>CM048845.1:27370000-30130000 GCA_026545225.1 Cornus controversa | reverse complement strand
CTCTCTCTCCTCGTCTTCCTTCTATTTCCTGCTTTTTTTTTTGTGCTTTGTTTCATTTTATAGTTTTTGAATGACATGATTGATGGATTTATTTTTTCATATTTGATATGAATTTTTAAAAATATAGATTATGAGATATGAATTCTTTTATAGTAATTTAACTTTTCAATTGTGCGCCTCACTTCACTTAGGCTCGCGCCTCACCTTGCGCCTAGGCTCCAAAGGACCTTTAGCTCCTTAGTGCGCCTAGAGCCTTTGATAACACTGAGTAGAAAATAAAATACAAACTTTTACTAGGATTTCATTAACTCAACAAATTGTCGAGCATTCATCCAATTAATCATGTGTCTGTGTTCAAGTGTAATTTGCAAGGTATTTTGACCTATTTATGACCTTTCCAAAACAAGGCATGATAAACTAAAAACAAAAAATAGCATATTTAGTTCCTAATGCTAAGTATTATCAGTCAAGTTATTAAGTTTCAGTTGTAATTTCCTGAGAGTTTTCAAAAAATCGTATTGGAATTAGTTTCTAATAGTTTGCTTAAGGTTTTTATATCCTAATGAATCCGATGACATTTGAACATACTTAATTTTACTGATCACCTTTTCATGTATATTTTGAAAATTTTGTGGAGGCTTGTTTTATTCATCACTTGCTTATTTTTATGTGCTCTTCTTTGTTGATTTCTAGGTCCTAGAATAGAAGCTCTCTTCCTCACCTCTGAAAATAGTAGAAGAATTTGATGTGATTTTTCTTGGTACAATAAGACCAATAGAGAGTGGGGAGGTTGATAATTATTATTTCTAGGATTTCTTCTAGGAAATCTATTTGCACGATTTTGAGGAGTAGCTCTCTTAGGAATATTTCTAGATAGAGTTGGTTCAAGACAAACTTGGAACTTTGATATGAAGCACTAGCATTTGAGGTAAATCCCAAATCCTGAAACAGACTTATCAGATGAAGACTTTCCAATTGTGAGTAACTTATTTAAGTTCTCTCTCTTATGAAATAATTAAAAGCTATTTCTTTACTCTTTTTCAATTCACTTTCTGCTTCTTGTTCAAGAAATTTAACTTTACCAAGAAAATTTTCATCTTTTTCTAATTCTTCAATCAAAGCTAATTTTCTCATTGAGATTCTTGTTTGTCTTTTTAGCATTTACTCTTTCTCAAAGAGTTCATTATATATAATTTTAAAGACTCGCTTGTTTTTTTTATTATCATTCTCATTATCACTATCGGTAAAACTTTCAGCGTCATCTTTAGTTTCACTTTTTAAAATATCTTGTTTGTTACCTACAGTCCTTTTGAGGTGTTTGCTATGGCTAGAAGCCTACAAAAGCTACTTGAGATTCCTCCTTGTTCTCATTATATTTCTTCATTATAAGATTTGGATAAAGTTGCTTCCACAGCTTTTGATTTTTCTCTCTTTTTATCATTCTTTTTCTTCATAGGACAATCCCTAGCAGCTTGCCCTTTTGTTTACACTTCCAACAGGTGGCTTCATATGACCTATCTTTTCCCTTACTTTTCTTTTATTCCTTTGATGAATCTTATCTTCTGATGAGTTGCTTTTCCTTAAATTCTTGTGGTACTTTGCTTTCTGTAAAAGATTTTAAATTTCTTAGTTAGAAAAGCAATTTCATATTCGGTTTCACTACCTGATTCATCACTTTCTTCTTCAACAGTTTTCAAAGCAATATTTGTGTTCTTTTTAAGCCGAGGAAAATTCAGTTCATATTTTTGTAGTAAGCCTATTAAATCATCTACTTTGATTAAATCTGTCTTTGCTTTCTTTAGTAGCTGTTACTTAGGTTGAAACCTAAATGGAAGAGATCTAACTATTTATTTTCAGGGATTTTCTCTTAACAGATAACTACTACGACTCTCCTCCGTCTTTAAAAGTTTTCAAAATTTGTGGTTAGCATTTGTATTTTAGAAATTTTAATGGTAGTGGTCCTTTATGTACTTTTTCTAAGATATCCCAGGCTTCTTTTGATGTTGTACCCTTAGAAATTCTAGCAAACTCACTAGGAGTATAGCATCGCCTTTAGAGTTGGTAGTTTGCTTTTTCAATTTCAGTTTTGTTCCATTCGCCACTACATTTTAGAGTCATTTCGTTATAAGCACTTCAGGCTTCTATCATTTCGTTATCAACCTTGGATTTTAGAACCATTTTGTTATCAATAGTTTTGGTTGGATGTTGCCATCAAGTTTTAACTATGCTTCAAACCTTTTCATTAATAGGCTGTAGAAAAGTCCTCATTCTAACTTTCAAATAATCATCATACTATTAAAAAGAACTGGTCTAGTTATGGATCCACTTTCATGAAGGCTATCCATGAACTACTCACTATATTGAGCAACCCACTCTGAAACCAATTGAAGAATTCGACCGTAGCACTAGGCTCTGATACCAATTGAAAATCAGACCATAACCTTAGGCTTTGATAGTCAGAGTACACTAAGGCATGAACTAGATCTAGAGGGGGATGAATAGGTCTTGAAAACTAAATAACTAACTAAAGTTGAAATTTGAATTTCAAGTATAACAATTAACTGAAATTTAAATATCAAATGAATAAGCATGTAAAAGAAGGCATAGTGCAGAATTAATAAGTATAAAATCATCCACACACGAACACAAAAATTTTACATGGAAAACCTCAAAGGAGAAAAACCTATGTTACCTGGACTCTCCTATTCTCCTCAACATACCAATGTCGACATGATATGGGTGTACTCAGTTCGAACACCTAGATATTCTAATTGTGAAGACAAAAGAAGAAAAACTCAAATTTTATAGTTAAGAAGAGTTTTGATCTATCTTTTTTGTCTTTCTTTTTTTCACCATATTTCATTTGATTTAAATTGTTATTGAATATATTTTTAAAAAATAATAGTATGATATATTACACTTTTATGTAGCATAATATGTTTTTTAAGTGTGCGAGATGTGTACGCGCACACGTATCCAAATTGTAGACACATTTCAAGTCGAGTTCCATCCTAAAATTTGCAATTTAAGGACATCTGATTACTTGGGCGCATACACCTAAGACAAGTAGTTGCAACCTGTTGAGTGTTTTTCATGCTAACTATGTCTAAGCAATGCAAATGCTAACCATTATTTGGTGAATGAATTTATTGAATACTTAATGCTAATGTTGTGGTTCTAATGCTGCATATGACAGTTTGTTTGACATCTTGAAAATTGATTTCTTGCAGGACCAATCGCATTGTACTGATACAGGTCATAATACTGTTGAGAATAGAGACAAACCTCTGCTATTAAAGGAACTCAAAAAATTATGGGAAAAGCATGAGCAGTATAACGAATCGAACACATTGTTGCTGGATGATTCTCCTTATAAGGCCTTGTGTAACCCTGTAAGTTTATCAACCTTCCTTTCTTTTTACCTCCCTTATTTGAGGGTTTCCATTTCAACTTATCATATTACTTGCATGTTTTTATGCTTAACCTGATTCTAACATATTGATTTATTTTAATTTTTTTTTTTACTACATTTTCAGCAATACACTGCAATATTTCCTCGTTCGTACCACTTTAAGGATGTAAAAGATAATTCATTAGGTGAGTTAACCTTCACTCTATTGAGTCTCCTCTTTTGGGCTTTCAAGAAAAGTAAGGTATACCATGGAAGGTCCACCGAACAGCCTAGGGACAGTCTGATATTTTAGTGAAGCGTTGTGGGGCTCAGTGGTTGATGAAACCAACTTCTGTTAGGTCTGGATCCAACCCTTGTTCTTGATACAATTGTTTGCCTTTGCATCGACTAATCACTTATTGGTGACAAAGATTGACAGGAGTGTTTTACTTTTACCTTCTCATCCTATTTGCCATATGTTTGAATTTTTGGTTTCACCTAAGACTCATCGTGAATGCCTACCATTCTCAAAACATTGTGAATGAACTCCAAATTGATTGAGCAAGTCCTTAGTTATTCCATATCGTTTGGCCTCCCCTTCCCTTCAAGTTGGTATTTGGTGACTTCTTAAATCTCTCTCCGCACTTCTAACTGGTAATTTTAAAAAATTCAAAAAACTCATTCCTACTTATTGGATTGGGTTCTTATTGCAGTTATAACCATGCATCAACCAGTGTGTCATATGTTTCTTTTCTATTTTTTTTAATTGTTTTCAAGTTTACAAAAATCTTATTGCATGGTAGCCAATAATTTTTATCATTTTGTTGTTTATAACAGGACCAGGAGGTGATCTTCGGGTTTATCTGGAAGGATTATCTTTGGCTGAAAATGTTCAAAAATATGTAGAGCAAAATCCATTTGGACAACGCCCTATCACAGAAAGAAATTTATCTTGGGCTTTTTACCTTAAGGTTATTCACTCTGTCTCGTCACAACCAGGAAATGATACTAAATCTTCTTTTGCTTGTTGATAGTAATGGACTTAGTAGAATGCCCGATGTATAGTTCTCCAAACTGATTTTTGTGCCACTTGATACTAGCCTTGACAATTTTTTGACAAAAGTGCTCCGACGTTGTAAGGATGCTGGCTAGTGTTGGTAATGCTGATCTCTAAGGAGATGTCACAAACTTGTAACAATTTTTTTGACAAAAGCTCTCTGATGTGGTAAAGATGCTGGCGAGTGTTGTTGATGGTGATCTCTAAGGAGAAGTCAGAAGCACTCTGTGGCTATGATTAGTGTATAATTCTTCTGGCTAACCATGCTCTCTAGTATGATATATTAATGTAGTAGTTGGCTTTCATGCTAAAGATGGATCTTTTGTATCAAAGAACCCATGGATTTCATATACAACATGTATCTTTTTTTATCAGTTCAATTTGCAGTACATGCATGATTTTGAATGATCATGCATATCCTAGGTGTTCTCTATCGGGTCTGCTGTGAAACACATAATAGAAGAGGAAGGCTGGTTGTTTTTTATTGAAATTGTCCAAAAGCCTAGCTGGAGCCCAATTCCAGGCCAGCCTGACATGATGATATGATCTAAAAGCTGAATCGGGGTGATCCAGTTTAGCCCAATTTAAGGTTCGTTGAGGCTTGCCTTACATGATGATATGATTAAAAGTCGAATTGGCTTGACCTAGTCTTTGGTTATAAATTGATTAGCTAGGTAGGCCAATTGTTTGCGGGCGTGCCTGAGTCGTGGTATTAGCTTGATGTAAACAGTTGGTCGAACACAAATATTTCATTTGGAGGTCGTGTTGGATCAGACGATTGACTAGGGAGAGAAAATACGACACTTCTTATTGAGTTTTTTTCTTGCTTCAACTAAGAGGACTTTTAACTCTGCGTAAAGAATTGTGAGAAGAATTGCGAGACTGAATCATAGCATGAGGGAGGTAAAAGGAGGGAGATAGCAAGGAGGAAGGTAAAAATTGAGGGAGAAATAGTCTGACTGATAGAGTAGAAGAGGTCGAGAGCAAGAAAGTTAAGGGAGATGTAGATCGAGTAAGAGAGAACAATATTCTAGATAATATTGAGAGAGAAATATAGATTGCACATGATGCAATTGTTTAGTTGTGATTGTTTGGAACTCCTAACACAGAGTTCTTTTTATTTATTTATAAGAAAAATTATATCACTGTATTTTACCCTAAATTACAAGATAATAATGAAATAAATAAACAAAATGTATACTAATGCACGTGTCTTCAAACCCTAGGAATGTAGTACTTTTTATCTCAACCCTCTCAGAGTCCAGATCCCACTCAACTTCATCATCAATATAGCCTTCATTTGTAAGAGTTCATGTTCAGCCAAATCTTCCAAGGTAGCCGAAATTCATAGGAGTCCTTGTTTAATACAAACTAATCCATGCATGTACTTAGATCATGTTTATACGTAAATCTTATATAGCCGACTTTGTAGTTATAACTTGATTATAAACATTCTTACCAATGGGCAATTTTATCAAATCAGCCTACTATTAACCGGCGTCGGCCTCCATAAAGTCATATTTTAAACTTAATTCTTCATGGCATGCCGCCACTTTAGTCTTTTACTTTGTACCAAATTAATTGGAGTTGCTTCCAATCTATAAAACAATCAGACCAGTATAACCATATATATATACATATACATATACATATAGTGTCAGTTACATTGTTAGGACAGCTTGCTGAAAGTCCTCAGCCTTTAGAGTTTCCTTCGTAATGGATTATTTGTCAGCCTATCGTAGCACTCGGCCTACTTCACAGTCGTTAGTCTTCACCTATTCAGCTTACTGTTCACAGCTGTCAGCCTTTACAGAGTTCAGAATTTGGCAAATACATCCCCAATAATATAGCATACTCTTCTAAAAATCCATCTGCAATGTAAATTGGTCAACTATATATTTATATATATATATATAAAGTCCACACATATCCAAAGTCAATGATGAAGCTTTAAGAGTCTAAAATATTCATGATTCTATTCCTATCGGCCTTCAAAGTCATCATTTTTATGGACTCTTGATAGAGTCCAATTCCACTAATATCTCTTGGTTAATCAATTTCTCTTTCCATATATATACTAATTTTTATCCACATCAACACCAAAGTGATAGTCACGTGTCACGCCACTTTTGGGTGTCAACACTTAATTTAACTCAATTTAAGGTCCGTTGAGGCCAGAAACTCACACACCTATTTATTTTTATGGAGACTTGAATCAGAAGTAGAATCACTTGAACTCGAAACTCATCCAGGCAGTGCCCTTTGCACCAGTTAAATCAAGGAAATAAAGGGAGTTGGCAGGTTTGAACCTAGCCATTTTGAAACTCAGGCCTTTCAACCTACCAACTCATCCAAGCCCTTGTGGCACAAGCTTAACATAATTTCGTTTCAATACTTCATATATCGCGAGGGTATAACTATACATGAGTGTTCAAGCATATTGATCTCTCTCGAAAACCAACAATCTGACAATAAAGTAGCCCCACATTACTCAAACGAGAGATTAATGGTGCGTTCACTAACGAAAACGTTTTTTTTTTGTTTTTGTACTCGAAAAAAAATAAAGATATATTCTTGTTTTTCTGAGTGAAAATAGAAAGCAGAAATAGCGTTCATTAAATTTGTTGTTTCCACATTTTTTGGAACAAAAAATAGTGTTTAGTAACACATTTGTTACACATTTTTTTTTTCTTTTTTTCATATTTGAATATGTAACTAATAGACAATACAAAAGAACTTTTCAGCAGAACTAGTCTTTTATAAGTATAATATCATATATATGTGAAAATTAAATTAAATTAAAATTGATATCATATATATTTAAAAATTAAATTAAATTAAAATTGATATCATATATATGTGAAAATTAAATTAAAAAAAATGATACAAGTTAAAAGATAATAATATACATAACATGTATATCATAAAGAGTTATTATTTATAAGTGATTTTTTTTTAAAAAAAAAGAAGATGAAAGTAAGAGCATTTTCAAAGTGTTTTTTTATTTTCATATAGATAGTTTATGCACATTATATATTATCATATTAATTTATTATATATTATTTAAGTAAGTAGACAAGAAAAATATTATAATATGTAAATAAGAAAATAATTGTGCAAAAAATAATGGATAATGAAAATTATATTTAATATTATATATTATTTAACTAAGTGGGTTCCGCTATAGTGGAGAGAATATTTTCCTGCTACAATGAAGAAACAGAAGAAATATATTTTTATTGTTTCCTCCTGTCACAAAATTGAAATACATTTTTCATTACAAAGAATAGAAACATTTTACTAAACATATTTTCTGTTTTTGTTTTTGTCTTTTTAGGAGATAGAAACAGTCAAACAAAAAATATTCCTCACTCCCCTATAAATATTCCTCCCCACCTTCCATTTTTATCTTAAAGCATTTATCAACAAGACTCTCCTACTAAAGGAATTTTCTTTAAATAACTTAAGCACCCTGGTCTAAATGCACTCACAAAACATCCCCAAATCGAAACATTGTATGTCTTTAAAAGCCAATTGTTACTTGGTCATTTTCATTTTATAGTGAGGTAATAAACGATCATTTTCATTTGACAGTGAAGGAAATAATCGATTAAATTCGGGTTACCTAAGCTTGTGTTACAAGCTTTCCAGAAACCACTGACGACGACCAACAACGAATGTACGTCCTCCTCAAGTGACCCAAATACCAATGGCCATGATAGACCAATGATTAAATTCGGATTACCTAACACCACTGGCGATGACACACCAACGATTAAATTCGGGTTACCTAGGCTTGTTCTAGAAACCACCGGTGACCACTAGCCACGAAGGTACATCCTCCCAATGTAACCCAAATACCACTAGCGATGACACTCTAACGATTTGGCCGGTTGTCCTTGTCGTTGTCCTCTATGTATTTCCACAATCCAAATTAGAGGTTAAAATGATTGCAAACCAGATACAACGATACTGAGAGAGAAGAAAAACCTCAATTTTTTTTTATTTGTTACCCACACCTCATAATCTTATAATCGTCAGAGACTATTTTCAAATTAAAAGTTGTAACAACACCCTCATCCCTATAACATTTGAGGATTTTCAAAAGCTGCAACAACATTATCCGTTATGTCTGACTATATTTAAATTCAACTAATGATATCTTTTTCATTTGAATTTAAACAATGTGGATGCTTTATGGGTTATGGGTATGAGACAAACCCAACTCATATTCTAACATCTCCCACTCATCAACAGAGGATGAGTTCTAAATTCTCCATCTCTCTCATTCACATATCTCATATCTACATACAGGAAGTGGATCGTGTGACCGGACAAGAAAGATTAGGTTAGGAGTACTATATGAAGATACCATCAAACTAACATAGTACCTCACTACAAACAAGTAGTCTCTGACCATTCCATTACACTATATTCATCACCTTTTATCCCTCTCGAGAATCTTCTCAAAGCAATAGTGTATCACAGAATTATCTTCTCCAGCTACTGACGTTAATACAATTAGACCTAACCACTTTCCTAGATATGTAGTATGTTATGTATGCTATGACGAAGCTCCCACTCAATTGGGCATGTTAAGCTCATAAAGCATCATACGAATCTTAGTTTAGTCGCTATCTCAGTGCCTAACCTGAATACCCCAACACAGTCACTATCTCAATGCTTGTTTAAAGTTTCGCATTTGACTAACTTCAGGCTACATGAAGTGTGTGGGTAACCCTCATGTTCGGTTTATATAAGAACCTCATCTTGACCCTGTCAAAGCGACATATATTACAAAGAACAATTCTCCCACAATATAGGAATTTCATGTCTCATCTTGCTCGTTATTTAAGCGCCAAGGCGATTGCTTGTGTGAGAGAGCCAATCTATGTCTGATGACATTTTTTAAGAAATGTATGCTCAAATAGAATGTAACATGGTGTCCAATACATCAAATCCTAAATAAACCCAAGCTTCTCACATGAGATGTAAAAACATATCTAGGGATGGGTTTAGTCAATGGTCAGCCACCATACTGGCTGTGGATATATTCCTCAGGAGCACTTCCTCTTACACAACCATATCTCGAATGTAGTGAAAAAGAATGTCTATATGTTTGGTCCTCTCATGATATTTGGGATCCTTTGCATATGCCAAAGTTGTTATACTATCACAATGAATTATCATAACATCCTCCCTATATGGCAATATGTCAAAACGCTACAAGAATCTCCTTAACCAAATTATCTCCTACACTGCAAATGAACAAGCCACATACTTTGACTCCATTGTGGACAGTGTTTGTAATACCCCGTAATTTTGAGATTGTTTAATTTTAATTTAATTTAATTGCTCTATTGTTAAATTATTTATAGGGTGGTTTAAATGCGTTATGTGTTTAAATTAATTTTCTTTTAGTGTCTTGATTTTTTTATGGAGTGCTTTAAATGTTATAGGTTAGTTATTTTTATTTTATTTAATTTTAGTTGAACTAGCCCAACCATTTTAGGTTTGGGTTGAGTTGGGCTAGAATGGTAAAGCACTCCATATTTTATTATTTTTCTTTTAAATTTTATTAATTTTCTAAAGAAAAAGAAAAGGGTTAGAATATCTATCGCTTTCACGCATAGAGACCAAAAGAACGTAGACACAGGTGAGAAGAGAGAGAATGAGCTATTCATTGGGACGAGTTCCGGTTCATCGAGTGGCAAGTTCGAACTCTTCTCTTCCCCTTTGAACTTGTAAACATAGATTATTTTTTTATATATTGCTTGAATATACGTATATGCATGTATACAACTATGTGATTGTATAATTATGCATGCTAAGGGATTTTCTGTGGATTAAACGTGAGACATGTGTGGGTTTGGTACATTTATGGGGTAATTTTTCATATGTATATGCATGTATATATAAGTGTATAGGCAGATATATATATATATATATAAACATGAGATTTTTGTTTAATGTAATCGTTGTTTTTGAAGGTTTTTGTCCGATTAATATGTTGATCTTGCTCTCCCGAATAGACTCTGTAAGTATGGTTGCAAATCATTGGGTAGTTTGATGGGAATTTAAGTTTGAAATTTTAGAACCCTAAAACTTGAAATTGGGCCTTTTTGATTTAGGCCGCGATTAGAGAAGATTTTGGTACCAATGCGTAGCTTAGACCTAAAGGAGTTAAATGGTATATTCAAACGCGAGATTCGGTGTCCGGAGGTGGTCGGGAAGTTTCGATCATATGGCTGTTCGTAGTTGCAGAGAAAAGAAAAAAAAAAGGACGAAGAAGAGGGAAAAGTGGGTGCCACGCTCGCCGCCGGCGCGTGGGCCCCACTTCGACCACCGGCAAGGACCGAAAAAAGGGTATTCCAGTTCCACTCGTCGGGCCCATTCATTGGGCCCACTTTGGGCCCAATCTGGAATATTTTTATATATTTTAAATATTTTTTAAATGCATTTTAAAGAAAAAATGGGAAAAATAATTTTTAAATTACCTTTTAATTCTGTAAAATTTCTAAAATTTAAATTAAGCTTTTAGAGACAGAATACACATGGGATTTTAATTTCAAGACGAAATAAGCCCCCTTGTTGAGTAATTGTACAAAAAGTGTTTTCTGAAAATTAGAATTTTGCTTTCTTTGATTTTTGAAAATATATTAAAATTTCTGAAAAATGGTTATTTATTTTCTTCCTTAATTGTGTTATGTGAAATCGTATTTGTTCATGGTATGTTCGATATTAGTTTAATTGTTTATGAATTATTTTCTTATGGTTATTGGATTTCCATTAGGTTAATTAATGTGCTTAAGTAGGTTGAAACCTTTAAGGATTATGGGAGACAGTATGGATTGTCAATACCTAAGAAGATATTTAATAGGTTATAAGGGAAACATGTATGGATTGTCAATACCTAATAAGGTATTTAAATAGATTTATACGGGAGGCATGTGAGGATTGTCAGTTATATAATAAGGTTTTTATATATATATTTAAATAAGGGAGGCATGTCAGGATTACCAAATAATAGTAAGATATGTACTTACTAGGGGTTCGGGCATGTATGAATTGCCTTTGGATTAAACTTAGTAAAACGTGTTCTATTTTTTGTAATAACATATGGGTTGGTACCGGATATAGGATGGTCCCAATCTGGTACCATAGGGTAAGTGAGAGAGGTTATGTCTTTATGTTTATATATATATATATATATATATATATTGTCCTCATATAGAGGGTGTGTTTATTGGTTCTCTGATTGGGTGGTAGTAGAGAGAACTTGCTCGTGGGTCCAACCCACATTGTAGGGACTTAGATTCTTTCCAAAATATTATTTAGTTTTGTTATTTTTTTGGTTATGGGATCTTTAAGTTACGTTGTATCGTTCAAACTAGTATTATGATTATTTCACATTATTGATTTATCTCAATAGACTTTCCTTTTAGCATTTAAAGTGCTTTCCTTTTGTCTTTGTATTCTATGCTTGTTTGCTATCAGTTGTAGAGATCTCTCATGTTTTATGTGTGAGACTGGCCACCTCATATGTGAAATTTGTTGGAGGTATTTCAGTGCTATGCAAGTTTGTTTCTTACTGCACCAAGAAATAGCTCCTCCACAAAATAGGAAAGCATAACCTGAAGTGGATTTGTGCTCATCTTTGTCACCTGTGCAATCTGCATCACTATATCCTCTCAATCTCACGTCCCCACCTCTATAACATAACATGGGATCAGAGATACCCTGAAGGTATCAAAAAATCCTTTTTACCTATTTCCAATGAGTAAGTTCAGGATTACTCTGGAACTGACTAACCAATCCAACTGCGAAGCAAATATTTAGTCGAATACACAACATAGCGTATATCAAACTACCAATTGCACTAACATAAGGTACTTTGGGTATCCGTTTCCTTTCTTCATCTGTTTTAGGGCACTGGCCAAGATGTAATTTGCTTTTTTTTATTTTTTTTTATAGGAGTGTCAATGAGCTTGGAGTGATGCATTAGGAAACACTCAAGTACTCTATTAATATTGTAAGTCTCTTGAGACAAACAAAGAAGCCTCTTGGAGCAATCTCTAACAATCTTCACTCATAAGATATTACTAGCTGAGCCCATACCCTTTATCTCAAAAGTAGAGAACAACCTCTCTCTAGTGGCGACAATCTCCTTCATATTGTTCCCAATAAGTAAGATGTCATCTACAGAAAACGTAAGGATAAGAAAACTTTCCTTGGACTGTTTTACATATTTGCCCTAATTATACTGTATAAGCTTTTTCTCTCTAAAAATATCAATTCTCTAGACTTAATTGTAGGGAAAATATAGATACGTATATATAGGCAAGTGAGTCCTAATTCTACTTGAAAAATAAATTAAATACCAAAATAAAACTTTTTCTATACGTTTCAAATCTAACAAGAAACAAAATTTTCGTCAAAGTTAATTTCCTATTTGGAACAGAAAAAGTGGGACCGGTGCCCAAATACTAGGACCGGTGGGACTTTTTGAAAACCTACAGAAACCAAAAGTACTGAACAAAGTTGGACCGGTCCTAAAAATTGGGGACCGGTCCTATTTTGAAAATTCCTAAAATTTTACAAAAACCCTAGTTTTCCAAAATAGACTCAGAAATATAAAGTGTAATGTGTCCTCGCCATACTTACCTATGCTATATGATGTTCATACCAATTGAACTGCTTACATGCATTTGAGTATTAACTCGAAGTTGTTGATGATTGATTACATAAAATAAAACAAAAATTACAACTCGATCAATCAGGTTTTGATCAGCGAAATATGTTAATTACAAAATTATATCTCACACTTTTTTCAATCCCTTCTACCAATATTGGCGTTTCAAGTTGTGATACATTTTTATCCCACTGTGATGTATCGTAAGCCGAGAATAATGAAATTCCCAAAGAATACCCTCCCTACATAAGATAGACACATACATTTTCTCTTTGAACCACAAACTTTCATCTGAATGTAAGGTCCAATCTTTTATAATTCATCATTTGAAATCTGAGTGTGAATAACTTTCATTTCCTCATCGATCTTGCCCATGTGCCTCAATTATCCCACTAACTAGAGTTGGTTGAGCAAAAAGACTAAATAAGGTACTTGGTTCACTATCGTCACTGAAGTAAAAGCCCAAATCCGTTGTCTTCCATCATTTTCCATTCTCGAATGGCAATGCTACCCAAAGTCCTATGTAAATTTCTACTCAAGGTGTCAGATACTACATTGACCTTTTCCGAGTGATACTGAAGATCAAAATCATAATCTTCCATGTACTCTACCCATCTCTGTTGCCTAGAGTTCAAATCCTTTTGAGAGAAGCGATATTTGAGACTTCTGTGATCAGAAAAGACTTTAAATTTCTCCCAGAACAAGTAGTGTCTCCATCCCTTCAATGCAAATATAACCACTACCAATTCCAAATCATGAGTCAGATAGTTTTGCTCATGAGTCTTTAATTATCGTGACCCATAAGCAACAACTCTCTCCGTTTGCATCAACACGCAACCTAATCTATCACGTGAAGCATCACAATATATCACATACCCCAACCCACGTTCTGGAATCACTAAAACTGGAGCGGTAGTCAACCTCTTTTTTAATTCCCAGAAGGCAAGCTCACAAGCTTTGTTCCATGCAAATTTGACTCCCTTATGGGTGAGTCTTGTCATAAGCGCTACCAACCGAGAGAAATCCTCCACAAATCACCAAAAATCACATGTCCTAGAAATTTCACTTCTGGTAGTGAAAACTCGCATTTCTTATACTTCGCATACAACCGGTTCTCCTTTAGAATTTGTAACACTTTCCTTAAGTGGTTTTCATGTTCCTCTCTTGATAAAGAATACATGAGAATGTCATCAACGAATACCACGACATAATGATCAAGGAATTCACTAAATACATGGTTCTTTAAGTCCATAAATGTCACCGGAGCATTTGTTAATCCAAACGGCATCACAAGGAATTCGTAATGACCATACCATGTACAGAAATTAGTTTTATAAACATCTCCTTCCTTAACTCCCAACTGATAATATCCCGACCTTAAGTCAAACTTCGAGAAACACTTTGCTCCCTTAAATTGATCAAACAAATTGTTTATCCTTGGCAAATGATATTTGTTCTTGATCGTTGCACGATTTAGCTTCTGATAGTCAATACACAACTGTAGTGACCCATCCTTCTTAGCAAATAGGACCGGTGCTCCCCAAGGTGAAACACCGTATAAAACTTTTTGCCCTTAAGTCCTCGAATTGCACCTTCAACACTTTCAACTTCGCTGGTGCCATACGATACTGTGTTATAGAAATAGGTGTTGTATTTGGTATGATGTCAATATAAAATTCAACACCTCGCCTAGGAGGCAATTCTGTCAAATCTTCTGGAAATACATCTTCAAAATCACAAACTACTTCAGAAAAGTTCTCAAAGTTTTCCTCTTCCTCTTCAGTCACAAGACTATCTAGGAAAAAATCATAGTCACTTTGATCCCACAATCCATAAAGTGACAAAGAATTAATTTCACTCCGTTCTCCCACAAAGCAAAAGCAATCTCCTTCGGGTGTATACACTGACACTCTTCCTCGGTAGCAATCTATGTTGGCTCTAAAAGTGGATAACCAATCCATTCCGAGAATGACATCAAAGCTCGTCATCTCTAGGAGAACAAAATCAAATACCAACTGCTAATTTGCTATCTTTACCTCACATGCCCAGCACACCATATCCAGGATCACCTAACTCCCAACTAGTGTATCAATACACAAGGTTCTATCCAAGGTCGACACTTCTAACCCCAAAGCAAATGCAAAAGCAGTTGATATAAAGGAATGGGATGCACCTGAATCAATTAAAACTCTAACCCATGAGCTAAATATAAGAAAAATACCTCACACTACCGAAGAACCTGCTGAAGTCTCAGTTGGAGTAATAGCATAGGCACGACCCTGAATACTCTGTCCTGCCTGACCACTCCCTGGATGGCCAGACTTCTGAGTAGAGGTAGTAGGAGTCACTCCCCTCCTCGATTGCAAACTCCAAAAAGATTGTGGTGGCTGAGGAACTTTGAATCCTAATTGTGCCCCAGAAGACTGTGAATAATGCTATTATGACCCCGCAACACTGTGAGAAGCACCACTATTCTTTTATGGGTAATCTTTCACCACATGACCAGCCTGTCCACACCTATAGCATTTTCTCGAATCCTCCTCCGGTGTAGGTTGCAGCTATGAGCATTCTGACTTGTAATTCCCCAATTGTTGACACTGATAGCATTTCACCTTGTCCCTAAAGAACCCAGTAGGCATAGACACTATAAAGAATGAGTAAGCCTGTTGTGGTCCTCGAGAGTATGAACTACCCCCTTTGTGCTTCTTCTTTCAATTTGCTTTCGAATGAGAGACCACACTTCGAGACTGACTCCTCAAGTCCCGTATCCTCTGAATATCTTTGTCATTGGCCTTACCACCTTCGCATAACTCAACAAGTCCAAGATATTGACCTTGGTCCTTAACTCAAATCGGAGTCCCTTCACGAATCTCCTCGCCTTTGTTTGTTCATTTGCTACCATCTCCGGTGCAAATCTAGTTAAGGTCGTAAACTTGTTCTCATAGTCCATCACACTCATTCCTCCTTAAATCAAGTGTATTAACTCATCATGTCGTGCTTCCTTTACCATGTTCGAAAAATACTTTTCAAGGAACAACCTTCTAAAAGTTTCCCACTCCATGTCCCTTGCCTCATGTGTATGGGTCATGGACTTCCACCATAAGTCCGCCGCCCCCTGTTAACTGAATAGGAATCATGGACATTCTCAGATCGTCCTCATCTATCCTTAGCATATCGAATGCTTCGGATATCTGTTTAAGCCAATTTTCTGCAACCATATGATCCGATCTCCCATCAAATATAGGAGGGTTCATCTTCTTGAACATTTCTAGGACTTTCATTGCTCTATTACTACCTCACTGTGCCTGATTTTGAGGACCTTCATTGGCCGTCCTAGCCAACAATTATATGGCAGCAGTCATCTCTCTAAGTAACTATGCCCCATCTATCAACGGTGGTAGAACAGGATCCACACCTCTACCTCAGCCTCTTCTCGGTGGCATGATTCTAATAAATATTTTCAAGGAAGATTAATCACATGCATATGTTAATTAATCAATTCTACTCACTTATAGAATCATGTTATAACACTTAACACATATTTTGAAATCTAGCACATAAGAGTGGCCTAAACCCAACCCTTACCCCACGTCCTTAGGTGTTCCAACCTAATATCGACATTCGACCTTTAACCTTCGTCCTCACGTATTCAAACCCGGTTAAGTTCTGATACCACGTTGTCTCGCCCCAATTTCCAATACCTAAATTGATACCATAAATGGAGGTGAATGATTCACTCTGTATCGCATGTCATCGCTAAACATGCTCTAATACCATACTATCACGCCCCAAATCCCCATACCCAAAGTATACGATAAATCAAGGGTGAGTCCGTTCACTAAACCCTAATGGACTGTTCTTACTCTCAAGAACAACACTAAAAATCATCACGTTCATATAATTTTATATGTACAATTCTACTACAATTCGTCTCAATGGGTCCCAAACATGACCACACACACACATCCAACATTACTCCTATTCTCAAATGAGCTATGGACTGCTCATTTCGATTGAACAAAATGTACTATTCGATCAATCGAAATGGGTATTTTGAACAATCAAAATTCTCGATTAATCGGTGGTCTATCAAGATCTTGTTGGAAATTGACCCAATTTCATCAAAATATTTTCGATACAAGCTCGCACAATCAAAGGGTTTTGATCAGTCGAAAAGGGGTTTTCAATTAGTTAAAAAAAGGTTTTCGATCAGTCGAAATGCCTTCGACAGAAAGCCTGAATGCATCAAACTTACACTAAAACATGTCCAAACCCATTCCAACACATTCAAATTCCTTAGATACCTTCATACAACATTTGCAACATAAATGAAATGTTAAAACATCACACATTCCATGCCATTAATCTTTCAATCATAAGCATAAATCCCATTTATACATTAACATACTTGAAACATATATATTAAGGGCAAATCCATAGTTTAAGGCGCATACGCCTATACACAATGTTTCAAAAACTTAAGTCTTCTTATATATTTCTAAATACACCATGTCCACATGCTGGACGTGTAGAACACAAAAATGACCTGAAAGAGAGATATTCTAACTTTAAGCTCAACTCACGGTTGCTCACCATCAACCACCTCTTTGTCATGCCCTGAAAGTGTTAGTGTAGGAGGATGAGCAATTTCAACAACTCAATGTAATACGTTGTGCAATCCGTTCAAGTTCACATTTTATACTATTGTATAAACATAATTCAACATGCATAGCCTAGCTACGTGTCATGCTTCCTAACATTCTAGTTAAAAGCTGAAACTTTCATTCACATATGCATCAAAAATGCTTGACAACCACAATATTCACAAACATGCTTCAATGCACAATTCATCATATCTATAACATATGACACAATTGAATTCATATATAAAATTCACTCAAGACACATAAGTCACATTGTTACACTTAAGACTCAAAACGCTCTCGAAATTGGAATTATACTCACACACACAATCCGAATACGTGTCGAAGCCCCATACCCCATATTCTAGTTATTTTCGGGCTACTAACTCACCGGTAACCAACCCTCTTGCACAAGTTCGAGATCTTTCAATCTCCGGGGATATGTTTCCTATCTACTTTGTCATGAACCACTTCTGAGATAACACCATACACACACAAAACATGTCACGTTTTGCATATACATTCACAAGTCTTGATGCATTGCACCCATTTCATGTCCTATATTCATTTTAGCATGTCATGCAAGAATTCATAATGACACATGCTTACATTCAACCTCCAAAATTAGGTTTTTAACAGATCACCAAAATTTCACATATGCAATATGCTTCATATAAGGCATACATTAGCAATTCATGCAATTTTTATGGAATTATACTCACACACACAATCCGAATACGTGTCAAAGCCCCATACCCCATATTCTAGTTATTTTTGAGTTACTAACTCACCGGTAACCAACTCTCTTGCAAAAGTTCGAGGTTTTTCAATCTATGGGGATATGTTTCCTATCTACTTTGTCATGAATCACTTCTGAGATAACACCATACACACACAAAACATGTCATGTTTTGCATATACATTCACAAGTCTTGATGCATTGCACCCATTTCATGTCCTATATTCATTCTAGCATGTCATACAAGAATTTGTAATGACACATGCTTACATTCAACCGCCAAAATTAGGTTTTTAACAGATCACCAAAATTTCACATATGCAATATGCTTCATATAAGGCATACATTAGCAATTCATGCATTCTATATCATATACCAATCATTTCCAATTCAAAGAAACATACATATATCAATTTAAATTAATGATTTCATCCTAACGTTCCATATAATCGTATATAAAATGAAAACATCTATTTCATGCTTAAAACATGAAATTTAACTTGAAATGAAAGACACAACACACACCTCCTACCTTAAGAGATACAATCTCTAGCTATCCCTCAAAATCACCAATGCCAAAGTTGTCCAAACTTGACTTTATTCGGTTTCAAGCGACACCTTCACCACGTAGAACAAACTTCCCTTCACCGACATCTTTCGAACCAAGCCTCAATGCCTTCAAAATCTTGAGAAAGGAAGAAGAACACAAAGACAAGAGAAGGGAGAGCTTGGGTGGTTGTTTAGAGAGAGAAATAGTGGCTGAAATATCTGTATTTGATATTTATAAGCCTTAGGGCATAAAATGACAACGTCCCTAGTTATTTAACGTACCTTCCCGACCTTCGTTTTCGAATCCGAAAGCAAATATGGCCTCAAAATTAACTCTATGTCTCTTCTAATATTCTAAATGGTCTATAACCAAAAAAAAGATTTCCTAAAACAATATCCAAATTTTCGGGCCTGCCCGACCCCCTTTTCAGCGACCCAAAATTTCAAAATGAGCTGAATGATTCAGAAAACTCTCCGGACCTCTAAACTAGCCCCCACTTATGTAAATTACATTTAAAATATATTCAAATAAAATAAAATCATATTTTGAAAAATAATTAAATAACATAAAAAATTCGGATCTCTACACCATCACTATTCAATATCCATCATGTGATAAACCTTGCTTTAGGTTATAGTTTCTCTCTCCACACTTCCAAACTCCAACAAAATTTGGCCAACTAACTTCCCAGCTACAACCACACTGAAATTTGGTGATGTTTTCACTGCCTCCAAGAGCTTTTCTGCAACCCACTTCGCCTCCGTCTCCGGCATCACTGGTCGTCTCTTTGTGATTGGTGGTGATGAATGAAACTTTAGTGATTCTTCTGTCACTGGGATTGCATCGTAATACTACATTGATTGTGCTTGGTGTTAGAGTTGGGCTTGGAGGGGCTTCCTACGCAGAGAGGAAATGTAGATCGATGACCAATATATATACATCTATATATAAGTCATCTTTGTATATACATATATATAAATGCAGATCAACAATATATATACAAAGAAGCTGCAAAAGAGCGGCTCAGTAGACAAATGCAGCTCATTGGAGCGACAGAAAGACCAAAAACTGCTCGTTGGAGCAAAAATTGATTTGAAATAAAGAAAAGGAACTCGTTAAAATCAGTAACTTTGACCTACAGATGCTACGGCTTATGAAAGAAATCTGATGATGTTACCAACAGTGGCTTTGAACACATACAAAGAAGCTGCAAAATAGTGAACTCGATGGAGCGACGGTAAGACCGAAATCTACTCGTTGGAGTGAAAACTGATTTGAAAATCAGAAAAGGGGCTCATTGAAATCAACGACTTTGACACACAGATGCTAGTAGGAGCCGATGGATTGAAGTCGATGGTGCCATCCCCGACAATGACACAACAAAATATGAAGACTACCAGGAATTGATAGGCTCTGATACCATCTTAGAAATATTGAGAGAATTGAATAGATTGAATTGATATAAATACTGTGAACAATTCATAAAGGCTTATTTATTAGCACATAATCTTAGAAGTTAAGTAAACATAGGAGACAAGAAATCCTAATCCTAGATGGTTTAAGAGAAGGTGTAAGAAAGTGTAAGAAACCTATGTTGTTTAGGAAAGATATATAATATAATAGCAGATATAATAGAAAATATATAATCTAACACTTGCTATAAAGCCTTAAAGCGAGCTCTTACTAACAAAGCCAGTGATTTCTCATTCTGAGGTCAAGCGTTTTGATGATTTAAGCTACTTGTATGCATGTGGGGGGTATGTTAATAGTGCCAGTTGTGGCGGGTTCTCACTGATCATTGCTGGAGAAAAGGGCTTCGTCTGTGGGAATGAGGTGAATATAGGGAGAGTTGCAGAAAGTGTAGAGAGAGAAAGCTCTTTGAATTTGGGTCCATTCTAGACATTGTAGTAATTTCATTTGCTAACAGTAATTGGGTAAACTCATAAATTGATGTTAAGGGGTAATATGGTCTTGTGTATTGCGCAACAATGAAAATGATCAAATACGTAATTACTTTTGTATAAGTTGCATTTTGACTATATACTATTTTAAAATTAGCATATTTGTATTAGGCCACTAAAAGTGCTCATAAATTAAAGGGTAAAGTGCAAAAAAAATCCCTGCTATATAGAAAATGTGCAAAAACCACCCATGCTACTTGGTATGTGTATATAAATCCCTATGATTTCAAAATTTGGAGCAAATTGCTCTCTTTTGCAATGATGATATCATAATTTTTTGAAAAACCCAAAAGTACCATTTTTATTATTTCACTTTTTAGCTTTTTTTTTTATTTTAAAAAAGGTAAAGTGCAAAAAACACCCTCACTATATACCAAATGTGCAAAAAAAATCCTATAGTGCAAAAAAACCCCTCACTATTTTTAAAATGTGCAAATAAGGACATTATATCAATTTAACAACTAAAATATCTAAAATACCCTTACACTTTAGTGCCATGTTTGGATGCCCAAAAGGGCTCATCCGAATATTAATTTCTTGTTTATTTAAAAAATGTGAGAATACTCTCTTATTTTCACTTGTCGAACCCATTTGAAATAATTATAAAATAATTAAAATATATGTTTAGTTAATATAAAAATAAAAAATAGAAAATATTGCATCCAAACACGACACAAAGGTTTTAAAGGCTGTGACGGGCATTTTGGTCATTTAAAAAGAAAATTTTGACAGAGAAGGGTGTTTGCACAGATTGTAAAAATATAGGGGGGTTATATGCACATAATAAATTGCATGGGATTTTCTGTACATTTTATATATAGTGGGGGTATTTTTTGCACTTTACCCTAAAATTCATAAAATAAGGGTACTTTAGTCATTTCATTGTTCAATTCCTCCCAAATTGAAGATTTTTCATTATTTGCACAAATTGAAAAATCTAAGGGATTTTGTGCACAATGGGAAGTATTTGCACATTTTCCATATAGCGGGGTTGGGGGTTTTCACTTTACCCTAAATTAAATTAACCATTAATTTTATTTATTTATTTCCCTATTCTAGTTCAACACAACTGAGATAGGAGGGAAGACATTTGAAACATTTTTAGAACATGAAAATTTGCAATTTTTTTCTTAAAATGATGTGAATCAATTGCAATTTTAAAATATATTATGAGATAATTGATGTATAACATGTTGCTGATAAGTTTAAGGGTGTTTGGACTGTCAGAAGGCCAAATGGACGGGCTAACATACGGGTGCACATAGTCCGATTTGGTCCCTTTTTGTAATTTTTGGAATCAAACTGTACGGTCCAATTCCATTAAAAATGGAACCAAACCGAACTATTATATCCAATGGAACCAAAACGTGAAGAACCGGTTTGGTTCGGTTTCATAGTTCACCTCTAATATATTATATTATAAATTATTTAATATATATATAAAGTATAATATAAGTGCGTAAGACTAGACTGTTATTATATTACTATACAAGTTACACTTACAACTTACTTATTTATGTTAATTTATAATATTATAAATTATATAATATATTTTATATATAAACGGTTCGGTCCAGTCCTCAGGGACATGAAACCGGAACCGAACCATTAATTCATGCTCTAATATTGATTAAATCGGATGGTAAAAAAATTGGATCAAACTGTTTAGTCCGGTAGGATTTGGATGGATTTTTGTGCACCCCTAAGTTAACATAGTTTTTTCGTGATAGTTTTGATAAGTTTGTTTTGATTCTCAAAGACATAGAAACGGTTCAACTCGTACAATCCAATAGTTTGCTCCTAATGCACACTCCTTTTCCACCAAATTTCATCATTAAAGGTCCGAAAATTACATTTTCTTATTTTTGACATATTTCGAAATTTTTATTAGAAGTCTAAAAGAATTCAATTCTTTTATTTTTTATGAGTTCGTGAGGTTACTGTTGCTAGTTTTCCGTTTCTTTATTGAATTAGGTCCTCCTTATTTTGTTACTTTTTTACTTTTTGGATTCAAAGTTTTTAGTTTTGTTTTACTTCCCTTCCGTCATTAATTAAAAAAATAATACTATACAATTTTAAGAATTAAAATCAAGCTCCAAGGTTCAAATTAGTGTTTTTTATTTATAATAATACAATTATTACTTTTTATATAATATAATATTATTTATTTTTGACATATTCTTATCATATACGTGTTCTATTTTGCTTTAAATTTAGTCCTGTCGATATCCATACTTCCTACTTCTTCCTAGCCTAGGAATCCTAGTACCGAGCTAAACAGGACCCAATCCGCGGTTGGGAATGGAATATACAGACATCCAAACGGACACCCATATTAACTTTTTTCGGATGAAACAAAATGCAATAGCACAACCAACCCAGTGTTGACACGTGTAAGCCCAGCAGCTACAATTCAATCCATGGACGTCTTTTGTCCATCACTCACTGAGTGATGGTCTTTGAGTCCCTCAAAATTCAACAGTTAATCTGAAGAGAGCAAAACTCGAGAGAGAGAAGAATTATGGAAGGCATGGGGTGGTGTTGTAGCAGCAGAGGAACACCATTGATATATTCCTCAGTTAATAGAGCCAAAGCAAGAACAGAGCACTCTCAACATGTCACACCGTTTCTCATAAAATCAATGGCTACCCAGAAGTCTGTTCCTTCAGCCACTAAAACTGTCGGCTCTAAGAAGGCAAGTTTATCCCTCAATTTCCATATGTTATGGTTCTATATCTACCCTTTGTAGTTGATCAAACATTTGTTTTTGGGGATATATGATATATGTATATATATCTATATATTGTTATGCATATGTGTTCATGATATCTCCTATGATTGTATGGTGTAGATTGCTTGTTGAATTTCACTCAAGGTCTGTGATGTTTATTTGTCTTTGAGGGAGAGTGAGAGAGCATCATGATATCTGCTCTGTTCTTATGCATCTGTCTCTCTCTTTCTGTTGAGTTGGTGATATTGGATTGCAGTTCATATGAATTTGAATTTTCTTTTTTTGATAAGTAAGATTGTATTAGAAATCGCGAGAAACAAACAAGGATCAAATAGGGCCCTCAACCTCTCAATATGTGGAATTTGATTTCTTTCATGTCAAGTGTTTATTTTTTAAGCGAGTTTCCTCATGTGACTAATGTAGAGAGAAAATGACATGATTCAAACTCATAAATTTGGTTCCTCTATTTGAAATTTGTGTCTAATATTGTCATACAAATTTAGGATGTTATGGGTAATTAAAGCCCTGTTTGGAGAGGTTTCCTGATTTTAAAATTTCTTCCATTTAAAACGACTTTGAAAATACTTTCAATAAAAGGAATTTAAAAGAAAAAAGTTGTTTGGTGGATGCATTTTTTGAAATTCCTTCTACAATTAACACAATTTTAGTTTGACAAATATATCATTAATAATTACTCCCAATAGTCAAGTTTCACGAAATAAAAGATGGCAAAATTGTCAATAAAATTTGTTACTTAAAATAATTCTGGCCTCCTTCCAAAAGCAAGTTTTTCTGGCTTCCTTTGAACGGACTTTTCAGGACTTCAACTTTCATTAGAAGTCTATTTTCCTTACTTCACCAAACATTAACATTTTTTTGGAAGGACGTTTTGGGTTTGGAAGCCCATTTCAATCTCCTAAAAAGCTTCCCCAAACGACCCCTAAATATTGCCATGGAAATTTTTTATATCCATCATAACATGACAAATGACAATTGAGGTGTTGGGCGGCCCGTAGCATGACCTAGTGGCATACTTGTGAGTAGATGGCGATTCATAATCATGGTGTACTTCAGATTGGAGGATTGAACATATGTTTCCCATGAGGTATGACTAAACGATTCAAGGAAGGACCTATGGCCTAAGATATCACATTATGACACATGCCGGACTTGCCAAAGATCTTTTCCATGCACAAAAACCACTGTCCAAACACTAAAATTAAGAAGCCTGCAGTGTTGTAACTCATCCACCAGCTCCATGCCTTCTGAACTGATTCCTTGCATTGAACTAAAGTATGGATACAAGAAGAATAATATATAGTAACAACAATACTTTATAAAGTCCACATTGAGCTTGAGAACTTTGTTCTGACCTCTATAAATAGTTTGAATTCTAACTTCTACTATACTTTGAACCCGTTGCCTCATTGTAACAGTCAAGTCAGGTTGCACCACTTAACTCGTTAAAATAAGTTAGTCACTAGAATAAAAGAAAACCCAAACTCTTTAAACTCAATGTAGGAGCTGATCTCCACTACGATAGAGGAAACACAATAAAGACACAGACTAAGCAACCAACTTCTCATCCTTATTTGAAGGAGGTTGACGAAAAACCTCAACAAATAAGGAAACTGCTTCCATCCTGGCCAATATTCTCTGATCTTGGCCGAGCATTCCTACTCTGCTCAATCTCTATCGCAATCTTGATTTTTGACATGTGATCCTTGCCTGCCGCATAGTTGAGTCACCTATAAATACCGTGTGGTGCCTGTTGGGAATTAATCCCCCTTCGTTCGGTACAACGGAAGCATATAATCACATCATAATCATATAAGCATATGTGGAGATACAAATCAAATACATTCACACACAACACAATATTTTACATAGTTCACCCAACTCTAGGGTTTTGTCCATGGAGAGAGAGATTTCACTGTAATTGAAAAGAGTATATACAACACGTGGAAATCATGCCTGCCACACACACTCTTTCACTTGACATCTTTCTCACGACATTACATATACTCTCTCCTCTACTCACAACACTTACCAACCCCTTACATCTTTCCTCTCTCTCTACCTTTTCCTTTTAACCCTAGCTCTATTTATAGAGTCTCCAAATTCATTCCTTGTTGCACAAGGATTATTATTCCTTAGAGCCAAAGACAACTTGTTCTCCAAGAAATTACCTATTAAAAATACAACTCTATATAAAAACCCAATTATAATAGGAATATGAGCCATAATTCCTAACAGTGCCATATGTCAACGTAAGCAATCTCGACTTGAGAACTTCATTACTTCTTAATCTTCTCCGACCCTCCATTTTTTTTTTTTTGAACTCCAACCCTCCAATTGACACAACACTAGTTACAAGAATCTCTGATTTACATCATGTTTCATCCGCCCGTGAGTGGAACAGATTTGAGCCTCCACAAGGATCATGTAACCTAACCAATTGGGTACATGCTAATCTCCTATTGCTCGTTTTTATTTTTCAATAAGATTGACTTTTATTTCTGAACCTATAAGAAGTTATTGTTCAAGTTACTAGGTGATATATGTTGTGTTTGCTCACCTTTAAAGAGAGATTTCTAGAGAAAAATATGTAATGGGAAAGTTGAATCAGAGGAAGGGGGGAAAATGACAGTGGAGGAAGGAGGAGGCGAGGAGAGAGAGAGAGAGAAGAGAAGAAAAGTTGAAGAAGAAGAGATCAAGCATAATGAAGTTTGTTTAGAGGAAGATATGGAAAAGAGATGGACAAGAAGATGGAGAAAGAAGGGAGATGCAGATCTGTGCTCTAGATTTTTAGAACTTGGAAGGTATGGAACAGGGACATTTTGTAATTCTAACAAATGGTATGGTGTGTGGAAATTGGGAATGCATTTTTGAAGGAGGAATAGTGTTGCCTATAAAGGAGTGATATAAAAGTTGCTTCTTCCTTTATGTAGTATACAACTGCAGGTGTACTTTTTATTCAATCATCACTTCAAATCTTATGCTCTACTGTCATTATATATTTGTGGTTGTGGTGGATGCATGTGTTCATATTGGCCTATTAGCAGCATGATTTCATGTAAAATTGTTACATATTCCCACAAATTCTAAATTCTATTTGCATTTTTCTTTTTGCCCACAAGTAAGAATCCAACTCCTAACTCACATCTCCATTTTAAATGTCAAGCAAGCACCTATCCTGATGTCATTCAGCACTTAAATCACTTTTCTACAATAGCTTGATAAATTTCTTTACGTGTTTGTCATGGTATAAACAAGAGAAAATTATGTTGAAAGAACCACATAATCTATTCAATTTAAAGGTGATGGTCTCATTAGCATTTCAAGTGAGCTAGCAAACCCTAAGAATGATATCAAATGCAGGGTTCCACTGTTTTCCCTCTCGGTGAGCAAGGCCCCAGGTACAGCTACTCTGCGTCCACAGCACCAATCAAGCTACTAACAAGGGTGGAGGAGCTGAGACTTCTAACCAAAGCTGAGAAAGCTGGCCTATTATCAGCAGCAGAGAAGTTCGGGTTTTCTTTATCTTCAATAGAGAAGCTAGGTCTCCTCTCAAAAGCAGAAGAACTAGGAGTCCTTTCAGCAGCGACTGACCCGACAACCCCTGCAGCACTCTTAAGCCTCAGCTTGGGTTTGCTGATTTTGGGTCCTTTTTGTGTCTATTTGGTGCCAGAGGAGTACAGTTGGGAAATAGTATTGCAGGTTGTCGTTGCTCTGGTTTCTGTGGTTGGTGGATCGGCTGCTTTTGCAGCTTCAAATCTTGTATCCACCTTGCAGAAATGAAATTGATCTTGCCAAGCGAAGATATGTGTCACACTAGCAGTTATATGATCTTTATAATGTATGCAGACAAGAAAATCATATATGTGACATTCAATGGAAGCATACTACCTTTGCATCAACCTGAATGAGGGTGCAAACAGTTTGAAGGCATTGGTCACTCAGTTTACTCTCTATCTCTCTCTCTCTCTCTCTCTCTTCCTTCCTGAATTCACTCGGTTTACATTCTCCTTGGGAGGTTGATCTCTGTACCAATTTGCTTCATAATATGTATGGATTCTAGATAGCCATCATATTGGACCTGTCCTTCGCTTTTCATATGGATTTGGTCAGACTGTAACGGTAGAAAGAGAACCTAAATCCCATGAAATTCAGTTGCTTTGGTTTAATTTAGTTTCCTCCATTGTTTTGATTGTGCGTGTGAGGGAGGGTCTTTGGTAATAGCAAGAAGAAACCTAGCTAGCTTCTTTTAAGAAGTTTGATGGAGCAGTGACTAAAACAGTGCTACTTGTCAAACTGAACAATCTGTACAGGTACTGTTAGATGGATTTGGCCATTAATTAGTCTGCCCCAGTTAAACCAAGAACTCAATATATCCCCTAAAATAATGGAACATATAATGACGAGGTCTACGTTAATAGTCCATTACCTTCACTAATTTTGTCATAGGTCACACCAATCAAGAAAAGAGGCATGCTTGAGGATGGTGAAAATCAATCAAAGTTCAAGGGTAGATGAAACTCTTCTACAAAAATAAGTTTGTTTAAAAGTGTGTTTGTATGTTGGTTCATCACCAAATTTGATGGGGTGCACGAAAAATCGGTAAACCGGATCGGACTGAACTGAAGCATATGGTTTGGTTTGGTTCTTTGATGGAATGGTTTGATTTTGTTTTGAGTTGGGGTAAAAAAGAACCAAACCGTTAGTAATAGTTTAATATATATTTCAAATTTTATTTTTTAATTAATATATATAAAAGAAAGTGTAAAATTGTAGAGCCGAATCGATCATTGACGATAGGGTTCGCTTCTACTAGTTCTATCGGCTTGGTTCAATTTTAATATTATTAAAATTATTGGAACCGATTTGATTCTAGTTCATCCAAAAACTGAACGAAACCGAACCCTATGACCTCTAAATTTTGAGTAATTAGGCATATTTACGAGAAATTATTAGATGGTCCCAGGACCATTGGTTCAGACCAATCATATTTGACACGTAAGCAAATTTGTCAGATTTGTGTCAGCTTTATTCTTGCCAAACTGATCTTGACCTAAACCCAATGAGTTCAACTCTGAGATGCCTTGAAAGCAGCAATACTCAGCCCCATGCTTATCTGAAAAACAAACTCTCAGACAAAATCCATGATCAAATGGTTACAAGTGGGAGATAGCAATTGTGCTTATTTCTACAAAAGTATCTCAGCAAGGTTAAATAGGAAAAAAATGATTTCTCTCACAACTTCAGGAGTGCAGGTGGATAGCAGTGAACAAATCAAGGTGGAGGTTCCTTCACACTTCAAATGCCTTCTTGGTGAGAACCCACCTCAATTCCCTGGTAGAGATAAGCTTCTTCCTTTTATTTAAACTACTGTCTCCTCTCAATTCCTTGATTCATTGACCTCTATTCCCTTTGATGAGGAAATCAAACTCTGTCTCTTTGGCCTTGACAATGACAAGGCTCTAGGCACTGATGGCTACAATGCCTCCTTTTTCAAAAAAGCATGGCCTGTCATAGGCATGGATGTAACCAAATTCATTAGGGAATTTTTCACTAATGGGAAGTTTTGAAGGAAATTAATGCTACATGCATTGCCCTAGTCCCCCAAAATCCTCAAACCATCAAACCTCAATGATTTTGGTCCCATTTTTTGTTGCAATACCATCTATAAATTATCTAGCAATATTGGTCAAGCCACTTCATTCTCCCTAAGCAGGTGATCATCGAAATCAATGCTACACTTGGAGCTTTCCTATGGTCAGGGATCAACTTGAAGAAGGGTGGGGCTAAAGTGGCTTAAAAGACTATTTGTTGGCCTAAATCAGAGGGTGGTCTTGGACTACCTGATCTAGAAATAGTCAACAGAGCCTCAATATCTAGGTTCCTATGGCAACAACCTGTTAACAGCCTCCAAAGCCTATGGTCAAAGTGGGCTCATACCTACGTAATTAGGAACATAAGTCTCTAGTCAGTGAAGATTCCTCAAAAATGCTTCAGCAAAGACATGTTGTTGCAAAATTAATTAAGCACAAAGTTGGGAATGGGAAGAAAACTCACTTTTGATATGACAATTGGAGACAAACAGGACATCGGTATTGCCACCACAATTCTGTAACCATTGCTTGATTTCCTATTGACCAGTTTGCCATTCTTGACCGCTTTATCACTGGCAGCTCTTAGTGTTTTCTGGTAGCTTTACATTATCTCATTCCATCCCTGGCCTCCTCCCTTACACCACCAAATCCCACAGTTGATGACTTAGTGGTTTGGACACCATCACCAACGGGCCTTCCCAATAACATTACCATTCAATTTTTTCTGTCACCATCCCCCTCTGTTGTTTGGACACACCTTGTATGGAGCCAGCCTTCAATTCCCAAGCATAGTTTCATTTGCTGGTTCATAACATGCTATCAACCTTTGACAAAAAGTGCATGGCATATCGAAGAATTTCCAACTTGTGTGGCCTTTGCAGGACAGCGAATGAAACCCCGTACTTGTCTTTCATTCAATTGTTAATTTTCCCACCATATCTTATGACACCTCCAAATTTTCACGCATGAGTTGGCTAGACTCACACACAAAAATGGGGAGGCGTCAGACAATCGACAATAAACAAGCACATAATACAAGATGCAATAATGCAGGAATTAAATAGCAGAAAATAAAACTAATAAATAATAAATTCCAATACCATATGTATTCAACTTATTGAAAAACATAAAATCAAAGGTTTTTATTTTTGAAGATTATAAAACCAAGCTTAGATTAATTATTTCTTATTCCTAACAACCACAAATACATGATATATGTGGTAAAAAAAACATAAATTAATTAATCATATGAAGTGAGAATCATAAACATTCAAATCACACACATGGGAATTAATAAATAGAATAAGAGAAATTTATTTCATCAATGGAGGTTTCCTCCTCAACCTTAGTTAAGGAGTTTAGTTACAAATGATTAAAGAAAGCAAAAGTAAAAAAATAAAACCCGAATTTCTTCCAACTGAGTGCTCTCTGTCTTCTTAGCCTTGTTTTTCTCCTTTTGTGCCCCCTTTTTTTCCTCCTCTCTCCTCTGCCTTCTTTTTCTTCTCTTGTGCCCCATTTTTTTTCCTCCTCTCTCCTTTGCCTTCTTTTTCTACTCTCATGTCTCCTTTTTTACTCTCTCCCTTCTCTACCTCAACCCCTCTATATAAATCTCTAGGGCGTTCTCAAAAGAAGGAAATAAGAAACATAGAGGAGAAGAAATCTGTCAAAATTCGCATAGAATATGTTTATCAACTTTTGGCCCGATTTTGACCTATTTAGAGTCATATATTGGAATTTTTCATAAAATACAAAATTATAGAACTCAGAGTCTTCTTTCCAGACCCAAAAACAAAATTATAGTTTCTTGCTCCAGGTGTATAAACTCAGCTGCCATTCCATCCCTCACTACACATGAAAAATACTTGTCATAGAACCTATTCTTAAACTCATCCTAGTGTATGTGTGTGACATCTCCGGCACTCCTAGTCACGAATTGCCACCACTATCGGGCATCAAAAGATAAATAAAAAACTGTTATCCTTCTTTTTTGCACTTCGATGCAACCCATAATTTCAAAGTATTTCTTCATATCCTCTATCCACTTTTCTGCATCCAGTGGATCGGTAGCATTGGTAAAGTCAACCACTCCCAATTTCTTTATTTGTTGGACCAGGGTAATGATTGAACCTTGTCCCACCTCTAGGTTCGGTATTTGAACATCCGGGTCTGGCATTTGGACTGCCTCATCCATCTATTCCACTCCACGGCCGCCTCTTGCACAACCAGTGTCACCTTGTCTACCACGTCCTCTACCAGCTCCAGACATCTTATTTTCCATTACAGGATGATAATATCGTTAGTCTTAAAATTTAATCTTATCTAAACTCGGAGCATAGTAAGGAAACATATTAGATAATCAATACGACTCATTGATCTCCTATCCAAAATATCACTTCCACTGGCTAGGTAACTCGTAACTTAGGCTCCGAGACCAAACTGTCACGCCCCCAAATTTAAATACAAGAAGCTCTAGTTCATTACTTGAATTTGGTGCGCGACTTGAAAAATTACATTCATCATACCATACATTTATCCAATATTTACATATTAAAATCAAAATATGATCATCTAGATCATCTATTACAAAAACTTTATATGGAGACCTCATCCCTCATCTTGAGTATCAGCTTTGTACAATAAAAGATAATTACATGCCAAAGAGATTTACATGTAAATGGCCTCCATTGTCCTGTACAGCGTCACCATTCACTCGGTACCTGAAAATAAAATGGGGTGAGCTTAACAAGCTCAGCAAGAACTGCAAAACACGATCATTGCTAAGCAAATTGACCTTACCTTAAATTTCTATATATAATGACTCGTACAACAATCTTTATTGATTAGATTCACAAATTTTCTTATGATAATTAAATTCTAGTTAATTATCATATCCACAATTTCTTTCACACAGGAACCGTATTCTCAACAATTCCTTATTAAGCTAATCGTCTAGATTAACTTAATATCAATAACCTCACATGAGCCCCGGGCTCCCCTCAAATAGATAGCATGCTTAACCAACAAGTGGTGCGCATCGCATAGTCCTGGACTAAAGAAGCTTGCACATGGGCTGGACTTGTATGTCTATTCACCCAGATGGTCCTGGGCCACGTCCACACAATAAGGGTACGCTTCGCCTAATGGCCATAACAAAATGGTAGTGCACACCCCATAGGTAGGTCCCTGACCATACCTAAGAAATTCTTTAGGAATTTTATCTCATTTCCAAGATTTCAAGCTTTTAGGATTTACCAAATACTTTTAACATTTAATAAATCAAATCATTCTTTAATGTGAGCACTAATCACATTAATTTATCACTTTAGGATTTCACCCTTTAAATCCTTTCTAAACTTAATTATTTTAGCATAATTAAGTTTATTATGACAAAATGTACTACTCTAGGATTTTTCGTAATTTTTTAGAGCATAAAGGATATTTTTCTCTAATTTCTTCTAATTTTAAACAAAAGGACAAACAAAACGTTCCTTAAACCAACATTTTATCTTTTATAATTTATTAAATGTTTTCACATTTAATAAATTAAATGAACGAGTTATGAGTTCATAATGCTTAAACGTCACTAAACAGGTTTTAATCCCTAGAACCAACTATTCTAACATAATTAGTTCTATCATGCAAAAATATATAATTTCGAAAATTCTTACGTAAATTATGGAGCATTAAAACCATTTTTCTCCAAGTTCCTAATTTCAGCCCAAAAAGAAATTCTTTTAATTTCAGGGTTGATCCATTTCCTAAGCCCAAACCAAACACCAAACAATACCCAATGTTTGAACCATGGCAGTACACTGCCCAAATTAAAGCCCAATGTATCAACCAAATCCCTAAGCTAGCCAGCCCAATTCAACTAGCCACAATCAAACTAGCATGGTAGCCCACTTAATTAATCCACAGTTTAACCTCGAACAACCTCATCCAACCCCATAGCAGAGACATACCCAGCCACCATCTCCACCATGGCTACCAAGGAAAACCCACTTCCTCCTATGGCCGAACCCATGCAAAGCAAGCCCAATGAGATATGCAAGCCCAACCTTATGTACATTCTTCAACCTTAAATGACTTACAATTTCATATAGTCTATGGGTACTTCAAGACCCAACACAAAACCCACTGTTTCCTTACTAGTAGCAACCATCCACTATAATTAATCCATTGCTCTAGAATCATACTCCAGAATATATTATGCGATAGTCATGAATAAATATACATCTAATTACTGCTATATATACATATATAAGTCCACATGTGTACACATCCACATTACATCTCTATAAAAGACTAGCCCAAGAATTTACATATACAATTGACTTGTGAAAACAATGTATGCAAACAGAGCCTAACATTTAAAGCCCCTTCCACAACAACAAATGAAAGCTAAACATTCAACCTCAAGTTCCCTCATGAATCCAAAATCACCTCGCCAGAAATCACCACATCCATTTCCAGTCGTGACCATCATCTACTATAATTAATCCATTGCTTCAGAATCATACTCCAGAATATATCATGCAACAGCCATAACTAAATATACATCTAATTACTACTATATATACATATATAAGTCCACATGTGTACACATCCACATTACATCTCTATAAAAGACTAGCCTAAGAATTTACATATATAATTGACTTGTGAAAACAATGCATGCAAACAGAGCCTAACATTTAAAGCCCCTTCCACAACAACAAATGAAGGCTAAACATTCAACCTCAAGTTCCCTCATGAATCCAAAATCATCTTGCCGGAAACCACCACATCCATTTCCAGCCGTGACCATCATCCAAGCTACCACCAAACTGCCCAGCCTTCATTAGCCGATAACCCATATAATAAGCCATGCACAATTGCTCCAACAGCCGAAACCCAGCTACCAAACCTCAACCACCATGTTACGGCGCCACCACACCTCGTCGGAGCACCATAGATGGCCACCATGTAAAGATCCACCACCTTCAAAATCATGACCATGAACAACCAACACCAACTACACCCATAAGTACATATAAATCAACCCACACCATTTTGATTTAGAAAATCTAAAGGCTCCAACCTTACTAGATCACATGCACAGATATAAATATGCAATGATACTCATGAGGATGCCCACATAATATAGCAATACAAGTATAAATACCATCAAGGGTTATATATAAATAAACACGTATAAACACATATACGACTAAACCAACTAAGTTACCTAAACCCATAGAAAAATTCTAATATCTCAAGTTAACAACTATGATTGATAAGATTTCTAAACAAAATTTTAGATCCAATCCTACTAACATCACTGAAAAATTAAAAACTCATTTAAGACATATATATAAGAAATAAGACAAAAATCAACTTGCCTCAAGATGAACTCTTTGAATCCTTCTTCTCTCTCTTCTTCTTTTCTTCTCTTTCTTCTTTTTCTTCTTTTTCTTTTTCTTCTTCTCTCTTTGTTTTGCCAAATGTTCTCTAGTTTCTCTCTCTTTCCTTTTCTTAAATCAAGTTAGCACAAATTTTATATATCATATACAAAGGCTTCTAAGAGAAGTTAATCACAAAGCTTCCAAGAGAAGCTATACACAAGGCTTCTAAGAGAAGCTATTGAAGCTATATACAAGGCTTCTAAGGGAAGCTATACACAAGGTTTCTAAGAGAAGTTATACACAAGGCTTCTAAGAAAAGCTACTTAAATTTAAGGATATTACATAAACAATCCCATGCATTACAACTCCTACTATCATTAGCATCCCTCAAATTTCTCTCTCTCAAATAGAATATCCGCGTACCCGTTATTCTGTACCGTAACCATCTTCATTCGCTCTCCCATCCGAGCCTCAACAATTGTTCATTTTGTCTGCAGCAACATCGCCATATTTTCCTCCATATGCTCCATATAGTACCACAACATTAAAGAGCGAATCAAGGCAAATCAACCAGTTTCATTTCTTGAGTTCTAGTTCACAACATATTCTACAAAATCCTCTCATGTCATCTCTTGATCATTAAATTAGCATGCCAATGATTGAATAAACGCTCTCCATTGAATGTTAATTCCAGACTTCATCTTTATTCACAAAATAACAATAAAAGCCAAGCAAATAAAGGCACCATTGATTCTTAGAGCATATTAATTATGTCCTTGTCAAATAATTTAAAAGCTTTACATAGTTAATCTAGCTTAGCATGTGATTCAACTTTATTTATCTGGCGCACTTTCAGTGGTGTTATCATTCTCTTGCTTTATGTTGATGATATGATCATCATTGAGGATGATACTCAGGGTATTCAAGAACTTAAACAGTTTCTCAATCAATCAGTTTGAGATGAAATATGTTGGATCTCTCAATTATTTTCTTGGCCTAGAGATTACTAGAGCTGCTAATGGCTACTACCTTATTCAAGCAAAGTACAGTTCTGATATTCTTTCCAAAGCCGGTATCACAGACAACAAGATTGGTGATACTCCACTTGAGCCTAATGTGAGAATCACTCCACAGGATGGTGAACCTCCTCGTAATGGTACTATGTATAATCAGTTAGTTGGTAGTCTCGTATATCTTATTATCACTCGTCCAGACATATCTCATGTTGTTCATATAGTCAGTCAGCTCATGGCTTCATCGAGATCACTTCACTTTGTTGTTGTTCTTCGTATCCTCTACTATGTCAAGGGTATTGTGTTTCATGGGCTCCATTTCTCTCATCAGTCTCCACTAGTGCTTCGAGCTTTTTCTGATGTAGATTGGGTTGGAGAGCCAACATATCGTAATTCCACTATAGGATATTGCTTCTTTTTTGGTGACTCCCTAATCTCTTGGTTTAGTAAGAAGCAGTTAGTTATTGCTCGATCGAGCACAGACGCCGAGTATAGAGCACTTGCAGATGCTACTTCTGAGTACGTTGTTATGGTTATGATGACTTCTTTAAGATATGGGTGTGTCTTTATCCACTGTTACTCTCATCTATTGTGATAACAATACCTAGAATGACATCAAAAGTGGTTATGTCTAGCAACACAAAGTCAAACACTAGTCAACGCCCAACAACCTCGATCTCGCAAAACCGACACACTCTATCCAGGGTACCCTACCCCCAACAGGTTATCAATGGGCAATGGTGACTTCAGTGATGACACCCTCAACCCCAAGGCACAAGCAAATACAATAGATATGAATGAATGCAATACTCCTGAATCTATCAACACCCTAACCCACGAGTTAGAAACTAGAAAAATACCTCTCACCACTAACAGTCTTAGTATGTCCTCTGTCGGAGCAAGTGTGAACACACGGCCTCGTGTTTGTTGACCCTGTTGGCTAGTCCCCTATAAGCCCGACTGCTTACTAGAAGCAGGCGTGGAACCCCTCACTACCCGTGATCCCTGAACTGACTGTGCTAGCTGAGGCGATGGTAGTGCCCTAAAGCCAAACTAAATTACAGCCATCTGTATTGACCTCTGCTGAGATCCCGAACCACTCTGAGTCCCCTGCCTCTACAGGCAGTTAACTTTCATATGCTCGAGTTGCTTCTAATAGTTGCATACCTTTTCCCTCACTGTTTTGGCTGACACTAGTGCCACTGCATGTCCCTATGGGCACTCCATACTGTAATGGTTAGTTTGCTGGCAAGTATAGCACACCATATATGATCGTGAATATCCAGAAGGTAAGGCCAATGAAGGCATTGGACGGGCCAGCTACTACCCCTAAAAACCTGATTTGCCCTCCTTGTGCTTTTTTCTTCCCTAACCACCCGAAGATGACCTCGTATTCTTTGCTTGCTATTTAGAGTCCCATATCCTCTGGGTGACAGAGTGTCTCTGTCATCCTATTCAGCCACAAAGGCTCTGTCAACAACCTCGTTGTAGGTCCTCAAACCTAGAATGGATACCCTCTTCCTAATAGAGGTTTTCAATCCCTTCATGAATTTCTTAATTTACTTTCAATTCCTCATTCATCACCATCTTCGGGGCGAAGCGAGCTAGTGATGTAAACTTGGTCTCGTACCCCATAACATCTAAGTCCTCTTGGATTAGTTCTATAAACTCCTGCCTAATCCAATCTCTCACCAAAGTTGGAAAAAACTTGTTAAAAAATAACCCCTTAAAGGTTTTCCAATCTATGGTCTCGGTGTTGTGAACATTCCCGATGAATTGACACCATCGATCCGCTTCCCCTTGCAAGTGAAGTGCTGCCACTCCCACTTTCGAATCATCATCGATTGTAAGAGCAACCATGAGTTTATGTGTCAGATCTATCTAGGGTTGCAACTCGGGCGGGTATAACCCGACCAAACCCGAGCCCGGCCCAAAAATTTTTAGGCTCCGTCAACAAATATTGAATCTGGGCTTAGGCTCGGGTTCAAATTTCAAAGCCCGAATTCAATTCGGGCCGGGCTCGGGTTATTATGAAATAAGCCCAAACCCCGGCCCGAGCCCGGACCGAGTTATGAACCCGAATTATAAACCATATGAAACTTAAAAATGAAAGTTGAGGAGAAGAATTGAACATTAGCCAACTACTTCACAAGTATACACTCCAACCATCATGCCAAAGGATTTTTAATGATGATAGCCTACCAATAATAATATTTAATGGATTTGTAATTTTGAAGTATATAAGTAATATAAATTATAAAGTTCTAACCTTAAATGTTAAAACTTGAAACCCTAGCTCCTCTCGTCAGTTCTTCACTTCTCCATTCCTTAGCCGCAAAACAAGTGTGCTCTCTCTCTCTTCAGACTTCATGCCTTCACGGTTCACACCATGCTACCATAGACGACTCTCTCTCTCTCTCTCTCTTCACACCAAAGCCTCTCCTTCATTGTGTGAAACCATAGAAGATAACAAACAGGTACAATTTGTTGGATCTATTTTGTTGATTATGTTGAACAATTTTTGTTGCAGTTAATAGTATTACTTTTTTTTCAACTCTGTCATGATCTTATGGAATTTGAATAACTTACGTTTGTACCATAAAAAATCATATCTGAATTCCTTAATCTTTGGAACTTGGATGCCAGAATTGTGAATCCTTCTTGAGGACAAATTAGGAACCATGTTTTAATTTTTTGGGAAATATGATAGTAGCTTTTGTTTTTTATATCCTTCAATTTTGAAATCAAAAGTTAAGAGAGACCGTCTGTTTTTTTATATTGTTTAAAGTTCAAGCAAACAAGCATACAATATTAATTGTAATAGAGTTCGAACAGCATGACACATTTTTAAGAAAATGATGGGAAAAGAAAGAGCTGGACCTGATTGATGCTAAGTTTTGTAGGAACCTGATAGATTAATAATATATACGGAGTATTATTGAGTTTAACGACTAAGAAAAGAAAAGAAAAGTAAAAAGAATTTAAAGGTTTTCTTCTAAAAAAAATTATTCTGTTTTGAGAAACATTTTGATACTTCATATTTCTATATATCTTGGATTCTCATGTTCTGTCTTTATGAAGAATAAAAAAAATAACAAAAAAAGATGTAAACAAGGAAAATTGAAATGAAAGTTGCTTTCGATTCAAATTATCCAAAAAAAAAAACAGAAGAAAATACTCTCATGCACTACTAAGTAAGCTAAACCCTTTTGAGGCATAGGAATAAAATAGATCTAAAATAATAGTAACCAAATTAGAAATGAGTCTAAGGCCACTTGTTTAATTGTAGCCGAACTACATCACACTCATCAAGCCACAATGATGATACTCTCATGATTATAGTAAAATAATAGTAACCAAAATAATACTCTCATGACTATAAATGTTGTTTTGATGCATAAATGTTGTTAGTTGTATAAATGCTGAAAATGTATAATCTATATAATAGATATATATGTATATATATATATTTTAATAATTGTTTTATTCCAGACAACTTGGGCATGGAGACAACAACAAATAAAGCCACAATCAATACTACTGGTGAAGGCACGGGCTCGGCCACAGTTATAAATCAAGGTGAATGTAAAAAGTCTTATGCATCAAAATCTAAAGTGTGGGACCATTTCACAAAAATTAAGAAAGAGGGAGGGGGGCTCTCTGATCAAGCTACATGCAATTATTGTAAACATTTATTTGGATGTCCTAGTGCAAATGGAACTACTAGTCTTAGCCGACACTTAGATAGGTGTCCTAAGTTTGAAAATAATAAAGACCCTACCCAACAACTCTTAAGGTTTGTAGGTGATAATTGTGCTATTAATAATTGAAAGTTTGATCAAGAAGTTTGCCACAATGAGCTTGCTAGAATGGTTATTGTTGAAGAATTTCCTTTTAGTTTTGTTGAGAAAGATGACTTTAAAAGGTTTTTAAGTGTATTGCAGCGAAAATTTCAGTTGGTTTCTCAAACTATTGTGAGAAAAGATTGCATTAATATGTTTGAAACTGAGAGAAACAAACTGAAAGTAATTTTTGAGTCTTCAGCTTCACGAATTTGTCTCACCACTGATTTGTGGACTTCCATTCAAAATCTTGGCTATATGTGTCTTACGGCACATTATATTGATAAAGATTGAAAGTTACAAAAAAAGATCATTAACTTTCGTGTGATTCCAACTCCACATCGTGGTGAAATAATTGCACAAGCTGTGAAAACTTGCTTGTTAGAGTGGGGAATTGAGAAACTTTGCACTCTAACCGTTGACAACGCAAGCTCTAATGATGTGACAGCTTTATCTTTGAAGAGGAGGTTTAATAAGCATAATGGGTTGTTATTGGAGGGTAATATGTTTCATGTAAGGTGTTTTGGACACATATTGAAGTTGATAGTGAAGGATGGAATTGATGAGGTGAGTGATTCCATCACTCGCATTCGTGATTGTGTGAAGTATGTTAGGAGTTCTCCTTCTCGTTTTCAAACTTTCAAGAAGTGTTCTGAGGTTGAGAAGATTAAATCAAAAAGATCAGTGTGCTTAGATGTGCAAACACGATGGAATGCAACTTATTTTATGCTTGGTGCAGCACTTGAGTATGAAAAAGCCTTTGACCGGTTGGAGGAGCAAGATGGAAATTTTACAAATAAACTTAAGAATGGTCTTCCAACTAAAGCGGATTAGTTGCATGCAAAGAATTTACACTTGTTTTTGGAGCGCTTTTATGTTATCACAAAGCGTGTATCAGGGTCTAAGTATGTCACTTCTAACTCTTATTTTCAAGAAGTGATTGGAATCCAAACTTTGTTACAGAAGTGGTCAAAAAGTGAAAGTCCTTTCTTTAGTGATATGGCCAAAAAAATGAGAGAGAAGTTTGAAAAGTTTTGCAATATCGACAAAATTAATATTTTGTTGATCATAGCGGTGGTTTTAGATCCTCGTTACAAGCTAGGGTATGTGAAATATTGTTTTACATCATTGTGTTTGAATAGCAAGGTTGAAGAGTTGATTGGGAAGATAAAAGATGTCATGGATCGTCTTTATCAAAATTATACATCAATTGAGCTAGCGAAAGGTGTTGAGTATCCTAAAACGAATCTTAATGTTGAAATAGATGACATGGAGGGGGCAGATAGTATTCTTGATGAGAATAAGAGGAATTGGCGTAAATACTTGAAAGTTGAGCAAAATGAGGTGATTAAGTTTGACTTAGAACGCTACTTGCAAGATGCTGTTGAAGATGAATCTCCAAATTTTGACATCTTAGAGTGGTGAAAAATAAAAACCTTTTCATGTCGTGTTCTTTCAAATATGGCTTAGGAAATTTTGGCAATTTCCATTTCAATCGTGGTTTCAAAATCGACTTTTAGCACCGGGGGTCGAGTACTTGACTCATTTCGTAGTTCTTTAACTCCTCGAATTGTTGAGTGTTTGATTTGTGCCCAAGATTGGCTGAGGAGTTCTTCAACACCTGTTGACATAGAAGAAAAACTAGAGGAACTTGAAGATTTAGAGAAAGGTATTAAATTTTTGCTTTTTTTTTTTGTATTTTTTATGCACTGTTTTTTATATCTAACCCATATATATATATATATATATATATATATATTAATTTGTGTATGATATTTAATTTCTATCTTAGGTTTCTCAATAGATCAATTTTCATGGCTGTAGGCCCCTCTTTATTTATTCAAAGCAATTCATTTAAGTTATTAAAACCAAGAAAAGAACATATATATAACAGGATGTTTGTTTGGTGATTACTTATAAATAAAAAAATGGCATCTGTAGCATGATTATATCACTGTCTAATTACTCAAAAGATTTAGAATATGCCAATGGCCTCCCCTTCAAAGAAAAAGGAATTGCATAAATTTGTGACATTAGAGCAGGAATGAAAATCCAGCTGTTTATTTTATTGTAGTACATTCTTTTGAATCTTTTGTTCTTGCTCTCAATAATAAATGTTGAAGTATATCCCTTATATTTTATAGGTTTGGAGAATAAAGTTGGGGCTTGCGCCACTGAAAAGGGAGAGTCATCTAGCAAAATTTAAGAGGTACTCTTATGGTTATGTGATATAATTTTGAAAAATGATTTTTATATTTTATATATTTTTTTACATCTCTATATTTTGATATTGTCGTGTTCCTTTTGTAGAAATTAAGAGAATAGAGGATGTGTCGATGTGATGATGAAGATTTAGAGACCAAGAACTTATTTTTTGTTGTTTTGTAGTGTTATTAATGTTGGCTTATGAGGATTTGTTATTTGTGAACTTTGGACTAAATTAGGATTTATTGCAATTATTAGCTTTTGTGATTTCTTTTTCTATGAACTATGTAATGCAATGTTGAACTTGTAATATCAGTACTATGTCATGTCAATTTATCTTCTTTTTTTTATCAAAATATTGTAGTCAGTTTGTATGTTTCTTAGTTCTTACCCTTTTTTTAAAGTGGGCAAAGGAAAACCCGAATCCGGAGTTTATCATCCACCTGATTAATAGGGATATTATATATATCACAACCCTGTGTTTGACTTTGATCTTGTTCCTTATTCCCCACATCTTCTTCTTTGTTGTCTTCTAACATTTCAAATCTGTTAGTTGCTCCTTGATAGCAGGTTGCTCCTCCAACATGCCATTCACATTGTAGTTCTCAGTATTACTTCCAGTACCTACATCATAATTCTGAACCCTTGGATTGTTTGATTTAATACAAGCCCGAAAAAACCCAAAAATGTAACTCGAATTGAAAGCCCGAGTTCAACCCGATCATAATAATTATTTGAACGGGCCAGTATCAGGTTCACTAGGTCGGGCTCATGTTCGGGTTCAGGCCGGGATTGGGCAAAAAATTTACAACTCGGGCTCATCCCGAGTTCAGTCTCCAACCCGCCCGAGCTGCAGCCCTAGATCTATCTAACTCTCTACCACTAGCGGATCACGCGGGCCATCAAAAGTAGGCGGCTTGAATTTCACATATTCCCTCATTGCCACCATTTGTTGGCTCAAGGCAACCCTAGGCAATGCCTGAACCTCCTCTTCCCTAGCTTCCCTAGCCATTCTTCTCATAGTATCCGCCATGTCATGCATAAATTATGTTCCATCTGTTGGCTCCTGAGGAGAATCAACGCCTATGTCTCGCGCTTTTCTTGGAAGCATTTTGCTATATGCACAACAAAAAAAATTAGGACCAAGCATTCACACTTCTTACACCATTTACGCCATGCCAACACACGCCATGTCAATTTAGTCCATAAGGGCATGTTATGAAAATGTGAACACATATCCAGTTCCACAAATGTAATTTACAACCTCAAGTCTAAATCCTTATGTTCTGCTCCTTAGCCTCAAGGGATCACTAGATCAAGTTTCACCCTTCGTCCTTAGGTTTTCGAACCTAATGCTCTAATACCATGTTATAACGCCCCGATTTTTGACTCCCGGAGAACAGGAGATTACTCCATCCATTATGCCCAATGGATCATTTTACCCTCAATTACCGCGGAAGCTTAACTCTATTCTTGCACATAAATGTACATAACTCCACCTTAACCAATCCCAATGAGCCCTATATCAAATCATATCACATTAGTGGGGATTTTATTTATCCGCACTCTCATGAATCACTCACTTCTAAGACTCAATAATTCGTGTGTTTGGAATGTGAAACTGAAACCTACACCATTGGATAGAGAATCCAAAAATACTACATTTAAAAAAAATCATGCTCAATTTCGATTTAACGAAGAAGTTATGCTCGATTGAAGTTTCGGAGCATGCTGTGAATAGTGACTTCAATCCATCAAAGTGGAGACTTTGATCCATCGAAGTTTCGATGCATCGAACATGTATCGACGCAAGTATCGAAACCTACTGTCTAATGGTCAAAATTCTGAACTTATAGACCCCAAAACTTCTTTAAAAAGCCTGAAAATCATTAAGTATCATCCATAACATGAACAATTGCTAAGAACATCGCTATACATCATTCTAAGCTGGATTCAAATCCCGAACACATCATACATCAATATAAGTCATCCTCTATCATAAACATGTTCCAATTCATATTGAAAACATCCATCACTAAATTACTCCATTTAAATGAAACTAGATGCTCTCAACAAGCATTACATAAACAAGTCCATAGTCTTATCATGTACAAGAAACTTGTAACCCAAGCATGCCACAAAGTTACATTTGTCCAAAATATAACTATAACTCAAAAAGGAGTCCCATGCCATAAGCCGGCATGGATAGCCAAAATGCACAACATCCAAAAGATAGCAAAATGCTACTAGAGTTTCACTTGGACACTCAAGTCACATCTGTTATCGGTGCCTTATTTGTAAAAAAGAGTTTAGAAGAAAGGGGTAGTACCACGGCGGCTCAGTAGAGATACCCTAACCCACCTAAGTGCCGACTCGACACGACCTACATGAATGCATGTCACTACATTACACGTATCATCCATCAAATACCATGCTTGTTCAACAATAATGCATATATATATATATATATATATACTACTATTAAAAGTATGAAGGAATTTTTTAGTTTCAGTACACTAATTTTTTTATTTTTAAATTAAAAAATAGAATTACCCAAGCAAAACTCTTTCCTTTTTTATTTAAATTATTTCTCAAGCAAAACCCTTTCCTTTTCTATTAACCCTTTCTTTTTATTTCTAATTTCTAAATTTAATTTTTTATTTAAATTATTTCCCAAGCAAAACCCTTTCCTTTATATATATACATAAACAATTAACTTGGTTGTGTATTATTGCAGTACAAGAGATTCAATAATTTGAAGCGAGTGATTTCAGACTGCTTTATCTTCACAAAGTTTCAAAACGTTTTGCAGGTAATTTTCTTAAACTACCATACATGCATGTTCATCTTAGTCCATGATTTTAGTTTCAGTACACTATTTTTTTATTTTTAAATTAAAAATAGAATTACCCAAGCAAAACTTTTTCCTTTTTTATTTAAATTATTTTTCAAGCAAAACCCTTTCTTTTTCTACAAACCCTTTCTTTTTATTTCTAATTTCTAAATTTACTTTTTCATTTAAATTAATTCCCAAACAAAACCCTTTCCTTTATATATATAAATAATCTATACTACTATTAAAAGTACGAAGGGGTTTTTTAGTTTCGGTACACTAATTTTTATTTTTAAATTATAAAATAGAATTACCCAATCAAAACTTTTTCCTTTTTTATTTAAATTATTTCTCAAGCAAAACCCTTTCCTTTTTTATTAACCCTTTCTTTTTATTTTTAATTTCTAAATTTACTTTTTTATTTAAATTATTTCCCAAGCAAAACCCTTTCCATTATATATATACATAAATAATAAACTTGGTTGTGTATTATTGCAGTACAAGAGATTCAATAATTTGAAGCAGGTGATTTCAGACTGCTTAATCTCCACAAAGTTTCAAAATGTTTTGCAGGTAATTTTCTTAAAATACCATACATGCATGTTCATCTTAGTCCATGATTTTTTAGTTTCAGTACACTATTTTTTTATTTTTAAATTAAAAAATAGAATTACCCAAGCAAAACTCTTTCCTTTTTTATTTATATTATTTTTCAAGCAGAACCCTTTCTTTTTTTATTACCTATTTTCTTTTTATTTCTAATTTCTAAATTTACTTTTTATTTAAATTATTTCCCAAACAAAACCATTTCCTTTATATATATAAATAAACAATTAACTTGGTCGTTTGTTATTGCAGTACAAGAGATTTAATAATTTAAAGCGGGCTATTTCTTCATAAAGTTTCAAAACGTTTTGTAAGTAATTTTCTTAAACTACCGTAATGCATGTTAATCTTAGTTCAGAGTTTTTTTGTTTCAGTACACTATTTTTTATTTTTAAATTAATAAATAGAATTATTCAAGCAAAACTTTGTCCTTTTTTATTCAAATTATTTTTCAAGCAAAACTCTTTCCTTTTTTACTAACCCTTTCTTTTTATTTCTAATTTCTAAATTTACTTTTTATTTAAATTATTTTCCAAGCAAAACCCTTTCCTTGATATATATAAATAAACAATTAACTTGGTTGTGTATTATTACAGTACAAGAGATTCGGTAATTTGAAGCAGATAATTTCAGATGGTTTAATCTTCACAAAATTTCAAAACGTTTTGCAGGTTATTTTTATTAAACTACCATACATGGATGTTCATCTTACTCCATGGTTTTTTAGTTTCAGTGCACTAATTTTTTTATTTTTAAATTAAAAAATAGAATTACCCAAGCAAAACTCTTTCCTTTTTTATTTAAATTATTTCTCAAGCAAAACCCTTTCCTTTTTTATTAACCCTTACTTTTTATTTCTAGTTTATAAATTTACATTTTTATTTAAATTATTTCCCAAGCAAAACCCTTTCCTTTATATATATACATAAACAATTAACTTGGTTGTTTATTATTACAGTACAAGAGATTCAATAATTTGAAGCGAGTGATTTCAGTCTACTTAATCTTCACAAAGTTTCAAAACATTTTGCAGGTAATTTTCTTAAACTACCATACATGCATGTTTATCTTAGTCCATGGTTTTTTAGTTTCAGCACACTATTTTTTTATTTTTAAATTAAAAAATAGTATTACCCAAGCAAAACTCTTTCCTTTTTTATTTAAATTATTTTTCAAGCAAAACCCTTTCCTTTTCTATTAACCCTTTCTTTTTATTTCTAATTTCTAAATTTACTTTTTTATTTAAATTATTTCCCAAACAAAACCCTTTCCTTTATATATATAAATAATCTATACTACTACTAAAAGTACAAAGGGATTTTTTAGTTTTAGTACACTATTTTTTTATTTTTAAATTAAAAAATAGAATTACCCAATCAAAACATTTTCCTTTTTTATTTAAATTATTTCTCAAGCAAAACCCTTTCCTTTTTTATTAACCCTTTCTTTTTATTTTTAATTTCTAAATTTACTTTATTATTTAAATTATTTCACAAGCAAAACCCTTTCCTTTATATATATACATAAATAATTAACTTGGTTGTGTATTATTGCAGTACAAGAGATTCAATAATTTGAAGCGGGTGATTTTAGACTGTTTTATCTTCACAAAGTTTCAAAACGTTTCGCAGATAATTTTCTTAAACTACCATACATGCATGTTCATCTTAGTCCATGGTTTTTTAGTTTCAGTATACTATTTTTTTATTTTTAAATTAAAAAATAGAATTACCCAAGCAAAACTCTTTCCTTTTTTATTTAAATTATTTTTCAAGCAAAACCCTTTCTTTTTTTATTAACCATTTTCTTTTTATTTCTAATTTCTAAATTTACTTTTTTATTTAAATTATTCTCCATGTAAAACCCTTTCCTTTATATATATACATAAACAATTAACTTGGTTGTGTATTATTGCAGTACAAGAGATTGAATAATTGGAAGCGAGTGATTTCAGACTGCTTAATCTTCACAAAGTTTCAAAACGTTTTGCAAGTAATTTTCTTAAACTACCATATATGCATGTTTATCTTAGTCCATGGTTTTTTAGTTTAAGTATACTATTTTTTATTTTTAAATTAAAAAATAGAATTACCCAAGCAAAACTCTTTCCTCTTTTATTTAAATTATTTTTCAAGCAAACCCCTTTCCTTTTTTATTAACCCTTTCTTTTTATTTCTAATTTTTAAATTTACTTTTTTACTTAAATTATTTCCCAAGCAAAACCCTTTCCTTTATATATATGCATAAATAATTAACTTAGTTGTGTATTATTGCAGTACAAGAGATTCAATAATTTGATGCGGGTGATTTCAGACTGTTTAATCTTCGCAAAGTTTTAAAACGTTTTGCAGGTAATTTTCTTAAACTACCGTACATGCATGTTAATATTAGTTCATGTTTTTTAGTTTCAGTACACTATATTTTTATTTTTAAATTAAAAAATAGAATTACCCAAGCAAAACTCTTTCCTTTTTTATTTAAATTATTTATCAAGTAAAACCCTTTCTTTTTTTATTAACCATTTCTTTTTATTTCTAATTTTAAATTTACTTTTTTATTTAAATTATTTCCCAAACAAAACTATTTCCTTTATATATATAAATAAAAAATTAACTTGGTCGTGTGTTATTGCAGTACAAGAGATTTAATAATTTGAAGCGGGTGATTTCTTCATAAAGTTTCAAAACGTTTTGTAAGTAATTTTCTTAAACTACCGTAATGCATGTTAATCTTAGTTTAGAGTATTTTGTTTCAGTACACTATTTTTTTATTTTTAAATTAATAAATAGAATTATTCAAGCAAAACTCTTTCCTTTTTTATTTAAATTATTTTTCAAGCAAAACTCTTTCCTTTTTTATTAACCCTTTCTTTTTATTTCTAATTTCTAAATTTACTTTTTTATTTAAATTATTTTCCAAGCAAAACCCTTTCCTTTATATATATAAATAAACAATTAACTTGGTTGTGTATTATTGTAGTACAAGAGATTCAGTAATTTGAAGCGGATGATTTTAGACGGTTTAATCTTCACAAAATTTCAAAATATTTTGCAGGTTATTTTTATTAAACTACCATACATGCATGTTCATCTTACTCCAGTATGTTTTAAATGAATTCTTTTTATTTGGTGTGTTTGTATACTAATTAAATACATAGTACGTATTACGTATATATATGCATTTATGTACGTCTATGAACAACATGTACGGTGTCTCCTTGTAATCGTTGATGAACATGTAGTAATAATTCTGGTACGTAGTAGTGTATATATGTGTGTGTGTGTGTGTATATATATATATGTAACCAAGAGAGATTTAACCATCTCTCTTGTTAATCAACTTGTATGTTGTAAGTAAGATACACAGATATATGTATGGTCTCTTTTCTGACATTTGATGCAACTGGTAGAAGTATATTTGGTGTATATAATCATATTTGGTGTAGATTTTTCGTGCCTAACTCAGAGTATTAATTCTAACATAACATGATTGGATTTTATATGCATAATGTACTTAGAGATATATAATTGATAATGGTTATGTAATAAATAATATTATATTTTAAGATTTTGTGTTAGGGATGAAGTTAGAGAATGAAGAAATAGAATTAGAAAAAAATATTTATTTTAATAATATTATATTTTAGGAGTATGTGTTAGGAATGATGTTAGTGAGAGAATAAATAGAATTAGAAAAAATATCAATATATAAGAATTAAAATATATATTTTTTATTTTTTTGAATTTTAAAAATAAAAAGATGGTGTGTTGGGAATGAAGTGTGAGATAAAGAATAAATAGAATTAGAAAAGTTATAAAAATATGAATTATAATTTTTTTTATAGGGAAAATTTGTGTTAGGGATGAAGTGTGAACTAAATTGGAATTCTAACCTAATTAAGCCACTCTAAATGATTTGAAATTCTTTAGACATTTAAGAAAAAAAATTCTAATTAAATTAAATGATTTGAAACTCCATAAATTATTTAAATTTTAAAAATAAGAAAATTTTGTGTTAGGAATGAAGTGTAAGAGAAAGAATAAATAGAATTAGACAAACATATACATATTAAGATATAAAGATGGGTAAAATACTTTACAAATTAAAATATTTATTATACTAATAGTTTTAAAGTTCGCCTCACATAGATAATATATAGTTGAGACCATTAAATAATACAAAAGTACAAAGGGGTTTTTTAGTTTCAGTATTCTATTTTTTTATTTTTAAATTAAAAAATAGAATTACCCAATAAAAATCCTTTTCTTTTTTATTTTGAAATTAAAAGAATAGAATTACCCAAGCAAAACGCTTTCTTTTTATTTCTAATTTCTAAGTTTAAAAAAACAAAATCCTTTCCTTTTTTATTTTTAAATTATACCTTTTGATTTCTTATAGTTTATACTTGATTCATTCCATGTGAATAATAGTTAACTTATATTACCAAGGTTACATAATGGAAATAGTTTTGAGTGTTTTAATTACTATGTTTGGATGTGTTATAATAGTTTTAACTGTTTTGGGTGTTATAATAAAATTTTAATTTATTTTTAATCAATGTATATATATATATATATATATATATATATATATATATATATATATATATATAAGAATGCATTAAACTGGAATCATACTCCACAATAAACAATGTAAGCAATTTAAAACACTCGTCTCCCTCTCGGACTTAACCCGATACCCTAGCATGATTCTTGACCAATCATGTTACCTAGGACACTTCCCACACCCTTTCCATGACTTTGACCTATGCCGCCAACGTCGTACTTCCGGAGTAATATTTTGGTTTGCCCATTAGTGATTAGACCATTTCAGAATCGTCACTAAATATTTGTGTACTCAAGGTGATTAGACCATCTCAGCACCATCCACGAGTATTAGTTGGCTCCAGATGGTTAGACCATTTTAGAACCACCACCGAGCATAATTTGACTCAAGGTTATTAAACTATCTCAAAACCGTCACCTAGTACTAGACTACTTTCCCCCATTTCCTCACAGTGGCCCCGTATATGCCTTTAAAACATATAGTGATCAAGCATATAGAAATTATGCTCCATAATGCATAGGCTAATCATAAGAGTATATAACATGCATTTCATTTCCACAACGCCACACATATATTTACCTATACATGTAAAACCTAGCATACGATCCATATATGCTCACCAATTTCACCTAAGCACATTTTAGTCATGCTTCACCAATGCACACATTTTCTATATAAAGATAACATGCGTTTAACTCACTTAATAACACATAATATATACATGTTCAATATAACACATTTTCACACATGTGCACAAAACCTAGCATATAAGCATACATACTAATATCTCTCACACATTCACTTATTTTACCGTGTATACTACCACATACATATCTATTGCACAATAAAGATCAAGGAGAGAAGAAAAAAGCCACATCCCACCCCTCTTACCACTCGAAATCATGCAATACACACCCTTAGCTCTCACCATTTCACCCGAAACCCTAGAATCGACAAATAAATGAGAAGGAGAACCCTTACCTCAAAATTGAAGGCCTTCTAAGCACTTATCAAAATCCCAACAATGTCAGCCTTGCCCAACCACAACTTTGATCGGTTCAAAAGGAAGCCTTAGCCGTCCCCTACGTATCTCCCTTCTTTGGTGAAACTTGAATCACGCCCGAAGGCTTCCGAAATCTAGAGAGAAGGAAGAAAAAAGAAGAGGGAAGAAGAGGAGAGAGAAGATCAGCCGTGAGAATGGCTGTTTCTCCCATAATTAGATTTTTTAAAATGGCATCTAGGGCACGAAAAGACCAAAACGCCCTTGGGCCACTTAACGTACCTTCCCAGACTCTTTTTTGAATTTTAAAAACTCCTACAGTCTCGAAATCACTTCCTTAACTATTTAAACATTTCATCTAAATCATTCCCAAAAAATAAATATTTCCAGAAAATTTTCATATTCCCAGGCCCATTTTCATATTCTAAAACCCTTAAAACACTTCTCAAACATGTTTCTCACACTCAAAACATGTTAAACATCACTTAAAATGCATTTATAGCAATTATGATGGAAAAATGCAAAATTGACCAAAATTGGTCACGGTCTCTGCATGCTCAATTCGACCTACGGGTGGCTTCTCCATAAGCTCCTTGGTGGGATTCTCTATGGCAAGAGCAAGAGCACCCAATGTGTCAATTATTAAGTTCACCCAAAACAATTGAACAGCTGTTAGAGGAACTTCTCCAGCTGAAACTGCTGCGACAAAGTTGATAAAAAGTGTAGCAATATTCATTATGAGCTGGAACTGAATGAATTTCTGAATGTTGTTATAGACACACCTTCCCCAGCTCAGAACTACGGAAACTGAAGCAAAATTATCATCCAAAATGACAATGTCCAAGCTTTGTTTGGCCACTTCAGTTCCCTGAATCCCCATAGAAAGACCTATATCTACTTCCTTCAATGCCGATGCATCATTTGTGACGTCACCAGTAACTACAACCACGTGACCCTTTTGATTCAAGCATTGCACCATTAGAAGTTTATCAAAGGGAGGGGATCTAGCCATAACACAGATTTTATCAACCTTCTCCAGGCACTCCTCTAGTGTGTAGTTTCAGAATTCAACACCTTCCACCATTGCACCTTTTATTTCCTGATTAGGCTTGAATATCCCACATTCAGTGGCTATAGCTCTTGCAGTGAAGACATTGTCGCCGGTGATCATTTTGATTTTTACTTGAGCGTACTGACAATCTCCTACAGCTTTCTTCACCTAGGTCAACATGGATCCTTTATACCTACAATCCCAAATAAGGTCAAATCATTCTCCTTCAACTTCTAGTGTGTTTTTCCATCTTCGTGTTCTTCTTCTGGAACTTTCTTGTGTGCAAAACTGATGCATCGCAGACTACTAGCAGCCATACCTTGAATTATTTGATCAAATTTCTTCCTTTCAGTATCATCCAAAGCTTTCATGCTTCCCAAGGGATCATAGAAATATGAGCACATTGCTAGTATCATCTCTGTTGCTCCTTCCAATGCACATTTATCTTGTTATCAGCCTTCTTCTTCATTAACACACCGCTTCATTTTTTTTTCTAAATTGAAGGGTTCAACATGGAGAACGGTACAACTCTGCATCAGTTCCTCCATATCCATATTAAATTCTAGGACAGCCCAAGAAAGAATTGCTTTCTCTGTGGGGCTACCAGAGAATTCAAATTCGGTCCCTGATGCAAGCTTGTAAACACTGCCAGTAGTATTCAGACCAACTCCTTGGTGGAGCAATTTTAGAACATTGGCTGCCATTGAGGTGTAACTCCATTCTTCTATAGATTCTTAGCCTAGCCAAAACTTCGTTACCTTTATCTGATTCAGTGTGTGGGTGCCTGTCTTGTCTATAGTGGTGGCAGAGCCCATAGTCTCACAAGCGGAGAGCTTTTGAACCATAGCTTGATCGGTCATCATTCTCTTCATTGAATAAGCAAGAGTAAGTGTTACTGCCAGAGGCAAACCTTCAGGAATAGCGACAACTACTATAGTGACTGCAGCAGTGATAATTTTTACCGCAACGTTGATCACATCATTTGCTTTAGTCTTGCTACCATTGAAACCTGTATTTCCATTCTCATCTTTTGTGTTTCAGGAGAAATACTGAACCAACAACACCACAAGAACGAGGAAAAAAACTCCCAATCCAACCTTACCTATTAATGAGGTTAGCTTGTTTAGCCGAGCTTGTAATGGTGTTTGCTCATCAGAATCACGGCTGATTGTGCTCATCATCTCGCCCCAAGTTGTGTTCATTCCAACTGTAGTGATAAGCATTCGAGCATACCCTTCAGCCACCTTGGTGAAAGAAAACAAGAAGGGATTATGACTGCGATTGACTTCCACATGCTTACTTTCCCCTGTCATGCTCGATTCATCAACCTGCAATGAATTGTCGCCTATAAACAAGCCATTAGTAGGAATTTGATCGCAATCTTCAAGAAAACAATATCTCCAACAACAATTTCAAATATTGAAATCTGTTGGCGTTGCTCTCTCCTCACAACTTGTACTTGGATGTTGTTGCTGACTAGGGATAACTTGTCGAATTATCTATTTTGTTTGAAGTTACTTACAGCTGAAACAGTGATGACAAGAAGGACAATCACAAATATGCTTCCTCCGTCGTACCATCCATCTTTTGGGCCATGCTCTTTGATGCCAAAAACAAGGGAAAATGCGGCACAACCCAAGAGGATGAGAATGGTCGGATCTCTCAAAGCTTCCCACACAAAACAGAAGAAGCCTTTTATTGGTGGCTTGTGATATGTGTTTGTGCCAAAATTTTGGTGTCTATGTTGAATGTCTTCAGCATCAGCATGTATACCATTTTCCACTTTCGTTTTGAGTGTCTTTGCTACACCTTCAACCATGCCGAGTTGAACAAGATTGTCCACATTTTTGTCCTTGACAAGTTGAGTGAGGCTCGACTGATCAATATCGGAGAGGCAAGGGTGTGAGTGAATGACATCGACAACATTATAAGATTAAACAGGATGAGGGAGCCCTCTCTTGTTTTTGGTAACACCTTCTTTGAAATGATAGAACAAGAAGGCCCTTAAGCAATAGATGGTGGCAACAGCCATGTTCCATCTCTTTTTATTGTAAGGGTGGTGGTGGGCATGTCGAGCAAGAGGTCCTTGCAAGGCAAGTTTGCATGAAATATTGCATACATGGTTTGGGGATGCGAGAATGCAATTTGTATAAATGACAAAGATGAATGATCTTAAAGAAAAGCACTAGTGTCCGTAACTTAATTGCATCAGTGATACAACCAATTAGAGATGAAAGGATTGTGAAAGGAAAAGCAAATTGCAAGGAGGTCTCAATAATGTTGAATCCAATATCTTAAAAAAGGTAAATGAAATGTGAAGTGTCCTCACTAGAGTCACCATTGTCCATTGATACGCCATTTTTGAGATGTCTTTCATCATCTTCCACTCACGGATAGCAATACTAGCCAAAGTGTCATGTGATATTCTGCTCAATGCATCGGTAACCACATTATTTTTCCGGGTGATACTGAAGATCAAAGTTGTAGTCTTCCATGTATTCCACCCATCTCCTCTGTCTCATATTCAAGTCCTTTTGTATAAAAAGGTACTTCAAGCTTTTATGATCAAAGAAAACCTCAAACTTCTCTCTGTAAATATAATGCCTCCACGTTTTCAAAGCAAAAATTACTGCCACTAATTCCAAGTCATGAGTGGGGTAATTCTGCTCGTGGATCTTCAACTGTCTGGAACTATATGCAACAACCCTCTCGATCTGCATCAACACACATCCCAAACCATCCCATGAAACGTCACAGTAGTTGACATAACCCAAATCGCACTTGGGAATAATCAAAATTGGAGCACTAGTCAATCTACACTTTAATTCCGTAAAAGAGTGCTCGAAAACATCATTCCACTCAAACTTAACTCCTTTACAAGTAAGCTTGGTCATCGGTGCCGCTAACTTCGAAAAGTCCTTCATGAAATGCCAGTAATATCCTGCCAATCCCAAGAAGCTACGTATCTCGAATATGTGGTAAGGCCTCTCCCAATTCATTATTGCTTCAATCTTAGAAGGGCTTACAGATACTCCTCCTTCTGACACTACGTGTCCTAGGAACTTCATATATGTAGCCAAAATTCATATTTTTTGAACTTAGCATATAACCGATGCTCTCTCAATGTCTACAACACTGTCCTCAAGTGGATCTCATGCTCCTCCATAGAAGAAGAATACACAAGAATGTCGTCCATGAAGACCACCACAAACTTATCCAAGTACACCCTGAATATCCGGTTCATCAAATCCATGAATGATGCCTGTGTGTTCGTCAATCCAAATGGCATCACTAGAAACTCGTAGTGGCCATATCTAGTTTGAAAGGCTGTCTTCAGAATATCCTCTTCCCTTACCCTCAACTGGTAATACCCCGACCTCAAGTCGATCTTCGAGAAATAAGTTGAACCCTTAAGTTGATCAAATAAGTCATCTACCATTGGTAAATGATATTTGTTCTTAACCGTTACATGGTTCAACTTACGGTAGTCTATGCATAACCGTAAAAATTTGTCATTCTTTTTAGCAAATATGACTGGAGCTCCCCAAGGCGATGTACTAGGTCGAACAAATCCCTTATCTAACAACTTTTGCAACTGATCTTTCAGCTCCTTCAACTCTGTCAGTGTCATCCGGTACGGTGCCATAAAGATAGGTGCGATACTAGGAGCAAGATCAATGCTAAATACCACATCTCTCATTGGGGGAAACTCTGTCAAGTCCCCCGGAAACATATCCAAAAAATCACTAACCACCGGTGGAAATCCTCCACTAGTCATAATCTCATCCTCCTCGGCTACTAAGCCAGCTAGGAAATATCCTACCCCGTCCCATACACCAAAACTAAGTAAGGACGGAACGTAGAAATCATCCCCCTCTCCCACAAAGTAAAAGCAATCACCCTCAAGCATGTACACAGTTACTCTCCTACGAAGACAATCAATCGTGGCTCTAAATGTAGATAGCTAGTCCATACCTAGAATGATATCAAAAGGGGTTATGTCTAGCAACACAAAGTCGAACACTAGTCGATGCCCAGTAACCTCGATCTCGCAAGACTGACACATTCTATCCAGGGTAACCCTACCCCCAATAGGCGTATCAATGGACAATGGTGACTCTAGTGATGACACCCCCAACAGGTGTATCAATGAATTGTGAACATATATTCCTTAACACGGGCAATCCAATATATAGCTTATAGGTGCATTGCTCACGTTAAGGAATATATGTTCACAGTTTATACCACATTGACAGAGTGGGCTCGATGTGCTGACATAGATTGTTGCTGGAATTCGCTTGCAAAAGCAAAAACAGGATAAATGCTTTTTGGCAACAATATTTTAGAGAAATCTTTTTGCCGCCACCCCCATTCACAAAAAGAAAAAGTAAATGGATAATATTGTAAAATAAGATAAAGTGAGGATGCAAGCGAAGCGTGGCAGTCAAGTAATTCATTACTTATCCTAACAGATTTTGACTTTTGAGCTGAGTCAAATACACGTATCTACGAAGCAAGAGGAGAAGATTTCTTGGTCTTTCACTGTATCTTGCAATAAAGACCTTATGTGCATGGGCGGAAGCCCCCACTGAAATTTCTTTTATTTACGTTACATAATTAATTTTTTATGAAAATTTAGTAATGCCCCCATTAAATTTTTGGTAAAATCTCCTCCATCATCCTCCCTTTTTGTCTCTCTAAACTTCACAATAACAACTAATTTTTTTTTAAATCTCACACTAAACACACAAATTAAAGAGAGAGAGAGATTTATCTTTTTAAACTACAATTTTGATGAGTATATATGATTTTTTCTAGAATTCCTTTAATTGAATTGCTTTTAGTCTGTTAGCTCGATATTAATTAAAATTAAAGAATTTATCAAAAAAAATAGGGTAAATATTACTGGCACCCCCTGAGATTTGACATATTGACACACGGTTATAACTTTGTGAATTTTTATCTGTTGTATATCACATACACCCCCTCTTGTCAAAAGTACATCGTGTCAGAGTACTTTTTAATAGTGAAATGATCATATTGCCCTTTGACTTCTGACCCAATCCATTTGAATATTAAATTTATCCATTTAACCTTATATAATGGACCAAAATACCCCTTTGAATATACTTATATGTATATATACTATAATTATATGTAATCTATATATAATTATTTATCTCCATAAATAATAATGTTAACATAAAATAAAAAAAGTAATTAAATTTCTATTTCTTTTTCTATATTTATCTATATATATACAGTATACTATAATATATATATATATATATATATATATATATATATATATATAACCTACATATAAAATTATTTGCTTAATGTTAACAAAAAATAAAAAGGTAATTAAATTTCTCTTAACATTAAAATAAAAAGGTAATTAAATTTCTCTTTCTTTTACTCTATTCATCTCTCTCTCTCTCTCTCTCTCTCTCTCTCTATATATATATATATATATATATATAATTATTTATTTCCATAAATAATAATGTTAACATAAAATAAAAAAGTAATTAAATTTCTCTTTCTTTTACTCTATTCATCTATATATATAGAATATAATATATATAACCTAATATATATAATTACTTATTTTCATAAATAATAATATTAACATAAAATAAAAAATTAATTGAAATGGCAATCAAGAAGGGTATTGTGGCCATTTTTCTATTCTGATATTTTTATATTAAAATATATTTAAATAATCAGGGGCAATCAAGACATTTCACTTATTAAAAAAATGAAAAAGCTGACAAGGGGTGTTGGTGACGAAAATTAACAAAGTTGTAGCATCATGTCAATTCATCAAACCTCAAGGGGTGTCAGTAATATATGTCCAAAAAAATAATTGAAATGGAAGTATGAGAAATTAAGGATGTCTATGCTCTCTTTTATCATTAGTTCAAGAATATTTTTCAATTCTCATGTACAAGAAATTAAGGATATATGTTCTCTCTTTTTGTTTTTTATTTATTTTATAAATACATTCTTCTTCTTTTTTCCTTAATTTGAATGATAAAAATAATATCATTTCATTTAAAAGTGAAGTGTAATTATATATAAAAAAAGAAGGTGGATGTTAGTATCGCCTCCCTTGTTAAAATTACCGATAGATCTACCTATTTTATTTGATGATCAAAAAATTCTATCAATTTTCAATATCACCATTAAATCCTACTTTTTGCTAACTGTTTACATGAAAGTTCAAAATATCTGACTTCCAATTTTACCTATTATAATTTTTAATTATATGTTATCCATGTATTGGCTATTTAAAGTAACTTTTAATTTTGTCTAGCAAGTTTTTTAAATCATTCTTTAAAATAGTAATATTGTTTATTATATATGAACTATTGTTTATTATTTTTATTTTCTGAAGATATACTAATTATTTAACAATTAAAACCTGCATGTTAAAAAAAAAAGTACTTTATCTAATGCTTATTTAACCTAACCAACACCTTTTTACAGCTCACGATACTGCGTGACACCAAACTCTAAACACGGACACTTTCTAGAAATGTCCAATCAGATGCTCTTAAAATACTGAAATTGAAATATTTTATTTTTGGTTAGAGAGAAATGACTCAACAAAAATAGTTTTGGCCTTTTTTTTTTGTTTTGGGTAAGTGTGAAATTAACTCAAAATACTCCAAAGTGGGTTCGTATTTATTTTTTTAGAAAAATGAGATTAAATGTAATTTAAAAAATATTATGAGTTAATTAAAAAATAATATAAAACTTTTGAAAACAAAAATAAAAAATATATACTCCTAAATTTCAATTTAGTTATTTCATTAATGATTATAGGGATAAAATGAATAAAATTATAATTTATATATATAATAATATTAGGGTTAAGTGAATTAATCCCCCTTGAACTATCTTCTCTCTCTCAAAAAACTCCCCTGAACTTTCAATTGAACATTTAACCCCCTGAACTATCTTCTCTCTCTGCAATAAACCCCAATTCATTAAATTGTCGTCCAAAATCCAACCTTAGTTGACACACTTGACATACCCCAAATTTAGAATGCCAAAAATACCCTTATGACTGTTAGTCCCATTATATATATAAATACACCTTATATCTCAGCCTCAACAATTAACATGACTAACATATCTTATTTTATTGTATTTTCTTCTTATATATCTCTTTATATATATATTATATATATTTATATTTATAAATATTTTTTTATTGTATTTTGTAAAAAAAATTTATTCTCATTGACTTATAATTTTTTATTTATTAAATTATATTTTTATATTATATATATTTATTATTATTGTTATATATATCTTTATATTTATTTATATATATATATATATATTTTATTTTTTGTATTTTATAAAATATTTTTATTCTTATTGTCTTATAATTTTGTATGTATTAAATTTTGTTTATATTTTTTATTTATTGTATTTTATTTTGTTATATTTATATTTTTTGAGTAACCAAATCTTTTATTTATTGTATTTTCTAATTTTTTTTATAAAATTTTAATTTATTGTATTATATTATATTATATTTTTGAGCAAGAAAAAAATTATTTATTGTATTTTATAAAAAAATCAGAAATAAAAGCTTGAACTGAAAAATGAAATCTGAAACTGAAATCTTTGTTATGAAGCTTTCAAATTATGCCTAAGGATTGTCAAAATTTTGACATCATTTTCATTTTCTTAGAAATGAAAAATGCGTTACCAAACACAATTTCTACTGTGACTTCCAAAAAAATAAAAATGAAAGCTGAAATCTAGAATTGAAAGTGTTAACAGAGCCTTAGTCTACTTCACCAACAAGCATACATATTAACTAAGGACAAAAAAGTAATTTGGCTTTTCTGTTAAATGCTAATTAAGGGTTTGTCCTTAAATGTGTGTTTCTTATAGTTCAGGGGGTCAATTTGTAGTTCAAGGGAGTTTCTTGCAATCTGGTGATAATTCAGGGGGGTTTAATGCACTTAACCCATAATATTATTTTTAACGTATTAATTTATAGTGTATCCGTGTTCAATTTTTTTAAAATTTATCATAGGGTAAATTACATTAACCTTCTCTGAAGTTTAGGCGAATTACACATAGATATGGCATTTGAGGTTTAACACTTTCACCTCCCCTGAGGTTTGGCTCATGTGTTCAACGACACCTTTGACATTTTCTTTCTCTTAGAATTGTTAACTAAATGTTTGAAAATGACCATTTTGCCTTTTCCTTCAATGATATTAGGTAAATCACACTGGCCTCTCCTGAGATTTCGTTAAATTACACACGGATAGTTGTAAAGCAAACTCCATCTCTCTCATTCTAATAGATAGATAGATAGATATATATATATATATATATATATATATATATATATTTGCAAACATGATTGAGCCGAAGGGCAATATGAGCAGTTATTATTGCCTTTCTATACAAAGAAAGAGCAATATAGCCATTTTATAAAATTTCGTTCACTGTTCTGACAGAGAGAAAACGATAGAAGTGTCGTTGAGTACACACGTTAAGCCTTAGGAGAGTTCAAGGTAATAAACCTCAATTACTCTACTCATGTGTAATTTGGCAAAACCTCAAGAGAGGCTAGTGTAATTTACCTGTGATATTTTATATTAAATTATTGAGGTAAAATGACATTTTACACTATAACTTGATATTCGTTAAAGTTTAACGTCCACGTAATGTTATTGGGTAAATCACATTTTGCACTATAGCTTAACGTTCATTAAAAATAACATTTTTCCATTTCTCAAATTAGATGGACACATTACAGTATCGGGAGACACATAATTTTGGCCGCTGATTTTGGATGAATTAAGTTCTTACCATATCGACATCCATAACTTTATCTATAGGTGTAGAGTACATTAACTTGTTAGTGGTTACGGATTACACACACGAACACACAGAGAGAGAAACTCATCAAGGGTATGCTTGGTACAATGGAAAGGAAAATAAAGGATAACATTAATGTTAAACTTTTATCGTGTTTGGTTGATTGATAAAGGAAATGATAGTTAACACGTTGGGGAAAGAAAGGAAAAAAAATTATTTTAAAAAATTTACCACCATACCCTTTTATATTTAAAATTCAAATTTTAGCTTTTATTAAAATAAGGGCAAAGTTGGTATTAATAAATTTTTATTAAAAAAAGCTAGTCTTTTCTTTCATTTCCTCTTATTTTTGAAAGGATGACAAAAGTTATTATTTATTCTTAATTTAATCCTTCAAATCCTACCACTTCCTTTTTTTTTCATTAAAAAATTTATAGCAAACACAGAAAAACATATTCCCTCATTTCTTTTTCTTTTCAAACTGGGCCCAATTGAAGGAAATATCGAGACAAGCGGTTTTCATAATTATGTGTGTATATATATATTTATATATCTAATATACATCAATATATGACATTTGATCATCTGATACACAAAGAAGAGGAAAAATCATGTTAAAGTTTCTTTTTAATATTTTATCGTGTGCCCGAAACAGAGCCATTTGTGCAGTTTCTGTTAGTTTTAATTGACATGCAATTGCAGCAAAAATAAAAAATAAAAAAATTTTGACATTCAATTAGACTGTCCTCGACCACAAGATATTTCAAATCAAAACTCATGTTTAATTTATTTTTAATATTTTATTAAACTGAGTCCATTTCTTAATTAGACAGTGTTGATTGAACTGTAGGTTCAGAAACATCTAATTTTTCTTACAAAGTAATTATGGTAGTTTGATTTTTTTATCTTAATATTGTTTAACGCCTACGCTATCAAATAATAATTTAACTTTATCACTGGAAATGTCATTAAGAGTGTCACGGACACTATTAGAACATGTGTCCGACATGATTAAAATGTCTTGAAATTTAACTATTTTTCTCGTGAATGTATATGACATCCACATGGCAGTGACAAGTCGATGGCACTTTTAGAACACTGCAAGGTAGTGTTGCAAGTTTTTGAAAAAATGGAGTTCCAATGTAGTTTGAAAACATATTATGAGTTAATTTGAAAAATAATATAAAGTTTTGGAAAATAAAAACCATTTCTCCTCCAACTCTAAGTTGTAAATAATCCAATTTCAATTATGATCTCCTAACATATTAAAAGCAATTCAGAGGAATTCTAACATGAACTATGTATACTTATAAATTTCTAACTTAGAAAGAAAAAAAGAAATTGGAACTTGACAAGTTTAATATGATTCATCTTAATTTTTTTTGATAAACCAAGATGGTAATTAAAGACAATCTCAAAAAATTTGTAATCAACCCACATCCCAAAAAATTCAGCATATTGTAAAGTTTACCAGAAGTAATAGAAGAGATGACTATTGTGGATTTTGGGAATGTATAAAAGGTTGTTAAAATTTTAGTGGGACATTTTTAGAATTTTAACAAAATTTTAAGAATATAGCATAAATAAATAAAAGTTCAGTGGGACGGCCACCCCTACTAAGCCCTTAATGGCTTATAGTAATATGATTGATAAGATCTGTCTTTTCAGTGAATATGTGTCCTAGTTATTTTTTTAGGATTACTTATCGACAATGTCACGTCAATGCTTCTTAGAGGAAACTGATTAGTTTTTATTTTATTTTATGCATATAATTATTAAAAATTTATAAAATGCCCCCCTAAAATTATTTTTTTCTACAAATCTTTTTAATTATTTATTTCTTTTCTTTCTCAGCCTTATCTTGCTTTTTCAAATTTCTTTTTATTTTTTTCAAAAAATTTTGCATTCCCTTTTCTCATTCAGAATCTAATTTTTTTTCCTTCAAAGTAATCTCATATTATTTATTTTTTTTCTTCTTAAAAAATTTTATTTTCTTTCACTCATGTATGATTTATGAGAGTAAACTTCTTTTTTCACTTTTTATTCATTTTTTATTCAATTATTCTTTAAATTTACTATTGAAAATTTATACACTTAGGTCATATTTGGCAATCATTTTCTATTTTTTGTTTTCTTTAGCAAATTGATGAAAAAGATTAACAAGTCACGAAACACATTAATGTATTGTTACTACACTATTATTATTTTTATTTGTTATCTTACTACAACGTTAGTTAGGGGATTTTTTTTTCTTTTGTGCTTAGTATGCTCCCCTCGACCAAATTTCTAGCTCTACCCTTGGTCAGGGACAATCACAAGTTGACATGAAAGTAGATGGGTTAACTTTTTTTTTTTTTTTTAATTTTTTGCATGTGTGTCACTTGTGATTTACCTGAAATTAATGATCTCGGGAGGCCAGGGACATCTAATACATTCGCAAGACATTCATGATGACTTGTGCGCAAAAATAATTTTTACTGGGTTGGGACTTGGGATACAATATATATATATATATATATATATATATATATATATATATATTGTAGAGATCCAAAAATTTTCTTTTATTTAATTATTTTTTGAAATAAGATTTTAATTGATTTGCATATATTTTAAATGTAATTTACATATGTGGGGATTAGTTTAAAGGTCCGGAGAGTTTTGTGAGCCATTCGACTCATTTTGAAATTTTGGATTGTCGTGATCTGGGATAGGGGTCAGGTGGGCCCGAGAATTCGAATTTTTTTTTGAGAAATTTTATTTTTGGTTATAAACGAATTAGAATATTTAGAGAAACGTAGAACTTATTTCGAGTCCATAACTTCTTTTGGATTTGAAAACAGAGGTTAGGAATGTACGTTAAGTGACTAATGGCGTTTTGATCTTTTTACGCCGTATGGCTTATAAATATCTGAGAGATAGATATTTACAGCTCATTTCTCTCTCTAAAAATTTGGCTCTTTTCTCTTCCCTCTTGAGTTCTCTACATTCTCTCTAAGATTTGGAGCCCTTAAGGTTTGATTTGGAATGCGCCGAAAAAGGGAAGTGTGTTCTATGTAACAAAGGTTTCGCTTGGAACCGAACAAAGTCACAGTTAGACAACTTTGGTGTTAGTGAAAGTGTGAGATAACTTGAAACTAAAACTATTGAAGTAGGGGGTGCGTGTTGTGTCTTTTAGTTTCAAGTTTAATTTCATTTATTTTACATAAAATGAATGATTTTCATGTCAAATGTGATAATATGAATTTTTTTGTTAAGTTTCTTGTTTTATATGGATGTGCATATGTTTCTTTTGACTAGAAATGGTTAGTGTATGCTTGAAAATACATAAATTGCATATGTGTGCAAAATGGAGCATGAATTGCATATATGGGATTTTTGGAGGATAAATGATGAAAACCTACTTTTGGAAGTTAAGTATCTATATATATTCTTATGATCATTGTGTGATATACTAGGATTGAACTAGAACATACAATGGGTGCAATGCATCGAACCATTGAATGTGTATGCGAAATGTGAAATATTTTGTATGAGTGTGGGGTGTGTCTCGAAAGTGGCTCATGGAAAAGTAGTCGGGGAACATATCCCTAGGGTTGAAAAACCTTAAACTTGTGCAAGAATAGTTGGCTATCGATGGGTTAGTAGACCTAAAATAATTAAGATTGAGATATGGGACTTCGGTACGTATCTTGGATGTGGGTGAGTGTGAACCAAATCCGAGAGAAGGTGTGCTGAGTCTTATGTGTAACTTTAGTGAATTACATGACTTGGGTGGATGTTTATCCGTTTTTTATTTTTGTCATATATTACATATATGATAGAAATGTGTTGTATGCATGAAATGTGTTTTATATGGTTGTCAAGTTATAATTGATGTACATGTCATGATGTGCATGAATTGAGCGTTTAAGCTTGCGACTAGAATGCTAGGGAGCATGTCACGTATTTGTTGGGCATGAGTTGTGTTTTATGCATTGAATATGAGATGTGGCCTTGGATGGATTGCGCAATACATTAACCTTGAGTTCGTTGAAATTGTTCATCCCCCTCCACTAACACTTTCAGATGATGGCAAAAAGGTGGTTAAGGATGCATAACCATGAGTTGGTCATAGAGTAGAAGAACTGTATTTTTGGGCAAGCTACAATCCGCAAATCATTAACTCCTAAACTCACATGTGTAAAGACGTTCATGCCGACTTGTGGCATGTGGATTAGTTTAGAAATATTGTATCTATTTTGGATAAGAAGTGTCTATGAGACTTTCAATGTTTATCTATCTATGATAAGTTTGACAACTCTTGAAGATTATGTAAAAAAATTTGAAGTAGGTGTATGATGGATTATCATTTTTGTCTTTCAAATGTATGAAGTGAAATCTAACTATGATAAATTATCACTTTGTGAATGTTTGGGATATGTAAAAATGATAATTATGTTCTATGATTGTATGTTTAGGATGATGAACTGGAAGGAGAATGACTATTGTAATTATTTGGTGGATTTATTAGTGTAAAAGGGTGAGTGATTACGATGCATCGTGATTTGGCGATGCATCATAATCCCATAGGCGATGCATCGTAAATAGGTGAGAATTTGAATTATTTTTCAGAAGATTTCACAAGATGTTATGCACCTTGTGCGATGCATCATAATGTGTGGCTGGGTGGATTGTTGAGATAGAGTTGGGGGAATTATTTGGAGATGAAATATGTGGCCACATGTGGGGCCATAATGGATTATTGAGCTGAGTCATATGTAAGTAAACGTATGTATGTAAACGTATGTATGTAATTATGATTCCATGTTGATTTAGTGATTAAGGTACTGTATTGGATTTTAATTGATGAAATCGCCCTTGTATTTACAGTATGCTCTAATTGGTCCAAACTTCAATCGAGCGTAACTTCTTTGTATTAGCTCGGATTTGAGTGTCATTTTTTTTAAATTGAGTATTTTTGGATCATCTTTCTAATGGATTAAGAATCACTCTGAAATTTCAAATACACAGGAAGTCAGGTTCTAGAATTGAACGGTTCATGAGTGCGAATCAGGTGAAACTTTTACTGTTCACCTCTACTTTCTATATCCATCTTAATATCAAAAAGTAGGGGTGTGACAACATGGTATCAAGGCTAATATCAGAATGGAAAAAATCTAGGAAGCCCAGATACTTCTATCGAACTAACGTGAAGATATTGGACACTTGGATACATTTCGGGCATACAAATGCGGCTCAAACACGTATCAAATACAATTAGAAGTATCCTGAATTTTGAATATTTTATTTTCTAATTGGATATAACTGAGACACGACAATGATATGTTTTGGATACACGACAATAATACATTTTGGATACTTCTAAAACACGACATAGTGTTTTTTTAATATATTTTTTAAAAAGAATGAGATTTAATGTAATTTAAAATATATTATAGGTTAATTAGAAAAATTATATAAAATTTAAGAAAACAAAAATAACAAACATTTAGCTCGACACTTTAAATTAGTGATTTCATTTATAATTATACGCATAAAATGATCAAAAGTCATTATTTATATATATAATAATATATTATATTATTAATATTTAGTATATTCATGCTGTATCCATGTCTTATTTTTTTTAGAATTAATGTATAACTGCGTATGTATCGTGTCGCACCTTATTCTATGTCCTTATATGTGCTTCCTACCTCATAACTCATAATTAAAGAACTTTAGAGAGCTCTCTTAACTTGGTGCATAAAGGAGAGTTAAAACTTAGAAGACACCTTAGCTTGGAAGTTGCAGGATAAAATACAATCATTCAAATTATTCACTTTGGAAGATTTTTCTTGAAAATTGTACTGAAAAAAGAGAGGCTATAATACATACATCTGCTGATATTGACCTAGTTTGGTAGTTGCATATATTCACTGATCAGCAACACCACCAAGAAAAAGGTAGGAAAAAAGGGAAAAAAAAAGAAAAGAAAAGATTTGCTTGCAGTTTACTTGGTCAGTCCATGGGAAATATAACGAGGGTTTCATATTTTGCTTCCACAAATATTAAAATGACTCCAGTTGAATAAGAACTTAGAAAGACAAAAAAAAAAAAAAAAAAAAAAGCAAGAATAATGGAATCAATGGCCCAGTCAATTGAGATCAAGTAGTTCAACTAAAGTGAAGGTGCATATACTTTACCATTTAACTTAAACTTCACATAACTTACAACTCTCAAATGTGTTTAGGTTTCAGGAAAGAGCAAAAGGAACCCGGAACATCTCAATTGTTGATATATACTCCTCCGGCCCATAATTTTAGTTCATTATTTTTTTTTAAATGTCCCAAAATACATCTATTTTCTAAAATGGATGTGCTATCTTTTATATAATTCCTAAACTTCCATTTTCAAACTTCAGTATCCTAAAAATTAGCCCTACCATATAATAATAATACTAACTTTTAAACAAAAACTAATATGTAAATTCATTCATTACTACAATAAAAAGTGGATCCCATTATAAAAAATTGAATTCCCCAAATATGCAAAGAATTTTGGGACGGAAGTAGTATATTTTCTCTTATTTATTTTTTTTTTTTTAAAAGATAGAAATCAGTAAGATACAAGTATACGATGATACAACCTCTCTCCTATTTTAGGACACTAAATGTATTTTGATGACTCAACTTGTAGTCAGTGGTGACAACAATCCAAACTTTCATCGTGATTCAATTTGGATTGAAAACGGACAACTGAATATATGTTAGTGATTTTCATATATCAATTCATATACTCTTATCATTATAAAATTCGACAGGGACAACCACCTAAACTTATTTTCACCAGTGAAATCCTATGTCTTGTTTTGAGCCTAGAATTTGAATGATTACTCTCAAATTAAAATCATCCTAGATATATAAAGTTGAGGTTGTGTAAAAACCAAGAGATGTCGTAGCAGTGGCGGAGACAAAAACTCTTTAAAGGAAGTGGACGCCCTTGTAGGTTTGTTCCTATGTAGCATACCAAAAACTAATAATGTAATGTTGTGATTACCTAAATTTCAAGACATTTATTAGAAATTTTGTTACAAAAGACTAGGAAACTTGCTAGGCCTCAATGTCATTGTCCTGATACACAAGTTATCCATGTAATTTCTGATACTTTTAGAGAGAGACAGTGTTAAGAGAGAAACAACAACAGGGTGGGTGAAAAGGGAGTAAGTATTGGCTACTCCAAAGATACCGTAAAAATAGAAATTTTACCAATACAAACTATCCATTTATAAGTTTTTCCTATTATTATGGAAAAACTAATAATAGAAAAAATTATTGTTTGTATTGGGTGAGATTCTTCAATACACGGTAGGTTAGTGGTATTAAATAATTTTTCGTAAAAAGGATAGGCAACAAAGCCAACCACTCGTATCACTCGTGACGTGTATCATTTAGAAGGAAAGAACAATGTTACACGTTATGAAATTATTTTATGATTTTCTATCATGAATGATGTAACAGGTAACAATTCTATATTTATACGAATTCTACCAACAATAAATCTCTATTTTCTATTATTATTTTTCATTATTTTAAGATAAAATTAAGAAAAATGCTAAACTTCATCAAATTATTTCATGATTTTGTATCATGAATGATGTGGCAGGAGATAATACCATTGGAACTTCGGAAGAAAATTCAACCAATACTAACTTACTATTTAATTTTATGTCCTAAAATAATGAAAAATAATAATGAAAAATAGAGATTTATTGTTGATAGGATTCCTATAAATATATGAGAAATGCTAAACGTCATGAAATTATTTCATGGTTTTGTATCATGAATGATATGACAAGTAACGTGGAGAGTTAGTATTGATGGGATTCAGTAATAATATCATGAGACTCTATGTATGGGGGAATCCCACTAATACTAACTCTCCACGTTACCTACCACATCATTCATGATACAAATTCATGAAATAATTTCATGACATGTAGCATTGCTCTAAATATATAATTGTTACCTACCACGTCATTCATGATACAAAATTATGAACTAATTTAATGACGTGTAGCATTACTCTAAAATTAAATAGTAAGTTAATATTGGTGGAATTCTCCTCATACACGGAGTCTCAATAATATTATCACATGTCACATCATTCACGATAGAAATCATGAAATAATTTTATGAAATTTAGCATTTTCTTTATTTATTTATTTATTTATATACATATATATATATATATACATACATATATATATATATATATATGCTAGGACTTGTGTAGTCTGATTGTTTGATACACTATGCAAATAGGCTTGGCAAACAGGCTCGTGGCGTTTTCCAAGCCAGTCTAAACCCAGGCCACCTTTCTCAATAATAAAAAAAAATGTTCGTGTGTGTAAACCATGAATCAACCCCCAAAAAATGCATATGGCCCCCTCGAAATAGGACCAAAAATTATTCGAAATATTTTATCCATTTTTTTTTTTATTTCTCTTCTGCAATTTTATGTCAATAATTACAATCTCCATTGCATGAAGTTGCTGGCTAACAATCCCGACAAGAACAGGTGTTATAACAATAACGGTTGAGTGCAAAAAAATACCACAACAAGAAGAAGATGGAATAACAATAAGGGTTAACAGCAAAAAAAAACTATATCAATTTAAAAAGAGAAATGTTAAACGTCATGAAATTATTTCATGAATTTTATCATGAATGATGTGGCACGTAATGTTGAGAGTTAGTATTGGTGAAATTTGGTGATAATATCATGGGACTTTGTGTATAGGGGGAATCCCACCAATACTAACTCTTCACGTTACCTGCTACATCATTCAAGATATAAATTCATGAAATAATTTCATGACGTGTAGTATTGCTCATTTAAAAATACTTCTTATATTCAATTAACTTCTTATATTTTTCAATATGTGGGCATAAAGATAAATTGTCAATTTAACGATTTAAATGTCTAGAATACCTTTACAACAAAATAAAAAAAATAATAAAAAAAGTAATGAAAAAGCAAAATGTCCAAAAAGGACACGAGCTGTTGTATTCTCTCTAAAACTGCTCTCTCTCTCTCTCTCTCTCTAAAATTGCTCTCTCCTCACATCTCCTCTCTCACTGTGTAGCCCAATAACCCAAATTAGTATGAGAAGTATTAAAATGAGGAAGCTCTCATGTCTCTTGCCATGAGTTTTACTCCAAAATAAATATTTTTAAACAAAAAAAAATGTAAAAAAATATAATATCGTAGCTAATACTAAAATCTTTTTACACAAAAAAATAAAAAAATAAGTTCAAAATATCGTAAATTAAATTTACAAAGTTATACCCCATAAATTTTTTGATTTTGTGTGTTTCTGGATCTCATCTTGTCTTTCAGATAATTCAAGATGCTTCTCTATCAGGCTTACTACTCTTATTTGATCGTCTACTCTTTTTTGGTCTTATATTAGCAGCGGTATTAGTTGATAATCAGAGTGGGCCATTTCACTAAATTTTACGATTATTTTTTGGATAAATACCACTTACACCCCCTCAGTGTAAGTAATATCCTGACTAGACTCTCTGTAGTTTCGAAATTTTCAACTACATCCCTTGAATTTTGAGTTTATGTATCAGTTTTTCCCTTCCGTTAGTGTAACGTAAGCAGACAAATGGAATTTGCTGACATTAACAAGAGAGTAAATTTAACGAACGTTACTGACAGGGGATGTAGTCGAGAATATTGAAACTAGAGGGGGTCTGGTCAGGATATTGCTTAATCTGAGGGGGTGTAAATAGTATTTACCCTTGTTTTTTTATTTATCGACATGAAGTATCCACACTTTTCGGGTCATCTCACAAGTCACATAAGTCCGAATATAATACTCGTGTGACTTTCTCTCCTTATGAGGAGACTCGAACCCTTCATTTTCAATTTGAAATGAGAGGACATACCACCGAACTCTTAAACCTTTGGTTAGCCTTACAATTGTCCACCTTCTCAAATGTGTATGTATATATATATATATATATATATATATAGATACACCCAAATACATACCATGAGAGAGCGAGTGCGAAAAAATGTGAATTTGAAGCATATTCAAACAAATGTATAAGTGTATATAAAAAATTGAAAGGAGCATTTTCGTCACTCAAAATTTGGGATTTTAAGAGAGAAGGAGGGGGAGGGGTGGGGGTGTTTATGCACTAAAAGGCTTTATTTTTACTCAAATATCTGTTTGTGTGTTCTTATTTGTTTCTTTCTAAAAAATTTTAACAGACACAAAAAATCATATCCCTTCTTTCTTTTCATTCAATTTCTTTCCAACCAAACTGGGGGCCCTAGTAAGGGGAATGCAAGAACTCTCTCTTTCTCATATGTCATGAGTTACGGAGGCATGCATGTTGCTAAACTGTGGAAGATATATGTGGATTCCTATATACTTTGTTCTGGGTGTACCCACTTTTTGGTCTCATGGAAGAGCTTACAATATCACTAGCAAGGGTTGGATTGTTGAGTTCAATCAGGGGTTGTCCCTTCATCGATTAGGTCCATCCCCATACGAAGAACGATCTTTCTTCATCATTGTTTTTGTGTTCTATACTTTGTTTCTCCGGTAAGTATAGATTTTATTCATTTTGGGTTTTTTATTATTTTCTCCTGTGATCTAATTTTTTGATCTCTCATTACTTTCTTTAAATACCAATGTGGTTTGTTTCCTCATATATATATATATATATAGTTCATGATAGCATGTTATATATTTGATATAATTACATGCTGACATTTGGATATATATTGTCTGAATTTGTTATGACGCTAAACTACAAAACTATATATTAACAAATAAACCAATTTGTTAATTACTGAAGAAAGAAAAGTAATAAAGCAGTCTGTTCAAGAATGGTTTTTCAAATTCGAACTTAAAACTTGTCACTTACAACAGTGAAGAACTTAAAACTTGTCACTTACAACAGTGAAGAATTATGTAGTTACAGTTTTGGCTGATATTGGAGAGTTGAAGAAAAGTAAAAACAGTTTACATTTTCTTTCGCATTGATGTTGGGATAAATTTGGCTAGTATTCTGCACTCATGTATTTATATTCCATGAAAGATTTGTGGTAAATGAAGTTGGCCTATGAAAACCAAAACAGAGGGGAAAAAGGTATTCTTATTGGAAGGTCTTGCAAAATTGTTGCTTATATTAGTACTTAACATTGATATTGTGTTAATACAGAAGAAGAGAACACAGAACAGTTGAAGCTCTTGAAAAATCTTTGCAAGAAGCTGTTCTTGCAGATGAAGTAAAAGGAGAAAATCAAATAGTTTCTGCAACTGAAAATAGAGAAATTCATAAAAAATTAGAGAGTTGTATTCTGATAATCCTTTGGGAGCTGCAGATCCCTGTGTGGACAAACAGACATTGGATGGAAGAGGTAAGTAATTCATTTTGCAATCAATACATGATTTAATCTGCCTTTTACTTGATGATGAATGAACAAGCCAAACAATCATCCTACATTCACATATTAATTTGGCCTTTCGCTTCTATAGAGCAAGGTGACACTGAGCTTATGCCTCCCCAAACTCCTCAAGTTCCAATAGAATCGAATGATGAAGTTAGTCAAGACAGTGAAATCCAAACACCTTCTTCATCCAAAGATGCAGAAGATAATGAGAAGCCAATTGAGTCAAATTTGGATGAGAATCTGTTGGGAACAAGTGATCATCAAAAACAGGAGCAACCTTTCATCAGAGGAGGTTAGTTCTATATCTTTTTTCTTGTTTCCAGTGAGTCTAGTTCTTATTTATTATGCTGAACAATGAGGAGTTAGTCTTTGGAAATTTGTTTAATACAAGTAAAAGCCATATAGTTATACAAATATTTAATGCATATTAAAAACTTGATCTGCTGAACATAGAGAGGAGGGAGAGAGAAGTGACTCCACTAATAGGAAAACCAACATCCGTCTTCATATTTTCCCCATTTAGATGTTTTAGTTGTATTTCTGAAGTGTTCTTGAATGTTTCTTACCTTCCTTTAGGTCTAGCATTTTCAAAACATGTAAAGGTGTTTGCTCAGCCAGTTTCTACACGTTTCACCATGTCTGGTGCCTAGTTTTCAGGACACCCATTTCTTTGGGTTGCTACTAGCAATATGTTTTTCCTACTATAATTGTTGAAGAATTGACTCGGACCTACATTTTTTCATAAATGAAATATATAAATATATTTATACTCTAGTTGTAGATACCAGTATTTGTGATTTCATCAATGGAGTTTACAGATATTTGAACTAATTAAGTGATACTACTCGCTTGATTTGCATTACGGCTCCTTGTTAAATATTCACAATAAATTTTCCAAAAACAATGCTGTAAACTGAACACTTTAGAGAATCCACCCCCTCCACCTTCATCAGTGAACTTTCTGTTAAATAAATAAATCGTGAAGACAGAAATGTCCCAAAAACCCTTAGAATTCACATTTTGAAGACATAAACTGAGTTCCTGGCCTATTTGAGTGACTATTGCCATTCAACTGAAACACTTGGTAGAAATTCCCCAAGAGGTGAGACATAATCATAGGCCCTTTCTTAATGATAGCTTCATATTGGTCACACTATGATTAATATCCCCGTTGATAAAGAAATTTTTTTGATATAAAGCCATCATGATATCCAGTTTCTCCTGTTTTATATGTTAATTAGTATCCCTGTTAAAGTCCACAATTCAATATTCATCAAGAAAATATTACCAGCTAGCCTGCCCTTTTATTTGATGCTCCCTAGGAAAACACTATCTTTCTGAGCCCTGCACTCCTGCAAAATCCTATGGAGAAGTACAGAAACACTAATATGACACAGTGGCTACATTATATCTCGATTAGAAATTTGGGGAATTCATCTTAGCATAATAATTTTATCATAAGAACACTCTTTTGTCATAGTTTTCTCTGAAATTCTCAGAGTATGCAATTGCTTCTTATTTTTTAACCAAGGTAAGTACGGCTTTCTGCCTGAAAGAATTGACAATTTTGACTCCAGATTCATCCTGTTCTAATTAAGCAAATCAGAAAACGCCTAAAACAGTGCCTTGTATTGACTATTATGCAAAAGAAAAATAAATGTGTTTAACTTTATTTATAACATCATACTGTCAAATACAGATATCAAAGAACAAACTACATATTATGTAAAATTAGCTACACTAAAAAAAATCAGTGACTCAATACACGAGTGATTATTACTTTATACGCTTTAAGTTGCCACTTGAGAAAGCTGAATAATGGTTTCTCCGGAACAGGTATGCACTTGAAAAGCCAACCAATTGGCCAAGAAATGGAAGCAATTCCGGTACATGCGCCCCATTGACCCCAATCCAACCTCTCTGTACCTGCAAACTTCTTCAGAGCTTCCACCATCACCACCTGAAGAACTATGGTAATCCCGATGATCCCTAAAAACAATTTGTTCCTGTGTATTCCCTCAAAGACATTCTTCTTCTCAAGCTTCCTTGCATTGAATTCATTGAAAACTTGGCAAAGCACAAAAGTATTGAAGATTAGGGTGTCATTAACCTTCTCGTTCACCCCGAAGATTGATTCACCCCTGAACTGTAAGATCAAGAGGACAGCTATTTGATATAAAGCCTGAGATAATAGGTTCCTCCACATTATGTTGGTGATAAGGGGCTCAGTTCGACCTACAGGTGGCTTCTCCATAAGCTCCTTGGTGGGCTGCTCTGTGGCAAGAGCAAGAGCACCCAGTGTGTCCATAATCAAGTTTACCCACAACAATTGAACTGCTGTTAGAGGAACCTCGCCAGCTGAAACTGCTGCCACAAAGTTGATAAAAAGTGCAGCAATATTCACCGTGAGCTGGAACTGAATGAATTTCTGAATGTTGTTATAGACACACCTTCCCCACCTCAAAACTGTGGAGACTGAAGCGAAATTATCATCCAAAATGACAATGTCCGAGCTCTGTTTGGCCACTTCAGTTCCCTGAATCCCCATAGAAAGACCTATATCTGCTTCCTTCAATGCCGGTGCATCATTTGTGCCGTCACCTGTAACTGCAACCACATGGCCTTTCTGTTTCAAGCATTGCACCATTAGAAGTTTATCAAAGGGAGTGGATCTAGCCATAACACAGATTTTATCAACCTTCTCCATGCGCTCCTCTGATGTGTAGTTCCGGAATTCAACACCTTCCACCACTGCATCTTTCATTTCCTGACTAGGCTTAAGTATCCCACATTCAGTGGCTATGGCTCTTGCAGTGAAGACATTGTCGCCGGTGATCATTTTGATTTTTACTTGAGCGTACTGACAATCTTCTACAGCTTTCTTCACACCAGGTCGACATGGATCCTTTATACCTACAAGCCCCAATAGAGCCAGATCATTCTCTTTCAACTTCTGGTTTGCTTTTCCATCTTCATGCTCTTCTTCTGGAACTTCCTTGTGTGCAAAAGCGATGCATCGCAGACTGCTAGCAGCCATACCTTGAATGATTTGATCAAATTTCCTCCTTTCAGCATCATCCAAAGCTTTCATATGTCCCAAGGGATCATAGAAATGTGAGCACATTGCCAGTATCATCTCTGCAGCTCCTTTCCAGTGCACATTGATCATGTTGTCAGCCTTCTTCCTCATTAACACACCGCTTCGTTTCTTTTCTGAATTGAAGGGTTCAACATGAAGAACTGTACAGCTCTGCATCAGTTCCTCCATATTCATATTTAATTCAAGGACAGCCCAAGAAAGAATTGCTTTCTCTGTGGGGCTACCAGAGAATTCAAATTCAGTCCCTGAAGCGGGCTTGTAAATGCCGCCAGTAGTGTTCAGACCAACTCCTTGGTGGAGCAATTTCAGAACATTGGCTGCAATTGAGGTGTAACTCCTTTCTTCTATTGATTCTTGGCCTAGCCAAAACTTTGTCACCTTCATCTGGTTCAATGTGAGGGTGCCTGTCTTGTCTGTACATATGGTGGTGGCAGAGCCCATAGTCTCACAGGCAGATAGCTTTCGAACCATAGCGTGATCAGCCATCATTCTCTTCATTGAATAAGCAAGTGTAAGTGTTACTGCCAGTGGTAAACCTTCAGGAATAGCGACAACTACTATAGTGACTGCAGCAGCGATAATTTTCACCACAGCGTTGATCACATCATCTGCTTTAGTCTTGCTACCATTGAACTCTGTATTTCCATTCTCATCTTTTGTGTTTTGGGTGAAGTACCGAACCAACAACACCACAAGAACGAGAAAAGCAACTGCCAAACCAACCTTACCTATTGATGAGGTTAGCTTGTTTAGCCGAGCTTGTAATGGTGTTTGCTCATCAGAATCACGGCTGATTGTGCTCATCATCTCTCCCCATGTAGTGTTCATGCCCACTGTAGTGACAAGCATTCGAGCATACCCATCAGCCACCTTGGTGCCAGAAAACAAGAACGGATTCTGACTGTGATTGACTTCCACATGCTCACTTTCGCCTGTCATGCTCGATTCATCCACCTGCAATGAATGGCCGTCTATGAACAAGCCATCAGCAGGAATTTGATCTCCAGTCTTCAAGCAAACAATATCTCCAACAACAATTTCAAATATTGAAATCTGTTGGCGTCGCCCACTTCTCACAACTTCTACTTGGATGTTGTTGCTGACTTGGGACAACTTGTCGAATTGTCTGTTTTGTTTGAAGTTACTTACAGCTGAGACAGTGATGACAAGAAGGACAGCGACAAATATGCTTCCACCATCGTACCATCCATCTTTTGGCCCATGCTCTTTCATACCAAAAGCAAGGGAAAGTGCAGCACAAACCAAGAGGATGAGAATTGTCGGATCTTTCAAAGCTTCCCACACAAAATGGAAGAAACCTTTTGTGGGCGGCTTGTGGTATGTGTTCGTGCCAAAAGCTTCATGTCTACGTCGAATGTCTTCAGTATCACCATGTATGCCGTTTTCCACTTCAGTTTTGAGAGACTTAGCTAGACCTTCAACCATGCCGAAATGAACAAGATTGTCCACTTTTTTTTTCTTGACAAGCTGAGTGAGGCTTGACTGATCAATGTCGGAGAAGCAAGGGTGTGACTGAACGACATCAATGACGACTCTAGAAGATTGAACAGGAGAGACCTTTCTCTTGTTTTTGGCAACAGAGAACAAGGCCCTTGAGCAATAGATGGTGGTAAAAGCCATGTGCCATCTCTTTTTATTGGGTTTGCTAAGGAGGGTGGTACTGGGCATGTCAAACAAGTTTGCTTGCAATATTGCAGACATGGTTTGGGGAAGAGAGAATGAAATATTGTATATCAATGATCTAAAAGAAAAGCACTGTAACTTTTAATTGTAGTGATACAACAAAAAAAGAAGCTAGAACAGGATTGTGAAAGGAAAAGTAAATTGTATGGAGGTCTTAATATTGTTGAATCCAATCTCCTAAAAAACACAAATGAATTGTCAAGTGTCGAATAAAATGCTTGCAATGTGTATTAGCGTCCGCATATGATTGGTTTATATAGTTGCAAAGCCGCGTGAACAATTTTGTTTTTGTTTTTGTTTTTGTTTTGCGAAGCAAGCAAGGAAAAAACAGAGTTGCATTCTGAAGCAGTGGGTGTTGGTGGGCTCTGCTTCTATGTGCTGCCCATCCCACTGCCAATAATACAAAGAGTAAATGGTAAAATAAAGTCAAGCTGGTCACCGGTCGCAGGTAATTTTTATTTGAAAATGATAGGACATGTCGAACAAATATGTTATGCTTTATTAGGAATCTTCGAGGGAGAATCTTATTACGTATGTTATGGGTTTCTTTTTTTTTTTGGACCAAAGTCAAAGACGCATGTACGGAGAAGGAAGGAGAGAAACAGGAGAGAAACTTCTAGCTCTTTTCGCTACATAATCTATTACTACGAGGAACAAGATAAAATTTCTGTCCGTGAATTCTGCTTAAGAATTCTGTCCAAGTAGCATTACCCTTTCTAGAAAGCATCGACACTGTTAAAGATGTTAAAGTATTTAATACGGATAGATTCATATGACACTTTCAAAAGATAACAAAAGAAGTTTAGAATTATAATTATTTTTTAAATAGGGGTTCAAATGTAAACAAAAATAATACCATCTAACTTAAAGCTCCAAATTAGTAAACCATATTGATGATATTTGGATAAAATGAGCAATTTTTTTTTTTTATAGATATTATAATAGTCTATGTTTTTTTTAATTTAATTTATTGTATTATTGTGTCCGTATCATATCAATATTTCGTATCTATATCTATGCTTCATGTACCTGCATCAAGATGACATATAATTATTGTCATTGGTAAGGAGACAAAATTGATGTCATTGAGACTTTGAATGAGATATCCCTCGCATCAAGATAACATATAATTACCGAGTTGAGTCATTAAAAGAAATTAAGAATATTGTATTTTTTTTTAAAATGATCTCATTTTTTCTCCTTAATGCAAATGATAAAATTAATATCATTTTTCATTTAAAAGTGAAGTATATTTATATATATAAGGAGGCATCTACCTTTTTCCTTTTATGACCAAGGAGTTTTATCAATTTTCAAGAATACCATTGAGTTCTACTTTTTGGAAACTGTTTTCAGTTTAGTTTAAAAATCTATTAGACTTTCAATTTTACCCTTTACATTGTAATTGTATGCTTTCAACGTATTGATCATTCGTCACTTTAATATTCCCTAAAAAGTTTAAAATCATTCTCTAAAATAGTAATTTTTTTTTCACTTATAAAATGTTGCTATAAGATTCTTATATATTTTTTAAAACATACTAATTATTTAACAATTATAATTTGTAAGTTATCAAAAAAATTCCAAATTTCTAAGAAAACAATTAACCTGTTTAAATAGTTAGATGGAAAAAAAAAAAAAAGCAAATCAATTTTTGGACAAAGAATCAGTTCTAATTTAAACAAGGGTATGATAAAAATATTGCCGAGGTTTAAAATTTATTTTAAAAAAATATTTCAAAAATATGACTTAATAATTTATGAAAAAACGATAAACTTGACGATATTGGATAGCAAAATTGACTGATGTGACAATTAATAATTAAGATAAACACTTAAATGCTCACAAGAGTTAGACTCTATTTGTTGGAGTCCCGACAAGAACCCATCGCATCACTCTAATTTATGTAAACTTTTACACGATATCAAAAATATGACACATCTCTTCATCTTTTCTCTTTCATTCTTTCCTTGTCCTTTTTCATAAGAGCACTTATTAGCTAGGAAGCACAAATTTTTCTTAGGGTCACCGTGACCGTATATGCGCTAAATACAACCAGACACATGTTCGATATTGTTGAAATACGACATAATACAACTAGGAGTCTAACACGGCGAGAATTCGACTAGTATATGATATGATATTTTTGGGATAACAATAGGATATAAGATAGTACTTTTGGAATACAGTTGACAAAATTATAAATATCTTTTATAAAAAATGAGAGTCTAATTGTAATAAAAAAAATTATTTTTTTTTCAAAAAATAAAACAAAAAAACTTGTAATCCTAAATTAAAAATGAGAGAGAAAAATGAGAGGATAAAGAAGAGAGATGAAATGCCTAATAAGAATTTGAGTCATTTATGTTCTAGGATTAGAATTTTTCTTTTTGTATTTCATGTAATTGTCTCTTAATTATGAACACTTTGGAATTACATTTTACATTCATAACTGATGTGGATCTTACACGTTCTATCCAGCTCTTGCACGCGTCAGTTTGCGTGAAGGTGTAACCTTAAATTGTGTTTGGCAAGAAAGAAAGAACTTTCTGAAATTAATTATGAGATGGAACTAGAAAAGAAGGGTGATAGGAAGTAAATGATTTCCCATCTTCTCACTTTCATTTCCCACTGATGATTTCGGCCACCGCTTTTGGATGTTCTTACCATACCGACCTCCATAACTTCGTTAGGTTATTGTCTCATGTAATATGGCCACCCTCAACCTCAAGTAAGAGATGAAGGTATATTTTCCTCACAATTTCGGTCTCAGCTTTTTCTTTTCCTTGACAATTCAAAAGATGAAGTTACGATTTCCCACCCTCAAGTAAGAGATGATGGGCTCTCTCTCTCTCTATCACTTATCAGTTACAAATGCTGGAGGATATATATATATATATATATATATATATATATATATATATATATATATATAATAGAAATGAAAATGGTGGTCTTGTTCATATTGGAAAAGAATAGAAAGAGAAATGAAAATTTTGCTAGGATAAGGTGAATAGAGGCAAAACTCACCACTTGAGAGAATGTCTCTTCATAGTTTATACCATGTTTTTAGGTATAACCTTTCGCCACAAGATGCACCTTATATTTGTTAATTGATCCATCTGTTTTGCGCTTTATCTTTAAGACCCACTTGTTTTCAATGGCGTTGCGCCGAGCAAGAAGATCAACTAACTCCCAAACATGATTTTTGTCTATAGAACTCATCTCATCCTCCATAGCAGTCATCCATTCCTTACAAGTAGGTGAAGAGAGCGCTTCTCTGAAAGAAGCTGGCTCATCTATATGGAGTACAAAAAAGTGTTTCTCCCTCAATCTCAAAACGACGACGATGAACTACTTCACGTTCAGTTCTACGAACCTGACTCACTTGAGAATCCAACTGTGTACTCACATTGGATTGAAGATCACCTCTATCCTCTTTAGCAATTTCAGAATGAGAAATTAATTTCCCACCCTCGCTAAGAGGAGATAAGTTATCTTCAAATTCCATCATCTCATAGAGCTCAAGGTTCATTTTTGCATCACCAATGCTTGGGAAATCATCCTCAATAAAAGTGGCATCGATCACACGACTCAACCATTATCATCCTCTTGTTAGGTTATTCACCATACATAACATAGCCTTTTGAGCTTTTAGAATATTGAATTAAAATATGCCAATTAGCTCTCTGGCCCAACTACCCATACCTATGAGAAGTGTTATGAACATAACCTGTTGATACCCATAGGCATAAATGTCCCAACTCTGGTTTTCTGCCATGCCAAAACTCTTAAGAGGTTTGAGGAACTGATTGAGAAGACACACGGTTAAGAATGTAGGTAGTAGTCATTAATGCATTCTACCAAAAACTAATAAGAAGATTAGCTTACACCATCATTGACCTAAACATGTCTGATAATTGACCGGTGTAGAATAGTAGATGAATGTCATTGCTTCTCTACACTTCGTACAAAAATAATATATGCAAAAATTTTACTAAAAATTGTATAGTAATAAGCAGGGTCGAACCACTCTCAAGTGAGAATTAGTAATAAGTCTCAAATTCAAAACCTCGATATTTTGGGATGTAAAATGAATATTTAAAAAAAAAAAAAAACTTCTTATTTTTTTAATAATAAGAACTACTACTAAATACCTTTGATCAATTGATGTGAAAAATCTCAAGGAAAGAGAATTCACCACCATGAATCCATATAAATAAAGTTTCTAATATATATTCTTATCTAATTTTTCCTCCAATAATCAATACAGTTCACCAATCCAATTAGAACTTAGAAAGATGAAGGAAGATATGACATAAAAAAAATAACACTTGATTATATATGAGATGTAACTCCCCCATCATATCCCGACACAATATTGTCAACTTTTGGTTCCCCCAGACCAAAGACTTCCCAGGAGGTCACTTATACTACTCCCAGCTAAGCACGCTTAATTGTGGAGTTCTGGTGGGTTCACAACCATCATAACTTTAAAACGTGTTATGTCATAAAATGGTGATAAACATAAATATAACACTTCCCCATTCCACACCTAGGCGATGTGGGATTGAGCACCCTGTAGTCTGCCAGTGTGGTAGCTCACTCAGTATCTTGCACCCGCCCACAAAGGTCACCACATGAGAGAGCAGTTTTTACTTAATTTGTTGTACCTTTGGTAGGTAAATAGAGGTAGGCACTCTTCAAATTATCATTATTTGGCAAACACGAAGAATCATCCCTCTAATTTTTGAAAATAAAAATTCAGAATGGAAGAATAAAAGAATGCTCTTTATAGGAACGATTAGACAAGAAAATAAAATAACTTACTTATATTTTAGCCATGGTGGGTTCATCACTCCCTTAAGAAGAATATTTACGCTTGCATATCAACAGGAAAAAAAACATATAGAAAACTACTATTCTTCATTGAATTGAGAAAATGATTACACCATTTTTGTTACAATTTCTCTACAAATTTTTAACTCCCTTCACCAACCCCTAAGACCCCCTATTTATGGAGTTAGAAGGGAATGGTTTAGGTGGAGAAAAAATTTTAAATACAAATTTAAAAACAAAATTCAAAATACAAAATTTTGAATTTAAATTTAAATTCTAGACTACAAACGTTGTAGTGTAAAAAATATGTTTTACAACTTCTCTTGTGGAGTAGATTGCACAGAATACCATATCTCCTACAATTCTTCTTATGTTCATTTTTGGCTATATATATCATTTTCAGCCCTTTTTTGCTACTTTTCTTATTTGGAATCAACCCTTATAAAACATAAAATGCAAATATAAGAACATTTAAATAAAATAAAAGAGTAATTAAAAACTTATTTTGGGATATAAAATAACAAGTTTTGTGCACTCATCAAATTACCCTCAAACGAGTTTTTGCTAATCCTCTAGCAAATAGAAGCAAAAGAGATTAGTGCACAAAACTGCCACTTTTATTTAACTCCCACTACAAGAAACATAGGTTTTTTTCCCACGGACCATTTACCACGGTTTCAATTTCATAGTAAATAGTAAGGTATTTGCTACGGAAAATAAAATCCGTGGAAAATACCCCTTCGTATTTACCACCAAAAAAATCGTAGTAAATACTAGGGTATTTTTCACGAAAATTTGATTTTGTAGTAAATACTATTTTTTGACGAAATTTATGTCGTAGCAAATAATATATTATTTACTACGAAAAATTAAATTCGTAGAAAATACTAGATTATTTACTACGGAAACTTAATTTCGTAGCAAATACCCTTTTTCGACGAAATTTATGTCGTAGCAAATAATATATTATTTACTACGGAAAACTAAATGTGTAGGAAATACTAGATTATTTACTACGGAAACTTAATTTCGTAGCAAATACCATTTTTCGACGAAATTTATGTCGTAGCAAATAATATATTATTTACTACGGAAAACTAAATGTGTAGGAAATACTAGATTATTTACTATGGAAACTTAATTTCGTAGTAAATACCCTTTTTCGACGAAATTAATGTCGTAGTAAATACCAATATTTTTTTAATTAATTTTTCCCAAATTTTATCGCCCCATTTTTTTTCTTCCCGCTCAAAAATTATAATATACACATATATGTTGACATTCCAGACATTCCAGACGCTTCTTCAGTTCTCCAAAACCCTTTGCTTATCAAAAATGAAAAAACCCCTTTCCCAAGCCCTGTGTCTTTGATCGACCCTTGTTCGGCTACTATTGTGCGTCAATCTTGTTATCGATCGGTTGTGTAATTCTCTCTAACTGATTGAAGGCAAGTTCTCTCTCCTCTATCTCTCTCTCTCTCTCTCACTCGCCTGAAAACCTAAATCAAGAGTTATTTGAATTTTTTTTTTTGAATTGTTATATATGATGATAGGGTTTTCTCAGCGGCCATGAAGAATCGAAGTGTTTCATTTGATTTGATTTGATTTTTTATTCAAACAAGGTTAGTTTGTTCTTTTTCTATTTTTTTCAAAATGTATCCCTATCAGTGTTTGTCAGTGCTGCTTGATTTTCTTTCTAGGATCTTAATCAATGGTTTTCTAAATACAGAGTTTAATAAATGTACTTGCACATTTTGGTGTATTTCAATCTCTTCGGTGTGTCGATTTGTTAGTGTTTATCATGCATGAGAGACCCAACAATCACATCTTTAACACTCAAAAATTTGTTTAAAACCACGTCTAACATAGAATACCAATCATGATCAAATAGATGAATTAGTTTAAATCTTAACCATTTGTTTATTTCAGAATAATCAAGAAGTTGGTTCTTGTTGTTGTTGGCAATTGGCACATGTAATATACTACGATCTAAATGAAAATATCTGATACAAGGATTAGTTAATAAATTACCAAATCTTAATAAAGAATTATTTGTGCAGTACTAACAGGGTAAACAATTGTTCTTTGTTTAAGGCCCAATACCTTGTTCCCTCCTCTGTGAGTTGGTTGTAGAATTCTTTTTTCTTCAATATTTTTTTTTTTGAAAGTTAAGCAGATTAAGTTCATTCAGCCAAATATGGAAAAACCATACAGCCTACTTGGGGCATACCCCAAGACCAAACACAATACAATATGTGAAAACCCCACACCCACCATAAAAACAAAAACCATAACAGCAGCCAAATAGCATCAACAAGGGAGACAACACTAAATCCTACACCAGCCCACAAAGAGAGTACCATAGATGCTCTCACAACTAACAACATACACGAAAGCGCTGCAGCAAACAAACTACCAACTAACCAGACATAAGAGAGCCCAACAGCAAGCAAACTCCCTCCAAACATCGACCATGGACTTGTTTTACTAACAGCAAACCACTTGCCATTTAAAAATCAACAAGCATAACTGAATCCTTCACCAACTACATGTAACATGATTGTTCCAAGTAGCTAGTACAAAAGTAAACATTGGACTTTACTATGCATATTTAGTTGCCCTGCTACTTCCTCATTGGACCAAAAAAGATATCCCCATTACTGTAATGCCACCAAAACCAACGACTTCCAACTAACAATTTGCAGGTCAAACAGTAGACCACAGACCACCCACTCTCATGAGGAAGCATCATCAAACACAATATCAGGAATCCTCATTCACCCTTCAACCACATGTTGTCTTGAGAGCGTTTAATCCCCCTCATGGAACTGACAACTGTTCTAATTGACTGAACAATGTCAGAGTTTATAGTTTCAAGAGTTCTATGCTCATCCGAAAAAATTCTGTGATTTTTCTCCATCCATACTTCATACACAGTGGCTGCCAAGGCAAGCCTATTAATAATGGAGATGAAGCGTTTACCTTTTAATGTCAAAGTTGCCCAGTGAATGAGCACTTCCCAGTTTGATGAAGGCCAATGCAACGCTCACTTCTGCGTAATTAATACCCATACTATACTAGCAAGGCTGCACTCGAAAAACAAATGGTCCCTGTCTTCAATTCTGTTATGGCAAAAAACACATTGCCCAACTATCAACACATCCCATTCCATGAGCCTATACCTCGTTTTCAACCTGTCCTTTATTGCAAGCCACAGGAATATAGCATGTTTTGGGACTGCTTGAGGGAACCATATGATATCATCCTATGGTACTCTATTTTTTGTTAGCCATAGCATTTTCCAGGTGGATTTGATCAAAAAATCACCTCCACAATGAGGGAACCAGTCAAGATGAATAGTTTCTCTAAAGTTCATCCATTCCAGAGTATTTGTAGAAGGCCACTTCCATTCATTGTCCTGTATAACTGCAGAAACTCTAGCTGTAGATCCCAAGCCAGAATCTCTGATCATTCTTTCATTAGCTTGCAAGCAAATAGGACCACTAGGTAGCCAATAATCAAACCACAATGAAGTGTCCACCCCATCCCCAATAATATGCTTCACAGCCAGCCTAAAAACCTCTCGAATTTTCAAAATTTTCCTCCAAGTCCAAGTAGCTTCAGAAGGAACTTTCACTTCCCAGAAATTCTTTCCCTTCAGCAGATTACTCTTCACCCATAAAACCCATAAAGAGGTGGATTCCAATTGGTTCACCTTCCATAGGTGTTTAGCCATGGCTGTTGTATTCCACACAATTACATATTTTAGTAAAAAGGTAAAAATTATTAGATAAAATAAAAGTAAAAAGTTGTTTAAATATTTTACACTAGGTTTTGATACTCAACTATTTTTCAACATAATGAGATTGATAGGGAATACCGGATAAGAGTGAAATCATATTACATATTTTGATGTTATATAGGCAGGACGACACTGCTTAATGAGTTTTTTTATTCTTATGAAGAAGTGTTATTTCAAATTCTGACTATTCTCTGTGGAGTCTGTTATAGCTTCATTTGAGAGATGCAGCCATTGAATGCAAAGTAAAACCAATAAACTGATTCCATTTCAATGACTTGTACAAGAAAGTTCAACCCACATAATACTTTGTTAATCTATAATCCTCCTTCCTGCTTCTAATTTGAGGAATGCTTTATAAAATTATAACTAGTAGTCGGTTCAACACCTTCCTGCAGGCTTGTAGATCAACATTGTCACTCTCTTCTTCTTATGCTTCTTCACATGGGCTTTGGTGTGAAAGATTTGTGGATAGCAGTCCCCGAATGTTTATTGCTAGAATTGAAGGGTTAATATACTTCTATCATTTTATGTTGGCATACCCGAATGTTTATTTCTAGAATTGAGGGGTTAATATTCTTCTATCATTTTCGGTTGGCATATAGTTACTTTACAAAGATGCAGTGCTGTGATTATATCTATTTAGTCTTTTCTAGCATGCCTACTACTTACCACATGCATCATGTTTTTTGGTACTCTTGAATAATAATTAGTGCTTTGGATTGATAAATAGTTTGTTTCTTGCTGTGTTTGTAGAGAGACATGGTGTCCTTATCTCAAGGAGTTGGTTTTGAGAGTGGCCCAATTCCAGGAAATGAAGCTTTTCACCGCATACTTGGTACAAAGAAGGGCTATGAGCGTGGCTTGGGTTATGGTGTAAAGCCAACTCAATCAACCCGTAGTAACCATGCAGAAGTGGAGGCAGCCAATAAAAAATCAAATGAAGCGGAAAAGAGAACTTAAAATGCAGAAATGATGGCTTTAGAGGCCTTAGAAAAAGTAAAGAAGATGGATGAACTTCGGACCACCATGGAGCAACATATTCATGCCTTTAATGATATGATGGCTGAAAAATCTCCAATCAATCTCGACACAGAATATTAACGTTAGTAGTGTTGGTGGTTCTTTTTGGTACTCATGTTTTTGGTTCTTTTTGGTTCAACTCTTTGGTACATGATCATGTTTTTTGTACTCATCCTTTTAGCTTCCTGTTAGGGTTTAATTAAGGATGTTGCTGAAGTTTTGTATATATAAGCTTAGAAGACTCGCTTTTGTTAAGCTTATAGATGTTCTTAGATAGGCAGGGTTTAATTAAGGATGCTGTTGAAGTTTTGTATATATAAGCTTAGAAGACTTGCTTTTGTTAAGCTTATAATATTATTGGTACTTGTAAAAAAAAAGAAAAAAAATATAAAATAGTGATTATATAAATTTGTATAATCACTGTTTTATATATATATTTTTAAAAAATAATTATAATTTTCTACGGGTTTTTTTTTTTTTTGTAGTAATTACTAATTTGCGACGAAAATAATTTCATAGCAAATAAATTTATTTCCAACGAAATACTATTTCGTGGGAAATAATAAGAATTAGCGACGGAATGTTATCGTAGCAAATAATTATATTGCCTACAAAATAGTATTCTGTTGGAAATAACAAGTATTGCCTATGAAATAGTACCGTAGCAAATAGGAAGTATTTTTGACGGAATACTATTTCGTGAAAAATAATACGAATTAGCGACGGAATATTATCGTAGTAAATACTTTTATTTTCAACGGAATACTATTTCGTGGGAAATAATAAGAATTAGCGACGGAATATTATCGTAGCAAATAATTATATTACCTACGAAATTTTACAGTAGTAAATAATAAGTATTGCGACAAAATATTTTCGTCGCTATTATCCCATAACTTGCGACGAAACATGATTTCGTCGAAATTTACAATTAGAGACGCACCATATTGCAACGGTTGGTGCTACGAAAATATTTCGTGACAAAAGAGTTTTGCTATGAAATATTGACTTTTTGCTACGAAATATTCCGTGAGAAAAACTCAAATTTCTTGTAGTATCCTAACTAAAGATGTGCCACTTTCGCAGGTTGTTCTTGATTGCATTTACCATATGTAATAAGACCTTAAACCCCTAGGTTACCCCTAGTGGACGACCTATAGCCTCGTGAGGGTTTGCAGTAAAGATACCCACAAACTTCCTAACTACTACAAAAGAAGAGTTGTTTTACGGCAGTAGTTTTCATTATTGTTTAGAGAAACTTTTGTATATCCATGAAACATGAAAAATAAAAAATCAAATTGCTAAATTCCTCAAATACAAATAGTGTTATTCAAATTGCATACAATGATATTTTTCATGAGCGAACCGAACACATTGAGATAGATTATCATTTTGTTCGTCATCATCTACTTTGGAATACCTTGTAGTTATGGTATGTCACTTCACATGATCAGATAGCAGATATCTTCACTAAATCTCTTCCATCAAGTCGCTTTCGAGAACTTATTTTCAAACTGCAGCTGGCATTGTTCAACCCACCTTGAGTTTGAGGAGGGGGGAGGGGTGTTAGAATATATTGTTTATATTATTTTTTTCATATCACATTAGGGTTTCCTATGATTGGGGCTCACCATATATAGGTTAGCTTGCTCCTCACTCACCTACCCCTATTGATTCTCCAATATATATATGAACTTATTGTATATTGTTGAAAATTTTCATTGATTAATATAACACAGAGATAATTCTCTTGCTCTCTCTTATTCTAACACCTTAGTTGTGTATAGAATCAATAGACAATTACAAATGCACTTCTTTTCTTTCAACTCTTAATAATCATTCTAATTTGTCCATGTTAGATGTCAATAGCTACTATCTTCCGAAATAATAATCTTAACCAGCTGTGTATGTATTTATACGAAGAGGGAGAGAAAGAGAGAGATTATAAATTTAACTAATGCAATGAAATTTTAGATGTTTACAAGACCTCCACGGAAGCCACCTGACCACGTACTGATAATGGTTCCACGCTAACAAGGTTGTGATACCCTATTACAATCCCAGGGGTTCCATCTTCTTTAATTCCTTAATGCACCAAGCTCTGGTGCCATGTTGTTTCTTAACAAGCCACTTACTGATTCTACTTTCCTTGTTGGCTCATCTCAATTATAATGCCAATATGTTTACTCCATTGTGAGTCTGTTCACCTTTTAGGTGTTTGTATGATGTACATTCTCATTTAACATACTTACTCATTTAGTTTTCTCTTAGAATAAGTGATAGATAGTTGGACATATTTTTGGATGGTGATTCATTTAGACATGGCTTTTTTAAAAATAATCTTTATAAATTAGATTTATGTGATTATCATTCTTCATTTGATTGTTATAATTATGTTATTGATTCTGTCAAATGGCATGAGAGACTTGGTCACATTGGACAAGACGGGATGGCTATACTAGCTAAAGAAGGCCTATTGAGGTCTCTCGCTAAAGTTAGCCTACCAACATGTGAGTCCTGTTTGGCAGGAAAGAGCTACTAAATTCCTTTTAGAAAGGCTACTAGAGCTACTTGTCCTCTAAAATTAGTCCATTCAGACATTTGTGAACCAATGAATGTGAAGGCACACAATGACGCTTCTTATTTTCTCTCTTTTATAGATGACTATACGCGATATAGTTATGTATATTTGATCTCTCATCGATATGAAGCATTAGATTGCTTCAAAATATTTCAGTAGAGGTTGAGAATCAGATAGAATGAAGATTAAAGGTTCTTCATATTAACCGTGGACGTGAGTATCTATCAAATCAGTTCAAGGAACTATGTGAAGAAAAAGGGATATACAAGCATTTGACAATTCCAAAGACTCCACAACAAAACGTTGTTGTAGGGTGTCAGAATCGTACATTATTGATAAGTGCACAAAACTTGTTATTTTATATTCCAAAATAATTTTTAATTACTCTTTTATTTTATTTAAATGTTCTTATCTTTGCATTTTATGTTTTATATGAGTTGATTTCAAATAAGAAGAAAAGTAGCAAGAAAGGGTTGAGAATGATATATATAGCCAAAGATGAACATAAGAAGAATTGTATGAGATGTAGAGACCGCGCCCAATTTTGGCCGGTTTTTCAATTTTTGTCATTTATTACTTTAAATGCATTTTTAATGATATTTAACATGTTTTGAATGCGAGGAACATGTTTGGGAAGTATTTTAAAGGTTTTGGTAAGTTTTTGAGAGATTTGGAGAAATTTGACTTTTTGGTCAAACCGGGGCTCGGGATGCGACTTAAGTGGGCCTGAAAATCCAGAAAATTCTCAAAAATATTTATTTTGGGGAATGGATTAAATTAAATGTTTAGAGTGTTAAGGAGTCGATTTTGAGTCCAACGGAGTTTTCGAGAATTAATTCTGAGGTCGAAAAGGTACATTAAATGGCCCAGGGGTAAAATGGTCATTTCGCACCCCTAAGGTTGAGATAAATATCAAAAATGGTCTGAGATATTTCATTTTACAGATCTTTATCTCTCTCTACCTCTCTCACCTCATCTCTCTCCCTTCTCTCTAGATTTTAGGTCACTTAAGGTGTGATTTGTAAGATCCCGAAGAAGGAAAGTGTGTAGAGAGCGTTGAGGGCATCAGTTTGAACCGATCAAAGTCTCCATTCTGTGAAGTTGAGAAAGCTGGGATTTCTCAAAGTTGGATTCCAAGCATAGGATTCGAGGTAGGGGTGCTACACTCATCTTTACTTTGATTCTATAGGTCACATATTTGTGACATGAAAGATAGGTTGAGACTTCTTGAGTTTAGGATTTTGTGTATATGTGTATATATATATATATATGAAAATGTGATTTATGCACATGGATATGTCTAACATGTTAGTTGGGACTTATATATGTTGTATATGTGAAGTTGAGACTATGAAGGCTTTTGATGAAATTGTGTGCATTTGGTGGAAGTATTGAAAATCTAAGTTTCTATTTAGAATTGTGCATGAAAGATATAATTTTCTTAAAAAATGCATAAGCATGATGATTTTCATGATATGAGTGTATTGGCATTGTGACAAGTTTGGGATGAGAAGGAAAAATGCATTGTTTTGATAAAAGTATTGCATTGTGTGGATTTTGTGCATTTGTTTGATAAATGTACATTATGTGAAAAGCGAAGTTTTTGGGGCATGTGTGAGAATTAATAAGGGTATTGAACTCTAGGGTGCAAGACCCAAAACTTGGCCAAGCGGGTGTCGCTTCCGTCTGGTTAGTAGCCCGAAAAGTGTGAGCAGAGTATGTATTCCCAAAATGACCCTTACTACGGATTGTGATAAACGAAGTCCTCAGTTGAATTGATTTCTGGAATTATGTGGCATGAGTTATATATATATGAAATGTGACTTGTTCAAGTTGATGTATATATATATGTATACCTTGAATTGTAAAGCATCACGCATGATTTCCAAAACTTGTTTGTTTTGAGGGTAAAAAGCATGGATAATTGTCATGTGGATTGTAATGATTTCATATGCATCCATGCATGGCCGCCTGAGTTAGAGTAGGGTTGGGTGGATCATTCCTACTGAGCCGTAGTGGTGCTCACCCCCTATTTATATAAACTTTTCAGATAAGACACCGATGACGGATGGGACTTGAGTGTCCAAGAAAATTCTAGCTTTATTTTTGCTACATTTTGGATATTTGTACATTTGGCCATCTGTGCCAGCTTGTGGCACGGTAATGATCTAGTTGTAGTCATGGTAGAATTTGTTGCATTTTGAACCTTATGCATGAATTCTTGTAATGACTATAAACTTGGAAGACTATATGAATGATATGTATTTGAGAAAAGTGTGTGTTGGAGATATATGACACCATATGACCATTTTCCTCTTTATTTATGATTTCTTATATGGTTAATCATGAGCAAGTGGAGTATAGAAAACATGTATGCATGAGTTGTTGAGTGTAGATGGTAAGAAAAATAGATGAAATTATATTTCAAATGTGAAATGCATGTTATGTGAATATACTTGATGACCAATGAGGCATTAGAGTAGCCATTGGGGGGGACACATGCCCAAAAGTGTCCATTTTGAGTTTAAGGAGTGAATGAAAATTATGTATATAGTAAGAGAATTGTGTTAACTTCATTTTGATAGGTCATGGGCCTTGTTTGGATTTAAATTGAGAAAGATATGCATGTTTTAGTGCAAGAGTGGATAATCTGCCCCACACCCACTAATCTGAGTATAACTTGAGTTTTCGTTGGTATTTTTAGATGATTCAAATTGGTTTAGAAACTAGACATATTGAGGATAATCCATACTAAATTTCAAGTCAAACGGACTTACGAATTGTGAGATATTAGCATTTGAAGTCAAGTTGAGGAGTGCTGTCAAAAATCCAGGTCAGGTGCAGTTTGAGGTGACTCAAAGTGAACTTTGAGGCACCTAGAAATCTTTGAGACACCTTAAAGTGTAGTTTGAGGCACCTCAAAGATCTATTTTTGAAAACACAAACTCTCTGGAACTTCCAGATGACTCAAACGAAAGTTTGAGGCACCTCAAAGTTATGTAAACCTTAAAAGTGTGGAATTTTATGATTTTTCATGATTTAAGAGTGGAAATGGAATGTCATGGATGCATATACCGATGTGGGGCCCATTGAGATGGATAATGATGAGAATACGCATAGATGATTACATGCGTATGATTAGCTTCCGCGGTAGTCGAGAAATATGAGGAGGTTCATTAGGGTTTAAATGAACGGGTTCACACTCGGGATTCAGGTTAGCCTGGGGGAGTCTCGGCGGTCCGGATTCCGAGGCGTGACATGAGAGATGGTATTCTATATAACCTACTCCACAAGAGGTCTCAAGTTCAAAATTTGTAAAATAATTTTTTTTACACGGCCACGTCTACAGTCCAGAATTCAAATTGAAGATATGGAGTTCAAAATTTTGTATTTTGAATTTTTATTTTTAAATTTTTTTTCCCACCTAAACCATTCCCCTTTAACTCTATAAATAGGGGGTCTTAGGGTTTGGTGAAGGGAGTTAGAAAATTGTAGAGAAATTGTAGAAAAAAATAATGTAATCATTTTCTTGATTCAATGAAGAATAGTAGTTTCATTTCTCTATGTATTTTTTTTTTCTGTTGATATGCAAGCGTAAGGATCCTTCTCAAGAGAGTGATGAAGCCACCATGATTGAAATATAAGTAAGTTATTTTATTTTCTTGTCTAATCGTTCCTCCAAAGAGCATTCTTTTATTCTGAATTTTTATTTCCAAAAATTAGAGGAAGGATTCTTCGTGCTTGCCAAATAATGGTAATTCGAAGAATGCCTCTCTATTTATTTACCAAAGGTACAACAGATTAAGTAAAAAATGCTCTCTCATATATAATCAAGTGTTGTTTTTTTATATCACATCTTCCTTCATTTTTTCAAGTTTTAATTGGATTGGTGAAGTGTATTGATTATTGGAGAAAAAATTAGATAAGAATATTAGAAACTTTATTTATATGGATCCATGGTGGTGAATTCTCTTTCCTTGAGATTTTTCTCATCAATTGATCAAAGGTATTTAGTAGTAGTTCTTATTATTAAAAAAATTAGACGTTTATTTTTTTTAAAATATTCATTTTTCATCCCAAAATATTGAGGTTTTGAATTTGAGACTTATTACTGATTCTCACTTGAGAGTGGTTCGACCCTGCTTATTACTTTACAATTTTTAGTAAAGTTTTTGCAGGTTTTATCTTTGTAAGAAGTGTAGAGAAACAATGACATCCATCCACTATTCCCCACCCATCAAATGGCATCGTTGCTAAATCAAGTTTGAGAATTCAGAGGACAAATATTCAACACTACAATTTCTTTTGGAAGGCTACCCTAACTTTCTTTCCCTCCCTTCTATTTTTATTTTAGTTTGTAGTTTCTTTTATTATTATTTTTTTAAAAAAAAAAAGAAAGAAAGAAAAAATTATAATATATATATATTTTTTCCATGATAGGTTCTTTTGATATAGTTCTAATATAGATGCCACCATCAGCCACTCTTACAAGGAAAACAATAGCATTGTCATCTAGGTAAGTACCTAATTCTTTTATATCAATTTTTTTTTCTTTTTAGATTAAGAAAACATAGTTTTTTTTTAGGTTGATAACTTTCGTATGTGAACTCTAGGATAGAATAACTTAGAAATATCCCTAGGGTTACACTTTCTTCAATTTTATTTTATTTATTTTATTGTTGTTATTTTTCTTTTAAAAAAAAAAGGCGAAAGACCACACACTCACTCATTTTTATTTTTATTGCTTATTTTGTTTGTGTATTTTTAAATTAACATTTGCATAAGATACTTAAAGGAAACCACCCCAACAAGATACGGTTAGGATTTCATCACTCGTTTCCATGGCCCACAAATCACAAAATTCAGGCATTTGTCAAAGCCTGAGCCTAATTTAATTTAAAATTAAGTAAGCATTGGCCATAAGGTGTACACAAAGCTCGTAAGACCCTCTCAGAAAGAGTTAACTCTTGGTAACTCCAATGAGCACCTTCCAACTTTACAATGTTTAGGAAAAGTTCTGTCTAAGGAGTGTGAACATACCATCATTAAGTAGGCCACGTGCTTTTCCACAATTTCCTGTGAACTTTCCTCGTTGTGTTGTTAATAGGCCTTAACTGGTAATCTTCTAGTTACTCTAAAAGGGAGTAGGAGTTGTCTAATTAGGAGAGAATTAATTTTGGATACCATCTAATTAATTCTTTATAATATTAGATTTAAAAATTCATTACCCTTAAATTTAAGCTCAAGATAAAAGGCCAATTTTTTTTTTGTGTGGTTTGTGTGTTTAGTCCTGTGTCTAGCCCATCTTCTAGGTTCTAATTATTTAGATTTTTCTTCCCTAAATAAATAAAAAAGAGTTAGTTGTCTATTAGTTTATGCCCTAGTGGTTGCGGGTTAACAAACGGTTAGTTCGGCCTTCTAGTGAATAGTGATCATTCAATCCTTGATTTAGAGAAGACACCCATCACTCTCTTTAACCACCACTTATAATCCAATGGCTGCACCTCAGACCTTGAATGACTACTTCGCACTGATCACAACCAACCCACCCAATTGCATTGTTTCCCTCGAGAATGATGCGGCCCAATTTGAGATTAGGCCCGCTACGATCAATCTATTACTCAAATTCCATGAGTTTGAAAGTAAGCAACCTTATATCCATTTATGAAAATTTTTAACAATTTGCAACACTTTAAAAATTCAAAATTTAGATGTCGAGGGTATCAAATTACGTCTTTTTTCTCTATCTCTAGAAGGTAAGGCTGCCTCATGGCTAAACTCTATTCCTCCAAATTAAATTGAATCATGGGATGCACTTACAAAGAAATTTATAAACAAGTTATATCCCATGCAAAAGATTGAGTCAATGAGAGATGCCATAAGCACTTTTAGAGAGAAAAATGAGAAACAATTCCACCACACTTGGGAGCACTTTTATGATTTGCTTATCAAATTCCCACACCATGGCTTTGATAAAGCACAGTTAGTTCAATTTTTCTATAAGGGACTTTCACCTATGAACCGAACCATGCTCGAGTCTATGCACCAAGGTAAGTTCAAGAACCAAACCCCTAACCAAACCTATAAATTTTTAGAAGAACTAGTTGAGAATGCCAAAAATTAGAATTGGAATACTTATGATGATGAATTTTTGAAGAATGACCAATCCCATAGAAAATCTGGTGTGGATGAGATCAAGCCTGAAAATGAACTAAAATTTGTGATGCAAAGTCTAGCCGATGGTGTGAAAGACTTATACGCTCATGTCCACAAGTGTGCAATACAATATGTATTCTAGTTCATCATATCCCACTGAGGCGTGTCCAATCTATTGTACATCTGAACCTTCAGATGCATAAGTGTGTGCTTTTAATACATATAAGAAATCAACTACTAATACCTTTAGCCAGACTTACCATCTTAATACTCGAAATCATCCTAACTTTTCATACAGGCAATATCTTCCTGCACAAAACTTAGGCGGTTAACCTAGTTCTCAAGGTAACTCCAATAGGCCACCACAACCTTAAGGACCTCTTGTTTTTCAAGGTCAATTCTCATTGACCAATCAAATTAGTCACAATAAAGATCTAGCACTTGATCCCATGAGCAACTATATTGTTCCTGTCTCACAAAACCAACATGTTTCCAACTATGATGACACTCTGAGAATGCTTGCCCTTAATCTAGATTAATCTAATAAGCAATCTAATTGGAGATTTCAAAGTTAGAGAGTAACTTTGACTTATTAACTTAGAACCTATTTCAATTTTAATAATTAATTCAAAATCAGTTGAGTCAACTTATTTCTGTTCTGACCGAAAGACAGAGGGGTACGTTGCCTAGCCACCTCATCCCAAATCTACTTATCCCCAAAATTGTTCACGATATTTGAGCTTTTCTAGGTTATGTTGGGTTCTATAGGTATTTCATCAAAGATTTTAGTAAGATAGCAAGACCTTTGACCCATCTTCTAGTTAAGGATACACCATTTGAGTTTATAGATGCCTGTCACTCTACTTTTAAGCAATTAAAGTTAGCTCTCACCACTGCACCCATAATTCACCTACCTAATTGGAACTTATCTTTTGAGATCATGTGCGATGCGTCAAATTATGCAGTCGGGGCTATTTTAGGACAAAGAGTTGATAAAGCACCCTATGTGATATATTATGCTAGCAAGACCCTGAACGACGTGTAACTTAACTACTCAACCACCGAGAAAGAATTGTTAGCAACCGTCTTTTCCTTTGACAAATTTTGCTCTTATTTGATCTGATCTAAGGTCATCATCATCTATACCGATCATGCAGCATTGCGACATCTTCTCTCCAAAAAAGATGTCAAACTTAGGTTGATACAATGGATCTTACTCCTTCAAAAATTTGATCTTGAGATCTGTGATAAGAAAGACTCAGAGAATATAGTCGCTAATCATTTGTCCCGTCTTCTTATTGATTCTATTAATGACTCCCTTCCCATCTCTGATTATTTTTCTAATGAGTAACTTTTGTAATATCTCAAGCACCATGGTATGCTGATATTGTTAATTACATTGTGACTGGTCAAATCTCTTCCACTTGGTTTAAGCAAGAGAGAGACAAATTCCTAGCTAAGGCTTATTTTTGGAATGATCCCTACTTGTTTAAGTATTGTCTAGTTTAGATCATCCATATGTATGTCCCTGAGGAAGACCATGAGTCTGTCATTTTTTTTTGTCATGATTAGGTATGTGGTGGTCATTTTAGCTCAAAAAGGACCGCTGAAAAATTTTACAGTCGGGATTTTATTGGTCCACCATTTTTAAGGACACTGATACCTACTGTCTTGCTTGTCCTAGATGTCAACTATTAGGTAAGATTATCAAGTGTAATGAGTGGCCTCAACAATCAATTCTAGTTATCAAAATCTTTGATGTTTGTGGTATTGACTTCATGGGACCCTTTCCCTCCTCATTTGGATGTATCTATATCCTTCTTGCCGTTGATTATGTGTCCAAATGGGTAGAAGCGTGAGCCACCAAGATAACAGACCATAGAGTTATAGTGAATTTCTTAAAAGACTTAATTTTGCTTAGATTCAGTGCACCTCGAGCCATAATTAGTGATAAAGGTTCCTATTTTTCCAACAAAGTCTTTGCAAGCTTAATGTCCAAATTTGGGATCACCCACAAGTTGGCCCTATCTTATCACCCACAAACAAATGGTCAGCCTGAGGTATCCAGTAGGGAGATTAAACATATCTTAGAAAAAGGTTAACCCACAAGGAAAGACTGGAGTCTCCGCCTTCAAGATGCTTTGTGGGCATATCGTACTGCTTATAATACTCATATAAGAATGTCCCCATATCGCTTGGTCAATGCTAAAGCATGTCACTTGCTTGTCAAACTCAAACACCGTGATTATTGGGTTATCAAGGCCATGAATTTTAATTATGATAAAGCCGAAGGGCGTAGGTCACTTCAACTCGATGAGTTGGAGGAATCAGAAATGATGCCTACGAGATTCGAGGATTTATAAAGCTAAGATCAAATTGTAACATGACAAACAAATTCTGAGAAAAGATTTCTCCCCAGGACAGAAGGTTCTTCTGTATAACTCCCGTCTTAAATTGTTCTCTGGGAAGTTGAGGTCACAATGGTAGTCATGGTGCTATTGAGGTTCAAGATCCCAAAAATGAAAAGTTATTCAAAATCAATGCTCAATGTCTAAAGCCTTTTTCTTGAGTAAGAGGCTTGTGAAGTTGAAGACATTCTCCTCGTTCATCTAGTCTATTCAAATTGATCTTTTTGGGGTCCTATCTCCTTTGTATCTAGTTGAAGACATTAAACTTAGCGCTCCTGGGAGGCAACCGTGCCGGTTAATTTTAGAGTACATTTAGTTATATTTCATTCCCTACTCGATAGCTCTATTGCTGTTTAGTTGTTTTGCTACATTGTTTAGGATTTTTGTAGACTCTATCTGGATATATTTATATTCTATTTGGGGGTACGGTTTTTGATTAACATGGTTCTAAATTATTTAGTCTATATTATTATGTATTGCATCTTTACAGGGACTGCACTTCTACCGCACCAGAACAATTGCGGTAATTTGTTCCAATGTTTTTCTCTCTATCTCCAACTATGCATTGTTTATTTTGTTACTGTCCTTTTAACACTAGGGACAATGCTGTATTTTGTTTGGGGGTGGGATAGATTTATCAAAACACATGCTTCTTTTGAAAATCTTTTGATCCAAAATAGAGTTTTTTTTAAATTTATTCAAAAAAAAATTCATTGTGTTTAGCAATATAGTACCTTTACAATGATGAGATTGGATTAACCTATGATCCGCTTCATGAAATTCAAGAGATGTTAATGTTTAGATTTAAATTGAACTTGTTATTAGGGTAATATAATGATAGATATTATTGCATCATGAGCATTTAGAAGCAGAAATACTTTTTGCACAAAAGTTGCACTCTGCAATTCGAATTGAAAAGTAACTTCTCATAATCTGGAAGATATAATAGTGGAGAGTTAGATCTTGTGAGCTTTCGTGCCTTTCACCTTTGTAGAGAGTTTTTATGTTAATTCTGAGTCACAAGATGACTTAATTTTCTTGGATACCGTATTAAAAATTGTTGTTAGGTTCATTTTCTTTCATTTTGGTTGATCACTGAAAATAAAATCACTTCGAGTTAAGAGAAACATAGGTCTTGTAATTTATTTTTCTACTATCATATAGTTTCTAAAAAATGATAAGGATGATCTTGTGTATAAAGAAAAAGAGACCAAGAAAATCATTACATTTCATTTCTTAAAAGAAAGAAAAGAAAAGAAAAAAGAAGAGAAGACAACAAAAAAAGACAAGACAAGTTTTACCTTTGCAATATTTTGAAGACTCATCAATCTCAGAAACATTCACCTACAACCTCATCCTAATCACCACTTGTAGGATTTATGAAAAGATATGATAGTGGATAATAAATGAGAATGCGCTATGGTGGGTAGCTCGACATTCTCCCAAAAGTGATCAACATTCCTATCATGAGATTTTTCTATTTATATGTATCAGTTGTTCATATTATTATGTGAGCTTGCTTTTACTTTGGAAACAAAGTTTCTACTCTCATGCAACTGAGAGAAACAATTTGCCAAATCTCCGAGAGTTGTTCTTTTAGAGAGATATTTACCGGTAAGACTTGAAGTCGAAACATCTTTTTCTTTTAGTGACTTGGGAATTATATTATTTGGATTTGAGGATGGCTTTCTGTCAACTTTACACACATGCACTCTGATTATAGGTTACTTGTGGATGAATTTTCCTTAATGTTTATTTTTATGACACCCTTGTAGCTCAAGGAGTTAAGTTTGAGTGGAATGATGGTTGCGAGCATTCCTTTACAGAATTAAAGCGTAGATTGACTAGTGTTCCGATTTTGATTATTCCCGAGCGCGGTTTGGGTTATGTTATATACTGTGACGCATCACGAAATGGTTTGGGATGTATGTTGATGTAGATCAAGAGGGTTGTTGCATATGGTTCCTGACAGTTGAAGATCCATGATCAGAATTACCCCACTTATGAATTGGAATTAGCGCGGTAATTTTTGCTTTAAAAACGTGGAGGCATTATCTTTACAGAGAGAAGTTTGAGGTTTTCTCCGATCATTAAAGCTTGAAGTACCTTTTTACACAAAAGGACTTAAATATGAGGCAGAGGAGATAGGTGGAATATATGAAAGACTACAACTTTGATCTTTAGTATCACCCGAGAAAAGCTAATGTGGTTGCTGATGCATTGAGCAGGAAATCACATGGCACTTTGGCTAGTATTGTTATCCGTGAGTGAAAGATGATGAAAGATATCTCAGAAATGGGATTGTGCTTTAGTGAGAGTGGTGGATAGGCCACGTTGTTCACGCTCATAGTGCAACCAACTCTAGTGTGTAGGGTGATTAAGGAGTAGAGGCATGATACAGAGTTAGAGAGCATTCACACTCAAATTACAGGTGGCGAAGCAGTGGAGGATTGGGTTATCCATTCAGATGGAGGTTTGAGGCTTAAAGGTAGAATGTTTGTTCTGTTAGCTTATAGGGATGAGGTTCTAAGGGAGTTTCATAGCTCCAGACTTACAGTACATCCTGGTGGTACCAAGATGTACCACAAACTTTATAAACAGTATTGGTGGAAGGGCATGAAAAAGGACGTTGTACAGTCTGTGGTGAGGTGCCTCACTTGTCAACAAGTGAAGGTCGAGCATCAGAGACCGATGGGTTTGTTACAACCATTACCGATAGCTATGTGGAAGTGGGAACATGTCACTATAGAGTTGCCTAGGACGAGGAAGAGTCATGATGCAGTTTGGATCATTGTGGATAGATTGACCAAGGTGGCTCATTTCCTTCCTATTTGAGTGACAAATAATGTGGATACTCTTAGTCGGTTGTACATTGATCAGATTTTGAGACTGCACGGAGTGCCAATTTCCATTGCGTCCAATAGAGATTCGAGATTCATGTCACGATTTTGGCAGAGTTTTCAAGCTGTACTTAATACGGACCTCCATTTTAGTACAGCTTTTCATCCTCAGATAGATGGTCAATTAGAGCGTACTATACAGATTTTGGAGGATATGCTTAGAGCATGTGCACTTGATTTTTGAAATAGTTGGGAGGATCACCTTCCATTAGTGGAGTTTGCATACAATAATAGTTGCTAAGCTAGTATTGAGATGGCTCCATTTGAGGCTTTGTATGGTAGACCTTGTAAGTCATCAGTTTGTTGGACAGAGGTTGGTGAGACAATAGCATTGGGGCCAGATATAGTCAGGGAGACTACAAAAAAGATCAAGATCATATGGCAGTGTTTGTTTATGGCTCCGAGTCATCAGAAAAGTTATGCTAACAAAAGGCGGAGGCCTTTAGCATTTGAGGTGGGGAACCATGTCTTCTTGAAGGTCTTGCCACGATGGGGTTTGATGAGGTTTGGGCGTAGTGGGAAGCTAGCCCCGTGGTTTATTGATTCGTTCGAGATATTGGATCGAGTAAGTGAGGTTACATACTACTTGGCATTGCCACCGCAGTTGTCAAGTGTGCATAATACTTTTCACGTTTCAATATTGAGGAAGTATGATTTGGATCCTTCGCATGTGTTAGATTGAACAGATCTTGAGGTGGAGGAGGATGTCTCTTACGAGGAGAGACCGGTACAGGTTTTAGATGCTAGAAAGCAAGTGCTTCGGGGCAAGACCATTCCTTCGGTTAAAGTCCTTTGAAAACATTATGGAGTCGAGGAAGCTACATGAAAGCAAGAGTAAGAAGTCCGCTCAAAGTATCCCAAGTTATTTTCTACTTAAGGTATGTTCCTAATTTTGTGGCCGAAATTCCTTTAAGGAGGGGAGGTTATAGAGATCGTGACCAATTATGGCCGGTTTTGTATTTTAGCATCATAACTGCTATAAATGCATTTTGAGTGATTTTTAATATGTTTTGAGTGTGAGAAACATGTTTGGGAAGTGTTTTAAGAGTTTTGAGAAGTTTTTGGAAGATTTGGAGAAGTTTGACTTTTTGGTCAGATCGGGGCCCGAGATGTGACTTAAGTGGGTCTAAGAATACGAAAAAATTTTAAAAATATTTATTTTTTGGGAATGACTTAGATCAAATTTTTAGAGAGTTAAGGAAGTGATTTCGAGACCGTAGAAATTTTTGAAATAAAAAAAAAAGTCTGGGAAGGTACGTTAAGTGGCCCGAGGGTGTTTTGGTCTTTTTGCACCCTAGATGTCATTTTAAAACATGTGACTGGGGGAGAAACAACCATTCTCATGACTGATCTTCTCTCTCCTCTTCTTTCCTGTTCTCTTTTCTTCCTTCTCTCGAGATTTCGAAAGCCTTCGGGCGTGATTCAAGTTCTGCCGAAGAAGGGAGATACATAGGGGATGACTAGGGCTTCCCTTTAAACCGATCAAAGTTATGGTTCGAAAAGGTTGACATTGCTGGAATTTTGAGAAGTGCTTGGAAGGCCTTCAATTTTGAAGTAGGGGTTCTCCTTCTCATTTATTTGTCGATTCTAGGGTTTCAGGTGAAACGGTGAGAGCTAAGGGTGTGTATTGCATGATTTCGAGTAGTAAGAGGGGTGGGATGTGGCATTTTTCTACTCTCCTTGGTCTCTATTGTGCACTAGATATGTATGTGGTAGTATATATAGTAACATGAGTAAATGTGTGAGAGATATTAATATGTATGCTTATATGCTAGGCTTTGTGTACATATATGAAAATGTGTTATATTGAACATGTATGTATTATGTGTTGTTAAGTGAGTTAATTGCATGCAATCTTTATATAGAAAATGTGTGCATTGGTGAAGCATGACTAAAATGTGCTTAGGTGAATTTGGTGAGCATATGTGGATCGTATACTAGGATTTACATATATAGGTAAATATATGTGCGACGTTATGGAAATGAAATGCATGCTATGTACTCTTATGATTAGCCTATGCATTATGGAGCATAATTTCTATATGTTTGATCATTATATGTTCTAAAGGCATATACGGGGCCGTTGTGAGGAAACAAGGGAAAGTAATCTAGTACTAGGTGACGGTTCTGAGATGGTCTAATCACCTTGAGTCAAATTATGATTGGTGGCAGTTCTGAAATGGTCTAACCACCTGAAGCCAACTAATACTCGGTGACGGTGCTGAGATGGTCTAATCACCTTGAGTAAATAAATATTTGGTGATGGTTTTGAAATGGTCTAATCACCAATGGGCAAACCAAAATATTGCCCCGGAAGTACGACATTGGCGGTGTAGGTCAAAGTCATGGAAAGGGTGTGGGAAGTGTCCCAGGTCACTTAATTGGTCAAGAATCATGCTAGGGTATCGGGTTGAGTCCGAGAGGGAGACAAGTGTTTTAAATTGCTTATATTGTTTATTGTGGAGTATGATTCCTATTTAATGCATTCTTATATATATATATATATACATATATATATGCATTATTTGTGAACGAACATAGTATGTGTTGGATGATACATGTAATGTAGTGACATGCATTCATGTAGGTCATGTCGAGTCGGCACTTAGGTGGGTTGGGGTATCTCTACTAAGCCGTCGTGGTGCTCACCCCTTTCTTTTAAACTCTTTTTACAGATAAGGCACCAATGACAGATAGGACTTGAGTGTCCAAATGGAACTCTAGTAGCATTTTGTTATCTTTTGAATGTTGTGCATTTTGTGGCTATCCATGCCGGCTTGTGGCATGGGACTCCTTTTTGAGTTATAGTTATATTTTGGACAAATGTAACTTTGTGGCATACTTGGGTTACAAGTTTCTTGTATATGATAAAACTATGGACTTATTTATACAATGTTTGTTGTGAGCATCTAGTTTCATTTGGATGGACTAATGTAGTGATGGATGTTTTCAATGTGAATTGGAACATGTTTATGATGGAGGATGACTTATATTGATGTATGATGTGTTCGGGTGTCACGCCCCAGAATCCGAACCACCGGAACTCCCCCGGACTGACCCGAATCCCAAGTGTGAACTCGTTCACTCAATCCCGTGAACAACCTTAACCACACTCATGCAATAGTATCAAGCTTTGATACCATTCTGTAACGCTCCGATCCCCCGACTCCTGGAAGACCGGAGGTTAACCCATCCATTAGTCCCAATGGATTATCCTTACCCTCAATTACTACGGAAGCTTAACTCTATTCTTTGCACATATATGTGCATAATTCTACCTCATCCAATCCTGATAGGTCCTACATCACATCATACACCTTAGTGGGAATTCTATTTATCCACACTCTCATGAATCACTCACTTTCAGGACTCAACACTTCGTATGTTTGGAATCCAAAGCTGAGAATTGTCCCATCGGATGGAGAATCCAAAAACACTCAATTTCAAAAAAAGAATCACTTGATTCGGGTTTGAAACAATCAAGTTATGCGTATTTTAATATTTTGAAAATCTGCATTAGTCGACTTATAAGTGCATCAGTTGACTTATGAAATCAATCAATCAACTAATTTGCTGCTCTAGAAAGCTCTAAAATACTTTGTCAATGTTAGTCGACTTATAGAAAGGAGTAAGTCGACTTATTCAACTTGGAAATCCCATTTTACACTTTTTTGACCAAAATTTACCCCGACACCTATATCTAAACCTTTCCAACACATAAAACTCATCCAATAACACCCAAATCATCTAGAAATACTGTATCATCATACCCACTTATCAAATAACACATTTGATTCACAAAGGCCTCACAATCCACATTCATTCCCATTAACAAACCTCGTCTTTATATATACAAGATTCAAATGAAAAAAAAAACAAGTTACATATATGGTAATGTAACTACAACATTTATATAACCCCAAAACATTCATTGGGTCCAAAATATACATCCCATGTATAAGTGGCTTCCAAGTTTATAGTCACTACAAGGATTTCATGCATAAGGTCCAAAAATGCTAAAAAATCTAACCATGATTACAATTTCATAGTCAACGTGTCACAAGCCGGCACGGATAGCCAAACATACAATATCCAAAATATATCAAAATGTCATAAGAATTCCACTTGGACACTCAAGCCCCATATGTTATCGATGTCTTATCTGTAAAAGAGTTTAGAATAAAGGGGTGAGCAACACTGCGGCTCAATAGGAATGTCTAAAACATAATTCCACCAATTCTGTGAATACCACGTAAACATACATTTGCATTTAACATGTTAAGCAATTATGCACAAAACACAACCATCTCATAAACAAGGTAGAATGCAACATGATATGCACAACTTCTTCATCCTCCCCACACATCCATTGGTCTCCAATCCCCGAGGACAACCAATCCCACCTATAGAGGGTTACCTTTACTGGAATACCTCACTACACATCAATCCATGAGGGTACCTTGACCAGAATACCTCATAAGGGTTACCTTTACCGGAATACCTCGCCGTTTTACTTAATATATTCAACCGTTCACATTGAGCTCACCTCCCTCACCATGCCAATGAAGATGAATCCCACAATTTTATCAAATGTGCATTCATAATTTACAACCAATGAGGCATTTAACAATCACGTTTATACGAGTTCTCATTCAAGCATCATATGTGTTTACAATGAACATACTTCACATCTCCACATTTCACATAGCCACATATCCTTCACATTTCACCAATTTCACAAATTGACAATTAAATCATGTTTTTCACTAAAACATGTTTCTAAAGCAAATTGTCAAACACATAAGAGTCACCTTCACAATTATACACGAATCCATGTACCAAATAAATTCACAAATTGATTCCAACATGCTTATAAATTTCTCTAAGGCATTTATAAACATACAATTATATTAACCAGCATTAATAGCACATTTAATGGTATCAATAGCATACTTGAACATTAAAGGACATCTAATTACTCCACATAACCAATTGGTTGTTGTAGACAACCAATATACTCACAAGAATCCCGGATTTTATGAGTTAAACATCCCTACCTCAAATTGGAAGCCATCTAAACAAGTTCAAAAATCCTCCAAACATCAAATTCTTCCAAATGAGAAATTTCTCTCCATAGAACCATAGATCGGTTCAAGGTGAACACTCTTTCCTTCTTGGAGGAAGCCTGAATCCACACTTTGGCAACTCACCATTTTTGGAATTATCACTTAGGACACTTTGTATCCACCAACGTATAGAGGAAGGAGAGAGGAGAAACTTTCTCTCTTGAGACAAGTCCTAAATCACTCTCTAAGGTGATGAAAATGAAGAGAGAAGCTTGGAGAAGAAGGAAAGCTCCCATGGCTGACCCTCTATATCTATCACCTCTGTCCCAACAATATATATCAATATATGCCACCTCACTAAGAGCAAATGACTATTTTGCCCTTAAGTCACTTAACATACCTTCCCGAGCTCCGTTTTTGATTTCGAAACTCCTACGGCCTCGAAATCACTTCCTTAACTCATTAAATATTTCGTTACACTCAAAATCAACAATAATTATTTTTTTAAAAATTTCTGAATTTTCGGGCTCACCCGGACCGCGTCCCAAGCCCCGGTTTGTCCAAAAAGTCAAACTTCTCCAAATATTCTAAAAAATTTTAAAAACCTTAAATTAACCTTCCAAACATGTTCCCCACTCTTGAAACCTCCAAAACATCATTCAAAATATGTTTATAGCGAAAATGATGAGAAATTAAAAAAATCGGCCAAAATTGGTCACAGTCTCTACATCAGGATTGAATCCGGCTTAGAATGATGTATAACGATATTCATAGCAATTTTTCATGTTATGGATGATATTTTATGATTTTTAGGCTTTTTAGAGAAGTTTTGGAGCCTTTAAGTTGGAAATTTCGACCATTAGATAGCAGATTTTGATACTTGCATCGATACATGTTCGATGCATCGAAACTTCGATGGATCGAAGTCACTATTCACAACATGCTCTGAAACTTCAATCGGGCATAACTTCTTCGTTTTAAATCAAAATTTAGCATGGTTTTTTTAAATTGAGTATTTTTGGATTCTCTATCCAATGGTATAGGTTTCACTTTCAGATTCCAAACAAGCAAAGTGTTGAGTCTTGGAAGTGAGTGATTCATCATGATAGTACGGATAAATAAAATCCCCACTGAGGTGATATGATTTGATGTAGGGTTCATTGGATTGGTTAAGGTGGAGTTGTGTACATCTATGTGCAAGAATAGAGTTAAGCTTCCACGATAATTGAGGGTAAGGATGATCCATTGGGCATAATAGATGGAGTAACCTCCAGTTCTCCGGGAGTTGAAAATTGGGGCGTTACAGAGCCCCTTATCACCAGCATAGCTCAAGCTCTATATCAAATAGCCATTCTCTTGATCTTATAGTTTAGGGGTGAATCAATCTTCAGAGTGAATAAGACGGTAAATGACACTCTGATCTTCAATACTTTTGCTTTTTGCCAAGTTTTCAATGAATTCAATGCAAGGAAGCTTGAGAAGAAGAATGTCTTTGAGGGGATACACAAGAACAAATTATTTTTAGGGATCATTGGGATTACCATAGTTCTTCAGGTGGTGATGGTGGAAGCTCTGAAGAAGTTTGCCGGTACAGAGAGGTTGGATTGGGGCCAATGGGGTGCATATACCGGAATTGCTTCCATTTCTTGGCCAATTGGTTGGCTAGTCAAGTGCATACCTGTTCCAGAGAAACCATTATTCAGTTATCTTAAGTGGCACAACTTTATGAGTATAAAGTTCTAATCAGTTATGTATTGAGTCGTTCATTTTTTATAAGCAGTGCTAGTTTTACATAATATTTAATTTGTTGTAGAAATTCATGTGTTTAAAGTTCTAATCAATTATGTATTGATTTTTTTATTTTTATATAATATTTAATTTGTTGTTCGATTTTTGTATTTGTCAATACGATATATATAAAGTATCAAGAAACATGTTTAATATATTTGTCAATTTTTTATGTATATAATTCAGCCACTCTATCCCAACAGAAGAGGAAGAAGAAAAAAAAATTAATTGTCATAGCAATCCATATATCATAGGTTGCCTCATCATTTCCTTGCAATTGCTCATACATTCCCATGTTTTTTTAGGGAATTATACACTCTAATGTTGCAAAATTGCATTAATAGTCTAATTAAATGACTACATTCCATGTTCAAAAGTCAAATTTCAAATGTAGCTCTAGTGTGTGCCTTTAATTGTAAAGTCAGAGGAACTGCACATAACCAACTATATAAAGAGAGATCAAGCACAATTATGATGGTACAATTTTATAAATTCTTCCCTTATTTAACTTTCACAGACATAAAATGCACAAGCAAACACATAAGAATACATTTGTGGTGAGTTTATACATCATAAAAGATTCATACTGATAATGTTGTGGCAAGCATCACTTATAAGATTGAATGGAAGCCTTGGAAGGGGGGAGAGAAAGAGAGAGAGAGAGAGACTTTGCAGATGACAAGAATGTACTACACTTGGATTTGGCCAAAGCTCCAATATTTCTTTAGATTCTGATAAGTTAGGAATTATTACCAGAAGAAACCTTTTGTTGCCTCCCTTCGTCAATAATCTGATGCTTAGCAAAGTGTAGTCCTAGAAAGTGCAAGTTTAGTATAACTTCTCTCTTTAATTGTACAACCCTCTACAGAAAACTCCCTTAGCAGTTTGGTCTTGCCAATGTGTAATGACCCTTGTGGGTGGGTGTGATGTGGGCAGGTGCAAGAAGAGACACTAGGGCGAGCTACCACACTAGCAGGCTACAGGGTGCTCAATCCCACATCACCTGGGTGTGGAGAAGGGGATGTGCTTATATGTAGTGTGTTCTCTCCAAATGGTATGAGGCCTTTTGGGGTAAAACTCAAGAACAAAATTGTGCGGGTTGAACCCAAAGCGGAGAGTTACCACACTGGCAGGTTGTAGGGTATTTAATCTCACATCGCCTGAGTGTGGAGAAGGGGATGTGCTTATATGTACCCACATCACCTGGGTATGGGGAAGGAGATGTGCTTATATGTAGTGTATTCTCTCCAAATGGTATGAGGCCTTTTGAGGTAAAACCCAAGAATAAAACCGTGCGGGCTGAGCCTAAAGCAGACAATATCATACCATGTGGTAAAACTCAAAAACAAAACCGTGTGGGCTGAGCTCATAGTGAACAATATCATACCATGTGGTGGAGTGGGTTGTTACACAATATAAACTGGCTTTTAATTTATTAATTGGGGAAGAGAGGATTTATTGTCATGCATCCATTTGTTTGATCTCATAGGATTTCTTCTTTTCTTTTCTTTTCTTTTCTTTTCTTTTTCTTTTTTTCCCCTTTTTTGTCCCCTCTATTTTGGGAAATTCATAGGCCAACTTCATTTACCACAAATCTTTCATGGAATATAAGTACACGAGTGCAGAATACTAGCCAAATTTATACGAACATCAATGAGCAAGAAAATGTAAACTGTTTTTACTTTTCTTCAACATTCTAATATCTACCAAAACTATAATTACAATACCATAATTCTCCAATGGTGTAAGTGACAGAGTTTGAAGCTCGAATTTCAAAAACCATTTTTGAACAAATTGTTGTATTACTTTTCTTTCTACAATAATTAATAAACTTCTTTACTTGTTAATATATAGTTTAGTAGTTTAACGTAGTACTAACAAATTTAGACAATACATATCCAAATGTCAACCTGTAATTGTGTGACCAAAATGAATAAACGCTATACTTACCAGAGAAACAAAGTATAGAACGCAGAAACAATGATGAAGAAAGATCGTTCCCTTGATTTGACTCGACAATCCAACCCTTGTTAGTGATATTGTAAGCTCTTCCATGGGACCAAAAAGAGGGTACACCCAGAACAAAGTATATAGGAATCCACCCAGTGGTTCATGAAAATTAAAACAAAATTGAATTTCTTATATTTAGATTTTATTTTTCTCAAACTAATTAGCATAGTCATGTAAATTAGATATGTTATTATATTTGGAAATGCTCTCTTGCACACCGGTGAACAAGAAATTTGTCTATCGTTGAGTATGATTGCTATATTTTTTAGTAACTACCTTTCTCAAATTCAACACTCATTATGATTGATGTGGATGAATTTCTTGCTCACCGGTATGCAAGAGATTATTTTTGATATTATATATAAAATATATTATTGGGTTAGAATTAAGAAATTTGTTATATATATATAAATATATTTTTATTTAACAGTTTAGCCTTGTAGGACTCCAAATCAAGAATTCAACCGTTAACTACCGGATCTCTTATTGTTTTAAAACTAAAAGTTTGGAACCTAGTGATGGTATCAGGGTGGGGAATAAATATTGAGTGCGTTTGGCGCACGATTCGCTAGACAATCACAACCTTATGTGTACAACACACCCTGTAGGCCCCACTACGCGTGTTGTGCACGTAGGGCTGTGATGCGCTCGGTGCACCGTGCGCACCAAATATCTTCTCCAGGGCGAGGGGCATCTCCATGTTCGTCCCTCTTTAACAAAGTAAAACCTATACCGGTTCAAAATCATTTATGAAAAGACTCGTGTGTCCTTCTTCATTTAAATTCACTTACCCCGTCCCTACCTAACTTAACAAGCTCCGTTTAATTATTATTATTTTTTATTTTTAAAAGATAATAGAAAGGATATGAGTAATGAAATGATAAAGGAATAAAATATTAGAATTTTAGTGTTTTAGTTTATGAAATGGTATTTTAGTATTTATAGGGTATTTAAGTAATTATGTAATTTAAACTAGGCAGAGCGGGAAGAGACGGAAGTACCTGTCATCGTACCTATGTGCTCCAAAACTATTCCAATTGGGCGCGACAAGATGGGTATCTGTTGGGCAGGTTAATTTTCCATTTCTACCATAACCGGACCATATTGTATTTGTATTATTCTATGTAATTTATTTTAGAAAAATTATACATCCTTTGAATTCGGAGGATGCTAAATGGGGTTTTTGTGAGTGGAGTGATGACATCACCCTAATATTATGTGGTGGAACTCACCACCCTACTAACGTAACTCACATTCAACATCTTTTGAATTTGAATGATGTATATCATTATTCTTTAATGCATGTGAGTTAGGGAAGAAGCCTTTCTTGACTTCAATGGATAATGTTTTTGAAAATGAGTTTTCATATTGGTTATTCTTCTTTTATTAATTTTTTTACTGATTTTTTTTTTTAAAAAAAAATTAAAACTAGTTTTTACTTAAAAAAATTAATTTGGATTAAAAGTGGATCTTGAAATAACATGAGTATGGTAATTGAACCAAGAGCTCAACTGTCCAACAATACCAATTCTCACTCATAATGTAATGAATTACATTATTGTTTGTTAGGTGAAAGGAATATTTTAAACGAAAACAATATTTACATAGAGTTCCTTTGGAAAGTTACGACAGGTGATAAAATAAAAATGAGAGAGGTTGAACATAATCAATCAATTTTCAAAAAAGGTAATGTAGGGAGAGAAAATCCCCACTAACGAGAGGACAACACGTGGAAGTGCCAGCAAAGCCGACACTAGGCAGCCACGTCATCAAGGTGGACCCCCATGACCTATCAACTCATAAAGTTAGTAGTCAAACCTCAAACAGCAGGAAAAGCTTGACTCACTCGAAAAGATCACTCCAAGCAAGGAGAGAATCACATTATCCACCAATCATGGAAGAATTGTAAGCTAAATGTTTGTAATTAAAAATGTTATAAAAGAAATTCCAAATGCATGAAAGGGGATATGCAATTTTTACAGAAAACAATTTCTTTCTCGAGTGTAGTGTAAAATTATATATTCTGTGTAAAAAATTTCTTACACGTACATTTTGGCGCCCTCTGTGGGAACGACGTACTCCAAAATTCCTTAGGAATTTATGTCAGTACAGCTATGTTCCGGAACCATAATAGGACAGCAATCACCTACCCATAGTCGTGTGATGGAGTAGAACCCTATGCAGGAACAAATCTTGCAGTAACTACGAGAACAGCTGGAGGAATCCAACAAACGTTGCGATTTGTTTCAGGAAAAACTAGCTCGACTCACCAGAAAGCAACCCGAAGATCCCCTACTTGAACAGCAGGGATTTGAAGAACACGACTCGGCTCATGAAAGAGTGCAGCAGTTAGCCCGAACAAAATATGACAGCCCCAATATCTCATTCGAGGCAATAGTTGAACGATTGGAGAAAGTCAATGTTGAGATCAAAGATCTGAAAAACTAGACTCCGGCAAATCTGGCGACGCAAGTGACCAGCATGGTAGTCCAATCGCCCTTCATAGAAGAAATACAAAAGTCCCCAAATCCGAGGAAATTCATACTCCTGAGCTTTTCAACCTTTGATGGAACGACTGACCTCGTCGACCATCTATACCACATGCAACAGAGAATGACGCTACATACCAAGGATGAGAACCTCATGTGCAAGGTCTTTTCGACTAAGTCGACGGGAGCCGTTTTGACTTGGTTCAAACAATAGACAACAGGCACAATCCAGTGTTTTACAAAGTTGTGCAAACTCTTCATCACTCAATATATCAAAAATTGAAGATAGAAGAAGACCATATCATCTCTCTTCACCATGAGGCAGGCAAAAGGAAAAACTCTGAAATCCTTCATGAACAGATTCAATCTGAAAATGTCTGACATACCCCCTACAAATTTCACGTATGCGGTGGCCAGTCTCACACATAAAACATGAGAGATATCTACAACTGATAGCAAATAAGTATAGAATATAAAGACAAAAGGAAAGAAATTTAAATGCTGAAAGGAAAGTCTAACTCAGATAATTAAATAATGTGAAATAAACATAATACTAGTCTAAACGATACAACTTGGAAGTCCCATAACTCAAGGACTGCATAACCAAAAATAACAAAAGTAAATACTGTTCTAGAAAAACTCTAAGTCCCTACACTGATATCTGGTAAGGAATAGATGATTGTCCCACTCTACGAACTCTACGCCCTAACCTCGAGGTGGAAAATGCATAGAACCTAAAATATCAACAAATTAAGTGGGTTAAACCCACGAGCAAGTTCCCTGTACTACAACCCAATCAGAGAACTGGTAAACATACCCTCTATAGGAGGAAAATAATATATATACACATACATATATATATGTGTGTACAGATATACCCTTTTCTCACTTAACCTATGATTCCAAATTAGGACACACTTTCCTAAGTTTAATTCAAAGGCAATCCATACATGCCCGAACCCTTATTAAACACATACCCTACTATTATTTGGCAATCCTGACATGTCTCTCTTATTTGCATATTATACACCTTATTAAGTACTTGGCAATCCTCATATGCCCCGCCCTTATCTAAATTTATTAAATACCTTATTATGTAATTGGCAATCCTCACATGCCTCATTTGTAAACCTATTAAATACCTTACTAGGTATTGGCAATCCTCACATGCCTCCCTTGTAAACCTATTAAATACCTTATTAGGTATTGGCAATCCTCACATGTCTCCCATACTCCTTTTTAAAAAAATTCAACCTACTTAAGCACATTATTTAACCTAATATAAATCCAATCACCACAACAAAATAAAACATAAACAATTAAACTAAATCCAACATACCATGAACAATTATACTTGTAAAGAAAATAATAAAGGAAGAAAAATAACAATTAAAAAGGGAAAACACATAATCAAGCCTACAATGTAACTTAAACATCAAGGGAATCTAAACCTAGCTCTAAACTAGGTTTCCATGCATAACCGTCTTAAAAGACTTAATTCACCTTTCTAGAATTTTTCGGTAATTTAAAAATATTTCCAAAACAAAAGAAAATAAAATTTTCAACTTTTGAGGTACACTTTTGTACTAATTCAGCAATAAAGGAAACTTATTTCGTCTTGAAATTTAAAACCCAAGTGTATTCTGTCCCTAAAAAATTAATTTAAATTTTCAAAAATTTTCTAAAATTTTAAAAATATTTTTCCTAATTTCTATATTTAAAATTTTTTAAAAATATTAAAATATTTCGGACTGGGCCAGTGGGTGGGCCCGGCGAGTGGGACCCAATGCGACCTTTTTCGATCCCCAGCCGAGGCCGAAACAGGGCGTACGTGCCCCCACTCGCCTGCGGCGCGCGTGGGCTTGCAACCCTTGTTCTTCCTTCTTCTTCTCTTTTCTTTTTTTTTTTCCTACAACTCACTGTTGCACGCACCTGCCAAGCAACCGCCACTTCCAAGCCATTTTTTGGCCGCCTCCGACCACTAAAACTCACGTTCAAATATACCATTCCACTCCCTCGGCCTAAGCTACGCATTGGTACAAAAATCACCACCAATCATCACCTAACTCGAAAAGCCCCAATTTCAATTTTTAGGGTTCTAAAATTTCAAACTCAAATTCCCATCAAACCACCCAATGATTTATCAACCAACTTATAGGGACTACTCGGGAGAGCAAGATCAACAATTTAATTAGAACAAAAACCTTCAAAAATGACGTTTACAGTCAACCCAAATCTCATGTGTGTGTGTGTGTGTGTGTATATATATACACACAAACACACACACATATATATATGCCTATATACTCATATATACACGTATATACGTATCAAAATTTACACCATAAAACTCCAAATTCGTAGATTATATATGTTTAATCATACAAAAATCCTTCACATGAAATTAAGCAAAGATCCCAAATTATTAACTCTAATCATATATAAACCTATATATGTATATACACGTATATGCATGAAATCAAACAATTCAATTAATTATCTATGATCCCAAGTTCAAAGGGGAAGTGAAGAGATTGAACTTGGGTTGTGATTTGGAGCAAAATCATCTTTTCTCTTTTTTTTTTCTAGCATCTACCGTTCTCTCCCGTTCTGTGCGTAAAAATCTTCTGTGTGTAGAAACTACTGAACTCTAATTTCGTTTCTCTTATAAAAAAATTTCTAGAAAACTAAAAATTTAATTCCTAAATAATTAAAATAATATTTATAAAATATGTAGCCCACCTATATGTATAAATATATATATAGCCCAACCCAACAGTCTAGCCCAACCTGATAAAAATTAAAACAAAATAAAAGAACATGCAACCCAAACCCACCTATTTTTATTTTTAAAAAAACTACATTTAAAACAAATAATTCACACACAATTAAAATCAATCAACACTTAGCAACAATTCAAACATCCACATTGAACAAATAAAGACAAGCATTGACAAAATTAACTAAAACATTTAAATAAGTAAAACCTAATTAAATAATAAAAAACCCAATTTAAATATCCTCAAATTATGGGGTATTACAATGTCCTTGATCGATGGTGTGACCAGGCCGCAATGGTGGAGGCCTTCAAAGTAGTCATGATCCTGAGTTCAAAACTTCACTCCTCCCTGGTTAGAAAGACCCCCAAAAGTATGGAAGATCTGAATGTCAAGGCATAGGGGTACCTCAACCTTGAAGAGGATGAGGCACTGCATCACAGGGTCAACCTTAGTAAGCTTCAACGCTCAATCAAAGGACAGGGTAACTAAGCCTAGGGACCAGAGCAGAATCCCCCCCGCTCCAACGAAGCCGGAGAAGAAGCCTAGGTACGAAGAGAAGAATACTCCTCTGAAGTGTTCCCTGGCAAGGCTCTACCAGGAGAACAAGGACAGAGGAATATTCAGAACGCCACCCCCATCAGAATTCCAGCTGAGCACAGAGATCGAAACAAAAATTGTGCCTTCCACCGAGATTATGGACATACCACCAACGAATGCCAGAATCTAAGGGGGCAGATGGAGGCGATCATCACCGAGATTACGGACATACCACCAATGAATGTTGGAATCTAAGGAGGCAGATGGAGGCGATCATAACCAAAGGTGGACTAGCCTAACATGTAGTGAAAGAGTAGTCTGACCAAAATAAGCATCCGATTGTCTAACACAAGGGAGGAAACCATAACTTAAATCTAGTCAGAACAATCAACACCATACATGGTTATGCAACTCAAGAGAACTAGGGCACAGACAGATCCCATCTCCGCCAAGCAAAAAAGTTACAGAAATTAAAGAGGTTAATTCTATTCAAGGCAAACGAACTGGCACTCATATCGCATTTGGAGACCCGGACTTGATGAGAGTACAGCTACCACACGAGGATCCACTGGTGATTAATCTCTTGGTAGCAAACTGCCAAATTAAGAGAGTGATCATTGATGCAAGATCGAGTGCCAACATTATGACACTCAAAGTTTATGAGCAAATAGGAATTGGAGCAAATCAAATCAAATCGGCTAAAGGTCCACTCATAAGATTCGATTGGGAATAGAGTCACCCCTATTGGGGTAATCTCGTTATTGGTAACAGCTGCACAAAGGACCTTAAAAGAGTATTTCGTGATAGTGGACCTTCTCGGTGATCAGGTATCAGCAAAGGAATGTTACTCACTAACGATCAAGAATAAGTCAAAAGATAAAGGGACTAGTACATATGTCGATCAACAATAGTAATCAAAGAAGTATAACTAGTCCGAGTGAGAGGAAGATAAAGAGAGTGTTCCAATCGTGGAGCCACTCCAGCTCGAGGAATCGAACGAAGATTGAAACACCTAAATCAGATCACTCTTACCAGATTGTGAGAAGAATGAGCTAGTCAACTTATTCAATGAAAATGTGGATGTGTTCGCATGGAGCCATCTTGACATGCTCGGCATAGACCCAACTCTGGCAAGCCCCAGTCTGAACGTGGATCCAACAAGTGTCCCGGTTAAATAAAAATAGAGAAGATTCGCTCTGGAAAAAAATAAGATAATTGCAGAAGAGGTAGATCGGTTGTTACAAGCAAGATTCATTAGAGATGTAAGATACACAAAATGGATTTTGAATGTGGTGGTGGTAAAGAAAAAAATGGAAAATAGAGAGTATGCATTGACTTCACCAATCTGAACCAGGCCTGTCCAAAGGATTGCTACCACTTCTAAAAGATTGACCAGATGGTAAATGCCACAATTGGTTACGAGCGACTGACCTTTTTAGACGCATATTCAGCATATAACCAGATCCTGATGAACCCAAGAGATGAAGAGAATACGTCATTTATCACCAAGGGTGGAGTCTACTCTTACAAAGTAATGCCTTTCGGATTCAAAAATATCAGAGTAACCTACCAACGCATAATCAATAGAATCTTCAAAGATCAAATCGGGAATACGGTAGCGCCTATATCGACGATATGGTGGTCAAAAGTTAGAAAAAGGAAGACCACCTGAAACACTTGTAGAAAGTATTCAACATCCTTAGAAGATATTACATGAAGTTGAATCCGATGAAGAGTTTGTTCGGAATCTCGTCAGGATAATTTCTCGATCATATGGTTAGTCAAACGAGAATCGAGGTAAGCCCAGTACAAGCAATAATTATTATTCAGAGCTCTGAGCCAAAGACCCATAGGGAAGTGTAGATCCTGATTGGTCAGATAGATGCATTAAACTGATTCATATCTCAGCTCTAGGACAAATACAAATCGTTCTTCGACGCCATCAAAAAGAAAAAGAAAGACCTATGAGGAAAAGGTCAATCAGACGCACTGAGGAAATTGAAAGAATATATGACTACGCCCCCAATCCTCTCAATTCTAAAAAATAGCGAGTCGTTGCACCTATACCTCGTAGTGTCAAAAACATCCACGAGTGCAGTTCTAGTTCGATAGGAAAATCAAAAACAGCACCTGGTATACTACTCCAGCAAGACAATGGCCGATGCAAAGTGCAAATACTCCAATACAGAAAAGAAGATCTTGGCCCTCGTACATGCAAAGAAAAAACTAAGGCACTACTTTGAGTCCCATGCTATAATTGTACCTACAACCTTACCCCTCGGGACAATCCTCAGCAAACCGAATATGACGGGAAGACTGATGAAGTGGGGCAATGGATCTCAGCTCCTATGACATCCATTTTGAGCCCAGGAGCACCAGAAAAGGTTAAGTATTAACAGAATTCTTATTAGAATATGAGACAGAAGACAAAGAAGAAAACCATGATGCGAAAGCATAGGAAATTTATGTAGACGGATCGGTAAGTCAAATAGGGTCTGGGGCAGGAATTAAAGTTAAAACCCCAGACGGGATGATACTCCATCACGCCGTGAGGTTCAACTTTGAAGTTTCAAACAACGTGGACGAGTATAAGGCCATCCTTGCAGGCTTACGATTGGCGAAATCCTTACAGGTAAAAAATTTGTCAATCTTCAGCGATTCTCAGTTAATCGTGAACTAGGTTAACAGAGAATATCAGACAAATGAGGACAAAATGAATGTTTATCGAGAAGCAGTAACCAAAGAACTGAAAGGGTTCAACAAAGTAGAACTCAGCCACATTCCTTAAGAACAGAATGAAGAGGCAGATCGGTTGGCCTGTTCTGCCTCGTACGTAGAAGAATCACTGACCAGGATATCTCCCATAAAGGAAATGAACGAATCGAGTATCAGAAGATCTCACCAGGTACTCGTTATCCCATGAGAGCCGAGCTGGATGGACCCGATCAAGGTATATTTGAAAGATGGAGTCCTTCCAGAATAGAAAGAAGAAGTCAAAAAGCTTAAAATGATGTCAGGAAAATACTTCATTGTCAACAGTTGCCTTTACAGGAGATCGTATTTGAGCCCATTGCTCTGATGCCTGACATTACCAGAAGCTAGAGAAGTTCTAAAGGAAATCCATGAGGGAGTTTACGGGAATCATTCGGGAGGAAAATCCCTAGCTCACAACGCTTTGCTTCTAGCTATTCATGTCGTGCGACGCACCAAAATACTCTAGAAACTATGATAAGTGCCAAAGACATGTGAGTTTACTGCACCAGCCACCAAGAACTCTAAATTCGATGATCAGTCCATGGCCCTTCGCCAGATGGGGGATGGATGTGGTAGGCCCTTTAAAGATAATGGTTGGGAGTCTTTATACGATCTTCGAGAGATTGTCAAGCTGAATATGGTTCGCTATTTTTATGGTAATATCATCACATCACACTTGGATGACCTAACTTTGTAATTAAATTTTATGGCATTCAAATTGAGGTTACCAAGGCTACCATTGCTTATATTTTGGGTGTCATGGAGATTGAGGATGCCATAGTCTTGCCTTATCAAGTGGAGGATCTAAATTGACCTACTATAAATGACATGATTAGAGAGTTGTGCATACCTAAAGCCCCGAGGCTCGTTGATAGGTTGCCTTCACTCTATCTTACACACAATGTCTCCACATTGAATTTTGTGGTCTCATATAATCTTGATCCTCGTGACCACAAGGGCAATTTGATCAAGAGTCGAGTTGAGCTACTATACCATATTGTTCGAGAGGATCCCATCAATATTCCCACAACAATCATACGTACCATGATTCTAGTTACTCAGTACTCTAGGTCATCATCAGCCTTACCTTTTCCACAGATAGTGATGGCTATTCTGAGAGATGCTAGGGTTCCTATTCTTGATGAAACAAATGTTGAGACATCGAAAGGGGTGATTGATACTACTTCAATTATTCGGTCAGTAAACAAGAAGGAAAAGGATAGGAAGGCCTATGAGCTAATCAAGGGGTTGGACAAGCTGTGTCTAGAAGTCGAGGTGTCTTCCAACTACCTGCGACTGACACCCCAGTGATAACAAATCAGATGAACCAAGTTATGGGGTTCATTCAGTAAAGGTCTGACAGCTTGTATGCTAGGATAGATAAGTTTGACCCTGCTGTATTTGATGAGGCTGCTCATGATGCAGAGGATGATTAGACTCAGACCTTCGGTCTTGATATTTTTGTTTTAGAATAGATTTGACGTCTTTACCCCTGATGTCTGGATTATTTATTTTTACTATATTATGTTTATTTCAATAATTGATTTTATGGTTACGTTTTGGATATTTAATTGATCAGTGATGATGATTATTTTTGCTTCATTATTATCTTATTCTCTCTATATACTTCATTGATTATCGATTTGTATGTCTCATATATGTCTTTCTTTGTCAATTTGTTACAAAAAGGGGGAGATGTATTTATTAGATATGTCTGAGGAGATTAAGGGGACGCATTAATATTCTATTTATCAAGCATTGAATATTTTGTTTATATTTCTTTATTAAGATTTTCATAGGTTGTGTTGTTTAAGTGGTGTGCAGGTTTTACTTATAATAGTCTTGAACACACATGTGAAGCTTTATTGGATCAGTTTTTTATTTTTGGGCAGATTGTAATCTAATTTTTTCAATGGGTTAGGTTATAAATTTTCTAAGTGGTTTGTCACGAAATTACCAAAGGGGAAGATTATGAGATATATGTAATTGGCATATTGCAATGATCAAAACCTGATTGATTGAGTTGTCATTTTCATTTTATTTTATATAATCGATCATCAATAACTTCAAGCTGATACTCAAGTGCATGGAAGCAGTTCAATTGATATGAATACCATATAGCACAAGTAAGTATGGTGAATACACATTGCACTTTATATTTGCCTATTTTGGAAAACTAGGGTTTCTGGGAAAATTTTAAGGTTTTTCAAAATAAGATCGGTCCCTAATTTTTAGGACCAATCCAACTTTGTTTGGTACTTTTGGTTTCTGCAGGTTTTCAAAAAGTCCCACCGGTCCTAGTATTTGGGCACCAGTCCCACTTATCTTGTTCCAAATAGGAAATTAACTTTGATGAAAATTTTGTTTCCTGTTAGGTTTAAAACTTATAAGAGAGTTCTATTTTGGTATTTAACTTCTTTTCCAAGTACAATTAGGACTCACTTGCCTATATATAAGTATCTATATTTTTTCTACAATTAAGCCTAGAGAATTAATATTTTTAGAAAGAGAAAGCTTATACAGTATAATTTTGGCAAAATATTTTAGAGCATACATCTATTTTTCAGGATTGATATTTAGGATGGTGTGCTACTTCTGATTGGCTGCTCAGAGACTGTATCAAATCATTCGTTGATTAGAGCATTGGATTCGTGGTTCTTCTCAAACTTGCTAAAGAAGAAAGGTGACCATATCGCACTACGAAGGGAACGAAATACTTGCTGAGTATTTTTATTCTTCCAACAACCTTTCTGTGAGGATCGTGACGTTAGCCGGAAGTCTACAGTAGTTGGACCTAAAGTTGCAATTGTAAGCCTGAGGTGTTCCGCATCAGATTATTGACAGGGCGAAGAGTGGTGTGAGTCTATGACAGAGTCTACTAAACTTTGCTTCATTATAGTGGATTAGTTTCCTGAGACTTTTCACCTTCCCTGTGATTTTTTCCCGATCTGGGTTTTCCACGTATATTCAATGCATTTTTTACTTCACTTGCACTTTAAGTTATTTACTTGCTTTAATTGTTTGGTTATTATCAATTGGACCTAAAATCGAATTAATTTAGAAAATTAAGCAAACAAGCAAGTGAACCTATTCACCCCCTTCTAGATTTTAAATTACTTTTGTAACAACCTTCGCACTGCACAACTCACAAAAGAATGTGGCTCAATTTGTGGCTAAGTATCTTACTTACCAACAAGTTAAGGCCGAACATCAAAGACCGGCTGGTTTGTTATAACCACTGCCAGTAGCAGAGTGAAAATAGGACCATATCACTATGAATTTCGTGACGAGGCTTCCGAGGTCACAAAAAGGACATGATGTCATTTGGGTCATAGTTGACGGGTTGAGTAAGACAGCTCATTTTCTGCCTATTTGGATCACGAATGGTGCGGAGAATATCAGTAAGCTATATATGGAGCAAATTGTAAAGCTTCATGGTGTTCAGGTGCCTATTGTTTCAGACAAAGATCCTACGTTTACTTCAAGGTTTTGGCAGGGTTTTCAACTAGCCCTTGATACGGGGTTGCACTTCAACACAATTTTTCATCCTCAAACTAATGGTCAATTGGAGCATGCCATTCAGACGTTGGAGGATATGTTGAGAGCTTGTATTCTAGATTTCAAAGGAAATTGGGAGGACCATTTTCCATTGGTGGAGTTTGCCTACAACAATAGTTACCAAGCTGGCATTGAGATGGCTCATTTTGAGGCATTTTATGGTAGGTCGTGTAGGTCACCATTTGTTGGACCGAGGTAGGGGAGACAATTTCCTTGGGATTGGATTAGTCCACGAGACTATGGAAAAAATCAAGTTTATTCGACAACAGTTGATTACAGCACATAGTAGACAGAAAAGTTATGCCGATTGGAGGAGGAGACCTTTGTTATTTGAGGTGGGGGACCATGTGTTTCTCAAGGTTTATCCACGTAAAGGGTTCATGAGGTTCGAAAAGAGTGGCAAGTTATCGCCGAGGTTTATTGGACCATTCAAGATTTTGGAGTACGTGGGTGAAGTTGCATATCAGTTAGTTTTATCATCGCAATTGAAAAATGTTCACAATGTCTTTCATTTTTCCATGTTGAGGAAATATGAACTAGATCCATCACATATTTTGGGTTGGTTAGACATTGAGCTTGAGGAAGATGTGTTATGTGAGGAGCGACTGGTGAAAATTCTTGACACTAGAGATCAAGTGTTGAGGGGTAAGACCATTCGATTGGTCAAGGTTTTGTGGAGACACCACGGACTAGAAGAGGCCAATTGGAAACGATAACAAGAAGTTCGCTCCAAGTACTAGGACTTCTTTCTTTCACAAGGAATGTTCGATTTCGGGGACAAAATCTCCTAAGGTGGGGAGGTTGTAGAGATCTGAATTTTTTCTGTAATTTAATTATTTTCCAAAATAGGATTTTAATTGATTTTCATATGTTTTAAATGCAATTTACTTAAGTGGGAACTAGTTTAGAGGTCCGGAGAGTTTTGTGAGTCATTCGGCTCATTTTGAAATTTTTGCTCACCGGGATAGGCGTCGAGTGGGCCTGAAAATTTGGATATTTTTTCAAAAAATCTTATTTTTGGTTATAGACGAATTAGAATATTATAAGAGACATAGAGTTGATTCCGAGGCCATAGCCACTTTTGGATTCAAAAACGGAGGTCGGGAAGGTACGTTAAGTGACTAAGGCATTTTGGTCATTTTATGCCCTGGGCTTATAAATATCAAATATAGATATTTCAGCCACTATTTATCTCTCTAAATAGCCGCCCAAGCTCTCCCTTCTCTCCTCTTTGTGTTCTTCTTCTTCTCTCTAGATTTTGAAAGCCTTGGGACTTGATTCGAAATATGCTGGTAAAAGGAAGTTTGTTCTACATAGCGAGGACGTCGCTTGGAATCGAACAAAGTCAAGTTTGGACAACTCTGACATTGGTGATTTTGAGGGATAGCTAGGTACTGTATCTCTTGAGGTAGGGTGTGTGTATTGTGTCTTTCATTTCAAGTTAAATTTTATACTTTAAGCATAAAGTAGATGTTTTCATGTTATATACGATTATATGGAACGTTATGATAAAATCATTGATTTAAATTGATATATTTATGTTTTTTGGATTGGAAATGATTGGTATATGATATATAATGCATGAATTGCTAATGAATGCCTTATATGAAGCATATTGCATATGTGAGATTTTGGTGATTTGTCAAAAACCTAGTTTTGGGGGTTGAATGTAAACATGTGTCATTATGAATTCTTGCATGACATGCTAGAATGAATATATGACATGAAATAGGTTCAATGCATCGACACTTGTGAATGTATGTGCAAAACGTGACATATTTTGTGTGTGGGGGTGTTATCTCGGAAGAGACTCATGACAAAGTAGACAGAGAACATATCTCCGGGGGTTGAAAGACCTCAAACTTGCGCAAAAGGGTTGGTTACCGGTGGGTTAGTAGCCCGAAAATAACTAGAATATGGGTATGGGGATTCGGCACGTATCTGGATTGTGTGTGTGAGTGTGTTTCCAATTCTGAAAGCGTTTTGAGTCTTAAGTGTAACAATATGACTTATGTGGCTTGAGTGGATTTTATATGCGAATTCGATTGTGTCATATATTATAGATATGATGAAATGTGCATTGAAGCTTGTTTGTGAATATTGTGGTTATCAAGGATTTTTGATGTATATGCCATATGAATAAAAGTTTTAACTTTTGGCTAGAATGCTATGAAGCATGACACGTAACTAGGCTATGCAAGTTGAATTATGTTTATACAATGGTATAAAATGTGAACTTGAACAGATTGCTCAACGTATTGTATTGAGCAATTGAAATTGCCCATCCCCCTACATTAACACTTTCAGGGTATGGCAAGGAGGTGGTTGATGGTGAGCAGCCGTAAGTTAAGCTTAGTGTTAGGAGAACTCTCTTTTGGGTCATTTTTGGTGTTATACACATCTGGGATGTGGCCATGGTGCATTTAAAAATGTATAAGGAGACTTAAGTTTTTGAAACATTATGTATTGGTGTATGTGCCTTAAACTCCAGATTTGCACTTAATGTATATGTTTCAAGTATGTTAATGTATGAATGGGATTTATGCTTATGATACAAAGGTTAATGGCATGGAATGTATGATCTTTTAACATTTCATTTTATGTTGCAAATGTTGTATGGAGGTATCTAAGGAATTTGAATGTGTTGGGATGGATTTGGACATGTTTTAGTGTAAGTGTGATGCATTTGGGTTTTCTATCGAAAGCATTTCGATTGCTCAAAAACCCCTTTTCGATTAATCGAAACCCTTAAATTATACAAGCTTATATCAAAAATATTTTAATGGAATTGGGTCAATTTCCAATAGGATCTCTATAGAACTTCGATAGACCACCGATTAATCAAGACTTTCGATTGATCGAAAATCCAATTTTGATTGTGCGAAATACCCATTTCAATTTATCGAAGGGTACAATTCATTCAATCGAAATGAGTAGTCCATAACTCATTTGAGAATAGGAGTAATGTTGGATGTGTGTGGTCATGTGTGGGACCTATTGAGACTAATTGTAGTAGAATTGTACATATAAGATCGTAGGAACGTGATGATTTTTCGTGTTGTTGATGAGAGTAAGAACGATCCATTAGGTGAGTTCTCGTATCACTTTAGGTATGGGAATTTGTGGTGTGATAGTATGGTATTAGAGCATGTTTAGCGATGACATGTAGTATTAAGTAAATCATTTACCTCTATTTCTTGTATCAATTTAGGTATTGGAAATTGGGGCGTGACAGACGGAGCCATAGATTTGAGGTTTATGAGTTGGTGAGAGAGGGCAGAGAGGTATGGGTTGTTAGAAAGGATTTTATTGGCTTGGGTTTTGAGCTCAAGTAGAGCTTTAATGGTGGACGAGTTGGACTCAACCGAGTTGGGGTTCGGGTTGGTCTGAAGCTCGTGTGAAGCTTGTTTTAGAGTTGCTAAGAGAGGGTTGGGGTAGAAATTCGTCTCTAATGAATTGATGGGGACAAGCCCCCTGGCCCTTCACTTGAAAAAATTAAAAATAATGGTGGCCATAGGTGGGGAGTTAGAGAGAGAAGGACAGTTGAAATATTAGTTAGGGGAGCTGATATTGGTGCTCCACCAACATCCTCAAACGCTTCACTTTCTTTTTTTTTTCTTAAAATAAAATTACAAAAGAGTCCTTAAACTATAGAATACTTTAATGTCATAATTGTCCCTCTCTTTAATATTTAACATGTTAGTATTTAGATAATATAAGAAACTTACCTTTACTCATTTGTATCTGATTAAAATAAAAGGTATGTGATTAAAACAAAAAGTATTTGAGTTGGAAGTAAATTTTATATCAAAGAATAAAACAACTTGTCTCATTATACAAAAAAAAAATTTGAAAGCAAACCAATTTATAACAGTAATCTTTAATTGATTTTTTTTTTTTTTGAAGGCAAACCAAATCCAAAAGAAAGCTTAGTTTTATTTGAATAGAAATTATGTTATATGGTTTAATAAACAAGCCAAGAAAAGCTTATTTGATTTAAAAAGAAAACTTTTAAAAATTATATTATCGTGTGATTAAATTAACTACATTTAACTAGAATATAAAATAGTGTACATATATTTACAGTGTGTGTATATATTTTATAAATTTGTGAAGGTTGAGAATTAAAACAACAAAAAAAATCTTTTTCAAAAATTCCTCTTCATCCGTAGAGCAGAAAGTTGTGTTGTCATGAGTTGAAAACTTTAGCACTAAGGGAGAAAGTAGAGTAGCGTTTTGATGAAGATTTGCTTCAGGGGGTTATCAATATTATTCCGAATAAATTCTGGCTTGCAATGTTGATGATGTTTCATTCATAATATTTCTCTTTTCTTCTCGTGAAAAAAAAATAAAGAAAAAGTTATAATTTAAAATAAAATGATGCATTAAAGAAATTTATTTTTTTCTTCAATATAGTGGTTTTACTTATTGAAAAACAAATATAAAATAAAATTAATGACTTGGAAGGGAAGAATCATGACTTTAATAGGGAAGAACAATTATGGTATTAAAAATGTAAGAATCAAGTCTTTTGTAATTTTAGAACTATTTTGTAATTTTATTTTAAATAAAAGAGAGAGTGGATCATCTAAGGTAACTAGTGGAGTGCGAACATCAGCTAAGGCCAAAAGTTGTAATTATTTTGTAAAGTTTTTTATTTAATATTATTTGATATTTGATCTATAAGTAATTAGGACACGATAAGTGGTTAAAATTAAATTAACCCTAAAATCAAACTATGGGAAGTGTTTCTTAAGCTCAATCTGTTTGGATTTTAATTTTCCGATAATACCCCTTTATCCTATTGGTGTTGGTCAATGTCAATAAAGGTTAATTACGTAAACAGAACTTGTATAGCAGCATAAACAGATCTGCTATACCGTGTGCGAATCAAACCCCCAAACCCAAAACCCTAAACTCACCCCTCTCTCTCTCTCTCCTTCGATGGCTGACGCAGTGATCTCAATGGAAAAGATTAAGGGTTTCTGGAACTCGCAAGTCCACGACGAAGAGAAGTGGGCTCTCAACGCGGTAAGTATTCGCCTCAATTTTCTTCTTCGCTTCTCTCCCATTCCCTAGATGTTTTTGTGTGCATATAAATATATATATATAGATGATTATACATTTGTTTCTGTTTGCTACATGTATTTATGGTAAAAAGACCCCTATGTCTAATTGTATAATAAATTATGTAGAAACATCTGGTGTAAACCTACCCCAAAAGGTTAATTTGTGTATGTTATAGTCCATATACACAACTTCTTTGTTGATTTATTCAAAGTGTATCTGGGTTATATGTGAACTTTGATTCACATAGCATGTCATGTTATGCACTGTAGTTATGTAGATAAGTATTTGTTTCCCGGATCGTCTCCCTATTCGTTGTTTTCAGCAGTGGTCTGCTTTGTTTCCGAGTGAAGCTGGGAAAAGAACACAAATTGACATTCTGATGTTGTTTTTGTTTGTTAACATTATATATTGGGCCATGAGAAATAGAAATCTTCAATGTTTGATTTTTGGAATATAAAGCAACATGAAACATGAGAAGATTTTGTTTTGTTTTTCCTCTGTTTTCTCAGAAATTAAGTAGATTTGCACTTTAGATTTCTAAATGTTGCCTTTTCTTTTTTTTCTTTTGTGGAGTCTTTGATGAGTTTGGACTTTCCAATCACTATGAAGGCACTGTCATTTGGAGAACTTGGCCCTAGTGCCTAGCAAGCATTAGGTCTAAGGATCAAGTTCTCTTGAGTGCAAACAATTCTTTGGAGGAGGGTGTGTGTGTACCGACTAGTAAAAAAATCATTGAAAATTTTGCAAAAACAAAATGCAACTTAAATGTTGTAATGTGGTTTTTGTGTTTGGCAAAATTGCAAATAGGTGAGTGATCAGTGCATTACAATTGTTAATCCAACGGCCACTGAATTTGCGAAATTAGGATTATCTCTGTTTTTTTATTTGCTCATCTTCCGCTGTAGCTTTCTCTCTCCTTGCTCCATCATCAATTATTTTTATTGTCACAATTCTTGACCCCATGAATTTGCTCATAGTTATAGAGGGGATATATATACACTATGTATATATATGTGCTCACCATATGCTACAGGTCAAAACGTTGTGTGTATATAGATATATGTATGTGTAATTTATACATACAATTATACTCACTAGACACCTAATCTCTATACTTGTGGAGCTATTCATGCTATCTGAATTTCATAAGTTGCTTCCTATTTTTTATTAGTTGGAGTTATATAAATTTTTTGTTTGAATTTTATATGAATTTGCTGGAAATCACATTCACTCAATCAATAGAGATGGGCTGTGGTGGGCCTGTGATGGTGGCTGGTGGCGACAGGTCATGCTGGAGTGGTGGGATTAGATGACGGTCTAGTTTTGGTTGGCAGCAACAATGATGGATGGGTAGCGAGAGGATGTAAGAGGTTTGTGGAAATCAATGAGTGGAGCAGGGAGAGAGCGCAGAGAGATCAAGAAGAGAGAGAAGATAGAAACTGAGAAAGAGGGAGAGAGAGAGAAGAAAGAGATAGAGAAAGAGAAAGGTGGTGGTGGCAATGGGGGAGGGATAAGTGGAAACAGTTTTGGAGGTTTAAGAGGTGAGAGAAATTGATTTTGGCAGTGGCATTTGTGGTGGTATGTTTGAGAGGGATAAGTGAGAGAACAAAAATAGGTAGAGGGGAGAGAAGGATGAAGGATTAATGGGGGCACTTCAGTATTTATATTATAGTAGAAGGAGCAACTATGTAGTTTTTTTCCAGATTTTTCCTTAAAAATTTGAGGGTAAAAACAGCATTTACAATCTATCGTCTAACACGATCTAACATACAACAGGTCTCACTGTAGTATTGCGCCAATTTGGCCGCATGCACAAGATGAAACCTCAAGGTTGTAACCAATAAGATTCAAAAACTCTTGAACTTCTTAAGCTAAGACAAAGAAACATGATTTAAAGACTTGTCTTCTAATACATCATAATAAAATAAATAGAAGTACATAAAGACTACAGGGCTGACTGCTTAAAAGGTCCACATTACGAGGTCAATACAGGTCAGGATATTGGTGTTGGAACTCATTAAGCAACTCTATAATTCGTAATAATATACCATCATGCAGATTATCAGTCAATCTCCCCTTTCCTGATCTTGCAGACATGATGCTAACCGCGATATAATACCAAACTAATGTAGGACTTTAAGAGAGGTCTCAAATAGCTGATAGTTAAAGAGTATTTAATGGATGAAAAGATGGTATACCACTGGTGTTTAGATTCAGATTGGGGGAATGTAGGATTTAGAGTTGGAACAAGACAAGGAACAAAATCCGCCTACTGAAGTCTCACCAGGGGTGACAAGTTATAATGTTGTTTTATACCCGAAAGAAAACACGCATGTTGTGGACTTTGAAATAAGTGAATATGACAATCATACCTGAAATGATACTCCACTATGTATAAAGAGGAAATAAGAAATTGATATTGAATTAATTAATTAATTGGGCTTTTTATTGCATTCACTTGCTATTCTCCCAACAATGCCATTGTTATTGCATTCACTTGATGGATTCATGTAGCTGGCTTTAATGGTTATTTTTCTCCTGGTTAAGTAGTCTATCCTTAATAGTTTGTATAAAGTTCTATTCAGTACTTCTTTTATTTACTCTTTTTTGTTCTCCCCCGCCACACACCCCCCCCCCCCCCCCCCCAAGATGATGTGGGGTGTCTCCATCCGTGTTAGAGTGCTACAAATTTCCATGGAACTTGGAAATTTGCACCTGAGTGCATTTAGTAAATTTTGGGGTAGAAGTCAAACTTGGTTCATTGGTAAAACGTCTGAAAATTGGTGCCACTGGCATGAGTTATTAGAGCAGCTACTTTGTGAAATAACAAAGATATGGCCTGTCTTTAGTCATCCCTCCCTGTCGTTACTAAAGCGGGACCAGAACTAGATAATGGCCCTTTTAGTTGAATGTAATAAGACCTCTAGTTAGTTCCCAGAGCATTATTCCAGCTCAATTTCCCTGTGGGGTTATTGAGTCGAGTTCCATTTGTTCAAGAACCTTTGGTGTGATTAAAAACTTGGTATAACTATGGCCTTTGCTTGATAACATTGGAGGTGACGCTTCATAGTAATTAATTTGTTTTGTGCTTGTATACTTTTGCAGGTTAGTATACCTCTTTTTCTATTTGTCCCAAGTTCTATTTGAGAATTTCATCTTGTTTACTTACCAGTTCAAGTAAACAATAACTCTTGTTGTGTTCTTTGCCTTTTCTTCCCATTTACCTATTAATTTCTGTTTCGTGCAGAAATTGCTCCGTGCTGCAGGGCTCTTTGCTGGCTCCATTATTTTGATGCGCAGTTATGGTGATCTCATGGCTATCTGAGATACCTGATGGGTCTCTACACACAAGAATCGCATCAGACTAGGAATTAGTGTGGTTTTGCTGTTCTCTCTTTTATTTCTCAAATTAGTAGTCGTCTATATGGATTTTTGAGTTGTGTTCAAGAAGAGATATTCATGTTTAACTTCCAGTTGTTATGATGGCTACTTCAATGGCTTAGCTTTTAGTGGTAATGTTTTGTACCTTCATGGGTTGGTTTCATTTTCATTTGATTTCAATGCTTATCTTCCCAGATTGCTTTTGTTCATCTGGGACATTACAAAATTTCTCAACCATGCCCCTTTTGGGAAGCCAAAAATGAAAGAAAAGGCAACTTACAAGTGAATTCTACTGAATTTAGATTGGTTTCAGATTACCCACTTTTCCCACCATTTGCTGCTACTTGTACATGTTGTATATAATAAATGTACACCCAAAGTACATACCTAAATTTCAACATTTGGGCCTCCATGCCAGTAGGTCTCCATAAAGCTCGAGTCCGAAGCTGGCCTGGGTGCAAAATGGCCCATCAACTTTGGTGCCTAAGACTGCTGTTGGCTAGTTCAATCCAGCCCACGAAGCAAGGTCGGACTTGGGTAGAATCCTCAGGACCATCATGGTAGCCAGGCCCGTCAACCTTATCCATTAGTTCTGATTGTAGCTACAGCACCAATCCATATATATATATATATATATACTGCATTTCAACATGGAGATCGTTAGAGGTGGCCATGAGCGTTCCCAGAAACAAAATTAAGCTAGTAACGAAATTCCATCATTTTCAATTGGTAAAATGATGGAAAGGCACAATTGTACATTAAATTATTTAAATTTGCAAACTTTGTAAATTAATTTGAAAAATTGTAAAGTTTATATTTAGCAATTATATAGATAATTAATCTTACATATCAAATTCATATTAATAAAATTTTAAAGTAAATTAAACTGACCCTCTTTTAGGGTTGTATAAATTACAAGTAGATGGCAAGCTCGCGAAAAGAAACCTCCTTAAAATTGTGAAATGTCAAATTTTCCCCTCATTTTATAATAGTTTTTAACGAACAAAATCTGTTACACGAAATCACAAACGCTTGTTTTTATTTAACTTCCAAATATATATATATGTATATGGGTAAATTATACTAACCTTCCATGAAGTTTGGCCTAATTACACAAAAGTAATTTTACGCCAATGACAATGTCGGAGCCCCAGAGCAGCAACAAATGTGCAGTAATTCAGAGCGCATAATTCAAGCTCTAGGGTTTGCGTTTTTGATATATGTAATTAAACATAATTAGACCAAACCTTAAGGGAGATCAATGTAATTTGCCATGTATATATATATATGAAATGACTAAAAGCTTAAATTGGAAGACTGATGTTGAGTTTGATAACAATTACAAATTACCCACACTTGCATCAAGAGAAAGAACAAAACTTTCCTAAGCCCCACAAAAAGAATTGATAAATGAAATATAAACAAAGAAATAAGTAGCAAAAATGCACTTAACTGCTTGAACACAAGGGAAATTAGATCAATTTGAAAAGTGCCTTCTTGATGCATATAACTAGTAGAGGTGAATATATATTGAAGTAGATTCATGTAACCCTCAGACACATAAGCTGTCACATTTGGTAAGCCCCATCACTCAATGTTAGATCAGATTGCCAGAGAATAACAGTGAGGTTTTGTTTGCTCCAGTCCTGAATTCTGACAGTAGGGATGGGCTAATATTACATTCATTCCATCATTCAAGTTATGGTTCACATCATCTGGAACATGCTCCATAATGGCATTTGCTCTTTGCTTTTTCAAAGTTGAATACTGAGATTGCAACTAAAACCACCTGTACTGATTAACTAGAGAACATATATTACAAGTACTGGTATGAATAACCAACAGTCACTTCCTAATTAGCTTAAACCTCCCTCATGATGAAACAAAAAACTGACATCTGAAGATAATGAAGACATTGCCTTGACACCATGATTCTCAAAAGAACAGAAAGCTAAGCCACACTATCGAGAGACTTTCATCTTTGATATCTCTTCCAGCAAAAACCTGGATTCAGCAGAAAAATCAACTGGAGCAACAGCTCTGACCGTTACCCTCTGCCTTTTCTCACTCATGTACTCTTGTTGTGTCACACTAACTCGGAAAAGATGTGGAACCCATGTAGCTTCTTTCAATTTCAGCTGGAAAGAAGTTCTTTCTTCCTCCTGAAAAGATGAAAAAATAACAGAAAACTTAAAAGTCCTTTCTTCAAGCAAGTAATAAATGGCAACTTTGTATTTTCCTTTAGAACAACCAAACAAAGGCCTATAGGATTTGGATTCACTTTAGGTGTGTGGATGGTTTACCTGGGATTTCAGCTTATCAAGCTCATCAGCAGAGCACCCAATTATTTTCTCTGCCTGCTCATTGAACAGGGACAGCCAAACTTCACCACTTGCATCAGAAACTTTTGCTACCATTATATACCTGATATTTGAACAAGTTATAGCTGTCAAAAATTGTTGCTAAAGTCAAATTGCATTCCAAATTTCCAAAGTCTCAAACCTTAAGCTGCTTTCTTCATCATTCTTCTGGCATCCTTCACACCAATATCCAGATCCAATAGCCTCAGTAACCTTCTTGTTGCATGTCTTACAAGCACGATACCACATAGTTTGATCAGGTTTGATGAGGCTAATGTATGCTTTGATGCTGAAAAATGCAGGCTGCCAAACAAAATCAAGTCCACATTGTCAAAATTCAGAATTTAGTTTGAAGTAGTCATGATAGACTGCTACTGTGTTGTGTATGAGATTAAATAAAAAAATTTGCTGATGATCAAAAACTTCAACACTCTGTTTGTTAAATTCTTCACAGTTCCTTGCATGAATCTAAGTATTAGTCATGAAAAAAAATGAGAAGGAAATTTTGTTGAAGAGCTTATACAATGATACCTTTTCATCACCCAAAGATGGATTACTGGTTATATGTGAAAGGGAAACTCGGTCAGAGTACATGGAACGCATTCCACTTGTAGCAATGGGGCTCATACCAGAGCCAACAGAAGCCATTGAAGTCTCTTTACCTTCAGAATCATACCTGTACACAAAATAACCAAATAATTTGAAACACTTCTCAAAAGAATAATCATTTTAAATGACTTAACTGGACAATGTCATACCAGGATCTCAATTTTTTTGATTCAGGTATCTCTGGATTTACCACTACAATGCTTTTGCTCAATGCTGACAAAGATACACCTGAACGATAAAACAAAGAGCACATTATGGAGTTGGTTAATTACTATTACTACCTGCTACATATGCAAGTGAGGCCCAAAAAAATCTATAGTACCTTGGAAGTCTCCAACTTTCAGGGATTTAATTGCAACTATGGGGGATTTATCAGCAATATCTAGCAATTCTTGGCCTACATTGGTAGCAAGATCATTCCACAGAGACACCACCACAGTCTTCTTCCTGAAGATATTATTTCATAGATTCAATATAGCATACAAGATAGCAAAACAATAACAAAAACCTGTATTTGAGGAATATACTTACGTCTCATCAGCAATAGTAATGTCACGCTTTGGAATAGTCTCATTATTAATTTTTCTTCGAATGCTCATAGTTGGAGATACATTTTGAACCACACCAACAACATCTACAATTCATATCAGTTCAAGAATTATATTAAAGAAGGGAAAGGAAAAAATAAATCTAACCACACCAATAGCATCTACAGTTCATATCAGTTCAAGAATTATATTACAGAAGGGAAGGGAAAAAATAAATCAAAGGGTTTGGCCAGGGGGATTCTTACCTATAAGTTCCTTCCCATTGACATATGGACCTAACTGATCAATTGGAACAAAATTGAATTTAGTTTCAGGAATAAAAGTTGCTTCATTACTCGCTTCTTCCACCTCAGAATATTCATTCAAGGTCATTTCATAGTCATTTTGTACAGTCTTGAACTGCTTGTTAGCAACTTTTAAAGTCCCCTTTGATATGTAATAAACCTTTCCCAGTTGGAATTTGTCATAGAACTTCTTTGCAGCTTCATTAAACATTGTTGCTTGTATTTGTGTACCCTGCATCAGAGAGATCATTTTATTGAATTAATTCAATCAACTGTTAATTTGTTATATTAGCAATAAATAGCAGTTCAAGAAGGCTGCTAGAGAAAACGTCAATATTTGCTTACATCTTCATCTGTTAACTCTACATTGAAGACGCATCCTTCACCTCTAGCATTCTTATAGGTGCGCATATTTCCTTTGCCCGTTAGTCGGACCTTTATGGTCCAGTTTCCTTGGTAAGGATTCAAGGAAACAAGTGGATGAACTCTTCGTGTCATAGCCATTCGTGCAGAAGGTGCCATGCTGATGTTTAGAAAAGGATACAACATTAATGAAATTATCCCATATATAAATAAATAAAACAATAGCATACTGTTCAGATTAGTGAAATTACACAAAATAAGTGTCTATGATCATGTGACTAATATAGAAGTTAGCTCTTGCAAATTGAATTTTTGACCAGTTCTCTACCATTTTCAAAATGGGTGACTGAAAATGTATAAGAATACTTACTTCCCATTCTGTTCATGTACTATCTGAGCAGCTGATTTAGTAACAAATTCTTGCTTTGGCTTCAAAACAATTCCAGTCCCTTCCCTTTTAACCTCGCTCTTGATATCCATTTCTTGCTTTGGCTTCAGTACAATGTCAGTTTCTTCATTTTTCACCTCAGTTTTGATCTCTGCTTCAAGGGCAGGAGATACAGCCTCACATTTTGTAACAATTAGATACCTGAAAATTTTGAAGACATTAGATTGATTTTTAAACATTCATAGCACTATAAGCATAGAATTAGATATCGGAGATTATCTCATTACTTCTCATTCTTGTTTGGAATGTCATTGAGAGTGTAATCAAGAATACTAATGAGACCCAAGTTCTGAATATTTCCAGAGATGACCTCAGTTGACAAACTAGATTGTAGAATTGCTTTGAGTTTCATCTTCCCATCACTAGCTGAAAACCTGTGAGCAATCAATTTGTTCAGCAAAGATCATGAATGGACTACCCTTGGTTAGGGGTATACAAAAACAGTATTGGATTTTGAAGTACCCTTCCAAATACAGACACACACAACCATATACACATATATATATATATATATACACACACGTGCGTGTGTGTGTGTAATAAAATCAAATCATCTATCGGCAAGAAAAGAGTAAAGAAATTAAGCAAAGTTTATTGATGCAATTTCATAACTCGTGCCACAGAGAGAAACCGCACCCATTGCTCAAAAACACAGATCTGGTTAATAATACTTCTCAAAAATTGAAAGGTGGATGAACAAGAACAACCCAACAGATGGATCAAAATGAGGATATTCAGTTATTGTTCAAATAAGAAAAATGGCAAGGGAATAAACTAACCCAGTTTAACCCAGAGACCAACTATGAATTAGTTGAATCTAGGTTCTCAACTGTTGAAACCCAAATTAGTAAAACATATAAAGATTGAAAGTTTCATTTCTTCTATAAGGCAAAACCAAAACCGAACAGATGGAATGGAACATTAAAGGGAAATTAATAGTGATTAGGACAGTTTGACTTCTTTGAGCAGATAATGAGAACACAATTATCCAGCTTCAAAGAGATCGAGAAGTGAACTCACATGTATCTATTCCCGGTGGGCTTCAGATCCACCACCTGTACCACGATTTCTGGGATCTCAGATGAAGAATCCGGAGATGGGTTTGCCAGTATGGTTGAAATCGCATCTGGGGTTATGGATATCGCCATTCTCTCTCTCTCTCTCTAAAACCTCACGACTGAAACAGGAAATGAAATGATCTCTCTCTAGAGAATAGCTTAGAGAGAGAAGAAACAGAAGGCGGGGATGTCTTGTATTTGTGGGTTTGGCGCGAAATAGTTTGAGTTTTCACTAATCGTTTCGTTGCTTTGAAAATTTTGTGGGCTTCGGCGCCAAAATTTAGAACTCAAAATCACAGTTTCAGTAAAAGTATAGAAGACCTCGCCCAATCCCGCCAGTTTTAGGGAGGTGGATTACCAAATTTGCCCTTGGAATACTTTAAAATCTACGAATGTCATTTGCAAGTAATGCATTAAACAGAGCCTTGTTATATGGTGCATCCCATCTATCCTCCCTCTAACCTAGTTTATGACAATTATTGACAACCGGGGGTATATATCTCCAAATCATGATAGTTTAAAGAAGTTATTTGCCAAATCATGTAAAAGGGAAAATTGATCATAAAAATATAACTATGCCACAAGTGATATTTTTATTCAATTTTTGACAGTAAACTGACAATAAGAGGGTAATTTCACCAATTCAAACAAAAATTCAAAGGGCTTTTTGACAAATTAAATGTTCATGGGATAATTTACAAGTATAAGATAGTTCAAGATTTTTTTACATTTCTTAAAGAATTCATGTTAGGTAAATATATATGCTTTGTAATATAAATATGATAATAGGGGGTATATGCAAAATCATGGTAGTTCAAGAGATCTCGAAATCGTGATAGTTCAAGGAACTTATTTGACAAATTGTGTAAAAGGGTAAAATTGGTCATAAAAATATAAATTAATGAAAAAATTACACTGACTTTTTCTATAAATAGGCGAAATAACAAAAACCTCTTCTGTGTTTTTAAAAATAATACTGCACTCCATCGTTAATCTTGTCAGTTAATCAAAATGGTAAAATGACAAATATACCCATGTACTTTTTATTATTATTTTAATTAAAAATTTTGTTTTTTAAAAAGACATATATAATCTTGTGAGTGTTGTCAGTTAATTTTTATTTCTTCTTCCAATACATCCATTCAATATGTATATATATATATATATATATATATATAATGGTAGACCTAAGCACCCATTGGGAAGACAGACTTGATGGTGTTTGCTATTGCGTGGGAATCTATAATCAGGGGGAAGAAGCTCGACTCATTCTTGCTCATGTGCGTCTATTGATGTTGGTTCTGAATATTACATCTCTTACCTAAAGAATAAGGACCAACAACAGTTTCTACCACCATCTGTTGCTTTTTAGCTTTGAAATTCTCATTTTCAAATAATGCAGTAGTTGGGTTCCATGCGGGTAATTCTGTGAGCTCGTCTGTTAGAGGTTTAAATATTCAAGTTACACCCTTAAAAGCTTAGATGGTGTTCAACATGGTATCAGAGCCAAGTCAATAGCAGGTTATGTATTTGAACCTCGTCGTCACCCTACCCTAATAATTAAAAATTATCACTCATTGGACCACGCAAGTGCTAAAAAAGTCACACTTGAGGGGGTGTTAGAGGTTTAAATATTCAAGTTACACACCTCTCTAAAAGTATAAGGGCTTAAGGTTAAGCTTTTAGAGTAGATGGTGTTTAACATGTTCAATGGCGACCTTGGCCTTTTTGATGGGCCAATCTATAACTTGTGTCACGCCCCAAAATTAGAGTCACTGGAATTCCCATTCCGAGACCGAATTTTGAGAGTGAACCCGTTCATTTAATCATATGAATTATCTCAATAACAATCATACATCGATATCATGCTCAAGATACCAAGTTGTCACATCCCGATTTCCAACACCCGGTTAAGAGCGAGAAAAATGGAGATGAGTGATTATTATAAGTGAACCATCCTCCAAATCATTTATTCATTTGAAAACTCATAACCGCGGAAGCATAGTCTTAATTATGTATACATTAGGTGTATGTATACGTACATAAGTCGTCTCATACAAGTGGGTCCCTCATAGGAGCATTTGTGTAATTAAGCTTCAACATTAATCCTTATTGATTACATAATATGATTAATCGAAGCATGTCTTTTGATTAATCGCAACCCCTCCTTCAATTAATCGAATGTGGGATTACGATCAATCAAAATCTACGCTCAATCGTAGTATTATCGAAGTACCATCCACATTGTTTTGAAATCCAATTCCATTGAACATTTTCATATAGAAGTTTGATTAAACGAAATTGTTTGATTAATCGAAAAGCATTCTGACAGAAATCCTGATTTTTCATACTTAAGCAATTTTCATGGTTCAACCTTCGATTCAATTTAGCAATGCCCAATTTAATCCACATCATACATAAACGATAAAAGATTCGCAATTATACTATGCAAAGGAAATTATCCGAACTTAAACATAAATTCATAATCTTCTACTCAATTGTTCTCAAGTGTCGAACATGATTCATACATATGAAATCCAATACTTAAATGCAAATTCTAAGTTCGATAAATGCCTAAACATGACATGTGAAAGCATAACATAAATGATAGCAGCGAAAAGTGAATCCTGCGACCCTAGCACTTCAAGCTCCATCAATCACCGGTGCTTTATCTGTAAAAATATTTGGGGGAGGGGGCTATAGAGACCGGGACCAATTTTGGCCGGTTTTTATTTTACTCATCATTTTTGTCGTAAATGCATTTTAAATGATATTTAGCATGTTTTGAGTGTGAAAAAATGTTTGGGGACTTGTTTAGAGGTTCTGGAAAGTTTTGGGAGCGTTTGGGTAAGTTTGATAATTTTGGGTCAGCAAGGCTCGAGAAGCGGGTCAGGTGGGCCCGAGAATCCGAATTTTTTCTAAAAAATATTTATTTTTGATTTTAAATCACAGAAAATATTTAAAGAGTTAAAGAAATGATTTTGGGACTGTAGGAGCTTTCAAAATAAAAAAACGGAGGTTGGGAGGATACGTTAAGTGGCCCGGTGGCATTTTAGTCATTTTGCGCCCTAGAGACATTAAATATCTGAATTGCTGAGATTCTCATATCTCTCACAGCAATACAGCCAGCCAAACACTCTCCTTCTCTCCCACCTCATCTCTCTTCATTTCGGAGGCCTTCGGCTTAGATTCGGGAGTTGCCGGTAAAGGGTAACTCATAGCACAAGTCAAGGGCTTCGGTTTGAGCCAAACAATCTTTGATTTTGGCAAGATATGACTTGGTGGAATTCTTGTAGATTGCTTAAAAAGCCTTCAAATTTGAGGTAGGGTGTTTCTTCCCTCTTAGACATTGATTTTAGGGTCTCGGTTGGTTTAGAGAGGTATAGGTTGAGTTGGCATGTATGAGAATGGTAGGAGGGGCATTGGTATAGTGTTTTCCCTTTATTTTTTATTCCTACATGCTAGTATGATGTATAGAATGATATACATGATGTGGTGAATGTATACATGCAATGTGCCTAATATGAGAGTATATTTGACTATAGGAGATATAGTGTGCATAGGTGAATTTATATGCATGAATTGTACCTACATGTGGCTATACGGTGTTTGTGTATTGGGTATGCATGCTAGATAAAAAAATTATAGTAAGAATGTGCACTGGAAAAGCATGAAAAGTGCATGTTATGTGTTATATATGGTGTGTTTGTTTTGTTTTGACAATCAAAGTGTATTTACCACTTGCAATAGAACAAATCCTTGATAGGATAGGACTCTATGTAGAGGGTGTTGATCCCACAAAAACTACGTTGGTTTAATGGTTATGATTGAAGATTGGTTCCAGTTCAATTCACAAACAATGTTTGTTTGCTTGCCTAAGTTACTTGAATTATGGAAAATGCAGTAATTGTAAAGAGTTTGAGAAAAGGAGAAAGGATTAGGGCTTAGACTTCACTACTAGCCTCATAAGCATGCCTATTTCATAATAAATTGGGGAATGCATACAAATGACGCGTTTGCCAGGTGCTACCTACAATGATGTCGTCAAGAGAATACATGAACCCTAACTAATGATAATCCATCTTCGATAGGAGTAATTTACCTACCTAACTACATTAACCTAATTACCTAATTTCGTAAGTGTAGTGAAATTACCTTCTCTAAGCGTGGACTATGAAAGTCAAGAGTTGACACGTTCAAGTGAAAATGAGCACCAAGTCATCACTTATACTCCTTTTGAAACTACAAGTGTTGGAAATTCATTTGAGGCCCATTACGGTTCTAAGACAAGATAAGTTAACATATATCAAATGAAAATGCAAAGAAAATCAACTTGTATTAGCAACAAGGCACAAGGCAAGGTACAAGTACACATATATACATAAAAAACCCTAATTCATTACAAATTTGACATAATTACATGGCTAGGGTTTTGTCCAAACCCTAGAGAAGGAGTTAGTCGATCATGATGGTGAGGAGACACACTATAGACAAAGATAATCCTAGGTCCATATGGTCTTCAAGGCTTTATCAAGACCTCCTTTGAAGTTTTCCCTCTCTAGAACTTTACTGCTCTCTCTAGAACTCTATTACAAAAAAAAATATTCTATATCCAACTATGAGACCAAAAGTGTGTATACATTTGATTTCAAACTCAAAATATTCTAAAAATCACGTGCAAAGGCTTCTTGGAGAAGATTAGGGACAAGTGGCTAAAATATCTTTGTTGACAGCTGTCTGTTGCAAGCATTGGCGATGTATCATAATTAGTATTTCAATGCATCTTAATTACCATTACGATGCATCGTAATTCCATGGCTTGGATACTTGATTTCTTCTTGCAATTTAGCTTCGGGTTTTGCATGTACTCTGCTAATCCTCATTGTAAGCAGTCCATCAAGTAACCTTGAACTTGGAATGCATTCCTGAAATGATAGTGGAGTCGGATAAAGCCTCTTTTCAGAATAGAACCTGAAATCATCAAAAACACGAAAACACGTAAAAATTATACAATATGTGCAACTATGGGATTAGAATATGCAAGTAAAGGCACGAGAATGTATAACATTTAATGCTTATCACACCCCCAAACTTAGATATTGCTAGTCCCATAACAATACAAAAGGATTTAATTTAAAACAACTACCTTACTTTCGCTTTTGTGAGAAACACAGTTGCATTTAGCGAATACAACAACCCCTAGACACGTCTAGTGGACAAGTGAAATGTCATTGGGTTTAACATGCTTGTTAAACTCACAAAAAATATACAAAAATGGTTGATTGCCTCAGTCATCAACTAACCAAAGATGATTGCCCCAAATTCTCGTCAATGTGACGAATACAACAAGTATTATGGAACTGAATGGACATCAAAATCAAAATGCTCTTAAAATCATGAATTAAATGATAACCCCCACATAATGTTCAACTCAATACAAATACAAGTGCTAACCCTAAAATCCCTTTTGAAAAGTGAACATACAACTTAATGCGTGGCTTAACACCGTGCTTGGAGAACAAATTCAACGCCCATCTTTAAAAGAACTTATTTTTGAAATAGATCACAAAAGCATGCCATTAAAATGTAATACTTACAAAGGCTTATTTAAAGGTGGTTGTGCAATGCCTAAGTCCTTTAAGCTTTCTAGCAAACCCGTGTAATGAATTTTAGGTTAATGACTCCCAAACCAAACATATTATAGCAGAACGGGAAAATTAAATAAATAAAGCAACTGAAAAGACATAAAATAATTACACAGGGGCACAAAGGTAAAAATGAAAGCATATATTCCATTAATTCAGCAAGTTATTAGTACAAGCAACGAAATGTATGGAATACAAAAAGATATGCTTCAAAAGTATCAAAATGATGCCAACTTGGCACAACAGCAGTACTGAAATAAAACAAAACTGAAATGCAAAAAAAAAAAAAAGGAAAAAGACTGGAAATCCTAATCTAAAGCTGAGGTGGAGGTAGTGCAAAAGTAAAGGCGACGTGAGAGCCATGGGACGCCATAAGGAGGCGCTCAATGTGCTCCTATCCATCTAAAAGAGCTATAATGTTGGTACCCATAGTGTGCAACTACTCGGCGGTGCTTCGCAAATCCAACTAGAGCTGTGAGAGGCCGACGGTCAAGCACTCATAGTATGTGGCTAAGTACTCATGATCATCCACGCCCATGATTGGAATATCATCCTCAGCATCCTCACACCCAACCCTCCTCATCGGCAATGTCATCTGTCGGGGTATCCATATCCATATCAGTTGCTTCATAGGCCACATACTCATCCTGATTATGCTCCCTCTCTGGAGCGACTCATGGTAAAGTAATCATGTGGGACGCCATCTTGTTCCAACTCTGGAGAGTGAAGTGAGGAGGTGCTCCCATGGTGATTTCATCAACTCAAACTCAAAGGCTGCCTTTGTAAGGAAGGTCGTGATCAGGTATGGAAATGGTAGCTTCATGGTGGCAGCCTTCTTATTCTTCTTTGAGATAATCTGCTCCTAAACCTTGTGAATCTGGCCTCAAATGATAGTCGGGACTGAAAACCAACAACCCATGTGCATAGCATATAATGTTGTCAAAAACTCCCCTCGACGCTGTGTGGAATGCCCAAAAGGATAGGCATTCTTCTGGAGGATAGTGTCAAAAAACCACCAGCATCGGGGAATGAGAGACTTGCTCGTGTAGTTGTTCTTGTCATTTGTGAACCAGTCGTCACATAGGTCACGCACTATCCCAGTGACGGTAAGTCTCTATGGTAGCTCTTGGAACTAGTAATGATCCTCTCCTAGAGCAAAATCCTCAGGCTCGTCATGTGGACACCCGGTAAGCTGGGTAATGTCCCCTACAGAAATGGCAAAAGAGGTGCCATCTACGTGAGTCCTCAACACACCCGGCTCTACACAGTCATATATAAGGTTCATGTAGAAGACTTCTACAAGCCAGGGGTAAGCAATGTTTGCTGTCGGAGTCAAAAGCCCAATAAGACGGTGGCTTCGCAATGCCGCCACCAACCATTATGCAAGTGGGTCATCCGCAAAATCAATCTCAACCATGAGGTGTTCAGGAATAATATATTGGTTATTCCATTTCCTGCGTGGTACGTCCCTAACCTTGCTAGTTGGAGCCTTTGCAAGCACCATTTTCAGTTAAAAAGTGCAGTCGGGACTTTCTTCAAATAATTGGCGGGCAGTATCCTTGACAGCCCTTGTTTTGCCTCAAAATCCAACTACAAACTCACCCTCCTCTATCAATGGTTCCAACAACAACCACAAACTCTCCAAACTATCACAATCCTCCAAAATCAACAATTCAAACTAAAGCCACCATTACACAAAAAAAATTGTATCAACTTGAGCAATATACAACCCTTACCTCCCAACTGCCGAATGGTAGCCCAAGGTCGTGGTTGATGTCTTCAATCATCAATAATCCAAAAATGATGGATAAAGAATGATGATGAAGAGGATGATGATAGTGGGTAGTGAGGGTGAGTGTTCAGCAGAGAGAGAGAGTGTGTGTGGTCGCGAGAGAGGGGAAGAAATTAGTGGGATTAGGTGTGATTCAAAAATATAAATGATTGCACATGCAGTCACGTGTGGAGGATGATACATCATAGTGGATGTTACGATGCATCGTCATTACGATGCATTGTCAAAGATGCGAAATAAGGTGCGAAATCCCCTAGAATTGAACTCAATTTTTTTTGGGCTTGAGATTTCGATGCATCGTCTGTAGACTTATGATGCATCATCCTAGTAGTTACGATACATCATTTTTACGGTGCATCTTTCATCATGCATATCAAGGTGCGAAATGCTCTGGATTTGATCATCAAAAGAGCCAACATTAACGATGCATCGTAATGAGGTTTACGATGCATCATCTTGCCTTGGAAAATTTATGGCTAAATTTGTCTAAGTATGGAAAAATAAATGCAAGCATGCACCTCACACCTTACACAAATTAGATACACTCCTATTAGATTTGACGAGTAACATGGAGCATGATAAGTCTATGAAGATGCCAAGTTTACCGTCTACGACGAGATGTGAAAACAGATCATATGTCCAAATATACAGGATCCGTCAAGCCGACGACATCCACATATTCCATTTGCATTTGACTATCTACCAAGGTTTTACCCTTTACTTGTTAACTTTGAAAGCAGTCTATCCTTGGGATCCTTCAACTCCACCGCTCTGTGGGGAGCAACGAAATTTATGATAAATAGACCATTCCATCGGGAACGAAGTTTTTCGGGAAATAGGTGAAGCCTAAAGTTCTAAAGCCAAACTTTTTGGCCCGGAGAAAGTGATTTGGCTCGGATATGATGGTCATGAAAGGTCTTAGTCTTTGACTTATAGATTTTTGCACTTTCGTACGCGTCATTCTGTAATTCCTCCAATTCACTCAATTGGAACTTTTGGTGAGAGCCCGCCAATTTCATCTCGAAATTGAATTTCTTGATAGCCCAAAGGACTTTGTGCTTAAGCTCTACCGGTAAGAGACATGTTTTACCATATACTAGACGATACAGTGACATGCTTATCAGGGTTTTATAAGCAGTCCGGTACACCCACAATGTGTCATTTAGACATTGTGACCAATCCTTACGATCGAGGCAAACCATTTTCTCTAAGATATGCTTAATTTCCCTATTAGATACTTCTACTTGGCCACTCGTCTGAGGGTGGTAAGGTGTAGCAACCTTATGGGTGACGGAGTACTTGACTAGCAAGGTTTGTAGGAACCGGTTGCAAAAGTGTTTTCCGATGTCACTGATTATGGCGTGTGGCATCCCAAAATGACTAAATATGTTCATTTGGATGAACTTGACCACGACTGCATGGACGTTTTAAGCAACGTTCTGCCTTATTTACGCAGCTGCCACTTTTTGGGTGCAAATGCCACTTTGTGAGGCGCAAATGCCATTTTCTTATGCGCACTTGCCACTTTGGGGAGGCCAGGTGTCCCGTGGGTTTTGTTTCGTAAATTAAAAAGGCAAAAAGGAAAGAAAAAAGGGAGATTCTGGATAGAAGAAACACAGAGAGAAATATAGAGGCGATTCGTGACGATACGGACAAGAGGATGGTGATTTCATCATCATTCAAGCTTGGACATCCGATCATGAGCGGCTAAACACCATTCCGGGGAAGTGATGTAACCCTAACTTATCTTTCAATGTTTTAAATTGTATATTAATTTGGGAATTATTTATTTTGTGCATTGATTGTATAACCAAGACATAAACAACAGATGTGTTGTTAGTTTTACTTTGAATGTATTAGTTCAGTGCATATTTACTCTTGTTCTTGTAGGATGAATGTAAATTTGTAGTGATTAGGGTTTAGTTCTTTTCAACTTCTGTGATTTTGTTAAGACAGGTTATACAATAGTTTTCATTGATCGTTTAATTTAGAGTTTTGATAATTCGTACTAAGCGAAGATGGGCTACTATATCATTAGTTAGTCGGATGTATAGGCCATGCTAAGCGAAGACGAATTATGCTTAATTGTATGTTGAACGAATCCTCTTGATAGAACTGAATTGGGCTTGTAGCCATTCTTTTCTGAATGCATAGATTAGACGTCCCAAATTAATACAATTGTCATTGTTAGAAGGTTAGTGGTGAAGTCAATTTCCAGGACTCTCTCTCTCTAGAATCTATCATTATTTATGTCATTTAATTTCAGCACTTTAATATAAAACAAACAAAATAAATTCTTTTTGAATTAAATTAGACAAGGTCTTGATAGCTTAACAACAAAACTAGTGCAGTCTCTGTGGGTTCGACCCCTACTCACCACTTTACTAATTTTAGTAGAGTATTTTTAGGGTTTTATAAATTTTCTTTTGTCGAGGTATAAAACAACAACGACATTATTACATATTATTTTATTGCGTTTTGTACAACGAACAAAATGGCGCTGTTGCCGGGGATTGTGATCATGATTGTGTTGTTAAGTTGAAAGATTAAGTATAGTTTAATTATAATTTAGGACTTGTATATATTTTGTTTTTAATTTGTTTGAGGTGTTTTGTGTGTTTGAATATAGGTACAAGAGGTACTCCACAAGTGGAAAGAATTTGAAATTTTAGGACCTCTTGTGAGTTTTTGTATTTTAATTCATGCACTTTTATTTAGGATTGTTATTTTATTTTAATTTTGAAAAAAAAATTGAAAACATGTTGGTTGAGTTTGAAGACTCTTTGGAAGCATGTTTAGATTAATTTGGTTGTGATATTAATAATTTTGCATAAATGGAGAATGTGAGTGAAAATTCAATGGATGTGTCCAAAAAATTAGATATATTATCATGGAGATTAGACTAATTTATGCCCTTTAGTCATGCTCCTACTACTCACTTGTCCATACCATATGAGTCATGTGCATGTTGCTTTAGTCCTTTTCATCATGTGATAAATTGTCCTACTGCGGGACAATATTATGATTTTTATCAAGAACACACACATGAAAATTTTTTTATACCGGGGGATGATCCATTTTTCCATACTTATTCTCCAGAATTTGAGGACAAAGTTTTGGCTGCCCTTGGCAAACTTGATGAACGAATTGGCAACCTTGAGGAACAAACTAATTTGCTAAATTCACATTCACAATCTATAGCTAGGCTAGAAGTTCAAATTGAGCAGATAACCAATGCTTTGAATTGTGAAGATCAAGAGGAACTTCCAAGTCAGCCCATGACCAATATTGAACTCACACAACCAATTGAGTTAGACCATGCCCCCTTTGTGGAACCATTACTCATAGCGAACTCCAAAACTTTACATGAAGAACTTAAGTGTGATCACTTAAGTCCTAATGAGAGTCCACCTTTTACCTTTGTTTTTGACTTGAGTAGTGACAAATTAGATATGAATGAGAAAATTAGTCAAGAACAAGTTAAAGGGTCATGTTTTCCTGAATTAGTCAAATTTTATTTGATTGATTCATTTTTCTTAAAACCTCACATTGATATAGATAAGAGGTGTCTAAAAATTGTTTGGATTCCGGCACAAGAAAGTGAGGACAAAATAGGGGAGACACTTTTAGATCTCCTCAAGAGATGTGGTACAGGGTGAACCTTCCATCAAAAGTAGTAGTTAGGAAGTGTGTGTTTTCTTTTCATTTATTTTTATTTATTTTTGCTTTCGTTTGAGTTGATTTTTCTTCGTTTTAATTTTTATTTGTGTTTGTTTTTCATTTTGTTGCATTCTTTTTATTTATTTTATTATTATTTTTTCCTTTTAATATACATGGTATGTATTTGTGTTTTTTATGACAGGTTCTTGCATCCAAGTTTGGGGAGGGGGGGGGGGAACACCATTGTTAACTTCAAGCTACTGGTTTGTTATCTGTCCACTTCACTATTCATGGTAATATCATTCTGACTCTCATCTATGTTTCTCTTCCCTGTACATTGAGGACACTGTACCATTCAAGTTTGGGGGTAAGGCGATACATTTTTTGTGTTTTAAATATGAAGGTGAAGTAGTGGTATGTTTTAGGGAAATTTTTATTTTATTGATTTTTAGGAATTGTTTGATAGTTTTCTTTTTATAGGTTGTTTCGTTTTAATATCAATCAAGAGTTTAATACTTTATGTAGGTTCTTGACTTGCAATTGTAGAGTATGTGTAAAATTTCAAGAAACTATGGTTTGAATGTAGTGGTTTAAGTCGTTATTTGCATTGACATGACTTGGAGTGGTTGACTCTAGTTCTTTTCACAATTCACACGCACACTAGTAGAGTTAGTGGGATTTATACTCGGCTTTGAGTATCAATTATGTGTGCTGAATATAAGTTGGTATCCCTTGAGAATAAACATTTTAAACATGCTACACTTGTAAAAAAAAAAAAAAATCCTATGGTTTGTGGTCGTTTTGGTTCGAGTTATTAGGTCCTTCGGGGTATCTTGAAACCTGGTGCCCCTAAAGTCATTTGGTTTGGGAGTCACAGGCTGAAAGCTCGCTACATGGACCAATTCGAAAACCTAATAAACCTGGGCATTGCGTTATTGGTTAGTCTATCGTTTGTGGCCATTTTGGCTCGAGTTATTAGGTCCATCGGGTTATCTTGAAACCTGGTGCCCTAAAGCCATTTGGTTTGGGAGTCACAGGCTGAAAGCTCGCTACATGGATCAATTCGAAAGCCTAATAAACCTGAGCATTGCACAACCATATATAAAAAAAGGTAAATAAAAAAAAATATAAACAATTTGCATGTGTTCATGTTTTGAGTGATATATTCAATAAGGGGATCCAATAAATTAAAGGAACTTGTAATTGCTTACTCAAGGCCGAGTTAAACCACATTGATGAATGCTAGTTCACTTTTTATGAGGGGGCTAGAGTTAGTTTCTTTGAGTTATGATTGATGTAAATTTTCTGTGAGAACCATTGTTTTGAATTATGGGATTTAGGGATTTGAAAATATTCTTGAATACAAGTCTTTTAACTGCATTTTGTAGTCTTCGTCTTAATTAAAGTTTGAATAGAAATTTTGGCATGTTTGTGGGTAACATCTCTGAAAACCCTCACGAGACTTCACTCGTCCACTAGGGGTAACCTAGGAGTTTAAAAGACTTGTTGCATATGCTAAATGCAATCGGATCTCCCACGAAAGAGAAAATAGTTTAGTTGTTTTTCTTCATTTTTAGTTTTGTATTGCTAAGAGACTAACAATATGTAAGTTTGGGGGTATGATAAGCAATGAATATTGCATATTCAATATCCCTAAAATTATATGAATTAGTGTCTTAGTAATATTTCTTTCATGTTTTTATTAATAATTTTAATCTTTTTATGATTTCAGGTGATTAAGGGTAATTTTGATTAATAATGGTGAAATCGGGCTACAAATGGTGCTCATTTAGTTATCACTGAAGCTTGACCCATGAGAGATATGTTTATATTGAAGATCCAAACTAAATGGACTAAAGAAATGGGCTAGAAATGAATTTAAATGAAGAAAATGAGCATGGGCCTATTCGCATTGAAGATTGGGCCAATTCAAGCCTAAAAAGTTCTGGACCCGTTTTGGTATTCAGACCATAACTCTGTACAAGATTATCAAAAAGATCCAACTTCGCGTGATTTGAAGGAAATTCAATTCTGTACAATTTCATATTTCATGAAAATTTCCTAAAACGGACGTTTTAAGCAAATTTCTGCCCTATTTGCGCAGCTGCCACTTTTTGGGTGCAAATGCCACTTTGTGAGGCGCAAGTGCCATTTTCTTATGCGCACTTGCCACTTTGGGGAGGCCAGGTGTCCTGTGGGTTTTGTTTCACAAATTAAAATGGCAAAATGGAAAGAAACAAGGGAGATTCTAAAGAGAAGAAACACAGAGAGAAATATAGAGGTAATTCGTGACGATACGGACAAGAGGATGGCGATTTCATCATCATTCAAACTTGGACATCCGATCATGAGCGGCTAAACACCATTCCGGGGAAGTGATGTAACCCTAACCTGTCTTTCAATGTTTTAAATTGTATATTAATTTGAGAATTATTTATTTTGTGCATTGATTGTATAACCAAGACATAAACAACAGATGTGCTGTTAGTTTTACTTTGAATGTATTAGTTCAGTGCATATTTACTCTTGTTCTTGTAGGATGAATGTAAATTTATAGTGATTAGGGTTTAGTTCTTTTCAAATTCTGTGATTTTGTTAAGACAGGTTATATAATAGTTTTCATTGATCGTTTAATTTAGAGTTTTGATAATTCATACTAAGCGAAGATGGGCTATTATATCATTAGTTAGTCGGATGTATAGGCCATGCTAAGCGAAGACGAAGTATGCTTAATTGTATGTTGAATGAATCCTCTTGATAGAACTGAATTGGGCTTATAGCCATTCTTTTCTGAATGCATAAATTAGACGTCCCAAATTAATACAATTGTCATTGTTAGAAGGTTAGTGGTGAAGTCAATTTCCAGGACTCTCTCTCTCTAGAATCTATCATTTATTTATGTCATTTAATTTCAACACTTTAGTATAAAACAAACAAAATAAATTCTTTTTGAATTAAATTAGACAAGGTCTTGATAGCTTAACAACAAAACTAGTGCAGTCTCTGTGGGTTCGACCCCTACTCACCACTTTACTAATTTTAGTAGAGTATTTGAAGGGTTTTATAAATTTTCTTTTGTCGAGGTGTAAAACAACAATGACATTATTACATATTATTTTATTGCGTTTTGCATAACGAACAATAAGGATTGGGTTCAAAGGCATCATATCCTTCTGGGACATAGCACCGAGGCGCTAACATCGCTTACACGAGCGGCAGAATGAGTATGCATCCAGATGCATGGTTGGCCAGAAGAAACCGCATTGAAGAATTTTAGGAGCGGTCTTTTGAGCACTGAAATGGCCTCCTCATTCGAGCGTATGGTAGAAAGTAAGAATACTAGGAATCTCACTCTCGGGCACATACCGGCGAATGATTTGATCAGGCCAATACTTGAAGAGCTGAGGATCATCCCAAAAGTACATACATACTTAGAAAAAGAAGCGATCCTTTTCCTATTTGGACCAAGAGGAGGGGATCTTCTTGATAGCTAGGAAATTGACTATGTTAGCATACCAAGGAAGTTGCTCACGAGTGATCATAAAAATTTGCTCATCCAAGAAGAATTCACAAACTAGAATTGGACCATGATGGCACTCGACAAGAATTCGAGACAAGTGGTCAGCTACCACATTCTCGGTACCCTTTTTATCCCGGATCTCAAAATTGAACTCTTGTAGCAAGAGTATCCATCGGATCAACTGAGGTTTCATATCTTTTTTGGCCAACAAATGCCTTAAAATGGCATAATCAGAGTAGATAATGACCTTGGATCCTAGGAGATAAGATCTAAATTTGTCTAAGGCATAAACAACCGCAAACAACTCTTTTTCCGTGGTTGTATAGTTCATTTGAGTTTCGAAAAGGGATTTACTCGCATAGTAAATAACATGTGGTAACTTGTCTACATATTGCCCTAAGACAACACCCATAGCATAGTCGGATGCGTCACACATGACCTCAAATGGGAGAGCCCAATTTGGAGGGGTAAGAATTGGAGCAATTGATAGAAGAGTGCGGAGAGTTTCAAAAGATTTAAGGAACGCTTCATCAAAGTGGAATGGAATGTCTTTTTTAAGAAGTCGACACAAGGGTCGAGATATCTTGCTAAAGTCTTTGATGAAACGATGGTAAAATCCCGCATGACCTAGGAGTGAACGAATGCCCCTCACTGATGAAGGTGATGAAGCTTAGCGATGAGTTCAAGCTTAGTTCGATCAACTTCAATGCCTCTTTTGGACACAATGTGCCCAAGAATAATACCCTCTTAAACCATAAAATGACTCTTTTCCCAACTAAGGATTAAGTTCATGTCCTTACAACGCTTGAGTACAAGTGTGAGATTATGAAGGCACGAATCAAAAGAAGGTTGAAAGACAGAATATTCATCTATGAAGAAATACGGGTCGGGTCAATCCGTCAACTCATATTTGATCTAACCCAACTGGATTGGTTGGCCAACCCAAATAAATGGGCTAACTTGACCCAGATTAGTCAAACCACCCCAGGCCCAGATAAAACGGGTAGATTCGATCTGAAAAAATAGGTCAAACCTGACCCAATTAAAAATTTGTGACCGACTTTGTTAAACTTGGACACCTCAGCTCTTTTGACATTCATTAATTATGCTTTAAAATTTTTAATAAATAAACTTGTGACACAAATTCAAATCCGACCCGTATAAAAGACCCGTCAAATTCGACCATTTATAATACTCGACCTGTTTACAGAGTTCAACACATTTTCATAAATGGTCGGGTCAATAAATTTTTGTTTGCTCTTTTAAAGACAACTTTTTTATTTTTATTTTTGTGTGGACTTTAAGATATAAAAAATTATCCAGATCAGAATATGGGTTCGACCCATTTATAAGACCCGACCCGTATATATGTTGAGTGATAGAATATCTTGGAATTTAATTCACTTCTTCTTTCTGTAGACACTAATTTATCATTCATATAATTTTATTTACATTAAATTTAATTTTTAATGAGTGTGGAATCAAAGGTATACCAAGTGAAGGTAACCATTCACTTCCATTGATTAAATTATTAGTGGTAAATTGGAGGATTTGACTTGAGTTTGTTACGGTTATAAAATTGGGCCATTTTACCAGGCCATTGGTTGCAAATCTAGAACCCCTATTGTTATATACGATGTATTACAGATGATCCAATCTAGATTTGTTATCAAATTGTGAACAGATGATCAAATATATTTACAATAAGACTCCATTACAATGGTCCTTCACTTTCTCCCTGATCGTCCAAGAAATACTCTAGTAGAAGAAGACTTGGATCATCCAAAATCAAAGGTAAATAAATAAAAGAAAAAAAAGATTTCTTTGAGTCAGTTTTATGGCAGTCGTTCGTCGCTAGGATATCTTTCATATATATATATATATGAGAGAGCACAGAGAGAGCGATAATTTAGAGAGTGAGAGTGATAATTTAGAGAGAAAAATGGTGGGGCGGTACGTATAGAGGAGAGAGAAAGAGAGATAATTTAGAGAGAGAAATAATGAGGCAGTATGAGATTATATGAAATGAGACAACATTTATACATCTGAGTCTTTTATATAATAATGGGTGAGACATAGGTTGAATATGGATTGGATATGGGTACCCATATTCAACCCACATAATCTTTGAATTAATGGGAGAATTATTATATAACCCATTTATGACTTGTATAGATAAACAGTTCACCCAAATTCATTTATTAATGGGCAGATCCGGACGGGTTGGCGAGTCAGAACCCATTTTGCCACCCCTAGGTTATATAGCATTATCATTCTCATGTTATGTAAACTATTCACAGATAAACATCTATATGCTTGGTTATTGTGTCTATACATATAATTTGCTTATAAAATTTTGTTTACATCAATATTTAAATATATGTGCTTGTAAGACTCAAAGTTGCATGCATTCTCATAACCATTTTTCAAATTTGATGGTTTGGAACTTTCAACTGTTGAAACTATTAGTTGTTAGTGTTGATCGAGTCTTTAGGTTCTGTTGCTTAATAGTTTGAATAAATCCTATTCTTTAGGATTAGTTGTGTGCTTCCTAGTCACTTACCACGTTAATAGGCATGTAAAAATGTGGGTTGCAGTTTATTTCTTTTATGTTATTCTTATAAGGCTATATATATAGTCAGTTCAGTTGTTTAATAAAATAGTGCATTTCTTAAATTTGCTTGTTTATAGAGTGTTTTTAACATTTTGGTATCAGAGCCACATCACAGGGGCCTGATTGAAATTAAGAAGTAGCAGTCTTCTAAGGTAGTGACGAGAATATGGCAACTGATAGTGGATTTGTGCAACCAGCAATCCCGAAATTTGACGGGCATTACGATCACTGGTGTATGCTCATGGAGAATTTTATGCGATCGAAAGAATACTTGAGTGTGGTGGAAGATGGAATTCCTGTAGCAGCAGAAGGAGTTCAACTCACTGAAGCATAGAAGAAGGTGACAGATGAGGCAAGGTTGAAGGATCTGAAGGCGAAGAATTATCTTTTCCAGGCCATAGATAGATCGATTCTGGAAACCATCTTGAACAAGGATACAGCCAAAAGCATTTGGGATTCCTTGAAGCAGAAGTATCAAGGAACAGTACGAGTGCAGCGAGTACAACGACAAGCTCTCCAAAAAGAGTTTGAGATGCTAAACATGAAGATGGGAGAGTCTATGAACGAGTACTTTGCTCGCACTCTTGCTGTGGTCAACAAGCTGAGAGTCAATAAAGGAAAAATGGATGATGTAGCAATCATCGAGAAGATTCTGAGATCCATGACACCCAAATATGATTACGTGGTGTGTTCTATTGAGGAATCAAATGATTTGGATGCCCTTACCATTGATAAGTTACAATTTTAGTACATGAGCAACGTATGAAAGCTCATGTTGTGGAAGAGTAGGCATTGAAGGTTACTTTTGGAGAGTCTTCAGGAGAAAGAGGACGAGGTCGTGGCGAAATCCGAGGACGAGGGAGAGGAGGAGGCAGGCGTAGCTTTGACAAATCCACTATTGAATGCTATAACTACCATAAGCTTGGACATTTTCAATATGAATGTCCAAAGAATGAGATAAAAGCAAGAGCAAACTATGTGGAAGGTAATGAAGAAATGTTGTTGATGGCGTACGTGACTGATAAAGAAGCCAACAAAGAAGAACTATGGTTTCTCGATTCTGGATGCAACAATCATATGTGTGGCAAGAGGGAGTTTTTCTCAGATTTTGAAGGAAATTTCAAGGAGAAGGTGAAACTGGGAGATAATTCAAGCATGGATGTGATGGGTAAAGGTAATGTCCGAATGCTGGTGAATGGTTTTGTACACATCATTATCGGCGTATTCTATGTTCCAGGATTAAAGAATAACTTGATAAGCATTGGGCAGCTAGCTGAGAAGGGACTTGCAATCCTCATACAACGAGGATTATGCAAAATTTATCATCCAGAGAAAGGGCTAATTATGGAGATTACAATGTCCTCGAATCGAATGTTCAAGACGTTTGCTCAAACACAACTGAAGGAGGAAGCTTGTTTCAATTCTTTCATAGAGGATCGAGCTAGACTTTGGCACTGCAGATATGGTCATCTAAGCTTTAGCGGTCTAAAAATTCTTCAACAAAAGGGAATGGTGAGATGATTACCTTGTTTTGAGACCTCATCGAATGTATGTGAAGATTGCCTGGTGGGGAAGCAACAGCGAGATCCATTTCCTAGGGAAAGCACATGGAGAGCATCTCAGATTTTTGAATTTGTGCATGCTGATATATGTGGACCAATCAATCCTATGTCCAACAGCAACAAAAGGTACATGATTAGTTTTATTGATGACTATAGTCATAAATTTTGGGTTTATTTCTTGGTTGAGAAGTCAGAAGCATTTATTACCTTCAAGAAATATAAGAATCGTGTTGAAAAAGAGACAGGTTCGAGTATTAAAGGTCTTCGTACTGATCGCGGGGGTGAGTTCACATCGCTTGAATTCACTAATTTTTGTAATGAGAATGGTTTTCGAAGACAACTAACAGCTGCATACACCCCTCAACAAAATAGCATTGCAGAGAGGAAGAATCGAACTATCATGAATATGGTTTGAAGTATGCTTTCGGGGAAGAAGATTCCCAAAACATTCTGGCCTGAAGCTGTGAATTGGACAATTCATGTTCTTAACAGGAGTCCAACTCTTGCAGTGAAGAACAAAACTCTAGAAGAAGCTTGGAGCGGATTCAGACCCTCAGTGGATTACTTCAGGGTGTTTGGGTGTGTATGTCATGTTCATATTCTTGATTGCAAAAGGACAAAGCTTGATGACAAGAGCGTAAGATGTGTTTTACTTGGAGTCAGTGAGGAGTCAAAGGTATATAGGCTGTATGATCCCCTTTCTTAGAAGATTATCATAAGTAAAGATGTGGTATTTGAAGAAGACAGCAACTGGGATTGGGCCACAGGTCATGAGGAAGTTATTTTGGCTGACTTGAATTGGGGTGACAATGACAGAGAATCAAATGCAGCTGATGGAAATGAAAATGAAACTGAAACTGATGAACATAGCAGCATTGAGGAAAGTGAGACACGTGGCTCGAATGGGTCAAATGAAGGAAATTCATCTAGCTCAGGTGAAGATCCTCCACTTGATTCTCGTGAACAAAGGCCGAGAAGGCAATCGAATTGGATGGGGGATTATGTACGTGGAGAAGGTTTATCTAAGGAAGAAGACATGGCATATTTAGCCATGTTTGCAACCAATGATCCAGTTCTATTTGAAGAGGCAGTAAAAGATGCAAAGCGGAGAACAGCGATGGATGTGGAGATTGAAGCTATAACTAAAAATGATACTTGGGAATTGACAAATTTGCCTACTGGGGCAAAGAAAGTTGGTGTGAAATGGGTGTATAAGACAAAACTCAATGAAAATGGTGAGGTGGAGAAGTACAAAGCTCGTTTGGTTGCAAAGGGTTACACCCAAAAACATGGTATGGACTACACTAAGGTTTTTGCACCTGTAGCATGATTGGAGACAGTTCGACTGGTAGTTTCTTTTGCAGCTCAGAAATGGTGGACGATTTTTCAGCTAGATGTAAAGTCAGCCTTTCTCCATGGAGAACTTAATGAAGTGGTTTTCGTCGAGCAACCTCCTGGTTATGAGAAGAATGGTAATGAGTAGAAAGTGTACAGGTTCAAGAAGGCTTTATACGGACTAAAACAAGCTCCACAAGCTTGGTATAGTCGGATAGAGTCATATTTTTCTAAGGAAGGTTTTGAGAGGTGCCCTTATGAGCATACTTTGTTCATCAAAGCAGGAGAAGGAGGTAAAATTTTAATTGTCTGTCTCTATGTTGATGACTTGATTTTTACGGGCAATGATGAGCATATGTTTGTTGAATTTAAAAATTCTATGATGCATGAGTTCGACATGACAGACCTTGGAAAAATGAGATATTTCCTTGGTATAGAAGTAATGAAAAACCAGAGAGTTTTTTTATCTGTCAAAGGAGGTACACACAAGAGGTGCTGAAAAGGTTTGATATGGATAAATGCAATTCAGTTCATAATCCAATTGTTCCAAGTTGCAAACTCATGAGAGATGAGAATGGAGTAAGGGTGGATAGTAGTCACTACAAGCAAGTAGTTGGCAGTCTAAGGTATCTGACAACTACTCGACCCGACATTATGTTTGTGGTGAGTCTTCTGAGTAGGTATATGAATCGTCCCACAGAGATTCATCTTCAGGCAGCCACGAGAGTGCTGAGATATCTGAAAGGGACTTCAGATTTTGGGATACTTTATAGAAAGGGAGGAGATGAGAAGCTGGTTGTCTATACAGACAGTGACTACGCTGGAGACTTAGATGACAGAAAGAGTACTTCAGGTTATGTTTTTCTGTTGAGTTCAGCAGCTGTTTCTTGGTCATCGAAGAAACAACCAATAGCCACCTTGTCTACCACTGAAGCTGAGTTCGTTGCGGCAGCTTCATGTGCTTGTCAAGCAATTTGGGTAAGGAGGGTTTTGAAGGGTATTAATCATGCTCAAAGTAGTGGTACTACAGTCTTTTGTGACAACATTTCTTCTATTGAGATTTCGAAGAATCCTGCATTACATGGTCGAAGCAAACATATAGATGTCAAATTTCATTTCTTCGTGAGCTTACTAAAGATGGAGTTGTAAAGCTGGTCTATTGTCCTACTCAAGAACAAGTTGCAGACATAATGACCAAGCCATTGGAGCTTGATATGTTCATGAAACTAAGAGGTCTATTGGGAGTTTGCACAGATCCAAGTATAAACTGAATGAAATTAGTATTCAGTTTAAGGGAGGATGTTGAAATTGTTAGTTGTTAGTGTTGATCGAGTCTTTAGGTTCTGTTGCTTAATAGTTTGAATAAATCCTATTCTTTAGGATTAGTTGTGTGCTTCCTAGTCACTTACCACGTTAATAGGCATGTAAAAACGTGGGTTGCAATTTATTTCTTTTATGTTATTCTTGTAAGGCTATATATATAGTCAGTTCAGTTGTTTAATAAAACAGTGCATTCCTCAAATTTGCTTGTTTACAGAGTGTTTTTAACATCAACAGGGTCAAGTTTATGAGATACTTGATCTGTACCTAAGTTGCGATTTTCAAGAAATGACAAATAATTTAAAACAGAAGGAATAAGAAAAAGACATGGTGGGTGTATTAACCATAATTTGTGGCAGTGATCAAGCTATTGAAGAATGAATTAGTTCAGCTTTAAAAAAAATTAATATTTGCCTACTCACAGGTAACTAGGAATTTCCTCCTCACCACTAATGTGACACAGTGATAAAGTGACACATGTCTATTTTAAAATTAAAAAATGTAAAAAAATAAAAATAAAAATATAATTTTACCTCTCTTATATTTTGAATTGAAAATATACAATTGTCATTCTATTATTGTGTTTGAAGGAGGTTCCTACTCACCGGTAAGTAAGCAAGCAAAGTTTTGTCCACAATATTCATATAATGGGGGCAAACATAAGTAAGAGCCTTTCTGGTGTCAATTCAGACATCGTTCATAGTATCATGGCAAGATTAGCGCCTTAGCGGTGCATATGAGAGAAGCAAAGCTTGCGTACATTAGTTAGAGCTTTAGAAGGATGTGATGGATGTTAAGGAGCTTGATATCGATAGTCGAATTATTGGATTGACGCAAATTTTTATTGTAATTAAGTTTTCATTATAGAGTTGTATTTTATTAGGTAATTGCTTAACAGACAAGTTTTGGTTTCAAGGAAGGAAAGTTCTTGTTAGCTAAGTCTTGGGCTTTGAGGAATTGTAATCCTTATTCACCAATGAATTGAGTTTTGGGCTCCATAAATAGTTACTTATATTATAGGTTGAGACTCATGAGAAGAAAAAAAAACATTACTCTCTTTGAAATTGAGATGTCACTTTTATTGGTTTTGTGAGGTTGGATGTATAAGGGTTAAGGGTTGAGTGTTTTTTGGTACAATCTTTCAACCGTTACAATCTATATAATGAAATCGAACTCTGTAATATAGGCTTATTTAGCCGAATTACGTATAATTCTTAGTGTCCTCTTTCAAATTTTGCTTTGTACTTGTTTAGCCAAACTACGTATAATTCTTAGTGTGACAAGATTAGCGATGCGTATGAGATGAAGTTTTTTTCTTTTCTTTTCGAAGGCACTTGTTTTCAGAATAATTATCCTCATTTTGTTTTCTTAATTATCCAAATATAAGAGGGTAAATACTTTCATTTCTTTACTTTTTTTCTCCTTAATTAGTTTTATCATTCCATTTCATTTCTATTCTTCTTCAAATGCAGTGTGGTACATGTCCGTTAGCTGCATTTCTGACAGATCACAATCTTCAAAAAAATTTGAGGTATATTGAACTCCAAACATCCTACTTTAATATATAAATAATCCATACATCAGACTCAAAGTTAGAACATAATGATGAATTCTCAATTCTACAATGCTATCATCTCAAAACTTGGAAGGCAGCACACCACATCTTCAGCAGCCATACCTGGGTATCAATATCATTGGTGAATAAAGCTAGGCAACAAGAGGAGTTCTAAATGATGTGGGCCCTGAGTGGCTGCATGTGAGACTTACATTATCCAACGACTGAGAATGAACAATTGCGTCAATCACTACGGTCCTTGCCTTTCTTTAGGCAATAAAAGAAAACAACTCATCACCATAAAACAAGGATCAAAAGATACTCAAATGAACCTTCTATGAACTCTTTTGTTGTTTCTTCTATTAACTGTAAAAGCCAACTGAGGCAGCCCACATTCTATGGGATATTGTATGTCTGTCCTTACTGCTAGGTCAAGACTTTATACCAGATTCCCATCATAGATAGAGCATAGCCAGTTAACTGACCACTAAGAGTAATAAACTGCCATACAGCCTGCAAGGATAGTCCACCAGTTTAATGGAGGACAATGTCATTACCCAGTCTCCTTGCTTCTTTGGTAGCATAGAATGTACCAAACTCAATGGCTAGGGTGGTTCAAGGCTTGGTAGAAGAAGAAGAAGACAATGTTATCAAGCACTTGTTTCGAGTTTTAGGTCAACCTATCTCAGCTTGAGCAACATGAAAAGCAAGGAAACCATCTTGTTTGAGGCTTATCTGGGGTTGCTGAAGAAGTCTTTGTCTCTGTCTGTGGCGGTGGCTGTGGCTCTGTCTGCGGTGGTGGCTGTGGCTCTGTCTGCGGTGTCTGTGGCGATGACTGTGGCAATAGCTGTGGCGATGACTGCAGCATTAGATGTGGCTGCTGCTGCTGCCGTGGTTGTGGCTGCTCTGGGGCCACCCTTACTGAACCACCCATCTTCACTGAAACTCGTTTTTCTATGTCCCCTGTCAATCTTTAATTTTTCAAAATGAGTCAGTTGTCTTATTGATGATTGCCTGTTTCTGTATTATGAAAAATTGATGAAATCTTATTCCCTATTAGAGCTACCATGTAATGCTGACAAGCTTTCCAAGTTCAAATCCAAGCATATTATCATATTTTATCCTTTTTTTTTTCATATATTTTTAGATTTCGGCTGCAATCCGCACTTTCTCCCATTTCCATGTCTACTTGAATATTTCCAAGCTAAACTGGGGAGATCAAGGAATGCAATCATACAAATTAAATTTATTTTATTGATCCTTGTGACAACAACTAAATAAAAGCATGAAGTGGTTTTAAATGACCTAAACCAAACCGCCCCCCGCCCCGCGGGAGGTAGAGCCCATGGTTTTAAAATGGTTTTTCTTCAACTTAGTTACTTAGAACAGGTAACTGGTAATACATTCTCCTTACAAAGATGACATTAAATGTACTATTCTCTTCTAGTTTTCTAAATTTTGTTCTTTTACATACCCAGTGATGATGATACGACAATTTCCATTAGTATTTGTTTCTGTTCATATTCTAATAAAGGCAATGTATATCTGTTTTCCAAACAAAGGGAAAATTATTGAATACCACTGGAACTCTGTGTATAGGGGAATCCCACCACTAGTAACTCTCTATTTCATATTATCTCCTGAAATAGTGTGAAATAGAAGTTTACTATTGGTGGGATTCCTATAAATATGGAATCCCCGGGGTACTCAATAATTACTCCAAACAAAGGTCCCCTACAAATAAAAAATTCTATTTACCATTAAAAAGTTGAAAAATCGAATATAGTTAGATAAATTCAATAAAATAAGTTCAAATTCTAATTATGACTGATACACATTTATATAAAGGCAACAAAAAAGTGACACGAGATGGATGAGAACAAGGTCACCATTTGAGAAAGAGGAATTATCTGGTAATGTAGTGGGTGGTAATTAATATTTTCTGCAGGGTTAAGTGCTTCACATGTTAATGATTATGAACATGGCCACATCTGTATATATGGATGCAAGAATTGCTCCCCAAAGAGAAATCTTAACATTGCAGCTTCACTTAATCTAATTGTAAAATTATGGTGCAGGCAATATAGATCTTATGATATATAAAAGGGTAATCACGTAAAGTGGATTATATCAAAACTACAAGTGATGTTATATGTGCTTGGAAAGATGATTTCAGTTGATGCATGATATGTAAGGACAGAAGTAACTAAGTACATTGTAAAGATGATTTCAGTTGGAAAGCTTGCACTGCATAAACAAAGTTAAATATGCTTTGGCTTCTGTAACAATAGTGCCCAACTGCTGTTAGATCACTATATGTTTGCCATGCACAGTAGCAGATCACCTAAGTAGGTATGGAACAACGGTGAAATGAAAGAATCTCTCTCTCTCTCACACACACACATACACCCACCCACCACCACCAACAACAACGTAAGTAAAGCATATGGGCAGAGATACAAATTACTCCACCTCTTACTACCAAAAAAAAAAAAAAAACTCCACTTCTATACAAATGCACACATTTCCACCCACACAAGTCGTCTTTCAGATGCAATTTCAACAGGTAAAAAATATTAAGCAAGTTAATTTATGCAAGGCATATGCATGAATAAGTGTGAGCACAATTTAAACGTAGGACACATAACACATCTCCATCCATCATTAGAGAGAGAGAGAGAATTCATATGTCAGAAACTGCACATAACACACACGTGTTGGTATAATTGATAGAATGTATAAATGCATATTTTTCTGTTCCATAAGTTGAAAGTTGGGAGTGGCATAGCTTACATTGGAAATGCAAAAGATTTGACACTGGTGGTACTCTCATCAGAGCGGTGAGAAATGCTGGGAGCAAGAGGCGATTTTTTGCTAATTTGATCTTCCGATCTTTCCCTTGTAACCTCTTTCATGGTTTCAGCAGCTGTTTCAGCTACACCTGAGCCCTCACTACTTTTGCCATTATTAGTCACTTCGTCAATTGGTGGATTGTTGGGCGGGAAGATAAAAAACTGACCAGATGTTCCAGCTTCTCCAAGCATGCCAATCTCGTTGCTAAAACTCATATTTCCCATGTGAATGCTGAACAATGACTCATTGGAAGCTACACTCCATTCCATTGGAGTTGTAGACTTTGTTCTAGTAAACACAGAGGACGGAATTCTGTATGTAGAGTCACCGGTTCGTTCCATCACTTGGACAGGAGGGGAATCTGTTGTTGACTGATTCTTTAAGCTCAATCCAGGAGTATCACCAGTAACTGTTGGAGGTACCGTGGGTACTGGCAATTCATGATTAGATTGCTCGAATTTGGGAAAACGGCTTTCAGGAACATCATTTTCACCATATCTAGAAGCTAATTCTGTAGTTGAAGATTTCTGATTTGATTCAGTATTTGAAGGCCCCATACCATATCAAAGTACTAGTACCTACTGCAAATCAAAACAAAGAACACAAGTTCATCATCCAATTGCATGATTTATATTGTAAATTAAACTCTTAGCTAGTGTTGCAGTTGAGGGATATAATGTTAACGGGTATTAAGATTTAGCAATGTGAAAGAGGAGAAATATGACAAATTGAAATAAATTATAATGAATTCATAATATTAACTATTAAAAAATATGACCCCTGTGTGCACTCTCACTCACCCTTATTCATCAGATTAATAAAAAGGTCGTACCCAGTGCACAAGGCTCCCGCTTGAGCGGGGTCTAGAAGAGGTGGATGTCGGCAAGCCTTACCCCCATTTTTGGAAAGGCTGCTCCCAGGTCATCAGATTAATCATTTTTCTAACAATTAAGGGGGAAATAAATTCTCATTTGGTCAAGAAAACATATAATTTGAGTGAGCTAATTACCACTCAACAACCATAATATAGGTCAACAGGAGATGGTATTGACTCTTGATATGACAAGAAGTCCATATGGGTACATATATACTTGCATTGATCCAAACACACATAGCTGTATGCCTACAAATTTGTTGGTATGCACACAAACAAGAATGTAACCCCTAATTTTAGGTGAAAGGTGTTTACAGGGGGGAAAATTTTTCATTAAGAAAAAAAAAAAGACAAATTACATCACCAATGCAACAAAACTGTCAATTATAGGAATCTGAAGACATCAAAGTTATAGTCAAAGTTCCAAGATCTAGATTTCACAATTTTTTTTGAACAATTTCCAGAAAAATAAAAAAAATCTGGAGAAAAAATTATGGATTCACTAGATGGGACGATGAAAGAAATGAGGTAGCCTTAGGGGAGAGAGAGTGGGAGTAATGGAGAAATCCATGAGAATCCAAGGTACTACCGCCCTCCTAATGCTGTTTTAGATACTTGTTTCAGTTATAAATGGGGTCCAAATCGATTCATTGTGTTCCCTTTTTTTTTTTTTTTAACCATAATTAAGTTCTCTTATACTGTTGTTGACTCTGAAAACAGGGTAGGATTCACTTCATATTTAAAGGAGAGTAGATATGGAGGATAACAAGTGCATAATCTGGAGTGACTTGATCAAATGGAGATACTGGGATGCCATAGAAGAATATTCATATCTTTATGATGTCACGTGGTGTGTCCCTCCAACACGAGTCAAATAATAAATCATGAACAAAAGACACCTCAACAGACCCTTAGCTTTAATACAAAATAGAAAGCACCTAAAATTCCAAAAGGGTCAAGTTGCGATCCTTAGATCACTTCTTGACTGAAATCTAAGCTTGAGGAGCTCCTTGTATGATCTAGGGAGGCATAAGATGTGTAATAGCACATGCGCGTTGATGTGGCCTTTAATGGGATAGAACGAGGTAAAAAAAATCCTGTTTTGGGAAAAACCAACTGTGCAGCCAAAGATTGTGCAGTGGGACTACACAATGTGCATAGGGCACCACCATCATCGAATTGGACAGTAGATCCCTAGCAGTAGCCTATCACATAGTCATAGATAGTGAAATTTCAGGAGATAGTTCTAGGCAATGGAGAAACTTCGCTCTTTCACCATTTGGAGGTCCAAGGTCAAGGCTCCATGAGCATAAGGGATCAAGGCACTACACGTATCAATCAAGGGACCTAACATGGTGTCAAGGACATCATATAGCTTTGACATGGTGTCGTGACACAACCTCTGTACTTTGACACAAGACTTGTACTTGACACTCAATCAGATACAGTTGCTGCGGAGCCTCAGTCTTACGCCTAGTTCACACTAGTCCCTTCAAGTTCAGCTGCTGTGCGCCTCAAACTTGCCTGCTTTTCCAAGTTCAAATGATGCCATCCATAAATGAGATCGGTCATTTCATCAGCCTGCCCTCATACTGATTGTAAGCAGAACTCTATGATTGTTGGTGAAGAAGTGATAATCTTTGTAGCTAGTCGTTTTCAAAATCTTCAATCAGTGCAAGAACTTTGAATGATCACACGCGTTTTAAGGTTCTCAAAGTAACTCTCCAGACTAAAAAAAGGTCGGACCCAATGCACAAGGCTCCCGCTTGAGTGGGGTCTGGGAGAGGTAGATGTCGGCTAGTCTTACCCCCATTTTTGGAGAGGCTGCTTTCAAGTAGATAAGTGTGATCATCATCTTATCAGCATCCTTGCTTTAATCCCTATGTGAAGGGGTCAACTGCATGAATTCTCTTTTTTCATTCTATTCCATTACAAGCCATCTCTCCTATGATATTTAACTTTTTAAAATCATTTCTAATAACTTCATCTCATGTTAATTTCAGTCTCCATTTTTGTCTCTCACCTTCTATGCAAATTAGTCTTCCTCTTTTTATTGGTGCATCTTAGGTCTCCGTTGTATGTCCATTCAACATGAGTCTACTTTCTCTTAATTCATCACTAATAGGCATCAAGTAACTCTATCTCTTCTAGTCACTCCTATCATCTATCTTAACACTCTCATTTTGCACTCTCTCACCTAAGTGTGAGAGAATGCAAAATCACATTTTTGTGTTGTATATGTGATATAGGAATCCTGGAGATCTTTTTATAAGATTTAAAAACCCTTTTGAAATTTTCAAATGATTAGAAGTCATTTGGAAAGTTCAAGACATATACTGGAATGCTTAGAAACCAAAACAAACTTGAAAACTCGTATTTTTGTTACTAACAAAGTTGTATCAGTGCATGAGCCAAGCGTATACAGTGCTCAACCTTAACCAAGTTGTAGTTCTACATAAGAGAAAGTCCTACTAGTGCCACTTTCTGGAGTGCCTGATAACAGAGAACAGATATTCTGACTTTGAGCCTTCGTCGAGGGGCCAAACCTGAAATTAAGTGAACAATTCATCGTTAAAAATCTTATCGAGTCTACTTTCTGGAAATATAAGAAACTCAGTGTAAACAAACTAGTTATAACTCCAGAAAAGTAGACAAGTTAAATTCTGACTGCATTCAAAACCCTATCTGGGTATTGACTCAAAGCCCACTCAAAACTTGTTCTACAACTTCAAGCCTGCATAAGACAATTTTTTACATTTTAAAAACACTTTGAAACCTTTTAAAAATTGCTTACGTCCACTAAGGTCAATCAAATTAACTTTTATCCAATTTAATTTTAAGGTTCACTTGGTCAAACTTAACTTCTACTAATATGTGTGATCCAAGTTGATCACAAATCACCTTGCAATCTCTATGCAATTTTTATGTAGTCTTTTATCAAAATTTTCAATCAGATCTCTCAAGCAAACCAACAAGGTAAATCCAGACTGACCCAAACTAAAATGAAAACAACTCGACCAATTACAATACATGGTTTGATCACGGGAATTGCCAACACAATGACTCTAATTCCTAACTTCAAACTGCCAATTTTCAACTTAAAAAGCAAATTCCTTGGCCATTTCGTTATCCTAAACTTTTTCTTTAAACATTAGCTAGTACATCAATTGTTAAATGAATGAATAAGCTCAATTATGTTTATAACTCACCATTGAATGATGAACCAAGAAACGATGAACATGAATCCAAAATGAAGAGATAATATCAGCAGTTAAGAAAATGGTAAAATTCAAGTTCTTGACATTTTTATGCTAAATATTTACAGAAGCTCAATATACTCTCACACTTTCTCAATTTGATAGACTGATTTCCATGGAATTTCGCTTAGGTCTAATCCTAACAGGATGCCTTGTGATTTAAACGTATGCGAATATAATGTGCATTATGAACGGTATACTGGTTACAATACCATATGCTATTGAGAGACATGAAAAAAATAAAAAAAATAAAGCCAAGCATATTCCTTGAATGTTCAGACTCATAAAGGAAATATTATATATAAGGAGGACCGCACAGAAAAATGCTTCAAAGGGAAAAAGGAGGCCGGGGTGAGCTTTAATCAAAGAGGAGTCTTGGATGGAAAGGCCACTACAGTAACCAGAAATAGCCTACAGCGCAGTAGTCAGGCTAACCAAAGAGCAAATTTTCTTCCAGATGTAATTTATTATGGTTGTCATTAAGCTAAAGTTGATGGAAGCTTAAACATGGCTAGACCATTGCAGAAAAAATAAAATAAAAATGATTCACATATATTTGTTTCAAGTTATCAGTTCATACATGTCAATAATACTTCAAAAGATGTAACATGTTATTAAAATGTATATCGCGAACTCACAAACCTCGAGTCATGTAACAGGTACCTTATCTTCTATATTTTCCCTCTGCTTATTTCACCATTCATTATTTTTACCTATGCATATAATTCTAAGCTAGCTCTTGCAGTTACTATATTGTTGGAGGCAAAATTATAGCTCATACTACTTCCTACTTTACTTTTGACAAGAGGCAAGTTAAATTAATAATAACGTCGATTAACTACTATAAGATCAAGTATTTCTTCTATTACATATTAAAGTTTAAACCATACGTTTCTTGTTAAACTTATTTTTGTGCTCCAATCCACATCATTTCATTTCATATTTATCTCGAGTTTATTGTCAGCGAAAAGCATTCAGGTTTAGATCAGGGCCTTGGCCTAGCACCTTTGCCCCATAAGTAATTTTTCATTTCTTGATTTGTTCATATCATCCTTGCAAAAGGACCAGTCTAAACTTCTCTAAATTGATCCAATTTCGTCGAATGTCCCCAACAAACAAATTCTATAGACATAATTACGGTAAGGGTTGCTCCTTTTTTTCTTTCCAGAGAAAATCAGCAATTGTGAACATGATTTTAGTGTAATCAATATTAACAGCCAAACATTCTAAGAAAGCTTGGAGCTTCTAACAATTCCCAACTTTCACATATAAATGAATTCAAATGATAAACACTTTGGTGTCCAAAAAGTACAATTGGACAAGGTAAAAGAATATATAAAAATAAAAATAAATAAAAAACTCACGGAAACCCATAGAAGAATGATGATAAATTCATGATAATATATGAAACCAGAATAAATAAATAAATGAAAAAAGCAGAACTTACTTTAATTGCCTACAATTAAGAATACCCTTTTTGAGTTGCGAAGAGAGTTCGGATCTGATACCAAGTTACCTGAAATGGCCTGGCAATCTGAAGCCTCCCCTCTTCGACTCCCTTCAATTTACACACACACAGAAGCAGGGAAGAAATTCAAAAAAAATTGAATTTAGAGAGAGAGAGAGAGGGGAGGGTACCCCAGGGAGCTGAGAGCGAGACGAGAGATTGAAGGCTTACCAAGGTTTTCGGGGTCTCTCTCTGTCTCTCTCCCTCTCTCTCTCCCAAATGTAAACAAACTCTTGTCATCGTGCGCGCCAATCATCAACCATCGCAACAATACGGTTATGACCCATAAATAAATAAATATATATATATATATATATATATATACACACATTTGCGCTTACTATTTAGGCCAAAAAAAAAAGTCAATTTAACGGTCAAAAGTGAATAAAAAATCAATCATGTGGTCCAAAATATCATTTGTTATTTACGATCTAAAATTACTCTTCTTATCTACGATCTAACGCTCACTATTTAGTCCCACCAAAATTTAAATTTAAACCCTTACCGACTCACTCTTACCTAAATTCAAATTTTAAATATTATATCTATCTAACTCTTATTTTTAGGCACTTTATACTACCATGTGCCTCACCAATATCTCCCTCTCTTTTTCTCTGTCTTTTACATAATACAAATCTACCTACCACTTTCTTCATTTCTTCACCATAAACTGAGAAGAACCATCATATCAGAGCTTTCCGGTCACCATTCATGCCCAAATCAGAGCACTGCACAGCCAAAACTACACCATCACAGCCCTCAATACACCACAATTTTCTGCCGTAGCTCTGCCCGATGAGACCCACTTCCATCATCATCCCAGCCCGTTTCACCACCTCCACCACTGCCACCTCCACCATTTGTGGCGGTGCGTAATTCCACCAATCACTGCCCACAAACCTTCTCTATCGGCATAGATAAGTAACAGTTGCTATAAGTCCCCATCGATTGGCAATGAATCTTCGTTGATTCTGATATCGCCACCGCCACTGCCGCCACCACCGCCATTCAAAATGCCGGCTTGGAATTTGTGGTGCAAAGTGATTATATTAAGGTACTCAGCAATGCAAAGTACCCTAAGAGAGTATTTTAGGTGGTGGATCTTCTCACTTTAGATTGATCCGGTTTACGAAGGGAAAGGTTAGTGACTCTCTCTATCTCTTTGTGGGTCTATCTCTTTGTGGGTGTATTGTTGTGTGCATCAATTTGTTGTGATTTTTGTATTTGGATTGTGGGTTTTGCTTAAACCCCCATCTCTCTATCTCTCTCTCTAAATTTACATTGTTTTTCGAAGAACCCATCTCTTTCACGCTCAAGGACGATATGGATTCTTCTCAGAATTGGCTTGGCTTCTCTCTTTCCAACCACCACATTGCCTCTGATTCTTCTCAGTTTTACAACCACCACAATACTCTCTCTCTCAAACACTAACATGCATGATTTATTTTTTCTTCTATAGGTGGGGTAGTTGATAGACCCGATCAAGAAGATGCAACTGGCACCAGGGGCCCAAAACTCGAGGACTTCCGTGGTGGGCGCAACAACTCCGCCACCACCAGAACTGCCCATGTGTGTCTCATCTACTGAGATATATGATTTAGAGCTTAAAACCATAGATGCAAGCTACCTATGAGGAATCTCCTCTGCACAAACTGACACCTAGAAGCAGTTGGCGGTGGCGTCGCCTGAACTGGTGGCGAAGAAGACCGTCGATACCTTCGGCCAACACACTTCGATCTACCGCGGTGTCACACGGTAATGAACCACTAATAACTTCGACAGGAAAAGAAAGTAATATATATATATGTTAGATTAGGGACTGATTCAATTGATATTTATTTCATAGGCATAGAGGGACTACCAGATATGAAGCTCATTTGTGGGATAATAGTTGCAGAAGAGAATGGCAAAGCCGGAAAGGAAAAGAAAAAGAGGGTCAGTGGTGAGAAGGTTGTACGCACCCAAAGCAAAGCAAAACATAGAGTAGAAGGGAATCTCTTTGCTCTTTTGTTTTAAGTCTGGTGGGCTATCAGTGGTGTAGCAAAACATGAGTTGTATTTGATCAGTAAGGATCAATCTGGGTACCTTTTGTCATAGGTAATTCATAATAATATTCTTTTAATTTAAAAGTTGTGTTTGATTTCACAATTCTTTTTATTCGGGGAAACAAAGAAAGTAGGTATTATCTATCTCTCACACACACACTTTTTAATTTTATTGGTTGCTTTTTTTCTTTTTTAATCTTTTGGTTCTTGACACAGTTGTCTTTGGATGCCTACTAGTTTTTTTAGTGCATTAGTCATTATTCAAGGTTCCTTTTTCTTTTCTGATTTTTAGTTTCAAGTAAGGTTCCTTTTGATGGCGTCGAACAGACACCTGATTTAATTTATTTTTTAATTTATCTACTACCACATGCCACCTGATATGCACCCTTCGGGTGATTACATCAAAGGTCATGATCATTTATGATACCATATAAACAAGTAAGAAATTGATTTTAAATTGTTATTTATTTATTTATTTTATATATCTAATGATTTGATTTGGGTGGATTGGTATTTTAAACCCACTTTATTGTATTGGAATGAATCTTTTGACAGTTGTAACCCAAACTAAGATACGTAGCCCCCACTCCTACTTTACTTATCTTTCACACTATATATATATATATATATATATATATACATTTGAGCTTGCTATAATAAGGCAAAAAAAAGCCAATCTAACGGTCAAAAGTGATTAAAAAATCAATCCTGTGGTCCAAAATATGGTTTGCTATCTACGGTCTAAAATTACTTTTCCTATCTACGATCTAACGCTCACCATTCACTCTCACCAAAATTCAAATTTACACCCTCACCAACTCACTCCTACCTAAATTTAAAATTTAAACATTATATCTATCTAACTCTTCTTTTTAGGCACTTTATACTACCCATGTGCCTCACCTATATCTCCCTCTCTTTTTCTTTGTCTTTCACATAATACAAATCTACCTACCACTCTTTTCATTTCTTCACCATAAACTGAGAAGACCCATCATATCCGAGCTTTTTGGTCACCATTCATGCCCAAATTGGAGCACTATGCAACCAAAACTACACCATCACAGCCCTCAAGGCACCACCATTTTTAGCCTGAGCTCCTCTTAATAAGACCCACTTCCATCATCATCCTAGCCCGCTTTACCACCTCCACCACTGCCACCTCCACCATATATGGCAGTGCGTAATTCCATTAGTCACTGCCCACAAACCTTCTCTACCGGCATAGATAAGTAACAGTTGCTATAAGTCTCCATTGATTGGCAATGAATCGCCTTTGGTTCCAATACCGCCACCACCACCGCTATTCAAAATGTCGGCCTAGAATTTGTGGTGTAAGGTGATTATGTTAGGGTACTGAGCAATTCAAAGCACCCTGAGAGAGTATTTTAGGTGATGGATCTTCTCTCTCTAGATTGATCCGGTTTACGAAGGGAAAGGTTAATGACTCTCTCTCTCTATCTTTCTGTGGGTGTATTGTTGTGTGCATCAGTTTGTTGATTTTTGTATTTAGATTGTGGGTTTTGCTTAAACCCCCATCTCTCTCTCTCTCTCTCTAAATTTACGTTGTTTCTAAAGAACCCATCTCTTTCATGTTTAAGGATGACATGGATTCTCCTCAGAATTGGCTTAGCTTCTCTCTTTCCAACCACCATATGGCGTCTGATTCTTCTCAATTTTAGAACCACCACAATACTCTCTCTCTCAAACACTAACATGCATGGTTTATTTTTTCTTCTACAGGTGGGGTAGTTGATAGACTCGATCAAGAAGATGCAATTGGCGCCAGAGGCCCAAAACTCAAGGACTTCCTTGGTGGGTGCAACAACTCCGCCACCACCAGAACTGCCCATGTGTGTAAGTTCACAGTTGAAACTCCAATCAGTGTCTCATCTACTGAGATATATGATTCAGAGCTTAAAACCATAGCTGCAAGCTTCCAACGAGGAATCTCCTCCGCATAAACTGACACCTAGAAGCAGTTGGCGGTGGCATCGCCTGAACCGGTGGCGAAGAAGACCGTTTATACCTTCAGCCAACGCACTTCGCTCTATTATGGCGTTAGTGCGTCATATGGTAATGAACCACTAATAACTTCAACAGGAAAAAAATGTAATATATATGTTAGATTAGGGACTGATTCAATTGATATTTATTTCATAGGCATAGATGGACTGGCAGATATGAAGCTCATTTGTGGGATAATAGTTGCAGAATAGAATGGCAAAGCCGGAAAGGAAAAGGAAAAGAGGGTCAGCGGTGAGAAGGCTATTCGCACCCAAAGCAAAGCAAAACATTGAGTAGAAGGGAATCTCTTTGCTCTTTTGTTTTAAGTCTGGTAGGCTGTCGGTGGTGTAGCAAAAAATGAGTTGTATTTGATCAGTAAGGATCAATCTCGGTACCTTTTGTCACAAGTAATTCATAATAATATTCTTTCAATTTAAAAGTTGTGTTTGATTTCACAATTCTTTTGATTCGGGGAAACAAAGAAAGTAGGTATTATCTCTCTCTCACACACACACTTTTCAATTTTATTGGTTGCTTTTTTTCTTTTTTAATCTTTTGGTTCTTGACATAGTTGTCTTTGGATGCCTACTAGTTTTTTTAGTGCATTAGTTATTATTCAAGGTTCCTTTTTCTTTTCTGGTTTTTAGTTTCAAGTAAGGTTCCTTTTGATGGCATCGAACAGACACCTGATTTAAATTATTTTTTTCCTATTTTTATTTTTAATCTTTTGGTTCTTGCCACTGAGAATTAGAACAATAGCTAATACAAATGTTGTTTTATCTAATAATTTTTTATTTTATAGTGTCTTAGGCACAGGCAATATATATATATATATATATATATATATATATATTTCTTTTACAAGGTAAATCACACACATACATGCAAATTTGTTTCATTGAAAATTGAATCTTTCATTTAGAAATGAAAAAAACTAATTGGACATAGTTTTGATTTGATGATAGTTTTTTTCTTGAACAAGTATGGTATACTCATTTGATTGAAAAATGAATCTTTCATTTAAAAGAAATGGATAAAACTAATTCGACATAGTTTTAATTTGATGATATTTTTTTTCTTCAACAAATATGAATTAATATTAGAAAACGTTATTCATAGTATTTCTTTGGGTTAAATTCACTAAACTCCCTTTAAGTTTGGTCAATTACACTCGGAGAGACCGTTTCGCCTTTATTTCTTTCTCCTTCCTTAGATCTATTTTTCTGGTGAAAGGAATAAATTTTAAGTGTGAAAAGACAATTTGCCATGACATTATAATATCACATTATATTTCAAATAGGATAAAATACAATGATCTCCCCTGAGGTTTGCTGTAATTGTACTGACCTCCCCTAAAAAAAATATGATTTTTAAAATGACATTTTTGCCCACATTATACTTTCTCTTTCTGTTTAGTCTTCTTTTATACACCTACTACACCACCACCGTCACCACCAATGATCACCATTGATCTTCGATCTTACTCCTAACATATCTGATTAATCATCAAAAAAATTATCACAAATTTCTTTTACAAAGATCTTCGGTCATAGTGATATATATACAAACACATACATATGATCAAATTTGTGGATCGAGTTGTTGAGTTTTGTCGTGAGTCACAGGTACGGGTTGACAAAAACGACTAGCTATTGGTGTCGTGTGCGTGGAAAGATATATAGATATATATCATTTTAAAAATCAATTTTTTTATATTTTTTATTATTAAATTATTTGGGTATATAATGGTAAAATTATCCTTAAATATTATTTTAAATCATCATAGGGGAGGTTAGTGCAATTATCACAAACCTTAGGGGAGGTTAGTGCAATTACGGCAAACCTCAGGGATATCATTGTATTTTACCCTATTTGAAATATAATGTGATATTATAATGCAAGCACAAAATTTTCTTTTCACTCTTAAAATTTATTCCAACCACCAAAAAAATTGATTTAGGAGAGGTGAAAGAAATAAAGGCCAAACGGTCTATTTGAGTGTAATTTGACCTGTCACACCTTAGAATCTGGACCATCGGGACTCCCCCGGACTGACTCGAATCCTAAGTGTGAACCCGTTCACTCAACCCCATGAACGACCTTAACCATACTCATGCGACGGTATCAAGCTTTGATACTATGTTGTCACGCCCCGGTTTCCCAACTCCCGAAAGACCGGAGGTTAACCTGTCCATTAAGCCCAATGAACCCTCATTACCCTCAAGTACCGCAGAAACTTAACTCTATTATTGCACATAGGTGTGCACAACTCCTCCTCATCCAATCCCAATGGGCCCTGCATCAGATCATATCACCTTAGTGGGGATTTACTTATCCCTACTCGTATGAATCACTCACTTCCAAGACTTAACATCTTATGTGTTTGGAATCTAAAACTGAGACCTATACCATTGGATAGAGAATCCAAAAATACTCAATTTAAAAAAAATCACACTCAATTCCGATCTAAAACAAAGAAATTAGGTCAAATCTATATTTGGACAGATTTTTGAGTTTGCTGTGAATAGTAACTTCGATTGTGCGAAAATGGGATTTTGATTGTGCGAAACTGGTGTTTCGATTGTGCAAAAATTTCACCCTTTCGGGACTCTAGACTTGCATTATTTTGCATGATCAAAATGGGGGTTTCGATTGTGCGAAATTACTTCTGTCTGGACCTTAAAAATCATAATAATTTGCAATCACTTCACACAATTGAAATGGGGGTTTTTATCATGCAAAATGAGCATTTCGCAAGATCGAAATGCCCTCCACGGGACCTCCAACAACCCTATACATGGTCCATTTCAAGCCCCATTCACATTTTATCATCCTAGAACCTTTCATACATGATCCATAACATAATTGAAAGGTGCCAACATCAATCACATACTCAAAATCATATTCATGATTAAATCATACATCAAAATGAATCATTCTCTTTCATAACCATAATTCATTCATAATGAAAACATCATCATATGAACAAAATGCTACCACGAGTATTACATAAACCAATCCGTTGTCTTTTCATACCCAATAAGCTCCTAATCCAATACACACATCAAAGTTACATTTGTCCAAAATATAATCACAACTTGAAATGAAGTTTCATGCCACAAGTCGGCATGGATATCTATAAAATACGCAACATCCAAAAGATAGCAAAAATGGTACTAGAGTTTCACTTGGACACTCAAGTCCCATCCATCATTGGTGCCTTATCTGTAAAAGAGTTTAGAATAAAGGGGTGAGCACCACGATGGCTCAGTAGAGATACCCCAACCCGCCTAAGTGCCGACTCGACACGACCTACATGGATGCATGTCACTACATTACATGTATCATTCAACATACATCATGTTCGTTCACAACAATGCATATATATATAGGAATACATTAAACACAAATCATGCTTCATAATTCAAAATGAAAGCAATAATCATACACTTGTCTCTCTCTCTCGGACTCAACCTATTGCCCTAACATGATTCTTAACCAACCATGTAACCAAGACACTTCTCACACAACTTCAACACTGCCACCGAGTATTTACCTACTCCAAGGTGGGTAGACCATCGTCACCCAGTATTTACCTACTCCAAGATGACTTGGCCCCTTTTCTTTTTTCTGAGTTTTCACCGAGTATTTACCTACTCCAAGGTGAGTAAACCACAATCACCGAATATTTACCTACTCCAAAGTGATTGGACAACTTTTTGGAATCCCTACCGAGTATTTACTTACTCCAAGGTAGTTAGATCCCGGTCACCGAGAATTTACCTCCTCCAAGGTGACTTAACCACTCTAACACCCTCACTGAGTATTTACATACTTTAGGCAATTCGACCACTTTTCCCCGTTGACTCACAACAGCCCCATATATGCATTTTGAATATATAAATATCGAGCATTTAAGATTCATGCTTCACAATACATAAGGTAGTTATATAGGAACAAAGCATGCATTTCATACTTACCGATCCACACATATAATTGCTATATATGTAAACCCTAACATAAGTCGCATATGCTCACAAAATTCATTTAAGCACGTATTTGTCATGCTTCACCAATGCACATCATTTCTATACAAATAAAGCATGCATTTAACTCACTTAACAACACATAATACATACATGTTCAATATAACATATTTTCACATACATGCACAAAACCTAGCATATAGGCATACATGATAATATCTCTCACATTTACTCCTTTTATCATGTATACTACCACATACATATCCATTGCACAATAGAGACCAAGGAGAGTAGAAAATACCACATCCCACCCCTCCTACCACTCTAAATCATGCAATACACACCCTTAGCTCTCATTGTTTTATCCGAAACCCTAGAATCGACAATTAAATGAGAAGGAGAACTCCTACCTCAAAAATGAAGGCCTTCCAAGCACTTCTCAAAATCCCAGCAATGTCAACCTTGCTGAACTGCAACTTTGATTGATTCAAAGGAAAACCCCAGTTATCCTCTACATATCTCTCTTCTTCGGCGGAACTTGAATCACACTCGAAGGCCTCCGAAACCTAGAGAGAAGGAAGAGAGAAGAAAATGGAGCAAAATAGAGAGAGAAACAGTCGTGTATAATGGCTGAGATCTCTCAGCCTTGATATTTAAAATATCTTGGCTCGCGAAAAGACCAAAATGCCCATGGGCCACTTAACGTACCTTCCCGGACTCCATTTTCGATTTCGAAAACTCCTACGGCCTCGAAATCACTTCTTCTACTCTCTAAACATTACATCTAAGTCATTCTCAAAAATAAATATTTTCAAAATTTTTTTAAATTTTCGGGCCCACTTAAGTCCCAACCGGGTCCCAATTTGACCAAAAAATCAAATTTCACCAAATCTTTCAAAAACTTACCAAAAATTTTAAAACACTTTTCAAACATGTTTTCCACACTCAAAACATGTTAAACACCGGTCAAAATGCATTTATGATGCTTATGATGCGAAAAATACAAAACTTGCCAAAATTGGTCACGGTCTCTACATGACCAATCTCAGGGGAGGTAAGTGAATTTAACCCTATTTAAAATGATTAGATTGATCATTATGATCATCATATTTTCATTCTATTATATATATATATATATATATATATATATATATATATATAAAATATAGTGGTGGAGCAGAATCCACAGCTCTACCACGACCTCTTCTCGATGGCATGATTCTAATAAATATTTTCAAGAGAGATTAATCACATGCATATGTCAATTAATAAATTCTATTCACTTATAGAATCATGTTATTGCACTTAACACAAACTTTGAAAAAAATAACACATAAGAGTCGCCTAAGCCTAAGCCTAACCCCATGTCCTTAGGTGTTCCAACCTAATACCGACATTCGACCATTGACCTTGTTCCTCAGGTATTCAAACTCGGTTAATCTCTAATACCATGTTGTCAAACCTCAATTTCTAATACCCAAATCGATATAGGAAATAGAGGTGAATAGTTCACTTCGTACCACATGTCATCACTAAAAATGCTCTAGTACCATGCTGTCGTGGCCCAAATCCCCATGCCTTAGGTGATATGAGAATTTAAGGGTGAGTTCATCCACTAAGCCCTAATGGACCGTTCTTAGGCCCTGTTTGGCAGACCTTTTGCTTCATCTTTTACACAGAAGAAAAAGAGAAACAGAAGCTAAATGAGGAAGCTGGTACACACCATCTTCCTTTAAATGCTCTTTTTGGATTCCAAAGCTCTTCAACCTTACCAATCTAAACACTTTCTAAAATGGCTTTTGAGCTTGAAAAATCAGAAGATGCATTTCAAAAGCTAATCCAAATAGGGCCATACTCTCATCAATATAGCAAAAAAATCATCTCATAAGCATTATTACATATGTAAACTTTTACAACAACTCATCTCAATGGGTCCACATGTGGTCACACCTGCACAGTTAATATTGCTGTGGTCTGCAACTTTCGATTGAATGTAATATGCCCTTCGATCAATCAAAATGAGAATTTTGCACAATCGAAATTGAAGTTTCGATCAATCAAAATGTTTGATTAATCGGTAGTCAATCGAAGTTCTATCGATATTCTGCTGGAATTGGGATCTATTTCATTGAAATATTTTAATACAAACTCGCATAATCGAAGGCTTTCAATTAATCAAAAAGGGGTTTTTGATCAATCGAAATGGCCTTTAACAGCAATCCTATTACTTCACACTTAAAAATCTCACAACCAAATCATCTCTTAAATCTCATTCTTAACATACATATATTTTCCTTGAAGAATGATACATCCAAAATGATCCAATGTATGCATAACATGATCAAATCATAAAAGAAAATGGTATTCATATATAACATACATGAAACATATACATAGTGTGCAGTTCCGGAGTTAAAAGCACATACACCCATATACAATATTTCAAAAGCTTAAATCTTCTTATACATTTTTAAATATACCATGTCCACATCCCAGACATACATATCAACAAAATAACCCAAAAGATAGTTCTCCTAACTCTAAGCTCAACTCACGGTTGCTCACCATCAACAACCTCCTTGCCATGCCCTGAAAGTGTTAATGTTGGGGAGTGAGCAAATTCAACGGCTCAAAGTAATACATTGTGCAATCTGTTTAAGTTCATATTTCATACCATTGCATAAACATAATACAACATGCATAGCCTAACTATGTGTCATACTTCCTAAGATATATTCTAGTCAAAACCAAGACATTCATATCACATGGCATATACATCAAAATACTTGACAACAACAATGTTCACAAACATGCTTCAATGCACACTTCATCATATCTATAACATATGACATAATAGAATTCGTATATAAAATAGTCACATAATTCACATTAATACACTTAATACTCAAAACATTCTCAGAATTGAAATCACACTCACACACATAATCTGGATATGTGCCGAAGCCCATACCCCATATTCTAGTTATTTTTGACTACTAACCCACTTGCGCAAGTTTGAGGTCTTTCAACCCCTGATGATATGTTCCCCGTCTACTTTGTCATGAGCCACTTTCGAGATAACACCCCCCCCCCACACACACACACAAAAAATATGTCACGTTTTGCACATACATTCATAAGTCTCGATGCATTGCACCCATTTCATATCCTATGTTCATTCTAACATGTCATGCAAGAATTCATATTGACACATACTTACATTCAACTTCCAAACTAGGTCTTTGACACATCACCAAAATTCTATATATGCAATACATGTCATATTTTGCACATACACGCAATTCATGCATTTTAAAGCATATATCCATAATTTATTATCCAAAGAAAACAAATACGCATGAATTTTAACATGAATTTCATCACAAGAGCTCATAATTTCATTTATAACATGAAAACATCTACTTTATGCTTAAGACATGAAATTAAGCTTGAAATGAAAGACACAACACATACCCCCTACCTCAAGAGATATAATCTCTAGCTATCCCTCAAAATCACCAAACCAAAGTTATCCAAATACTTCCTTGTTCGGTTCAAAATGACACCCTTGCCACGTAGAACAAATTTTCCTTCTCCGGCACCTTCCGAATCAAACATTAAGGGATCCAAATCTTCAATAGAAGCTAGAGGGTTTGTATGGGAAGAGAGAAATACAAAATTTTAGAGAGAGAATTTGGCTGTAAATATCTGTCTCCCGGATATTTATATGCCTTTGGGCATAAAATGACCAAAACGCCCTTAGTCACTTAACGTACTTTCTCAACTTCTATTTTTGAATCTAAAAGCAGTTATGGCCTCAAAATCAACTCTATGTCTCTTAATACTCTAATTGGTCTATACCCAAAAATAAAATTTTAAAAAAAAATATTCGAATTCCCAGGCCCACCCGACCCCCGTCCTGGGTCCCGACGATCCAAAATTTCAAAATGAGCCAAATGGCTCATAAAACTCTCCAGACCTCTAAACAAGTTCCCACATATGTAAATTACATTTAAAAAATATACAAATCATTAAAATCCTATTTTGAAAAATAATTAAATAAAAGAAAAAATTCAAATCTCTAAATGTTGTGATCAGTGTGTGGGTATCTCTTTGGGGAGGTTGGAGTAGCAATCTGAAGATTTGGCTATCGGGTTCTTCTGAGGCGCATACCAAGTGTTTGACAAAAGTCTTCACTAAAAATTTTCTTTTCAAATGATTTCAAAATGAACACCAAAGTGTGCTCGCCTTACCAGTGAGAGTTCTAGTGCTCACCTCTGCCTTCGGTTGTTCAAGATGTTGTTCAAATGCAATCGGTCAATCGTGATTTTAATCATGAAACAAAATTTTCCATTGAAGATGTGTTTGCAACTCATGTAAATATTGCTTAGGCTGTGACAAAATTAACTGAGCAGGGCTTGGCAAGCTTATTAGAGCCAGCTACAGAGGTTGTCTTTCCATGAGTTGTTCGGGTGTTTTTATCAAAACTTGAAACCATCCGAGGAGAATTGAGGCATTTTAACATCTTTGGTTGACAGCATTTCTATTGAAGTAAGTGCCGACCTTAGTGGCAATGTGCTTGGATGTCCACATCATCTTGAGCAGTCTCTTAGAGAGAAATATTTAGAACTTGATAATAATGTGGGGTTGCCAGTTTTGGTGGAGGGGATGTGACATAGGCATTATATGGATCTTCGGATGAATAGCACAAGCAAAAAACATATTCCAAGGCGCTTGTGGTTTGCTGACATGGTTTTCTGGTGTAATGTATATTTGTTGGGTCACAAGAACAACTGCAAAGGTAAATTTTGAGAACGTTGTATGCCTTGGAGATGGGCCATTGGTTCCTACCCCGGCTATAATATGGGGTTAACTATATACTATGTACACTGATATCATTCAAAAACGGTTGACCAAGACTGCTTCATGGGCCTTTCCTTTTTCGACATTGATTACCAAAATTATTGAAAACATGGGTTTTAAATTTGTAGCACAGAGAAAAGGATCGTAGGGGTGTTGCCTTTTGGATTACGAGATTGGAATTAGAGCATTTCTCATCTACCGACTGCACCTTTAATTGTGGCAGAGGAGGATATGGAGATGGAGGCTCCGAAGTTTGTGGGGGTGGGTGATGTTCCTCCACTGGCTATTCCATTTGTGATGATTACTAAGTGGTATGATGTTTTGGTGGATGACATATCACGTTTTGAATGATGGGCAGATAGCGATAATCGCGAAGCAGCAGGCTTAGAGGTAGATGATGGAGGCTTTCTTTGCCAGGTTTTCAATCGGGCCATCGTTGTCTTCTACGCAAACCTCTTAATTTGAGTAGATAGTGTTTTTATTTATTTATTTTATGTTTTAGGATTTTAAGTTTTTTTTTTTTTTTGGGGGGGGGGGGGTGTGCCATGTTCTTTTGAGATTCTTAAGTTTTGTTTTTTTATTATTCTCGACTGTTTATTTTTGTAATTTTTTATAACGATTTCATCATTATAACTGAAGGATATAATGCTTGGAATGGTATATTTTTGGTGTTTTGACAAGTTATCATGTTCCAATTGGCCTCGCTCATAATTAGATGTGTTTATTTTTGAATTTATCATTCCAGTAATACCGTTCTTAGCCACTTGGTTTAGCTTTGTGTTTATTTGCTGCACATTGAGGACTATGTGCATTTCAAGTTTGGGGGTAAGGCAATGCCTTCATTATGTGTTTCATGTGCTTAATTGATGCAAATGATCAAAAGTTTAATACTTTGTGTAGGTTTTTGAATTGCAAATTTTGAGTATATGTAACGTTTCTAGAAATTGTATTTTGAGTTTAGCGATTTACATTATTATTTGTATTGACATGTCTTATAGTAACTGACTTTAGTTTTTTTTCTATTCACAGAGCGCATTAGTATAATCTTATGCGGTATAAACTTTTGCTCTGAGTTGCTAGGTTGCATGTTTCTGATTTAAATTAGTATTCCTTGAGAAAAAAAACCACCGATGGCATGATATTTTGCCTTTAAAAAAATGAATGAAAAAAATGATAAAATAAAAGTTCAATTCTATCCTTAGTATGAAGTAATCGGACCTTTTGCCTCAGCAAGCAGTGAGAATAGATGGAATCATTGGGTTGTTACGGTTTGAAGCTTAGTTGATTCGAGTTATTAAGTCCGTTGGGGTATCTTGACACCTAGTATCCTAAAGTCATCTGGTTTGAGAGTCATTGATTGAAAGCTTGTTACATGGATCTTCTAGGATGCTTAATGGATTGCCAATAACGAAAAAAAATAATGAAAAAATGGAAGAGAAAAATGGAGGCATATATTCATGTTTACAGAGTGTGTATTTAATAAGGGGGTCTAATGAATTCAAAGGATATGTGATTTAGTTGCTTAGAGCCGAGTTAAGCCACAAAGAGATTGTTAGTTCACTTTTCACGAGGGGAACTAGGTTGGTTATTATGAGGAATGACAATGTGAATAATGAGTGGGGACCATTTATTTGAAATATGAGATTTAGAGATGTGAAATTATTCTTGAATACAATTCTTTTAACTATATTTTGTAGTTCTCTCTCTGATTAATGTATTGAATAAAATTTTGAATGTTTGTGGGTATCATTTCTGGAAACCCTCATGAGACTTCACTCGTCCACTAGGGGTAACTTAGGAGTTTAAAAGGCTTATTGCATATGCTAAATGCAATCGTATATTCCACGAAATAGGAGTTAGTATAGTTGTTTTATTTTCTGTCATTTTATTTTATTTCTTGTTTTGTATTTCTAAGGGACTAACAATATATATATATATAAGTTTGGGGTGTGATAGGTGTAGAATGTTACACATTCGAACCCTTAAAATGATATTTGTTAGTATCTTAGTAATACTTATCTTGTAGTTTTGATGCATATTTCTAGTTTTCTTATTTTCATGTCCTTAACAGTAATTTCGATTAAATTATTGATCATAACTTGTTGGTGATGTGTTTATAGATATCCAATTATGTCTTCTTCACTAAAGGAAGCAATGTTGAAGATTTAGGGTCAATTAGACCAAAAATATGAGTCTAGAGAAGCTAATTAAAAGAAGGTCGACATTGGGCCAGACCAGCTACAGGCTTAAATGAAAAATCCACATTGTGGGCAATTGGCTCAAGCCACTTGAGTTGGATCGAGCTACATCAGGGCAAACTTCAAATCCTAGGTAGTTAGGGTTTTTTCTTCCAGCCTTAGTGCTGGGATTTCTTTAAAGAGGCGGCCATAGGACTTGAGAGGGGACTTTTTGACAACTTTTGGAAGGGAAAAAGAGTAAGGTAGAGAGAAGATGGATTGTCTAATCATGGAGTCATTCAACTACAATATGAATGGCGATATTCTTCATCCAGGGGAGTGATGTAACCCTAATCACACATTAATGGTTTGATTGTTTATTGCTAGGGTTTTCAATTCATGTTTGAAGATCATATAACTAAGAAAATTAATTTTCAAAGTTTATAATTCAATTGCAATGAAACTTTATCTTCTCTTAGAATTATTTTGTTTTAATTGAAATTCAAATCATTGTTATTTTCTATTATTATGATGATGATGGTTACATGATGGAAATAATTGCACATAAATTCAATTGATTTGATAGGCTATGCTTAGAAAAGTTAAATTATCTACAATTTTAGTTAGTTTAGTTAGGTGGATGATTTATCTTAACCGAAGATGAGTTATGCTTATTGATTGAATACATGTATCCGCTAGGAGATAATGTATGAGTTTGTAACCATGCATATCAATGTTCAAATATGAAGAGAAATCCTAACAATTGTAATTGACCTTGATGTAGGATTAGTGGTGAAATCGTAACTATAGATTCTCTCTCTCATATTAATTTTATTTGTTCTTTAAGATTGTTCTTAATTTAGCAATTTTATTTATATATTCACTTTTGGGATTAATAAAATAAAAAACAAACTGAATTTTCTTGGGATCAAATTAATGTAAATTTCTTATAATTTAGGAAAGCACCCCAACAGTCCTTGAGATTCGACACCCTCTATATCGCCCTGTCCTACAAGAACTCGTACTATTGTAAGTGGTTAATTTATACTTGACTCACACCACATCAGTATGATTCAAACCCTTTTAATGAACATTGTGAAAAACATGGCATAATTCATGAGGTAACTCTATCTTATTCACCCGAGTCTAATGGGATAGTAGAAAGAAAAAACAAAACATTAAAAAAATGATGAATTCCACGTTAGTTAGTTCTAGGGCACCCCTTAACTTGTTGGGGGGAAGCCATTCTATGAGTTTGTCATATACAAAATAGCCTTATAAGAAAACTGGTAGAACACCATATGAGTTATGGAAATGATACGCTCCTAATATGTCATATCTGAAAATGTGGGGCTGTTTAGCTAAGGTCCTTTAATTACCTAAACCTAAAAAGAGAAAATTATGATCTAAAATATTTGATAGTATGTTTATAGGATATTCCCAAATAGTGCAGCTTATAGATTTTTGGTTACTAAACGTGATAACCAACATAATAGAGGTTAATACAATAGTTGGAACCAAAAATGCAGATTTCTTTGAAAATATTTTTCTAATAAAGCGTTATATGAAAAAACATGCGCCTCATAGCATAGCTAAAAAAGAACAATTGAGCACTCTGATATAGAACCTAGAAAAAGTAAAAGAGGAAGGAAATAAACTAATTTTGAAAATAATTTCTATATCTTTCTTGTTGATAATGACCCTTAAACATATAATGAGGCAATAACTTCACGTGATGCATCTTTATGGAAAAAAGCAATTCATAGTGAATTGGAGTAAATAATAACTAACCAAACATGAGAGTTAGTTGACTTACCACCTAGTGCTAAAACTATTAGATGTAAATGGATCTTTAAAAAGAAGTTGAAATGTGATGGGTCAATAGATAAATTTAAAACACGATTGGTTGCTAAAGGCTATAGACAAAGGAAAGACATTGACTTCTTTGACACTTTTGCTTCTGGAACTGGAATTTCTTCTATTAGAGTTTTGATTTCTTTAGCTGCCATTAATAATCTTGTAATTTACCAAATGGATGTTAAAACTCTATTTTTAAATGGTGAATTAGAAGAAAAATTTTATATGGATCAACCTTAAGGTTATGTAGTTTCTGGTAATGATCATAAAATGTGTAAATTAGTAAAATCATTGTATAGCCTGAAACAAGCTCTCAAACAATGGCATGATAAATTTGACAGCGTGTTAGTATCAAATGTTTTCTTGATAAATAAGGCAAATAAATATATATATAGTAAATCTACAAATAACACGTGTGTAATTATATGCTTGTATGTAGATGACATGCTTATTTTGGAAACTAATCTTGAAATCATCAATGAGATTAAAAATTTTTTGGCCTCTAGCATTGATATGAAAGATATAGGAGAATCATATGTAATTTTAGGAATAAAATTAACTAGAATAGGTGACGGTATCATGCACTCTCAAGAGCACTTCGTTGAAAAGATACTAAGAAAACTTGATCACTTTAATTATAAACCTGTTTCCACACCTTATGATGCTAACTCTCAATTAAAGAAAAATAGAGAGCAAAATGTATCGCAATCTGAGTATGCTTAAATTATTGGTAGGTTGATTTATTTGATGAACTGCTCTAGACCTGGCATTGCATATGCATTTGGTAGATTGAGAAAATACACTCAGAATCCTAACAAGGAACACTGGACAGCTCTAACCCAAGTACTCAGATACTTGAGAGGTACTCATGACTATGGGTTGATGTATAATGGATTTTCCACTATCCTAGAGGGGTATAGCGATGCTAACTAAATCTTTGACTCAGATGAGATGAAATCCACAAGTAGATATGTATTCATTATTAGTGGGGGTGCAATGTCATGAAAATCTTCTACACAGACCTGCATAGATCGGTCCACTATGGAATCCGAGTTCATAGCCTTGGAGAAAGCTGCATCTGAGGCTGAGTGGCTTAGAAATCTTTTAGAAGATATCCCTATATGGATGAGACCGGCTCCGTCTCTGTCTATGCATTGTGATTGCCACGCTCTTATAGCTCGAGTAAAGAATAAAATATATAATGGGAAAAACAGACATATAAGCCTAAGACATAATATTGTGAGGCAGTTGCTTGAGTCTAGGGTGACATCCCTAGATTTTGTGAGGTCAAAGATAAATTTGGCCGATCCTTTAACAAAACCACTAGATATAAAGCTAGTGACTGATACATCGAGGGGGATGGGAATTATGTCTCTAAAAAAGGTTAACAATGATGGTAACCCAACCTTTGTGAATGGAGATCCCAGGAAGTAGGTTCATATGGGTAAAAACAAGTTACTAGTTGACCAGGCAGTGCACTATCACTTATATCTTTAAAGAATCCCTTCCTATGGTGTCGATAGTGCAAAACTATAACGTAAGAGGTTGAATCGATATTCTTAATGAATTTCATATCCCTTATGGGTGGTGTGTTTAGTTGCAGTACACATTTAATAAATTCACCTATATGAGTGTGGAGGTGGGGCTGCCTCCTATGAGAGTCTAGGCAAACTCTCTAGAGTACTTATGAAAATCCAAGTAGGGCACAAGGCTTATTCGCGTCAACCCGTTATGAACAATTTCGATACAGAGTTAACAATATGGGTGGTTAGTTGTCTGAATTATAATAAGAAGTTTTGGTTCATAGAAACATAGCTTCACCAATTTTTCTGTAAATCATGGCTTACTTCCCTTAGGGCTGATTCATAGTTCAAAAGACACCAGTTTTGATGCATTGGGTTCTCATGGTCCTATAGTTACATATGGTTACTTTTGTAGTCATTTTTTGTATTTTGAAATATGTGGGGATTGTTGTATATATAGGTATTTAAGGTATTTCAAAATACCTAACGACTAGTAGTTAGAGTGTTATCCTCAGACCACAACAATTTTTGTGTACACTGGTTCTACAATTGGTTCTTCTTATTCAAATACCACTATATTTCTGTTACTACTTTGTTAAATCGTATTCACAACTGAGGACTTACCGAAGCTATTCAACTTCCTCTACAACACTAGTGTACGACTATTCAACTTCCTCTGCAATACAAGTGTATGTCTAGAGAGGAATTTGTTGTTGTATCCTGGAGGGTGGGACGTTGTAACCTGCTCCATTGATACATCGTCTCAGAGGGGCGAATTTACTCTTAAGGCAATGTGTTGACACGCCTCAATGAAGTTCACTACTAAGACCTACCGAATATGTTCAACTTCCTCTGCAATACGAGTGTACGACTGTTCAACTTCCTCTGCAATACCAGTGTACGTCTGCAAAGGAATTTGTTATTGTATGTGGGAAGTCGTAATTGGCTCCACCGAAACATCGTCTCATAAGGGCGAATCTACTTTTAAGGGCAATGTGTTGACACGGCTTAGTGAAGTTCGCTCTAATCATTTGTTTAATTTTCTGTTCCCAATTGTTTCCTAGGCAAAGCAGTATCTCAGTTCTCTTCTTATTTGCCTAAATTTTTACAACACTTTAGTCTCGGTTTTTTACAACACTTTAGTCTGTGTAAGAATTTCTGGGGCCAAGAAATCTTCTTATTTGTCATGGGCTTGTCTGATATAGATTATTTTTACTTATATAACAAAATATAATTGATTGATTATAAATGAGTATTTGTAAAATGGACCAACTCAGCGCAAAAATGAGGTGGAGCCTTAAACTAACTTGTTGGCATAAAACATGAAGCTTTTCAACCCATGAGAGCTGATATCTCCATGTCCTCTGAAGGCACGATGATCTATTAATTTCTTCCCAAATGCACACCATATCTGATAGTGTGGGGTTGCTTCCCAAGCTTGCCTCACTCTCTTATTAGCACAACCACAACCACCACAACAAGAGAAGGCATGGTGGTTTCTTTCTTCCCAAGTGCACCACGATCAGACACCGTCGAGTTGCTTCCCGAGCCTGCCTCGCTCTTATTGGCACAAACCACCACGCCAACAAGACATCAACTCAACCACCAACCAGTGGACCCAAAATTTTTTGTGATGGGGCCAACCTTTAACACAATAAAAAAAAAATTCAAGGCATCGTAATAATTCTATTGATTAAATTTATCATTGTTCATTGATAACATTTACTTTATTATTAAAAATTTTGAAAAAAAAAATTTACTTTATTATTTTTTAATTTATCTATTAAAAATTAAATGAATTTATTAATTTAAATTGTTTTTATAGATACAGAGAGAGGGGACAAAGACTCAAAGAGAGAGAGGGTAGGGATAGAGAGAGAAATATTGGAGAGAGAGAGAGAGAGAGGGGACGAAGAGAGAGATTTAAAAAAAATTAGGGGGGCCTAGTGGAGTTTTTTTTGTAATTTTAGGAGGGACAAGGGGTTATATATAAGTATATAATTTAAAAAATAAGAGTATATAAGAGGGGGAAAAAATTTTGAGTGGAGGCAAATGCTCCCACTAGGCCCAACATGGGTCCGTCCCTGCCACCAACGGAGGGTTGAATTTATAATACCATTTATATGATCTAAATGACAAGTATATCTATATATATATATATATATACCTTGTTAATGAGAATTCTGCAGTTAACGAACTGTGTTATGATTAAAAGGAATGCAAATTTCTGGTATATAGGCTAGGAACACCTATCTTATTCATCTCATGTCAAACATATTCTTCATTACTTTGGCTTACAAAGATTACAATCACCATAATATTCTCATCGAGTAATATAGTGCACTCTTTTCTTTTTGGGTTTTATTTATACCCAATATGCAGTCATACTTGTACTAGAATGGGGGTGGACTTGCATTCTGTCTTCATATTACTAATTTTTATTTTAAATATTACCAGAAAATGCACACATTAACACAAGATCAAGATCAAACAGAGCGAGAAATTGGTGATTAATGAACAAAAACACTTGCAAAAATTGCACAACTGTCATAGACAAAGTAACTATAAACTTCCACACAAGGCTAATATGGTAATAAACCAAAAAATTTCCTTTACCATTTCTAGCTACAACTTTTTCTGAAACTTTTGACAGTAGAGCCTCTTGATCTTTTCAATAACCAATATAATTGATTGACTGGATGAAGATGTGAAGTCCACATGAAGCATGAGAAGCTTTTGGCATGCATTAAGCTAGGCACAAGTTGGAAAACATGTGGTAAGAAAGGGAAGTGGGCTATATAGGAGTGTTGTTACCCCCTCTTTTTCCCAAGTCAACTACTCCTGCATTATTCTTCCCTAACTACTCCTGAATTGGCCACTCTAGGAATCCAAATAAGTTGCTTCAAAGCCTCCCAATGGTTGGCCCTCGACATCCTCACGGACTACCTCCAAGCCCTGGCCAAGTCCACCGCCACCTCTGGCCGGACTCAATCCAACCTCTTCGACGTCGTTTGCACCTTCAAAGAGCTCTACTCCATACAAGGCTTTCGCGGTGCATAAAAAAAGTAGTAAAAAGATCTGGTAATTGATTCTGAACAGAACGGTATGAGGATGGTGCTGGTATAAGTTGTTTTTCTTCCTTGTCGTCTTGATGACATTTTTGTTATTTTTCATATAAAAAAAAAGATGTCCAGTAAACATAGCATGTTTTGCATTAATTAAAAAGGAAATAAAGAATTCAACAAATGAAAACAGAACAATCACCCTCCACAACTAACTTGCTTAAACACATGGATTGATCTTCAAGAAGCCCCACTACAGAAGCTAGGAAGCCTAGGATAGTAGCTTTAATTCCAATGATGTTTACCTAAAATCAAACAAGCCAGATTGCAAAGAGGACATCTATCAAAACTAAATTTCACTCTACCCATTGGAGGAACTACAAACGAGTGGGTTGGTAATTTCAGGTCATGCAAGAGCACAAAAAGACGCCAATCACCCACCATGAAATTCAGAGAAACACATCCCTTTCTCCACCACCAAATCCTCAAAAGGAAATTACTGAAAGAAAATAGACAGACAGACATACAGGATGACTTGTCCAACCAATTTATTATAGATTCCAACATAATATATATCATTTTCTATGCACATCATAAGAAGTAAAATTATTGGGCATCATATATATATATACACACACACACACACAAGAGTGTGTGAACCAAAAAAAATAAAAATGTGTTTCCAAGATGCAACTTACTTTTAAATAAAATTAGATGGAGAAAATGCATTTAACAGAACAAGTGACTTTAGTTAGAGCTGAATGAAGGAAAAAAGTTTTGGAGCCAACCCTAAGTAATTCAGAATATGGTTTAATGGAGTTGAGACAAAAGATATACACAGAACATGCAAAGCCCTCAGGAGAAATGAATTCTATGTACTCCACAAATGCAGTATCATGTCAATATACAGATTTGATTAAGCTGTCTAACAGAGTAACAGAGACTTCATTTTGGCTCAAGTATCTAGGTACAATACCAATTAATCAAAACCGTGCAAAACTGGAAGAGAAGGATCAGCTGGAGTATCAGCTATAACAAATACCTATTCCTAATACAAAGATGAAAGTCTTACTGAGCAGAAACTTCAGTCAGGTACTCGGCACATCTGATCTCAACAAAGCCTTTTTCCCAACTAAATTAGAGTCAGGTACTCCCACTGCTCTATAAAATTGCATACACATGCTTCACATTTCAAGGATCAGGATAGAAATTCAACAGGTTTTTAGAGAAGATGAACAGAACCAACTTATGATTGTTTCTCTGACTTTTCTTTTTCAATAACAAATGGTAAAAAATTTCTATGTGGTTTTATTTAATAACAAATGGTAATAATTTTTCCAACTTCCCTCGATCTCATCCCTCTTTTCTAATATCTTTAATCCTTGCTCTTAATAAATGTACTGTGATCCATGTCTCTAGTTCTTCTTTACCTCGTCAGCAAGTTTACATACATCTCTCTACAAATCCTGCGTGCTTAACTTGTGATACAAATCATCGACAGCAGCTACAAATTGCATTAATTTCCATGTAACACTACTTATAGCACAGAATAATTCCAACTTCCCACAATCTCCTCCCTCTTTTCTAATATCTTTAATCCACGCTCTTAATAAATGTATCACGATCCATGTCTCTAGTTCTTCTTTTCCTCATCAGCAAGTATACCTACATCTCTCTACAAATCCTGTGTGCCTAACTTGTGATACAAGTCATCTACAGCAGCTACAAATTGCATTAATTTCCAAGTACACTACTTATAGCACAGAATAATAGAATATAGAAATTCTTTGCTTAGCACAGTAGTTTTATTGAAAAGTTATAATCAAACAGAAAGGAGAATGCACAATATAAGACACAGGTATACCCAAATTATCTACATGTATTGCAAAAACTAACCATCTATCCTTTCTTCAAACAAAATGCAAAACATGTTGTAATTTAGCAAGAACAAAGGAAAATAGGAGTACTGAAATACCCTTAGATATACAGCTCAAGTTACAATAGCAAAATTCTTATGGCAGCAGAGCATCCAGCATATCTGGATGAAGCCAGAACTAAGGCCTATGTTGTCTATAACATCATATGGCACCCCTACCAAAAACATGAAGGCAAGAAAAACCTTCCAAGAAATTGTCATTCTTGAACACTAGTTTTATTGGGTTAACAGTTAACACATTTCTATCTAGGTTGTATATCTGCTCTATGACATATATCTCGCTCTTTTCAAACTCGCACAATTTCACGCCTGGTAATTGGGAACTCCCTTCCCAAAACTAAATCCCAAGCCTGCTTTTCCAGCTCCCAAAACTTCCAAAATTGATGGGAAACCTATCTGCAAAGTCTGGTTAACTCAAACAAAAATCCATGTTAAAGCAAAAATGAAATTTTAATGTGTATCATACACTTCCTAACACATCCTAAAAAATTTCCATAGTCTTTATTTCAGGTTATTAGAATTTCTTAATATGCTACATTGCATTTGCATTTATTTTTAAAGCTTCATTTCCTGTTGCAGTTTCCCCTACTGTTTCCCATACCCAGTTTCAATTTGGTAAGTAGCTTCTTTTCCTTCCTATTTTTGGATGATATTTATGACATATCCTTCACTACAGCCCTCTCAGGAGAACTTCAACTATTTTTGCCCAATTTGCAGTTCTTGGTCATTCTGCTTCTATGGCAATTTAATCAAAGGATCTAAGACCACAAAGTCAAATTAAGCCTCGCAGTATAAAATAAACAGCCTGAAGCAATAATTTCTTTCAAGAAGTCAATTGCACTCAAAGTTCTGAACACACTTTTATATGGATAAAAAAAAATTGAAACCACTTTATAGAGGGCACACAATTTGCAGCAAGAGCCGTGCTTTCCATTGATATTGTAAAAGGATAATTTTCTAAAACATCAAGAGGTTCATAGAACATCCTAAAACAAAAGCTTCAAGTAATACCCGAGTTAAAAGGTAAAACAATACACCTAGCATGATAGACACCGGTAGTGCAGGCAAAGCTTTCTGATAAAATGCAAGGAGAATTAGAGTAACACCAAGACCGGCTATGATAGCAAGATAACATGCGTAAACTGTCATAAAGTCATACATTGCTGCCCTTCCAACTAAAACGCTGTAGAAGATGAAATCCCCCAGCCCCAGTTTTATTGCACCAGATGATCCCAACCCAATTCCTTCGAGCGCCAAATTTTCCCTCGACACAACATTCTCCTGTAGATGCATCTGAACATTTAGTCTTTGTTCAATCAATGGTGCAGAGAGATCAGAATCCCTAACCCGTCCCTCTTCAATATTAACCGAATTTCTCTCACCGCTTCCTACAGCTAAAAGTGATCCAAGAGTCGAATTCGAGTCCGAAACAGAATTGGCATCCAAATTAGAATTAGATCCAGAATTTGCATTTTCACTCGGATCAGAACCAATACCCCTCCCATCTCTCCATACCCTCCTCTGAACTACCCCAGCTCTCGCACCCGAATCATGGTAAGTAACAGGCCGAGCCTCATAAACCAAAGCTGGAATATCTTCATCCCTCGATATTGCAAGCTCTACCAAGAGCCTTAATGGCCCACCGGGCAACAAAACTGCAGCAAGATCATAGAGTGCCATGGCAACCAAAAGTACCCAAGTGGTCCATTCAGGCAAAAGAGTAAACCAATAAGCAACCAACACCCCAATAGCAACCAAATAAGCTTGTGTCACCAAAATGGCCATTTTTGACATAAACACAGCCATCACTCCAACAACAGCGAAATTAAACAACACCAACAGAAATGTGATGCAATCAATAGGAAAGTTGAAATCTTGGATTAAGAACAAAGCAATTTCACCACCCATGAATCCCAAAACAAGGAAAGCAGAGAAACCCATGTAGTATTTCAAGAACTTGGTGCATCTAAGGTAGAAAAGGAGGACCAAAATGAAGGTAACAACAGTGACAACCGCAATAAATACAAGTGAGTTCAAAAGAGCACCTTCGAGTTTGTCCCAGAATGAATCTGAGCTGTCCTCAGTGTAAGCAATCGTGGCTATAGTGGTGATCGATGATGAAGAAGTTGAGTCATTGCTGAGGATGGTGACTAGAATGACTACCAACAACATGCAAATTGAAACTGGTGTTACAATTCTGACGATTTCTTCTCCAAGGGATTCAAGAATGCTTGTGGGTCTTCGGTTTCGGTCCATTGGCGTTCCTAATCTATCAATTATGGGTTCTTGGTGGAGTTTCCTGTTTTGGGGTTAATGGGTGTCTGAGATATGATAGGGGAATAGGTCGAGAAATGGTATAATTTTAGGCATTTTGACCTTTGAATGAACCAATAGGGTTTGGAGACCATTCGGTGAATTCAGCGGCCGGGGGAGGGGCACATCACAAGAAATTAAAGAACCATGGTTAGTTTAAACGGCATCGTGTAGAGAAGCAAAATTCAAATTAACCCAAGGCTCCGTTTTAAGGTGAAAGTAAAGTGAAGGTAAAGAAAACAAATTTTCTATCATGTAGCATTTTTCAAGAAAATAATAAAAAATTATCATTTTATAGTTTGAATACCATGAAACTTATAAGAAAAGAAAGGAAATTATTGTAAGTTCATAAAACTTTATCAAGAAATCAAAAAAATTTTGTGTTTTTTGTAAGAAAATTTTATAAAAAAATTAGCTGTTTATGAAAGTAATTTTTCTTTAAAAAAATTATTTTCCTGCTAACCAAACTTCTAAAGTGTTCAAATTTTTTTTATATAAACCTCTTATACTAACTAAACTCCATTTAACCTCCTTGACGTTTTCAAAAATCCATCAACCTTTTGTTAGTTTGCCGTCACAACATCACAGCAAGAACATCACATGAGTGTCATGTGTAAAGATTGACTCTCTATATGTGACACCCCCTAATTAGACCTTTTCCAATAACCCTAGACTCTCCCAACGGAAGTCTAGCATAATATGTGTATCTCAATAACATGAATCAATCCAAACTCAACCTAATATGTGTATCTCAATTACATGAATCAATCCAAGCTCAACCTCTACCTAGGTTTACTAAATCTCCAAAACCAGAATTTTCAGGTGACGATAACACGCCACCAAAAGTCACACGACACATAATGAAAACATTTAAATACAATGCACAGTCACATAAAACATGCTTAACACATAGTACATAACATACTGCACATAGCACATAAAACTTAACATGCTTTATTAAATATAATAGACAACACATGATATGTAATATTGTTACTCAAGATATGACCCTAGAGGGGGGGGGGTGAATAGGGTCTTAGGCAAATAATTAAATCAAATCCCAGAATTGATTATGATAGGCAATGAATAATGAGATAATGAAGGAATTTAAACAAGCACAATATAAAAGATTAGAGATAGAGATATTCAAACACAATCAACACAAGGATGTAGCGTGGTTCGGAAACTCCTACTCCACGACTCAAGATCCCTTCTTGAGATTTTCCCCAATCCACTATGGCTCTTCCTTGTTGGTGGAGAGCAAACCCTTACAATGGAGAACACAAGCTCCCTCTTGCTAAGTGAACTTCTTCACTTAGTCTTCTAGGGTTCAGCAACCCTTAACAACTGATGTAGAACAGAATTTGTGATAAAAAGAATGTCTCTTTAAGAAGAAAACACAACTTCAAGCTCTCAATACTATAGTTAAAGTTGAATCACAAGTTTGAAGCTCAAGTGTATTGAATGATGGTAGATTGCTATAAATGTTTCTCAATAAATGCTCAAGAGAATTGTTCTATCTTCATAAATGCAGAGCATATCAATATATATATAGCCTTTGCAAAATATAGCTGTTGGAAGGTAGTTGTGAGCATTAAATGCACTGAACTAGCCGTTGTATTCAAATTCAGCTACTTTCAGTCGGCTGAAAATAAAGTTTCAGTCAGCTGAAAAGATGCTCTAAAAATATCCAAGTGTTCTGTCACTTTCAGTCGCCTAAAAGTGCATTTTCAGTCGCCTGAAAGTTCATTTTCAGTCGCCTGAAAAACCACTTTCAGTCGCCTGAAAGTGCATTTTCAGCAGGCTGAATCTGCACTTTCAGCTGGCTGAAAATTGATTTTCAGTAAGCTGAAATTTAAAAGTCTTAAAAAGATTTTCAACAAAGTGAAGGAAAGACTTTTGACCTTTTTTTAAAAAAATATCCCTAGGGCTTTAAGAGTTTCTTAGTGATCAAATGACCAGAGATGATATATATGAGAATGCATCATGGTCATGTAATGCAAGTGAGCTTCAAACAAGTTATTCAAAAGTAACTTTGACAAATTAAGTTCTATCTCTCACCAAGCTATAACTACCCCATTTCTTCATGCTTGAAATGTCTTGAAGCTTTGAGTTATTTCCTTCTTCTTCTCTGAATGTTTTTCTCATGTCATTGTCTCCTTTCATGATCATTCCACCATGTGAATGCCTCCTTTGTTTATGACAATTATCCTAAGCAATCACTCAATTTAGACGTTAGTGTTTAACATCATTAATGATTTGTTATCATCAAAATTACTGGATTACCCTTAGGTTAAAACCTTTGGGTCAACAATCTCCCCCTTTTTGATGGTGACAAATCATTGATGTGTTCTTAGCAGATATGGAGTTGCATCTAAAAGTGCTCCCCCTGTCAATATGCATAATTTGAACACAATATTGAAGAGATGACAATTTTAGCATGTCTTTACATGGTATATGCATTTGTTAAGCTCATTAGTCATGCTTCAAATGTAAATTCAAGATAAACACATTGATCATGATTTCTATGTATGGAGATAATCAATCTCCCCCTATCGATATGCTTTCATTTAAAAGGAAAACAAAAAAATTTTGTGAAGGAAAAGATATTTTAAGTTCACAACTCAACCAATAAACCATCAATCATATCCCATCCTCCTTTAAGCATCAATCATCAAAAGTTATATCATTGAATTCTCATAGCATTCATAATGCAACTCATGTATGCATTAATCATCACACAATCATCATTGAATTCGCAAGAATAAGCATAAGCATAATCATGATCTAATATTGAGAGAAATTTCATAAATAGCATCAAGGCATTAAAAACATGAATGTTAAAAACATATTCATAATAAATGCCATAAGTTCATTCAAGAGTCAAAATAAAATGTCTAAGTTCAAGCAAGAGGATAATGCCAATGATCATGAAGGCTAAACCTTAAACTAATCCCATCCATAAACTATCCATAAACTAACACATCATCATATGTTTTTCTCCCCCTTTGGCAACATCAAAAAGAAGGGGTAGAACTGATGTCATGGCGCCGAAGAGCGAGAAGGAATGGAGAAGAAATGCTGAATATCAGCTAGCCTGGCAGTGATGTCATGAAGTTGTTTCCTAGTGGTCTCCGAATCCTCTTGGTACTCAGTCCTGAATTGTACAAGATCATTGCTCAAGGTGTCCACTTTTTCTTCAGTCCTACGAGAGATAACAAGCTGGTCATCCATCCGGGATATAAGTTGGCTCATCATTGAGGAGTGAGCATCCATGAGAAGTGGAACATCCGCCGGCATAGGCACAGAGTGCTCAGCCTCTTCCTGTTCTTCCTCATCATTATCAGTTTCTTCTTCATCTTCATTTTCTTCATCTTCACCATGGACAGGAGCTTCACCTCTTGGACAATGCCAGTATCCATTGGCGTCTTGCTCCATTTTCATAAGACGGAGGGTAGTGTGATTTAGAAAATCTCTTGGTCCAACAGTCCAAGATTCCTCCTCAGCAAGATCCACTTGGTGTGCCTCGAAGATTCGTGTAAGGGGCAAGGCATAGTAGCACTGAGTTGCCTTGGTTTTGCTCTCTATCATGTGATGATAAATGATATGGGCAAGATCCGGTTTCTTCTCATTGAGCAAGCACCAGATAATGAACACTTCCATGCAAGAAACATCTGAACGACCACCAGACTTGGGCAAAATAGTGTATGAAATTATATTGTGCAGAAGTCTAGCCTCAAATGTTAATCTATTTGCATACACTCTTCCTATATTTGTGATCGACTGATCATTGCAAATTTGTCGGACAGCAGTGAGTGGATCAAAACCATGAACATATGCCCACTTATGTGTTTGAAAAAATTGAAAGTCTCCTTTGGGAATTCTTAGATAAGTTCTTAGTTCAGATTTTGAAAAGGAGATTTTCTTCCCTTTGGCAAATGAGACTAACTCTGTAGAGTCTCTGTCTTCCTCCAAGTGAGCATAAAAAATTCTAACAAGCTTCGGATAAACAGGTTTTTGAAGTGAAACAAATTTTCCCCACCCAATGGCATTGAACAAAGCATACGTATTCAAATGATGTTTAGCACAAGTGGTAGGATTAACAATCTTACCTCTGGCCACATGCTTGTTGATGAAATCCTTTTCATATATGGCTTTGATTTCAGGGGATGTAAATAGCCTGAGATTGGGTGCCACAAGAGGAGTCGAACTCTCGCCAGAATCATGTCTCCCTTTGGTGCGTCTCTCTTCTGTCAATCGCACATTGGATCGTTTCCTTGTGAATGATCGTGGAGGCATGGTGAGATATAGGAGTGGAGAGGATTGGGGGATGGAAGAATGAGGTTAAATGAAGGGAATGAGACCAGTCAGAGAGAGAGAAGACAGAAGCGAATGCTGGGGCGAAAGAGAAGTTGCAGAGGCTAGGGTTGGGTTTTCGTAAAATGAGGAGAGAGTGAGGCAGCTATATATATAGATCGACATTTTCAGGCGGCTGAAAGTTGACTTTCAGGCGACTGAAAGTTGATTTTCAGTCGGCTGAAATGTGATTTTCAGGTGACTGAAAGTCATGTTTCAGTTGGCTGAAAGGTTAGTTTCAGGCGGCTGAAAATGGCAGAGGATGAAGCTGAAATATGAGATCAAGTATGGATTACCTCATTCTCTTTTGCCATTCCAATATCTCTTCTAATTTTACAAAAACGATCTTCTTGAAGAGGTTTTGTAAGAATATCGGCCAATTGATATTCGGTACTTACAAACGTGAGCTCAATATCACCCTTAGACACATGATCTCTCAAAAAGTGGTGTCTAATCTCAATGTGTTTGGTCCTAGAGTGCTGAATGGGATTTTTGGAAATACATATCGCACTTGTATTGTCACACCTGATAGGTATGTGATCAAATGTAAGTCCAAAGTCCTCAAGTTGTTGTTTAATGTAGAGCGTTTGTGCACAACAACTACCGGCGGCCACATATTCGGCTTCCGCCGTTGATAATGCCACAGAATTTTGTTTCTTACTAGACCATGATACAAGAGAGTGTCCTAGGAAGTGACAAGTACCACTAGTGCTTTTTCTATCTATTGTGCATCCGGCAAAATCGGCATCCGAATAACTTATGAGGTTAAAGGATGTAAACCTAGGAAACCAAAGTCCCAAATCAATTGTGCCACTCAAATACTTGAAGATACGTTTTACGGCACTTAGATGAGATTCTTTGGGACATGATTGAAACCTTGCACATAAGCAAACACTAAACATGATGTCCGGTCTACTTGCTGTTAAGTAAAGAAGACTTCCAATCATTCCTCTATATTTCTTGATATCAACATCTTTTCCCTTCTCATCCTTGCCAAGTTTAGAGGTGTTACTCATAGGGGTTTTTGCATGTTTGGCATCCTCCAAGCCAAATTTCTTTAGCAAATCCTTAACATATTTGGATTGGCAAATAAATATACCATCCAATGATTGTTTGATTTGCAATCCTAAGAAGAAGTTAAGTTCACCCATCATGCTCATCTCAAACTCATTTTGCATTTTAGAGGCAAACTCTTTGCATAACTTCTCATTTGTTGATCCAAAAATTATATCATCGACATAAATTTGAATAATCAACAAATTTTCATCAATGGTTTTTGTAAAAAGCGTATTGTCAATTTTTCCTCTAACAAAACCATTTTCTAGTAGAAAACCACTAAGTCTTTCATACCAAGCTCTAGGAGCTTGCTTCAATCCATACAAGGCTTTTGATAATTTGAAAACATGGCTTGGAAGATCATGACTTTCAAATCCCGGAGGTTGTTCTACATAGACCTCTTCTTCTATAAGGCCGTTCAAGAATGCACTTTTCACATCCATTTGATATAACTTAAAGTTCTTATGTGAGGCATAGGCAAGGAGCATTCTAATTGCTTCTAATCTAGCTACCGGTGCAAAAGTTTCCTTATAATCAATTCCTTCTTCTTGGTTAAAACCTTGGGCAACAAGTCTAGCTTTGTTTCTCACAATAATGCCCGATTCATCTTTCTTATTTCTATACACCCACTTAGTGCCTATGATGGTTTGATCCTTAGGTCTAGGAACTAACTTCCAAACTTGATTTCTTTCAAATTGACTAAGTTCTTCTTGCATAGCTAAGATCCAAGACTCATCATTTTCGGCCTCAAGAAAATTCTTCGGCTCTATTTGAGACACAAAAGCCAAATGATTACACATATCTCTAAGTTGAGATCTTGTACCTACACCCATGGATGGATCACCTATAACTTGATCAAGAGGATGATTGTGGACAATTCTCCAACTTCTAGGGAAGGCATCATTAGGATCATTTTGGATGATCTCATTATTGACATCCTTATTTTGAGGACTTTGTGAAGGCTCACATATTTTGTCACTAATCTCTAGTTCATCAACACTTTTCTCAAGATCAACAATTTCATCATCCATATTATTCTTCGGAGCACAAGGAAGAGATTCATCAAATACTACATGAATAGATTCTTCAACTACTAGAGTCCTTTTGTTGAAAACTCTAAATGCTTTACTTCTTGTTGAATATCCTAGGAAAACACCTTCATCGGATTTAGCATCAAATTTTCCTAGGTTATCTTTGTCATTTAGCACAAAGCATTTACACCCAAACACTTTAAAATACCCAATATTGGGTTTCTTACCATTCCATAGCTCATAGGGTGTCTTATCAATCTTCTTTCGAATAACAACTCTATTTATGACATAGCAAGAAGTACTAACGGCTTCGGCCCAAAAATATCTAGGTAAATTGTGCTCATTGAGCATAGTCCTAGCCATTTCTTGAAGAGATCTATTCTTTCTTTCAACAACCCCATTTTGTTGAGGAGTCCTAGGAGCCGAAAGATTGTGATTAAATCCATTTTCATCACAAAATCTTTCTAAGTCTTGGTTTTCAAATTCTCTACCTCTATCACTTCTAATGGACTTAATTTTGTAGTCCTTTTCGTTTTGAACTTTTCTACAAAATTTGGCAAAGGTTGCGTGTGTCTCATTCTTGTGAGTAAGAAAGAAAACCCAACAAAGTCTAGTGAAATCATCAACAATCACAAATGCATAGAGCTTTCCACCTAGACTAGCAACTCTTTCCGGACCAAATAGATCCATGTGGAGTAGTTCTAAAGGTCTAGAGGTTGTGATGTCCTTTTTCCTTTTAAAAGAGGATTTGACTTGCTTCCCTAATTGGCAAGCACTACAAGTCTTGTCTTTTATGAACTTAGCCTTAGGGAGGCCTTTGACTAAGTCTTTCTTGGACAATTTTGAAATCAAATCCATGCTAGCATGACCTAATCTTCTATGCCACAACCAACTATTATCACTAGAGGAAATAAAGCAAGTAACATTTTGATCAAGCAATTCACAAAGAAGGATAGTGTACAAGTTACCATGTCTATGAGCAATGAAAATTTGTAAACCATCTTTTTCAACTATGCAACATCCCGATTTAAAGATAACATCAAAACCTTTATCACACAATTGACTAATGCTAAACAAGTTATGCTTTAATCCTTCTACAAGAAAAACATCATCAATAGAAGAGGAGGAGGATATACCTATAGTGCCAACGCCCACAATTTTACCTTTTGAATTGTCTCCAAAGGTGACATTGCCTCCATCATATGGTTTGAGGGAGATGAATTTAGAGCGATCTCCCGTCATATGCCTTGAACATCCGCTATCAAGAAACCACTTGTCTTTGGGGATTGAAGAAGATTTTAAGCAAACCTACAAGACAAACCTAGGTGACTTCTTTTGGTACCCAAATCATTTTGGGTCCTATTGGGTTAGCAATCATAGGAAATGTTCCTTTTGGAACCCAAATCATCTTAGTCAATTTTCTTCTTCTAAATGGACAAGCAAAGATCTTATGTCCCAATTTCCTACAAAGATTGCATACAAAGTAATTAAAGCTAAATTGAGATCTTTTGACAAAGAAGTGATTCAATGGTTTGAACTTGTCATTCTTGGAGGAAGGCCTTTTGATCAAGGATTTTTGTTTGTCGTAAAGATTATATCCAATCCCTTCTTTGTTATAAACATCTCTTTGTCTACCAAGAAGAATAGTTAAATTCTTTCTTCCTTTGGTAAATTTTGCAAGAACATCCACTTGATCCTCAATAATTTTCTTCAAGTTATCAATTTCGGATTGAGAGTCATTTGAAGAAAATATGTTTGAAGAAAAATTTTCTCTTTCACTCTTTAACAAAACATTTTCACTTTGAATTTCTGAAATAGAGGAAGACAAACATTCATTTTCTTTTCTCAAAGAATCATTTTCATTTTGAGCATTAGAAATTTTTTGAGAAAGAGATGAGTTTTTTTCTTTAAGAGTGGAGTTCTTCAAAATTACTTTTTCTAGCTCTTTATGCAAATCCTCAAAAGCACATTGCAATTCATCATATGAAATTAATGGAGAAGTTTCAAGGTTAGAATTTACCTCATCATCAATTGCCATAAGGCAAAGATTTGCAACCTCATTGCTTGTGTCGCATTCCGAATCGCTTGAGTCGGAATCATCCCATGTGGCTTTCATAGCAACCTTCTTACTTTTATCTTTTCTTGGCTTGCGACAATCCTTTAGAAAGTGTCCCAATTTGCCATAATTGTAACAAGTAGGAGGTTCCCTTTTACTTGAATCTCCTTTTGGCTCATCTCTCTTGAAGGGTCTTCTCTTGGGGAAAGGTTCCCTTCTTAAAAACTTCTTGAACTTGTGAGCAATGAATGCCATGTCATCCTCATCATCACTAGACCCACTTCTGTCAATTTCTTTCAAATCTTGGAGAGATGATTTCAATGCTAAGGTCTTCTTTGGATTAGCTATTTCTTGACGACTACCAACTTGAATCTCATGAGTCATAAGCGATCCCATAAGGTCTTCAAGACTCAATGTGTCAAGATCCTTAGCTTCTTGAATAGCCGTTGCCTTTGCATCCCAACTTGTAGGAAGACACCAAAGCACCTTTCTAACATTGTCTGAGTTAGAATAGGTTCTACCAAGATGAGACAAGCTATTAACAATGTTAGTAAATCTAGTAAACATTTCATTAATAGACTCACTTGGAAGCATGCTAAAAAGCTCATATTCACGAATCAACATACTAATTTTGGTAGCTCTAACTTGCTTAGTGCCCTCATAGGTCACTTCTAATTTGTCCCAAATTTCTTTGGCTGTTTTACACGCCGAAATTCTATTGAATTCGGATTTGCTTAAAGCACAAAACAAATTAGTAATAGCTTTAGCATTGATTTGGATTAGCTTTCTATCACCATCGGTCCATTCTTCCTCATCCTTGGGAACTTTCATATTATCAACATTTTTCATAGGAACTAAAGGCCCTTTACAAACAACTTCCCAGACTTGATAATCAATGGATTGGAGAAAGAATATCATTCTAGGTTTCCAATAATTATAGTCGGTGCCATCAAACCAAGGTGGCCTATTGTTTGATTGTCCTTCCATATGAGAGGCACCTTGCATGTTTGCCATGATCGAACTCTAAGACGGTTAGGTCAAAAACTAGAGCCCTAGCTCTGATACCAATTGTTACTCAAGATATGACCCTAGAGGGGGGGGGGTGAATAGGGTCTTAGGCAAATAATTAAATCAAATCCCAGAATTGATTATGATAGGCAATGAATAATGAGATAATGAAGGAATTTAAACAAGCACAATATAAAAGATTAGAGATAGAGATATTCAAACACAATCAACACAAGGATGTAGCGTGGTTCGGAAACTCCTACTCCACGACTCAAGATCCCTTCTTGAGATTTTCCCCAATCCACTATGGCTCTTCCTTGTTGGTGGAGAGCAAACCCTTACAATGGAGAACACAAGCTCCCTCTTGCTAAGTGAACTTCTTCACTTAGTCTTCTAGGGTTCAGCAACCCTTAACAACTGATGTAGAACAGAATTTGTGATAAAAAGAATGTCTCTTTAAGAAGAAAACACAACTTCAAGCTCTCAATACTATAGTTAAAGTTGAATCACAAGTTTGAAGCTCAAGTGTATTGAATGATGGTAGATTGCTATAAATGTTTCTCAATAAATGCTCAAGAGAATTGTTCTATCTTCATAAATGCAGAGCATATCAATATATATATAGCCTTTGCAAAATATAGCTGTTGGAAGGTAGTTGTGAGCATTAAATGCACTGAACTAGCCGTTGTATTCAAATTCAGCTACTTTCAGTCGGCTGAAAATAAAGTTTCAGTCAGCTGAAAAGATGCTCTAAAAATATCCAAGTGTTCTGTCACTTTCAGTCGCCTAAAAGTGCATTTTCAGTCGCCTGAAAGTTCATTTTCAGTCGCCTGAAAAACCACTTTCAGTCGCCTGAAAGTGCATTTTCAGCAGGCTGAATCTGCACTTTCAGCTGGCTGAAAATTGATTTTCAGTAAGCTGAAATTTAAAAGTCTTAAAAAGATTTTCAACAAAGTGAAGGAAAGACTTTTGACCTTTTTTTAAAAAAATATCCCTAGGGCTTTAAGAGTTTCTTAGTGATCAAATGACCAGAGATGATATATATGAGAATGCATCATGGTCATGTAATGCAAGTGAGCTTCAAACAAGTTATTCAAAAGTAACTTTGACAAATTAAGTCCTATCTCTCACCAAGCTATAACTACCCCATTTCTTCATGCTTGAAATGTCTTGAAGCTTTGAGTTATTTCCTTCTTCTTCTCTGAATGTTTTTCTCATGTCATTGTCTCCTTTCATGATCATTCCACCATGTGAATGCCTCCTTTGTTTATGACAATTATCCTAAGCAATCACTCAATTTAGACGTTAGTGTTTAACATCATTAATGATTTGTTATCATCAAAATTACTGGATTACCCTTAGGTTAAAACCTTTGGGTCAACAAATATGATGTACTAAGACCAACCGATACCCTAACCCATGAGCTAAAAATCACAAACTTACCTCAATCACTGCGGACCAGTCCCTTGATACCCAGACTGCTGACCAGAAACACTAGAATAACCCCCCTCACTGGTCAAAAACTCTAAATCAGTGACAGTGGCTAAGGTAATGGTAATGCCCCAAAATCAGACCAAGTGGCCTAAGATCCAGTCCCACTCTGAGTACCCTGTCTCTGAGGGAATTCTGATCTAATATGACCAAGTTGTTTACAATGATAACAAGTCTGCTCCCCCACTGGAGCTAACTGTAGCTGTGAACACTCAGACCTATAGTGACCAGGCTACTGATAATAATAATACACCACCTCAGATCGCGAGGATTTTATGATCAAAGGCACTAATGGTGCTAATCGAGCCTGCTGCTACAATTTCTGTGAATAGGAAGTACTACCTTTGTGCTTCTTATTAGCACGGTTATCCAGATAAAACTTTGCATTCCTAACTAAACCTTTTGAGTCCTGAATTCCTTGGGTATCCTTGGTGTCTTTCTCGGCTATCAAAGCCCTTTCAACAACTACAGCGTAAGTCTACAAATCCAAGACCAACACCAAATTCCTTATAGAGGTCCTAAATCCCCTCACAAACTTCTTTACCTTTAAAACCTCATCAATCACCATCTTCAGTGCAAAACGAGCCAAGGAAGTAAACTTGATCTCATACTCAATAACGATCATGTCCCCTTGGTTTAGGTCAATGAAATTTTGTCTTAGGACATCTTTCATGGTGGTAGGGAAGTACTTCTCAAAGATCAATTCTTTAAACGATTCCCATTCTGTTTCCTCAGTATTGCAGGTGTTCCCCACAAATTTCCACCAACGATTTGCCTCTCCCGTGAGATGAAGAGTGGTAATCTTCACTCTTAAAAAATCCTCAACCTCTAACACAGTTAGGAGGTTATTTGATTGTTTGAACCAATCTTTTGTAATCATTGGGTCTGGTCTACCCGAATATGATGGTGGACTATACTTTTTTAACTCCCACAATTCAATCATCATTCTATTTATGCGTCTCGTCTGTCGCATCTGCGAATTTCCTAGCCAGCCAGACAGTGACCCCCTAGTGGATTTGGGATCGCCAGTTGCTGTTCCATATCGTGTATCTCGACGGAGTTTGCGATGGATCGGAGATAGAGCGACGTGTGTTCTTGGAGTTGCCACCTAACATTGAGTTCTGGTGTGCTAGGTCACCTAAGATGTTGATTTATGTGTAGGCCCGATTGAATGACTATCATATGATCTTTCCAAATCAGATTAGTGATTTTGGGGGTTTGGTTATGTATGGGGAAGGTGTTAGGCACCCCACAACATCTGTATTGAATACAGTTACCTAATCCTCCTGATGCTTTGTTATTTCAAAGATGATTATATTTAGAAAAGGGGGCTAATATGCATAATAATACCATATTAGTTGTTCCACGAAGATAACGTATAATGTCTTTAACCCCATTCCGATGTGTCCAAGTTGGTACAGAACTGTACCTTGCTAGTAAGTTAATTAAAAAAGCTATGTCAAGTCGGGTGCAATTCGCAAGGCATATAAGAGCACCGATTGCACTGAGATATGGTACTTCAAAATCAATAAGTTTTTTGCCATCTTTAGGACGAAAAAGATCTTTATTAACATCAAGTGACCGGACAATCATTGGAGAGATCAATGGGTGAGCTTTATCTATATAAAAGCGTTTTAGAACCTTTTCTGTGTATGTTGACTGATGGATAAAAATTCCGCTTGATAAATGCTCGATTTGTAAATCGAAACAAAATTTTATTTTTTCAGGATCTTTCATTTTAAATTATTTCTTTAAATAATTAACAGTTGTGGTAAGCTCTTCAAGAGTTCTCATAAGATTCAGATCGTCAACATAGACTAATGTAATAGCAAATTCAGATCCTGATTTCTTAATGAAAACACATGGACAAATTAGATTATTCTTTCAATAAGTACTTGCTGAGACAATTGTACCACATGTGTTTAGACTGCTTCAATTCATACAAGGATCGTTGTAACTTGATTGAGTACATGCTATATGGTTTTGAATTATTTGCTTAAGCCATTTTAAATCCTTCAGGAATTTTCATATAAATGTCACTATCTAGCGATTCATATAAATATATTGTAACCACGTCTATTAGATGTATATCCAGTCTTTCTGTGACTGCCAAAACTAATTAAAATCAAAATGTGATTGCATCCATTATAGGAGAATGTTTCCTCATAATCAATATTAGGTTTTTGCGAGAAACCTTGTTCTACCAGTTGTGCTTTATATTTCATAATTTCATTTTTCTCATTTCATTTTCGTACAAATACCCATTTGTACTCTACAAGCTTAATACTTTCAAGTGTTTGGACTACTGTCCAAATATTTCATGTTTCGCTAGCAAATTTAATTTTGCCTGTATTTCTTATTTTCAGTTTGGCCAATCATTTCTACGTCGACATTTTTCGACGTTTTGAGGTTCCAGATCTTCATTATTTCTTGTAATATTAAGAGTAACTGTAAAGTACAATATATTGTTGACAATAATTTTATTTATATTCCATCTTTCTCCATAATTTATTGAGATCTCATCATTTTCAGGTATCAATACCTCTTTAGGAGCTTGTGCCTCATTAAGGGCTATTATTTCATCATCTTTAGGTACCTTGGCCTCATCAAGGGCTTGTGCCACATCGAGGCTATTTGTTTAGATCGATCAATCATTTTTGTTGCTCCCTTTGTAAGTATGGTCTCTTCGGGAGCACCAACTTCTTTATGCACTTTTCTTTGTGTTTCATTTCTGTTACTCTCTTTATAAATATGGCCTCTTCAGGAGCACCAACTTCTTTTATGCACTGACATGTCACTACGCTTCAGGCATGTCTTAGATGCATTTGTTATAATACTTACAGATTGTCCAATAGGGACATCAATCCGAGCTAAAATGTTCGTAGCTAGTACATGTGATTTTATCACTTTCTTTGTGTCAGTAAATGGATCAAGTAATTGATTTCCAATATTTTGCATATAAATGGTTCGGCTTGTGAACTTTTAGTTCAAATTTGATTTGTACGAGGATCAAGATAAGATAATGTTGAAGGATTTTACACAGTTCTTCTAGCTACAATTTTTCTCCCCCTAATGGTGGGATATTTCATCAAAATAATAATATGTAAAGCTACCCTTAATGATATCACCTCTTAAAGAATCTAGATATCTTATAACAAATAAAAAACAAAATTGTATTGTGTAGAAAGCAATACATGGATAAAAATAGCTTTTGCCTTCAATCAGGTCTATCGAGCTTGGTATTATATTGAAACCAACTTCAACTAATGTTATATGAAAAATATTTTCTATATCGAAGGATAGTGTGCATTTTTACACTGTCTGCAAGACATATATATTAACCATTTATCTTGGGCTCAATCAATGCTAGATCCATACTTCTTCAAATATGAAAAATTCATACTAAATTTAATTACTTTAAAAGAAACATGTATGAAAATATACTAAAATATTAGAGATAATTTAATAAAAGAAACAAATGCTTGGGATCGACTAAATGCTCAAACGTACTACAGGTACGTAACCAATGCCTTTTCATACCACACTAATAGCAAAAATCTTTATATTTCTTAAAATGTTTATTATGTAAACCTTTCCATTTAGCTTTATTTTATCTTATTTGTATTCCACTGGTGGTGGTAAGGTGTGGAGTTCCTTCTGAAAAATATTGAAGAATAATGACCGTCATGGTTATGGTGGTTACCTCTACTATGGTCATACCTATGACCACGTCCACAATTGTAAAATGAGGTTGCATTCACTTCAGGGAATGCTATCGATCCGGTCGGATGGGACTGGTGATTTTTTTTTTTAATCAAAATCTCATTTCTTTTATTCAACCACCAATAAACATGATATCATCTTGGAATATTTTGTAAATAGTTGATCTCGATATTGCTGGTTCAGGAGTACATTCGAGACACATAGTATGTTTTTTTAACATATTCTCATCAGTAATTTTCTCTCCACATAACTTTAATAATGAGCTGATTATAAATAAGGCTCAATTATACTCACTCACAATTTTTATATTGAGCTTTTGGAAGGAATATATTTTTTGATGCTCGTATCGTTCCTTCAAATATTTTCATAATGGAAGTGGGCTCTTAACCATGAGGTATTTAAACTTTAATTTCTCACATGATGATGCTAAAGGAAAATCATTGTTTTTGTGCAATCCTTCAGGGACACTGTAATTTTTTTTTTAATTGTACCCCAAAAGTCATAGCATCAAAATGGATCTCATCGAGGATCGATGACAAGTAGTTCTTGCCCATAGTATCAAGTTCAATAAATTCAAAAGGTTCAACATTGTCAGAATAACAATAACACATTTAGAAATGAACATATTCATTATCAAACTAAGGTAAGCATAATAATCAGAGAATATTCAATGTGACATTATTGAAGCACTACAATTACTATAATGTGGTTACTAATTTAATCCAAAGATATCAAAAGGCTTTAAAAATCATACCATGCATACAAATAAATAATAATAATATTTATCATAAAGAAAAAGTGTCCAGATGATTAGTTAGCCTACCATTCTCAAATAGGTTGTGGTTCAAATAGAACACTAAGAATAAAATTTAAAACATATACGTCAACTTAGTCATTGCCAACATATGCATGCACAAGGAGTAAAGCTTCTAGCTTCATAATATATAGTAAGCTTGACTTTGGGTCAGTAAGAAAATTTAGTTTTAACTTTGTGAAATTTCTGATTCACAAAAAGTAAGCTTCAGCCTCATCAAAATTTAATTTTAACTTTGTAAAACTTCTGGCTCACAAAGAATATCAGGAAGGTATAAGCGAAACTTTAGGTCTACGAAAAGTATCAAATGTACAAACATTCGCGAGAACAATTTAATTTTAGTAAAGAATGCACAAAAACATTCTAACACTACGAGACATATAATGACACGACTTGTTTAATAACTTTTTTAATCCGTTTAACTTATATCATATTAATTTCTTCACTTTTAAAAATCTCTCTGAAAATCATATAAAAAATAAAGTACATATCAATACATAAATTCTAAAATCAAACTATATTATAAATTTTATATTTATATATAAACTTAAAAATATACTAAGGCAATTCAACAACTAAGAAGACATTATAATAATCTCATCCTTGCATTTTATGGCTACATCAGTCTTGTAAGCAAACAAATAGATTACATACAATTGCAATATATATAACTATGTATATATAAGTTTGTATAAAATCATAATATATAAATAATTCATGTCGTAATCGTGTTGCAATCGTGTCACGGGTTATACAGCTTAACCTCAAATCCAACCTAATTTTTGCTAGTCGTGTTTGTTTCAACCCATTTATTAAACGTGTCGACTACATCAAACTCAAACTCACTTAATTCGTATATGTTATCATGTTGCGTCGTGTCTAATTTTGTCATCCCTAACCTCATATATTCAGCAAACTCCATTTTATTTTATTTTTTCTCTATTTTCAAAATGTCACTTTCATGTAAATTTCCAAAATGATTTTATTACGAGTATCCAAAATGCGCGCCTTCTTCAAAACGCACACGAAGTGACAGAAACCCTAACCAGAGAGTTTTAGAGAGCTGAAATCTTCCTCTGCAAACTTTATGGCGCTTTCAGGATCAAGCACTGAGGGAAAACAAGCTTCAATACTTCAACTAAGCAAGGCGAATCGCAATCAGTTCTTCGGTGTGCTGTTCATCACTCTATAATTTCCATTTCAATCGTCGATTCTCAGCTCAATCCTGAGTTTTGAATATAACTCTGTAAAAACGCACATACCACATGTATTAGAATCAGAATATGATATCAAATATATAATATCGAAGATACACACACACACATACATCTATTGCACTTGAAATCTTTTTGTAGTCTGCCTAATCTGTAAACGGAGTGTAAATTGGAAGCTAAGGCCCAAAAGTTCTATATAAATTATGTCTTGAGATTGTACACGATTTTGTTTCTGTGCTAGTTTGATTGTTTCCCTTGAAAAATAAGGTGGCGGTTAAAATTAACTATCTAGCTGTTTTCACAGTTGATGTTTATTAAGGTTTGCTAATATTATTATGAGATGTGTTGAACAGTTACAGTTATAGTTTATTGCAATTGTAGAAATTGTTAATTAGTATGTGACTACGTGCTTTTTTGGGTGTAGTATGCAGGGAATTCTTGTGGGGAGCTATTGCCGGTGCTTTTGGAGAAGGAATGATGCATCCAATTGATACCATTAAAACGCGGATTCAAAGTCAAGCTATATTTGGTGGACACCAGGTATGCATTGTTTGGTGGTATTGATCATTCATGATATCATATGGAGGTTTTATGAAATTAATGATGGTAGATACAGTGTTTTTAATATTTTCTTACAGAATTAATAAAACTAGTTATCCAACCTCTAATATTGGGACAAGACTTAAATGAACTTGAGTTTTTGAGTTATAAAATTACTTAATGTATTGTCTCACTGAAGAATATCGTTTTTCTTCTTGTTCTCCTTGTCGTTGAGTGTTATTGACATATTACTCTGTTACCATCAAAACCAGAAAAGCATATTACAGATGGTACGAACAGTCTGGGTGACTGATGGACTAAAAGGTACATCTTTCACTTGTTAACATTTTTATTATGTAGATGACAGTTTTTTTATTTGTATATTGAATGTCTGCCCATAAACTCTCACATATCCACATTGACGATTTTCATTGATGAAATAATTATTAGCAGCTCTTAATCATTTTGGAGATGATACACCATTGAACATAAAGAACATGGGAATATGTCATATTTTCCATGATTGATGTGCATACCATCCGATATAATGGAAATTGAATATCTGGGATTCCTTTTTGACTTTTCTTGGGTCTGCCCATTTTCTATTTTATGTATTGTCTGAACTAATTTTATTGATAGGATTTTATAGAGGAATAGCTCCTGGAGTTACTGGGTCTCTTGCAACTGGAGCAACATATTTTGGTGTCATAGAGTCTACCAAGAAGTGGATTGAAGAATCACATCCAAGCCTTAATGGCCACTGGGCACATTTTATTGCTGGAGCTATTGGTAAGTTCTTTGCTCCCCCGGTGTTCAATAAACTTTGATTCACATTTGATGCCGTTTAAGTTTCTGCAAACATTTGGTTTGCGTGTACATTTGTGTGTCAAAGGAGGAAGATAAAATTATAAGATTTATAGTTGTAGGTATTGTACAAAGTGAACTGCCATTAGCGAACCACCTATGCTCAAATTCATATTTGTGGAGTAAACCAAGTGTTAATTATGTAATATATACATTGGAGGCTTCTCTGTCGGCAATAATATATGACCTTCATTTGGTTATATTGCTAGCATATACTTCATAAAATCTTAAACATGTAATATGATTCCAACAATAGCTTTATGTAGATCTAGTACATTAATTTATTGCATAATTTAGTGAATTGAATTTAGCATGTTAAATATTTTCTGTTATGTTAATATCATGCAGAAATTGTAAACTACACGTCTAATATGTTTTCCAAAGGTTATATATCTATATATATTGATAGGTTTGAAGGTTATATTTAAACAATATCAGATTGGTATAAAATTATTAAATAAATATAAAGTGGCCAACAGAAATGACTGGGTGCTTCTTTTTTTCACCTGTACTTGCACTAGGAATCTGGAAAAAAATTAAGCGATTGTAATGAATAAGTTTTAAATGCTTTGTTTAGATTGTTTGAAAGATGATGTTGGCCGTGAATCAGTGATTGAATGCGTATGACTGATTGCTGTAGGTTTTTAATTTTGTTAATGAATCACATATGATATTTTCACGATATCATAAAGCTTGTCTTTGAAAGTTAAGCATGGTACTGTTTTTGGTGCTCTAGCTTGTTGGATTTGTAAGATATGACCTCCATTAATTTCAGGCCTTAAAGCGTACAAGTTTAACTAGTGATTTATAGACCTCCAGAGACTTTATGTTAATTTTAGTCACTCTTGAATATGGATGTTGTTCGTTTGATTTCTAGTATATATCCTTGTCACTATAACTTAAATCAGAGTGATCCTAGAATTCTTCTTGGTATAGATGCCAGTTGATTCTTTTTTAATAATCTTCTATTCATTTTTCTTTATGCTACATTTACAGGATGTTCATAGAGTTGGAAAGTGATAGTCTCCAATATGTTTCGTTGTATCCTTAATGTCTATTGTTTTCTGTTATTTTTATAAACTGCTTTCTTGTTGTCTCTGTGGTTCACTAATTTTGGTTCCTTCATGGGAACTATATAGATAATCTTTTATATATTTATGTTCTCTGTGTTAAGCAACATGGGCAAGTACACGAAAAGAACACAATCATGTTGACACGGCAAAGGGAAATCCTAAAAGAGTAGGATATGGTCATGGTGTGGACATGGTAATATATAGATAGATATAGATTCTTATGTGTATGCATTTATTATATAACTATAGATCTTTGATAAATTTCTAATTTTTTATACTAAGAATTCCATTTTGTCCAAGTTGGAACTGAAGAAATATCATACATATTATTGTATAATATATGCTGTCAACTTAACAGAGCCTTTTCTGAACGACTTGGACTCGGCTATGTGAATCCTATTTCTCCAATCTGTTCTATCTAAGGTTGTAGCCTCAGCTAAATCACATGTTATCATATCATTCCTAACTTCACCCATGTTAATTTTGGTCTTACCTTACCATGTCACTCTTCCTGAATGACACACTTGGTTCTCTGCACATGTTTTCACCTTCTTAATTGATTTTCTCATTTTATCTCCAATAGGTGCTACTTCAACCATATCACATATGTGTTCATTTTTAAATCTATCCTTTCTTATCTTACGACGCATTCATCTCAACATTCGCATTTCCAGCACTCTCACTCTATGTATATGTTGCTTCTTAGCTATCTAACATTCTATCCCATAAAGAACAACTGGTCTAGTAACTGTTTTTTAGAACTTACCTTTCAATCCTAGCTGGATACGCCGATCATACAATTACTAAAAGCATTCCTCCATTTAACCCATCCAGCTTTGATTATGTGATTAACATTATCTTCGATTTTTCCTTCATTATAAATACTTGAGCCTAAATAACGATAGTGTTTACTTTTTGTACTTTTGGATCCTCAATCTTCAACTCATTCTTATTGTATTTCTAGATTTACTAAAGTTACACTCAATATATTCATTTTTATTTCTTCTTGTCTTAAACACTTTTAATTCTAGAGCTTTCTCCAAACCTCCAATGTAGCATTTATTTCTTCTCTAGATTCATCAATTAAAATAAGGCTTATTTTCACGAAACACCCTGAACTATCAGATTTGGACATATAACCCCCTAAACTACTAAATCATCAGGTCTACTTGAACTATTTCAAAATAAATCAAACCACCCCCTTCTGTTAGTTTACTGTTTAAACTTAATGGATAGCTTAGCCACGTGACTGTTACGTGCAATGGCATTGTTGGTTTCATTATTATATGTACACACACATATTAACATCCTTGACAATTAAATACGATTTTTTATACAAAGAACAACGTGCATGGGTAACAATTGAGCAATGCCAGATTCATAATTATGTTTTCTGGATTATGATATTTTGGACCTTTGGTTGCCCAAATGTGAAAGTCACAATCAGGCATTTGCATCCCAAAATTTAGAACCATTTTCTTAATTATGAATATATATAGGCCATTTGAATCATACTTCATGATTTGGAATTTATTCAATTTCATTGATGAACCCCCATGAATACTCCAGAAGTTTTATTACTGTAGGATTGTAGGTGAAGATGACATGGCCAGTATGCATGTGCAAAAAAGTTTGCTTCCGAAACAAATTAACTTCATTGTAAGAAATTTGTTAACACTTTTTACAGTGGCCCAACAGGTTTGCTATGCAATAATAGTGGCATCCACTCAAGAAATGGCCCTATGTGCTAAAAGTTGCTTCCGGAACCCTAATAATTATACATTTCATAATTTGGGAATTAATTTGTTTCTCCCACAATCATTCCAACTATATTTACAAATTCTATCACACATGTAACCTTTCAAAAAAAAAAATTCTATCATACATGTCTTTTATTGTGCCAATATATCCTTTTGTAACCCCCTTCTCTTCTAAAAGCCTTCATATTACATCTCACAGGGCTTTCTCTAAATCAGTGAAAGCCATATGAAGATCTTTTTCATTCTCTCTATATCTTTCCATTAGTCTCTGCAATAAGTAAATAGCCTCAATCGTTGACCTCTTCGGTATGACTCCAAATTGATTTTCTGACACTTCAGTTTCTCGTCTTAGTCGTTCAATCACTCTCTCCCAAAGTTCTATGGTATGACATTAATTTAATACTACGATAATTAATACTACTTTGCATATCCTTTTTATTTTTATACATAGGTATTAAAATACGTTTGCACCACTCACCAGGTATTCTCATAGTTGTTATTATTTTGTTAGCCAAGACACGACATCATTCCCTAGACACTTCCAAACCTCAGTAAGGATGCCAAATGGTTCTAAAGCCTTTCATGATTTCATCTCCCTTAATACATTTTTAATCTTGCACTCCTTGGCCCTACAAAAAATTATGTTATTCCTAAGGTTACTATATTCTTCTAAGTCTTAAATTCTTTGATGATTTTTATTTAACAATTTTCCAAAGTAGCTTTTCCATCTTTCTTTAATTTCGTCATCTTTTACTAAAACCCTTAAATCTTCATTCCTGATGCATTTACTAAAGGTCTAGTTGTCCTCCCATTTAGTGTAGGAGGTTTGTATACTTCCTATATTGTTACAGCTGTCTTGTTATAATTTTTCCATTATAATTATATTATCTTCCCATGTTAGGAAGTGCTCATTGCATGCTTGACTATGTGTTGCAAAGTATATAATGTATTTGGGAAAAAAAAAAAGAAATAGAAGTATACAATGCTTGACTTTAGTATGTGTTTCTGTTAAATAACTAATTTGTTAGAAGTATCTAAGATGTGTCGGATAGTGTTAGAAGTTATGAAATTTATTGTAAAATTATGGTCACGTTCACGAGATTTCAAAGATGTGTGTAGGAGTTATTTGCCAGGAAAAAAGATGCGTTTAGGAGTGTAAAGTATCAGTTTCCGACATGCATTGAACATGCACTGCACATTCATAGAAATTGTTCACGCTTCTAAGTGAACGCTCATGTTGATTCATCATATGTATAAGTTTTCCAGTTAACTACCACGTTTACATCAGCACCATTGCTGTATCATGTCTTTATAAAAATATGGCAAGTACTTTTAGTAACAAAACTAGCAATACAAGTGATCTTGGATTATCAGCTGTTGGCATGCCTTAGAGGACTCAGAATTTCTATCTTTTTTCCTCCATGCATTTCAGGAGATACACTTGGCTCTTTTGTATATGTTCCATGTGAAGTGATGAAGCAACGCATGCAAGTTCAAGGCACAAAAACGTATTGGAGTTCTGTTGTCCTGAAAGACAATGCCTGCATGAAACCTGGCATGCAAATGTATGGTTACTATTCAGGAATGTTTCAGGCTGGCTCTTCAATATGTAAGGAACAGGGGCTAAAGGGATTATACGCAGGGTATATTTTGCTATCACCCCCAATCCTTAATCTCTTTTTATTGTGCTCTTTATTTGGACGAATCATTTGACTTGAGATGCTTCATACTGCACTGATGACTAATTCTGAATGAATTGTATTGTCTTGAGGACTATTGTTAGAGGGGTCTTCTTTGTCCCACATCGGATCCAAACGGGAAAGAGAATGGGCGAGTAGGCAACACTATCCAATAGCTTAGGCTTTTGGGTCATTGGTAAGCGCCCGACCCATTACAGTTGGTATCAAAGTCGACTCAGTTCTTGATCCGGTGTCACATCTAGCGCCCACCCGGGTGGAGTCCGGGTCTAGGTCATTACTTGGTCCTCCCATTGTTAGGGGGGATGGGTAGGCAGGGTGGTCCGACCGCAACGAGGGCGTTGCGAGTTTGGGTAGGGGAGAATGTTAGAGGGGTCTTCTTTGTCCCACATCGGATCCGAATGAGAAAGAGAATGGGTATAAATGGGCAGGTAGGCAACACTATCCAATAGCTTAGGCTTTTGGGTCATTTGTAAGTGCCCGACCTGTTACAACTGTTATAAGCAAACTAGTACTCTTTAGAATTGTAAACCACACATCCATTCACTCCCTTTTCTCCTCTCTTTTGTCTCAGCATTGTAGACAATTCCCAAGGACAGATGGCTTATTCATAAATAATTGAATTTTTGTAAATCATCAAAAATTCACAATTCAGCTAATAAGTGCTGTGTGAACAAGCAAGTTTAAGACTGGCAATCCTCTTACAGAAATGTAACGTCGTTATCCCCTTGGATATGCATTTATAAAAGTTAACTAGAAGCATGGCGTTGTTGCAAAGTTTTTTTTCTTGGTCTATACATAAAGTTGCATGCATATGAATTGCTTTCTGCAGTTTTTTCTTTGATTTTGTTAGCCTCTGTGCATCATTTTCTTTTTCTTATTTTGGGCAGATACTGGTCTACACTTGCAAGGGATGTGCCATTTGCTGGTCTAATGGTGTGTAAATTTACTATAGAGCTTTGCATTTTCTTGCCAATACATCAACAATTGCCTTGTCTATTCATTGAATCAATTGTAGTGTTCTTACATGAAGAGCATGCTTAATCATATGCCAATCGTTTCCAATCTACAATAATGTTTGCAGTCTAAGCTATTCTTGGCTTTGGACTAATATTCCTTCTTGAAAATTTAAAGTCACACGTCTTTCGATCAAGCATTGTTCTAAAATCCAAAATTCTCTCTGAGAATTCTAGCTTTATCTTTGCCTTTTTAAGTCTATTATAAACAGCAACATTTCAAAAACTACTTTGTATGCGGAACTGATAACACATTAAAAGGTTCAACTGGAAGTTTGGTGACCCTAATAAAAAAACATATAAATTATCTTAAAAAGGAACCTTATAAAAAATATAAAAGCATTTATACTTGATATAAATCTAAATATTTTTAATAGTTATAAGTAAAATATGTACTTTGGGTGTGCACTTTTGCATCCAAAAGAATATTTTGATCATGAAAGGGAGAGAAAGGACATCCCTGAAAATTCTTTTTAATATATTATTTCCCTCTTGGGCTGCAGCAGAAACCAGAATTAATCAAAAATTGGGATGCCAGCTGATTGGTAATTCCATCCTTTTTGATCATTAGATCTGATTTGGGAAAAATATCCATAAATGGCATTGCTAAAACTGTGGCTTCTTTGCTTCCATTCTAATAGCTACATTGTCTTTTTCTTTGTCGTTGCTGTCATCATCATCATTAAAATTGCAATTGTTCTTCCTCAGATATCAGTTGGGCTTCTATGTTCTGATTTCATGCTTTAATCATTGTCATCATCATCATAATAATAGTAATAATGGTGATGATGATGTTCTAACATCTGAATTACAACTATTATTACTCAAATACTCAACTGGGCTTCTATGTTTTTATTTCTTGTTTATGTATTTATTTGGGGGTCGGGACACTTTGCAGGTCACCTTTTATGAGGCCCTAAAGGATTTGACTGAGTATGGGAAGCAAAAATGGATGCTTAACCCGGACTACCATGTTAATAGTTCTCTTGAGGGGCTCTTGTTGGGAGGATTAGCTGGCGGTATGTGTTTTTTCTACATGGCTTACTATGTAGCGGTATTAAAATATTTATAACTGAATTTGGCAAGTAATTAGCTCACTAGTCTTCCTTGAAACCAATGTTTGCATGATCTTGTTTGAACAGTACTTTATACTTTCTGAAAAATGTCTCAGGTTTGAGTGCATATATCACTACTCCCTTGGATGTTGTCAAGACAAGATTGCAAGTACAGGGATCAACTGTAAGGTATCAGTTTCTTTAATTCTTTCTTTTAACGAGATTAAGATTTCATGTGAGACTTATATTTCTTAAACATCATATCATACATCTGTAAAATGCTGGGGTTCCCAAGCGTGCGTTAGAACGTGGGTTCAAACCTGAAAAATAACCACTTTACATAAAGAATGCCAAAGATTAGATTTGTACCTGGTCTACCCCTCTTAACACCTTGTATTTGGCGGGGTCAACACAAAGTAATGACATTTTATCATACGTCAAAACTTACTTCTTGCTTGTTATCATACTCCCCATAAGACATTTTACAATGCCACTAGCTATTCCTCAAGTTATGGGACCTTAACATTGTTCCCTCCCCTATCTTTGTGAAATCTCCATGCATTTGAAGTGAATATTCTTAGTCAGGGTTGTAGCAGTTTGCTGTTGTATTAACTTGATGGGTATGCTGAACTGTGCAAAACAGCCATAACCTAGCGCTCTGCCTATGTGTATTATTGGAAGGTGAAAGGCTAGATACAGACCTAACCTTTGCTATTACTTTGTAGAAAGTGATAGCTCTCAGACTCATAATATATATCCATATTAAATGAAATTTCACACTCAAAAATGATGGGAACAAAGTAGTCCTTTTTGTTTTTTTGACAAGTTAAAATTATGGTAACATGGGAACAAAGTAGTCGTAGCCTGCTTGTTTAAAGATGGTGCCAATTTTAAGTTTGAGGCTGTCAGAATTGGCTGGGGTTTTATTGTATACATTTGGTCAGTGGATTCTGTTTTTGGTTGAAAAGACAACACAGGTGATTGTAGATCTAATATAGTTGTACACTCTTAAGGTACAATGGCTGGTTGGATGCATTTCATAGCATATGGACAACTGAAGGCACAAGGGGAATGTTCAGAGGTAGCATCCCCAGAATTATATGGTATGTTCCAGCCTCCGCTCTTACATTCATGGCTGTGGAGTTCCTCAGGGACCATTTCAACAAGTCATTAGATGATGGTAATAGGCAGAGAGTTGCAAGCTTATCAACAACAGACAAAAAGAAGTCTTGCTTGCCAGAGGGGTCTTAAAGAACTACTGAATTACAAATTTTACCTTCTTTTCTTTGGTCAATCGAGCAGAAACATAAAAGGCAAAGAGAGTATATCTTGAGATGAACCTTCAAGGGATGTAGTTTCTTGACTTAGGCTTTGTTTGAATACGACTCAAGCTAATCATCCAGTTCATTTTAGTGATGGAACATTTTGTATCATATCAAATTTCACAGATTTGACGGACACAACCGATTGTATTTGTCTAATGAAAACCTCAGCTTCATATAATCAACATACCTGAGATCATTGAATTTGGATTTCAGAAATCTCCCTTGTTACACATGTAGAACAAGAATTCAGAAACAATAATAGTGAATTTTTTTCATCATCTTTTGGTCCTGATTTGTCGTCTGTAATTTTCTGTATTAATGATTTTGTCATATAATGGTTTATTATACTATTAATAGTGATATTTAGGAAATTTTTATCCATTTGGGGTAAAAAATGAAACATTATGGCTGTTGAAAGCCATGCTTTTAATTTTCAGTTGAAGCATAGGTGATGCTTATTTTCTTTTTGCCTCCAAGCTTGGTCCTTTTAGTGCTTAGAAGGTGGTTGGTTTTGTGAGAGGCTCATCTGAGCTCCTTGCGAGATGTGAACAGCTGCTTTCAATTCCCTATATGTTCTGCTGTTAGATATTTGGGAGGTAACCCGGATCCTCTCATGTGGTACAGGATGTTCTGGCCCACCGTTTCACGCAATAACTTTATATCGCATATTGTATAACTAATGTATTGTGTTGCGTAACCACGCAATAACTTTATATTGCATAACTAATGTATTGTGTTGCGTAACCGATGTAAAGCTACATATTCGGCACAAGATCCTTTGCCACATGAGGTGATCGTGCTGTGTGTGTTCCTTTGTGAAGGTACTCATTACTAGAGGTAAGCATACAAATTTGACAAATTCAGTTATAAATATTGTGTTCAAAAGTGGTTCAATATTAAAAAAGCTCTCATTTGTGAAGACACTCATCATAAAAATGAATAAATAAAACTTACTTCCTCTGTTTTAAAATTCTTGAATTTCATTGGAATTTGATGTTTGGAGGACTAATTTTTAACGAAAATTTCTTATGAGTCTTGCTTTTCAAGTGTAAGGACCAATAAGTCCTAATTTTTTTTTTTAGGACAATAAGGTCATACTTTTAACAAATATTTTCAATTAAGTTCACAATTCTATTAATAATAATCTTTTCCAACATTGCCCTTTCTCATAAATGTCTTAAGTATATTTTTTAATTAACATACTAAATATAATCTTTACCTCTAATTTTTATAATTAGTATCACTTTACAATAATAATGAAAAAGCACATAGTTTTATTTGTCACCAAAATTAGCAATTTTTTAAAATATTTAACAAGTTATTTAAATTCAACCAATTGCAATAAAAACAAAAATTAAAGCAAGCCAAAAAGTTTCACAATTATTTTCAATAAGGTGTCTTTATGTACAATTAATGAATTATTTAAAAATTTTCACTTTTTTCTATTTATATTGTTTTACAAATATGTAATTTCAAGAATTAAAGGTAATTTTATGTAAATTTAAGACTATGTTACACACACACATATAGTTTATCAAGAAAGTATAAATATTTTTTTGAATAATTTTATATATGAATGACATTAATGATATTTCTATAAAAAAGGGTGTTATTGGAAGAAAACTAATGTGAGTGGAATTATAAACTTAATTGGAAATATTAGCTAAAAGTAGGACTTAGTTGTCTTAACAAAACTTTTTAAAGATTTATTGGTCCTTACACTTGAAAAGTAGGATTTATAAGAAATTTTCTCAACTTTTAATGCATTGTTCATTTTTAAAATTACAAAATTACCCATTTAAAATAGGTTTAGTTGGGGGGTAAGTTTTTAAAATGTTGATATTTTAAAATTGAGGGACAAAATTGTCTAACCACTTCACCTTCAGTTGGTTACGAAAGCAATATTTTCTTCCAAGACCTATTGGAAACCATAAGATAAGTTAAGTGCTGTCAATGTGGGTTCGCCGTTAGACTCTCAAATGGGCATGAGTTACACGACTTTGATTTTTGTCGTCGTTATAATTTTTGTCCCCCTTTCATGACTTTGATTTGACAAGGTTGAGGCAGACTGTTCGTTTTTTATTTTTGTCAATATTGTTATTTATTTGGTAAGAGAGTTTCTATCTTTTAGTCAAGGATCCACGGACACGAGATACGAATACGACACGATACGAATAAGGTAATACGACAAATCTTAAAAAAATAAAATACAGACATGATAATGATACGTCAAATAAACAAATAAATAAAAATATAATATTATACATAAAATATTAATTTTTATTCTTCAACCATACAACAAATATAGTTAAAGTAATTATACAAAATATAAGAAGTTAAAATCTAGAAATTCACTATATTTTCTAATATTTTTTTACAAAGACTCACTTACTCGAGGGTTTTAAAAATATTTTTGTTTTATTATAAAATGATCCTTATTTTCTTATTTATAAAGTTTTTAATATTACAATCTCAACCCCATTTTATAGAACAAAAAATTACAAATTTATCCCGAAAAGTATCCCAGCCATTTCCTAAACGTATCCTAGTGTATCCCCGCGTATCCTAGCCATATCCCCCGCGTATCCTAGCCGTATCCGATATTCAAAAAATAATTAAAAAAAATTGGATACTTCTTAGCTGTATTGGACACCTATCCTGCCGTATCCGTATCGGATGTGTCCGATACGGTCATGGTACTCTTTTTGGGGTATCCGTGCTTTGTAGCTTTTAGTTTTTCCCCTTCTTTTTTGAATATATAAAAAAACACAAGGAACATGAATAGTGGAAGAAGAGAAAACCAATATGGAAGATGGCTATTCAACCAGTGTGAGGCAGCCCCAATCAGTTGTTTGATTGCATAGTCTCCTATAGAAAAATTTGAACATTAGACTCAGATTTCACGTCTCTAATATTTGATATACGAGTTGCTATCTCCCACAGTGATAACATCCTTGTAGAGCTTAAAAGAGATAACAGATCAATAGTTGGGCACGTTTCTTAAAAATATGTTCAAGCATATCTAAACAGTGTATGCTTAGCTTATTAAGACATAAAGTTCATGATTGTGTACATTTCTTGCCATAAAGATTCTCCTTAGTGGCCAATAAACTTGAATAAGCTCTTCTCTAACCTCGGGATGATACTTTGAGTGCATGTAACTCTCCAATTCTATCTGACACAATATTGTCGGCTTTTGACTCTTCTGAACTAGAGACTTCAGAGTTCTGATGGGTTCACGGCCATCAAGACTTTAAAATGTATTGTGTCATAGAAGGGTGCAGAAAAGTTCTGATAGGTTCACGACCATTATGACTTTAAAATGCATTGTGTCATAGAAGGGTGTAGATATACAAATAAGTACTTCACCTTCACAAGGAGATGTGAGATCATGACATACGTAGCACCCCACCATACCCGACACAATATTGTCAGTTCCCAGGAGGTCATCCATCTTGGTACTACTCTCACATACGTACGCTTAACTGTGAAATTCTGATGGGTTCACAACCATCACGACTTTAAAATGCTTTGTATCATAGAATGGTGCATACACACAAAAAACTACTTCACCTTCACCTTCTCTAGGTGATGTGGGACACCTGCCCACTGAGGTCGTCACATTGAGATTCCATAAGTTTTTTAGAGGGTTTTGGTTCTAGACAAGGGTGTGTTGGGTTTGGTAATGGGTTCTCATTGAGCCTATTTAAGAACCAAATAGTAACTAGATTATGTGGACAGTCCAGGTGTTCCCAGAACCGGTCCAACTTAGTTCAACCGGTCTAGATAAAGCCATACTAGTTTAACTATGCTAAAGGTTACTTACTAAATAAGTAATGTCGTGTTTTGACTCAAATTGGTTTATGAAAATTCCTTAAACATTGGGAAAGGTTCTTAAAAGTATTTTTAACTTTTTTTTGTTCAAGAAATTATAGGACTTCATCATCTATAAATACTCTTTTATATTTTCTCTCTAATTACTCTTTCCCAAAGATATTATTTTAAGAGAGAAAGCTTTGAGTTATTTTTAGGTCAGAAAATTCTTCGTTATTTTATTTATTTATTTTTCAGAGCACACATACACTGAGTTTTAGGGTTATGGTTCTCACAGTTTGATCAATTGTTCAAAGATTACTTTAGAGATTTTCTATTGATCAAGTCACTGGTTTATTCAGTTTTTTCTCAACTATTTGTTAGTGAGGAAGGAGAACTTGATTGCTGACAGAATATTCATGGAGTGTTCGTGTTCTTCTAGTTACCTTTTTACAAGGATTGTAACGTTAGCCTGGAGTTTGCAACAATTGGACGTGGAGTCGCAAGAGTAAGTTTGAGGGGTTCAGTATAAAATTCTTAGCAGCATGGAGTGGGTTTTAGTCTGGGACAAAATTTGTTATACTTTGATTCGAGATACTGGATTTGATTCTCTGGGCTACAGCTCCTCTTGTGATTTTTTTTTGTTCTAGGTATTTTACATACATCAGGTGTTATCTCTGCACTTTGCTTTATGTGATTGTTTAATTTTTAATTGAACTTTAAATCAAATTAATATGAAAAATTAAGCAAATGAGTAAGTAAACCTATTCACCCCCTCTACATTTTAATCAAGCTTTAACAATCACTTCCTCACCGCGCTACTCACAATTGGTATCAGAGCAGTGTTCTCTATTTTGTGAGATGTTCCTTGCGAAAGGTGTTTTTAAAATAAAAAATTGTTTTTTTTAAAAAAATTGTCATGGAATCTCATAAGAGAGAGGGTGGATTAGTTTAACAAACTTTTTTGTTTAATGGACTATCATTTAGAGAAAATAATAGAAAAAATAAAAGAAAAGATGTAGAAGAGTCTAGGGTGACAGAAATTATTTGTTGGACATGTGGTGGTAAACGTCATACTTTTAGTCAGTGTCCAAGTCCCAAAAATAGCCTTAGTACTAAAAAAAGTTTGAGAGATAAAAAGAAAGTCATGACACTACTAAAGTTTCTTTAGCTAATGTAGGTGAGAGAGAGAAGTATAGAGCTCCAAGTCAAGTTGGGTCATACGAATCTGAAGATGAAGAACCAACTAAAGAATAATTGTCCACAGTTTTTGAAGAGTTATTTACTAAAACTATCAAAATAAAGAAAGCCTATAAAGAGCAATCTAAAAAAGTGAAGTAGTTGGAAAGAGAAAAGGAAGCATTGAAGAAAGAGAATGAAAAGAAGCTGAAGTTGATTTAAGAGAACACATCAGGTATTCTAAATCTTCAGAGTAAGGTAAAGTTTCTCGAGAGCGAGGTAAGTTAAGTTGTTTCTGCTAGATATTATCTTGTTGCTAAAATTACTTTTCTTGAGCTTGAATTTAAAAAGTCACAAGAGAAATTGATTGCATTTACTTATGAACAGATTAAACTTGATAGCATATCATACATCTACAAATTGAAGATCTAATATGCAATAATTGTACACACACATCAATCTCTCCCAAATTCAATACATTTAATCCAAAAGATGAGAGATAGGGTTACATAATTCCCTAGATTAGTGGTTTAGGCTTCTACAGATGATGTAGACTCCATCCTCAAGGTAAATCTAGCACCGACCATGGCCATCCAAGCTCTAAGAGTGCCCAAAATCACCCAAAGTAACTCCCAAGAATACCCACAAGCGAGAGATATGTGTACCGATGCCCCAAATGAAGAGAGAGAGAGAGAGAGTAGATTTTGAGGGGTTCTCAGGGCTTTGGGTGACTAGTCACCCACCCCATTCCCATGGGCCCAATTTGGGCCCATATTGGTGGCCCAATAACTGGCTTCTATGCATTCCTTGGGTCCTATTTTGGCCTGTCTTCTTAGCATAATCACTCTTGGGTCTTCAAATTAACATGCCCAATAGCTGAAACCCAATTCTCTTTAATGTCAACTCAAATTAAAGGTCCATTTTGCATTGAATTAGGAGGAATTACCAATAAATCCTTGAAAATCAAATAAAACACAATTCAATATTAAAAATATAAAAGAAGCATTACTAAGAGATTAAAATATGCAATTATAAAGGCTTGAATGTGAAACATTCAGCGCTTATCATACCCCCAAATTTACAAATTTCGAGTCCCTTAGCACTACATACAACTAGAAATAAAAATGCTATTCTAAGTCCTCTTTTGTGGAAGAAACTGATTGCATTTAGCGCATGCAACAAGCCTTTTAAACCCCTAGGTTCCCCTAGTGGACGAGTGAAGTCTCGTGAGGGTTTAACAGAAATGCTACCCATAAACATTTAAAATTGTTTCAAACATTAATCAATGGAAATTACAGTATGTATTTAGAAGAATTGCCTTAAAGAATATTTTCAAATTCTCAAATTTCATACTTCAAATCAATAATCCCCACACAAAATTCACAAAGACACACCTCATAACAATCAACCCTAGCTTCCTCGTGTAAAGTGAACTAGTAATACTCTATGTAGCTTACCCTAGTTCCAAGCATACCAAGTCACATACCCTTTTATCTTATTGGACCCTCTTATTGAACTTATCACCTAAGGCATGACTACATGACTTCATTTCCTTTCTTTCTTTCTTTTTTATTTTTTATTTATTTCTATTTCAATGGTTGTGCAATGTCTCGGTCCATTAAGCTTTCTAGAGGATCCATGTAGCAAGCTTTCGGTCAATGACTCCCAAACCAAATGACTTTGGGGCATTAGCGTTAAGACACCCTAAGGACTTAATAACTTGAACAAACTAGGCTATGAATCAAGACAACTAATGACTTTGATATTTTCTCACCCCTCACTTTTCATATGAACACTCAATGCTTAATGAGGCAAGATACCCGATTACTTCATGAAAATGATTGAATTGATCTTTATTTTCTCTCTTTATTTATTTATTATTATTTTTATTTAACTCTTTTTATGAAGACAAATATAACATACCATGGTATTTATTCTTAGGAGATACCAATTTAAACTAAGCACACATGACCTAGCAACTTAAACCAAGGCATTTACCATACAACATTATATTAGTATGTTAGTGGGAAGTGAATGAGCTAGAACCAACTACCACAAGACATGCCAATGTAAACAATGATGTGAAACCTTAAACTCAAAACATGATTTTTGAAAATTCAAACATACTCAAAAACAACAATTCTAAGACATACATAAAGTATTAATCCTTCAATCAATGTTCAAAACATCCTAATATCTTATATTCTAAAAACAAATTGAACAAAACTTAAAATTGAACTAACTAAAACATGCTTGTTAAGTACTTCATTTCATCAATTAAGCATATGAGAAGGCAACACCTTACCCTCAAACTTAAATTGTACATTGTCCTTAATGTATATAGAAATGAAGCATATAAAGAGGGATAAAGATATTACCATGGTTGTAGACACCCATTTTTAACCTCCTTTTAAAAATCCCAAACCATTCTTACTGGGTTTTGAGTCTCACCTCCCAGAGCGTTAACCAAAAAGGGGCCCGCATATATAGCCATAAAAGAATGAAAATCGCCCGGTTCACCAAATCAGCTAACGAAACCCACCAGTACATTCATTAGGTCCCAAAACCCTAGAAAACAATACTTACAGAGGTCACAGATCTTGTCAAACCTTTAAAATTTGTCGAAACCCTCGAAAAAGGCAAATCGGTCATCTCAAAAAATCAGTTTACAATAACAATCAATGGTGGCTTTAAAGGTAGACAACTAATTCATACCTAGAATGACATCAAAACTAGCTATGTCTAGAAGAACAAAGTCAAATATCAATCAATGTCCCAAAATCTTAATGTTGCAAGATCGACAAACTCTACCCAGGGTAACTTTGCTCCCAACTGGTGTATCAACAGACAAAACTGTATCTAATGAAGACACCTCTAAACCTAAAGCAAATGCAAATGCAACATATATGAATGAATGAGATGCACTCAAATCAACCAATACCCTAGCCCACGAGATAGAAACCAAGAAGATACCTCGAATAACTGGCGATCCTGTTAGGACATCTGTCTGTGTGAGTGTGAATGCACTACCCTATGCCCTCTGACCCTGCTGGCCACTACCTGGGTGCCCAAACTGCTAGTTAGATGCACTAGCAATGACCCCTCTTATAACTCATGAGCCATGTGTAGACTAGACTGGTTGGGGTGGTGGCAATGCCCTAGGACCAGACTAACTTGCTATGGACTGAGCATAACGCTACTGTGATCCGGTCCTACTCTGTAAACCTTGTCTTTGGGGAGAATTAATCCTAAGATGACTAGGCTGGTGACAATAGTAACAAATTCGCTCTCCCTCTGAAGCCACTATCTGTTAGAGGACGATAACCCATTTGTTTAACCTTTACTACGGTGACCTGTGCTTGCAAAACATGAATTTTTAATTAAACACAAACATGTTGGATCAATTTTTGGTACTGTTGCCGGGATTGGATTGAACGATTGTAGTGCTAAATTTGAAAATTAGTTCTATTTTGATTCTTAGTTTGGGACTTTTTAGTTCTTCATTTCTTGATTCATTTTGTTATTGTTTTGAGTGCAGGGCTTGCGTGTAATTGGTGATAGAAGAAAACGGCATCCACCGGGACTTTTGTGAGCTTCTTACTTTCTTGTTCTTTGTGATTGCTTTATTGATAGTACAATTGATAATTGAAAGTTTAGTTAGTTTAGGCTATCTATAGTAGTTGTGTATGCTTTGTGGTTGTTGGTAAATTTAAAATATTTTAAAATAAAATATGTCGGTTGAGTTGGGATATCCTTGGAAGGCATGTTTAGATCAATTTGGTTGTGATGTTGATAATAATTTTGCATATATGAAAAATCTGAGTGGATATTCAATGGATGTGTCCAACGAATTGGATGTATTATCATGGAGATTGGAGCAATTTATGGCCTTTGGTCATGCTCCTACTCCCACTCACTCTTCCATACCATATGAGTCATGCACAAGTTGCTCTAGTCCTTTTCATCATGTGATAGATTGTCCTATAACGAGACAATACTATGGTTTTTATCAAGAGTAAGGAAATGCAAATTTCTCTATACCAGAGAATAAACTATATTCAAATACTTATATCTCAGGATTTGAGGACAAAGTTTTGGCAGCACTTGGCAACCTTGAGGAACACTCTAAACTATTGAATTCACATTCACTATCCATAACTAAGCTAGAAGTTCAAATCAAGCAAATAACCAATGCTTTTAATTGTGAAGATCAAGAGGAACTTCCAAGTCAGCCCGTGACCAATATTAAAACCAAACAACCAATTGAGCTCGATCATACCCCCATTGTGGAACCATTACTTAACCCGGACTTGAAAACTTTTTATGAAGAACTTAAGTGTGATTCTTTAGTTCTAACAAGAGTCCACCTCTAACAATTGTTTTTGAATTAAATAACAATCAAGTCAATATGAGTGAGACGTTTATTCAAGAGCAATGTAAAGGGTCATATCTTTTTGAATATTTTGAATTCATTCAATTGATTCATTTTATTTGAGGCCTCATACGAATGTTAATATCATACACACATATTTGTATGCATGTACATGCATCATTATTCATCCTAGTGGGCCCCACTGTGGTCTATGCATTTATCCTCATTGTTTAGAGTCCCAAATCAATTAAGTTCTAGGTTAGTTTAGTTTCGGTTGGTTGATGGACTCCCCGTCAGCCGGCTGAAAACTGGGAGCATCATCGGTTGGTTAACAAATTTCTTCGGCCGATTAATGGACCCCTTTTGGTCGTTTGATAAGAACTTTTAGTCAACCGAAACCTATTCCTGCAGAGTTTGCAAATTTCATCTATCAGGAATTTTGATGTACTGGTCAGCTGAAGGAACAACCAGTCAACCGAAAGTTCTAAAATCCTGATACTTTGCCATTTCAAATCTCAAAAGGCTCTTATGTATAAACTAACTCATATACATGGATCAAAACCATTATTTGGTATACTAAGGTCATTCATTTGCATATAAAAGTGTATAAAATATCCTTATACATTCATCCTCTATAAAACATATTTGTTCAAGGTTGAGGTACAAATATTCAAATACAAAACATCTTTATCCTATATTCGAACTACAAAGTCTCAATAAATGCCTAAACATGGCATACAAAAACATAAGGTAGATAATCCCAAACAAGAGATCGAGCACTCCAATCCTAAGCACCTCAAGCTCCATCGACCACCGGAGCCTTATCTGTAAAAAAATATTTAGGGGAAGGGGGTGAGCGCCAACATGCCCAGTAGAGATACCCAAACCAACTTATGTATTGAATTGATGTGTCCTACATGAAAATGCAATCCTGGCATTCCTATGTGCTACATGGCATACTTTCTATGCTCGTGAGATGCTATCATGGCATTCTTACACATTAAGTGGCATACATCAATGCCCATACTCATGGAATTTCAATTCAATACTTGAACGAACTATATGCTCAACAATGCTCAATTAATAGAAGGTTACACAAGCATAAACATGAATATCATAATTCAATAGTAAGACTTAAATACCAAGTCACAAAAATTCTGAAATCATACAAAGTGGGAGTATTCGTAGAACCACTGGATAACCACTAATTGACCCAATTATCTAAGATATTCAACTTTACGGGCTACTAACTCGAGGGTCTAGATGAAACTACCTTGACCAAGTTTCGGGCTTTACACCTTAGGGCTCCGAGCCCTTCTTGCTTTTCTGACTCCTTCCAAAATTAACAACCAATCACATAAGATTTAAGTATGACAATACATACAATTTCTACATGTTGCATGCCATATGTCTGATAAAATGCATGAGAATGTTCTTTTCTATAAAAATTTTATTTTAGGAATGCCTTGTGAGAGAATTGATATTGCATTGTTATATGCATGAAAATGACATGTTTTAGCATGGAACCAAGTGGCTTATGATGCGCTTAGAAATGTAGAATTATTGCATGTTATATGAATGGAGAAGATATGTTTTAGCATGAAAATCAAGTCGCTTATGATGCGTTTGGAAATATGTGATACAAACATAGTTTCCAAGACGATAATTCTCTCTAACGAACAACAGGTAACATAATGTATAACTCACATTGACACATATGCCAACATTCATTCAATCAATAAATCCAAGAAGACATAGCTATCATAATCATAACTATCATGTGAAGATGAAATTGATAAGTATAAGCATAGAAAAATATGCAAGACTCACAATTACCACTCCCTAGCACTTCTAAACATGCTAAACAATTCGAATTCAATATCAATTCCTAAGAAATAGATGATAAGATGGAGAGGACACCCCTACCTTAATTCCAAGCTTAAATTTTAAAAATTTCCAAATAACTAAACCTTCAATATTCTCCACATTCGATTCTCGAACCGTAGATGCATAGATCGTAGCGAGGAAAACAACTTTCTCTTCTTGAGCTATCCCCAATTCCAAACCCTAGTTTTGCCCAATTCTTTAATTTTTACCAAATTAAACTTTGAACCGATCAAATTGATGAGAATGATGAGGAGAATAATATTTTCTCTTGGAACAATCTTCAAATCTTACTCTAAGTCATTTTAATTCTAGAGAGAAGTTGGGATGAAGTTGCAATGAGAAAGAGATGAGAGAAAATCTATTTTTTTTTTTGTGGTTGAATAAATGATACAAGTCTATTTATATTTCCATCTTTGCAACTAAGTCTCTCTCTCTCTTTTAATTTGCTCCTTGTTACTACTAACTCTCTACCAATCACATACTAAAATTTTCTCTTCCCAACTTATCTTTTAAGCCCCTCAATTATTCACATGCGCTCTTATAAAAATTTTCAAGACTTGTAAAAGTCTCCCGGGTCATCCGACTCCTCCCGGGTCCAAAATCCGAACTCAATATTTTTTAAAAAAGTACCATCGCACACAAAACACATATTTAAACCAATTTGTCATGCTTTATCACAATTAAAACATAATTAATTAGAATTTAAATTTAAATGAAAATTTCAAGGCTTTTCAACCTCCCAACCTTCAAGGAATTTTATCCTCACAATTAAGATGTACCTCAAGTAGCAAATAATTTGGGATACTTTGAGTGAACTTCTTGTTCCCGCTCCTACGTAGCTTCTTCGACTCCATGATGTCTCCAGAGTACTTTGACCAAAGGGATGGTCTTGCCTCGAAGCACTTGCTCTCTAGAGTCCATAATCTCTACCGGCCTCTCCTTAGAAGACACATCTTCCTTTATCTCAAGATCTACCCAATCAAGTACATGTGAAGGATCCGGTTCATACTTCCTCAACAAGGAAACGTGAAATACATTGTGCACATTTAACATTTGTTGTAGTAATGCCAAGCAGTATGCAACTTCACCAACACATTCCAAAATCTCAAATGGACCTATGAACCATGGTGACAACTTGCCGCTGTGCCCAAGCCGCATCAACATACATTCATGGAGTTGAAGGATCAATTGACTTCTGCTCTAATGTTGATTATTCCTGAATGTGGTTTGGGGTATGCGATCTATTGTGATGCTTCTCGAGACGGTTTGGGCTATATTTTGATGTAAACCGAGAGAGTGGTAGCGTATGGCTCCTGACAGTTGAAGACACATGAGGAAAATTACCCGACTCATGATTTGGAGTTGGCGATGGTAATTTTTGCATTGAAAGTGTGGCGACATTACTTGTATGGTGAAAAGTAAAATAATCGAATCAAAATAATTTCTTCTATTAACATACAATAGTAAACATTTAACCACACACACATATGATTGCAAAGAAAAAAAAAAGATAAATAAATAGATAACAAATGTCCCAACATAATAAAAGCCTACTTGCTAATTATGCAACAAATGTAGCTAAGCCTAATTCTAATCTATGATTCCATGCATATTCTACCCTAAAAAGTCTCATTTAGTTTTTTGAAAATTTTCTAGAATTTATTGGTAATTTAAAATATTTTCCCTCTTTTTCTACCATTTAAATTTTTTTTTCATTTCGACTCGAATTTAACGCCAATCAATTCCATTTTGACTAAGCTTTCTATTGGTATGAAAATCTTCTCCATCCATGGCCTAACTCAAAAATCTCCAATTTCAAGTTTCTAGGATTCTTCAACTAGAATTCTAAATTCTATCAAATTTCTCAACAATCTACTTCCCAATGATCAAGGGTCATTCACAAGAGCGAGAACAACACAATAATCGGATTAAAATCCTTCAACACACATAATTTCATGTTCATATACGAATTTTCATGCTTATATATATACAACATATATGCACACAGACACAGACAGACAGACACACACACACACACACACACACATATATATATATTCACGTGTAAAATAACCATACACATGTTCATCCTCACAGCAACTATCCACACTGATTTATATATGTATATAAGCAAAATTTCATGCCATTATACGTATTCATACAGGAACCCATATATATATCTATACATGTATACAAACACAATCAACTAACATAAATATTAGTCTATGTTTATAAGCACAAAGGGGAAGTGTAGAGCATGAACTTGCCTTTTGATCTGAACAAAATCGCTCATTCTCTTCCTCTTCTCTGGCGTCTACTATTCTCTCCCTCTCTGTGCGTAAAAATGACTATTTTCTTTCTCTTTTTTTTTTTCCTTTTTAGAAATACAAATAAAATACTAAAAGAAATAAAGAGAAAATAAAATATAAAAATATTTAGCCTAACACCTAAACAATTAAAATGCAACATATAGCAATACCCCAGCCCAACTCGGCTCAAACTCAATAATCCAATCCAAACTCCCCCTAGCCCAACATGAAGAGAATTAAAAAAAATTATAAAAGAACATACACTAATATGGTCCAACAAAATTAATAAAACACCCACACATTTTTACTTATACATAAAAAAAATGCATTTACAACAAAAAGATGCACACTTATTAAAACAATCAACCACTTAGTGTCATGTAATCAAACATCTACATTAACAATAAAAAAACAAGACATTGACAAAATTTAACTAAAGCATTTAAACACTCACAAAATAAACAATTTAAATAAATGAAAAACCCAAATTAAATAATCTCAAAATTACGGGGTATTACAAAAATTACAAAGTGATATATATACTAGCAGTAACAAAAACAATTCACGACAAGCTATGCATGAGTGGATAAAAAAGGGAGGAAGAAAATGTAAAACAAGAAGTCACAATCAATAGAAAAAGAAGGAAAACAAGAGTTATGCATTACTATAATATATATATATATATATATATATATATATATATATAATGTTGTTCTTAGCTGCTGTTCACATGTTAGTTAAAAGGGGTCTTTGTTCCTTATTTGTTATTTTTGCACGTTTGTTCATTTATTAAGTTTTTGATTATACAGTGTAGGTGCTCCAAGTCACAGGCATGACTGATAAATTCATGAAAATATTTTCGGTGCAAATCATGGAAAATGATTCCATCGATCTAGACTTGATTATATAATTTATTTTGATATACTATTTCATCTTCCTCTTAATTAATTAAATATGATACAACTTCCCACCACTGATGGCTCTGTCATATGTTTGTATAAGCATTAAGATGATAAAGTCAAGTCACTGTTCTATTCCCTTTTACTCTTCTTCTTATTTTTCAAATTTTTTTCATTTTGTCCAAAAAGTTTTGCATTCCTTATCTTTAGTCAAACCATAATTAAAGACTCTTGATGTTTGATTGTCTTCCTTAATCTTTCGCATAAATTGGTTTAAATAGAATTAGAAAATAGTACATCACCAAATGTATCATTAATGTTATTGTGAGAAAGAAAATATACGTATATATGTCACCTATCTAATGCCTTATTTCTTTACTTAATAAAAAAAAATTCAATTAAAGAGTCTTGATGTTTGATTGTCTTCCTTAATCTTTCATATAAATTGGTCTAAATATAATTAGAAAATAGTACATCACTAAATGTAATATAGTTAAACTCACCGGACAATAGCGAAAAGGTTTTGGTTACTTTCTGCCATAATTAAACTTTAAGGGTTTGTTTCATGAACAAGAAAAGAAGATAATGAAGAGTTTAAATGGATGTGAAAATATGAAAATAAATGTTAGATGAAAAGAATGACATATGAAAGTAATGTTACAATAGTTATGAGTAGAAGAAAAAAAGGATCCAATTGACAAAACATGACACGTTATGAAAATAATTTTTTATTAATTTTTGTTTGACAATTGTCTAGATCGATAACTTTTGCATGTCTAAAATTAAATGTTATGGCTTACCCACCATATGGCTTAAAAATATCAGTGCAAAGAAGAACTTAAAATCTGAGGTTTTTAATTACATGTGGCAATTTATTGTTAGACTAGCAATATGAGGTTTAGAATGACTTAGTTTCATGGGATTGGGCCCAATGTCATGTGAAAAACATAAAACTATGCAAAGTTACATTGAATGGTCTATTTTTGACCAATAGATCTTAATTAATCATCTATTTTTTTCTTTGGTTGTGAATGGTGCTTCTAGCTTTAATTAGCTTTCTTTGTCTCTTTTTATTTTTATTTAATGGATTTGTCTATACTTATAATCTAAACCTATAGCTTTCATTAACTTTCATGTATCTTTTTAATTAATTGAGTAGTAAAAATATCAAATTTAAGTTTATTTCTTCATTTAGTAAACTGACTTTATTCATTGGACTTTTTTTCCCCTCCATTTATTAGTGGCACAACAGTGGATAACTTCACCATATTTGGCAATTTAAGTTAGTTTTTTAACATCTATAGCTTACCTTATTTTTAAGAATTCACTGAATTTAATATGTAGGTTAATTTCTTGAAAAAAAAAATTCTATTGTTATTCGTGATGGGCGTGAACTTAATATCATTAGAGGTGGGAAGGTGAGTTCACTCATTACATTTCTTTATTTGTTATAATTTTAATTAATTTTTTTTTATTTCATACTAAGTTTTTTAATAATTTTAGGTGGCCAAGAAACATTCCTAGGCTTGCACTTCACGCAAGGGAAAGGAAAAAGTGGGGGTGTGTTTTTTATTATTAATTTTGTTTCGTTTACTATACACATGTAAATATAATTTTATTTTTTTTGTATTTTCAACAATTACCATCTTTTAGGGACCTTTTACTTATATTATATTCAATTTATGTAATTATTATGTTGCCACTTTCTTAAAATATTTAGCATAGAATGCTAAAACCAACATGTACAATTATTTTAACCGTTAATTGACATTTTATAGGAACCTAATCCTAATGTATCAAAAGTTGCGTTAGCATATTCTGTGGTGCCCTCTTCAATAACTACTATATCAACACCTCATTAGTTGCATTCTATTATTCCTCTGCAAAGAACTCTGATAACATTGGAGAATGTGACCTCTAATATGCAAGCCCCACCTCAATTAGAAGTGTCTTTTGATCTTTCTCCTCGAAATCTTAGTCAAGAGTTTCTTACTACTAATATAAATTCGCAAAGTTTGGAACATGCTCCTTTATCAAAAGCTGCAGTAGCCCAGCATTTACGACGAGATAGGGAGAGAAATAAACGCCCTCCAGCACAACCAAGATTTTTTCCTGGTTTGCCTTGGTGTGGGAGTCAGCCTTAGTGTATGTTCTTGGATCAGGAATTAAATGAATCATATGTTATGCAAAATGATCATTTGAGTGATGAATTACAAAACACATGTGGTAATGCAACAGTCAATTTTTGGTCTAAACATAATCTTGGTCAGCATTTTTGGGTAACATAAATGTAGCATGTCCTTATTGCAAAGCCTTACACTGGATGGATGAAAAATTAAAAAACTCATCTTGTGGGCATCCTCTTTTTGAGACATGTTGTCTGCAAGGAAAGATTCAATTACCTGCCCTACTTACAACCCCTCCAGAACTTGCATCATTATACAACGGTGATAATGATAAATCAAAATCGTTTTGTCGTTATACTCGAGAATATAACGCAGCTAATGTATTTACGAGTTTGGGTGTTCAAATGGATGACAGAGTTCTTAGTGGCAGGGGTCCAACATCATTCACCATTCATGGAAAATTGCGACATCGAACAAGGACGCTTTTACCCCAATCAGGACAGGAAGCAAGTTATGCTCAGTTGTACATTTATGACCCTAAAGTGGCTTTAGACATTCGTAGTTGTAAAAATTTGCATTTGAGGAGGGATGTTCTTAAATATTCACAAAAAATTGTTGTAGTGTAATGCATTTTCAAAAAAAAAAATCCGTCAAGCATTTGCAAAACTAGAGCAATTGAATTCAGTAGACCAAAATATACCTGCCTATCTTCATTAATCTCCATCTTCAACTGCAGATCAATGTAGGTATAATCTGCTGACAGCAAATGAGATTGCAGTTATATTGTCAGGAGATGGAACTCAAGTCAGTGGAATGCGAGATATTGTTGTGCGCTTGAGAGGAAACAATGAATTGATGTGAATTAATGAATGTCACCCAACTTATTTGCTTTTATGTTATGTTTTGTTATTCTCTTACGGTAAGTTTGGATGGGAACCTGAGTTAAAACAGTGGAACATCCTAGATGGGAGACATATAACTAATAGACTTACCCAGTTATAGTTCTATGCTTATCATTTGTTTGAACGTTCTTCTGAGTACTCAACCATTTTAAGAGGCGGGAAATTATTTTAGGAGTTCATTGTAGATGCTTCAGCCACAATTGAGCAAAATTGACTGACGTACTACAAACTAAATCAGCCTAAACTCTGTCGCAAACTCTATCGGATGATAAATGATGGTAAAGTTCGCAACGTAGTAGTCCAAGACATATGTTTGAGTTCGTAATGGATTTGAACCCTATCAAGTTGGGCAATGAATAGTTTTGCCTTCTTCATTCAATGGTAGTAAAACATATGTTTGAGATCTTTCAAGATTCAATGGCAATTACTCAGTACAATCAACCTCTAGATATTTTTCTTATAATGACTAAAAATCCTAACTGGCATGAAATTACTTCAGTTTTATTACCACATCAACAGATCACTGATCGTCTTGATTTAGTTGCTAGTATTTTTGAATTGAAGCGACACACTCTAATGATGGAGTTAGATAATGAGAAGGTGTTTGGCAAAAAAGTTAGTCATGTCTTCACAATTGAATTCCAAAAATAGGGGTTGCCGCACATGCATTTACTCATATTCATCAAAGGTCGAAGCAAAATTCAAACATGCGCTCAGATGGATAAAATTATGTCATCTGAATTTTCATATCCTAATGAAGATCCCACACTTTTTGAAACTATCAAGAGTTGTGTGGTTCGTGGACCATGTGGTATTCGAAATCCACACACATCGTGTATGAAAAATGGTAAATGTACTAAGAGGTACCTTAATAGTTTTTAGAAGAAACAAGTATGGGCCAAGATAGATACCCACTATATTGACGATGCAATGATGGTCGCGCTTATTCTGTGAGGGGACATGATGTTGATAATAGAGATGTTGTGCCATATAACCCATATTTGCCCAGAATGTTCAACTGTCACATTAATGTGAAAGTTTGTGCAGGATTGAGATGTGTAAAATATATTCACAAGTATATTTATAAAGGCCATGATTGCACGACAATGATTTTGGATGGCGTAGATAAAATTCAGTAATACTTTGATGCAAGGTACATCGGGCCGACAGAAGCTACTTGACGAATATTTGGCAATCCGATGCATAAAGAACTTCCAAATGTTGTGAGATTATAGTTTCATTTACCTAGCAAACATCAAGTTGTTCACAATTGGTAGAATATACTTTGCTAGCCCTAATGAAGGTGAGAGATTTTACTTGCGTTTGTTACTTAATGTTGTTAAAGGATCGCAATCTTTGAATGTTTATAGACCGTCAATAATATCTTGCACGAAACATTCAAATTTGCATGTGTTGAAAGGGGACTTCTGGAAGACGATGAAGAATGGGTGCAATGCCTTGAAGAAGTAGCAACCATCAAAAAAATGGACGTCAATTGAGAAGTTTGTTCAGTGTTATTTTGATGCACTGCTCCCCACTACAATCGCATGCATTATGGAATAAATTTTTAGTGCACATGTGTGATGATCTTGCTCGCATAATTTCTACAGACTTTGCCATTCCCAATCCAATTGAATCTCAAATCATGGATTATGGTTTGTATCTTTTGAACCAGCTACTAAAGGAATCTAGTAAGAGTTTAACTGACTTTCTACCAATGCCACCACTGACTAGCAATTGGAGTACGATAGTTGGAAATAGACTTATCTGGGAACATCATCAACTTCAAACCGATGCACAACAATTAGATTTTTAATTTGATGTTGATCACCTTAATGATGGAAAATGTGCTACTTATAGTGCAATTACTTCTTCAGTTCTAAAAAATGACAGGAAAACATTTTTCTTAAGTTGTGGTGCTGGAACAGGAAAAACATTTTTGTATTATACAATTGTAATAGAATGTTGTAGCCCTGGACTCATTATTATCACTGTGGCTTTATCTGGTATTATTTGTTTGTTGTGTAGGGAGTCGTGCTGCACATTCTATGGTCTACATTCCACTATATGTGTTGAAAAATTCAGTTTGTGGATTTACAAAGCAATCATTGCATGCAGAATTGTTTAGGGAAGCAAAACTAATTATTTGGGATAAAGTTCCTATGCAACATAGGTATTGTGTGAAAGCTGTTGATTGCACTCTTCAGGATATTTGCGATAATGAGAAGCAATTTGGGGGTATTACTGTTGTTCTTGGCAGAGATTTCAGGCAGATCTTACCAATTATACAAAAGGGCACCCGTGAGAAAATTATGGGCACAACTTTGAGACACTTCATACTCTAGAATAAGGTACACGTTCTAATTTTGAATTTGAACATGCGCTTGAATAACACAAATAATGCAAATATGGACTTTTCAAATTTCTTAACGGATGTAATATTTCTACAAACATACAAGTTGTTAATAATTTTACTAGCGTGTTATTTTTTGACATCCCACCTTAACAATTGTTTTTTTTAGATTGGATCAACCCCACAAGAAAATATAGAACTTTCACAGACAATACGAAAGTGCAAGAATTTAAATGACTTACTATGTGTAGTTTATCCAGAGTTGAGTGTTGCGGGTATAGTTATACCAAATTTTTTAAATGAGCATACAATTCTTTCTGCCCAAAATACTGAAGTTAGTACTATCAATAGTGCTCCATTAAATATATTTCTTAGAGAGACGGTTACTTATTTCGTAACTGACAAAATATTGGAAGATGAGTTAGTAGATCGAACCATTACTAATCGATATCCTAATGAAGTTTTAAACTCATTAGATCCTTCAAGGTTACCACCCTTTAAGTGAAATTTGAAAGTAAGATGCCTGATTATGTTGTTGAGGAACATTGCGCCTAAGGATGGCTTCTGCAATGGCACACGACTGATGGTTTTCAATTATGCATATTGCGTAATTGAAGCACGGATTCTGATGGGAGATAAATGCAGTAATTTAGTCTTTATTCCAAGAATATCCTTGACTCCGTCCTCTTTAGAATTGTCCATTAAATGACAAGACATCAATTTTCTGTTCGATTGGCCTGTGTAATGACCATGAATAAATCTCAAGGACAGTCTGTTCAATTTGTTAGTGTTGATTTGCACACATCAATATTTAGTCATAGGCAGTGATAAGCATTGAATGTTAGACATTCTCACACCTTTATTTATGTATTTTAATCCCATAGCTGCACATGTTGTATAGTTTTTACGTGTTTTTATGTTTTTGATAATTTTAGGTTCAAACTTAGAATTTGGTGCAATTTGACTCCGTTATCAGTTCCAGAATGCATTCCTATGTTCGATCGTGCTTCCTATAAAGTCCACATCAAGGACTAGTGAATGGCGTGTCAAGACCGGAGTCAGAAAGCTGATGAGTTGAAGATCTGCAGAAGAAGAAAATATCGATGCATTGAAGTCACAATTTCGATGCATTGAAGTCCCTACTTCGATGCATCGCCCAAACCTGCAGAAGATATTTTTTTACAAGATATTTTTTTCACTTGCCACTTGTCCAATTTTGCTTGGATGAAGCTTTGGACAAATTTTCAATGATATTTTGAGCCTAAAGTCAGATATATAGATAGGAATTATGTAATAAATAGATATATCAAAATTCTTATAATAGAGAGAATATATAGAATTCTAGAGAGAGAGAGTGAAGTTCTAGAGAGGGAAAGCTTCAAAGATGGCTTTGTAAGGCCTTGAGACCATTTTGAGCATGGGATCATCTCTGTCTATGGAGTACTTCCAGCCCACCATGATCAACTAATTCTTCTCTAGGGTTTTGACAAACCCTAGTCGTAAATATGTTCTAACTTTAGTGAATTGGGGTTTTTTTATGTAATTTTTGTGTATATGTACCTTGCCTTGAGCCTTATGAGTAATATAAGTTTACAAATTCTTCATGTACAAGTGATTAATTTACCTTTCTTATCTTAGAATGCTTATTTTCCCCACATGATCGTCAAACACTTGTAGTTCCACAAGGACTACACGTGATGGCTTTGTACTAGTTTTCACTTTAACATGCATAACTAGATTTGCATAATCCATGCTAAGAGATGGTAAATTAGTTGCACTTAGTTAATTAGGTATTTAGGTAAGTAGGTAGGTAGGAAATTTACACGTATCAAAAATGGGTAATAGTATTTTAAGGTGCATGTATCCTCTAGACGGTAGGATTGTAGGCCACAATCCATTTGCACCACTTAGTATACAATTGCATGAATTCCCCCAATTTATTATAAGTTTGGCATACTACGAGGCTAGTGGTGAAGTCTCAACCCTAGTCGTTTACTTTTCTCTGAAACTTTATATTTTAATTATCTTTTATGCTTTTAAAGTAGAGTAAGAAAGCAACCAACACTTGGTTGTGATTTAAACGAGAACCAACCCTCAACCTTTAGCGAATTATTCCTACGTAGTATCTGTAGGATCGACACCCTCAACTTAGAGCCCTATCCTTCAAGGATTCATTCTATTGCGAGTGGTAAATATAAATTGCAAATTTTTGCACACAACAATTTTTGGTGCCGTTACCGGGGACTACGGTTTAATCGCTAAAACTAGAGGATTGAGTCTTGTTTAAATTTTAACTTAACTCATTCTTTACATTTTTTAATTATAATTATTTTTGTTCTTATTTCTTAAGTGTTTTATTGTAAGTACTTATATAATCAAGGCCTCAGGACTTAAGCTTGGATCCTTTGTGAATAGAGTACCCAACTTTATTACACTTAAGAGTTTAAATTTTTTATTTTGCATATAGTTTGTTTCATTCATATATAAGGTAGGAGATCATTGTCATTACCCTTATTGCCGTGTGATCTTGAACTCGAAAGAACTCTTAGACAACATAGTAGCGTTCCTAGGGATCCTATATTGTTTAGAGAACATATGAGAGAAACCATGACAAATAATGATAACCTAAATGTTCAACAAAATCCTGTGTGAAGTTCTTCCAGATTTCTATGTTCCATCTACCTATGCATCTCCTTCTTGTATTCGTTTTTCGAGTGCAGGGAGGAATAATTTTGAAATCAAATCCTCAACAATTAATCTTCTAAATTGTTTTCATGGGCTTCCTAACCAAGATCCTTACAAACATATAGATGAATTCTTAGAAGTATGTTCGACTTTATAGTTGAATGCACCAGCAGGAGACAACTTAAGACTTCATTTTTTCCCTTTCTCACTCAAAGATAAAGCCAAACAATGGTTTAACTCCTTAGAGCCAAATTCCATTAACTTTTGGGCCAAAATGCAACGAGAGTTTCTAAAGAAATACTTTCCAATGGGCAAGACTAATGATGCACGGAGAGCCATCATCGGTTTCTCTCAAATGGAAGGAGAAGTTTTTCATGAAACATGAAAAAGGATGAAAGACCTTTTGAGGTCATGCCCACACCATGCTATTCTCAAATGACAATTGATGCAAGGATTTTACGATGATTTAGGAGAGCCCCACAAACAAATGGTTGATGCTAGTTATGGGAGTACATTTTTTCTAAAAAGTTTCGATGAAGCATGAATACTCTTTGAGAACTTAAGCGAAAATTCGTCTCATCGTTCTTCTAACGAAAGGAAGAATAAGGTAGTTGCTCCTCTTAACACCCAAACTGAAAGCATCTTTGAAATGCGTAAGGAGCAAGCAACTAATAGGAAGATAGAAGCCTTACAAAAGAAACTAGATTAAGTCATGTTAGCCAGGTCTTCTTCTTCTTCTTCATCTCCTATTGTTCCTAATCCTACTCTTCATCTCACATATGATGTCTGTTCTTTTTGCTCTAGTTCCTCTCTCTATATAAAGGATTGTCCTCATACGGGGCAATACCCTAAATTCTCACAAGAGCAAGCAAATGCATTTTATTCTTGGCCGGGTCAAGGTTCATATCAAAACTCCTATAATCTCGGATGTAAAGATCAAAACCAATTCCAATATGGGAACCAAGGTCAATATCAAGGACCTCGGGGACCACATAGACAACAAGGTCAATCTCAATTCCAACCTAGACCTTATCAACTAAGTTCAAATTTGAGTTTTTACTACATTCCCAATCAACCACCTTCTCGAAATCCCAGTTTTGAGGACAAGGTTTTGGCCACTTTAGACAACATCGAAAGTAATACCCAAAAGATCAACACACACTCATAATCTATTGCAAAGATAGAGTCCTAATTGGGACAGCTAGCTAATGCAATGAATCGACGAGAGTGTGAAAAATTGCCTAGCCAAACTGTGGTGAACCCTAATGGAGTTCAAGTAATTGATGACACTTCTCATTCTTTTGAGTTTAATCAAGAACAAGCTCAATCAGTTAGTACTTTAAGGAGTGGTAGAGTGTTAAAGAATCCGGTTGATAAAATGACAAAGAAAGAATGTGAGCATCTGATGAATCCAAAGATTCCTATAAACCCAAATAATTGTCTTATAAATCCAAAAGAAGCTTCTAATAATCCAAAAGACAAAGGGAAGAAAAATGAAGCTGAATTCTTGTCAATTCTAATTCCAATTCGAGAGGCTTCATATGAACCTCGAGTTCCCTTTCCATAAAGATTAAGGGAACCTTCTCAATTTGGGAAGCAAGGAGAGAAATTGCAAGATATGATAGAAATCTTTAAACAAGTCAAAATCAATCTTCCTCTCCTAGATGCTATAAGGAAAATTCCCTCCTACGCTAAATTTTTAAAGGACTTATGCACTCAAAAGTGTAAATCTAGGAACCAAGTTCCTAAGAAAGTCCATTTAACTGAGCAGGTAAGTTCAATTCTTCAAAATAACATACCTCCAAAATTCAAGGATCTGGGTGCCCCAATAATCTCTTGTGTCATTGGTGAACATGAATTTGAGAGGGCCTTCTTGATTTGGGAGCAAGTGTTAACTTACTTCCTTACTCAGTTTATCAAAAATTGGAGCTAGGAGAACTAAAGCCAACCACAGCAACCTCGTGGAATAATTGAGGATGTTCTAATCAAAGTGGACAAATTCTATTTCCCGGTGCACTTTATAGTCCTTGATACCCAACCTGTACAAGATTCTACAAAGCATATTCTGATCATTCTAGGTCATCCATTCTTGGCTACGGCTAACGCTTGCTTTAATTGTCGTACTGGGGTTATGGACATCTCCTTCGGGAAAATGACTATTAGGTTGAATATCTTCAATGCATCCCACCACTTCTCCAATGATGAAAGTGACTGCTTTTGTTTTGATGTAGTGGATGAACTTTTGGATGAGTTGCTTCCCCAAATCTTGTTAAAAGACCCTTTCGAGGCGTGTCTGAGTCAATTTAATTTTGAAGACTTTGACATTGTGCAATCAATTGCAGATGTAAATATGATGCTCGATGCCACTGTCAGAAATGACTTTCCTAAGTGGAAGACACCATTTGAACCACTTTTTACTTTTTCGAGTACTCCTCTAATTCCATCTCTCGTGTCTCCCCCACAACTTTAGCTCAAGACTTTACTGTAGAATCTTAAGTATGTGTTTCTTGGCCCAAGTGACACTTTACCGATCATCATAGCTTTAAATCTAACCGATGACCAAGAGTGTTCACTCACAATGGTCTTAAAAAAACACAAAAGAGCCATAGGGTGGACCATTGCCGACTTAAAAGGCATTGACCTTTTTATTTGTATGCACCGCATATATTTGGAAGATGATGCATAGACCTCGCAAGAGGTGCAACGTAGGTTAAATCCTAACATGAAGGAGGTAGTAATGAAGGAAGTTATCAAGCTGCTAGATGCTGGTATTATATACCCCATCTATGATAGCAAGTGGGTAAGCTCCACGCAAGTGGTGCCAAAAAAATCCGGCATCACAATGCTTCAAAATAAACAAGGAGAATTAGTTCCTTAGCGCACCACCACGGGTTGGCGAATGTGTATTGACTATAGGAAACTAAACTCCTCAACTAGGAAGGATCATTTTTCACTTCCATTCATTGATCAAATCCTAGAAAGGCTTACAGGCCAAAGTTTCTACTGCTTTTTAGATGGATATTCTGGCTATAATCAAGTAGCAGTAGACCCACAAGACCAAGAAAAAACCACCTTCACATGTCCATTTGGAACATTTGCTTATAGACGCATACCATTTAGGTTATGTAATGCACCGACGACTTTGCAACAGTGTATGATGTCTATCTTCTCAGACATGGCGGAGAAGTTCCTTGAAGTGTTCATGGATGATTTTTCAGTCTTTGGAATGTCCTTCGATTTGTGCCTTCATAATCTTACACTTGTGCTCAAGCGTTGTAAGGACACGAATCTTATTCTTAGCTGGGAGAAGTGCCATTTTATGGTTCAAGAGGAAATTGTACTTGGGTATGTTGTGTCCAAATGAGGTATAGAGGTAGATAGAGCCAAGGTAGAACTCATATCTAAACTTCCTCCACCATCATTGGTGAGAGGCATTCTTTCATTCCTTGGTCATGCGGGTTTTTATCACCGTTTTATCAAGAACTTTAGCAAGATATCTCAGTCTTTGTGCTGACTTCTTGAGAAAGATTATTCTTTTTACTTTGATGAAGCGTGCCTTAAATCTTTTGAAACACTTCGCACACTTCTATCAACCACTCCAATTCTACTCCCTCCAAATTGGGCTCTCCCATTTGAGGTTATGTGTGACACATCCGATTTTCCTATGGGTGCTATCTTAGGGCAACGTGTAAATAAGTTGCCACATGTGATTTATTATGTAAGTAAATATCTTTTCGAAGCTCAAATGAATTATATAACTACAGAAAAGGAATTGTTTGCAGTTGTTTATGCCTTGGACAAATTTAGATCTTATCTCTTAGGATCCAAGGTTATTGTCTTTCAGACCATGACGCTCTTCGACATTTATTGGAAAAGAGGGATACTAAACCTCGGTTGATCCGATGGATACTCTTGTTACAAGAGTTCAATTTTGAGATCCGGGATAAAAGGGCACCGAGAATGTGGTCATCGATCATTTGTCTCAGATTCTTGTGGAGTGCCAGCACGCCTAAATTCCAGTTAGCGAATCCTTTCCGGATGAGCAATTGTTTAAAGTCACTCATGAGAAACTTCATTGGTTTGCTGACATAGTAAATTTCCTAGCAACCGGGAAAATCCCACCCTCTTGGTCCAAACAGGAAAAGGATCGCTTCCATTCCCAAATACGTTCATATTTTTGGGACGATCCTTATCTATTCAAGTATTGTCCCGACCAAATCATCTGCCAGTGTGTGCCAGAGAGTGAGAGTCCTAGTATTCTTACTTTCTACCATACATTGGAATGCGGAGGTCATTTTAGTTCTCGAAAGACCGCTTCCAAAATTCTTCAATGCGGTTTCTTCTGGCTAACCATGTATCAGGATGCATATTTATTCTGCCACTCCTCTGAGTGATGTTAGCACCTTGGCGCTTTGTCTCATAAAGATATGATGCCCTTGAACCCCATTTTGATTGTCGATATATTCGATGTTTGGGGCATTTACTTTATGGGCCTGTTTCCAAAATTTGCCAGTTTTGAATTCATACTTGTAGCAGTGGATTATGTATCTAAATGGGTTGAGGCCTTGGCTACCAGAACCAACGACCACGCAATTGTGGCCAAGTTCATCCAAACGAACATTTTCAGTCGTTTTGGTATGCCTCGAGCCATCATCAATGACGGAGGTAAACATTTCTGCAATCGGTTCTTCCGAACCTTGCTACTTAAATATTCTGTCACTCACAAGGTTGCTACACCTTACCATCCTCAAACGAGTGGCCAAGTAGAAGTATCTAATAGGAAAATTAAGTACATTTTAAAAAAATCGTGCGCCTCGATCACAAGGATTGGTCACAACGTCTAAATGATGCATTGTGGGTATATCAAACTGCTTATAAGACCTCGATTGGCATATCACCGTACCATTTTGTGTATGGTAAAGCACGTCACTTACCGGTTGAGCTTGAACACAAAGCCTTCTGGGCTATTAAGAAGTTTAATTTCGATATGAAGTTAGCTGGCTCTAACCGAAAGCTTCAATTGAGTGAATTAGAAGAAATACGGAATGATGCATATGAAAGCGCAAAAATCTATAAGGCAAAGACCATGGCCTTCCATGACCATCATATCCATTCCAAATCACTCTCTTCAAGCCAAAAGGTTTGGCTTTACAATTCTAGGTTTTGCCTATTTCCTGAAAAACTTCGTTCATGATGGGACGGTCCTTTCATTATAAATTCTGTTTCTCCCCACAGAGTGGTAGAACTAAAGGATCCCAAGGACGGAACAATTTTTAAGGTTAATGGGCAAAGGGTGAAACCTTGTATTAATAGCCAAATACAATTGAAATTCGTGGATGTCATCGAATTGATGGATCCCGTATATTTGGACCTATGATTCGTTACACGTCTCATCGTAGACGGCAAACTTGGCATTTTCGTGGTCCTATTATGTTCTATGTGACCCTTTGAAACCAAAAGGAATGTATCTAAATATTTTGGAAGTGTCTGAGTGTGAGAGGTATGATTTAAGGATGAATTCTAACTTTTTTCATACTTGGGGCAAATTTTGCAAAAGCACAGTCGAAAGAATCTTCGATGCATCGAAGTACCCACTTTGATGCATCGCTGCTTCGATGCATCGAACTTAACTTCGATTCATCGATCTTTAAATGTCCCATCTTTATGTCAATTCTAGCAGCTTTCGCACCTTGTGTCGATAGATGTTCGATGCATCGACAACATCGATACATCAAAACTTCTAGTTCGATGCATTGATAACTTTGATGCATCAAAGTAGCCACTTCGATGCATTGAACCAAAGCACATGACTGCACATGCAGTCACTTAAAATTCAAATCCCCCTTCTCTCCCTCTCATTTCTCCCCCTCTCTCTCACGTCTCTCTCTTCCCCCTCTCGTTCAAAACCCCCAAGAACACCCCCACCTTCACGAAAAATCCCAGATCATCCGTTTAGATCCAAGCTTGAGCATCCTTGAAGGTGATCCACACTTGGACTATCTTGAATGGCCTAGTTCATCTTCTACTAGGTAACAAACTCTATTTGGGATTTTTGATTTTTTATCTTGATTTTGTGAAATAATAAGTGGTGGGTATTGTTGATTTCGAAAGTATTGTGGTGTAGTTGGGGGAATTTTTGAACATCTTAATTATATTGAGGATTGGGGATACATTTGAGTATTTTTTTGAGTTTTAGTGGAGTTAAAACCTCTACTAGGGACTGCCGGAACTGAGACCACCATACCCATTTGTGAAATTTCCCTTGCCGCATTTTTGATAGACAATGGTCCGTAACAAGGCCCTTACGGGAGTGATTCGCGACGTCCTGAGTCGACAATGGAGGAATAGGGAGATCATTTGGGAAAGTTTTGTAGTGGCATCAAATTTTGAGGATGACCGGTATGCCAGTTGGACCTTAGAGGCATTACAGAGTCATGGCCTCTTGACTTTGTTATCACCGGCGACTGAGGTGGCTTGCCCGAGGCTTATACAAGCCTTTTATAATCCTTACCTTTAAATGATGAGCCTTGACTACGAAATTTAGAAGGATTTCCTTTTTTCAAATTTTTATCCTTTTCATACTAAATGATCTTTCTAAATTTTCTAGCAAGGAGTGCAACATCATTATCTGAATCATATTCAAAACATTCAACTTTCTCAACTTCAGATTTTGAAGAATTTGAAATATTTGACAAACTTGAAGAGTTGGAAGTCTTTGAAGTTTTTAAAGCCAAATTTTTTTATTTATGAATTTTTGGATATTTCATCTCAAAAGTTTGAATCGATCCAACTAATTCTGCCAACTCCATAGAATCAACATCTCTGCTCTCATCTAAGGCTTCCAACTTGGCTTGAAACCTATCAAGCAATGATCTCATGATTTTTCGAATAACCTGAAAAGATAGAATTTTCTCACAAGGTTAGCACTATTTTGAACAATATCATTAAGCCTAGAATAAAAATTAGAAAACATCTCATCTTCATCCATTTTAATTATTTCAAATTTAGTACCTAGCATTTGTAACTTTGATTTCCTTACCTTGGTGGTACCCTCATAAGTTACCTGTAAAATATCCCATGCTTCTTTCGAAGTGGAACAAGCATAGATTCTAGCAAATTCAAAAGGAACAACAGAATTGAATATTACATATAAACCTTTGTTGTTATTATTAGCATTTTCATGCTCAGCATTAGACTATGTTATTTTTTTCTTCTCAACATTCACAACAGCATCACCAGTACCAGTGGTAGTGGTAGGGATTTTATATCCATTCCCAATAGCCCTCTAAACTCTCTCACCTTGAGCTTTTAAAAAGGCTTTCATGCGAGACTTCTAAAAAGTATAATTTAAACCATTAAACAAAGGAGTTCGGTGAATCGATCCATCCTCTTTCATATTAGATTCTATGATGATTTTTGAAAACAAAAATAAATTTTTATTTTAAAAATACTTCGCAAGGAACTACTCACAAATTAGAGAACACTGCTCTGATACCAATTGTGAGTTGTGCAGTACGAAAGCGGTTGCGAAAGTTAAATTTAAAACCTAGAGGGGGTGATTAGGTTTACTTGCTTTTTGCTTAATTATTCAGATTATCCAATTTTAAGTCCAATTAATAATTAAAGCAATCCCACAAAGCAAGTAAATAAATAAAGTGTAGTAAAGTAAACGAATGCACCAAATATACGTGGAAAACGCATATCAGAAAAAAACCATGGGTGAGGCTTACCACGGGTGAGGCTTTGTAGCTCCGAAGAAGAAAATCCACTATCGTTGAAGCAAAGTATAACAGACTCTGTCCCAAAATCATGCCCACTCCACTCTGACAAAAACTCTGATGCGAAACACCTCAGGCTTACAATTACGACTACCTCATCCAATTATTGCAAATTCCCAGCTAACGTCAAAATCCTTTCAGAAAGGTAACTGGAATAACATGAACACTCGGCAAGTATTCCATCCCCTTCATAGCGCGATCTTCTTCTCCTTCCTTACTAATGAACAGTTGTAAAAGACATAAATCTAGTAACTTGATCACGAAGAAATCTTTAATGCAGTCTTCAAATAGTTGATCAAGCAAATATAGATCACCCTAAATCACTCAGTGAAATATGTGTGTGCTTTCAAAAATATAAACAAATAATTTGAGAAAAAAATGCTTTGCTAGAAAAATATCTCAATGTTTTCTCTTTCTAGAATCTGTATCTCTTGTAAATGTAAAGTGTAATTGAAAGCAAAATGAGAGAGAAATCATATAAGGTTTTTATAGAGATTAAAAATCCTAATTTTTCTTAGAAAATAATTTGAAATCCAATAGGAAACAAGTCCCCACGATTTTAGAAAGTTTTGGGTCCATTTCGGGTCAAAACAGGACAAAAGTAGTCAAAGTTTGCAGACTAGAAAAGTTGGACCGGTCCAGCCTTCACTTGGACCAGTCCAACTCTTGTAATATAATCTGAAAGAGTTGTTAAGACCGCTTGGACTGGTCCAGCCTTCACCTGGACCGGTCCAACCTTGAAATTTTCACAAATTTTCTTAAAAACCCCTCTTTTCAATGTCAAAATCTCCTAGTTTGAAATATGTGTTCTCACCACTTTACTTGGACTATGTGACTCTCATATGTGATCAACGATGTCCTCATGCATTCGAAACCATCTCAAAACTTCAATCGATCGAATTCTTGTTCAGACTATTGATGACTTTTCTCGAAGATTCAAGCTTCATACTTTGACGAATCTTTGCATGGTTGGTGTAGCACTTCTTGCTCACTCTGAGACTTCAATTACATGATCAATGATAGAAATATAACTTAAATAATACAACTTGATCATGTTTGATTTTGACACCGAAGATTGCTAATTACAAAAATATACGTCACATTATAGTGACGCAAAATCAGCGAAAAATATTACTGCTTATATGTTACACCCTCTTTCTCGATTAACAACCAACCGAATAAGACTAACGGTCTGTCCACCGTCATCCTTCCATGACATCAAAACTAGTCACGTTCCAAATCTAAGTCAAATATCATATAACTATCAAACTTCAATCTCTCAGGGTCACACTACCCATAACGGTACATTAACAGACAAAGCTGTGTCCAGAGATGAAAATTCCATCTCAACGAATACGTTAACAGACAAAACCGTGCCTTAAAGACACTCTTCCACGAAGGCAATCCCAAAGTCTGTAACTTTTTGAGGATTCCAAATTATCCCCTCAACTACCCTAACAAGTACCACAACACAACCTTAAGAGTGGTTTAAAACTAACCCACTCTTGTCATCATAAACCCGTTAATAAGTACTTTCATGCTCAACTATTACTCCAGTAATACCTTACACAAACCTCTCTCAGTCATATACCCATTTATGAGCAAAAATCTTTTATACTCAAAAACATTCAGACCTTATTTCCTTACTCGTCAATACTCAATGAATCAATTCCATAACTACTTGGACCTAACACATTGTAAGAGAAGCACTAATTAAAGAAAAATGTCTAGCCGGGTCATTTTTCCCCATTAGCCCAACTCTAGCAATATACCATACTTGTCCTCCCAACTTTTGGTTCCATCAAACCTGTAACCACAATCAGTCCCTAGTCTTTCCCACATGGGAACACAACATTAAACCTTTTTCAAAGTCCTAGGCTCCCACACCCGGAGTCTATTACAACCAATCTATCTCAACTATTGTAAACTTACCCAAGCTCAAACCTCTAGCCTGGATTACCAGATTCCCAAGACTAGAATCTCTAGGCGAGAATAATATGTCTACAAATATCATATGATGTCTAATGTAAACACTTGTACACTCTGTACAGTCACATAATTTATGCTAATAACCTAGCATATCTCATACTACATATAGCATACTCATGGTTTTCCAAAACCAATTTAAACAGGACATAACAACATCATTTAATGAAAACAAGCTTGGTTTATAAATATATTCACGTCCAAAACCACTATTTAAATCATAGACGCTTATACACAATATCTTAAAGGTAATGTAATCCTCATTACACATTTCCTAATGCACCTAGTCCACATTGCGGATGCGCATACACCCAAAACAACCAAAAGAAACCTTCTAACTCTATATCCAACTCACGATTGCTCACCATCAACCACCTCCTTACCATAACTTGAAAATATTAATGTAGGGGGATGAGCAATTTCAATGGCTCAATATTAACATATTGAGCAATCTGTCCAAATCCACATTTCATATCAATGCATAAAAAAAAAAATCATGCTTAGTCAAGCTATGTGTCATGATTCCAAGCATTCTAGTCAAAAGCCCACACTTTCAATTATTTCATGGCATATACATCAAATTTAACTTGACCACAACATAACCACAACTCATGCTTTAAGACACAATTCATCAAATCTATAACATATGACATAACCAAAATCGGACAAAAGTTCCATTGAATCATCACATAATTCACAATAAACACATTATTCTCAGAATTGTACTCACACGTACACATTCAAATTTGGATACGTACCGAAGTCTCATACCCCATGTCCTAGTTATTTTAGGACTACTAACCCACTGATAACTAATCCTCTTGTGCAAGTTTGAGGACTTTCAACCTCCGAGGATATATTCTCCGTCTACTTTGTCATGAGTCATTTCCAAGACACTCCCCATACTAACACAAAACATATCACGTTTTGCATACACAATCTCAAATCTTGATGCATTGCACCCATTTCATGTCCTCTGATCATTCTAGCATGTCATGTAAAAATTCACATAGACATATATATATATATATATATATATATATATTTCAACCTGAAACTAGGCTTTTAGTTTTTTCCCTAATATCCCACATATGTAATACATATACCATTTTGCACATATAATCAATTCATGCTCCTTATGTCATATACCAATCATTTCAAGCAAGAGAAATATACATATATCAATCTAGAACATGAATTTTATCACAAGACCTTACACTTTCATATATCACATGAAAAGAAAATATCTATTTTATGCCTAGACATGAAATTTAACTTAAATTAGAAGACACAACACACCCCCTACCTCAAGTTTAGAGCTCTTTCTAGCAAGCCCAAGAATCCACCAAACTTCAAGTTCCTACAAAGTGCAATTTCTTTTCGTAGTACCATAGATCGGGTCAAGGAAAATACACTTTTCTTCTTGGATAAAGTTCGAATCTCAACTCCACTCAATCCTAACTTTCAAAATTCTTCAAATAAGAATTTTGAAGCCACCAAAGTGAAAAGGATAGAGGGAGGAGAAGCTTTCTCTCTTGGAGTAAGCCCTAAATCTCACCCTAAGGTGATGAAAACCAAAGAAGAAGGTTGGAGTAGAAGGAGAGCTTGAGAGGTCTCTAATGGCTGACTTTGTATCTCTATAATTCTGCCCCAGCAATATACACTAAGTGTATATATACCTCACCAAGGCCAAATGACCATTTTGCTCTTAAGTCACTTAACGTACTTTCCCGAGCTCCGTTTTCGATTCTGAAAACTCATACGGCCTTGAAATCACTTCTTTAACTCATCAAACATTTCATTATGTCCAAAATAAAAAATAATTATTTTCCAAAAAAATTTCGAATTCCCGAGCTCACCAGAGCTACATCCCGGGACCTCGTTGACCCAAAAAGTCAAACTTCTTTCAACTTTTCAAAAACTTCCAAAAACCTTTAATCTACCTTCCAAACATATTTTTCACTCTCAAAAGATCCATAATATCATTTAAAATATGTTTATAACAAAAATAATGAAAAATCAAAAAATTGGTCAAATTTGGTTCCGGTATCTACACATTTCAATTCAAGAACGGTCATATGACCTTAAACCCATTGCGCTCACATTTCATTCGAGTCTCCTGACTCATCTCATCTCAATCCAATTCATGATCACGGGAATCTTAAACCCATCATGCTTATATTTCGTTCGAGTCCTCGACTCATTTCAATTCAAGAATGGTCACGGGGACCTTAAACCCATTGCGCCTACGTTTCATTCGAGTCCTTCAAATCATCTCGATTCAAGAATGGTTGTTGTTGTTTTAAAAATTTATAACTTGCGAGTGTACGAATCTATTAAAGTATAGATCGGCAAAACCGAGGTCAAACCCAAGGGAGTTGAGAGTTTAACAAAGTTTGATTTGAGAGTTTAAACAAACCATGCGATTAAAATAACACAATTGAAATCAAATAGAGCAAATTACTAAGGTGTAAGATTCCACCACCATTCAATTCATAAAGTTTTTAATATTCATTTACTAATTCCCAAATTTAGAGTAGCAATCAAGAAATCAATCTATTGCTTACTCAAGATTTAACAATAAAACATTATAAAAATATATTAAAAGGTAGATTTTCCTTCGCTTAAATAATACGAAATTCTAAGCATTTTATGTATTCAATTTACTGAAGAACATAAGATCAAAGATTTTCACTTTTAAGAAATACAAATTCAAACTTTGATTAATTATAATAATTTCTAACTACCACAAATAAATGATATAAATGGTGAAAGAGATCTAAAATAATGAATCACAAGAAGAAAAAGTCGTAAGCATTTAAATCATACACATGGGAATCAATAAATGAACAAAATAACTTACTTCATTAATGGTGGTTTCTTCCTCAACCTTAGTTGAGGAGTTTAGTTACACATGATAGAAAAATAATAATATTAAAGACATAATGAAATACCTATATTATTTTTGTCTTCTCTTCCTTGGCCTCCACTGGTTTCTTCCTCTAGTTCCTCCCATCTTCTTCACCCCTCTACCTTTATTTATAGGCTCACTGAAGGGGTAGCATTCTAATTTGAATTGACCTTGATAATTATCATAATAATATATTTAATATTTATAATAATTATCATGATTTTATAATAATTATCTAAATAGACATATATGTACATATATATCATTAAGATAATTATTATAATTATCATTTGATTTATTTCAAGTGGGGTTGGACTTTAGTCAATTTAGTCTGATCCATTACTCCATATTTGAGGTGAGCCTTGATGTAGGCAATTTAGTCTGATCCATTACTTTATATTTGAGGTGGGCTTTGATGTAGGTTGATGAAAGTTAAAAACATATATCCCACATCAAATTCGTCCAGATTTCTGCTATTGACATTTTAGAGTATTTTGAACCCTTAAATATCTGAATTTGGACTTTCTTGTGAAATACAAAAATGTTCCTCTATGAATCAGGTTTCCAAAAAGTCTAGGTTTGTATTATTCCAACAATTGAGCTGAGATTTGTGACCTAAATAGTGAAGCTTGCGCGAATGGGCTTTCAAATCTTTATTTGCTGAAATAATCTTCTTTTGAGTGAAAATCGCCAATGACCTAAACATGCATAGAAATACAATTATTAATTAAAATAAAATATAATAAAGTGCTGACAAATATAATTTTAGAGATAAAATTTGTACAAAATGTGTACTCATCAATGGTCACAGGAACCTTAAACCCACTTTCAGCTCATTCGAGTCCCATGACTCATCTCATCTCAATGCAATTCATGGTCACGGGGACCTTAAACCTATCACACTTATATTTCATTCAAGTTCTTGACTCATTTCAGTTCAAGAATGATCACAAGGACCTTAAACCTATCACGTTTACATTTCATTCGAGTCCTTCGAATCATCTCAATTCAAGAACGGTCACGGGGACCTTAAACCCATTTTCAGCTCATTTGAGTCCCACAGCTCATTTTAATTCAATTTAGGGTCACGGGGACAATAAACTCACATTCAACTAAGGAACGGTCATGGGGACCATAAACCCACATTCAACTAAGGAACGGTCACAGGGAACATAAATCCACTCTAATTCAGAATGGTCCGCGTGGCCTTTAAACCCATTGTGTTCAACCAAGTCATCCACGACTTGTTGAAGATCAATTTGTAGTCCTTGGGTACTATAACCCATTGCGTTCAACTGAGTTATCTATGGCTCATTAAAGATTAATTTGTAGTCCTTGGGTACTATAACTTATTGCGTTCAATTGAGTTATCCATGGCTCGGTGAAGATCAATTTGTAGTCCTTGGGTACTATAACCATTGCATTCAAATGAGTCATCCACGACTCATTGAAGATCAATTTACAGTCTTTGGGTACTATAACCCATTGCGTTCAACTGAGTCATCCATGACTCATTGAAGATTAATTTGTAGTCTTTGGGTACTATAACCCATTGCGTTCAATTGAGTCATCCACGGCTCATTGAAGATCAATTTGCAGTCCTTAGGTACTCTAACCTATTGCGTTCAATTGAGTCATCCACGCCTCATTGAAGATCAATTAGCAGTCCTTAGGTACTATAACTCATTGCATTCAACAGAGTCATCCATGGCTCTTTGAAGATCAATAATGGTCATGGGGACCTTAAACCCATTACACCCTTTAAACCGAGCTACGTCCGACCTAATCCTTGGACAGTCCTAAGGTATGTAGGCAATCTCAACAATTCTAGATCCGATCCCACCACCATCACCATTCCATTTCATTCTCCATTGTATTCACTTCCTCTATATTTTATACTCCATTTATCATCATTACATTCTAAACATTTCATTCAATGATCATTCAATCTAGGTCATTGGAACTATGTTTGACCTGATTATCTTCATCGAGATACTTAGGCAGCTCGGGCAGCCTCGGGTTTGGTCATATTTCCCATCCAATTCCATTTCTTCGTTCTTCCCTTCTTAAATATATACACATACATATAAGACCCTTTTTCTTTTGGTGAACATAATTATCTTTGAAATAGCAAAGCATCGTGAGGATTAGGTAATTGTATTCAATACGGATGTTGTGGGGTGCCTAACACCTTCCCCACACATAACTAAACTCGTGGACTCATTAATCTAGCTTTTTGAAAGATCACATGGCAGTCATTCTATCGGGCACGTACATATATTCACATCTCAGGTGACCTAGCACACTTGAAATCAATGTTAGGTGGCGACTCCAAGAACATATCTCTTTTTTTGGCCCTTTATAAACTTTGTCACGATACACGGAACGACAGCTAGCTACCGACCCTCATTTTTACCCAAAAATTTGTGGGGGGACCATCCGGCAGGAAGTTTGCGGGTGCAACAAGCACAATGACTCTGTCCTAGTAAATCCTAAAGATATAGGAGTGATTGGCGTAGAACGTGCCATGGGCTATCCCACTGACCCCGTTGAATGTGAAGGACCACTCTTTAACCTCAGCCTTTTCCACTGTTTCAAGATACACCTTCTAACCCAAAATAGACACAACTGGCCTAATAGAATGGTAAAGGCCATTAACAAACCTCCATATCTTTTCCTCCTCATCTCTCACACTTTAAGAGCAAAGCGTGAGAGAGAAGTTAATTTGTTCTCATATTAGGTCATTGTCATGCCTTCATGAGTTAGCTCATCAAAATCTTTCCGTAGTGCCCTTCTCTTCGACCTTGGAAAGTAGTGGTCAAGAAAAAGAGTCTTAAACTCTTCTCACCCCAATGTCTCAACAATATGTCATCACCCACTGACTTCCACTATAGCTCGGCACCTCCCGACAACAAGGAAGCAGCTAGTATCACCTTCATCCCATCCTCGGGTGGAGACATCACCATTATATGTTTCTCCACTTGCTCAAGCCAATTATCTGTCACTAACAAATTCGAGCTTCCCTCAAGAGTAGGAGGCATCAGTTTCTAAAATTTTGTGATATACTTAAAGCGCCTCTCACTTTCAGTTTCTTTTGGTTGTTGTACCTCTACAGCAGCTGTCCTCACAAAATCTCTAAGGCTTCGTTTGGATTGAGGGATTTGGAAGGATAAGGAGAGAAAAGAAAGGAGAAGATATGGCATGTTGTGTTTGGGTGAGCATTTTAAAAAGAAAAGAAAGGATAAGGAGGGATAGCAATCCCTCCTTATCCCTCAATTGCAATCCTCCCAAAAATGAGAAGATTAGGAGGGAAAGGATTGGAAATTAAGTATAACTTTCATAATACCAAAATTGACCTTATTATTTTAACATAGAATTTTTTTATTACTTTTGAGTCCATCTCACGTTTATACTTCTGCTGGGTTCTTCTCACATATTGTGGCTAACCTCATCGGTAAATATAATAATTAATTCCTCATAATCTCAATTTACGCCCATCTCTCTCTCTTATCATCTCTTTCTCACACATGCAAAGTGATGCATATATCTACGACATATAGTACAAATTGACGTGTTGTTGGTACTGTTACAGATTATCTATCAAATAAGATTAGTCAAACTACTGTTATCTATCATTGGATGCTAAACTACTGATAGTCATATGATAAAAAAAGTCTAAGTACGTTTATTTTTTAAAATTTATTAGAAGGGTTATAATTGTGGGAATAGTCCTAAATTTATTTGACTTAGTGAGATATATTTAGTGCATTATATTACTACTAGTCATAGCTAATATTAGTATATATAGTTTGTTACAATATTAAATGATAAATATTCAATACAATAGAAAATACACATATATTGAAAAGCATTTTTAAGTAAAGGGTATGTTAGTAATTTGGTTGTTATCTTTTCTTTTCTTTTCTCTTCTTTGTCTCATCCAAACAAAAATACTATCATTTCTTTTCTTTTCTCTCCTGTTTATCCAAACATGAATAGAGGTTATTGCTATCCTCTCCTCTCCTCTCCTTTCTTTCACAACTAATGTTATCCTCTCCTTTCTTTTCTCTCCTCTTCAACCAAACAGACCCTAAGAGTCACGGTCATTTTCGTGACCAAGCGATTTCCCTCAGTAACCCCACCCCCAACTTCTTCTCTACGGCATCTAGGTGGCATAATGTTATATTGCTAAGAGGTAGGTTAACAACAAGAAATTATCTCATGCTACACACTCAATATAGCCAAACTATTACGTCACATAGAAACATGTTATCATTTAAACACGTAACATATAGGTATAATTTTTCAATAACATATAATATATAAACATCTTCTTGAGTCAACATATATCACATAACGCATGTTATCATACAAGCATATAACACGTTAACATATAAACATGGTTTACGTGCACATAAGTTCACAAATTGACTATGTCATATCTATTTGTGTTTTTAGGTTCTCAAACTCAAATGTACTAACCATTCTAAATTCTCGCGTGATTTGACCCTTACTCTTCGTCCCTAGGTATTCCATCCTAGTGCTCTGATACCAAGCTGTCACACCCCAAAATTCAGATCCCCAGGACTTCCCCGGTCCGAGTTTGAACTCCAGGTTGTGAGGTGTCATGATTGCCCGATTGTAATCCCATGACCCGGACAACCATGGCAAATACCATTTCTAACTCTCGATTCTAATCTAGACCACTGAGTTCGTTACCCGTCGTTGAAGCCATTTATCCTTATTCAATTAATTTCTAAACTGGAAAGTCACATAAGATTAATTGATCTAAGTCCTATTCTCATAATCTCGTGGAAACATCATCTCAGAAGTCATTGTCATCAAATTCTAAGCTCTTTTCACTACTGGACCCTTCCACAGTTACCGAGTACATCCATTCACCCAACTCAACTTAACTCAGCATCTAAGAATTATGATGCATCGTAACCCAAGTTACGATCCATTATAATCCTACGGTGGATCGCACATTTATCGTAACAAGTTGTGTAATTCACTGGATTTGGCAACAACATTCCCTCAATTCTACGATACATCGTAAAACAACATGCGATTGATCATAATATTACGATGAATCATCATGCATATTTTGATCCATCGTAATTGTGCAGGCAACTATTCCTCTACACGCAATACATGGTCTATTTGGTAATTCCTCAACTCAATCATCACAATTATCATGCACGCATAATTGGACATAAATGAAAATTTAAGATCATCATTCTCATCAGCATTCATCCGTTCTCCAAAACCATGCATGTAATGTCATAAGGCGTATTCATAAGCATGTTTCTGAAACATTAAAGGTCATATATATAAGCCAACATGTGCATATAGTCAACATCCTGGACATGCATTTAAATATAAATAATAACTGCCCTTAAAAGGAAACTAACTATGTTCCACACCAACTCATGGTTGGGGAGACTCCGCCACTTCCTTACCATTTCCTAAAAATAGTTAATACTCATGGGATGAGCTACTGCATGCTCAATAGAAATGACTCAAACAAAATTTCACAAGTCTTGTGAATACCATATAACACATAATCATATTATCATGTTAAGCACAATTTCATATACAAATATCCATGCCATGTATCATGTATTGGTATGCATAGTGTCATACTCCTCTCAAGTGTCCTACACATACACATGACCTAGAATACGAAGTCCGTTGACATCCCATTTGATATTCATTTTTTTTTTCTTTTTGAACATCCGAACTCCATTGTCGGCCCATTCGATAATGTTGCTATCGGACTCCATTGTCGGTCCATTCAGTGTTCATCTCTTTCTCCACATACACCCTCATAGCCATGTATGCGCAATGCATGAACAATTCATACTTTCATGCTCGTGTCCACATCTCTTCATCACAAAACATTTATATCAACAATCAAATATGCACTATAACAATTCATGTTAATTAAGGTAATTAATCAAACACATAGATGTCACATTCGCATATGCACATAGAGCATGCATAATTCTTCTACATTTATAACATAATTAACATGCTTTATAATCACATACAATAATTCAAAGCACATAACTACATCTATTCATGGTAAAAATTCATTCAATTTCAAAATGTAGCATGCTTTAAATTTGAAAAACACATAATTATACACATACAGTCAATTGGGTGCTATAGGCAACCAATATACTCGCACAAACTCCGGATTTCAGGGTTTAGACATCCCTACCTTAATTTAGAAGAGCTTCTAAACAAAATCTCCAAATCTCACACAACTTAATTTTGTCCAAATTCAACTTTGAACGGATCAAACTCAAGTCCTCGCCATGTAGATCAACCTTTTTTTCCTTCAGCGTTCTCTAATTCACGCTCCAAGTCCCTCAAATCTAAGAGAGAAGGAATAATATATGAGTGTAGAGACAAGAGAGAGAGTCTCTTTGTGGCTGCTATAGAGAGACTAAAATGTTTATTACAGCTATTTATAGACCTAGCCACACCAAATTGCCAAAACGCCATTAGTCACTTAACGTACCTTCCCGGCTTCCGTTTTCAATTTCAAAAACTCTTACGGACTCGAAATAGATTTCATAACTCTTCTAATATTTTAATTAGTCTAATCTCAAAAATTAATATTTTTTAAAAAAAATTCGATTTCCTTGGCCCCTCCGGCCTGCGTCCTGGGCCTCACCGACCTGAAAATCTCAAATTTAACCAAACGCTCCTAAAAATTCCCCGAACCCTTATACAAGTTTCCAAACATGCATTTCACATTTAAAACAGACATATAATCATTTAAATCACTTATATGACAATAAACGAAAATAAAATGAAAAAGGATCAAAAATGGTCATGGTCTTTACATTCTAGGTCATCCATTTTTGGCTATTGCAAATGCCAGTATCAATTGTAGAACGGGGGTTATGAATATTTCTTTTGAAAATATGAAAGTGCGCTTAAATTGGTTCAATGCATCTCAACATCATGCTGATGAAATGAGTGTTATACCATGAAGTCATATGATTTGTTTGGTTAGATAGAAATTAATAGCAAAAAGTGAAAGTGAAAGGAAAGGAAAGGAAAATTAATTTCTAGCATCCATTTGATTAGCATGAATTGTTTTTCGAGAAATTTATGGGAACTACCATTTCATGGTTTAGATATGATGAAAGTTAAAGAAAATATAATGGTTCATAAAAAAGTAATACAAGTGAATTGCTATTAGATTCGATTGGGGTTGGGTTAGATTGGAGTTTTTAACCGGGCTCATGTCATGATTTTAACTTTAAAAATTCACTAGGATTAGGTATGCCAAAAAAAGGAGTACCACTAACTCTTTGATCTAAATAAATAATTTTGTACAACATTGAGAGAGATCTAGAATATTATACTATTATTTTAAAAATATATACATAAAAACGTTTGATTTTAGAGAGATGAAAAGGGAGGCATAGTAGTAAGTTCACATAACTTTTTCAATAAAGCAAAATTTTTGAATGTTTTTTTTAGGAAAAATTATGAGAAAATTAGGTGGTTATGAAAAGTTACTTTTTTCACGAAACATAATAGTAAGTTCACTTAACTTTTTCAAGAAAGCAAAAATTTTCAATGTTTTTTGTAGGAAAAATTATGAGAAAATTAGGTAGCTATGAAAAGTTACTTTTTTCACAAAATTTTCTTTCTTGCTATGTAAACTCGTAGAATGTCAAAATATTTTTAATTTATTACTGAAAAGACATTACAAATAGAAAGTCAAAACAAACATTTCAAGTGCGCTAAATTTAAAAGGTGGAGTGTCTGTAGTAAATGTGGAGCGTCAATATCAGCTCCTTTTAGGAAAACAGGAAAAGTGAAATATGCAAAAATGGAATTTAGGTGAATTTTAGAAATTATGGTTGAACAAAAGTGAGGGTGAAGATAGGATTGAATTTTTCTGTGGGAGACTTAAAAAAAATTATTTAAGTGAAGGTGTGAGATCCGGTTTGGAGACCATCGTCCATTTCCGGCCTCTCATGGCCGGCTGTCGACTGCTTTCCTAGGCCTTGGGTTGCAGATTTATCACTTCAAAATTTTTATTTGCCATCATGCCTTCCTTCCAAAGTTTTATGAAGTGACTTTGTGTTAGTCATTTAACTCCAAGGATCTTCACCCCCATGAAAACATGTTGTTCGATCCTATGATTTGTGCCAAGGAAAGCAAATGAGGTGGCTGGTTCATAGTATAGGTGCTCAAGTTTTAAAAGACAGTCTGAATGATCTTCATTCTGTGGCTGATATATATTCCCAGGCTAAAGCTTTTTTCTGATATATGTATCTTGATGCTTAGCCTATCAATAAATTCCATCTTTCCTTGGTGAGTGATGAAAAATAATAGTTTCTACTTCATTTGCCAAGAAGAACCATCATATATATAAATTAAACGAAAGAATGAATAACAAACAAATCTTATTTATTACAGGACTGACTTTAACGTTTTACAAATATATACAATATACATGTGTATGAGTAAGAGACACACTTTGACAACATTTTGAGAATGTTTTAATTTTGAAATATTAATATTACACCAATTACTTTTCTAATGTAAAAAAAAATTATAAACTACCAAAACAAACAATTGGTAATTCGGCTGAGAAACGATCTAGAACTCTCAAAAGTCCGAATTATCCCTTCTTATACCTCTGAAAAATCCATTGAAAATTCTATCTCTTTTTAAATATATAAAAAATCTATCTCCAAATATAAAATAAAATTCCTGGTTAAATTGGGATAGTTGAGAAGTTCTTACTCAAGTATTTTCTCAATTGGTGGGCAACACATCAGGATCCTAACAAACATCAATGGCTAAAGCTATTATTATTATTTATCAGAGATATATATATATATATTTGTCTATTATTCCTTATTTATCCACCTATTTACACCATATGCATTAATCTTAACCAGTAATAAGAATAAATTGACAAGTCCATTCGAATGTACTTTTGGGTACATTGGTTGGCTCCCAAAAGATATTTCAAAGCTGTTTTTTTTTTTTTAAATTTCGTTTCTGATAATAGGTAGTTAATTAGGCAGCCTTGATTACATAGTTATATTGTGGGAAAATTAATAATCTTTCAAAGATATTAGTATTGATATATCAACAGTATTACTAATCGTTTGTTTTGGTAATTTACAATTTTTTTTTACATTAAAAACAGAATTGATGTAATATTAATATTCAAAAATTAAAACATTCATATAGCGATTTTGTGATTTTAGTAAGATTACAAGTGTGATTTTAATCTAATGATCACTAATTAAAGTGTGGAAAAAATCTCTTGCTCAGCGGTGAGCAAGAGATAATATATATATCTATATATATATATATATATATCATGGAACCACACCTTCTAGCTTATCACATGCATGCACACTACGTCCACCATAAGATGAAAAAAATAATTGAAATTACACTATCACTTTCAGCGAACTTAAAGAACAACATAGAGAGAGCATGAGCAATATCCATATATATAACTGCATCCATATATCCCATGGAAATGCAGTTAATTGTTGATCAGTGCCCAAACTTGATTTATATATAATAATACTATTATATATAGTAAAAGTAGATGATCATGTCCAATTTTTAATATATTATTGATCTAATTGACCAAAAAGTATGCTCCAATGGAATGGATAAGATCACTGCTCTTTCCTTTGAATCCAATGATCTTGCCACAACCTGCTTGGGATTCAAGAGGAGCTCCGTTTGCGGTACCATATGGTCCAAATTCTCTGTTTTTATTGCTTCTGAATTTAAGAGATTGCACAACTTCACCACCACCACCACCTTGCTCCGAACTGGATCCATAGTACACTAACATTGAAACTAGATACTCCGAAGGATAGTTTAGCTTTATGGCCTGTATGTAAAATTCCAATTAAGAAAAAATATATACTATATATTAATTCAATGTAATAATGATACAATATCGATCACCAATTGAGGCATTTAATTTAATTAATGACCCTAGTGATGATTACTCTTTCACTTCAAAAAGTAAGAATTGCGAGAATTATTTATTTACTATGAAGAAAGAAAAAAAAATTAATTGATATATATATATATATATATAGATATATATATAATGGACTTACCGGGTGTGCTGTTCCGCCTTCACCACCGTGCTTTTCAGACCAGAACGAGGCTCGGTTCTTTACATACTCAATTTCAATGGACTTAAGAATTTCATTTTCGGTATATATTTTTAATTGCTTCACCCCGTCATTGATTCCGTCATCCCATTCCTCTCCACCTTGGCCTCCATGTGGCCCGAAGGTAAGTACCTGCTTGTCCTCCTCCACAGAGCCGTCCTCTGATGATGAAGAAAAGGAAAAAATGTTTCCCATTCATATATATGTGTATGTATATATATATACTTAGTGGTGAAAATGAAGATTAACTATTAATTCACTCACCTCTTCAAAGGAAATGAAGAAATAGTTGTGTGCAAAAAAAGGAAGATGGCATGGGTATATATAGAACAAAACTCTCTCTCTCCCTCTCTCTCTCTCTCTTTCTTGTCCTTCAGCAGTGTTAGTTATTCACAAGATCAACTTATTTCTCTCTCTGCAGTAATGGTAGGTGGATAAGGAGGACTAAATGAACCAAATGTCATGTTTTTGGATGGTTTCATACTAAAAGCCAAAAAAATGTTTGTTGGTTTTTTTTTTTTTCCTGATAAAATAGGAAAGTAGTATAGAATTAGATTGACAATATGCAGTGGGGATTAAAAAAAACAAAAAAATGTTTATCGAGTGCCTATAGGGGTTCATAAAAAATCGTACTTCGAAAAAATAAATAAAAATAAAAGGGAGACTTCTTTTATAAGGTTGGCAAGGTACTCGGTATTATTTTTTCACTTCTAATTCATTTTACCATTTTTTGGGTGAGGTATATTTTACCATTTATTTATTTTTTGAACTTAATTTAATGCTATCTCCTCCTTGCACCAAATATTTTACTAAATTTTTTTTATTTTTGAATAATAAAAATAAGTTACTTAGACTCGACTCATTTATTAAATGAGTTCAAAAATCAAGCTCGATCTCAACTTCTTTACTTATTAAACAAGTTTGACCTGAGTTTTAATCGAATGAATTATGAGTCATGAATAACTTGACTCATTTGCAACTCTAATAAAAATAGTCAAAATCTTCTAATAAAAAAATGTATATATCACGAATAAAATTGTGCTATAAAATCATAAAAAAGAATGACTTTATATATGGGTTGTTATTCAAGAATAATTTTTTTGTAGAATTATAAAGAAGTCCTACTTTTAATTTTACAACACCATCAAGTCTTATCAAAATTGACTTCCACAATACTCTTAGGCTCTATTCGGTATAATTTTTGCTTCGGCTTTTACGCAGAAAAAAAAAAGCAGAAGTTAAATGAGGAAGTTGGTGTTTGAGCGCTTTTTTTGGACTCCGAAACTCTTTAACCTTAACAATCCAAACACTCTTCAAAACAACTTTTGAGCTTGAAAAGGTAAATCCGTTTTTCAAAAGCCAATTCAAATAAGACCTTAAAGAGATTTAAATCATTTACCTTTCACAAGGATATATTACTAGGCCACATGCTTCTCTAACTTTATTTTTTTCCAGCATTAAACTCTCTAACGGTGAGAGAAAGGTGTGTAGGACCCACCATTCCATGATAGCCCCCACATGGCCCTCCTCGCCTAGTTGTGAGAGTTTGTGTCAAATGCTCTAGCAACATATTCAATAGGAGGACAGTCGTGCCCGCGACCATTCATCAAATTAATTGTTATTATGATTGATTGAAAAATCAATCACAACAACAATAATTAAAAGTTATCTCTTATATTTATGGGACATTAAAAAATTGCATTTTTAGAACAAAATTACCCTCACCTTTTTTCTCTCTCCTCTTTTTATTCCTATTCCTATATATATATATATATATATATATATATATATATATATATATATATGTAAGTTTTAACCAAAGGAAATATTAAATTGAGTTTTAGTTGAAGTAAAGTTGTGATTAAGAGATAAGGATGGTTTTGGCGGGTGATAGATTGATAGAGAATTAAAGTATATATGATAGCAATTGATATATATATATATATATATATAGGAATAAAGAAATGGAGAGAGAAGAAAGGTGAGAGTAGTTGTCTTAAAAATTAAATTTTTGAGTGTTCCACAAAGATATTAATTATAACTTTTGATATTTGAGTGCGACTGTCGTTAGAATTCCTCTATTCAACAGATCAAAGTTTTTTTTTTTTTTTTCCAACAGAAATATATTGGTAGCATTATAGTTTTGGTGGTTTAGGGACTAAATGAACCAAATGTCGTGTTCATTGGAGGGTTTCATACTAAAAGTCAAAAAAATGTTTGTTGAGTGCCTATGCCAATTTATAATGATTCGTAGTTAAAAAAAAAAAAATGAAAGAAAGGGAGAATTCTTTTATAAAGTTGTTGAGGTACTCTGGTTTTTTTTTTTTTCCTTTCTTTACTAATTCATTTTACCAACTTTTTGGATAAGGTTTATTTTTCCATTTATTTATTTTTTGAATGTTGATTCCTATCACCTCTTTTTGTCTTTTATATTTTATTTTTTAAAATCCTACCAGTATAATTATGTAGTCGAAGGGAGTTTGCCAACTAGCTAGAGCAAAACAAAGTTAATATATACAGTTAGCATTTAAACTAAATTTTTTTTTTCATAAATCATTTAAACTGAAATTCACTTCTTCTATCTTTGTTTTATTATTTGTCTCTTTTTTTTTCTTTTTTTTATTTACCTTTTCCAAAGATCAAGCAAACATATATATATATATATATATATATATATATATAAGAAAATATTTACAAAAAGGTGGCTGTTAGCGGATCCAAGAAACATAAAACAAATGGGCCAACAACAATTGAACCAAAAAGGAGAAGAGGCCCAACAAACAAGGCATTAATCAATAGCCATCAAAACGGCATTTTGTTCAAACCGGTGGTCGGTGGCGGTGGATAAGGGTCGAAACCATGGTTTAATTGGCATTTTGAGGGCATAATCATGCATTTATGTAGTTAGGTAATAATATATATATATATAATGTATTGTTGGAATGAAAGTGATATCACGCATTTATGTTTGATGCATGTAGTTAGGGTTTAATAATGCATTGTAGTTGTATTCATGATGTCCAAAAAAAGTAGTATATTTAGTCACTCCATATTCAAACGGGATGAAGGCTGCCTACATGCAACCAATTTCCTCAAACATTACTACGGACACAAATTTTACGACATCCCTAAATCCCATGAATGCGGATCCCATCGGTGGACAAACGTTAAAATTTCATGGTCCAATGCCATTATAGAAAGTCATCTATTTCAAAATTTCACCCTCAAAAATCCTAGTTTTACTTCAATTAGATGACTTAAAAACCTAAAATAATGAAAATTAAAAAAATAAAACAAAAAAATCACTAAAACTAAAAATAAAATAAGCGATAATAATAGTAAAATCCAGAAAACACCCTATACTTTACCTAGACTGCAAAAAAAAACGAAAAAAGGGGGCAACAAATGCAATTATAAATAAAAAATTACAAAACTACCCATTGATGAAAACTGTAATTTTTTTTTCTTTTACATTTTACTCTAATAATTTTATAGACAATGAATTTTAATGTACCAATAATAAACATGTAGAGAGCAGGACCAATTTTGACCGATTTTTTTTTTATTCATCATTTTTGCCATAAATGCATTTTAAATGATATTTAGTATGTTTTGAATGTGGAAAACATGTTTGAGGACTTGTTTATAAGTTTCAGAAAATTTTGGGAACGTTTGGGTAAGTTTGATAATTTTTCTGTCGATGGGGCCCGAGAAGTGGGTTGGGTGGGCCCAAAAATCTAAAGATTTTTTAGAAAATATTTATTTTTAATTTTGAACCAAATGAAATATTTAATGAGTTAAGGAAGTTGTTGACCCATAGGTTTTAACCAAAGGGCAATTTTGTAATTTTGATGATAACAAACCATTAATGGTGTTAGGTTCTAACATTTTCATTAAGTAATTGCTTAGAACAATGATCTATTCAAGATAGCTTTCACAATAAAGATAAATCATTGAAGATGATATGATCAAAAGAACTCATCCCATTGAAATGAAGTTGGCACATCAAGCTTGACGAATCATGTTAATCAAAGAAGAATTGGGGTAGTTAGGAAATGGTGAGCTTAGGTAATTTTGTAAAGCTTTATTTGAATATCTTGTTTGAAACTCAAATTCTCAAAACAAGTTTTTAAGACCATGTGCATATCATTCTTACATTTCATATTGGTCTTTAGCCTCTTAAGAATAGGACTTGATCATAATGAATCACATTTTTGAAGTCCTTGATGGTTTAGGCTTTGTTTGGATGTCAAAATTCTATTTTTTTAATGTTGAGCATAAATCAATCGACTTATTCACTTCTATCCGTCGACTTATTTGGACAGAGCATTTTTGACATTTCTATAAAGATAAACCAGTCGACTTATTCAAATGCATCAGTCGACTTATGCCTTAAAATGATTTTTGAGAAAAGTCTTTTTGATAAGTAGACTTATTCACTTCTATCAATCGACTAATTTGGACAGAGCATTTTAGGCATTTTTAGAAGGGTAAATCATATGACTAATTCAAATGCATCAATCGACTTATGACTTGGAATTGTTTCACAAAAAAATCTTTCTATAAGTCGACTAATACACATCTATAAGTCGACTAATTTAGACAGAATATTTTAAGCATTTTCATAGGGGTAAATCAGTCGACTAATTGAAATGCATAAGTTGACTGACTTTACAGAAACAGATCTAAACGTCTATTTTACTGCATTTAATGCTACCCAACCACCTCCAACAGCCATATTTTCGAAATAGACTATATATATGAGTCTTGTTCTGTATTTATGAGCAAGAGATACATATTACACACTTTTTGATCATCATTTACTTATCTCATCCTCTTAAAACAAAGATTTGAGCTTCAAACTTGAGATTCATTTATTCCTATAGTGTGAGCTGAAACTTGAGCATTTATTCTTGAGAGATATCATTTATTGTACTCTAATTTTTCTCTTATTTATTGAAGGACTTCACTTAGCAAGAGAAGGAAGAAGCTTGTAAGCTTCATTGTAAAGGTTTGCTCTCTACCCGAAAGGAGAAGCCTTAGTGAATTTGAGAAAATCTCAAGAAGGATCTTGAGTCGTGGAGTAGGAGATTCTGAACCACGCTACATCTTGCGTCACTTCTGTTTGATTCTCTCTAACTCTCTCTTTTAATCTTGTGCATCAATTTCATTTATCTCATTTCACTATTGCTTTTATTAGATTTGTTCTTGCAATTTAAATTAGTGAAAAATTCTCATAGTTTGCCATTGACCCTATTCACCCCCCCCTCTAGGGTCAACACTTGGGTAACAATTGGTATCAGAACTTGGACTCTTGAATAGGACTTAATCGTCTTAGAGTTTGATCATGGCCAAATATGTAAGGACCATCTCATGTAGAAGGTCAATTGAACAATAGGCCACCTTGGTTTGATGGAACCGACTATAGCTATTGGAACCTAGAATGATATGATTTTTTCAATGTATTGACTACCAAGTTTAGGAAGTTGTTCGTGACGAACCCTTAGTTCCCATGAAAATCATAGAAGGTCTAAGAGTTTCAAAAGACTTCCATGAATATAATGACAATGACCGAAAACTTGTTCAAGTCAATGCTAAAGCTGTTACAAATTTGTGTTGTGCTTTAAACAAATCCGAATTCAATAGAATTTTGGCTTGTAAATCAGCCAAAGAAATTTGGGACAAACTTGAAGTGACCTATGAAGGCACTAAGCAAGTTAGAGCCACCAAAGTGAGCATGTTAATTCATGAGTATGAGCTCTTTAAGATGGAACCGAATGAAACCATTGGTGAGATGTTTACTAGATTCACTAACATTATTAATAGTTTATCTCATCTTGGTAGGAATTACACTACATCCGACAATGTGAAGAAAATTCTTTGGTGCCTACCCACAAGTTGGGATGCTAAGGCTACCGCTATCTCGGAAGCAAAAGATCTCGATACATTAAGTCTTGAAGACCTTATGGGATCTCTCATGACTCATGAAATCAAGATGAAAAACAGTCAAGAAAAGCCCGAGCAAAAGAAGAGCATGGCTCTAAAGACTTCCTGTGCATTGCACAACCCAAAGGGCATGCGTCTATAAGCAAATGTTCCGAATGGACATGTAAATGTGATTTTCTCTTGGTCTTGCGGGTCAACTGCCACTTGATTATATCCTGAATATCCATCTCAAAAGTAGTAGAAACTTTGGCTCGTAAGCCATTCTAGGATTTAATCAATGAATGGGAGTGAAAAATGATCCTTCCTAGTTGAGGAGTTAAGCTTCTGTAGTCAATACACACTTGTCATCTTGTGGTGGTGTGCTGTAGGACTAATTCTCCTTGTTCATTTTAAAGCACTGTGATGCCGAATTTCTTTGGCACCACTTGAGTGGGGCTTACCCACTTGCTATTCGAGATGGGGTATATAATATCAGCATCTAACAGCTTGATAACTTCTTTTATTACAACCTCTTTCATATTCAGGTTTAACCTACGTTGCGCCTCTCGCGAAGTCTTTGCATCCTCTTCCAAATATATGCGGTGCATACAAATGGAAGGGTCAATGCCTTTTAAATCAGCAACGGTCCATCCTATGGCTCCTTTATGTTCTTTTAAAATCATTATGAGTGAACACTCTTGGTCATGAGTTAGATTTGAAGCTATGATGACCGGTAGAGTTTCACTTGGGCAAAGAAAAACATATTTGAGATTAGACGGTAAAGTCTTGAGCTCAAGTTGTGAGGGCGACACAAGGGATGGAATTGGAGGAGTACTTGAAAGAGTAAGGAGAGGCTCAATTGGTGTCTTCCACATGGGAAAGACATTAATGACATTGGCATCGAGCATTAGATTTACATCTTCAATGGATTACTCAATGTCAAAGTCCTCAAAATTAAATTGACTCAAACACGCCTCAAGAGGATCTTTTAACAAGATTTGGGGAAGCGTCTCATCCACAATTTCATCCACAATATCCAAGCAAAAGCAGTCACCTTCATCATTGGAGGTGTGGTGGGATGCATTGAAGATGTTCAACCTCACGGTCATATTCCCAAAGGAAATGTCCATAACTCCAATACGACAATTAACGCAAGTGTTAGCCATAGCCAAGAATGGACGACCTCAGATGATCGAAATATGCTTTGTATGATCTTGGAGAGGTTTGGTATCAAGGACTATGAAGTCCACCAGAAAATAGAATTTGTTCACTTTGATTAGAACATCCTCAATTATTCCACGTGGTTCCCTCACTGAACAGTCGGCAAGTTGCAACGCAACTATGGTCTGCTTAAGCTCTCCTAGCTCTAATTTCCTATAAACCAAGTAAGGAAGTAAGTTAACATTTGCTCCCAAGTCAAGGAGGGCCCTCTCAAATTCATGGTCACCAATGACACAAGAGATTGTTGGAGCACCCGGATTCTTGAATTTTGGAGGGATGTTATTTTGGAGAATTGAACTCACTTGCTCAGTTAATTAGACTTTTTTAGGAACTTGGTTCCTAGATTTACACTTTTGAGTGCATAAGTCCTTTAGAAATTTAGCATAGGAGGAAATTTGTTTTATAACATCAAGAAGAGGAAGATTGATTTTCACTTATTTGAAGATCTCTATCATATCTTGCAATTTCTCTCCTTGTTTTATAAATTGAGAAGGTTCCCTTAATCTTTGAGGAAAGGGAATAGGAGGTTCATATGAAGCCTCTTGAATTGGAATAGATGAGAATTTAGCTTCAGTGATCTTCTCCTTTCCTTTATCTTTTAGATTATTAGAAAACTCTTTTGGATTTAGAGGACGCTCTTTTGGATTAAAAATGGGAAGGTTTGGACTTATAGGATGCTCACATTCGTTCTCCCTTATTTTGTCAACCAGATTTTCTAGCACTCTACCACTCCTCAGAGTAGTAATTGATTGAGCTTGTTCTTTGTTAAACTCAAAGGAATGAGAAACATCATCAATTACTTGAAATCCATTATGGTTTGCCACCATTTGGCTAGGCAACTTTCCACCCTCTCTACGATTCATTGCGTTAGCTAGCTGTCCCAATTGGGACACTATATTTGCAAAAGATTGTGAGTGGGCGTTGCTCTTTTAAGTATTACTTTCAATATTGCCTAATGCAGCCAAAACCTTCTCCCCAAAACTGGGGTTTCGATAAGGTGGTTGATTGGGAGTGTAATAGAAACTTGAGTTTGGATTTGGTTGATAAGGTCTAGGTTAGAATTGAGATTGACCTTGCTATCCATGTGGTCCCTGAGGTCCTTGATATTGGCCTTGGTTCCCATATTGGAATTGATTTTGATCTCTGCATCCGGGATTATATGAGTTTTGATATAATCCTAGACTCAGCCTAGAATAAAGTGCATGTGCTTGCTCTTGTGAGAATTTAGGGTATTGCCCCACATGATCGCAATCCTTTATATAATGAGAGGAACTAGAGCAAAAATAACATACATCATATGTGGGATGAAGGGTAGGATTAGGAATAGTAGGAGGGGAAGAAGAAGAAGAAGACCCGGTTAGCATGACTTGATCTAATTTCTTTTCTAAGGCCTCTATCTTCCTATCGGTTGCTTGCTCTTTACGCATTTCAAAAATATTTTCAGTTTAAGCGTTAAGAGGAGCAATTACCTTATTCTTCCTTTCATTAGAAGAACGATGAGACAAATTTTCGCTCAAGTTCTCAAAGAGTATCGATGCTTCATCGGGACTTTTCAGAAAGAATGTATCTCCACAACTAGTATCAACCATTTGATTGTGGGGCTCTCCTAGACCATCATAAAATCCTTGCACCAATTGTCATTTGAGAATAGATGGTGTGGGCAAGACCTCAAAAGATCATTCATCTTTTCCCAAGTTTTATGAAAAGTTTCTCCCTCCCTTTGAGAGAAACTGATGATGGCTCCACGTGTATCATTAGTCTTTCCATTGGAAAGTATTTCTTTATAAACTCCCATTGCATTTCTTCCCAAGAGTTAATGGAATTTGGCTCTAAGGAATTAAACCATTGTTTGGCTTTATCCTTAAGCAAGAAGGGGAAAAGACGAAGTCTTAAGTTGTCCTCAGCTGGCGCATTCAACTGTAAGGTCGAACACACTTCTAGAAATTTATCAATGTGCTTATAAGGATCATGGTTTGGAAGCCCATGGAAACAACTAAGAAGATTAATTGTTGAGGATTTGATTTCAAAATTATTCCTCCCCGCATTCAAAAAATGAATACAAGAAGGAGATGCATAGGTAAATGGAACATAAAAATCTTGAAGAATCTCACCGCCCGGTGGGGGTGGTAAAATTGGATTCTGTTGAGCGTTTGGGTTACCATTATTTGCCATGGTTTCTCTCCTATGTTCTCTAAACAATATAGGGTCCCTAGGAACGCTACTATGTTATCTAAGAGTTCGTTCAAGTTCAAGGTCACACGGCAACAAAGGTAATGACAATGATCTCCTACCTTGCATATGAATAAACCAAAACTTAAATTATATGCAAAAACAAAATTTTAAACTCCTATGTGCAAGAAAGTTTGGTACTCTACTCACAAAGATCTAAGCTTAAGTCTTGATGCCTTTATTAGATAAGTACCTACAATAAAACACTTTAGAAATAAAGACAAAGATACTTACAAATAATGAATGTAAAGAATGAGTTAAGTTAAAGTTTAAACTAGACTTAATCCTCTAATTTAGCGATTTAACCGTAGTCCCCTGCAACGGTGCCAAAACTTGTTGTGTACGGTTGCACTACTCGTAATTTATAAATTTACCACTCCCAATAGAACGAATCCTTGAAGGATAGGACTCTAAGTTGAGGGTGTCAATCCCACAAAGACTACGTAGGTATAACTCGCTAAAGGTTGAGGGTTGGTTCTTGTTTAAATCACAACCGAGTGTTGGTTATTTTCTTACTCTAATTTGAAAGCATAAAATATAATTTAAATACAAAGTTTTGAGAGAAGGGTAAAGGGCTAGGGTTAGACTTCACCACTAGCCTTGTAGTATGTCACACTTCTAATAAATTGGGGGAATTCATGCAGATGTGCACTAAATAACGCGTTGACAAGTCCCACGTACAACGACGTCACCAAGAGAATACACACACCTTAATATACTATAATCCATTTTTGATAAGCATGATTTCCCTTCCTACCTACTAACCTAATTATCTAATTACCTAAATGTAGTGAAATCACCATCTCTAAGCATGGACTATGCAAATCTAGCTATGTATGTTATAGTGAAAATTAGTCTCAAGCCATCACTTGTAGTCCTTGTGAAAGTTACAAGTGTTTGAGTAGCATGTGAGGAATTTAAGCATTTCTAAGACAAGAAGATAAATTACAACACATGAACATGAAGAATTTGTAAACTTATATTGATACGAGGCTCAAGGCAAGAGACATATACACCAAATACATAAGAATCTCCAATTCATTGAAGTTAGAACATATTTACAGGACTAGGGTTTGTCAAAACCCTAGAGAAGGATTAGTTAATCATGATAGGCTGGAAGTACTCCATAGACAGAGATGGTCCCATGCTCAAAATGGTCTTCAAGGCCTAACAAAGCCCTCTTTGAAGCTTTCCCTCTCTAAAACTTCACTCTCTCTCTAGAATTCTAAATATGCTCTCTATTACAAGAATTGTGATATATATCAATATTACATATTTTCTAGCTATATAACTGATCTGGGTCTCAAAATATCATAGAAATTCTATTCAAGGCTTTATCCAAGAAAAATTGGACAATTGACAAGTGAAGAAAATATCTGCAAAAAAATATCTTCTGTAGGTTTGAGCGATACATCGAAGTAGGGACTTCGATGCATCGAAGTGGGCACTTCGATGCATCAATCTTCCTTCTTCTGCAGATCTTCAACTCTTTAACTTTCTGACTCCGGTCTTGACACGACATTCACTATTCCTTAATGTGAACTTTTCATAAAGTACGGCAGGACATATGAATGCATTCTTGAACTAATAAAGGAGTCGAATTACACCGAATTCTGACTTTGAACCTGAAATCATCACAAACATAAAAACATGTAAAAACTATACAATATGTGCAATTATGGGAACAAAATACATAAGTAAAGGCGCGAGAATGTATAACATTCAACGATTATCATTGCAGATTTGTGGAAAAAAATCCTAAAACAAATTGAATTAATATAAAATTTGCCAACTTGTGCCATAGAGAAAAGGAAGTTCCATATATTCGATAGAACTCAAGAAAGCCAAATCTGTTATTTCAAGATCCTCTGTTTGGTTGCTGAGCAAATTAAGGAAAAAGGGATTGGAAAATGAATTTTCATAGGTTGTTTTGTAAAAGTGAAGATTGAGAGAAAAAATCGTGGAGATGGAGAGGGTTGTCATCATATATATGTTAGGACAATAGTAAAGGTTGTTTTCCTAACATATGTAATTCAAGATCGTGTTTAAGTGAAGGCTGTGATCAATCAAAAAGCAGGGGAGACTGGTACATGCCTAGGAATTAGTATAATATATAGAAGCAACACACACAAGTAGCCGTTAATAAATTAGGTACCAAAAAAAAGATACAGATGGCATATGCGTTGATTGTCTTCTTTAACCAAATGCTCCAAAATAGATGGTGCATCCAGATAGTGCTCGTAAGCAGAATTCCAATTCCCTGCAAAATATGAAGCATACATTGAGTAGCATTCAATGACAAAAATGTCAATAGATTTGTCTTACAAGAAATTTTTCAAATTAAAAGTATAGGATGGACAGATAACCTTTTTTTAGTGATGCCTCCCCAAGGGCAGATAAGATGTCCACCTTCTGCATTATGTCTGCTGACTACCCTAGTACCATTCTCCATGCTTGGCCTAGAATTGACTCTGCACATTTTAGATCTTCTGCACTTGCTTTATTCTTAATACCTTTTTTTTATCATGAAATACAAAACCAAAGTACAATTAGAAAGTTCATGATCAGGATATGTTCATTCATATAAACAATCTTCCTCTATTGGCACAGCCTCATCTTGTTTGTGGATGCACATCAAGAGAATCGGCACTAACCATCATGCGGTAGGTAATCTGCCTCCATTGGCATAGCCTCATTTTATTTTGCAACAATAGTTGATCCATCACCAATTGAATGTAGTAGGTAATCTGCCTCCATTGGCACAGCCTCAATCATTAGATCGTCTTCTATACCAATGGGAACTAGCAGGGCAAGACCATGTCTAATTTTTTATTAGACATATTCGGCAGCAGATTTAGCATGGTTTTCAACCATGAACAATAGAGAAAATTTGAGTAGGAATTGTTAAACTGCCAATAAGCTTGTGCGTGAACAAAAAAAAATTAGATTGTGGTATACATCCAGAACATACATAAATATATACATGCATACATACACTCATATCATGCGATATATGTGTGCATATATATATACCCGCACTTCTTATTCCAGTTCCATGAAAAACAAAAGAGGAAAATTCTGTCATAGAACCTAAAATGATCTAATTGGAGCTAAAAAATTAAAATAAAAAATTAAAAGGACAATGAATTATATATGAGATGATTCTCACCACAATTTAGTATATTTAGGCAGCTGTTCCATTTTAGTCAAGAACCTTACATTAAGAACACCATAAACTTTTAGAAAATGGATTCAAATTTGAAGTAGAATATATAATTAAATGGTTGAAGCATAATTAAACCACAAAAGCATATATATATACACACACACACACACACACATAGAGAGAGAGAGAGAGAGGAACAAAACTTCAAAAGTTAAAGCAGCAAAGAAACATTTATAGCATAACAAAACAAAGCACCGAAGCTAAGTGTTTGAATGTGTCTGGTTCAAGAACCCGATCTTGAATTATATTTATTAAATAATCAAATCTTTTACATGTAGATATGGTGGAGGCATGAGTTCAGCAAAGGCTGCTCTTGAGAGTGACACAAAAATGAGTTTTGCTTCTCTACAGGCACACATTTATATCATGGTTTATAGTTCAATTTTGCTGCCTCCAAGTCTACAGAATTATCTAAATCTCACACATTTATGTGTGCTCATCTAAGTATGCTTATGAAGTCTCATTTAGGTTGCATTAGGTTTGTTTTGGTAGGCTTCACTTCAGATTCTCGGAACTCAGAACTGTGCACTCTTCACTACCTATAATGGTATATATTTTGTCAGATTAATTGTTTAGGGTCTTGGTCTAATTTAGGTGATCTTAGCAAGTGTAATCAATCATTTCTTATATATATGTGTTGCATTGTAATTGATTAACCAATTGAATTGATTTTTGAGTACAAAAGATTCATTTTGAATGTCCTAAATTCTCTGTTTGTTCTCACTTTGCTGTCAATTTACATTTTTGGGATAAAACTATTTCGAAGGATATCTGGGCATCTAGTTAGGCTACCTGAAAGTTTGAAGCATTATTTGTGTTACAAAAAATCTTGCTAGAAAGTAACATAGATGCTTCTTTTCAAATAGTACATCTGTTGTTCAACTTATGCAAAATGTTATTGTTCACTGCTGAGAATTGATCAAGTAACTGTCAAACTGAATTTAATTTTTTTCTGGACTGAAATAGGTTGTCCCTGCATGTTTATCATATTAATTATGACCTGTTAGATCCTACAATCAGGTTGTTTAGAGGTTGTCCTGATTAATGATCAACTAAACCTAATCAAAGTGTCTAAGTTTCATTAGATTCTGTAGCTAAGTGATTTATGTGATATTAGAGTATATGAGCATGTTTCAATATTTCTTTTATGTTTTGCTCAAACTCATATATTCTGTGAATGAGCTCAGAAATAACTTTTGATTTCCTATTGCTTGTTGTTGCCTCTTCATTGCTGATTTGCACTATCAAAGGTTTCACCATCTCTATCTAGATACCCCTTTAACCACCATCCACAAGGCAAGATTTTAAGTTATTGGGTTCAAGGCAATTACATAGTAAAGCTCAAAAAGGTTAAGATTTTGAATAAGTAGGTTAAGATTTCAGATTGTTAGTAGTATTTTATTTTATAAGTACAGATTGTAATGGCCTAAACACAAAGATATGTTATGGGGAGCTAGTGTAGTAAGTTGTTCTACAAATTGGAATGGCCTAAACACAAAGATATGCTATGGGGAGTTACTGTAGTATGTTATTCTGTTAGAAAATCAAAGATATATTATTTTTAAATAAAGGAGGCTTGTGCTACAGATAAATAACCTTGTACTTTCTCTAAAAGATATAATAGAATTTAGACGGTAGTGTAATATGTCCAATGTTTGAGTTTCTAGTGTTTTACCAAGTCCTGAATGTATAGAGTGAGGAAGTGTATATATATAGGCTAAAATTATATATAATTCCTACATATAAAAATACATAATTAAAAACTTGATAACAAGAGTTTTACATCATAATTAAAAACAAATATCATGAATTAGCGTTGATTCAAGATTTTTTTTTTTAAACATAGACTCTGATGTCGCATTGTTGGAAACAATTGTTAGAAATGAATTTGAAGCACTATGAGATTAAGGTCAAGACAATATTCTTACATCAGGATGAATTAATTAAGGCTAGCTTAGTGATCAACATCTTTAGAAAAGAATTTAGGAAAAAGAAAAATAAAGAGATCTAAGAAAGAACAATTAAATAGGAGAGAATTTAATTTTAACTTTAAAGTTAAGGTTAAAGGGTTTATCTGCAGCAAAATGAATAGAAAAATAACTTCATCTGTTTTGCATGGCATTATAACTTATCTTTACATATCAATATATCATTGTATGCCATTATAACTTACCATTTGTTTAAGCATTGGTAACGAATGTTTTGGTGATTTTATATAGAAAAGCAAAAAAAGAGAGGTTGAGAAGAGAAGGCCTAATTGGAGGGCTGTTAAAGGAAGTGGATCAAGTCAGTCCACTCTTTAGGTGGTGTTTGGGACGACAAATTTTCTTTTATGTACTTGATTTAAAATTGCAATTTGGATTGCTTCTTAATGACACCTTTCATAGATCACATTTATTTCATTAATCAATGTATATTTACTCTTTAAACTTGTTTGTTTTATAGTAGCAGAAATAACTTTCTTGTGAGGATATATTCCTTTATGGATGGTTCTTATTTGTTAATTGCCTTCTTATTTTCTCTGATGCTTCATTTTTTATTTAGTATTATGCTATTTGTACAAGGCTTGGCTTTGGATGAAATTTTGGTTGAATAGGAGGCATTAGGTGTACAGGTTTTTATGTTGGGAACAATGTACAACAAACATATTTTATATATTTTTTTTAAAAAATTACTTTTTACGAAGGGCAAAGTCTTTCGTAGAAATATGACTTTCTACGAGGGGCAAAGCCCGTCGTGGAAAATCAACTTTCTACGACAGGAAAATGACCGTCGTGGAAAAATTAACTTTCTACGAGGGGCAAAGCCTATCGTGGAAAAACAACTTTCTACGACGGGAAAATGACCGTCGTGGAAAGATAACTTTCTACGATGGGCCAATGACCGTTGTGGAAAGACATCTATCTACCACGACGAGGGATACTACGATGGGCAAGGGCTGTTGTAGAATGTATTTTTGCCTGTTGTAAAAAGTGAATTTTGTTATAGTGTCTACTGGTCGTCTCCTAGCCTACATAGCCAAGGTTTGCTTTTATCTTTTTTACTCATTTCACTGGTGTCACACTTTATGTCACATTTTTATGCATATTTTAATGTTTCTAAAAGGGCATGACGTTCGCCACTTCTATCCCCAACTGCCTCCTCTAGACGGAGGTTGAACTGTTGAAGTAAAAAGCTTCTTTCAACATTGAGCGCACCCCCCTTCAATACCGAGTGCTCCATGCTAAGCTCGGAGATAGAGTGTATGTGCTCTTCTCGTGTAAAAGAGGTTGAAGTCCTCAACTCCCGGCTTCATCATGAACGGGAGGAGATGGCTAGATGGAACGCTGATCTGCCAGGGATCAAGGTAGTGGCGGTCAGGCAATTCAAGTATTCTCCCGAGTTTGACAAAATATGTGACAAGTCTTATGTCGAGGGCTTTGACTATTTTTCGCTTGGAATATTTTCGCACTAGGTCATAGGGCGAGTGGCCAAAGGTTGACTTATCCCGTTTGTAGCTGGATGATGATAAGGCGCCTGACCCTTGATGCATTTTTCTTTTTTATTGTAATATTTCTCTTTCGTAGCGTTTCTTTGCATACCATTTTGTAATCTTTTTCTTGACTAATGAAAAGCTATTTGCTTTCTCATTGAGGTGTCTTATTGTTATTGGGTAAAATTTCCTTAGGCGGGCTGTGCCCCATAGGGTCAATTGACCATGTTCTCAAAATTAACTTATCTGTCTCTTTCATTAAAGATTCCCTTTAGAGGCGTCCCTTTGTGGGGTTCTTTAACAATGTTCTCAGAATTAGTTCATCCTGCATTTTTCATTAAAGGCCCTCTACAGAGGTGTGCCCCTTTAGGGTTGTTTAACAATGTTCTCAGGATTAATTCATCCTACTTTTTTCATTAAAGAACCTCTACAGAGGTGTGCCCTGTGGGGTTGTTTAACAATGTTCTCAGAATTAATTCATCCTACCTTTTTCACTAAAGGCCTTCTGTTAGAGGTGTATCCCTATGGGGTTGTTTGACAATGTTCTTGAAATTAATTCATCCCACCTTTTTCATTAAAGGTCTTCTGTTAGAGGTGTGCGCCTATGGGGTTGTTTGTTCATTTTTAATTTTTAACTATGATAACGCATTTTGCAATGAACAGAACTTTTATTAATATTCTAATAATAATAGAATTTATTCAAAATAGACTCGAAGCTCTCACTCTAAGGCTTGATAACAAACCAAGCTTTAATTGGAACTATCAAAAATAAATGTAAACTAAAGAAAAGTCTTACTGATAGTACTTCCTTAGATGTTCAGCATTCCAAGGATGAGTCAACTGTCTTCCTTCTAACGTTTTTAACCAATATGTCCCATGTTGTTGAGTCTGGACCACTCTGTCAGGGCCCTTCTAGTTAGGAGCCAATTTCCTGGTGCCTGGGGGTTTGGTAGCCTAAGTGACCTCACGGAGGACTAAGTCTTCAGGTTGAAAACTCCTTTGCTTGACCCGAACGTTATAGTATCGGGACATAGCTTGCTAATACGCTACTACCAGCACTAGTTGTGACTGGGATCATAGTGTTTGGTTCGATGATTCGCTGCCTATCATATTTTAACTAGAAGGACCGCTTCGCTTTTGAAGGCCAAAAAGTAGGGCGTCTCCCCAGTGAGGACTTTGGCAGTGGTCCTGTAAGCCCATAGGATACTGGGTAGTAGCCTTGTCCATACGCCCTTGAAATATTTCAAGCACATTTTAATCATCTTGAGTATAGTTCTATTAGCAACTTTAGCTTGGCCATTAGCCTGTGGGTGGCCTCACGAGGAGGAGTGATTGTTTATGCCATGCTCGGCACAAAAGTTCTAGAAGAGTGTACTTTTGAACTGTTTTCCATTGTCTATGACAATGACCCTTGGTATACCAAATCTGTATATGATTGAATTTCATACAAAATTGATGACATTCTTCTCCCCAATCTTGGCCAAAGGCTCTGTTTCCACTCATTTGGTGAAGTAGTCAATCGCTACAATTGCGAACTTTGTCTGCCCCTTTCACATAGGTAAAAAGCCAATCAAGTCCATTCCCCACTAGGCGAAGGGCCATGGGTCAGCTATTGGAGTCAATTCCTTCAAGGGTTGCCCCTAGACAGTGGCAAAGCATTTGCACTTCTCATACTTTCTGATAAAATTCAGTGCATCCTACTGCATAGTGGGCCAATAGTATCCCTGCCTTATGGCCTTGTGAGCCAAGGATCTGCCCCTTGCGTGATTTCCACACTCCCCTTTATGAATTTCCTTCATGATATATCGAACCTCATCTGTCAATACACATTGCAAATAAGGCAAGGATACTCCTCTTTTATAAAGGATTTCATCAATCAAAGTATATCTGGACGCCCTGATCTTTATTCGTCATACCTCTTCCTTGTCGGGTGATAACTCGTGATCTCTAATGTACTTGATAATCGGATCAGCGCATTCCATGCCTTGGGCGACTTGGTTTACCTCACATGGTACTTCCATTGTTATACTTGGGTTTTCCATGCACTCCACAAGTACTGCCCCATTAGTAGCTTCTTGTGTTGTCACCAATCAAGTAAGAGCATCGACATTAGAGTTATCATCGCGGGGGACTCGTGTGATGGAAAACCTCTAAAAGTGAGTGACCAGCCCCTAAACTTTTTGCAAGTAGGACTACATCTTTTCTCCCCTTACTTCATATTCTGCGCCGACTTGTCGGGCAACTAACTGGGAGTTAGTGTAAGCTTTTAACCACTGTACTTTGAGAATTATTGCTATCTTTAGCCCTACAATCAAAGTTTCATACTCAGCTACGTTGTTTGTTGCTTTAAACCCGAACTGTAAGGCATATTTGAAATTCTCCCCTTCTAGGGATATAATCATTATTCCTACACCACTAGCTTGCGCATTTGACAATCCATCGACAAACAATTCCCATATGCAATCTGGGTTCATTTGGTCCTCTTCATTTTGTTAGACCGGTATCTCTCTCTCTTCCAGCAGTGCCTGTTCCTCTTCTGGTAGATAGGTGAATTCAGCTATAAAGTCTGCCAGTACTTGGCCTTTTATTACCTACCTTGACTTGTATCAGATGTCGAACTCTCCCAGTTCTATAAACTACTTCACAAGTTATCTAGAAGTTTAGGGTTTGAAGAGAACTTAAGGAGTGGTTGATCAGTAAGTACCACTATTGTATGTGCTTGGAAGTACGGGCTAAGTTTCTAGGCTATCATGACCAGGGTAAATGCTAACTTCTTTATCATGGGATATCTTTCTTCTGCCCCTCAAAGCACCTTGATGGCATAGTAAATTGGCCTTTACACCCCTTCATTTTCTCATACTAGTGCAGAACTTACCGCTGCAAAGAGACAACCAAATATAAGTACAGCTCCTCCCCTAGATGTACACGAGATAGAAGTGGGGGTGAACTAAGATACTACTTTAGCTCAACTGAGGCTTGTTCACACTCCGGCGTCCATTCAAAGGCTTTCTTGAGCACCTAAAAAATGGGAGACACTTGTCTGTGGCACGAGAGATTAGTCTATTCAACGTTACTAGCTTACTTGTCAGCCTCTAGACTTCTCTAACCGTTCTAGGCGATTTTGTGTCCAGGATTACCTTCACCTTCTTTGGGTTGGCTTCTATTCCCCTTTTACTAACCAGGTAACCCAAAATATTTCCAAATGAGACTCCAAAAGCACACTTACTAAGGTTAAGCTTCATTCTGTACCTTCGAAAAACATCAAAAGCTTCCTGTAAGTCATCCAAATGGCTTGTGCCTTTCTAGCTTTTGACGAGCATGTCATCGACGTACACTTCCATGTTTCTGCCGATTTGCTACTTAAATATCATATTGACCAGCCTTTGATAGGTCATGCCAGCATTCTTCAAGCCAAACGGCATTACTGTGCAGTAATACAATCCTCTTTCTATTATGAAAGATGTATTTTCTTAATATGATGGAAGCATTGAGATTTGATTATATCCTGAGTAGGTATCCATCAAACTGAGTTGTTCACATCTGACCCATCCCTCCACAAGCATATCAATTTGTGGAAGAGGGAAACTGTTCTTTGGGCATGCCTTATTTAGATCAGTGAAATCCACGCATAAGCGTCACTTGCCGTTGGGCTTCTTTATCAAGACTACGCTTGCTAACCACTCTAGGTAGTGTGTTTCCTGAACGAATTTGGTCTTCAATAATTTCTCCACCTCGTTAGAGATTGCCGATTTTTTTTTTGGAGCAAAAGTTTGCCTTTTCTATCTAACAAGCTTGGCGGCTAGGTCGACATTCAACTAGTGCATAACAATGGCTGGGTTAATTCCAGGCATGTCCTCGTGGGACCAAGCAAATACATCCCTATTTATTTTGAGGAATTGGATAAGCTTTTCTCGAGCGGTAGGTGAAAGCGATGACCCCACACTCACTTTCTTTCCTGCATCAGGCTCATACAAATCTACCTCAACTAACTCTTCCATTGGTTCCACGTGGTGAACCTCCTCTTTCTCTTCAACCTCCAAGCCTTCAATGCTCAAACTTTCTGGTGCCTTCTTTTCTTTCAAGGAAGTGGCGTAGCATTTACGGGTAATGGCTTGATCCCCTCTTAGCTCCTCAATGCCATAGTCAGTGGGGAATCGTACAATGAGATGATAAGTAGAGGTCATTGCCCTCATGGTATTTAATGTAGCTCTTCCCAAGATGACATTGTAGGTAGATGGGCAATCTACAATGAAGAAGGTCACCATTTTAATGACTTTCTTTGGACTTGTACCAGTAGTGACTGGAAGGTCAACGCTATCGAGTGTAAAGAGCTTCTCTCCAGAGAACCCAATAAGTAGGGATTTAGTAGGCTTGAGTCTTTTCCTACCAACCTTCATCTGGTCAAAGGCTCCCACAAGCAGAATGTCAGCAGAATTGCCAATATCAATCAATACTCGTCTAATTGTGAAATTGGCTATAATCAGCGTGACCACAAAGGCATCATCATGTGGTTGTTGTACTCCCCTCACATTAGCTTCTGAGAAGGTTATAATCTGATCATCTAGTCGGGGATGCTTAGCTGGCGATTGGCTCACCTTGCCCACTTCACAAAAACTTTTGATTTTCCTCAAGTGCGCCTTGTAAGTAGCCCTGGATTCTCCGCAACCTGCAAGTCCACCCGAGATTACTCTAATTTCCTCCAATGGAGGATTTCGTTGAGTGTTATCATCTTTACCATCCCGCAGGCGACTCTGTGCCCCTTGTTTATCCCCAACCACAAATCTCTGCAACTGTCCTCTACGAATCAGACTTTCAATCTGGCTCTTCAAGTCAATGCTCTCATCTGTATTATGTCCATGGTAATGGTGAAATCTGTAATATTTGTCACGGGACCTCTTAGAGGGATCAGTTCTTAGTTTTGGGGGTCATGTCACTGTCAGGTCATCTTGGATGTAGAGGAGGATTTAGCTTATCGACGTGTTTAAAGATGTGATGGTTTATCTCCCTGCTCTCATGATGTTCTGCCATACTTGGGGTCTCTTTCCTCTTTGTTAAACTGTCCCCCCCCCTTTTTATGTCCGCCTTTCTATCACCATCTCTTTTTTCCCTCCGTGCATCTAGGGTATCCTCAGCATTCATGTACTTTTGGGCCTTCATGAGTAGCTCAGACATACTTTTTGGAAGATGTTTGGAAATTGAGTACAAGAATTTTGAGGGCAGCAGCCCCCCCATGAATGCGGTAACTGCCACCTTGTCATCCAAAGAATCAACCTACAGCATCTCCCTATTAAACCGGGTTATGTAGTTTAGCAATGACTCCCCTTTAGTCTGCCTTACATTAAGGAGATAGGTGGCAGGCTTCCTATGCCTTCAATAGGCAATGAAGTTACTCACAAACAACTGGCTCAGTTCTTTGAAAGAATGTATAGATGAAAGCTTCAGTCTATTAAATTATGCTCGGGCAGAACCTTTCAATGTAATGGACAAGGCTCTGCACATGATTTCATCTAGTACTCCTTAGAGGTACATCAGAACCTTGTAGGTCTCTAGATGGTCTAGCAGATCCTTGGTCCCGTCAAAGATTTCAAGAGTGGTAATTTTGAACTTATTAGGTAAAAGACAATTCATTACCCCAAAAGAAAAAGGGAGGTTGGTTTGTTGGACCAGATTCTCCATTGTAGTAGGTCTTTCCCCTTAATGGCATGGGCCATACTTTCTACCTCAGCTCTAAGGTCCTGCATCTCCATATCATAATGGATAATTTCCCTTGGGTGCTCTGAATCTTCGTGAGTATGAGCCCTAAACCCCGAATCCCCCTGGATAAAAACTCTCTCAGACAGGACTAAGTGAATGGGATCCGTCCCTTCTCGATCGCTTCTTATATGGCTTTGGGCTATGTCATTTGTCAGGACCCCACTGTCTCGCCTAGTGTCATCCCCTTCTAGATTGACCAGCTTGAGGTGACTTCGTGATAACACCAGTGCCACAAGAGGGAGGAACTGCAGAATTGCCGCATTTTGCTAGAGTAGCTGGATCAGACTTTGATTCAAGTTCTGAACTTGGTATTCTAACGCTATGACACGCTCCTCGTCATTTGGGATTCTGGGGCGTGCCCCAGGGAAGTGTCCTTGACCAAGGGGCTGAATGCCTCCTTCTCCTACTATAGGCAGATTGTGACTGGCAAGGTCTGGGGTAGCAGGCGGATCCTGCCCAGCTGGAGGGTTGTGGCCGACAGGAGGGTCCTATCCAACTGACAGATTGTGACTAACAGGAGGCCTACCCAGTTGGAAGATTATGGTTGGCAGGAGGGTCTTACCCGGCTGTAGTCTCTAGTCCATATTGTAGGTGCATTAGGCTTCGTATATGTTTTGGGTAGAGTAGTCAAGTTTGTGACAGTCCCTTCCCACATCCGGAGCCAACTGATGAAGCAGAAATCCACCCCGAACTAGTCAAACACCAACCTGTAAAAGGACAAAAGAAGGGTAATCAAAAGGACACCAGTGCGGTGCTGGCCAATTACTCTCCGACAATCAAGTCAGAAATCAGAATGGATTTCTTAAGCTATAAAAACACTTTAGAGGGAATTAATTGCATACCTGGAATATGAATTATTCCTGTATTTATAGTAGTCAGATGAGAACATGTCCTAATAGGAGACTGGCTCTTTAGTTCCCCAGACTTATCTGGAGATAGAAAAGTCCTGGTCAAAGTATACTTCTTATCCACGTCACCTTAATCTCAACTTTTATGTCATACATTTTATAATTGGAGTAAAATACTCTATCAATATATTTCCTATTATATCTTTTCCTAAACCATATAGGTTTCTTACACCTTCTCCTAAATCATCTAGAACTAGAATTTCTTGTCTCCTATGTTTACTTAACCTCCAAGATTATATGCCTATAAATAGGCCTTTATGTATTGTTCATATAAAAAAATCAATTCAATCATATACAATTATCTTTCTTTATTTCTATCAGTGATCCATGAAGATGATTAAACATCTTGAAATCTTGATTCTACAAGAACAACAAGGCTTGGCTTTCGATACCAATTGTTGAAGAATGGGATTTAAAGAGGAAGCAAATCAACCAAGTGTTCATATAGAGATCAAAATTTTCAAGGACAACAAGTATTATATTTGTGATTCTCTACAATAGTTTTATATATAAAGATATTAAAAGCCTTATACCTCTAGGGATGTAATATAGTCTCTAATCCAATAGAAAGCCCTCCTTGATTCTTCAACCTCTAAGTTTCTTCAACCTTTAGTTTAAAAACTGATTCGTGTGTGAGTGTGACTCAAAAAGTATATCAATTAAAAATTTTCACATTTCGCAATAGAACGAATTCCTTGCAGAATAGGGCTATCGAAAGGGGTATCGTACCTCAGGGATTAATGTCTGATGAGTTAGAATATGGAATTAATTCTAATTAAATTTTTAAAAAAAAAATTCTGATTTTTAAACTAATTAAAAAGTAAAATAAAATAAATCAAAGTAAATAGAAAGTGAAGATAATATGAGAGAAAATTAAGTGCAGAATCAAATTTCGTTTAACTTATATGAAAATTAAGTCGATTTGAGACTCGGAAATAAGACTTTTGGTCCATTTTCCAAAACGAGATTAAGACTGTATTATGCGCAGATTTGGGCTTCAGACCCGAAACCTTCTTAAGCAGCTGTAATTCTCTTGGACCTCTTCCTTGGGCTGATTTGAGTTGAAATAAATGGTTGAATGGATCTCCTTGATGTAGGCTTCATCTAACCATCTTGGATGTCTTCTTTAAAAGCCCAAAATTATGGTTTTAACTAAAATAATTATTAAGGCCCTGCAAATACAAAAAACACTAAAATAAAGTAAAATAACAAAATAATCTATCACTAAGAGAACAAAATAAATAAGTTAAGAGGCTAGAATGCGTAACATTCAACGCCTATCAAAGACCAATTGAAATCACTGATATGACAACATCTTGAATTCTTCAAACCAAGGTTGGTGAGAACCCTTAGAAAGTAAGTAAGAATCCTAAAGAGTTCATATAAATGTGTAGAGAATTTCTCTTAACTCATGAATATTAACCTTATGGTTATGAGTCATTGTACATATATATATATATATATATATATATATCACAATGAGTGCTCATATCATTCATTATTCTCTACTTACTTTTTCTACTTTCTTGCTTAATATTCAAACTTGAGCAATGAGTGAGATTATGTTGGGCCCATTCTCCTCTTGGCTCTAGTGGGCCATTTAATTGCTTTAGTCATCTCATGACCCAATTACAACAACCCATTAACCAAACTTAATACCATTATATAAGAATGGTTGCACTCCAATTAGAGAATGGTGAAATTATAACCACAAAATTAATGTACGAGATGACTATTCTAGCTATTGATCCTTTTATTTTGACACCTTGATTAATCCGCTTGGTAACATGAAACTTTCCTTTTAATAAAATAATATATTTGATAAATAAATACATATAAAAATATTTTATCAAAATCACAAAAGCTTTGGATTCAGTGTTCAAACTAATCTAGTTAAAATAAAGTATCCTAGCATAGATGTAATCTTGAGAGTATATGTTCCAATACCCATACTATGTGGTCACCCAAAATATCCTAATATTAAACTGATGTGGTCCCACCGAAATAAATCAAAGTAACCATAACTAAAGGCAATAGTCTATTCCTCTCTCATACTTGAGAGTCATTTGCCATAACATTTGATAAGGAGTAATTCCTATGACGCTATCATAATTTTCTCAACTTATCGTGATCCGATTCAATTCTTCTCAGATAGAGAGATAGTCCTCTATCATAGAATACAAATAACTTTATGATAATGTAATATCCGTGATTTATATCACTCATGCATGAACAACCATCATACATATATAAATCACATTACATAAATAAAGGGACAACCTCGATTTATCTTGTAAACGAATCAATACAAGCATCCACAATATATATATATATATATATGTAAAGCGTTTAATCAACTTAGATTTCATTAATTTTAAATGTCGAATAAAACCCATTCGATGCTATAGAGGGCATACAATCCCAACAACCCCTTAGGTCATCATCAAGTCCTTCAAGTACTCACAAGTACACTAATCCTTAGCACCTCAATTAGACATACCTTAGTTAGACCTAAGTTCAAGCACGTCCACATGAGACTCATACTTTCTAAAGTCATCTACGACTTAGAAAAATCAATATGAGGGCCTGTTTGATAATGTTGTTCAGTGCTAAACACTGAACATGGACAACTATTTTTTAAAATACGTGTGTTTGTTAAAATTTTAGGACACCACTTGAAAAGACATCATAACTTTAAACAATAGGACAGTCACTTATTGCTTATGGGAGAACACGCTTAGCGGTGAGTTTTAAATAAAAACAACATTAATCACCAAATTGACATTTGTATAATCAAGACTTTCAATGCTTCATCGTCTCTGCACATCTCTAGGGCTTCTTCTTAGTCACTTTTCTGCACATCTCTTTAGGGTTCTTTCCTATTTTTATCCCCTATCCTTCAACAACAAAACTGAAAGGTTTGTTTTAATTTTTGGATTTACGTTAATTTTTATTTAGATTTTTTTATGAGTTAATTTCTTTTTTTTATTTAATCTACATCTATCTTTTAGGACTTTGAACTGAATTTGTTCTATTTTATTGTTTAATAGGATTTGTGTAGAGGCCGAGTCCAATTTTGACCGGTTTGTATAGAGGCCGAGTCCAATTTTGACCGGTTTCCTTTTATTCAACATAATTGTCATAAATGTATTTTTAATGATGTTTAGCACGTTTTAAGTGTGAGAAACATGTTTGGGAACTTGTTTAGAGGATCCAGAAAGTTTTAGAAGCGTTTGGGTAAATTTGAGAATTTTGGGTCGACGGGCCCCAGGAAGCATGTTAGGTGGGCCCAAAAATTCAAAAAATATTTATTTTTGATTTTGGACCCAATTAAATGTCTAATGAGTACTTAAGAAAGTGATTTTGAGACCATAGGAGCTTTCAAAATTGAAAACGGAGTTTGGGAGGTACCTTAAGTGACTTAAGGGCAAAATAGTCATTTTTAGTCATTTTGAGGTGTCAAATACACTAAGTGTATATTTCTGGGATAGATTCTATTGAGATAGAAATCTTCCATTGAAGAGCTATCAAGCTCTCCTTCTTCTCTAGCCTTCTTCCTTGGTTTTGATCACCTTAGCGTGACGTTTGGAGCTTGCTCCAAGAGAGAGAGCTCTTTCCCTCACCTTCCTCTTCACCTTGGTAGTTTCAAAGTTCCCATTTGGAGAGTTCTAAAATTTGAGGGTTGTTAGAGTTGGGATTCGGGCTTCGTCCAAGAATAAAAGTGTGTTCTCCTTATCCCGATCTACGGTTCTACAAAGAAATATTACAATTTGAACAAACTTAGAGTTTGGTGATTTTTGGAGATTGTTTGGAAAGCTTCCAAATTTGAGGTAGGGGTGTTTCTTCCCTCTTAGTTGTCGATTCTAGGGTATGGTTGATTTGGGATTGTGTAAAGTATGTTAACATGTATGGGTGAGTGGTGGGAGTTGAGTATATTATCCTTCCCATCTTTACATTATGTAATTGTGTATACTAGAGTTATTCAATTCATGATATGTGATGAATTGTGTGATTATACATGTATAGTATACAAAATGAGAGCATATTTGATATATGGTGAAATGTATGCATAGGTGGTTAATGTGCATGGATTGTAACATATATGTGATTATATGAGAATTGTGTAGATGAATGCATAATAGTGTATAAATAGAAAGAATGTGCATTGAAGAGCATGATAATTATTGATTCGTTGGTAAGTGTATCAATTAAATTACCACACTTCACCACTAACTTCACAATCAATGGCCAATTGAACTAACTATGGGAAATTATATACTGCATAAGTGGCGTCGGTGGCTACAAGCTCACCTCCATCCATCAAGACGATAACATATGATTAAGGCTAAGTCATAGACTATCTTCGATGGGCATGGGCCATCTGCCTAACTACTCTACTCTAGGGTGAAGTATGGTCCATATTCTCTAGGCATAATCCATCAAAGCTTTTAATGATATATTCAGTTATTACCTTTGTGTAATAATCACTCTCATGATCACAAAAAATAAGAGAGATTGAGTTCAATAACAATAATCAAGTATCTAAGACAAGATAAGAAATCATTGAAATTGAATTTGTAAGACTTTTATTGCTCAATTCTATAAGAAGAATACTTTAAATTACATAATCTATGCATGAACACAAAAATCTCCAATAATTAGAATAATTAAACCATTGATATTTAGTTAGGGCTACGTCAAAACCCTAGTTGATGAACTAGCCACTCATGGTAGAAGAGACTGCTTCAACTCTTGAGGAAGAAGGCGTCATCTTCATGGAATACGCGCAAGGCCTTGTTCTCTAATGGTTCTCTACTCCAAATCCCTGTAAGTTGTTATTCAAAAGTCCTCTAAGCTCTCCCAATACAGCCTCTAATTCGCCACTTTAAACCCCAAGAGAATCCATAAAGTCCTAACCCAATTAAGAGATAATTAGGGTTTTCTCACAGCCCTAAACAGGTGGGTTTTTCTGTTGACATTCGGCCCGAGTTTTAATCCAGTAGAAGTCCGATTCACAAAATTTATGTGAAATACAAAAGTGTAAAGAATTGAATTTCATTCAACTTATGTAAGAATTAAGTCAATTTTAGGCTCAAAAATATGACTTTTGGGTCATTTTCCAAAACGGGATTATGCGCAGAATTGGGCTTCAGGCCCGTAATACCCTTCAATTGTTGTAATTCTCTTGGGCCACTTCTTTGGGCTGATTTGAGTTAAAATATGAAGTTGAATAGATCCATTTGATGTAAGCTTCATATAACCCTCTTGAATGTCATCTTTAAAAGTCCAAAATCATGGTTTTAACTAAAATAATCATTAAGGCCTTGAAAATACAAAAAACACTAAAATGAAGTAAAATCATAAATAATCTATCACTAAGAGAATAAAATATGCAAATTAAGAGTCAAGAATGCATAACATTCAACGTCGATCAATTATATTCTATGTGAAGTATATGTGTCTTATGAACATGTATGCTTGTGTATATCAGAGGATTGTCCAAGTATGATGTACATGAAATTCGGACTTGACCAACTATATGTTTGAATTGGTGAGAATATTCTCAATGGGATAATCATCGGAGATACCCAATCATACCTTAAGTCTAGTGATCGTCTGAGTTGCCCAATCACTAGTCCAAGGCTTATGTGATGCCATGAATGTGTGACCGTTAGAGTTCATGACATGAGTGTCGTCGGAGTGGCCCAACATCACATAATCGTCAGAGTTGACCAATCATGGCTATGTATTGGATTATGACCGAAAAAGATATAATATCTTGATGCTTATGTGTTTTAACCATTAAGCATGTTATATGATTTAAATGCATGATCTTAAATTTCATTTATGAATTGTTGAACATGAGAATATGGATATATGTCATATAGTGTAGCAACATCATGGTTGCATATCATGTAGGTCGGTGTCGGGTCAATGCCTAGGTGGGTTAGGGCATTTCTTCTGAGCCGTTGAGTTACTCACCCCTCTCCCCCAAAGGACTGGTCCACAGATTGAGGTATGTTAGTGATCTCTGGTTTATGAGTTGTAACAATGATTTATGCAAGTATACTAAGTTGCATATCATGAGTTTGTGCTGCATAAGTTATGTTATGAGATTAATAGAGAATGATGAGTTATATATGTTTGAAAAACATGATTTTGGCTTAAGCATAGTCATTGTAACATGCCTTGTATCTAGAATGTTTTAATGTACATTGCGTATCTGATTTCAGTATCCTAGTTTTGAGGATTTAATAAGTTAAACTGAGGTTTGAAATAGGTTGATTCATGAGATTTGAGATGTGTGAGTTATACTAGACTCAAGTTGTATAAACCTAGGGCTAGTGAGGAAGGGTTGAGATATTTTGATATTTTTTATACAGAGATTTTTGAGAATGGATTAGAGTTAGATATATTAGTCCTTGTATATGTTAGGGACTTGATATGTGTAGTCCATTAGCTTTATGCCAGGATGGACAGTTGGGATCGGGAGTAAGAGGGACAAGATAGACATGTAGTCGGGGTTGGACTAGCGGGCAGAAACGGCCTGGCCAGCCATTTCTCTTCGATTAGTACTTTTCTTATAATGTGTTAGGTCCAAGTGATTGTGGAATTGATTTGATGAGTATTGGCGGATAAGGAGATAAAATTTGAATATTGTGAGTATGATAACTTTTGCTCATAAATGGGTGTATGATTGAGATTGTGATGACAAGAGTAGGTTAATTTAAACCACTCTTGAGGTTATGAGTTTTGATACAAGATAGAGTACTTGAGGGAACATGTGAGATTCCTGGAAGGTTACAGACTATGGGATGATCATTGTGGTGTTGTCATTTAGACGCAGTTTTGTCTACTGACACATCAGTTAGAGGGTCGGTCTCATGCGGACGCAGTTTTTTCTATTGACCCATCCATTGTTGAGACTCTTATCATTTAGACGTTGTTTTGTCTATTGACATAGGTGATGGTGACCCTGGACGCAGTTTTATCCATTGTCACATTTGTAGTGGTGTTGTCGTTTAGATGCAGATTTGTCTATTGACACATCAGTTGAGATTCTTGTCATTCAGGTGTAGTTTTGTCTATTGACAAGATGGTGGTGACTCTGGGCGCAGTTTTGTCCATTGTCCTAATTGAGTGGTGTTGTCAATTGGACGCAGTTTTGTCTATTAGCACACCAATTGAGGATCAGAGTCGTTTGGACGCAGTTTTGTCTACCGACCCAATCATTGTCATTTAGGCACTATTTTATCTATTGACACGGGTGATGGTGACCCTTGACGCAATTTTGTCCATTGTCACATTTGTGGTTAGTGTTGTTGCTTAGACGCAGATTTGTCTATTGGCACATTAGTGGTGGGGGATGCAGCTTTGTCTATTGGCCCTCCTATTGATGATTGGTTATCGTTACCCTAGATACAGTTTTGTTTATAGACACAACCCTGGATGTTGTGATTTTCATTAAGGGGCAGTTTTGCCCATTTGACACACCTGGTGTGTGCTTGTTGTCATTAAGGCGCAGCTTTGTCTATTGACCACTTGTTGAGATGAGATTTTTACCATGAGAGACAGTTTAGTCTATGAATGTATCATCATGGGTACTAAGACCCTGAGAGATTGAGTTTTGGTTGACATGTGGGATTTAATTCCATTTTAGGACATGACTAGTTTAAATGTCATGAGAGGTGATGATGAGAATATCGTTGGATTTGTCTTGGTTAGTATTTAACCGAGGAAAAGAAGTGATATGTGATCAGCAGAATATTCTGCATACCTTGTTTTCTTGTGAACCATACCTTATGGTACTAGTGAGAATAAAAAGATCCACGAATCAGTTATGAGACTATGAGAGTAACGATTCTATACATTTTGGAAAGGCGATCGAACTAGCTAATGATTGAGTTAATAATCCTTAGGAAATGTTGGCCTTAGGCCACGTGTGAGATGTGTAAGTTGGATCGTGAACACGGTTTTGTCTGGTGTGAGGAATTGGAAATTACAATTCAAGGAGGATGGATTATTGGAAAGTGTGTTGATTGGAAAGTGAATTGGTTGTAGTTTTATCTTCCTTAACTTAGTTTGGGAGATAATTGTGGTCATGGTAGTTACGATGTGGTGATTGTACTATAATTTTGGAGATGTCTGGACACCATTTAGGTATACCAGCAGTTAGAAATTTTGTAGAACGTAGAGTGAAGTGTGTAATGTGATAACCAGAACCTTGATGGTTAAGGAAAGAAAGCCGGGTGTCGGATACTGACGAGTTATGACTACTTCCAGTGATAAAAGGAAGACAGAGAAAGTCATTTAAGTTTTAGTGATAGCACTCTAAGGATTCAGAGTATGAGGCTAATTTCGTGGACGAAATTCTTTAAAGGTGGGGAGGTTGTACAAACTGGAACCAAATTTGACTGGTTTTCAAAAAATTTCATCATTTTCTCTATGAATGCATTTTGAATGATATTTTAAGTGTTTCGAGAGTGGAAAACATGTTATGAGGTTTTTGGAAATTTTTGAAAGATTTTGAGAAGTTTGACCTTTTTAGTCAAACCGAGGTCCGAGATGCGGTCTTGGTGGCCCAAAAAATTTAAATTTTTTTAAAAAATAGTTATTTTTGAGATTGGATATAACAAAATGTTTAATGAGTTAAGGAAGTGATTTCGAGGCCGTAAGAGTTTTGAAATCGAAAACGGAGCCCGGGAAGATACGTTAAGTGACTCGGGGGCGGTTTGGTCATTTGGCACCCCAGATATTATAAATATTTAGGGATGAGATATCTCAGACATTTATCATGGCTCTCTCTCTCTAAATCTCTCCCACTTCATCCCTCCACCTTCTCTCTACATTTCGGGTGCATTCAGCTTGGATTTGTGATTCACCGAAGAAGGAAAGTGTGTTGGAGATGGCTAGAGCTTCGGTTTGAACTAAAAAAACTTTGTTTCGGCAAGATGGAACCCGCTAGAAATTTTGAGAAGTGCTTGGAAGGCCTTCAATCTTGAGGTAGGGGTGTCTCCTCCTTCCTTTCATCGATTCTCTAGGGATTTTGTGGTATATGGAGGTGCTAGTAGGAGTTAGAGGGATAAAATGTCATGTAGTGATTTTCTCTTGTATATATATGCATGTTTAGAGTATTCTTCTTGTGATGTATATAATGTATGTGAAGCATGTTAGTCTATGTATGTTAAATGTGAGTTTTGTGCCACCTATATGTGAAATATATGATGTATGTGACTTGTATGAATGTTATACATGAATAAATGTGTACTTGACATGCTATTTATAGCTTAATGATGTTTTCACATGCTATAACTATTGGTTGAAAAGCATGAGGTTCGTTAGGCTTACCTTGAACCATGACTTGAATTATGTGAGCTTGAATGCCATATGTTGAAAAATGCATCAAATGTGTGATTTTTCTATGTTAATGCATTTGGTGATTGTTGCAGGCGAAAATGCATACAATATTCTGCGTACATTGTGATTGTTTAGTATAGGTTGCTCTTGGTGGAAAGTGGAATGGTTGTTTGAAATAGAATGAGTGTTAAGGGAGTTGGACTATGAGAAATGATGCACACGGAAGGTGTGATGACCTAATGATTTCAATTTGTAGAAAATGGACTCCTCTCCTTTAATTGGTAGGTTTCAATTGAAGAAGAACCATAGTGACAATCTTGAGGTTGACGGATGTCAACATGTGATAATCTTGATGGTTGTGAAAATCTTGGGTTAAGAGGTTGAAAAGATTGCGGTTGTGACACTTAGAAATTTTGTGGAGTTGAATACTTGGGGCTGGATTGAGTTTGGTTCATGAATTGTGAATTCATATTAAGATTGTGGTTTATGAAATTGAGAGGCATATTGTGTTGTTTCATCTTCATGAATGGTTGAGTGATTACTTGTTATTTGTTATGTTGTTGCCTTATTGATAACATGAGAGTTCGAGCATGCCATGCAACGTAGGGATGACATGATGTATATCATATAGGTCGGCGTCAAGTCGATGCTTAGGTGGGTTTGGTCATCTCTACTGAGCCATCGTGGTGCTCACCCCTTTCTCCCCAAACATTTTTATAGGTAAGGCACCAATAGAGGATAAGACTTCATTGACATGATGGACTTTTGAAATTTCTTTTGAGTTTTGACCTTTTGATATGTGTATAGACATCCATGCCGGCTTGTGGCATGTGGACTAGATGGAAAGCATTGTATTTATGTTTTAAGTATGTTGGTATGTTTTAGTTTTTATGTAATAACCATATATTGATTACATGTGACTTTTGGTGTATAAAGGGAAGGATGTGGTTTGGACTCCCATTATGTATTATCTTGTGGGAATGGAATGAATGATGGACTTTTTATGTTTTTACTTATGATATTGAGAGAATGAATGTTGGAGACTAGATTTGTACATTCTTACCATGCTATAAACATTATAGATCAATTATGGTTGTTTTGATTTCAAGGATAAAGTAGCTTTGAAACAAACTTGAGAGGTTCATGGATTTTGATTCTTTGAGACCCAAATTCATTGATTTTGTGTAGTTTTGATCATATTTTAAGTTTGATCATGATTTGGTATGGTGGTGTAGTGCATTGGGCTTGAAAAATCAGGTTTTGAGGCATTTTTGGACTTTCGGTCGAGTGCCTTCTGTATCGGTCAACCGAAAGTGGGAGATCCAGAGAGTTGGAACAGCTGGGAACCAGTTTTAGGCGACTAAAGAAGGTTTCAGTTGACTGGAATTACAATTTTGGTCGACCGAAACTACCCATCAGTCGACTGAAGGGATCTTGGAGCTACCTGGGTGTTCCTGCCTGACCTCACAACTTCGAAGGGGCATAACTCCTTCGTTTTAAATCCGATTTGAGTGATTTTTGTTTTTTGAAATTGAGTATTTTTGAATTCTCTATCCAATGGAATAGGTTTCAGATTTAGATTCAATTCACACAGGGTCGCATGTCCGAAAAGCTGCAGGCAACCTCTAGTTGGCTATGCAAGCGTGGCATGGTTTAGGCCCGTAGCAGTTGGTTGAGGTTGAGATATGTATATCTATATGCAGGGATATATTTAAGCTTCCACATTTGTATAGAATTGTTGTGAGGTGATGAGGTGATAACACTGTCCACCCTCGAATTCTGGGAGAACCGAAAATCGGGGTGTGACAACTTGGTATCAGAGCATGCGAGATTAGTGAGATGACTCAGTGAGTGGCAATCAAATCACCCTCAGTTTTCAGAGGACAGAAATTGGGGCATGACAATTTATGCACGACATGTTCGCAATCATGCGGCAAATTGTGAGGGAAACGTAAAAAGAGAATCAAGCTCCACCAAGAATCGCTCCTTGTAGAATGATGGTGGTGTTGAATAATGTTAAGAAACATAATCTACCATCATATACTAGAGGGTTTGACCCTATAATGGCTGAGAATTGGTTAGAAAATATAGTCAAGCTCCTTACTGCTCTTGAGGTAGAGGAGAATTTGAGAGTGAAAGTGGATGCCCATCATCTTACGGGTGATCCAACCATTGGTGGAGGTTTATCAAAAACTACCACGACATGGAGGTGATGGATTGGGATGCGTTGCAAGTACTCTTATTTGAGAAATACCTTCTGGTAACGGTGAAAGACAGTTTAAGGCAGGAGTTCTATGAGTTGCAACAAGGCAACATGACCGTTATGGAGTACGAGACCAAGTTCACATCCTTGGCTCATTTTGCACTGAAAGTGATCCCTACTAAGGAACTTAAAGTGAAGAAGTTCATGAGAGGTCTCCAAACATTCATAAGGGATAGGGTGTTGGTTTTGGGTTTGACGAACTATGTCACAGTGGTGGAGAGAGCCTTGATAGTAGAGGAAGTCAGTAATGACAACTAGAGGGCTCGTGATGTAAGGAATCAGGCTAAGAGTGTCGGGACCTCCTCTAGTGGTCAAGGGAGGAAGAGGCACATAAATGGTGCATCACTTTCTTAGGGGTAGCAGCAGGTTCGCCTGGCACCATCATCATCTCTGTCTATCGAACCCTCATGGTTTATGGTGGTGTGCTATCACTATAATGACCGAACCATTTATCGGGTTGGATTCAGGTCGGGTTTATTTCATTTAAATTTTCTTTTTCTTTAAACTTTGAAATTTTGTAACTCACTCATCTTAAATCCGATTTAAGTGATTCTTTTTTTGAAATTGAGTGTTTTGAAATTTTCTTTTAATTGGAATTGATTTCATTTAGATATTCCAAAATAACTGAGCCCAGTTATTTCAAAGTGGAGAAAATTGAATTTTTTTCCTATGTTGGAAAGAAAGAAATGTTCAAATCTGTCAGTTTGCTTTTTATTGTTTATTGGTGATTATTTTATGTAGGGACTTACTTTTAGAGGTTTGAAATATTTTGTGTCCATCCGGAATTATTTTTCGGGTTCGTTTAGGTGAAATGGGCATTTTGGGCCCGGGCGCCGTTTTCGGGCTTCAGGACAGATTTGGTGGGCTCGTTTTGGATTTCGATGCCGAATAAATATTTTTATTTATATTGTGACATTTTTGAATGAAATTTGAAATTTGAAATTTGAAATTTTGAAATTTTAGAAAGAAACCGGGACACATTTGGACACCGTATGAGACATATATGATAGATATACACATAAGGGGACAAATTGTGACTTGTGGGGCCCACATGATCCAAAAGTCCAATTTTTTTTCAAGTGGCAGAATCCTTGATCGGCAGCCCATCTTCCTCCTTCTTCATTTCATTTTCTCTCTCTCTCTAAGACTCCATTAAAGAACATTTGAGATCTACTTTCTCTCTCTAGATTTGGACCCCTTCAAGATTGTTTTGGCTCAAGTGTCCAAGAGAAAAGTTGTAGAGCTCGGCTAGGGCTATCCATTGATCAAAAAATTATCCATTTTGGGGCTCATTCGAAAGGTGTAAGACAAATACAACTCCTCTTCTTCACCCCATTTTCGCATAAGTTACTTCATTGAGGTAGGGGATTTTAGTCTTAAGTTTTATTTGGCTAAAATTTACATCTGTTTACCCATGGAGTGTTTAGGATTTTATTTCATCTTACTCCATTTTAAATCTCATGAATATATTGATATTGTCACTTGTTTTTAATGATGATTACGTAAGTATAATGTTGTATTTTTGTATTTATGAGATATGTGGAGGATGGGCTAATTAAATGTTTAATAAAATGCTAATTTGTGTTTAAATTTGTGGTCAAGAATATGCATTTCATATTGTGTATTGCCTATATTAATGAGATTGGTTATGTCTAGAATAATGAAATTATGTCATGCAAGTTGAAATCCCAGGACATGAATTGAATGCAATTGCATTGTTTATATGCGTGTGAATATTGCACATGTGTTAATTTGATTAATCATGCCACAATGTGTTTGGATGATGATTTTAGGATTTGATGTCGCGTTTAAGGGTATTGTGCCTTGAGGGAAATCCTCATATATTGGCCAATTAGGGTGGTCACCGACGGGTTAGTATCCCGGAAAGAACTATTAGAAACGTTGTCAATGGCATGTGTCATGTTTGATGCCTAGTGCGTGCCACAAACACGTGACTTAAAGGGTGTCTTGAGAGTCAATCCCACTTTGATGGTTTCAAAATTTTCATTTATATACTTTGGTATTGAATTGTGTACTTGTTTCACATGTTTTATGTATGTTAATATTACCCTTGATTAAATTGTGGAGGTTATTGTTGCAAAGTCATTCCATGTTTAAAAATATTCCAAAGAATTAGGCATTTAGGGAGCATGAACCCTAGTTGCGTCATTGATCACTTAATGGTTTGATATATGGTATAGTTGGCGATATAAAGCTTTTAACTTGCCTTCTACTGAGCTATGAGTGGACAAGCTCACCCCCTAAACATTTCAGGTAAAGGAGTTGACACCGGAGAGAGTTGAGCCTCCATTGGTGCAACAAATTTCAAGGAATTTCTTTTGATGTTAAGGCCTCATATAGCCTTCATTTTGTTATGTGTATGATGAAAATTATTTAGAAGCATTCTTGTAGCCTTTTGTACACCTAGCCACCAACTTGATGTTTAGGATTGCTTCTCTTTGAATTTCATTTATTTTGACTTTTTTGAAACTGTGTATGTAATGACACCTAAATGTCATGTTGTATGTACAAGTTTATGATCTTGACTCATGTTGCACCATATTTCATTTTTGGATTTTGATATCTTGAGTTGGGACTTGCCATGGATGATTTTAGGTTCATATTCATGTTCATATCATGTATTAGGTTTAGTTTGAAGCAGGTTAATGGGAGAAATGGGAAGGAAAAATTATCTTGACAGATTGTTCACAAAAGGACCCCTTTCTGTCCAGATTTTACAAAACTTTTTTGATTGGCCAAAACTACTCCAAATGACTTGAAACTTTTACCATGTCTTCTCCTAGATGTCTAGTACTTCCAGATTAAATTTTGTGAACTTTGGAAAGCTACAAATTTTTATACAAATTTGACAGTGTCCTGCTGTCAGATTTTGAAACCACTGTTGTGTCATGATTTGGAAAATTCATTTGACCCATTTTTGAAACTCAATAAATTTTGAAAATTTCCAAAATTGTATTTCTTTATGTCTATTTTATAAATACCAAAGCCCAGAATTTTATAAATTCTTTAAGGCATTCAAATGAGTCCATCCTTGACGAAGGTCTGTTTTTAGCTGGCACCATGTGAGTTGTTTTAACTTGTAAAACTGATTTCATTGGCATATTTTCAGCTATTAGGGTTTGGTTATCCATGTAGTATGTTTAGTCTAGTTTCCATAAAATTTTATTTTGCTCCATTTTGAGTTAAAATGAATTTGTTTTGAATTTTTTTGTAATGGGTGTTCAGGTTTTCTACTAGCTAAAGGCTGATTTTTCATTTTTGATTCTAGTTTTATACTTTGGGCTCGGTTTGAGTCTGAAAACTCTCTTTTCACCCATGGATCTCAAGTCTTGAGGTTTAAGGCATGACAATCACTGACAATAGTCTGGTCATTATAGATATGAGTGCCCTCAAAGGCACGTTATGACTTTTGTGCCAGTGACATCAGCAGGGGAGCGGGCATGCTTCCATTGTCATTATCCTGGACATGTTAAGGCAAACTTCCCTCAGACATAGGGTACACGTAGTGGCTCTAGGTCTCAGCAGAGGACCGTACTAGCTACTACAGTTTAGTCTGGCCATAGAGCGTTGCCACTACCACAGCCAACACAGTCAGTTCAGTGTTCTCGGGCAGCGAGAGGTTTTACATCTGCTTCTAGTCAACAATCAGAGTTTCAAGAGATTGGCCGGCATAGTCAGCAGACTCGGGGCTATATTTTCATGCTTGCTCAAGTAGAGGATGTACTAGGACCGTCTGTGGTCAGAGGTATTTTCCTAGTATCTAGCTCGTGGGCTAAGGTGTTGATAGATTCGGGTGCATCTCATTCATTCATATCTGCTGCATTTTCTTGTACCTAGGGCTGGAGGTGTCATCACTGGAGTCACCATTGTCCATTGATATATTTGTTGGGGGTAGAGTTACCCTGAGTAGAGTGTGTCAGTCTTGCGAGATCGAGGTTGTGGGACATCGCTTAGTGTTCGACTTTGTGCTACTAGATATAATCGCTTTTGATGTCATTCTAGGTGTGGATTGGTTGTCTACATTTAGAGCCACAATTGATTGTCTCCGTAGGAGAATGATAGTGTGTACACTCGAGGGTGATTGCTTCTATTTTGTGGGTGAGAGGGATAATTTCTACGTTCCATCATTGCTTAGTTCTAGTGCTCGGAATGAGATTGGGTGTTTCCTAACTAGCTTGTTAGTCGAGGATGATGGGATTATGACTCATAGAGGGTTTCCACCAATTGTGTGTGATTTCCTAGACATATTTTTAGGGGACTTAACAGAGTTGCCTCCGATGAGAGATGTAGTATTTAGTATTGATCTTACTCCTGGTACTGTGCTTATCTCCATGGCACCGTACCGTATGGCTCTGACAAAATTAAAGGAGTTAAAGGGTCAATTGTAAGAGTTGTTAGACAATGGATTTGTATGACCTAGTACATCACCTTGGGAAGCTCCAGTCCTATTTGCTAAGAAAAAAGACGAATCTTTGCGGTTGTGTATAAACAACTAGAAATTGAACCAAGCAACGATCAAGAACAAGTATCCTTTGCCAAGGATAGATGACTTGTTTGATCAACTCAAGGGTTCAACATGCTTTCAAAGATTGACTTGACGTCATGGTATTACTAGTTGAGGGTAAAGGAAGAGGACATTCTGAAGACAGCTTTTCAGACTAGATATGAACACTATGAGTTTCTAGTGATGCCATTTGGTTTGATGAACACACCGTCAAAGTTCATGGACTTAATAAACCAAGTCTTCAGTGTGTACTTAGATAGATTTGTGGTGGTATTTGTGGATGACATTCTCGTGTATTCTTCTTTTGTAGAGGAGCATGAGATCCATTTGAGGACTTTGTTACAGATTTTGAGGGAACACCGTTTATATGCCAATTATGAAAAGTGTGAATTTTGGCTAACGGAAGTGAAATTCCTTTGACACGTGGTGTCGGAATGAGGAGTCTCTATGGACCATTCTAAGATTAAAGTGGTAATGAATTGGAAAAGGTCAAAGAACGTATTTGAGATACGTAGCTTCTTGGGGCTAGTAGATTATTATCGGCACTTTGTGAAAGACTTTATAAAGTTAGCAGCGCCGATAACAAAACTTACTCGTAAAGGAGTTAAGTTCGTTTGTAATGATACTTGCGAGCATTCATTTATGGAGTTAAAGAGTAGATTGACTAATGCTCCAATTTTGAATATTTTTGAACGTGGTGTGGCTTATATAATCTACTGTGATGCTTCACGGGACAGATTGGGATATGTACTAAGAGGGTTGTTACATATGGTTCTTGACAGTTAAAGATACATAAGCAAAATTACCCAACTCATGACTTAGAGTTAGTGACGGTAATTTTTGCATTAAAGATGTGGAGACATTATTTGTATGAGAAAAAGTTCAAAGTTTTCTCTAATCATAAGAGTTTAAAGTTCCTTTTCACACAAAAGGGCTTGAATATGAGGCAAATGAGGTGGGTGGAGTACATGGAAGACGACATGGAATACTATAACTTTGTTCAGTATCACCTGGGGAAAGCTAATGTGGTTACCGATGCTTTGAGCAAAAAATCACATGGTACTTTGGCAAGCATTGCATCCAAGAGTGGAAAATGATGGAAGACATCTCAAAAATGGGGTTGTACTTTAGTGAGGGTGGTGAACCATTTCATTCATGTTAAGATTAATTTTTATGGTGACATTGATGTTGTCTAGCATGTTCTAGATTGAGTTATGTTGTATGCATGCCTTAAATGCTATCATTGTGTTCTTGTTGAGTTTTTAGGTCCATTTGCATTATAAATGGAATTTGACCTCATGTGTAGGATAAATGCATGAAATGAGATTTTCAAAAGTGCATTATTGTGATTTTCATGAAGTGAGTGAAATAGCATTTGCGACAAGCTTGAGATGAAATTTATATGCATTAACTTAACATATGTTATGTATTGGATGAAAATTGTGACAATCGTGGTTATTGTGCATTTATGTGATAAATGTTTATTATGTGAAAATATGTGATTTTGGGGGCATATGTGAGAATTAAGAAGGGCCCGAAGCCATAGAATGCAAAGCCCAAAACTTGGCCAAGCGGATGTTGCTTCTATCGGGTTAGTAACCCGTAGAGTGTAAGCAGAGTTTGTGGTCTTAAAAAGGCCCTTACTATGGAATTGTGACAAGCAGAAGTCCCCAATTGAATTGATTTCAGAGTATACGTGGTGTGAGTTCATTGTGAATATAGTTCATTTCTAAACTATTAATGTGCACTGGAAATGTGTGATACCAAGCATGACTTCAAAATGGTATTGTTTCGAGTATGAAAAATATTGAGGCATGGCATGTAGCCAATTAGAGATTTCATTATGCATTCATGCATGGCTGCCTGAGTCAAAGTCGAGTCAGGTGGATCATTCCTACTGGGCGTAATTGTATGCTCACCCATTTCCCCCAAACTCTTTTTTAGATAAAGCTCCCACAGAGGATGAGGCTTAGAGTGCTCTAGTAAACTTTTTGAGTTTCTTTGAAATTGTATCTTATGGATATGTATATAGAGGTCCATGCCGGTTTGTGGCATGTTGACTATGTTAGGAGTGTTGCCTTTACATTTGGTTCATCAGTTGTACACGAACTTCAAATGTAATCGCCACACATGGCATGAGTAGGACTTTTGAGGAATGTATGTACAATGAATTCCTTTATGTATGACTTATAAGAAATGAATGAATGGTGATCCTTTTTAATCTCTTTATGTATGAAGATGTGTATGTGACCATTAGGAATGAGAATTGTATGTTCTTGTCATGCTATGCACTCTATGGATCATTTTTTTATGTTTTTGTTTCAAGGATAATGTATGCTTTGGATTAGAATTGGTAAATGTATAGACTTAGCATCTATGAGGCTCAAATATATAGATTGTATGGTGATTTTATCATGTTTAGAGTTGTAGATGAATGTATGAACATAAGGAATACATCTAGACTTGAGAAATGCAGGTTTTTGGACACTTTTAAACTTTTGATCGCCTAGCCTCTACAGCAACAGGCCGAAAGTGTGAGATCTCGAGCATTTGTAAATGGGGTACCTGTTTCAGACGATTGGAGAAGGGTTTAGCCGACCAAAAGCTCCTTTTCAGTTGATCAAAGCTACTCTCCAGCCCATCGATAGAATTGGATGACTGGAGGTCAACTGAACCCAAGTTTTAGCCAACTAAGGAAAGTTCCAACCGACCAAAACTAAGCTGAATTGGAATTTGATAGAACATAGAATGAGGATGAGTATACATAGATGTACGAACTAATGTGGGACCCATTGATATGTGTATTAATGAGCATACGCTTATATAATGGCGTATGTACAGAAAGTTTTCATAATTATTTGGTGTTGATGGTTGATTCTCACCGTTCACTCCCATTTCCCTTGTTTTTAACCGGGTATTGGGAATCGGGTGTGACAACTTGGTATCATGGTAAGATTATTGATTAGGGGTGATAACGTGTGATCCTAATCACCCTCAGCTTCCTGGAGTCAGAAATTGGGGCGTGACATTTATAATGCATCTAGATGTGAATGGTGTAAGTTGGTGAACACTTATGAGTCTAGTAGGACTTGCATTCGAGAGATTCGATGCATCGTAATCCAACTATGCATCAAAATTTTAGAGATGATGTATCGTAATTGTGTTGGAGAATTGGGTTGAAAAATAAAGAATTTTGCTGGATATTATGCAGTATCTGCGATTCATCGTAAATTACAATGCATTATAACCAGTATTACGATGTATCGTAATTTATGGCTATGTTAGACAATTTAGCTATGTTTGGATAAGTATGGGAGGTCAAGCGTGTGGCCCATTGCGATTTGTTAATGATGAGTTGTACATACATAAGTGTGTGTACGTAATTAAGCTTCCCATGTAGTTAGAGAGTAAGATGGTTCATTAGGGTTTCATGAACAGGTTCACTCTTGAGATTCAGGCTAGGAGACGGAGTCTTCGGTGACTCAAAAATCGAGGCACGACAACTTCGTATCCAAATAGGATATCAAAGTGAGATTGATGATATGAGGTGATGACGTGTGAATGAATCACCCTTGGTCTCCGAGAGTCAAAAATTAGGGCGTGACACTTCTCTTAGAGAGGGAGAGTTCTAAGACTCTAGAGAAAGAATTCTAAGCATAGTGAGAGAGAGAATGTATATTCAAGTGTATCCAAGTGTGTTAGTGTCTTAGTGTGTGTAAATGAATAGAAAAGTGGGCTATTTATAGCCAAAGGTGGGGAGGTCTTGGTTGATGTGAGCGCCATTAGATTAAAGTGAGTGAATGTGACTCCTAGGATGGAAAATACAAAATGACCAAAAGAGTTCATATATAATGTGTAATGGCACTTGATGACTCTCCTGCAATCTATACATTTGATTTTTGCAAGAATGAATGTGAGCTATTGGATGTGGGAGATGTGAGTTGAGTGATGAAAATTGTATTAGATGAATTTGGACCGTTGGATCAAAAAATAGTGAGTTTTGGTTCAATCATGAGCAAATTTTATCCTTCTAAAGTAGGTTTTGAGGATGGGTGAACAAGAATCGTTGGATGGAATCGATTTGAGTCGTTCCCAAAAAAGTAATAATTTTCTCACACTAGTGTGCAGAAATTTCCATATGGCAGTGTGAGGAAATTAGGGCAGTTAATGATTAGCTATCATGTGTCACCCTCTCGTTGATTATTCTGAAAATATCATTTTTGTAGAGCTGATTTGGGAATTTTTGGGGATCTTCTCATTCATGATGCAATTGTATTGATGCAATTGAATAAAATGAAGTCACTTTATCCAAAAATGAAATTTCATATTTTTTCTAAACAGTGTGTGTAGTGAAAAGACTATTTTGCCCCTAAACTAGGGTTTTAGTCAGAAGGATATCTAGACCAAAAATGTATCGATATTACAGTGTATCTTAGGGTTTCTGGACCCTGCGGTCATGATGGTGAGATCCGTTCTTCAATTCAATGAATGGGTTATCCGTCAAACTTTTGGGCTAACTAGTTTGACCCTAATTTAAGGTCTTGGTCAACAGGATGTCTGGATTGGAAATATGTTAATATTACAGTATTTTTTATTATTTTTGGACCCTAGGAGCATAGTGGTGAGGTCAGTTTGTTGATTCGACAAACAATTTATTGGTCAAACTTTTGTGTTGATTAATTTGACCCTAATTTAGGGTTTTGATCAAAGGGATGTCTGGATTGGAAATGTGTCAATATTATAGTGTTTCCTATGGTTTTGGACCCTAAAATCATGGTTTTGAGGTCTGTTTGTCAATTTGATGAATGGGTTATCGGTCAAACTTTTGGGTTGACCAATTTGACCTTTTTTTGGGTTAGGGCAAAATCAGGTGATTGAAAAGACTCATAGTCCCATGAGTAGTCATTTTTGGAGTTTTTGGTGTCCTTGAAATCAATTGTAAAGTCCATTTACCATTTAGGCAAACGGATTGTAAACCTATTTTTTGAAATGACCATTTTTGCCCTTTTTCGGGGGTTTCGGTGGATTTTGGGACACTCATGATTCCCGTGAGCACTCTTTTTTAAGGTTTTGGGTTCTAATGAACGCATTGGTGAATTTTTTTCATTTGTTTGGTGGTTCGGATGACAATTCCCCTTTTGGGTTGTTTATGCGACTCTTTTTGGCCTGTGTTCGGGAATTGGATTCTAAAAGCTTGTGTACTTGGTTTTGAGGTTTGGAATGAAAATGGGAGGTCTAAAATAGTGTGTCTACATTAATGTTATACATTTTGATAGTATGGGGGTTTGTTTGTTGAACTTTGTAGTTCAGGGATGTATTTTGAACAATGTTGATAGTTTAGAGGTGATTTGTGCAATTTGACACAATTAAACTTGCCTTTATTTGTTAAAAATGAATAATGCATCTGTTTATTTTTTTTGTGCAGTACAATAAATTGTGTCTAACAAAGATGAGAATAAAATCTCTCCTGTTAGTAGGGCTGCAACTCGGGCTGGCCAGGCGAGTTGGAGATCAATTCGGATTCAACCCTAAATATAAATTGGTCAACCCTAGCCTGGCCCGAACCCGACCATGAACTCAACTATGTGAACCTCATCCCTCTTGAGGCTTTGAATCTAATAATACACTCCATCCACCTATCCATCATTGTCCTTTGATTATATAAGATGCAACAATAATATTTAATATATAAAATTGAAAGTTTAGACCATTTATTAAACTAAGTTTAAAACATTAATTAAATTACAATAATATTTTCTCCCTTTAAATATAACAAACAAATGTTATAAATTATATTATTAACTAAATCAATGACACAATTTTCACTATCTTAAAATCAAATAAAAACAATAATCTTAGTCAAACATTCTAATATATATTAATGTTGAAGTATTATTGACAAAAAATAAAGGAGTGGTATAACTTATATTACTTTAACTAATATGTTATACTATATATCTCAAGACACTAAAGAAAAAATTAATTTCATAAAATTAAATATTCAGATTAAATGGTTTAAATCTATCAATTAATCTAATTGAGTTTTTAGACATATGACTAACTAATTAGAATAATATACTATATATCATGGGACACTGTAATTGTTGTACGATAAGTTATTACTTATTACTTTTATGGGCAAAGTCGGCTTCAATCCCAATGGCAATTGGATGTTGTGTATTCACATAGAGTGAATAAGAAATAGAAAGAAGACATTAGAAGGGAGATACAAGATATATATATATATTGACGGCAAGAAGAAAAAAATCTTGAAAAGTTAGAAAGTTGGTTGGATTGTCGGAAACGAGATCCGCACTTTTAGAGTGATCATCAATCAGTTCCATTTGGTTATCTTCCGGATTTGTGAGATAGATATACGTATGTATTGTAAAGCTAGGAATAAAATGTGTATAAGTATGTTATGTAAATTACTTACATTTCAATTGTGAATCTCTATTAATTGATGTATAAATCATGCAAGCTAGTGTAAATCTTGGTTGTACTAATGATTTGAATTGTAAGTGTTATATTAATCTTCAATTCAACTTTATCTTGTCTTAAAATTAATTTATTGTTGATTAATCTCATACACTATTGCTCTTTGTAAACAAGCATTTATGCAATATAAAAGAGTGTATATAACAACTTTTATTTAGTATGATAAAAACTAAATAAAAACTTAATTTCATAAAAGAAAATGGTTTAACTTATATTACTTATAATTATTATATGTTATACTATATATCTCGGGACACTAAAGAACAACTTAATTTCATAAAACTAGATGTTCATATTAAATGATTTAAAATCATCAATTATTCTAATTGATTTTTTAGACACTTGACTAATTAATCAAATTTTTACAAAATAGAAGAAAATAGTCTAACTTATATTACTTATAAAATTTATTTGTTATACTACTATATATCTTGGGATACTATATAACAACTCAATATTATAAAACTAGATGTTTAGATTAAATGATTTAAACTCATCAATTAATCTACTTGATTTTTTAGACAATTGACTAATTAATCAAATTGTGATAAAATAGAAGAATATATAATATATAACTGGCTCACCAATCACATGCAAGCAAGGTCATGATCAAGTATGACATAATCAAGCCCACATTGGTCTAATATAACAGAATTGATTATCGCATGAATTGATAGACATAAGTTTTTAGTGAATTTTAATTAATTTAGTAAAATTTATTATTGGAGACAATTTAGCATAAGTAATGATTGATTTATAAATTGCATGTCCATGTCTTTATTAAAAAAGTAAGTAGTTGCTTTTTACTAAATCAATGAATACTAATAGATTTAAGAATGAAATAAATGAAAATTTATACTATATATAATATATTAGAAGATAAAAAATTTATATATAATACACGTGAGAACAAGTAGTGTGAAAAAGTGGTAGAAGAACTATTCTCATATATATTTACATGTTTTTAACATTTTAAAACAAATTTACAATATTAAGCTTTATATTTTTTAAATTTTAAAATAAATTAATAAATATTAATGCTAAAGTATTATAAGTAAAAATAAAAAGCTTATAGCATTATACTAGTATTTTTGTAATTTGGTTAGAGTGTTTAGCTTTCTTAAAGAAATCCATTAAATATAATTATTGGTATAATGTTAACATAAAGAATGCATTGGCATTATGGTTTGAGTGCTTCCAGAAAATAGCTTGAGCCAAGGTTTGACACTTCATAGCAGTGCATAGTTCGGGTTGCTCGGGTTTGTATTACGGGCAGCAGAGATTTAGCTATACTCCCAAAACTGGACAGATTTGGTGAGAGAAATGATAAAAATAAGTAAATTTTTCATAGTAACAAAAATAACCTTAATATTTTAAAGAACAAAATTTAAAAGACATTTAGGTCTATCTTATAATATAAATACAAAAGGGTATGATAGTAAATTAATTAAAATGGTTGCTTTCTTTTTCTTTATAATTTATCTAAGGGTAAATTACAGTGACTTCCCTGTAAATAGGCAAAATAATATATATCTCTATCCGTTTTTAAAAATAACACTACACTCCCCTCTCAATGTATCTTTTGTAACATTGACATCTCCTGTCTGCTTTTCAAATACGAAAATTGCTGATGTCATTATACTTTTTACCTGAAAATTCTAAAATGCACTTCATATGTTTGAATTGACTAAAATATCCAATTTGACATAATTGTTGTGGACAATTTTGCCCTTTACTCAAATAAATGTCCCATTAACTTTATCGAGTCTAACAAAATCAACATTGTTCAAGAAGGTTTTACAGAGTTTTAGAGAGAGAAACTTATGGATTCTTTATTGGACAAACTCTCATGATCATTGAAATATTGATTTTATGCCTTTGTTAATGTAGTTGGTGCAGGTGTTGCAATGAATGCTCGTGGCAAGCATCATCCTCACCTCTATAAAGATCAAATGGGCCTTTGTTTTTCAATATGGAGCCATGGAAACACAAATTTGTGCTACTGTCTCCTCCTCCTCCTCGGTAGATTCACCCAAGCCATACGATAGTGACAATCAGCAAACCAAACAAAAAAAAAATTACCTCTCTCTCCCCCATCTTTCAAGATCTGATGATCAGTAGGCCTCCAATAATTAATCGAACTGCAAGCAAGAACCAAGGTTTGCGATGGGCTTTGATGGTTTACTATTGCGAGATGTTGCGATCAATTGAACAGGAAACTGAAGTCGAGATGGGATCGAATGCACTCCTACCCCGTCGTCACCACAGTCTTCAACAACCTCAAACCCTGCGACGCCCAATCAAACGTCTCCCTCCCCTCTTATTACACCATTGTCAGGTCCTCTCTCAACTCAACCATGCTATGCCAAAACCCTAGTTCCCATTACTCACTCGAAGGCTATCACCATCGGAAGGGAAACTGATTTTTTTTTCATCACCATGGTCCTATCTAACTTCACCCATGCTCCACCAAAACCCTATCTTCTTGTTACTCGCTCGATGTCATTGCCAGGGAAATCGATATTTTTTGGGAATTTTATGTTAAATTGAGAAACGATTGTTTGGTCATTTAACATAACAACACTTTTTCAAATAAAATACATTAAATCATATCCGGGTAGTTTTATCATTTCACTATTTTGATCATTCGACAACTCTGACAGGGGTGAAATGTTATTTTTAAAAACGCATGAGAGAGATCTGTTATTCGTCTATTTAAAAGAGAGGTTTGTGTAATTTACCCTAACATAATATATTTTATTATTTCTTTTTTGTTCCAACTAATGTTATCTTGTTTAACCAAACGAAGCCTCAGAGTTTAGAGGTTTTATTTCTATAATTGTCTCATTAGTGGATAACAAAAATTTCGGGACTTCTCATTTTTCATTGAAAATTATTTGAGAGGTAAGAAAAGTAAGAAGAAATTTTTTAAAATAAATAAAAATTAGTGTTTGGACATGAACGGTATAAGCAGAGCTATTCCACCAAAACAACTTTCATCTTCCCCACAATTCCTCAAGCTCGGAAACTCTAATAAAGAACCCAGTTGCCACCCTAACCCTAGCTGACAAAACAATACGCAAAAATGGCATCGCCGGAAAAGCGGTGCCTCTACGAGGTCCTAGGGCTCAGCCGCGACTGCACCGCCGATGAGGTCAGGTCGGCCTACAAGAAGCTCGCCCTCCAGCGCCACCCCGACAAGCTCGTCCAGTCCGGCGTATCCCAAGCCGACGCCACCGCCTCCTTCCAGGAGCTCGTCAACGCCTACGAGGTCCTCTCCGACCCTCGCGAACGCGCTTGGTACGATTCGCACCGTTCCCAGATCCTCTTCTCCGGTCCCTCCCCTTCCGGTTCCTCCACCGTCCCCGACCTCTTCTCCTTCTTCTCCAACTCCGTCTTCTCCGGCTACTCCGACAAAGCCAAGGGCTTCTACAGAGTCTACGCCGACGTCTTCGACAGAATCTACTCGAACGAGTTGAATTTCGCCAAGAAATTAGGGTTAGGGTTGGGGGCGGTGAAGGAGGTTCCGGTGATGGGCAATTTGGAGAGTCCGTACACGCAGGTGACTGCGTTCTATAACTATTGGTTAGGGTTTGTGACGGTAATGGATTTTTGTTGGGTTGACCAGTACGATGCGATGGCGGGGCCGAACCGGAAGTCAAGGAGGGTGATGGAGGAGGAGAACAAGAAGCTGAGGAAGAAGGCGAGGAGGGAGTACAACGAGACGGTGAGAGGGTTGGCAGAGTTTGTGAAGAAGAGGGACAAGAGGGTGATTGATATGCAGGTGAAGAGGAGTGAGGAGATGGAGAGGAAGAGGAAGGAGGAGAGAGAGAAGAGGAAGGAGTTGGAGAGAGAGAGGAAGGAGAGAGCGAGGGCGTATGAGGAGCCGGAATGGAGCAAGGTGGAGGAGGATGGGGAGGTTGAGAATGGTGATGGTGATGGAATTGAGGATGAGATTCATGAGAAGAAGGAGTTGTATTGTGTGGTTTGTGGAAAGAAGTTTAAGAGTGAGAAGCAGTGGAAGAATCATGAACAGTCGAAGAAGCATAAGGAGAAGGTGGCAGAGTTGAAGGAAGCCTATGGTGACGAAGAGAGTGAAGAGGAGGAGGTGCTGAGGGGTGATGGGGATGTAGGTGGTCTTGATGAGTTAAGAGAGAAATTTGAAGGTAGTATTGGGTTTCAAGAACAGAAAGATGGTGATGATGATGATGAAGCTCAATCTAGGGATGATGAGGAGTTCATTGATGATAATAATAGTGGTGATTTGAAAGGGGTTGGTGAGTCTTTTGGATCTGATGATGATGAAGCTGGTATTCTTGAAACAATGGTGTCTGGGCACAGGAATAGGAAAAATGCAGCTTCAGTGAATCAATCCAAGGATCAGACTTCATCGACTAAAGCTCATGTTGAAAGTGATAGTGATGAAATGGACTTTGAGTATAATAAGCGTAAGAGTACCAGAAGGAATAAGGGAGCTAGGAGAGGAAGGGGTAAAAGAGCTGATGAAGAAGTTGTGAGAGCTGATGAAGAAGCTGTGAGAGCTGAGGCAGCTGAAATCAATAATCTGAGTGAAGAAAGTAATGCTCATGATGATGTTTCGCACGTGGAAGAGGGGTCATCGACCCATTCTTTTTCAGAAAACAAAACCAATGGTAAAAGGAATGATAATTTAGAAAGAAAGGATGAAGTCCGTAAACAACCAGTTGATAAGAAAGGTGTTGCAAAGAGAGACCTAAACACCAAATTGAAGAATTCATCCAAAGGAAGGAAACAAAAGGTAAAACCTTTAGAAGTTAGCTCCAATGTCTCCTGATATATTGTACTGTCATTACACTGCACTATGCGATGTTCTAAATTCCAGATTTCTGAAACTTTGAAGCGCTTCAACTCATTTCCTCTGTTAGCGTAATCAGATATTAAAATTTCAATTTGTAAAAGCTTAATGGAGGAATTGGTTTTTATATATCTCTAAACTAAATAGCTTGGATGAGGAATGATAATTTCTTTTATGGTTATAACTGTGATATTGCCACCATCTTTTACCTCCCATTGCAAATTTATTATTATTCTGAATTCAATAGACTGTATATTAGTTGTGCCTTGTAGATTTACGAGTTTCACACTGTTTACATTTAAATTTTGTTCACGCCAACTGTTAAGCATTTAAGATTCAGTGCATGTTGAGATCTCACCACTTGACGACCATGCTGATTACTCATGCCCCTTCTTTTCTAACTGTGGTTAATATTTATCCTTTACAACTCAGGCAACATCAAAATTTTCTGGCACTGTTTGTGAGACATGCGGGGAGGACTTTGAGTCAAAGTAACTATTGTTTCTTCTCTGTTTTGACATTATTTCTCAAGTAGATTCATTACTCATCTGATCTTTATATCGTGTTTACTCTTATTTACTGCTCAAGATTTTTATTATTTGAATTTGTATCCTTTGTCGCATCAGGAATAAACTACATAAGCATTTGGGTGACACGGGTCATGCAATGTTGAAATCTCGATGATGACTTTATTGCTTGAGATGTACAAAAGGTAAGGAAATTCGCAGCCCGTGAATTCCATTCATAAAGTTGATCATTTTTGATTGTTTTATCATTTTTTTTTTTCATAAATCAATTTTGGAACATTTGTTATCACAAAGGTTAGATAAAAATTTCCACAGCAAGCTGCCTCTGTTTAGGTATTCACATTATATAACTAGAACTCATCTTGGATGTAAAGTAGGCTTCTGTGTTCACAGATTTTTTATTTTTCTTTATTTATATTTTCCATTATTTCAAGTAAAAGGAGAAGAGGAAGTTTAAAGTTCCTGTTATGAATTGTTGTTTGTTGTATGTTGAGAGAATTTGAATGATGAAATAATAATTTCAAATTAAAGGGCATTCTTATCAAATTTCGACTTTGTATGGATCATGGATGATTGAAATTTTATGATTTTAAGGCTTGGGATGTTGTGGTTCATCTTTTCCATTGAGTTTTTTACATTGAAGCCACGTCTTTGTTTCTCATCTTGTTTCCTAGGACACCAAAGGTTTCAAGTCAAGAATTTGTCAAGTAGTTATCCAGAAGTTGAAACCTGAATGTAGAAGGTGAAAATACATCTTCAGAAAGCAATCAACGTGACAAATCTTAGAATTAGTCAGTAATGAAACCTGTACACTAGCATCACCCTCCCATTCAATGTGTGGCCCTCCACGCGATTTATATCTGAATATTACACTGCTTGAGTGTGTACCCCATTCTCTTGCAGCTATAGCAGAATTTAGGAATCCAATAAACACACACTTATCTCATTGAACTCATTCCAAATCAGATAAAGGTCAAAAGAGTCGGGAAAGCAGCAAGAAACATCTGGTTCTACACAAATTCAAGCAATATTAACTCTCAAGTGAATGAGTGATCAGTAAGAGAATCAGCATACTGCCTTCTAACAACACTTGCTATATTACTGTACCCTTGCTCGGCCAGTATTCTAGTAGAATGCTAGTATTCCAGTAGAATGTTGTAGAATTTTACCCAGATGGGAATCTTACCCATTGATTCCTAAAACTCATGCCATCTATTTGAGGACAAGATGACAGCGAACAAGATGACAGCGAACAAAATGTCAAGGGCCATCCTGAAGAGCAGTGTTCATAGCAGTAGGAGCTCCTTTAAACACTTTTATTTTATTTTGCAAGTAAGGTATTATAAAAGTCACTCAAATGGGGAGCACATTCTAAAAAAACTACACAAGGACCAAATAGGGCCCTTAACCACTCAACATATCCACATATTCCACCATCTCTGTTACAGATTTACAATTTCTCCCTTGAAGCCAAAAAAAATAAAGTGCTAAGAATAGAGAACTTAAGCACCCCAATAGGAGTTTCCTCTCCCTCAAAGGATCTCCTAATTCTTCTCTCTCCATGATGCTTGTCATAAGTATAAGGTTACAACTCTCCAAGCATCCTCTCCAAACCTCACGTAGCACTCCTCGTAGAAAGAGGCATGACCCAATGAACCCAATATAATCCCAGGAGCATATCCCAGCTATCCTGAGCCACTGTGCAGTGAAGAAGAAGATGATCCACTGACTCCTCATCCCTCTTAACACATCCAAAACCAGTTCACAAAAACATGTCTCCTTCTTAGGTTGTCAATCATCAAGATATGCCCCAGAACTATTGTCCAAGCAAAAAAAAAAAACCACCTTCAAGGGGTCCTTGATGCGCCACACAACCTTCCATCGGAAGGAGGGATGCCGGCCAATCATCAATCTCCTATAATATGAACACATCCCGAATCTTCCCTGAGAGTAGACCTTCCAAATATACTGATGCCGCCCTACCAAGAGGAGTCGACGAACTCATCTTCACGACGATATCGAAACAAGATAAAGGGTAAAGCAAAAGATCAAAGGAGTATTGAAAATGTCAAGGGCCATCCTGAAGAGCAGTGTTCATAGCAGTAGGAGCTCCTTTAAACACTTTTCTTTTATTTTGCAAGTAAGGTATTATAAAAGTCACTCAAATGGGGAGCACATTCTAAAAAAACTACACAAGGACCAAATAGGGCCCTTAACCACTCAACATATCCACAAATTCCATCATCTCCCTTACAGATTTACAATTTCTTTTTTTTGATAAGTAAAGATTTATTAGAAAACACCCAGAAAAAGGGAGGGGCGACCCTTGAACAAGAACCAATTACAAAGCAAAGGAACTTAAGAAGTCAACCATTTCTTCCATAGAATTGCAAGCTCTACCTTTAACCCAAAAAGAAAGAATACAAAGAATTGAGAATTTAAGCATCCCATTAGGAGTCTCTTTATCGTCAAACGTTCTTCGGTTTCGCTCTCTCCACAAGCACCACCACACACAAAGGGGAGTTGCCTTCCAGAAATTGCGAACATGGGCGTCCACAAGACCACCGCTCCAGGCTTCCATCAGATCTCTGGTGGAGCTAGGCATGACCCACTAAACCTTGAACAATCCCAAAAGTAAGCTCCTAACAGTCTCGGGCCACTGGACAATGAAGTAGGAGATGGTCAACTGTCTCCTCGTTTCGCTTGCACATGCAACACCAGTTCACAATGATCTGTTGTCTTATCCTTAAGTTGTCAAGCGTCAAAATCCTTCCATGAACGGAGGTCCATCCGAAGAAGGCCACCCTGGGAGGGGCCTTTGAGCGCCACACAGACTTCCAAGGGAAAGTCATCCCTTCGAATCCAGAAATACTCCTATATAGGGAGTTTACCTCGAAGCCCTTCGGAGAGAAAATCCATATCATTGTGTCATCCCTCTCACTGTTCACAGCTTGGAGATGGAGCATCTCCAAGAGACAAATGGCATCCTCCATCTCCTAGTTCTGAAGGTTTCTTGTGAACCCGACATCCCATATTGTTATTCCACTATCAAGGTGGTAGCAGGAAGAGACAAAGGCATGGCGCCAAAAAAAATAAAGTGCTAAGAATAGAGAACTTAAGCACCCCAATAGGAGTTTCCTCTCCCTCAAAGGATCTCCTAATTCCTCTCTCCATGATGCTTGTCATAAGTATAAGGTCACAACTCTCCAAGCATCTTATGCTTGAGCCCCCACCAAGCATCATCTCCAAACCTCACGTAGCACTCCTCGTAGAAAGAGGCATGACCCAATGAACCCAATATAATCCCAGGAGCATATCCCAGCTATCTCGAGCCACTGCACAGGGAAGAAGAAGATGATCCACTGACTCCTCATCCCTCTTAACACATGCAAAACCAGTTCATGAAAACATGTCTCCTTCTTAGGTTGTCAATCATCAAGATATGCCCTAGAACTATTGTCCAAGCAAAAAAAAACAAAACCACCTTCAAGGGGTCCTTGATGCGCCACACAACCCGAATATGAACGCATATTTGGGTTTTTTGCTGATGGTCCTATAATATGAACGCATCCCGAATCTTCCCTGAGAGTAGACCTTCCAAATATACTGATGCCGCCCTACCAAGAGGAGTCGACGAACTCATCTTCACAACAATATCGAAACAAGATAAAGGGTAAAGCAAATTATCAAAGGAGTATTGAAAAGCAAGCTATTCGCTGCTATAAAATTATAACTTCAATCAATAATCAAACCCTAACAATTTCAAGGCTATATATAACATTTCTTCTTCCTCAATCATTGCCATATATGGATATCCTACCAAATATAAATAAAAAACACAAATAGGAAAGTTGACGAAATAAAGTAAATTGCTGAAAATTAGGAAATTACTAAAAAGCAGAATTAAATCAAAACTTGCTAGAAATTGGTTCTTCTTCCACTTCTTTCCTTTTTCGGGTGTTCCCAATCTTTTAAGAAATCTCCTGTTGGGTCTACAGCTACATCAGTCCCCCCTTGTTGGAAAGAACTCGTCCTCGAGTTGTCAAAATCCTCATCAGAAGAATTGCTCTTGTAAGGAACCAAATGCTTGTCATTAAAAACATCTGATGTGTGAATATGGCTTGGTAACTTAAGCTAGTAGGCATTATCATTAATCTTCTTAATCACCTCGAATGGACCAATCTTTTTATCCCCCAACTTGTTGTAAGAACCGGGTGGTACTCGATCTTTTGATAAAATAGCCCAAACATAATCACCAACTTCAAAAAGCATTCTTCGCTTGTGACGATCAGCAGTAGCCTTGTATTTCACATTTGAGGCTTCAATTTGCTGTCTCACCTTCATATGAATGTCTTGCATAAGGTCAGCCATATCTTCTGCCTTAACATTGGCCTTCTTGGAAATAGGAATTGGAGCCAAATCAAGCACACTATTTGGTTTTGCGCCGTAAACAACCTCAAAAGGAGAAAAGAGTTGTAGTACGATTCTTTGACGAGTTATAAGCAAACTCAGCAAGGGGGAGGGCTAAATTCCAATTTTTGTGGCTGTCACTCGTTAAGCATCTCAACAAATTTCCCAAACTCCTATTGACAACTTCTGTTTGCCCGTCGGTTTGAGGATGAAAAGAAGTGCTGAAATCGTGCTTTGTTCCAATCTTCTTCCATAGAGTCCACCAAAAGTGCCCAACAAACTTGGTGTCTCTGTCTGAAACAATTGAGTGTGGGACGCCATGCAACCTGTAAATGTCTTTTAAAAAAAGATTAGCAATATTAGATGCATCCATAGTCCTTTTGCAAGGAATAAAATGCGCCATCTTTGAGCATCTATCGACCACCACCATAACAGAGTCGCACTTCCTTTGAATAAAAGGCCACCCAAGCACAAAATCCATGCTAATGGCCACCCAAGGCTGTGAAGGTACAGGTAAAGGCATGTAAAGTCCCGCATTAGTTGCTGCCCATTTTGTTCTTTGACACACGTAGCAACGTTCTACATTTTTTGTGACATCCCTCTTCAAGTTAGGCCAATATTACTCAGTCCCAATCATCTCTAGGCTCTTATCTCTCCCAAAATATCCCAAATTGTGTTGCTCTATTAGAATCTTGTCACGCAAGGAGGATTCTGGAATGCACAATTTTAAGCCCTTGAAGAGGAATCCATCTTGCAAGAAATAATCCGATTGTTGCCCACATTTTATTTTCTCTAAGATAGGCGCAAAGTAAGGATTTTTTGCATACAAATCTTGAAAATAATCAAATCCCACCACTTGTGTGCGCATAACCACAAGAAAAGAGGCTCGTCTACTCAAGGCATTAGCTACACAGTTGATTGTACCAGCCTTATGCTTCAAAGTAAAAGTAAATTGTTGCAGATAACTCACCCATTTAGCATGCCTTGAACTCAAGTTGCGTTGACTGTTGATGTACTTGAGGGCTTCATGATCAGAATGTAAGATAAATTCCTTGTAAGAAAGATAATGCCACCAATGTCGTAAAGCTTGAACAATGGCATAAAATTCCAAGTCGTAAGTTGAATACTTGAGCTTTGCACCGGTAAGTTTCTGACTGAAATATGCAATAGGTCTCCCTCACTGGCTAAGGACTGCCCCAATGCCAACGCCTGAAGCATCACAATCTACCTCAAATACTGATTCAAAATCCGGTAAAGTAAGAATTGGTGCTTCTATTAATTTCTTCTTCAGTGCTTGAAAACTCTTCTCTGCCTCTTGGGTCCATTGAAAAATTTTCTTTCCCATGCAATCTGTAAGTGGGGCAGCAATGGTGCTGAAACTGCGAATAAAACGCCTATAAAATGTCGTCAAACCATGAAAACTCCTCACGTCACGCACTGTGGCAGGTGTGGGCCACTCAAGAATCGCTTGGACCTTGTCATCATCTACCATAATACCTGTAGAAGAGACCACATAACCCAAAAATACCAATCTGTTCGTTGCAAAACTACACTTATTCAGGTTCGCATATAAGTGTTATCTCCTCAATATATCAAAAATTGAACGAAGGTGCTGTAAATGCTCGTCAATGTTGCGACTGTACACCAAAATATCATCAAAATAAACAATTACGCACCTTCCAATAAGTGGTTTCAGCACTTGGGTCATCACGCGCATGAAAGTATTGGGTGCATTTGATAAGCCGAATGGCATTGCCAACCACTCGTACAACCCACTCTTCGTTTTAAAGGCCATCTTCCATTCATCTCCTGGCCTAATTCGAATTTGGTGGTAGCCACTCTTCAAGTCAACCTTTGAGAAATCTGAAGAACCCGCAAGCATATCTAGCATGTCATCAAGACGAGGAATCGAAAATCGGTATTTGACGGTTATTTTGTTGATGGCTCGACTATCCACGCACATACGCCAAGAACCGTCTTTCTTTGGAGTAAGAAGGGCTGGGACAGCACATGGGCTCATGCTATCACGAATAAATCCCTTGTTCAATAATTCCACAACCTGACGATTCAACTCCTTGTACTCCTTTGGACTCATCCGATAAGCTGCTTTATTAGGAAGACTTGCATCGGGTACTAAATCATTACAATGTTGAATGTCCCTCATCGGTGGTAACTCCGATGGTAGGTCACCTGGAAATACATCCATATGCTCTTTCATCAACGGCTCCACGATAGCAGGAATGGATGGGGGTGCAATCTCTTCTTTTGCAGCCAAAACATAGAGCTGCCCACTTTTTTCAGCTTCTTTTATTAAGTCACTCATGGTAAGAAAATTTGTTTCCTCCCCTAATTTAGGTTTGGGAACAAATTTCTCACGCGTAGGACCTAATGTTACTTTCACATTATCCTTGCAAAAGGTGTACGTATTCTTTCTCCCATTATGCAAAGTATCTCTATCAAATTGCCATGGCCCCCCCAATAATATATGACAGGCATCCATCGGTACTACATCACACCAAGTATTGTCGAAGTATTTGTTTCCGATTGAAAAAGAAACCAAGCAACGTTGTGAAACGATTACCTCATTCCCTTTGCGAAACTAAGAGAGTTTGTAAGGCCTCGGATGCTTCTGAGCTTTGAGTTTCAATTTTTCTATGGCATCCTGGGACACCACGTTCTCACAACTACCGCTATCGATGATTATGTTACTACATCACACCAAGTATTGTCGAAGTATTTGTTTCCGATTGAAAAAGAAACCAAGCAACGTTGTGAAACGATTACCTCATTCCCTTTGCGAAACTAAGAGAGTTTGTAAGGCCTCGGATGCTTTTGAGCTTTGAGTTTCAATTTTTCTATGGCATCCTGGGACACCACGTTCTCACAACTACCGCTATCGATGATTATGTTACACACCTTTCCACCAATAGTACAAGAGGTATGAAAGATGTTAGTGCGCAACCAGTTTGCTTCATCCTCATGTTTTGGAAGCAATAATGACTTTTGCATGACCAAGAACTCACTTACATCACCATATAAGATATCATCATCCTCTTCTTCTGGGAAATCATCATCTTTTGGCTCGATCTCTGGGGTTGCATCATCCTCCTCGATTAAAAGTTGTTTTTCATGTTTTATGCACTCCGCCGATCAATGCCCGGGCTCTCCACACTTGTAACACCTCATCCCAAGGTCTCCACCTCGATTTTGGCCTGCTGTCCTTCCATAATTTTGGCGGTTTCTGGCATTGACTTCTTGCTCTCTAACTCCACCAACCTGGCGCAGCAGCTGTCTCACATTTTGGGCCCCGTTTCACACTGTTGTAGGGGCTGATTCTACCTTAAAAGTGGACTGAAATCTTGTGGAACTACTGCTGGAGCGTGAAACTTGCTTGTTTTGTTGCTTTTCCACCACCAAAGCCCTCTGGGAAGCTTTCGAAACGGACCAAAATGAATGTAAAAGTAAAACCTCTATATACTAGGCCTCAATCCACTTATATAATAAGCCACGAGCTGTTCATCACTCTCTGATAAATCATTGCGTGCAACAAGCTAATAGAATTCTTCAGTAATCTTCAACGCTACAACTTCCTTGCCTTAAATTATGCAAACGTTGATCCATCGTTTGGACATACTTATAAGGCAAAAATTGTTCTTTCATCTTTTTCTTCATCTTCTCCCATTCTACGATCTTTGGTTTACCTCTACGCTCCCGGGTAACTCGAAGTTGCTCCCACCATGTTGACACCCTTTCTTCCAGACGAATAGCTATAAGTTTGACCTTCTTGTGAGGAGGTACATCTTGGTATTCAAAAATACGTTCAACGGTATTCAGCCAGTCAATGAACTCCTCTGCCCTAAGACTTCCATGAAACTCAGGAATCTCGATTTTGATATTTGTCTGCCAACGATGATCAGTCCGTTCGTCGGGTGATCTATGGCGATGCAGAACATAGAACGGATTGTCTGCGACAGTTCTGATGCTTGACACATCGTCATCTACCAAGATATTGCCATCAACCGATGGGTCGTTGTTAACCGGCGAGTTGATAACACGTTGACTCAGTTGCTGAGTCAACAACTGAACTTGTCTCCGCATACTCTATTTCGTCTTGGTGTTGCTGGGGTAAGGGTTCAGCCGGAGCTTGCATCCTACGATTTCCATCTCTCGGTTGTTGTCGTGGAGGCATGATCGAGCAGTCGGAAAGTCAAAACCAAAACTCTGATACCAACTGATCCCTACCAAAACGAGTCGACGAACTCTTCTTCACAACAATATCGAAACGAGATAAAGGGTAAAGCAAGAAATCAAAGGAATATTGAAAAGCAAGCTATTCGCTGCTCTAAAATTATAACTTCAATCAATCAATCATCAAATCCTAACAATTTCAAGGCTACATATAACTTTTCTTCTTCCTCAATCGTAGCCATATATGGATATCCTACCAAATATAAATAAAAAACACAAATAGGAAAATTGATGAAATAAAGTAAATTGCTGAAAATTAGGAAATTGCTAAAAAGCCTAATTAAATCAAAACTTGCTAGAAATTGGTTCCTCCCCTTCTTCCACTTCTTTTCTTTTTCGGGTGTTCCAATCTTTTAGGAAATCTCGTATTGGGTCCACAGCTACATCATATACTCATGAACTGCACATTCCAATAAAGAAATGCCAGGAAATCGGAAATATCCACCAGCTCCCAATCTTGGAAGTGTTTCACAAACTGCACATTCCAAGTTGTCTAAGTTGTCAGGTAGCAGTCAACAACCAAAGCATGTCCGCCCATCACAATCCTGAAGAATCTTTGGTATGCACATGCTAAGGATCGATCCCCACCCTAGTGATCCTCAAGTGAATATGCATGTCGCTACACACCTTGAATCGAATGTGTTTTGAAAACTCATCCCAACCCTCCGGATGAATTTCCAAACACCCACCCCTGCCAGACCCCCCACCTCTAAGGAACGCCATCCACCCCCGTCTTCTCCAAATTTTGCGCCGATGACCCTCCTCCAAATCCTGCTCCTCTCCATCACAAATCTCCATAACCATTTGCCCAACAAAGTGTTGTTGAAAGTAGTCAGTCTCCGAATCCCCAACCTAAATTGGTCTACACACCTGCTCCTAACTCAATGAGCGGCATGAAACCAACCTTTGCCCAAGAGCCCATGGCAAAGATGATCCTCAAGTGAATATGCATGTCGCTACACACCTTGAATTGAATGTGTTTTGAAAAGTCATCCCAACCCTTCCGGATGAATTTCCAAACACCCACCCCTGCCAGAACCCCCACCTCTAAGGAACGCCATCCACCCCCATCTTCTCCAAATTTTGTGCCAATGACCCTCTTCCAAATCCTGCTCCTCTCCATCACAAATCTCCATAACCACTTGCCCAACAAAATCTTGTTGAATGGAGTCAGTCTCCGAATCCCCAACCTAAATCAGTCTACACACCTGCTCCCAACTCAATGAGCGGCATGAAACCAACCTATGTCCAAGAGCCCATGGCAAAGATGGTGTCTCATTGCTGGGTTCACAAACAAGTATGTTGACGATGCATGAGCTTTTGGCTTTGGCAGGGAGGGGCAGACCTACTTCCATACTTTGTGGCTCGCACAAAATTTTGCAAAGAAACTGGCGCCTTATGATTAGCTAGCTTCAGAACATTAAAAGGATTTAATTCACCCCCATCACCACACAAAAAATGTATAGAAATTCTCAATTTTGGTCCTTTTTAGCCTTTTGTTTGGAAGCGTATTTTGGGAAAAAGTCAGTAACCCAATATATAACACTTCTAATTTTATGCACTTAATGCGATATATAAATAATCATCTTAAATCTTCTTCTATATTAAGAATATATTCTGAAACTTATGTAGTTTAAAATTTTTAAATTTCCTCCAAGTGAAAAATCCTAGGTCTTGTCCTAGTTGGCAGGGATCCATGAGCGCCACTGGCCACCAAAGCAAACCTCTCAGCTTTGAGCATAGGCATGAAAATTTTATTATTTTCGTGCCCTGGGATATCTGAGGCATAGCTGACAATGGGGGTAGGTGAGGGGATCATCAAGATCTGGACTAGCCACAAAAGTAGCCTTAGCAGCTCCCTCTAACAGGCGGAGAACCTCATTAACAAGCCGGTAACACCAGCAGATGGAGAGTAAGAAGGCTTCATAGCAAGATGAGAATGGAGTAGGTTAGGGGATCATCAAGATCATGAAGTACTTGACTAGATGGTAACAACTTAGACGTCTTTCTTTTCTTCCATCTTCTGCTTCCTTCCACGGAAATTGCTAGTCATAATAGAAAATGCCTTGATTACCCAGAAATGTTTAATAATTCGCAGCAACTGATCTCGCGATATCATTCTACTTGTACAGAAGATACAAAGCTGGATCTCAAGTTGTCGAATCTGGTGTTTGTCCAGAAATGTTTGGATTTTGTCGATAGGCACCAATTGCTCTCGTGATATCATTCTTGTCATGCAAAGGATACAAACAGGATCTCAAGTTATCAAACATGGTTATTTGCCCGAACACGAATATGATATCGAGGTTGGCTATTTTTATTAAACGAACCGCAATGAGCCCAAACTCGCTTTTCGAGCTTGTCATTATCCCGAGCTGAAGTCACAAGGAACAAGCCAAGCTTGAAAGTATTAGTATGCATTTTTATGTTTTTCTTCTGTCATCTACCTTTTTGATTAGATGCGCTGCATAGAGATTCATTGAGATTCACAACATTAGGTGCCCAGATAATCTAGTAATAATCTCAATCTCAAGTGTAGCACTGCGCACACTCATTCTTCTTTGAAATCACGATATTCTTCCCAGCAGAATCAGGACACAGATATATATATATATATATATATAGAGAGAGAGAGAGAGAGAGAGAATCGGCAAAAGATCATGCATCGCACGAAACTCAAAAGAGTTACTAGATTCGGCTTAAAATCTGCGGCCACGGTTTGTACTGGTACTGATAGCCACCGGTGATTCCTGGTATACACAAAAGAAGGCCACTTCTTTAGACAGAACATCTGTTACCGTAAGGAACTTGCCGCGGCTCATTTTATTTTATTAACTTTTTATATGTATTATTTTTTATAGTTAAATTTTGAACTTTCAGTACGGGTAAATTACTCTGACCTTCTATAAGATTTTATTTAATTACTCTCAGATTAAAGTTTTTAAAATATGGTGGTCAATCTCTTTTGAGATTTGATTGACTTTATTCCAAATATTCCTGCTGTAATTAATCTAAAAATTCAAAAATGTCAAAATTACCCTTAGTGGTGATAGTATGATGTTGTGGGGGTATTGATGGAAAAAATATATATATAAGAAATACGTTAATCTTAGTCAAAAGATTAGAAATTGAGATTATTTTTTCACAAGAGTATTATTACGTTATGATACTTTTGTAATTATATATTAGATGTGATTTTGTTTAACGAATGTTAGCTTGATAGATGTGTGGAAGTAATTTTGCCAAAAATTTAATTTACCCATTTCATTATAGCCCATCAACTTCATTTACTTTTAGAGGAGTGTTAGCGACAGTCGCTGGGTGACTGTCACTCCACACTCGCTAGTTGAGAATTTGACACGTGAAAACGTCTTTTCCAACAACTTAAGCGAGTGTGAGAATTGACGCTTGGAAACTTCTTTTCCAACAACTTTTTATTTCTGCAGTTAATTTCTTGGGTCTCTTATTTACAATAATTACCATTATGCCATGTTACTATTTTAATTAAAAAAAACTCCCCATGGATGTTCTTTTCTCTAAACACCTCCCATTTTCTCTCTCTAAAATTTTCTTTGAAGAGTTTTTCTTGGCATGATATCTTTTTAATTTCATCATAGCTATCCAATACTTAATTGTTAGTTTTAGATATGAAAAAGAAAAAAAAAAACACAATTTTATGTATGAATGAGTTGGGAACAAATTATTAAGCGTAAACATCAATTGATAGAGACCTAACAAAAACAAAAACAAACAAACAAACAAGAATGAGAATCCTAGTGAGAGACCCATCAAAACAAAAACCCAAAAGAGAATTGGTAGGGTTACCTCATCTAATACAATTCAATTTCTTCCTTCTAATTAATAGAAGGCCAACTAATAGTAAATTTTAAAAGAGAGTTTTACCAATATATATATATATATATATATATATATATATCAAAAAGAAGGATTCTTTAGTCACGTATTTGTTCATTCCTATTTTGAATTTGATTTATTTTTTAAATACTTAACTATTTAATGATCAATTCTTTTTTTCTTCTTTGTAGAAGAAGGGTGTATTTTTTTTATAAGGTCCCCAATATTCTTTCCTTTTATAATATTAAAAATTAATAAATAAAAAAATAACCTATTATTTCTTACAAATTTAAGAGAGAGAAAAGGTGAGGTGTTTAGAGATAAAAAAAAAAAAAAAAAACATTCTTTTTGAGTCATTCTTCTTTAAACTATTAACAGGGTATAATAGTAATTATGATATATGAGAGACCCAAGAAAATTAACAGCACAAATAAAAAAAATATTGAAAAACATAGCGTTAGAGGGCAGTCTTGAACCCTCTCCTTGCATTGGTTTTTATCACCTTTCCTTTTAGTGAAAGACTGAAAGGATATACGTTGTGCCCTTACCATCCATGTGGGACTCCTGCACTTTATGTTTGCTAGAGAATTAGTATACACAAAATTGTTTTCAACAACAATTTGTTTTTCAATTTTTTCAGTTTGAAAATTTACAAAATTATTTTTACTTGACTGTATTTATTGAAAATAATTTTCTTAACTAAGAAAATAAACAATATTGCGCATCACTCTTTTCTAGTGCTATTTTTAATCTTTGACTTCTGCACAATGTTAATTTGTGTGTTTTTTTTACCCCTGCAAATCTTATGTAAAAGAAAAAATTATTTGTCTAATTTATTTTATAATTAGACAAATTCATACACTTTTCTAATTTATTTTTATTCTATATTTTGTTTTTTACATGTAATATATGTATGAATATTCATTTATTTCATAATTGAATTTATTTTTATCCATTAATTTTTTTAAAAGTAGAATACTAAACATTTTTAATAACGACAACAACTTAGAATTCATTAATAGGTAATTGCTTCTGGTAAATGATTTCAAAAAATTTAATAAAATCCACCAAAATTTACTAAAATGTCATCTTTATAGAATTATGTTGTAAAAAGTTGTGTATCGGTGTATTTTGGTCATTATGTGCAAAGGTTGAAAAAATTTCACAATTGCGAAAATCGATTCCATTACGCTATACTGATATGGCCCGAGTGCGTGACACCGTGTCCGCAACCGTGACTGCGAACCTTGCTCCAATCCTCTCTCTCTCTCTCTCTCTCTCTCTCTCTCAATCTATTTCGGCTTTCAATGTTCTCTTCTAAACACGACAAATCCTAGCACCCCTTATATACCAGGTTATAATAAAGACTATAATTTGAAAAATCCACACTAAACTGAATAATCAAGTTGTGAAACACATTTCGGGCCACAACACTACAAAGAAATACAAGTGTCACTAAAGTTGGTCATTTGGTTTGATAAAGTTGGGGTTGGGATTGGGGTTTATGGTTTGGTAGACATAGTGGTTTATTGTTGCATCTATATGTAACATGTTAGATAGGTGTTGCATTCTCGAAGTAAATGTATTGGACGAATATTTTGATTGATGTTATATGAGTGTTGTTTTCAATGTTGTGTGTTGTTTCTCAGTACAGTGTGCTAAGAGTTTCTGATTTAAAATGCATAGAATTGGTGTACTATGAGAGTTGCATTTTCGACATATTGTGTTACGCTCTCAATTTGAAATGCACAACATTGTTCAATGCATAGAAGAGAATTATGATTTAATGTGTCAAACATAAGAGGAAGACTTAATCGTTTTGGCGAGACTAATTCCAAGGAAAAGTATCAATCAAGTCACTGAAAAAATTATAAGGAGGAGAAAATGATAGAGTACATTTAGGGATGACAAAGAGACGAGTTTCAAGCAAGGGTGCCACTGCCCTCGTTTAAGAAAGGAACCCCCATCCCTGCCCCAAAATCGGATAAAAAATCACCCCCAATCCTAATCCCTGAAACCTTTTAACTTCCTCCACCTCATTTAAATTCTCAACCAATTAACAACAATGAACACAACAATCAGATTAAGAAAATTAGAGATAACATAGATGATCCAACTATTACAAAGAGAAGTTGGTTGTTGTGATGAGAAAGAGAGAGGTGCTTGCCACTGGATAAGAGAGAGATCGTTGATCTACAATGAGAGAAAAAGAGCAGCTCGCGTTGCTGTGATGAGAGAGAGAGAGAAGAGCTAGTTGTCAATTGGTGATGAGAGAAAGAGGCTACCGTAAAGAACTGTAATTGAACTGAACCGAATTGTAGTTGAATCGAACCGAAATAAACCGTTCACTACAATTTTGGTTTCAAATGTTAGAAACCGCTCACTATGATTTCAGTTATAATTTCAAATGCATTAGAACTAAACTGTTATACAATGGTTCGTTGCGAAACCGTTGGCTACATATAATTTCTCAGCCACGTGACAATATTGATTCACAATTGACTTGTTTAGGTGTAGTGACAGAATTTGGATTGGAATGTGAGAGGATACATCATTGATCGTCCAGTTCTAAAACAAGTCATTTTGTGTAAAAATAATATAAAATATTAGGTTCATCTCATTTCCTGTCCTCCTAACACTCAAAGCATCATATGCCTTGAACAAAAAAATAAAATCAAGATGAAATTTTGTATATGTATAATGAATAATAATTATACTTGCTTAATGTATCAACAAACCTTAGTAGAATAATTAAGGACTATAGGAAACTTTCAATGTAAAAATTTCTAAACAGAATAGGATCAAATCGAAAAGAAGAGAATCAAATATATGTAGATATATTATTAATCCTAGTTAATTAGGAGAATGGGAATTATTTACTGAGGAGAGAATCAAGCTTCCAATTTGAAAATTTGTGAAGATGATTTTGCTTGCATTTGATTAAGGCGAATTAAAGAACTCTTAGAATCGGTCCGATTCTACCAGAAATTGTAAAAAAACGAACCGTTTTCACCTCTAGGCACCACTAGGTGCTATGATGAGAGAGAGAAAGAGAGAGAGAAATGGCGGTCAATCGGTGCTATGATGAGAGAGAGGGGCTAGCGTCGCTGGGATGAGAGAGAAGGCAATATTTAAGCAAATGATTTACAGTTTTGATATTTTATATAGTTAGAGTATATTTTGGTATATATACTAATATGTATAAGGGTATTGAGGTAATTTTGTAATATAAACAGGGGGCTGGTACCTACCCTATCCCCTCACCCACCCACCATGGAGGTTTTTCATTATCCACTCCATAACTGTCCCAAACTCATTAAGACAACCCCAGAACTTTCCCAAACCTTTTGCCAAACCCTAAGTAGGTTGCAGTGGATGACTCTTGGTCTTGTTTCCATTGTGTAGTTTGAGTACAGGTTTAAGACTTATAAATAAAACACTTCAATATCACACTGAAAAAATAGAAGGGAATCTTGAGGCAGAACAAGCTGAGTGAAGAACATTCCTCAAAGCACCTAACGTAGCAGAACATAATAAACTAAGGCAACATAATTAAAATAATGTGCATAGAGGCTAAGATAGGTCATACATTGATAATTAACTAAGGACAAGTACCAACTAGGAACATGGGGTCTCATAGTCTCATCAAATTAATAAATTACGAGATCAACCTAGATATACAGGAAGGAGAGAGAGAGAGAGAGAGAGAGAACATCCCCACTAGCAACCACAGCACCACCCAGAAGGAATCAAAATTAAAGCCCATCTTTCCCAAGCAAGAGTGGGAGGAAACAAACAAAATTAAGGAAGATTGTCTTTTAGATATTTCCCACAAACTAATACTTAGAGTCACATGCATACCCACCACCAACTGTGGTTCCAGCATTGATCTTGACCACCCTACCCCACAACCACAGCCCCACCACTTTTCTTCTTCAACCCCACAATGACATGAATCCTGAAAACAAGAAGATGGTTATCAAGAAAGAGAGCAAGCTGGTTGTCTGGAGTGCAAGCCCACCATGACTCATGTCTGTGTTGATGCCAGCTCCCGACGGGCCTAAACCGGTGCCAACCACTCCGGTGGAAGGAGTTGTCAGGTAAGGAGAGCCGCTTATGGGTGTGGTGGTGGTGGTTGTTGATGGTGTCGTGCCTGTAGGCGTGGTAGGCGTTGTCGTCGCCGGAGTAGTACTGGTGCTAGTAGAGCTAAACCAAGGTAGTACACAAGCAAGAGTCAAAAACTGCCTCAAAATTATACTAATTATCAGTATAAAAAGATAAGAAAGTTACGATATTAAAGAGAGTAGGAGTTGCAAGGTCAGAGTGCATGAGAAATTCACAACAGTTAAAAGAGTATACCAGGTTATTGCATTTAGCCTGCTCTTCCTGAGATATTTTTTTAGTTGATTTAAGAAAGAAAATTGTATAACAAAAATTATTTTCTTTTCTTAAATGAATTAAGTAGATTGAGTAGCAATATAAGTGAAGGCATACGGTTTAAGAAACAAGACTATGGACCAGCTGAAAACTATACTGCATCCATTGCATGTTATCTTGGCTTAATAATATGCATCTTCTCCCTATAAATGCAGTTCATAAGGCATTCTTCAATTTGTTATAAAGCTCATCTACAAATACTTATACAATCATGACTGTCCAACCTCATTCATTGGATGAGATGGGTCTCACATTAAAATTCACACGTGAGACCCACATCATCCAACGAATGAGATTGAACAGTCTTAACTGTATATAGCACTTATCAGATGATTATATATCTTAATTCATATATAATCGACCAATGTTAAGCACTAAGATATGTTATACTGATGTTAATCGACCCGATGCAAGGATAAAATTAACATTGGTTGACTTAAACCAGACTTAGTTCATCATATGTAGCATTTTCTTACATTAAAATGGCTATTATGAGGGCTCCCTCATATGAGCTCTTACCCTTATCTTCATTCATTAGAATGGATGGGCTGCAAGCGCACAATGAGAATGAGAGCATCATACTAGACTTGCTCTTGTTACATTTAATGATTGTGAAGTACATGTCGAAGAACATTTATATTGCTTTTTTTCGTACAAAGATGGTAAAAATAGCAATATAAGTAGACGAATGCACTGTTCAAACGCAAAAGAAAGTTCAATATGTATTTATTTAACTTTATTTGTATCTTTGCCTTCTAAAAGCAGTCTTAAGTAAAATTATAAAGAAATTAAAATCCTATCTTGTGCACGAAACCGGTCCAATGCACAGGAAGAGGATGGAGATCACTCCACATGGAGTGGGGTCCACTTATCACACACTCCATGTGGGGTGATCTCCACCCTCCCCAGTGCACTCGACCGTCTAATACACAAGAGAGGATCCGGGTTCGTGATAGAGGCCATAAAAAAATGCTTTGGACAGACGTAACTGTTCAATCTCATCCATTGAATGAGGTGGGTCTCACATTAAAACTCAGACCCACATCATTCAACGGATGAGATTGAACAGTCTCGACTGTACATAACATGTCTTAGACCATATCATTATTCTTAAATCATTGTCCAAACACTTATATGTGGGTTACAAAGGTCGTCAAAAGAATGTTTTGGACAGACGTAACTGTCCAACCTCATCTATTGAATGAGGCAGGTCTCACATTGAAACTCACGCCAGACCCACCTCATCCAACAGATGAGATTGAACAGTCTCGACTATACATAACATATAGGACCATCATCATCCCTAAATTCATATACAACTAACTAATATTAACCACCAAGTAAGGCTTCAGTGAATTTGTGTACACATATGTAAACATAAATATAAGAAGCCAATTTATAACCAACTTTTTCCACAACTTCTTATTGTTTTGCCTATAAATTTTTAGCATGAACATTTTCTTACATGAAAAAAAACTATCATGATTGTTCTTTCACTTGAACTTGTGTCATTGTCCTCATTTCATTAGATCAAATGAGACACTAGCTCAATAAGATCACCCTCATGATAGATCCTCTTTTTACACATAAGAAAAATATAAATAATTCAAATTAGCTTACTTATCCACTACTGTATGTATAAAGATTGTGGAATACATGTTGATACACATTTATTAAGTTTATTGTATTATTTATTTATTCATAAAGATTAAAAAATATGTACAACATTATTCATAAATAAAATTTCATGGACTGACACACCTGAAAATATGAGAAGAGCTACAGGAGGACTCTTACAGTTGTAGACCACTGCCTAATAACTTTAGTCACAACCATGCACAGTCATGACCTGAAAAGCTGACTCCGATCTCAAAGCACTTGCCCATCCAACGGCTCAGATAGAGGTGGCCCACCAATCACACCCATGAATTATTGGGCCACCAGCACTGATTTTTGTAGCATCAATGTGACATGTGACAACAAATTTGTAATCTACTATACTATTTTCTGATGAACTGCAATTACTGCCACAACATTTTAGGTACTTCTTCTTTCCTAAAACAGTGTTCTATGTCTTTTCTAAAATTTATATGTAAAAATAATTAAATAAAATAAAATAAAAAATTCTTTGAATCATGAGAGTGTTTTATAAAGTTTTCTAAATTTATAATGTAACACTTCATATTTTAGAGCAAAGGTTTTCACTGTGGTATAGTTCTTTGAGGGGCAATATGGTCTTTTGATAAGTAGGTGGTACACTTTCTACCCTTCAATTCACTCTACATTTTTCCTTCGTGTCATCATGGAATCTCAATCCTCTCCAAAAAAATTTTTACTTTTTTACCGCGGTCTCTTTTCTTAAGTGCTGTTTGGCTCACATTCAGCCACGTGGCACAATTAATAAAAATAATATTTATTATGTTAATTTTTTTTATTAATTTAGTTACATGACTGAATGAGAGCCAAATAACTCCTAAATAGAGAGACCACTATGAACAGGCTAGTAAATGTTATGAATGAAAAACAAAGGATTGAGGATTAACAAACACACAAGAGGTTAGCTTTAAACCAAGTCATGGTGCTTAATCTTATATATATATATATATATATATATTCAAAAGTAATTTTATGTTGTTAATGGTCATCAAAGGAATGCTTTTGACAGATCTAATTGTCAATCTCATCCATTGAATGAGGTGGGCCTCAAATCAAATTTACAAAATATGAAAACATAAAACTCACGTCATCCAACAAATGAAATCAACAATTTAACCATAAAGAGCATGTCTTAAACCATCATTATTCCTAAATTCAAATATAACGGGAATGAATTCTCTCAAACAATTTTTCTCGAAGAGACATCTCCAAATCAAATTTTATTTTATTTTTTATTTTATTTAAAAGTAGTGCAAAGTTAATATTTATGACATTATTCAAAAATAAACCTAGATGAACACCTTAGGGTAACTTTAATGACACTTGGCCAAATATCAGAACTGCTAGGGCAGGAGTACAGGCTATTATTAACTTTGGGGTCGCACAATGCACAGCCCTCAAGAAATTCCAAACTCAAAAGCAGGCTCGAATCTCAAAGCAGCGGCCCATCCAACGGCTCACATAGAGGTGGCCCACACAATCACAACCATACATTATTGCACCTCCAGCACTGTTTTTGTTGCATCAGTCCCAGTCCGGACAGGTTCAATGTCTCTCACCATCAATTTAAGGGTCCCACTAATTTATTAATCTTGCTTTTTGGACCGAAAAGAGCTCTAGCCGAAAGAAACATCCGGCTGAGGCTGATGGAGCCCACCATTTCGGTCTAAAAAGGCTTTTTCCTAATTTATTTATATAAATTTTCTTAATTTATTTATATGATTCAAGTTATATAATTAAGAAACCGATTGGAAGAGCTAAAGAAATTGCATCCCTTGGATGCACTGAAGTGGGGTTCATGTGAATCCCATTTTAATGCATCCAAGAGAAGCAAAATTCATCAATTTTTCAAATCGGTTTAAAAATAATTATCTTCTATATATATATATATATATTCAAAAAAAACATATGCAATTACTTTGTTCTTTTCAAAAACAAGTGTCTTAAATTTATTTTTTTCCTTTGTGCAATGTAGCAATATAAATATCTCTAAATTGATATTTTGAAAACTTGTATTAATTAATAATATGTAAAGCTTAGTTTTGAAATTTAAAATTGCGCACTCATCAAATGTACGGCTCCTTATAAAGTTTAGTCCTACAAAACATCACTTTGTATAAAGGCTAAGAATGTTAGTAGCATTGGTCACAAAGGGCCTCTCTCTTACCAAAAGCGAACAATAGAGAGTGGTAGTCTCGTGAGTGAGTAGGTCTATACATCATGTGAATCCGAATCGTGTGTGTATAACACGTAAAATGAATTTTATCGCGTATGTACAACACGCAAGGTGGGTTCTATTGCGCGTATATAGCAACACGTAAAGTGTAAATTTACCTGATACATTTATACCGAGTGTTTTATTAATCTTCCCGCAAGCAATGTTGAGGGGCAATATGGTCTTTTTAGTAGGTGGATCAAATTCTATTTAAATTTTTACCATAAGTTAAAAAAAAAAAAAAAAAGAAGGCTTTGGATACCATTATGCCAATAATTTGAGGATCTTTGAAGAAAGTGAAAAGTCACACCAAAGCCAGCAATCAATGGGGTAATCAGTCACGGACATCATCATACAATTACAAAATTAGTCAAATGACAAAAAGAGCTCTCATGGATTAGATCAAAAGTGAAAAAGAAATGCGGTGATAGATATAATGTGTACTATGTATATATATATATATATCATTTATATATAAAGTGGTATGGTATGAATGAAAATGAAGGATCGAGACAAATGCTCTCAAAAAGCTACGCCTTCATTGGGAAAACAATAGGCGCCTATATCCCTAGTGAACCAATAAAGAGAAAAAGTAATGACCTTTAGACAAAGGAATGTCACCGTCGTCAACACATTAACCAGGTCTAAATCAAACTAGTTTTTCAAACAAAACAAAAAAAAATAATAATTAATTAATCTGGTTTTAATCAAACTAAACTAAAACGTGAAATATATAAGCTCTTTTCTTTTTAAATTCGGACAAAAAACTCACATATTATTCTCGCCTTAAATACTCTAACTTTTATATACTCTGTTTCCAAGAAACAAAAGTGTGTCAGTGGGAACAGATCCACTAAAAAGACATTATTGCCCCTGCCAACCTAATATCCTGCTCAAAGATTAGAGGGTAATTTTGGTATTTTAGTTGACTACGACAGGAACGGATTAAAGAACCCCATCATCATCTTCTAGTACTAGTGAAAAATAGATCAAGCGATAACATTACCCAAAATACTACAAAATAAAAATAAAAATAATAATAATAATAATAATAAGTGTGCTTTAATCAAATAAATAGAACATACCTCGCACTAGTAGGATAGATACAACCAGTAGTGCCTGTAAATCACCAAGAACATTTTGATAAAAAAAGCTAGTTGAAGAACATAAAAAGAATTTTAACCAAAAATACATTGTGTGTGTGTGTGCATATATATATATATATATATATATATATATATATATATATATCATGTATTGTATTGTTTAATTAATGAATGTTGAGTGAAGGGGGGGTTTGATTGGATCTGAAAGAGGGACTCACTAGGGTCAGATGCAGATACAGTGGCAGTGCCAGCAAAATCACATGAGCCTGGAGATTGACCCTTCTTTTGGAAATAGCTGTTAACAGCATAGTTGCAATGAGCCTTGACAGTGTTGGGGTTGTAACAAGCTCCATTTGTATGAATTGGATTGCAATCAGCCCCAGCTCCACATGCATAGTCCAAGGACTTCTGCAGGACTGAGTCACTCATTCCTTCCTTGCAAACACAATATGCAGCACCTATCCAAAATATTCCAACACAAAAAATTATATATATATATATATTATTATATATATATATATAAAGGATATAAAAGGGTCATATAATAATATATATATATATATATATATATATGTTTAGAGATTTTTTAGTGGTAAGGGTACACATTTTTTTTTTTTTTGAGGGGAAAGGGAAAGGGAAAGTAATGGAACTCAAATCTGAGAAACCATACCATAGACTATAGTTTAGAAGATATTGAAAGCATTAAGAAAAAGGGAGTGTTAAAAAGAAAAGGCTAAAAGAGGTAGAAATTAACAAGAAAAGTAATATCACTGTTACCCACAAAAAAAAAAAAAACATATTTCATACATATATATTGAAAAATATTTTTAATGTGACAGAAAAGAAAAAGGCAGATGCAGTGAAGGGAAAAAAATCCACAAAAACATGCTGCAAAAATATAGGACTAATGAGGGAAGGAGAATTTCTTGCCCTGCCTTCATGAGCTCATATAAAAAAAAAAAAAAAAAAAAAAAATGAGAACAAAACATATGAGAAACTGTACTTAGTAATATCAAGTAACCATTTAGGTAAAAGAAAAAACAAAAGTTAAAAAAAAAAAAAAAAAAAAGCAGTTCAAGAGCATTTATCACAGGAAGAACCATAGTTAAAGAAGAATGGAAGCACAATATGATGGACTTCAGCTTTTAGTTTGATGGTAGAAAAATAAGGTAAAAAAGGGTTATAGAGAGAGCTTACTTGAATGCCCAGCCATGGCCAACATAAGGACCAAGAACACCAAAACAGCCATGATAAGAGATGGAACAAGCTATGGGAAGAAGAAGAAGAAGATGAAGATGTATAATGGTGGTGCTCAAAGAAATAAAGCTGGTAACAGCTTTAACAGAGGATGAGAGAGAGAGAGAGAGAGAGAGAAGGGTGTTTTGAAAATGAGTGATTCCTGGACCAAAAAAATACAATCTGAGAGGTGGTGCTGTAGATGGTGCGTTGGCGGTGGCCCAGCTGGTGTCGGCTTTAGGACAATTTTCTTGTTTATATGATACACTATTTTGTGATAACGTTAAAAAGTACTATTGTCTTTACCCATGCTTTTGCTCTGTTACTCTGTCTTACTGCCTCATCCAACCATCAGTAAACATGGAATTTGCATTATATGCCAAAATCGGGTTTAAGTTAATCTTTACATTTTTTTGTATAAGTGAGGTTAAGAATGGCAGGATTTGAGATGGAAAATATCTATTCTTGTTAGTGAAACTGTATCATATAATCGCCATATTTAGATAACTGTATCATATAATCGTGATATTTAGATAGGGTCATTTTAGACCATAAATAACAAAAGATATTTTGAATTACATGATTAATTTTTTAACTACTTATGACCGTTAAATTGGACTTTTATTGTTAAAACTGTATTAGATAATTATATATATCTTCTTATATCGTACAGCCTCCAAAGTCTTAAATTTATTTTTTTCTTTTGACTTTTAGATTCCAACTCATTCAGGAAAATATGTATTTAATTTATTTCCCCTTTTTTAAAATTTCCAAACTATCTATTTGAAGTTTATGTTCCGTGCAGTAGAGAGGAATAAAATTGAATGAAAGAAAGAGAAAAATGGATAGATGAGACATTCCTAGAAAATAAAATATGGATAAAGTTTGTCTCAAACCCATAATCTCATTCAGATTATTTGAATTCGAAATATTATAGAGATATATAATTACATACAATCTTATCTGGGATGGTAACATTTAGAATTTGAAGAATTACCATTCGAATTTGAACTACAATCTCTATAAATATAAAATTATGTGAGAATGTCTGAGATAGAGAACTGATCTCCCGGTCATATTCTCTCTCCGGTAGCCATCATTTTTACCTACGATTTAGATTGTGGAAATCTATAAAGGACTCTTGTAACCCTCTATCGATGAGAAGGAGGATCAAATCGTTGGTATGTCATCGACAGTGGTATTTGGGTTACTTGGGGAGTACGTCTATTCATTATGGTGTCGACTACTCTTGATCCTCCGCTTCTACTATTTGGTAAACGAGGTAACCCGAATTTAATCGTTAATTTCCTTCGTTGGTATTAGAGCGTGTCATTACTTTTTGTTCGTTTATAAGTCACATGCAACCATGTTGTTTCTCATGTAGATAGCATGTTCAAATATTCATTTTCCATTCATGATTCTATTTCATGAACATGTATTGTTATAAATTCCAGTTAAAATAGGCATGATATAGTATAGACATGCTTGTGGAGTATCCTAGAACCAAAATCTAGAATTCTCCAAAAATCTGTACATTGAGGGTAGCACACTGAGTGTTCAACTAAATTGAATTGTAGTCGCGTGAGTGGTGCAGACATGCAGTCCCAATCGTATTGTAATGGTTCTTCAATCAAATAAATTGCAGTATGTTTGCAATCCTAATTCGCTTCAGTTGCGCACATACTAGTCCAAAATGGTTTGAAAAATGTTTGTTATAATAGTTGCACCAGTAGCGCACACTAATTTTGTTAGTAATCCCACTGCATATGACATGTGCCATATATGCATATAGTTTTCTCATAAGTATATGTCCACTATAATTTTTTTTTTAGAAGTTAAAATTATTTTTTCAACTGATGAGAAAAGTTTGTACAAGAGGAATCAAATAGTTGCAGCATATATTTTATTTTTTGAGTGATATGTGGATATTTTTTTATGCTCATATTTGTTTATTGCATTAAGTCATTGATCCCTTTATTTGTGAGACCCAATACCTACTTCCATCGAGGTGAGTCTGGTGAACCTATCAATCTAAGACCTTTTTTTTTTTATAATGTTATGGATGTATGTTGCTATTATAAAGTGGGTGGAGTTATTAAATTGATGTTCTAGTGCACGTGTTTATTTATGATGTATGAGAAGCTATATTTTGGGATATATGAGATAATTGTGCGGCATCCTCAGTTATGTTATTTGTAAATTGATGTAGTAGGTTTATTTGGCTATGTAATTTCTGAAAGTGATGTACTTATTATTGAAGCCTTGTAAGGGGATGTAATTTCGCATCACACTTGTATATTTAGAATTGCCTTGACACAAGGTACTAGAATGCCAATTAGGCTCAAGTGGAGCCCATGCGTATTAGTATAGGCGCATCTATGATTATTTATTGTGGATGGATTAAATATGTTTAATTCAAAAAAAAATTGTTCAAGATTAATTGAAAATATATTTTTGTTTTACATAATTGAGAGATGATTATGAACATTATAAAATTTTCCATCTCATTATGTAAAATAAAACAATATTTTTAATTAAATTTTTGGAAGCAAAATAATATATTAATATAATGTACATTTAATATCACCTTACGCAATTTGAATGTAGATGGCCTCAAAGAATGTTATAGCTAATCTCACGAAGGAGAAAAACTAGTCGATACCAATTATGACATGTGGCGTAGGAAGATCCAATTCTTACTTAATGAACAAGAAGTCTTAGAGACCCTGACCAATATCATGATCCCGCCTAAGGAGGGCAATACGGGCCAACATCGTCGAGATATGGAAGCCTACCAAAACTAGGTTAAGAAAGATCGATGCGCGCGCTTTACTATGCTAAGTAGCATTCATAATGATCTCATTGGAGAATTTGAGAATTGCCCCACAACCAATAATATGTGGGACCAACTAAAAATTGCTTTTAGAAGGACTACTATTACAAGGTTATGTGCCTTAACCCTTAAATTTGAAAGATATAAAATGGATTCCAAGCACACTATGGCTAAACATCAGTGATGTCAACACTGATTCGTGATCTAAAAACTATTGAAAATTATCTTACTAATGACCAGTAGGTCCTTGCAGTTATCCGCTCCTTGCCAGATTCCTAGAACCAAATGAAGCAAATTTTAATTCATAATGAAAATATTAAAAAGAATTATGATATTTCGTGTCATTTAAAGCTAGAAGCAGAGCACCAAGAGGCGATTCGCTCAACTATCCTTGTCACCCAGAGTGGCCCATATAAGGCACGTGTGCCTAATCATAAGAGACGAGGTGGAAAGAAAATGCATGGTGTAGCCAGAAACTTGGCACCAAAAGCTGGTAAAATAGCCTAGCGCCAAATGTGTAAGCGTGGAACCAAGAAAAACAAGTCTAAGCTGAAGTGCTAAAATTGTGGAAAGATGGGACACTTTGCTCGTAAGTGCATTGAGCCAAAGAAGGTACCCACTAACCAAAATTCTCTCTTTATATTTGTTTGTTTACATGTACTTGTTGCTCATTCATCTCCTGTGTGGATATTGGAAACAAGAGCAACCAAATATGTCACACAAAAGTGAGTAAGTTTTGTGCGGTGATCCTTATGGGCAGGTGCGAGAGACACTAGGCAAGTTACCACACTGACAAACTACAAGGTGCTCAATCTCACATCTCCTGGGTGTGGAGAATGGGATATGCTTATATGTAGTGTGTTCTCTCCAAATAGTAAGAGGCCTTTTTGGGTAAAACCTAAGAACAAAAACGTGCGGGCTGGGCCTAAAGCGGACAATATCATACCATGTGGTGGAGCGGGTTGTTACAAATAGTATCAAAGCCAGACCCAGCTGAAAGTGTGTTGATGAAGACGTCAGGCCTCTTAGGAGGTGGATTGTGGTGACCCTTATGGGTTGGTGTGATGTGGGCGTGTGCGAGAGACTCTAGGTGAGCTACCACACTGGCATGCTATAGGGTGCTCAATTCCACATCGTCTAGGTGTGGAGAAAGGGATGTGCTTATATGTAGTGTGTTCTCTCCAAATAGTATGAGGCATTTTGGGGGAAAACCTAAGAATAAAATCATACGGGCTGGGCTCAAATCGGACAATATCATACCATATGGTGGAGCGGGTTGTTACATTTGTGGACTATCATTGAATACCAGTGGATAGCTAAAACATTTTCATTAAAAATGGTGCTAGTGAAAAAGTTCTTGGAGTTTGTGGTTATCAGCTCAAATTACGCTCTAGGCGTACAGTACTTCTGCATGATGTGCTTATGCACCTAATGTCCGATATAATATAATTTTTATTCTAACACTAGTAAGACTTGGTTTTTCTTTTATAATAAGTGATAGACAGCTAAACATATTTCTGGATGGTAATCTTTTTGGACATGATTTTCTTGTTAATAATGTTTGTAATTTAGATTTATTTGATTATCATTCTTAATTTGATTGTTTGGCCTGTGATAACTATGTTATTGATTCTGTGAGATGGCATGCAAGACTTGGTCACATTGGACAAGACAAAAGGGCTAGATTAGCTAGAGAAGGCCTATTGGGGACTCTCGCTAAAGTTAGCCTACCAACATGTAAGTCTTGTTTAGCAGGAAAGAGTTATCGAAAGCCTTTTGGAAAGACTACTAGAGCTACTTGTCCTCTAGAATTAATCCATTCAGACATTTGTGGACCAATAAATGTGGCACTTTTTATTTCCTCACTTTTACAGATGACTATACGTGATATGGTTATGTATATCTGATCACTCGCCGATGTGAAACATTATATTATTTCAAAAGATTTTTGGTAGAGGTTAAGAATCAGATAAAGCGAAGATTAAAGATTCTTCGTATTGACCATGGAAGCAAGTATCTATCAAATCAATTCAAGGAACTATGTGATACTCCCTCCGTCCCATAATTTTAGTCCATTATTCTTTTTTGGGATGTCCCAAAATATATGTCCATTTCCTAAAATGGATTATATGATTCCTAAACTACCCTTTTCAAACTCTACTATCCTAAAAGTTGGGCCCACCATATAATAATAATACTAACTTTCAAACAAGGACTAAAATGTAAATTCATTCATTATTACACTAAAAAGTGGGTCCCACCATAAAAAGTTGGATTCCCCAAACATCCCAAGAATTATGGGATGGAGGGAGTAAGAAAAAGGGATACACAGGAATTTGACGGTTCTTGAGACTCCACAACAAAATGGTGTTCTAGAGCGTTATAATTATACATCATTAGATATGGTTAGGTCAATAATGGCGCAAGCTAATATCTCTATTAGTTTTTTGGGGGATGCATTAGTGACTGCTGGCTAATTTTTAACTATGTGCTTTCTAAGTCAGTTCCTCAAACCCCCTTATGAGCTTTGGCATAGCCGAAAGCCAAAGTTGGGACATTTACGCTCATAGGGATTAGCAGGATATGTTAACAACACTTCTCATCGATGTGAAAAATTGGGCCCAAGAGCTAATAAGAATATTTTCATTTGATATTCTAAAAGCTCAAAAGTTTATGTGATGTATGGTGAACAACCTAATAAGGGGATGACTATGGTTGAATCGCGTGATGTTACTTTTATTGAGGATGATTTTCCGAGCATTGATGATGCAAAAATGAACTTTGAGCTTTATGAGATGATGGAATCTGAAGATAACTTAGCTCCTCTTAGCGAGGGTGGGGAATTAATTTCTCATCTTGAAATCGCCAAAAAGGATAGAAGTAATCTTTAATCAAGTGGGAGTCCACAGTTAGATTCTCAAGTGAGTCAAGTTCGTAAAAGTGAACGTGTAGTTCCTCGTCATTGTTTTGAGATTGAGAGGGAAACATTTTTGTGTACTCCATTGGATATAGATGATCCAACTTCTTACAGTGAAGCGCTCTTTTCACCTGCTTCTAAGGAATGGATAATTACTATGGAGGATGAGATAAGTTTTATGGACAAGAATCATGTTTGGGAGTTAGTTAATTTTCCTACTGAGTGTAATGCCATTGAAAATAAATGGATTGTAAAGATAAAACGCAAAGTGGATGGATCAATTGACAGATATAAGGTGCGTCTTGTGACAAAAAGGTTATACCCAAAAAGAGGGTGTCACACCCCAAAATTTGAGTCACCGGAATCCCCATTCCGTGCCTGAATTCTGAGTGTGAATCCATCCATTAACCCAATAAACAACACATAAACCTCAAATATACACAAGTATCATCACATGCATATAATTATACATGCATAATTTAAAATCAACACACTCCAATGGGCCCCACACTTGGTTATACATGCACTTACATTCATTATTTTAAAGCATACTGTAGTTGAGTTCTACGATTGATCATAACATGGGTTATAATTGATCATAAGTTATGATCCATTGAGGATCTATCATAACATCTATCAAAGCTCTCGGGTTTGGAACTCAATTTTCTTTCCAATTTATGATCCATTGTAAAGGTGTCTGTGATCTATCGTAAGATCCTTGAGAGCAATTCTCGTAGAATTCTCCAAATGTCCAATTTCATGGTTAAACCCTCATCCTTAACATGTAAACATTTTATGTGGTCTCACACGCATTCAATATATCCTACAACATGTATAAAACACGATTGATTCGTAACACAACAACATAGATGAATCTCTGTCCAAAATACAAATACATTAGATCTAATTTGTGTTCTCAATTATCTAAAAGTGCCAAACATGGCCCATACATATACAATCCAAATGCACTAGTTTATCCTTCTATAATTACAACATTTCCAAAAGTACTAATACAGTACATACAAGTAGGGGTGCACACGATTCAATTTTGGAATTTTTTGGAACCAAATTGTACGATCCGGTTCCACTAAAAATAGAACCGAACCGAACCATTTAGACCAATGGAACCAAACCGTTAAAAATCGGTTCAATTCAATTCAATTCAGTTCCACAATTCCATTATTAGTGCCTTAGTGGGTTATTATATTATTATAAATTATATAATAAATATTATATAAAGTATAAACGGTTCTCACAGTAAGATTATTAGTACATTACATTACTAGTTACACACTTACAAGTTTACAACTTACTTATTTATATTAATTTATATAATATATTATATATATAAATATATGTAAACGGTCCGGTCCGGTCCCAAGGGATGTGAAACTAGAACCGGACTGTTAATTCACGGTTCTAATTTTTTGGAATCGTGACCAAACCGAACCGTAGAAAAATTGAACCAAACTATTCGGTCTGGTTTGGACGAATCTTTGTGCATCCATACATATAAGTATGGATAAATATACAAAAATTCAAAATAACCTCGAAACTCCAATCGAGCAACTTTAGGACTCATCTCTTGCTGGTGCTTTATCTATAAAAAATTTTAGGGGGAAGAGGTGAGCGATACACGTTCTCAGAAGAAATGCCCCAACCCACCTAAGCATCGTCCCAACAGAGATCCCTCAAAATTGGTGTTCCCTCAAAATCTATAGCACTATTCTCAAGTGAATCTCATGTTGCTCCACAGATAATGAGTACACGAGGATGTCATCCATAAACATTACCACGAACATGTCCAAGTAAATACTAAAGACCTGGTTCATTAAGTCCATGAATGTTGTCGATGCGTTCGTCAAATCAAATGGCATCACTAAAAACTCATAGTGTCTATATCGAGTTCGAAAAATAGTCTTTGGAATGTCTTCATCCCTTACCCTCAACTAGTAATAACCCGACCTCAAGTCGATCTTAGAAAAACACTTTGAACCATTGAGTTAGTCAAACAAGTCATCTATCCTTGGAAAAGGATACTTGTTCTTGATCGTCGCTCAGTTCACCTTTCTGCAGGCAATACGCAATCTCAAATATATGTCCTTCTTCTTAGCAAAAAGTACCAGAGCACCCCAAGGCGATATAATAGGTTGTACACACCCCTTGTCTAACAAATCTTGTAATTGATCTTTCAACTCCTTCAACTCTGCCAGTGCCATAAAGATAGGCACAATACCAGGAGCCAGATCAATACTGAACACTACTTCTCGCTTCGAAGGCAATTTTGTCACGTCCTCTAGAAACACATCCAGAAAGTCACAAACTACTAGTGGAAACCCTCCTTGAATCTTACTCTTCCTTTTCGGCTAACAAACTAACCAAGAAGCATCCAACTCTGTTCCGATTGCCGAGAATATGCAAGGATGGTATGTGAAAATCCTTACGTTCCCCCATAAAGTAAAAGTAATCACCCTCAAGTGTACACAATAACACTCTCCTATGGTGGCCCTAAACATAGACAATCAATCCATACTTAGAATAACATCAAAACTAGTTATGTCTAGCAACACAAAGTCAAATACTAGTTGACATTCCGTAACCTCGATCTCGTAATACTGACAAACTCTACCTAGGATAACTTTACCCCCAACAGGTGTATCAATAGACAATGGTGACTCCAGAGATGACACCTCCAAGCCCAAGGCACATGCGAATGCAACAAATATAAATGAATGAGATGCACCCGAATCTATCAACACCTTAGCCCATAAGCTAGAAACCAAAAAAATACCTTAGACTACTGATGTTCCTGGTATATCTTCTACCTGAGCAAGCGTAAAAATACAGCCTTGCATCTGTTAACCCTGTCGGCCAGTGCCCTAAAATTTGAACTACTGACTAGAAACATAAAGTGTGGCTCCTCTCGCTGCCCAAGAGTCATGAGCTGACTGAACTGCCTGAGGTAATGGCAATGCTCTCATGCCCGACTGACCTATGGCAGACTGAACAATCCTCTGCTGAGACCCAATCCCACTCTGTACACTTTGTCTCTACAGACAGTTTACCTTAATATGCCGAGACTGGCGACAATGGAAGCATATCCGCTCCCCTCTCGGTGCCACTAGTACTAATATTATTTACCTCTGAGTGCACTCAATTGCTGGCAATGATATCATACCACTGCAGACCATGACAATCCTATAGGTAAAGACACTGAGGGTACGGAGTGAGCCTGCTGCTACCCCGGAGAAGATAAAGTGTTACCCCTCTGCCTCTTCCTTACCTGACAGCCCATAAGTGACCCATCACTTCTCACCTGATTCTTGGAATCTCAAATCCTCTAGGCATCCTTGTCATCCTCCTTAACTACCAAGGCTCTATCAACTACCTCTACATAAACCTTGAAGCCTAATATTGATATCTACTTCCTTATGGACATTTTAAGTCCCCTCACAAATCTGTTAGCTCTCATCTCATCATCACTCACCATTTCTGGTACAAAATGAGCCAATGAAGTGAACTTGGTCTCGTATTTTATTATGCTCATGTCTTTTTGCACGAGATCGATGAATTCCTGTTTTAGTCTATCCTTCATTATTGATGGAAAATACCTCCCAAATAAAAGACATTTGAAAGTTTCTCATTTCATTGCCTCAACATTGTGAGTATTTCCAATAGAGTTCCACCATCTATCGGTTTCACCTTGCGAATGAAGTGCAGTTATGCCAACTCTAAGGTCTTCGTCAATATCCAAGGCAACCAAAAGTTTTAGAGTTTGGTCCACCCAATCTTCATCCACTAATAGATCACATCTGCCTATATAGGTAGTTGGCTTGTACTTGATATACTCCTTTATAGCCATCATCATACGACTCAAACTAACTCGTGGTTGAGCCTGAACTTCCTCTTTTTGTGTTTCCCTCGCGATTTGTCTCATGGTGTCAACCATGTCATACATAAACTGAGTCCCATCCACTGGCTCTTATGGAACATTAGCACCTTTACAGTGTACCCTTTTGGGTGGCATCTTGATATATAGATAATAAGAAGACACTTAACTCACAAGGCATATATCAATGAATTCACTCTCACCATGCTTACGGAATGTCATAGTAAATTATTCCATAATTAACATGTTAATTCAAAGGCGTAAATAAATAATCATGTTCTAAATAACAACTTATAGACTTAAGTCTTAATACTTAACCTCAAGTACTCATGTGGTTCAATCTTAACCCGCCGTCCAAGGTATTCAAACCTAGTACTCTGATACCATGCTGTCACGCCCCGAAATTCAAGTCACCGAAATCCCATTTAGTGCCGAAATCCTGAGTGTGAACCCATCCATTAACCCAATGAACAACACATAAACCTCAAATCTACGGAAACATCATCACTGTATATAGTTATATATGCATAAGTTAAAGGCAACACACTCTAATGGGCCCCACACTTGGTTACATATACACTTAAATTCATTATTTCAAAGCATATTATAGTTGAGCTCTATGATCGATCGTAACATGAGTTACGATTGCTCTTATGCTACGATCCATCAAGGATCTATCCTAACATCTATCAAAGCTCTCGAGTTTAGAACTCAATTTTCTTTCCAATTTATGATCCATCATAAAGGGGTCAACAATTCATCGTAAAGAAACAATCCATCGTAAGGAGACTTACGATTGATCATAGATCATTGACAGTAATTCCTGTAGAATTCTACAAATGTCCAATTTCATGGTTAAACCCCCATCCTTAACATGTAAACATTCTATGTGGTCTCACACACATTCAACACAACCTACAACATGTATAAAGCATGATTGATTTGTAAAATAACAACATAGACTAGTTTCTATCTGAAATACAAATACATTATATTCAATTTGCATTCTCAATTGTCTCAAAGTGCCAAGCATAACTCATACGTATACAATCCAAATGTACTAATTTATCCGTCCATAATTACAAAATTTTCAAAAGTACTAACAAGGTACAAACAAGTATGGATAAATATACAAAAATTTAAAATAACTCCAAAACTCCAATTGGGCAATTCTAGGCCTAATCTCTGGCTAACACTTTATTTGTAAAAATGTTTGGGGGGAAGGGGTGAGCAATACATGTGCTCAGTAAAAATGTCCCAACTCACCTAAGTATCGACCCGACATCGACGTACATGAAATGCATCATGACATCCCTATAATTGCATGACATACTCAATTCTCATACCCACCTTTCCAATGCAATTCATGCATATCAACATTTTATCATGCTTATTCAATGAAAAACATATAAGCATTCAAACAATGACAATATTTGGTTAAACTTCAGGAACACACATGATTGGCCACACTCCGAGTGTCATGTGGTATTGATCAAACTCCAATAATTCAAGTATGATTGGCCAACTCCGAGTGTCATACGAGCATATAGACAACTCCAATTCATAGGCATTAGCCTAGGTATGATTGGTCAATTTCGAATGTCATACCAAGTAGACAATTTTCCACTTTTGTGACATGATTGGCCACACTCCGAAGATCATGCGCCTATGAATAACTCCGATTCATTAGACATTTAGCAATTCTATACATGTTCATTTAGCCACACATATTCCTAACCTCAACATGTTTATCATGCATACTCCACATCATAAACCACATTACTCTACCATGCTAACACATGTTCTACATACATATCACAATGCATGTAATTCCATACATAAGTCATCACAAAGAACATTTTCATGGAATTTCTTCCTTTGATGAGTTTTCTTAAACACATGGCATTCAAAATGCATACATGCAATGTCATGGCTCAAAAGTGATATTAATGAACCTCATGCATCCCCAATGAACATATGTACACAATTTCATTATACAATATATATGAGAATCAATCTTAGCATGCTTAAACAAGAAAAAAATCACCTAAAGTCAATATCTATAGTATATCCAACCTTCCTAAGTCACCCTAGCATGTTAAATCACCACCAAAACCTATGAAATCAATGAAAGGAAGGAGAAGACACCCCTACCTCAAGTTTGCAAGCTTTTTTAGCAAAACTCTAAAATTCCTAAAGTTTCAACTTTGCCCAAATCTAACTTTGTTCATTTTAAAATGCATCCCTCAACACGTAGAGCAATCCTTTGTTCTTTGGTACCTTCCAAATCCAAGCTTAGAGCCTTTAAAATGAAGAGTAAATGAAAAAGAGATGAAAAGGGAGAGGAAAGGAGCTTTGGCCGGCTGTTCTAGTTTCACCACTGGTTGAGATTCCAACCATATAGATATTTCTAATATCTTGGGATGTGAAATGACTAAAATGCCCTTACACCACTTAACATACATTTTCGACCTCCATTTTTGATTCTAAAAGCGGTTACAGCTTCAAAATCAATTCCATCATTCATCTAACATTCTAATTGGTCTAAAACAAAAAAATAATAGTTCTCAAAAATATATCCAATTTTTTGGTCCCCTCCGACCAGTGTCCCGGACTCTGCCGATTCAAAAATCTCAAAATGAGCTAATTGGCCAGAAAACATCCCCGGGCCTTCAAACTAGTCCCCACACATATATTTCATATATATAACACATGTGCAATAATTTCAAATCATTTTACGACAATAAATGATTAAAAAAAATCAATCAAAATTGGACCCGGTCTCTACAAAGGATATAAACGATGAAGAGACATTTTTTCCAATGGTGAGGTTTGCCTTTATTCACCTTATATTAGCAATTATCGTGCATATCGATTTGAAACTTTTTCAGATGGATGTTATGAATGCATTTCTCAATAGAGAACTAGAGGAAAAGATCTTTATGGCTCAACCAAAGGGTTTTGTAGTCAAAGGACAAGAGCGTAAAGTTTATCATTTCAAACGTTCTATTTATGGTCTCAAGCCCTAGACAATGGTACATAAGGTTTCATAAAGCCATTATATCTCATTGTTTTGAGATCATAGAGGAAGACCATTGTGTGTATATAAAATGATCCATGAAAAGTTTCCTTATCCCCATGTTATATGTAGATGACATCTTATTTGCTGGAAACAATATAAAGGAGATTATCGCCACTAGAGAGTGACTGTCCTCTACTTTTGAGATGAAGGATATGGCTCAGCTAGTAATATCTTAGGAATGAAGATCATTAGAGATTGTTCAAAGAGACTTCTTTGTTCATCTTAGGAGACTTACAGTGAGAAAGTTCTTTAGCGATTTTGAATGCCATCACTCCAAGCCCATTGACACTCCTATAGAAAAAAAGATGCGGCTTACATCTTGGCTAGTGCCCTAAAATAGGTGAAAAAAGGAAAAAAAATGTCCAAAGTACCTTATGCGGTGCAGTTGGTAGTTTGATGTACACTATGTTGTGCACTCAACCAGATATTTGCTTCGCAGTTGGATTGGTTAGTCGGTTCCAGAGTAATCCTGGACTTTCTTATTGGAAAATGGTAAAAAGGATTTTTTGATACGTTCAGGGTACCACTGATCTCATGTTATGTTATGTTATAGAAGTGGGGACTTGAGATTAAGAGGATATAGTGATGCAGACTAGGCTGGTGACAAAGATAGGCACAAATCCACTTCAGGTCATGCATTCCTACTTTATGGAGGAGTTATTTCTTGGTGTAGTAAGAAACAAACTTGCATAACACTGTCCACGATAGAGTTAGAGTATGTGGTTTGTTCATCTGTAGTGTAGGAGGCAGTTTGGTTGAGGAGATTCTTGCAGCATTTTGACTTAGTGCTAAATAGGTAGGATGTTGTGGTCATTCATTATGATACTATGGTAACTTTGGCATGTGCAAAGGATCCCAAGTATTATGGAAGGGCCAAAAATATAGACATTCATTTTCACTACATTCGAGATATGGTTACACAAGGGGAGGTGGTCTTGAGACATATACCCACATCCAGTATGGTGGCTGACCCATTGGCTAAACCCAACCCTAGAGATGTTTCTACATCTAATATAAGTTTCGATTTATTTAGGATTTGATGTATTAGACATCATGTGACATTTTCTTTTCATCAATAAATGTATGATTTTGTGTTCATATTGATTGTTTTATTGTTTAAACATACATTTCTTGAAAAATGTCATTAGGCATAGATTGGCTCTCTCACACGAGCAATCACTTTAGTGCTTAAATATCGAGCAAGATGAGACATGGAATTCCTATATAGTGAGAATTATTTTTTGAGATATATGTCAACTTGATATGGTCAAGATGAAGTTCTTACAAGAACCGAAGATGAGGGTAACCCACACACTTCATGTAGCCTGAAGTTAGCCAAATGCGAAACTTCAAACAGGCACTAAGAAAGTGATTGTGTTGTCATGTTCGGGTTAGGCGCTGAGATAGTGACTAGACTAAGATTCATACGATGCTTTATGAGCTTGACATTTTAATTGAGTGGGAGCTTCATCGTAGCATACATAACATACTGTATGTGCTATTTATTTGACCATTAGTAGAGAGTGATTGAATATATCTATGCTTTGTCACTGCATGAGCTTTGAGAACCACATTGTTTTGGTTTCGCCTATGCTTTTATGACCTAGGACTACGTTATGAAGAGAATAGATAATGTCGCTACTTTAGTTTATACCTAAAGGATCATAATTGATGCAGTCTTGTGGGGCATATCTAGGAAAGTGGTTAGCTCCAATTGGATTAACGTCAGTAGCTAGGGAAGATAATTCCGTAATACACTATCATGTTGTGACTCATAGCCCAGTAGGGGTGAACATGGATCAGATCGGATCGAATTATACATAATCTTAATCCAATCCACGGTTTACGAATTGGTAAAAATCCAATCCGATCCGATCTGTGCCTATCCATCAATCCGATCCGATCTAATCTGTGATTGAATGGATCAGATCGGATCGGATTAATGGATTGGACTTCTTCACAAGAATCTGTATAATAAAATGAATAGGTTGACCAATGCACAAGCATAAATAAGAAGTTTCATTGACCATTTATAATAAAATAAATATACAAAGAAAGAAAGAAAATGAAAACAAATGACATTGCCAAAGTTACTTGGTTACTCTCTTACAGTAAGCCAGAACAACTTATTGATCGACAAGTACATGTCATGGTATAAAAATATATATATAAATAAATAAAATTAAGGAAACAAACTGAAAGTGATAATGATATAAATGTTTATTTCATGATATATACATATTTATAAAATGAAATTGAGGACTGAAATTTTTTAACTTTTAAGCCTCAAATGAGTCCTTTAAGTTTACCCTAAAAAAATAAAAGATATAATATATTAATATATTATTAATTTATTATACATATATATATATAGATTGCCATGGATTGCCACGGATTGGATCGAATTTCTGACCCTCCAATCCGTAATCCGATCTGTGGCTAACGAAATCTTATTTTTTAATCTGTCACCAATCCATTAGTTATCAAATTCATGGATTTTTTGTGCACCCTTATAACACCTTGTCAGAATTATGTTTACCAATATTGTCATGAGTACAATATAGATTATGGGATTCAAGCATCGCTTTAAGATAAGTCTAGAGAGGGATAAAGGGCATTGAATCTGGTGTAGCGGAATGGTCTAGGACATAGACGAGATTACTTGTTTGTAGTGAGGTACTATGTTAGTTTAATGGTAATTTAATATAGTACTAATTCCCTAATCTTTTTCATATGGTCGCGCAATCCACTTCCTGTATGTAGATATGAGAGATATGGAGAATTTAATACTTAACCTATGTGGATGAGTAGCAGATGTTGGAATATGGATTGGGTTTGTCCCAAACTCATAATCCATAACCGGTATCCATATTATTTGAATTCAAAATATTACAAAGATATATAATAAGATATGATCTTATCTGGGGTGGTTACATTTCAAATTTGAACAGTTACAATTTGAATTTGAACTGCAATCTCTGTAAAGATAAAATTATATGGGAATAACTAAGATAAGAGAACTACTCTCCTGATCATATTTAAGCTCTTAACATCTCTCTGATAGCCATTGATCGGCGTTGAATGTTACGCATTCTAGCCTCTTAACTTATGTATTTTATTCTCTTAGTGATAGATTATTTTGTTATTTTACTTTTTTTAGTGTTTTCTGTATTTTCAGGGCCTTAATGATTATTTCAGTTAAAACCGTGATTTTGGGCTTTTAAAGATGACATGCAAGATGGTTAGATGAAGCCTACATCAAAGGGATCCATTGAACTCCATATTTTAACTCAAATCAGCCCAAGATAGAGGTCCAAGAGAATTACAGCTGCTTAAGAAGGTTTCGGGCCTGAAGCCCAAATCTGCGCATAATACAGTCTTAATCCCATTTTGGAAAACGGACCAGAAGTCTTATTTTCGAGCCTCAAATCGACATAATTCACACATAGGGTTGAACGAAATTTGATTCTGCACACTTTTGTATTTCACAAAAATTCCGTAAATCGGACTTCTAATGGGTCAAAAGTTGGGCCAAAGTCAGCAGAAAAAACCCACCTGATTAGTGCTGCGGGAAAACCTAATTAATTCCTAATTGGATTAGGACTTTGATGTATTCTCTTGGTTATTTAAAGTGACAAATTAGGGCTGTATTGGGGAGGCTTGGCAGCAGCTTTGAAGAGCTTTTGGAATAGAGAATCATTAGAGAACAAGGCGTATCATGAGCGGCTAGTTCAGCCACCAGGGTTCTGATGGAGCCCTAACTAAACATCACTGGTTTGATTGTTCTAATTATTGGGGATTTTTGTATTCATTCATAGATTGTGTAATTTAGAGGATTCTTATTATAGAATTGAGCAATAAAAGTCTTATAAATTCAGTTTCAATGATTTCTTATCTTGTCTTAGATACTTGATTGTTGTTATTGAACTTGTCCCTCTTGTTTTCTGTGATCATGAGAGTGATTATTACACAATGGTTTTCACTGAATATATCATTAAAAGCTTTGATGAATTATGCCTAGAGAAGATGAATCATACTGCACCCTAGATTAGAGTAGTTAGGCAGATGGCCCATGCCAATCGAAGATAGTCCATGACTTAGCCTTAATCATATGTTATCTTCTTGACGGATGGAGGTGAGCTTGTAGCCACCGACACCACTTATGCATGATATGATGCCCCATAGTTAGTTCAATTGACCATTGATTGTTAAGTTAGTGGTGAAATCAATTACCCTAGACTTATCTTATATTCTCTACACTCCTCAGTTTTTCTTGCTTTTGTTCAATTGCTTCATTAGTTAATTTAGTTTTAAAAATCAGAATTTACTTCTTTTAAATTTAATTAGAATTAATTCCTTATATCCAACACAGTCAGACCACAGTCCTTGAGGTTCGATACCCATTCCTTTCGATAGCCCTATTCTACAAGGAATTCGTTCTATTGCGAAGTGTGGTAATTTTTAATTGATATACTTTTTGAGTCACACTCACACACGAATCAGCCATTATTTTTACTTAGGATTTAGATTATGGAAATCCACAGAGGACTCTTGTAGCCCTCTATCAACGAGAATGACGATCAAATCGTTGGTGTGCCATCAGCAGTGGTATTTGGGTGACTTGGGGAAGATGTCTATTCGTTACGATGTCTTATTCGATGGTTTCCAAAAAGCTCATAACACAAGTCTCGATCCTACGCTTCCGCTATTCAGTAAACAAGGTAACCCAAATTTAATTGTTAATTTCCTTCAATGTATTTAATTTATTGTCCCTTTTTTAAATTCCCAAACTATCTATTTGAAGTTTATGTTTCGTTTGGTAGAAAGGAAGAAAATTGAATGGAAAAGAGAGAAGGAGGGAGGGATGGGTTCTTCCCTTTTTTTATTTCGTAAGATGAAAGATAATAGAAGGAGATAATACCTTATTTTATTTGTTATGAGAGAACGGAAAATAAATAAGGAAAGTTTTGAAATTTAAAACCTTTATAATAGTCTTGCCTTCCTTCCTTTCTGTCTTTCGTTTAAATTTGGAGGGATAAAAATTTGTGAAAGTGGAAGCATGACACACCCATCCTATTCTATCTTTTCTCCTTGCATCATCTTTACCAAATGAATAAAATTTGATCCTTCATTCCTATTTCCCCCCCCCCCCCCATCCCTCTTCCTTCTTTCCTACCAAATGAAGTATAAATGTTTCAAAAAGAGATTTCAAGAGATCTTTATATTTTGAAAAATATAAAATCTTTTTACATTAACTTCTTAAATGAAACATAAATTTTGAGAGAAAATAAAATGAAAAAAAAAATCTTGGAATGGAAAGAGTACTTGAATAAAAATTTTAAGTTCAAGGTTAACTTCAAATTTTGGTGTAGAGACCGAGTCCGATTTTGATCAGTTTTCATTTTATTTATCATTTTTGCCATTAATGCATTTTAAATGATGTTTAGCATGTTTTAAGTGTAGGAAGCATGTTTGAAAACTTATTTAGAGGTTCTGGGAAGTTTTGGTAGTGTTTGGCAAAATTTGAGAATTTTCGGTTAACGGGCCCGAAACGCAGGTCGGGTGGACCCGAGAATCTAAAAAAATTTTAAAAAATATTATTTTTGAATTTAGACCAAATAAAATGTTTAAAGAGTTAAAGAAGAGATTTCAAAGTTGTAGCCGCTTTCGGAATCGAAAACGGAGGTCGAGAGGGTACGTTAAATGGCCCGGGGGAGTTTTGGTCATTTCATAACTTAGATACTTAAAATTTTTGTATTGCAAAGATATATTTCATTCTCTCTTGACCAAACACATGCCGAGCTCTCTCTCTTCTCTCTTACTTCATCTCTCTTCCTTCTCTTTTCATTTCGAAGGCCATAAGCTTGGATTCGGGAGTTGTGAGTGAAGGACAACTTGTAGTACGTGGTAAGGGCTTTGGTTTGAACTAAACAAACTTGAATTTTGGAAAGGTGGAACTTAGAGGAATCCTAGAGATTTGCTAGAAAAACCTTTAATTTCGAGGTAGGGGTGTTTCTTCTCTCTTATGCATCAACTCTTTGGTGAGTTTGGAGAAGTGTTGGTTGAGTTAGCATGTGTGGGAGTATGTTAGAGTGAGTGATTATGTATTTTCCCTCTCATTATGCATTTATATATGTTAGTAAGGTTTATGTTGTGACATATATAATGTATTGAATGTGTGTATGCAATGTGTATGAGATGAGAGTATATCAAACTATGTGGTGTATTGTATACATATGTGATTAATATGCATGAATTGAAACATATATGTGGCTATATGGGAATCGTGTAGATGAAATGCATGTTAGATTTAAATATAACAAGAATATGCATTGATGAGCATGAAAAGTACATGTTATGTGATATATGTGCCTAATGAGCACGTATGTGGTTATTGGAGTGTTGTCCAATTGTATTATACATGGAAGTCAGAGATGCCCAACTATGTATTTGAAGTGGCATAATTGTCTACTAGGGTATAACCGTCGTAGTTGACCCATCATACTAAGGCTAAGGCCTAGAATTTAGAATTATCCATAAAACTTGTGACCATCGGAGTTATCCATTCACATTTGGAAAAACTAGCATATTATCGAGGTTGTATGATTCTTTGGAGGTGTCCAAATCATATGAGTGTCGTTGAAATGGTCCAATGTCACATGATCGTCGGAGATAACCAATGATGTCTATGTATCGAATTATGACCGAAAAAGATGTATATATCTTGTTGCTTATGTGTTTAAATTTTTAAGCATGATATATGGATTTAATACATTTATTCTTAAATTGCATTATGTTGGTTGAACATGATAACTTTGAATGTGTCATGTAGTGTAGTGACATACATATCATGTAGGTCGGTGTCGGGTCGATGCCTAGGTGGGTTGGGGCATTCCTACTGAACTCGTTGATTTGCTCACCCATTTTCTCCCAAACCTTTTTATAGATAAGGCACCGATGACGGATAGAACTTGAGCATCCGAGTGGAGCTCCTTGTAGCTTTTTGGTGTTATTTTTGGACATTGTGTATATGGCTATCCATGCCGGCTTGTGGCATGTGGACTTAGTCGAAATTGTAGTTTCAATTGAACTATATGTAATTTTGGAAACTTTTAATTGATCGAAAACACCTCTTCAATTAATCAAACCACTTCGATTGATCGAACTTTTATCAAAAATGGTTCGATGGAATTGCTTCAATTTCCAATAGGATTTCAATAGTACTTCGATAAACCATCGATTAATCGACCCTTTCGATTAATCAAAAGTCCAAGAACGATTAATCGAAATTACCCAGTTCGATTAATCGAAGGGTATGTTTCGATTAATCAAACACTGCAGTTCACAGTTAGTTTGGGGATTAGAATGATGTTAGATGTACATGTGTGACCACATGTGGGGCCCATTATGTAAGGACCGAGTTATTTTTTTTTACTAGTTCCGAGTGATTTTTGGACCAGATTTATTTATTTATTTATTTTTGAATTAATTAATTTCAGAAGTGTGTGAATATATATATATATATAGATCGAGGACATGGACATTTATACGTATATGTGGGATATAAATATATATATAAGTGGAAGGTGTCTATATATATGTATGGAGATATATATATATATATTTAACATTTATATTTAATTGTAAATATATATATAGAGATGCATGTTCATAATTATATGAATATATGGGAGGAAGGTGAATACGTATACATGGTTTAATGTATATATATGTACTATTACTTACCCATGTGATATATATATATATACATATATCTTGTGGCCAAGACTAGTGGAGGAAAATATGTTGTGCAAAATTTCAAAAGATAAGATAAGAGGTGAAATGATACAACAGACCATGTGGTCGCTTGAGAGGAGAGAGAAAAGTTCTAGAGAGAGAAAGAGAACCTGAAGGAGAGAAGGGCTGGTTTACGACCATCGGGCCTCCTCCATGGGGGTTCATAGTTGGCTCCGGTAGGCTGAAGTGGTGGTTTTTCGACAGAGGATGGTGGTTCATGGTGGTGTGTGGTGGTTGGAAAAGGAGGGTGACAGATGGGTGTCCTTGGTTTGGTTGAAGGCTGTGTTTGGCACAGCTGGTTTGTGGTAGGGCTGGTATGGTTTCAGATGATGGTGAGCTAGTGAGTGTGGGCTCAGCTGGAGCTCACGACTATGTGGTGGGTTCTTTGTTTGTGGATGGTCGTTACATGGTGACGATAGCTCGATGGTGACTGGTTTGTGCATTCTATTCAAATTGGTTAATGGTGGGTGATCATGGTGGTTGCTCATGGTTTTTTCTTGATGGAAAAGAAATGAGGGAGCCAGAAATGATAGCAAGCTGGCCGGCTATGGTTAGCGGTGGAACTTAAACCAAGAAGATGGTGAGTGATGGTGATGAGGTGAAGTGTAGCTAGGCTCAGTTGAAATGGGTTTGTATTGGTTGTTACAGGGGTTTTTTTATGGCGTATTCTAGCATTGGAGAGGTCAAAAAAGATGGCTGGGAAGCAACTATTCTGGCGTTGCAATTTTGGACGACCGGTAGATTTCATCGGTCGACCAAAAATGTCATTTCGGCTGACCGAAACCTTTCTTCGATCAACCGATAGTAAGGCCTGTTCGAGTGCTTGCTATTGGGTTTGGTTGTGGCTGTTGAGGGTGCTCATGGTGGTACCAGAGGGGCTGTTTGGCAACGTGATGGTGGCTCAGTTGGAGGCTGTTGGTTCGACTGAAGAGGTCTCGGTGGCCATGGTAATTATCTATGGTAACATGCTGATAGGTCTTGCATGGCGGGCTGTTTGGGGTTGTGGCAGAGGTGGTTCCACGAGCTGGTTCATGGCTGGAGTATAGATGGTGGTGGCAGCCATTTGGGATGGTTATGGTGCATAGTTTTGTGAATCCTTGATGCTCCTTGGGTTGACACTTGGTGTAGGGGTGTTGGGGATTGCTTGGACTATTATTGGGTGCTAAAATGAGTCTACTCATGCATGGTAAGGGCTGTTTGGCAGCCATGGGTTTTGCCTGTGGATTAAACCTAGATAATTAAATTGGGCCTCAAATTTTGAGTTAAAGTGGGCTGCTGTAATGGGCCCAATGTTTATAGGTTGGCTTTAAAGAATGAAATGGGTTTGAAGTATGGACTTCCCTAATTTAAAACGAGAAATGAGGACCAATCAATTAGACTTTGGAATTGAGTAAGTAAAGCTGGACTGAGACTTGGAAATAGGCCGCTTGCAGGCGCATGCTTAGAGAAAGCGGGACCCAAGGTAGGTTGATTCTTGCCTCTATCTCCTACGTATATATTTTAAGCATATTGATTAATTTACATATGCTCTTAATTTAATCATATATGATTTATATATATATATATATATATATATATATATATATAAAGGTGATTGTTGTATATACGTGGGATGTGAAGATATGTGTATATATATATGTGTGTGTGTGTGTGTGTGTGTGTGGAGATGAAAGCATGAATTTCAAATGCTTATTTACATTGTAATATGTATGTGATGTAGGTGAACCCATGTCAAGCATGCTAAATAATATATGTTTAGCTAAGGGTTGTTTCATATACATAGGTGGATTTTATGCATTGGTTAAATATATATGTGATTATATATTGAGGTAGTAGTGAAAATGCATGCTAAATATGATTATAGTATTGGCGAGCATTTGAAAAGCATAATTATGATGTACAAAGTGTTATATATGTGCATAATACATATATGGGTGATGGAATATATATGTGATTATATATTGTGATTGGAGTGCATGTTAGATACTTGTGGTAAATGCATGTATCGAACGAAAGCATGATTATATTTATGCTACTATACGTGCATATGTGACTTATATGCAGGATTTGACATATACGTGATTATATGTGTGGTTATGTGAGTTGAATGCATACAACCTTTATATTGAAATTGGGTGCATTGGTGAAGCATGATTAAAATGTACTTATATGATATTTGTGAGCATATGGGATTTATGTTAGGGATTACATATATAGGAAATTATATATGTGAATTGGTGAATATGAAATGCATGCTATGTTTCTTTATAACTAGCTTATGCATTGTGAAGTATGAAATTTAAATGCTTTTATATGTTCAAAATGCATATGTGTCCGTTGTGAGGAGAACGGGAAATAGTGGTTGTGTAACTTGTTCGATCACCTTGGAGTAGCGAATACTCGGTGACGAATTCCAAAATATTCTAATCACCTTGGAGTAGTGAATACTCGGTGATGGTTCGATCACCTCAGAGTACTGAATACTCGATGATGAATCCCGAAATAATCTAATCACCTTGGAGTAGAGAATACTTGGTGGCAGATTTCAAAGCAGTCCGATCACCTCGGAGTAGAGAATACTCGGTGGCAGATTCTACAGCGGTTCAATTACCTCAGAGTAGAGAATACTCGGTAATGGATTCCGCAGTTGTGTGCGAAGTGTCTCGGTCACATGATTGGTCAAAATCATGTTAGGATGTCTGGTGGGACCCGAGAGAGAGAGAGTTATATCTTTATGTTTAAGTGGTTATCAGTTAAACAAGTTTCACTATTTAAATGCATTTACATTGCATTTGAGATTTGCTACTTGTTGAGTAGGAGACTGATTGACGTTGAATGTTACGCATTCTAGCCTCTTAAATTGCATATTTTATTCTCTTAATGATAGATTATTTTTTAATTTACTTCATTTTAGTGTTTTCAGTATTTTCAGGGCCTTAATGATTATTTCAGTTAAAACTATGATTTTGGATTTTTAAAGATGACATGCAAGACGGTTAGATGAAGTCTACATCAAAGGGATTTAATCAACTCCATAATTTAATTCAAATCAGCTCAAGGAAGAGGTCCAAGAGAATTACAGCTGCTTAAGAAGGTTACGGGCCTAAAGCCCAATTTTGCACTTAATACAATTTTAATCCCATTTTGGAAAACGGACCACAAGTCTTATTTTTGAGCTTCAAATCGACTAAATTTCTTAATTGGTTAAAAGAAATTTAATTCTAGACACTTTTGTATTTCACAAAAATTCCTCGAATCGGACTTTTAGTGGGTCAAAAATTGGGCCGAATGTCAGTAGAAAAATCCACCTGTTTAGTGCTGCAGAAAAACCTAATTAATTCTTAAATGGATTAGGACTTTGGTGTATTCTCTTGAGGCATAAAATGGCGAATTGAAGAGAGTTTGGAGGGTTGGAGAGAGAACTTTTGGGATAGAATAGAAAACATACTTTGCAGAGCTTTCGAGTGAAGAATCATTGGAGAACGAAGTCTTCCGCATAATTCATGAAGATGATGCCTTCTTCCTCAACCGTTGAAGCTTTTTCTTCTACCATGAGCGGCTAGTTCATCCACTAGGGTTTCGATGTAACCCTAACTAAGTATCAATGGTTTGATTGTTTTGATTATTGGGGACGTTTATAGACATGCATAGATTGTGTAATTTAGAGAATTCTTATTATAGAATTGAGCTATAAAAGTCTTATAAATTTAGTTTCAATGATTTCTTATCTTGTCTTAGATATTTAGTTATTGTTATTAAACTCAATCTCTCTTATTTTCTGTGATTATAAGAGTGATTATTACACAATGGTAATCACTGAATATATCATTATACACTTTGATGGAGTATGCCTAGAGAAGATGGACCATACTGCACCCTAGAGTAGAGTAGTTAGGCAAATGGCCCATGCCAATTGAAGATAGTCCATGACATGGCCTTAATCATATGTTATCTTCTTGACGGATGAAGGTGAGCTTGTAGCCACCGACACCACTTATGCATGGTATAATTCCCCATAGTTAATTCAATTGACCATTGATTGTGAAGTTAGTGGTGAAGTGAATTACCCTAGATTTATCTCATATTTTCTACACTCTCTATTTTTCTTTGTTTTATTTTATTTGTTTCTTTAGATAGTTTAAATATTAAAATCAGAATTCTTTTCTTCTAAAATTTAATTAGAATGAATTCCGTACCAACTCATTCAAACCATAATCCCTGAGGTTCGACACCCCTTTCGATAGCCCTGTTCTGCAAAGAATTCGTTCTATTGCGAAGTGTGGTAATTTAATTGAGACACACTCACACACGATCAAATTTTTGGCGTCGTTGTTGGGAATTATCTATTTGATTGATTGGATTTTACAGAATTAATTTTAATTAAATTTTAGTTTAGAAAATTTTATATTTTGTTTTTGTCTTCTTTTCAGGTACTTTTTATTAATATATGCAAGGTCGTCGTTCTGTGGCTAATCCTTTGATACCTCTTGATCTTGAGCCTGAACGTACTCTTAGACAACAGAAGAACATCCCTATTGAACTTATTGTGCAAGAGGAAAAAATAATTGAAGACATGGCGGAAGAAAGGAATAACAACCTTGTTCCTAATGCTACTGGAGAGAGGGCTAGATTGCTCAAGGACTACTATGTTCCTGAGACATACACTTCACCAGCTGGTTTCCAACTGCCTAATGTCATAGCACAGAATTATGAGATCAAGTCCAGCATTATTCAGATGCTACCATTTTATTTTGGGCTGACTTAAGAAGACCCTTATAAGCATCTAGATAAATTCATTAAAGTGTGTTCAACTACTAAAATCCACAACTTCTCTGAAGATGCTTTTAGAATGAGACTTTTTCCATTCTCCCTGAAGGATAAAGCAAAGTATTGGTTCAATTCTCTACCGACAAGTTCTATCATGACTTGGACTCAGATGCAACATGAGTTCCTTAAGAAGTATTTTCTGATAGGGAAGATCAATTAGTTCAGACGTGCTATCACTGGTTTCTCCAAACATGAGGGGGAACAATTTTATGAGACATAGGAAAGATCGAAGGACCTTCTTAGGAAGTGTTCTCATCATCAAGTTCCTAAGTGGTAATTAGTGCAGAGTTTTCATAAAGGGCTGACAGAAGCCAACAGACAGATGGTTGATGCGTCTTGTGGAAGTACTTTTATGTTGAAGAGTGTAGAAGAGGCATGGACCTTATTTGAAAATCATAGTGACAACTCTCTACAACATGTATCCTCTACTCGTTCTAGCAGGCCTACCACTACAAGAAAGACTGATGGGATTTTTGAGGTTGGTGCTACAAAAGCTATGCCAACCGACATTGATGTAATTGCACAGAAGGTAGCAGCTATTATGGCTGCCAATCAAGCTCCTTCTGTTTCAAATCCTTCATTGCTAGGCCCTTGTGAATTTTGCTCTAGTCCGATGCATAATGTGAACAATTGTCCTTTAATTGGACAATTTTCTGATATTCAATATGAGCAAGTCCAAGCTGCATTCACTGAACCAATGAATCCTCCACAAGATAAAACTTACAATGCAACCTAGAGGAATCATCCTGGTTTTTCTTACAGTAACCAAGAGGCAGCAATGAAACCTGCATATCAACCTAGAAATTTTGTATCACAACAGCAATATCAGACACAAGTTCTTATGGCACAAAGAATTTCTGCTATTGAAGATAAGTTGACACTTGCCCTAACAAAGTTTGAGAAGCTCGACTCCATTATAGAAGTAGTGTAATCTACAGCTCAAGTGGTACAGTCTCATTCACAATCTATTTCCAAACTGGAATCTCAGTTTGGACAGCTTGCTAATGCATTGAGCAAAAGAGAAGAAGGGAAGTTTCCTAGTCAACCAGTTCCTAATCCAAGAGGGATGCAAGCTTCCACAAGTAACCCACACTATGAGCAGATTCAAGCCATTACCACTTTGAGAAGTGGCAAAGTGATTGATAACAAGGTGGGGGAAAAGAAAGAAGAAAAAGAAATGACCACAAGTCCAAATACTGAAAATTCTTATGAGCCCAAGGCTCCTTTCCCACAACGTTTTCTTGAAGCATCTAAATTGGGGAAGTAAGGGGATAAGCTACATGACATGATGGAGGTATTTCGATAAGTAAAAATTAATTTACCACTCCTTGATGCCATCAAGCAAATTCCTCCTTATGCAAAATTTTTGAAAGACTTGTGCACTCAGAAGAAGCGTTCTAAAGTCATGTGCCAAAGAAGGTGATGTTGTCGCAACAAGTGAGTTCTATAATTCAGCAGTGCACTCCTCCCAAGTACAAAGATCCTAGTGCTCCAACTATCTCATGCATTATTGGGGAGCATCATGTTGATAAAGCTCTTCTTAATTTGGGTGCGAGTGTGAACTTGCTACCCTACTCTATTTATCTATAACTAGGCTTGGGAGAATTGAAGCCTACCTCGATGGTGTTACAATTTGCAAACAGATCAACAAAGCAACCTTGAGGGATCATTGTTGATGATGAATTGTACATATACATGTGTGAGAATGTGATTAAGCTTCTACGGTAATTTAAAAGGTTAGGATGGTTCATTAGGGTTTGATGGACGGGTTCACCCTCGGTGTCCAGGAGCCAGAAATCTGAGCGTGACACTTGGAATGGAGAGACACTTGAATAAAAGAATTTTGGAGGATTTTTAAGTAACTCAGTTTGGGAGTGCTTTTATCACTTATTATAAGAAACAAATAAAAATTAGAGCACATTTATTCGAAAGAGAGGCATAGATATAGCTATGGGTGACAAATTACCCGCTCCTATTAGACAAAACAGGAATGTATTACACAAGGACGGAGGCAAGGATGGGGTAAAGGGGATAAAACCTCGCGTACTAGGCAGGGAAGGGATCCCCAACCTTATTTATATTACATAATTACTTAAAAATCTCTACCTATTACTAAAAATACTAAAATACCTTTATAAACTAAAATACCAAAAAATTTTAATATTTTATTCCTTTACCATTTTATAAAGGGTAAATTACACTGACCTCTCCTGAGGATTTGTTAATATACACTGACCTCCCTTGAGATTTTTGTAACACCGTGTTCCCTTTTCTTAATGGTCATTAGGGGTCAGTGTGGTCATTGTGTACAGAAGAACCATTAATTTATGTGGTGTTGTAAGGATATAAATGTAAGGTCATGTAATTTTACAAACAAGGGAAGGTAAGTATATATTTACGAAACTTCAGGGAAGGTCAGTTTAATTTATCCTTTTATAAACTAATAGGCTTTCTACTGTTTAATAAAAAAAATTAGACGCTGAGGAATTTAAACAGGGACAAAAATAGAAAATCTTTTACTAAACAATTTTGGCAAGTACATGATTTATTTGTTATATAATTATTTTTTAAGCAAGACGAGAAAGGAGTTTTCTTTTGAAATATGTTTTGAGGGTATTTTGGTAAAAAGAATTTGTGAGGACATCTGTGTAATAGATCAAAGGTTGTTAAGGGCAATATGGACATGATTGATGTATTTGTAATTACCTTTCAAAAGTTGAGAATACATGGGCAACTATTTGAAATACAACGTACTGATAATTAAGCAGTATAAACTAGAGAAAAATTATATTTTCCCTAAATTAATAGTCAATAAAAGAAAAAATTTATTTAAGGTTTACTCATTTGAAAAGATTAGTCACTGTTAAACTTTACATGCGAATCCAACTATAGTAAAACCTCTATAAATTAATAATCTTTTTTAAATAATAAACTATGTTAGTCCCAACTAGGGCCAAGTTAATAAATTAATAATTTCGTTAAATTTATAAGATAATACATTTCAAAATTTTCCTTATAGGTTTTTATAGGTCCTACTTATTACAAAAATTAATAATTTGATAAGAAGTACATATAGGTCTGACTATGATGTTTTCTGGAAATATGAATCTAATGTTGCTTGTCTTTTCTTGACAAGATAAATTTAACAAGGTTAATAATAATAATAATAATAAACTCTTGTTTTGAAAAAAAAAACAATGTATATAAAATATATTGTTAAATTAATAACTTATTAATTTATCGATAAATTAATATCTTGTTTAATTAATAGAATTAATGTGGTCCCGGTGCTATTAATTTATAGAGGTTTTATTAAATTCATAAAAAAATTCAATCTAGTTATTTAAACTATATAAATAAATAAACTCACTCACTTTTTTTCCCTCACTCACTAACTCATTTAGGCTCTATATTTACTTAATAAACAAGCCAAGCCTAGCCTAGGATCTAAGGCTCATTCCATTAATGATAAGCAAACGAGCCTAAAATTAGCTCGTCTAAGCTTGTGAACATGGGTCGATTCAATTCAATAGTTTACCTGTTGTGTTTATGTGGGCTAGTGAAAACAGACCAATATTCCAATACCTATACCAGAACGTTCAGGACTCTAATTCTTACACGTGTCTATTTTGATAAAGGTTGGATTAGAAGAATCCAAAGACTCTAATCAATTGAACATAAGGAAATTTCTTTTTGGTTTAATTCCTTAAGTAGAGATTAGAGGTTCAAAACTACTAGTCTCTACTTGGTGCACATCACATTATGTAGATAGATGGTCATGATCATTATCACTGCAAAATTGCAAATACCAATAATGATTTTCTTCTTTCATTCAATTGGTTTTATGTTTATTTTCTCTTCTTTATTTTTTTCCCCTCTTCTCTTGTCAAAGAAAGACATGGGGCATCTTTGTGGCATAAATGAATGTTAAATAATTGACTAATCTATGTTAATCATTTAGATCATATATCTCCAAAAAAAAAAATTAATTGCCATTTTTCTAGATCATCTCTCTCTAAGTCGGGCTCATGTTTGAGTAATTCTAATGAGCTGGGTTTGGATATGTTAGTCTAAACTCATCCCTAAAACCAAGTTTGAATGCTACAATGAAATGACTAAGCATGCTTTTAAGTATTTAAGTACAACATAAAGTGCTCAAAAATTACTTTAATTTAGTGTTACTTTTCCATCTTCCAATATAAAATGTTGAGATTCAAGTGTCTATATAACCAAAAGTGTGTGTATGAGTTTCTTGCCAAAGCTTTAAAAAATTGCTCGGTTTAATTTTCGGTCAGATTAGTTTTTTTTTATAGCAAAAATTCACACACTCATTTTTTCTCCATGGGGACTGTCACACCCTCGAACTTCACCGAATGGTACCTCCCAGTGGTGAGTGAGGTCATTAGCAGTCATTCTGTGTATCGCGATGGGGCGCACACCGGAGTTTGTAAGGGCCGATAGAAAGAGATGTATGTTTATAGAGTCGCCACCTAACATTGAGTTTCAGTGTGCTAGGTCACCTAAAATATGAGAGTGTATATGTAGGGCCCTATTGAATGACTACCATGTGATCTTTTGAAACTAAATTAATGGATTCGGGGGTTTGGTTATGTGTGGGGAAAGTGTGAGGCACCCCCACAACATCCGTACCGAGTATGGTTACCTGATTTTCAAGATACTTTATATTCCAAAGATGATTATATTTGTAAGAGGATCTAACATGTATATGTATATAAATAAGAAAGGCAAAAAAGGGAAGGGGAGTTTGGGGGGAGGTATGACCAAATTCGAGGCTGCCCAAGCTGCCTACGTATCCTGATGGGAGGGAATCAGGTAAAACGTAGTTCGGTATGGAATGAATGAAATGGATGTAGTAGATGGAAATGACTAATGAAAGTGGAAAGTGGTGGTAGAACTGAATCTGGGGTTGCCTAGACTGCCTACGTACCTTGGGGCTGCCCAAGGATCACGTCGAATGTAGTTTGGTTGAAAGGGTTTAAGGCCCCTTACGCCGTTTAGAAGTTAATGGAGTGTAAAAATTGAGGAAACGAATGTAATAGTAAGTGAAATGGATAAAATGATGGGTGGTGGGACTGAATCTAGGACTGCACAGACTGCCTATCTATCACGAGGCTGCTCGAGAATCAGGTCGAACGTAATTCAATTGAAAGGGTTTAAGGTCCCCGAGACCATTTAGGAGAAGTTTAAGGACCTCGTCAGAGTATTCATGTTGGGTTTAAGGTCTTCGAAGACCATTCTTGAATCTTCAACAAGTCGTGGATGACTTGGTTGAATGCGCCGGGTTTAAGGTTCCCGCAGACGTTGAATGAGTCTTCAACAAGCCATGGATAACTTAGTTGAATGCATCAATTTTAAGGTCCCCGCAGACCATTAATAAGTCTTCAACAAGTTGGGAATGACTTGATTGAACACGCTAGGTTTAAGGTCCCCGTAGACTGTTCTTGAATTGAATGTGGTTTAAGGTCTCCGTGACCATGAATTGAATCGAAAGTGAGTCAAGGGGCTCGAAATGTAAGTGAGATAGGTTTAAGGTCCCCGTGATCGTTCTTGAAATAGAATGGAGTCAAGAGACTCGGAGTGTAAGCACAATGGGTTTAAGGTCCCCGTGATCATATTTGTCATAGAATGGAGTCAAGAGATTCAGAATGTGAGTGTCGTGGGTTTAATGTCCCCGTGACCGTATTTGTCATGGAATGGAATCAAAAGACTCGGAATGTAAGTGCAATAAGTTTAAGGTCCCTGTGACTGTATTTATCATAGAATGGAGTCAAGACACTCTGAATGTAACTGCAATGGGTTTAAGGTCCCCGTGATCATTCTTGAAAGTCGAGTCAAGGAACTCGAAATGTATCCTAGAGATTGTGCCTAGAGTTTTTCAAAGTGTGCTTAGAATCCTCAAGGCTTAAAATATAGCATGTAAAGTAAGCATACATTAAAGACATATATTGAAAGCATAAATTGAACATGAAGGAAATATGTGTTTGCAAGTATTGAACATGTATGAAAAGCATGTGTTTGAAAGCATTAAACATATTTTGAAAACTTTGAACATGTATTGAATTTAAAAATGAAGCATATCTTGAATTTAAAATTTGAACATGTGAAGCAAGTATTGAACATGTATTGAAAAATTAGTATGTGAAGCAAGTACTGAGCATAAATTGGAAAACAAGCATATAAAGCAAGTTTTGAACATGTATTGGAAAACAAGCAAGTGAAGTGAGCATATGAAGCAAGTATTGAATAAGTATTGGAAAATAAGAATGTGAAGCAAGTATTGGAAAACAAACATGTGAAACAAGTTTTGAACATGTATCGGAAAAAAAAACATGTGAAACAAGTTTTGAACATGTATTGAAAAACAAGCATGTGAAGCAAATATTGAATGAGTATTGGAAAACAAGCATGTGAAGTAAGTTTTGAACATGAATTGAAAAACAAGCATGTGAAGCAAGTATTGAGCATATATAAACAAGCATGTGAAGCAAGTTTTGAACATATATTGAAAAACAAGCATGTGAAGCAAGTAATGGACATGTGAGCATGTATTGAACATGTATGCATGGATTGAACATATAATGGACAAGAGTTGAGCATATGAATAAAAATGTGTCATGAAAATAAGTATGAGAGCATGTAAAGCAGTGAAAAGCATGTAAGTGAAAGATATGAAACATGTAAGCATGTATGGCATGTGCAAAGGTAATGACCATGCAACATAGAATATATGTGATCATGAAATGAATATGTAAACAAGTGATAGGCATGTAAAATAGAAAACATGTGACATGTGATGGCATGTTTATAAAGTATATGAAGCATGAAAAACATGCGTGGAAAGTGTGTATCAAAGTCATGTGAGCATGTAATGAATATGTATCATAGAAAACAAATAAGCATGTGATGATCATGTAATATGTAAGCATGTGATGGAGATATAACATAGATGACAAGTAAACAAGGTAAAATATACGTATAGAAACTAAGTAAGCAATGTGTATGTATAGAAAATAAGTAGTGTATACATGTATAATGTAGAAAATAAGAATGTGCGTGTAATATAGAAAACAAGTGGTATATATGTATAAAAAATAAGTGATGAAAAATAGGTAATGTACATGTCAAAGTAATGTATGTATATAGAAATCATGGAATGGAAAGTAAGTGATGTATATGTCAATGTAATGTATACATAGTGTATGTGTATCATAAAAAATACAATGTATATAAAATAATGTAAATGGTAATGTATAAGAATGATGTATGTGTAGATAAGGTATAAAGCAAACATTGAAAAATGGGATATTGGAAAAGTTTTTTGTTTTGAAGATTAGAATTGAAAATATATTTAGAATTGAGAATTTAAGGGTGAAAAATCAACATTTAAAGAAATGTGCTTTGAAAGTTGAAAATGTATTTGGTGCAATAAATGTTTTGAAGAAATATTTTTTGGAGATTGAGAAATCGTTTGAATTGAAAAATATAAGGATGAAAAGTAAATATTTGAAGGAATATGTTTTTGGAGTGTAAAGATGAAAAATCAATGTTTTGAGGCGGTGTTTTGAAAAATAAATTTTGGACATGAAAATGTAAGGATGAGAAAGTAAATATTTGAAGAAATGTATTTTTTGAACTAAAGATGTAATAGTGAAGATTAAAATATATTTTTGATTTGAAAATGTAAGGATGAAAAATCAATACTTGAAAAAGTATATTTTTTTGAAGATTGAAAATATATTTGAAATGAAAAATCAATATTTTGAATAGTGTGTTTTGAAAAATGAAAATCACCACTTGAATAAGTGGGTTTTATTTGAGGAATAGAGAATAAAAATCATTACTTTAATAAAGTGGGTTTTAATTGACAAATAGAGAATGAAAATCATCACTTGAAAAAAAGGGGTTTGGATTGAGGATGAAAATCACCACTTGAATAAAGTGAGTTTTGAATGAAAATTGGGGATAAAAATCACCACTTGAATAACGTGAGTTTTGAATGAAAATTTGAATATTGAAAATTATGACTTGAATAAAGTGGGGTTTGAGTTGGAAATTGAAGATTAAAAATCAAAGATGTGAGTGATGAAACTAGACATGGCAAGGTAGCGAGCAAGAAAATTGACACTTGAATAAAGTATCGAAAATAATATATAACAAGTGAGAAATTTGCCACTTAAATAAAGTGCCAAAAATTGTAATAAAAATAACATGTAACAAGTAAGAAATAGGAAAGCAATCAAGCAAGTGAAAGTAACATAATGATTTAAGAGAGATTGAGTGCACATACCTCTTGGGAGTAAGCAAATTAATAGCAACTTGAAACACATTAATTTTTAGAGAAAAAGGTACACAACAAGAAACTTGAAAGCTTTTTAGTGGGGTTAGTGAACATATGATGAAAAGAGAGAAGCATGAATTGAATTACGTAAGAAAGCATGGAAATATAGAACATGTTGAGAGTACTAACATGTTAACATATAAATGGCATGTATTGGCTTTAAAAGTAGCATGTAGGGAATTTATTTGAAAGAAAATATGCATTCAAACAATGAAAATTGAGCTTGAGAATTGAACTTGGAAATTAAGCTTGAAAAATGAGAGAGAATGGTTTTTGAAGATAAAGTTGGGAACTGATTTGAAAATCACCATATTGAGTTTTGAAACTTGAAAATAGCATAAAAAATTCCACTTTTGGAGAAAGTAGGTTTGGAAGATTGAAACATGGACTTGAAAATATTTTCTTTGGAAAGAAGGGTAGCTTTGAAAAGTTGACTTGAAAATGTATATCTTTGAAAAAGATAGTTTTGAAGTAGACTTGGAAAATTGAAAATGGGTTTGGAAGATAGACTAAATGGAATGGAGTTGAGAATAGAAGTGGATTTGAAATAGAGAGTTTTGGAATGGACTTGAACATAGAACTTGAGAGTGAACTTGAAAAATGAGACAAATTGGATTTGAAAAATATAAGTTTTGAAGATAAAGTTTTAAATTGATTTGAAAATTACCACTTTGAAAAATTGGGTTTTTGGAGTTAAAAATAGAGTAAAAAAAATAGAGAACAAGTTGAAACTAGAAAAGTGATTTGAAACATAAAACTAGAAAGTAATATGAAACATGAAACTTCAATGTAACTTGAAGCTTGTAGCTAGATACTTGAAGCTAAAATGTAAATAGAAACTTCTAACTAGAATGTAGGTAGAATGAAACTAGAATGTAGCTAGGATGTAATCATGAAACTAGAAGATAACTTGAAACTTTAAAGGCAACTTGAAGATAAAAAATTGTGACGTATCTTTTTGTAATTGGAGATCTCCGGTGTCAAAACTAGACATGGTTGAGTTATATTCTTTTATTTATACTCTTGTAATTGATCATGTAATTGAAGTCTCAGAGTGAGCATGAAGTTCTACACCAACCATACAAATGTTATTCAAAGGTATGAAGCTTGAATCTTCGGAAGAAGGCATCAATGATCTGAACAAGAATTTGATCGATTAAAGTTTCTGGATGGTTCCGATTGCATGTGGACATTGCTGATCAAGTATCAAAGTCATGGTTCCAATTTCAAATCAGGTGGTTTCGACCTTGCAAAATAGGATTTTTGAGCAATTTTTTGAAATTTTTAACTTTGGACTGGTCTAATGTTTAGCTGGACCGGTCCATGAGGTCTCGATATCTCAAACTAAGAACTCTGCAAGGATGGACCAGTCCAAGTGAAGGCTGGACCGGTCCAAGCCTTCTGGTATGGCTTTTTTACCTTCCTTAATCTTGTTTTGACACGGATTTAACTCTTAAATTTGCTTAAACTTTGAGACTTGTGTTCTATTAATTTTTAATTTATTTTTCAAGAAAAATTAGGGTCTTTAAAATCTATAAAAATCTCATATGATCTCTCTCTTACTGTGCTTTCATGAAGCTTTGAATATACATCGAGAATCATTCTTTTAAATAGAGAAAGCATAAAGATATTTTTTAATAGAGAACTTTGATTTTCTGTTTCTATTTTTTAGAGCATATACATATTCACTAGCTCTCTTGACTTGATCAACCATTTGAAGGCTACTTCAAATTTCTTATTGATCAAGTTACTAGATCATTTGGTTTCTTCTACAACTATTTGTTGGTGAGGAAGGAAAAGAAAATCGCACTACGAAGGGGACATAATACTTGTTGAGTGTTCGTGTTATTCTAGTTACCCTTCTACAAGGATTACGATATTAGCCAGAAGTCTGCAGCAATTGGACAAGGGAGTCGCAAAGATAAGCCTGACGTGTTTCGCATCAAGTTCTTGTCAGAGTGGAGTGGGTGTGAGTCTAGGAGAAAGTTTGTTATATTTTGCTTTGATGATAGTGGATTTGGTTCTCTGGGCCTGCAAGCCTCACCCATGGCTTATTTTTCGATTTGGGTTTTTCACATATATTTGGTGCATTATTTACTTTATTGTACTTTATTTATTTACTTGCTCTATAGGATTACTTTATTTTTTAATTGGACTTAAAATTTGGATAATCTAAAAAATTAAAAAAAAAGAGTAAATCTAATCACCAATCTCTAAGATTTAATCTAACCTTCACAGTCGCTTCCGCATCAGGCAACTCACAATTGGTATCAGAGTAGTGTTCTCTAATTTGTGAGTACTTCCTTACAAGATTTGTTTTTAAAATCAAAAAATATTTTTATTTTCAAAAATCATCATAGAATCTTGTATTAAAGAGAGTGGATCAATTCAACGAACTGCTTTATTTGATGGTTTCAAATTATTCTTTTTGAAAGTCTCGCATGAATGTCTTTCTTAAATCTCAAGGTGAGAGAGTATAGATGTCTGTTAAGAATGGATATAAAATTCCTACCTCTACTATTGGTACTGGTGATACCATTATAACTATAGAGAAGGATAAGACAACTTGGTCACCTACTGAGCATAATGAAGCTAATAATAACAACAAGGGTTTATATGTTATATTTAATTCTATTATTCTATATGAATTTACTAAAATATCTGTTTGTTCTACTTCGAAAGAAGCATGAGATATTTTACAGCTAACTCATGAAGGTACTATCAAGGTAAGGAAGTCAAAGCTACAAATGCTAGTAACTAAGTTTAAAACAATTAGGATGAATGAAGATGAGATATATATATAACACATTCCTGAATAAGAATAGTCAACTAAAGGTGCATAGCCGAACAACACCCACTAAGTGTTGCCATTACACCTTCCTGAATAAGAACGATCAACTAAAGGTGCACAACCGAACAACGCCCACTAAGTGCTCCCATTATATATGTGTGTGTGTGTGTGTGTGTGTGATGGGTATAACTATTATGTTTGGTATTTAGCTGTGCAAGAATCTGGTGATTTCTTTGAACAGTGTATAATAGTTTTTACATTAGCTATGCATTAATTAGGTATTAACTTAATTAGAAATAAATTTGTGTCCAATTAATACACACATACACACAAGTATATAATGGCAATACTTAGTGGGCGTTGTTTGGCCGTGCACCTTTAGTTGACCGTTCTTATTTAGGAAGGTGTTGGGCTATATATATATATATATATATATATATATATAGGTGATGAGTATAACTATTAGGTTTGGTATTTAGGTGTGCAAGAATCTGGTGGTTTCTTTGAACAATGTATAATAGTTTTACATTAGATGTGCATTAATTAGGTATTAACTTATTTAGCAGTAAACTTGTGTTCAATTAATGAAAAATAAATAATTGACAAATATTAATGATTTTTAAATACAAGAATTAATATAATTTATTTAGTATTTAAGGTACCATGCTTGTTATATATATTGAAAGTGTTTCCATTTAAATGTTCCTAAGATGATAAATACATGATTGGTATGCCTACATGGTTACATGGACATTTACATGGATGGAGGTGATGGAGCGGGATTACTGTGCTTGTCCATAGTAGGCCTGTTTCAGGGTGGACATGGGTGTCTGCCTAGGTAGTATGAGAGATGGCCACCAGTAACAGCTTCAAGTGTGTCAGATGATCTATGCTAAGCTAGGGTGACACCAACCCTTTTGGTGACAAATTTAGGTTGGGTTTGCGGTAGAGGTGGTTGGTGGTAGAAGAAGGTTTGCATTAGATTACATTAATGACATTCCATCACTTGCATCTATTTATTGTTGTTTACCATTTATTATTAATTGTTTGTTATTATATCATATGTGCAATGTATGTCATCGTAATTGTCTGAGCCTATATTTTTCATTCTTTGATATTTAATTACACATGTATGTTTATATTGTTATTGTTTGCTTGATTAATAAATGTTTTATTTAATATGTTAGAGGAAAATGTATAAATATTTAAGTATTGTAAACAACAAGACTTTAGATTATAAAAGATAAGTGTTTTATTTACTGGGTTGTCGAGCTCATTCCATTCCTTAATAATTTTCAGGTAATTGGAAGAATAATTGAGGTGGCGCTTTCGTTTCTTCTTCTTCTTCTTCTTATTATTATAATTATTATTATTATTATCTATTTTGTTATTTTTCATTTAAATTCCCTAGAATAATGTATTCTGAATTTTGTTTGGATTTTGATATTAATCTAATATTGATGTAATAATGAAGGTGTTTGGAACGTGTTTCCGCCTTCAAGTTGGTTGGATTGGATTCTTAAATTCTTTTATTAATGTATTTCTTTTCTTGACTTGAGATGTTGGATTTAATGTGAATTGATGCATCAGTTGGTGTTGACTAATTATTAAGTTATGCCTTGGGAACACATGTGGATTAATGTAGTGCCATGTGATTTTTGGGGCGTGACATATACATTCCCTGATTTAATTGTATTTGGACATGTTTATAAAGCTAGTGGTGGAGTGTAAGCCCTAGTTCTATCTCCTTATCTCAAGTACATTAATTTTATTGTCATTTTCACATTCCACATAGTTGTAATCAAACAATCAAACTTGTTTGTGAATTGAACCGGAATTAATATTGCATTATAACAATTAACCTACATAGTCTCTATGGGATCAACACCTTCTACATAGAGCCCTATCCTTTAAGGATTTGTTCTATTGCGAGTGGTAAAATATATCTTGATAAGTCAAACACGAAAAGAGCACATCAAGTGGTATTACACTCATAAGGATAACTTGGGTTAGATGTGAGATTGGTTCTCCATCGATAAACCATCACACTAGACAGGAGGTTGGTTGTATGTTATAATGTATTTAGGTGACATATTGTTATTGTACGAAGCATAACAGATAGTGAGATGTGCATTTAGACCATATGTAGTTTGCACATCTCATGAAATGAAGTAAAAGTCACACTATATTTGCTTGAATCCTAAATGAAATCAGTTTTGAGACCGTGAAACTGTTTAGACTAATATATTACTTGTTTATGAATTCATGATCCACTATTGAGGAAGTGTATGGAAGAGAGTGTTTTAAAGTTTCAATTCACCTATTTCGATAATTGTATTTTTCAAAAATAAAATGAGTGGTCCTCAAATTTTCTAAAGTGTCGTAATCCACAATGTTGTTTTATTAAAAAAAATAATTCAAAGTGCATGGACCAAGTGAGAGATTGCTGTAAATTTTAAATAAATAAAATTATTTTGTGTGGTCCTATGTACTATATTTTCTAAAATTAGATTGCAATGTGATTATCGATAATAGATGGGTTGGGGGTTACTTGTCAATTGTGGTATAATTTGCAGTATTGATGGTCCATGAGCATATTTTCCATATTTTAATGTCATGTCTTGAAATTTGAGCTCCTGAAATCCTCATTTTTGTAATCGAACCTCGAGTGTGATTACATTTATGTAGTCAACACCTCATGACCCTAAATCAACATCCTGATACCAATCTATCATGCCTCGGTTTCCAATCCAAAAACCCGAAGGTAATCATGTAGAAGCTCATCTATTTCACCCCAATTTCAAACCCGGAAACACCATTGTAGTTATGTTTAATTTCAACAACCTTCAATAATAAACCTCATTTATACTTCCCAGACCTTATACCACGGTTTCCAATGTTTACATCCCATTATATAAGACATCCGCAACCACTTAAAAATATTTGAAAACCATAACCAAAACTTAAAAAAAAAAATGTATACTTTTGTATATGTGAATATTTACCTTTTCTGGAAAAATGTCGAAATCAAGTTTGGGCCGTTATTTTAACTTATTAGGGTTAAAATAAGCTTAAAAGATTAATTTAGGTAATTTATTCATACTCAGAATCCATATTTCCAATTTTCAGGCAGTAGCTAAAAAGTTACAATGTTTTTCCAAATGAATAGTATCCTGCTAGAGTACAATCTGCGCAGCAGTTACAAAACAATTCGTAGAAAAATCATTTCAACTCAAAATGAGGCAAACGAAATTTTTTTAAAAACTATACTAAAATACAATAGGGCTGAGCCACTCCCAGTAGCTAAATGTTAGTAAATTATAACAGTGATTTCGATTAATCGTAGTCTTTCCTGCTGAAGTCCTCAATTCCCTATAATTCTAACTTATACTCATGTTTCATTCCATTCATGCCTTCAATTCACCTAAGTATATCAATCATAAATGAAGAACTATACTAAAATACAATAGGGCTGAGCCACTCCCAGTAGCTAAATGTTAGTAAATTATAACAGTGATTTCGATTAATCGTAGTCTTTCCTGCTGAAGTCCTCAATTCCCTATAATTCTAACTTATACTCATGTTTCATTCCATTCATGCCTTCAATTCACCTAAGTATATCAATCATAAATGAAGCACAAATTTTTCATTGGTAAAACCATAATCAATTTCATGCTTACATTCCACATCCATTTCCATACATAAGTAAGATAAACAACAACTCTCTTATATATGCATCTATGACCTAAAATACATATATTCAACACAAGTATATTCGTACATCATTCTTCCTAAAATGACATCATTCTACATACGTTCAATGCATTAAGTCCACATTCAGGACATGCATTTACAATAGAAACAAAAAGGTCTCTAAGCTCCAAAACCAACTCAAAGTTGGTGGGACTCTGCCACTTCCTTTTCGGTACCTGGAGTGTTTGTATAATAAATATGAGATGAGCTCCTGCATGCTCAGCAGAAATTCCTAAAACATATTTTCAAATGTCACGTGAATACACACACCCCAAGGAAAGAATCAATATGCATTAAATATTACATGCTATCAACCATACTATGAATGTATGCACTATGCCATGCATTCATGCCCTTCCCACGTCTCACACACAACTGAGAAGCCCCAGACTCCAATGAAGGTTCATCCGGTCAACTCATACATCTCTCACAAGATACCCAAATTCCAGTATCAGGACCACCCAGTTAACATTCAGAATCCATATTTTGGTGCATCTGAAATGTCTTATACAACCCTTCCACATACACCCCCACCATGCATGTGTGCCATGCATGAACATATATCAAATGTTCATTCTCACATATTATCATGCCACATATGCACAAAATAAACATGGTGTCGTGTTCCATAAATAAAGCATACATTGATAATCTCATTGAGGCATAAACACAAACACTTGGCCACACATATCACATAAGTGCACTAAATGAATCCCTTTTTTCCAACTTTCACTACATTTTCCATATGCCATGCCCACAGTCCAATCACATTGAGCACATAAACATATAATCATGCTTTCTATCTTTTAAAATCATACACATAACATATTTATACATGTTTAAATACATAAAAATTTAATTTAAAAACATATAACCTTAGTTGTATGCCTTGGGCATCTAACCACTCACAAAAATCCCAGAATTTATGGGTTAGAGATTCCTAACTCAGTTTAAAAGAGATTCTAAACAAAAACCCTTGATCCACCAAAACAAAAATCACCTCCAATGCCTTTTGTTCGGATCAAATGGAAGCCCTTGTCGTGTAGAACATTTCGTTCTTCTTCGACGCATTCTAAATCAAGCTCTAAGTGTTCCAAATCCAAGAGAGAAAAGGGAAGAGGGAGAGGGAGTGGTCGGCTGATTTGAGAAAATGAGGCTGAAATATCTGTGTATGGATATTTATAAGCCCTAGGACGCGACATGACCAAAACGCCCCTCGTCACTTAACATACCCTCCCAACCTCTGTTTTCAATTCTGAAAAGTCCTACAGTCCCAAAATCAATTCCTCATCTCTTTCAAAATTTCAAATGGTCTAAAGTTAAAAATAAAATTTCACAGAAAAATATCTAGTTTTTCGGACCCACCGACTCGCGTCCTAGGCCACGCTGACCCAAAAATTCTAAAATGAGTCAAACGACTTCAACTTCAAAACTTTTTCGGATCTCTAAACAAGTCCCCAAACATGTATTTTATATTTAAAACATGCATACCATCATTTAAAATAATAAATATTTAAAAAAAAAAGAAAAATAGGCCAAAAATAGGCATAGTCTTTACATACAATAAGAGTATGTAAGCATACCATGCACTCACACACTCCTCAACATCTCGCCCATGTCCCACACAAAATCGGAACCCCAGTTAATCCAATCTTGGTAGAAAACCGTTACCACAAGGATAATAGTAACTATCCATACCTAGACATTGTCCATCGTCATTTGGGGCCTAGTTAACATCACCTTAGGTTGATTGACACACCTCGAACATAGGTAAAACTCACCCATCGTTCAATTAACCCAAAATTTAGGAAAAAACTTTCTTTTCTCAAAACTATCACACCCACACCCTAGGCCCATGTGATGCACAAATGCCCTAACTCATGTCATTATGCACATTTACATCAAATTGTAACTTGGATGCTTTTCCATGTCCAATCCATGCACAAAATCGCATTGAGGCATTTAATCATACATATTTCATATTCACATGCTCATTGAGGCATTTAAACAAACACTTGGTCACATTTATACACTTATGCACCAAATGAACTCCACACTTTAATTTTTTATATTTTATGCACACATATATCTCACATAAGGCACATAAACACAACCATAAATTTCATCATATTAAACCATGCAAATCAGCAATATATTCATGCTTAACAAAATACTATACCATTCAAACAAATAAAAATCTAGCCGGATGTCCTAAACATCCAACACACTCACAAAACCTCATAAATCGTGGGTTAGACATCACTACCTCAAGTTAGAAGAGTTTTCAAACAAAAGCCCTAAATCCACCAGACTGAAAATTGTTCAAATCCAACTTTGAACAGATCAAATTGAAACCCTCGCCACGTAGAACAACTTTCCTCTTCAGAAAAACCTTTGAATCATACTTCTAAGGCTTGAAATCCTAGAGAAAGAAGGAGAAGAAAGAGATGGCCCGCTGTATTTGGTCTCTTACTCTGCTTAGAAATCTGATCTTAGGGTATATATAATATCTTAGGTGTAAAAGACCAAAATGCCCTTTCATCACTTAACGTACCCTTCCGGCTTTGTTTTAGTCTCCGGTAACGTCTATAGTTTCGGAAATCATTCCATATCTCTTCTAATCTCTTAAATGACTTAAAACCAAAAATAAATATTTTAAAAAAAAAATTTGTTCCCCAGGCGCACCTGCCCGACACTCCTGATCCAGTGGACTCAAAAATCTCAAATGAGCCAAATGGCTCAAAAAACTTCTCATACTTCAAAATAAGTCCCCATACATGTAATTCATACATAAAACACATGCATAAAAATTTAACTTCATTTTTGGGGAGAAAAAAAAAACTAGTCAAAAATGGACCTAGTCTCTACATTTAATGTTAAAAGGATTTCATAGGGGCATTATAATTCATCTTATGCTTTGTATTGTCACTATTTCCATAACAATGTCAAAACTGTCATTTCACATTCTATGCCATGTTTGGGGTGCATTTCAGTAGTTATTTGATTACTTATTCTTTCTTAAGCTTTCATTGTATTATTATAATGCATTCTAAATCATAGTTGCCCTTTCATTGTATTGTTATAATGCATTTTAAATCATAGTTGCCCTTCATACATAGATATTTGCACCAAAAGTCCACTTAGGGGCATTTTAGTAAGTTCACTACTTAAGGCAGTGTTTGGACGATCATTTCAGGTCCTACATGTCTTATTTATGCATTACATATGCTGCAAATTGAATATCATGTGTTGAGTGAAGTGTAACCTCTCAAAATTTCAGATTTTACACTAACAACCCAACTAGGGGCAATTTTATAATTTTAGTGTTTTTGCAGGTTGCTGATAGTGGCAGCTCATGCTACACGTACATTTCTAGAAAGATACTCAACTTAAGGAATGTCAACATTGTCCTTGGAGCTACCCTAATCACAGCCTACTCAAAGATGTAAATTTGAGGGCAAACTTGTCATTTTTAAACTATGCTAATCAATTGGTTGAATTTTTAAGAAGTATGTGTAATTTACCCTTTTTATATCCTTCTCAATTCGAAAGGATATACCTCAAATTATCAGTTTAATTGGGCCGGGCTCACCCATGAGCGGCCCGTTTGGTTCCAAACCCAAATTCCCAACAGGATTTATTACTATTGTTTTCTTTGATCAGTTATTAGGAAGATTAACGGACCTTCTTCACCCGAAACAAAAAAAAATAAAAAAAAAAAAAAAAATAGTAAATAAAGAAAAGATCATCGGAGAAGCCATCTCTTAGATTTCACTGCTTTCCCTTCTGTTCTTGCCGCCAATTCTCCTACCTCTTCCGAAACGAATTTCTAGGGTTTCCGAGCTGGCAAACCATGTTGCTTCAACTTCCTCGCTTTACGAACTCTCTCAGAGACCCATTCGACGTCGATCAGGCATATCTACAGCGCAAAACCATCCTCCAAAATCACAAGTCTCGCAGGTAATCACTCTTTCCAAAACCCAATTTTCACTGTCCTTCAAATTCATTATAATTCACTCTAATTTTGCATTATTTAGTTCTGCGAATTCACTTGATGAATCGGAAATTGCACGAAAGATTGTTCATCGATGGGAAGAAGGTACTGCCATATATATATATATATATATATATAGTACTTATCATGCATTAGAATTTGTGTTTATTGTACTTATTATGCATTAGAATTTGTGTTTCATGCGAGTTTCATTGTAATTGTTATATGTGATGTTTACTTGTTTTTGGTACAGCTTCATTTGAAGTGAGGCAATCATACAAACAGTTCATAGGTTCCATTGTCGAGTTGATGGATGGAGAAGTAGCATCTGAGGAGTTTCGGGAGGTAGCATTGACTGTTTATGGGCTTTTTGGTGGACCTGTGCAGGAGGACGAAGACAATAGGAGGATCATCGAGAAGAAGTAATAATTTTTCGTTTCCCATTATGTGATCACAACACATGCTTTCACTGTAGAGGGGCTATTTAGTGGGTTTTAGATGGAAGTTGGTTTGTCGAACTTCTATATACTACTTTTGAAGGAAATTAATTGTTGTGAATGTGTGTAAAGTGCATGTTAATTTTGAGTTTTGCAACCCTACTGTGCAAAGATCTTTCTGTGAGTAAATACAGAGCGTTGGAACACAAATGCCACTACAAGTTATAAAATGCAAGAGCTGTGGCATATGAATACTAATTTGTTGCTATTAAGTTGTGATTAGGATGAGAAACAATATTATAGTTTGTAGTGAGAAGTTGTGATTAAAATCAGTGCAGTAGTCCATGTGGAATGCTGGTTAGTATTATTGCAAGAACTTCTGGTAATGATGTTATAAACAGTATGTTATTTTCTTTTTTGGATAATAAAAAATTGGCAATGAAGCATATTAAGCAGTATTGGAATTTGAAATAAATACTGAATATGAGTTACTCAATGGACAATGACTAGGTGCATGAATGTTACTTAGCTGGATAATAAATTGTGGATGGATGTAGTGTTAGAGAGTAGTAACTAGTCTTATATTTTAAAAACTGTGACTGAAATTAGCATTTGTGAAATGCAGGTTGGAATTACAGAAACTACTTGGCCATGCTGTTTCAGATGCAAATTTACAAAAAGTTGCCTCTCTTGCTCAGAAGCTTTCGGGCTTACAGCCAAATGATAATAGCGCCATGTTTGCTCCAGAAAGGCAAATAAATGAGAGTGGAGATGATTTAGAATTTGGTGCTGATCTTGTTTTCCGCCCCCCAACTCGGTTTCTAGTTGATGTTTCTTTGGAGGATGGGGAATTACTGGGGGATGAAAGCATTGCGCCTTCTTCTTCATTCCATGAGGGATGTTATGATCATGGGAACTCTACAGATTACCATTTTGCTGTTGATGGGGTAAACTTTGATTTGGGGTGGTTGAGAGGTGCATGTGATAAAGTAGTGAAAGAAAGTGCTTCACAGCTTTCGCAAGATGAACTAGCAATGGCCATTTGCCGGGTTCTTGATTCAGACAAACCCGGTGACGAGGTAACGTTTGACTGTCAGGGGCGGTGACAAGAAATTTTCTTTTTCTTTTTTTGCGGGGGGGAGGGGGAGTGTTTGGCAGGATGGACAACTAAGCAGGACTTTTAAATCATTTTCCCCCACCAATCCTACTGTGAACCTTGCAGTTATTTTTTCAATTTTAATTATGAACCTTGCCAGTTTCTATGAAACTTTTTCTCAAATTATTGGTTCCAATTATTTGGTTTACTAACAAAAGGGCCAATTCATAGCAATAGTATGCCACTGAAAGTTTTCCTTTTAAAATTTACAAAAAATTTATTCAAGCAAGTTCAATTAATCGTCAAAAATTTCCTATAGACTCATTCTGCCCCCAGTGCGCCCACCCCCCCTCCTCCTGCTAGATGATATAATGCTTTATCTCAATGTCAGCTGTCCAAAGTATAGTCTTAAAAAAGGATGACTGCAGTATGATGGTTGATAGTTGAAGTGTCTCTTGGAAGTTTTACCACTAAATGCAAATTTAAAACTGGCATGGTTGGGATGGTATGTGTCCTAGACTAAAACTAACCATTACAGGGGTTTACTTCTTTAATTCCTCTGAATTGTTATAAGTTAAACATGTATGTTGAAGATAAAGTAGAATTATTAATCACTAAATAATATCTAAAGAGGTGTTGTAGGGCTTTTGATTGGATATTACTAAGCTCTGTCACATTAGTATTTTTTTTTCCTAGTTGAGATCCACACACACATTTTTTTGCCCACACTAGGGCTCGAACCCCTCCCCTCCTATTTGAAAATGGGGAGGTTATACCATTGGGCTACAAGCCCTTTGGTTATGTCACATTAGTATCACCAGTACACGCACTACACAATCCCAAATTTCTAACTATATCAATACCGTTGGATACCTGATGATATCAAAGATGTTTGGTGGGGTCAACGATAAGAAAAGGCCATTACTTGTTCTATCCTAACACCTCACTGCTTGTATAACAAAGATATTTCCATTGCCTTGGGGAGACATGGATCCTGTCAGCCGCCCTTCCCCTCTGCCCTGGTAGCTTTTGAGCATCTTTATTCCAATTTTATGGTACCTAAGTTCATAGAGAATATTTCTATTGTGAAGATAGCTGGTGATTTGTTGGATCTCGTTGGGGATAGCGCATTTGGAACAGTTCAAGAGCTAATATCGGTAAGAACATGAATAAGTCTTTTACTTGCATGTATTTATCTTCTCGAAGGTGCTTTGTTTCTTCATAAATCATATTTTGCTGTTGTAGCAATATGTAAGGTTATTTAACTTTATATTATTTTTCCCATGCTGCTAGTTTCCTCACAGATGGAATGTCTAACCTTAATTAGGTTGACAATGTTTGTTAAGGATAATATTGATTTTCTGGCCAGGAATATTTTGACTTATGATGGGTCATTTGATTCTTTTTGTTGCCTCGCAACATGTGGTTTGTTTTGTGAATGGAGGGCAACTATATAGTTTGAACTGCTTGATTGAAATTGTTTATAGATGGTTCTCCTCTTTCCTCTCACAAATATTACTATGTTGATGCCAGAGGAACCTATTCTGATTGTTTTTAAAAATATTGTCTCTTTTCAGCACAGAAAGGAACTTGTTGATGCTATACACCGTGGGTTGCTAATGCTGAAAGGCAACAAAATGGTCAGTGGCACTCAACGGATGCCTAGTTACGGTACTCAGGTATAAATTGAGTTTGCTGTTCTCTTCCACTTATTACTAACTACCAGACTAAATTTGACATTAATGGTTCTTTATATATATATATATATATATATATATTTATAAATAGGTAACTGTTCAAATGGAGTCTGAACGACAAATTGATAAACTTCGTCGTAAGGAGGAAAAACGGCATAGACGTGGAACAGATAATGGGATTGAGAATGACTTATCTGCCACTAGTTTTAATTCTTTACTTCAAGCGAGTGAGAGGAAAGGCCCTTTTGATGATTTGATTGGGTGTGGCGAAGGGCATGCAGCTACTGCCCTTCCACAAGGAACTGTCAGGAAGCATTACAAGGGATATGAAGAAGTGATAATCCCCCCAACACCGACTGCACCAATGAAACCTGGGGAAAAACTGGTACCTCCATTCTATTATGCCAATATATTCATCTATCATGATGCATTATCTGTCCAATTCTAATAATTGATGCATCTTTCTTGCACTTTCAAAATTTTATCCTGCAGACTCTTAATATCAATTATGTTGTGTCATGTTATGCAATGCCACTTTTCGTCATTCTTCATGAGCAAAAAGAATGTTGTATAAATCTTATGTTTCTTTTCTGATTTCCTATTTTATTTTCTTGTTAATCAAAGATGCATGCGGTTTTTTGAAAAGCATTGGAATACTGCAGTTGATTAAGTTGTTTTTATGAAGTTAAATTTTATTAAAATAGAGAAAGCAGGTGAAGCCCATGTACTTCTGAGGTGTGCACAGATGCTGAATAACAACATCGTTATTTAAGGCTTTCCTAAGAAAAGCAAGCCCCATTTCTAAGCCCTCCAATTTTTCCAAATGGAGTTCCTTAAGAACAATAAATTTTATATTTTCCTTGTTTTTTAAATATATGTATATATATATATTTTGTATTTTCCTTATGCAATTATACATCTTGAAAACTCTTCTATTTCTGTTCTTCCAAATTCCCCGAAAAGTAGCCAGAATTCCACCATACACTCTTCTAGTTTCCCTTTTTACAGCCAGAAATTTAATTATTCTGCGAGTGAATTGGTTCCCATTTGAAAGCAACACCCAGAAAACCTCGTAGATGGAGAAAATGAAAGCTGTAGTTCCCAAACACTTGGCAATGAAGAAATAAGTGATTGACTAATTCCATATCCTTCCTACATGCAATGCATCTATCAGTAATACCTCTACTAATCACAAGATTGATTGTTGTTTCTAGTAGATTAGGAATATGCAAAATCACAACAAAAGGTCAAAGGAGAATTTGATGGAGTAGTGAGAAAAGATTACATTGATGGAAGTAATGATTCTAATCTGAAGAATATTATAGATACTGAACAGGTTAATGGGAATTCTGCACTTAATATTCTTGTAACAATACTCATGACCTGACTTTAACAGGATCTGTTCTATAGGCTCGTACCTCGTTATCCTTGAATTCTTAGGAGACAGGAACCTAAGTCTGGTGGATGAACCAGGACCACCAGGACCCTGTGATCAGAGCGTGATTAATGGTTCTGAGGATTGTTCTCAAGCTAGGTTGGTCACACGGTTGTCTGACAGACTTGAACAAAAAAAATTTACTTATCAAAAAAACAAAGAAACTCTTATAACAATACTCAGTTGCAATATGCTACTCTTCCTAAGAAACAAAAGGGAGAAAGGTGGTTGTTATTTCTGACATAATACCTAGAGTTATGACTAGAGGGTAGAGTTCCCCATGATTGGTTGCTGGAATATTAGGGGTTTGAATAAACCCCAAATGCTGATGGAAGTGAGGGATTGAATTGGTTCTAAATTGTTGAACTTGGTATGTTTGTTGGAGACCAGAATTAGAAAGCCTAAATGTACTGCAATTGTCAACAGAATTAACTCTACATGGGTTTGGGCTAACAATTATCAATCTCATATGTTGGGCAGAATCCTAGTGTGGTGGAATCCATTTGTTTTTCATGTTCAGATCATCAATGAAGGGGATCAATGGATGCTCCTTAAAAGTCACACAACTGGGCAACCTAAAAATCTTTTTTCTGACTCCAATATATGCTGCAAATACTGAAGCTCAGAGGTTAACTGTGTCATGGTTTAGTTAATAAACCTTGGTTAGTTTTGGGGGATTGGAATGTGGTTAGATACCAAGTAGAGAAGAAAGGAGGGGTGTTCATTTCTCAAAGAATTCTTGATGAATTCAACAACACTCTATCTTCAATTGGTTTGGTTGATCTTTCAACTACAAATGGTCAATGGACTTGGTGTAACAGGCGTAGGTGGGGAACATGATCTATGCAAGACTGGATAGAGGTATGGTTCTCAAGGCTTGTTTGCAGAATTTCCAAATTCTAAGATCCTTTTGACTTCAGCTAACCTGTCAGATCATTATGCTATAGTGCTGCAATCCCCTGATCACATTGCCTCTAAACCAAAACCCAAAGCCCTTGAAAATTTTAAAGTTTTGGTGTTATCAAGAAGGTATCCTAGAAGTAGTCAAACAAGCCTGGGAAGTGAGAATAGAGGGGAACCCTATGTATATTCTTAAGAAAAAACTTCCGAATGTCAAACAGATGGTCAGAGAATCGAATAGGGATGTTTTTAAGCAGGTCAACACCCAATTGAAAGAAGCCAGAGATAATTTAGAAGGAATTCAGCTGAAAATGCTAGAGGATCCTAATAATGCTGAGCTTATTGACTTGGATAATGCAGCCAGAATAAAGCTAGAACAGTCTTTCTTCAACGAGGAAGTCCTTGTGTCCCAAAAATCCAGAATTACCGCGCCTAGAGATAATGGCTCACGAACAATTTATTTATTTATTTTTTACCAAAAGGTGGTTCAACATAGAGAAATAAATGCCATATCTTCTCTCCAAAATGGGGAAGGAGTTTGGTCTACTCATATTGATTAGATAAGAGGGTGCTTTGTTAAATATTATCAATATCTTTTCGGTAAGAATCAGCATGAAGACAACCAACAGATCCCCATCATGCCTAGAAGATGTATTACCTAACAAGAAGCTCGAAAATTGTAAGAAATAGCTACAACAGAAGAAATTAAGACTACAATGTTCCAACTGGGTGCGGATAAAAGTCTAGGACCAGATGGATTTTCTCCTAGTTTTTTCCAACAATTTTGGAGCATCATTGATCAAGTCTGATATTTCTTCTTGCACTCTAAACTTTCAAAGGTTATCAATTCTTCCTTCATTTGCCTCATCCGAAGATACATAGCTCTAGCAAAGCAGTTGATTTTAGACCTATTGTGATGTCTCACATCGTCTTGGGGGGAGAAGTTGCCGGCACTTATAAAGGGGATGTCTCCTACCTATGTAGACGTGTTTTGAAAACCGTGAGCGCCAAGAGGGTGCAAAGCGAACAACATCTGCATAATGTGAGGTGGGTCCTGAGAAATTGTATTAGAGCCAATCCCCAACCAATAGGGGGTGATTATGGTGTCCCGCATTGCAGGGGAGGGGGAAGACGTTGCTGGCACTTGTAAGGGGGAATGTCTCTTGTGTAAACGCTCTTTGAAAATCGTGAGCACCAAGAGGGTGCAAGGCGGACAATACCTGCACAGCGTGGGGCGGGTCTTGACACCTATTGCCCTTTGTTATACTGTTTATAAAATCATTATCAAAATATTAGTTGACAGGCTGACTTCATTGCTTAATGATTTGGTGGGTTCAGAACATAATGCTTTTATTAAAGGAAGAAGCATCCACGATAATATCATAACAGTGCATGAATTGATTAGGGTATTTAATTCTAACAAGCTTCAACCAACCATGGCCATCAAAATAGACATAAAGAAGACCTAAGGCTCAGTTTCTTATTCAACTTGCTTCAATCTTTTGGATTTGGGCAGAAATGGGTAGGTTGGATTAGAGAATGTCTCACCTTAGCTTGGTTTTGTCTTGGTTAATGGTTCACTAGTTGGCTTCTTTTAACCTCAAAAAGGCCTAAGACAAGGTTGTCCCTTATCTCCTCTGCGGTTTACCTTAAGGGATATGTGTTTTGAAAACTCATCCCAACCCTTCCGGATGAATTTCCAAACCCCAACACCAGCCCGATTCCTCACTTCTAAAGAAAACCGCCCACCCCTCTCCTCTCCAAACTTCAAACATAAGACCCTCCTCCAGAGCCTATCCCTCTCTGCCCCAAATCTCCGCAACTACTTTCCCAATAGAGCTTTATTGAAGGGGTCAGGTTTCCTGATCCCCAAAACCCCCACCTGAAGTGGTCTGCACACCTAATCCCAATTAACAAGATTATACTTGAACTCCTCCCCCATCCCTCCCCATAGGAAGTTTCTCTGAAACTTCTCAATCCTCTCTCACACAAAAGCTGAAATCTGGAACAATGACAAGATGTAGGCATACTCGATAACGTACTCTTCATTAGGGTCAGACGGCCTCCCTTCGACAAATATTGTTTCTTCCACCCTGCAAGCCTCTTCTCAAACCTCTCAATGATCGGATCCCAGATTGCAACTCTCCTCGAGGACACCCCCAAAGGCAATCCCAGGTAAGATATCGGGAGCTCCCCTACCCCACAACCCAGAATATCTGCAAGAGTTGACATGTGGGCTACCTACCCCACCAGAACAATCTCACTCAGGGGTGGAGCCAGGATTTCATCTCAGGGGGTGTAGTGTAATTGATAAAAAAAAAAGCAACTAACATGACAAATATAGATTGTTCAAATGACGAGGCAAACAAGGAAAAAAAATTCAATGCAAAATAATATGCTAATCAATGAGTAGTATAAGAAAGATAAATACATGACAAATATAAGAACCAAAATATTAATCGGTAATATTTACATTGTATATAGTTGTAGGTTTTTATATTTTGAAAGCTATGCATGAAATTATACCCATTGAGTTCATAAAATTACATAAATAAATTTAAATAAGAAGAGAAATAAAAATAATGAGGAGAGAACAAAAGGTTACATTCTACATACATCATACATATGTGCAAAAAGAAGAGTTTTAACAAGAAGAAAAAAAAAAGAAGAAAAAAGAAAAGAAAAATGAGAGAACTTTGAAGGGAAAACATTAGAATTTGATTAAACAAAGAAATTTATTTTTTTATTGGTAAGGAAATTAAAGAGTAAAAGAGAGAAGAAAGAAAGAATTTAGTGATAATTTTAGAATTAAAAATTTTAGGGGGGGGGGGGGGGGGGTTGCATTATATAACTTTTTTCATATATATGTAAAAGAAAAAAAAAAATTATAGTGGGCGAGGCCAGGGGGGCATGTGCCCCTTATGGGCATACATTGGCTCCGCCCCTGATCTCACTCTTCCTAAGATTCACTTTCAGGTCGAGACTGCATGAAAGCAAACCAACACACTCCTCAAGTATCTCAATTGACACATCTACATCACAGAACACTAAAGTGTCATCGGCAAACAAAAGGAGTGAGATCTCCATTTGATGCAACTGCTCCCTCCCTACTCTGAATCCTCTAATATATACCAACTCCACTGCCCTCGATTGAAAGCCTCCATCACAATAAGAAAGAGAAAAGGGGACAAAGGATCTCCTTGCTCAAGCCTCTCGAACTTCAAAAGAATTCAGAACGGGATCCATTCACAAGCACCGATAACCACACTCTAGAATTACAAAACTCAATCCACCTCCTCCACCCTCCCTAAACCCCATCCGCTCCAACAAGTAGAGCAAAAAACTCCGACACATGATCATAAGCATTCTCAATATCCAACTTGCATAGAACCCCGAGACTCCACTACTTAATCTAGAACCACACTAGGAGGCAATAAGAGTTGAATCTAAAATCTGATGCCCGCCAACAAAAGCATTCCGCGACTCTGAGATGACGCCATCCAGCACTCCTTTTAAAAGAGCGGCTATTTCTTTGGCTATAAGTTTGTACACACTTCTCAACAAGCTGATAGGCCTAAAGTACTGAATATCTGTAACTCCCTTTCTTGGGGATAAGAGTGATAAATGAAGCATTCAAACTCTTCTCAAACCGGCCATGCTCATGGAAAGCATTCACAGTCCCTATAACCTCTTCTCTAACCACCTCCCAATTATGTTGGAAGAAACCTATTGTAAATCCATCCGCCCCGGAGCTTTGTCCCCATTGCAACTTTTCAACGCCAAAAGCACTTTGCAACTTGTTAGGTTGGCTCAAATTCATATTGTGATTAGGTTTCTATTATAGAGTTGTATCTTATTAGGTAATTTCTTAGTAGGCAAGTCTTGGTCTCAAGGAAGAATAGTACTTGTTAGGCAAGTCTTGAGCTTTAAGGAATTGTAATCCTAGTCCACAAAGGAATTGGGTTTTGGGCTCTATAAAACGTTACCTATATTATAGGTTGAGAGAAGTGAGAAGAAAGGAGGCATTACTCTTATTGTATTTGAGAGGTTACTCTCATTGTTTTGAGAGGGTAACTCTTGCGTAGAGGTAATACTCTCATTGTTATTGAGAGGACACTTAGAGAGAGAATTCTTGTTTAGAATTTGTGATTTCCTTTTGAGTGAGATTGGGTGTATAAAGGTTAAGGGTTGAGAGTTGAGCGTACTCTTGATACAATCTTTCAACTTGTACTGTTATAATCTATATAGTGAAATCGGGCTCTCTGTGGACGTAGGCTTGTTTTGTTGAACCACATAATTCTTGGTGTGTTCTTGCAAATTTCTTCGTACTTGTTTACTTATCATCACATCGTAATATTTGGTGGTTCGTGATTGGGGGCTTATTTCATAACAAACTAGTATCAGAGCTTCAAGGTACACACAAGGTATTTGATAAAAATCTTGTTTAGATTTTTTCTTCATAATACGGGTGTTGTTCGTCTTGGGCACTTGTGACAATCATGACTAATAATATTGTTACACATTATAAGGTGGAGATATTTGATGGTAAGGGTAACTTCATCTTATGGCAAAGGAGGGTGAAGGACATCCTGATTCAACAAGGCTTAGCTCGGGCGTTGAAAGGGAATGATGGAAAACCAATAAAAAATGTCAGTTGATGATTGACAGGATATAGAGTCAAGGTGTGTTAGCACTGTTCGACTCTGTATTGGGGATGTTCTCACAATTTACAAAGGTAACACCCTTACTCAACATGAGTGGTTTTTAGATTCACCCAAGTTGCGGTGTAATTTAATTTCCTTGAGCCGGTTGGACTCTATGGGCTGCAAGTGCTCCATTGCAGGGGAGTCGTGAAGATCACCAAGGGCTGCATGGTATTAATGCGAGGAGAACAGAGTGGAGGTTTGTATCGTCTGGTGGGGAGTGCCAATGGCCCTCAGACTTCGATTGTGGATAGGAAACAGGGTGCAATTGGTAACAAGATCTTGAGACATGTTTCGTTTGATTTATCGAAGACACAGGTTGCACGTTTCTGGACAGACGTGGGTGAGATGGAAGTTCCTGCTTGGAGAAGGGTTGCATCGAAGCCCCCTTCTAAAGTCACTTGATAGTGTTGACTTTATACAACTGCATATATACATTGGCCGTGTGGATCAAGGGGAGTATTGTTTCATACTTGATTCGGGTTATGTAGTTGGAGTTTGAAAGGCCGATGGATCATTTGTGAATTTGCAGACGGGAGTCTCGTGTATTGAAGACTTGTCAAAATTTTTGCCAAGGGGCAGATTTGTTAGGTTGGCTCAAATTCCTATTGTGATTAGGTTTTTATTATAGAGTTGTATCTTATTAGGTAATTTCTTAGTAAGCAAGTCTTGGTCTCAAGGAAGAAAAGTAATTGTTAGGCAAGTCTTGGGCTCTAAGGTATTGTAATCCTAGTCCACAAAGGAATTGGGTTTTGGGCTATAAATAGTTACCTATATTATAGGTTGAGAGAAGTGAAAAGAAAGGAGTCAATACTCTCATTGTATTTGAGAGGTTACTCTCATTGTTTTGAGATGGCAACTCTTGCGTAGGTAATACTCTCATTGTTATTGAGAGGACACTTAGAGAGAGAATTCTTGTTTATAATTTGTGATTTCCTTTTGAGTGAGATTGGGTGTATAAGGGTTAAGGGTTGAGAGTTGAGCGTACTCTTGATACAATCTTTCAACTTGTACTGTTATAATCTATATAGTGAAATCGGGCTCTCTATGGACGTAGACTTGTTTTGCCGAACCACATAATTCTTGGTATGTTCTTGCAAATTTCTTCGTGCTTGTTTACTTATCATCACATCGTAATATTTGGTGGTTCGTGATTGAGGGCTTATTTCACAACACAACTTTTCAACGGTCGACTATGTCCTCCTCAAAAATTATGTCAAAAAACTATCTCGTCTATACGCAATCCCACTGCTCACATCCTTATCCTTTCTCTGCTCTCTGCCCAAAAGGATCCCATCCACCCGAATCCGCCCAATCTGATTATCTTTCGATGAGTATTCGCTAGCCGATGGAAAAACTTCGTATTTCGGTCATCTTCCTTCAACTATAAAGCCCTTGATTTTTGTCGCCAAGAAATCTCTTCCGAAATAGCAATCTCACCAATCTTGGCCTTGCACTCGTCTCGTTTACATCTCTCCTCCTCACTGAGAACCCTTTTACCCTCCCTATGGTCCAACTTTGCAATTTCTAAAAGGGCTCTGGTTTTCCTTATTACACCCCCTAATTTCCATGTATAAGTTGGCCAGGCTTATACATAAAAATTAGGAAATAGCAACGTCTGATAATAAACAAGCATAGAGTACAAGATGCAATAAAGAAGAAATTTATTAGCAGAAAGAAAATCTAATAAATAATAAATCCCGAACCATAAATCTTCATAGCTATTTTGTAATTTAATTCGGAGTATATACCAAAATTCTCAATTAAATACAACTCGGGAATCTAGTAAACCAAGGACCCCTAACCCAAATCCATAAGTCCATGTTGACAAAACCCAAAAAAATCTAATAATTAAAGATAGAGTCCCTACAATGAACAACTGGAAAGAGTAGATGATCACGATCTATGAGAAATAAGGAAGTCCTTAATGCTGTGGCTGGAACTGCCTAAATATCAACAAAGAGTGGGTTAAACCCACGAGCAAATCCTCTCTACCACATCTCAATAAGAGAATCGATAAACCAATCATCTCTCATCCAAACAACCTAAACTACATGATAAATACACAATCCAAACGACCTAAACTACATCATAACCACACAAATTCCATGCTTATTATACAATTGATGAACCATTTTACATAATAAAGAACATTAACACAAATATAATTGTAAAAAAAAGAAATCTTGACATGCCGTATATAAAAATATATATATATATATATATATATATATATATAGAAATCTTGACATGCCGTATATAAAAATATATATATATATATATATATATTGGTGAGATTGGTTATTAGCTAGCTCCCAAATCGATATGATAATCCTGACATACCGTGTATATATATTGGTGAGACTGCTTATTAGCTAGCTCCCAATTCCATATGACAATCCTGATATGCCGTGTATATATATTAGTGAGACTACTTATTAGCTAGCTCCCAATTTTGTATGGCAATCCTGACATGCCATGTATATATATTGGTGAGACTGCTTATTAGCTAGCTCCCAATTTTGTATGGCAATCGTGACATGCCATGTATATATATTGGTGAGACTGCTTATTAGCTAGCTCCTAATTCCGTATGGCAATTCTGACATGCCATGTATATATATTGGTGAGATTACTTATTAGCTATCTCCCAATTCCGTATGGCAATCTTGACATGCCGTGCATATATATTATTACGAAGAGTAGATTAAAGGCACATAACTATGCATTTAAACTAATTTATCATTGTCTACAATGTAAAAAAATAAAAAAAAAGAAAAAAAATAATTTTTTTTTTTAAAAATTCTGTTCACGATTATTGTTCACCAACATTGTTCACAGGGTTACTATTCACAACACTGTTCACGAATACTTGATAATTGAATGGGTTGCATAATCTGCTCTCTACAATACATGTATTTATTATAAAGAAATCCTAATCCTAACAGCACAAGAAAACCTAAAAACAAAAGGAAACTAGCAGCACAAGGAAATTGCTAAAAATAAAACTTTGTCAAAAAATTTTAAAAAATATAAATAAGATACCTAATAATTAAAAACTATTAAATATTAAATTTCAGCCAATTCTGAATTCGTTTGGTCCATGAATAAAATTTCCGAAATATTCAGCAGTCTTTCTATAGGATGAAAAAACGTAATTTTGGAGACCTAGACGAGGGTTTTCGGCTAAAAAACAACATGGTCTAGTAGCTAAAGCTACTAGGTTTTGCTTATTGGGTCGTTTCTGATTGAGAATAGGTCTTGCAGAGTCAAAATACGTTCGCAAAAAAATTCTGGACATCGACACTCTTTACAAAAATTAAATGTAAATACATACAATACGATTTAATTCACTATATATAAATTCCATAAACGAAATCCTAGATTTTGGCCAACATACATATCTCTAAAAACAAACCCTAGTTTCTAGCAATCTATATATTAAAAACGAAACCCTATTTTAACACAATACATTCACGCTTTACAAAAAAAAAACATATATACATGTAGATATGGTTTCAGAGGTGAAGAGTTTATAAATTCGAAGGGGAAGAGAAGAAAAGTTACTTGCCTCTTCAAAAATAAAGGTAGAAATCACCTAGACGCAAAGCCCTTTGCCCAAAATCACGATCGTCTTCTCAAATTCTTACTAGGGTTTGTATCTCCCTCTCTTTCTTTCTCTCTCTCTAAAAAAATATATGTATAATTGAATTTGTAGAAAACTCTAATATACTAGCATATATATATTCTTCCTTAAAACACATGAGCTTGGGCCTAAATAAAATAAACCCATACTTTCTCCCTATAAGCCCAAATACACACTAAAACAAAACCCAACCAAAAATAAAAGAAAAATAAAAGGTCCAACCCTCACTAATAAAAAAAAACCTAAAAAAAATTATATATATAAAAAAAATAAAACATATAATAAAACTACTACACACTTATTTAAAACAACCAAAGCATTTAATACCACACAACTAGCATATAAATTAAACATAAATAAACACATTGACAAAATTTAAATTAAAGATTTAAAATACTCACAAATCAGCAATCTAAATAAATAAATGACTCATTTAAATAACCTCAAAATAATGTGGTATTTCAACATGTCAAAAGGTACAAAAGTCATCCCATATAAGTCAAGTAGGCACGCATGTAGGCCACAAATATTTCAGATCCTTTAAACTCCTCCTAAGCTCCTCCTAGAGACAAGTCTGGGATTGAAAAATATAGGGGTGAATTAACATAGCTTGGTAGTGAAATAACACTGTTCTAAATTTCGATAACAACCTAATATGCAAGACAAATATAAATAGAGAACAACATGAGTCTAAAAGTGATGGGAATACAGTCAAATGGGCAACAATGGATATTTAACAGATTAAATAGGAATATGAAACAAAAATTTCAAAAAGAAAGTTGTGATTCAAAGAAATACCCCTTGCTTATTTATCAACCCTGTAGGCCATTTCATCAACCTTCTTATCCTTTTAGGGACTCTTTCAACCTGGGACCGTGCTCCTCGTGTAAGTCTTGATATCCTTTTAGGGACTCCTTCACCTCGGGACCGTGCCTCTCATACAATAATCAATACCACAATCACCAATAAGGAAATAAAGGACACTTAATAAGATGGAAAACTTATTTTCAAAATCTATTAAATGAGGAATACCTTAGAGGAAGTAGAAGGAAATGAATTTAAAATAGGAATGATAAATAAAATCACCAATAAGGAAGTAGAGGGCACACTAAGAAGATGGAGAGTAATAAAGCGGTAGGCCAAGGATCAGTGCTAAGCCCATATTTATTTGCAATAATCTTAGATGAAATAACAAAAGAGTTCCAAAATGATATCCCATGGTGCATGATGTTTGCCGATGATATCGTGTTTTGAGATATCTCTAAAGAGAACTTAGCAATAAAATTAGAAATGTGTAGAAATGGTTTAGAATTGAAAGGATTGAGAATTAGTCGAACTGAAACAAAGTATATGGGTGTAAATTTAATAAAGACTTGGATATTGATAACATAAAGATGACACTCTTTTCGCTATTTAGGATTGATAATACAAAATGATGGAGAGATAGATAGTATAACTAGTAGAATTGGAGTATGGTGGACAAAATGGAGACAAGCCAGTGACATCTTATGTGATACAAGAATAACACAGGCTAAAAGGAAAATTCTATAGGACTATTATTAGACAAACAATGTTATATGGAGCAATGTGTTGGACTCTAAAAACGAAACAAAAACAACGCCTTCATGAAGCGGAAATGAGAATGCTAAGATGGATGATTGGAGTGGCTAGAAAAGATAGGGTTACTAATGAAAGTATAAGAGAAAAATTAGGAGTGACACTCATCAATGAGAAAATAAGAGAGATAGATTTAGATGGTTTAGACACATACATACCTAGAGAAGTGCTAGTAAAATGAGGAAGACTAGTTGTTGTTGATAAAATAAAATAAAATTGAAGAGAGAAATTAACAAGAACACAAGGATATAACGTGGTTCGGCCACTACGGCCTACATTCATGGCACACAAAGCCTAAAGGCTTACATCACTTTTATTGTATTCTCTCTTAGTTTTGTTTACAATGACCACCTATATTCATAGATGAAAGAATACACGTGATAAACATGGAAAATACATTAATGGAAGATTCCTAAAATCAATCCCATAAATCACTCCAATAATTTATTCTCCAACACCCCTCCTCAAGTTGGTACACGGAGATTTTAACTCAAGTGTCCAACTTGAAACTAAATACGAAGTTTTGGGAGATCCGAGTCGAGTTGATCTTAAGATCCGAGACGAGTTGATCCGAAGATCCGAGACGAGTTGATCCTAAAATCTGAGATAAGTTGATTCGGAGATCCAAGGCGAGTTGATCCGAAGATCCGAGACCAGTTGATCCTGAGATCTAAGACGAGTTGATCTGAATATCCGAGGCGAGTTGATAGTTGATCTGAAGATCCGAGATGAATCTAGAGTAGGGTATAATAACTTGCTCTGATACCATGTTGATAAAATAAAATAAAATTGAAGAGAGAAATTAAACAAAAAGAACAGAAGAATATAACGTGGTTCGGCCACTATAGCCTACATCCACAGCACACAAAATTCAAATGGCTACATCACTTTTATTGTATTCTCTCTTAATTTTGTTTACAATGACCATCTCTATTTATAGGTGAAAGAATACACATGATACACATGGAAAATACATTAATGGAAGATTCCTAAAATCAATCCCATAAATTACTCCTATCAATCTTTTATCAACGCTTAAATCACTCCAATAATATATTCTCCAACAGTTGTCATAGAAGGTAAGAGATAGAGAAGCGACCAAAACTAACGTGGGATGAAGTTATTAAAATGACTAAAAAAGTTAGACATAGTACGTGAAATGGTGTGCAATAGAAAAGATTGGAGAGAGAATTCATGTGGCCGACCCCATTCGTATGGGATTAAGGCAAATATGATGATGATGATGAATCTGTACAATTCCGCAGAACTTACAAAAACAATTCACAGTACCAACATCTCAAAATACCCTTCTCAATTCCATTTCCTGTCAACCCAGGATACAAACCCGAGTTGATTGAATTCATATCAATTATAAATTTAATTTATTGTCAATCAACAATCTACCTGCAATACTTCCAACATGATAATAATTCTTACAACCATGTATCCAAAACACCTAAGGATTATAACCAAATACACATGTATCGCGTTTCATCTCAAAATTTCAGATAGGTTGACAATTATATCAAGAATAATCTCAATTCATATGCAGTGCCATCGGCAGTGCATTTTGCAGAGGTATTTCCACTGAATTGTTCAAAGACTCTAGCAGAAAATGGATTAGTGGGGACTAATTGTATTTTCAATTAGTTTAGTGTTCAGAAGAGTTTTGATTTGTTTATCAAATTCTTCTATATCTTTCTTTAGATAGATCATTGGTTTAACTCTAATAACAACTTCAGATTTTATTAATCTTAAAGTACAATATCTTGGTCTTCTTGACCATAGTTTTAGTGGATTCTCACTAAATTGTGGTTCAAACTCAACAACTAAATTTAACATAAAACAAAGAGAGAAATAATATTTATGCATGAACAAGTAATTAGGGAAATTACCCATAAAATTAAATAATAGAATACATAACTTAGAATAGGAAATTCCCTACCTCTAGCATGATCCTGCAGAAATTTCTTGAAGACTTTCTTTTTCTCCTTCTCCTTCTCCTTCTCCTTCTCCTTCTCTCTCTCTCTCTCTTCCTTCTTTCCCGCTGTGCGGAGCTCTCTTTGTTTGCCTCTTCTTTTCTGTTGTGTGTTATACTATGTATGTCCTGTGCACCGCCAACCCAGTCGGTTGGCCTTTAAAGAAAAGTTTCTTTCACTATTTTATTGTTTTTATTTTTTAAATCAGTTGTTGTACAAGCTTACTCGGTAAGCTGTATTAATATACATGAATATCTAGATATATAAGTGTATAGAGAACTCTAGTGACCATGTGCTATATACATGTATATATAGATTATACAAGTGTGTAGAGAATACTAGTTCTCATGTGCGATTGAATGTTTATAATATAGGATCATATATATTAAAAAATATATTTATTAGTCGCCGTGTCTGTATCCTAATTTTTTACGATTTGCCATGTCTGTGTCGTATCCGTGTCCAGCATCCGTATCTGTATTCGTATCCGTATCCGTGCTTCCTATTATGCAGATTTAGCTCAAATAGACATTAATAAGCTCATAATGGCAAATAAAGAACTAAATCAAAATTCAGGATATTACAATTATAAAGTTTGCTGTGATCCAATTTGTTGAGCTTATGGAAACTTCACCATCAAAATGATTTCTTTATGAACTCATCATTTCTATCATTTAAAAATACATTTTAAGGGGTGGATAAGGATTTTACAAGTTTCTCCATTGAACTTTTTTATTGGGGTTGGAATTTGGAATTTAACATAAGAGCTTTGCAGCACTGCAATGTTGCATCCTTCCGGAAATACTTCAAAGGTTCTTATTTGGCTTTTGATAGACTTTTGCTTCAAATTTTGCTCTCAAAAGCAAGATGTGAGAAAAATCCAACTAAACAGTGCCTTTGTCTATATCTATGAAGAACACGGGCTAGAACTCTATTTAGAGGTTACTCTTATGTATATATTGCCTTTATTGGTTTTGTTACCAGTTTTTTGCTCTTAGTATTTTCAGTACAAGTCTCTTGAATTTCATTTTTCTTTTACTACAAATTTATTCATTAGCAACTGTTGTCAGATTGAGATAAAGGAGTTAGATGACTTTGCTCAAGCTGCTTTCCATGGCTACAAATCTCTCAACCGTATTCAGAGCAGAATATTCCATACTACTTATTACAGTAATGAGAACATACTCGTGAGTAATTAATCTATAGCCTTTCCTATGCTAAATCATGCAGTGAAATGTGGTGCTTTTAGTATTTTTCAAGTGATTTTCATTTGCTTGCAGGTTTGTGCTCCAACTGGTGCTGGCAAAACAAATATAGCTCTGGTTGCTGTCCTTCATGAGGTGTGGAATCAGTGACTGTTTCTGTGTTCCTCTGATTAATGGTTTAGTCTTTTTTGTTGTTCTAAATAACTTGGATCGTAACATCATACACTATTGGTTTGAGCACAAGGCTTTCGCATACATAACAGAGCACCAGACATAGCTATACTGGAGACAGACCTAAAAATGCCTCACACTTGACAGTTGACACCAGAACACTCTAACTACTTGTTGTCGTAGCCATACTATGCCCTCAGGCATGCTGCTCTGTCATATTGTTGGGTATGGAAGTAATGTTATGCCACAGAAATAGTTGACATTACTGCATACTTTTTCAATATGAGTGTTGTCTTCCCTATTTTTTGTTCAATAACTAACATTTGACTAATGCAATGAACATGAAAAATAATTGTGAAAATTAGTGTTGAGATACATTTTGTTTTTACAGCGAAGAAAGTTGAAAAAAATTAATTTTTTAAAATATCAAAGGAGAAAATCTACATTGATTTTTAACCAAAATAGTGTCAAAAGCCATGAAAGAAAATAAAACTTTGGGAATCAATACAGATGACTAATAAAGATAGATATTTTGTCCACAGATCTTGTAGTGAAAAGTAAAAAGAAAAAAAAGGGAAAAAGGACCAACTCGCACAGAGATTTTGAGATTAATTTTGACTCTTTTTCATTGTGTTACAGACACACCGATAAGATACATGGATAAAGATTTGTATAACAAAAGCACGAAGAAGAGTCAATTTTTACTTTTGTTTGTAACACAACTCTTGCTAATTATGTGAGATGTCATTATGATTTTCACATGACATTGGTGCTAATTCAAATTTGTGTTGTAGCAGAAAGTTCCAGACAGTAACAAAACAAGCAATATTTAATGAAACTCTTAAATTTTTTATAAATAAAGTAATCAAGATAATAATAATGTATACTAAGATGAAAAGATACCAACCATTAGTATAGAAACTAAGAATACAATGCCTTTTCAATTATACAAGAATACTGGATGATGAAGCTTATGAGAGAGGGATAGCGAAACGGGGAAGTTCTAACACTAGAGACTTGGTGTAAAGTGTTGGGCGCTTAGCAATGACCCAAAAGCTTAAGCTATTGGGTAGTATTGCCTACCCGCCCATATATCCCATATATACCCATTCTCTTTCCCATCCGGATCCAATGTGGTACAAAGAAGACCCTTCTAACATTCTCCCCCCCCCCCCCCGAACTCGCAACGCCCTTGTTGCGATCAGACCACCCTGCCTAGCTGGGTGGGCACACTTGGACACCTCCGCCCCGGGTGCTTGGTGTGAGACCGGATCAAGGACTGGGTTTGGGTTTGATACCAATTGTAATGGGTCAGACGCTTACCAATGACCCAAAAGCCTAAGCCATTGAATAGTGTTGCTTACCCGCCCATTTATACCATCCTCTTTCCCATCCGGATCCGATGTGGGACAAGTCCCTCCGACATTCTCCCCCACTTGAACTCGCAACACCTTCATTGTTGTCGGACCATCCTGCCTACTTGGGGCAGCCCCAGACTTTTTTCCGTTTGGGCACTTGGCGTGACATCGGATCAAGGATTGGGTCTGTCTCTGATACCAACTATAATGGGTCGAACGCTTACTAATGATCCAAAAGCCTAAGCTATTGGGTAGTGCTGCCTACCCACCCATATATACTCATTTTCTTTCCCATCCAGATCCGATGTGTGACAAAGAAGATCCTTCTAACACTTGGTGTATATATGAAGAGATTCAATTAACATTTTAAGTATGGGAAATACCCAAATTGTAAGAATGTTTTCTTGAATATAAAATTCGATTTCCTTGAATTTTAAAAACATATTCAAACATTGATTTTGAGCCTTTTAAAGATCATACCTAGGTCATGTGAAGTCCAACTATCTAATAAATCATTCCAACCTAGATTGCTCCCATCTTACCTTCACCTAGATATTTACTTTAACCTTGATTTGTGATTGATCTATTTTTTCTGTTTTTTGGTAGGTGCTGGTTTGTATTATTGTATTGATATTTGATATACTGTTAATGAGATTGCATTCTTCTCTCTCAGTATATGAACCTTAACATATATGATATTATTAGAAAGTGGAAACCTTGCATTCAACATTATTTGGTAAAATTGACTATACAACACTGTATACATAATTAATATATATATATTTTTTGAGCTCGAATTTGACTTTTCCTTTACAATTTAGTATTTATTTGGTTGATGTAGTGAATATTTTATGGCAGATTGGACAGCACTTCAAGGATGGTTACTTGCATAAAGATGCATTTAAGATAGTTTATGTTGCTCCTATGAAGGTAGAGCTTTCTTTGTTATAATTTGATGTCATTCTTTTGGCTGATTGCTAATTTCTGGTCATGTCTTCTCTAGGCATTAGCTGCAGAGGTTACATCAACATTTAGCCATCGTTTATCTCCATTGAATATGACTGTGAAAGAACTTACCGGAGACATGCAACTTTCTAGGAATGAACTTGAGGAAACTCAGGTTGTTTGCTAGACATATGAAATGTGCTTTGTTTAGCTTGGGGAACATGCAAATTAGAACTCGTGCTTAATCCTTATTTATTTTTTAAATTTTAATCAGATGATAGTGACAACACCTGAGAAATGGGATGTCATTACTCGTAAAAGCAGTGACATGGCACTCTCAATGCTGGTGAAGCTCCTAATCATTGATGAGGTACATCTGTTGAATGACGATAGAGGCCCCGTAATAGAGGCATTAGTTGCTCGGACCCTTCGTCAGGTAAAATTTCTGCTAGGCATTATAATCTTTTCTTTGTAGTAGTTATTATATGTATGGTGACCTATATCCATTGAGGTTGGTTGCCCCAAGTTTTTGTCATTCTTCTTATTCTGAGTATTAAATGTCCACCAATGTCTTTTTAAAAATCTGAGTCTTTCGGCATTTGTGATGTTTTGGACAGGTGGAGTCCACACAGTCCATGATACGCATTGTGGGACTTTCAGCCACTCTACCCAATTATTTGGAGGTTGGTCCTTCCTGTTACTCTGCCCTGTTATTTGGAAGTTCTTGAGCATACTTTTGATAAATGGGATATTACATTCAGTACCTCTACTTTCCATATTCCTTGCATCCTGTTGGTGTTGACTACTTCTTGTTGATTGTCTCCTTTGTTATCTAGGTTGCACAATTTCTGAGGGTGAATCCAGAGAAAGGTCTTTTCTTCTTTGATTCTAGCTATCGTCCAGTGCCTCTTGCACAACAGTATATTGGAATTAGCGAACCGAACTTCCACGCGCGTAATGAGCTATTGAATGAAATATGCTATAATAAGGTCTTGTAATCCTCATGGATTCTATATTAAGATTCATGCAATAAATTCCTGAAATGACCATTTGTTGGTATAATTAATACTTTTTGTTGACAGGTTGTTGATTCATTAAGGCAAGGGCATCAAGCTATGATTTTTGTTCATTCACGGAAGGACACAGGGAAAACAGCTGATAAACTGGTAGAGCTTGTACTATCTTGAGGGGATTTGTTGAGGATTTATTTGTATTTTGTGTTCTTGTTTACCTCAACCGAATATGTTGGCTCTTATATGTAGGAATTACATTCATCATCATCGTCATCATTGCCTTTATTCCATATGAGTGGTGTTGAGTGCAAAAATTTTGTTTTTCCATCCTGTTTTATTACAAGCCGTATCTCCCCTACTATATTTAATTTTTTAAGTCATTTCTACTTCATCTTGTTAATTTTGGTCAGCTTCTTTGTCTTTTATCTTCTATGCAGAAATCTTCCTTTCCTTATCGGTGCATCTATAGTTTATGTTGTATATGTCCATACCACCTAAGTTTACTTTGTCTTGTTTTATCATGAATATACATTACTCCTTTTCTGTTGGTCAAACTTCGAGAACACATGATTGGCCACACTCCGAGTGTCATGTGGTATTGGTCAAACTCCAAGTATGATTGGCCAACTCCGAGTATCATACATGTGGACAAACTCCGATTCTTAGACATTAGCCTAGCTATGAATGGGCAACTCCGACGGTCATACCAAGTGATTAATTCCCACTTTGGTGACATGATTGGCCAAACTCTGAATGTGATGCACCTAAGGACAATGTCGATACATAAAGAATTTAACAATTCTGTACATGTGCATTAGGCAACATAAATTCATCACTAGCATATCTATCATCATAAAATGACATTCATGGTGTCTACACAAACACCATCTTTGTAGTCCATGGATCATGCTATGGACTTCATGCCTTCACAACCAACATATAATTATCATATAATACATGCATGCTCATAAAACCACAGGCATTTCATATTAGAAACATACTTAGCATGCTTATGCCCACATATATTAACATATGTCCACAACTCACCATATAAAACCTATATGCTCAAAATCTAAACATTTCTCACGTAGAAAACACAACTAGCATGCGCAGGACTATACACAAGAAGTGAGAAATGGGATCAATACCACCACCCTAACCATCTTATGCATACTAAACCATCCAAACTGCTACAAACCATCAAATTTCCTGGGAAATCGATGATTAGAAGAGAAGAAACACCTCTACCTCAAGTTCCAAGCATTCTCTAGCAAATTCTTAGAAATCCTCAAGCTTTAACTCTGCCCAAATCGAACTTTGTTCGGGTCAAAATGTTGCCCTTGCCGCGTAGAACAAGTTTTCCTTCACCGACACCTTTCAAATCCAAGCTCTAGGGCTCCAAAATGAAGAGAGAAGAGAGGAAAAGGGAGAGAGAGAAAGAGATGGCCGGCTGTTTCTAGCTTCACTAATGGCTGGGATCTCAGCCATATAGATATTTATAATATCTTGGGGCGCAAAATGACTAAAATGCCCTTACGCCACTTAACGTAGCCTCTCGACCTCCGTTTTCGATTCCAAAAGCGGTTACAGCTTCGAAATCAATTTTATTCTTCTTCTAACATTCTAATTGGTTTAAAACTAAAAATAATTATTTTTGTAAAAATATCCGTTTTTCCGGGCCCACTCGACCTGTGTCCCGGGCCACATCGACCCGAAAATCTCTAAGTGAGCCAATTGGCTCAAAAACATCTCCGGACCTCAAAAGTAGTCCCCACACATGCATTTCATATTTATAATGTATGTACAATCATTTATAATCATTTGAAGACAATAAATGATAAATAAAAAGAAAACTTGTCAAAATTGGACCCGGTCTCTACATATAACCTCAAAAATCATACATATCCCCAATTTAAATAGCATCCACAACAAATTATGTCACATAATTAATTCACCATCTAAACCATCATGTCAATAATCCACAAGCCACATTAATATCAAGATAATTCAAGGTTTGAATCTCATCCAAATCAATATGTCAATAATCCACAACCTGCCATGTTTCCAATGTTTTTCAAGGCTTGAAGCTTACCCAAATCATCATGTTAATAACTCACAATCATTATAACATAAAACAAATAATTCAAGGCGTAGTTCTCAAGACATCAAGTTTATGTAAATCTTCAAAAAGAAAATAACCCTCCAAGTTTCCATTCCTTAAACCCATTTAATGAAAACTCACAAAAAGTAACCAATCTACATTTAAAGATGATCTGAACTACAAATTTCATGCTTACTAAACTAAACTCAAGTAAGAAATGCTTTAATGATAACATACAAGACAACTCACCCTCATTATGCATAATTTCTCCTTTTAGGACATTTCATCAAACACATTGTATACAATATCTCAATTCTCAACACAATTCTTCCAATACACAACATACATATACCCAAATTTGAAAAAGAGATTGAAACTATATAATAACATGGTGAAAAATATACCTAGATGTTAAGAAGAAGGGTATTAACAACTTAATATGATTAAAGAAACCCTACCTCAAGAGCCTTGCCAAAATCCTCCAACTTTCAAGTCTGCTCCAAATAAAAAATCGCAATCGGTAGAAGTGTAGAACTTGACGAGGAGTCCTCTTGGACCCCATGCAAAATCCCACTCCCAAGCTCAATATCTTAGAGAGAAGTTAAAGGGGAAATGTAGAGAGAGATAGAGAGAGTGTCTTCATACGGTTAGAGAGAAAGAGAGAAAAAATGAAAACTTTCCAAATTTCTCTCCTCTATATAATTTTAAGATGTCCTAATTACAATCTTACACCTTTTTGTGTTATTTCCTCCTTGCTCCCAACTACTTTAAAAAAATCACACTTTAAAGTTTAAACCCTCAACTCGACAATTCTCTCATATTAACCCACATCTCTACCATTTACACTCCAACCCCGAAAATGTATTTTAAATAAATCATTTGCCAGCCCACCTCCACTCAAGGAGTCAAAAAAAAAAAAAATCCGAGTCAACCCACTCATCCCGGGTCCACATACCCAAATTTAACCGTGTACCAATTATATCATACTCATGCACACTTAGAAATTTTTTCCATAAAATTCCTCAATTAAACCCATAGATAATAAAAAAATATCCGGGTTTCTACAAAACGAGTACCCCATCCTAAATCTTGTCCTAAGGAACACTTGCTGTTTGAAAATCTGTTCCTCATTCAAATCCAAATCACCCAAAACTATAGCTAATAAGGCACCATCCTTGGAATCTTGGCCCTCTCCTAATCGAAATCCTATTATCAAGCTCACAAAGGTAAGCTGCTTTACAAAATATAAGATTTGCTTTCTCCTGAATTGATTTCTTTTAGCACTCACGTCTTACAAGTGCTGTTGCATCAATTAACAAGCTCTTAGTTATCTTTAATCTATGCAATGTCGCCACTGAATGTCTTGTTGATTATTTATATGTACATGTATGTTTGGAAAATTTCATTTAATATGTAATGCATAATTTTTGCTCAATTGGACAGGTTGAACTTGCCCAGAAGAATGGAGATACGGAGATCTTTATGAATGAAACACACCCTATGTTTGACATGATCAAGGTAAGAAAGTTGCGTCCTTCAACTTCTATACATTCATATCCATTTTTAATTTGTTGTTAGATCACCCAATTTATTTATTTCAGAGGGAAGTTCTCAAGTCCAGAAACAAGCAGCTTGTTCAACTTTTTGAAAAGGGGTTTGGTATTCATCATGCCGGGATGTTACGTGCTGATAGAGGTCTGACTGAGCGGCTTTTCTCTGAAGGAATTTTGAAAGTAAGTTCCTTCACGCTGAATCTTTCACCTTTCAGCCAGTGCTCTTTGTGTTTCAATGGTTTGTTTTTGTAAAACTATGTTTTTTACTTTTGTAGGTACTTGTTTGTACAGCAACTTTGGCATGGGGCGTAAATTTACCTGCTCACACTGTTGTGATTAAGGTTTGTGCAATGCTTGGAAATTCACGCATTTTACTGATTGGACTTGGATATATTTTCTAGTAGTTAGTGATGCAACACTTTTTTTACAAGATAGTGAACTGGAATTTCATTTGGGGCCCATTTTGGACCTTGTATAATCATGTTGTTTCAGTTTGGGTCTTATTTATTTATTTAATTTTCTGGTATGCTATTGCTTTTGTTTTTTGGAGGTACCCTTATGTTTAATTTAGGTTCTACACACATCTTTTTTTATTTTTTTTATAAGTAAATTTCATTAAATGTGCTCGAGAGGTGAGCGCTCCTAAGAGAATTCACAAAAGCCTAAGGCGGCCATCTATAATCTCTGACTATCAACAAAATCCACAAATCCCATACATATTCACAATTTCACCCTTTTTCCAAAAGAATAAAGACCTCAAAATGACGTATTTGAGATACCAAATATGAGTTACCACCTATTTCTCTCTCATCACAAGCTCTAGCATAAACAAAAGGGAGTGTCCCTCCAAGCATCTCGAGCTCAAACAAAGGGGAGTGGCCTTCCAAGCATCTCGGGCTTGTGGATCTGGAAGACACCCAATGCATGTCAAAAATTGCCAAAAACATAGACCACACGTCCCTCGTCACTAGACAGTGCGAAAGGGGGTGATTCACCGACTTCTTTTTACACATACAACACGAATTCACCATGATCTGCCATCTTCTCCTAAGGTTGTCTAGACTGAATATCCTCCTAAGAGCTGCCGTCCATGAGAAGGAAAACACTTTCAAGGTGGCTTTCGATCTCCAAATGGCCTTTCAAGAGAAGGGAGGTTCCACAATCTCCTAACGACTGATAGAATGAGCACACCTCAAAAACCTCTTCTAGGAGGCCTACCGGATCATCTCATCGATACCCTTCCCTTTCACAACCTGATTGTGCAACAAGGCCATGAAATTTGCAACCTTCTCTAGCTCCCAATCATGAAAATCTCTCTAGAACTGCACATTCCAAGTCATCCTCCCACTATCAAGCCGATAACAGTCTATGACTAAGGTATGCCTATCCATAGCAATCTTGAAGAGACGCGAAAACGTACATTACATGGAACTGTCTCCGCACCAGTGGTCCTCCCAACATCTAACATGTCTCCCGATTCTAACTTTGAATCGGATATGTTTGGAAACTCATCTCACCCCTCCCTGATAATCTTCCAAACCCCCTTCTCGAGTGGAGACAAATCCTCCCCAACCAGGCAAAATATAACTCTCCACAAATTGGACGTCTCCCTCCCAAATCTCCAAAGCGATTTGCTGAATAAAGCCTTATTAAACAAATCCAACCTCGTAATGCCCAACCCCTCGGATTAAATGGGAGTACACACATTCCCCCAATTCACTAAGTGGCACTTGAACTCATTCCCTATGTCACCCGACAGGAAATTCCTTTGCAACTTCTCTAGGCCTCTGACCATAGTTCGACGTATCTGAAAATGGGACAGAAGTCGGAAGATTCGAAAGGGTACTCTTCAAGAGAGTTTTGAGAGTTACTGCATCTTTCAATTGGCAAGCCTCCTCTCAGAGCGCTCTACAATGGGGTCCCAAATAGACGCCCTCCTCGAGGAAGCCCCCAATGGAAAACCAATAAGATATCAGAAAGGAGCCTACTCCACACCCGAGAATATCAGGGAAAGAGTGAATCTCGTCAACCTTCCCCATCGGCACAGTCTCGCTCTTCTTGATGTTGATTTTTAGGCTTGAGACTGCTTGGATGTAGGCCAAGATATATCTCAAGTATCTAGTCCTCCACCACATCATAAAAGACAATGGTATCGTTCGTAAAGAGAAGATGGGATATCATTAGCTGGTTAGGTTGCTCTCCACCCACCGTGAGCCCTCAAATGAGACCCAACTCTTTCGCCCTCCTCATTAACCTACCGAAGGCCTCCATAATAATGATAAAAAGAAAAGGAGAGAGCAAATATCCTTGTCGTAAATCTTGCGAACTTGGGAAGAATCTAGCCAGAGAGCTATTCACCAAGACTAAATACTGAACCGTCGAAATGCACTAGTGTATCCTTCTTCTCCATTTACCACCAAACCCCATCCTCTCCAATATGTACACCAAGAAGTCCAAACTCACATGATCGTAGCCTTCTCAATATCCAATTTGCACACTATCCCTCACACTCCACTCCTAATTCTTGATTCCACACACTCACTATCAATCAACACTGAGTCCAAAGTTTTGTGTCCTCCCACAAACGCATTTTGAGTGTCTGAGATCACACCTTCCATAACTGTATGAGATCACACCTCCCGATCCTCTCTGGCATACAAACGGTAGCTCCAATTCACATGGTCGTAAGCTTTCTTGATGTCAAGTATACATACCACGCCTGGGACCCCATTGCCCAACCCAGAGTCCATGCACTCATTAGCAACCAGGGCTGACAATATCTGCCTCCCTCCAACAAAAGCATTATGTGATTCCGAAATAAGACCGGTCACCACTTCCTTCAACCTTGAGGCTAGGACTTTAGCTATTAGTTTACATACACTACCAACTAAACTAATAGGTTTAACATCCTTAATATTAATTGCCCCAGGATTGGGAGTTGGAGAATGTTGTGGGATTCTTAGAGAGTTTGTACCGTCAGGAGGTGGTAGCCAGTATAGTTGACTTTCATATTTGGATGCTCTCTTCCCGGGGGAGGTTTGATGTGCGTTCTTTCTATAGAGCCCTTTTGGATGCCCTGATGCTTTCTTTCCCCTGGAAAGCAGTTTGGTGCACAAAGGCCCCCCTCAAGGTGGCCTTCTTTGCTTGGATGGCTGTTTTGGGGAGGATTCTGACCCTAGATAATTTGAGGAGGAATAATACTATTGTCAATTAGTGTATATTTGCAAGAGGGATGAAGAGTTGATCGATCACCTCTTGCTTCATTGCCCTGTGGCTAGGGATAACTACAACTTGCTTCTGGCCTTGTTCGGTGTGCAGTGGGTTATGCCTCGCTCCTCGCGTGGCATGATTGAGGCTTGGAGGGGGTGTATAGTGGGTCCCCAAGCCTGTGACTTTTGGAGGGTGGTGCCCTTGTGGAGGAAGCGGAATAGGAAATCCTTCGAGGGGGAGGAGTCTCCTATTGGGGCGTTTAAATTCTCTATTATTAGCTCTCTTTTTTGTTGGGTTTATGGGAGGAATTGTAAATCCTTAGGGGAGATAGTTGATTTTTTTGGACGTATTGAGAGATTGAGGGCCCTATTTGGTCCTTGTTTGTCTTCTGGGATGCCTTTCCCTTTGAACGCTTTCTACTACAATCTTACTTATCAAAGAAAAAAAGAATCCCCCCCGGCGCCGCTGGCGTTCATGTATTTATCGAGCCAACCATGCTTTATGGAATGAGTTGACTACCTCTCGCCTCACCCCAACCAATTCTGTTGTAGGAAGCCAATAGAAAAACGATCTGGGCCGGAGCCTTATTCCCATCATAACTCTTCCAAGCATGGACCACTACCTCTTTTGCAAATGGTCTCTTTATCTCGTTTTTGTCCTCCACTAATATCACATCAAACCACCCAAAAGAGGTTGCCACTTAGTGCTCTCTGTATACAAGTGTTGATAGAACAATCCAATCACCCTACTGACATCCTCCTCCTTACTACATACAAGGCCATTCACTCGGATTGCTCCAATATGGTTACTCCTACGGTGGGCATTGGACAGTCTATGAAAATATTTCGTGTTTCGATTCCGTTCCTTAAGCCACAAAGCCTTAGATTTTTGACTCCACAAGATTTCTTTCGAAATAGCAATCTCCCCAAGTTCTGTTTTGTATTCCTCCCTCTACACCTCTTTAACTCGCTAAACCCTCTGTTCCTTCCTTTCAATCCAACTTGGCAATCTCCATTAAAATTCTGTTCTTCCTCCACTCAAGACTCCCAAACACCTCCTTATTCCATTTCCTGACATCTTCTTTAAGAAGGTGAAGCTTGCTAGAAAGTTCAAAGCTCGGTCTCCCTTTAACTTCATAACCTTAACTCCAATGCTTTACTCTCTCCTTAAAACTAATGCCTCTCTCCTTAAAACCCTCCGGCCGAAGCCACATATTTTCAAATTTTAATGGTGTTTTCTTTGACCGCAATCCAACAACAAAGGGATATGATCCAAAAATGGTCTAGCCAGAGACATTTGGACGATGTCCAGGAATATCTCCTCCTAATCCCACGAAGTCAAGAATCTATCCAATCTGGATAGAGTAGGATTTTCCCTTCCACTAGTCCAAGTAAATGAGGAGTCCTCCAACGGAAGATCTATCAACTGCTGAGAATCGATGAATCCCGAAAGCTGCTCAATAGCTGCGGTCCATCTCCCGTTAGAAGATCTCTTAAATGGGGATCTAACCACATTGAAGTCCCCCTCAACGCGCACACACACACCCCATGGTGAATTCCATCACCCACGACCCAAAGTAAGTTCCTCCCACAATAAAACCTGCATCCTATCCTCCACCAGCCCATAAACCCCGGAGAAAGTCCACAACGACCCATCCTCAAGAGAGAATAAACATGAAATCGAAAATCTCCCCTTCTAAGAGTCCACTTTGTAAAAGCATCTCCTATCCGACAAAACCAATATACCACACGTCGAACCCTTGGTGTCAAGAGCCTCAAACTCTACAAACCGACAACCCCAAAGACTATTCACAATCCTTTCGGAAGAAGATGCCAACTTTGACTCTTGAAGACAAACAACTTGGGCATTCCACTTTCTCAACAACAATATCACTACTTACCTCTTGTCTTGGTCATTTCGACCTCGAACATTCCAAGAGACAATATGAAGCTTCATATGCAAATGATGTCTTTCCCCCCTTCTCCCTCTCCCCTCCATTCCTCCCATCATAGTTCACATATATAATTAGGTTACGCAATTCCCTCTCCCCCCGGCAAACTTATTTTTTCCTCTTACTGACCTTCCACTCTTCATCAATGGAGTGAAAAATCTCCGGTGCTCTCTTTTCCTCCCCTTTAAAGACAACCCCAAACTTTTACTTGCTGGCCCAATATTTTCCATCAGCAACCTGAATTGGAAACTTCCGAGTCTTCGAAACAGGTCCCATGACTGCCAAAGGTTGAGGCAGCCCATTCCTGACGCCTTCACCTTCCTCTCTCACCACCACAGCACGGCTGAAATCAAATGGGTCAATTGGCAGATTTTCTTCATCCTCTCTACCTGAAAAATCATCTATTTCTTGCACAGAATGAGAACTCCTCAGAAGCAGTCTCCATACCTACTGATTGATCTCTCTGCTGCCCCATTTTCCCCAATTCATGATACAAGCTCAATTCGTTCATCATGGCCGTTGTGGAATCACTCCTCAGTCTCAGCTGCACCCCCTTACCTACACATAAAGTGATCACTCTGCTTTCATCTCCCATCCTGGACATCACAAGCTTGTTCCGGCAGTACACCTGTGTGTCACCAGCCAAAGGCTCATTCTCCTTATAGTGCAAACTGATTCAGTCCACCCCGCCATTGGTGGATCCACCCTTCTCCACGCCTCATCCACCCCTCTGTTTCTTCTATCGTTCTTCCCTTCCGGCCTTTTAAATATCGGATTGCTTTCATAAAGAATAAAGTAGAAGAAGAAGGATGGGAATGGGCTTTAGATATATTTTTCAGAGCACTCACCTGATCTTTGGACTGAGACCCATTTGTTGTAGGCCATTTTTCTTTTTCAGCCCATGACCATCTTCTTCTATTGTGGATTTTGTGCTTATTTTGGGCTTGTTCCACTCCCATATGATTTAGCTTAACTCTTCCTCTTCTGCCCCAACATCCGTTCTTTCGGCCCAACCCGATTATTACCAGACCCAAACCTCCTCATTTTAACCCCCCAGCCTTTTCTTTTCGATTAAGTGGTTGTTTTGGGCCTCTTTGTCGAGCGCTATCCTTATTAAGGCCAAACCCATCTTTTGCACTTGTAATTGGATTAGACATAACTGGCCCACTTCTTCGGCCCCTGTTTTGAATAGATACGGGCCCATCATCAGCATTTGTGTTTCTGATTGGGTCGTGCACAAAAGGCCCATTTTGCTCTGAAAATTTTGGCCCAAGTTTTTTGAAGTGAGACCCATGCCTTCCAACACGTGACCCTTCTTCTTTCCAGTTGTCCATTCCCTGCTTGACACCTCTTGGCCCAGCTGTCCCCCACCCATTTCTGCCGTTGGAGAAGTCTTCGACACATGACCCATTCTAATTGCTTCTGCCATTACGCTCCCCAGGCGCGTGTGAGGACACTCGTCCCTTATTTATTGTTGATCTAACGGTGAGATTAGACATTACAGCATGTTTTGCTGATAAAATGTTACACATAGTTTATATTTATTTTAATTTGAAAAAAAAGAAGTTAAGATGGTAAAATAATGGAATGCTATAAACATGAACTAGATGAATCAACAAGTGTTTTGGTCCTCTCCCTTTCCCTCCTCCAGCCTAGTTATCTTATTTACAGTTATTGTTGGTCTTATCATTTTTCAGACATTAACATAATACAAAGGTATGTCATATATGTTCAAAAATCAGATTGGGTTAGTTTGCCCTATGGTTCAACCCAAGCCGTAGCCAAACCCAAACTTAAGCAGTTCAGTTTTCTCAACCCCAACACAATCACGGAACTCTCTTTAGAGACACTTATCCAAGTTTCTTGATATATTCTTCATTTCTCCTGATTATTAACTAAACTAGTGCAGTATTTATTTTAACCTTAATGCTCTGTGTTTAGCCAGATTGGATCCTTTCCTGTTTAGCTTGTCAACAATACTGAAGAAGACAAATAACTGTGTTTTCTTTTAGTTATGGGAGAACATTAGAAAGAAGGGTTGTAAAGATGAAAGCATATGATCCTGTGGATATCCATATTTCCTTTGTGATAATATAATTGCTTTGCTGTAGGCGTGATCTGCAGTGCGAACTGCCAAGTCACATGAGCAACTATATTCTATTTTTTGATGCAGCCTTACCAAGAGGAGACGATCATATAATCTTCACAACAATATTGAAACGAAATAAAATAATTAAGCAAGAGAAAGGAGAGTTAAAAGCAAACTATAAGTTGCTGAAAATTATCTCTTCAACCAAAATTAACAAACCTTAGCAATTACATGGCCTTATATATTGTTTCTTCCTCCCCAATCCATGTCATAGATTGGACAACTACCAAATATAAATGAAAACTAAAACAGAAAAATTACTGAAAATCAGAAAATTACATAAAAATCAGGAAAATTCAAAATATGGAAAATTTCTAAAAATTATCAAAGTTATCACTAGAAAATTAAGAATTCTGTGACTGCATCAGTCCCACCAAGTTGGAAAGAACTCGCCTTCGAGTTGTCAGAATCCTCATTGTATATTAGTATCAACAAAATTTCATACCATTGAAGACTTGATCTTAATGCTACAAAATCTCGCTCCAATTTTTTTCCCGGCCAATTATATTTCTTTTTTTCCAACATTTTAACAACCACACCTAATACAACATGTGGCTGAACTTCACGAATAATGTCAAGATTCCAATTTGGTTGCATCGTTCCTGTAACAATGAAATTCATCTTTTCTCTACCTTTACGTGGATAATCAAGCCATTTTGTGCCCAAGGGATATGCTGGAATGATGATTTCACGGTGAACATACGTATTGGGATAACCATCAACTGGGCCCTCATAAATCCAAGCCTTGAGATGAATGAAATCATCCCCAAAACAATTAGCAAGAGAAGTAAAAAACTTTGCACCAAGGTCATTCCCATCCACCCAAGTCTTGCATGATGATCCTTCACCAACTTGATGCTCAAACTTCTCCACCCCGTCTTGGATATGCAATATGGAAATTTGTTCTACCCGATCATCAACTAATCGTTATTTCTCACTTCCATTAGCAAATTTCTTGTCATCAACCTCTTCTTTGGTAGTTTTGAATTCCTTAACTTCATCATTCTCATGTTCTGGAAGCATTAATGACTTTTGCATGACCAAGAAGTTGCCTACATCACCATATAGGATATCATCGTCCTCTTTCTCCGGGGACTCATCATATTTTGGCTCGACCTTCGGGGTTGCACCATCTTCTCTACTAAGATCTACAAATTCAGGAATTTTCACTTTAAAGCCATAATCCCAACACCTTTCATCAAATAGAATAGGTGATGGTTTGGGTGTTATGTTACTGCAAAAAGGATTTACAAAATCCTCTTCAAGATTGTCCTTCTCTTCATGAAACTTAGGAAATATCGAATTTGATATTTGTCGGCCAACGACGGTCAGCCCTCTTGTCGACTGAACCATGATGACGCGAAACATAGAATGGATATTTCACGATAGCCTCTGTGCTTGACACATCGTCATCTACTAGAATATTGTCATCAACCGGTAGGTTGTTGTTAACCGACGGGTTGACAACACGTTGACCCAATAGGTGAGTCAACAACTCAAATTGTCTCCGCAAAAACTCTATCTCGTCTTCATGTTGCTGGGTAAGGGTTCAGTCGGAGCCTGCATCCTACGATTTCCACCTCTCGGCTGGTATAGTGGAGGCATGATTGAGCAGTTGGAAAGCCGAAACCAAAACTCTGATACCAAATGATGCAACCTTACCAAGAGGAGACGATCAAATTGTCTTCACAACAATATTGAAACTCTATCTCATCTTCATGTTGCTGGGTGAGGGTTCAGCTGGAGCCTGCATCCTACGATTTCCACCTCTCGGCTGGTATAGTGGAGGCATGATTGAGCAGTCGAAAAGCCGAAACCAAAACTCTAATACCAAATGATGCAACCTTACCAAGAGGAGACGATCAAATTGTCTTCACAATAATATTGAAACGAAATAAAATAATAAAGCAAGAGAAAGGAGAATTGAAAGCAAACTATAAGTTGTTATAAATTATCTCTTTAACCAAAATTATCAAACCCTAGCAATTACATGACCTTATACAGAGTTTCTTCCTTCCCAATCTATGTCATAGATTGGACAACTACCAAATATAAATTAAAACTAAAACAGAAAAATTACTGAAAATTAGAAAATTACATCAAAATCAGGAAAATTCAAAATATGGAAAGTTTCTAAAAATTATAAAGTTAACCCTAGAAAATTAAGAATTCTGTGACTGCATCATTTTTTTATTTTTTTGCTTTACTGTCAAAATTCTTTGCTTTACACTGGAAGAACATTGTCAAAGGGTTCTTGTTCTTAAATATGACTGTGCCAGTCAGAGCGAATCAAGTAACAGTGAGCCTTATAAGGTTCTGATTCTATATCAAGTAGCAACCGGATAATGCACTCTATTAGGGAGAACTTTCGAGTAATCATGTCACCTGTTGCAGCCCTCTGTTACTACTCAAGAAGATGCTTTTAGTTGGTTTCTTACGCATCTGTGGACCACCCTCCTAAACCTGCTATTCAAAACGTTGTCTTACAGAAACTTCTGGGTTGTCATCTGGCTTTCTTGAAGCAGATGGCCAGTATATAATGATCTCATGTTGGTGTAGTTCATCGTTGTTGTTTTCTTGAAAACCAAGAAATATGAAATGCTACAATTGTAAAAAGTTTGTAGGATCTTTTAAATTTCTTTTATTCTCCATCTTTTTGCTACTGCTTGCTCCATGTTTCTGCTACTGCTTGGTTTCAGATATATAGTAGATATGTACCCTCTTTAGTGAAATGGATTTCCATCCTTTTTGTTATTGTCTTCCTCTTGAAGTTTGACCTTCTGCATGTTGTCACTCCAGGGTACTCAATTATATGATCCAAAGGCTGGTGGGTACCGAGATTTAGGCATGCTTGATGTTATGCAGGTAAGACGAGGACTTCCATCTGACTTGTGTTTGTTTATAATTCAATATATATATATATAAATATGTATATTTTAAATATTGCTACTTTCTGCAATTGTTGTGACAATTCTTGCATAGATCTTTGGACGTGCTGGAAGACCTCAGTTTGACAAAAGTGGAGAAGGCATTATAATCACATCCCATGACAAATTAGCCTACTATCTACGACTACTGACTAGTCAACTCCCCATAGAAAGTCAGGTAATTACTTGTAGGATAATTGATTTTGGGATATCTAAGTGTCATGTTAGATTCACAATCTTTCTTGATTGCTTGGTATTGTATTACTTGTTTATTTCTTATATGCTTTATAAGCTGGGTAGCAGAGGGTAGAAGTAAATTGAGAAGTTTGAGATGTTTGTTCTCATATTTTATGGAAGTGTGAGAGTTGAAAATTAATATCCAAATTAGTGACCTTATTCAATTTGTCAAGGTGCAAGGGGATGCATGCAAAGGTTTTCCATTTGTTCTCTAATGTTTTGTTATATTTGATATATTTTCTCTTTATTCTTCATTTCTCTTTATTAGACATTGTGAATGTATGTCTGTCTCTGAGTCATAGTTTTTTCTTTTTGTTTTTTGTTCATGTTGTTGGTTAGACGTCCTATAACTCTTCCTTGTTGCAAGATATATGTATTTCATACGAGTATACCTATTTGTTCTTCCTACTTTTGAAGATGGGGAAAAAAACCTATTATACATGATAATCTATAATACATGGTTTTTGGAAAATTTCAAAATTATAAGTGATACCTATCACAGATCAGCAACTATGGGTTTTTCTATTAATTGACATTCTTCGTCTTTGGATGCCTTAAAAATTGTCTACTTATTAGTTTACTCTTGGTTTCTTTACTCAGTTTTCTTTTCCATTTGCCTATGTTGCAGTTTATTAGCTCCTTGAAAGATAATTTAAATGCAGAGGTGGCATTGGGTACTGTCACAAATGTCAAGGAAGCTTGTGCATGGCTTGGGTATACCTATCTTTTTATAAGGATGAAAATGAATCCTTTGGCATATGGTATTGGATGGGATGAGGTAATTTATAAATATTGATAATTAGATGTTCTGGTGCAACAGTTATATGATTATTGGACTTTTCTGGTGATTAAGTAAGAATTCCTCCATGCACTTCCACTGTAAATGATTTTTTTGTTACTTTCTTGGTCCTGAAGTTTCTTTTATAGAATTCAAACATCTTATTATGGAAATTCAAAAATTAACACTCCGAAGTTCAAACATTTACATGCAACAAGTTATTGGACTTTTGTCAACTCAATTTATATGCAATGAAGTGCAAACTGCCCTAGTATCTACCACTGGAAACCTTTAATGTGTGAGAAGATTCTTAAAAAAGTAATTTTGATATATTATACTTTCACATACCAATAAAGAAAAAGAGATGTACTATACTTTCTAGATGTCTCAGATCAGCACTTAGTATGTTGGATTTTCCTACATGGTAGACATTATAAACCGACTTTCCTCCTTTTATGGTTAAGTAACAAACTACCGTCGATGAGTCTTCTCGTCATGCAAATTGTTGGGTTTTATCATATCATCTTATCTGTGAAGAATTCCACTATGCGACATGGATGATGCATCCGTTAGTATTTAGAGGAAAAATAATACCAAAAGACCCCCTCAATAACATTCTTAAACTTCAAAAAACTTCTAAAGTACTTTGTATATAATAAACTATATCAGAATGACATTTATTTTTGATTTGTCATTTCTTGTATTACCACACGTCTATCTAAACATTTGCATTTCTGATACCCTCATTTTATGAGTATGTTGTTTTTTTAGCTCCTGAAACATTAGGTCTCACAAAATATCATCATCATTCTTGCCTTTATCCCGTACAAATGGGGTCGGTCACATAAATGATCTTTTTCCACTCTTTTCTATCATAAGCTATATCTCCTACCAGATTTAATTTTTTTTAAAATCAGATCTTATCAATTTATTCCATGTTAGTTTTGGTTGACCTCTATCTCTCTTACCTTCTATGCAAATCAATTTTCCTCTCCTCATGGGTGCATTTATAGGTTGGCATTGAATATTCCCATACCACCTAAGTCTACTCTCTCTTATTTTCTTGATAATATTCGCCTCACCCAATTTCTCCCTAATCCTTTGATTATTAATCATATATTTCCTAGTTATTCCTAAAATCCATCTTAACATCCGCATTTCCGCCACATGGATGCGTTGTTTCTGTTTCCTTTTTTAATGCCCAAAATTCCGCTCCATACAAAATATCCGGTCTAATGATTGTTCTATATACTTTCCCGTTTAACTTATTTGATATTCATTTATCGTATAAAACATCATTAGCGTTCCCCCACTTTGTCCAACCTATTCGAATTCTATTTCTTACATCGTCCTCAATCTCTCATCTTTATTTTACAATTGATCCTAAGTATCGAAAATAGTTACTTTGAGTATTGCTTTGGTCTTGAATTTTTATTGCTATATTATCATTTCCTATAGCACTGCTAATTTACATTCCATGTATTTAATTATATTAATTTTTAAGCCTTTTGAATCTAGTGTCGTTCTCTAAGCCCCTAATTGTATTGCTAAGGCTTCCTTAGAGCTATCCAATAATACTATGTCATCTGCAAATAACATGCACCATGGAAGTCCTCCTTGCAAGTCTTTCGTTATTTCATCCAAGATTATCGTAAATAAATATGGACGTACCGTCAAGCCTTGGTGTAATCCTACTCTTATTGGAAAATTATTCGTCTCCCCTCATATCATACAGACTCTAAGTATCCTTATACATATCATGAATAAGTTCTATAAATCTTATCGAAATATATTTTCTTCGAAGAGTCTACCGTAGAAATGCAGAGGAAACTTGAGGAATTCAAATTGTATATTTCTCATATATGAAAATAAGGAACTTAGTCCCATATATCTGTACAAGGAATACAATGACAATAATACCCTTGTAGGGTGTAATTACACAAATGCCCTAACAATATACATTCTAACACTCCCCCTCAAGCTGGAGAATATATATCATATAATCCAAGCTTGAAGCAAATAGTTTTCAACCGATTGTGACCAAGAGTTTCAGTAAATATGTCAGCTAATTGATCTTCAGATTTCACAAATGGAGTAGAGATGTTCCCACTTAATATTTTTTCTCAAATGAAGTGACAATCAACTTCAATATGCTTTGTTCTCTCATGGAATACAGGATTAGATGCAATGTGAAGAGCTGTGTGGTTATCACAAAATAACGGAATAGGAGTTGTGACCATCACCCCAAGTTCCTTAAGAAAATGTTGTAGCCATGTCAACTCACTAGAGGTATGGGCCATTGCCCCGTACTCAGCTTCAGCACTAGACCTAGCTACTACTGTTTGTTTCTTACTTCTCCATGTAACAAAATTCCCTCCTACAAATGTGCAATAGCCTGTAGTAGATCTCCTCTCTGAGAGAGAGCTAACCCAATCAACATCTGTAAAACCTTCCACCTTGAGATGCCCATTGGATTAATACAACAACCCAAATCCTGGAGCTTGCTTGAGATATCGAATAATCCGTAGAACCGCATTCCAATGTTGCATCCTAGGAGCTTCCATAAACTGGCTTACAACACTAACTGTATATGAAATATCAGGTCGAGTAATTGTGAGATAAATCAATTTCCCAACAAGGTGTCGATATGTGCTAGGGTCATCAAATAAATCACCTTTATCAGATAAGAGTTTTGTATTTGGATCCATAGGAGCATCGACTGGATGACCACCTAACATACCTATTTCTTTTAGTAAGTCCAACACATATTTTTTTTGGGATAAACTGATACCTTCCTTAGATCTAGCAACTTCAATACTTAGGAAATATCTGAGCTCACCCAAGTCTTTAGTGTGAAACCTGTTTTGTAGAAACAACTTCAACTTTGCAATGCCTTCATAATTGTCACTTGTGATAACAATATCATCTACATACACAACAAGAAAAATGAAACCAGTTTCAGTGTTCTGGTGAAATATCGAATGATCTATCTGGCATTTGCTAAGACTAAATTCGAATGCTGTCTCAGAGAATTTTCCAAACCAAGCTCTCGGAGATTGTTTCAATCCATAGAGGGCCTTCTTAAGGCGACAAACAGTGTGACGATACTCCCCCTGAGCAACAAACCCAGGTGGTTGCTCCATATAGCCTTCTTCAGCTAAGTCACCATGTAAGAAGGTATTTTTGACATCTAATTGAAACAACGGCTAGCAAGGGAAATAAGGACCTGAATAGAAGAAATCTTAGCAACAAGGGAAAAGGTCTCATCGTAATCAACACCATATGTCTGGGTATACCCTTTTGCAACAAGACGAGCCTTAAAACGCTCAATAGAACCATCATGAAGGTACTTGACAGTGTATACCCACTTACAACCAACATGTTTGGAACCAGGAGGTAATGGAACAAGATCCCAGGTCCCATTACGATGAAGGGCATCCATTTCAGTGACCATTGCCTTTTGCCAGTCAGGATTAGAAAGAGCCTCTGCCAAAGTTTTGGGAACAAGATTGGTAGACAACTGGGATAAAAAACATGAGAAAGCAGGTGATAAATGATTATATGAGACAAAATTAGAAAGCGGATATGCGGTAACACAAGAACGAGTACCTTTGCTCAAAGCAATAGGAAGATGAGGAGTAGCAGCAGCAGGAACCTCAAGAGAAGTAAACAATTGGTGGGATGCCTCTTGTGGTCGTCGACTATACACTTGAAGGGGTTTTGATGTGACCGACTCAGTAGAAGCAGACTCAGTAGAAGCAGAGATAACAGGTAAGGGAAGCAATTAATCAGTATGTAAAGACAAACCACGGGAAGAGAAGAAAGAAGTGTCTTCAAAGAAGGTCACATCCATACACACAAAATAACGATGACTGCTAGGATCCCAAAATTTATATCCCTTTTGAATGTGAAAGTAGCCAACAAAAGCACACTTAATTGCACGAGGAGACAGTTTATCTGTGTTGGGATGTAACACATGAGCAAAGCAAACGCAACCAAAAACACGAGGAGACACCACAAATAGAGGACGATTAGGAAAAACAATAGAGTAAGGAGACGTCCAGTTAAGAACAGAAGATGACATACGATTAATTAAATAACAAGCAGTTAAAACAGTATCTCCCCAAAATGGTTTGGGAAGACTCATATGGATCATTAGAGTTCGGGCGATTTAAATTAAGTGCCGATTTTTTCGTTCTGCTACTCCATTTTGCTGAGGAGTATAAGAACAGGAAGTCTGACGCAAAATACCACGAGAATCACAGAATTCAGAAATAGCACCTTTGACAAATTCCATAGCATTATCAGATTGTAAAATACGAATAACACAATTAAATTGGACCTCAATTTCTTTATAAAATAATTGAAATATAGCAAGGAGTTCAGAACGATCTTTCATTAAATATAGCCAAGTCATCCTTGAATAGTCATCAACAAAAGTAATAAAATAGGAAAAACGTAAGGTACTGGTATAACGAGTAGGCCCCAAATATCAGTATGCACTAATTCAAAAAGAGAGGATCGATGATTATCGATGCGGGGAGGAAAAGAAACTCTATGATGTTTTGCTAATTGACATGACTCACAGTCCAAAGTAGTTATCGACTCAAGAAAAGGTAGTGTTGACTTCAAGTACTTCAGTGAGGGATGACCGAATCAATAATGCCACTGGTTGGCAGAGACCTGCGAAAAGAGAGCCATACCACTAGTAGACGACCCACAATCCAAGTAATAGAGGCCATTTTGTTCAAGACCGCCACCAATCGTCCTCTTCGTTTTGAGGTCCTGAAAAACACAAAAAGAAGGATAAAAGGTCACAGAATAGTTGAGTGCTTGAGTCAGTTTACTCACCGATAACAAATTAAAAGGAAACTGAGGAACCAATTGTACAGAGGATAACGAAATAGAAGAGTTGGGTTTAATTGTACCCTGGCCAATAATAGCACGAGTTCTACCATCAGCTAGAGTAACAGAAGGTGTGCAAGTAGACTTCTGGAGGGTAGAAAATAAAGATTCATTACCAGTCAAAGGGGTAGATGCCCCAGAGTCGAGAACCCAAGGAGAGGATGACGCCTGTAAGTCTGAAAAACATGCAATATTACCTGATTGCAAATGTAGCAACACCATCGGGGGACTTGTGGTGTGCTTGGTTGACCAAGGCACTGAATTCAGCATGTGATAATGTGACAAGATCACTGGTAAGAGATGAACTGGGTCGCGAGGCAGAGGCAGTAGAGGCTGAAGGATCATATCCAATAGAGGGATGAGAATCAGTCGTGGCAGAGGAAATAACTGCTTGATTTGCCCATCCTGGTTTTCCATGAAGATCCCAACAATATTCAATAGTATAATTGGTACCATGACAGTGACCATAGGAACGAGTATTGACACGACCACGACTACGCTGACCCCGACTGCTATTGCGACCACCATTTCCATGAGGACCACCCATATTGCTTCCATAGCTACGGTTGCCACTGGAAGTACCACGACCTTGGGGAAAATATTGAGGAGATGGAAAATGCTGAGGAGATGGAAGCTGCATAGCTGAATGTTCTTTTCCAACGGATGATGCTGGGGATGATTCAACAACTCGAAGTAATCGAGCATAGATGTTACCCAAAGATGGGAGTCCTTCATCACTGACAAGAATTTGATCTCGAATAGTCTGAAGAGTAGGATCCAAACTAGCGAGAAATATGGAGACATGAAATTCCTGGCGTTGTCGTTTTTGAATCTCAAGATCAGTAGTCAGTGGATGGTATTGATTCAATTCATCCAACAGTCCTTTAAAGGCACTGTAATACTCACCTATGCCTCAGCCTGACTGACGGAAAAGAAACATCTCATACAAAGAGTAGATGTGAGAAACATTCTTGTCCATCGAATAGGTTTCTTTAACTGTATCCCAAATTTCCTTTGCAGTATTAACAAACATAAAGTTGGCTGAGATGGGGGATTCCATACTATGCCGCAGCCAAGACATGACCAGATAGTTGTTAGCTTCCCAATCAGCAAATCCTTGATCTGTGGTAGATGGAGGATCATTAAAGATGAAATTTAATTTGTGTCGAGCCCCGAGGGAAATCTTCACCGCTTGAGCCCATAACAGGTAGTTGGTATCAGTGAGTTTGACGGTTGTAATTTGCAGCCCAATAGGATCACTAATGGCAGCAGAGTTTTGAGTTCAAAAGGAGGCACAGTCACAGGTAGCTCAGCTATGACAAGCTAACAGAAAAATTTGTAGAGGAAAAGAAAATTGCAAAAGAGAAAAAAAAATGGCTTGAAATGGAGCCGGACAGAGAGGTTGCAGAAACAGAAGAACAGAAGATGTTTTTTTTTTCAAAACGGGTCGACTCGAATAGTACTTGGTGGGTTGGGTCGGGGATGGACTGAATCAGATGCTGTAGAAGGGTATGGATCTGGGTCGGGTTGCTGGCCTATCCTAGCTTCGGATTAACTATCCGCGTATTGAAGTTGTCCTAAACCTGGGTTGCTTATCCATGTAACCAAACACCCCCCTTCTCTTTAAACCCTAAGTTCTGTGAGGGCTTTTGAGGTGGCAGAAATGGATGAAAGAATTTAAGACAACAACCTCCTTCCTCTCTGCTCCTCTCTGTTCTCTCTCTCCCTCTTGCCTTTTTCTTTCTCTTGAGGTTGCCCGGTGGTTCTCGACAGATGGTGGCTTCAATGGAGCTTCGCGGTGTTCATTGGAGAAGACCAGATGGTGGAGTTTGGCAGTGACGCAGTGGCCGGAATATACCGACTGGATGACAGCGGCACCGTTTTTGATGGTGAGATGACGATTGTTTGCGATGGGGATTAAATGCCCAGATTCAGTGAAGATGACAGACGACAGTGATCGGAGAACACAGAGACGACAGTGATCGGAGAACACTCTCTACGATCTCGATCGGAGAACACTCTCTACTACCTTAGAACTCACTCGACGGTAATGGACCGACGCCGACGCTCTGATACCATGTAAAAACGCAAAGGAAACTTGAGGAATTCAAATTGTATATTTCTCATATATGAAAATAAGGAACTTAGCCCATATATCTGTACAAGGAATACAATGACAATAATACCCTTATAGGGTGTAATTACACAAATGCCCTAACAATATACATTCTAACATCTACCAAATCATGTCTCTTAGAACTCTATCATATGCCTTCTCTAAGTTTATAAAAATCATGTGTAGATCTTTTTGCTCACTTCTACAATGCTCTATTAACTGCCTTAATAGGTAAATGGCCTATGTAGTGGATCTCCTTGGCATACATCCAAATTGATTTTCGAACACTTTACATTCTTTCCTTAGTCTTTGTTCTATTACCTTTTCTCATAATTTCATAGGATGGCTCATTAATTTAATTCCTTGATAATTGCCACAATTTTGTAGATCTCCTTTTTTTCTTGTAACTTGGTATTATAGTACTTTTCCTCTATTCATTGGGCATTGTACCTTCCTCTATTTTTTTTTAAAAATAGATTTGTTAGCCATTCTAACTCCTACCCTTCCTAAGTTTCTCCATGCTTTTGTAGGGATGTTGTCTGGTCCTACCTGTTTATTGTTTCCCATTTTTTGCAATGTGTTCTCTACCTCGTTCTTATTGATTTTATCTATCATACTCAGATTAGGCTCATTATTCTCAATGTCCTCTTTAGGATATTCTTCATTTAGAAGTTGAAGGTAATTTTGCCACCTATTCAATATGTCATCATCTTTAACTAATATTTTTTTATCCACATCTTTAATACATCTAACTTGAACCATATCTCTAGTCAATTTATTCCTAATTTTTGTCAATTTATAAATACCTTTTTCACCCTCTTTTGTACCTAATTTTCCATACAACTCATCTAAGGAATTTTGCTTGGCTTTAGCTACCATCTTCTTAGCCTCATTTTTTAGTTTCTTGTATTGCTCTAGTTCCTCTTGATTCTTACTATTTTGCCACTCCGTAAAACTTCTTCTCTTATCTTGTATTGCCTTTTGTAATTCTTTATGTCACCACCATGTTTCCTTTTTAATAAATTTCTTTCCATTCGTCTCTCCCATAGTCTTGTTCGCTAAACTCCTAATACAATCTGCCTTGTTCAACCATAAATTATTTGCATCATCATTCCAATTGTTTCTTGTAGCATTTTTTCTCTGAAGGTTATCTCTTTGCTACTTTTCAATTCCTTCCACTTATGACTTGTCTAATAGCTATTTTATAGACTTCACTTTCAATTTTAGAGCTATTCACCAACACACAATATGCTAGAAGCACTCTTCCATGTAACTCATTGTGCTTTAATCCTATGATTAACATAGCCTCTAATTTCTCTCCCTTTGTGCATAATCGGGTCTAGGTAACGAAAATATTAACTTTTAGGTATCTCTCGATACATGATCTTGGCTACATCCTCCATTTGTAGTTTTAGACCTCTCGACATCATTGAGAAGTTATGTCCTAAAGCACATTTATTTGACTTGCTATCAAATCTGAGTATTAGTCCGGTTTTCCATGTGGAGTGCTTGTTTCCTTATCAAGACACCTATGAACCTCCTCTTTTGTTAGCATGTGTTCTCGTAGGTGGAGCTATCTTCGTCAGCATCAACACTAGTTCTTCTAGTAGTTTAGCCACATATATGGAATTCATCTATGGTATTCTTGACTATTAGAGTGATGCTTCTCATGGTGGATATATTCAATGCTATCTTGTTCAATGGAAAGGTCCAGGTTCAAATATTGCATGGCGAAGCAATGATGAGTTTTGTCATGTGGAACCTGACCTTTCTTTTGATCTTTTTTCTCATCCCCTTTCTATTCTACAACAATTGGTATTAGAGCAGTTTTGGTTCTACATCAATTGGTGTTAGAGCACTTTTGGTCTACATCAGTTGGTTGTTCTATATCATCTTCGTTCTAGTTTCATCAATTAAAACGATAACATCTACAAATAACATACACTGTTGAACCTCCTTCTGCATGTTTTTTAAATCATCTATAACTAGGTAAAAATATATGGGCTTCAGGCCAATTCTTCATTTAAGTTTTATAAATTGGAAATTAAGTTGTCTCTCTTTTAGTTGTTCTTACTATGGTTATAGTTGCATCAAAGATATATGGTCATATTTGCATCATACATATCCTTTTGCAGGCAATATAGTTAGATGTAGCTCATTTCTTTTAAAACCCACCAGATTATATCTCCAGGGAGTGGGGAACCTATCATAGGTGTTATTTCCAAATCTATAAACATCAGATGAAATTTTTTCTTCTTCTTCTCTCTATAATTTTCCATTAGTCTCCTTACTTAGTAAATAGCTGCCATTTTTGACATTCATGGCATAAATCTGAAATGATTGTCCGCCACTGTAGTTTCACAATTTACTCATTGTTCAATAACTCTCTCAAGTCGTAAGAAAAGAGATCTTTCCTAAAGGATTCCTTATGGCCTTCTGATCATGTAGCTAAGTCACTTTTCTCTTTCCTTTAATAGGAATAGATCTTACGGGAGGGGCCTGTAGCTCAATACAATTGTTGGGCAGTTGCTTACTTGCATACGAAGAAAAGGGCAGACGGATTCAGCCATTCTCATCCCTCATCAGGGTCCAGCTTGACAAAAATTTAGATGTGGATGAGAGAGAGAGCATATTTTTTAGATATCCCCATAATAAGTTTTGGAGAATGACTTATTACTTTGATACCATCATAATTTGTACGACTTTGAATATCTCCTTTATTTTTGTATATAGGTACTTAAATAAATTTATCCTACTCATTTGGCATTTTTTTATTTATTGTTATCTTACTCAATAATTTCGTTAGTGAACATGTTGTCATTACCTAAGCACTTCTAAGTCTCATTTTGAATACCATCTGGGCCTAAAGGCTTTATTCTTTTCATAGTTTGTTAATTTTCTGATATTCAAAATTCCATATTGGTTTAACCTTAATCTTGGGAACTTGCTATTTTTCATATTTTGTTCAAGTATATTTTTACTAGGGTGCTTCGACATGGGATTTCTCCCCCTGTTCTTTGACAGGTTGTTGCAGATCCTTCTTTGAGTTTAAAGCAAAGAGCTCTTGTGTCAGATGCTGCTCGTGCACTTGACAAGGCAAAAATGATGCGGTTTGACGAGAAAAGTGGCAATTTTTACTGTACTGAGCTTGGTCGAATTGCTAGCCACTTCTATATTCATTATTCTAGTGTCGAAACTTACAATGAAATGTTGAGACGCCACATGAACGACAGTGAGGTAATTGGTTATGAAATACTATGATATGATATTCTTTTGAAAAGTAGAACAGGCTATCATGGGTGAGGATTGCCAGTTATCTCTTCTTGCATGTGTCAATCATATTCCACTCTTGGTCTGGGAGCTCAATGTTTTTTATTGCTTGTGTACTTAATCGTGGAGATCTCTTTATAGTGAAGGATGATTTCTGCGAGATATACTCCAAGTGTCTATGTGACACCTTCCTCTATTTTTTATTTTATATTTTGTCCTCGTTTTCTTGTTGGTTTTGTAGGTAATTGACATGGTAGCCCACTCTTCTGAATTTGAAAATATTGTTGTTCGAGAGGAGGAACAAAATGAGCTTGAAATGTTGGTCCGCAAAGCATGCCCTATAGAAGTTAAGGGTGGTCCCTCGAATAAGCATGGAAAGGTTTCAATTCTCATTCAGGTCCATGCCACTTCTTGCCATCCACATATATTATTTGCCTTCAAGGTAAAATATATGCTTATATTTGATAACTGTGTTGGTTATGTAACATGCAGTTGTATATATCTCGTGGCTCGATTGATACCTTTTCATTAATTTCTGATGCTGCATATATAAGTGCAAGCTTGGGCCGTATCATGCGGGCTCTATTTGAAATTTGTTTGCGCAGAGGGTGGTGTGAGATGTGTTTGTTCATGTTGGAATACTGCAAGGCTGTGGATCGCCAAATTTGGCCTCATCAACATCCCCTCAGACAATTTGACAAGGATATTTCATCAGAAGTTTGTCTAGATTATTATTTTTCTTTGATTTTTTTAGACTGCACATGTTGTGGTACATGCTTAATTTATTAGATTTCCTTTTCGTCCAGATACCGAGGAAGCTTGAAGAACGTGGGGCTGACTTAGATCGCCTACAAGAGATGCAGGAAAAAGACATTGGAGCTTTGATTCGTTATGCACCTGGAGGAAGGGTATTTTTGCTTTTATTTCAATGGTGAAATTTTCTATGACATTATGTCATATAATAATTGATTTGGCTTCTTTTTGAAATGGAAGGTGGTTAAGCAATATTTAGGGTTTTTCCCATCTATCCAGTTGTCTGCTACTGTTAGTCCAATAACCAGAACAGTTTTGAAGGTAACTCCAAATGCTTAGTGTAGTGATCAACAAATTTACAAGAGATATAAAAAATTGATATTCAGCTCCATTTTTTAGGTGGATTTGCTCATAATAGCAGACTTTATCTGGAAGGATCGTTTTCATGGTGCTGCACAACGTTGGTGGATTCTGGTTGAGGTGCTAACTTGATAATCACTTTTCTGTTAATTATGGAAGTGGTCTACTTAGTCCGCGTCAGTATATTTTTCAGTAGATGATATATTTCCTTGGATAGCTCCATCTTGAACTTTCTAAGATCTTAGTAAAATCCTATGTTGATAATAGAAAATAAAATAATATAAAAATTTAAAAAATCATTGGAAACTCCACGAACATTTAATAGTAGTATAGATTTGTGTGCACATGATCTTATGTAGCTGTGGTGAGCACACAAACACTCACAAATATTATGTTATTTTTAAGTTGTTCCATTCCTTATGTCTATACCGAGTTTGTCCCTCGTAGCACCTAAATTGATTGGACGGGATCAGCTGTGGTGATGATTTTAAGGGACAACACACTAGCTCTATGTCTGAAAGCAGGTCTGATAGAGAAAGGGCCAGGCAACAGTCCTGGCACACTTTCGTCATAACTCCATGAGACAGGTATCTTGTGGACACACAAGATTGTAATTAGTATACGGTATACCGGTCTTCTCACTGTTCTCAATTGATTCACACCCACACACACACACACACACACACACACACACACACACACGCGAGTGAGAGAGGGTTACTGCTCTCACACACAAATTCCCCAAAACTCATCTCTCTCCTTATCTAACCCTAAGTCTAATTTCTAACCCTAACTTCACGGTATCTGAGCGGGTTTTTGCAGTAGTGATTATTGTTGATAGTCATCAGAGAGGTCACGGCCAGTGATCGATCATGGAATTGATGTGTCATTGTAAGATTGAACACTTGTGGTTGTTGTTGAATTTGAACGCTGCATCTGTCATTATTGTGGCTGTCACGTGGTTGTGGTTTTTGTTGTTGAGATCAAACCAATTATGGTCGTTGTGGAGGTTGAACCAGTTGTTGGCATCTGAGTGGTCGTTGTGGTCATCCTCATTGAGATCTAGCCAGTGGCATCGTTTTTGAAGGTCGAATGGTTATTTGAGCAAGCAGAAGAAGACTGTTTGGTGATGGGACTTTATGAATTGATTTCAAAATTCTTTTAACAAAACAGTCTTTCATTCTGATCTTGAATAGATTGTCTAACCCAAATGTTGATTTCAAAGACAGTCTGATCCTTCAACAATAATCTTCCTTGAAATATGGCATTAGTCTCAACATAAAATTAGACTCAGAATATGAATAAACTAAACTAATTCAAGTCTTAGGGCTTTATACATGTAATCCTTTTTCTAAATTCACCTAGGACTATCTCTTCGCTCTTTATGAAGTTGTTTCCCGGTTAGATCTCCTTGGATTTTCATGCCCAAAGGAACATACTGCTGTATTAATGAAGTTTTCTACTTGTCTTTGTTGATCCATACTGAATTAATTTTGATTGCTTTATTTTTTTTATTTTGATTAGTTTGATCCTTCAACTGTCTATGAACCTTTATTGGTTTTTGGTTTCACAGTTTTATGACTTCTTGGTTTTTTATAGTAATTTCTTTATTCAAAATCTCTCTTCATTTAAAAACAATGTATTGAGTGTGTACCCTTTTAGTCGGCTTGCAAAGTTGGCATTTTTTAATCGGTCATTACACTAAATAGTAAATGTTATTTGTTGTTTACATAGTTTATTCGATGAGAAACAGATGTGCGCACTATTATGTCTGAATCGAAACCCTGATCAACTAATTTATGTAGGATTCTGAGAATGATCATATCTACCATTCAGACCTATTCACATTGACAAAGCGGATGGCAAGAGAACCACAGAAGCTTTCCTTTACAGTTCCAATTTTTGAACCACATCCTCCTCAATACTACATTCGTGCTGTTTCTGACTCTTGGTTGCATGCAGAGGCTTTCTACACTATTTCTTTCCAGAATCTAGCACTTCCAGAGGTTTCTTTTTATATATTATTTTAAAGCTTCTAGGATATATTCTATAGTTTGGTTTTTAGATGGAAATAAGCTCTTGTCAAAGTTCTGTCTCACATAAAGACATTGTTTCATTCAGGCTCGTATATCCCACACTGAACTTCTAGATTTGAAACCTCTCCCAGTGACTGCACTTGGCAACAGAACTTATGAAACCTTGTACAGCTTTTCACACTTCAATCCTATTCAAACACAGGTTTGCATTGAGAAACCTTACCCTGAGTTTTGAAATTTATGCCCCATGGTCTTTAAATTGTATTGACCAAAGTCAGAGGTTGTGACTCAATGGATCTTCGCAGACTTTCCATGTCCTGTATCACACAGACAACAATGTTTTGTTAGGAGCTCCTACTGGAAGTGGGAAAACTATATCTGCTGAGCTTGCTATGCTTCATTTATTCAACACCCAGCCTGATATGAAGGTATGAATCTTTCTCCATATTGTACTGGGTTCTTGTTGTAAGTATAATATTCAATTTGCAATTGTGAAGGCAGGATTTGATATTGTAGCTGGAAACATAATGTTCACCCTGCATCTCAAGTTCTTCAATATCCACTGAAGGTTTGAGCTAGTCTGCTGATAAAGTCACTAGCTTGTCATACATTTGCATCCAAGGACTGGGATAAAATTCTGTAATGAGTGTGTGGCTCGTTATCGACTGTGGGCCAATATATATATACACAGACAGACACATTTTGTGCAGGAGCCTGAAATGAATTCTGCTTCCCTAAATCATATAGGTTTCAGTTGTGCTGTTGGCAATGGCTGATGCTTTTTGGTCAGGCATCTCTAGCACATGCAAAATCAGTAACCGCAGATTTAATATTCTTATGTTGGAAAGTGAATATTTTGGAAATTTTCATTGTCCAGTTCCAAAATTTGCTTTTACGTTCAATTTATTATTGCATTGTTCAGTCACGCGAGAGTTTAAGGTGATTCACTGATTTATATCTCGGGTGTTTCGCTTAAATCTTTGTCTTAATGCAGGTCATTTACATAGCACCCCTGAAGGCTATTGTTCGAGAAAGAATGATTGATTGGAGGAAGCGTCTTGTTTCTCAACTTGGAAAAAAGATGGTGCTGGCAAATATTACTGTATAGGCATAAATATTTCAAACATAAGATTCCCATACTAATTTGATGTTTCAATCAGGTTGAAATGACTGGGGATTATACTCCAGATTTGATGGCTTTGTTGTCAGCCGATATTATAATTTCTACTCCTGAGAAGTGGGATGGTATCAGTCGTAACTGGCATAGTCGAAGCTATGTCACAAAGGTGCTTCTTTCATTTTATATCTATTATTTATTTAAATTGGAACTGTTACATTGCTTTGATTGACAACGGTTCTCTTAATACATCATAGTAACCTATGGTCACTATCTACAAATTCTGTTGGCCTCATTCAACTGTTTGAAATCTTATCTGTAGGTTGGGCTTATGATTTTGGATGAGATTCACTTACTTGGAGCTGATCGTGGGCCCATACTTGAGGTAAATACTTACTAGTTGCTGTAGCATGTGTTTGCACAATTAGTACAAACTAAAATATAGATTCTCAGATTTTTACTCTTATCATAGGCATCTTACTGAATAATAAGTTACATGGAAAAAATGAGATTGATTTGCATGTATACTCTGTTGTGCAAATTGTTTTGTGGAAGATGCCGTAAAACATTATTTCCTATAATCAGTTGGATATGAGTATATAGTTTAAGTAAATGATTGATCTACAAGTTGATTCTGACATTGTTTGCGTTTAATCCGTCCATAAGGATGTTTGAAATGTTAACCAAGTTTTGTCAATTGCATCATTCCATTCCCCAATGCTTCTTTTGGTATGAGGGATGGAAAAATGGAGGGAATTAATAGGAGAAACTAAGAAGGCTGGAAGAGACAGTCCTAAAAAGGGAGGATGTCAATCCCTCCTTTTGTTTGGTTGAACGGAAGGGAAGGAAAGAGGTGGTATTATTATTTTACCATTATACCCTTAATTATTTAAATCAATACACTTAAATATGGGTGATAAAGTCTTTTTGCTTCTATCCAATAAATACTCATTCTTTCTCTCTTCTCTTCACACTTTTGGATCATCCCTGCTCCCATCCTCCCCTATTCCTCTCCGCTCTACCAAACAATGGAAGCTTGCTCCATCCGTCCTCTCTTCCATCCCTCTAACCAAGCATAGGCTAAAGCTAATATGTAGTAATTTTTAATTCGTTGGCTTGCAGAAAACTTTTAATACTAGCGTTGATTACCTTGAAATCTCATCTGCAGAATTTTTTGTTTCAGGTTATAGTGTCAAGGATGAGATACATATCATCTCAAACAGAGCGCACAGTTCGGTTTGTGGGCCTTTCAACAGCTTTAGCAAATGCGCAGTATGTTCTGTGTACCTTACTTTTGCCTTCGCTGCCTCTTCAGTCTGCTCTCTTTTACTGTTGGACCTCACTCTAATGGCCTATTATATTGAAGTTTACATATATTGCACGGATTAAGCATACTTTGTATTTGTTGCTCTTTATATATTGTAGATCCACTGTCATGGTAAATGTTTTTCATTAGAGAAATCTGCATAAATTATGTATACAATTCTATTTCATCTAGTCATGTGTCCGCTGAAGCAGTATTTGTTCAACACTGAAGCTACTGGAACTTGTAGTAAAATCTGGACCTTCCCCTTTTTTCCTATTGAACAAAGCCTTTCATACAATAATTCTAATACTCATTAGTCCTTGTAAAAAAAAAAAAAAGAAGAAAAAGAAAAATCTTACACTCATTTGTTCATCTAGTGATTTGGCTGACTGGCTGGGAGTCGGGGAAACTGGACTCTTCAATTTCAAGCCAAGTGTGAGGCCTGTGCCTCTTGAAGTTCATATTCAGGCAAGGGGATGCAATTTTACTCATAATTATGTTTCTTCATTGTGCACTTTATTCTTTCGAAGAGTATCTGATATGCCATACATTCATAAGCACATGCATAGAAAGATACATACATGCATATTAGTGTATGTACCTAAAGAGAAATATATGTATATAAATGTTTCTTTATTTTACTTTCAGTTATGCTATTAAGTAAAATGTTTTTTTGAATGAATAAGTTGTTGATATTTATAAGTTTCTTCCGGGTAAAACATTTATAAAAAAAAAGAAAAAGTTGAGCGTCATCCTAAGTTTGATGTTTGGAAGGGGAGATTTTCAGTATTTTATTCGTTCTCTCTGGAGGGAGGTTGGTTCTTGTTGCATGTTCTCAGAGGTGTACAGTTCTATTGAGGATGCGGAGGGGTTTATTGTGGGGTGAGTTACGGTATGTTTGGTGGAGATAGGATTTGCCTTGGTGTGTTGAATGAGACTTTAATTTTGTTATATTTCCTTTTGAGTGATTTATTGGAGGGAGGTGGTCTTCGGCTATGCTGTAGTTCTCTGAGTTCATTGTTGCACAACACGTGATTGATTTGCCGATGGAGGGTGCTTCTTTTACGTGTTCTAGTGGTAGACAGATTCCTATATTATCCCGCTTGGATAGATTTTTTTTTTATCTCAAAAGATTGGGAAGAGTAGTTCCCGAATGTTCTTAGGTGGCGTTGGTTAGACCATTTTTGGATCACATCCTGTAGTTGTTGGATTGTGCAGGGTTGAGGAAGAGTAAAGCACCGTTCTGGCTTGAAAATATATGGTTGTATGTGAAGGATTTTAGGCAAAGAGTTAAGAATTGGTCGGATGGCTATAATGTGAGGGGTAGTTCGAGAATTGTTTGAGTTAACAAGTGGAGGTGTTCGGTAATCTTACATGGTGGAAGAACAGACTTCCAATGGAGATAGCTGAATTAGACTGTAAGAAAGGGGTGGCGGGTTTATATAATGTTGAAAATTGCAGGGGGGGAGTGTAAAGTGGAGATCACTATTCTGGAGGAGTTTTTGTGGCGCCAAATGTCTGGGGCTTTGTGGCTAGGGCTGTATCTTCCCTTCCTTCCTGTGCTCAAGGAAGGAGATAGGAGTACAATTTTTTTTTTTTCATATTGGCTAATGCTCTTTGGAGGTGGAACCACATTGGAAAAATTCATGTTGATGGGGTTTTGTTGAGTAAGGAGGAGGTTGTTAGTAGTGGGATTGTCTGATTTTATCAACAGTTATACACTGAGGGCTCTAATTCGAGGCCACTGCTTAATGGATTGGAGTTTAGTATGATTTTAGAGGAGGATAAAGATCAAGTGGAGAGACCTTTCATTGAAGGGGAGGTGTTTTTGGCTTTGAAGAGCTGTACTGGGGACAAGGCTCTAGGGCTGAACGGTTTCACTATGGGGTTTTTTCAAACAGAATTGGGAGGTGGCAGAAAAGAGGTGATAGACGCTGTCAACTTCTTCATTTTGCATTGTCGGTTTAAAAAGTGTATGAATGCTTCATTGCACTCATTCCCAGGAAGGGGGCTGTTGATGTTAAGTATTTTAGATCTATTAGTTTGGTGGGTAGTATGTAAAAACTAATAGCTAAAGTTCTAGCCTTGAGATTGGGGAAAGTTATTAATAACGTGATTTCGGAATCTCAGAATGCATTTCTTGGAGGGCGTTAGATTTTGAACTCAGTCCTGATTTGTTGTGGGGTGCCGACAGTTATTTGTAAGCCTGATGTTGAGAAGGCATACGGTCATGTGGGTTGGAGTTTTTTGTTGTATGTTTTGGAGAGGATGGGTTTTGGTGAGACTTGGAGGAGAGAGATGGATTTTATGCTGTTTTTCTATGGTGAGATTTTCAGTTTTGGTGAATGGGTCTATGTACGACTGGATTCTTTGGTAGCTTGCATGGTTTGTGATAGGGGAATTGTTTGTCTCCTTTTCTGTTTTCAGCAGGTTGATGAGGAGGGCTGTGGAGTTGGGTTATATTAGAGGGTTCAGAGTGGGCAGGAAATCCTCTAATCAGTTGGAGATATCTCATTTTCTGTTTGCCGACAATACCATCATTTTTAGTGATGCGGATGAGGCTCAGCTGAGGTTCTGAGTTGTGTTTTCAGGCTATTTCTAGGCTGAAAAGCAATCTTGCGAAGATTGATTGTGTCAATGGGGGATGTTGCGGACATAGCCTCTTTGGCTAATATTCTTTGGTGTGGTGTTGGGGTTTCTTTGTTGTTATACCTGGTTTTTCCTTTGGGGGTGCCATCAAGGAGGACATCTTCTTGTAATCCAGTTCAACGGATTGAGAAGAGGCTCGCAAGTTTGAAGAAGCCATATCTTTCGAACGTGGTGCAGTTATCTCTTATGAACAGTACAAGATTGCAGCTTACTATTTTAATGAGTTATTAAACATTCTCTCGACAGGTTTGAGAGTGCAGGGGGAGGAAGGGAAAGGGGGGTTGGTGTGTGCTCGAGACCAGTTACGGGCAGAGGAGAGGTCTCTAATCCGAGGTCCCCATGTATAACTTCTGGTAAAATGAGGTGACACCTCTCTCCACTTCCTCCTCCTCAATCAATATAGCATCGTTGACCCTGATCTGCCCAATATGGTTGCTCCTACGGTGAACATTGGCCAACATATGGAAGAATTTCGTGTTTCAGTCCCTCTCCTTAAGCCACAAAGCCCTAGACTTCTGCTAAATCTCTTCCATCATCGCCATCTCTCCAATCTCTGCCTTGCATTCCTCCTTCCTCCCCCTTTCCTCCTCACTCAAACCCTCCATTCCTTCCTTCTGGTATAGCTCCGTGATCTCAGATAGGAGTCTGATCTTCTTCCACTCAAGATTGCCGAACACCTCCTTATTCCATATCTCCAGGTCCTCCTTCAAGAGTCCGTGTTTGTTCACCAACACAAAACTTGAATTACCCGTAACCACATAGCCCGCCCACCAACTCTGAACTCTCCTGAAATCCGTCTGCCCAGAGCCACATATTCTCAAATGTGAATGGAGACTTCCTCCTCCTCAACCCCCTGCAATCCAATAACAAGGGGATATGATCCGACACTGGCCTGGCGAGAGAAATCTGAGCCACATCTGAAAATCTCTCCTCAAAATAAAAAAACTGATCCAAGCGGGACAAAGTCGGAGTCTCTTTACCACTAGACCATGTATAAAAAGCCCCTTCCATTGGCAAATCAATCAACCCCTCACGATCAATGAACTCTGAAAAAGCCTCATAGCCGACAACCACCTACCTCCTGTAGAACTCTCTGCTGGAAATCTGACTACATTAAAGTCCACCCCAACCACCCCCCCCCCCCCCCCCCCAACCGCCTGCACACACACGATGGGCCACCTTATCTCCTTCGAGCTAGGCCAAACTCCTCCCACATCAAAAGCCCTTCTAGATCCTCTATCGGTCCATAGACCCCAGAGAAAACCCAAGTAGTCCCATCCTTCTCTAATCTGAAAAGACACGAGACAAGGAACCTCCCCTTAAACACATCTACTCTAGACACCCACCTCTTATCCTACACTACCAAAATACTGCCTGCGCTGATCCTATAGCATCAAGTGCCTCCCAGTCCATAAAACGCCCCCCACATGCTGTTACGTCCACTTTAATAAGGATATTCTCCCATCTGTGTCTACTAAGGTTGCTAGAAATCCAACTCAAGATAGTGTTAGGGATATTGCCATTAGTCCAATTTATCTCACATTTGTTCTTGACACACATCCAGACATCTTGGGCATAACCACATTGAAAAAACAGATGGGGAACTGATTCCAAGTCATTTCTGCAGAGTACACAGGTGTTGTTGCTGACTCTTCCTCTCTGGGTAAGTTTGTCCAAAGTGTTGAGTCTTCCTTTAGCTGCAAGCCATGCAATAATGCAGTGTCTAGGAATACACCCTTTGAACCAAATCGCAGAACACAGATCCCCTCTGCTGGCATGGTATCTGAATGAGTGGTAAGCATCTTTCACATGGAAATCATGATTAGAATCTGACCACATAACCTTGTCTTCAACAGGAGATTGACGAATGCCAGAATTCAAGAGCAGATTTCTAATGTTTCTCATATTGGGAAGGGAAGAATCAGGCCATTTCCACACAACATGTCTCAAAATGATAGCAACAACATTTTTGTCAATCCATGAGTCATAAATAATTCTTACCCCTTAGCCAGAATTATAGGACTGCAACCCAACCAATTGTCAAACCATATAGAGGTATTCAAACCCTTTCCTATGATATTTTTGAAATTTGGACGTATAGAGTCTCTCAGTAATAAAATTTGCCTCCATGTCCTGGAGCAAATAGAGTGAATCTTTGCCTGCCATTTTTTTTTCCTTTCAACATGTAACTAGATATCCACTGAATGCCAAATATGTTTGAAATACATAGTCTTATTCCAATTGTCTAGATCTTTAATGTCCAGACCCCCTTAAATCTTGGGAATGCAAATGTCTTTCCATGCAACCTTGCACCTCCCTGTCAAGAGAAGATCCCTTCCAAAGGAATCTGCAGAGGGTTTGATTGATTACCTTGATCACTTTTTTGGGAAGAATAAACATGGTAGACATATAAATCTGAATTGAGAACAATATAGCCTTAATTGCCTGGATTCTCCCAGCATATGAGAGATAATTGGTGGTCTAGCTTCTCACTCTAGAAGTGTTTTTTTCAATGAAAACCCTCTAATCACTGACTCTGAGCCTTGTAGTCATCAATGGGATACCCAAATAGGTCACTGCTAAGGTACCTTCACTCAGCCCCACTATAGAACTAAAAGCCTGTTTGTCATCATCTGAAATGCCACTGCAATACATTTTACTATTTGACTGATTAGGGAACAAACCAGAAATCTCAGAAAAGGTATTCAAGGCTCTCCTGGTAGCTAGAACAGAGTTGTTGTTTCCTTCAGAGAAAATGAAAAGATCATCTGCAAAGCATAGATGGGTCAGGTAAGGTTCCTTGCATCTCCGATGGTGGTTGAAGCTGCTATTCTGAACTTCCTTCTGATAAATACCATTCAAAGTTTCCATGCACAGATCAAAGATGCAGGGAGATAGGGGGTCTCCCTGTCTGATCCCTCTAGAGCTTCTGAAGTATCCACACAACTCCCCATTAATGGCCACTGAGAAAGAGGGAGTGGTATTCGGACCCAAGAGATAAATTTCAAGGGGAAGTTCATTGCTTGAAGGACAGAGAAAATAAAGTTCCAGTCAATGGTATCATAAGCCTTCCTAATATCAATCTTGAAAGTACATCTAGGGGGGAGAGATGATTTATGATAATCTCTAAGAAGGTCTTGAGAGAGAAATATGTTATCCGAGATCCTCCTATGAGGGATGAAGGCTGTTTGTTTGTTTGAGACCAGGAGACCGAGTATAGGTTTGAGACGGTTTGCAAGATTCTTGGTCATACATTTGTAGAGTGTATTGAATGGTCTTCCTTTGATGTGCTCAGGTTACCATGGGAGCCAAAATGTTGGTCTAAGGTGCATCATATAGGTTATGTTCAGTTTCTTTATTATTTTTTATTTTTATTTTTTTGAGTTCATTTAGTCCTTTTCTGGTTAATCATGAAAGTGAATGAAGTTGTTATATTTTCTCTTTTTAATTTAATGATGTAATACTTGGGACTTGTTACTTTTATGAGCAGGGATACCCTGGGAAGTTTTACTGTCCAAGGATGAATAGCATGAATAAACCCACATATGCTGCCATATGTACCCATTCACCTACAAAACCAGTTCTAATTTTTGTTTCATCTCGTCGGCAGACAAGGCTCACTGCTTTGGACCTCATTCAGGTGGGATCCAATACCATGCTTGAAATATAAATTATTCCATCAGTTAATGACCTATTTGTTTTGGGATTTTTTTGTAATTGAAGTTTTCAGCTTCAGACGAACACCCAAGGCAGTTTTTGAGTATGCCAGAAGATGCCCTACAGATGATTCTTTCTCAGGTCACTGATCAGAATCTGAGGCACACATTACAATTTGGCATTGGGTTACACCATGCAGGACTGAATGACAAGGACAGATCTCTGGTTGAGGAACTGTTTGCTAATAATAAGATTCAGGTAATTATCAATCATCATTTTTTTTTAAACATAGTAAGAACATAATTATTTCAAAAAAGAGACTATCTATACATTAATTTGATTGAATGCATTTCACTGTTCTTTTTTTCAATTTTTCTTTTGGGAACCATGGTAGGTGTTGGTGTGCACAAGTACATTAGCATGGGGTGTAAACCTTCCAGCTCATTTGGTCATTATCAAGGTGAGATAACGCTAGCTATGATGTGTGCCTATTTATCTTGAAAAATTTCATATCTAATTTACAAGAACATCTGGCAAGGAGGTTTCTTTTGAAAAAAACTTGCCATCAGCTATTGATTTTTTATGTGCATCCAATTATATGCCATCAAAGTTTATATTATTATTCACATTAGTAGAGCTCCTTTAATGCTTCACAGTAGCATTAGTTCATCTTTCTTATATTGTGCAAAAAATATGAAAAAAACCCTCGAGATAATTCATCAATACTAAAATCCTTGAAAACTGGTCTGGGTTCTATTAAAACAAGATTCTTTCTGATAATGAAAGACCCTTGACCCAGATTTTCTTCTTTGTGCCTAGCCTATGATCCCTTTCTTTCCCCTCTCTTCTAAATTTGATTATTAACAGTTGCAGAATTGACATCTCTCTCTCTCTTTCTCTCTCTTTCTCTCTCTTATACATTGACACAAACACACATTTAATTTTCCGACAGAATTGTGGAACACTTCCCAGTCGTCTCACTTAAATGTCTTCCCTAACTCATGAGCGAAGAATACCTTCACCTGCACGCACACATCCATTCAAAGATGTCCTTTGAATGATAACCACGACGTCCGATGAGTTCACGGTTTGATGGCATCTCTGATTGGAATGGTTTTTTGCAGGGTTGCAGCTTAGGCTTCTGATGTTCTATTTTGTGTTGTTATATTAAGCTACTGTTTCTTAACTTGATTTGAAAGAGTTTCTGATCAGGTTGGACAATCCTATTCAAACTGGGGAAAAGATGGACCTGTATATGCTGTTCGATCAATCAGTGCATGTTCTCTCTGGAGAACTTGGACCAAAGCATTTAAAATAATTAACCGGTGAATGTGCTTTCTACTTTCCAATGGCCCAGGACAGAAGGCTCATGGACTAATGTATGAGTTATCTGTTTTCACATCTGCAAACACAGTGCGCTCATCAGTCGGTGCATAATTCGCTTAGACTGGTGCATACGTTCTCTGCCCAAAATCAACTTTGAAACACCTGTTCAACCTTTTTCATAAAAAAGAACTTTTAATCAACCAAGTGTCCTAACAAACACTCAATTTTCCTATTCCTAACTCTGTGGTCACTTTGATCAGGCGCTAACATGGTGCACACAAACACATCTTGTCTTGAAGCACTTGAAAGGACTCAAAAGAAAAATTACAGCTTCATGAATGTTTTTAATGAAATATTATTATCAAAATAAAAATAATTATAAAAATAAATGTTTTTGTTTCATTATCAGCCAACAAGCCATAAAATACCTAACACTTCTGCCAGAGAAGGCACTGTGCTGGACCTTTCTCCTCTACTGCTATGTCTACCCAAGGCGTATGCTCAAATTGCTCGGATAATTACTTCAAGAGTACTCATTTCTGGACGCACTCCAACGATATAATCAAGTATTTCCTGTGGTCATAGAAAGAGAAATCCAGCTTTGAATAATTCTACTTTGACAGATACCTGTTCGCCAAACAATTCCGAGATAGAGACAGGTTTCCTCTTTGCCAATTTTAAGGGTAAGGCCACCATAAACTGTCTACCTTTTTATGCTAAATTTTTTTTTTTACCCTGGGTAAGATGGAAATTTTATAGATAAAACAATAATGTAAAAGGCTCAAGTGGGGGCATACCCCCACCATACAGAATAAAAGAGTCCATTATAAGCAATAAGGACTTTGACAAATAGCTAGCAAGCATAATTCTAAGAGTTACAAATGAAATGCAAAGCATCCTGTAACTGCAATCCATTAATATCCAGAACTTCCCACCATTTTATTTTAGCTACCTCTGCAGCTGTTCTAGACTTGCCATCGTGCAATCTAGTATTTCTCTTTGTCCAAATATGCCAAATGGCAGTAGAGGAGATAAATCTTGTAATTCTCTTTGCCTTAGCAGATCCCTGCAAATGTAAAAAGCAATCCACCAGCTGCCCCATAGAAACCAACTCTGGCAGATTCCAACCTAGCAGATCAGAGAATCATTTCCAAATAGAAGTAGCAAATGAACAGTACACAAACATGTGGTCAATGTTATCAGCCAGCAGCCATACAATTATGGCAAACAACTGCCACAATTAATCCTCTCTTCCTCAAGTTAGTTAGAGTAGGCAGTCTGTCATGGAAGAGCAGACAGAAAGTAATAGATACCCTTGCCCTTGATTTGTTCCAACACAGCTCAAACCAATTAATCGTTGATTGAACCCCTCTCCGAAGCTGAATGGCTGATTTGAAAGAGAAAGCACCCTTGTTCCATAGAATAGAATCCAAGCCACCATGAATAGGAATTGATAAAATAAAATTACTGAGTTGCTGCAAAATGGAAGAGGATAAGTTTGGTAAACTCCATCTACAATTGTTAACAAGACTACTTATCTTAGAAGTTCTGGGAAGATTAAGTTCTCTGTAGATTATATGAGAGAATCTTTGTATGAGGGTCTGGCCCTGGCACCAAGGATCATTAAACAGGCTTATAGAATCATCACAGCCAACTCTGAATGTAATGTGCTGCAACATAAACTGTCTAACTGCCACCATGTTCCTCCAAATACAAGACTGAGATGCAACAGGAATGGAGTTCCAGAAAGATGAAGTAGCAGTGTATCTGTATTTATACCAAGCAACCCACAAGCAGTCCTTAGATAATATCAACAGGAATGGAGTCTCAAACCAGTTTGCATGTAGCAATTTGATTAATATCACCAACCCATCTAATACTGAACCTCCTCCTTTTGGGCAAGTAACAACCTTCCAATTCAAATTATGCAATTTCCTACTATTATCAGTGGAACCCCATAGAAAATTTGTCATTTTCTTTTCTAATAACATCACAACTGCAGAGGAAAAACAGAAACTTAATAGCATGTGAAGAAGTGAGAACTGATCTAATAAGCTCCACCCTTCCTGCTAAAGAGAGATTCACACCATTCCATGAATTCAATTTTGCTGTTACCTTGTCAATCAAAGGAGCACAGGAACTTTTTTTAAGTCCATGACAGAGAAGAGGCAGGCCAAGGTAAGTCATAGGCAATGATCCAACTCTACAATAAAAAATTCTGGCCAACAAACCCTTCCTTCTAACAGTTTCGGAGAAGAATAAGATGCTCTTTTCTCTACTAACCTGCAGCCCTGATAATTGAGAGAACTGATGAATAGTAGAGCCTAGATTGTGACCAGTTCTAAGCTCTGCTTTCACCACAATTAATAAATCACTAGCAAATAGGAGGTGTGATATATTCAGTCCAGATCTAACTGAGTTTTTGCAAACTTCAATCCCACCATTCCTGACTTGTTTCTCCATAAGTGAAGAAAAATATTCAGTTATCATGGTAAATAGTAATGGGGAGAGTGGGCACCCTTGTCGTAGTCCTCTTCCAGGTTGAAAGAAACCTTGAGGAGATACATTCACAATAACTGAATACCAAGTAGAATGCAAACACTCCATGATCCATCCAATCAGTTTAGTTCCAAACCCCATGGCAGTCATAACTTGTTGCAGGAAACACCAATTCACTGAATCATAGGCCTTATGCAAATCAACCTTTAAAGCCATCACCCTTTCACACCTCTTATTTGAAACCCCCTGACAAGCTCATGTAACAAGATAACATTATCTTGGATAAGTCTTCCTTTCACAAAGGCAGACTGATCTTTCCCAATAAGAGTAGGGAGCACTCTAGCAATTCTATTAGCTATAATTTTAGAAATAATTTTATAGCAAACATTACACAAAGCAATAGGCCTGAAATCCGCAGGTTTTGCCCATTTATCTTTCTTTGGGATGAGAGTAATAAAGGAACTTGAGATACCTTTGTTCAGTTTTGAGTAGTAGAAGAACCACCGTACTGCTTTTGTCAAATCCTCCCCTACAATTCTCCAGTATTGTTGATAAATCTGGCACTAAATCCATCTGGACCAGGTGCTCTATCTGACCCCATGCTGAAAGCCACCTCCTTAATCTCCTCCATGGTGCAATGAGTTTCCAAAAAGTCAGCTTCAGAAGTAATTATTTTCCTAGGTTCCTTCAAATCTTGAGGTTGTTAATTTTGCTGCTTGGCTGCAAAGAAGTTCTTGTAATAGTCTACTAGAATAATCTTATCCTGATCAGTAGTCCAACAATTCATATCATCTTCGAAGGTCAGGATAGAATTAATGGTCCTGTAATAAGAAACTTTTTGATGAAAGAATTTAGTACACCTGTCTGTTTCCCTCAACCAACCATCTTATTCTTGACTTTTGAGCCATCAAGGATTCCTCATCAGCATTGATGAGATTCTGATTAAGAGGATCTGCCAACAGCTGAACTTGAATATCATCCAAAGTAATTCTGCTACTGGCCACTTGTTAATGAATTGAACAAACTGAGTCTTGTTCCATTCCTTCATAGCAACCTTCACTGCCTTTAGTTTAGAACATAACTTTTGTAAAGGGTTTCCCACTGTATTCTGATGCCACACTCAAGAGACTATATCTTCCACCATGGGTTGCTGATGCCAAACCTTCAAAATGGTTTAGGATCTTTAGCAACTTGAAAGTCTGTCAAAAGAACCATTCTATAATGGTCTGATAACCTAGCTGGAGATAACATGACTTTGGTGTTAGAAAATTCATAAACCAATCTGCACTAGCAAATGACCTGTCCAACTTTGCACATATCAATCTGTGTTGCCTATTTGACCATGTCCATCGTCCATTTATCATAGGAATTTCTCTGAGGCCTGAATCATCCACCATAGTATTGAAAGTATCTAACAATCTCTGTGGATATAAGTTGCCTCCCAGTTTATCACTTCTGAACGTGATTGTATTCCAATCACCCATCAGGATCCAAGGACCAGCAATCATGGTGGCATACTCTTGAAGAGTATTCCAAAGTCTTTTCCTATCTGCCTCCATATTTGCAGAACAAACACAGAAGCTTTTCTGAGTGGTGAGACATTTTACTTGCATCAAAATGCACTGCTCTGTCACACTTAGCAACATATTTCAAACACTTAACTATCCAACCCAATCCAAATTCAACCAAGAGGATTACAAGTGTAATTATTTATCCAACACCAAGAGGATCTAATTGATCTTGAGATCCTGTCAAATTTCTCCTCCTTTACTCTAGTTTCCAAAAGGAAAACCATGCTAAGAGAGGCTTGAGATATCCAATCTTTCACCACTACTGGGGCTATTCTAGCCCTTCATATTCCAACATCCTATCATTGAGGAAGTTGGGTGGAGCCCCACCTAAGGCTTGTTGACTCCTAGTCACCCTTTGGGTAACTTCAACAACTGCAAATTTCTTTTTATTCTTCCTATTCTTTGAAGAATTATTTTGATTGCATACCACAGCAGCAGTAGCTTTTGGAGACTGACCTTCATGCTGATCCATAAACTTCTCTTCAGTATCAATAGAATCAAAAGGGTTGTTCACTGCAACTACCTCTGCAGTTCGAGGTACCCCATAAATAAGAGGGTCAATAGAAGTAACAGTAGCATCAATAGAAGTCCTTTCCTGATTCTGAGGTGTCTTTTCCCTTATAGGACTGCTCTCTATCTCCTTCTCACTATGATCACGAACCATGGGAGATGATGTCATGGCTACCTATGTCTGTGGACGAACAGAATCCCCATCAGTTCTAATAGTTTCAGAATTTCCCTCTGCATCAACACCAGCATCATGTTCCCTTCTTTCATTATCTTCCTCTGCTACAAATTTCCCATTTTTCTTGACCTTCCACACTGATTTTTCCTTTGGCTTTGAATGGTTAACAATCTTCTTAGGGCATGCTCCAACAAGATGATCGATCGCATGACATGCACTACACACTTGAGGCTTCCACATATATTCAATAGTGGTAGAATGTGTTACCCCAGACAGCACAAACTCCAGCTTTTCTGGCAGATAATCATGAATATCCACCTCGACCATCACTCAAACATATGAACCTCTCTGGCAAGAGAATCTCATCCATAAAAAGAGGTTTAGAAAATTTGGAACAGATCTTAGAAACTTCCCTGGTACTCTGACAATGCATTGGTAGATCATGAATCTTAATCCATATTGGTACCGATCCCAGAATATCCTTCTGTAAGTTGAGATCCTTATGCCATTTCTTGATAATAATGGGCTGTCCCTTGTAGGTATGCACCCTTGACAACACCTTGTCCATATCACCTTCATTGCTGCGCCTGCTTTCCAAACTCGAGTAAGAAAACTTCTGAAAAAGGGGAAGTATGGTCATTTGCCCACCACATAGCCAGAGATCGAATTACTCCAATAATTCACTTCCTCTGCAACGTATGATTCTTCGAGCACCACTATCTCTTCTGTCCTACATTGTGGAAGGAATTCTAGGTTTGCGAAAGTCATAGATGTCATCTCGTTAAACAGGTTGCTCCATTGTTTACATGGGGGTGATCCCACACAGGAAGAACCTTTATCTTTATCTTTCAAGACTTCGTTTCAAACAAGAACATGACACCTTTTCGATACCTAGAACCGGGGGTGTTTAACCTTGCCCTATGATGACAATGTCGAGGATAGTCACAGGAAGGACCTTTATCTTTATCTTTCAAGACTTCGTTTCAAACAAGAACATAACATGCTTTCAACACCTAGAACCGTGGGTGGTTTAACCTTGCCCTATGATGACAATGTCGAGGATAGTCCTGGTTTGCAAACTATGTTTAATGTCCTTATTAAAGGGATGTTCCATGCCGATACATGACCAATAACTTTCATATTCTCTTTGTTGCCCTAAATCTCGTTGTTTCATACAATCTCGAACCCTAGCATACAAGTGGACAATCTTCGACATTGAATGGAGCTCTTAGATCTCATTGCTTTAAGCACCCCCACTGATTTACCTATTACAATTGTCAAAACAATGCTAAGAGCATGTGATTTGAAGGAAGAAGATAAAACTAAGGATGAGGAGTTGCATGATGAAGAAGATTATATTTTAGATTGAGTTCTTTGTTTCCTTGTTTTGTGTGTGTACTTTATGAATAGTTTTTAGTATTTATACTTTAGTGATTTTTGATGTAATTGTTTTAGGCCTTAGTATCATGTTTTCTTTTCTTTTTGATGTAATATTTTATGTGAGTATGAATTTCTCTATCTTTACCAGATTGAATATGTAATTGTTTATACGTCTCTCTTGATCATTCTATTATGATTTCATATTTAATATCTTGTTGTATACTCGAGTGCTTATTGTCAATTTGTGACAAAAAGGGGGAAAAAGGGAGAAACATTGAATGCATGAATTTAGGAAGAGATGAGATGATATCACATGACCTTGTGGTTATGGTTTGTCAAAGTATGTGTCTATTGGTTTATTGCTTTTTCTTTATTAATCTACACAGGGTAGCTCTTGTTTTTGGCATTGCAAAAACAGGTTTTTGAGTTGACAAAGCATTACTCAGCACGGTGGTTCAGAGCATTTGTCTTTTAGTCCTTTATTATGTGTCAAATGTATTTAAGTTTTATTGCTGTGGATTATATTACATTGATGAATGTTGGGACTAGTTTTTGTCACAAAATTTCCAAATGGGGAGGTTGTTAGGACTTAGTGTCATGAGTTGGACCAGTTGGTAAATTTCGTAGTTAAAACCCTGCCATTTTTATGTTTTTGTTTGAGTCGTGTTTGAGCTGAGCTTCAGAGGTTGATAATGTTTGAATTTAAAGAAGTCATGAGCGATCTCATTCACACACTTGGGACAAGGTAAACTAGTGTTAGGTCATAAAACAAAATTTTCAGAAACTTGATTTTATGTTTATTTTAAAGCATAGGACGTTGCTTTTGGAATTGGGATTTTCATAAATTGCAAAATAGAGAGCAAGTGGCACTGGTACATGTAACTTTCAAGCACTGGTACAAAACAGTTTTGGAATTCTATAATGTTAAGCATTGATATCCTTTCTAACATGCACCGATACAACTTGGTCAAGAAAATTTTACACGGATACATTTTTTCATATGAACTGGTACACCTCTCCGTAGACATGAAAACCAGATGCTTTTATTTTTAAAATATATCCTTATTTGTTTATATTTGCATGGAGATTTTCTTATTTGTATTAAAAAACTTAAGACTTCGATTTAGATTATTTTGTTTTCTAAACTCTATGTAAACAACCTCTTAGTGTGTTTAAGTCTCTTTCACATTTTCCACGTCTCTCTTACATTATTTTGTTTTCTACTACATATAGCTTTTGTTTGGTTTTCAGGTGTTGTTGCATCAGTTTTGTTAGCTTCTTCGTGATTATTTACACATCTATACATGAGTGTTAGCTTTTATATGCGAGCATCCATTTATCACTTGTAAATTGAGCTACGTGGATTATCAACGTTTCATACACTTTAGGGAAAGGCTGGAGATTTGGAAACTTGGGTGTCGAGCCTTTTTGGGTTGCATTAGTCAGCCCCAACCACATGGTGCACATATTGTCTGTAGGATAAATCCTTGTTGAACCCTTGCATTATGTACACATTAGGAATTGGATCTGTGCTAACCATTTTTGTGTTTTTCTTCTAATGCATAATCTTATCATCCCAACATGAGAGTCCAAGTATGTGCATATCATGCATTGCATCCCCTAGAGTAGCATCTAATATTCATCAACTTTCTGTTGAGATTTGGCTTACAATCTTGTGAAGAAAGGCGCATCAAGGGAGTCGATAGTATTGACAGATAGTAGCGACTGAACTTTGTAGAGCAGGCCTAAGTCTAGAGTGTGCAACTACTGTGTCAGGTCGAGTCGCCAAGAGTAAGTCAATGTCACAGTATCAGGTATATTACTTCTTCTTGTTCATAGTGGATTGGCTAGCCTGAGGAGGATTGGCTCCATGGTCCCTATCTAGGGTTTTCCATGTAAAAATTCTCTCTCTTTGTTTTATTTACATGCTTTGTGTGATTGTTTTCCACTAAAGTAAGTTAAATTTAAAATGAGTTAAAAAGAGCGAATGGGACCTATATACTCCCTCCTCCAGGTGTCTTCCATATCTGAGAACCAATTGAGAACTCCAGCTTGTATACTCTCAGAGTGGGTCGAAGTGAAAATGTGTGCGGAGGTAGTTGGCAACTTTCCTAGAGAATAATTAACTTTTAAAGTTGCACACAACTGCACCTTGTTTCAGACTTTCAGCGACATAACAACAAAGGCTCCCTTCACATACATGAATGTTTCAACTTCCTAACAATAAAATCCCAAATAGTTTGTGAATGTTTCAACTTCCTAAAAATGTTTTTTTCCCCATCACATGCATTTCTTGACAACTTTGTCTCTGCTTTATTTTTGGAAAATTTCTTGCACAGCTCCAAAACACTTTTAGATATTCAGTGGCCAATAAATCCTTACCCTGAGTCACTGACAGTGTCGCAAAAGGAAAAAAATTGTTTGCAGCCTAAACTAAAATGAGATTGAACTGGGATGTGCCGAGAAATCATGCAATAAGAACTGAGTCTTTCTTCAGATTCACGAATCTGATCCGAGCTGGAGATATTCAATGTTTACAGCCCTATTTACATGTTAAATATCTTTTAAAACATAAGGTGCTGTTTAAACCGCCTGAGATAGCCAGCTTCTTTTATTGGCTTTAATACATACCCATCTGCCCTTCAGATCTCAAATAACTCTCAACTTATTTCAAAAACTACCCTTTCTGCATTTGGCAGTGACATTAGTTAGTCCTAGTTACAATCTAAATCAATCATTTTCCTTTAAAAATTTGAATGCACTTTATGTGGATCTTGTAAAATTTCTGTATATGTACATGCAAGTAGCTGTGTGGCTGATGCTCTTTATCTTCCATTTTAAGGTCTTCTTTATCCCATATTTATTCTATACTATCTTTGTATTCAAGGAACTGCTTTTTACAGTGCTGATCCTTATGAAATATGGCAAAAAGTGGCAATCTACTCTCAATGACTCATTAATGCTCATAACTGACTGTCACGCACCTTAGCATGTGCTTATCTTTAGGATTTATTTTATTTTTATTTTATTTTTTTACTGAACATAAAGTTCTGATGCAGGGAACAGAATATTATGATGGAAAAACAAAGCGATATGTTGATTTCCCTATCACAGATATCTTGCAAATGATGGGTCGTGCAGGTCGGCCTCAATATGATCAACACGGGAAAGCTGTCATTCTTGTTCATGAACCCAAAAAAAGCTTCTATAAAAAGGTCATTTAAATAAACTATTTACATAAATTTATATTTCTGGTGCAAGAGTATTTTTTACACAACTGAATGACTGGTGTTCTATTTGCAGTTTCTTTATGAACCATTTCCTGTTGAGAGTAGTCTGAGGGAGCAGTTGCATGATCACTTCAATGCTGAGATAGTTTCTGGAACAATTTGCCACAAAGAAGATGCAGTGCATTATCTCACGTGGACTTATTTGTTTCGTAGATTGGTATATTTTGGTCACCTCTATTAAACAAGTATATCAGATAATAGGACTTTATGTAGTCTAGAATTAAGTTGGCGTTCACTAGATATTTACTAACCTGCTAGTCTCAAAAGGGACCAATCCTGCAATGAAGCAGTGCTTTCTCTCAACAACCTTGACATTCAAGTCTGTCATCTATTATTTAGACTAGAATAAGGTTTTACCAATCACTAAATCATCTTTATGTTATTAACATGTTTCACTTGTCAACATCCACTTTCACACTATAAAAGTCATCATGTGATAAAAGAAAAAAGAACCTTTCTAAGTTTATGGTAAATGTCCTTAGATTACAAAGTCTTTGATCCATTTTGCAAGTATTCGGAGTGTAGGATTTTTTGAGAAGAAGAATAATCACTCTTTTTAAAATTCAAGAGAGACAATTACAAGATAAATAGTAGAGAAAGGCCACCAAATTAGGAAGGCCACAAAATCAGCCATCAAATTAGAAGGCCACAAAATCAGCAAAGCTCTAGGCTAGAAAATAGGAAACAAAATAAAATCAAAATATAGTAATTTCAGATTTGCACAAAATAGAATTTCCTAATTTATTCCCTAGAAATTCGACATCCCCCCTCAAGTTGGAGCGTAGATATCTATCATGCCCAACTTGCTTACAAAGAACTCAAAACTAGGTCTGAAAAGTCCTTTGGTGAGGATATCGGCTATTTGTTGAGTAGTAGGGACAAAAGGCATGCAAACAACTCCACTATCAATCTTCTCTTTTATGAAGTGTCTGTCAATCTCTACATGCTTCTTGTGATCATGTTGTATTGGATTTTGAGCAATACTTATGGCAGCTTTGTTGTCACAATACAATTTCATTGGCATGTTCACCGGTATCCGCAGCTCTTCAAGAATTATCTTCAGCCATAGCATCTCACAAACTCCATTAGCCATAGCCTTACATTCTGCCTCAGCACTGCTCCTAGCAACCACATTCTGTTTCTTGTTTCGCTATGTGACCATATTTCATAAGTACAGTATCCTGACGTGGATCTCCTGTCAATCACTGAGCCTGCCCAATCTGCATCAGTGTATTCCTCTATGTTCTACTGTGTGATCTTCTGGAAGAGTAAACCCTTGCTTGGTGTACTTTTCAAGTATTTGAGAATCTGATAAACTGCTTCAAGATGTTTCTCGTAGGGTGAGTGCATAAACTGGCTTACCAAACTCACAACAAAAGCAATATCGGGCCGTATATGTGATAAGTAAATTAACTTTCCCACCAACTGTTGATACCGAGTTGTATTCACTGGATCACGTTCCTTGTCATCTCCAAATTTCTGATTGGGATTGATTGGAGTGTCTGCTAGCTTACATCCACTCATCCTAGTCTCCTTAAGGAGGTCAAGAATATACTTTCGTTGGGAGACAACAATTCCTTTCTTCGACCGAGCAACATCCATTCCAAGAAAATACCTCAGAGGGCCTAAGTCCTTGATCTCAAATGTTGGTGAGAGGGAAGTCTTCAATCGGTTCATCTCAAATAAGTCATCTCCAGTGAGAATTATATCGTCTACATACACAGTCAGTATCACTATCTTCCCATGTTGTGAATGTCTTATAAACAAAGTATGATCACCTTGCCCTTGAGTATACCTCTGACTTTAAACAAACGGAGTGAATTTCTCAAACCAGGCTCTTGGTGATTGTTTTAACCCATATAAGGACTTCTTCAGTTTACACACCTTTGTGCCAAACTTTTCACCAAATCCTGGAGGTGCATCCATGTATACTTCTTCCTCCAGGTCTCCATTGAGAAATGCATTTTTTATGTCCAACTGTTGTAGAGGCCAGTTACAATTAGCTGCAAGTGACAAAAGAACTCTTACAGAGTTTAGCTGTGCGACTAGGGCGAATGTCTCCAAGTAATCAATGCCATAGGTCTGAGTGAATCCCTTGGCAACCAATCGAGATTTATACCATTCTAGAGAGCCATCAGATTTATTCTTGATTGTAAACACCCATTTGCTCCCTACAATTGTCTTTCCTCTTGGTAGATCAACTAACTCCCACGTGCCTTTTTTTCAAGAGCTTTCATCTCCTCGAAGACAGCCTCGTTCCACTCAGGAACTTTCAAAGCATCCTGCACAGTATTAGGAATCTCCATACGAGACAATTGTGAGGTAAAAGCCCGAAAAACAGGTGAGAGATTTTCATATGACACATAATTGGACAATGGATGTTGGGTGTAAGACCTCACACCCTTCCGGACAGCAATGGGAAGTTCAGAATCATCGAACTCAGAATTGGAACTAGACTTGAGTTTAGAACTAGATGACTCAGAACTCGAAGATGAAATGGACTGAACATGAGGTAAAAACTCGGTAAGGACATTACCTGGAGGGTTTACGGATTCTGGGCAGTGCAAAGGATTGGAAGACCCTTTCTTTTGAGTTGTCCTCTGTCGCGAGTAGACAAATGTCAAATGGTACCAACGCTGTGGTTTTTTTTCCTGTTTCTCCTTCGTTAGTCGTCATAGGATCATGAACATCATGAGATGGCACTGTAGGAAGACATGCCTTTTTAGTATCCAAAAAGCTCGACTCACTTTCTCCTGATATAATAAAGCTTGGGTTTTCAGGTTGAATAATCAAAGTTGGAGAAGGATTATTTTGCGAGTCTTCAGTTTGGAAAAAATCATGAAAAACAGCCGAATCTTTGTTTTGGTTCCCCCCCTTGAAGATGAGGCGTGAAATAGGAATGTAATTCAAAAAATGTAACATCCATGGTAACAAACATTTTTTTGGAACTGGGTTCAAAACATTTATACCCCTTTTGAGTGGGAGCATAACCAACAAACACACATTTTGTGGCTCTGGGTTCAAGTTTTCCTCGATTATGACTATGAATATGAACAAAAGCAGTATAACCAAATATCTTTAGTGGTAAAGAAGAAGAAAGTCGATTTGTTGGATAAAACTTATGAAAAACATCAAAAGGTGTTTCAAAGCTTAAAACCTTATTAGGCATTCTATTTATGAGATATGTAGCAGTAAGAACGGCTTCACCCCAAAGATATTTAGGTATCTGATTGGTAAAAAACAATGCCCGAGCTACTTCCAATATTTGAATATTTTTTTGAAATTGTGTTTGTACTATGATGTAAAAATTTTTGAAAATTGTTTCCACTTCAGATTTTTCCTTCATCAAATAAACCCAATTTAATCTCGTGTGATCATCAATAAAGGTCACAAACCATTTTTTGCCAGAATACGTAGATGTTCTACATGGGCCCCAGATATCACTATAAATCACAGTAAATGGAGTAGTTGGTTTGTAGGGTTGGGTGGAAAAGGATGGACGATGATGTTTAGCAAACTGACAAACTTCACATTGAAAAGAAGATGGACTATTATTCCGAAATAAATTGGGAAACAAATATTTTAAATACTGAAAACTAGGATGGCCTAACCTATAATGCCATAACATAATATCATTATCTTTCGAAATAGAAATAGAAAAAGAATTTAAGCAAGTACTTTGGCATCGTCTACTTGAGTTAGGTCCATCGTCAAAATAATAGAGTCCATCTTTTTCCTTAACACTGCCAATCATCCTCCTCGTGGTCAATTCCTGAAACTCAGAATAAGAAGAGTAAAAATTTGCTTGACACTGATGATCAGAGGTAATTTTACTGATGGACAACAAATTGCAAGACAAATTGGGAGCGAGGAGCACATCATGGAGGGTTAATAGCGAAGTGAGTTTGATAGTTCCTATCCCGGCAATTACCAAGAGTGAACCATCTTCAATTTTGACCTTTTTATTGCCTGCACACGGACTATAGGATGAGAACAATTTGGAGCAACCAGTCATATGATCAGTTGCGCCAGAATCCATTATCCAAGAATGAACAAAGTTAGGAATAACACCTAAAAACGCAGTAGCAAGAGAGTTACCCTTCTGTACCAAAGAACAAGACGGAGTTGAGGACAATTTTGGAGATTAAAACAATTTGTACAGGTGCTCTAATTGCTCCTTGGTAAAAGGGACTGCATCCGAGTTGGTAGAAGGCTCCGGAGTCTCTTCAGCATTGGCTTGGTAGGCGCGACCGTCACGTTTGGATTTTGGCTTCCAATTTGCTAGTTTACCATGAAGCTTCCAACACGTCTCCTTCGTATGCCATGCGTTTTTGCAATGGTCGCACCACGGTTTCTTACGCCCGTCATTGTCAGAATCAACACCTCTTGACACAAGCGCAGAGCTCTCCTGTTTCAGGTTGAAACCAGGTTCGGTGTTGCGCAACATGATTTTTCTCCTTGACTCCTCACGTCTAACTTCAGAAAAAACTTCCCGAATAGAGGGCAATGGATTCCTGCCGTGAATGCGGCTTCGGACCTTGTCCAAACTCTGATTAAGGCCAGCTAAAAACATGTAAACCCTGTCGTTTTCCTCTCTCTTCTTGTGGCGAGCATAGTCGTTCGAATTCTCCCAAACATCATCATAGCACTGATCAAGTTCTTGCCATAACGTTACCAATTCATTGTAATAAGTAGTAACATTGCGATCATTCTGCTTGGATTTCCAGAGTCGAGTTTTCAACTCAAAAATTTGAGAAGAATTCTCTAGGTTCGAATAAAGATCTCGAACAACCTCCTAGACATCTTTAGCAGTGGGAAGAAATAGGTGAGGTTTTCCAATGGCAGGTTCCATGGAATTGATGAGCCAAGCAATAACAAGAGAATTTTCGGACTGCCATTTTTTTAGATTAGGGTCACCAGTAGCAGGTTTCGATATTTTGCCGGTCAAATGCCCAATTTCGCCTCTGCCATTGATCGCCAACTTTACGGACTGAGCCCACTCGAGATAGTTGTGCCCATTGAGTTTTGTAACTGAAAGATAAAGGACTGAATCTTGAGAATTGTAATCGGCAGATAATATTGGGATTGGGCGGAATGGTTTCGGAAGTATCGGAAGAACCGGAAGAGACGGTAGGATTTCTTTCGGCGCCGGTCATCTTTGACTTATACGACATCATCAGAAGAAAGAAGAAAATAGAAAAAGAGCACGAGGCTCTGATACCATGTAGGATTTTTTGAGAAGAAGAATAATCATTCTTATTAAAATTCTAGAGAGACGATTACAAGATAAATAGTAGAGAAAGGCCACCAAATTAGGAAGGCCACAAAATCAGCAAAGCTCTAGGCTAGAAAATAGGAAACAAAATAAAATCAGAAATAGTAATTTCAGATTTGCACAAAATAGAATTTCCTATTTATTCCCTAGAAATCCGACACGGAGTATGCTCACAACTTTTTGGGAACAATTATGCTTTCTAGTATCATTACAGTAATTATTCTAGACATCAAAATGAGATATTTGTTAGGAAATGGATTAAATTTTGTCTCGAAAGTCTAAGTGTAAGCGTTACACATTAAGGTGTATGTTGTCACAGTCTTGAGGTCATACATCCCAGAAATTTTAAATTCAGTGATGATAATTTGAAAAATTCTCCATATTGGGTCATCAAGTAGGAGGTCATTCGTCCCAAAGTGATTTTACTTATGAACTCTTGTGGTAGTGGAATATCATTCATCTTTTATTTCTTTATCTAGTGGGAGGGAATAGTAGGAAGAAGGAAAGTGGGGGAGAAAGAGGGGGTGGAGAGAATTTTCATTGCTAAGCGGACGGAAGGAGGGAAAGTACAATAGGGGGAGTTTTATTTGGGCCATCTATTATTTTGTTTCCCCCTTCCGTTTTTCACCAAAATGTCAATAGAAACGATGAGGACACCTTTTCTTTCATGTTTTTCACCATCAAACATTGCCCTTGTTATTATCTATAAGGAATACGAATATAATGCTAAAATAACATCCATTTTGTTCATTCATCTTTTCCTTTCGGCTCAAGTAAGCAGATGAAGGGAAAGGCAGTTTCCTTTACGAAGGCTAATCTTCTACATACCTCCTATCTTCCCTCTCTCTCAATTTTTTATGGCTCCAACCATTTGGAGCAATAGGATGTATATGTTGTATCCTGGGACTTTTGTTAAATTTACAGATATTGTACAGAAGTTTAAACTCATGGTTATTATATTATCATGACCATCTCTAATTAAGTATTGTTGTGATGGCCTCTGCTGTTTTACTGAATTGTTGGGATAGAGAATATGGCAATAACCAAATCCAGAAAACAAGTTATTGAACATAAGACCTAATGATTAGCATTGCCTACACAGTGACTTAATTATACACTGCTAGTCCAAAAGATTGCTAAGATCACTAATTTCTAATGGTTTTAAACATGGCATTTCTAGTCGAGATAAAAAAATTGAACTCTCGAAAACAAAGAAGGAAAAGAAAAGAAAACCATTATCGAGCAAGTTAGCAAAAATCAACCTTGTACCACCAGTTGTATGGCTTCTGTATGATGATGATGCGTGTATCAAGCCTGCATAGCATGTTCCATCTAAAGTTAAATTTTTTTTTTTAAAAGACGTATTGTAACTAAATATGTATGTCACAAGTATGTTGTCACTATTGAACTGAAAGGTTTTATAGTTGACACTGCAGAATCTTAGATCATGGAGTGTTCATAGGTTGTTTGGTGTGTGTATGTGTGTGTGTGTGTTTGTCTTTGACCTTTTCAGTGCTGAACATGCAAAGAAGGCATGGCTACAACATGAATGATATTAATATGCTATCAGAAATAGATGTATTGCTTCTTTGCAGAAGTTTCTTACAAATATATTCATGTTACAGATGGTTAATCCAGCTTACTATGGCTTAGAGGATACTGAACAAGGAATTATAAGTTCTTACTTGTCGAGGTAATTATATAACTGCATCATCTTATGCAATAGGTTTTGTTAGGATGCTCCATTCCCCTCAATGATACTGCCATCTATGTCACCGCTTTGTCAGCCTAGTAGAAAGCACATTTGAGGATTTGGAAGACAGTGGATGCATCAAAATGAATGAAGACAGTGTCGAGCCTATGATGTTGGGTTCAATAGCATCTCAGTATTACCTTAGCTACATGACTGTATCAATGTTTGGTTCAAATATAGGACCAGATACATCACTTGAAGTAAGTAAAATTCCCAAAATATGGTAATTCAGCTTCTTTTTTTCCCTTTTAACTATGTCACATATCATATGTTCTTCATTTTTTTCTGGTTCTAGGTTTTCCTTCATATACTTTCTGGTGCTTCTGAGTATAATGAGCTTCCTGTGCGGCATAATGAGGTAATTTTGTAATTATGATAGGCCTGTATTTTTATTTAATTTTTTTTATATGTTGATGACTACAGGAACAGAAGTATGGCAGCTTTAGTAAAACTTGTAAAACAAGATATTTTTCTGTACCTTACATATAATTGGGATGGAAAAAGTGCAGTGATATGATATGACGTTCACCATCTCTTGGTAACAAACAAAAAGGTTTCTTTTAGGTCACATTTGCTTTTGCTTGTATTGCTTTGGTGTCTTTTCTCTTCCCTAGGTTTTCATTTTTCAAATATGACTGCAGTTGTTACTCATGCCCCTAGAAATGGAAGCATGGTTGCTTGGTGGTGTTCAATTTACTTAATCAAGTTCTGTGTTACATTAATGCATTTATTTTTATTGGATATGAGTTAATGGGCTTAATGCTACATGAGTTATTCAAAATACCACACCCAGCAGTGAGAAAGCTAGAACTTGTGTATTTGAGGGATCGAAAACTACTAATTCATACATAGCCATCGAACCTGCCCAATCAGCAACCAGAGCTTTATGCATTATATGAACAGAAAGTAAACGACTGAGATCATTCAATACATAAACTATATCCACGATCTCAATTTTAAAATTATCCCACATCACAGTTAGATAAATCAACTTCAGCTATCCAAGAACTTGTATGTTCTTAGGACATCAAGAGTGCATGATTATCTATATCAGACTAAAATAATTAGTTTACTAGAAGTTCAGTTGGCTCAACTTCCTGTATCTCTGGTTTCATCTTACTAGATCCAATATATAATTCCTTTGAGCAAGTAAGATCCCCTTTCAAGATATAACTGCTTTTTTGCTCACAAATACCAATGATTACATAGGTTTTTCATATGGAATTGTCTGCTCGAATCAGGTTTTTGGTCATTTATGCCATTAGTATCACCACGTATAATTAATTGGTTCACGTTTGCAATTAAATAATTGTTTCTCATGTGATCTCATTGATACAGAACAATTAGGTGTGCTTTTCCCCTACCGATAAGCAGACACCATAATCTCTACTTATTATTAAAGCAGTTCATCGAGGACTTTCAATTCATAGATTTTCTTGTCAATCAGTACATTTTGTGTAAACCATGCAGAGAAACATAGTTGAGTCTCATAGTGACGCTTATATTCACTTCGTACATTTGATAAGCTATTAAAAAAAGAAAAAGCATAAAATTCAGAAATTATCAAAAAATAAAAATAAATAAATAAATTGTACTAACACTTTCAAGTTACAAACTGTAGTCTCACGCGGCTAGGTATTGTTGACACTAGAATTGTGTAATTGTAACCTATGTCAATACCAGACAGAGGTCATGTATTTATATTAATGAGAAAAATTACTAGGAGGACCAAATTACCCTTAATGGTCAATTACATCAATTAAGACATAAAAATGCATAATAAAGTACGAAAATAAAGAAATAAATGACGACATTCCAACACTCCCCCTTAAGCTGGCACATAGATATCAACCAAACCAAGCTTGCCAATAGAAGTGCGAAGGATTGATGGACTAAAAAGTTTGATAAGAACATTTGTAACCTGTTCTCCCGAAGAAACAAACGATGAAGTGATGATCCCATGACAAACCTTTTCTCTTAGAAAATGAACGTCTATCTCAACATGCTTTGTCCTCTTATGAAGAACCGAATTAGAAGCAAGTTGAATAGCCAACTTATTGTCACAATGTAGAATAGAAGAAGTCTTCTCAGGAAATCCCAACTCCCCAAGAATAGAGCAAAGCCATATAATCTCACATGTACCCAATGTCATGGCTCTGTACTCTGCCTCTGAGGAGGAACATGAAACAACAACTTACGTTTTCCTTTTCTAGGAGATGATATGACACCCGCGAAAAGTACAAAGTCCAGTAGTAGAGCGTCTATCCAAGCTCTTCCATAATCCGAATTAGTGTAGCCCTACAATCCTCCAGATTGAGGTCCTGCGTTATAAAATAACCCAAGTCCAGGGGAAGACTTAAGATACCGCAAAATGTGATACACTACATTCAAATGGGACTAACAGGGTCGATGCATAAATTGACTAACTCTCCCAACAACAAATGATATATCCGGTTTGGTATTGGCTAAGTAAATGAGACGACCTACCAAACGCTGATACATAGACAGATCTTTCAAAGGATCACCAGAATCAGCTACAAGCTTCAAATTAGGAACCATAGGAGATGAGACTTGTCTGCACCCAACCATCCTAGTATCCTTAAGTAGATCCATATCATACTTTCTCTGTGAGAGAGAAATCCCATGACGAGACCTGGCTACTTCAATGCCCAGAAATATCAAAGTTGACCAAGGTCTTTCACATCAAATGCCTTTCCCAAATCAGTCTTAACTTGTGTAATCCCAACCGAATCATCTCCAGTAATAATAATATCATCAACATACACAAGCAAGATCACACTTTTGCCAGATGAATCCCGTCTGATGAAACAAATATGATCAAACTGACACCTGATAAATCCAAATCCCATGACCACCTCATTAAATCTATAGAACCAGGCTTGTGGTGACTACTTCAACCCATACACAGACTTCCAGAGATGACAAACTTTCCCAACATACGCCCCCTCACCATGAAAGCCACGTGGAGAATCTATGTAGATGACCTCATCAAGGTCCCGATGAAGAAAAGCATTCTTCACATCAAGCTGGTGAAGCAGCCAAGAGAAAGAAGCAACCAAGGAGATCAATAAGCGAATAGTGTTGAGTTTAGCAACTGGGGCAAAGGTAGCACTAAAGTCCTTCTCCGGAATCTGAGTAAAGTCCTTCACAACAAGACGAGCTTTGTACGTGTCCACTTACCATCCACCAAGAATTTAAGTGTATACACCCACTTACAACCAACTGTCTTAGTCCCTTTAGGCAAAGGGACCATATACTAGGTCTTGTTACATTGCAAAGCATCCATTTCACATTGCATAGCCTCAACCCAATGTGGAACCTATAAAGCCTCAGAAACATTCCATGGGATCCGAGAGAAAGACGTAGCCATAACAAAGGCTCGATAAGAATCTGATATGCTCTGATAAGAGACAAACTTGGAAATAGGATGTTTAGTAGCACAAGTATATCCAAAGTGATAAGGTGGCTTACGCTCTCGAGTGGGATAGCGAGGCACATGGTCTATGGCAACAAAATCATCATCTGCACGCTCATCAGTAGGTTTAACAACAGGCTCAACAACATGTTCAATTGAATGAGAAGTGTTAGTAGGTGTACATGAGGAGGATGGCAAAGTTTTAGAAGGGATATGTGAGCACGGGCGACGAGTATATACCTGCAAAGGTTTTGTAGTTGGAGAAATAGAGGGTAAACAATCTGTGAGTCCTTAGTTGGTGTAGTTGAATGATGCACAGAAGTAAAGTCACCAAAGAATGGAACATTTTCGTGAAATGTGACATCTAAGGAATGATCCGTATGACGTGTGACAGGATCATAACAGCGATACTCTTTGGACATATTAGAGTATCCTACAAAAATGTAGCGCATAGCTTTATTATTGAGCTTAGTGCGAGTAGGAGAAAGTTGTTTTCTTGGAGATCAAGGCAGTAGAGAAATGTCTCCGAGAGCATGGAGTCAAAGTTAGATCAAGACAGAATATCTATTCCTTGAAAGAAGGAGAAAGCAAGAGCGAATCGAGAACATAGTTAACCAGCCCGTGTAGGTGAACTTTTTCGATACTCTTTTGAATGGTAGTCGTATTTTGGTTGAGGCCAATTTGACAATGTTTTATAAAAAAGTTTAGCATGACAAAGCGTCGAAAACATGCCCCGTAGATTGAGGGTGAGGGGTTTGGGTATGCTCAACCTGAGAGAGCCAGTGATGCTGTTGCTTTGTCGGTTGAAGCAGAGCAGACTATTGTTGAGATGCAATAGGTTCATGCTGATGTAGATGAGTTCATCTTGGAGACGAACAAGAAGATTTCCACCATCATGGAGGATGTTCTGTCCTTGACAGAAGTCTTCAAAGCCAATTTGAAGGACGTGAAAGACGAGCTTGCTCTTCATAATTAGACGGTGCTGGGAGATGCACTACCTTCGTAGATCAAGGTTCCAAAACCCAAGCCTTTCTATGGGACGTGGAACAGGGCTTTTCGTGTGCTAGAGGTGGAGCGGGTTACCGTCACTTCCATGCATCTATCGGGTGACGCCAAAGCAATTACAACCAAACACACGTGGAATTACAGGAAAAAGGATCTTATCAGGATAAATAAGCCGTAACAGAGCTTTATTCTGAATTGCCTAACTTGGAGTACGATTTAGGAGAAAATTTGACTTTAAAACAGCAAGTGCTAATAAGATTGAGGAACCTGTGTTCCCCTCAATAAACAACTAAGCACTCTTATGAGACTTCTGATTTTTCTCTTAGTAACCCCATTTTGCTCAGGATTATATGGGACAGTGAATTGTTGAAGGATACCCTACTGGTGAAGACGAGATAGAAATTCATTTGAGATATATTCTTTAGTATTATCAGATCGAATCCCTTTAACAGCAACATTGAATTTTGTTTTGACAAGTTGTAAAAAACGTGTAAAAAGTGGTAACACATCAGATTTTTTATGAAGTAGATAGTGTATATCTCGAGTAGTCATCGATAAAAGTTAGAAGTTACGTAATATCTATGACTAGAGAAAGTTGTAATAGGAGAAGGACCCAGACATCAGAGTATTAGGTCAAAAACACAAGGACTTCAATGCATGCGAGATATGTAATTATTTCTAGTATGCTTAGATAAAGAGCAGACAACACATTGAAAATTTGAAGAACTGCATGCTTTTATTAATTTAGGAAACAACATACATAGTTATTGAAAATTTACGTGTCCTAAACGATCATGCCACAACTGTAATATCTGAAAGGAGAAAACATAATGGCCTAAATCAGGCAACACACTAGCATGAAAACTGGAAATTGAAGTTGGAATTGATGGAGGATCCCCAAAGTAGTAGAGGCTGTCGTGCTCATATCCCCTGCCAAAAATCCTCCTCGTACGTAGGTCCTGAAGATAACACCAATTAGACAAGAAACAACACCACAGTTAAGATTGCTTGCTAAGCGGTTAACAGATAACAAGTTCATAGCAAGATTAGGCACAAGTAAAACTGAGAGTAAAGTAATGTCTCCAGAGATGCGTATATCGCCTTTGCTGAGAAAGGAAATAAAAGTCCCATTAGCAAGGTGAACATGTTTATGGAAGCGTTAGGTAGGTGAAATAAATAGCTCATGCTCACCTGTTATGTGGTTATTAGCACCAGAATCCAGAACCCAAGTAGAAGGAGTGTCAGCTGTGCGAACATGATATACTCGAGGAATACCTGTGGAAGATGCAGTCATAGCAGTAGGCTCACTAATAGGATCCTGACAATTACCCAGCAAATGAAGAATCTAATCCATCTTTGAACAGATAGCTTATTCAATCCTGGCATTCAGATCATCAAGAACAGAAGAATCAGTAAGACCCTCAAGAATAGCAGCAACACGCGCTTTACCCTTCTTATTCTCCAACTCTGGATATAACTTCTAGCAGGTGGACTTTGCATGCCCCTCTCCTCTACAATGCTCACAAACCATCTTCTTCTTCTCAGGATGTTTGCTCCTAGATGAAGCAGAAGAAGAATATGGAAAACGATTCCTTGTATTGGCTACAAAGGCCATCTAATCAGCTGCAAAAGAAGTCTTAGAAACCAAAGCAGATGAGGATGTAAGCTTGAGGCGCTAATCACGCTTCTCAACCAATGCATACACTTCAGCTAATGGAGGAAGTAATGAAGTGTTCAAAATCTATGTCCGAGGAAGCTCAAAATCAGCATGCAAACCCATCAAGAACTAGTACACCTTCTGCTTTTCGTCTCGAACTGTAAAGGATGCTACAGCCAGCGAGGTAAGACCCTTTATATCAGCTAAGGGATGATACGAAGCATACTCTTCCCATCTCTGAGTTAGATAACTATAATAAGTCAACACATAATCAGTGCCTTGAAGCGCATTCGAGATCTCCTTATAGAGTTCAAATACCCGAACCTCATTGTGTGAATGAGATTACATATCAAACTTAGCCTTCCACATGCCAGGAACTGACTCATGATACTGAAAAATCTCATAGACTCTCGGCTCCATAGAATTGAACATCCATCCCAGAATAGTACAGTTGTCCACAAACCACTGACTGAAGGTTGGATCAATTTCCTTTGGTGTTGGAACATTCTCTAGGATCCAATCAATCTTTCCTTTGGTGCTACTGAACAAATGGAACGATCTAGCCCATGATGAAAAATTCCGGCCATTGAGTAATTGTGCCGTAACTTTCTGTGAGGGTGAATGGTTTGAGCTCATCAAATCAGATGATGTGCTCTTCACTTCAACAATTTTTCCGTCGAACATTGCTCACCAAATCAACAATGATAAACCAACAATTACGGACTGATAAAATAACTAAATCAACCCGTAAATAGAATAATAAATAGGATAACCAAATCAGTCCACAAAAGCTACCAATCGGCCAACAAAAAATTAACCATTATTCCGTCAAACATTGCTCACCAAATCAACAATGATAAACCAACAATTACGGACTAATAAAATAACTAAATCAACCAGCAAATAGAATAATAAATAGGATAACCAAATCAGTCCACAAAAGCTACCAATTGGCCACCAAAAAATTAATGGAGCAACAACAAATAAATCTCTAGATCACAAGAGATGAAAAGGGATGAAGAATACCTTCAATTGCATACAAAACAATGAAGAAAACACTTTCAAATACCCAGAAAACAGCCGCTGCTCTGAACGATTGAAAATTATGTATCAACAATCTATCACAACACAGTTAGACAATAAGAGTCCCTTTATTCAAGGAAAATTAGTCTAGAAATTTAAGAGGAAAAAACTCCAAAAATCTGCCCTAAAACAAATTTATTGCTAAAAAAGCCCTAGAAGGGAAAAAGGGGGCTGCACCCTTAAAGGGCCCACTCTAGGGGTTTGCAAGGGTTTGGTCGCCTGGGGTGTGCGAGCCAGGTGATGGTGTCAAATTGGGTGGCGGTAGGCGGTGGTGAGGTTTTCTAGATTTTTCGATAGAAGGCAGAGAGAGAGATATGTCAGCGAGCAATAGAAAGAGGGGTTTTACTGATGTCCAGCTCTGATATGAACTAGAATTGTGTAATTGTAACCTATGTCAATACCAGAGAGAGGTCATGTATTTATATTAATGAGAAAAATTACCGGGAAGACCAAATTACCCTTAATGGTCAATTACATCAAGTAAGACATAAAAAGGCATAATAAAGTGTGGAAATAAAGAAATAAATGACAACATTCCAACACTTGGCTTCCCGAGAAGAATTAAGGGAGATCTCGATAAAGGTTGTATTCGAGAAAGTGCGCACATATTATCTATCTCCAGCGATCCTATTGGAAGGGGAGGTTGAAGGTACGGTAACCTACTGCACAAGGCCTCTTATACGGCCAGGAGTTACAGTTGACCTTTACAAAGCAAAACCTTGACTGGACAGGGCAATCGTCTGAGGTGAGGCGCAATGCTTAGTGCTTACTTTTAATCATTGTAGGATAGACACAGAGACTGTTCATAGAGATGGTAGCCTTGCCTGGGAGGCACGTCCTGTGTTGGGAACTGCGTTAAGGAATATTTTAATACTAGTTGATGGAGCATTGTGTACCACGACACACCATGATCCCAAACAGGAAAAGGGTTTGTCATGGCATGGTGGCTTGAACGAGAGGCTTTTTGGGTGAGTTGCATTACCAGGACTCATTGGCTTGGGACCTCGGACGAGAGGGCAACCTTGCCTCAACCGGGAGTGACGGGACTTATATAAATAGGGGTCCCAAGTGACGTGAGAGACACAATTCCCTAGACACGTCCCATCCTGCCAAGTTCTCTCCCCTACCTTACATTCTTCTTTCCTGATTTGGCTACATCATTTGGTTACTTTTGATCTCCTAAGATTCGCTAACCCTATTTCTCTTAACCCCTCCTCTAAACCAAGCATTCCCAACACCTCTACAATGAAATGATAATATTCTTGTTCCAATCTGTAGGAGACTTCATATGTTGCTGTATGCAAAGAACGACGCTGATAATAAGAACAGCTACAATAATAGATAGTGTATTAAAAATTAATATAATTACAGTGGTACTTATAGTTCCCTTAAAAGAAAAATAAAAGGTGAAAAGATGAGATCCGTACATTCCAATATATGGTATAAAACTCCAGTTTCTTATTTCAAAAACAAAATAAAAAACAAGAGAATGCCTTTAATAAGGTAAGAATTTGATAGTTACCAACTCACACTGTCACACCCTTACGAGTAGGTTTTGACCTAGAGGCTAACATTTTGGTGACTGGTGAGCATCTAGAGATGCATTTATAGCCATCTATATAAAAGGTCATACTTCTGTCCTATAATGAGGCTATTACACAGTGTTGGTTCCAGAAATGCAGGGTTCTGGATAGGGGGACAGGGACTGGAGACAGACTATTTTTATCCTATGTGCACAATGTAGGTGCTGTTATTCTTATGTCCTATACTATATTGATTTAACTTATAGTTTTTAAATGAAATAAAAATAAATAAAAATTTAGTCAAGAAGTTGGTTTTATCTTAACTAAGTAAAGAAACTAATGAATTTTAATTTGTTGCAAGTAATATGTTGAACACTCTCATAAACTTATTTAGTTGGGCTACTTATTAACTCTCTGTGTAGCTATTGGGCAAAATTGGGATGTGTGCAGGTGTGTGTATATGTGTGTGCGATTGGGTTGGCGATTTCGTGTTGACTGAGCATCATGATAATCACAAATCCTGTTATTAATTTTATCATATTGGTTTTTTTCATCGATAATCATTTTCTTGATGTTTTATTGGACCCCATGAAGTAGTACAAAAACAATAGAATTAATTTTCTTTTTTTCCTTTGAGATTAACTTTAATAAGTTTCTCCCACTTGCTTTCTAGTTTTCCAGCTAGCAAGGGCCTCCTTAATGTGTTAATCTAGAAAATATTGAAATATTTCATGGTTAAACTATCTTCTATATAATATTTATAGGGTGTCCTATGTGATTTGTGAAACATAAAAAAAAAGGTTCATGTTGCTGCCGCAATTTTTTTTAAAACTTAAGTCACTAATCTATATTGATCACTTTTGGCTAGCTTAGTTTAATCTGACTCTCGCATGTGTAAATTCTGACATATATGCACGATAAAATTACGAACTCTGTACTAGGTGTGAGATTATTGCTAATTGTCAACTCATGACATCATCTTTTAGTTTATATCAGATACCTATTTTGTTACATGGACTCTTAAAAAATGCAAGAATTACCTGTATCGAGTGACTCAGACATGGGTATGAGATATTTGTTTGATACATTGTTGGCATGCACCTACAAGCATATTTAATTATTCTAATTTATTATATAATTATACATAGGATTCTTTAGTTATGTTCCTTTTACTTCAAAATGAGTGAAAACTTTATTTTTTACTCTAGAAAATAAAAGAAATTAATATAATTATTTAGCCATGTTGCCATATCCTTATCTGACACAGACATATGCTCGAATCCATGTAATGCCGGATACACATGAAATGAAATTATTTTTTAAATGTCCTTTGTTTGTTCTAGGAAAATTACAATGAAGGATTGTCTGAGAAAGTTCCATATATGGTGGATAAGAATTGTCTAGATGATCCGCATGTTAAAGCGAATCTGCTTTTTCAGGTCAGTGTCATTTTGGACCATATTTTTTTAACATAATTGTGTACTTTCTATGTTGTTCTTCTTATTTTTCTTCTTTTTCATTTTTTTATTTTTTTTATTTTGTAAGCCTTTTCTGTTTTCTTGATAATTTTGTTTTCACTTACAATAGTGACATTTGGGATTCAGGCACATTTTTCTCAGTTGGAATTGCCAATCAGTGACTATGTCACGGACTTAAAATCAGTGTTAGATCAAAGTATACGTATCATCCAGGCGATGATAGATATATGTGCTAACAGCGGATGGCTTTCAAGTGCAATTACTTGTATGCATCTTTTGCAAATGGTCATGCAGGTATTCCTCTTTCTATATCTGCATTTCTCCTTTTTCATGATGTGTGAAAATTTTAGTAAAGAATGAGAGAATTAATATTGCTTCCTGCCTACCATATATATTTTAGGTTACCAATCTTGCAAACTTAGTAGCTGTATCATTGCCGCTAGTAAAAGCATGTTATTGAACCTCCTCGATTTTTTTACTTCTGTGTGTTCTTTTGAGGAAGTTTCTTATTTCTTTTTCTTGATCTAATAATTTTTTCTAAATCAAAATAATGGCATAACCCTGGACAAATCTTCTATATATTTTTTTATTCTGTACAGTAATTCATTATAAAGTGACTGAGGGGGCACAATCCCCATAGAAAAGATGTATATAAATCTGCATTGTATCATATATCTATTGCCTTATGACCCAGCTATAGATGGGCTCTTCCACCTCATTAATGACGCTGGTTCCTCTAACCCTCTAGGCACCACATAAGACAAAGGCAGTTGCCCATAAGACTCTTTCGTCTCTAATCGTGGACTGGCTCTCTTCAATTTTCGAAACATCAACTCCATTAAGTAGAAAGATTACATAGTTATAGGCTGCTGATATTATCGTACTCTTATTGGGACTATGACTGCAAAAATAGGATATTTTTGCTCTGTCTTCCAAAACTATTCTAAACTGACTAAAGACTCCAAATAAAAGAGCCAATAATATAACTGCCCATATATGACCCATACAGCCCATGTCTGTCAAATCTAGAAAAATACCAGAACAGATATAAAACTATACCAGCATCATACTAATTCAAAAATAAGACTCAACTAACCACCATGGACCCTCATTTTTCTTCAAATCTAATCTCTCCTTGAGTGGCATGGGCCCTGTCACGCCTCAAAATCCGAAGTACCGGAATCTCCGTTCTGTTCCCAAACTCCAAGTGTGAACCTGTCCATTATTCCTGATAAACCATCCCAAAGCCTTACAACCGCGGAAGCAACATCATACACATATGGTTATGAATGTACATTCACAACTATCCATCTCAATGGGCTGCACAATGAATTACATAAACGTACTACTCCATTTCAAGTCATAGAACAACATTACTCACTTCAGACCAGTTTCGGTCGGTTGGAGTACTACATTAGCCGGCTGAAAGCCTGGGAGTGTTTCGGTCGGCTGACCAATTCATCAGCCGGCTAAAGCCACTGTTTCAGTCAGCTGAAGACTACCTTCGGTTGGCCGAAACGTGGTCTCAACTGAACCAAAATTTCCCAACTCTCGGGTTTGAAATCGCAAATCAGGTGGCCGGCCAATAGGCCCCTATCAGGCGGCCGAAAGAACCCAAAACTCCCAAAACCTGTATAAATCATATCCAAAAGCATTCTACACTCATATGCAATCTTAAACCATGCATAAAACTCAATAAAACCATGCATTTGAATCTCATAAGAGTCGCATCCATATATCACATACATTTGATCCAAAAGATTACTTTTCATTCATACATTTCTCAAGCTCCTCAACTTACCAACATGAATTATACATATAGAAATCCAAATACACTTGTCTGTCCACAATTACAATCTTTCCCAAAAGTATCAACATGCCACAATCCAGTATGTACATAAATATACACAAGCTCAAAATTAGTCCCAAGTACTTCAAACTAGCCATTCAAGTCCCATCCACCACTGGTGCTTTATCGAAAAAATGTTTGGGGGAGAGGGGTGAGAATGCAACTAACTTCCATAACATGGTTGGACATCTCCGACTACCATGCATGGTGCACTTGGACGAACTCCGGTATACATTCACATTAGGCAACAATATCACATATAGCATACTTATCATGCTCCTCTATACGTTCTCATGCTCTAAAGCAATTCTAGCATACATCATGCTTTCATATACCATATATAAACACATATATGTCCACATCAATGCATATAAGTTATACATGCATACAATTCAACATATATCAAAATATGTTCTCAATTAATACATATAACATATATATACTCATAACCATCATATATTTCAAGATATAGTCACACAAAGCGTGCAAATAACCACAATGGAAGAGGGAAAAGTTATACATAAACATACTAACCCTCCCAAGCATGCTAAACCAATCACAACCCTCCCAACTCACCAATAAACTTATAAATCGATGACTAAGAGAGAAGAAACACCCCTACCTCAAGATTCAAAGTTCCACGAGCTTTTTCTATCAAAACCCTAGAATTCCAAGTTTCTAATCTTCACCAAATCGAACTTTGTTCATTCAAAACATCACCTTTGCTGAGTAGAACAACAAGTCCTTCATCGGCACATTCCAAATCAAACTCTAAGGTTTCTAAATGAAGGGAAATGTAAGAAGAGATGAAGAGGAGGGAGAGAGCTTCAATGGCTGGCTGTTTAGTCAAGAGAGTATGGAGAAAATATCTGAGATTATTATATTTATAGTCCTTTAGGCGCGAAAAGACCAAAATGCCCCTATGCCACTTAACGTACCCTCCCGACCTCCGTTTTCGATTCCAAAAGCAGCTTTGGCTTCGAAATCACTTTCTTATCTCTTTTAACATTTGAATTGGTCTAAAACCAAAAATAAATATTTCCAGAAAAATATCCGGTTTCCCTGGCCCACCTGACCCATGCCGCGGGCCCTACCGACCCAAAAATCTCAAAATGAGCCAATTGGTGCAAAAAATCCCCGGACCTCAAAACTAGTACCCACACATGCATTTCATATATATAATGCACGTACCATCATTTATATTTAATTTAAGGCAATAATGACGAATAAAAGAACACTGATCAAAATTAGACCCAGTCTCTACAGGCCCAAATTTCTAGTTTTAGGTTTTAGAGTAGATATTTCCTCTTTCTCATAGATAACTACAGAATTTTCTCTCACCCTCCAAAGAGAACCCAACCTCGTCAAGTAAGGAATCCAATCGAGAAGGTTCTCTCTATCGTTAGAGGAATGATCTGCAGAATGTTTAAGCTATGCTGTTATTTATACTTTTTTGGTGGCAAACTTCTGGGAGGCACATACTTCATCTCAAAGGAACAATGCTTGAAATGAATTGTTATTGTAGTCACAATGTTGGACTTTCCCATCATAGAGCCATGGTCTACTCAAAAAAATATGACAATTTTATTGGCGATATTTCAATTTGCACAGTACCAACTAATCTTATAATAGAATAAGTCACCAAACGCCGCACAAAAGACCTCTAAGATTGGTATTACTAATTTACCACGGATTAGGATGAGCCTTTGTTTCTAATCAAAGTTTATGCATGGCCGCCCTTTGAGAGAATATATTGAACTTGCAAAACCAATAATAACCACCAAGGGCTATAATCTAGTGGTACTTCCTCACCTGCTAAAGTAGAAGGTCGAGGCTTCAAGTTCTCATAAGGGCAAAGTGGATGTGTGAGTTTCTTGCCAGAGTTAAAAAAAACCAGTACATAGTCGTCCATTACATTGAACTCATATCTAAAAAGAATTTTAAAAAAAAAAAGAAATGGATAGAAAAAAAAAAGAAGAAAAATTACTATCACACCAATCTTCTTCATTATTATTCTTTTAAGTACTAAAAGGACGCAAGACTAGGCAAGCTTGTTCCTCATCATTGCTGTTGTCACTCTTGTCACTGCCACTCTCTTTTTAAGTTCCATTGCAACAATTTCTTCACTTTCTGTTCTATAATAGCAGAGTCAATTGAAGTTTAATTATCTGCAAAATTTCCAGAGTTGGGACATTGCAGCAGAAGAGGAAGTTCAAACCCTTTGCAGATGCAACTCTATCTCAGTTCTAGCCTTAGTTTTAGAGATGCATTGTGCCCTTATTGATGTAGGAAACGAGTAGTGCTTGTTAGAACAAGTTGAAATACAATGTTACTACTCAAAAACCTTCCTATTACTAAAATAAGCAACTAATTTGCCCCCTTGATAACTGTTTTGCTTGGGAGCTTTCATGCACGACTTTTCAAACAAATCCTCTGATTAACAATCTACTTCTATAGCATCGCTCATATTATATATCATATACAACATATTTGCATCAAGTCTAGAGGCAATGTGGCACTAACCTCTTCTTATATATAGCAACCATAACATTCTCCTTCAAATCAAAATCTGTACAGGTGGCCATGTGATAGAAATTATGAGTAGACTCTTCAACAAATATTTTCTCTTGCATTAGTTGAATGAATTGCATAGCAAAACTTTTGTTTGTAATTAGGTAGAAAATGGTACATCATGGGTTCCTTAATCTTTTCTAAGGTCTAAATTTACTGAAACCAGATTTGTGGAAATTTGTTTTCTTTGAGTTTAACTAAAGCAAAATAAAGCTGCAAACGTCATCATCCCATACCCTCTGAAATAAATTTCCGAACTATTTATCTAATCGAGAAAGGGAGCTGTATGCTTGTCTCCGTATTAGTTATTTTATTCTAACTTCACACTTATTTTAACCTCCCGATTTGCTCCATCTCCATGGTCTCTTTAAAAAAAAATTTAAGAGTTGTATAGGAAGAATTGTCATTTGTGGATTTTTCTGTGGTTCCCTTCCAGGATTTTGTAGTTGTTGTTAGGATTTCTGTCAGATTACTTGCAAATCAGGTGGGCGATTGCTTCAACCCTTGATTTTGAATTACTGAGGTTGAAGCTTCACCACTAGAAGGGTAAAAACGTTGGGAAGAAGATGGAACTTTTGTTCTCATACCAAGCTGATGTGGAAACAACTGTAGGTTGATTATGCTGGCCATAAATGGTTTATGATGGGCTAAGATTGTGAAATGCTGGTGGGATCAAGGTCTGTAAAGTGCAATAAAGGCTGCAAAGTTTGTAAATTTAAAGGGGCGAGATATGTTGTCTTTCTTAATTGGTTGGTTGCAGGAATTGTAGAGAATTAGTTACTGACTTACTGGAAGTTCTGGACAACGACTAATTTAAGGCCTATTTGACAACCTTTTTTGTTGTCAAATTGATGAAAAACATAAACAAGTGGCCAAAGCATGTTTGGTAATATTTGTTACGTTTTGCACAGTACCGTATATGCTTCAGAAAAAGTAAAAAAGAAAAAAAAAAAGAAAAAAAAAGAGAGCCTAAATATGGAAGTAAGAAAAAATGTTCACACTTGTTTCTGCTAATGTAGCTAAACAACTTTTGTGAGAATTTTAAAAAAAAAAAAAAAAAAAAAAAACCAATATAAAGTAAATAACATATTTTGTTTTTTGCTTTGAAGCATTGTGCAACAAATTTAGTTGCCAAACAGACCCTTAAGGTTCTAGACATTACATGAATGTTGGGATGGTTTATGGCTTGGGTCATGGGATTTTGGGTAATAATATAGAGTCGGTGATTGTAAATAGTATTATAACCATTAACAACAACAACCAAGTCTTTTTCCCAATTACTTCTGGTCAGCTACATGAATCCTATGTTTCCATTCCGCTCTATTTAAGGCCATAGCCTCAGTGAATCCACATGCTATCATATCTTTCTTTACGAACTCTACTCACGTTAGCTTTGGTCTTCCTCTACCCCTAGTATTTACCCTCAATGTGGACTATGTCACATTTCTTAACCGAAGCACTTAAAGGTCTTCTTTGCACATATCCAAACCATCTTAAATGACTCTCTCATTTTATCTCCAATTGGTGCTACACCAACCATCTCCCAAATGTGATCATTTCTAATTCTGTCCTTTCTAGTCTTACCAAACATCCATCTCAGCATTCACATTTATGCCACACTCACTTTATGCAAATGTTATTTCCTAGCTACCCAACATTCGGTACCATAAAATATGGCAGGTTTAATAGTTGTTCAATAGAACTCTCCTTTCAATCATAAGGGAATACACCTATCACACAATATACTAAATGCACTCCTCCATTTAACCCATCTTGCCTTGATTTTATGATTAACGTTATCTCTAATTTCTCCCTCATTATGAATAATTGAGCCTAAATAACGAAAATGTTCACTTTTTTGTACCTCTTGATTCTTAATCCTCACTATCCTCATTTGTCTTTCTAGATTTACTAACGTTACACTCCATATATTCAATTTTATTTCGACTTATCTTAAACCCTTTCAGTTTTTAAAGCTTCTCTCCAAACCTCCAATTTGGCATTAACTCATTCTCTAGTCTCATCAACTAAAATAATATCATTGGCAAATAACATACACCACAGAATCTCATCATGGATGTGTCTTCTTAGCTTATCCATAACCAAGACAAAAAGGTATGAACTTAATCTTGACCTTTGGTGTAAGCCTACAGTAATTGGGAATTCACTTGTTTCCCTATAGGGATTCTAACTATAGTTACACAACCATCATACATGTTCTTTATTGTGTCAATGTATCCTTTTGGGACTCCTGTCTTTTCTAAAACCCTCCATTTTAGGTCTCTAGGTATCCTATCATATGCTTTCTCCAAATCAATGAAAACCATATAGAGATCTCTCTTCAATGAAAACCTTAATTTCATCGTCTTTTACTAAAACCCATGAATCTTTACTCTTAATACATTTAATTTGGCTAAAATATCTAGTTTTCCTTTCCCTTAGCTTAGCAAGTTTATATATATTTTTCTCTTCATCTTTTGTGCCTAGTTTAGGATAGAAATCGTCATATGCTCTATGTTTTACCTCAGTTACTACTATCTTAACTTCTTTATTTACTTTTTTATATTTGTCAAAGGTTTCATTATTTTTAGTTTTTTGCCAAATTTTATAGCATTCCTGTTTTGTTTTTATGAATTTTTGGACTTGTTCATTCCACCACCAAGTTTCTTTAAATAATGGTCCCTGTTCATTTTGATTCTCCTAGGACTTCTTTTGCTACACTTTTACTATATGCAGTCATCTTATTTCACATTAAGTTTGTTTCATCTTCTATATTCCATGTTACTTCTTTTAATATCCTATTTTTAAATAACTCTACTTCTCCCCTCTTAAATTCCACCACCTAGTCCTTGGGTTAATGATTCTCTCTCTCTTTTTAGGTTGTCCTTTTATACATAAATCTAATACAAGAAGACTATGTTGTGATGTTAGACTCTCCCCGAGAATAACCTTATAATCTTTGCTTGCTAATCTATTTACCTTTCTTGTTAATGATGCAGCCACAGAATCCCTAATTTTCTAGGATTAACTTTATAATTTTTAGAAACTTTCCATATTTTGAAATTTTCTAATTTATGTAATTTCTTTATTTTCAGTAATTTTCTTGTTTTAGTTTTAATTTATATTTGGTAGTTGTCTAATCTAAGACATAGATTGGGGAGAAAGAAACTCTATATAAGGCCATGTAATTGCTACGGTTTGATAATTTTTATTGTAGAGATAATTTACAGCAACTTATAGTTTGCTTTCAATTCTCCTTTCTCTTGTTTAATTCTTTTATTTCGTTTCAATATTGCTATGATGACGATTTGATAGTCTCCTCTTAGTAAGGCGTTATCATTTGGTATCAGAGCTTTGGTTTTGGCTTTCTGACTGCTCAATCGTGCCTCCACGACAACCACCGAGAGGAGGAAATCGTAGGATGCACACTCCAACTGAACCCTTACCTAGCAACACGAAGACGAGATAGAGTTTTTGCGGAGACAAGTCGAGTTGTCTATTCGCCTAATGGGTGAACGTGTTGTCAACTCGTCGGTTAACAACAACCCACCGGTTGATGACAATATTCTGGTGGATGACAAGTATCAAGCACCAAGGCTATCACGAAATATCCATTCTATGTTTCGCATCGCCATGGATCAGTCAACAAGTGGACTGACCGTCGTTGGCCTACAAATATCAAATTTGATATTCTTGAGTTTCATGAAGAGAAGGACACTCTTGAAGAGGATTTTGTAAATCCTTTTTGCAGTAACATAGCACCCAAACCAACACCTATTCTATTTGATGAAAGGCGTTGGGATTGTGGCTTTAAGGTGAAAATTCCTGAATTTGTAGGAAATCTTAGTTGAGGAGATGGTGCAATCCCAGAGGTCGAGCCAAAATATGATCAGTCCACGGATGAAGAGGACGATGATATCCTATATGGTGATGTAGGAGACTTTTTGGTCTTGCGAAAGTCACTATTGCTTCCAAAACATGAGGTCGAAGAAGACTGATTGCGCACTAACATCTTTCACACCACTTGCAGTATTGGTGAAAAGGTGTGCAACAAGATTATTGATAGTGGTAATTGTGAGAATGTGGTGGTAACCATAGCAATGGAGAAAAATGAAGCGCTTAACCTTTCATCAACAAGAGATTTGCAAGAATACAAGTCTGACCATTTGTTGGTGTTTGAAAATTCGAGCACTAAAACAAGTTTACGTAGCTTGGAAGATATGGTTGATCATGAAGCTTTTGGATCTATGAAGATAAAAAATAGTGGATTTCACTTTTATGATATGATTTGGGATGAATTCTTGGAGCGTACAACAACTGCTAAGCATTTGTTGGAACCAAAATTAAAGTCGATTGAACTTCTAGTTCATGATACGTGTTCCACAGAGTTATGCGAATCTATCCAAGTTCAAAGGAAATCTAACAAAATCTATGATTATGATGCAAATGAATTCTTTGTTAGTATAAGAAGGTTATTACATTTGATTCGAGTTTGGAAAAGAAGAAAGAAGGGATGGAAAGCTATGTTCAGATTTTTTTATTGATCGTGGTAATTTATTTCAAACTCGAAGGTGAGTTCTTTTCAACCCGGAGGGACTGATGCAGCCACAGAATCCCTAATTTTCTAGGGTTAACTTTATAATTTTTAGATACTTTTTATATTTTGAATTTTTCTAATTTTTATGTAATTTCCTTATTTTTAGTAATTTTCTTGTTTTGGTTTTAATTTATATTTGATAGTTGTCTAATATATGGCATAGATTGGGGAGGAAGAAACTCTATATAAGGTCCATGTAATTGCTAGGGTTTGATAATTTTTATTGAAGAGATAATTTATAGCAACTTATAGTTTCTTTTCAATTCTCCTTTCTCTTGTTTAATTCTTTTATTTCGTTTCAATATTGCTGTGACGACGATTTGATCGTCTCCTCTTGGTAAGGCAGCATCAGTTAAAAAGTAATCAATTTGACTCATAAGTGATCCACTTTTAAAGGTTAGTAAGCGTCCATCTCTCTTTATAGAATATGTATTCCTAATTATAAGATTATATGCTACCGCAAAATCTGAGATAGTCTCCCCGACATCATTTCTATCTCCAAATCCATGTCGACCATCTACCATCTCATATCCTCTACAATCTTTTCCTACATGGCCAATAAAGTCTCCTCCTATATACACACTTTCTCCTTCGGGTATCCCTTGCATCAATTCGTCCATATGTTCCCAAAATTGTGTTTTAATATTGTCATCTAGTCCTACTTGGGGTGGTGCATAAGCGGGAACTATATTAACTATATTTTCACCTAATATGAGTTTTACTAATATTATCCTATCTTCTTTTCTAGTAATGGTTATTACATCTTCTTTTAAATTCTTATCAATGATTATCCCTACTCCATTTCTATGACTATTCTTTCCAGTATAATATAATTTATAACCTTCAATCTCTCAACTTTTGCACCTACCCACTTAGTTTCTTGTAGACATAAAATATTAATCTTTCTTCTAGTCGTAGTGTCTACTAATTCCATTCCTTTACTCGTCAAGGTTCCTATGTTCCAAGTCCCTATCCTAAGCCTATCTTGGGCTAACTTCTTTTACCGCGCTCGTCCCGCGTCGCCGATACGGTGCCCCTTGCCCATTTTTCGAAGCATCTGGAATCTGATACAATGCGTCGCTTACGGGGAACAACCTAGCTTTTACTCGTGTATTCATAGGATTCATGTTCGTATTGTTCATGACATAGTTTTATGCTAATGTCAAGCTACCTGACATAACCCTCCTTTATCTGGGCTTGGGACCAGCTCCGTAAAGAAACACAGGTGGAGTTTACTATGACCAGTAACTTAATAAGAAAAAGGAGAAGAAAAATATAGAAATCTTACCAAGACCTCCTTTTGTTTCACTCGGTTAGGTTATCTAACATCAAATGATCATGAATTCAATAAAACTCGATTCTCTTTAAATATTAGCTGCTTAGGTTTTGCTACACTTATTCAGACTTTGACTCCAACAGTGGGAAACTTTTAACGCTTTGATTTTTTAGATTATTCTCAACTTCCTAAAGGCTCCATATAAAGACCCTATAGTTGACCAAACTATGACACATGAATTCAATAGAATTCAATTCTCTTTAATTATTGCCTGCCTAGGTTTTGCTACTCTTATTCAGACTATGACTCCAAGAATGGGAAACTTTTATCGCTTTGATTTTTAAGATTATTCTCAATTTTCTAAAGGCTCCATCGAAAGACCCTATAGTTGACCAAACCATGACACATGGAGAACAGCCACAACCTATGCCAGCATATCTGGCTACCAAAATACTCTTGACTCCTAAAGCTTAACAAAACAAATATCATACTATTCCGGCTGCATTCTAGTTTAAATGTCTTTGACTTGGTTCTTTTTTACTTGAAACATATGGTTCACTTGGATGTGGGTATGTGTCTTTAGTGTCAATCCTCCCTAAATTTCAAATTTTAGGATATGTGGATTCGGCTTGAAATGTGTTCAAAATTTGGATACCGGTATGTGGACACATCTTACACACTTAAAAATGTAATATGCTACATAAAAGTGTAACATAGGATTCTATTATTCCTTAAAAATTTACTTAATATTAATTGAAATTAAACTGAATATGGTGAAACAAATAGAGATAGAAGTAGGAACTCTTCTTTGTGATCAAATTTGAGCTCTTGTTCTTTTTCCATCATCAAAATTAGAGAATTCAGGTGTCCGATTTGGGTACGTGACACATATCCCATACCCATACCCTTGTCGTGTCTTGTCATGTCGACACCTATACATTATAGGATTGTCCATATAACACAGATCTGAGATGTATCTCTTCCACACCTAAGGGAATGATGGTCAAAGCTTGCATTGTTTCTACACAAGTGATTCTCGTTTATACTCAATACCACTTGCTCCATTCTAATATTTTGGGTCCTATAAAAATTCTCATAGGTAACTTGATCTGGTTTTGTTCAAGCTTGAAGTTGCAGTGTTGCACCATCACTGTTTTTACTGTACCAATTGTCCTGAGGAGTGTCTGCACTGATGCTTACAGTTTTTCTTTTTCTTTTCTTTTCTTTTCTTTTTTTTCTTCTTTTTGTTTTTTTAGGACACAAAAGATTGAAGGAGTCTCTATTAGGAAGTCTACTTTCTTTTCTCTGTTTAATTTGTTGAATCTCTTCAAACATCCTCTTTAATAACTTTCTTCGTTTATTTTCAGGGTTTATGGTTTGACAAGGATTCTGCTCTATGGATGTTGCCATGCATGACTGATGATCTTGTGGATTCATTAATTAAAAGAGGAATTCAAAATGTCCAGCAACTATTGGATCTTCCTAAAGCGAATTTGCAGGCTGTCCTCGGAAGTTCGACTGCTTCAAGATTATGTCAGGTGCACCCTGTTGTCTTAGATACTAAAAATTGTTTAATTTCATGCATTACTGAATTATCAGTCTGCATCTTTTTCATCTGACTGATAAAGAAAAGGTTGACTTCCATACTTTTTAAGTTCTTTCCATGTTGAAGAATATATCAAACTTCCGCGGTGACATGATGGAATGGTATTCGGTGTTACAACAATAAAAATATGTCCAGTTTGAATAATTATGAGTCTGAGCAGTTCATCGTATGAAGCTTCCTGAGCTGGCTGTATAAATGCTATAATTGTCTTGGGCTGTTCAGCCTCACACCATTACTTCAGGATATATCTAGTTTGTCAATTGCTCCTGCCAGTGGAGCAAATTCAAGCAATCCTCATTTAGGAGGGATAGTGAATGAAAAAGTCGTATCCATAGGATAGTTCACATAACTTGTTTGACTTGTGAAATGGCATATGCCTGTACATGGATTACAAGCAACACATGGCTAGGATTTTAACTGCCCTGTTGTAGATGGTTGTTCTTATTCTGCACATCATTGAATGTCACTCCTTAACCAAACAAATTATTAGATGGTTGATCATGTTTTAGAGTTGGTTTGTGTTGGTTTGGAGTTTAGTCTGGGCAAAGTACTAAATATGTTCAAAAATTTTAACAAAGAAAAAGAATATCTGGATTTCATTATATTTTCCATGTCGTAAAAAATGAAAGTAACTAAGAATTTATTTGTTGTATTGTACTAAACAGTATACAAATAAACATATATTTTGTCTATATTATATAAATATCCTTGTCAACACCCTACAATGTACTTAGTATACACGAACATATATAAATAAATATGCAGACACACGGGCAAACATAAACACAATTCCACATAAAAAGTACCTTGCACTTTTTAGAGTACATGGATATATCATCATCATCATCATCCTTGTCTTAATCCCATAAATGGAGTCAGCCATATGACTTCTCTTTTTCCTTTCTTTTCTATTACAAAGCATATCATCTATTATATTTAACTTCTTAAAATCATTTCTAATTTCATTCCACGTTAATTTTGGTTGCCCTCTCAGTGTCTTACCTTCTATAGAAAATTAATCTTCCTCTTTTTACTGGCGCATATATAAGTCTACGTTGTATATGGTCATATCATCTAAGTCTACTTTCTCTTATTTTCTCATTAATGGGTTGACTCCTAAGTTTTTTGTTACACATCATTAGTAACTCCTATCTCTTCTAGTCATTCCGACCATCCATCTTAACAATCACATTTTCGCTACATGAATGCGTTGACATACATTTATATATAGTAATATAATCTTATTGTTAGAGAGTTTAATGTTAAAGGATAGTATTGTCTTTTCTTTATTTTATTTCTCCTTCTTTAGTTAGGACTTTATTTTATTTCTCCTTCTCCTCCTTTAGTTAGGACTTCTTTATTTTCTCTCCTTCTTTAGTTAGAGGACATATTCTTTGTGTGTGTATATATATATATATATATATATATATATATATATATATATGCAGTGTAATACAGAATAGATGAGGAAATAATATTGAGAGCTCTCTCTCTCATTTCTTACATGGTATCAGAGCAGCGTCAATTCTAGCCCTAGTTCATCACATGCAATTGCAATCCTGATAGTTCTCTTCGAAAAACAGTTCGCAGCCCTAGACATCGTAGCATCGCAGCACAGTCTTCTCAATCCTGATAGTTCTCTTCGCAAAACAGTTCGCAACCCTAGACATCATAGCATCGCAGCACACCCTTCTCTTCTTCTATTTTCTCAACCCTATCGCAGAAATTACGTGTGTTTGAAAACACATCAGCAATTGCATCACCGTTGCTGTTTGATTTTCAGCCCTAATTGCATTAAAGAGTTTAATGTTAGAGGGTAGTATTGTCTTTTCCTTATTTTATTTCTCTTTCTTTAGTTGGGACTTCTTTATTTTATTTCTCCTTCTCCTTTAGTTAGGACTTCTTTATTTTATTTCTCCTTCTCCTTCATTAGTTAGGACATATTCTTTGTGTGTGTGTGTGTATATATATATATATGCAGTGTAATACATAATAGATATGGAAATAATATTGAGAGCTCTCTCTCTCGTTTCTTACACATATCATGTTTCAATTTTAGAAGTTTATAACGCATGCATTTAAAATGTAATTGTCTGTTTTTCAAATTTTTGACAAATGTCTGGACAAGTCGGTGGGCATAACACAATCTATACAAATTGAAGCAATGTCGTTATAAATAAGTAATAGAAATTCTTCAAAGAATGATTATGGCTGGATAATTTGTTAGTTTGTTTGTCACAATTTTTATTCTACTCCTGCCACTCGGATATTCTTAAAAAATTTTAAATTTCTGAAGAATGAATATATTCCTTTGGCTTGTTAACTTGAAATTTATTTCTCTCTTTCCCAACTGTTTAAGTTTGAGTATTATTTTGTCATATCGCCTACACAGTACACAGATGCACTTCGTACCTGCTTGGTTTATTCCCTGCAAAATGACTCTTACAGTGATTTCAGCAGTTGAGTTCTTATTTTTTCAGGATCTGCAGCTTTTTTCTCGTGTTCAAGTGAGATTAAAACTTCAGAGAAAGGAAGCTGATGGTGGGAAATTAACTCTAAACATTAGATTGGAAAAGGCAGACTCCCGGCGAAAGACATCAAGAGCTTTTGCCCCTCGATTCCCAAAGGTATAAGATTCAACTTATTCTAGTTTCCGTCAGTAGCTAGACTAACTTTGACATTCTTTCATCTTTAACAGGTAAAAGACGAAGCTTGGTGGTTGGTTCTTTGCAATACCTCCACCACTGAACTATATGTTCTGAGGAGAGTTTCTTTCTCGGGCCGTTTGATCACCCACATGGATTTACCATCCACTCCAGCAACCACCAAGGTCAGTATGTATTCACTTTTTTTAAACCAGACATTTTTCTTTAACCCATTTGCGAGATCATAATGTGAAGACCCTATAAATACATGCACAAAAGATGGATTCATATTTGTTAATTCCTCCTTTTGTCTAGAGGAAAAGCTTAAAACAAGCAAAGGGAGCCATATAATTTTCTCGAAATTGCTCAAAAAATATATTTTTTCTTTCTTTTTTTATTTCCCTGTTAACCAATGAATAGGGTTCATCATAAATTGACTTTTATTTGTCATGACATGTGAGTTGATGAAATTTTCTCACGCTTCAAAGTAATTTAAGCAATAATGAAAATAATATGCCCAATCATGTTTTCCATCTCTTATTACTTCCTCAACTGGATATGTATGGTGTTCTGTTTGCCAGGGGATGAAGCTTATCCTTGTTTCAGATTGTTATCTTGGTTTTGATCAAGAACACTCCATCGAAGAACTCGCTGAACCGTAGCAATTTGAAGCTGGAATTTGAGCAATCGTTTTGGATCCAAACAAATTCAAAACACCCGATTCAGAAGCTAAATTACATGAAATTGTGAGTTTTTGCAGTACAGCACCACCCAGCCTCTCTCCCAACATCAAGTCAAATATGATATTTGGATCCACATTGGTTGAACATCAAAGATAGGACATCTTCCCTTTTTTTTTCTTTTTTATTTTTTATTTTTTATTTTGTGGTTGGGGGAAGGATTTGTTAGTGATTTATCCCAAGTTTACAGGCTTCTGGCACTATTATAAGAATATACAAATAAATCTAATATCAATATTAAATATATAAAAACTAATAAAATATAGAGAGAATCCTTTTTATCAATCTTTTACATAGATATATAAAAATTATAGTGTAATAAAGTGCTGGTGACAGGTGAAAATTTTCTCACTTAAATTTTTATTTCAAGTGCCAATGTTCTTCTATGTTGTATTCATATTTCATTATCACTTTTAATTGAATAAACACTTCACTTTTGATTGCCTAATTAAACACCACCTAACTCTTTTTTGGATAAATTATTTGTTTTTGTTAGATGTACCCACCACCTTGTGAATTGTGAAATGACCCCTTTAACGTTTAAATGTATCAGGTGAAAAGACCAAAATATTATAGTAAAACATTTTTAGGGGACAACTATACCCTTTCGCTATATATTTTCTCTAGCTTTCCCAGTAAATATGTCATTAGGTATTATATACATATTAAATGTAAATTTAATAGGTAAACTTTAAGTGTTTACAGTAGTAAAAGTGCACGTGATAAAAAAAGTTTGCTTGTAACAAATCTAACATTAATTATTTTGACTTATGTCTTAATATAACCTTAGAAGTGCTTGATGTAACAAAATTTTCCCAAAGTAATTATTTTATAGATTTACTACGATAATGAAGCTTAATGCAACTAAATAACATTGAAAAAAAAATGATAAGCATGAAATGAACTACCTCATTTTATCTTCAAAATAATATTAGAATAAAATAAAAAGTTTCAAAGAAGGGCGAATATTTTTGTTATGTCTAAAACATTCTCTTTACACTTGGAGAAAGCGATCTATTGAAATTAAATGTGAACTTTGAGAATACACCTATAAAAATAACTTTTGGAATTATATAGTTATTTTTGAATGTTATTTTCGAGAATTCACCAACAGAAATGGCTCTTTCGATTATGGTATTAAACATTATGGGCATGTTTGGCATGTGTTTTGTTTTTGTTTTTGTTTTTTTGTTTTGTTTCAGCATTGTAAAAATAAAGCATGTTACTGTCCGTTGTGTTTGAATAGTATTAAACTGTTTCAAAATTTTAGGCCAAAATTGAAAATACTATTTTGGTGTTTTTATTGTGTTTCAACAACTGTAGTAGAAAAAAAAACACTTAAAACAGATTTTCTATGTCAATGTGTTTTTGATTTTATTTAAAATACATTCGTAACAAAATACTTGTTTTGTTTTAAGGAAAAACAAAACAGTAAAAACAAAATACATGGCTAACGGGCCCTATATGGGTAGAATTTAATGTGACTTTTGATAATCCATCAATAAACAGGATTTGATGATTCACTAATATAACTTCGAGATTAGATCACATGATTTTTTAGAATTTGCCAATAGACATGACTCCTTCATTATAAAGGTAACTCTTTATTAAGGGAATATTGGTAATACCTTTTTTAGTTAAAATGTATATTATATATATATATATATATGCACTTTTAATAGTAATAAAAATAAAATCAACCTATGATGCACATGATAAGATATGATTGTTGATATTTTTTTTTAAAATTGTTTTAGATGCTAACACTTTGTGCAATGCAATGATAAACACTCTCCTCATGATTCATTGATTCTTTTGTTCGGTTGTTCAATATTTCATCTAATGACTTTGATAATGAGATAAATATTGAACACACCCGCTGCGAAAAATATTGGATGGAAAAGAAAATGAGAGTATTAAATAGGAAAATGAAATCAGATGTTTCAATTTGTTAGATTATATATTTTCTATATTATATCAGCTTATATATATATAATATTTTATGCAGATAATAAAAGAAGAAAAATATAAGAGCTGATATAATATAAGAAATATATAATCTATCACAATTGAAATACATATTTGAACAAACAAAACAAAAAAACCAAACTAGTAACAGAAAAATAACATTTTTTGGGGAAAAAAAATGCTCAAGGCAACTTAAAACAATTATAGTTGAAAATAATGAATTTACTTATCAAGCTCAAACCACAAAATCCATTATAAATTTTACAAAATAAAATTGAATTTAGATGGAAAGAAAGTCAAACCACACAATTAGAAAACATGCCCAAAAAAAAAAACACACTAATAAAAGGTGCCAAATTTTTCTCAAAGTTCAGCTTTTATTATTATTATTATTGGTAAAATCAAAAAGTGTAATGATTTAAATATAGCATTGCACATTAAATTAATATTAGCTACTGACTTTATATTAACCGTTCTTCCAAAAAATTTGTGAGAAATCATAAGCCAAAAAAACATAATTTACATCCAGAGATTTAAACATAGAATTCTGATATAAACTGTTCACTCTAACTTATTTAGAGCACGAGCAATGGGTTGGCCAGACACAAGTTTGGCCAACCGATCATCACTGTAGCCAAACAACACATTCTCTAAATATGAGGGACCCACAGTTGGTTAGCTACACAAGTCTGGCCAACCGATCATCACTGTAGCCAAACAACACATTCTTTAAATTTGCGGAACCCACAGTTGGTTAGCTTAATGGTTGGCTGGATTTGGCCAACCATATAGCGAACCAAAGACTTTATTATATTATTTTTTTGTTCTCACCTTTATAGGAGTCTGTGCATGTATATATATATATATCATTCACTTAAATCTCAATAACTTTCACTACAAATTGAATTTTTGATGAAATTAATTTTGTTAGAAAGATAATTTCGAGAGCTTTAATTTGAGTACCACTTAGGCTATTTTTTGACTTAAAACAAAAAAATTATGAAATTTTCAAGTAAAAAAAGTATAAAAAAATTTAATATAAATATGTATATACACAAAATTTTAGATTAATTTAATTGTGTAAGATTATTTAATTGTGTGGGTAGTGAAAATCTGGAGAACCTATTGTGGAGTCAAAATTTAGAGATTATGATGTGGCTCACTAAAATGCAAATCTGGAAAACCTGTTGTGGAGTCAAAATTTAAAGATCCTGATATGATGAGGTGGCTAGCTAAAATGCTGAGGTGGCTAGCTAAAATTCAAATTTGGAGAACCCATAGTGGATGCCCTTACTCTTAAAGTTTGTAAGGTGTAGATAGGGATGGCAACGGGGCGGGGTGGGGCGGGTTTTGCCTTCTCCATAACCGAAACCATTTAACTTTCCCCACCCCGTCCCCGCCCCGCAACCGTGTATAAACGGGGCGGGGTGGGGCGGGTTTTGACTTCCCTATTCCCATAACCATTTAACTTACCCCGCCCCGCCACGTTTATACATTTTTTTTTAATGCAAAATTTTTTATAGTAATAAATATGATATTTTGTTACATATACACCAAAAACACACATTTAGAAACTTGCAACACAATGGATAATATTGAGTCATATATAATAAACTTGTATAGTTCTATGATATATATAATATTAATATTTTCTTTATACATTATTAATATTTTCTCTATATATTATATATATAAAAGTATAAATATATATACACTTAAACGGGGCGGGTACCCGTCGGGGTAGGGTCTTACCCCCGTCCCCGCCCCGTTTAAACGCGGGTTATTTTCTTTAACCCCATCCCCACCCCGTTTCCTTAAACGGTTCCATAAACGGGTTTTAAACGGGACGGAGCGGGGCGGGTATCCGACGGGGCGGGGCAAATTGCCATCCCTAGGTGTAGACACTCATTTTGCACCCCCCCAAACATACCTTCTGATCCCTCAAAATTCGATTTCGCAAAATTCGCACCATCACATTGATTTGCGGGCCCATTTCAACCAGCCATTCCAACTATTAAATTAACACACAGACCTCATCATCATAATTAGCACTCCTCGAAACCTTGAGATCACCCAAAAATCGCATCGAATTGCATTCCTGATCACTGGACATTCATAGGGGCAAAATTGTAATTTTACACATGTAGCAATCTGACCATCCGATTGATGAATGGACTTCACCATCTTGTCCAGCACATAAAAAAATTACAAAAACACCGGGCCCACATCGGAATTGTCACGCCCCGATTTCCAACACCCACTTAAGAGTGAGGGAAATGGGGGTGAATATTGAAAGTCAACATCACCACCACTCATCAAGATCTCTAATCTCACTATGGTACCATGCTCTGATACCAAGTTGTTACACTCCGGTTTCCAACACCCGAAAATAATGGTGAATAGGTCCATTAAACCCTAATGAATTTTTTCAACCTTTAACTCAATGCGGAAGTGTATTTACACGCACGTATGTCTACGTACGTCCCAACATTAACCCCTAGCTAAGCCCCCACACATGGCCACACTTGCACCACACCAGTTGCTAGACACCATTTTCGCTAAATCGAAATGTGCATTTCGATTGATCAAAGCGTCATTTCGCACAATCGAAATGTTCGATCATGCGAAGTACTATCAAAGTACCATTGAAGTTTTTCATCATTCGGGACTTTTACCCTGCAACTTTTCGATTAATCAAATCTCTCATTTCGCACAATCAAGGGACCTATAGAATCAAAATAAAGAAGAACTTCACACCCCTACCTCAAGTCCTAAGCTTCGAAGCCAAGTTTCAAAAATCTCAGCCCTTTCTACCTTGTCAAATGTAGACTTTGTTCGATCCAAAGTGTAGCCCTCACTGACTGGAGCAATGCACTTGCCTTCGACTTTTCCCGATTCCTAGCCTAACACATCCAAAATCTAGAGAGAAGGGAGAGAGATGAGTGAGAGAGTTAGAGAGAGAGTGAGATATGTAAAAATGAAATATCCAGCCCCTCTAGATATTTATCTCACCACTTGGGGCGTGAAATGACCAATTTATCGCTGAGTTACTTAATGTACCCTCCCGACCTCCGTTTTCGATTTTGAAAGTTCCTACGGTCTCGAAATAACTTTTTTTAACTCTTTAAACATTTAGTTTGGTTAATAACCAAAAATAATATTTTTTTCAAAAAAATTTCGGATTCTCGGGCCCACCAGACCTAGTCTCGGGGCCCCGTTGACCCAAAAAGTCAAACTTTTCCAAATGTTTTCAAAACTTTTCAAAACCCTAATACAACTTTCCAAACACGTTTCTCACATTTAAAACACGTTAAACATCATTAAAAATGCATTTAAAGCAATAATGATGAATAAAAATGAAAACCAATCAAAATTGGACCCGGTCTCTACAACCTCCCAACCTTATAGGAATTTCGTCCTCGAGATTAAAATGTACCTCAAGTGGTGAATAACTCAGAATACTTTGAGCGGATTTCTTGTTCCCGTTTTCATGTAACATCTTCTACCCCGTGATGCCTCCAAAGCACTTTAACCAAAGGAATGGTTTTGCCCCGAAACACTTGCTCTCTAGCATCCAAAACCTGGATCAACCTCTCCTCGTATGACACGTCCTCCTCCACCTCAAGGTCTGCCCAATCAAGTACGTGTGAAGGGTCCGGTTCGTATTTTCTCAACATAGAAACATGGAAAGTGTTGTGCACACTTGACAATTGCGATGGCAATGCTAAGCGATAAGTAACCTCTCTCACTCGATCCAAAATCTCAAATGGTCCAATAAAGCGTAGCACTAGTTTACCACTATAACCAAACCTCATCAAGCCTCTTTGTGGTGAGACCTTTAGGAAGATATGGTCCTCGACCTCAAATGCTAATGGTCATCGCCTTCTATCGACATAACTTTTTTGATGATTCTGAGCAGTAAGTAACTGTTATCGTATTATCTTGATATTCTCTGTGGTCTCTCAAACTAATTCTGGCCCCAAGGAAACTGTCTCCCCAACCTTGGTCCAACAGATATGTGACCTACACGGTCTACTAACACAAGGCCTTGAATGGATCCATCTCAATACTAGTTTGATAGCTATTATTGTATGCAAACTCCACCAATGGAAGGTGATCTTCCCAACTACCCCGAAGATCAAGTACACATGCCTGCAACATATCCTCCAAAATCTGTATAGTACGCTCGGACTGACCATCCATCTGAGGATGAAAAGTCGTACTAAAGTGAAGGTCTGTATCAAGCGCTGCTTAGAAACTCTACCAAAATTGAGATGTAAATTGTGGGTCTCTATATGAAATAATAGAAACTAGCATGCCATGAAGTCTAAGGATCTGCTCAATGTACAATCTACTGAGAGTATCAACATCATCGGTTACTTTGATAGAAATAAAGTGAGCTACCTTGGTCAATCTGTCAACAATAACCCAAACTGCATCGTGACTCTTCCTTGACCTAGGTAACCCTGTCACAAAGTCCATAGTGACATGTTCCCACTTCCACATAGCCACAGACAATGGTTGTAGCAACCCCGCTGGCCTCTGATGCTCAGCTTTCACTTGTTGACAAGTGAGGCATCTCGCTACAAACTGAGCTATATCACTCTTCATACCCTTCCACCGATACTGTCGGCGTAGGTTGTGATACATCTTGGTACCACCAGGATGCACTGCAAGCCTCAAGTTGTGAAACTCTTTAAAGACTTCTTCTCTACAAGTTAGGGGAACAAACATCTTCTCCTCAAATTTCATGCTCTTATCCAAATGAACTGTCCATCCTTCCACCACCTCGCCACCCTAAATTCGAGTGCAAATAACCTCAATCTTGCTATCTTTCCTTTGCTCTTCAATCACTTTACTCACAAGAGTTGGTTGAACGATAAGAGTAAATAACATCGTCTGTCCATCATCCTCACTAAAATGTAATCCCATTTCTGAGATATCTTCTATCATCTTCCACTTCCGTATGGCTAAGCTTGCTAAGCTACCATGAGACTTCCTACTCAACGCATCTGCTACCACATTGGCCTTTCCTGGATGATATTATAAGTCGAAGTCATAATCTTCTATGTACTCTATCCACCTCCGTTGTCTCATATTCAAATCCTTTTGGGAGAAAAAGTACTTGAGACTTTTGTGATCCGAGAACACCTCAAGCTTCTCACCATATACATAATATCTCGACACCTTGAGTGCAAAGATCACCATCGCCAATTCTAAGTCGTTTGTCGAGTAGTATTTTTTATGTGTCTTCAATTGCCTTGAGCAGTATGCCACAACTCTTTCGGTTTGCATCAACACGCATCCCAAACCAAGTTGTGAAGCATCACAATAGATTGTGTACCCCAACCCACGTTCCAGAATAATCAATATCGGTACCCAAGTTAACCACCTCTTTAATTCTATGAATGATTGCTCGCAAGCATCATCCCACACAAATTTCACTCTTTTTCGGGTAAGCTGAGTCATTGGTGCCACTAACCTCTAAAAGTCCTTCACAAACCTCATATAATATCCAGGTAATCCCAAGAAGTTTCGTATCTCAAATATGTTCTTAGGTCTTTCCCAACTCATCACCGCTTTTATCTTGGATGGATCCACAAAAACCCCTCCTTCAGACAACATGCCCAAGGAATTTCACCACCGTTAGCCAAAACTCACACTTCTTGTATTTGACATATCCCTTAGAAGTTGCAATACAACCCTCAAGTGCCCCTCGTGCTCCTCTTCCGAAGACGAGTACACTAGGATGTCATCAACAAACACAACCACAAACTTGTCTAAATACTCATTGAACACACGGTTCATCAAGTCCATGAATGTTGCCCGTGCATTTGTCAAACCAAATGGCATCACTAAAAACTCGTAGTGTGCGAAAAGTGATTTTCTGAATGTCTTCTTCTCTAACCCCCAACTAATAATATTCGAATCTCAAGTCTATTTTTGAGAAACATTTGGAACCATTTAGTTTGATCGAACAAATCATCTATCCTTGGCAAAGGATACTTATTCTTGATCGTTGCCCGATTCAACTTTCGATAGTCAATGCAAAGCTGCAAAGACCCGTCCTTCTTCTTAGTAAAAGGAATTGGAACTCCCCAAGGCGCAGTACTAGGACGTACAAATCCCTTATCTAGTAGCTCTTGCAATGGTCCCTTCGGTACGGTGCCATAGAAATGGGCACAGTACCTGGAGCAAGTTCTTTCGTAAACTCCACTTCTCTTTACGGAGGCAACTGTGTCAAGTCCCCCGAAAATACATCCATAAATTCACATACTACATGAGAAAGCTCTCCAAGTGTCTCATCATCACCATCAACAAGTAGGCTCACAAAGAAATGTCCAAGTCCTTTTTATTTTTAAGAACTATGCGAAGACGACAAGTAGAAATCGTCTCGCTCTCCCACAAAACATGTACTGACACACTCTGGTGTGTACAAAGTTACTCTTCCCCGATAACAATCAATATTGGCTTTGAGAGTAGATAGCCAATCCATACCCAAGATCACATCAAAGCTAGACTTGTCTAAGAGGATGAAATCAAACACTAATCGATATCCCAAAATCTCGATCTCGCAAGACCAACATACACTACCCAAGGTCATTCTACCACCAACTGGTGTATCAATGGATAAAATCAAGTCCAAAGATGACACCTCCAACCTCAAAGCACAAGCAAATGCATATGAAATGAATAAATGTGATGTACCTGAGTGCACTAAAACCCTAGCCCACAAGCTAGATACAAGGAATATACCTCGGACCATTGACGGTCCTGCTGAGGTCTCTGCTAGAACAAGAATGAAGGCACGACCCTGTGCTCTTTGGCCCTGCTACCCAATACCCTGATACCTTAACTATTGGCTGGGAGCGCTAGACGCGACTACTCTAGCTGGTGCCCGCGAACTCTGAACTGATGACACTGTTTGTGGTGGTGGCAATGCCCTAAAGCCTGACTGTGGAGTAGTAGGTTGTGTAGGATGCTGTTGAGAGCCAATCCTACTTTGTGTACCTTTTTTCTGTGGGCAATTCTAACTAATGTGCCCCATCTGCTGACAATGGAAGCACTTCTTATCTGCCACTGAAGGAGCCTATCCTTGAGTACATTTAGCCATTTTATGTCTGGGCTTCTGACAGTTGAAGCAAACCATTATAGATCGTGAAGATCCAGTAGATATAGCCACAGATGGTGTCGATTGGGCTTGTTGCCCTTATGAAAATGACCTGCTATCCTTTTGCTTCTTCCTAGCAAGATTGTCCGAAAGGGACCCCATGCTTCTCAACTGGTTCTTTGTTTCCCTTATTATTTGATTGTCATTACCAAGTCCTTGTCTATCAATGCCCTCTCCACTACAACCGCATAGTTAGTTAAACTCAAAACTCCAACTCTATCTCGTATATGGGTTTGGAGTCCTCTTATGAACTGTTTGATCTTAAGCTCTTCTGTTGGGATTATCTCTCGTGCAAAATGAGTCAAGGATGTAAACTTGGTCTCGTATTCCATAACAGTCATTATACCTTGAGTCAAATTGAAGAATTCCCTCTTCCGATTGTCCTTCACTGTTACCGGAAAGTACTTCTCAAAGAAAAGTACTTGGAACATGTCCTAATCCATCGTCTCGATGTCATGGTAGTTCCCTAAGAATTTTCACTAACGTTTGGCCTCATCCTTAAGATAATGAGTGGCCACTTTCACCCTTAGGTCCTCCTTTATCTCAAGTATGGTAAGGAGTGTAACCATTTTGTCTAACCAATTCTTTGCTACCATAGGGTTGGATCCTCCCAAATATGACGATGGGCTATATTTCTTGACATGTCCCAACGCCGTTATCATTCGACTAGGAAGAGCTGCTTTTGGTGGAACTTGTGTCTTCTCTTGAGTTTTCCTTTGCGTCTCCCTAGCAATTTTCCTCATAGTAGTGACCATGTCACGCATGAATTTCTCTCTATCAATGGGAACCCTGCCGGCACTCCTCCGCGAGCTCTTCTTGGTGGCATCTTTCTATATAGATGACAAGAAGATACTTAAAATTCAAAGCATGAATGTACTTGTCCAATTCGTTTCACGCATACACAACATGCTAAACGACTTCAAAGATGGCAAGTTATACTAACTAATAAGCACATAAGAATTTTCATGTAATATGAACTTAGCTTCGAATCTAGGATCATAACCTCAATTTCACAATTCCATAAATCATCAAGTCCTTTCAATTCAACTTGTAGTTCGACCATTTCCCATCGTCCCAAGGTATTCAAACCCGGCAACTCTGATACCAAGTTATTGGTATCAAATACTCGATCTAACCCTCTAAAACTTATACATGATATGACCATTTCCATTCGTCCTTAGGTATTCCAACCTATAGCTCTGATAACAAGTTGTCACGCCCCAATTTCCAACACCCGATTAAGAGCGAGGGAAATGGGGGTGAACAGTGAAAGTCAACATCATCACCACTCATCAACATCTCTAATCTCACTATAGTACCATGCTCTGATACCAAGTTGTCATGCCTCAGTTTCCAACACCCGGAAACAAGGGTGAATAGGTCCATTAAACCCTAATAAATTTCCTCAACCTCTAACTCAATGTAGAAGCGTATTTACACGTATACGTATGTCTACGTACGTCCCAACATTAACCCTTAGCTAAGGCCCCACACATGGCCACACTTGCACCACACCAATTGCTAGTCACCATTTTTGCATAATCAAAATGTGCATTTTGGTTGATCGAAGTGCCATCTTCGCACAATCCTTAGCAGAAATCCTATATTTTTACAAAAAGGGGCATTTTCATGCGAATCCCTCATTCTTCAATACCATACATTCTCTAAAGGATTCTAAACATTATAAATGGTTCATAACACATATAACATGATCCAAACACATACATAGATTCTTTAAGCGATCATGTCCAAAAATTGTAAACTACAAGGTCCAAACCAAACTTTCTCCATTCAAGTTCAAAAGTTATATATATTCATTTCCTCAAAAGTTTCCATATGCCACATGTGGAAATTACCTTTGAAATCCAAATACATGAAGACAACTAAAATGTAAATACAACATGTCCAAAGAAAACTAGTCCACATCCCACAAGCCAGCATGGATCACAACCTACATCTCAAAAGAAGTCCAAAAGAAGCTCAATCCTCTCTAGTGTTCTATGCTTCATCCTCTATTGGAGCTTTATTTGAAAAAGAGTTTGGGGGAGGGGGTGAACATACAACTACGCTCAGTAGGAATGATCCACTCGACTTTAACTTAACTTAGGCAACCATGCATGAAATGCAAATGAAATCTCTAAATCGCCACATGACAATAATCTATACTTTTCACCCTTAAAACATATAAGTTTTATAAATCATGCATGGTGTTTCACATTTCAATATATGACAATTTATATGAAATCACAACTCCCAAATAAACTCACACCACGTATATCCCAGAAATTAATTTAATTGAGGACTTCATTTATCACAATCCATAGTAAGGGTTTATTCGAAACCACAAACTCTGCTTACGCTTTTTGGGCTACTAGCTTGACGAAAGCAACACCCGCTTGGCCAAGTTTTGGGTCTTGAACCCTAGGGCTCCGGGCCCTTCTTAATTCCCATATATGCCCCAAAAATGCGACTTTCTCACATAATGTACACTTATCACATAAATGCACAATTTCACAATTCAAACCAATGCAATTCATATTTATCAATTGAATGCATTTTCTTCCTCAACTCAAGCTTGTACAATGCCATTCCACTCATCTCATGGAAATCATTACACTTATGCATTTTAAAGAAAATTTCATCTTTCTTGCATAATTGAACATATAGAATCAAAACTCTCACCATTTCACAAATGAACACAATTTCATACTATGCATTCATTAATATCAAAAAGCTATGCATAAAAACACATTCCCATATACATAAATATATGCACAAAACCTTTATCTCACAAAATGTATAATATAGCTTTCATGTCACAATTAAGGGACCTATAGAATCAAAATGAATAAGAACTTCACACCCCTACCTCAAGTCCTAATCTTGGAAGCCAAGTTCCAAAAATCCCAACCCTTTCTACCTTGTCAAACGTAGACTTTGTTCGGTTCAAAGTGTCGCCGTCACCGAGTGGAGCAATGCACTTGTCTTCGGCATTTCCCAATTCCTAGCCTAACACATCCAAAATCTAGAGAGAAGGGAGAGAGATGAAGTGGGAGAGTTAGAGAGAGAGTGAGATATGTAAAAATGAAATATCCAGCCCCTCTAGATATTTATCTCACCACTTGGGGCGTGGAATGACCAATTTGCCCCCGTAATATATCCTCTCGACCTCCATTTTTATTTTTGAAAGTTCTTACGTTCTCGAAATCACTTTCTTAACTCTTTAAACATTTCATTTGGTCCATAACAAAAAATAAAAAATTTCCATAGATTTTTCAGATTCCGAGGCCCACTGGACCTCGTCCCGGAATCCGGTTGAACTAAAAAGTCAAACTTCTCCAAATATTTCCAAAACTTTACAAAACTCTAATACATCTTTCCAAACATGTTTTCCACATTTAAAACACGTTAAACATCATTCAAAATACGTTTAAAGCAATAATAATAGATAAAAATGGAAACCGGTCAAAATTGGACCTGGTCTCTATAGGAACACACTCTCGGTCGCCCGGATTACTAGTGGTGAAATCATAATTTTGCACTAGGGGAGTCCAAATGGCAATTAGAAATCACCATCATGTCAGACACACTCAAAAATCCTAGGATCACTCACAATCACACCCCTATGACCAAAATCATTAAATCATTAGACACACAATATTCCAATTTCACACCAGGACAAAACTATTCGTCCGATAAAAAATGGACCCCTCCATCATGTCTGGAATGCCCAAAAACCTCAAGTTCAACATAAGATCGGATGCGAAAGTCAAATATGAGCTCTAGTCAACAAAGGTCAAGAGTATAGGGGGAAAATAGTCATTTCTAGAATTCTAAAATTGTCCACCAACATCAGTGATGACGTGCAGTGACATCAATAGACTTGGTCCGCACCTTGAGACACAGACCCCCATAAAAAATTCTAGAACACAAGTCTGCACCTCGAGGCACAAACCAAACAATAAACATCAAATTTTTATAATTTCCAACATGTCCCCACTCAGATGTCAATAAATAGGAGCTCATTTCACCTCATTAGGAGGAAGAAAATCCATGTAATGTTCGAATGCCTCTTTAGCTAGTCAACCCTTCTCTCTAGACTTTCTCTCTTTAAAAGTGTCTCACTTTCTCTCTCTCTATCAATGTAGTGCACGGAGGACCAGGATGCGCCCAGTGCAACATACGCTGAATGCACTGAATATCTACACCATCTTAAGGGTCTTCACCAATATTCTACTTCTACTCCTATTTTTCTTTTCTTTTGTAGATTTCTTGTGGTTACTATACTATCTTGCAAACTCATTGATGTGATTTCAATTATACTTAACCACTCGCAATAGAACGAGTCCTCGTAGGACAGGGCTATATAAAGGGTGTCGAACCTCAAGGACTTGCAAGGTTGAATTGTTATGTTACTCAGTCTTTGAATTAATTCTAAAATAGTTGGAAAACAATTGTTGATGTTTGATCTTGAAATTAATTGAGAAAATTAAAGCTTTTTATAAATTGGTGTTATGAAATTTAATCAGGAAGAGAAGGTCCTGGGAACTGACTTCACCACTAACCCTCTAACAATGACAATTGTATTAATTTGGGACGTTTACTCTATGCATTCAGAAAAGAATGGCTACAAGCCCAATTCAATTCTATCAAGAGAATTCGTTCAACATTCAATTAAGCATAACTCGTCTTCGCTTAGCATGGCCTATACATCTGACAAATTAATGATGTTGTAATCCATCTTTGCTTAGTACGAATTATCAAAAATCTAAATTAAACGATATGAGAAAACTATTGTATACCTGTCTTAACAAAATCACAGAAGTTGAAAAGAACAAACCCTAATCATTGCAGATTTGAATTCATTCTACAAGAACAAGAATAAATGTGCAATGAATCAATACATTCAAATTAAAAGCAATAGCACAGCTATTGTTTATGTCTCGGTTATACAATCAATGCACAAAGTAAATTATTCCCAAATTAATATATACAACTTAAAACATTGAAAGACAGGTTAGGGTTACGTCACTTCCCCAGAATGGTGTTTAGCCGCTCATGATCGGATGTCCAAGCTTGGATGATGATGAAATTGCCATCCTCTTGTCTGTATCGTCACGAATCGCCTCTGTATTTATCTCTGTGTTTCTCCCCTCTAGAATACCCTAGTTTTTTCCTTTTTCGTCGTTTTTACTTTGCGAAACAAAACCCACGGGACACCTGTCCTTTCCAAAGTGGCAAGTGCGCATAAGAAAATGGCACTTGCGCCTCACAAAGTGGCATTTGCGCCCAAAAAGTGGCAGCTGCGCAAATAGGACAGAAAGTTGCCTTAAACGTCCATTTTAGGAAATTTTCGTGAAATATGAAATTGTACAGAATTGGGTCGTTTTAACAATTGTGTACGGAGTTATGGTCTGAATACCAACACAGGTCCAGGACTTTTTAGGCCTGAATTGGCCCAATCTTCAATGCGAATGGGCCCATGCTCCTTTTCTTCATTTAAATTTATTTCTAGCCCATTTCTTCAGTCCATTTAGTCTGGATCTTCAAGATAAACATATCTTTCATGGGTCAAGCTTCAGTGATAACTAAATGAGTACCATTTGTAGCCTGATTTCACCATTATAAAAGATTAAAATTATTAATAAAAACATGAAAGAAATATTACTAAGATACTAATTTATATAATTTAGGGATATTGAATATGCAATATTCATTACTTATCACTCATCTTTGTGTGTGATTTTAAACCCTTGTCACCACTACTGTGTTAGTTCGACAAGATGTGCAAATGCGGCGTAGCCATTAATCCCTACTCGTCGGGCATCTGGGGTGGTGACAAGTTATCTTAGCCACCCAACACCCCAAAGTAGATTCTGGTCAATATTTTTTATGTGTGCATTTATGTTATACTTTCTACACATTTTAATACACACACCCACTTTTAAAAAAACTACTCCATGCATGTCCACTGTAGCGTCTAACATCCTTACAAAGCCATTATAATGCAAAAATTTTCTCATGCAATAGATTATTCGCGTAAGGTTCTTATGACCCTTTGAATGGTCACCCTGATGTTCCAGTGTACAAGTGACTAGTTCAAGTTCGAGATCATCATTGTTTTCAAAAATACACATTCTACAATCTCCAAAACTCCATTTTCTAAGTCGTTATGCTATCAAAATTAGGTCTTGCCTTAATCCCTCTCCTACCGCATCCAAAAATCCATTTTCTAAGTCGTTATATCACTAAAATTAGGTCATATATTAGGTTCGCCTTAGACAACCTCCAAATAACACTTTTCTAAGCCGTTATCGCTGGGGTTGTGTGCCCTACATAGAACTAATTGGGCTATAATAGACATTGGTTAATAATTAAATCTATGGTTTTAATGTTTTACATTTATATATACATTTTATAAATGTTGTGTATTGATCGATTTATACTTTGTGCTAAATATGATTATGTTCTTAAGCTCGGCATGAGAAATAATACATAATCATATAAAGTATATGCTCCCTTATCAATATGAATTAAAGAAATGAGTAAGAAATTAAGCACATGTATATAAATGGAAAATCTTCCCCTATCATCATGCTTTCTATGAATATAGAAATATATAAGTACAAGTGTGACAACCCCCCCCCCCCCCTCCTATTTCCATGCATGAGTTGGCCAGACTCACACATGAAACACGAAAACGGGGAGGCGTCAGGCAATCGACAATAAACAAACACAGAATACAAGATGCAATAAAGAAATAATAATAGCAGAAAAGAAAACTTATAAATAATAAATCTCAATACTATATTCTCCATAAACTCTAAGTAAAATAAATTCATAATCAATTCGGAGTAAATACCAAAATCCTCAATTAAATACAACTCGGGAATCCCGTAACTCAAAGACCCCTAAATCCATAAGTGGAAAAACTATAATCTAATAATCTAGAAAATAGAATAGTATCAAGTCCCTACTCTGAATAGACTGGAATAGAATGTAGGCACGTGAATCTAAGAAGAACCATATACTCAACTCTGTGGCTAAAACTGCCTGTGACCTGAAAGTTTGTCAACAACAAGTGGGCTAATCCCACGAGGAAGTCCTCTCTACTACAGCCCAACAGAGTACCGATAAACCCAACATCTCCATAAATATAACAGAGAAAAAAAAACATCTACACATATTAATTTTATACAGATGACCATTTACAAACTATACAAAAATTTAGACAACTTAACTGTGCCCGCATAATCCACACAAAATAAATAAACATATGTGATCAATAAAATAAATCATAAAGGTTTAGGCAGCTCAACCATGTCTGCAAATATAATAAATATAAAAAAGTAAATCAACCATGTCTGCAAATATAATAAATATAAATATGCTGCAAATAACCACGTACTCAGCAACTCAACCACGTTAATTGGTACTAGTGAGTCAGACTTATTAGTTAGCCCACAGTGGTTCAAAATACACATATATAATTCACAATTTGATAATAATTAACATAAACATATATATAATAATTTATCTAAAACAATTTTCACATTGACCATATGAAAAGTAACATTACATGCTTTTTTGTATACTCAAAATATTCCAACTCAACTAGTTATCAACCATCAACCTACTTGAAAACTCAAAACCATCACAATACATTAAATAACTTAAACATATCATACTAGTTCATAAAAATTTAACAAGGAATCAAACATACATATAACCTAATTAATAATATGTGGAGAGCTTAATACATATACAATAAATTATAGCATGGTGAACGCATAAAACAAAAAATGCATCAACACACACACACACACACACACACACACACACACACACACACACACACACACACACACACATATATATATATATATATATATATATATATATCAGATTATAAATATGAATACATACAAACAATAGTTATGATAATCTACGTATGTAAAACATATTTTATAGAGTCAAAACCAACATATGAACATCATTGTAAGTCCCTACCGGCATATATATATGTATATATAACAAATCGAACACTCACAATCAACTTAATTAATCTCAAGCAAACCTTATTGCTTATGCCTCACAAGTGAATTAAAATCCTAAGACAACATATAAACACACAAATCAGATTATACACACACACACACACACACACACACACACACATATATATATATATAGATATACATACAAATATCATGTTTTTTTTTCCTGAATGGGGTGGTATTATAAATAAAAACAAACTCAACACCATACAAATAGAAAGAAGAGGACATACCCTCCTAAAAATAAAAAATAATAGGAAATGAGAAAAATCATTTCCAATACAAAGAAAAGAGAAAAATGAATTTAAACCATGACAACATCAAGGAAACCACAAAGAAAGATCCTGGATCTGAGAGTCCAAAAGAAGAAGACATTCAAAAATGGCCCCTCGAGCAACTTCTTTCGAGTCCTTCTTAAAATGCTGATGCAACGCGGAATTTCTTTGACCCCAGATAGACCAAATGACAGTAGGAAAAAGACATTTCAAGAACTTGTGCCGCATTAAGGAACCTTTCACTTGAGTCAAGAACTATTCAACCAAATGTACCATAGAAAGGAACATAGGATAAGGAACCTGGATAATGTCAAAGGTGACATGCCAAACCGATGCTGCGTAATGACATTGAACGAACAAATGATCCACTATATCGGGTCTATGGTAACAATCATGACAAAAAGGCTGGACTATAATGCCTCTCTTTTACAGATTGCCATAAGACGGGATGACATTCTGCATAACTAAAGTTGTCGCGACTGAAGTGTGAGGCCTACATTTATTCCAAACTAGGTCCTTCCAAGGAACACGCTGACCATGGTCTCGGTAGAGCTCCCATATGGATTTAAACGCACAGACGCCATGCTGCCATTGAATCATGTCACGCCCTCCCCTAATAGGAACAGACAGCACATACTGTCGGACCGCAACAGGCACCTGTATAGGAAGATTCCACCTACCATTTACAATAATGAAAGCAAGAACCGTATGTCTGCTGAATTGATGTCATGCTCTACTACCAAATTTCTAAACCAGCGTAAGCCTGTCACACCAGGGATCATACAGTAGCCTGAAGCGCGCACCATCACTAACCTTGAAAGAGTTATGCAAGAGAACAAACTCACGGACTCGCAAAATATTAAGCCATATCGAATAATCCTGAGCTCTCAGAATGTATAACCAGATATTACCTCTTTTGAGATACCGTTCTTTAAACCACCGAACCCATAGCTTGCTGTCATTCATTAGAAAGTCCTATAACATCAGACATTTGACAGCGAAATCCACATCCATAATTTTCCTGATACCGAACCCCCCCTCTGACTTCAGAAGAGTAACTTTTGACCACTTTAGAAGGTGAAGCTTATTCGTAGTGTCAGAATGGCCCCATAAAAATGCTCTGATTCTTTTTTCAATTTGAACTTGACAAGACCAAGGAATTTTAACATCGAAGGACCAATAATAGATAAAAGAAAGAATCGCCGTCTTGATAAGCTCTAAACGCCCAGCTAGGGACAGATTCATCGCATTCCATACCGATAAACACGCACTAATCTTGTCCAACAAAGGATTAAAATTAGACTTTTTTAAAGCAGATGCATTCAAAGGGAGACCCAAATATTGGATAGGGAAGCTGCCATTTTTGAAAGGGAGAATTCTTTCTAATCCCCTGGAACCCCTCACGGCCTTGGAAAAAATAATTTCACTTTTATCTTTGCTAACTTGGAGCCCAGAAGCTGTGGAAAATTATTGTAAAATGGTGGGCATCCCTAGAGCAGTATAAACATCAGCTTTTACCATCACAAATAGATCATCTGCATAAAACATGTGGGATAACTTGACCCCAGCCCGAGCAGCAACATTGGCCAATGAAATAAATCCTTCATCCACTGCCCGATCCATCAGGTTACTGAAATATTCTGTAACTAAGGTGAACAACAAAGGTGACAAGGGACAACCTTGCCGAATGCCTCTCCATGCTTGGAAAAACCCCGAAGGCACTCCATTTATAAGAAGAGAAAACTTAGCTGAGGATATACAAGTCCTAACCCAAGTAATCCATTTGTCACAAAAGCCATGAAGTCCCAAAATCTGTAACAAAAAATCCCAGGAGAGCGAGTCATAGGCTTTCCTCAAGTCTATCTTCACTGCTATAGTAGCAGCACCCCTCTTATTATTGAAGCCACGCACCATATCAGAAGCCAGCAAGATATTATCGTGAGATAATTTTATAAAGAGTAGAGCAAAGGGAAATTGGTCGATAATCTGAAACCTTTAGACCTTGATCCTTTTTTGGAATAAAAGTAATAAAAGTACTATTTACTATTTGAGGAAGAGAAGCAGTCTAGAAAAAATGCTGAACTGCCTTGATCACATCCGGACCAACAACAGACCAGTACTTTTAAAAAAACTGAGGCAAAAACCGATCAACTCCAGGTGCCTTGTCAGGACTCATGTCTATAACCACCCCTTTAATTTCATCTTGACTCACCGCTCTCTTAAGCCCTTCTTTTTCATGCTCGTCTAACACTTGTCTAGTAGGCACCAGATTTGACGTAATCGTAGGGGACTCCTTATAAAGGTTCTCATAAAATTTCACCAGCCATTCTTTCACAACCGCAGGGTCTTCTGTATAAGCACCCTCCTCATTTAGTAAGGAGGTAATCGCATTTCTATTTCGTTGTTGCTTAACCTTTTGATGGAAGAACTAGGAACACTTGTCATTTTCTTTGAGCCAAGTCACCCAGGATTTTTGAGCCCAGAGCAACGTCACGTATCTCCTCGCGTGTTTATCTCAATCCATTCCTCGCAAATTTGTATGTACAAGACCAATGATTAGGGTTTTGTGATATTCTCCATCTCTTTCTCTCTCTCTAAACGAGCATATAAGTTCTGTATAATAGGATTTTATATAACTCCAAAACGAACTAGGAAACCCACTTAAAACAAAATTTTAAAATATAAATCCTATCATAATTACAATTTCGCGCATCCTATTACGATTCTGCATAATGCATATTACGATTCAGCGTAATGCATGTTACGATTCCACACAATGTTGATTACAATTCTGAACAAACTCAAAAATAGAATTATTTCAAAATTTGTATGTTTAAAAAAAATAATGGGGTATTATATTCTCCTCTCCTAACAAAGGAATTTCGTCCCCGGAATTCAACTCATACCTGAACTGTGGTGACCCTTTTGGGAGGGTGTGACATGGGCAGGTGTGAAAGACACTAGGCGAGCTACAACACTGGTAGACTACAGGGTGCTCAATCTCATATCGCTTGGGTGTGGAGAAGGGGATGTGCTTATATGTAATGTGTTCTCTCCAAATGGTATGAGGCCTTTTGGGGTAAAACCTAAGAGAAAAATCTTGCAGTCTTGGCCCAAAGAGGACAATATCATACCATCAGGTGGAACCGACTATTACAAATGATTTCAAAGCCAGATCTAGCCAGAAGTGTGCCAATGGGGACGTCGGGCCTCCTAGAGGGTGAATTGTGCTGACCTTTGTGGGCGGGTGTGATGTGAGCAGGTGTGAGAGACACTGGGTGAGCTACCACACTGGCAGGCTATAGGGTGCTCAATCCCACATTGCCTGGGTGTGGAGAAGGGGATATGCTTATATGTTGTGTGTTCTCTCCAAATGGTATGAGGCCTTTTGGGGTAAAATCCAAGAGAAAAAATATGCAGGCTTGGCCCAAAGCGGACAATATCATACCATCAAGTGGAGCGGGCCATTACAAATGGTATCAGAGCTGGACCCAGCCAGAACTATGCCGACGGGGATGTCAGGCCTCCTAAGGGGGTGGATTGTGGTGACCCTTGTGGACGGGTGTGATGTGGGCTGGTACGAGAGACACTGGGCAAGCTACCACACTAGCATGCTATATGGTGCTCAATTTCACATTGTCTGGGTGTGGAAAAGGAGATGTGCTTATATGTAGTGTGTTCTCTCCAATTGGTATGAGGCCTTTCGGAGTAAAACCCAAGAGTAAAACCATACAGGATTAGGACCAAAGTAGACAATACCATACTATAAGGTGGAGCGGGCTATTACATGAACTAAAATGCTCTAGATTGGAAAATAGGATGTGCTTATATGTAGTGTGTTCTGTCCAATTGGTATGAGGCCTTTTGGAATAAAACCCAAGAGCAAAAATGTGCGGGATTAGGCCCAAAGCAGATAATATCATACCATCAGATGGAGCGGGCTGTTACATAAACTAAAAAACTCTGGATATTTAACATAAATTTCATCTTCCCATTCCCAAGTGGATTCCGCCTCATTGTGATGGCTCCACTGAACACACACTAAGGGAATAGTCTTCTACATAGAATCTGATTTTTATTATACAGAATACAACATGGCTGCTCTATGTAAGTCACAACCAACTGTAACTCAATCTCTCCCACATCTATGTGCTGATAAGCACCCTTATCTTAGAGAAAATTTTGAAGCATGGATAGATAGAAAATATTGTTCACCCAATGTATAGTATCTGGAAAAGCCAATCGGTATCCTATTGGCCCTATCCTGTTGGTAATCATGAAAGGACTTATGAAACGAGGTGATAATTTCCCCTTCTTCCTAAATCTCATCACTCCTTCCATGGGAGACACCTTAAGAAAAATGTAATACCCCGTAATTTTGAGGTTATTTAATTTTAATTTAAATGCTTTATTTGGCAAATTGTTTATGGGGTGTTTTAAATGCTTTAATTGTTAAATTGTTTATTGGGTGTTTTAAATGCTTTATGTGTTTAAATTATTATTTTTAGTATCTTAAATTGTTTATTGATTGCCTTAAATTCTTTAGGTTATTTTATTTATTTTTTTAGTTGGACTATGCTTTTGTATTTTTGTTTTATTTTAATTCTTTTCCAGATTGGGCTAGGGGGAGTTTGTGTTTGGGTTGAGTTTGGGTTGGAGTATAATTGTTTAGGTGTTGGGCTAAGTGTGTATTTATTATTATGGGCTAAGGTTTATTATTATTTTTTCTTTTTAATTAGTTTATATTTTACTTAGTTTTCTAAAGATAAAAAAAAGAAAAAGAAAAGGGTTAGGGTTTTTGTTGCTTTCGCACACAGAGAGGGAAAGAATAGTAGACGCAAGAGAGGAGGGAGAGAAGGACGATTCTTTGGGACGAGTTCTTGTCCATCAAAAGGCAAGTTCAGTCTCTTCACTTCCCTTTTGAACTTGTAAACATAGATTAAGTTTAGTGTTGTTTGATTGTATATGTCTGCATATATTTATGTATGGAGTTTTGTTTGAATATGAATAGTAGTATGGAATTCTGTTTAATTTCTTATATAAATTCGTGTGAAAGATCCCTGTAAATATATATAGGTGTATTGATATATATATATACGTTGCATGTATATACAAGCATGAAATTCGTATGAACATAAACCTATGGTTGTTGAAGGATGTTAATCCGTTTCCTTTTGTGTTATTCTTGCTCTGGTAAATGACCCTTAATCATTAGAAATCAGATTGTTGAGAAATTTGGATTTAATTTTGAATTCTAGTTGAAGAACCCTAGAAATTGAAAAATTAGGGGTTTTTATTCGGGCTATGATTGAAGGGGATTTTCGTACCAATAGGTAGCTTAGACCGAAATGGGAAGTTTGGCTTCAAAATGGAGGCAAACAGAGGTCAGGAGTGGCTGGAAGTGCTGCCAGAACCCGACTGTGCACGCAGGAACAGTGCACTGTGGCTGGGGAAGAAGATGACCCAATCACAACACGATGCCCACGTACACCGCCGACGTGTGGCGCGCGTGCGGTGGCCTCCGATGCCGGTAGGGATCAAAAAAGGGACAATTCGGTCCCACTCGCCGAGCCCACCCACTGGGCTAGTTTGGGCCCAGTCCAGAATATTTTAATATTTTTTATATTTTTAAATCATTGTATTCTATATATTTTGGTCTATTATTGGGGTGTTGATTCCTTTTCTTTTCATCTATTCAGATGTCACCCTGTAGGAGGAGGAATGTGAACCGAAACCAAGGACAAGATAATGTTCAGGGTAGAAATACTGAACTTCCTTCTGACTTGGCAGCCATTATTGCGCAGGCTGTAGCTATAGGAGTGGCGACTGCTCTTCAGAATTAGCAGCCACCACAGTTGGCCCATGTTCCATTACCGGTGGAACAGGCTAACACTTAGGAGAGGGTTCAGAATTACTTCACAAAAGGGAATCCACCAGAGTTTTTGGCGTCCACAGAGGTGAAAGAAGCGTAACAGTGGAGGAAAGACATTGAATGCCATCTTCGCATGATTATGTGCACCAAAGTTCAGAAGCAGATGCTAGTTACCTTTAAGCTAGTGGATGATGCCTTACAATGGTGGGAGTCAGTTACTACCATGGCGGAGTGGACTACTTTGACATATGTGGAGTTTTAAGCCCGGTTTGACAGTAAGTACTTCTGATATGCAGTGGGGGCGGCTTAGAAGAGAGACTTCCTGGACCTACAACTGGGGGGGGGGGGGGGCACAGGACAGTCACAGAACATGAGTAGGAGTTTACCAGTCTCTCTTTGTTTTGCACCTGAGGAGGTGAACACTAAAGAAAAGAAGAAGAACTATTTTGTAAATGGTTTGAATTGGCATATTCGACAGGTCATTGTGGGTAGTCCAGCTTATACCACTTATGCTCAGGTGGTTAATGCTGCACTGCAACACTGTCAGTTGAGGAGGGATTACAGGAAAGAAAAGGGGGAGAAACGAAATGACAAGGACTCCGCTAGTCAGATAGTGGAGAGGAGAAATGGAAATAGTGGGAAGCAGTTTAACAGGGGCAGTTACCCAGGGCAACAACAGTGGAAGAAACATAGAGGTCACGGTGATGGTCACAAAGGGAAAGCCTCTACTCATGGGAAACAGAATGGAGTACCGCAGACGGGTCAATCTCAGACTTAGGGTAATCAGTTAAGGAAGCCTACTAGTACATTGAGAGGAAATTGTTATAGATACGGTGAGCTTAGGCATTTAGTCAGGTATTGCCCCAATATTAATCAGGGATATTTTGGTCAACAAGGCAGAGGCAGCAACCACCCTTGCCGGCACCCGAAGTTCCACGGATTCAGACTCAGTACCGACCAGCTTTATCAGCACCACCACCGCCATCGCTCGCGAGGTAACTTGGTTAGCAAATGCACTATGGGAGGGTTTACAACGTCATGCCATATGATGTGCAGGCTCCTCAGGCGATTAAGGGTATGTTTCTGATTAATGGTAAACTTGGTCGTGTTTTATTCAATACTAGTGCATCCTATTCTTTTGTATCTCGATCATTTGTTATATTATCTAGTATAGCCATTCAACCGTGTAGTTCTTTATTTAGTATTGCTACACCATTGGGGATTAGTATAGTTTTACGGGAACGTTGTAGTCAAGTCACTATAGACATTGGCAGACTCATGTTCTTGGCAGACCTATTGGTCTTGGATATGCATTCTTATGATGTCATACTCAGAATCGATTGGTTATTATATTATCATGCCCAAGTTAATCGCCATGATAAGGCAATTGTTTTTGTTATACCGGATTAGGAGATGTATTTAGTTGCTATGCCGCAATCAAATGGATGGTCTAGCACATTATTCTTTATCAGCAAGGAGTCTCAGGAGGGAACTACAGTTTCTCCGATTCCATTCCAGTAGTACAAAACTTTCAAGATGTGTTTCAGAAAATCTCAAGACTATCACCGAGTCGTGAGATAGACTTTGTCATTGATTGAGCTCCAGGCACCAGGCCTATTGCTAGGGCCCCATACATAATGGCGCCTGTGGAAATGAGAGAGTTGAAAAATTAGATACAATAGATTCTTAGTCAGAAATTCATTCGTAGGAGTACTTCACCGTGGGGAGCACCAGTACTATTTGTGAAAAAGAAGTATGGGTCTCTTCGCCTTTGTATAGACTATAGAGAGTTGAATAAGGTCACAATTCACAACAAGTACCCCTTGCCAATGATTGATGATTTATTCGATCAGCTGAAGGGAGCCATCTATTTGTTAAATTGTTTATTGGGTGTTTTAAATGTTTTATTTTTTAAATTGTTTATTGGGTGTTTTAAATGCTTTATGTGTTTAAATTATTATTTTTTTAGTGTCTTAAATTGTTTATTGAGTGTCTTCAATGCTTTAGGTTATTTTATTTTTATTTTATTTATTTATTTAGTTGGACTATGCTTTTATATTTTTCTTTTATTTTAATTATTTTCCAGCTTGGGCTAGGGAGAGTTTGGGTTGGAGTATAGTTGTTTAGGTGTTGGGCTAAGTGTATATTTATTATTATGGGCTAGGATTGATTATTATTATTTTTTTATTTTTAATTATTTTAGATTTTAATTAGTTTTCTAAAAAAAAAAGAAAAATAAAAGGGTTAGAGTTTATGTCGCTGTCATGCACAGAGAGGGAAAGAACAGTAGACGCAAGAGAAGAGGGAGAGAATGAGTGATTCTTTGAGACGAGTTCTTGTTCATTGAAAGGCAAATTCAATCTCTTCATTTCCCCTTTGAACTTGTAAACATAGATTAAATTTAGTGTTGTTTGATTGTATATGTGTGCATATATTTATGTATGGAGTTCTGTATGAATATGAATAGTAGTTTGGAATTCTGTTTAATTTCTTATATAAATTTGTGTTAAAGATCCCTATAAATATATATAGGTGTATAGATATATATATAAGTATATGCATATATATATATATGTCGTATGTATATACAAGCATGAAATTCGTATGAACATGAACCTATGGTTGTTGAAGGATGTTAATCCATTTCCTTTTGTGTTGTTCTTGCTCTGGTAAATGACCCTTGATCATTAGAAATCAGATTGTTGAGAAATTTAGATTTAATTTTGAATTCTAGTTGAAGAACCCTAGAAATTGAAAAAATAGGGATTTTTGATTCGGGCTATGATTGAAGGGGCCTTTCGTACCAATAGGTAGCTTAGAACGAGAGGGGAAGTTTGGCGTCAAAATGGAGGGAAACGGAGGTCAGGAGTGGCCGAAAGAGCTACCGGAACCCAACTGTATGTGCAGGAACAACACGCTGTGTCTGGGGAAGAAGATGACCCAGCCACAACGCGATGCCTACGCATGCCGCTAGCGCGTGGCGCGTGTGCAGTGGCCTCTATTGGCCGGCGAGGACCGGAAAAGAGACAATTCGGTCCCACTCACCTAGCCCACCCGATGGGCCCAGTTTGGAATATTTTAATATATTTTTTATGTTTTTAAATCATTTTTAAATTGAAAAAAATGGGAAAAATATTTTTAAATTACTTTCAAATTCTAGAAAATTTTTGAAAATTCAAATTTATCTTTTAGGGATAGAATATACATGGGACTTTAATTTCATGATGAAATAAGTTCTCTTAGATGTAGAATTAGCACAAAAAGTGTACTTTAAAGATGGAATTTTATGTTTTTATTTTGTTTTGGAAATCATTAAGTTTATGGTTGATTATTCATTAAATCTAGGAATGATTATGTTGTTTTTATTTTTTCTTTGGATAGTTGCATTGTATACAAGAGGAATGTTGACATAGTGTTCTATTCTGTTCTTTATTTTATTTATTATTGTGAACGAAGGAGAATGAATAGTTGGTAGTGAATAGCTTTATTTTATTCTTGTGGTTTGGTATAGCTTCAATTATATTCTCATTTATGCTATTAAGTATATGTTGTGTTTTAAAGAATATGGGAAGGCATGTCAGGATTGCCTAATACCTAATACGGTATTTAATACATTTAGAATGGAGGCATGTCAGGATTGCCTAATATCTAATAAGGTATTTAATATGTTTAGAATGGAGGCATGTCAGGATTGGCTAATACCTAATAAAGTATTTGTAAATTATATTTGAGGGCATATCAGGATTGCCCAATACCTAATAAGGTATTCATAAAATATGAGTATAGGCATGTTAGGATTGCCTAATACTTAATAAGAAATTTAGTTATGTGTTTAGGCATGTTAGGATTGCCACTTGTTTGAACTTAGAAGCTTGTTCTACCTTTATTGTGATAAAGGATGAGTTGGTTTAGAACATAGTTCTAATTATTTCTAAGACAGCAAATTAAATGATAAAATGGTATAGTCATATGTATATGTTTTTACTGTCCTCATATAGAGGGTATGTTTACCAACTCTCTAATTGGGTGGTAGTAGAGGGATCTTGCTCGTGAGTTTAACCCACTTTATTGATATTTTAGGTCCCAGGCCGGTTCCACCGCGAGGATAGAGTCTTGAGTTCGTATATTGTGGCAGTCATTTTCTCTTATCAGTTTTCAGAGTAGGGACCTATTCTTTTCTTTATGTTCAAGATATGAATTTTATTGGAACGCTATTTTAGATTATTTAATCTTTATTATATTTTTGAGTTTAGGGGTCCTTGAGTTACAGGACTTCCAATTTGTATTGTTTACACTCTCAATTTTATTTTATATTATTTATCCTCTCAGTTAAAGTTTTCTTTTCACACTTATTTATTTATTCTATTATCCTTGTATTCTATGCTTGCATGCTATCAATTGTAAGTATTCCTTATATTTTGTGTATGAGACTGACCACCTCATGCGTGAGATTGTAGGGAGCATTTCACAAAACCTAATCTCCCACCTTGAACTCTAATGCACGAGTTTGACGATCAACATAACTCTTCTACCTACTCTAGGCAATGCGCATACGATCCCTAATGAGAATTTTTTATCTAATGTGTCATTGATAAATTTAGGATCCAAAAATCTGCTCTCTCCAACCTCCATCCAACTACAAGGTCGACTATATAAAGCCTCAAATGGCGCCATACCAATAGTGTTTTTATAACTATTGTTATAAGCAAAGTCAAAAAGTGGTAAATAGAATTCCCAATTGCCCTTAAAATCGAGTACACATGCTTGAAGCATATCTTCTAAAATATGATTAAATCGCTTAATCTTATTATCTATTTGAGGGTGATAAGCTGTATTGAGATGTAACTCTGTACCCAGAGCCTACTGAAAGCTCTCCCAAAACCCCATTACAAAGTTTGGATCTCTATCCGATATACTAGATAGTGGTATTCCATGAAGTTTCACTATTTTTGTGCTATAAAGCTTAGCATACCACTCAAAAGTGTAATATGAGCGAACTGGCAGAAAGTGAACAGACTTAGTCAGTCTATCAACTATAACCCAAATGGAGTTATGGTTCCGATGTGATGTAGGTATCCCCTGAAATAAGACCCATGAAACTACTCTTCCATTTCCACTCCAGTACTAGAAGTGGGTGCAAGGATTCTGGTTATCTCTATTGATCAATCTTAACCATCTGACAAGTATTACACTTAGAAACCAATATAGCTATGTTCCTCTTCATTCCTACCCACCAAAACTGATGTTTTATGTCCTAGTACATCTTATCCCCTCCTGGGTGTATCGAGAATGGAGAATTATGAGTTTTTCTCATCATCGCTTTCTTTAAGTCATCAATAAGAGGAACAACTAATCGACCCTTATACCTCAGACCTCTATTTGAACCAACCGTGTAAAATGGAACATCTCCTAAAGCCAACTCTACAACCTTTCCTATACACTATTGGTCGGTAAGTTGAGCCTCAATTACTCTACGAATAATAGCTGGTGTCACTACCACACATGCTACAAAAGCATTTGCTAACTCGTCAACTGCCTTTATGACATTTCATTCTATCTCAAACAAAGTTGAAAGACTAGCATAAAATCAGTGACTAAGAGCATCAGCTAGTACATTGGCTTTCCCTAGATGATATTGGATGGAGAAATGATAATCTTTCACAAATTCTAACCAACTATGTTGTCTCATATTCAGCTCCCTCTGAGTGAACAAATATTGTAAACTCTTATGGTCACTAAACAATCTAAAAGTTTCTCCCAAAAGGTAATGCCTCCAAATTCACAATGCAAACACTACCGCTACTAGCTCTAAGTCGTCTGTTGGATAATTAAGCTCATGAGGATTACGCTTATATAACACATAGGATACAGGTCTCTCCTCTTGAATCAAACCTTGTAAAGACACATCAGTGAAAAAAAGATACTCAATCCCGCTCTGGGGAGTTGTAGAACAGGCGTAGCAGTCAGCTTGCTCTTCAGCTCATCAAAAGTGGATTGGCAAGAACCATCCCAAACAAATGACACACCTTTTTTAGTCAAATGAGTGAGTGGACTAGCAATATTAGAAAATCCTTGGATGAACCTACAATGGTAATCTGCTAACCTGGGGAAACTATAGAACTTTGTAGGTGAGGTAGGTTATCCCCATTCTAGAACCACTGAAACTTTGGTTAGATCCAGCCCTATCCATCTCTCTAATACCACGTGACCCAAAAACTTGACTTCCCTCTGCCAGAAAGACCACTTCTCAAATTTTGCATACAACTGGTGCTCCCTAAGCATTTGTAACATAATTCAAAGGTATTTGGCATGTTCATCCTCTGACTTGGAGTAAACCAAAATATCATCAATAAAGATAATGACAAACTGATCTAAGTACGCTCTGAATACCATGTTCATCAGGTCTATAAAGACCGCTCGACCATTCATCAGCCCGAAAGGCATAACACGAAACTCATAAATCCATATCTAGTGAGAAAAGTTGTCTTTGGCACATCCTGCTCCCGAATACAAAGCTGATGATAGTCGAATCTTTTGTTTGTCTTCGAGAAGTAGGTGGCTCCTCTCAACTAATCGAATAGATCATCAATCATCAGCAACGGATACTTGTTACAGATTGTGACCTTGTTCAATTCCCATAGTCTACACAAAGGTGAAGAGACCCATACTTCTTCTTAATAAATAGCATAAGGGCTCCCTATGGTGAAGTACTCCTGTGAATGAACCCTTGACTGAGAAACTAATGGAACTGATCCTTTAACTCCCTCATTTCCATTGGTGCCATCCTATACAGAGCCTTAGCAATAGGCGCAGTATATGGGGCTAAGTCTATGAAAAAGTCAATCTCACAACTCGATGGCAATCCTGGAATCTCCTAAAAAACATCTTGAAAATATCATACCACTGAAATACTATCCATGGATACTGTGGTTTCCTCCTAAGACTCTACATCTATATAAAATAAGTGTGTGTTAGACCCTTCATGTGGTCGTGGCATAGCAATCAAATACATCTCATGGCCCGGTATAGCAAAAATAATATCCTTGTCATAGCAATTAACTTGATCATGGTACTAAGATAACCAATCCATCCCAAGTATCACATCATATGAATTTATGTCCAAGACTAACAGATTAACGAGAAACCTGAGCCTGCTAATATCTATAGTAACATGCCCACAACTCTCTCGTAAAATTGTACTAGTATCTAGTGGTGTAGAAATACTAAGAGGATGACTACAAGGCTGTGTCACCAACCCAAATAAAGCAACAAATGATCTAGATATAAAAGAATATGATGCACCAGTATAAAAAATAACTCTACCAAGTCTATTATGTATAAAAAATTACCCTCAATGGACTGAGGAGCCTGCACATCATAAGGCATAACATTATACACCCTGCCATAATGCAACTGCTATGCGGGTTGCCCCTATGGTGGTATGGGTGTTGGTAATGCTGGGTAGTTAAGAGCCTGAACATGTGAAACCTGTAGTGCAGGTAAAGGTAGTGGTTGCCTCTGCCCCTATTGACCATGCTAACCCTAATTAGCTTTAGGACACTTCCTAGTTGTGTGCCCAAGATCTCCACACTCATAGCACTGCCCCCTAAAAGGACCCGAATATCTCCTTTGTTGATTTTCCTGCTACTGACCTTGTCCAGACTGGGGTACTCCATTCTGCTATCTTAGACTAGTAGTCCCCTCCTTGTGAGTATTCGTGTTACCTTTATGTTTCTTCTAGGGTTGCTGCCCCTATCATTATGTCTCCCACCATTTCTATCTCCTTTCTCCACTGTCTAGCTGGTAGAGTCTTTGTCACCCCGCTTTTCCACCTTGGATTTTCGGTAGTACCTCTAAATTTGACAATGCTGTAAAGCTGGATCCACCACCTGAGCATAGGTAGTGTAAGCTAGGGATTTCCCACTATCACCTGTTGAATTGGCCATATCAAACCATTAATGAAGCAATAAGGATAAACGGGTGGACTCTTGCTCATACTCAGCAACAGTCCTATTATAAAGCCTTGGAATTTTTTTAATTTTTAATTGCAATTAATTATATTTTTAATTGTGATGAAAGTATGAGAAATTGATTTAAATGTATGCTTTTGTACGGTGGAACTTTTTCGAGAATTTTTGAGTTCGGGTGTGGGACCTGGGATGAGTTGGATGAGCCGGGAGACTTTCATAAGTCTCAGGAATGTACATGAAGGTGTATGTGAATAATTGAGGGACTTAAAAGATAAGTTGGGAAGAGAATATGTTGGTATGTGATTAGTAGAGAGTTAGAAGTAACAATGAGCTAATTAAAAGAAAGAGAGGGACTTAGTTGTAAAAAGAGAAATTATAAAGAGAATTAAATTATTTAATTCATCATAAAAATATGATTTTCTCTCATATCTCTCTCACTACAACTTCATCCCAACTTCTCTGTAAGATTAAGATGGCTTAGAGTGAGAATTGAAGATTGATCCAAGAGGAAATAATGTTCTCCTGATCATTCTCTTTGAATTGATTAGTTCAAAGCTCAATTTGGTGGAGGTTGAAAATTTGGGAAAATCTAGGGTTTGGAATTAGGAGTAAGTCAAAAAGAGAAAGTTGTTCTTCTCGCCACGATCTACGCGTCTATTGTTCGAGAATCAAATTTGGAGCAATTTGGGTTTTTGGTGATTTGGGAATTTTTGAGAATTTGGCTTGGAATTAAGGTAAGGTGTTCTCTCCACCTTATCATTGATTCCTTAGGAATTGATGTGATTTGAATTGATTAGCATGTTAGGAATGTTAGGAGTGAGTCCTGCATATTTAATTATGCTTATTCTTGTTAATTGAGTCTTCACATAATAATTATGGTGATAATTATATACATTGATGCTATATATATATATATATATATATATATATATATTGTTGATATTGTTGAATGTAAGTGTGTTGGAACGTGTATTAGAGTGAATTATAATGTGAATTGTGTATGCATGTCTTATGTGCTAGCAATTATGGATATATGTTGCCATTAGCATGATTTAAAGTTATGAAAATTATGTTATACATATTGCATTTTACATGTTCAATATAATGTATAAGAATGATATTTTCTACAAAAATTGTATTTTTTGAATACTTTGTGAAAGAATTGACATTCTATTGTGATATGCATAAAAATGACATGTTTTAACATAGAAACAAGTGGCTTATGATGCGCTTGGAAATGTGGAATTATTGTATTGTTATGTGCATGGAAAGAACATGTTTTAGTATGAAAATCAAGTGACTTATGATGCGCTTGAAATTGAATGTGTTGTCATACTTGAACCCTATGTGATTGGTTGTTGATTTTGGGAGGAGGTCAGAAAGCAATAAGGGCCAGAGCCCTAAGGTGCAAAGCCCGAAACTTGGCCAAGGTGGTTCCTTCTAGACCCTTGGGTTAGTAGCCCGTAAAGTTGAATGTCTTGGATAATTTGCTCAATTAGCGGTTATCCAGTGGTTCTACGAATACTCCCACATTTGTTTGATTTCAGAATTTACGTGATTTGGTGATTAAGTCTTATTATTGAATTGTGATATTCATGTTGATTCTTGTGTGACCTTCTCTTAATTGAGCATTGTTGAGTATATGTTTCATTCAAATATTGAATTGAGATTCCACGAGCATGTGCATTGTTATATGCAATGTAGTGTAAGATCCTGAATTTTTATTCTCCTTTAATTTCTATTATGAGCATATTATTGTCTATATGTAATTAAATTTTCATATTTAGTTTAGTGGGTAAAAAAAAAAAAAAAAATTTGTCACTGTGCATTATTAAATCAGTAGAATAAGTTTAGTGAAATTTAATTAAAGATATTTGGGTTTGTGAATTTAGTACAATTTTCTCTGTTCTTGGGCTTATGTAGAAATATAAAAAGTTTTAATTAGTTACTTGGGGTAGAAATTGTAAAAAATAAAATAAAATATAGAAATTGTGGGTTTGAAATATAGATTGGAAATAATTTAATGGTGAAGAAAATAGAAATACAATAAATTATGAGATTTTTTTTAATAGAATTGTAAATATAAGAAGATATGAAATTTTCATTGGTGGTGGACATGTGTCACACAATGAGATTATTAGGAAATCATATACATGTGATGTCCAAGTTACACACCAGCCATATATATATATATATATATATATAAAGTATCAAGTGTCAATTTTCTAAGCCTTGTCATTTTAAAACATTATATAATTCTTAGTTTAGATATTAGGTTAGTTGCTGGAGCTATGTATGTAATACAATATCTTGTTAAAAGAAAATGAAGACAAAAGGCATATAGAAGACACATGTCACCCACAAACTGTACATATGAGTACATATACATAACAACACACACCAAATTAACATTAGAATCTTATCTTGTGGAGACTTATATATGCCAACTCACACTGTTACTCTCACCCACACTGGACACGTATATAAATATATGTACAAATATAGTGTGTACAAGACCAAAGCTTCTTTAGGAGCTTGTTTGGACCGCCTCAACAATAGTATCCATATATACTTGACGTTTGAGAAGGAAAGGAAAAAAAGAAAAGAAAACAGAGACAGTTAGAAGAGGAGCGGGTAGAGAGAGAGAGAGAGAGAGAGGAAAAAAAAGATAGCAATAAATTGGTGATAAGTGGGGTGTGGGAGTGCTTGTGGGTTTGATTGTGCAGGTTTGTATAGTATTTAATTTAATTTTTACTGAAGGCTTTTGCTAAAACAACTTGGGTTAATTATCATATATGCTATAGGTACTCAATAGTGTACATATAATGACAGGAATCTAGAAAGGAAGAGGAGAAGGGGCTCGACAGGGAGAGAATAAATCTTATCATTTGAGGTAGGGAATGGTCTTATTTTTATTTTTTATATCGAAAGTCATTATTTAATTTTAAGTTTAGCTTTTAGTTAATAGTTCATAATAGTTCATGCTTCAGTATTGTTGTTCTACTATGTTATGTTAAATTTAAATTTGTTAAATTGTATGACTTGAAACTATTACTGATATAGTTGTTAGCTTAACTGGTTTTTATTTGTTAAATTTGATGTATGTGTATTTGGGTTATGCTCCTCTAAGTAATTGTACAATTGCTACATGCTGAATTTATTTTCTATTTGATTATATATTTGAAGTGAATGAATTTTATTTGTAAGTGATATGAAAGAAAGGTTCATATCTTGATAGAAATGGGAGTGAGAAGGACTAGAGACATTGTATTGGGAACTGTTTGAGAAGTGGTACAGATTATGAAATTAATTAGTGCACGAGGGGCACAGTCCCAGGGTTAAAGGGTCCCTAAAAGGTTCAAGCGAGGGGCACAACCCCAGGATTAAAGGATCCCTAAAAGGAAATGAAATTTACTTACACGAGGGGCACGGTCCCAGGGTTAAAGAGTCCCTAAAAGATTTTTTAGGTTAAATAAAATATTCGGAGATTGGTGGAATTGAAAGGATTCTGATAAGAGTCCTACAGGTTTGTGGAATAGACAGGGAGTATCTTTTAAACTCATAACTTCTTATTTGTAATTGTTGTTTATATTTTTATTTAAATTGCGAAATGTTATTATTATAATTGTTCATTGTGCATTATTTGTACGGTATGTCTTGCATATTAAATTGTTATAGGTTTTAGGATAGTGTTGATTCTCTACTGGGCTATTTTGGCTCACCCCTATTCTTTTCCCTGCGCAGATTTGGCTCAGGGTGGAAGCTAAAGAGCTGATCTATATGCTTGGACTATGATGCTTCCTACATGCATGATGACCTGATTTATATGATAAATGTAGGAGGACTTTTGTGTACATTCTGTTACTTTTAATATGAGTTTGGCTTGTAATGGTTTTATAATGTAAATATGAAGGTTGTGAGCTTTGTGAATACAATGTGTGAGGTTTGTAAACCTTGAATTATAGAACTTAAATCCTTTGGTTTGATAGGTTTTGGACATGTAGACCTTATAAATGGAGTGACTTTTATTGTGGAGTTGAAATTTTTTTTTTTTTCGATGTGTTGATTTTGTAGTCTCAGAATTTTATACAGGTTCTTACTATTTTCAGAAGTTCAAAAATTATATGGATATATTGCTGAAATTTACTCTAAATGAACATTTTCAATGAAAAATGTGTTTCTAGGAATTATACATGAGAACTAACCTTAATTTTCTTCTTAAACCCCTAAACCCTCCATGTCACACCTCGGGTTTCGGATCTTAAAATCTGGGATATGACATTTAGTGAATAGGAATGCTATGATAACATCTCACGAGCATTGGAGGTATGCCATATAGTACATAGGAATGTCATGCTTGCATTTCATGTAGGTTACGTCGGGTCGATGCATAAGTTGGTTTGGGTATCTCTATTGGGCATGTTGACGCTCAACCCTTTCCTCAAACATTTTTACAGATAAGGCACTGGTGGTTAACGGAGCTTGAGGTACATGGAAATAGAGTATTCAACCTCTTGTTTGAGATTATCTTCTTTACATTTTGTATGCCATATTTAGACATTTGTCAAACCTTGTATTTGAATTTGAGTAATGAGTAGTATATGTATAAGCCATGTTTGGCATTCAAAAATAATTATAGACATGATTGGGAGTTACATTAAGTTCGTATTATTTCCTTTTTGCATAGTATAATTGTTATTCCATTATCGTTGTGCATACCATAATTTGAATTGGATATATGCAAAGACATTTGGAATGATGCATGCGAAGGATGAGAATTAATTTATGAAATTGGACGTGTAAGGAATTCTACAGGAATTATTGTCGAGAACCTAAGATTAATCGAAGTCCTATTTTGATTAATAGCAACTTCGATTAATCGAAGTTGCCCTTTCGATTGAGTGCAACTCTAGCTTGAAAAATAGCGATTAATTCCAGTGTGGTTATGATGGTACTTCGATACAACTGCGATTGAGCGTAGTGTCAATTAATCGAAACCTCACCTGGGATTAATCACAGGGAGGGTTACGATTAATCGAAACATAGTTTTTGATTAATCATGCAGTGTAAACAGTGTAGGTTGACAACGAAGATTAAGTACATATATACCCTAATGAAGGACCCACTTATAAGAGTTGACTTATATACATGTATAAACACCCGTTGTATGTACGAATATGACTATGCTTCCGCGGTTATGTGATTTTGGGTTATATTATGGGTTTGGATGATGGTTCACTTATTTCAATCTTCACCCACCCCATTTCCCATGCCCTTCTGGGTATTAAAAATTGGGGCGTGACAATTTGGTATCAAAGCAACCAGGTTTAAAAATCTTGGACTATGGGTTAGGGTTGGACCATACGTGTTGTAATATCCTGAAAATAAAATAAAATCTATATAGCGTATAATATACATATATAGTTATATTATTTTAAATTTTGAAATAATAAGTGATGGAGATAAATAGGAGTCCTTTAAAGTTCAAAAGACCCCTTATATCTCTTAAGTATGATATACATCTCTTATATAACTTTTGATATAATATTGTATTTGATATATATAATATTTTATTAAAACAAATATATCACCAATATACGTCGAACCTCTGCAGTAGCCGGAAGGAGAAACGGTGATCGAGGAATTGCATAGAGAGAGTCAGTGATTCGAATAGCAGTGATTGGAATAGCAATAACAGGCAAGTCGATCCGTTTTATATTTTTGTATATGATTGAGACTTGTCTCTTAATTTTTTTTTAGATTGAAAAATAAATTAATCATGTTGATAGTTTTTGTGTAGAGGATTATATTGCTATTATTGATCTTAATGATGAAGCATGATTATACTAGGAGCCTTGTATTTGACTGAATGATCTATTAATAGATTTTAAAATCATTGGGTTTGAACATGGTTATATAGATGGACGATTATAGCTACTGGTTTATTGTTGTCAATTAGTTGTGTTGTGTTTATATATATATATATTTATATATATATATATATATAAATATATATATATATATATATGCTATCTGGTGTTAATACAGATTTATATATTTATGCGTACTAATGTAATACTGATGAGGTTAAGAAACCAACGTCATTGTTAGGGAATTGTTTGTGTAGATCGTAATATTAGGATCTGTTCTAATGATTTAAATCAATGACCCGTTTCTTTTTAGTAGTATTAAAGTGGTTATAATTACAATTATAATTACAATTGGTTGTATGATGACATAGGTTGCCGAATTATATACGTACTGAATTATATTTAGGATATAATGTGGTGATACATAGTGGCCCTATATATACCTTATTTTTTAGGATACAATGCGTAGTTGCGGTACCGAATTATATACCTACAGAATTATATTTAGGATATAATGTGGTGATACATAGTGGCCTTATATATACCTTATTTTAGGTTACAATGCGTAGTTGCGGTATATGTACAGAATATAACATAGTGGCACGGTGGAACCAGTGTTCTGTACATTTATTTTAGGATAGTGGCGTGGCTGTTCTGTATATTTAGTTTAAGACAGTGGCACGGTGGAACCATATATTTACTTTAGGACAGTGGTGGTATAATTATTCGATTACATTTAGAGTACATTTTGGCCAGTGCTTGTATATTTACTGAAATATGTCGAAAGGTAAAAATTGGGTTTGATGATAGTTAATGGTTTAGCTTCTGTAATATTTTTGTTGTTGTTACTAGAGGCCAAGAGTGGCACTCAAAGTTGGTTATACAATTGCGAGTGAAATGAATTGCCAACCATACTGGTCATTTTTAAGGAATCTGTTTACCACCTTGATAGTTTGGTTAGTGTATAGATATATCCAGATATTTCTTGTATAATATTCTGGACATTTTATTGTATAGAAGAGAGATTTATTTATTTATTTATTTTGGTTTTCTTGTATGCAAGCCAAGAGTTTTAACTAAATTTTAATTAATGAAAATTAGAGAAAAATAGTAAAATATTTCTAAAATTATGAAAAATTCTAGAATAATGTATCTAAGTTTAATTAACTCAAATTTGCTGAAAAATGTGAAATTATATTAAAGTTTGTAATGGATAATGGTGAGTAGTCGAGGAGTAGTCTGGGACTATTCTTATGATGACTTTGTTAGGTATGGTCAGGGACCTACCTATTGGGAGTGCACTATCCTTTTGTTATGGCCATTGGGCTCAACATGCCCTTATTATGTGGACGTGGTCCGGGACCATCTGGGTGAGTAGACGTATAACCCAGCCACATGTGTGTTTTCGGTAGTCCGGGACTATGCGATGCACACCATTGATTGGAGGGGAGCCTGGAGCTCATGTGAGATAAGTGGAATTTAATATAAGTTAATCAAGATAATTAACAAGTTATAGTGTGAAATTATGGAAATTGTGTTCTGCTGTATGTTTTGGTAATTATGATATATGAGAATTTATGACCTGAGTTGAATACGTGTAATTAATGTATTTTGACGAGTTACTTTTATATATGGAAATATAAGGTGAATCGATTTGCTGAGCAGGGAATGTGTTTAGCTAACCCTTGTTGAGCTTGTGAGCTCACTCTTTAACAATTTTCAGGTACACGTTGATTGGAACGTGATGGAGTCATGTGAGCCGGATAGAGATGATTTTGCTGTTTTCCTACTTCTTTGTAGTTCAATAAAGTTGATATGAACTTATGTAATAATGTTGATGATTTTTATTGATTGTATTAGATGATGCTACATTTGTTTTGTAGTTATTTATGTTTTCAATAAAATTCTTCTTGGGAGAGTTATAATATGTTGTGTGAGGTAGTTGTTGCTGCTGCAAATCACTTTATTTAAGTATAGAACCAGTGTTTCTATTATTTAAATTTAGGGGTGTGACAGTTTGGTATCAGAGCCTAGGTTTAAGATTACCCGGCTAAAGGATAGATTATGTGTTTTCTTACCATACTCCAGTTTTAATTATGACTTATTGTGAGATTAATGATAATGTTATTCATTACTGAAAATAGGATGTCTGGAGCTGGTAGAGGCAGGGGACGTGTGGACGCGGTAGCACCAATCGTGGTGGTGTCGGCCGTAGTGGAGCAGGACGTGGAGTTGCTCAGATGGAGGAGGCATTGCAGATGCCAAATCCTGAGGCAGGGCAAGGTCCCACATATACTCTTGTCAAAGTGATAAAGAGTTTAGGTGCTGTGGAATTTACAAGTGTTGTCGATCCACTAGATGCTGAAAGGTGGATTGAGAATATGGAGAAATGTTTTGAGATTATGGAGTGCATTGAGGTACAGAAGAGGAAGATTGTAGCTTTTCTCTTGTCTGGTGAGACGTACCAATGGTGGCGGTCCCTGACCCGAGATATTGACATCACAGAGATGAACTGGGACGAGTTCAAGAATCAGTTCAACAACAAATATTTTCCGCGTGCATTGAAGGAGAGAAATGTTGTTGAGTTCATGCAGTTGGAGCAAAGCACTATGACCGTTCTTCAATATGAGGCTAAGTTCACTGAACTCTCACGATTTGCTCCCTAAATGATAGCAAATGAGGAAGATAAGATTTCAAAGTTTATGCGGGGTTTAGCTTCTAACATCAAGAGGATGGTTATCGGTCAAAGATTGACAAGATACTCGGATGTTGTACAATGTGCCATGAGGCATGAGGAGCATAACATGGAGTATCAGAGACAAAGGGAGCTAAAAGCAGAACAGAAAGGCAATGGGAAGATTATTGCAAATTCTCAGTCTAATCAGAGGGGGCAGCAGCAGCAGCAACCTCAGAGAGACAGGCAAAGTCAGACATGACAGAGAGGTAGGCAGGATTGGCGAGCAGGGAAGCGGCAGAGAGTTAGCGGAGGTGAACAGTTTACGGCTTTAGTGCCAGCTACACCTCATAATTCACATCCACGTTAGTTTCTTGGGCATTGCTACAATTACCAAGAGAAGGGGCACATGGCTCATTATTGTACAAAACCACGCAGAGAGGGCCAGCAGAAGGTTCAGGCACCACAACAATATGGAGGCGTGAGAGTTTATGTTGTGGTTCCAGAGGTTAGGTGTTTGAAGTGCAAAACAAGATAAAATAATATGGAATAATGTCGTTATTGTTTTACACCTCGACAAAAAAAAAAGAATTTATAGAACCCTACAAATAATCTACTACAATTAGTAAAGTGGTGAGTAGGGGTCGAATCCACAGAGACTGCGTTGGTTTCATAGTTAAGCTATCAAGATCTCTTCTAATTTAATTGAAAAAGAATTTGTTTTGTTTTTAATTCTAAGGTCCTGAAATGAAATACAAACATAAATAAATGATAGATAAAATTCAAGAGAGAGAAGTCTAGGGTCTTGACTTCACCACTAGCATCATACCATTGTCGATTGAAATTACTTTGGGGAAAATTCTACAATGTGCATAAATAAGATTCATGGAACGATGAACATACAATTAAGGTCTAAGAAATAACCCATCTTCGGTTGGCACGAATCGTCTACCTAAACTAGGGTGTAGCACGACTCGTCTTTCCTAGGCATGGCCTATCAAAGTCCTTGTCTCATACACACATGTTCACAATGAAATAGTCAAGAGGATATATACAAACACTCACTAAGCTACAACCCATCTTCGGTTGGCACGAATCATCTACCTAAACTAGGGTGTAGCATGACTCGTCTTCCCTAGACATGGACTGTCAAAGTTATATGTTCATACATGCAATGAAAACTTGTTGTAAAATTATCATTCATTAAATCTCTCATGGGAATGATTTGAGTTCAACTAAGATAAAATATCATCTAAAACAAGACAACATTAAATCAAGAATTATTATAAACATTTAAACACAACCGTAAATGCACATTTATGCAATTGTCACTTATTACACAAATGATACAAAATAGTCCTCAAAATTATACAACGATATACATAAAAAGAACAATCCCCAAATATAATTCAATCAACAATGATACTTAGCTAGGGCTTCGTTAAACCCCTAGGATGAAGTTAGCTCCTCATGGCAGTTGTTGAAGCCTCCCTTTTTGGTTCTGTCAATCGTCACGAATCACCTCTCTCTTTTCTCTCTGCTGCCCCCTCCAGAATACCTAGTTTTTTCCTCTTTTTCTCTCTTTTATTCAGCGAAGCCAACACAAACGGGACACCTCACCTCCCAAAGTGTCAAATGCGCATAAGAAAATGGCACATGCACCTCAAAAGTGGCATTTGCGTCCAAAAAGTGGCAGCTGCGCAAATAGGGCAGAAAGTTGCCTTAAACGTCCGTTTTAGGAAATTTTCGTGAAATATGAAATTGTACAGAATTGAATTTCCTTTAACACACGTGAAGTTTGGGTCGTTTTAACAATTGTGTACGGAGTTCAGGTCTGAATACCAACACGGGTCCAGGACTTTTTAAGCCTGAATTGGCCCAATCTTCAATGTGAATAGGCCTAACACCATCTGTAGCCCGATTGCATCATTATTAATTAGAATTACCCTTAATCACTTGAAATCCTGAAAAGATTAAAATTATTAATAAAAGTATAAAAGAAATATTACTAAGATACTAATTCATATAATTTTAAGGGCATTGAATATGCAATATTCATTACTTATCACACCCCCAAACTTACATATTGCTAGTCTCTTAGTAATACACAATTAAAAATGAAATAAAACAACTAAACTATTTCTTCTTTCGTGGGAGATCCGATTGCATTTAGCATATGCAACAAGCCTTTTAAACCCATAGGTTACCCCTAGTGGACGAGTGAAGTCTCATGAGGGTTTCTAGAGATGTTACCCCCAAACATGCCAAAATTTCTGTTTCAAACATTAATCAAGATGAAGACTACAAAATGCAGTTAAAAGACTTGCATTCAAGAATACTTTCAAATCCCTAAACCTCATAATTCAAAACAATGGTTCTCACCCAAAATTTACATCAATCACAACTCAAAGAAACTAACTCTAGCCCCCTCATGAAAAGTGAACTAGCATTCATCAATGTGATTTAACCCGGCCTTGAGTGAGCAATTATAAGTCCCTTCAATTTATTGGATCCCTTTATTGAATGTATCACTCAAAACATGAACACATGCAATTTTTTTTTTTTTTTTGGTTGTGCAATGCCCAGGTTTATTAGGCTTTCGAATTGATCCATGTAGCGAGCTTTCAGCCTGTGACTCCCAAACCAAATGGCTTTAGGGCACCAGGTTTCAAGATACCTCGAGGGACCTAATAACTCGAATCAAAACGGCCACAAACCATAGACTAACCAATAACGCAATGCCTAGGTTTATTAGGCTTTCTAATTGGTTCATGTAGCGAGCTTTCAGCCTGTGACTCCCAAACCAAATGGCTTTAGGGCACCAGGTTTCAAGATACCTCGAGGGACCTAATAACTCGAACCAAAACGGCCACAAACCATAGGATTATTATTTTTATTTTTATATTTTATTATATATATATATATATATATATATATATATATATATATTTTAGTGTAGCATGTTTAAAATGTTTATTCTCAAGGGATACCGACTTATATTCAGCACACATAATCGATACTCAAAGCCAAGTACAAACCCCACTAACTCTACTAGTGTGCGTGTGAATTGTGAAAAGAACTAGAGTCAACCACTCCAAGTCATGTCAATGCAAATAACAACTTAAACCACTGCATTCAAATCATAGTTTCTAGAAATTTTACATATACTCTACAATTTCAAGTCAAGAACCTACATAAAGTATTAAACTCTTGATTGGTGTTAAAACATCTAAACTGAAAACAAAACAACCTAAAATAAATAAATAAATAAATAACCAAACAAAAGTGTTCTTCCTTACCCCCAAACTTGAATCACACATTGTCCTCAATGTGTAACAAAAATATAAAGCGTATGGTAAGTGATAGAACAATATTACCGTAGTGGTAGAATTGTAAAAATTTGGTAAAACATTCACATGAATAAGGGTTGGCCATCCCCCCAAACTTGGATGCAAGAACCTGTCATAAAAAACACAACTACACACCACGCATATTAAAAGGAAAAAAAATAATAAATAAAAATAAAATAAAAAGAATGCAACAAAATGAAAAAAAAAACAAATAATAATTAAAATGAAAATAAATAAATGAAAAGAAAAACACACACTTCCTAACTACTACTTTTGATAGAAGGTTCACTCTATACCACATCTCTTGAAGAGATCTAAGAGTGTCCCCCCTATTTTGTCCTCACTTTCTTGTGCCAGAATCCAAACAATTTTTAGGCACCTCTTATCTATATCAATGTGAGGTTTTAAAAAAAATGAATCAATTGAATAAAATTTGACTAATTTAGGAAAACATGACCCTTTAACTTGTTCTTGACTAATTTTCTCATTGATATCAAATTTGTCACTACTCAAGTCAAAAACAAAGGTAAAAGGTGGACTCTCATTAGGACTTAAGTGATCACACTTAAGTTCTTCATGTAAGATTTTGGAGTCCGGTATGAGTAATAGTTCCACAAAGGGGGCATGGTCTAACTCAATTGGTTGTGTGAGTTCAATATTAGTCACGGGCTGACTTGGAAGTTCCTCTTGATCTTCACAATTCAAAGCATTGGTTATTTCCTCGATTTGAACTTCTAGCCTAGCTATGAATTGCGAATGTGAATTTAACAATTTATTTTGTTTCTCAAAGTTGCTAATTCGTTCCTCAAGTTTGCCAAGTGCAACCAAAACTTTGTCCTCAAATCCCGGGCTATAAGTATTTGAATAAGAGTCATTCCCCGGTATAGAGAAATTTATATTTGTTTGTCCTTGTGAAAGATTAGAACATTGTCTCGTAATAGGACAATCTTTCACATGATGATAAGGACTATAGCAACATACACAGAACTCATGTGGTCTGGAAAAGTAAGTAGGAGTAGGAACATGACCAACGGTCATAAATTGTTCCAACTTCCATGATAATTCATCCAATTGGGTGGACAAATCCATTGAATTTTGATATCCAAAATTCACATCACAATCAAATTGATCAAAGCATGCCTCCGAAGGATACTCATACTCAAATGACATGTTTAAAAAAAAACACAACAAAAATAAATAAATAAAAATAAAATTCAAAATTAAAAGAAACTAACAACCCTAATCATAAGTGCATGAATTAAAATACAAAAACTCACAAGAGGTCCTGAAATTTTAACTTCTTTCCACTTGTGTAGTAGCTCTTGTACCTATATTCAAACACACAAAATACCTAAAACAAATTAAAAATATAATATATACAAGTCCTAAATTATAATTAAACAAGACTTAATCTTTAAACTTAACAACGCAATCATGACCGCAATCCCCGGCAACAGCGCCATTTTGTTTGAAGTGCAAAACGAGATAAAATAATATGGAATAATGTCATTGTTGTTTTACACCTCGACAAAAAAAAGAATTTATAGAACCCTACAAATAATCTACTACAATTAGTAAAGTGGTGAGTAGGGGTCGAATCCACAGAGACTGCGTTGATTTCGTTGTTAAGCTATCAAGATCTCTTCTAATTTAATTGAAAAAGAATTTATTTTGTTTTTAATTCTAAGGTGCTAAAATGAAATACAAACATAAATAAATGATAGATAAAATTCAAGAGAGAGAAGTTTAGGGTCTTGACTTCACCACTAGCATCATACCATTGTCGATTGAAATTACTTTGGGGAAAATTCTACAATGTGCATAAATAAGATTCATGGAACGATGAACATACAATTAAGGTCTAAGAAATAACCCATCTTCGGTTGGCACGAATCGTCTACCTAAACTAGGGTGTAGCACGACTCGTCTTTCCTAGGCATGGCCTATCAAAGTCCTTGTCTCATACATACATGTTCACAACGAAATCGTCAAGAGGATATATACAAACACTCACTAAGCTACAACCCATCTTCGGTTGGCACGAATCATCTACCTAAACTAGGGTGTAGCATGACTCGTCTTCCCTAGGCATGGACTGTCAAAGTTATATGTTCATACATGCAATGAAAACTTGTTGTAAAATTATCATTCATTAAATCTCTCATGGGAATGATTTGAGTTCAACCAAGATAAAATATCATCTAAGACAAGACAACATTAAATCAAGAATTATTATAAACATTTAAACACAACCGTAAATGCACATTTATGCAATTGTCACTTATTACACAAATGATACAAAATAGTCCTCAAAATTATACAACGATATACATAAAAAGAACAATCCCCAAATATAATTCAATCAACAATGATACTTAGCTAGGGCTTCGTTAAACCCCTAGGATGAAGTTAGCTCCTCATGGCAGTTGTTGAAGCCTCCCTTTTTGGTTCTGTCAATCGTCACGAATCGCCTCTCTCTTTTCTCTCTGCTGCCCCCCTCCAGAATACCTAGTTTTTTCCTCTTTTTCTCTCTTTTATTCAGCGAAGCCAACACAAACTGGACACCTCACCTCCCAAAGTGTCAAATGCGCATAAGAAAATGGCACATGCGCCTCAAAAGTGGCATTTGCGCCCAAAAAGTGGCAACTGCGCAAATAGGACAGAAAGTTGCCTTAAACGTCCGTTTTAGGAAATTTTTGTGAAATATGAATTTGTACAGAATTGAATTTCCTTTAACACACGTGAAGTTTGGGTCATTTTAACAATTGTGTACGAAGTTATGGTCTGAATACCAACACGGGTCTAGAACTTTTTAAGCCTGAATTGGCCCAATCTTCAATGTGAATAGGCCTAACACCATCTGTAGCCCGATTGCACCATTATTAATTAGAATTACCCTTAATCACCTGAAATCCTGAAAAGATTAAAATTATTAGTAAAAGCATAAAATAAATATTACTAAGACACTAATTCATATAATTTTAAGGGCATTGAATATGCAATATTCATTACTTATCACTAGGCAAGATGCTACACCACCCGCTGTGGAAGGTACACTTACTATTTATGGCAGTATATCTAGAGTGTTATTTGATTCAGGTTCTTCATATTCTTTCATTGCCTTGTCATTTGTAAACACACTTGGATTAGAACCTGAATATATGAGTGATGTCTTACTTATTATGACTCCACTTGGAAGTGCGACGACACTTTATAGGGTGTGTCGAGCTTGCCCTATTAGGATTGGGGAGTTGGAACTTCCTGTTGACTTGATTATACTACAGATGAGAGAGTTTGATGCTATATTGGGTATGGATTGGTTGACGAGATATCATGCCCAGTTGAACTGCCATGAAAAGATAATTATCTTCTCACTTCTGAGAAAATTACCCTATACATTTAAATGTGAAGAGTTTGAGGGTACATTGACCATGGGGTTTCTTGGCCTTATTGAGGTGGGTGTGCAGCATATGACTGTGGAGAGAATTCCTATTATTTCAGAGTATGTTGATGTGTTCCAGGATATTCCGAGTTTGCCTCCTAGGAGGGTAGTAGATTTTTGTATTGATCTTATTCCTGGCACATCACCTATCTCCAGGGCATCCTATAGGATGGCACCAGTTGAGCTAAGGGAATTGAAAAGTCAAATCCAAGATTTACAAGATCGTGGGTTTATTCGGGCTAGTACATCACCTTGGGGAGCACCTGTTCTATTTGTCAAGAAAAAGGATGGGTCACTCCGCCTGTGCATTGATTATCGTGCACTGAATAAGGTGACGATCAAGAATAAGTATTTGTTGCCACGTATTGATGATTTATTTGACCAGCTCAGAGGGGCACAAGTGTTCTCTAAGATTGACTTGAGAACTGGTTATCATCAGTTGAGGATTAAGGAGGAGGATATTTCTAAGACTGCCTTCAGGACTCACTATGGTCTCTACGAGTTCTTAGTTATGCCTTTTGGGTTGACTGACGCTCCAGCAGCTTTTATGGATCTAATGAATCGGGTGTTTAGACCCTATTTGGATCAGTTTGTCGTAGTATTTGTGGATGACATTCTGATATATTCCAAGAGTAAGGAGGAGCATGAGCAACATTTGAGCATTACACTTCAGACTTTGCGTGAGCATCAACTCTATGCTAAGTTTGAAAAGTGTGAATTTTGGAAAGAACATATAAAGTTTTTGGGACATGTGATCTCTAAGGATGGAGTCGCAGTGGATTCTGCCAAGGTGGAGGCTGTGTTGAGTTGGAAACGGCCTACTACTGTCACCGAGATTCTTAGCTTCTTGGGTCTAGCAGGATACTATAGGCGTTTCATTGAGGGTTTCTCCAAGATTGTTGCACCTTTGACTCGTTTGATTCGGAAAGATGTGAAGTTTATTTGGGATCACCGTTGTGAACAGGCATTTAAGGAGTTGAAGACTAGATTGACTTCAGCACCAGTTCTTACCATTCCTGTCAGTAATAAGGAATTTGTTATCTACACAGATGCATCACATCAGGGTCTTGGGTGTTTTGATGTAAGAGGGTAAGGTGGTAGCATATGCCTCTAGACAGTTTAAGCCACATGAGCAGAATTACCCTACACATGACTTAGAATTGGCGGCAGTGGTTTTGGCACTGAAGGTGTGGATGCATTACTTGTATGGTGAGAAATTTGAGTTATTCTCCGATCACAAGAGCCTTAAGTATCTTTACTCTCAAAATGAGCTAAATATAAGACAATGAAGGTGGATGGAGAAGATGAAAGATTTTGATATGACCCTTCAATATCACCCTGGGAAGGCAAATGTGGTAGCTGATGCATTGAGCCGAAAGCCGAGAGGACTGGTTGCCTTTATGATGATACATGAGTGGATGATGTAGGAGGCATTAGCAGAGTTCTCCATTACGCAGACTTCTCATAGTGTAGGTACTCTCCTTTGTAGTTTAACAGTACAACCGACCTTGATCAATCGAATTATACAGGCACAGACTCAAGATGAGAGGGTGCAAGTTAGAGTAGTTGAGGTTGCTAAAGATGAAGGTAATGCAGACTAGATTCGTGGGGCTGATGGAGGTGTGAGATTTTGAGGTAGGCTATGTGTCCCAGACTTAGCAGACCTCAAGATAGAAATTTTAGAGGAGGCACACCACTCTAGGTACACGGTGCATCCCGGTGGCACTAAGATGTACCATGACCTTAAGAGGCAGTTTTGGTGGGAAAGCATGAAGCGTGATGTGAAAATTTTTGTATCTAGATGTCTCACTTGTCAGCGAGTGAAGATTGAACATCAAAGACCAGCTGGACCATTACAGCCATTGCGCGTGCCTGAGTGGAAATGGGAGCATGTGACAACAGATTTCATAGTGGGGTTACCGAGGTCAAAACAGAACCACGATGCAGTGTGGGTAATAGTGGACTGATTGACAAAATCAGCTCATTTTCTGCCTATTCGAGCTACTGATAAGGTGGAAGAGTTATGTGATCTTTACATTAAGGAGATAGTCAAGCTCCATGGAGTGCCAGTGTCTATTGTTTCAGATCGTGATCCTCGTTTTACATCTCAGTTTTGGAGTACTTTTCATAACGCTTTTGATACTTCTTTGAATTTGAGTACCGCCTTTCATCCTCAGACCAATGGTCAGTCAGAGAGGGTCATTCAGGTATTAGAAGATATGATCCGTGCTTGTGTATTAGATTTTCGGGGTAGTTGGGAGGATCACTTACCGCTGATTGAGTTTGCCTATAATAATAGCTATCAGGCTAGCATTGGCATGGCACTTTTTGAAGCACTATATGGGAGACCTTGTCATTCATCAATTTGTTGGGTTGAGGTTGGTGATAGCAGCCTATTGGGGCCTGAGTTGGTGTGAGAGACCACAGAGAAAGTAGTTATCATTCGAGATCGACTTTGTACAGCTCAGAGTCGACAAAAAAGCTACGCAGATCGATGACATCGAGTTTTGGAGTTTACTGTAGGAGATTTGGTGTTTCTGAAAGTCTCGCCTATGAAGGGGGTTATGAGGTTCGGTGGAAAGAAAGGGAAGTTAGCTCCTCGATATGTTGGACCTTTTGAGATCACACACAGAATTGGGGAAGTGGCTTATAAATTGGCTCTACCTCCCAGTTTATCATCTGTGCATGATGTTTTCCATGTTTCTATGTTGAGGAGATGTTTAAGAGATGAGACTTAGACTATTGACTGTAGCGAAGTAGAGTTATGTCCTGATGTTACATATGTGGAGACACTTGTTCGTATTATGGACTGTATGATGAAACGGTTGAGGTGGATAGAGATTCCTTTAGTGAAGGTGCAGTGGAATCATCAGAACGAGAGAGAAGCTACATGGGAGTTGTAGTCAGAGATGATGGAAAAGTACCCACAACTCTTTGAGTAAGGTACGAAAATTTTCGAGGACGAAATCTCTTTTTAGGAGGGTAGGATGTAATATCCTGAAAAAAAAATCTATATAGCGTATAATATACATATATAGTTATATTATTTTAAATTTTAAAATAATAAGTGATGGAGATAAATAGGAGTCCTTTAAAGTTCAAAAGACCCCTTATATCTCTTAAGTATGATATACGTCTCTTATATAACTTTTGATATAATATTGTATTTGATATATATAATATTTTATTAAAACAAATATATCACCAATATACGTCGAACCTCTGCAGTAGCCGAAAGGAGAAACGGTGATCGAGGAATTGCATAGAGAGAGTCAGTGATTCGAATAGCGGTGATTGGAATAGCAATAACAGGCAAGCCGATCCGTGTTATATTTTTTTGTATATGATTGAGACTTGTCTCTTAATTTTTTTAGATTGAAAAATAAATTAATCATGTTGATAGTTTTTGTGTAGAGGATTATATTGCTATTATTGATCTTAATGATGAAGCATGATTATACTAGGAGCCTTGTATTTGACTGAATGATCTATTAATAGATTTTAAAATCATTGGGGTTGAACATGGTTGTATAGATGGACGATTATAGCTACTGGTTTATTGTTGTCAGTTAGTTGTGTTGTGTTTATATATAAATATATATATATATATATATATATATATGCTATCTGGTGTTAATACAGATTTATGTATTTATGCGTACTAATGTAATACTGATGAGGTTAAGAAACCAACGTCATTGTTAGGGAATTGTTTGTGTAGATCGTAATATTAGGATCTGTTCTGATGATTTAAATCAATGACCCGTTTCTTTTTAGTAGTATTACAGTGATTATAATTATAATTGGTTGTATGATGACATAGGTTGCCGAATTATATACGTACTGAATTATATTTAGGATATAATGTGGTGATACATAGTGGCCCTATATATACCTTATTTTTTAGGATACAATGCGTAGTTGCGGTACCAAATTATATACCTACTGAATTATATTTAGGATATAATGTGGTGATACATAGTGGCCTTATATATACCTTATTTTAGGTTACAATGCGTAGTTGCGGTATATGTACAGAATATGCGTAGTTGTGGGTGTGGGTGTTCTGTATATTTAGTTTAGGACAGTGGCACGGTGGAACCAATGTTCTGTATATTTACTTTAGGACAGTGGTGCGGTGGAACCTGTATATTTACTTTAGGACAGTGGTGGTATAATTATTCGATTACATTTAGAGTACATTTTGGACAGTGGTTGTATATTTACTGAAATATGTTGGGTTTGATGATAGTTAATGGTTTAGCTTCTGTAATATTTTTGTTGTTGTTACTAGAGGCCAAGAGTGACACTCAAAGTGGGTTATACAATTGCGAGTGAAATGAATTGCCAACCATACTGGTTATTTTTAAGGAATCTGTTTACCACCTTGATAGTTTGGTTAGTGTATAGATATATCCAGATATTTCTTGTATAATATTCTGGACATTTTATTGTATAGAAGAGAGATTTATTTATTTATTTATTTTGATTTTCTTGTATGCAAGCCAAGAGTTTTAACTAAATTTTAATTAATGAAAATTAGAGAAAAATAGTAAAATATTTCTAAAATTATGAAAAATTCCAGAATAATGTATCTAAGTTTAATTAACTCAAATTTGCTGAAAAATGTGAAATTATATTAAAGTTTGTAATGGATAATGGTGAGTAGTCGAGGAGTAGTCTGGGACTATTCTTATGATGACTTTGTTAGGTATGGTCAGGGACCTACCTATTGGGAGTGCACTATCCTTTTGTTATGGCCATTGGGCTCAACATGCCCTTATTATGTGGACGTGGTCCGGGACCATCTGGGTGAGTAGACGTATAACCCAGCCACATGTGTGTTTTCGGTAGTCCGGGACTATGCGATGCACACCATTGATTGGAGGGGAGCCTGGAGCTCATGTGAGATAAGTGGAATTTAATATAAGTTAATCAAGATAATTAACAAGTTATAGTGTGAAATTATGGAAATTGTGTTCTGCTGTATGTTTTGGTAATTATGATATATGAGAATTTATGACCTGAGTTGAATACGTGTAATTAATGTATTTTGACGAGTTACTTTTATATATGGAAATATAAGGTGAATCGATTTGCTGAGCAGGGAATGTGTTTAGCTAACCCTTGTTGAGCTTGTGAGCTCACTCTTTAACAATTTTCAGGTACACGTTGATTGGAACGTGATGGAGTCATGTGAGCCGGATGGAGATGATTTTGCTGTTTTCCTACTTCTTTGTAGTTCAATAAAGTTGATATGAACTTATGTAATAATGTTGAGGATTTTTATTGATTGTATTAGATGATGCTACATTTGTTTTGTAGTTATTTATGTTTTCAATAAAATTCTTCTTGGGAGAATTATAATATGTTGTGTGATGTAGTTGTTGTTGCAAATCACGCACTTTATTTAAGTATAGAACCAGTGTTTCTATTATTTAAATTTAGGGGCGTGACATGTGTACTAGGAATTGTGTTTAGATTTAAGAATGTGATCTTACATGGTATATGATTACGTGCTTATGTGTTTGGTGTTGCATGCTAAATTATGGAATAACTTAGCATTTTGTTGATTAAACACGTTGAGGTTGATTGATTAATTATTTTGTAACTAAAGTGTCTTCTTGTTACCTATGTAGCAAGATGCCACCGAGACGTGCAAGAGGACGAGGTGCAAATGTCCCACAAGTGCCAATTGATGGGGTACAATTTATGAGAGAAATGGTTGATACCATGTGACAAATTGCATGAAAAACCTATGAGGAGGAGGTACAAGTGCAACCTAGTGGAGGCATGAATAAAAAAGTCCTTTCAAAGATTATATATATATAAGCTTGAACAAACTGAAACTAAATCAAAGGCCTCATAAGATGACTCAATAAGATTCATGGCCGAATGTTAATGGTGTAAGGAATTAATGAATGATATGCATGATGTGCAATGTGTCCTAGAGTCCATTTGGTCAAGAGATGAATTTTAAAAAAAGTAACTTCAAAAAAAACTTTATAATTTAAATTTAACACTCACCCAAAACTAACTACCCAAGTATTTTGATCTTTAATGATGACCTTTGGGTTGAAGTCTTCATCTTTGACCTCAATGTTTTTTGGGCTTTAGATTATCATTTTCATCTTTGACTTCAATGTCTTTATGAGCTTTAGTATTCATCTTAGACTTGTCAATGGATCGGATTCTGATCCGAATTATATTCGATTATCTGGAAATAGATTGAGTAGCAAATCCGATAATCTGATAATGATCCGAATCTGATAACCTGATACCTTAATAAATCGGATATAAATTTAGGTCGATCCGATCCAATATTGATCCAATCTGATTAAAATTATATATATTATATTTATATCTTATATCTTATCATATATGAACCATTAGAATTGTTTAGATTTGATATAAAAGACCAATCACAATTTTATGTGTACAGAATTATAGTGTTCTTAGCCACATAATAATACTTCTCCTAATATTTATCATTAATATCACTAAAGCTTCAATAGTCGATACACAAGAAAATGAAAAAAGTTCAATAATACACAAGAAAATGAAGTTCAGAACTGAGAAAAACAATGAAGGGAAAAGGAGCTCGTGGATGTATTATTGGAACTCTCACCGAAACCCTTGCGTAGTGAGTATTCTCTCTCATTTTTCTTCTCTTCTTCCTTTTCTTCTTCTCCACTAGAAGCCCTAATCTTCTATGCCCTAATTTTCTATCTTTTACAACAAAATTATTTCAGATTTTCTTCTCTTCTTCTTCCCCCCTTCTCTCTCTCATTATCCTTTTTCATTCTTTATAGTGATTTTTTTCTTTAAAAAAGAGTACAAAACCAAGTGATTAAATCTCACTAGTACAAAAAATTATAATCCGCTTTGTTCTGCCTTCAAATGGAAATTATTAACATATTGTCAATAAATTATGCTATATTGAGAATTGGTTTTTAGTTTCTTTGAGGAGTAACCAGGGAAATATTGTTTGCTTGATTTGTGTAAAAATGTATAATTTAAACGGATCAAATTATCGGATCGGATCGCCTATTATCGGATTCGGATCGTATTGATTATGATCCGGTCCATATCTGATCCGTTTACAAGTCTACATCTTTAAGCATTAGATCCTTCTTAGCCTTGCCATTGATTCACGAGCTTACTTAAGTTTCTTTATATGTATAACTTGTTTCGTATAAATTCAAGTAGACATTAAATATAACACCTTCAATGATTTGTAATCATCAAAATATTTTATATACTCTTGGTTTGAAACACGGGCATAGTAAAGTGCCAAAGAACAAACAAGGAACAAGAGACATTTGAATGTCTTTCTTCTAATAAGCCAACAAACGCTCAATATGCTCTTAACAGAAGATGTGAATGGATGAATGGTTTCAAGTAAAGACGACAAGCATCAAACGACTTTATCGAGTCATATATATAGAAAGATGCATTTTTACAACTATTGGGAATCCCAAAAGGTGTAAGTGTGATGTTAAGAATCGAAAAGGTGCAAGAGTGTAACTGTTGGAGATCCCAAAAGTTATTACAAAGGTTATATAATGTCGCACTCTAACCCAAAAGTAATATAATGTAGCAAAACAACGCACCATAAGTCTAGAAGAGGGATTATGTGTTTTTTTTTCATTGTAAAGCAATGCCTTATAAATTATAGATTAATAAAGAAAACAATTACTGGTAGCATCATAAAGGGTTTAATTTGAACATTCCTATACTGTTTTTTAAATTATTTTTTTATAACAATAATATCACTTATCCTTAACAACTATTGCAAGCCTCTAATAAAAAGTGTAGAGGTGACGATAGTAATAGTGGAAGCGGTGACAGCAATGGAGGTGGTGCTGGTGGCGAGGACGATGGCGGTGGAGGTGGTGTTGGTGGTAGTAAAATGTGGTAGCTGCGGTGGTGGCAGTTGAAGGGAAGTGTTGGTGGTGGAAGGTCACAGCAATAGTGGCAGTTGAGGTGGCAGTGGAGGAAGGAAGAACCATGAGAGAATATGAACAATCTTGTCAATATATGAAAAGTACTTGGACAAATTATTAAAATAACAAATTTACTTTAAAAAAAAATTTAACTTTTTAAAAAAAAGTTTTAAAAGTAACATTTTTTTTACTTTTTTAAAATAGACTTCCATACCATCATATTCTTGAAAAAGACCTTTACATATGCATAATCTAACGTTAAACTTTTTCTAAATGGACTTTTGAAACTTGGAAGAATTTTTGAAACATTAGAAGTTCTCCGGAACATAAGCATATCTTTGATGGCCGGCAAAGCTTGCTGTAAAAATTATTTATGATGGTTCACGCGCTTCATGTGATTAAATTTATTCCTCAATTTTCGTTATATGTTCCTCATTATATAGGTTACATGAAGAAAAGAAAAAATTATACCAAATGAGCTCTCTTTAAACTTGCCCACTTGTAACCATGAGACTGCAAGGTTGTAAAGGTGAGTCTTAGCCTCTCAATCTAATAATTAAATCATGTAATAAAGTGACCATAATAGACATGCTCTTGATAATATAACATATTTTAAAGAAAAATATATTATAATAATTTTATATATATTTTTAATTTTTTTTTAATTATATACCACTACTTTGTCCCCTCTAACCAAGAATTTCTGGCTTCATGACTGATTGTGAACTGTATTTTGGTAACCAAAATACAGTAAAATATTGAGGTGTTCCTAAAGACACTGCAACCAAAACAAAAAGGAATGAGAACCATGGCTGCATACAACTAAAAATATTGTATTACATTCTCTTAGCTAATATATATATATATATATATATATATATATATATATATATATATATTAAAAGTACAAAGGAATTTTTTAGTTTCAGTTACTATTTTTTTAAAAATTAAAAAACTAAAATTACTCAAGCAAAATCATTTCCTTTTTTATTTTGAAATTAAAAAAAAAAAGAATTACCCAAGTAAAACCCTTTCCTTTCTTATTTTGAAATTAAAAAAATAGAATTACCCAAGTAAAACCCTTCCCAAGCAAAACACTTTCTTTTTATTTTTAATTTCTAAATTTAAAAAACAAAACCCTTTCATTTTTTATTTTTAAATTAAAAAAATAGAATTACCCAAGTAAAATCCTTTCCCAAACAAAACTCTTTCTTTTTATTTCTAAATTTTAAAAAATAAAATTATAACCCGCAAAACTCTAAAGATCTAAAATCACTCTTCCTCTCAGCTACAACTCTTCATTCTTCCTCTCCACTCTCATCAACACGACTCTCAGCTTCCTCTTTGCTCTCATCAACACGATTCTTAGCTTCTTCTCGAATCTCATCAACAACCATTCGATTCGGTTTCGTCTCTACTTACATGTGAGTTCTTTTCTTTGGCTTCTTTTTTTTCTTACTCATTGTTTGCTATTAGCTTTGAAATCAATTTTTTTTAATAAAAAATTACGTTTATAATGAGTAATGTTATCGAATTGAATATCTGATTAGTAAATTGGACACAAATTTTATCATAAATAATTAGCCTATAATATAATCATATTTGATATAGATTTTTTGTGCCTAATTCAGAATATTAATTCTAACGGAACATGATTGGATTTTATATGCATAATGCACTTAGAGATATATAATTGATAATGGTTGTGTAATAAATAATATTATATTTTAGGAGTTTGTGTTAAGAATGAAGTTAGAGAGTGAAGAAATAGAATTAGAAAAAAAAATACTTGTTTAAATAATATTATATTTTAGGAGTATGTGTTAGGAATGAAGTTAGTAAGAGAATAAATAGAATTATAAAAAATATTAATATATAAGAATTACTACTCTCATCTTCCTTTCGACTCTCATCAACATGACTCTCAGCTTCCTCTCGGATCTCATCAACAATCATTCAATTCGGTTTCATCTCGACTTACACGTGAGTTCTTTTCTTTGAGTTTTTTTTTTTCTACTCATTGTTTCCTATTAGCTCTTGAAATCAAAAATTTTTAATAAAAATTTATGTCTGTAATGAGTCATGTTATCGAATTTAATATCTGATTAATAAATCAGACACAAATTTAATAATAAATAATCAACCTATAATATAATCATATTTGGTGTAGATTTTTTGTGCCTAGTTCGAAATATTAATTCTAAGAGAACATGATTGGATTTTATATGCATAATGCACACTTAGAGATATATAATTGATAATAGCTGTGTAATAAATAATATTATATTTTAGGAGTTTGTTTCAGGGATGAAGTTAGAGAGTGAAGAAATAGAATTAAAAAAAATATTATATTTTAGGAGTATGTGTTAGGAATGAAGTTAGTGAGAGAATAAATAAAATTAGAAAAAATATCAATATATAAGAATTACCGCTCTTATCTTCATCTTGGCTCTCATTAGCACAACACTCAGCTTCCTCTCGGATCTCATCAACAACCATTCAATTTAGTTTCGTCTTGACTTACACGCGAGTTCTTTTCTATGTCTTTTTTTTTCTACTCATTGTTTGCTATTAGCTTTTGAAATCAAAATTTTTTAATAAAAAATTATGTTTGTAATGAGTCATGTTATCAAATTGAATATCTGATTAATAAATCAGACACAAATTTATTCATAAATAATCAGCCTATAATATAATCATATTGATGTAGATTTTTTGTGCCTAGCTTAGAATATTAATTCTAACATAACATGATTGGATTTTATATGCATAATGTACTTAGAGATATATAATTAATAATAGTTGTGTAATGAATAATATTACATTTTAGGAGCTTGTGTTAGGGATGAAGTTAGAGAGTGAAGAAACAGAATTAGAAAAAAAATCTTAGTTAAATAATATTATATTTTAGGAGTATGTGTTAGGAATGAAGTTAGTGAAAGAATAAATAGAATTAGAAATAATATCAACATATAAGAATTATAATATATATTTTTTAATTTTTTTGAATTTTAAAAACAAAAAGATAGCGTGTTAGGGATGAAGTGTGAGAGAAATAATAAATAGAATTAGAAAAGTTATAAAAATAAGAATTATAATTTTTTTTTTTTTTGAAATAGGAATAATTTGTGTTAGTGAATAAAGTGGAAACTAAATTGGAATTCTAACCTAATTAAGCCACTCTAAATGGATTTGAATTTCTTTAGACATTTAAGGGAAAAAAAATTCTAATTAAATTAAATGATTCGAAACTCTGTAAATTAGTTTTTCTAATCAAATTATTTAAAATTTAAAAATAGAAATATTTTGTGTTAGGAATGAAGTGTAAGAGAAAGAATAAATAGAATTAGAAAATTTATAAAAGTATGAATTATAGTGTTATTTTTATTTTTTCTGAAATAGGAAGAGTTTTTGTTAGGGATAATGTGTGAAGCAAATAATAAATAAAATTAGAAAAGAACACTTGATGTTTAAGATTTGTGAAAAGATTATGCTTCTATGTATTTATTAGAATAACTATATTATAATAAAAAATAAGAATGCATTATAATTTTATTTACTGAAACTTTTGAACCTCTTTGTACTTTTAGTAATAGTGTGTGTATATATCTTTGACCTTTTATTATTTTGATGGTGAAATAATATACTAATATAAAATTAAAGATATACGGTAAAACTTATAGAATTATTAACTAAAATAAAATTCATATGAGAGGAGCTTGAAGTTGTAAGTTTAGAAAAAATAAAATATAATTTTGTGGATTTCAAGGACTTGAACAAATACATTGAAGAAAAAAAAATTATAGGTGTGTTTTCTTTTAACTCTTTACTCTCCTTATATATACTTTCTCTTATATATAAATCTATAAGTTTAATTTTTACTTACGCTAAATGCTTTGAGAATTGTTATTGAAGCATATCCTGCATTCAACATAGTTAAGAAGAACAATGGAGGGACAACTAAATTGTGAGATATCATTATAATGGATATGAGGTACATCATTTCAACACTACATAAATGCTCATAATTACCATTATAAATTATTGAACTAATTATTTTTTATATATAACAATTCAAGTACTTTGACATTGTGGGACAATCTTGCTGAGAATGAAGAAAATTTAATAATGAAACTAATAAACGAAAGACCTATTATCACAATTACACATTTGTCAATCAACACATTCAAATATAACTTATCACACAACATTGAGATTATTCAGCCTATAATATAAATCGTATTTGGTGTAAATATTTTTGTGCCTAGCTCAGAATATTAATTCTAACAAAACATGATTGGATTTTATATGCACAATGCACTTAGAGATATATAATTGATAACGGCTGTGTGTTAGAAATGAAGTTAGTGAGAGAATAAATAGAATTAGAAAAAATATCAATATATAAGAATTATAATATACATTTTTTATTTTTTTAAATTTTAAAAATAAAAAGTGTTAGGGATGAGGTGTGAGAGAAAGAATAAATATAATTAGAAAAGTTATAAAAATAAAAATAAAAATATTATTTTTTAACAAGGTTACAAAATGAAAATAATTTTCAGTATTTTAATTAATGTGTTATAATAGTTTTGAATGTTTTGAGTGTTATAATAAAATTGTAATTTATTTTTAATCAACGTGCATTGCACGTGCTTTAAACTAGTATATATATATATCTATATATTCATTTTGTAAGTGATGATTAAAATTGAAGGTGTACCAAAGCTCAAGGGCGGCTCCAATTTAAACAATTTCACAGGGCAACTTAAGTCTCAGTTTTGAGAATTGCACCAACACTATGAAAAGCAATAGACTGCTCTGAGAAATTATGAATGCAAAATCTTAAAGGACTTGTGAGTTGTGATAGTGAAATTCAGGCTGGGTCCTTTCACGTGCTTAACTCTGACTTGTATCAAACAATTACGGACTAAAATCATTTGTTTTTAGAAATTGTTTTTGTAAATTTTCTTTTTGAAAAATATGGGTTTACTTAATCATCCTTGAATGAAATTATGGAATCTTGATCATCAACGTGTCACAACTACCATACCAAATTGATGTAGAACAAGAACAAATCGGCCCACATCAATGAATGAAAGAAACAAAGGAAGAGAAAACAATGAAAAGAAAGAGCTTGAAAGTCAGAAAAGATGATGACACGTGCATGCAATGCTTGAAATGTTGAAACAAAGTAATAATATAGTAAATCGAGGGCGTTTCATTTTTTTTTATTAAAAAAAAGTCAGTTTGGTAATCTCTAAAGTCAATATCCATACTTTTTTTTTTTTTGTCAACAGTTGACAAAGAAAAGAAAAAGAATACACCTGGAAGTAAATAATAAATGTACAACATGGATTAAACTAATTATACAAAAATTATGGGCAGTGAAAAAGTAAATAAGAACCATGAACATTAATCTTCCTTGCGGTAAAAAAAAAGAAGAAAAAATAAATGATAAAAAAAAAAAAAAAAACAGATGAAAGAGGCATACCTCCGAGAGGAGGGAATTATGTTACTACCATTTTCAACATGTATACGTATCTACTTGGATTCTTGAATCTTCGATTGCCAGTACGCAAGGACGGATGTGAAAAGAAAGTGAGTTATCTACTTGGATTCTTGAATCTTCGATTGCCTCGCAAGGACGGATGTGAAAAGAAAGTGAATTGGTGTTAGATAGAAAATTGACCGTAAAACTTTTGTCAAATCCGTTTGATGAATTATCATTCTTCATCAATTGGTGATAATTTATATGCTGATTCCATTTATATGACAATATGAGATTAAGGTGTTGTTTGACAATTTAATTCAACGCTTAATTTTTAACAGATTAAGTGTTTATCCAATTAAGTGCGTTTGATAATGCAATTTGAATATCATTGAAAACGATAAGCATCACTCAAAATGAAAAAAAAAATTTATGTGCCAAAGACATCACTTATTATGCTGAACGTTGAAAATTAAAAAAATATCAAAAAAATATTTATTTCTTCATTACGACTTAAGAACTTCAGATTTTCAATTTTGTCAACTAGTGCAAAATAAAGATACAAAAACCAAGATATATATATATATATATATATATATAAAAGGGTACTGCCAAGTTTTCCAAACAAAAGCAACACTTGAGTAATACATGCACAGACAATAATTCAATTGATAAGGTCTCTAGGGCCCGTACACATGGGCCGCTAGCCTGGGTTGTGGGTGCACCATTAAGGGCATGGCTCGTTGTAAGGTCAGTCCATAGGCTTCATCCATGTTCAGCTTCTCTGGCAATTGATCCTCAGCCAACTTCCAATCAAAGGCATGAACTAGGGTCGCAGTCAGTAACTGGACCATGCGCAGGCCCAGGCTCATCCCGGCACATATTCTTCGACCCGCACCAAAAGGTATGACTTCAAAATCATTTCCTCTAACATCAACATTAGGCTTTTCACCACCCGGTAAGAACCGGTCGGGCTTGAATTCCAATGGATTGGACCACATGTCCGGGTCACGGGCTATGGCCCATACGTTAACGAGAAGTGTTGAGCCCTTTGGGATGAAGTAGCCATTGATTTCACAGCTTTCGGATGCCATTCGTGGAAGAGAGAGTGGAGTAGATGGGTGGAGCCTAAAGGTTTCCTTTATGATGGCTTGGAAGAAGGTTAATTGGGCTAGGTCCGACTCGGTTACAAGCCGGTCTGGACCAACCACCGAGTCCAGTTCTTTTTGGGCTTGGGCTAGGATTTTTGGATGCCGGATAAGTTCTGCTATGGCCCATTCCACTGTGCTAGATGACGTGTCAGTCCCTGCCGTGAATAAGTCCTGTCAATAATTGATCATCATTAATTAAGACACCAAAAGAGAAATAGTAAATGGAGAGAGAAATTTTACAAACCAATTACCATCACATATGATTCTTGTTTAATCTATATATATATATATATATCACCTTAATAGAAAGTTTACAGGTTTCTTTTGGTCAATCCATGTATTAAATACTTGAAAATGATGTCGGTCCATGTATTGCAAGGGATGGACTGATGTTCACGCAATTTCGGTTAGCTATTTTGGCTTATGTAATTTATTGGGAACATCTGTGATACATTCGGTATAAATATAGCAAATTAATTTGATTTGTTTATATATAATATGTGTAATGAGTTTTATCACGCGTGTTGTACACACACGATTAAAATTCATTTAGTATATAGCAAATTAATTTGATTTGTTTATATATAATATGTGTAATGAGTTTTATCACGCGTGTTGTACACACACGATTAAAATTCATTTAGTACATGATATATCGGTGCATTGTAGACTTACTAATGTAGCATGATTATCCGAAGTAATAATTTTTTTGTTTTCTCGTGACTGGTTGTTGGACCAAATAAGTTTCAACTACCTACTTTTTGTGAAATCTAATTCACTAAAGACCCTTTTGACATGCGTTTTATTTTTACTATTTTGTTTCTGCCTTAAATAGAACAAGTGTTTTGTTACAAATGCGTTTTAAATAGAATGAAAAACACTTTAAAAAAGGAATATCTATTTCAAGTGTTTTTTGTTTTCTTTATTTCCTGTTGCAGTTGCTGAAACAAAATAAAAATACCAAAACAGTGTTTTCAATTTCAGTCCAAATTTTGAAACGTTTTGACACTATTTAAACATAACGTGCGGTACCAAACATACTTTGTAATGTCGATATAAAACAAAAAAAACAAAAATAAAAATAAAATGTATGTCAAACAAGTCCTTAATTTATATATATACACACATATATAGATACATAAAGTCCTTGATATATGTATTTATTATCTTTCAAAAAGGAGATGTATTCAATTGCAAAGGATCCAACATTTTGTACAATAAATTCAGAGGCATGGCTTTATACCAAGTTTGTCAAATTACTCTGTTAATATTTATGCTACATTTGTAACAAGTCTTAGGTAAGAAATCATCAAATGCATTATTAGCCTATCTCAAAACTCAGAAATAATTTAATGATAAGACCTATATTTTATAATGCATTAATGTTTATTTTTATTAGAAAATTAAAAACAATAAATTTATTTTATTTAAATAAAGGGAGAGTAATAAATATGTACTTACCAAAAGCAAGGCTTTGATTTCTATGTCGGTAAGCTTTCCTCCCTCGTCATCAACCTTGTCCTTGAGCGAAATCAATGTGCTCAACAAGTCTGCGTGCTTGTGGGCCCCACTCATACCATCAAGTCCATCAACACCGTTGATCTTGTGGTCCTCAATGATGACACTCAAGAATGAATCGAACCTAGCGTGTAACTTCTTCATCTTAGTTGCTACACCTTGCAAGTCGAGCCAATCGAGGGCTGGGATAAAATCACCGAGGTTGAAAACACCTGCAAGCACCATTAGCTCCACCACCATCTGTTTGAACTCGTCCGACTTCGCATCGCTTCCGTCACCGAACACCCTCCTCCCCACCATCACCCGCCCTAGTGCGTTGGTGGCGCATACGTTTAGCAATTGTCCGAGGTTCACCGGCGTTTGACCAGCACTCACTAGGTCGCGCGTGAGTACTGCCACCTCATCCTGCACGTTTAAGCATGTAAGTGAGTCGTTCAAGAAAGAAAATGTGATCCAGAGATTTTTAATGCATGATAAGATAAGAGTTGTGAACTTCCTTTTATTCACTGTTAAATTAAGAAATTTATTAAAAGAGTGTTTTGACTATGTTTTTTATTTTTTCATGAATCCCTGAAATCTTTTTTAACTCAATTACCAATAAAGTTCATTCATGTATCTATATATATATATTTATATATATAATAGTTTAAAATTTTTAAAAATGCCCTCCTAGAAATGATCATTTTTGAAAATTATTTTCCATTCCACTTTTCCTTTCTCTTTACTCTTCTTCTTCTTCAGTTTATTTTTATTTTTTTATTTCCTTTAAAATTTTTGAATCAAATTTTTATTTTTTTTCTTTCAAACTTATCTCATTTTCTTTTCTTTTTCTTTTTTTTTTTTTACTCTTCTTAAAATTTATTCTTGCACTCATGTATAATGTATTTAATATAACATTTTCTCTTTTTTAAAATTGTTAGTGTAATTTTATGTACTTAATGTCGGTATCTTGTATTTCGGAATTTTTCTCTATTACAATATTATTTTTTTTGTCAAATAATGACATATTATTTGAATTTTAATTATTGTATTGAACTTCTATTTCTTCAGTATGCTGCCTTGCAATACTGTAAATTTGTTATATATATATATATATATTTTATGAAGTAAACTGTTCCCGTTGAAATCTTGACTCTGACCATATGTTTCTCATTTGAACTTACGAAAAAAATTGACTATTTTTTCAAATAATGACGATTTTACCCCTTATGGAGTGAGAAAATTGATAGTGCAGGAGTCATCTGCAAATGTTGATATATTTTTATTTTTCTTTTGATTTGATTTTGTTTCCTTATTTTAACCCACTAAATTTTAACTCTAATATTTTACAAAGTTGACAAATAAATAAATTTAGAGTAATTGGTTGATTTAATTTAAAATGTGTACTTATGATTAAATTTTAAATTTAGGTGGTTAAAAATAAGTGTAACCTGGTTCAAAATGAAAACCCTCCGATGAATTTCTCTTCTGTTTTGAGGGGGTAATTTTGTCATTCAATGAATTAAAAAATTTAAGTGGAGTGAATATAATATCCATGTAGAATTATATATTATCCATATATATATATATATATATATAACTGGCAATTAAATGATGAGTTAGTAACAGTGAAATTTCATGAAACTTAACATTTCTCATATATATATATATATATATATATATATATATACCTACCTCCAGTGTAAATCTATACAAAAATGGAAAAATTCACATGAATGGTGAATTAAGATGGAAAAATAGAAAGAGAGAACGTACCTGACGGACGTGGCGGAAGTCATCCAAAGCCTTGGCGGAGAAGAGATGGACAGAGCATATCTTCCTAAGCATGCGCCACCGTGAACCGTAGGGCGCGAACACAAGGTCTTGATAGTTGTAAGCAATATGCTTGGCACCCGAGTTCGGTGGCCGGCTCGAGAAATTAGCATCATGGACCTTCAAGAACTGCGCCGCCACCGAAGCTGACGCCGCCACCACCACGTCCACGAACCCCAGCCGGAGGTGCATGAGTGGCCCATAGATCCGAGCCATGGCAGCGATGGATTGGTGCGGCATGGTGCCGAGGTGGGGCAGGTTTCCGATGACCGGCCATGGTTTTGGACCAGGTGGTAGTGGCAAGTGCTTTTGTGGGTTAAGTAGGGTCCTGACAAAGTTAAGCAAACAATATAGGATGACCCCAATGACTAATGTGTATAGAATTAGGGCCATAGTAGTCATAGTTTAGAGAGAGAGAGAGAGAGAGCGAGCTAGAGAGAGAGAGTACATATGTAAGTTTATATAGAGAGATGGGTAGATATAAAAAGGGGGTGGGTATCTCATGAGTTAATTAGTGGTAGGTGACAACATGCATATATATAACATTTTTATGGAATGAATGTTAGATAGCACGAGTTAGCTATACATCTAAAGAGGTTCACTACATTTCTCGTGTATATATTTTGCTTAAATGCTAACGTTGACTTTGAAGATTTTTTTATTTTGTGGCCAATATTTGCTGATGTATTTAACATTTTAACTTAAGAACTTTAAAAGAAAATGATTGTTCGGAGAACCAAACAACTGATTAGGGAGGTAGGTGGATCCTATTTTGATGCATCTTTCAATTTTCATGTTTGGCTGTTTGATTATGCTACAGAGGACATTAGATTTGACATGACAACTAATTTGTTGCCGGGCGAGTTCCCCCGCAAGTGAACAATGATTAATCAGTGTAAGAGAGAAATCTCCCAACTATTCGCAATGGATCGTATAGACCTACTAAAACATAAATAAGTTTGGTCTGGGAGAGATTAAGCCTAGTCTCAAAAAGAGAAGTAGGGCGTCCTAAAGAAGGCTAGATGGTCCAATTTATTCATCAATTCAAATTCTATTAGAAATTCATATACTTGAAAGAAAAGAAAGTTGTAAATAAAGAAACTTGAGACCTAAAAGGATTCAAGTTTATAATTTGTATAAATAAAGAAAAGGATTAATGAGAAAGGATCCTCTTTTTCTTCAATAAAATAGAATACTCTTTAATCTTTAGGTGTATGCAAAAGATTTGTTAGAAATATATGAAGAATATATATATTGAATTGATATTGATATTATAAACAATACATAAAGACTTATTTATAGGCACATAATCTTGGAGGTTAAGTAAATTTAGGATACAAAAAAATCATAATCCTAGACGGTTTAGAAGAAGGTATAAGAAACCTATTAGGAAAAAAATATATAATCTATAATAGGAAATATGTAATCTAACAGCTCCCTGCAAACTCAAGGTGAGTCATATGAAGCCAACTTGAGTTTGGAGACAAAATCTTGAATGCGGCTCGCGAAAGCAATCTAGTGATGTAACCAGCTGTGGCTGCAAACACATACAAAGAAGTTGCAAAAGAGCCAAAAAAATTGAAAGCGGCTCGTTGGAGCGAAAACTGATTTGAAAATCAGAAAATGAGTTCATTGAAATCAATGACATTGACACAGATGTTATGGCTCCTGAAAGCAATCTGGTGATGTTACCAATAGCGACTGCGAAACACATATAAAGAAGTTGCAAAAGAGCGAACTTGTTAGAGCGACGGTAAGATTGAAAACTGCTCACTAGAGTGAAAACATATTTGAAAGACCCAAAACTTGGCCAACCAGATGACGCATCTTTCGGAATAGTAAACCGAGAAGCGTAAGCAGAGTTTGGGTGCCGAAGAGACCCTTACTAGTGTGATAAGCTAGTCTCCATTTGAATTGATTTTCTGATTTATGTGGCGTGAGTTATACATATGAATTGAGACTTGTTCAATTGATATATGTGTGTTTACATTAAAATGTGAAGCATCACGCATGATTTATAAAATATGATTATTTATGGGTAAAAAGCTTGGATAATTGTCATATAGACATGTAGTGATTTCATATGCATCCATACATAGCTTCCTGAATTAGAGTAGAGTTGGGTGGATCGTTCCTACTGAGCCACCGTGGTGCTCACCCCTTATTCCCAAACTCTTTTCAGATAAGGCACCAATGGAGGATGAGGCATGATTGACTTGATGGATCTTTTGGAGTTCTTTTGGACTTTTGATATGTAGATAGATGTCCACGCTGGCTTGTGGCATGTGGACTAAGTAGAAAGCATTGTATTTGCATTTGATTCATATTGTTACACTTTAGTTTCACAGGTAATGACCATATATGAACCATGTATAACTTTTGGAGTTGAACGAAAAATGTTGATTTTATTTCCACTATGTATAGTCCTTGGATATGAATGCGGGGGGAGGGAGTGATTGATCATGAGTATGATTTAATGCTTGTGAATGATGTAGGTTCCTTTCTAGCATGATTTTAGAGTTGTATGAAATGATTTGATAGTAGAAGGGACTTAGAATGCCAAAAATGGCCAATTGCATAGTTGTAGGATTTTCTTCAGGTGCATCAGTTTGGGCACTTCGATACATCAAACTGCCCACTTAATGCATCAAAAAACCTGTAGAATTTTGAGAAACCAATAGTCCTGAGAGTGGTTTTTGAGCAATACATGTACGATGCATCAAACCTACGATGCATCAAAATCATTATTTGCAGTATGCTTCGAAATTTGCCCAAACTTCAATTGGGCATAACTTCTTCGTTTTAAAACGAAATTGAGTGTGATTTTTTTTTAAATCGAGTATTTTTGAATCCTCTAACAAATGATAATGGTTTAAGTTTCAAGTTTCAGTCACACAAGGAGTTGAGTTCTAAAATTGAGTGGTTATGAAAGTATGCCTTTATGTGGGGCTCATAAGGTTGGTTGTAGTTGAAATTGAGTTAGCACATACATGTGCAAGAAAAGAGTTAAGCTTCCACAGTATTTGAGAGTGATGATAATTCATTAGGGATTAACGGATGAGTTCACCTTTGGTTCCTGCAGAATAGAAATTGGGGCGTATTTTAACCTGATCCAGTTTTATCTCCTACAGGCTTAACAACACTAATCATGCTATCAAGCTTAATTTGCCCAGAAGTAAATGCAATCAATTTCTCTTGTGAATTTTTCAATTCAGGCTCAAGAAAATTAATTCTAACAACAAGAGTATTCCTAATAAAAATAGTTTGACTTACCTCGCTCTCAAGAAATTTGACTTTATAGATTTAGAATTTCTTATTTGTTCTCTTCAATCATCTTCTCAATCTTCTCACTTTATTTTCTCAGCGATTCTCTTTCAATTTTCACAATCTCCAACTACTTAGATTGCTTTTTGTAGGCTTTTTTTGACTTTGACAGTCTCAGTAAACAACTCCTCAAAAGCTTTGGACAATTCTTTCTTAGTTGGTTATTCTTTTTTTCATCTTTAGAATCATCAGACTCAACTTAACTTAGAATTGTATACTTCTCTATTTCACCAACATCAGAAGAAGAAACATTAGCATTATCATCATTCAATAAAGCAACAAAAGCAAGAGCATAATTCTCAACATAAAAATCATTATTAGTAGTAGAAAAATCAGATTGAGAAATAATAGCTTTTATGAATTTCTTTTTATCTTTCAAAATTTTGTTTGCACTAATTTTGTTCTTCTTAGTACTTGGACATTGAGTAGATGTGTAACCTTTACCACAACATTTTCAACAAGTGATTTCAGAATCCTTAGAGTCTTCAATTTCCTTTTTCTTCCTATCCTTACCTTTAGATGATGAACATTGACTACGGAATTTAAAAGAATTTACTTTCCTAAGATTTCTATCTTTTTAAATATTTAAGGATCTTCCTAAATTTTCTAGCCAGGAGTGCAACATCATTATCTAAATCATATTCAAAACTTTCAACTTTTTCAACTTCAGTCTTTGAAAAATTTGAAATATTTGACAAATTTGAAGACTTAGAAGTTTTTAATGATTTTAAAGCCAATTTTTTTTGTTTATGAAGTTTTGGATATTTTATCTCAAAAGTTTGAATAGATCTAACTAATTCTGCCACATCCATTGTATCAATGTCTCTGCTCACATGTAAGACTTACTTAGCTTGAAACCTATCAGGAAATTACCTCAGAATTTTTTTGACAACCTGAAAAGATAAAATTCTTTCACCAAGGTTAGCCCAACTTTGAACAATATCATTAAGTTTAGAATAAAAATTAGAAAATATCTCATCTTCATCCATCCTAATTGTTTCAAACTTGGTTGTGAGGATTTGTAACTTTAACTTCCTTACCTTAGTAGTACCTTCATGAGTTACCTGAAGAATATCCCATGCTTCTTTCGAATTGAAATAAGCAGAGACTCTAGCAAATTCAAATGGTATAATATAATTAAATATAACATATTGTTAGCATATTAAATACATCTTATTGTTATTATTAGCTTCATCATGCTCAGCAGGTGACCAAGTTGTCTTATCCTTCTCTACAGTTACAATGGAATCTCCAATACCAGTAGTAAAGGTAGGAATTTTATATACATTCTCAACAAACATCCATACTCTCTCACCATGAGAATTAAGAAAGGCTTTCATTTGAGACTTCCAACAAGTATAATTTGACCATCAAACAAAGGAGTTAGCTGAACCGAGCCACCCTCTTTCATACTAGATTTGATGATAATTTTTGAAAATAAAAATACTTTTGATTTTAAAAACAACTTTCATGAGGAACCACTCATAAATTAGAGAACACTGCTCTGATACCAATTGTGAGTTGCATGGTGCGAAAGTAACTGCGAAAGTTTGATTAAAACCTAAAATGGGGTGATTATGTTTACTTGCTTGTTTACTTAATTTTTTAAATTAATTCAATTTTAAGTCCAATTAAAATTAAAGATTAATTCAATTTTAAGTCCAATTAAAATTAAAGAAATCTCACAAACCAAATAAATAAAATAAAGTGTAATAAAGTAAAGAATGCACCAGATATATGTGAAAAACCTATAACGGGAAAAAACCACGGGTGAGGCTTGTAGCCTCGGAGAACCAAATCCACTATCGTCGAAGCAAAGTACAACAAACTTTGTCCCAGACTCACACTCACTCTACTCTGACAATAACTTGATATGGAATGCCTCAGGCTTACTCTTGTGACTCCCTTGTCCAATTGACGTAAACTCCCAACTAACATCATAATTCTTTTAGAAGGTTAACTGGAAGAACACGAACACTCAACAAGAATTCTTTCCCTTTCGTAGACCAATTTTCTTCTCATTCTTCACCAACGAATAGTTGTAGAAGAAACCAAACGATCTAGTTGTCTTGATCAATAAGAAATCTCTGAAGTAACGATTGATCAAACAAAGAGAGATACACAACCTAAATCACTTATCATGTATATATGTGTGTGATATCTTAAATAAAAATTAACAAAGAATTAAAGAAGAATTCTCATTCCTAAAATTATCTCTATGCTTTCTCTCTCTAAAAATAATTTTTTTGATGTATATAGAAAGCTTAATGAGAAAGAAATCATATGATATTTTTATAGAGGTTAAAAATCCTAATTTTTCTTGAAAAATAAGTAAAAATTAAATAGGAAACAAGTTCCAGCGTTTTAAAAGATTTCAGAGTCCAATCTCGGTCGAAATAGGACGCAGCAGTGCACAATTGTCGTACCAGGTAGCATGAACTGGGCAAGCTCATTCCTGTCCCGGTCCAACCTTGTAAAATCAAGGATTTAATATTTTAAGACTTTTTGGACCAATCTAGGTTTGGCTTGGACCGGTCCAACCTTGAATATTTTGAAAATTTTGTCAAAAATCCTAATTTTCAAGGTCAGAACCTCACGTTTCAACATATATGTGTTCTCACCACTTTTCCTAGACTACGTGACTCTCATACTTGATCTATGATGTCCACATGCATTTGAAACCACTCAGAAACTTCAAATGATCAAAACCTTGTCGAATGCATTGCTGCCTTCTTTCAAATTGTCAATTTTAATACCTTTGAAGATCATCTGCATATTTGGTGTAGAACTCCATACTCACTCTGAGACTTCAATTACATGATCAATTACAAGAATATAAATAAAAGATTACAACTCGATCATGTTTAATTTTGACGCCGAAGATTGCCAATAACAAAAATATATGTCACAGACTTAACAACCAACTAATTTTAGGGGTGGTAATTAAGAGTGATTATTACAAATCTCAAAGGAGGTTGGCCACACATTTTCAAATTGTTTTAGCTGTGGGTAATAAGGGAAAACCTCAAGGGTTGTTCAGGTAATTTACCTTTTTATTTTATTTTTTTATTTAAGAAAATCAAATTCGAATTTCGATAATGCTTGAATTAGAGTTTGATTTTGACTTTTTTTTCTGATAAAAAGGTAAATTGAGTTACATTTCGATTCTAGACTAGGTTAAATTAAATTTTTATGATTGTAGTTAGTACTAAAAATAAGACATGAGGTATATTCCATTGAGAATAACATTACATAAGGTAAATAAACAAGAACTAGAAAGTTTTCAAGTGGTAAGGCAAAATTAACAATTCATACTCATTGGGATGGCCATTTATGACCAGAAGGTGGTTAACTATTTTCCTTGAAGAGGGATGGTCAGTTACATATGAAAGTCCAATTAGGAAGCCCATTTTTAAAATTTAGAGGAATTTTACTACGTGAGAAAATAAAAATGAAGAGAGGAGTAAAATTCTGCCTTTTCAACCCTTTAGGAGGTAATATACCATTCTCTTTAGGTATAGTTCTTTCTATAATAGCTATATATATATTAGATAGTTTCATTTTGGTTACAACTAAGCTTTTCTCTTCTGAGACAACTACACCCTATCTCTGTTTAGGAGGGGAGGCAAATTATCATTCTCTAATTAGATAACCCTATCTTAGGTAGGGGTAGGTCGTAATTTGAGCCACACTGCTTCTAATGGGATGGAGATGGTATGCTCCCAAATGGAATAGGGTTTCATATGGTAGTAGAAAGTGTAACTCGACTTGGGTTTAGGATGGGACGGACATTTACTTATCCCCAAGCACGGACGCACAGCCAAACCAGTGGGGGCAGATGCCCCCGTTGAAATTTTTTTTAAAGTTTTTTTAGTATTATATACTTATATTTTTGTATAATATCAGAACTTACACCCCCTAAAATTACCAAAAAAACCCATCTAGGCCCCCCCTAATTTTTTTAGAAAAATATTTCTCTCTCTCTCTCTCTCTCTCTCTTCTCTAATTTTTTAATCTTTCTCTCTCTTTCTCTCTATGTCTAATCTCATTCTATCCCTCTCTCTCTAAGTTTTAAAAATTTCTCCCTCTATTTTCCCCTCTATCTGTTTCTCTCTCTATCTCTCTCTCTCTCTCTATATATATATACACTCTCTTTCTCTCTATTTATTAAAATAATTTTAAAATAATAAATTCATTTAATTTTTAATAAAAAAATTATAAAAAAATAATTTAAATTTTATCAATGAACAATGATAAATTTACTCAATAGAATTATTACAATGGTTTGAATATTTTTTTTTATTGTTGTTAAAGGTCGCTCTCCTCACAATATTTCTGGATCCATCACTGCTTACCCCCATTACATATATCAATTATAAATATGATCTTAGGTTTAAAGATACTATTACTTCACTACCCTTAGCCAAACCAGTTCTAAACTATCTTCCATCCCCAATCTTAGGTAATCCTCTGTGTGACACAAATTTAATGTTACCTTATATCAAACTTTACGAATATATTTAACCAAGAAGTACAACTTCTCAGATTCATTGATATCATAAAGTTGAGCCTTATAATCCTTTTTAATTTTCTTGTGTACTAATATCTATATTACATTTAAGCTTAGTTAAAAAATCAATCATGTGGCTTGAAATGTCTTTGCCTATCTACGATTCAAAATAACCCTATCTAACGGTCATGATTTGTCTGATAATGCCTGTTTCTACAAAAAATTGCTTGGATAACTTCACCAAGTCACTTTGTTGCACACACCCAAAAATTAAAAAGTATTCTCTATTTTTTCAGAAAACAAAGGACCCTTTCTCATTAATCCTTCCCTCTATTTATACAAGTTTGAAACTTGAATCCTTTTAGGACTTGAGTTTTTTTATTTACAGCTTTCTTTTTCTCAAGTATATGAATTCATAATATAACTTGGATTGATGGTTAAGCTGGGCCATTTAGCCTTCTTTAGGAGGCCATACCCATTCTTTCCTTTTAAACTGTTCCTTAGGGCCTAATTTACTTATCTTTTGAACTTGGGCTTAATCTTTCTTGGGTTCGACCTATTTGTGAGTGGACCAATCATTGCTATGTATCGAATTATGACCGAAAAAGTATAAATATCTTGAATACTTATGTGTTTAACTGTTAAGCATGATGTATGGTTTAAATGCATATGTGTTAAATGATATTGTAAAGCATGGAATATGAGAACATTGTTATATGTCACATAGAGTAGTGGCATCATGGTTGCCTATCATATAGGTCCGTGTCCAGTCGACACCTAGGTAGGTTTGGACATTTCTATTGAGCAGTTGAGTTGCTCAGCCCTCTCCCCCCAAACTTTTTATAGATAAGGCGTCAATGGCGGAAAGAATGTGAACGTCCAAGTAGAGTTTTCTTTTGGATTTGAATATATTTTTGGATACTTTTGTATATGGTTATCCGTGCTGGCTTATGCTATGTCAATTTATGTTGTAATTATAGCCATAGATGAATTGTAATGCTTTTGGACTATATGCATGTAATTCAAGTAATGTACATTCAGACTCATTTGTGTAATTTACGACAATGAGGAAGATTTGTTGGAAACGTGTGTAGTGATGGGGGAGGTTTGGATGAATGTATTATTTTGATTAATTGTATGAAATAGAACTTGTGTATGATGATAGAGATTTTCAATCTTAGTCATGAATGAGTTATAATACTTGTGGACTCAGTTGAGTATCTAATGATATTGATGGATTGATAATGGGAACGTGTAAAATTGATACTTTTTGACTTATATGTATAAAATGCATGGATTATCATTTTTGTGTTCCAAGTGTAGGAGGTGGAATCCAATTGTGATGAATTATCACTTTGTGGATGCTTGAGATATGTATAAATTATAATTATAATTCTATGATTGTATGTTTAAGATAATGAATTGGGAGGAGAATGATTGTTGTAATCACTTGGTGAATTTGCTAATGTAGCAAGGTGGGTGATTATAATCATCGTAATCCCCATTATGATGTATCGTGATATGGCGATACATCGTAAACCCAATAACGATGCATCGTAAATCATTGAGTGTTTTGAGTGAAATTATAGTGAATTTTGCAGGATGTTACACATCTTGTGTGATACATCGTAAATACGATGTATCGTAACCAACATTACGATGCATCGTATTGTGTGGCTGGGTGGATTGTTGAGATAGAATTGGAAAATTATTTGGGGATGTAATGTGTGGCCACGTGTGTGGCCACAATGGATTATTGAGGTTGAGTCATACGTAAGTAAACGTATGTAGGTAATTATGATTCCACGTTGATTTAGTGGTTGAGGTAGTTTGTTCGAATTTAATAGACAAAATTGCCCTTCTAATTACGAGCAAGCTCCGGAATTGGTCCAAACTTCAATTGGGCGTAACTTCTTTGTTTTAGCTCGGATTTGAGCGTGGTTTTTTTAAAATTGAGTATTTTTGGATTCCTTTTCAAATAGACTAAGTATCACATTGAGGTTCCAAACACATAGGAAGTTAAATTCTAGAATTGAACAGTTCATGAGTGTGAACCGGGTGGGACTTTCACTGTTCACCCTCAGTTTTTGGGAGTTGAAAATCTAGATGTGACAACTTGGTATCAGAGCATGGTACCTTAGTGAGAGTATTGAGGTAAAGTAAGGGTATCAAAATATCATATCAAGATGGATTGTGATTCGAAGTGTGCCTCAGTAAATTAATCACACCTTCATTATCGGGCGACGGGAATATTGGTGTGACAACATGATATTAGAGCATTAGGTTCGAAAACTTAAGATGAAGGGCAAAATTTTATGTTGTGATCACTTGATGATAAAGATGGAAATATAAGGATTTAGATTTAAAGTTGTAAATTGCTTATGTGTAACATGATTAATTGCTTACGTCTTTAGAGTATGCAAACTGTGGAATAACTTGACATGACATTGTGAAAGCATGATGAGAATTATATGAACATTCTTGTTTTAGTTTTAAACCTTCTTGTTATCTATATATAGCAAGATGCCTCCATGTAGAGCTCGTGGAAGGGCAGTCGTTGCAGCTCCAATTGATGGAGAACAATTTATACATGACATGGTCGTTATTATGTGGCAAATTATGAGGGAAACGCAAGAGGAGAATCAAGCTCCACCTAGATCCACTCCTAGTAGAATGATGGTGGCATTGAACAATGTTAAGAAACATAATCTACCATCATATGCTTGGGGGGTTTGACCCTATGGTAGCTGAGAATTGGTTAGATGACATGGTTAAACTCCTTACCGCTCTAGAGGTAGAGGAAGATTTAAAAGTGAAAGTGGCCGCCCATCATCTCATGGGTGAGGCCAACCGTTGGTGGAAGTTTATTGGAAACTACCATGACATTGAGGTGTTGGATTGGGGTATGTTCCAAGCGCTCTTCTTCGAGAAATACTTTCCTGTGATGGTGAAAGACAATTTAAGGTAAAAATTCTATGAGTTGAAACAAGGCAACATGACGGTGATGGAATAAGAGACCAAGTTCATATCCTTGGCTCGTTTTACACCTGAAACAATCCCTACTGAAGAACTAAAGGCAAAAATGTTCATAAGAGGTCTCCAAGCTTTCATAAGGGATCAGATTGTAGTTTTAGGTTTGACGAGCTACGCTATGGTAGTAGAGAGAGCTTTGGTGGCAGAGGAAGTTAATAATGAGAAATAGAGGTCTAAGGAAGCGAGGAATCAGGCTAAGGGTGCCGGGATATACTCTAGTAGTCAAGGGAGGAAACGACACATAGATGGTGCATCGTTTTCTTAGAGGTAGTAGCAGGCTCATCCTGTATCATCATCGACCTTATCTACCGGACCTCTATGGTCTACGCTGGTATGTTATCACTACCAGTAGTCCAGCCATTGTAAATCATAGTGCCCTTAGAGGCAAGTTGTGGCACATATGCCAGTGATAGCGGGAGGGGAGCGGATATGCTCCCATTATAGGCAACCCGAGCATGTTAGGGCAAACTACCCATAGAGGCAAGGGGTACAAAGTGGATTAGGGTCTCAGTAGAGAGCCATTCCAGCTACCATAGTTCAGTCTGGTAATAGGGCATTCCCACCACCTCAGCTAGCACATTCAGTTCAGGGTTCTCGAGTAGCAAAATGTTCCACACTTGCTTCTAGTAAACAGTTGGGATTTCAGGGGACTGGCCACCATGGTCATAGACTCGGGGCTGTGTTTTCATGCTTGTTCCTGTAGAGTATGTGTTAGGACCGTCTGTGGTCAGAGGTATATTCCTAGTTTTAAGCTCGTGGGCTAGGGTGTTGATAGATTCGAGTGTATCTCATTCATTCATATCTATTGCATTTACTTATGCCTTGGGGCTGGAGATGTCATCACTGGAGTCACAATTTTTTATTGATATGCCTGTTGGGGGTAGAGTTTCCCTTGGTAGAGTATGTTGGTCTTGCGAGATTGAGGTTGTTGGATGTCGACTAGTGTTCGAATATGTATTGCTAGACATGACCACATTTGATGTCATTATAAGTATGGATTGGCTATCAATGTTTAGAGCCATGATTGATTGTCTCCGTAGGAGAGTGACATTGTGTACACCTGAGGGTGACTGCTTTTATTTTGTGAGAGAGCGTGATGATTTCTACATCCCATCATTGCTTAGTTTCGGTGCCCGAAATGGGATAGGATGTTTCCTAGGTAGTTTGTTAGCTGAGGATGATGAGGTTATGACTTATGGAGAGTTTCCACCTATTGTGTGTGATTTTTTGGATGTGTTTCCGGGGGACTTAACAGAATTGGCTCAAATGGAAGATGTAGTGTTTACCATTGATCTAGCTCCTATGAGTTGTGCAATGCAGAAGCGATTGCAAAAGTAATTAAAAACCTAGAGGGGGATGATTAAGTTTACTCGCTTTTTTCTTAATTATTTAGATTATCCAATTTAGAGTCCAATTAATAATTAAAGCAATCCCACAAAGCAAGTAAATAAATAAACTGCAGTAAAGTAAACGAATGCACCAAATATACATGGAAACCCAAGATGGAAAAAAACCACGGGTGAGGCTTTGTAGCCCTAGAGAAGCAAATCCACTATCGTCGAAGAAAAGTACAATAGACTGTGTCTCAGGATCACACCCACTCCACTCTAACAAGAACTCTGATACGGAACACCTCAGGCTTACAATTATGACTACCTCGTCCAACTGTTGCAGATTTTTGGCGAACGTCAAAATCCTTTCAGAAGGGTATCTAGAAGAACATGAACACTTAGCAAGTATTCTGTCACCTTCGTAGCACGATCTTCCTCTCCTTCCTCACCAATGAACAGTTGTAGAAGAAACTAATCTAGGAACTTGATCACAAAAAAATCTTCAATGCAGTCTTTGAACAATTGATCAAGCAAATATAGAGAACACCCTAAAATCAGTTAGTGGATATGTGTGTGCTCTAAAAAATATAAACAAATAATTTGAGGGATAAATTCTCTGCTTAGAAAAATACCTTAATGATTTTTCTCTCTAGAAAATCTATGTTTGATGTATAATGAAAGCTCTGTGAAAACACACTGAGAGAGAAACCATATGAGATTTTTATAGAGATTAGAAACCCTAATTTCCTTGAACAACAAGTTAAAATCCAATAGGAAACAAGTTCCCACAATTTTAGAAAGTTCTGGGTTCAATCCGAGTCTAAACAGGACAAAACTGGTCAATTTTCGCAGACCAGAAAAGTTAGACTGGTCTGGGCTTTTCTTGGACCATTCCAACTCCTATAGCAGACTTTGTAAGAGTTTCTGAGACCCCGTGGACCGGTCCAACCTTGAAATTTTCACTAATTTGCTTAAAAGCCCCTATTTTCAAGGTCGAAACCTCCCAATTTGAAAAATACATGTTCTCACCACTTTACCTAGACTACGTGACTCTTATATGTGATCAATGATGTTATCATGTATTGAAAACCATCTCAAAACTTTAAACGATCGAATCCTTGTTCAAACCCTTGATGGCTTCCGCCGAAGATTCAAGCTTCATAGTTTGACGAACCTTTGCATGGTTGCTGTAGAACTTCATGCTCACTTTGAGACTTCAATTACATGGTCAATGATAGAGCTATAACTCAAATAATAAACTCGATCATGTTTGGTTTTGACATCGAAGATTGCCAATTACAAAAATATACGTCATAGCTCCCGGTACCGCGCGCATCTTTATGGCATCGTACCGTATGGCTCCAGCAGAGTTGAAGAAGTTGAAAGATTAGTTACAATAGTTATTGGATACCGGATTTGTACGACCTAGTACATAGCCTTGGGGAGCTCCAGTCCTATTTACTAAAAAGAATGATGGATCTTTGCGGTTATGCATAGACTACCGAAAGTTGAACCAAGCAACAGTGAAGAACAAGTATCCTTTGCCAAGGATAGATGACTAGTTTGACCAACTAAAGGATTCGACTTGTTTTTCGAAGAATGACTTGAGGTCGGGGTATTACCAGTTGAGGGTAAGGGAAGAGGACATTCTGAAGACAACTTTTCAGACTAGATATGGCCACTATGAGTTTCTAGTGATACCATTTGGTTTGATGAATGCACCAGCAGTGTTCATAGATTTAATGAACTAAGTTTTCAGTGAGTACTTGGACAGATTCGTGGTGATATTTGTGGACGACATTCTTGTGTACTCTTCTTCTATGGAGGAGCATGAGATCTATTTGAGGAGTGTACTACAGATTTTGAGGGAGCATCGTTTGTATGCCAAATACAAAAAGTGTGAGTTTTAGCTAACGAAAATGAATTTCCTAGGATATGTGGTGTCGAGAGGAGGAGTTACTGTAGACCCTTCTAAGATTGAAGTGGTGATGAACTGGGAAAGGCCTAAGAACGTATTCAAGATATGTAGCTTCTTGGGATTGGCTGAATATTATCGGCATTTCGTAAAGGACTTTTCAAAATTACGAGTAAGTTTGTGTGGAATGATGCATGTAGGCATTCTTTTATGGAATTAAGGAGTAGATTGACTAGTGCTCCTATATTGATTATCCCTGAACCTAGTTTGGGTTATGTCATCTACTGTGATGCTTCACGGGATGGATTGGGATGTGTACTAATGTAAATGGGGGGGGGGGGTTGTCGCATATGGTTCCCAGTTGTTGAAGATCCACGAGCAAAATTACCCTACTCATAACTTAGAGTTAGCGGCAGTAATTTTTTCTTTGAAAATGTGAAAGCACTATATGTACGAGGAGAAGTTTGAGGTTTTCTTTGATCACAAGAATTTGAAGTACCTTTTCACACAAACGGACTTGAATATGAGACAAATGAGATGGGTGGAGTACATGGAAGATTATAACTTTGATCTTCAGTATCACCCAAAAAAAGCTAATATGGTTGCCGATGCATTGAGCAAAAAGTCACATGGCGCCTTAACTAGTATTGTTATTCGATAGTGGAAGATGATGGAAGACATCTCAGAAATGGGATTGTACTTTAGTGAGGGTGGTGAACCGACTACTTTGTTCACACTTATAACGCAACCAACTCTAATGAGTAGGGTGGTTGAGGAACAGAGGCATGATAGTGAGATGGAGGTCATTCACACTCGAATTTTGGGTGACAAAGTGGTGGAAGATTGGGTTATCTATTTAGATGGAGGTTTAGAAGCAAAATGGTTGTTCCATTGATTTGTAGGGATGAGGTTTTGAGAGAGTTTCATAGCTCTAAACTTGTAGTGCGTCCCGGTGGTACCAAAATGTACCAAAACCTTCGTAGGCAGTATTGGTTGAAGGGCATAAAAAGGACGTCACACTGTTTGTGGCAAGGTGCCTCACTTGTCAACAAGTGAAGGCCGAGCATCAAATACCGGCAGGTTTATTACAACCATTATCGGTGGCTCTGTGGAAGTGGGAACACGTCACTATGGACTTTGTGATGGGGTTACTTAGGACGAGGAAGAGTCACGATATAGTTTGCGTCATAGTGGATAGATTGACCAAGGTGGCTTATTTCCTTCTGATTCGAGTGACAGATGACGTGGATACTCTTAGTTAGCTATACATTGATCAGATTCTAGTTTTTATTGTGTCCGATAGGGATTCGAGATTTATGTCACGATTTTGGCAGACTTGATACAGATCTCCATTTCAGTACGACTTTCCATCCTCAAATAAATGGTCAGTCAGAGCGTACTATACAGATTTTGGAGGATATGTTTAGGGCATGTGCACTTGATTTTCGTAGTAGTTGGGAGGATCGCCTTTCATTGGTGGAGTTTGAATACAATAATAACTATCATGCTAGTATTGAGATGGCTCCATTTGAGGCCTTCTACGGTAGACCTTATAGGCCACCTGTTTGTTGGATAGAGGTTGGGGAGACAATGGCATTGGGCCTAAATATAGTCCGAGAGACTACATAAAAGATAAAAATTATAAGGCAACGTTTGCTCACGGCTCAGAGTCATCATAAGAGCTATGTCGATAAGAGGCAGAGGCCTTTGGCATTTGAGGTGGGGGACCACATCTTCCTAAAGGTCTAGCCTCGACGAGGCTTAATGAGATTTGGGCGTAGCGAAAAGCTAGCCCCATTATTTATCAGTCCATTTGAGATATTGGGTCACATTGGGGAGGTTGTATATCGCTTGGCATTGCCACCACAAATGTCAGGCGTGCACAATACCTTCCACGTTTCTATGTTGAGGAAATATGAGCCGGATTCTTCACATGTACTAGATTGGATATATCTTGAGGTGGAGGGGGACGTGTTTCATGAGGAGAGACCGATCTAGGTTCTGGATACTAGGGAGCAAGTGCTTCGAGGCCAGACCATTCCATTGGTTAAAGTCCTTTGGAGGTATCACGGAGTCGAGGAGGCTACGTGGGAGCGGGAACAAGAAGTGCACTCATAGTATCTCGAATTGTTTACCACTGTAGGTATGTTACTAATTTTAAGGACAAAATTCCTTAAAGGTGGGGAGGTTGTAGAGACCGCGACCAATTTTGGTCGATTATCTTTTTATGCATCATAATTATCATAAATGCATTTTTATGATGTTTTGGTATGTTTTAAGCGTGGGAAACACATTTGGGAAGTGGTATGAAGATTTTGAAAAGTTTTTGAAACATTTAGAAAAGTTTGACTTTTTGGTCAAACGGGGCCCCGGGATGTGGTCCGAGTAAGCCCGGGAATCTGAAAAATTTTCAAAAAATAATCAATTTTAATTTTGAGCTAGATGAAATATTTAATGAGTTAATAAAGTGATTTCGAGGCTGTAGGAACTTTCAGAATTGAAAACAGAGCCCAAGAAGGTACGTTAAATGACTTAAGGGCAAAATGGTCATTTGCCCTTGGTGAGATGTCATTACACTATATGTATATGGCTGGAAGAGAATGTATAGATACATAAATCTGTCATTGATGCTCTCAAAAGCTCTCCTTCTTCTCCAACCTTCTTCTCTATCATTCCTCTTCACTTTAGTTGCTTCAAAGTCCCCATTTAGAGAATTCCAAAAAATTGAGGGTGAGTGAAGTTTGGATTCAGGCTTCGACCAAGAAGGAAATTTTTTTCTCCTTATCCCGATCTATGGTTCCACGGAGAGAAATTTCACTTTGGACAAACTTGGAGTTTGGTGATTTTTGGAGATTGCTTGGAAGGCTTCCAAACTTGAGGTAGGGGTGTTTCTTCCCTCTGAGTTGTCGATTCTAGGGTATGGGTGAAGTTGGGATAGTGTAAGGTGTGCTAGCATGTATGGGTGAGGGGTGGGAGTTGAGTTATTTTCCTTCCTCTCTTCACATTGTGTGATCTTGCATGCTAAAGTTGGTTAATTCATGATATGTGATGAATTATGTTCTTATACATGTAATGTAGGTTGAATGAGAGCATCTATTACTATAAAATGATTAAAATTCATATGTGATTGATATGTATGAATTGTGGCATATTTGCTATTATATGAGATAGATGTGGATGAATGCATGCTAGAGCTAAAGTAGCAAGAATATGCATTAAAGAACATGAGAACTATATGCTTCGTGTAGTACATGTGTTTTGTGAGCATGTATACGAAATTGTCGGAGTGTTGTCCAAGTATGATGTACATGAATATTCAGAGAGAGCCAACCATGTGTTTGAATTAGTGAGAATACCCCCAAAGGGATAATCGTCAGAGAGGCCTAATCATACCCTAAGTATAGTGATCATCGGAGTTGCCCAATCATAAGTGTAAGGCATATATAAGACCTTGATTGTGTGACTGTTAGAGTTACCCCATCACACGAGTGTCTTCGGAGTTGACTAACACTTTGGTGTCATCGAAGTGGTCCAACACCACATGATCATCGGAATGGATCAATCATGGCTATGTATTGGATTATGACTGAAAAAGTGTAAATATCTTGAATGCTTATATGTTTAACTGTATGAAATAGAACTTGTGTATGATGATAGAGATTTTCAATCTTAGTCATGAATAAGTTGTAATATTTGTGGACTCTCTTATGTATCTAATGATATTGATGGATGGATAATGGGAACGTGTAAAATTGATGGTTTTTGGAGTATATGTATAAAATGCATGGATTATCATTTTTGTGTTCCAAGTGTAAGAGGTGGAATCCAATTGTGATGAATTACCACTTTGTGGATGCTTGAGATGTGTAAAAATGATAATTATAATTCTATGATTGTATGTTTAGGATAATGAATTGGAAGGAGAATGATTGTTGTAATCACGTGGTGGATTTGCTAATGTAGCAGAGTGAGTGATTACAATGCATCGTAATCCCCATTACGATGCATCATGATATCGTGATGTATCGTAAACCTAATAACGATGCATCGTAAATTGTTGAGTGTTTTGAGTGGGATTCTAGTGAATTTCGCAGGATGTTACGCATCTTGTCTGATACATCGTAAAAACGATGTATCGTAACCAATATTACAATGCATCGTAATGTGTGGCTTGGTGGATTGTTGAGATATAATTGAAAAATTATTTAGGGATGCAATGTGTGGCCACGTGTGGGGCCACAATGGATTATTGAGGTTAAGTCATACATAAGTAAACGTATGTAAGTAATTATGATTCCACGTTGATTTAGTGGTTGAGGTAGTTCGTTAGAATTTAATAGACGAAATTGCCCTTGTAATTATGAGCAAGCTCAGAAATTGGTCCAAATTTCAATCAGGCGTAAGTTCTTTGTTTTAGCTAGGATTTGAGCGTGGATTTTTTAAAATCGAGTATTTTTGGATTCCCTTTCAAATAGACTAAGTATCACATTAAGGCTCCAAACACACAGGAAGTTAAGTTCTAGAATTGAATGGTTCATGAGTGTGAACCGGGTGGAATTTTTACTGTTCAGCCTCAGTTTTCGGGAGTTGGAAATCGGGGCATGACAACTTGGTATCAGAGCATGGTACCTTAGTGAGATTATTAAGGTGAAGTAATGGTATCAAAATATGATATCAAGAAGGATTGTGATTCGAAGTGTGGCTTGGTAAATTAATCACACCTCGATTTCCGCATGACAAGTATCGGGGTGTGACAACATGATATCAGAGCATTAGATTCGAAAGCCTATGGACGAAAGGTGAAATTTGATTTTTTGATCACTTGAGGTCAAGGATGGAAACATAAAGATTTATATTTGAAGTTGTAAATTGCTTATGTGTAACATAATTATATGCTTACGTCTTTATAGCAAGAAAACTGTGGAACGACTTGATATGACATTGTGAAAGCATGATTAGAGTTGTATGAACATGCATGTTTTAGAATTGAACCATCTTATTATCTATGTATAGCAAGATGCCTCTATGTAGAGCTCATGGAGAACAGTTTATACATGACATAGTCGCTACTATGCAGTAAATTGCGAGGGAAACAGAAGGGGAGAATCAGGCTGCACCTAGAGCCGTTCCTAGTAGAATGATGGTGGCGTTGAACAATGGTAAGAAACATAATCCGCCATCGTATGCTAGGGGGTCCGACCCATGGTAGCTAAGAATTGGTTAGACAACATGGTTAAACTCCTTACTGCTCTAGAGGTAGAGGAAGATTTGTCAGTGAAAGTGGTTGCGCATCATCTTACGGGTGAGGCCAACCATTGGTGGAAGTTCATTAGGAACTACTATGACATCGAGGTGATGGATTGGGGTATGTTCCAAGCGATCTTTTTCAAGAAATACTTTTCGGTGACGGTGAAAGAAAATTTAAGTCAAGAATTCTATGAGTTGAAACAAGGCAACATGACAGTGATGGAATTTGGGACCAAGTTCACATCGGGCGTAACTTCTTTGTTTGAGCTCAGATTTGAGCATTTTTTTTTATAAATTGAGTATATTTGGATTGTATTTCAAATGGACTAAGTATCACACTGAGTTTCCAAACACATAGGAAGTTAAGTTCTAGAATTGAATGGTTCATGGGTGTGAACCAGATGGAACTTTCACTGTTCGCCCTCAGTTTTTGGGAGTCAAAAATCCAGGCCTGACAACATGGTATCAGAGCATGGTACCTGACGAGTGTAAAATAATGAATGTTTGTCGTTGCTTCTCTACACTTCGTACAAAAATAAAACCTGCAAAAACTCTACTAAAAATTGTATAGTAATAAGCAGGGTCGAACCACTCTCAAGTGAGAATCAGTAACAAGTCTAAAATTCAAAACCTAAATCTCTTGAGATGAAAAATGAATATTTAAAAATAAAATTCTAATTTTTTTATAATAACAAAAACTAATATTAAATGTCTTTGATCAAATGATGTGACAAATCTCAAAGAAATAGAATTCACCACCATGGATCCATATAAATAAAGTTTTTAAATATTCTTATCTAGTTTTTCCTCCAATAATCAATACACTTCACCAATCCAATTAGAACTTGGAAAGATGAAGGAAAATATGGAATAAAAAAGAATGACTTGATTATATATGAGAGAGACATTTCTTTACTTAATCTGATACATATTGGCTAGGTAAACAGAGATAGGCATTCTTCAAATTACCATTATTTGGCAAACACGAAGAATCCTCCCTCTAATTTTAGAAAATAAAATTTCAGAATAGAAGAGTAGAAGAATGCTCTTGGGAGGAAAAAGTAGACAAGAAAATAAAACAATTTACTTATACTTCAACCATGGTGGCTTCATCACTCCCTTGAGAAGGATGCTTACGGTTGCATATTAACAGAAAACAAACAAATAGAAATGAAACTACTATTCTTCATTGAATCAATAAAATAATTACACTATTTTTTTTTCTATAATTTCTCTACAATTTTCTAACTCCCTTCACCATCCCCTAAGACCCCCTATTTATAGAGTTAGAGGGGAATGGTTTAGGTGGGAAAAATTAAAATTCAAAAATAAAAATTCAAAATACAAAATTTGAAATAAAAAATTCAAAATACAAAATTCAAAAACGAAAATTCAAAATACAAAATTTTGAATTTAAATAACTAATATTTGATCTCCATATCTTTAATTTCAATTCTGGACTGCAGACGTGGCCGTGTAAAAAATATTTTGCAAAGTTTTGAACTTGAGACCTCTTGTGAAGTAGATTGCACAGAATACCATCTCTTATACAATTCTTCTTATGTTCATCTTTGGCTATATATATCCTTTTTAGCCCTCTTTTGCTGCTTTTCTTCTTATTTGGAAATCAACTCCTATAAAACATAAAATGCAAAGATAAGAACATTTAAATAAAATAAAAGATTAATTAAAAAATTATTTTATGATATAAAATAGCAAGTTTTGTACACTTATCATTACCTTTAGTTAGACTATTGAGGTGAAGTAATGGTATAAAAATATGATATCAAGAAGGATTGTGATTCGAAGTGTGGCTCGGTAAATTAATCACACCTCAGTTTCTGGGCGGCAGGAATCGGGGTGTGACAATGGCATTATAGTTGAAGAGGGGTCACCCATTTGTTGTGTTTAATTAGGAAGAAAACAATGCAATGAGGGAAATTGCAAGTTTTTGGCCACAAATATAGAAGATGAAGGTGAAGCCTAAAATCAAGCATTTTATCTGGAGATATGTATACATGGTTGAATCACAACTTTGGATCAACTGATTAAAAGAGGTATGTCCATGGAAGGGATTTGTAAGGTATGTGGTAGGGATATAGAGACTTTGAAACACCTTCTTTGTGACTGTTCTATTGCATCAAAGGTTTGGCGAGGTAGTCCTTTAAGATTTGAAGTGTCTTCCATATTGGGATGTACTTGGAATGAATGGTGGATGAATTTAGTACATTCATGGGATGAATTGAAAGATAAAGATATTATTATTAGTATTGCTACGAATTTGTGTTAGTATATCTGGAAATCTCAGAATGATGCTATGTTTGGGGAAGGTTGTTGGCCAAATCAAAAGATTGTTGAAATTATTGTTTATCAATTTTTGGAGTTCTATGATGTTCTCTCAAACTCCTCTGCTTCTTCTGGTTTGTTCTTTTATATTTCCTCTCCCTTGTGTGTGTGATGGTTAAAGCCTAATTGGGGTTGGTTGAAAGCAAATGTGGATGCAGTTGTTAACTCATACTCTCGTGAAGTTGGTGGTCTGGTTGTTAGAGATCACAGAGGGTGGGTAGTTTTTTCTGCTACATTTTACTCGAGGTAATTATCTGATCCCACGATTGGGGAAGCCTATGTGTTGAGACATGCCATGGTTAAGGTAAAAGATCAGAGCTTTCATTATGTTATTTTTTAATCTGATGCCAAAAATGTGGTGGATATTGTTAATGGCCTTCAAGTTTGTCTAATTTTGATGATATAGTTGATTGAGGATGTCCAATGTTGGGTTGAGATTTCGGATGAGGTTTATGTTAGATATCTTCCCAGGGAGGCCAATACTGCTGCTCATATTTTTGCTAAATACGCTATGAATGTGAAGGTTGAAGTTGAGTTTACCTCATTTTTTCCTTCTGTTTTGATGGATGTTGTGGAGCAGTGTAACTGACTTGCCTATTCAGAAATTGTGACGTATATTTTGGTAATTGGTAATCTTTGGTGTCAAAACTAGAACATGATTGAGTTGTAATCATTGATTTATATTCTTATCATTGATCATGTAATTGAAGTCTCAAAGTGACCATGAAGTTTTACACCAACCATGTAAATGTTCTTCAAATGATAAAACTTGAATCTTCGGAAGAAGTCATCAATGATTTGAACAAGGATTTGATCATTTGAAATTTTTGGATGATACCGATTGCATGAGGACATCGTTGATCACATATGAGAGTCATGTAGTCTAGGTAAAGTGGTGAGAACACATATATTTCAAACCGGGAGGTTCGGACCTTGAATAAAGCAGTTTTAAGCAAAATTTGGAAGTATTCAAGGTTAGACCGGTCCAAGGTTTAAACTGGACCTGTCTATGAGGTCTCAGCCTCAATATGAGATTGCTATAGGACCTGGACCCGTCTAAGTGAAGGCTGGACCCGTCCAAGGCTTCTGTTTTGTGGATTTGCTTTCTAGAGTTTTGTTTTGAGCCAAATTTGACTTTAAAATTTCCTTAAACATTGGGACTAGATTTTTATTGATTTTTAAATAAAAATTAAAGTTTTAATCTCTATAAAAACCTCATATGGTTTCTCTCTCATTGTGCTTTTCTACAACGCTTTCAACATACAAGAAATTTATATTCAAGAGAGAGAAAGCATTGAGATATTTTTCTAGTAGAGAATTTTTCCCTCAATTCTTTGTTTATATTTTTGAGAGCACACACATATTCACTGAGTGATTTAGGGTGTCTCTCTTTGTTTGATCAACTGTTTGAAGACTGCATTGAAGATTTCTTCGTGATCAAGTTACTAGATTGGTTTCTTCTACAACTGTTCGTTGGTGAGGAAGGAGAAGAAGATCGTGCTACGAAAGGGACAAAATACTTGTTGAGTGTTCGTGTTCTTCCAGTTACCCTTCTGCAAGGATATTGACATTAACCGGGAATCTGCAGTAATTGGATGAGGTAGTCGCAATAGTAAGCCTAAAGTGTTCTGCATCAAGTTCTTGTCAGAGTAGAGTGGGTGTGAGTATGAGACAGAGTCTATTGTACTTTGCTTCGACAATAGTGGATTTGTTCTCCGAGGCTACAAAGCCTCACCTATGATTTTTTTTTCAATCTGGGTTTTCCATGTATATCTAGTGCATTCCTTACTTTACTGCACGTTATTTATTTACTTGCTCTGTGCGATTGCTTTAATTTTAATTGGACTTAAAATTGGATAATCTGAACGATCAAGCAAAAAGTGAGTAAACCTAATCACCCCCTCTAGGGTTTAAATCTAACTTTCGCAGCCACTTCCGCACCGTGCAACTCACAGTAATATTTTCTTGCTTTGGGGAAAAAAATAATGACACCACTATCCCTAAAAAGTATGTTGTAAATGTATTATTTAAGATAAATGATATCATATAGCAAATTTGAAAATGTGATTATATTGTCCTATACTCATTACAACAGACTATATACTATTCTTATGTGTTAAATGGATAATAATATAGTAGCTATAAGAGTAAAAGAGCAAATTGAGTGCACTGAGGCTTCCGTCATTGTGAGATTGGTGGAGAATTTCTTACTTTAGTGCTAAAGTAAATTCTCAATTAATAATCAATTGAAATTAAAAAATTAAAATTTATCTCAATCTGTAAGAAGATAATATATCAAAATCCTTTATACACTAATTTCTCAAATTGTTGACACTCAAACATGATGTAACACGTAGTTTCTATGTTGGCACTTTGAAGAGGTCTGATAAGGCAACACATGCACTATATTTGAACATCAAAAATATGATGTGGATGATGACACATGGCAGAATATTTGTTTGTTGTTGCAACTTTAAAGGGATCCATTGTTATTTAATGTTACACTGGACGTGGAAGCTAAAGCTTAGGGGATTCGGTTACACAGATTGGTCAGACCAATTTATTTGAAGATATTAGAATTTGATTTGGTAAAAGATTGAGTTAGATTGAATCTCCAACAGAAGCAGAATTTAAATTACCAAGTTTGACTCAATTTAAATTAGGGAGGATATTTGCACTCTTCTTTTCTACGATTGCACCCCAATATTAAAGAAAATGACACTTTTGACCATAATTTCATAAACAAATGATTACTTTTCCTCAAATGCCACAACTACCCTTTTAGTTATGGAACGATTTTTCTTCTCCCTCTCCAATTAACATTTTCGATCTCCTTTGTACTTTCTTAACTCTCTCCTTTTTGTTTGTGCTTCTAGCCTCTCTCAACTCTCTCTACTTTGATATTGATATTTGTAATAACAATGGAAGATCTAAAAAATGAATAAATGACTGAGTTGAACAAAGTAATTGATCTTGTTAGCACGGGAAGCATTGAAGAATTATTAAAACTCGATGAACCATTAAACTCCTTCAATGCTAGTGGTGATAGTGTAAAGACCTAATTTTTTCCCTAAAATGATCATTAATGGATTTGCACATGTTTTCAATATGAATTACATATACGAGGACTAGTTTTGAGGTCAGAGGAAGTTTTCAAATCATTTGACTCAATTTGAAATTTTTAGGTCGACGGAGTCAGGGATGCGAGTCGGGTGGGCCCGGGCAAATCAAAAAAATTTCAGGAAAGTTTATTTTTGGTTTTGGGCTAGTTAAGAGATTAGAAAAAATGTATAATGAATTTCGGAGCCGTAACTGCTTCCAGAATCGAAAACGAAAGTCAGGAAGGTACTTTAATTTTGGTCATTTCGCGCTACACATATTATAAATATCAAGGTGCTGAGATTTTTTCTCCATCTCTTGCAGACCACAAGGGCCGGCTCCTCTCTTCTCCCTTCCTCTTCATCTTTTATTCATTCTCTCTTCATTTTGAAACCCTAAAAATGGGATTTGAAAGGTGCCGGTGAAGAACGGATCGTTCTATAGGATGAGGACAATGTTTTGACCTGAATAAAGTTTAATTTTGGTGAATTTGAAGTTTGAGGATTTCTAGGATTTTGCTAGAAAAACCTGCAAACTTGAGGTAGGGGTGTTGTCTCCTTCCTAACATTGATTCTTTAAGTTTCTCTGTGGTTTATAATTGTATTAGCATGTTTTTGAGAAGTAAAAAGTTGAGTCTTTGAGTTTTCTTCTTGTATATGCATGCTAGATGTGTTTTTCATATGATATATATGATGTATGTGATGTATATTGGTGTTATATATGCTAAATTTGAGTTTTGTGTGTTCTTCATATGAAATATATGATGTATGTGATGTATGTGGGTGTTATAGATGATAAATGATGGTTTTGGCATGTGAATATTTGCCTAAGTGTGTGTTACAGTTATTGTTTGAGCATACATGTTGTATATGTTGACATGAGAATGCATGAAGTCCGTTAGGATCACCTTAGCATGATACAATTAGCTTATGATGTACTTGGAATGGAATGGATTAATTATTGATAAGGTTGAATCAATGTGTTATAATTGTACGTGTGGTACGGTGGAATTGGGTCCCCAATTTACAGATTTCAATTGGCTATAACTCACTTTTGTTTTCACCAATTGACACATTTCTATTGGTGACAACTTGTGTTGGTGTATGAAATTAACAGCTTTCATTTTGATATACTCCCAAAGAAAAAAATTGGTAGAGTTTAAACATTTGACTTGGTGGTTAAATTTTATGATTGAATTTTGAATTCATGTTGAAGAGCTTGGTTTGAGATTGTTTGATTTGAGATTGTCGTGGTGAATGACATATTACCTATGGTGGTTTAAGCGTTGTCGAATGACAAAACTTGATTATTTGTATTATTAATAGCATGAGCATTGTGAGTATGCCATGTAGTTGACAGGGATGCCATGATTGCATTTCATGTACGTCAGCGTCGAGTTGGTGCTTAGGTTGGTTTGAGCATTTCTATTGAGCACGTGATCGATCACTTCTTTCCCCCAACAATTTTTATAGATAAGGCACCGGCTATGGATAAGACTTAAAGTTGCTAAGGTTGGAGCACTCAGTGACATTTTGGTTTATGTATAATTATGCTTGTATGTGTCGTGTTTGACATTTAAAAAGGAAGTGTAATGGGACATGAAAGTGTGTATGTTATTTGGATGGATAACTTGTACTTTGGTTTTCATGTATTTATGTCAGATTAGATTCCGTTTTTAGTGATGTTTAATTATAATTTATGAAATTAGAGGTGTATGGAATTATTGAGAATGTGTGTATGTTAAGGGATGAGTCTTGGACATGATATCTATCAAGTAGGAAATTAAAAATTTATGTTAGGAGGAATAACAATTGATCGTAATCCTAATTATGATAGATCGTATTATTACGATCAATCGTAATCTAAAATACAATAGATGGTGATTTTTTTTGAGGTTTTAGAGCCAAGAATTGAAGAATTTGGTCCCCAAACCAGTGGACTATGATACTTGGTGCGATGTGATAAGCATTGAATGTTAGACGTTCTCGTGCCTTTACTTATGTATTTTAATCTCATAATTTCATATATTGTATAGTTTTTACATGTTTTTATGTTTTTGATGATTTCAGGTTCAAACTCAGAATTTAGTGCAATTCAACTCCTTTATCAGTTCAAGAATGCGTTCCTATGTCCGATTGTACTTCATAGAAATTTAACATCAAGAAATAGTGAATAGTGTGTTAAGACCGGAGTCAGGAAGCTGAAGAGTTGAAGAACTGCAAAAGAAAGAAAGATCGATGCATCGAAGTCCCTACTTAGATGCATTGCCCAATCCTGCAGAAGATATTTTTTTTTTGCAAGATATTTTCTTTACTTGCCACTTGTCCAATTTTGCTTGGATGAAGCCTTAGACGAAATTCAGTGATATTTTGAGCCTAAAGTCAGGTATATAAATAGGAAATATGTAATAATTAGATATATCACAATTCTTGTAATAGAGAGCATATATAGAATTCTATAAAGAGAAAGTGAAGTTCTAGAGAGGGAAAGTCTCAAAGAGGGCTTTGTAAGGCCTTAAAGACCATTTTGAGCATGGGATCATCTCTGTCTATGGAGTGTTTCCAACCCACCATGATCAACTAATCCTTCTCTAGGGTTTTGACAAACCCTAATCTTGTAATTATGTTCTAACTTTAGTGAATTGGGGTTTTTATATAATTTTTGTGTACATGTACCTTGCCTTGAGCCTTATGAGTAAGATAAGTTTACAAATACTTCATGATCTTAGAATGCTTATTTTCCTCACATGATCTTCAAACACTTGCAGTTCCATAAGGACTGCACTTGATGGCTTGGTACTAACTTTCACTTTAACATGCATAGCTCAATTTGCATAGTCCATGCTAAGAGATGGTAAATTAGCTACACTTAGTTAATTAGGTATTTAGGTAAGTAGGTAGGTAGGGAACTTACACGTATCGAAGATGGATTATAGTATTTTAAGCTGCATGTATCCTCTTAACGATAGCATTGTAGGCCACAAGCCATTTGCACCACTTTGTACACAATTGCATGAATTCTCCCAATTTATTAGAAGTGTGGTATACTACGAGGCTAGTGGTGAAGTTCAACCCTAGTCTTTTATTCTTCTCTCAAACTCCGCATTTTAATTATCCTTATACTTTCGAAGTAGAGTAAGAAGACAACCAACACATGGTTGTGATTTAAACAAGAATCAACTCTCAACTTTTAGCGAATTATTCCTACGTAGTCTCTATGGGATCAACACCCTCAACTTAGAGCCCTATCCTTCAAGGATTCGTTCTATTACGAGTGGTAAATATAAATTGCAAATTTTCGCACACAATACGATACATCAGCGATCAATTATAATTATAATTGATCGTAATGCCATTTACGATTAATTGTAGTTACTATTCACAGCTTTGCTATAATTTTGTCCAAACTTCAAACGAGCATTTGGTTTAAATTGGAATTGAGTGTGATTTTTTGAAGTAGAGTATTTTTGAATCATCTTTCCAATGGACTAAGTTTCAGTTTGAAAATTCACTCACACAAGTAGTTGAGTCTTGAACTTGACTAAACACCCCCATTTTTCTCGCTCTTAACTAGGTGTCGAAAATCAAGGCGTGACAAATAGTAACTTTTTCTTTTATTTTTCTTTTTGTGTTGTATGCTTTCAGTTTAGTTTTAGAATTTTTTTCCTTTTGTAATTTTGTAGAATTAATTTGGAATGCCTTTAAATATTGAAGTTTACCTTGTTGATGATAAAAAGTCCTAATTGTTTTGACAATAAAATCACAAGAACAAGAATTTTGTGAAAAGAACAAAAAAAAAAAAAAATGGTTATTATATACAACTATGTCATGGTATGATTCAGTTTAAAATATCTACAAGGAACTGTTCGAAAATGAGAAAGAGAGAGAGAGAGAGATCTGCAATAAACAACAAACATTATATAATTGAATCAATTCTCATATATGTGCTAATGTTTAGCACAGATCTCTAATTTGAAGCACCAATTTAAAAGCATGTAACATGATTTATGGGTACAATAGAAATTTTGTGTATTAATTGACAATGCTATGTAAAAATAAACTGATTTACATAGTTACTGTCCGCAGAGTTACTGTCCTTCTTGATATTCTCCAGAATATCTTTATTTCTCCCTTACCTTACATCTTCCTCAATATTGTTTGCTCTTTATCTTTTCTAATTAATCTATCTATCTACATCTCCTTTAATTTCTGTCTTTTTTCTTCTTTTTTACAATTTAGTCTCGCAATTTTTTTGTGCATATTAAAGTCCTCTTGATTAAGACAAAAGAAAATTATAAGTTTGGTATTCTCTCTTTCTAAACAATCATTGATTTTATATTGTTCCAAAAGTAGATATAGTGTTTGACCAAGTAATATTTTTTGAGTAGTGTTACACTTGTCGATTGATTTTTTTTTACTCTAATTACTTGTGTCCAACAAGGACTCTTAATAAGTAATGGATAAGGATAATGTCTCTCTCCTCCAAAGTGTTTAAATGAATAACTGACACATCAGTCGGTACTAATACCGATTCGATTGTTTTATCATTTTTCTTTTTTAAAAGAATATTTGACCAAGTAATATTTTCCTTGACCCAATCGAACGGCTGTAACATGCCCGCGTGGCTACCTAATTCTTATTGGCTGACCCAGCCAATCAATTTAGCATTGAACGCGTAGTTCAAATTTCTGTCCAAAAAAACTACCGACTCTTGTTATGAAAGAGCGGTCCAGATAGCATGGAGTTAGGTACCAGTTAAGCGTGTAGATGCATGTATTTGGAGTTAGGTACCAGTTAAGCATGGTTGTGCTTTTAACACGTAACATGTGCATCGTATATCAAAATACATGGATACTAGTTAGCAATCTTAATTCAAGCTATTCATGTGTCAACTTTGGGTGTAAATATTAAATGCACCCGAGTTACATGTGTCTGGTGCATTTTACTTTTTGTGTGTATGGTAGATTTTATTACGCGTGTAATGTATAAAAAATTAAAACGGACCCGACCGATAGTGCACCGAATGCAACGAATAACAACTCCAACTTTGAAGGTCAAGTATTTTCAACGAAGAAAATTTTGGAGGTCACATCACATCTTCAAATAAAGTAATGATAAATTAACTACAGTGCCGATTGTCCTGAAAATTTAAAGGTTTTGAGAATGGATGCTAGGTAGCAATCTTTAATTAATGAATACATTATATATCTGTCTCTCTCTCTCTTCCGCTCCGTACAGAATTCAACAATTTTATACCAGAAAATTTGGCATGGTCTTTCGAGATACTCCGGTTTCTTTGATTCGAGCTGTGAGACTTGTGTGTAACTGATGTAGTTGGTTTGCCAGTTATTGTGTGCATCAGAAATTCATGTCTTTTAAGTCCTTGGAAGTTGTTCAAAGGAAAAAATAAAAAAGCTAAGGGAAAGAATTTGTAATTAATGTTTGGTTTTGTTGAAAATGTAGGAAATTTTTTTAACAAACCTCACCCCCAAAAAAATAATAATAATAACAATTGAGAAAACGAAAATGAAGAAAAGAAATGTGAAAAAGAAAAAAAATTATAATTTACCAAAAAAAGAAGTGTAGAACTTTTTAGAAATCAATTTTCTTTTAATTAAAATATTGAGGAAATTTAAAAAGGTAAATCATATATATATTTTACATACGAGTCTTTGACTGAAGTATATTGTAGGATTCACTAAAATTTCTTCCGAATGCCTTCAATAAATGAAATTTAAAGAAAAAAAGTTGTTTGGTAAATACATTTTTTTATATTCCTTTCATAATTAATACAGTTTTAATTGGACAATTTTACGCTTAATACTCTTGATAAAAGGGGCAAGTTTCACTAAATAAAAGAGGTTAAAATTGTCCATAAAATTTGTTCTTAAAATAATTCTGATTTTCTTTCAAAAACAAGTTTTTTCAACTTCTTTTAAACAGAATTTTTAGGACTTTGACTTTTATTAGAAATTGTTTTTACTTACCGGACTTATAAGCCCATTTCAATCTTCTAAGAAGCTCTATATCATTTCTCTTATACATATACACACAAATAGATCACTTTCTTTCTTCCTCTCTCTCTCTCTCTCTCCTATATTTATAGCACTACTACTAGTATACTTAAGGTAAATCGTAAATAGAGTGAAATATCTTCTCTTTTGGTAGCGGTACTCATTCTAAAATATCTATTTTTATAGCACTACATTTAGGAGGGTGTATTCAATTATAATTTTAAAGGATTTTAAACGACTTTAAAAGTCTAAGTGTATTCAATCCAAACTTTTATAAACTTTTAAAGAGTCTATACAAATCTGACTGTATTCAATTAGGATTTTTAAAAAGCGTACAAAAGTTTAGGTATATTCAAAAAGTCATAAATTTTGAAAGATTTCATTAAGTGGTAGATTTTAGTAGATTTGAAGTGGAAATTTATAAATATCAAAACCCACAACAAATCCAACATTTCCCCAATAGATTTTAGTGGATATTAGAAATATAGAAAGATAGAAATATATAATCTAACAATGGGCTTTTTTTTCTACAAAATACGAATAGTTTTTGTCTATCTCAAGGTACACTCTTTTTTTCTCTTTCTCTCTTCTCAGATTTTCTCTTTTTCTATTGGATTAGGACAACTTATAAAACTCGAATTTCTAGGCAAAGAGATCAATCTCTCACAGTATGAGAGAGATTAATCCCTTTACACTATTTGTTAGGGATCAATCCCTTAAGCTACAGGGATTAATCATGAAGTCCAATTAATAATCCAATATAACCTAAGTTCAAGGTTTTCCAATTATCTATCTAATGATTTAACCTTGACCATATAAGTAAAATCTGTACTTTTTTTCTCTTTTTCATAATATGCAATTGAAATCGCAAAAAGTGTTGATATGCAATTTATATTCATGAAATGAGTTACTTTATTATCTCCGCTCTTTCTTGAAATATTTGTGTTACACAGAAATTTTTAGACAATATAAATACCTCTTGAGCCTTTGGTTTACTTGTACACAAAAATATAATTCAAGATAAAAATAAATAAAACAGGTTAAAAAAATCAATACAAGTTTATAAATTTTATCAAAGTATCAAAGTCTCTGATTGAAATTTATACGAATTAATAAAAATATGTCATAAAAATATATAAAAATTCATAAATTTACATAAGTATGTCACTTAAAAAATATTTTTCAAGATCCTTTAAAATCCAAAGTCACTGCAGCCTCCTTACATTATATTGTTGCATCTGGCGAATGGTTGTTATTCATTTGAATTAAGTTGGTAGGACTTATGTGTGGTTCTACTTCAACCCATAAAACGACAGCTATAAGTTATGGCACATCAAGATAGCACTTTAATTACGTCCCCATCATCCTTTTGTGTTACTTAGTTAGATTCAAACAAAATAGGTCCAATACTTCTCTATCAACTTACATCATGCATATATATATATATATATGAAATTTAGAAGGAATTTTTCAATGTGTAGAGTACGTACCCCGAATGTCATTAATTTTCTTTTATCTTTTTTCATGTCAATATTTTTTTTTTCGTTATCAAACGCGCGAATAACATTTCCTGAATTATAATTAAAGCATCACTATGTCTTTATATATGTATATATTCTAGGGTATTGCCCGTGCCTACGGCACTATAATAAAAAAAAATGTTGGACTGAAATAAAAGTTGATTTCACCCAATTTTGGCCAACATCACCTGTTGGCACCATCATGCACCATCTTCTCCAAAGTCGAAATGGGTCTTTAATCAAAACCACTGTCAGGTCCTCTTCATCAGCTCCACCTCTCCTTCGCCAGAACACCAAGATCGGAACTAAACTCATTCCACCTCTCCACTGGCGGATCACCAAGACTGAAACCAACCTCACTATGGCTATGCTCTCCACTGCCATGCTCTCCACAGTTCAAAAAAAAAAAAGGGACATAAGATACATGAACCATTTACGCATGCCTAACATTTTTCTTCAACCTAATCTAAAAGAAAATATCAATATTATTTCTATTCTTCTAAAAGAAAACTCTACTCTTCAAAGCCATTGAAAATTTAACCACAAATGTAAAATTAATAAAAATTGAATGGCAGTGGTTTTCACTATGTCAGAAAAAAAATGTCCAAAAAATCTAAAATTAGAAAATATCTGCTTGTATCAAAATCTAGATCACAACATGTAAAGAGCATTATCAAAAATCTTACTTTAAACCCATCTAGAGTTAGCTTCTGTACCCATCAAATCGATAGAGTTTTTGGTAGACACAAGTGATTAATTTTGGACCTCGGGCCTTCTTCAGCCTACCCCATGTAATTATTTTTATTTTATACATCTTGCTTAACTTTCCAAAAAAAGAAAAAAGAAAAAAAAAGAGAGGTTGAAGGAGGAGTATGGTAACCAGTTTGTAGCTTTTGCTATAGTATTATTTTGGAAGTCTAGAAACGATTGGTTCAATGAAAGGGTGTAGGAATTAAATTTAATAACTAAAAACTATTAATATTTGTCTATTTAAGTTTTTAAGTAGTGGACTTTTTAGTTAAATCACAATGGAAATTTAAACACAAATGGAAGTTTCCACAAAAGAATTCGAGCATAGACATCCAATAAAATATCCAAAATAAAATAAAAATAATAAAACACAATTTTGAAATAATTAGAGTAATCAATGAAATCGAAAGCATAAAATTTAAGCAATAAATGAATAAATTTAAGATTGAATAGAAATAATATAACGTTCAAAACTTCAAATCATTAATATTTAATATTTACAATTAATGATTAATCCACATACTATGGATTTTAAATTACATTCAAATTAATTCCTAATTAGTATTTCCATTTATCAATAATAATCAAATCATCTAACTGGAAGCCACTTATTATAGGATTAATTCATTCGAACGAACCGAAACACATAAAATGCTTATTCTTCTTCTGCACCTACGCACATCCATACTATATCACCGCCCTCTTTGCTAGAAAGTGGTACAATTGCGCTGAACAATGTGGTGGCGCTACCTCTAGCAGTGGCGGCGCACACCACATGCCTGAGTCATAAAATTTCTCCAGCGGCGGTGCAAAAAATTTCTCATCGAACCTATAAGAAAATTTCAACACGGAGTTTGTAGTCTTCTCGGTGGGATCACGGACATTATACTCCACCATGCGCTCTCTGGCGGCGTTTGTGGCGGTTTTGAGGAGTTTGTGGAGCCGGATGGAAACGAAGCCGATGTCTCGATCACCAAGAGTTCTCCAGTCCAAATTGAACACCTATTGCCCTCATAAGCATAAGCAGTGCAAGAGAAGTGTCACGCCCCGATTCCTAAGGCCCAGAAACCGAGGTGTGAACTCCTTGAGATCACCCTCACGACATAATCATCACCTGATCATACAACCTCAATTTTCTAATATTTTCACGAAAATTAGGCATGACCCATTCTAATAAATCAGATCCTGGCATGTTATACCTGCTTTAAAAATTCATATGGACACTTCTGGGTACATGTCCCTCCAGCATTTATATCTAACAATAAAAATGGACACTTCTGGGCACGTGTCCCCCCAGCATTTCTACAACATGCATAATACAATCAAAAATACATGTCTCAGTTCTTGAATATCCGTATTATATACATACATCACATGAATAAAATACAACTGAAGGAACTGCATCAACATAAATTGCCCCATACATTTAATCCAAATGTAATGCATTTATCTATCCATTATCCTGGACATACATCAGATTCTAAGGAATCTAGACACTAGCTCTGCAACCGGTGCTGTCAGTTCCCTAACTAACTCCGAAATCAGCAATACCTGCAAAACCTGGGAGGGGGTGAGCTCAAAGGCCCAACAAGGTATGTAGAACCATACTATCACCGCTGCCGCAGGTCGATCCTCACATATTCTCAAAATATACTTACACTTAAATATATCACAATATTTAAGACCATGCTCCTCCTAGCATGCATGAACTGACAATATATGTGGCTACTCTAGCACATATGAACATACAAAATTTACTGCACATGACTTATGAAAATCATTTAGAACATGCTCAAAAGTAATTCTCATCCAATATCAATATGTATATAGAACATATATGTCAACACATTTACATAAACGATGTAAATCAACTACCACATCTCCTACTCTTCAAGTAGCACATCTCAAATGCAACATAGATGCATTTAAACAGAAAAACATGCTTAACAGATAAACACATAAGCATAAAGGTATTTTCACCTTCCACGGTCATAATCCGATACATAATACACGCATCTAGGCTTGCACATACTCTCACTCTCGGCCCTCATCCGATACCCCATATGATTGGCCCGCTCCGAGGATCATATGACCTGGACCACTCCGAAAGGTCATTCTACCCTGGCAATGTATAGGATTGCCATTATGTGAGGGGACAACTCCGAAGCTCACATTCGTTGGACATACTCCGATACAACCTGATGACCGGGACCACTTCGAAGGGTCATCAAACTCTGGACATACTCTGATGGCAATATATTGGTTTTGCCTAATTGTGAGGGGGCAACTCCGAAGCTCACTAATGTTGGACACACTCCGATTCTAGGCATAGAGCCTTTTGTATGGCGGGTCCACTCCGAGGGCCATACGTAGTGGATAATTATACCACTTCTCGTGACATGGTTGGACCACTCCGAAGTCCCGTGCACCTCTTTTTTTGCGTTAATTTTCCCGCAACCTCCCATATATGCAATGTGGATGCATCCATACTCAAGCATTTTATTTCATGCTATCCCAATGCACCAGCTAGTATTAAAGTGCCTAGCATGCATTTCTCTCTACATAAAACCCACATATAACCACGTATGTGTCATTTCCCTCCCATATATGCAACATGGATGCATATATACATAGCATAATGTTTTCATGCATCAACCCATGCTTATGAATACTAAAAAGAAGTATTTAGCATGCTTCTCATCACATTCCAACACATATAGCACATCCATGTTCAAAACCCGCATAATACCTCACATATGCAAAACACTCCAACTTTAGCACATTTTTATCATACTATAACCAATGCATACATTCAATATATATATAAAGATAACATGCATCTCATATCCACATTCCCACATATAAACACATATATGTCACATCTAGCATATAGTCACATATGCATGTATACTTGCATAAATATAATCATGCTTCCACTCAAGACATGCATTTACTATAAGTAACTAGCATGCTTTCCATTCACAATATATATAACCATATATATATTCCGTCCCATATATGTATTAAGAACATATAAAACATTTAGCACATTAAAATCATGTTTTTTAAATGCTCGCCAATATCATATTCAAATATAAAGCATGCATTTCTACTACTACACCCATGTATAACCACATATACATTCCACCTACGCACAAATTCCACCTACGCATATAAAATGACACATAGCTAAACATGTATGATTAGCATGCTTCACATGGGCTCAATCTAGGCATATACCTATCACAATGTACACAAGCCTTTAAATCTAGCATGTTTTCATATCCCAACATATATATATATATATACCTATATATATATACCATAACCACATTTATATATATATAAGCACCTATATATATATATAAATATGTTGGGATATGAAACCACATTTATATATATATAACCACATTTACAATTAATGATTAATCCACATACTATGGATTTTAAATTACATTCAAATTAATCCCTAATTGGTACTTCCATTTATCAATAATAATCAAATCATCTAACTGGAAGCCACCTATTGTAGGATTAATTCATTCGAACGAACCGAAACACATAAAATGCTTATTCTTCTTCTGCACCTACGCACATCCATACTATATCACCACCCTCTTTGCTAGAAAGTGGTACAACTGCGCTGAACAATGTGGTGGCGCCACCCCTAGTAGTGGCGTCGCACACCACATGCTTGAGTCATAAAATTTCTCCAGCGGCAGTGCAAAAAATTTCTCATCGAATCTGTAAGAAAATTTCAACACGGAGTTTGTAGTCGTCCCAGTGGGATCACGGACATTATGCTCCACCACACGCTCTCTGGCGGCGTCTGCGGCGGTTTTGAGGAGTTTGTGGAGCCGGATGGAAACGAAGCTGATGTCTCGGTCACCAAGAGTTCTCTAGTCCAAATTGAGCACCCATTGCCCTCATAAGCATAAGCAGTGCAAGAGAAGTCATTCAAACAGGCTGATTCACATTTTGCAGCATTCCCAACAGCCACAGATTGAGGATCTTGAGGCAATACCATGTGTGGATTTCCCCAAAACCTATCTTTTTTCATATTTGCAGCATTGGTATTCCCACATTGCAGATTAATATTCCTCACACACCTGCTAGAATAATCACTCAAATTCCAATCATTCGCAGACGTAGTAAGGAAACCATGCAAACAATTACAGAAGGGTTGAGTACTCTGATTGTAGGCACCAAATGCCCCACAATAAGCATAAACTTCACATTGTTGTCTCGGTTGAGACCAAAACAAATTCCATTCCTGTGTACTTTCCAACCAAGTGAGTTGTTTAATTTGCCCCGAAACATCCATAATAAATCTCGAAATAATTGAAGGATTATAAAGAGAATAGGTAAAATAACTCTCGATTGAATTGTTAACATAACTAAAGTTATAGATATAATTCAACCTCATTCCTAGTACTAAGCTGAAAATATGACCATTCCAATTTCCACTGGTCCAGTATTGCTCAGACACATTCCACCAAATAAGATACTGACTACCATTTGGGTCTAGTTCAAGAGAGAATAGTCCTGCTTTAGGATTCTCTGAATTCTTCCATGAAGTAAGAAGTTGATTTTTATATGCTTGTTTGTTAAATCCAATCTTACTACCAGGCAACCATGTATGAGCTGGATGATCAAAACTTTGCCAAATTGGTTGGGTTGAATTTGACCCATCCTACAAAACAAAATTACCATCATCACGAAGAATTGCTACTAAAGAATTTGAAATGGTAGGAGGGTTTATATTTTAATTCTGATGAGTACATATCAGAGACTGGTGTATCTTTGTTTGCTACCCAAACTATAATTCTAAGAGAGACTTTTTTGTATCACAGAACCCTGGCAGCTGACCCCTTTCCATGACTCTCCACATGGATCGCCCCCAACTGCTTTCCAACCAGTTAGTTGTGAAGGATTATTCAATGAAGTGTATATAATCTGAAGAGCTTGAATTGTAACTCAAACAAAAACGACAGTAAGACCCCCAAAACTAACAATTCCTAAACACATTCACATCAAATGACTTAACTAACAATACACCAAATGAACCAAATCAATGACAAACAAATGAACCAATTACAAAATCAAAATAATCCAAATGAAGAAAAAAAGTATCGTCAGGTGGATCAGTAGTGGATTCAACAAATGTAATAGCAAAAATTGGCATCATCGCGATTAGGACAAACTCAGCAAGAGACCACGCTGTTGCAGGTGTGTCGAGATCCATACCGGACCGGTCGGCTTGGTCTTCCAGATCTAGCCAACAGCATATCGCCGAACTGGAGGGGAGCCATTTGGGTTCTTGAGACATCGAGAGTTTCGCCGGATCTAGCCATTCAAGTCGAGCCAACAACTTGTCATCGAACTGGAGTGGAGCAAGTTGGGTTCGGCCAGATCTAGCCGTTCAAGTCAAGCCAACAGCTCATCACCGAACCAGAGTTCTTGAGAAGTGAAGGTTTCGCCGCCATTGATGGTGTGTTTAAAGGAGGTCATGGAGAGAGAGAGGGGGAGAGAGTGATGGTGTATTGGTCTGTGAAATGAGAGAGAGATATAGATATAATGATATTTTATATTTGAATATAGATTGATGGGAATGTTATTTTAGGGGGTAGTAGGTGAATGTTTAAATTTGAATTTAAGTGGGAGTGAATCATGACCGTTGATTGAATATAAGGAGAGTAATTTTAGACCGTAGATAGACATGGATATTTTAAACCGTAGGATTGCTTTTTAAAGCATTTTTGACCATTAGATGATGAAATCTTTTGGATGAAAAATACAAATATAAAGCTCAAATGTAATATATATATATTTATATATATATATCATCATCATCATCATCATTTACAAAATGAGATAAGTTATATACGGTACCTTTTGTAGACATTAAAAAATTACATAATGGACCCAAAATATAATTTAGACTTATCTTCAATTTATCCCACTTTAAAATGTGATCCAATGAATTAGATAATTCAAAATGATGGACCCACCACAAATAATAGGTCATGAACTTATCCAAGTTATCTAAGTTCAAGCCCACTAGAAAATGGATCAAAGGATAATTGATATATATGTATAAATATTTATAATCAAATATATATATATATATATATATATATATATTAATTGGATAATTATCACAAAAGATAATTATCAAGAGTAAAAGAAGTTACTAGTTCGCCCCTCCAAGAAGTCTATAAGTAGAGGTACATGGTGAAGGAAAAAGAGGGAAAATAAGAAGATTTCGAAAGAACGCTGAAGCTCTGCAAGATTTTTCACTCAAAATTCAAATCTCCAAAGCATCTAAAACCGTAAAGGAGAGGAACAACTAGCACATCATCCACGTGTTGTTCTTTACCAAAGTTTCAATTCAATTCAAGATTAAACTCCAACAACCCTTCAAACTAGATAACCAAGGAGATCGAATCAGAGGAATTTTTCTTTCTTTTGTAAAGATCTATAGATTTTTGTAACTCATATTTCTTAAAATTAATATATTTGATTTATTTGTCCACATGTTTTGATCTTATTCTCAGACTCGAAATTTGTGTGTACAAATTTTTGGCATGCCCGGTGGGACCTTCTGTACCTCTTATCTCTTTCTTTTACGTCAAATCTTTAAGAACCTCGTCATGAAATCTATGACTTCTTGCAAGGTTCAAATAGAAGGCAAGAATACCACCAAGAACATCACAGTTATGATGGACAAAATCAACACTTCCACAAAAAATGGTAAGAAGGTTGCAACTTCGTCAAGTGGCATCAACATCCTTGCAAGTCCAATAATGCAGAGCCAAAGCATCCGTTCTCATCAAAAGCCATCAAGATGCAGTGACAGTTAACTCTACCAAATCTATTAAAGTAAAAATTAAAACTTATACCACCTTTGCCTTTCTAGGAGCAAGAAAGAATGTTCCTACAACCTCAAATGTCTAACTTGCCTTAGAAAAATCATTATCAAAAGGTACCTTTGATCGCTCTTCAAATGTTTCCTTAGAGGGTTGTTTAATAACAAGTCCAAGCTTAAGTCTGGTCCATCCAAGGCTACAGACCTTTTCTAGGTCTTCCATCATGTCAATCATGATGACTAGCACTACCTTGTATGAAGATCAATTAGCGAGTATGACTCGTGCGATTGAGAGATTACAGAAGACTATCAATGAACAAGATCTGGAAACCACTTCACTGACAAAAATGTTAGAATCACATGGCATTACTGAATCAAGCAAAGGCCAAGTTCCTACTCTTGATTCCACACCTGATATAACTCCAGTTGACGACTTGAATACCATATCCATCACTACTCAAATGCCTAGACAATCTATCTTTATCGCCACTATTTTTATCCAATAGCTTCAAGACATGATAGTGAATAGCATAAGAGAACAACACATGGTGTTTCTCAAAGTACTTGTTTATACTCAAAACCCTACATCGAAAGAATTAACAACTTAAAAACACCAGTGGGATATTAACCACCAAAGTTTCAACAATTTGATAGAAGAGGCAATCCCAAGCAACAGGTTGCACATTTTGTGGAGACCTGTAATAATGCTGGCACAAAAGGGGTATTTATTGGTTAACAAATTTTTTTGTTCCCTCAAAGGGAATGCATTTGATTGGTATACAGACTTCAAACTTGGGAGTATTGACCATCGGGAGTAGATCGAATGAGATTTTATTAACTGCTTCTACAGTACTCATAAAGTAGTAAGCATGCTAGAACTCACAAACACTAAACAAATGAAGGACGAGCTTGTGGTTGACTATATTAACCACTAGCGAGCTCTAACTCTTAATTGTAAAGATCGTCTCTCTAAAGTCTCAACAGTCAAAATATGTATGTAAGGCATGCACTAGGAGCTTCTCTACATTTTACAAGGAATCAGTCTTCGTACATTTGAAGAACTGGTTACTCGTGCCCATGATATGGAGCTTAGCATAACAAGTTGTGGTGCAAAGGCTCTTGCCTTTCCCAATATGTCTAACAACTATCTTAAAGATGAGGGGGTTGAGTTTGAAGAGGAAGACAAAATAATTCCTAACTCGGACAATGAAATAGATACATTTTATGTTACAAACATCATTTCTAAAGACTTGTATCAAGAAACACATCATGTTGCTTCAGTGACTTCATCTGAAGGTTCTCAGTTACATAAGGCATTGAGTCAAGAAAACCTTGGTAGAATACCGCACTTGTTAGGAACATCAACTTTTAAGTACAAAAAATTTGAGACAACTCGCCATAATTCGACCGAGAAAATGTTTGAAACAACATTCCAATCAAAAGTGAGTAGTTAAGAAAAAAAGAGAGTAAACAAAAAAAGGGCAAACCATCCATACAAAGCTCACCTTTGGCAAGGGGGCAAGATTCATGCCTATCATTTAAAAAGGCCTACACATTTTCTCAAATCTCAAAATAAGAAAGATGTCACGCCCCAATTTTTGGACCACCGAGACTCCCCCGGAGCGATCCCGAATCCCGAGTGTGAACCCGTTCACTTAACCCCATGAACAATCTCAATTACACTCAATGCATTAGTATCAAGGTTTGATACCATGCTATAACGCCCCGATTTCCAACTCTCGGAGAACCGGAGGTTAAACTGTCTATTTAGCCCAATAGACCCTCATTCCCTACGGAAGCTTAACCTAATTCTTGCATATGAATGCACACAAATCCATCTTAACCAACCCCCATGGGCCCTACATCAAATCACACACCTTAGTGAACATTTACTTGCCCACATTTTTAAGAATCACTCACTTTCGAGCCTCAAAACTTTCTGTGTTTGGAATCTGGAACTGAGACTTACACCATTGGATAGAGAATCCAAAAATACTCAATTTCAAAAAAAACCACGCTCAATTTCGATCTAGAACGAAGAAATTACGTCGAAATGAAGTTTTGGAAAAAGCTGTGAATAGTAATCTCGATTGATCGAGATGGAATCTCGATTAATCAAAATTTAAGCGAGATTTTTACCCTTTTGGGACCCCAGACCTGCAATATCTCAATTGATCGAGATAGGGGTCTCGATTGATCGAAATTCCTCCTACCAGGACTCCAAAAATCACCATAAATCATCACCCTTTCGATCAATCGAAATGGGGACTACGATTGATCGAAATAGGCATCTCGATTGATCGAGATTAAATCTCGATTGATCGAAATGCACCTCCTGGGACTTCCAACAACCCTATACATGATCCAATTGGAACCCAATTAACATGCTATCATCCTAGAACCCCTCTGATAAGTGTTCAATTCTATGCATTTGAACCCTCTTTATTGCATATGTTAGTTTCGTTTTTGCGTTTACCGAGATATGTTTACGGTATTTTTGTGTTTTTGATGTATTGCAGGTATTGGAGTAAATGGAGCAAAGTTGGAAGCTTTCTGCAGTTAAGAGATGAAATCAGAAAATGTTGCCAAGGCATTTCGATCAATCGAAATTTGGATTTCGATCAATCGAAATTTTGATTGATCGAAATCTCATTTCGATTGATCGAAATCTCGATCAATCGAAATGCAATTTCGATCAATCGAAATGCTGCAGAGCCCACTTGGCCACTTGCTCACCTGCTCTCCCACTTGCAACAAAATCCCCCTTTTTGCACGACTTAGGGGGATTGTCTGACTTGAACAAGACTTTTGGGGGCCTTCTTGATACAAGAGATATATATAATGATATATATATATATATGGTGGGCCCAAAGGAGCCAAAAAGCATACAAAAAGCACCAAAAAAACCACATATGAGATATCTCTCAAGACACACAAGAAGATCAGTAGAGAGACCTTCGGGAGAGGAAGAGGATAGCTGAACCAGACCAAGAAGCTTCATTCTCTTCATCAATGGAAGGGTGCAAGGCAACCATGAGCAACTAACTCTTCTACTAGGGTGTTGGTTTCAGCCCCTAGCCATGTAAACTTGTTCATCTTTGTAGCTCTTGGGACTTGTAATTAAATGTTGATTATTTAGCCTAGTGATTATGTACATAAATACATTTCTTTTATATATATTCATTTGATATGAAATTTATTCTTGTCTTAGAGTAGGTTTTGTCACTTGAATGCACAACATTTGCATATTCCACAAGAAGTGCAAATGATGGCTAGATAATGGTGTTTAAATGAATGTGTGATGCTAGTTTGTATAGACCATGCCAAGACAAGGTAGTTTGGATGCATGTAGTGTTCACTTAGAGAGTAGAGTAAGTAGGTAGTTAGTTAGGTTGAAGAGTTATGCTTGTTGAAGATGGATTATGATAGGTTAGCACACACATTGATCTTTTGATATGTCATTGAGGTCACAAGCCTAATGACATTGTTAGGCATTTAATTAATGAATCCCTTGCTTGCTACACTTATGAACATGTGAATGGCTAGTGGTGGAAACCAACCCTAGTTCTCTCTCCCAACTTTAATCTTTAATTTTATCGTCATTTCATTTACACAATAGTTTTAAACACAAAACCAAAAACCTGTTTCTTTAGAATTAAAGTAGAAGTAATCTTTCTTTATGACAATTAACGACTAGTCCTCGTGGGATCGATACCCTCTATATAGAACCTTATCTACAAAGATTCGTGCTCTTGCGAGTGGTTAAATTATATTTTGATAAAAAGGGCAAAATTAAGCTTACAATATAATTTAGTTCTGACCACATCACCCTCAAACATAATTAATAACATAAATGGAAGGTTCCAACACCAATCTCACACTCAAGATCACATTCAAAATTTAATTACACATCAAAATGAATCATTATCCTCCACAACCACAATTCATTCACAATGAAAGCATCATCAAAATGAATTAAGTGCCACCATGGGCACTACATATATTAAACCGTTGTCTTTTCACACCCAACAAGTTTATAATCCAATACATACATCAAAAGTACATATGTCCAAAGTACAACCACAACTAAAAGGGAAGTCATATGCCACAAGCCGGCATGGATAGCCACAAAAATGCTCAAAACTCAAAAGATAGCAAAACCACCACTAGTGTTCCACTTGGACACTCACGTTGTAACACCCCTAAACTAGGAATTATTTTGTCTTCATCCCTTTAGGATTCAAATGTAATTTTTAGGAGATTGGAGGGTTATATGTGTAGAGATGCACATGGGTTATTTATATGTATATATATATATATATATTTACATATATATATATATGTATTGTCTTTTCATAGTAAGATGTGGAGTAGTTAGTGGTCTGATGCATGGGGCAGGCTTATGTTAAGTGGTTAAAATTGCAGGAAATGACAGAAACTTTTAAACTTGATTGGAGGCTAGGGATGGTCAAATGCATGGTTGACATGTGTGTCTTGATCAAAAGGCTGTTGTAGCAAATGGAAAAGATATATATATGTAGTATCCTTGTGACTGAAGTCTGTGGTGAAAAGGAAGTGGCAGACATACTCTGCATGAGTGACACTTGCCACATTTAACAATTCCTCTATTTGAATTGTTTGATTCGAATTCAGTGGATGGGTTAAGTGGAGAAAAAGAAAAGAAATAAAGAGTGTAGTAAGAGAGAGGAGAATAGGGGAGGCTTTCGATATAATCAAGAACGAGAGAGAAAGAGTTATTTTTTTCTGTAGAGCAGAGATAGAGAGAAACTGAGAGAAGGAAGAAGAAGAAAAAAAGGAAAGAAAAGAATAAAGAGAAAAAGAGGAGAAGAAGATTGAATCAGCTACAGGCAAGTTGAACCTTGTCTTCATTTCTATATATATTTATAGATATAGATATATATAGTTAAATCAACTACATGTATGATTTAAGTGGTAGTCTTCTTTTCATCAATAATTTTGTGAGTTCTCTTCTGGTTGTAGCAATGTGTTATAAGGTTTGATATGTGTATATATATATATATATATATTTCTATATAAAGGTATATATGCATAGGTATACATATATATATATATATATATATATATATATATATATATGGGATTTTATTAGTTTCAGTTGGTATTGGGTCTGGTTTCTTGGCCATGGTAGTAGGTGTATGGTTCGGTTGTGAGGGTGGCGGCTGACCGTGGGTATGGTGGTGTATGGCAGCAAGGTGGACTCATGGTGGTTCTTGTGATGGATTAAGGGGCTGGAGTGGTGGGTTCACATGGTTTCAAACATAGATGTTGGTTGGTAGTGGTTTCGGTTGAAGCATGGTAATGGCTGTTGTAGGTGGTGGTTTGAAGGTGAAAATTTCATGGTGTTCGGCTGATGTGGGTCTAGTTTGAGGTGGCTAGAGATGGCTGCCATGGTGGTGAGCTTCGGCAGTGGTGATGCCTGGGGGTTTGGCTTGTTAAGGTCTGCAGCCATGATAGGTGGAAGAGCTTAATGGTAGCTGCAATGGTGATTCCAGTTGGGGCTGCTTAGTGGTAGCCTATGGTGATGGAGAATGGATGTGTTTGGTAAGAATTTGGGTCTATACGTTTTTTTATGCATTAGATATATATATATATATATATATATATATATATATATATATATATATATATGGTTGTTTAATTAATTTTTTTTTATATATGCTGGTATACTTGTTGTGGATTGAGATGCATGGCTCTAGACTTTTGAATATGGGTCTTGGAGGTGATTTTTGCTGGGTGCCAAAACTAGTGGGTTTAGTTGGAGGTTGGCTTCATGGGATGATTGAGATGGTGTGCATGGCTCGGCTATGAGGGTGGCAGCCATGGTGTGGTGGTGTGCTTGTAGTGTAGTATTGTAATATAAATTGAAATTGGTGAAAGGCCCTACTGAAACTTGATTTTCTTTGGGTTGGGCTTAGATTGGAAATTGGATTGTGGTCTAATGAGTCTTGTTTGGTGAACTGGATTGGGCCAGAAATCATAAATTGGCCCAGTATCATTTGAAAAGATTTAAATGGTGACCTGTTTTTGGATTGGGCTGCAATTTCAAATAGGCCCAGAGTCTCTTAAAAGAAACTTCATGACTTCTTTTTTTTGGGCTGAATTTTAGAACTTGAACGAAAAACGTTTTTGACGCTCCATAAATTACGTTTAATTCCGAAATTCTATGTTTTTGCATTTTGAACTAATTATGCTAAAATAGTTGGTTCTAGGGAAAAATTTTCGAAGGCGCCAAAATGGTGTAAATTTATAAAAATCATTTGTTTTTGCCCATTAGAACTTGTTATGTTAGAAGAGTTGGTTATAAGAATTAAGTTTCGGTTAGAGATGATTTAAGCTTTGGAAATGCACTCAATTCGCTCATTTAATTTATTAAATGTGAATAACATTTAATAAATTATGTAATAGTTTATGTTGTTAAATAACGCTTGTTTCTTTTTTTTATAAAGTGAGTTAGGGAAAAATATCCTTGAGGCTCTAAAAATTACGAAAAGCTCTAGAGTCGTACATTTCGACATAATAAACTTAATTATGCTAAAATAATTAAGTTTATAAAAGACTTAGGTGGTGAAATCTTAAAGTGTTTAATTAATGTGATTAGAGATCACATTAAGAGAGTGATTTGATTTATTAAATGTTAAAGCATTTAGTAAATCCTAAAAGCTTGAATCTTGAAAATGTGTTAAAAAATTCTTAAAGAAATTGTGAGGTATGGTCAGGGACCTACCTATAGGGTGTGTACAACCCTTTTGTTATGGTCATTGGGCGAAGCGTGCCCTTATTGTGTGGACGTGGTCCGGGACCATCTGGGTGAGTAAACGTACAAGCCCAGCCACATGTGCGAGCTTCCTTAGTCCGGGATTATGTGATGCGCACCACTTGTTGGCTAAGCATGCCATCTTTTGGAGGGGAGCCCGGGGCTCACTGTGAGGTTATGTTAAGTTAATCGAGATGATTAACTTAATGAGGAATTATTGATAACACGGTTCCTATGTGTGAACTAATTGTGAATATGATAATTAACTAGCGTTTAATTATCATAAGAAAGAAAATTTGTGAATGAAATCGACAAAGATTGTTGTACGTGTCCTTATATGTAGGAATTTAAGGCAAGGTCAATTTGTTGAGCAATGATAGTATTTTGCAATTCTTGCTGAGCTTGTTGAGCTCACTCCATTTTATTTTTCAGGTACCGAGTGAATGGAAGAAAGGTACAGGACGGTGGAGGCTGTTTACATGTAATTTTCTTGGCATGTAATTTTTTTGTTGTGCATAGTTGACTCTCAAGATGAGGGATAAGGTCTCCAGGTGGAATTTTTGTAATAGATGATCTAGACGATCACATTTTGATTGTAATATGTAAGTTTTTGGATTGATGCATGGTAAGAATGACGATGTTGTTTTTCATGTCGCGCACCAAATTCAAGTACTGGACTAGGGTTTCAGGTATTTAAATTTGGGGGCGTGACAGTTTGGTATCAGAGCATAGGTTACGAGTTACTAGGCTGGTGGGAGTGATTTTAAGATAGGAGTTGTATGAGATGTACTGATTATCCTATCTATTTCCTTACCATTCTCCTAGTTTAGGCATAGTTAATTGTTTGACTAACGATATTAACATCCTGTAATGGAAATAGGATGTCTGGAGTTGGTAGAGGACGTGGTCGACAAGGTGATGTTGGTCATGGAAGAGGCGGCCGTGGAATGGAACAGATGGATGGGGCAGTTCAAATACCGAACCCGGAAGTTCAAATGCCGAACCTAGAGGTGGGACAGGGTCAAGTCATTACCTTGGTCCAACAAATAAAGAAATTGGGAGCGATTGACTTTACCAAGGCTACAGATCCACTAGATGCAGAAAAGAGGATAGAAGACATGGAGAAGTACTTTGAAATTATGGACTGCACCGAAGTACAGAAAAGAAGGATAGCAGTTTTCTGCTTATCTGGCGATGCTCGACAGTGGTGGCAATCCGTAATTAGGAGTGTCGGAGATGTCACACACATGCATTGGGATGAGTTTAAGAACCGATTCTATGATAAGTATTTTCCACGTGCAGTGAGGGACAGAATGGCAGCTGAGTTCATACACCTGGAGCAAGAAACTGAAGCATTGACGGTGAGTCAATATGAGGCGAAGTTTGCAGAACTCTCTTGGTTTGCTCCTTATATGGTTGCATATGAGGAGAGTCGGGCTAAAAGATTTGCAGAGGGACTAACTCCTAGCATAAGGAGACTAGTGATCAGTCAAGGGTTAAATAGTTACGCAGAGGTCGTAGAGCGTGCTATGAGGATTGAATATGATAATCTTAAATATCAACGAAGGAAGGAACATAAGGCGGCAGAGAAGGAAAAGGGGAAAGGTAGTTTTAACTCGCAACATAATCTGAGGAGGCAACAGCAGCAACAAACTCCAAAAGATATGCATAGCCAAGCGGGGCAGAGAGCTAGACAGGATTGGCAAGCTGCAAAAAGACAAAGAGTTGGTGGAGGTGAGCAGTCCACAGCTCTGGTACCAGCTGCACCTCAAAACGCTCAGCCTCGCCAGTTTCATGGACAGTGCTACAACTGTCAAGAAAAAGGACACATAGCCCGCTACTGTACCAAACCACGTAAGGAAGGACAACAGAGGGTTCAAGCACCACAACAGCAAGGGGGAGCAAGGGTTTATGCTGTGTACCCAAAAGTTGAGCAGGATGCTGCACCACCTGCAATGGAAGGTACATTTGCTATTTATGGCAGTATAGCTAAAATGTTATTTGATTCAGATTCTACGTAGCCATTATTTCACTATAGTTGGTAAATGCACTTGAACTGGAACCTGAAAATATGAATAGTGATGTATCTATTGCAACTTCCCTTGGACACTCAACGACACTTGATAGGGTGTGTCGTGCTTGTCTTAGTAGGATTAATGAAAGAACCTTCCGAGGACTGGATAATGATGTAAATGAGGGCATATCATTATCACCTATCTAGTTTTAGGAATTTGGTAAGCTAGACTAGAGGTTTGAGTCTAGATAGAGATATGATAGTTAAGATATACGAGACGTGGTAGACTCCAGTTGTAGGAGCCTAGAACTTTGAAAAGTTTTGGATATAGAAATTTCATGTGGGAAAGGAGAATTGATTGTGATTACAGGTTTGAGAGAACCAAAGGTATGAGGACAAGGAAGACAGGTTGTCGGGGTTGAGCTAACGACGAAAAATGGCCTGGCCGGACATTTTTCTTTGATTAGTACTTCTCTTACAATATGTCAGGTCCAAGTAGTTAGGGAATTAACTTGTTGGGTATTGACAAGTGAGAAAAGAGTTATAGCCTATGTGAGTATTAGGGAAAGTACGATTTAGTGATCTGTTAGATCTTTGTATTGTCTTTCGTGGAATACAAGGATTTATTGCAAATTTGGTATGATTTTTGTTTATGGATGATGATGTTAAGCACATGGAAGAGTTAGTGAACTTTGTGAACATGTGACTTTTATGTGATAGTGTGTAGTGACACACTAATCTACATTGAGAACTATGTGAGTAACAATATCTATGAAATATGATTTTGGCATTGTTCTGAATTTATGCATATCGTTGTATAGAGATCACTTTTATTGTTGATTGTACAGGTACAAGATGAGAAAATCAATATATATATATATACCTATATATATGTATATATGTATATTTGGGTTGATTGATGGATTGTACCTTATGAAGTGGTGAGTAATGTACAATAGTACACAAGAAAATTTGTATATAAATTGAGTTGTGAAAGTGCATTTATATACAAATTGATGAGCACAATGAAAGATTGGTTGTTGAATGTTGTATACCTCTCATTTTTTTTATAGACCTCAGAGATTGATGATTATTTGATAATTATGTAGATGGAAGGTGGAAATCGAGGAAAAGGTAAGGAAGCCTCAGCAGCCAAGGAGGACAACAAATATACACTTTCCCTTCCACCCAACCCAACCTCTACTTACGTTAAAAAGAGGCGGGTTGCATGTATTCGGGATTTTCTGCCATTATGTGGGCGGAATATACCAAGGCCTACCATAAAGGACCCCACACAAGAATCTAGTACTCATAGTGAGCCTAGCGTTAACCAAAGATCCAAAAGAGACTCTGAACTATATAAAACAAGTTTGGAAGAATCCAAAACTCAAACTCGAAGGGCCAATGAAGAGTATGAGATTGAGACAGACCCAGAAGAGCAAGAATACGAAAGTAGCCACGCATCAAATTCTGTACATTATCCTTAGATTTTGTATGGTAGCAAAACTTGTGCACGTTTGACATTTTGGATAATGTTGTTGGATTCACTCTATTTGATGTTTTAAAAAAAAAAAAAATTGGTTCCTAAGTTATTGTTATATTTGATGCCTGTGGTGGTTATTGTTTGAATCATGAAGACTTGATGATTTCAAAAATTTCGAGGACGAAATTCCTTTTTAGGAGGGTAGAATGTAACACCCCTAAACTAGGAATTATTTTGTCTTCATCCCCTTAGGATTCAAATGTAATTTTTAGGAGATTGGAAGGTTATATGTGTAGAGATGCACATGGGTTATTTATATGTATATGTATATATATATATATATATATATATTTACATATATATATATGTATTGTCTTTTCATAGTAAGATGTGGAGTAGTTGGTGGTCTGATGCATGGGGCAGGCTTATGTTAAGTGGTTAAAATTGCAGAAAATGACAGGAACTTTTAAACTTGATTAGAGGTTAGGGATGGTCAAATGCATGGTTGACATGTGTGTCTTGATCAAAGGGCTGTTGTAGCAAATGGAAAAGATATATATATGTAGTATCCTTGTGACTGAAGTCTGTGGTGAAAAGGAAGTGGCAGACATACTCTGCATGAGTGACACTTGCCACATTTAACAATTCCTCTATTTGAATTGTTTGATTCGAATTCAGTGGGTGGGTTAAGTGGAGAAAAAGAAAAGAAATAAGGAGTGTAGTAAGAGAGAGGAGAATAGGGGAGGCTTTCGATATAATCAAGAACGAGAGAGAAAGAGTTATTTTTTTCTGTAGAGCAGAGATAGAGAGAAACTGAGAGAAGGAAGAAGAAGAAAAAAAGGAAAGAAAAGAAGAAAGAGAAAAAGAGGAGAAGAAGATTGAATCAGCTACAGGCAAGTTGAACCTTGTCTTCATTTCTATATATATTTACAGATATAGATATATATAGTTAAATCAACTACATGTATGATTTAAGTGGTAGTCTTCTTTTCATCAATAATTTTGTGAGTTCTCTTCTGGTTGTAGCAATGTGTTATAAGGTTTGATATGTGTATATATATATATATATTTCTATATAAAGGTATATATGCATAGGTATACATATATATATATATATATATATATATATATATATATATGGGATTTTATTAGTTTCAGTTGGTATTGGGTCTGGTTTCTTGGCCATGGTAGTAGGTGTATGGTTCGGTTGTGAGGGTGGCGGCTGACCGTGGGTATGGTGGTGTATGGCAGCAAGGTGGACTCATGGTGGTTCTTGTGATGGATTAAGGGGCTGGAGTGGTGGGTTCACATGGTTTCAAACATAGATGTTAGTTGGTAGTGGTTTCGGTTGAAGCATGGTAATGGCTGTTGTAGGTGGTGGTTTGAAGGTGAAAATTTCATGGTGTTCGGCTGATGTGGGTCTAGTTTGAGGTGGCTAGAGATGGCTGCCATGGTGGTGAGCTTCGGCAGTGGTGATGCCTGGGGGTTTGGCTTGTTAAGGTCTGCAGCCATGATAGGTGGAAGAGCTTAATGGTAGCTGCAATGGTGATTCCAGTTGGGGCCGAAGGTAGTGGCTTTGCTGGGTCTTCGGCTACCTAGTGGTAGCCTATGGTGATGGAGAATGGATGTGTTTGGTAAGAATTTGGGTCTATACATTTTTTTATGCATTATATATATATATATATATATATATATATATATATGGTTGTTTAATTAATTTTTTTTTTTATATATGCTGGTATACTTGTTGTGGATTGAGATGCATGGCTCTAGACTTTTGAATATGGGTCTTGGAGGTGATTTTTGCTGGGTGCCAAAACTAGTGGGTTTAGTTGGAGGTTGGCTTCATGGGATGCTTGAGATGGTGTGCATGGCTCGGCTGTGAGGGTGGCAGCCATGGTGTGGTGGTGTGCTTGTAGTGTAGTATTGTAATATAAATTGAAATTGGTGAAAGGCCCTACTGAAACTTGATTTTCTTTGGGTTGGGCTTAGATTGGAAATTGGATTGTGGTCTAATGAGTCTTGTTTGGTAAACTGGATTGGGCCAGAAATCATAAATTGGCCCAGTATCATTTAAAAAGATTTAAATGGTGACTTGTTTTTGGATTGGGCTGCAATTTCAAATAGGCCCAAAGTCTCTTAAAAGAAACTTCATGACTTCTTTTTTTTGGGCTGAATTTTAGAACTTGAACGAAAAACGTTTTTGACGCTCCAGAAATTACGTTTAATTCCAAAATTCTATGTTTTTGCATTTTGAACTAATTATGCTAAAATAGTTGGTTATAGGGAAAAATTCTCGAAGGCGCCAAAATGGTGTAAATTTATAAAAATCATTTGTTTTTGCCCATTAGAACTTGTTATGTTAGAAGAGTTGGTTATAAGAATTAAGTTTCGGTTAGAGATGATTTAAGCTTTGGAAATGCACTCAATTCGCTCATTTAATTTATTAAATGTGAATAACATTTAATAAATTATATAATAGTTTATGTTGTTAAATAACGCTTGTTTCTTTTTTTTTTTAAAGTGAGTTAGGGAAAAATATCCTTGAGGCTCTAAAAATTATGAAAAGCTCTAGAGTCGTACATTTTGACATAATAAACTTAATTATGCTAAAATAATTAAGTTTATAAAAGACTTAGGTGGTGAAATCTTAAAAAGTTTAATTAATGTGATTAGAGATCACATTAAGAGAGTGATTTGATTTATTAAATGTTAAAGCATTTAGTAAATCCTAAAAGCTTGAATCTTGAAAATGTGTTAAAAAATTCTTAAAGAAATTGTGAGGTATGGTCAAGGACCTACCTATAGGGTGTGTACAACCCTTTTGTTATGGCCATTGGGCGAAGCGTGCCCTTATTGTGTGGACGTGGTCCGGGACCATCTGGGTGAGTAGACGTACAAGCCCAGCCACATGTGCGAGCTTCCTTAGTTCGGGACTATGTGATGCGCACCACTTGTTGGCTAAGCATGTCATCTATTGAAGGGGAGCCCGGGGCTCACTGTGAGGTTATGTTAAGTTAATCGAGATGATTAACTTAATGAGGAATTGTTGATAACACGGTTCCTATGTGTGAACTAATTGTGAATATGATAATTAACTAGCGTTTAATTATCATAAGAAAGAAAATTTGTGAATGAAATCGACAAAGATTGTTGTACGTGTCCTTATATGTAGGAATTTAAGGCAAGGTCAATTTGTTGAGCAATGATAGTATTTTGCAATTCTTGCTGAGCTTGTTGAGCTCACTCCATTTTATTTTTCAGGTACCGAGTGAATGGAAGAAAGGTACAGGACGGTGGAGGCTGTTTACATGTAATTTTCTTGGCATGTAATTTTTTTGTTGTGCATAGTTGACTCTCAAGATGAGGGATAAGGTCTCCAGGTGGAATTTTTGTAATAGATGATCTAGACGATCACATTTTGATTGTAATATGTAAGTTTTTGGATTGATGCATGGTAAGAATGACGATGTTGTTTTTCATGTCGCGCACCAAATTCAAGTACTGGACTAGGGTTTCAGGTATTTAAATTTGGGGGCGTGACACACGTCCCATCCGTCATCGGCGCTTTATCTGTAAAATGTTTAGAATAAAGGGGTGAGCACCACTGCGGCTCAGTAGAGATACCCCAACTCACCTAAGTGCCGACCCGACACGACCTACATGGATGCATGTCACAACATTTCACAAATCATTCAACATACATCATGTCCACTCACAATAATGCATATATATATATATATAGGGATGCATTAAACACATTTCATGCTTCATAATTCAAATGAAGGCAATAATCATACACTTGTCTCTCTCTCGGACTCAACCCGACACCCCAATATGATTCTTTACCGAATCATGAAACCGAGACACTTTTCCACACCATTCCAATTCCGCCACCGAGTATTTACCTACTTTAAGGTGGATAGACCACCGTCACCGAGTATTTACCTACTCCAAGGTGACTTGGCCCCCTTTCTTGAATTCTCACCGAGTATTTACCTACTCCAAGGTGAGTAACCACGATCACCGAGTATTTACCTACTCCAAGGTGATTGGGTTACCTTTTCAGAATTCCCACCGAGTATTTACCTACTCCAAGGTGAGTAAACCACCGTCACCGAGTATCTACCTACTCCAAGGTGACGTAACCACTCCAACGTCCTCTCCGAGTATTGACCTACTCTAGGCAGTCCAACCACACTTCCCCGTTTCCTCACAACGGCCCCAATATATGCATTTCGAACATATAAACATCAAGCATTTAATTTCATGCCTCACAATGCACATGCTAATTAATAACAACATGTAGCATGCATTTTATCTCCACTACACCACACATATATTTACCTATACATGCCAACCTAGCATAATATCCACATATGCTCACAAAACTTCACTTAAGCACATTTTAATCATGCTTTACAAATGCACACATTTTCTATACAAATATAGCATGCATTTAACTCACTTACAACATATAACACATATATGCCCAATATAACACATTTCCACATATATACACAAAAGCTAACATATAAGCATACATGCTCTCATTCTCCCACATTCTCATGCATTTGTCACTCACATCATGCATACTAGGAGATACACCTCTATTGCACACAAGAGACTTAAGAGAAGAATAAAAACACCTTATCCCACCCCTCTTACATCTCTAAAACATGCAATACTCAACCTTAACTCTCACCACTTCACTCGAAACCCTAGAATCGACAAGTAGATGAGAATGAACACCCCTACCTCGAAAATGAAGGCCTTCCAAGCACTTCTCAAATTTCCAGCAATGTCAACCTTGCCAAATCGCGACTTTGATCGGTTCAAAGGGAAGCCCTAGCCGTCCCCTATGTATCTCCCTCCTTCGGCAAGCCTTGAATCCAAGCCGAAGACCTCCAAAATCTAGAGAGAAGGAAGAGAGAAGAAGTGGGAGCAATATAGAGAGAGAAGCAGCCGTGAGATATGAAATATCTCTGCAGATTTTGACCATTTAAGGTCCCTAGGTCACAAAAAGACCAAAATACCCCTAGGCCACTTAACGCACCTTCCCGGACTCCTTTTTCGATTCCGAAAACTCCTACGGTCTCGAAATCACTTCCTTAACTCTAAACATTTCATCAAAGCCATTCCCAAGAATAAATATTTTTAAAAATTTTCCGGATTCCCGGGCCCACTTAAGTTGCATCCCGGACCCCGGTTTGACCAAAAAGTTAAACTTCTTCAATTCTCCCAAAAACTTTCCAAAACCTTAAAAATACTTTCCAAACATGTTTCCCACACTCAAAACATGTTAATCACCACTAAAAATGCATTTATGCCAATAAAAATACGAAAAATGCAAAACCGGCCAAAATTGGTCACGGTCTCTACAAAAGAAGTCTCAAGAAAGGAACAAGAAAAACAAAGGCATAACCAAAGTGACAAATCGTAAAGATTTGCATCAAAGAAGCATTGTAAAGGTAATTATTCAAGTTCTCCTTAAACAACTTCAAGTAGAAATAATCAAAAAATTGTGCTCACATGGAGGCCAAAAAAGAAAGTTCAAGATGAAAATAGTCTTACAAGGATCGCACAAGAATCATTGCCTAGAAACACACGAGTGATGTCTCAAGAGTCACTTTTTTGAACTGTCTATAACAACCAGCAAAACAAAGGTCTCAAACAAGAAAGTGAAGAACAAGAACAAAGTTGTCTCTAATTTTAAATAGAACGAGAAGTTGTGAAAATTGAAAGACTGAAGGAAATAAAAGTGTGGGGACCAAAGCCCGAAGATGCTGTCTGGATTGAATCACACAGCAGAATGAAAGCATATTAGGAGAGGTTCAATCCTCTACATAGACCATGAGGAATGAAATACCTCTTCCTTTTAGGTGGGGAGACGAGTTCGAAGGAGATATTTCTTTTCAAGTACAAGAAGAGTATAATGAAGAAACAAAGTAAGAAGGAAATCTCCAAATTGACACGGAGCTAGTTCACACCTTTCAACACAAGCTTGGACTATTTTTTGAATCTTGCAAAGTTAAAGAATAATTATAGCTAAGGTGCTCCCCGATACGAACCTAAACTGTTGATGGTACTCTATGACACAATAAAAACTATTTACAAATAAAAGACACACTCCTTGACACCAATATGAACTGTCTACCAAAAAAAAAATACTCATTAACACAAGTATAAACTGTCTACTAAAAAAAGATAGACAAGAGTCCAAATTCTCTAATATATATATATATATATAAAATTATGAAGTGAACTACATGATGACTTGATCCCTGGTATGGTATGTAGGTAGTTTAGAGCTTCGTTCTAAGTTCAGTCAACCCAAAAAAAATGTTTTTTGATTTGCCGCTAAGATATTAACAATGTTTGTTGCACCGTGGTAACTTGGTCTGCCACCAAGATGTTGACGATGTTTGCCACACCATGGTAATGACTTGGCTTACCGTTAAAATATGTTAAAAGGTGTTTGTCGCATTGTGGTAACTTGATTTGCTGCCAAGATGTTGAAAGCACCCATTCTACCATGTTAATTTGGCTCGTGGAGAAGGCATTGACTTATTTTGAATTGTGATTTGATTTGAGAGAGAGTGCTTACATGATCAAGTAAAATAAATGGCATTCATCGTATACACCAACTAGACTGAATACATGCATCGTTAAATATGAATGGCCGTCATAAGCTTGTAAGGCAACGGTGATAGAATAACTCGACAAGCGAAAATAAAGACTTGACATGAGCCATAGACGGTATGGGTAACCATTATCAAAGTAGAATGTCTTTCTAACCCCAAAGCAAAGTCAGCCTAATTACACCAGTGCATAAATGAGCACCCAATAAATAAAGCAGGTTGAATATGGATGTACATAGACCTTCATCAAGTGAGAAGAATTTAGCTAATCAATACACCTGGAAGTAAAAAAAAAAATTTATATATATATATACCCTATGGATTAAGGTGAAAGCATGAAAAAAAAAACCCAGTGTGTATAGAATGGTTTTGTTTGTCAATAGGAACTAAGTGACCCTGAAAGAACAATAAAGTGTTCCAACAGAACTAAGTGACCCCCAGAAAGGATAATAATGTGTTCTAAAGGAACTAAGTAACCCCGAAGCGACGAAAGTGCTCAAAAGGATATAAGTGACCCCGAAATGATGATTGATTGGTGGTAATAAGTGTATCAATTAAAATTACCACACTTCGCAATAGAATGAATTCCTTGCAGAATAGGGCTATCGAAAGGGGTGTCGAACCTTAGGGATTATGGTCTGAATGAGTTGGAATACGGAATTAATTCTAATTAAATTTTAAAAGAAAAGAATTCTGATTTTTATATTTAAACTAATTAGAGAAACAAATAAAATAAAGCAAAGAAAAATAGAGAGTGTAAAAAATATGAGATAAATCTAGGGTTATTGACTTCACCACTAACGTCACAATCAATGATTAATTGAATTAACTATAGGGAATTATACCATGCATAAGTGGTGTTGGTGGCTACAAGCTTACCTCCATCCATTAAGAAGATAACATTTGATTAAGGATAAGTCATGGACTATCTTCAATTGGCATGAGCCATCTGCCTAACTACTCTACTCTAAGGTGCAGTATGGTCCATCTTCTCTAGGCATACTCCATCAAACCTTTTAATGATATATTCAGTGAAAACCATTGTGTAATAATCGCTATCATAATCACAGAAAATAAGAGAGATCGAGTTCAATAACAATAACTAAATATGTAAGACAAGATAAGAAATCATTGAAACTGAATTTATAAGACTTTTATTGTTCAATTTTATAATAGGAATCCTCTAAACTGCACAATCTATGCATGTATATAAAGGTCCCCAATAATTAAAACAATCAGACCATTGATGCTTAGTTAGGGCTACATCAAAACCCTAGTGGATGAACTAGTCATTTATGGTAGAAGAAGAAGCTTCAACGGTTGAGGAAGAAGGTATCATCTTCATGAAATACGCACAAGACTTTGTTCTCCAATGGTTCTTCACTCCAAAGCTCTGCAAAATATGTCTTCAATGGTGTCCAAAAGCTCTCCAAAACAATCCCTAATTCTTCCTTTTAAACTCCCAAGAGTATACCTCAAGTCCTAATCCCATTAGGAATTAATTTGGTTTTCCCGCAGCACTAAATAGGTGGGTTTTTCTACTGACGTTTGGCCCAACTTCTGACCCACTAGAAGTCTGATTCACATAATTTTTTTGAAATACAAAAGTGTCCAGAATCGAATTTCTTCAACCCACGCAAAAATTAAGTCGAGTTGAGGCTCCGAAATAATACTTCTGGTCCGTTTTCTAAAACAGGATTAAAACTGTATTAAGCGCAGAATTGGACTTTAAGCATGTAACCTCCTTAAGCAGCTATAATTCTCTTCGAGCTCTTCCTTGGACTAATTTGAGTTAAATTATAAAATTGAATGGATCCCTTTGATGTAGGCTTCTTCTAACCCTTTTGGACGTCATCTTTAAAAGCCCAAAATCATAGTTTTAACTGAAATAATCATTAAGGCCCTAAAAATACAAAAAACACTAAAACGAAGTAAAATCACAAAATAATCTATCACTAAGAAAATAAAATACATAACTTAAGAGGCTAGAATGCATAACATTCAATGATAATCACACCCCCAAACTTATATATTGCTAGTCCCTTAGCAATAGAATAAAACAAAACTAAAATTAAGGAAACTAACAAATACTAACTAAACTACCCAACTCCACTTTCGTGGGAGAAACGATTGCATTTAGCATATGCAACTAGCCTTTAAACCCCTAGGTTCCCCCTAGTGGACAAGTATCATCTCGTGAGGATTTCCAGAAATGATACCCACAAACATTCAAAATTCTGTTTCAACATTAATTCAAGAAGAAAATTACAATATATAGTTACAAACTTGCATTCAGAAATAATTTCAAACTTTCAAATTCTATAATTCAAAGCAATGGTTCCCACTTATAATTCATATCAACATATCTCAAAATAACCAACTCTAGTTTCCTCGTGTAAAGTGAACTAGCAGTCATCTCATGTAGCATAACCCAGCTCCGAATATATTATGGCACATACCCCTTTAACTCACTAGCTCCCCTTATTGAACTCATACTTCCAAACATGAATACATGACTTTTTAAATTTTTTTTCATTGCTTTATTGGTTGTGCAATGTCTTGATCTATTAAGCTTTCTGAAAGATCCATGTAGCAAGCTTTCAGTCAGTGACTCCCAAACCAAATGGCTTTAGGGCACTAGGCGTTAAGACACCCTGAATAACCTAATTACTCAAATCAGTCAGGTTACAAATCGAGACAACCAATGCTCATCTTTTCTCACCCTTTCACTTTTAACGCAAACACTCCGTGCTTCCTAAGGCATAGAGACTAGGTTACTCATGAAAAAGATCAAATTGATTTGCTATTAATCATATATATATTTTTTCTTTTTTCTCTTTTTTCTTTTCATTGAAGTCAAGTAAAACACATCATCGATACTCATTCTCAAGAGATACTAATTAATATCAAACATATGTAACACAATAACTCAGAGCCAAAGTTTATACCTCACAAGTTTATGCTAGTGTGTCCGTGCATGTGAGGAAACTAAAACCAATCACCCCTAGGCATGTCAATGCAAAGCATGATTAAAACCATTTAATTCAAACCATATTTTTCAAAATTTTAAAACATACTCAAAAATTGCAAGTTACGCACCTACATAAGGTATTAATCCCTTGAATAATGTCAAAACATTCTATCTAAAAATAAAACAAAAGAAAATAAATAAAGAAAATAAAATAACCAAAAATCCTAAAACATTTCATAAAAATTTCCCCCCATTGTAATAAAGCACATAAAAGGCATCGCCTCACCCCCAAACTTAAACTGTACATTGTTCTCAATGTACACCCAATAAAAGAATAGAGAAGAGTAAGAACGATAGTACCAGGAATCCAAAGAAGTAGTTGCAAGAAAATCGAGTAAACCAATAGCATGAAGGCAATGCAAGCACACCCCCAATAGGCTAGAATGCATAACATTCAATGCCAATGAATGATAAAGTGTTCCAATAGAATTAAGTGACCCCAAAGGAATGATAAAGTGTTCTAAAGGAACTAAGTGACCCCGAAGGGACGAAAAGTGTTCTAAAGTAACTAATTGACTCCGAAGGGATGATAAAGTGTTCCAAAAGAACTAAGTGTCCTCGAAGGAATGAAAAGTGTTCTAAAGGAACTAAGTGTGAGTTGCGCAGCATGGAAGTGGCTGCAAAAGTTAGATTTAAAACCCAGAGGGTGGTGATTAGGTTTACTCGCTTTTTGTTTAATCTTTTAGATTATCCAATTTTTAGTCCAATTAAAATTCTAAGCAATCCCACAAAGCAAGCAAATAAAATAAAGTGTAGTAAAGTAAATAATGCACCAGATATACATGGAAAATCCATATTGGAAAAAAATCACAGGTGAGGCATTGTAGCCCCAGAGAAGTAAATCCGCTATCATTGAAGCAAAGTATAATAGACTCTATCCCAGACTCACACGCACTCCACTCTGACAAGAACTTTGATGCAGAACACCTCAGGCTTACTATTGCGACTACCTTGTCCAACTGCTGTAAATTCCCAACTAACGTCAAAATCCTCTTAGAAGGGTAACTGGAAGAACACGAACACTCAGCAAGTATTATGTACCCTTCGTATCTCGATCTTCTTCTCTTTCCTCACCAACGAACAGTTGTCGAAGAAACCAATCTAGTAACTTGATCACGAAGAAATCTTCAATGCAGTCTTCGAATAGTTGATCAAGCAAATAGAGACACCCTAAATCACTCAGTGAATATGTGTGTGCTCTCAAACATATAAACAAATAATTGAGGTAAAAACTCTTTACTTGAAAATTTTTTCAATGCTTTCTCTCTCTAGAATATGAATTTTTGTTATGTAGAAAACGTAATGAAAGAGAAGCCATATGAGATTTTCATAAAGATTAAAAACCCTAATTTTTCTTAAAAAAAAATTAAAAATCAATAGGAAACAAGTCCCCACGTTTTAAGAAAGTTTTAGGTCAATTCCGGGTCAAAACAGAACTCTACACGACAAAATTCGCTAGAGCAGAAGCATGGACTAGTCCAGCCTATACTTGGCCTTGTCCAGACTTTTGTCTATCCAAAAATAATATCCTGAGACCTCTTGGACTGGTCCAGGTTTGAGCTGGGCCGGTCCAACCTTGAATATTGAATAATTTTGCTTAAAAGTCCCTCTATTCAAGGTCGAAACCTCCCAATTTGAAATATATGTGCTCTCACCACTTTACCTGGACTACGTGACTCTTATATGTGATCAAATATTTCTTCATACAATTGGAACCATCCAGAAACTTTGATTGATCAATTCCTTGTTCAGACCATTGATGTCTTTTTTCCGCATATTCAAGCTTCATCTTTTGAAAAACATTTGCATGGTTGGTGTAGAACTCTATGCTCACTCTGAGACTTCAATTACATGATTAATGACAAGAATACAACTCGATCATGTTTGGTTTTGACACTGAAGATTGCTAATTACAAAAATATACGTCATAATCTCCCCCTTTGGCAATTTTATGACAAAATCAACCTAGACAATTATAACCTAACCACTAGAAAAATCATATTACAATATGCCCCAAGTACAAAGAAATATAACTTGAAGATCTCAGAGCATCATGGGCAAACTTTCAAACTTCATGTGTAGTGTTTGTCAAAAACCTGTAAAATCTACATATCATGCAAACAACACTACCTGTGAAAGCTTAATCAAGAAAAATATAATGATAACAAGTATCATAAAATCATATACAAACTCCTCCTTAAACATATAACCAATGAAATATACCATCTCTCCACATGAGTCAAAGAAAAACATTTATCTCCCTCTATATCAAAGCACCTATATAAGTCTTCCCCTTTTTGGAACAAATTGACAAAGTAAACATAATGAGAACAAGAGAGAACCAAACAACACATGATTAAGTAAGATATAGCCTCCAATTAAATATATCACATAAGTCTCAAAATTATAGAGTGTTATACATAAGCATAGCAAAAAAAATATGGAAAGCATAGAGCATATCATGTCTTAAGCAAATAAAAAACATATAACAAAACAAGTTTAACCATCAAAGAACTAGATATAACATGTTTGAGTAATAAACATAACCAACTACTCAAAGTCTAGCAAAACATAAACTAGGTCTAAACCACCAAGACCTAATCCTCATCATCCTCATCATCACCATAAGCTCCAAAAGTTCCAGGAAGGGCTCTCCTCATCAATGCTTCAAGATTTGAAAACTTTTCTCTTCAAGTACCCCTCCAACCCCTTCATGGATTGATTGTGCTATATAGAAGTCAAAGCATGATTAGAATTTGGAACATAAAGTCTAATAATAAGAGCATTGTCATCACTCTCATCCACAATCTCCTCCTCAATATGATGTCTTGAAGCCTCCTTCTGAGCTTTTTCCTTTATCTTGTTAGTAATTGAAGACTTAACATTTGAAGCCGTGAACTTCCCTTTGGGCTTCATAACTAGAGCATTTGAAAAAAATATACACATTCTTTGCCTTAAGAATTTTCACCACAATCAAAGGAAAAGGCAAAGCATTGGTAGCCCTAGAATTATTTGTCTCTTAAATCATAGTCCTCAAAATAGTAGCCAGCACATTAATTTTATCACCATTCATAATGTGATACAGGATCTCACCTCGATGCCATGGCAAATCACCCTTGTGATCATGAGGGTCAAGAGTATAAGAGAAAATTAAGTTTAATGTAGAGACATTGGCAGTGATGTAGGCACTTGGAATTTTTTTCTCAAGCAATGAAACATTCAGTTTACACAACATCCTAATGATTTCTTTTATGCTTGGTCGGTTCTCTTCAGTACCAATATAAGGAAAAATTATCCAATTATATGCCTTTAGAACTCCAATAACCTTATAAATTAATTGGGTAGTCACCTTGATTTCTGTCCCAAAACATTTCACCGTCATCCATAACTCACCATCACTATAAGCAAGCACATTGCTATAGAAGTAGCGAACCATGTCGGGAACACAATTTTTGCCTAGTTTAGCTAGTGAACTCCAATAACACTAAAGTAGTGCACAAACCCCAAGTGATACCCTTGCCATATATGCTATCCAAATTAAAGCTCCGTCACACCTCATTAGCCTACAACCAACCACCTTGCTATAACGATCAAAGATTCCTTCATCATCAAAATGATCCTCTGTGAAAATTATATTGTCTTCTAGTGTTAGAGAAACATTAACTCTTTGTCACCTAGAGCCACCATCCATTGCCACGATGAGAGGAATGCAAAATAAGAATGTGAGAGCCATTGGACTATATTCACAAACATTTGGGTGTGCAAGCTTTGAAAACACAAGCTTCAATGAAACTTTGTTAGCTCAATCTCCCAAAATTAACCCAAATACTTCAAAGATCAATCCCTTCCACCAATTCAACTTAAAATCAAACACAAATATCAACCAATATGAAGCAGTATATCAAGCACAAAGTATGATGAGAGTTGATGCAAAATGAGAAAAATAAGGGAGAAAAATGCACACAAGATGAATATAAGAACAAAATGAATCACATGCACACTTCCACATTTTAAAAGCTCTGGCTGAGCCTTGCTGGACCGGTCTAGCCTTCACCTTGGACTAATTCAGCCGAATAAATTGGTCAGTTGCCCAAGTTTAACCGGTTCTATAATTTTTTGAAACAAATGCCTAAAAATTCTATAAAATTTACTAAAAATCTGGAAAAAAAGACAAATATTTTTGGGTTTTTATTTATGTGAAAATAAAAAAATATAACAATCATATAATCATTAAAACTAATTTTTCACATAAAATAACAATGAGTTCTAAAATTTTCCGGAAAAATTCTAGAAAATTTACAAATGCACAATTTTAAAACCCATAAATTTGCCAACAAAATTCATCATTAACTTCATGATCATGGCACAATTTTCAATACACAAATACTTAGAAAATTTAGAAATTCATCTAATAAATCCATGTATGTGTGTGCAATCCAACATCATCAAAAATTAATCAACTTCCTTTGATTCATGATAAGAAAATAAAATCACACATTATCAAATTATTTTCCATTGAATTTTAAATTTTGATTTTTAAGATAGTGGCTTCCACGCTTACGAACAGCCAGCTATTTCCTCAAAACAACTTTTTTATATAATACCTCATTGGAGATTTTTGTCATAGTGGTAGCTTCGAACACATCCCGAATGTAACCTTTTTCTTTTGTCTTAGATTTTCAGCAATTCATTTCATTCTTTTTCTTTTTCTTTTTACACTGAATAAAAATAGAATCTTTTCTTTTTCTTTTTTTTTTTCATTGATCATTTAAGCCTTCAATACTACTTATACAATATACTCTAGTCAACTTCACATTAGTTTTCAATAAATTCTCTCAGAGTTGGACTAGTGCACAAACAAAAGATTTACCTCTAAAAAGAAATAAATATAACACATTAATTAGTCACAATGCTTAGATCATAAACTCAAGTACTTCATCATTGATAAACTAGGTGTCCCAATCATGCGTTCACAAATCAAAGTGAACTTAAATAGAAATATAGATAATTCACATTATTTCATAGAAAGATATGATTTCCACATGCACGTGATTATTATAAAAATAAACAAACTTAACCTAATCTAAAAAATATGGTCCAGTGGAAAACACATAATGAACATAAGCTCAATTCATGACATAAAACTCCTAATGACTAGTTAAGGGGTTTTGCACCCAAAGAACTATTAAGAATAAATCACGTAGTATCAACAGGCACAAACTTCTTCAAATATTCCTTTCTCATCCAAATTGTTTGAACATGGAATCTATCAAGAAAATAATGTGGAGGAACAGAAACATTATTCTTTTTAGCTTGAGAATTTTTGAATTTGTTCCAATAATATGGCTTTCTAGCATGAACCTTATTATATCAGAGAATTGTGCACATGAAAATTAGAATTAGAATATTTTCTCTTCTTATAGCAATAGTGTTGACTATGTTTATTCTTATCACAAAATGTACAATGAAGCACATTGGACACAACATTAGCATGCAAAGACTAAAGTTGAAGCTTAGGTCTGGGTGCAGATAAATTCAAGTTCTTAGGTTTAACAAAAATAGTTTTATCCTTAGATGATGACCCAACAAATCCTAATCTAGTCTTATCTCCTATAGGCTTACCAACACTAATCATGCTATCGAGCTTAATCTGCTCAGAAGTAAATGCAATCAATTTCTCTTGTGATTTTTTCAATTCAGGCTCAAGAAAATTTAATTCTAGCAACAAGAGTATCTCTAACAAAAATAGTTTGACTTACCTCACTTTTGAGAAACTTGACTTTACTTTGAAGATTTAGAATTTCTATTTTATCCTCTTCAATCTTCTTCTGGATCTTCTCAGATTCTTCCATCAAAGCTTCTCTTTTACTTTCCACCATCTCCAACTACTTTGTCAACTTTCTGTAGGCTCTCTTCACTTTAACAGTTTCTGTAAACAACTCCTAAAAATCCTTGGACAGTTCTTCCTTAGTTGGTTCTTCTTTCCTTCATCTTCAGAATCATCAGATCCAACTTCGCTTAGAGTTGTAAATTTTTTTATTTCACCTACATCAGAAGAAGAATCATTAGCAGTGTCATCATTCTCAACAGAAGAATCACTATCAGGGTTAGAAGACTTAGACTCAGAAATAATAGCTTTCATGACTTTCTTTTTATCTTTCAAAATTTTTTTTGCACTAAGCTATTCTTTTTAGGACTTGGACATTGAGTAGATGTGTGACCTTTACCACCACATGTCCAACAAGTAATTTCAAAATCCTTAGAGTCATCAACTTCTTTTTTCTTCCTAACCTTACCTTTAGATGATGAGCCTTGACTACAAAATTTAGAAGGATTTCTTTTCCTAAGATTTTCATTCTCTTTATTCTTAAGGAATCTTCCATATTTTTTAACAAGGATATTTCTGTCATCTTTAAAATTTTTAATCTATCACATTCATGAGTTTGTTGAACCAATTCCCTTTCTCTCGTATGAGAATCCAGGATGATTTTTGAAAACAAAAATAATTTTTAATTTTTAAAAAATACTTCGCAAGGAACTACTCACAAATTAGATAACACTGCTCTAATACCAATAGTGAGTTGCGCGGTGTGGAAGCGGCTGTGAAAGTTAGATTTAAAACCTAGAGAGGGTGATTAGGTTTACTCTCTTTTTGCTAATCTTTTAGATTATCCAATTTTAAGTCCAATTAAAATTCTAAGCAATCCCATAAAGCAAGTATAATAAAGTGTAGTAAAGTAAAAAAATGCACCAGATATACGTGAAAAACCCAAATCGGAAAAAACCCACATGTGAGTCTTTGTAGTCCCAGAGAAGCAAATCCACTATCATCGAAAGCCAAGTACAAAAAACTCTATCCCAAACTCACACCCACTCCACTTTGACAAGAACTTTGATGCGGAACACTGCAGGCTTACTATTGTGACTACCTCGTCTAACAATTGCAGATTCCCGGCTAACATCAAAATCGTCTCAGAAGGGTAATCGAAAAAACACAAATACTCAACAAGTATTCTTTCCACTTCGTAGTTCGATCTTCTTCTCCTTCCTCACCAACGAGCAGTTGTTGAAGAAACCAATCCAGTAACTTGATCACGAAGAAATATTCAGTGCAGTCTTTGAACAGTTGATCAAGCAAATAGAGACACTCGAAATCACTCAGTGAATATGTGTGTTCTCAAAAAAATATAAACAAATAATTGAGAAAAAAAATACTTTTTTAGAAAAATATCTCAATTTTTTCTCTCTAGAATATGAATTTATGTTATGTAGAAAGCGTAATGAGAGAGAAATCATATGAGGTTTTTATGGAGATTAAAAACCCTAATTTTTCTTAAACAATAAGTTGAAAATCAATAGGAAACAAGTTCCCACATTTTAAGAAAGTTTTGGGTCAAATCTGGGTCAAAACATGACTCTACACGAGAAAATTAGCCAGAGCAGAAGCATGGACCGGTCCAACCTATACTTGGATTGGTCCACACTTTTGTCTGTAAAAAAATAATATCTTAAGACCTCTTAAACTGGTCCAGGTTTGAGCTGGACTAGTCTAACCTTGAATATTGAATCATTTTGCTCAAAAGTCCTTCTATTCAAGGTCAGATCCTCCCGGTTTGAATATATGTGTTCTCACCACTTTACATGGGCTATGTGACTCTTATATGTGATCAAAGATGTCCTCATGCAATTAGAACCATCCGAAAACTTCAATTGATCAATTCCTTGTTCAGACCATTTATACCTTTTCCTAAAGATTCAAGCTTCATCCTTTGAAAAACCTTTAAATGGTTGGTGTAGAACTTCATGTTCACTCTAAGACTTCAATTACATAATCAATGACAAGAATATAACTCAAAGAATACAACTCGATCATTTTTGGTTTTGACCCCGAAGATTGACAATTACAAAAATATACGTCACACTAAGTGACCCCGAAGGGATAATAAAGTGTTCCAAAGGAACTAAGTGACCCTAAAGGGACGATAAAGTGTTCCAAAGGAACTAAGTGGCCCCAAAGGGATGAATGAATGGCGTTCGAAACTTCATATTTTTAAATAATCAAATGGCTAATTTATGGTATTTTAAAAATTGTTCCTCATTGGCAAAGGAATGGAAACCTACAAGAATTGACAAAGAAATTGAAACTTATAAAAAAAATTGAGTGACTCACCTACAGTTGTCTTCCTCAATGAGTTCAATTGTTTTGTAAGTTGTCTAAGAATCAACACAAAATTCAAATCAGAGCCTACAAGTAAAAGCTAAGGTGGAAAAAAAATTAGGTAAAGAAAAAACTGAAGAGCAATTTTGAAAAAAAAAAGGGAAAAAAATATCAGTTCATTTACTCAAAGGTTCAGACAAAGAAGGCATTAATTCATGTTAGTGGAAAAGAAAATTAGTTGTACTACGTGGCAGTATATACATATGCAATAATTCATGTTATGTGGTAAAGGTATGAAAGAGAAGATTAATAGGTGAAGGTTTTAAGTTAATTGGCAGTGTATATATATGTAAAGGTTCATGTTATATATGTCACTCATGTAAAAGTCATGAAGAGAAAATTAGTTGGAAGAAAACACCTTGGGTCATGTGACAGTAATTATATAAGGGTTCATGTTTATGAGGCATGTGATAGAAAAATAAAGGAAACAATGAAAAAAAAATGAAGGAGCTTGGGACATTAAAGCAATGAAAGAGATAGGAAATAATTAAAAAAAAAAGTAAAGAACCTACTGTTACAATAAAGATTTTGGTGAGGAAAAGTGGGTACTGTAACTATGGGCTTTTCCTTCTTTTGTCACCGACAATTTGATGTTGACTCCGTTTCAAATTTATGCAATTAAGATTACAACGCAAATTGATGTCAAAAGCCTGACTTGTGAGCTATATATAGCCCACACTAGTTTATTCCTATTTGCAAGAGGATTCTCAAGACTCTAATTCAAGTTGGACAGGAAAAAAAAAACATCCTAGTTAGAACAGGATTTTCAAGATGTTGATTCAGTTAGGAAAAGGAGAACTAGGAAATCTTAGTTCCATTCAAAGAAGGAAATTTAAGCAATCCTTGTTCATGTCACGGAAAGAGTCCAAAATTTGGATGTTGGGAAATTGCATTTAAAAAAAATTACTTCAAGACCCATTTTAATTACACGACGAGTTCGGGATTAGCGCGAGACTTAAAGTGGGGGCAATTTGTAGACATTAAAAAATTACATGATGAACCCAACATAATTTGGGTTTATCTTCAATTTAGCCCACTTTGGAATGTGGCCCAATGAGTCAGATAATTCAAAGTCTAGACCCACCACAAATAAATAGATCATGGGCTGATCCAAATTATCTAAGAAGTCCAAGCCCACTAGAAAATGGGTCAAAGGATAATTGATATAATTGTATAAGTATTTATCATCAAAGATAATTATATATATATATATATATATATATTAATTGGATAATTATCACAAAAGATAATTATCATCAAAGGTAATTATCAAAAGTAAAGAAGTTACTAATTTGCCCCTCTAAGAAATCTATAAATAGAGGTAGAGAGTGAAGGAAAAAGAGGGAGAACAAGAAGACTCCCAAAGAACGCTAAAACTCTGCAGGATTCTTCACTCAAAATCCAAAGCTCCAAAGAATCTAAACTCTGAAGGAGAGGAACAATAAGCACGCCATCCACATATCATTTTTCACCAAAGTTTCAATGAAATTCAAGATTAAACTCCAACAGTCCTTGAATCTAGATTACCAAGGAGATCAAATAAGAGGAATTTGTCTTTCTTTTGTAAAGATCTACAGAGATTTGTAACCCATATTTCTTGAAATTAATATATTTGTCCACGTGATTTGATCTTATTTTCAAACTCAAAATTTGTGTGTACACCTTCTATAGTCAAAAGCATAGGTAATTAAATCACATTGGTCCAAATTGACACATAGACACTTACTTTATTTGGTAAATTACTCTCACCTCTCATGAGGTTTGGCTTAATTACCCTTGAATTACAGTTTTAACAAAAATTACTCTAACACCCCTGTCAACCTAATGATCAGTTAAACAAAGTCACATTAATATACAATTACAAAAGTACACTCAAATTATAATGCTTTTGTAGAAAAAAAATTTCAATTTTTAATCATTTGACTGAAATTAACATGTTATATATATATATATATATATTCCATCAATGCCACACTAGCACTATAGCTACTAAGGGTAGTTTTGGCATTTCAATTTTTTATATTAATTGACTTTAACAGAGCTGGTCGTCAATTAATGGCAGGGGTACCTTGAGTAAATTTAACCAAATTTCAAGATAGGTTGCCCACCATATTTTAAAAACTTTGATCCGAGGGTAATTAGACAAAATCTTAGGGAGGTTAAAGTAATTTGCCCTACTTTATTAGTTAACCATGTTAAAAGTGTCATACGATTTTTTTAATTACGTAATTTAGGACCTGTAAAGTAAGTAAAGGTTAGTTTTGAGTTGTTTACTTCAATAATTCTATAGGAATTCAAACTAAGCAATGGAGTTCTTAGGCATGACAAGCCCTTAAGGAATTTGCCAATTTGGCCAAGACCTTAAGGTAGCACGACTAATCTAAGAAATTTTTGATCCTTTTTAGGGTCTTTGGAGGTTTGAAGACTTGGAAACTGAGCTTTTTTAGATTACAATATTAGTCTGCCGATCGCATATTGAATGTAAGAGTCATGAGTTAAAAACTTCTGTAAGCCCTGTTGCATTGTAAAACACTAGAGGAAATGGAACAGATTGAAAACCTGTTAACTCGAGGTCAGGTTGTCATTGTCACGCCCCAAAATCTGAACCACCTGAACTCCCCTGTTCTGAACATGAACTCTGGGTCGTAAAGTGTCATGCTTGCCTGGTCATCATCCCGTGTCCCCGGATAACCATGACAATCACTATTCTATCACCCTAGGTTCCGATCCGGACCACCGAGACCAATCCTGCAGAAGTTTAACCAATCCACCCTAAGTCCCCACATGGAACACTTGGACTCTAACCTCACATTTCAATCACCATATTTGTGCGAAAGCTTACTTACATACACACCATAGAATTGTGTTCCCACAACCTACACTCTAGGGCCCCTCATTGGTTTACACATACACAATATCAACTCAACTATGAATACAAAACACTAATTTCAACAATCTACCAGTTTTGGTTGGCTGATGTACTGCCCATCAGTTGGCTAAAAACTAGGAAAAAATTCAGTCAGCTACCCAATTCATCGATCGATTGAAGGATGAAGACCCCTATCGGTCAGCCGAAACGATGATCCTGGAACTTCAAATTTTTATAACTTTCGGGTTTGGTTTTCCTAAATCAGTCGGTCGGCTCATAGCCTTCTACTAGGCGGTCGAAAGTCCCTTTTTGCCCTAAACTTAAATCTAAGCTTGTCAAGTTCAATTCATAGCCTAGCATACATCTAAGCCTCTCCAAGGACTTCAATTTACATACAACCACCTAGACATAACAATCATAAATGATCCGAATCATCATTCCACCATCTCATACACATAATTGAAGGATTTCTCATATATGCCTCAAATGGAGAATTTCCATTACATTAAACTATAGTCCAAACTATAAATATGTAACCATGACACATATATGTATCAAATATATCTAAAAAATACAAAGTGTTATATATATAGTCAAAAACACATTTACTCCACATTCCGGACATGCATTTGAAACAACTATAAAAACTATCCTCAAAAATCCATCTATGCTCCAAACCAACTCATGGTTAGGGAGAATCTACCACCTCCTTGCCATGGCTTGAAATGTTTATATATATATAGGGGATGAGCTCCTACATGCTCAGTTGAAATGTTTAAATCACACTTCCTAAAGCCTTACGAGTACCATATACAACATAATTATAGTATACACAAAATCACATGCTAACACCTATGCCTTGAATCAGATACATTGTATGCATCATGCTATGTCCCTCCCTCGTGTCACACGCACACAACCAAAGACTCAAACTCTGATAAAGGTCCATCTGGTCTCATTGCACTTTCATTCAACACCTGGACTCTGTTGTCAATCCATTCAATTTTACGTTCAAATTCCATTGTCAGTCCATCCAATGTTCGTAATCCCTCTCACATACACCTCAAAACCATGTATGTGCAATGCATGGACATTTCATAAATCATACTCATGCCCCTCTTTTCTCATGTCAACATTTATTTATCCACATAAACATGATTTATCATTTATCATGCTCATTGAAGCATACTAACAAATACATATCATCATTTTCACATTTATGCACAAAACATGCTTATTCTTTCACATTTGCATATATTATACCAGATACGTCACATATAAACCTTCTAAACACATAACTTATAATATTATCATAATAATTCATTCCATTCAACCCAAATTAGATGTTTAACCTCAAATTTAATATTTAAGCATACATATAACCAATTTGGATGCTATAAACATCTAATATACTCACACAAACCCCGAAATTCATGGTTTAGGCATCCCTACCTCGGTTTAGAAGAGTTTCTAAACAAAAGCTTACTTTTCAATGAACCCAAAATCACCCAAATCCAACTTTGTTCGGATCAAATGAGAGCCCTCAATGTGTACAATGAACTTTCCTTCTTCAGCACCTTTCGAATCAACCTTCCAGGGTTCTTAAACTAAGAAGGAAGGAAGGAATAGAGATGAAAAAGGAGAGAAGAGAGAGCTTGGCTGGCTATTTTGAGAGATCCCAAGTGGCAGAAATATTTGTGTACGGTTATTTATAAGCCCTACTCCACAAAATAACTAAAATGTCCTCGACCACTTAACGTACTTCTCCGACCTCCGTTTTTAATTTTGAAAACTCATACAGTCTTGAAATTAATTCATTACCTCTTCTAATATTTTAAATGGTCTAAACCCAAAAATAAAGTTTTCTAGAAAAATATCCAGTTTCCCTGGCCCCCCAACCCGTGTCCTGGGCCCTGCCAACCCAAAAATCTCAAATTGAGCCAAATGACTCCAAAACTTTTCCGGACCCTTAAACAAGTCCTCAAACATAGATTTCCAATTCATTACCTCTTCTAATATTTTAAATGGTCTAAACCCAAAAATGAAATTTTCTAGAAAATATCCAGTTTCCCTAGCCCCCAACCCGTGTCCTGGGCCCTGCCAACCCAAAAATCTCAAATTGAGCCAAATGACTCCAAAACTTTCCCGGGCCCTTAAACAAGTCCTCAAACGTAGATTTCTTATTTAAAACATGCATACCATCATTTATTATCAATTAAAATAATAAATAATGAATAAAAAGAAAATCGGTCAAAAATGGTCACAATTTTTACAACCTCCCTCAACTTAAAAGGATTCCATTGCCGAAATTAAGTCATACCTGAACGAAACAAGTCTGGATACTTGGATCTGAATTCCTACTTCTGCTCCTAGGTAGCCTCTTCAACATTGTTGTGATGTCACAAAAGTTTAACCAACAGAATGGTCTTGGCCCTAAGAACCTACTCTCGAGCATCAATGATTTGAACTGGCCTCTCCTCGTAGGTGACATCCTCATCAACCTCGATATTTACCCAACTCAAAACATGAGATGGATCAGGTTCATATTTTCTCAGTATGGAAACATGGAACATATTATGAACTTTCTCCAACTGTTGTAGCAAAGCCACTCTATAAGCTACCTTACCAATACACAATAGGATCTCAAAAGGTCCAATGTATATAGGCAATAACCTACTGCTCTGCCCAAAACACATCAATCCTTTTTCACAATGAAACCTTGAGAAACACGTGGTCTCCCAACTCAAAGGATAATTGCCATCTCCTCCTATCAACATAGTTCTTTTACCGACTCTAAGCTATCAACAACTGCTGCCTAATCAGTTTAATCTTTTCGGTAATCTCGTGCACAATGTTTGGTCCTAAAGTTATTGTGTAATACCCCACTCTAACACATGGTATGATATTGTCTGCTTTGGGCCTAAGCCCACACGGTCTTGCTCTTGGGTTTTATCCCAAAAGGCCTCATACCATTTGGAGAGAACACACTACATATAAGCACATCCCCTTCTCCATACCCAAGCAATGTGGGATTGAGCACCCTGTACCCTGTCAGTGTGGTAGCTCACCCAGTGTCTGTTCTTTGCACTGGCCCACATCACACCCGCCCATAATGGTTACTACAATCCACCCCCTACGAGGCCTGACGTCCTCATCGACACACTTTTGACTGGGTTCAGGCTCTAATACCAACTGTAATACACCACTCCAACACATGGTATGATATTGTCCGCTTTAGGCCTAAGTCCACATGGTTTTGCTCTTGGGGTTTACCCCAAAATGCCTTATACCATTTGGAGAGAACACACTACATATAAGCATATCCCCTTCTTCACACCCAAGTGATGTAAAATTGAGCACCCTGTACCTTGTCAGTGTGGTAGCTCACCCAGTGTCTCTTCTTTGCACCCGCCCACAAGGGTTACTACATGTTGTCTCGCTCATATTGGTCCAATAAATTGGAGACCTACAAGCTTGCCATATAATGCCTCAATTGGTGCCATCTCAATGCAAGCTTGATAGCTATTGTTGTATGTAAACTCCACAATTGGTAAATGGTATTCTCAACCACTGCCAAAATCCAAAATATAAACACGTAGAATATTCTCCAATATTTAAATAGTACGCTCTGACTGTCCATCCGCCTGAGGATAAAATAATGTGCTAAAATGGGACTCCATGTCTCGCAAGGTCTGAAATCCCTGCCAAAATCTAGAGGTAGATTGTGGATCCCTATCTGACACAATAAATACTGGAACTCTATAGAACCTCACAATCTACTCCACATGCTGCCTACTAAATCTCCTCACGTCATCAGAAAGCCTCATAGGCACGAAATGTGTTGTCTTGGTCAGTTTATCCACAATGAACCAAACTGTATCATTACCCTTATTCGACCTTAGAAGCCCCATCACAAAATCCATAGTGATGTGCTCCCACTTCCATTCTGTCACTAGTAATGATTGTAACAATCCAGCTAGTTTCTAATGGTCTGCCTTCACTTGTTGACAAGTGAGGCATCTCGCTACAAACTATACCATATCTCTCTTCTTACCCTGTCACCAATACTAGCGTCTCAAATTATAATACTTCTTAGTATCACTAGGATAGACTACAAGACGAGAGTGATGAAAGTCCCACAACACATCCTCATGATAGTCAAAAGGAACTACCATTATTCCTCTAAACTTTAGACCCCTATATGAATGCAAGGTCGAATCCTCTATTGTCACACCACTAGTAATCTGTGAGTGAATAGCCTCTAACTCACGATATCGTTTTTATGCCCCTATCACCTTGCTCATATGCATAGGTTGAGCTACCAAACTAAATAACATACTGGCTCACCATCATCACTGAAATATAGTCCTAACTTAGAAAAGTCTTCCATCATTTTCTATTCCCGTACAGTTATGCTAGCTAAAGTCCCATGAATGATTCGTGTGTGAGTGTGACTCAAAAAGTATATCAATTAAAATTTTCCACACTTCGCAATAGAACGAATTCCTTGTAGAATAGGGCTATCGAAAGGGGTATCGTACCTCAGGGATTATGGTTAAACTTATAAAAAAGAATTCTGATTGTTAAACTAAATAAAAAGATAAAATAAAATAAATCAAAGTGAAACAAGAGAGTGAAGATAATATGAGAGAAATCTAGGGTATTTGACTTCACCACTAAGTCCACAATCAATGGTCAATTGAATCAACTATAGGGGAATTACATCATGCATAAGTGGTGTCGGTGGCTACAAGCTCACCTTCATCTGTCAAGAAGATAACATATGATTAAGGCTAAGCCATGGACTATCTTCGATTGGCATGGCCATCTGCCTAACTACTCTAATCTAGGGTGCAGTATGGTTCATCTTCTCTAGGCATAATCCATCAAAGCTCTTAACAATATATTCAGTGATTACCATTGTGTAATAATCTCTCTCATGATCACAGAAAACAAGAGAGATTGAGTTCAATAACAACAACTAAATATCTAAGACAAGATAAGAAATCATTGAGATTGAATTTACAAGACTTTTATTGCTCAATTCTATAATAAGAATCCTCTGAATTACACAATCTATGCATGTATATAAAGGTCCCCAATAATTAAAACAATCAAACCATTGATGCTTTGTTAGGGCTACATCAAAGCCCTAGTGGATGAACTAGCCGCTCATGGTAGAAGAAGAAGCTTCAACTGTTGAGGAAGAAGACATCATCTTTCTGAATTCTGCGTATGACTTCGTTCTCCAATGGCTCTGCAAATATGTTTCTATTCTCTTCTCAGCCCTCTCAGACTCTCCAATCTCTCTCTCTAATCTCTTCTAAACTCAGCCTCCTATTCTTCACTTTATTTCCCAAGAGAATACACCAGAGTCCTAATCCAATTAGGAATAAATTAGGGTTTCCCGCAGCACTAATCAGGTGGGTTTTTCCTGCTGACTTCAGCCCAACTTTTGACCCACTAGAAGTTCAATTTACGAAATTTTTGTGAAATACAAAAGTGTGCAGAATCAAATTTTGTTCAACCTTACTTAGAAATAATGTCGATTTGAGGCTCGGAAATAAGACTTCTGGTCTGTTTTCTAAAATGGGATTAAGACTGTATTATGCGCAGATTTGGGCTTCAGGCCCGAAACCATCTTAAGCAGCTGTAATTTTCTTAGACCTCTTTCTTGGGCTGATTTGAGTTGAAATAAATGGTTGAGTGAATCTCCTTTGAAGTAGGCTTCATCTCACCATCTTGGATGTCTTCTTTAAAAGCCCAAAAGCTTGGTTTTAACTGAAATAATCATTAAGGCCCTGAAAATACAGAAAACACTAAAACAAAGTAAAATCACAAAATAATCTATCACTAAGAGAATAAAATACATAAACCCCTAGGTTCCCCCTAGTGGACGAGTATAGTCTCGTGAGGGTTTTCAGAAATGTTACCCACAAACATTCAAAATTCTGTTCCAACATTAATTCAAGAAGAAGATTACAATACATAGTTACAAACTTGCATTCAAGAATAATTTCAAACTTTCAAATTTTATAATTCAAATCAATGGTTCCCATGCATACTTCACATCAACATATCTCAAAATAATTAACTCTAGTCTCCTCGTGTAAAGTGAACTAGCAGTCCTCTCATGTAGCATAACCAAGCTCTGAATATATTAAGGCACATACCCCATCAACTCACTAGGTCCCCTTACTGAAATCATACTTCCCAACATGTATAAATGACTTTTTCATTTTTTTTTCTTCATTCTTTTTTTTCATTACTTTATTGGTTGTGCAATGTCTTGATCTATTAAGCTTTCTGAAAGATCCATGTAGCAAGCTTTTAGTCAGTGACTCCCAAACCAGATAGCTTTAGGGCACTAGGCTTTAAGATACCCTGAAGACCTAATTACTCGAATCAATCAGGCTACAAATCAAGACAACCAATGCTCATCTTTTCTCACCCTTCCACTTTTGACGCGAACACTCCGTGCTTCCTGAGGCATAGAGGCCCGGTTACTCATGAAAAGGATCAAATTGATTTGCTTATTCATCACTTTTATTTTCTTTTTTTTTTCTTTTTCATTGAAGTCAAGTAAAACATGTCATTGGTACTCATTCTCAAGAGATACTAATTAATATCAAGCATATGTAACTCAATAACTCAAAACCAAAGTTTATACCTCAGAAGATTATGCTAGTGTGTTTGTGCATGTAAGGAAACTAAAATTAATCACTCCAAAACATGTTATTGCAAACCATGATTAAAACCACTTAATTCAAACCATAGTTTCCAAAAATTTAAAACATACTCAAAAATTACAAGTTATGCACCTACATAAGGTATTAATCCTTTGAATAAGGTCAAAACATTCTATCTAAAAATAAAACAAAAGAAAATAAAAAAACAAACTAAGAAAATAAAATGAAATAAAAATCCTAAAACAAGAAGAATTTCACAAATTTCTCCTATATTGCAACAAAGCACATAAAAGGCATCGCCTCACCCCCAAACTTAAACTGTACATTGTCCTCAATGTACTATCAATCAAAGCAAAGAGCAGAGTAAGAACGATGTTACCAGAAATTCGAAGTAGTGGAAAGAAAATAGAGTACATCAGGAGCATGAAGGCAATGAAAACACACCCCCAAACTTGGATGTTAGAACCTGTCAAAACAAACCACTATACCCCAAAGATCAAGTGAAATAGTATGGATGAAAATAAATATGAAAGAGAAAAATCCTAAAAAAAATAAAATATTTTTTGTCATTTTTCATTTTTTTTTTATAACAAAAATCTAACTACAAAAAGAAAAATAAAAATAAAAATAATAAAAATAAAATAAAAACTAAAAATAAAATAAAATACAAAAGATAGTTACCTTCCTGTCAAGGGTGTGGTGGTGACGGAGCATCTGGATCCAAGTGTGCTTGGCGCATCAGTGCACGCATCATCCTCCTCATCTCTAGTTGCTCTTGGCTAGTGTCACGAAAGTGATCGCCATCTCTGTCCTCATTGCTCCAAACTGTGTGGATACCTCTATCTGTAGGGTGCCAAACTGGGCTGTCAACCCAGCAATCTGCCCCTCTAAATACTAATAATCATGGCCACCAGCCTGTGCATGCACCTCCTCTTCCTCTGCTCCCATCTCCTCAGGATCTTCCACCGGTGGTGGTATATCTATATGCTCTCCTCCCTGGGCCAACCGAGATACCTCACCAGGCGCCGCTATGACTCTCTGGTGCATATAAGATCGACTCAGGTTCCAGTCATGCGCGCCATAATGAAGATCACGTGGAAAGGCAAGCTCGTCCTCATGGACTGCATACCCCTGTGCCACAAGCAACTGATGAATAATAGTAGGGAATGGAAACTCCTAGTCACTTGCACTGTCTGGTGCCTTGGCCACAACCTTGGAATAAAACTTCTCCATCTGGCCCCAGACAATCTGTGGGAATGACAGCCAATGCCCAAAATGTATAGCATATAAGGCTCTAAGGAACTCTTGACGTCTCTCGGTCTTATGTCCAATTGGACATACATTCTTGAGTAGAACAGCGTCAAGGAACCATAAATGATTTGGCATTGAAGACTTGGAAACTGCATTCCTTTTCGGCCCGAAAAACTAATTAGCACACAAACGTGCCACCAAATTACCCACTGACAACTCGTCGGGTAGAGGAGTATAGATATGAGATAAATCATCTGGGCACTCATGAGGATAACCCATGGCAATGGCAATGGATGACATGTCCACTCAAACTATTATTCCATTTACTGAAGAAGTAAGCACATCCCGCTCATCAGGTGTTGGCATTAAGTTCTGATAAAATACCTTGACAAGCCTCAGGTAAATAGTAGACGAGAGTGGAACAAAAATAGATGCCGACCGACGACGACGGATGTTGGAAATCCCCCATCTTGTCTCGGGAAACATACCATAGAGTTCGGCTATGTCAAATGTGGTTTCAAAGTTCAAAGCCCTTGGATGCCATCTCTCTTGAATACCTTCTTGGTGAGATCGTGAAGAACCTGTGGTCGGATCATGCCTCGCTCGGAGAGGATTACGTGAACTTGAAGCACCTTGGTGACTTGCTCTCTTTGGTGCCATAGAAGTAGAAAAAGTGTGGTTGAGGAATTAAATCGAACACTTGGCGTGCACAATTAAATTGAAACCTTCAACCTCCTCTTTTCGGTAATTTTTCCACCCAAATTGAACAAGTAATTACACCAAATTGATCTCCCAAACTTGGTCTTCAAAAGCCCTCAAAAAGAATTGCACAATTTCACCAAAGAAAAACTTCACTTACTTTGATGTTGAACTTGAAAAAGTGAGAGCTTCCTTTGAGAACTAGTGATTCTTGATCCGGTTTTGATGTTGATGATGATGATGATCAATGTTGAATTCTTGTTTAATACTCACCAATTGAAGAAATTAATTTTTCGGTTGAAGTAGGACTTGAATTGGAGCTCAAAGAGGTCTAGGATGCAAGTAGTAGCAACATAGGAGGATAAGGAGTCCATTTATAGCATAAACTTTCGGCCAGCCCACCCATGGGCCTGGGCAATCAATCCCCCCTAGGGTGGGTGATCGATCGCCTACCTGCTGGTGGGTCTTCTCTTGTAAAATCATGGGGCGATCGATCCCCCTCCCCTGGGGCAATCGATCCCCCTTCTGGTAGCCTGTTGGACCCTCCATCGCCCAAGGTCGACCGAGACTTGATATTTTTGAGTCTCCATCGCCCAAGGTCGACTGAGAGCATGATTTTTCACCCGTCCTGATTCCAAATACCTCGGTAGACCTCATGGCATCCTCTGGAAGCAACTTATACATCAAAAACTCAAAGAAAAAACATTAAAACGCAACTAGAATTGAAAGAAAACTTAAGAAAACTAAAACTAAAAATGAAAATCAAAGAAAACTAAAGAAATAAAGTATAGAAATACATACAGAACCTACATTTTAACATCCGTAGGAGACGATCAACTCTTCGAAGGGATTAAGTTGGATAGACGGAATCCGTCAAGTCGACGGACTCTACGTCTCTTCTTGGCACACATCCTTCCAAACAATGCTTCAACCTTTGGCCATTAACTTTCATCAAAGCAATTCCAAACAATTGCTCATCCGGGAATGAGTCTCGAATAGGTAATGCATCGATCACCGACTCAAACTCAATCCAAGATAAATGATCCGCAACCACATTCTCCGTCCCCTTTTTGTCTTTTATCTCCAAATCAAATTCTTGCAGCAATAAAATCCATCGAATAAGACGTGGTTTGGTTTCTTTCTTTGCCAATAAGTGTCTCAATGCTGCATGATCAGAGTAGACAACCACCTTGGACCCCAGTAAATAAGAACAAAACTTGTCCAACGCAAACACTATAGCTAGAAGCTCTTTCTCTGTGGTTGTATAATTGAGTTGGGCATCAGAGAGAGTCTTACTAGCGTAATAGTTGACATATGGTCGTTTCTCTTCTCTTTGTCCCAACACTGCTCCCACTGCATAATCAGAGGCATCACACATGATTTCAAAAGGTAAAGCCCATTTTGGCGATTGTATAATTGGTGCAGAGGATAACAGAGACCGAAGCTTTTCAAAAGCTTGCACACATTCTTCATCAAAGATAAAGGGAACATCTTTAGATAACAAATGGCACAATGGTCGAGCAATTTTACTGAAATCCTTGATAAATCTTCTATAGAACCCAGCATGGCCTAAGAAAGATCGAACTTGCCTTACCGAAGTTGGATGATGCAGAGTTGCAATTAGATCGATCTTTGCTTTATCAACTTCAATGCCCCTCTCTGAAATAATATGGCCTAATACAATACCCTCTTTTACCATGAAATGGCTCTTCTCCCAACTAAGTACTAAATTCCGATCTCGGCACCTTTGAAGCACAAGTGATAAATTGCTCAAACAGTGTTCAAAGGATGATCAAAAAATAGAGAAGTCATCCATGAACACCTCCAAGAATTTTTCCACCATATCAAAAAAGATGGCCATCATACACCTCTGGAATGTCGCCAGAGCATTACATAATCCAAAAGGCATACGACGATAAGCAAAAGTACCAAAGGGACAAGTGAAAGTGGTCTTCTCTTGATCTTCTGGATCCATAGCTACTTGGTTATAACTAGAGTAGCCATCCAGAAAGCAATAATAGCTCTGACCAGCTAACCTTTCAAGTATTTGATTAATAAATGGAAGAGGGAAGTGATCCTTCCTTGTCATAGAATTGAGCTTTTTGAAATTAATGCAAACACGCCAACCTGTGGCAGTACGTTGTGGAACAAGCTCTCCCATAGAGTTAGGGACAATGGTAAGGCCAGACTTCTTAGGAACCACTTGTGTTGGACTCACCCATGTGCTGTCAGAAATTGGATAAATGATTCCTCCATCAAGTAACTTGATAACCTCTTTCTTTACCACCTATTTCATATTGGGGTTCAGTCGCCTCTGTGCCTCTCTGGTTGGCTTACATCCTTCTTCAAGATGAATTTTGTGCATGCAAATTGAGGGATCAATGCCCTTAAGATCAACAACACTCCATCCAATTGCTTCACGATGTTGGTATAAAACCTCTACTAAGCTCTTCTCTTGAATTTCTGTCAGATCAGAGGCAATTATAACAGGAAGAGTTTTCTGTGCCCCCAAGAATACATACTTCAATTTGTCAGGCAAAGGCTTCAACTCTAATTCTGGAGGGGACTCCAATGAAGGCACTAGGGGAGTGCTAGAGAGAGAAGGTAGTGGCTTAATTGGAATTCTCCAAGGTGGAGTATTCTGAATAGTATCCACTTCCAGCATAGCATGCACCTCTTCACACAACCCTTCATCGTTAATTTTCTCAAAGTCATAAAGAGACTTACATACCTCCAGGGAGTTTCGAGATATAGAGGATGAAACAAATTCCTCCACACATTCATCAATATCATCCATGCAGAACACATCACTCTGATCTGGGGGGTGTTGGATAGCACTGAACACATTAAGCTTGACATTCATGTTGCCAAATAAAATATCCATGATCCCCGACCTACAATTTATGCAAGCATCAGCAGTAGCTAAGAAAGGTCGACCAAGGATCACTGGAATGTGCCTCTTCGGATTATGAATCGACTCAGTGTCAAGTACAATGAAATCAACAAAAAAATAGAACTTGTCCACTTTAATGAGCACATCTTTTATGATTCCTCGAGGCTGCTTTGTTGATCTGTCTGCAAATTGCAACACCACCGAGGTAGGCTTCAATTCTCCCAAGCCCAATTGTAAGTAAACTGAATAAGGTAGCAAATTCACACTTGCACCCAAATCAAGAAGAGCTTTATCCACATGGTGCTCCCCAATAATGCATGAGATAGTTGGAGCACCAGGATCTTTGTACTTGGGAGGAGTACACTGCTGGATTATTGAACTTACTTGTTGTGGCAGCATCACTTTCTTTGGCAGATGACTTTTAGAACACCTTTTCTGAGTGCACAAGTCCTTCAAAAATTTAGCATTAGGAGGAATTTGCTTGATGGCATCAAGGAGTGGCAAATTAATCTTCACTTGTCGAAACACCTCCATCATGTCATGCAGCTTGTCCCCTTGCTTTCCCAATTTAGATGCTTCAAGGAAACGTTGTGGGAAAGGAGCCTTGGGCTCATAAGGAATTTCAGCACTTGAACTTGTGGTCACTTTTTCTTCTTCTTTCTTCTCACCCACCTTATTATCAATTATTTTCCCACTCCTCAAAGTGGTAATAGCTTGAAATTGCTCATGGTGTGGGTTGCTTGTGGAAGCTTGCATCCCTCTTGGATTAGCAATTGGTTGACTAGGGAGCTTTCCTTCTTCTCTTCTACTTAATGAAGTAGCAAGCTGTCCAAACTGAGATTCCAGTTTGGCAATGGATTGAGAATGCGAGTGCACTAGCTGAACTGTAGATTGTACTGTTGCTGCAGTAGCCTACACTGTCTCGATAAGAGAATCAAGCTTGTCAAATTTAGACAAGGTAAGTGTCAGCTTGTCTTCAATAGCAAAAATTCTTTGGGCCATAGGACTTTGTGTTTGATATTGTTGTTGAGGCACAAAAGTCCTAGGTTGATATGATGGTTGCATTGCTGCCCCTTGGTTACTGTAAGAAAAACCAGGATGATTCCTCCATGAGGGATTGTAAGTATTACCTCGTGGAGGATTCATTGGTCCAGTGAATGTAGCTTGAACTTGCTCATGTTGAATATCAGAAAATTGCTCCACCGAAGGACAATTTCTCACATTATGCATAGGACTAGAGCAAAATTCACAAGGGCCTAGCAATGAAGAATTTGAAGTAGAAGGAGTTTGATTGGCAGCCATAATTGCTGCTACCTTCTTTGCAATTAAATCAATGTCGGTTGGCATAGCTTCTGAAGCACCAACCTCAAAAATCCGATCAGTCTTCTTTGTAGTGGCAGGTCTGCTAGAACGAGTATAGGACACATGTTGTAGAGAGTTGTCACTAAGATTTTCAAATAAGGTCCATGCCTCTTCTTCACTCTTCAACATAAAAGTACCTCCACAAGATGCATCAACCATCTGTCTGTTGGCTTCTGTTAGCCCTTCATGAAAACTCTGCACTAGTTGCCACTTAGGAACTTGATGATGGGGACACTTCCTAAGAAGGTCCTTGAATCTTTCCCATGTCTCATAAAATTGTTCCCCCTCATGTTGGGAGAAACCAGTGATAGCACGTCTGAACTGATTGGTCTTCCCTATCGAAAAATACTTCTTGAGAAACTCATGTTGCATCTAAGTCCAAGTCGTGATAGAACCAGTCGGTAGAGAATTGAACCAATACTTTGCTTTGTCTTTCAGAGAGAATGGAACAAGTCTCATTCTGAAAGCATCTTCAGAGAAGTTGTGAATTTTTGTAGTTGAGCACATTTCAATGAAGTCATCCAGATGCTTGTAAGGGTCTTCTTGAGTCAGCCCAAAATAAGATGATAGCATCTGAATAATGCTGGACTTAATCTCATAATTCTGTGCTGTGACATTGGGCAGTTGAAAACCTACTGGCGAGGTATATGTCTCAGGAACATAGTATTCCCTAAGCAATCTAGCTCTTTCTCTTTCAGCATTAGGAACAAGGTTATTATTCCTCTCTTCTGCCATGTCTTCAAGTAATTCTTCCTCTTGCACAATGGTATCAACAGGGATGTTCCTCTGTTGTCTAAAAGTACGTTCAGGCTCAGGATCAAGAGGTATCAAAGGATCAGCTATAGAACGACGACCTTGCATATATTAGCAAAAAGCACCTGAAAAGAAAAAAAAACAAAATTACAAATAAAAGATAAAAATTTCCTAAACTAAAAATTCAATTAAAATTAATTATGTAAAATCCAATCAATCAAATAGATAATCCCCGACAACGGCGCCAAAAATTTATTCGTGTGTGAGTGTGACTCAAAAAGTATATCAATTAAAATTTTCCACACTTCGCAATAGAACGAATTCCTTACAGAATAGGGCTATCGAAAGGGGTATCGTACCTCAGGGATTATGGTCTGATGAGTTGGAATACTGAATTAATTCTAATTAAATTTATAAAAAAGAATTCTGATTGTTAAACTAAATAAAAAGATAAAATAAAATAAATCAAAGTGAAACAAGATAGTGAAGATAATATGAGAGAAATCTAGGGTATTTGACTTCACCACTAACTCCACAATCAATGGTCAATTGAATCAACTATAGGGGAATTACATCATGCATAAGTGGTGTCGGTGGCTACAAGCTCACCTTCATCCGTCAAGAAGATAACATATGATTAAGGCTAAGCCCTGGACTATCTTCGATTAGCATGGGCCATCTGCCTAACTACTCTAATCTATGGTGCAGTATGGTTCATCTTCTCTAGGTATAATCCATCAAAGCTCTTAACAATATATTCAGTGATTACCATTGTGTAATAATCTCTCTCATGATCACAGAAATCAAGAGAGATTGAGTTTAATAACAACAACTAAATATCTAAGACAAGATAAGAAATTATTGAGATTAAATTTACAAGACTTTTATTGCTCAATTCTATAATAAGAATCCTCTGAATTACACAATCTATGCATGTATATAAAGGTCTCCAATAATTAAAACAATCAAACCATTGATGCTTTGTTAGGGCTACATCAAAGCCCTAGTGGATGAACTAGCCGCTCATGGTAGAAGAAGAAGCTTCAACTATTGAGGAAGAAGACATCATCTTTCTGAATTTTGCGTATGACTTCGTTCTCCAATGGCTCTGCAAATATGTTTCTGTTCTCTTCTCAGCCCTCTCAGACTCTCCAATCTCTCTCTCTAATCTCTTCTAAACTCAGCCTCCTATTCTTCACTTTATTTCCCAAGAGAATACACCAAAGTCCTAATCCAATTAGGAATAAATTAGGGTTTCCCGTAGCACTAATCAGGTGGGTTTTTCCTGCTGACTTCAGCCCAACTTTTGACCCACTAGAAGTCCGATTTACAGAATTTTTGTGAAATACAAAAGTGTGCAGAATCAAATTTTGTTCAACCCTACTCAAAAATAATGTCGATTTGAGGCTCGAAAATAAGACTTCTGGTCCGTTTTCCAAAATGGGATTAAGACTGTATTATGCGCAGATTTGGGCTTCAGGCCCGAAACCTTCTTAAGCAGCTGTAATTCTCTTGGACCTCTTTCTTGGGCTGATTTGAGTTGAAATAAATGGTTGAGTGAATCTCCTTTGAAGTAGGCTTCATCTCACCATCTTGGATGTCTTCTTTAAAAGCCCAAAAGCTTGGTTTTAACTGAAATAATCATTAAGGCCCTGAAAATACAAAAAACACTAAAATAAAGTAAAATCATAAAATAATCTATCAGTAAGAGAATAAAATACATAAGTTAAGAGGCTAGAATGCGTAACATTCAACGCCGATCAATGATACTTCCTGCTTAACACACCAACCATTATATTAGCCTTTCTTAGATGATATTACAAATCAAAATTGTAGTCCTCCATGTACTCGACACATCGCCTCTATCTCATGTTTAATTTCTTTTGAGAGAAAAGGTACTTAAGACTCTTGTGATCTGAATACATCTTGAATCTCTCACCGTACAAGTAATGTGTCTACCCTTTCAAGGCAAAGATCACTGCTCCTATCTATAAGTTATGTGTAGGATAATCGTGCTCATGAGTCTTCAATTATCTAGACCCATTAGCAACCACACTGTCACACTGCAATATACAACCTAGTCCACTCCCTGAAGCATCATAATGGATCACATACCCCAAACTATGCTCGGGTATCACCAAGATCGGGGTTGTAGTTAACCGTTTATTCAATTCAAGAAAAGACAACTCACAAGCCTCATTCCACACAAACTTCACATCCTTACGATTAAGTTGTGTCATATGAGCTGCAATACTAGAAAAGTCTTTCACAAACCTTCTATAATAGCCTACTAATTCGAGAAAACTCTGAATCTCAAACACATGTTTTGGATTGTCCCAACTTATCACGTCTTCAATCTCAGATGGATCAACTGAGACTCCACCTCCACATACAACATGTCCAATGAATTTCTCCTCTTGGACCAAAAATCACACTTCTCGCATTTAGCATACAATATCTGCTCTCTTAGAATCTTTAACACTATCCTCAAATGTAACTCATGATCTACCTCTAAAGATGAGTACACAAGTATATCATTAACAAACACTACTATAAAGGCGTCTAGATACTCATGGAATGTTCAAGTCATCAAATCCATAAATGCCACCAGTGTATTAGTCAAACCAAATGGCATTATAAGGAATCATAATGCCCATACCACGTACGAAAAGTCATCTTTTGAATATCCTTGTCCTTTACTCTCAATTGGTAATAACCTGACCTCAAATCAATTTTAGAGAAGTAGTCGGCTCCCTTCAATTGATCAAACAAGTCATTTATCATCAACAACAGATACTTGTTCTTGATTGTCACATGATTTAATTTTTGATAGTCGATGCACCATCTTAGAGAACCATCTTTTTTCTTAGCAAACAACATTGATGTTCCCCACGGTGATGCATTATGATAAGTGTTCAATTCTATACATTTGAACCCTCTTTACTGCATATGTTAGTCCCGTTTCTAAGTTTACCAAGATATGTTTACGATATTTTTGTGCTTTTGATGTATTGCAGGTCTTGTAGTGAAAGGAGCAAAAATTTGAGGCTTTTTGCAGCTGAAGAGAAAAGTCAGAATTGCAGCCAAGGCATCTCGATCAATCGAGATGTTGATCTCGATCAATCGAGATCTCGATTGATCGAGATTCTGCAGAGCCACTTTCCCACTTGCTCACCTGCTCTCCCACTTGCAACAAAATCCCTCTTTTTGCACGACTTAGAGGGATTGTCTAACTTGAACAAGACCCTTGGGGACCTTCTTGATATAATGAATATATATAATGATATATATATATATATATATGGTGGGCCCCAAGGTTGAAAAAGGAGGCCATAAAGCACAAAAAGAGGCCATTTCTCAAGGAGCTCTCACACACATCATACACACAAGGAGAGACATTCGGGAGAGAAGAAGAAGGAGCTGAACCAGGCCTTGAAGGTCCATTTTCTTCATCAATGGAAGAGTGCAAGGCAGCCATGAGCAACTAACTTCTCTACTAGGGTGTTGGTGAAACCCCTAGTCATGTAAATTTGTTCATTTTTGTAGCATTTTGGGATTTGTAATTAAATGTTGATTATCTAGTCTAGTGACAATGTACACTTATACATTTTTCTTATATATTCATTTGATGTGGAGTTTATTATTGTCTTAGAGTAGATTTTGTCATTTGAAAGCACAACATTTACATATTCCATAAGAAATGCAAATGATGACTAGGTAATGGTACTTGAAATGAATGTGTAGTGCTTGCTTGTATAAACCATGCCAAGATAAGGTAGTTTGGATGCATGTAGGTTCACTTAGAGAGTAGGGTAATTAGGTAGTTAGTTAGGTTGAAGAGCTATGCTTGTTGAAGATGGATTATGATAGGTTGGCACACACATTAATCTTTTGATATGTCATTGAGGTCACAAGCCTAATGACATTGTTAGGCATTAAATTTATGAATCCCATGCTTGCTACACTTTTGAACATGTGAATGGCTAGTGGTGGAAACCACCCCTAATTCTCTCTCCCAACCTTTACTCTTTAAATTTATTGTCATTACATTCATGCAATAGTTTTATAACCAAAACTCAAAAATCTTGTTTTTAGGATTAAAGTGGAAGTAATCTTTCTTTAAGACAGTTATGAATAGTCCTCGTGGGATCGATACCCTCTATATAGAACCGTATCTACAAAGATTCGTGCTCTTGCGAGTGGTTAAATTATATTTTGATAAAAGGAGCAAAATAAGCTTACAATATAATTCAAGTTCCGACCACATCACATTAGGCTTTATGAAGCCTTTAACTTTCAAATCATTCAACTATTTCTTTAATTCCACCAACTCCATTGGTGCCATTCGATACGGTGCCATGAAAATGGGTGTTGTACTGGGTATAAGATCAATGAAAAACTCTACCTCTCTTTTGGGAGGTAAATCTATCAAATCTTCCAGAAAGTCATTCAAGAAATTACAGATAACCGCCAAATATATCTCCCTCAGAACCTCCCCTTCCTCTGCCAAAAGACTAGCCCGGAAGAAACTATGACGCTCTTGAGCATTAAGGCTATAAATCGAGTAATATGGGAATCACTCCAATCTCCTATAAAGCAAAATCAATCATCTCTGGGCGTAAAAATCATTACTCGCCCTCTAAAACAATCAATTATGGCTTGGAACTCTGACAACCAATCCATCCTAAGAATGATATCAAAACTACTCATCTCAAAAAGGATAAAATCAAATTCAAGTGTTCGCCCGGCTATCTCAATACCACATCCCCAACACACACTGTCAAGAATCACAGTACCACCCACTGGTGTATAAAAACAAATGACTCTACCTAACAGATTAACCTCTAGCCCCAATGGTCGTGCAAATGATGTAGCAATGAATGAATATAATGCACCCAAATTAACTAATACACGAGCCCAAGAGCTATACATTAGAAATATACCTTAGACCACTAAAGGTCCAACTGAAGATTCTGTTGGAGTCGTAACATATACCCTACCCTGTTGTGTCAACACACTAGGGGTAAACCCCCTCACTAGTCATGCACTCTGAGCAGCTAAAACTGGCTGTGGTGCAGGTAATGTTCTAAAGCCTGACTGTGCAGTCATAGTTTGAGCTAGACTCTATTGTGAATCCTGACCACCCTTGGCACCTCCACCTTGTTGTGGACAATGCCTCACCATATGTCCAGTCTAACTATAACCAAAACAACCTCCAGTGTTAGGCTAACTCGTAGCTTGCCTCATAAGACAGTCTGTCTTGTAGTGTCATGGCTGCTTACATTTGTAGCATATCACTTCTACCCTTACAGATCCCAAGGGCATAGGACTCGTAGGTGCAAAACGTCTCATAGGCTACCCCACTGATCCCACTGACTATGAAGGAACACTCCGAGGTAATAGTCAAACTCGTGTTCTGCCTCTAGGCATCTCATTTCTCATGCCTATCTTTTACCTCAGCCTCTACCATCAAAACCTTCCTCACCTCCTCAGTATACACTTTCAATTCCAAAATTGCCACTATGGGCTTAATAGAATGATGAATGTCGTCAACAAACCTCCATGTTTTCTCCTCTTTGTCTATCACCACTTCAGGAGTGAAGTGTGAAGTAAAATTGAACTTGTTCTCATACTCTGTTACAGTTATGTTATCATGCCTCAACTCATCAAACTATTTCCTCAATGGCCTCCTCTTTGGCATATGAAAGTACTTCTCAAGAAAGAGAGTTTTAAACTTTTCCCACATCATGACATCCACATCGAGTCTATCAAAAACTGTTTGCCACCATATCTCAGCACTTCCAGAAAAAAGATACGTAACCAAAATCACCTTAGTTCTATTATCAGGTGCTGCCATCACCTTTTGATACTTTTCCACTTGTTCCACCCAATTTACGGCCACCAAACTGAACTACCCTCAAAAGTAGGAGGCAAAGACTTCGTAATGTGTTTGAATCGCCTCTCCAATTTAGTTTCTTTCAGTTGGGCAACTGGTTATTGCACCTCTATAGTAGCCATCCTCATAAAGTCCCTTAGGGTCATGGTCATATCTGTGACCAATGGTTCCCCTCATGAATCTCATCCTCAAACACTACTCTAGCTCACCTAAGAGGCATAGTGTTATATAGCCAAGAGATAGATCAATAACACCTATTGATAAAATAAAATTAAATTAAAGAGAGAAATTAAACAAAAAGAATAGAAGAATATAACGTGGTTCGACCACTACGGCCTACATCTAAGGCACACAAAGCCCAAAGAGCTACATTACTTTTATTGTACTCTCTCTTAGTTTTGTTTACAGTGACTACCTCTATTTATAGGTAAAAGAATACGCGTGCTAAAATTCCTAAAATCAATGCCATAAATCACTCTTATCAATCTTCTATCAAGGCTTAAATCACTCTAATAATATATTCTCCAACAACCCCCCTATCAAGTTGGTACACGGAGATTTTCACTCAAGTGTCCAACTTGAAATTAAATACAAAGTTTTGAGGCATCCGAGTTGAGTTGATCTGGAGATCCGAGATGAGTTGATCTGAAGATCTAAGACGAGTTGATCCTAAGATCCGAGACAAGTTAATCCAAAAATTCAAGATGAATCTAGGGTATGATAACCTGCTTTGATACAAAATTAATAAAATAAATTAAAATTAAAGAGAGAAATTAAACAAGAAGAATAGAATAATATAATGTGCTTCAACCACAATGGCCTCTATCCACGACACACAAATCCCAAACGGTTACATCACTTTTATTGTATTCTCTCTTATCTTTGTTTACAATGACCACCTCTATTTATAGGTGAAAGAATACATGTGATAAACATAAACAATATATTAATGGAAGATTTCTAAAATCAATCCCATAAATCACTCTTATCAATCTTCTATCAAGGCTTAAATCACTCTAATAATATATTGTGAGGACCCAAATTTTTTTTCAAATTATAATTACGGGTCGGTGACTTTTAAACATGATTAGTCACTTAATGACGTGCTTAGTAGATTTAAATAATCCTTTTATGTTTTCGGTTATGGGTGTGGGATCGGAATGGATTCAGGTAAACCAGGAGCTAACTACGGACACTTGAGAGTGGCATAGGGGTGTGGATGTAAGTTTAAGGGCATAAGTGAAGTTTTAAAAAGTGAGAAAATGCTAGTTTGCGAATAAGCGCAAAAGGCCCATAACAATGAGCAAAAAGATGAGAGATTGAGGGTTTAGTTGCAAAGTGGAATATATAAATTATATATATATGATATGTATGTGTAGTAAGAGAGAAAAAATCAAATTTTTTGGGGCTTTCTCTCTCTCTTGGCTGGATCTCACTCTCTCTCTCTACAAGTTTCTCTTCTCTCATTCTCTCTAAGTTTTGAGGGCATAGAAGTGAGATTTGAGGGTGGAGTCAAGAATTAAAGTTGCTCCCCTCACTCTCCTCTTCGATTTGATTGGTGGAAAGTTACCATTGTAGGAGTTTGAAGCTTGGTGAAAATTGAGTCTTCAACAACCAAGCTTGAATTTTGAGGTAAGGGTATCTCTTCTTCCCTAAGTGTCAATTCTATAGGTTGAATTGTGGGTTTCTTGAGGGGTTAACATGCTAGGTAAAGTTAAGAGGTTGGGTTTCCCTCTTCTTGTTACACTTGTTATGTGATTGCATGTTAAAGAGGTGATTTATGTGTATTACATGTTATAAAGTTGATATATGTATGACATGTATGAGGTTTATGGTAAATGCTATGTGAAAAGTATGATTTGGTATTTCTTGAGCATGTAATTTGATGCCAATGTGTAGAGCCTTGTAAATGTATGATAAATTTCATTATTTGGTGATGTTTGTGGTGTTAACATCATCCATAAACATGTTGCATACATGGTGTTTGATAAAATATCCCAAAGAGGGTTTTTCTTTGAATATGTGACGTGGGGATTCAGAGTATGCCCACCCATGTCTCTTTTTTTGGAGTTTTGAAAAATCATGAACTATTTGTGTGTGTGTAAACATGCATTGCTTGAAAGCATTCATTTGAGAATGTTGCTCATGTGTTGAATATGCTATATATGTCTAATTGCTCTAGCATATGCCATGTAGCCGATAGGGATGCTATGACTTGCATTCATGTAGGTCGGCATCGAATTGGCGCTTAGGTGGGGTTAGGGTATCTCTACTGAGCTGCAGTGGTGCTCACCCCGCTCCCCCCAACAGTTTTCAGGTTGTGCACTAAGATTGGATGAAAAAGGGACTTCATAATCACTTGTGGAGGTTTTGGAATTTAATTGTAGCATGGTTATCATTTGGATAAATTTTGAAGGTTTATGTTTAAACCATGTGATGGTAGCTATCCACGCCGGCTTGTGGCATGTGGATTGGATGGAAAGCATTGTAATTATGTTTTAAGTATGTTGGTATGTTTTAGTTCCTATGTAATGACTATATATTGGTTACATGTGACTTTTGGTGTATGAATGGAAGGATGTGGTTTGGACTCCCATTATGTATCACCTTGTGGGAATGGAATGAATGATGAAATTTTTGAGTTTTTATGTATGATATTGAGAGAATAAGTGTTGGAGATTAGGTTTGTGAATTCTTACCATGCTATGAACACTATAAATCAATTATGATTGTTTTGATTTCAAGGATAAGGTAGCTTTGAAGCAAACTTGAGAGGTTCATGAATTTTGATCATATTTTAAGTTTGATCATGATTTGGTATGGTGGTGTAGTGTATTGGGCTTGAAAAATTAGGTTTTGAGGCATTTTTGGACTTTCGGTAGAGTGCCCCCTACATCGGTCGACCGAAAGTAGGAGATCCCGAGAATTCGAATAGCTGGGAACAAGTTTTGGTCAACTGGATGGAGTTTCATTTGACTGAAAGTCTCCTTTCGGTCGACCGAAACTACCCATCAGCCGACTGAAGGAAACCTGGGCAGCTCCATTTGCATCCGAACTTCAAACGGGTGAAATTTCTTCGTTCTAGATCGAAATTGAGTGCTGATTTTTTTGAAATTGAGTATTTTTAAATCATCTATCCAATCGGGTAGGTTTCAGCCTCAAGTTCTGTTCACACAAGTTCACATCTGTGAAAATATGTAGGCCACAACTAGTTGGCTATACAACTGAGGCATGGTTTGGGGGCCATGGTGGTTGATTAAGGTTATATGATGCATATTTATATGCAAGGTTAGAATTAAGCTTCCATGGTAATTAAGGAGTAATAGGAGGGTTCATTGGAATTAATGGAAGGGTTCACCCTTGGTTTTCGGGAGTCAGAAATCGGGGTGTGACAGTATGGTATCAAAGCTTGATACTATCGCATGAGTGTGGTTAAGGTCGTTCACGGGGTTGAGTGAATGGGTTCACACTCGGGATTTGGGTCAGTCTGAGGCGTGACATATATTCTCCAACACAACCAAATATCTCTTGTTACTCACTAGACATAATGTACATAACACAAAAACATGTCATCGTATATTCATGTCATCACATAAACACGTAATATATAAACATGTTATCAAATAGGCACATAACATATAAACATGTTATCCAATAAACACATAACATGTTATCACATAATACGTAATACATAAATATGTTATTAAATAAACACATAATATAAAAACATGTTATCAAACAAACACATAACATGCTATTATATAACACGTGTCATGCGCATATGAATTCCTAACTCAACTATGTTAAGTCTACTCGTCCTCCTTAGGTTTTCAAATTTAGAGGTTATAACCACTCTGAATCCTTACATGATTCGATCTTTCTCTAGGTATGTAAACCTAGCTAGCTTTAAGAACAAGCTATCAATCGACACACCATTTTCCCCTTAACCTTCGTCCTTAGGTTTTCGAACCTAGGAACTCTGATACCAAGCTGTCACGCTTCAAAATCTTATGCCCAAAATGTGTCATGACACATGATAAATCCTCTTTCCTTGTCCGGCTGGTTCACCGATTCTATAAGTTTTGTTTAGAATCCTATCCAAATATCATATCATCATTCATCAAAACAACTAACATGAAATCTCAAAAATATTTTTTAAAATAAAAAATACTCTCATTGGATAAATTTTAAAACACAGAGAATCGTATATATTTTTGTCTAACCACAGGGTAACATAATGTTCCGCTTGGTTAGATGTAATAATGTAAACCTTGGTATGTTATTTTGAGGGTGTAAAATATGTTTTTCTACCTTCTTAGGAACTATCCAATCTTCAATTTTTTTGCAATCTCAAGGAAAAGTAATGCTGTCGTCAACCATATGTAAGTAGAATACCATTGAAAAGCATCATTCAAAAAAGCAAATGTTCAATAACAAAGGCAATCATAACTTGATGTAAAACTACACCAAAACAGAAAAACTGTTGACCCTGCACTTGCACATGATGAAATAGTTATATAGCCAAAAACCCACAATGTGAAATTACTACGCCATGATTTTATGCAATATTTAACCATGATTCGCATAAAAACTATATAGTGCAAAAAATAATTGACAAGGTTGCACAATATTCTAGAACCAATGATACATCCCCATGCAGATACGAGTCATATGACCCACCATTTAACCATAAATGCCACAGTATCAACTCCAAGAATATTAAAATAAAATATAATAAGAAATAACAGAATCAGATGAAAATTATATATCTAAAACTAAATTCAACATTAAAATCATATATCTATTCCAGTTATCCATTGCAACCAAAAACATTACAGATAAAGTGTCAAAGGGAGCATAAGCAACTCCCTCAAGCACATCCAAGTTTTCTCTAAATTATTAACTTCAAATAACTTAAACCCTTTCATGATTTGGCAGATATAAACTATAATGGTAGTAGATCAAAATCCAAAACTAATAATATAAAGCCACCAAAAATGTTTTTACTAAAAATTTAAGCCTCAATGAACTTCTTCAGGTTCTTCAGCCACATCAAGTCTTCTTTGTTGTCTTTGTTGATCATGTACTCATGCAAGAAATTGGTTGTGCTAGGCTTAATTCCCCTTATCTCTAGATACTTGTGGAAGGCCTTTTGCATATTCTCATTCAAATCCCCAAGTAAAAGAACAAAATTAAAAGGAAAAAGAAAAGAAGACATAACATATTAGTAAAAAAATATTTTAGAACTATTCAGAATAAGTATTAAGAAATAAACCATGACTATAAGACTCACAAGAAGTCAGGCCCCTCATAGGCAATTTCATCTTCAGAATTTTCTAGATCTTTTATGGACCAACTATCTATTGAAATCTCATCTGCGAAAGCAGTACAACCAAACTCCAAACAGGGTCCACCCTTCTTCAAGACACTTACAACAAGTGGGAGGCTAGACTGACTGCCCTTCTCATCATCGTCGTCATCATTATCGTCATCACCCTCACTTGTAACAAGATCAGACATGTGAACTTCGACTTTGATACTTTCACCCTGATACTCTCTAGTAAGTGATATAGTTTGTTGGCCAGGGTTATCCTGGATTTTGAAAGGGAAGTCCTCTGGGTTCTCTTCAGCCTACAAATGAGCAACAACCATCAACTTGCTAAAGCAATGAAATCATATTTTTTTGACACTCAATGCAATATTTTTATATAATATCTAAAGTAGTAACTAAGTGAATCAAATCTTTGAGCAAATTGGGCTAATAACTGTATCTATTTCAATGTAGCCATGCAGAAAAATTTCTTTCTACATCCAAACAACATCAATCGCAAGCACAGAGCACCTCAAAAGGGGAGCGCTCCTGAGGAGCAGATTAAGTTCAATATCGTTTTAAGTTAAATTAATGATTCATTAGTCTGAGCCCTCAAGATCTTTCAATTTTGAAATCAAATAGTCAATGATTGCAAATATGTATGTAGGCATATATACTTGTCTTGAAATCCCAACTTTACTTATATATGTTCCTCATTGAAACTATGCTTATTGAAAAGTGCTTACCCATAAGGCCATATCTAATTTAGTTTTAGCTGAACACAACACATGTTGGAAGACTAAACCAAATTTATGGAAGACTTCAAGAATATGTGGAGAATGTAAAGCAACTTGTTCGAGAATGAAAATACTAGTATTGGAAATAATGTTTAATTTATTTTCTTGTAATTTGTGTGATTCTAGATTTCTCTATTGCTACCTATATATACATGTTGTTGAATCATTTTGTAATCAAGAAGTGAGGAAAAATAAAATATTATAATTTGAGAGTGTTTATATAAATGTTTTCAGTCTCCTTCAAAATGAGTGCTTTTCCTACAAATTGGTATCAGAGCCATTTTTGTCACGCCCCGAAATCTGGATCGCCAAGACTCCCCAATACCGACCCAAATCTCGAGTGTGAACCCATTCACTTAACTGCATGAACTATTTCAACACTAATTCCACCTTGATATCAAGCTCTGATACCATGTTGTCACACCCCAATTCCCAACTCTCGGGAACTGAGGGTAAACAGTAGATGAACAACCCGGTTTATGTCCATAAATTGTTACACAATCCGAAACCTAACAACCTCCAACAATACTTAATTTTAAAAAAACCACACTCAATTTTGATTTAAAATGAAGAAGTTATGCGCGTTTGAAGTTTGGGGCAGTTTCAAGGTATGTTGTGAAAAGTGACTTCGATCCATCAAAGTGATGAGTTCAATGCATCGAACCTTCGATGCATTGAAGTGAAGAGTTCGATGTATCAAACAAGTATCATCCAAAAATAGCTCTTGGGACTTTTACATTTCCAAAATCCTGCAGGTTTTTTCGATGCATCGAACTGAGAACTTCAATGCATCGAACTGGATGCTTCGATGCATCGAACTGCCCAAACGCTGAAACTTTGCAAATGGTCATTTTTGACCTTCTAGGCCATTTCTACCAACATAATTCATCCCAACAACCTCCAAATCATAAAAGAAAGGAGTGTACATCATTCACAAGTCCTAGATCATGCTCATATCCCAAATCATACACGAATATGAATCATTCTCCCTTAAAAACATACATCAGTCATATTGAAAACATCCATCAATTTCATTAACTCATCAAATGAAACCAAATGCTCCCAACAAGCATTACATGAATAAATTCATTGTCATATCATATATAACAAGGTTATAACCCCAAGCATACACAAAAGTTACATTTGTCCAAAATATAACTATAACTCAAAAAGGAAGATCTTATGCCACAAGCCGGCATGGATAGCTCCAAAATATACATTATCTCAAAAAGTATCAAAATATTACAAGAGTTCCACTTGGACACTCAAGTCCCATCTGTCATCGACACCTTATCTGTAAAAGAGTTTAGAATATAGGGGTGAGCACCACTGTGGCTCAGTAGAGATACCCTAACCCACCTAAGTGCCAACTTGACATGACCCACATGAATGCATGTCACCACATTGCATGCATCATTCAACATGCATCATATTTGTTCACAACAAATGCATATATATAAGAATGCATTAAACACATAGCATGTTTCACAATTCAAATTAAAGCATTAATCATATGCTTGTCTCTCTCCCGAACTCAACCCGATACCCTAACATGATTCTTGACCAAATCATGTAACCGAGACACTTCCCACATTATTCTAACTCCACCACCGAGTATTTACCTACTCCAAGGTGGGTAGACCACCGTCACCAAGTATTTACCTACTCCGAGATGACTTGGCCCCTTTTCTTTTTCTAGGTTTTCACCGAGTATTTACCTACTCCAAGATGAACAAACCACAATCACCGAGTATTTACCTACTCTAAAGTGATTGGGCAACTTTTTGGAATCCCCACCGAGTATTTGCCTACTTCAAAGTGATTGGGCAACTTTTTGGAACCCCCACCGAGTATTTACCTACTCCAAGGTGGTTAGACCTTGATCACCGAGAATTTACTTCCTCCAAGGTGACTTAACCACTCCAACACCCTCACCAAGTATTGACCTACTCTAGGCAATTCGACCACTTTCCCCGTTTCCTTACAACGGCCCCAAATAGGCATTTCAAACATATAAATACCGAGCATTTAAGTTTCATGTTTTGCAACACATAAGCTAGTTATATAGGAACATAACATGCACTTCATCTCTACAAAGCCACACATATATTTACCTATACATGTGAAACCTAGCATATCATACATATATGCACATAAATCCACTTAAGCACAATTTGGTGATGCTTCACCAATGCACATGTTTTCTATAAAAAGATAATATGCATTTGACTCATAGGACCACACATAACACATACATGTCACACATTTGTACATAATTACACATGTACATCACATTAAGCACATAAACATATATATTCTCATTCTCCCACATTTTTATGCATTTATCCCTCACATCATGCATAGTAGGAGATACACATCTATTGCATAGAAGAGAATCAAGAGAAGAAGAAAAACACCTTATACCACCCCTCTTACATGTCTAAAACATGCAATACACACCCTTAGCTCTCACCGCTTCACTCGAAACCCTAGAATCGACAAGTAAATGAGAAAGAGAACCCTTACCTCAAAAATGAAAGCCTTCCAAGCATTTCTCAAAATTCTAGTAATGTCAACCTTGCCAAAACGTGACTTTGATCGGTTCAAAGGGAAGCCCTAGCCGTCCCCTACATATCTCCCTCCTTCAGCGAGTCTTGAATCAAAACCGAATGGTTCTGAAATGTAGAGAGAAGAGAGAGCTATGAAGATGGAGAGTTTTAGAGTGAGAAAGAGGCGTGAGATATGAAATATCTCTGCAGGTTTGATCTTTTAAGGTCCCTATGTCGCGAAAAGACCAAAATACCCCTGGGCCACTTAATGCACCATCCCGGACTCCATTTTCAATTTCAAAACCTCCTACTGCCTCGAAATCACATCCACTACTCTCTAAACATTTCATCTAAGTCATTCCCAAAAATAAATATTTTCGAAAATTTTTCGGATTCCTAGGCCCACTTGAGTCGAAAACCGGGCTTCGGTTTGACCAAAAAGTCAAACTTCTCCAAATCTCCCAAAAACTTTCAAAACCCCTTAAAACACTTTCCAAACATGTTCCCCACACTCAAAACATGTTAAGCACCACTCAAAATGCATTTATGGCAACTATTATGCGAAAAATACAAAACCGGCCAAATTTGGTCACGGTCGCTACAATTTTTATCAAAGAAGATTGTAGAAACTTTTCTACAAAATTCATGAAATTCAAGCTTCCAAAATTTTTGTCTTCAAAGAAATTTGTGGAAGGACTCCCTAAAATTGAAAGCATAGATGAAATTTGTGAAGATTGCATGCTCGAAAAACAACATAGAGATCCATTTCCCTCTCGATCCTTGTGGTGAGCTAAGAATTCGTTGGAACTTGTTTAGATGGATTTATGTGGTCCATTGCCAATCCAATCTCTTGGAGGTAGTAGATATTTTTTCTATTTATTGATGAGTTCACTAGAAAAAATTGGGTATATTTTCTGAAGGAAAAATCTGAAAATTTTCAAGTTTTCAAAGATTTTAAAACCCAAGTTGAAAAATTTTTGGGCTTTCAAATCAAAACATTAAAAAGTGATCAAGGGCATGAATATCTCTCTACTGAATTTGAAAATTTGTATAGAGAGATTGGCATAAGGCGTGAATTGATGGTTAGACGCATACCACAACAAAATGGTGTGAGTGAAAGAAAAAACTGAACGATCATGGAAATGGCAAGATGCATGCTTAAAAGGAAAAAATTACCATCTGTGTTTTTGGTGGAAGCAGTCTCTTCTGTTATTTATTTGATTAATAAATCTCCCACAAAAATATTAAAGAATTGTACACCTCATGAGGCATGGTATGGAAGAAAGCTTAGTGTTCACCATCTGAGAATTTTTGGAAGTGTTGCTTATGCACATATTCTAGATGTAATGAGAAATGAGCTGGATGACAAAGCCGAAAAATGCATTTTCATTGGGTAAAGTGAAAGGTCCAAAGCCTATAAACTATACATTCCAGAAACAAAGAAAATTGTGATTAGTAGAGATGTAAAATTTGATGAAAAATCTTCTTTTATTGATTCAAATATAACCATTCTTGATGAAGAAAATGATTCATGTGTAGAAATTGATTATTTTTCTTCCCCAACTCCTTCATTAAGTGAAGTATCCTCTCAATTCACTCCATCTTCAAATGGAAGGAAGACAAGAAGCTTGCAAGAGATTTATGAATCCTCCAACCAAGTTGATCAAGACAACACTATTTATTTTGCTTTCTTTGCTAGGGAAGATCTAATTTCTTGAAGAGGCAAGCAAAAAGGAAAAGTGGAAGAAAGCTATGAATGAAGAAATCTAAGCTATTGAACAGAATGGTACATTGGAGTTGGCTGATTTACCACCAAACAAAAGTCTTATTGAAGTGAAATAGGTCTTCAAGACAAAGGTGAATCCCAATAGCTCAATCAACAAACACAAAGCAAGGCTTGTCCATGAAGGAATTATTCAAGTTGAATATTGCAAGACGGATGATCAATTGGCAGATTTATTCACAAAGCCTCTTGGTGGAAATAATTTGGAGAGAAACCTTGCAAGATTTGGAATGAAAAGTAAATTTGGTTTATGGGAGGCATTGTTGGAAGACTAAACAATTGTTGGAAGACTAACCAAATTTATGAAATACTTCTAGAATGTGTGGAGAATGTAAAGCAACTTGTTAGAGAATGAAAGAACTAGTATTGGAAATAATGTTTAATTTATTATCTTGTAATTTGTGTGATTCTAGATTTCTCTATTGCTACCTATAAATACATGTTGTTGAATCATTTTATAATGAAGAAGTGAGGAAAAATAACATATCAAAATTGGAGTGTTTCTATAAAAGTTTGTAGTCTCCTTCTTCAAATTGAGTGCCTTTCCTACAACACATCGCTCATTTTAAATCCAAATCAAACACATGCTCACAAGTAATTCTCAAGAAACGATACCATTAGAGAAAAAAAAATCACATAATTTTGTTCCTAGCTAAAAGATAATAATGAGTTATCTTGCAGCAAATAAAACCAAAACAACTATTCTATAAACTACAAAGCCTTAAAAAAGTTATTTCAATCGATAACTTTGATATTTAAATTTCCAAGAGAGGCATAGTGCTATATATCAATAACAACCAAATATCTCTTGTTACTCACTCTACATAATGTACACAACACAAAAACATGTCATTGTATACACATGTAATTGCATAAACATGTAATACATAAACATGTTATCAAATAGGCAAATAACATATAAACATGTTATCCATAGACACATAACATGCTATCACATATCACGAAATACATAAACAGGGTATCAAATAAACATATAACATATAAACTTGTTATCAAACAAACACATAACATGGTATCATATAACACGTGCCATACGTGTATGAATTCCTAACTCAACTATGTTAATTCTACCCGTCGTCCTTAGGTTTTCAAACCTAGAGGTTATAACCATTCCAAATTCATACACGATTTGACCTTTCCCTAGGTATGTAAACCTAGCTAGCTCTAACAACAAGCTATCAATTAACACATTGTTTGCCATTTACTCTTCGTCTTTAGGTATTCGAACCTATGAGCTCTGATACCAATCTATCATGTCCCAAAATTTGATGCCCAAAATGTGTAGTGACACACAATAAAATTCTTTTGCTTTGTTCATCTGGTTTACTAGTTCTATCATTTTTGTTTAGAATCCTATCCAAATTTTATCCTTATCCATCTGGTTTACCGGTTCTATCAGTTTTGTTTAGAATCCTATCCAAATTTCATATCATCATTAATCCAAACAATTAATATGAAACTCATTAATATATTTTAATATAAAAATTACTCTCACAGGATCATTTTTTAAAACAAAGAGAACCATGTATATTTTTGTCTAACCACAGTGCAACATAATGTTCCGCTTGGTTAGATGTAATCATATAAACCTTGGTATGTCATTTTGGAGCCCGGATTGTCTGCTCTAAGGCACCCTCTGATGTGTCTGCAGTAATAAAATAACATTGTTTTATATGGACTATTTGTGATAGTGATAAATGAGTTTTGGTAAAGTTAACCAAGTAAACAATTCTAATAAAATAATATTATATCTCTTTCCAAAGATACGTAATAAATTACTTCTGCTAAAGCTACCAAATCTAATAAAATAATATTATAACTCTTCCTAACACTAAACAAACCTAATATAATAATGGGTTAAGTGCAAAAAACACCCTTACTATATACAGAATGTGCAAAAAATACCCCTCCAGTTTAGTACGCTCATATAACCCCCCACTAGTTGTCTCTGATGTGCAAATACCCCCCTCCGACATGTTACCGGTCAATTTTTAAATTTGAATACTTTAATTTTTTTCAAAACCCAAGAATACCCTTTTCTAAAGACTAAAATATCCCTTAAGAGCCAACACATCCTCTCTCTCTTTCTCTCTTTCTATATTTTCTCTCTCTTCACAAAAAAGTCTTGAATACATATCAACACATACTTATTTATTAAATCAAATATATATCTAAATTTTGATTAAGCTGATTGGCTAATTTAATCATTTCTGTTCAAGTGGGTTTGTTTGATTTATCTCTCTACATTCTCTCTCTAGATTATCGTTGTCTCTCTCTACATTATCTCTCTTTACATTATCTCTCCCCCTCTACGTCATCTCTCTCTCTACATTATCTCAGTCTCTCTCTCACTCTATATTCTCTCTCTGGCTTTGCATTTAGTCTCTCTCTCTTTCTCTTTCTCACGCTCTATATTTTCTCTCTCTCTCTTTCTCATATTTCTTTGCTCTATTTCCTCTCTTTTTTGCTTTCTTCCATCATTATTTTATCTTGCTCATTTTTTTCTCAATTTTTTTACATCTATGAAATTTGTTTCAATTCCTAGATTGTAATGTATTGGATGATGTAACATTCAATTACTATATATCTGTCATCTTGTTTAAACTATCCAAATATCAAAAAAAATATAGCAAACTAGGTAACACATTTCAATTGACCAAATGCCCTAAAAAAAAATTGAAAACCATTTCAGTATCATCCTGTTTCAATTGACTAAAAGTCCAAAAATACATAGCAAACCAATTCATGGTGATCCTGTTTCAACTGACCAAATGTCCCAAAAAAAAAAAACATTGCCAATCTTTAGTATCATCCTGTTTTAATTGACTAAAAGTCCAAAAATACATAGCAAATCAATTCATGTTGACCCTATTTCAATTGACCAAATATCCAAAACAAAGCATTGAAAACCATTTCAGGAGCATCTTGTTTCAACTGACCAAGTTCCAAAAAACCATAGCAAACCAATTCAGGCAAACATATTCCTCCAAAACTTCATGCACACATTCTGACCATACAAAAACTGATATCGATAATAATTGTCAAACCATGTCATGCAACCATAACATAATATAAACTGTTCAATAACATATATTAACCATACAAAAATTCATATCCATAAGTTACAAATGTCCAAAAACTGACATTGAAAAACCAACACAAACATAACATATGGTTAACAAGCTATATCTTTCCAAAATAGACTGCACACATTCCCAAAAAATCCATAGTGCATTATAAAGCACTAACCAAAAAATCCAAAAAGCTTCAACTTCTGATTCCATTTCCAGCTGTCAAATAACAACTAATTAATTTTGATCTAAAAAAAAAAAAAATTAGCACCCAAACAACAACTTATTAAAATACAAACTCACCTATAGTTAATTTGATTCTTGTGTACCAACTATTGACAGAATATCAATGTCAGCAACTTGAGATTGAGAAATATTTACAACCTGTTTAAACATGATATAATGAAGACTTGGTCATGTCACACATTGAAATTTGTATATAAACAAACCAAATGTAAAACAGATTCATTAGTAAAACAAGGCATGAAAGGTATACCTCTCTTAGTTGACTAGTGATTGTTGCATCATTCACCACTACATCACCTATACCATGTCCACCTCTACTCCTACCTTTACCTCTTCCACCCACACCACCCCTACCTTTAACTCTTCCACCTACATTTAGTCTCACTGCACCTCCCATTTCATCTAAAATTGTACTACCCCTAGGCCCAATTACTTGATCTCCCACACTGCCACCACCTCTGCCACCACTTCCCACACCCATGTCATCACCTCTAACACCCTTTCCCATACCCCTTCCACCACATTCAACACCTCTGCCACCAGTCCTATCATCACCTCTACAAACCTGCAGTCTCATTCTTGGAAGAGGGGGTCTACCTCCCTTGCTTGTAGGTGGTGGTCTAGGGTCTGCTTCATTATTTTTGCAACTTCGTTTGTTGTGGCCCACTTCATACATTTTCCGCATTTAATATGAGCCATATATCTAAAAGCAGGCCTGTCTATTTTTTTCTTTTCATTAGCACCTCTCTTTCTTAACTTTTTTGATCTACGTGGAGGTATCCTAACATGTGGAGAAATCAATAGAACTACTCCTTGTAACTTTTTCAGATTCCTTAGTGAAAGAGGTTTGATGACATGTTCATATGCCTTCATAAACCATTCCTTATGGTAATAAGGATCGACATATTCCTCAGGGTTAAACCTTTTCTTCAAAATGCATGCATGGCACTCTTGTAATTTGCCACTCCTTGCATGAGCATATCCTTTTTGCCAAATCCACTGAGTCATTCATTCCTCCATACTAAACCTCATAAAGCTGCAACCCAGCACCATCCACAACACACCTCTTTGTATATTTCTTGAGTTGTTTTAACTTCTCTTGCACCTTTGGAACAAACAACCCTTCTACAGCTTCCATGTACTCTCTTTTCTCTTGAAACATTTTCATTAACATTCTTATAATTATCTCAAACATGTGGATTATTGATTTCTCCCTTGCCTCTTTGATATATCCATTCCATGACTCACACATATTATTGCTGCATAAATCACACTTTGAGCTTTCTATTAACTTATGCTTGGACCATAGCCTATTAGGTATTTTTCTGACCATGCATATGCTTCACTGTTCAGCCTTTTGATGAAGTCCATTTCCCTCTCAAAATCACCCACAGTGAATGAATGCACTTGCAGCTCCCCACACTCCTTTCCTCAACACAGCACCTGGGTATTTCTTCTTAAATCTAAAATCCACGTTATCCTATGATAGTCACCAAGAACATCCAACAACTCTTCCATGAACCACTTCCAACTTTCTTTAGTTTCAGCTCCAACCACTGCAAGTAGGGGTGGCAATTCGGGTTCGTGGGTCATGTTCGGGTCGTGTCGAGACAAGGGTATTCTGATAAATAGGTCAACCCGAACATAACACGATTACTAATCGTGTCACATAGTTTGAACACGAACACGACATACTTATTAAATGGGTGACATGACACAACCCGTGTAACCCGTTTATAGGTGGGTTGTGTAGCTTGAACACGACACGACCCATTTATTAAACGGGTGACACGAACACGACCTGTGTAACCTGTTGTAAGTGGGTCTTTTATTAAAAAGAGTGTTGTTGTGAAGAATCGAACCTAAGCTATGTACAACTTCTAAGATAGTTAAATGCTTCTACCACTAGTCCGCCAATGACTTTTGTTTACATATGCCACAACAATAATATTTAATTTACAATAATGAAAGTTTGAAACATTAATTAAATTACAATAATATTTTTCCGTCATTTTGAATTTAACAAACAAACATTATTAATTATATTAACTAAGTAATTAAATCAAAAATACAATTTTCATGATCTTGAAATCAAATAAAAATATTAATACCACACAAATAATAAAGCATTTAGAACAAACATTAAGTATATATCTCATTGAATTAACATATTTTTTTAATATATATTAATGTTGAAGTATTATTGACAAAAAATAAAGGAGTGGTCTAAATTATATTACTTTAACTATTATATGTTATACTAGATATCTCGGAATAATAAAGAAAACTTAATTTCATAAAACTAGATATTCATATTAAATGGTTTTAACTCATCAATTATGCTTATTGATTTTTTAGACATTTAACTAATTAATCAGAATTTGAGGAAATATAAGAAAATGGTTTAACTTATATTACTTATAACTGCTATATTTTATACTATATATCTCGAGTAATTATGGCCATCATTCATATATATATATATATCCACCATATATTACCTGCACTCCAATAATCTGATATACATTCACATCTCCTTCTCAAAATTAAATAATAAGGAAGAAAAGAAAATATATTATTCTTTTCAGTAATCATCACTCTTATGGTCAAGTATGACACAATCAAGCCCACATCGATATAACATAAAAAAAAATTTTTGATTATTGTATGAATTTGATAGAGATGAGTTTTCAGTAAATTTTAATTAATTTAGTGAATTTTATTGATTTTTTTGAGACCATTTAGCATAAATAATTATTCATTTATAAATTTCATGTCCATGTCTTTATTAAAAAAATTAGTAGTTGTTTTATTACTAAATGAATCAATGAATACTAATAGATTTAAGAATGAAATAAATGAACATTTATACTATATATAACATATTAGAAGATAATATATATAGAATATACGTAAGCACAAATAGTGTGAAAATATATGTTTACATGTTTTTAACATTCTAAAACAAATTTACAATATTAAACTTCATATTTTTTACATTTTAAAATAAATTAATAAATATTAATGTTAAACTGGTTATACGAGTTAAACGGGTCGATTCAACCCTCATTGACTGACATGACCCAACACGACACGACACGACCCGTCAAATTAAATGGGTTAGGCGGGTTAAGCGGGTTGAACCCGAACCTGACACGCGCGTTTTTTTCGTGTCATAATCGTGTCAACCCGTTTATGACCTGAACCCGTTTAACCCAAACCCAAACCTGCTAACTTCGTGTCAATTTGGAGTCGTGTTGTCGGGTCATGTTGAATTTTGCCACCCCTAACTGCAAGTGCTATTGGATAGAAACTGTTATCTCCATCTCTACCAACAGCACTGAGTAACTGTCCTTTGTAAGGAGTTTCAGAAAACATCCATCAAGGCCAATGAAAGGCCTGCACCCCTCTTCAAAACCCTTCAACATTACATCTAAACTAAAAAAACATCTCTTAAACCTTGTAGATTGGTTGTCAGGTTCCAAATTAGCACTTACTTTAAAGACACTACTAGGATTTGAAGACATAATCAACTCTCCATACTCCCTCAGTTTTTCAAATAGATCCTCATAACTCCTTTCAATAATTTCCAAAGCTTTTCTTTTAGCCCTGGAAGCTTTGGATCTTGTCACCTCTAGGTCCAAGTCATCCTCAATATGACCCTTAAATGTACCAACTTTTCATAGTGGGTCTAATCTAAATTTATGGACATATTTTCTAGCAATTATACTGGATGATGCTTGCTTACTAGTCCCCACTTCAAAACAACTTTCACTGTGCTCAGAATTATATCTCTTGATAAAAAAATTGCCATCCTTACCCAGCCTACTTGCATGTATCCTCCAACCAACCATTAGCACACATAACAGCCACCCCCTTCCCTTCATTCTTTTTTGAAATCAAAATCATATCTATGTTTCATAGAATGATGCCTTAATGTTGTCCTAAATGCTACAGCACATGTAAACTCCATCCCTTTAAATAAACAAATATCCTCCTTCTCTAGATCCCTCTTTAGAACAAACTGGGATGTTCTTTGTAACACAACATCTTCATCTAATGAGCTATGGATACTGCAAAGCTCATCACTAGGAGCATACAGTGAGTCCCTATCAATGTCCTCAAAATCCCTCCATGTTTGACTTATATCATCTTCATTATGTGATTCAGTACCCCTCTCATTTGTTGTTTATATTTCATTAGCTTGTGTCACAGCTTCTTCCCAAAATTCATCATCTAGGACCAACTCTTCATGAACAATTTCAGTACCCCTCTGATTCACAGTTTCAGTACCCCTCTGAATCACACTTGAGCTTCAGCTTCAATCTCATTCACAACATAAAGCTTTATAGAATAAAATCTTGTGTGGTTCGAAAACATCTGCATAATACCCATATCACCTTCAACTTGTTTGAGATATCCATCATTTGTATCCCTATAGAATACTCTACTACCAACATCACAACCAACCATCTCTAACATGTCTTCAAGTTCTAGATAGGAGATTCTATCAGGATCAATTTTCTAAATAAAATGATGAACTCTTCCAATATAATTGTTATCCTCATCAAACCATCTAGAGTGATGCAGCTCAATTGTGTATAAATTATCCATCAACTAATGAATCAAAGCATACATGGTATGTATATCAAAGCAGGACCCATGCTCTATCATGCAATATACATGCCATTTCACATCAAATAACACATGTTAAAAACTTGAATGGTGTAAATAAACATGTTCAACTAATTTATAAATACAAAATCATGCCATGTCACAATAATTTAATGTTAATTGTGCATGCATGCCTATTGCCTAAACATGCCCTTTCACAACAAATAACACAAATTAAACCAACATCACATAATAAAAAATAACAAATGTACATGCACAAATTTTTACATCATACAACAATTATAGAAACAAAATATTGGAGGGACCACAACAAATGTCAACCACATTTCACTATGCATACAAAAAAAAAACCCTTATTGGTGGCCCTAGGTTTCTATTAGTTTACAAGGCAAACCAAAATGCTAACTTTACTGGAAGGACCACAACCAATAAAAAACCCAACTTTGCTTTGCATTTATTCATACAATACAAAGCCCTAAAAGTGGAAAACACCTAGGGTCCACCACTGTCCAGAATTGAATCAATAAACAATGACCAACATGAATGGAAAATTAAACAAACAATTGCAATTCATGACATTCATGCACAAAGAAGAAAAAAGAAGCGTACAAACAAGCTTTAATCTAACGTATGACAACAGAAACAAACAATCACTCACAATAAACCCTAAATAAGAATATATAATCCTAAACAAACAATTACTGACACATACCCAAATATATTATGGAAGATACAAACATAAACACAAGTATACAAAAAGCCCTAAAATTTAGAACAAAAAAATTTACCGATGTTTCAGATAAACCCTAAGAACATAGAATCCTAAACAAACAATCACTAACACATACCCAAATATATTATGAAAAATGCAAACAGAAATACAAGTATACAAAAAGCCTTAAAATTTAGAACAAAAAAATTATCGATGTTTCAGATAAGTCGTTCATTTTAATCTTCAAACCACAGCATTCAAACATCCTAGTCCAATAGCTTGATCGAGCAAAGAGAGAGTGAGCAGGTCGAACAGAGAGAGTTGGAGTGAGGTGGAACAGAAATGAAATTTGTTGTTTATTTATGAAATAAATGTGTTGATTTTAAATAAAATAATTTTTTTTCAATTTCAAAACTTAAATAAATTAAATACGTTAAGAAACATATGAAATATGGTTATTGTGAACTAAATGAGCAATAAATTTTGATATTTTATTTCAATCAAAATAAAGAAACATCAAATTCAATTATTTAATTTTAAAAAATTCTATAAAGAACGCGTATTTCGTTACTTTCTTACATTGAGCCTAATCATACATGTTGTCAGACTATTGTGTTATTATCAAATGATGAGTGAGGTACAAAATTTTATAATTTTTTTTTTGAAAATCATAAATCATCGCTATATATATATATATATATATACTAAATAATTTGAATTTATATAAATATTAACACAAATAATTCAATAATCAATATAACAATTCAGATTTTCATGGCAATCAATTCAATATTTCAGTGCAATTCATTCATGAATAATTTAAACTCTAATACCATTTAATTCACAAAAAAAAATTATATTTTAATTTTTTAAACGTATTCAATTCATTTATGGGTTTAAAAAAGTAAAATTAAAGATTACAAGTTTATTTCAATCAAAATAAAGATAGCTTGTGTTGATTTTCATTTTGAAAGTTTAAATAAATAAATTAAAACCATTGGGGAAAAAATATATGGTGAATTGTGAACTAAATGAATAATTAATTTTTAAATATTTGCTATTATAAATTCTCACCTTGATATTTTTTTTTGAATTTTCTTTGTCTAATATTATATTTGTGGTTTTGGTAAATTAATATTAAGTGTGTTGAATCTCTATAAATTATAAAAATCTGTAAATATATATATAAACCCTATTTCACTCTTCAAGTCCATATATATACTAATGTTTTTTTATAAAAATATACTTGAAATTAAATTAGGCTTTGAAAAGGCTAATGGATTGCATTGAAATCTGATTTTTTTTGTTTATTTACAAGAGCTAATTTTTTCTTAACTTCAAATTTTGTAGAGTTTTTTTCTTACTTATAACTACTAGTATAGAGCATGTGATTAAAAATATCTGAAAATTTTGTGAAAAATTTTAATTGAATTTTTTTCTATGAAGATTTCAAATCACTCATCATATTCATATTTAAATACATGAAAAATCCTACATATTTTTTAGATAAATAATTTTTTTTACTTCAATTATTAAATAACTGAAGAAATTTTATGAAATTGAAAATTTGAATTTTATATCATCAAATTTTTATTGAAATAACATTGTGAACATTTAAATCATTTGAAGCTTTTAAATTTGAAACACTTCATTTATTTTTATAAACCTTTAATGAAATATGATGATTTGTTAATTAAATTAAGAGTAAATTATTAAATTTTCATTTTTTATAAATGATCTCTCTATCATATATAATTTTTAAAATTTCTCTCTCTAATATTAAGTATGTTAAATCTAGATGAATTTTAATATATAAACTCGATTTTATCTTTCTGAGTCTCTATATATATATATAAGTTGTTTATTTAAATTTTGAAAAAGTGAATTTAGTTCATTGAAAATAGAATTGGAGTCATTGAAATGGTGAAATATGCTGTTTATTTAAATAGTAAATGTATAGATTTTAAAATAAATGACTTCTTTTCCAATATGAAAGATTGAATAAAATAAATAACGTCGAAAAAATGAAATATGGTGATTTTTGAATTAAATTTTTCTAACTAAATGTCAATTATGGATATAGGTTCCATCCAATCCGGCCACTAGAGTTGTCCAATCATGGATATAGGTTCTCAAACTCTCAATTCTCCATCTTCCCATCATCAAATCCTAAAATTGACGATTTCATTATAAAATTCAATCAAATTTATGTAGAATCACTCCGAATTTCACTTTAATTGGATTACCTTCACTATCAGATTGAAAAAAAGGCTTATGAAGCATTAATTGGATGGTCCAAATGCTTCTTTTTCGGTCCATCAGCGAAAGTAACCCAATCAAAGTGAAATTATAAGGGATTTTATATAAAATAACTTGAATTTCATGATGGTATCATCAACTTTATGATTTAATGATGGAAAGTTGAAGAATTAAGAGTTAGGGAACTTGTATCCATGATGGAACGACTTCGACGGCCCAAATTCGATCAAAGGGTGAAAGTAGGTCGATTGAGAGGAGAACTTGAGGGTTTTTACATAATATGAACTTAATTTCATCATAGCATGATCAATTTAAGTTTTTGGTGATGGAAAGTTAGAGATTTGACAAATTGAGCCACTAGAGTTGTCCGATTATGGATATAGTTTCTCAAACTCTCAATGCTCCATCTTCCCATCATCAAATCATAAAATTGACGATTCCATCATAAAATTTAATCATCTTTATATATAATCACTCAGAATTTCACTTTGATTGGATTACTTTCACTCTCGGATTGAAAAAAAGGCTTCTAAAGCATTAATCAAAAGGCCCGGATGCCCCTTTTTCGGTCCAACAGTGAAAGTAACCCAATCAAAGTGAAATTATGAGGGATTTTTTTTATATAAAATGACTTAAATTTCATGATGGCATCATAAATTTAATGATTTAATAATGGAAAGATGAAGAATTAAGGGTTATGGAACTTGTATCCATGATCGGGACAACTTCGGCGGCCTGAATTCGATCCAACGGTGAACGTAGGTCGATTGAGAGGAGAACTCGAGGGTTTTTAGATAATATAAAATTAATTTCATCAAAGCATGGTCAATTTGTGCTTTTGGTGATGGGAATACAGAGATTTGACAAATTTGGCCACTAGAGTTGTCCAATCATGGATATAGGTTCCCAATCTCTCAATTTTCCATCTTTCCATCATGAAATTGATGATTCCATCAAAACAATTCAATCAATTATATGTAAAATAACTCAGCCTTTCACTTTGATTGGATTACTTTCACCATCGAATTGAAAAAAAAGGCTTCTGAAGCATTAATCAGACGGCCCGGATGCCCCTTTTTCGATCCAACGGTGAAAGTAATCCAATTAGAGTGAAATTATGAGGGATTTTATATAAAATGACTAGAATTTCATAATTTCATAATATTATGATGGGAAGATGAAGAAGTAAGAGTTAGGCAACTTGTATCCATGATCGAATGACTTCGGCAGCCCGAACTCAATCTAACGGTAAAATAGGTCTATTGAGAGGAGAGCTCGAGGGTTTTTAGATAAGATGAACTTAATTTTATCATAACATGATCAATTTGAGTTTTTGGTGATGGGAAGATAGAGATTTGACAAATTCGGCCACTAAAGTTGTTGGATCATGGATATAGGTTCCCAAACTCTCAATTCTCCATCTTCCCATCATCAAATCATAAAATTGCTGATTCCATCAAAAAATTCAATCAATTGTATGTACAATCACTTAGAATTTCACTTTGATTGAATTATTTTCACCATTGAATTGAAAAAAAGGCTTATGAAGCATTAATCAGACGGTCCGGATGCCCCTTTTTCAGTCCAACGGTGAAAGTAACCCAATTAGAATGAAATTAGGAGGGATTTTATATAAAATGACTTGAATTTCATTATGGTATCATCAATTTTATGATTTAATGACAGGAGTATGAATAATTAAGTGTTAGGAAACCTATATCCATGATCGAACGACTCTGGTGGCCCGAATTCGATTAGGTTGATTAAGAGGAAAACTTGAGAGTTTTTAGGTAAAATAAACTTAATTTTACTGTAGCATCATCAGTTTGAGTGTTTGGTGATGCCAAAATAGAGATTTGACAAATCGAGAATGGACAATGTGAGCCTAAAAGCTCAAATTTTGTGATTTTGCAAAATTGGCTTAATCGAATAGGCTAATTTGAAATCAAATGGTACAATTGAACGAATTATGATTCAAATTAAGGTTTTGAACCACTTGATTGATTTTGATAAGGGATTATGACTTTCCAATGTCAGCCAAAATCAAAATTAGGGTACTAAAATCTCTAATTTAAACCTAATTTGAACTCAATTGTATAATCCAACGGTGATGATGATTTTGAACCTAATTCAAGTTTTCAATGCACTTAATTCAGGAAAAATGACATTTAAATTGAAAATTATCATTTTTTTTACTTAGTTAATTTATTTAAGCTTTTAAATTGAAAAAAAAAATTATTTTATTTACAATAAACATGTTTACTTTCTAAATGAAAAACATATATAACCATTTCAATGACTCCAATTTTATTTTAAGGAAACTAAATCTGCCTTTTCAAGGCTCAACTTAATTTTACAAATATAATTCTAGAAAATATATAGACTTAGAGAAGATAAGACCCAACCAATTATAGAAAAAATTACTAATAAGTCCTACTTTTAAACTCTAAAGAAAAATAAGTCCTATAAAATTTTCGCAAAGACAAGTCCTACTTTTAAGAAATATTTCCAAATAAGTTCAGATTCTATAAATAAATTAAGAATCTTTTTTTAGTATTGCCCTTTATTTATAAATTTTCTTTAGTACTTTCTTTGACTATAATAGAAATTTTCTCTCCACTTCCAATATATTGTAACTAATAGCTATTTAAAAATATATTAATTGTTATCAAAAGTAATAATCTTAAAATATTTAACAAATTATTTCAGATTCACTTTCTATAAATACCAACATGATGTTAAAATACAGTAAAATACTTTTGATGCATTTCATTTATGAATAATAAATTATTTTCATTAGTTTTGAATTTTCAACGTCACACTTCTTTTTTAAAAAATCAAGACTAAAAAAAATCTCTGTAAATTTGAGATAAAATTATCTTAATAAATCAAATATAATGTGCATTTGAAATAAAGTATTTTTTATAAAATTATTTATTTTAAATAATTTTTTTAGCAAAATCGTTTGAAGAAAATTAGTTAAGCAACATACATGATATATAAAAAGGGTAAAAGAAGAATTGTATTAGTTGTAGAACCTTATTGGAAATTTTTATGAAAGTAGGACATCATTGTCCTATGAAACTTTTTTTAGGATTTATTTATCTTTAGAGTGCAAAAGTAGGACTAATCTATGATCTTTCCAAAATTATATGAAAGGGGGCAACCTTGGACAATAAGATCATTTTTTTCAAACTATCATAATAAACAAGGAAAACAAATTTAACATGACTTGATACTTCCATTAATTTACAATTATTCTTGACAAGTTTTCATATTTTGAGAATGTCATAAGATAATTTCTTAAATAATTTTTAAAAATTGACTAATTGAATTTGAGATATATTTATTTTGATTGAAATAAAACTTATAATATTTAAATTTATTTTTTCAAACTCATAAATGAATTGAATACGCTTACAAAATTCTAAAATATTATTTTTTGTGAATTAAATGGTATTAGAGTGTAAAATTATTTATGAATGAATTGCGATAAAACATTGAATTGATTGCGTTGAAAATCTGAATTGTTATATTGATTATTGATTTACTAATGTTAATGTTTATATAAATTCAAATTATTTAGTATACATAAATATATTTCGTGATGAAGTTTTTGTACCTCACTCATCATATGATAATGAAGATTTGAGATATAATAATCTAACACCGTGCATGATTAAGCTCAATGTAAGAAAGTAACGAAATGCACATTCATTAAAGAATTTTCTAAAATTGACTAATTGAATTTGATGTATCTTTAGGTTGATTGAAATAGAATTTTGGAAAGCAACTCATTTAGTTCACAATTCACCATATTTCTTACTTTTCTCCACGTATTTAATTTATTTAAGTTTTGAAATTGAAAAAGAAGTAATTTTATTTAAAATCAACACATTTACTTCATAAATAAACAACATATTTCGCCATTTCAATGACTTCAATTCTAGTTTCAATTAATTTAATTTGTCTTTTTCAAAACTCAATTTAAAGTGTCAAATATTTTTTAGAAATGATATATGGGTATCTACGTGTGTAAAAAGATAAAGAGAGTTTATATAAATATTTAGAATTTATATAGATTCAACACACTTTATATTAGAGTGAGAATTTATGAAAGTGAAAATATAAAAATTACAATTTATTAATAAAATTATTTTATTACCTTTTTTTTAACCATTTGAAAGAGTTGTAATATTATGTAATAAATTACCTTTTCAGAGGTAGGTATAAACATGTTATCGTATACTAATGTCATGTCATCGCATAAACAAGTAATACATAAACATGTTATCAAATAGGCACATAACATATAAACATGTTATCCAATAAACACATAACATCTTATCACATAATATATAAACATGCTATTAAATAAACACATAACAAATAAACATGCTATCAAACAAACACATAACACGTTATCATATAATACGTGTCATGCACGTATGAATTCCTAACTTAACTATGTTAAGTCTACTCGTCATCCTTAGGTTTTCAAACTTAGAGGTTATAACCATTCCAAATCCATACATGATTTGACCTTTCTCTAGATATATAAACCTAGCTAGATCTAACAACAAGCTATCAATCGACACACTGTTTGCCCCTTACTCTCGTCCTTAGGTTTTCGAACCTAGGAGCTTTGATACCAAGCTATCACACTTCAAAATCCGATGTCCAAAATGTGTAATGACACACGATCAAATCCTCTTTCCTTGTCTTTTTGGTTCACCGATTCTATAAGTTTTGTTTAGAATCCTATCCAAATATCAAATCATCATTCATCAAAACAACTAACATGAAACTCAATAATATATTTTAATATAAAAAATACTCTCATTGAATAATTTTTTAAAACACAAACAACCGTCTATATTTTTGTCTAATCAGGGCAACATAATGTTCCGCTTCGTTAGATGTAATCATGTAAATCTTGGTATGTTATTTTGAGTGTAAAATATGTTTTTCTACCTTCTTGGGAACTTCACACCAACGGGTCCTTTTTCATCCTTTAGCTTGGTAAATAAACAACTATCCGATCTTCAATTTTTTTGGAATCTCAAGAAAAAAGAACCCTGTCCTCAACCATATGCAAGTAGATTACCATTGACAAGCATCATCCAGAAAAGCAAATGTTCAATAATAAAGACAAGCATAAGTTGAAGTAAAACTACACCAAAACAGAAATAGTGTTGACCCCAGATAACACATGTTGAAATAGTTATATAGCCAAAAACCCACAATGTGAAATTACTTCGCTGTGATTTTATGCAATATTTAACCATGATTCGCATAAAAACTATACAATGCAAAAAACAATTGACAAGGTTGCACAAGATTCTAGAACCACTTATACATCCCCAAGCAGATACGAGTCATATGACCCACAATTTAACCATATATGCCACAATATCAACTCCAAGAATATTAGAATAAAATGCGATAATAAAGAACAGAATCAGGTGAAAATCATATATCTAAAACTAAATTCAGCATTAAAATCATATATCTATTCCAGTTATCTATTGCGGCCAAAAACATTACAGATAAAGAGTCAAAGGGAGCATAAGCAACTATCTCAAGCTCATCCAAGCGTTCTCTAAATTATTAACTACAGATAACTTAAACCCTTTCATGATTTGGCATATATAAACTATAATGGCAGTAGATCAAAATCCAAAACTAATAATATAAAGCCACCAAAAATGTTTTTACTGAAAACTTATGCCTCGATGAACTTCTTCAGGTTCCTCAGCCACATCAAGTATTCTCTGCTGTCTTTGTTGATCATGTACTCATGCAAGAAATTGGTTGTGCTGGGCTTAATTCCCCTTATCTCTAGATACTTGTGGAAGGCCTTTTGCAGATTCTCATCCAAATCCCTAAGCAAAGGAACAAAATTAAAAGGAAAAAGAAAAGAAGACATCACATATTAGTGCAAAAATATTTTAGAACTATTCAAAATAAGTATTAAGAAAAAAACCATGACTATGATACTCACGAGAAGTCAGGCCCCTCGTAGGCAATTTGATCTTCAGAATTTTCTGGATCCTTTACGGACAAGCTATCTATTGAAATCTCATCTGCGAGAGCAGTACAACCAAACTCCAAACAGGGTCCACCCTTCTTCGAAACACTTACAACAAGTGGGAGGCTAGACTGACTGCCCTTCTCATCATCGTCGTCATCATTATCATCATCCTCCTCACCTGTAACAAGATCAGGCAGGTGAACTTCGACTTTGATACTTTCACCTTGATACTCTCTGGTAAGTGATATAGTTTGCTGGCCAGGGTTATCCTGGATTTTGAAAGGGAAGTCCTCTGGGGTCTCTTCAGCCTACAAATGAGCAACAACCATCAACTTGCTAAAGCAATGAAATCATGTTTTTTTGAAACACGATGCAATCTTTTTATATAATATCTAAAGTAGTAACTAAGTGAACCAAATCTTTGAGCAAATTGGGCTAATAACTGTATCTATTTCAATGTAGCCATGCAAACAAATTTCTTTCTACATCCAAACAACATCAATCTCAAGCACAGAGCACCTTAACAAATGGATACAGAAAGAACAATGGCACAGGATTTTTTTTTTTTTAATCAAATTTAGAGTACCAAAATACAGTCCACATTTAAATCCGAGTAAAACAATAACAGCTTATAATTTTGTATTCAACAATAGGCATACAAGGTACCAATACATTACTAAATCTCATCTCTCACCAGAAAATGAATTTTAATTCAAATACTAGCAGAGAATCCCGCATCTCAAATTCAAAGTCCACAAAGTTACAAATTTAAGAGCCAGTGAACTAATTTTGCCACTACTATTCATATTCATACTAAATGCCACTATGCAAAGCTGATCCAGCGCAGGTGGATGCTGACATGCTGTGTATGCAGTGTTATAAAAGGCTCTAGGCACACTAAGGCGCTAAAGGTCCTTTGGAGCCTAGGCGCAAGACGCAAGGCGAGGCGCGAGCCTGAGTGAAGTGAGGCGCACAATTGAAAAGTTAAATCACTATAAAAGAATTCATATTTCATAATCAAGGCATTCAAGAACTAAAAAGTGAAACAAAGCAGAAAAAGAACAGCAGGAAGTAGAAGGAAGATAGAGAGAGAGAGGGACAACAAAAGAAAAGAAAAAGAAAAACTGTTTTTTTATTTAAAAAAAAAAAAGCAAGAAATAATTTAGAACAAGATCCAAAGAAGAAGAATACAACGAGAGAGAAGAAGAATACAAAAAGAGAGAGAGAGAGAGAGAGGGACAACAAAAAAGAGAAAGAAAAACTGTTAAAAAAACAATAGGAAATAATTTAGTACAACAAGATAGCATTCAAAGAAAGAAAAAAAAAGAGAGAGAGAAAGTAGACGAAGAGAGAGGAAGAAGAAGAGAATGTGTATCTGATCCTCTCTGCAACTCTCTACGGCGAAGGCTGTCGACATCGTGACGTAGGGTTTTTGGCATCGTGATGTGGGGTTTTGGCATTGTTCATGTCTTGTGATCGTAATGGCTTTCTCTCTTCTTTTCTTTTGAACGAGACAAAAGTCTCCTTGTTGAATTAGGAAAAAGAAAAAAGGAAATAATAAGTCAGGCGCGCCTAGTCGCCCCCGACGGACATGTATAAGGCGCAGCCCAGGCGCGCGCCTAGCGAACATTGCTAAGCCTGGGCTGACAATAGGAGCAATCCTTGCGCCTGTGTGCGCTTGGAGCCTAGGCGTGACTTTAACAACATTGTGCATGAGTTGTGTTCTTATTGTAATTGCTACTAGGTAAGACTAAACATTTATTAATGATCAAAAAAATAAAATGTGCAAACACATTGAGGGTGTAGTCTCTACAATAAAAACAAACAAAGCCCCATGCAGGAACTTTACAAGAACCAGCTAAATCAAGAGTAAGAACACCAGCGACACACACACAACAGCTGCTACACCCTTTGTTTTCTCTTCAAAGAAAAACAGCAAAAACCATCCAACTATGAGCTATATGACATGAAGTTCTTACAGTATTCCGAGTGTTCTATAATGGATTAAGTTCAATACTTTTTTATTTTTTTTGATAAGTAAGATTTTATAAAAGGCGCTCAAAAGGGGAGCGCTCCCAAGGAGCAGATTAAGTTCAATACTGTTTTAAGTTAAATTAATGATTCATTAGTCTGAGCTCTCAAGATCTTTCAATTTTGAAGTCAAATAGTCAATGATTGCAAATGTGTACGCAGGCAAATAATATACTTGTCCTGGAATCCCAACTTTACTTCTACATGTTGCTCATAGAAACTATGCTTCTAGAAAAGTGCTTACCCATAAGGCCATATCTAGTTTAGTTTCAGCTGAACACAACACATCGCTCATTTTAAATCTAAATCAAACACATGCTCGCAAGTAATTCTCAAGAAACGATACCATTAGGGAAAAAAAAATCACATAATTTTGTTCCTAGCTAAAGGATAATAATGAGTAATCTTGCAGCAAATAAAACCAGAAAACCTCTTCTATGAACTAGAAAGCTTTGAAAAAGTTATTTCAATTGATAACTTTGAGATTTAAATTCCCCCAGAAACACCCAAAAAAATAATAATAAATCTTACAACTAGAGACTCAGAAATCAGAACCCATTTAACCGCACACTACTAATTTTTTTTTAAAGACCATTTTGATGCGATAAATAAAGACGAGATATTTCTGGGATAAGGAAGAAAAAATAAGAGAAGAAAACAAACAGTAAATCATTAGACAAGAGAACTAGTTTGACAGACAATGAATTAAAAAAGAAAAAAATGATTAATAACTCCTAAAAGTATTTTGATTAGTATTTCCATTTCCATGGATTCTAAACAGAGAATAAAAGAAAAAATGAACAAGAACTTACCACATCATGCTCATCGTACTCCTGGGCACAATTGATCTCTGATTCGATAACTCGGACAAGAGACTCGTCGGAACTAGACCGCTTAGTGGTCAAAGAATAGTGACGGACTGAGGGAAATGAACTTGGACGGAGCTTCTGAGAGATATCGCTGTGGTTGAAGGCAGAGAATAGAGCAGCACAGTGGTGGTACCTTTGACTTCCGACGACCCGAAGAGCGAGAGGAACAACTGAGTAAGCTGACCTGCGAATGATGGTAGAGAGAGCCATTTGGAATTAGTTGCAGAGAGAGAGAGAGGGAGAGAGAGAGTAGAGAGGGGGGCAGGGAGTGATTGGGGGTTTTCACGACAAAGAGTCGCTTTAGTTTTAGGGGTTTTAGGGTCCGGAACGAGATCCTCTACCGTAGCCGGGTACTACTGTACCAGTACCCGGCTACGGTGTCGTTTAGATTGCTAAGTTACTTTTGTTTATTCTTTCCTCCCTTTTCCTTCGGCAATTCTTCTCCCGTTATAAATATCATCGGCACCCATAAAGTTTGATGTATTAACAAGCAATTATAATTTTATAAATCTTTATCATCAACACCCCTTGTCAGCTCTTCTATGTTTTTAATATGTGAAATGTTTTGATTGTTCTTGATTATTTAAATATATTTTAATATAAAAATATCATAATAGAAAAATGACCACAATATCCTTCATGATAATATGCATTGACAATTAAATTTTTTATTTTAAGTTAAAATTATTATTTATGAAAATAAATAATTATATATAGTTTATATCTATATAACATTTGAGCTTTGATTTTGAATTTCCCCCCAAAAATATTTCATCATCTAACGGTCAAAATTACTTAAAAAAGTCATCTGACGGTTCAAAATATCTATGCCTATCTACGGTCTAAAATTACTCTTATTATCTTCAATCAACGGTCATGATTCACTCCCACTAAAATTCAAATTTAAACATTCTTCTACTCTCTCCCACCTAATTCCAAATTTAAATAATATATATCACCCACTTATAGTCAGCCACATGTGCCTCTCATATAATACCCATCCACCTATCACTCTCTTCATTTTCTCACCAAGCAGTGAGAAGATTCATTGTCTCCAAGCTTCCGGCCACCATTCATGTCCAAATCGGAGCACTGCGGACGCTAATTGATGAAGAGTCAGTGGCGGTGACAAGGTTTTGTTGCCGAGGGAGCTGTTTAAGGCGGCTCCGGCATTGAAGGCAGCGAAGAAGGCGAAGGCGGACTCGGAGTCAGATGCGCCGGAGCCGAACACGTCGGCTGTTGAGGCGGCTGAGGATCGGAGGTGGGATGTTTGTGATTGTGTTTGTTGGGAGTGTGGGTACATGAATCCATTTGTTTGAAACCACTCACCAGTGATGTTTTTATGCAAGAAGTTTGCAAAAAGTGATTTTTTTATTCAATTCGCTTTGGACTTGAATACAATGATTTTTTTTATTTTTCTTTTCCTGTAAATTTGTCCGACTAAATAGGAAATGTTGAAACTTGGGGTTAAACCGTGAAAGCAGAGACCACAGATCACTTGGTTTGCCATTTTCCAGTCACCCAAGCCATCATCTGCGTCTTCTTCACCATGAAGCTATAACCACCAGCCAAGCTCTTGACCATGGACCTCCATTGCACTACTATGCACACCCACTTCAGCCGCAGCCGAGTACCATAGACCAGCCACTACTACCATCTTCCACGGCCAGCCTTCACCACCAATGCCGCTGGACGAACCATACTCATAGCTTCACTGCCGCGCCACCTCCACTGCCGTTAAAGGTCCATGACCGGACATCCAAGCATATTATTTATATTTATGTTTATATTTATATATATAATATATTATTATCAACTGACTAACAAGTACTATTATATTAGTATATATATATAGTGATGGCATAGAAGTCAAAAAGGTTGTGGGAATTCTGAGAGAAATCATGTGTTCAAAACTAAAGCTCTCAAGAATTAGCCAGATTATCACATTGGAGCCCATGTTCCTAGCATACTGCCTCCCTGTACATATACATACTATTGTAAGTTATGACCTATCTATAGGCTTTACACCACTGTGTTATATTACAATTACCAACTACCAACTTTAATGGCACAATTTAATTTAATTTAATAGCCAAAGCACTATTGATTTTGAATTTTGAATATATATAAGGTGTGAAAAATGTGACTCTCAATTTAAATTAGTTGGCTATTAAAGTATGGTTGTGCTTAAGAGTGGACCTGAAATTTCAAACATGGAATAATTATGACATGAATGTTCGATAGGATTTCTGATTTTGGAGGAGTGATTTGAAATTGAAATAAAAAAAAAATAGTTTAAAATTTGAAATATTGTAAATATTTTTATTTTAAATGATTAAATTCATTACTTAATTAGTGAATTTTAAATAGTTAATTGATATAATTTTATCATTAGAGTAGTGAAATATTATTATTATTTTATAATTTTAAATATTATTGATATCTCCAAATTGTAATTCATCTATTTTAATCACGATTTCAAAACAATTTTAATTCAACTTGATTTTAATCTAAATTTTGTTTGCTTTTTATAATGTTAAAATAAAATAATATTGATATAGCTTTGGAACCAAAATTCATTTTCAGTCATTCAAGAGTACACCATCCAAATTTGAATGTCAATACTATTAGTGAATGAGTGTATATATTTTAATTGGCAACTTGATGAAGAAAATATTAAAGATATGGCTTTGGAAAATGAACAATGTTTGGCTTATGGCTACCATGAATTAATGAGGTAATTTAATTTTGTGTTTATTCTAAATTATTATTTTTACTTAATATTAATAATAAAATATACTGTTTGATATATTTTGTAGATTGTTGCACATAATCCCTTTCTGATGGCGAAATACATTAATGATGTTGTCGGTCGTGCTTTTAGGGATTTTGTCGAACTGTAGACGGGGATTGTTAGGGATCGGAGTATATGTATACATACATGTGAATATATGCAGAGAAATTCTCTGTAATATTCTCTCTTTCACTCTGTTATATTTCGTTAAGCTACAATTGAATTTTAATCATTAGTTCAATTGGGTTGCACCATTATTATTTTTTTGTCTTTGATTTGGTGTAAGCTACAATTGGATTTTAATTGTTAGTTCAATTGGGTTGCACCATTATTTTCTTTTGTCTTTGATTTGGTGTATTGCATTTACATATATTATTTACATATTTGAATAAGTCAGAAGGAGAAACATAAGGACACGAAAAAGTAATGACGCGTGGTCAATAGTATTTTGTAACCATTTGTTTATTGACACGTTGATTGTATGAAATCAGTTTTTATTTCAGTCCAATAATTTTTTTTTATAGTGCCGTAGGCACGGGTAATACACTAGTATATATATATATTATAGTATATTGTATATATATAGATAGATAGAGAAAAAGAAAGAGAAATTTAATTTTTTTTCATTTTATGTTAACATTATTATTTATGAATATATATATATATATATATTATAGTATATTGTATATATATAGATAGATAGAGAAAAAGAAAGAGAAATTTACTTACTTTTTTATTTTATGTTAATATTATTATTTATGAAAATAAATAATTATATATAGATTAAATATATTCTAAATGGGGTATTTCGGTCCATTAGATAGTGTTAAATGGATAAATTTAGTATTCAAATGGGTTAGGTTAGAAGTCAAATGGCAATATGGTCATTTCACCGTTTAAAAGTACTTTGATATGGTATACTTTTAGCTAGAGGGGGTGTATGTGATATACGACACAAACCACAGGGGGTGTTAGTGACGAAAATTCTCAAAATTGTAGCGGCGTGTCAATACATCAAACTTCAAGAGTTGTCAGTGATATTTACCTTTATATTAATATAATAAATACTTTTCCTTTTTGCTAACTCTTTCAACATTATATTAAATATAGGGGAAAGCGCAGAAAACACCCCTATGATTTGCATTTTGTGTGAATAACTTCCTCTAAAATCATTTTGTGTATATAAACCCTCATAAGATCACAAAATGTTAGAACTAAACTCCAAAATAGACTAAAATCCTCAGCCTATTAATTAAAATATTAGAATGTAAAAAGACTAAAAAATTTGTCTTTTCTTTCACACTTACATATATATATATATATATATATATATATATATATATTTGAATGAACATACAATGAACAGTACCTAAAAAATGCATATATATTTTTTTTGAAAAAAAAATATTGAATTTTGTATTTTTTAAAAAAAGTGCTGAATTTTTTTTTTAGAAAATAGTGCTAAAATGTTTTGGAAAAAATGTTGGAAGGGATTTTTTTTTTTGAAAAACAATGTTGAAATTTTAGGGGAATGTCATGCCCCAAAATTCGAGCCACCGAAAACCCTTTGGTCTGAACCCGAACTCTGGGTCATGAGGTGTCACGCTTGTTCGATCATTCCCCCATGTCCCTGGACAGCCGTGACATTTACTATTCTATCACCCTTGATTTCGATCCGAACCACTGAGACCAATCATGCAGAAGCCTAATCAGTCCACCTAAGTCTTTACATGAAACATTTGGGTTCTAATATCATGATTTGATCATCTTACACACGTAGAAGCTTATATACATGCACACCATCACATCAATGGGCCTTTCCTAGGTCTACACATACCTAGCCCTAACTTACTAAGCATAAAAGTACTAAGTTCCTTAACCTACCAGTTTCGGTTGGTTGATTAATTCATCAGTCGACTGAGGTCTCTTTTCGATCGATTGAATACCTCTTTTTGGTTAGCTGAAACGATGATCCTAGGACTTTGAATTTTCACAACTCTCGAGTCTAGTTTTCAAAATCAGCTGGTCGGTCAATAGACACCTATCAAGCGACCAAAAGTCCCAAGAACCTAATATATCACAATCTAAGCTTATGCAAAGACACTTGGACATGACCAACTCAATGGAACTTCATAAATCATCATTTTCTCATCCTAAAGCCATTCATATAATAACATCATGAACATGGACATAAACATAGCACAAAAATGAACTCGAGGCATCATTTCCACAATCCTATACGTGTACATAATTGAAGGGTTATCATACATGTATTCAAAATCGAAGTTTTCTATGTATCCTTGGCACATATGCCATCAAACATATTTTCAAAAATATAAAGCATTACATACATAACAAAATTGAATTTATTCCACCTTCTAGACATGCATTCCAAAATAGCTACAAAATGCTCAATAGCTTTTCTATGTTCCAAACAAACTCATGGTTTACACTCATAAAATCGCTAAATTCCATAACTCAACTTCCTATATGATTGGAATTCCAGAGTTATTATTAGCCCATTGGAAAGAGGGTCCAAAAATACTCAATTAAAAAAAAAACCATGCTCGAATCCAAGTTAAAACGAATAAATTATGCCCGATTGAAGTTTGAGCTAATTTTGGGGCTTTCTTGTAATTACAAGGGCGATTTCATCAATTAAATTCTATACACCACGTCAATCACTAAATCAATGCTGAATCATAATTACTCACATACGTTTGTATATGTATGACTCAACTTCTATAACCTATTATGGTCTGTTACACAATGTCCCATAATCATCCAATTTTATCTCAATTGTTCCACCTAGCCCCACATTACGATGCATCGTAATATTGGTTACGATACATCGTATTTACGATGCATCGCTAAAGATGCGTAATAACCTGCGAAATCCACTAGAATCTCACTCAAAACACTCAACCATTTATGATGCATCGTAATTGGGATTACAATATGTCGTAATCACTTAACCTGTTACCCTAACATATCCATCAAGTGATTACAATTGCCATTATTATCCAACTACTTATCCTAACATACAATCAGATAACCATAATTATCATTCTTACACATCTCAAGTATCTATAAAGTGATAATTCATCACAATTTGATTCCAACTCATACACTTGGAACAAAAAGATGATAGTCCTTGCATTCTACACATATACTTCAAAAAAACCATCAATAGCATTAGATACACAACTGAGCCCACAATTATCACAACTCATCTATGACCATAATTGAAAAGTAATATCATCATACACGAGTTCTAATTCATGCAATTGATCAAAATAACATATTCATCCCAACCTTCCCCATCACTACACATAATTTCCACAAATCCTCCTCATTCTCATAAATTACACAATAGAGTCCAAATGTACATTACATTAGCATCACCTACTCAAGTCCATAGTCACTACATGAATTACATGCATATAGTCCAAAAGCATTAGAATTCATCTATGACTACAATAAAAGCATAAGTCAACATGCCACATGCGGACACGGATAACCAAATCTACAATATCTAAAATGAAGCAAAAAGGCTGCAAGAACTCCAATTAATCATTCAAGTCCCATCCGTCATGGGTGCCTTATTTGTAAAAAGTTTAGGGAAAAAGGGGTGAGTATTTCAATAGCTCAGTAGGAATATCCCAACCCACCTAGGTGTCGACTCGACATTTACCTAAATAAATGCATGTCACTACATTACATGTCTCATTCAACTTTTACAAGTTCATTCATAAGCAATGCATATATAAGATTGCATAAAAGACATATGATGCTTTACAATTAACAATGCAAGTAAAAACCATATATAATAGATATATTTATATTTAATTATAAATATATGGAGGTGAAATTATAAAGAAATGGAAATACATATGGTGTCATATACATTTATATAAGTTTATGATCTTATGTGGAAGGGGTGTACATGTATGTTATAGTATGTGTGTGGATACATGTATATTATGTATTCTACATACATATATTTATTATATACGTGATTGGGTATATAGTATTATATAAGTTTATATATTTATAATATGTGGGTGAGAAGGGTTAAAGAGTGAGTGGACCAAAATAAAAGAGGATTTGAACTCAAAATAAAAGAAAAGAGGAAGACCACATAGTGGTCAGCTGATAAAAAAATAAAGAAAAGAAGAAGAAAAGAGAAAGAAAAAATGAGAAAGTAAGAGAGAGAAAGTAGAAGGAGAGAGAGAAGGTGAAGTGGGAGAAAGAAAGAGGAGTTGATTCCAGCGCCGGCGGTGGGGCCTTCGATTTCACGGTGGTGGTGAAGGTCATGGAGGTCATGGTGGTGACTATGGTTTGGGTTTGCTGGGTTCAGTAGCAGGTGAGCTTGGTTTCGGTTGCTCACAATGAACAACTGAAGGTGATTAAAGAGGGTGGTCGGTGATGGGTCTCCAAATGGGTTCTCACAGCTGGGTTTTGGGTGGTTCTGATTGTGTTCGACTGTGAGGAGTTGAGTTGGTAGCTGGTTGTGGAGGGTGAAGATGGCGACTGGTGGTCGGTTGTGAGTCTATTTGTGGTTGAGGCCCTTCTTAGCTTAGGTTAGTTTGCAGCAGAAATTAGTGGTGGATTTGGTGGGTTAACGATGGTGGCTATTTGGGTTTTCTCGGTTGATAGTTGAGTTGAAATGTAGCCATTATGGTTCAATTGAAATGGTGGCTTCGGTGGTGATTCTTCTGGGTTGTTAGCTGGCTGTGGGTTCTGGTTGGTCTCGGTGGTATATGCTAGTACATAGTGGCTAGTTTAGCCGGCAAGGGTGGTTGTTGGTGGCTCGCTTGAGGTTGAAGATGGTGATTCCATAGACTGAAGGTGCCGAAGCTTGGTGATGGTGGTCGGCTGTTCAGATAGCCTATTTGGGTGATTTCAGATGGTTCCGATGAGTTTCGGTGGAGTGTTTGGATGAGGTGAATTCCCATCTTGGTTAATGGAGTTAACACGGTGGTTATTAGTGGTCAAAGGTGGTCTGACGGCAGCGAAATAGGGGTATCTCTTCCTCCCTAACATCAATTCTGTAGGAAATTATGTGATTTCCTTGGTGGGTTGGTATGTATAGTAGAGTTGGGATTTGGGCTTTAAATTCCTAGTTGCTCTTGTGTTAATTGCATGCAAAATTTGAGATATATGTATATGTGCTCTATGTGATAATATTGAGACATGTGAACATGTATATATGATATCCTTGAGATGAAGTTACGTGAAAGCATGAGTTTGTGTTTATTAAAGTATGTGAATTGATGTTAAAATGTATAGTTTTAAAGAATGTATGAAAAATGCTTGATTTGGTAAAGCTTGTGGTTAGCTTTTATTATCTACATGATGTAGGCATTGTCTATGAATATGTTGCATACATAGTGTTTGACAAAATATTTATGTGTATAATTTAAGGTGTGTGATTAAACATGTATTGCTTGGAATCGTATATGTGATGAAAATTGCTTACGTGCATTTAATAAATATGCTATGTATGTTTAAATGCTCTAACAAATACCATGTAGCCGATAGGGATGCCATGACTTGCATTCATGTAGATCGGCATCAAGTTGGCACTTAGGTGGGGCTGGGGTATCTCTACTGGGCCACCGTGGTGCTCACCCCTCTCCCCGCCAACATTTTTTAGGTTGTGCATCAAGGATGGATGAAAGGGACTTCATAGTCACTTGTGGAGGTTTTGGAATTCAATTGTAGCATGATGGTCATTTGGATAAATTTTGAAGGTTTATGCTTAAACCATGTAATGGTAGCCATCCATGCCGGTTTGTGGCATGTGACATTACTTTGAGGTTGTAGTTACATTATTATATGTGTAACTTGTACATTCCATTTGATGTATGTATATGAGACGGACATTCAGGGACTGAGTCATATTTTAATTGTATTATGCATGTTATAAGGATGATGTGGGGGACACATGTCCAAAAGTTTTCATTTTGAGTTTAAGGTGTGAATGACATATGAGACTGAATTATATGGAAATTGGAGATGTTTAATTTTCTTAGAAAGTAAGAAAAAATTGGGATTGTGTGTATCTTTATGGTTATGTTGTGAGCATTAGATCACGGAGTCACACCTCGATTTTTGGACCTCGAGAATTGGGGCGTGATAGCACATAATCACATTTGCACACAAAATCTAGTATATAGGCATATATGCTCTCAATCTCTCACATTATCACATACTTGTCCCTCATGTCATTCATATCACAAGGAACATCAATTTTGCATAGAAAGGATTCAATAGAAGGAGAAAACACTAAATCCCATTCCTCTTATCACTCTTATTCATGCAATACACATTATCACACCTCACCGTTTTAGCTGAAACCTTAGAATCAACAACTAAGGGAGAAGGAGAACACCTATCTTAAATTTGGAAAACTTCCAAGCAACTCCCAAGAATCTCACAGAGGTCTACCTTTCTGGAACGTGAGATTTTTCGGTTCAAACCGAAGCCCTAGTCGTCCCCTACACATTTTTCTTCTTTGACAGGTCTAAAATCCAAGCCCAAGCTATCCTAAATGTAGAGAGAAGGTGGATGGATGAAGATGGGAGAGTTTAGAGAGAGAGATTGCCATGAGTATGGCTGAGATCTCTCAGCCTTGATATTTAAAATATCTAGGACGCGTAAATGACTAAAATGCCTCTATTTTTGATTTTGAAAGCTCATACGGCTTTGAAATCACTTCCTTAACTCTCTAAACATTTGTTTGGTTTAAGACCAAAAATAATTAATTTTCAAAATGTTTTGAATTCCCGGGCCCACCCGGACCGCATCTTGGGCCCCTGTTTGACCAAAAAATCAAACTTCTCCAAATGTCCCAAAATTTTTTGAAAACCTCTATACAACTTCCCAAACATGTTCTCCATACTCAAAACATGTTAAACATCATTCAAAATGTATTTGTGGCAATTATGACACGAAAAATACAAATCGGCCAACATTGGTCATGGTCTCTACAGTGAATGCTAGATGATGCAAATGATGATTTTGAATATATGTTCATTTTCACTTGTATAAACTTATAAGAATGGTTGTGTTGATGAATTAGTAAAATGAGGAGTGTGTCTGGTAAGAATGAGAACCAAAGTATGACATACTTAGAAAATCTTGTAAAGAAATTGTGTTCGAGGGCTTTCGATCAATCGAAACCCCTGTTTCGATCAATCGAAGGGCTTCGATTAACCAACTAAGTATCAAAAATTATTCGATAGAAGAGTGGTCAGTTCCAGTGGGATCTCAATAGTACTTCGATACAAGTTCGATAATGCGTAAGCTTCGATCAATCAAAACCTCAACTTCGATTAAACAAAGTGAGGCCTTCGATTAATCGAAGAGTGCACTTTGATCAATCGAAAGATGCACCAACTGTGTGTTTCAAAGGGACTTATATATGTATGTTTTTCAATAAAGAACTCATGTAGTAGATTTGAATTGCCTATTCATGCATGTATACATTATGGTAATGGTAATGATAATGCTTCCACTAGATTTTGAGATCATAACTTAAATTGATTGATCCATGTAATATTTCAGTGAGGAATTGATGTATAAAGAATGTTTCCTCTGATTTATGAAATAATGACTTAGATTGTTGACCATGTAAGAAATTTAGGTGAGGAATGGATGTATTGAAAATGTAAATGCTTCTGTGACAAGTCATAGCCCAATATTTGAGGCATGACAGCTTGGTATTGATGATGATATCATAGAAAGATTGATGGTATTTGTCATGGTTGTTCGGGTTGTAGAGTGACGATCGGACGATCATGACACCTCACTACTCGCAGTTTGGGCTTGAACCGGGGGAGTTCTAGTGGCCTAAATTTTGGGGCGTGACAACTTGGTATCAGAGCTTAACTAGGTTGAATACCTAGGGACGAAGGGTGAGTATTAGATCATGTGTGAATTTGAGATAATTGATAGCTTGTTGTCAGAGCACTAGGTTGGAATACCTAGGGATGACGGGTAGTGGTCAAAACATGTATAGATTCGGAATGATTAAAACCTTTGAGTTAAAATCCTAGAAACGTGTGTAGACATGATATAGTTAATTTGAGAATTTATATGCATGAGAAATGTGCTTACATGATAATATGCTAAGTGCTTATGTGATAACCTACATTATATGTTATGTATTGATATGAGAACAGGTTTATGTGATTAAATGTGTGTTGAAAAGCATGTCTATGTGTTATATGCAAAAGTGATAGCATGTTGTTATATTGCATAATAGTTGATTGTGTTGAGTACGAAACATGGGATAACTTATTGTTGTTAACCTATATCTTGACCATATAGGGATATGCCACCTAGACACCAAGGAGGGGCAATTAGGGGTGAGGTTCTTGAGGAAAATCGTTTGATCACTGATATAACCACGACTCCTAGAGACTTTATGAGAACCGTAATCAATGAAGTGCAACAACTAGCAGTGCAACCGGAAGAGAGTGAAAGTGAGAGATGTTTCAAGTTTATCACTCGATTTAAGAAATTGATGCCTCCTAATTTTGAGGGGAGTTCGGATCCATTAATTGTAAGGACCGGTTTATTTTTGGCCGGTTCCGAACTAATTTTGGACCGGGTTTCTTTTTTTCGAATTAATTAATTTTGGAAAAGTGTGGATATATATATATAAAGATGGAGAGAGAGTTTCATACGTGGAATTATGGTATGTGTGGAGGATTTATAGGTATATATATAAATATGGAGATGTATATATATATATATATTAGATCAATATATTTATATTTAATTATAAATATATGTGGATGGGCATGTGTAGTTATATACATATGTGTATGTATGAGGTATAATATGCATATGTATTATAGTATGTATATGTATGTGTATTAGAAACATGTAGTATTATGTATAAGTTATGTACATATATATATATATATAATAATAATATGTGGATGTAGATGGTGTAGGAAACATGTGGAGAGGAGAAAAAGTAGGAGAAAAGAGAAAGAAGATAAGATTGAAATGAGAGAAGTAGGTGGGCTGTCGGCTGGGAAGAGAAAAGGAAAAGAAAAGAAAAAAAAAAGAAAGAAAAGAAAAAGAGAAGAAGAGAGAGAAGCCGAGGAGAAGAAGAAGGAAGAAGGGAAGTGTAGAGAGAGAGAGAGAGAGCTCTAGAGAGAGAAAGCTTGAGTTAGAGGGAGAGAAGGAGAACTCGAAGCCAAGAGAGAAGAAGAGCTCACAGCTGGTGGTTTAAGGTGGTTCAGCTGAGGGATGAACTTGGTGGGTCTCTTGACTGGTTGCTGGTTAGTGGTTGGCTCGGCTGTAGGTGCTGGCCGGTGGCAATTTCGGCGGGCTGAGGTGTGGTGGAACACGGTGGTCTCGGGCTTGAAGGAAGCTCGGTTGGTGGCTGGGTTGCAGTGTGCCGAGGAGGTGGACTCAGCTGGGTTTGGTTGGTCCGTTCAGCAGGGCATGGTGGTCAACTAGAAGGGATGTGGGTTGCTGTTTGAGGTGCCGGAAGTGGTGCAAGTAGCAGGTGGTTGTTCATGGTTTTTCGACAGTGGGACTGGTTCTCACGGCTGTTTGGACAGCCAGTTTTGGTGGCCGACATCAATGGTGAATGGTGGTTATTCGGGCTGCCTTGGTGGTTGTTTGGTGAGGAAATTGATGGTGCCGAGAAGGGTGAAGCTTGTGGGTCTCTTGGCCAGCGGTGGAGCTCGGTTGGTTAGGCTTCACTGTGGGTCTTGTGTGGTGTTTGGTTATGGTGGTAGAAGTGTAGAATTCTTGGGTTGGCTTACTTGGCCGTGGAAGGCACTTGATGGCAGTTTCGGGTGGTTCATGGTTTGGACAATTGAGGTTATGGGTCTACATGTGATTGAGTGGGTTCAATTGGCAATGGCAGCCTGTTTGATTGAACTTCAATTTGATTTATATTGGGCTTTGAATATGGGCTTGATTTGGAGCATGGAAAATGGGTGGGTTGTTTGGACTTTGATGTTGGGCCAACTTTGTATGTCCTTAAATTTGGTTATAAATTGGGCTGAAGTGGTTGATTCATAGTTTGGTCTTGAGAATTACTTGGGCTGAATTACAAGTCTCCAATTGGATTGGGTATTTTTGGGCCTACATAATGAAGTGAGCTACATAAATTAAATTGGGCAAAACTCTCATATTGGAGTGTGAATGGGTTTAATGTGTGGACTACCTTGGCGGGATTAATTGATTTGGGCTCACTATTTTAATTAAGTCTAGATCAATTAAATTAGACTTGGGCAGTAGACTTGGTGATTTAGACTTGGTTGAGACTAGAAGCTTCCTATGAACTTTGGATACGCAATTATGTGTAAAACAATTCCGACAAAACTGTGGAGGGTGATTAATTCAGCTTTCTCAGAATTGGAGATTTTTGGAGTTCTCACTCCAAATTGAGGTAGGGGGTGTGCGTTGTGTTTTTCATTCCAAGTTTAATTTCATGTTAATGACATAAAGTATATGTTCTTATGTTATTTATGATTAAATGAAGTTTGGAACATAATCCTTGATTTAAATTGATGTATGATTTAAATTACATGAACTGTTGTATGTGCCTTATATGACATGTATTGCATATACGGACTTTTATGTTAAAATTCATGTTTTACAAGAAGATGAATGAAATTATTTTACGTTGAAAATATTGGGGTATGTGTTACAAAGCATGAATTGATTAAATATGCAAAATGGTATATGTATGGTATGTACGAGATTTTGGGAAAAATGATGAAAATCGAGTTTTGGGAAGTAGGCTTATAATTATGTCTTATAATTCTTGTGTGATATGCTAGAATTGATTTAGGACATTTAATGGGTGCAATGCATCGAACTTGTGAATGTGGGTGCAAAATGTGAACTATTTTGTGTGAGTGTGGGGTGTGTCTCGGAAGTGGCTCATGGAAAATAGAGGGGGAACATATCCCATTGGGGTTGAAAGACCTCTACCTTGCGCAAGTGGGTGGTAACCGGATGGGTTAGTAGCCCGAAATAACCAAGAGTTTGAGATATGGGACTTCGGTACGTATCTTGTGTGTGTGTGTGAGTGTGAACCAAATCCGAGAGAGTGTGTTGAGTCTTATGTGTAACTTATGAGAGATTACATGACTCGTGTGGATATTTATCCGAATTGAAAATGTCATATGCCACTTATATGATGGAGAATGTGCTTTATGCATGGATTGAAATTATGTGGTTGTCAAGTTACATTTGATGCATATGCCACGATTGGAAAGAAATGAGTAGAAATGTGAGTTTTATGAAAATTCCGTTAAACTTGTGTTTAAATCCCATTTGGTCATATGTTATAGATATGATGAGACTGTGCATTATTGCATGTTTTAAGTTGAAAATTTTGTGGTAGTCAAGCATCTTGATGTCTATGCCATGTGAAGTGAAAGTTTCGATCTTTGGACTAGAATGCTAGGAAGCATGACACATAGTTAAGCGGTGCGTGTTGATTGTGGTTATGCGTTGATATGAGATATGAATTTGGACGGATTGCACAACGTATTACCTTGAGCCCGTTGAAAATTGCTCATCCCCCTACACTAACACTTTCAGGACATGACAAGGAGATGGTTGGCGGCGTGCAATCGTGAGTTGGACTTAGAGTTAGAAAGATCTCTCATTTTTGACGTTTTGAGTTATGCGCGTCCGGGATGTGGACATGATGCGCTTAGACATGTATAAAGAGATTTCTATTTTGAGATATTGTTTATAGACATTATGCTCTTAATGTTTGTTTTCATATTAGAACAATTATGGATGATGATAAAGGTGTTCACTTGATGATTATTCCAGATGTCATGATTATGTATGTTGTAGAAATGCTGGGGGGACACGTGCCCAGAAGTGTCCATTCTGATTGTTAGATATAAATGCTGGGGGGACACGTGTCCATAAGTGTCCATTTGAATTTAAAGCAGGAATGACATCAGGATCTGATTTATTAGAATGGGTCATGCCCAATTTTTGTGAAAATAATAGGAAATTGAGATTATGTGATCAAGTGATGGTTATATCGTGAGGGTAATCTCACGGGCTCACACTCGGGATTCGGGTAGGTCCGGGGGAGTCCCGGCAGTCCGGGTTCCGGGGCGTGACATTAATAGCGGATAATTAGTTGGAACAAGTAGAGAAGCACCTTAAGATGATGTCTATGCCCGATGATAGGATGAAAGTGATTATTGCAACATACTTGTTTTCGGGTGGTGCTAAATTATGGTGGAAGTTGGTGAACGACCAACACGATGTCGAAACTATGGTGTGGGAAAAGTTTAAGACTCTATTTCTTGAGCATTATTTTCCTAGGCCAAAGAGGAGGGCACTTAGGAAAGAATTTAAGGAACTAGTTTAATATGGCATTACCATAATTGAATGAGAACAAGATCATTTTTCTTTCACGCTTTGCCACCGAAGTGGTGAGAGATGAATAGGAGAAGACATGGAGGTTTGTTAATGGCCTTCATCATTTGGTTAGATAATTTGTGTATATTTTGGGTTTGAAAGTATATACCGAGGTAATAAAAAAGGCTTTGATGGCTAAGGGCGAGACAAAAGATAAGTAAGAGAAGAGAGAGGCTTGGAAGCAAAACAAAGCTTCGGCAGTTGCCTCAGAGGGGCATGTAAGGAAGAAGTTCAAGGGTGGTTCTTCCCATACAGTGGGTTTGGTGGGATAGCCTATGGCATGTTCTATATATACCATTCCTATGCCTTTGACAACTACTAGGACCAAAGTGATGTGTTACAAGCGGAAGTAACAGGGGCACTACAAGATAGATTGACCTTCGATAGCACCTATGAGAGCACCTATGAGTTTGCTTGACACGATGACTTATTTTGGTTGTGGACAGTAGGGACACATGATTAGGCAATGTCCACAACAGGGTGAAAATTCTAAGGGTGGTCAAGGTTCACAGTAGAGCCCAACTCAGACCGTGAGTGCACAATCAGGCTATAGAGCATTGCCTCCACCACAGCCAGCTATATCTGCTCAGAGTGCATGAATAGTGATAGGATCTACCCCTAGTGCATTTGCATAACAGTCTGGTTTTTAGGCTAGTGAAGCATAGGATCAGAGCGCTCAGGGCAGAGTGTATGTTGTGATACCTGCAGACTCCTTAGTAGGACCTTCAATGGTTAGAGGTATATTTTTGGTGTATAGTTCTTGGGCACATGTATTGATTGATTCGAGTGCGTCATCTTCGTTTATTTCTACATCATTTGCACGGACATTGGTGCTAGAGGTTAGTCCATTGAGTAAAGCTATTTGTGTTAATACACCAGTAGGCAGTTTAGTGATTCTTGATGGAGTGTGTCAGGGGTGTGCTATTGAGATAACCAGATGGACACTTGAGTTTGATTTCATTATCCTTGACATGAGTAGTTTTGATATCATCCTTAGGATAGATTGGTTGTCGGAGTTCCATGCGATAATAGACTGTTTTAGAGGGAGAGAAATAATTTTCACACCTGAGGACAATTGCTTTTGTTTTGTGGGAGATCGAAGTGACTCCAATACTTCTCGATGATATGACATTAGTAGTCAGGAATGACAGTTTTATCTTGGCTAGTATTTTGGATGTATTTTCGAAAGATTTGATGGATTTACCTCCCAAGAGAGAGCTAAAGTTTAGCAATGACCATATGCCTGGTACAGTGCCTATTTATATGAAACCATATCAAATGGTATCAGTAGAGTTGGTAGAATTAAAGCATCAATTGGATGATTTAAAAGCTAAAGGCTTTATTACACCAAGTGTATCACCATGGAGAACACCAGTGTTGTTTGCTAAAAAGGAATATGGTTCTTTGAGATTGTGCATTATCGAAAGTTGAACCATGTGACAATCAAGAACAAGTATCCATTATTGAGGATAAATGACCTATTTGATCAATTAAAGGGAGCTCATTATTTCTCAAAAAAAGACTTAAGGTTAGGTTATTATCAATTGAGGATAAAGGATGAGGATATCCATATAACGGCTTTTCATACGCAGTATAGACACTATGAATTCCTTGTAATACCATTTGGGTTGACTAATGCATTGGCGACATTTATGGATTTGATGAATTGCACATTTTATGAGTATCTAGAAACTTTTGTGGTAGTGCTTGTAGATGATATACTTGTATACTAATCTTTGGAAGAAGAGCATGAGTTTCATTTGATGATAGTTTTTCAAATTCTTAGAGAGCACCAATTGTATGCTAAGTATGAAAAGTGTGAGTTTTGGCTCCAATAGGTGAAATTTCTTAGACATGTTGTTTCTGGAGGTGGAGTCTCAATTGATCCATCTAAGATTGAGGCCGTGATGAGTTGGGATAGTCCAAAGAGTATCTTTGAGATTTAGAGTTTTCTTAGATTAGTGGTCTACTAAAGAAGGTTTGTGAAAGACTTTTCTAGTATTGCAACCCTTATGACACGACTTACTCGTAAGGGTGTGAAGTTTGTGTGGAACAAAGCATGTGACTTAGCCTTTCATAAATTGAAGAAGCGGTTAACTACAACTCCTATTTGGGTGATAGCCGAGCGTGATTTGGGATATGTGATTTATTGTGATGCTTCAAGGAGTGGGCTAGGTTGTGTATTGTTGCAATGTGACGGATTAGTTGCTTATGGGTCTAGACAATTAAAGGCTCACAAGCATAACAATCCTACGCATAATTTGGAGCTTGCGGTGGCGATCTTTGCCTTGAAAGGGTGGATACACTACTTGTATAGTGAGAGATTCGAGGTGTATTCTAAGCACAAGAGTCTCAAGTACCTTTTCTCCCAAAAGGACTTGAATATGATATAGAGGCGATAGGTTGAGTATATGGAGGATTACAACTTTGATTTGAAATATCACCCAAGAAAGGCAAATGTAATGGCGAATGCATTAAGTAGGAAGTTTCACAGAACTCTAGCTAGCATAGCTATACGAGAATGAAAAATGATGGAAGATTTCTCAAAGTTGGGATTGTATTTCATTGATGATGGCGAGCCAACAACATTATTTAGCTTGGTAGCTCAACCTATGCTTGTGAGCAAGGTGACTGAGGCACAGAAATGGGATAATGAGTTAGAGGTCATTCACTCATTGATTATTAGCGGTACTACAGTAGAGGATTGGACTTTACATTCTGATGGGGGTCTATGAATATATATATATAACCTATATATATAATTATTTATTTCCATAAATACTAAGGTTAACTTAAAATAAAAAACAATGAACTATTTTTTTTCCTTTTTCTCTAGCTATATATATTTTTACAATGATATATAACCTATATATTTAATTATTTATTTCCATAAACATTAATGTTAACATCTATATATATATATATATATATATATATATATATATATATGTCTATTGATAAGCAATGAATGTTACGTACTCAATGCTCCTAAAATTATATGAATTAGTGTCTTAGTAATATTTATTTCATGTTTTTATTAATAATTTTAATCCTTTCATAATTTCAGGTGATTAAGGGTAATTTTGATTAATAATGGTGCAATCGAGTTACAGACTGTGCTATTTTAGTAGGAAGCTGGAGTTTGACCCATGAGATGTATTTATATTGAAGATCTCAACTAAATGGACTGAGAAAATGGGCTGAAAATGAATTTAAATGAAGAAAAGGAACACGGGCCTATTCACATTAAAGGTTGGGCCAGTTCAGACTTAAAAAGTTCTGGACCTATTTTGGTATTCAAACCATAACTCTGTACACGATTGTCAAAATGACCCAAACTTCGCATAGGTTGAAGGAAATTCAATTCTGTACAATTTCATATTTTAAGAAATTTCTTAAAACGTACGTTTACGATAACTTTCTGCCCTATTTGCACAACTACCATTTTTTGGACGCAAATGCCACTTTGTGAGGCGCAGGTGTCATTTTCTTATGCGCACTTGCCACTTTGGGAGGCCAGGTGTCCCGTGTGTGTTTCCTTTGCAAAGTAAAAGGAGAGAAAAGAGAAAAAACTAGGTATTCTGGAGAGAAGAAACACGGCAATATAGATAGAGGTGATTCGTGACGATACGGGCAAAAAGATGGAGATTTCATCATCGTTCAAGCCTGGACCTCCGATCATGAGCGACTAAAACATCATTCCGAGGAAGTGACGTAACCCTAACCTGTCTTTCAATGTTTTAGTTGTATATTAATTTGGGAATGATTTAATTTGTTCATTGATTGTATAACCAAGACTTACACAACAGCTGTGCTGTTAGTTTAAAATTTAATGAATTATTTCAGTGCAGATTGACTCTTGTTCTTGTAGAATGATTGTAAATTTGCATGATTAGGGTTGATTTTTTTCAATTTCTGTGATTTTGTTAAGACGGGTTATACAATAATTTTCACAGATCGTTCAACTTAGAGTTTTGATAATTCGTACTAAGCAAAGATGGGTTATCATATCATTAGTTAGTCAGATGTATAGGTCATGCTAAGCGAAGATGAGTTATGCTTAATTATATGTTGAACGAATCCCCTTGATAGAACTGAATTGGGCTTGTAGCCATTCTTTTCTGAATGCATAGATTAAACATCCCAAATTAATACAATTGTAATTGTCAGAAGGTTAGTGATGAATTTAATTCCCAAGACTCTCTCTCTCTCCAGAATCTATTATTTATTTATGTCATTTAATTTCAGCACTTTAGTATAAAACAAATTCTTTTTGAATTAAATTAGATAAGGTCTTGATAGCTTACCAACAAAATCAGTGCAGTCTTTGTGGGTTCCACCACTACTCACCACTTTATTATTTTATCGCATTTTGCACATCAAACAAAATGGCGCCGCTGTCGGGGACTGCGATCATGATTGCATTGTTAAGTTTAAATATTAAGTCTATTTTAATTATAATTTAGGACTTGTATATATTCTATTTTTAATTTATTTTAGGTGTTTTGTGTGTTTGAATATAGGTACAAGAGCTACTACACAAGTAGAAAGAAATTGAAATTTCAGGACCTCTTGTGAGTTTTTGTATTTTAATTCATTTACTTATATTTAGGATTGTTAGTTTCTTATAATTTTGATTTTTTTTTAAAATATGTCATTTCAGTATGAGTGGTGGTTGGAGGAAAAGAACGAGGGTGGTGGCTGTGGTTAACTGTCGGTGGTGGTTATGGTTGGTGGCGGTGGTGGTTGGAGGAGGAGATGAGAGAGAAAGAAACGGTGGTGGTGGTTGTGGTTAACTGGTGGTGGTGGTTGTGGTTATGGTTGGTGGCGGTGGTGGTTGGAGGAAAAGAACAGGGGTGGTGGTTGTGGTTAACTGGTGGTGGTGGTTGTGGTTGGTATGTGACAGTGGTGGTTGGAGGAGAAGATGAGAGAGAAAGAAGCGGTGGCAGTGGCTGTGGTTAACTAGTGGTTGGGGTTGGTGGCAATGGTGGTTGGTGTTTCGGTTAGGGTTTGTGATTGAAGAAGGTAGAGAGAGAAATGGTGAGCATATAATCATGATGACAGTTTTGTTATTTTTCAATTCTAATATTTTTATATTAAAATTCATTTAATAATCAAGGGCAATTAGGACATTTCACTTATTAAAAAATTGAAAATTCTGACAAGGGGTGTTGGTGACGAAAAATCATGAAATTGTATCCGTATGATAATACTTCAAACCTCAGATGGTGTCAATAAAATTTACCCAAATATATATTAAAAATATCTGGAAGACTTGTATGTAAAGAATAATATATTATAGTTTATTTATATATTTATTACAATTTTATATCAAATATAATTAATAAAAATAAATAAAATAATAGGAAAAAGATCAACAAATAGTGATAATATCTCATATATTATTTAGATATAAAATGAGAATTCCAAACTTAATTAATTATTCATAATTCAACCACAGACAAATATATGTATCTAAATAACCAAATCTAGCTTTGGCATAAATATAAATTCAATGAGTGTTAGGGGCAGTCGCTTGAGCGAGTGTCTCTGCACAGTCGCGTTGAATGATTTAAAGACTTATAATTACATAATAATTAATGCATGTTTCATATTCTAATATGACACTAAAAGTATAAAATTTTAAGACACAATTACCCTTTTAACCATTTCTTTTCTCTATTTTCTTAACTTTGAACGCGTATTCAAATAATAATTAATGTATGTTTTCTATTTTAATTTGATTTTCGTGCTTTTCGTTTTTCATCTATGTATATATATAGTAGATATATATGAGTATATATTATAAACAAATACTTTCATTTCAATTCTTTCAATTATTTTTTTACCTATTTATATATATATATATAAAATAAAAATAAAGTAGTTGTTTATATATATACACTATACATACGCATATGGATCAAGTGAGAAGGAAAAAAAATCAAAAAGAAGAAAGTCTTGAAAGAAAAAAAGGAAAGGAAAAATAATTGAAAAAGAAAAATAAAAATAAAGTAGTTGTTGATATATATATACTACACATTTGCACGTGTATCAAGTGAGAAGGAAAAATAAAAAGAAAACAAACAAAAAAAGAAGAAAGAAAGGAAAATAGTTATTTATATATATATATATATATAGACACAGACTATATATGTATACATGGTGTACTGAGTAGAGGGGAGAAATGGTTAAGAAGGTAATTCTGTCTTAAAAATTTATACTTTTAGTGTCCTATTAGAATATGAAACATGTATTAATTATTGTGTAATTATAAATCTTTAGATCAATTAATAATATGACTGTAGAGAGACACTCACTCCTCAAATTCAGTTAGCTGCTGTACGGATAAGAATTGACCAAAAGTCATTTTCACACAAGTGCCTTTATGTTGCACCAATCTCACAAATTTATAATCCAAGCTCAACATATATAGAAAGTTGGGGCCTCACGTCTTTTAACCTTGTAAAAATCATCAGTCACATCCGCTTTCTTACTTAACTTGCGCCGCTCACCCTCATTGTTTGGGTGGAGAAAAATGATTGTCAAAGCCATTATTACACTCAACCCTTCCTAACTCACCTATGACTTTCATAATAAGATCAAACTCACCATTGCCACATACAAGAAATGGGTTTTAGCATAAAGGACTTGATTCCCATGTTCAGTCTTATCCCACGTTAATTCCTTGAACATCACAAAGATTTGACACCTTTTAAGAGCAGTAGTGAGAAAATGAAAAGCACCGATTTTAGTTATCTTTTTTTGCATTCCCCAATTTCAAAAAACATGGCCATTAACTGAATTGCAGCAGAAGTACGAAAGAATGCCTTGAACAATATTCAAGCATATTTAGATTTTTTGACCTGTATTGTGCCAAATGACTGGCATTGTTGTTTATGCATCTTTCTCTATCATCATTATAATTTGAACACTAATATAAATTTATCAAAACCTACACAGTATTTGTTTAGCAATATATCATTCACAAATTGCAAAGATTGACCTGTAGATCTTATATTTCTCTCTCCCAAAATGAAATATGAATTAGGGATCATTCAAATCATGGCACTATTACTGCCAATGGAAAAAGAAATAAAAGAAAAGACGGACAAGGAATATGATATATGGAGAATTGTACCACATGCATATATATATATATATATATGCAAGAGACGGTACATGGACTCAACATCAACGTAAATCAAATAATTAAAAGACAATAATTAATTTGTATTTAGGCATAGAGAGTGGGATTGGCCACAAGATGATTTTCCACAATCTTGTACATCTCCATGGCCTTATCTTTCCCTGCCTTGATCTCCTCTTCTTTAAGCTCGCTACCTTCCTTTTGCGCTTTATAATGGGTTGTGGTCTTGCAAACGCATCCAGAACCCGATGGCTCGAACTTAATCTCATAAGAAATGGAGACCAAATTCTTGCCCAACATATCACCCTCAAATACAGTGTATTTAATTTCATGGTTGTTTTCGTCAAGGCTATCAATCTTGTGCTTCATGTATTTGAAACGACTCCCTGCCAACCAGCCAGCCAAAACATAGTATGTATAAAAAAAATGTACTTATGCTTTTAATCCATGTGTGTTACTTTGCTAATTAAATGTGTATGATAAGTAGTAATGCTATTACTGTAATTAATTTTCACTATTACATGTGGATCACATGCATAACATGTAGTGTAGTACTCAAGAAGACTGAGATTCATCTGGTAAACGGTGCACTGAGTGTATTGTAGTTCTTCTCGTAATACTCTACTAACATTTTGAAGAAAATAGTATGTAATTGTTGACATAGTATGATTTTGGAAGTGGTAAATTAATTAAACTTACCATCAGCAAAGTTGGTTTGTTTGACAGTGCCAGGACCTCCATTTCCCTCAACAACTTCAATGCTTTTGATGGATTGAGGCACGACTTTAGGAAGAAGGTTTTGGGAGTCGGTGCACAAAGCCTTAAACAACCTTTCTGCGGAGACTGGAGAAGTAAACTCATGATTAAGAGTGGTGATATCACCGGCTACTTTTGCCATAATGGATATGGTAATATAAAAAATTAGAAATTAAAGATTAATTTGTTTTGTTGAGTTGAAGGTGTGGGTAAAGCTCTATCATTGGTATACTATTTATAGAGGTTGAGGCTTGCTTCTGTTGAATTGTATGCCATTTATTTATGAGTCTTGGATCCGGAAAAGCAGAAAAGGCGAAAAATTTGGCTCAACCTTTACTATCCATTAAAGGCGCCACTTTTATGGAGCAGATGGATCGACTTTAAAGGATATATTTGTGAGGGTTAATGTGCTGTGTATAGTTATATACAACTTTTATACTAGAGAAATATATACGTATAAGTTGTATGCTTGCAGACTTGCAATGATTTGCTTTATTAATTAGGGTCGAAAACATAAGCAGAACAAAAGTTTCATACTTCGTATTTGTGCTCTCTCTATCTTTAGAACAAAATTGAATAAACATTTTCATTATGTGCATTAACTCAATCACTGGTTTATAAATTGTGTAATAACTGCAATTTTATTTTATTAAACAGTGAATAATTTCGAAAAGAAAACTGTTTTATTATAGATTTAATAAGTAGTCTATAAATAGTTATACAAAAAAAAAAAAAAACTAGACTGCTTTAGTTATAATTAAAATCATCCAAATTTAATTACAATTAAATTTTGAATAATTTTACTTTAATACAAGTCTTGAAAATTTAAAATATTGTTAGAAAGTAAAACAAAGAAAAAGAAATTGTGCTAAACACAAAAGGAAAGGGAAGAAAAGGAGTTTTAAATTCTCTTTCAAATTTTATACTTTGTTGAAATCTAATTGGTTTTAAATTATATTTAATATTGTTCATCTTGTTGAATTGAATTTTAGTGGACTTTGCTTGTAGAGTTCAATCATAATATTTTAAAGCTCCAAAAAAATATGAAATGATATGAGAAATTTAGACTAACAGAAAGTCCAATGTGCAAAGGAGTCAAATGGTTAAAATAAGTTACAATTGAAGAATAAGAATAACTCATTTATCTTCAAATATCTCTCCTAGATGAATTAGAGAATGTAACTGAAGTGTCTTCTACTATAATACAATTATTAAATATCCTCTCCTATAAAAAGGAAAGTTTAGACACATCAAAAGGTATGCAATATTAATTAAAGTAACTAAAAGGGTTTTCTCCTATAATACCATTATTAAATATCCTCCCATTTAAAAAGGAGAGCGGTGCACATCAAAAGGTATGCAATATTAATTATAGAAGTAGTTTTTGTTTACCCGGAGATTACCTAGCCTATGGCTGTGAGTTATGCGGTGTGGAAACAGTTTAGTTAATTTAGAGTAATATGCTAATCCTTATACCTAGAGGGGATGAATAGGTCTTCTTGTCCAATTTTTATGATTGATTAATTACCCATAATGATTATCAATTAAGTATCCAAACCAATCACAAAAATAAATAAAACAAGTATAGAAAATTTAAAATGACTCCAGTAATTTTACATGGAAACCCTGGGAAGGCAAAACCACGAGAGTGAGGCAAAAGCCTCCAGAGAAACCAATACACTATCTCGAAGCAAAGTACAATACACTATATTCCAAACTCACCCTAACTCCACTCTAACAAGAACTTGATACAGAACGCCTCAGGCTTACTCTTGTGACTCCCTTGTTTAATTGCTACAGACTCCCGGCTAACGTCACAATTCTTTCAAAAAGGTAGCTGAAAGAACACAAATACTCCTAAAGTATTTTATCCTATTCATAGTGATCGTTTCTTCTCCTCTTTAGATAAAATCAAGGAGTATCAAGGAACCACTTATGCTATTCTAATCAAACTATATAGACTGATGATGACTTTGAAAATCCAGTTAATCAAATTGAGAAGAGCATAACAACTTATACACTGTGTGTGTGTGCTCTAAAAAGTATAAACAGTAGAATCAAATTCTCTATTGAAAATATCTCATCTACTTTCTCTCTATAAAAAGATTTTCTGCTATGTAATGAAAAGCTCTTTGAAAGCATTAATTTTTCTAACATTTTTCCCCAATTAAAGAGAAAACATATGAGAATTTATATAGATAATAAATCCCTAATTTTTCTTGAAAAATAAGTTAAAAATCAGTAAAAATCAAATCTTATTGTTTTAGGAAAGTTCGCGGTCAAATCCGAGTCAAAATAGGACAAAGAAGGCAAAATCCTGCAAACCAGAAGCCTTTGACTGATCCAGCTTATCCCTTGGATCAGTCCAGCTCCTGTAGCAATCTCATATAAGATGCTAAGACCTCTGAGACCGATCCAGACTTTGCTTAGATCAGTCCAACTGTGTTGGTGACCAAGTTTAAGGTCCTAAGACCTCTTAGACAGGTCCGGGTAAGACTTGGACCGGTCCAACCTTGAAAAATATGAAATTATGACTTTGAAACTATTCGATCAATTAATCAGTCAGGCAGACTGATTTAATTGTCAGCGTGTGTGCGGACGTGCTAGAGACGTGATATCGGCTCCATAGAGAATCAGTTGGTCGAATACAAGTATCTCCTTTAAGTGTTGTGTTGGATTAGGCAATTGGCTAGCGAGAGAGAATATCAAACTCCTTATTGACTTCTTTTTTGCTAAGAGAACTTTTAATGTGCATAAAGAATTGCGAGACTGAATTGTAGTAAGGAGGGAGGTAGAAGGAGGGAGATAGCAAGTGAGGGAGATGTAGACAGATAGACTGATTAGAGGAGGCAGGAAGTAAGAAATTTATGAGGGAGATGTAGAGTAAGTAGAGATAAGAGAAATATTTTGAAAGAATATTATGTTTGAGAAAGAATTGCACGTGATTCAATGTTTGTAAAGTGGTTGTGGAATGCTTAATGTAAAGTTCCCTGCATTTATTTATAGAAAGCTTACATCATTAACTCTAACCCTAAGTTATAAGATACGTAATGAAATAAAAATAATTATATAAAAGGAATAAAACAAAAATGCATCTAATTTGTCATCGACCTCAAGCCTCCACCAATATAGCATATTACTTCAAGCCCCTAGAGTCTTGATATAAATAGACTTCATGCCAGAATAATCCTTCACTCAGTCTACCACAACCTTCACTTATTTATAGAAAGCTTACATCATTAACTCTAACCCTAAGTTATAAGATAAGTAATGAAATAAAAATAATTATATAAAAGGAATAAAACAAAAATGCATCTAATTTGTCATCGACCTCAAGCCTCCACCAATATAGCACATTACGTCAAGCCCCCAGAGTCTCGATATAAACAGACTTCATGCCAGAATAATCCTTCACTCAGTCTACCATAGCCTTCACAGAGTCTCATTCAAGCTCAACCTTAACATGTTCCACATCCTTCATATGTATCAAGTCCATTCTTTTACTCTATATCAAACTCAGTTAGAATTTAGATTATAACGGACCTTTCTATTTAGGCTTGTAAGAAATATTTGTGTATATATATATATATATATGAATATAAACATATATATCTATAGTATCATCTAAGAGCTAGCCAAGTTCTTTAAGGCAACTTCCAAGAGTCCCTCAACCTTCAGAGTCTCGCTTAAAATGGATTATTGTTTAACCCTAACAACTCACCCCAAACAACTCCTGTGTTGGCTGCCAAGTGGCGCCATATTTGGGTGCCAACAATTGCCCCCCAAACCCCCAAATTCAAATGTTTGGATAAGTTGGATATCCATATCCCAAAAGCCAAGGAATTTGAATTTTGAAATACCCCCTCAACCGTTCAGTTTTCCACCAAATTAGTGCATATCCTTCATTTAAATAGCCAAACAGTCATCACCATTATGGGCCATAATTACCTTAGCCACCTACCTCATAAATATCCTTGTATATAAAATTCGGATGAGTAACTTTACCAAATTAAGAACTCTTTACATCATTTCATCTACTAATTCGCCTCCTCCTTGGAACCAAAAAATAACTTCCTTTTCTGCAAATCTATGGCTCCCAAATTTGCTGTTGACATCCTCCCGCCTTCATAAAACCTTTCTTCACATGTCAAATAGGCTGAGGCAGTTATTAACTCTACAGTCATCAACAAGCTCCACCTATATGTGTTTATTGACCTTCCAAACAACTCGAAGGGCCTTAGTCCTTCTTTCACAAAAGGCATGCCCCTTCTATTTCTTCCTTCTATCCTTTGGTAGAGAAATATCTTTTCTTCTAGAGTCTTACCACTATAAACGAGCCTCTCACCATGAATTTTCACATAAGAATCTGGCACTCAGTCAATACTGAGTGGAATAACTAGGTTGATCACGTATGTGCAGCAAAGGGGGAGGTATGAAAAGCTTGTGGTATCTATGTTGCCATTCATCTCAAAATTGCATCGATGGTACAAGACAAATACTTGCATTGTGTAGCTTCCCTTCTCTGGTCCATCACCAAATCACTTCATCTGCCATGCAAAATGTTCTTTCCCACCATTAAAGACATATGCATGCTGACTGGCCTGAAGGCTACTGGTATTGAAATTTGCTACCTACTGCCAAATTCAAAAACAGCGTTTGAGTACCCTTCTAAAACCACTGGCACTAAAGCTACTATAACATCCTACAGTCTCTTTATGAAAGCCAAAAAGAAAGCCACTGGTTCTATTACAAATGAGGAACACATTACCTTTTCTCTTTACTAGCTGAAGAAGGGTCTAATCTGCGTACCAGCCCTTTAGGTTATAAAAGATCTGCTAGAGATAGCTCTGGACTTGTCTGAAGGTAGGACCCTTGCCTTAGCCCCTTTGGTGCTCTCTCACACATACAGATATCTTTATAACCTATTGTCCACACACTATGTGCATACAGGTGGACCATTTTGGCATTTCCAAATTTGGTTGAGGGTATACTTCCCAGAGCTGAGTGTGGATGTATTTCCCTCAGCCATTGATTCTCTAATTTCTACTTGTTATGCCTCTGCTCCACCAAAAACCCAGTCTTTCAAAGACTGTGTGGAGTTATTCCTACATTGCAACCAATGGTCAGCCTCTCAAGTCCTTCCCTTTACTAATTTTCCACAACCCCTAACTTGGATTAACACTCTACCAGCTCATCCACCAAGCAAGAAGTTGATGATTATAATGCCTCCTAGGCTAGCTTTTTAGTTGGCTAAGATCTTCACTACAACCGAGCTCTTTTTCAATTAGCTAATAGCCATATAGGTGTGGAAGCTTACAACCCACCCAGTTAGTAAGGAATTTCACCTTTCTCAAATGATCCCCTTGCCACCTTACCTTCCATATAACAAAACTTTTAACAAGAGGGTCATGTTTTTGGAGGCCAGACATGTTCAAGATGTTTCTAATAACAACAAGAATGCCTTGGACCATTTTAGGCTTCAATATTTTCTTTCTCAGCCCTAAACAGACCATTCCTTTGACATATAATGGGCATCCTATATTGCTCTAGCCATAGATGTGGGCGAAGCTCTACTTTTCTAGCATCTTCCAAATTATTTCAAATTCTCAGCTACCAGTTCCCAAGGGGAAGAGCCTTCTCCTATGGTTCCCTTGAAAAAAGATGGGGAAATAGTTGCAAAGGTTGCAACAGCTCAACCTGCCACAAGCCCCCCTATTGCCACCAGGACCAAGTTCAAGTCCAAACATGGTATACCTCTTCTAAAACAAACTATGCATTCAATTCTTCAATCAAAGAACCATTTAACAACAACCCTTCTTATGCAGCTCAATACTCAAGTCACACTATCAGCGATCAGCCCATTCATTTGACTATAGATGCTGATCCGTAGGCTAATGAAACAAAAAGTTAACCTACTCAAGAAGTTGAGGTCAAGAAACCACTTCCTCCCAAGGTTCCATTCCTTGCATCTAGGGCTTGTACAATCATCCTCCTTCTCTTTTAGCCTAAAAGGAAGAAGACAACTACCAAGGGTTATTGAAAGGCACCAAACCTATCAAAGGCCAATTCACGGATGTTGAGTCTGGCTTAGATGAGGAGCCTTTGATCAAGAAAAGAAAGAAAGCTGCAACCCTTACCCCTCAGGTATCTCCAACCTTTTTTTAATCAAATGGCTAATGTAACTCAATTTCACTCACAATTATTTCTTTTCGTTATAGGTCGATGTTGCCATTGCCCCCTCTGATCAACCAGTGCATCCTACTTAGGAAACCCATCTACCACCTCATATCTTGGATGAAAGTGGCAAATCAGCCATTGAGCCAGATCATCCTCCAATCTCTCTCTTAGCTTAGCTTGCAAATTCAGCTACTGGAAATATGGCTAAGTCATGTACCCTTACCAAGGAGGTATATAGCTTTCTTTAAACCATCTTATGCTTTTAATTCTTCCATGTTTACTCTTGACATCACTCTTCTTCAGAAACAAGTACAATTACTTGCCCTCAAACCTATTGGCGGATCCTTTTCGACCATGAAAAATTACCTATAATCCCTTGTTGCTTTTGTATCAAAGGAGAGTCTAGCAACCAATGCAAGTTCACCTTTTGTACCTGCATCATTTGGTCAAGCATTTGAAGATTCCAAGAAGCCCCTCTAGGAAATCCTTGAATGGGACCTCTTGGAACTGCCATCTATGGTGGACCAAATCTCAGACTTATTGACCACCATCAGCCTTCATAGAGAGCTTTCTTTAGGTCTATAGGCTATGGTTGCTTTTTTCCAAGTTCAGCTGCCGGGTTGGTCGAATCTATTACTAACGCCAATAGTGCCATCTCTCAATACGAGGAGAAGTGTAAGGTTGAAGAGGCACTGAGCGCCAAGATTCTGGACATTGTAACTGAGTTTAACAAGCTTGAGCAATTCAATGACAGCCTTGGTCAAGAAAAATAATGACTTTAAAGTGAGCTTACTCGAGTTCAAGTTGCTAGGGCCAATGTCACCTCCCAAGGAATTCAACAATGTTGGAAATATATTGATTGTCTAGTGGGGGCATTACAGGGTCATCCATAATCAAAGGCTGGGGGGGCATATTGACTCAAGGTTACTCAAAACTGATAATGCATGATTAAAAGTCCTCCCCTTATTAAAGGGTCGAACCGTCAACCTCCCCTTATCAAAGGGTCGAGCTAATTCCTTCCTTTATTAAAGGACGAGCAAAATCTCTCCTTATTAAAGGGTCAAGCATGATTCAAGCAACAAACCTCCCATACTTAAAGGGTTAAGTAACAAATCACCCCTTATTAAAGGGTCGAGCTTAATCCTCCCCTTTTTTAAAGGATCGAGTCACAAACCTTCCCTTCTTAAAGGTACGAGCAACAAACCTCCCTTTATTAAAGGGTCGAGCAACAAATCTTCCCTTATTAAAGGGTCGAGCTTACTCCTCTCCTTATTAAAGGGTCAAGTCACAAACCTCCCATTCTTAAAGGATCGAACAACAAACCTCCTCTTATTAGAGGGTTGAACAATAAATCTCCCCTTATTAAAGGGTCGAGCCTACTTATCCACTTAATAAAGGGTCGAGTCACAAATTTTTCCTTATTAAAGGAACACCAACAACATAAATCCACGACCCTCCTTATTAAAGGAGCAAAAATCTATGAACCTCTTTATTAAAGGAGCAAAAATCTAGGAACTCCCTTATTCTAGGGACAAGTTAACGAAGATAGGTAATCTAAACCCCACTAGGGCACAACTCTACCAAAGGGCCTTTACTGAAAAAGAGGAGATGAATGAATCCCGAGAACATTGCTAAACCCCACTGGGGCACACCTCTTTAGAGTGTTTTTTTTAAAAAAGGCATAATGATGAATTCTAAGAACATTGTTAAACCCTATTTAGGCACATCTCTTTAGAGGGCCTTTATTGAAAAATGTGAGATGAGTGAATCCCGAGAGCATTGTTAAACCCCATTGGGACACATCTCTTTAGATGGCCTTTATTGAAAAAAGTGGGATGAATGAATCTCGAGACTATTATTAAACCCCACTGGGGCACACTTCTATGAGATAACCTTTATTATAAAAAGGCAAGATGAATGAATCCCGAAAGAATTTTTAAACACCACTAGGGCACACCTCTACGAGAGGGTCTTTATTTAAAAAGCGAGATGAATGAATCCTGAGAACATTCTTAAATCCCATTGAGGCATACTTCTACGAAAGGGCCTTTATTGTAAAAAGGCGGGATGAATGAATTCCAAGAACATTGTTAAACCCCATTGGGGCACACCTCTATGATAGGGCCTTTATTGAAAAAGATGGGATGAATGAATCCCAAGAACATTGTTAAACTCCACTAGAGCACACCTCTTTAAAGGGCCTTTATTGAAAAGGTGGGATGAATGAATTCCGTGAATATTGTTATACCCCACTAGGGTTATCACGCCCTGAATTCCTATACCAGAACGGTACAAGAAATCATGGGTGAAAAATGGTACATGTCCACACTCTCACAGTTGACCATTCTTTATTTCCTTACTTGTCATAAAAGCTTACGAGACCTCATAATAAAGCTAATAACTCAATATAATGGTCCTACACTAGGCTACATATGTCACTACCCTATTTCAATTAACAAAATAACTTGTCCCATTTCAGCCTAGTTTCGGTCAACTGATCATTCCTTTGGTCAGTTGAAAGGGTTTGTTTCAGTCTGTTGAAGCCCACTTTCGATCGACCGAAATAATGGTTTTCTTGATCCTAGTTTTCTATAATTGTAGGTGTGAAACTTTCAATTCAGCCAAACGGCTAATACATTTACTAGTAGGTTGGTGGCCATGTTTCAGTCGGCTAAAGCCTAGTTTTGGTCGACCAAAATGATGGTTTTCCTGACTCAAAAATTCCCGACTCTTGGGTTTGAATTCCAAATTCAGCTAGTCGGATGATAGGCCCCTATCGAGCGACCGAATCTCCCCAAATTATCCCAAACATCTATTTAAGTGTATCAAACCTTCTGTAAATCCTATCATACATCTATACATATCTATATACAACCATAACATGCATAAGCACCAACTAAATCATAAAAACAATTTTTAATTGGTACATGCTCGATTTATACATAAACTTTCTTGTCCAAAAACAAACATTTAAGGCATAAACAATTCTCAAAAATAAAATCTTGTCATACATGACTAAAAGCGCCATGTCCATATCTCGAACATACAAATATAACAAAAATAACTAAAAAAAGTTCTTCTAATTCTATATCCAAATCAAGGCTGGTTGCCATCGGCTACTTTCTTGTTATGACCTGAAATTGTTAATGTATGGGAATGAGTAAAGTTTAACGTGCTCACAATACATTTTATGCAATCCACACATGTTCCTCATTTTATGTTAATACATAACCATAATCATCAATGCATAGGATGACTACGTGTCATGCTTCCTGGAATTCTAGTCAAAAGCCGCACAGTTGCATTTACGTAGCCTAAATGTCAAAATACATGACAAGTGAACTACTCAATTTACCACATGCTCTATAGCACAAAAGCATCATACCCATATCAATACGACAATAACCAATTTGAACATAAAATCAAACACAGAATCTCATTTTTCTCTCTCTCAAAATTATGCCCACACTCACACACTTTGATACATGCTTATACCCTGCACCAATCCATAGTATTTTTGGACTACTAACCCACCGGTAACAAATCATCTTGCATAAGTTTAAGGTCTTTTAACCTCAGAGGATCTTTTTTGCCTCTACTTTCTTCATGAGTCACTTTCCAAGAAATCCCCCATAGGCTAAACATATCATATTTAGCATACACATGCACAAGTCTCCGATGCAATAACACTCATTTCATGTCCTAGACTCATTTCTAACGTGTCATGCAATAAACCATAATGGACACATGCAAATTAACCATTGCAACACAATTCACATGGATTATACCACATGACATTTTCTTACACCAAATGTTGTAAAACCCTCACATATGTAATACATCTGATATAAAACATATGTATACAAGTCTTACTCTCCATAACACAATTCATGTCATTTTCATCAAATAAAAGCACTTTTAAAACATCATTTTAGACATGAATTTCATAATAAAATCCCTGTTGGGATTCTATGCTCTTTGCATCAATTGGAATGTAATGACATTGGTTTATTAATAAAAATTTATTACTTATAAAAAATATTGTTTATAAATTATGAATGTTGTGTATTGATTCAATTTAAGACCCGAATCATAGTATCCATTAACTACACAATTACTTGGTGCATATATGGTATAGTTACGAAAGTTGGGAGTATAAGTCACTTATATTGCGTTATCATAAAGTGTTTTGTTCATTCAGCAATAGTGGGTAGACTCCTTATTGATAAAGAACAGAATAGGATCGCCGACAAGTCATTATCAAAGTAATTGTGAGGCCATCATTGAAATGACTACTTGTCAGTGTTATGACAAATTTTATCCTTAAGAACGAGGGAGTGATGAACCCTAAGCATGGTTGGATAGCACTTTGATACATGTGGTGAGCCTCAGGGTCTAAAGTTCAAATATGTTAGGTATTGGTTGATCATGTGCTTTGGAACATGCTCCCAAGATATACATCTATGCTAGTTAATTTATTATAGTTTGATTAGTTTAATCAATGGTAAATTCAATCATTTGGTTCGACTTTAATAAAATGGGTATGCACCTTGGCAAAGTACATAAGTTTTATTAAAGACATTTTCATTAAACCAAAAATAATCAAGTGGCTTGATAAATATTCAATTGTTGAGTTGAATTTATTGACACTTATACGTCCATATCTAATTATGTGCAGAGGAATAATTTCGTATAATTAACACGAGTGTTGGGTGTTAAGGTAACACAAGGTTTAAAGGCAACACATGGTTCAACCATTCTAGTTGAAGTGCAACAACAATTTTATAGTGAAATTATGTTGTGGTTGATGGATTACTAAAATTTAGGGTCATGGGATGACTAAGCAAATTTATAATTCATTGGATCCAATAAGAGTTTGGGCCATAAAATAAGATCCTCACTTCTAGCCCACTGGGTCGATTTAAAACTAGTTAGGTTGTTAATTAGGAATTGATTTAATGTGCTAGAAACATTTGTAATTTAATTACATGCTAAGGGCACAAGTAAAATTTTATAAAAATATATATTGGACATTTTAATATCCTGGAATATATATTAATATATATAATTTAAATATATATATAATTTCTTATTTTTCGTAGAGAGAATATATGATATGGAATGTATATATATTTTCCTTTTATATGAAAATATGATTTATCATATCTTGCATATATGAAAATTCTCTCCCATAATTAGTGTGAAAAATAGTTGTAAGACTAGAGTTTTGCAATTACAACAAGAGTGGTTGTAGGAGATTGCAGAGAGAGAAATCAATTCACAAGCCTAGGGTTAGCGGTGATTCTTATGGGCAGTTCACCAGGGAGATCAACATCTTCATTAGTTGTTGATGACTAGGAGGTTGGAAAATTATCCCTATCAAGGTACACGATCTTTGAATCCCATATACTCCATAAAATCATATTTGTGTTAAATAATTTTTTTTTGTTACATGATCTTTCATTCATCAAGGGTTCGACAAATTTTTTGATTTATTTTGATTCTTTTCCACCGCAAAAAAGAAATAAAATAAAATAAAATCCCTTTCCAATCAAGTCGTATCAGAGTCACCTTGATGTTTATGAAAAATTATGTATTTAAACTTTTCCTAAATATGCATGCTTTCTAAAAATCATGTTATGCATATGTTTGCATTGGTTATTGATTTTATTAATTACCATGAATGGTTGATTGTATAGATTCATAGATGAGGCTAGGGTTTTTATTTTTTATGATGTAAATTTTGGGGCCAACTTTATTGTAATGTATTTTTATTGTAAATGTTGGAAAGCCTTATAATTGAAGAACCCTAGATTGCGAAGAACACTTCTATGGAAGAAAGACAAAGAAGAAGTGTCATGCCCCGAAACCCGGACCGCCAGGACTCCCCTGGATCGACCCCGAATCCTGAGTGTGAACCCATTCACTCAACCCCGTGAACCCTTAACCACACTCACACCATAGTATCAAGATTTGATACCATGCTATAACGCCCCAATTTCTGACTCTTGGAGAACCGAAGGTTAAACTGTCTATTTAGGTCAATAGACCCTCATTACCCTCATTTACTGCAGAAGCTTAACTCAATTCTTGCATATGAATGCACCCAACTCCACCTTAACCAATCCCTATGGGCCCTACATCAAATCATACACCTTAGTAGAAATTTACTTGTCCACACTTTCAGAATCACTCACTTTCAAGCCTTAAAACTTACTGTGTTTAGAATATGAAACTAGGGCCTACACCATTGGATAGAGAATCCAAGAATACTCAATTTTAAAAAAAACTACACTCAATTCCGATCTAGAACGAAGAAATTACGTCGAAACGAAATTTTAAAAAATGCTGTCAATAGTAATTTTGATTGTGCGAAATGGCAATCTCAATTGTGTAAAACTGGCATCTCGATTGTGCGAAGATTTCACCCTCTCGGGACCTTGAACCTACAATATTTTGCATGATCGAAATGGGGGTTTCGATTGTGCGAAATTGCCCTTATCTGGACCCTAAAAATCATCATAAATCATCACCCCTTCGCACAATCGAAATGGGGGTTTCGATTGTGCGAAATAGACATTTTGCACGATCAAAATGCACCTCCCGGGACTTCCAACAACCCTATACATGGTCCACATGAAGCCCAATCAACATTCTATCATCCTAGAACCCCTCATACATGATCCATAACATAAATGAAAGTTACCAACACCATTTACACACTCAAAATCATATTCATGATTGAATCATACATCAAAATGAGTCGTTCTCTTCCACAAACACAATCCATTCATAATGGAAACATCATCAAATGAACTAAGTGCCGCCATGGGCATTACATAAATTAAACCATTGTCTTTCCACACCCAACAAGTTTAAAATCCAATATATACATCCAAATTACATTCGTCCAAGGTATGACCACAACTCAAAAAAAGGTCACATGCCATAAGCAGGCATGGATAGCCACAAAATATGCAACATCTCAAAAGTTAACAAAATGCTACTAGGGTTCCACTTAGACACTCAAGTCCCTTCCGTCATTGGCGCCTTATCTGTAAAAGAGTTTATAATAAAAGGGTGAGCACCACTGCGACGCAGTAGAGATACCCCAACCCCCCTAAGTGCCGACTCGACACCGACCTACATGGAATGCATATGAATACACTACATGCCACATCCACAATCTCACAAATCAATCAACAAATGCAATTAAAGAGGATTGCATATTTCACGAATCATGTATAACATGTTCAAACATAAAAGCATTAAAGAAAGTAAATGCTCTCTCTCTTGGTCCTCATCCGATACCCTACATGATTGGCCCGCTCCGAGGATCATGTAACCTTGGACACCTCCGATAACCATCCAATGACCGGGACAACTCCGAAAGGTCATTCTACCATAGCAATATATAGGATTGCCATAGAGTGAGGAGACAACTCCGAGGCTCACAATTCTTGGACATTCTCCGATAACCATCCTATGACCGGACAACTCCGAGGGGTCATTAGTATTGGACATACTCTGATCTTAGGCATTAAGCCTTAGTATGGCGGGTCCACTCCGAGGGCCATACATAGTGGATAATTTCACCACATTCCACCACATGGTTGGACCACTCCGAAGCCCCGTGTACCTCATTTGCGTCATTTTTTCCACAATTTCCCACATATGCAATATGAATTCATAAACATATAGTATTTTATTTTTATGCTCTACTCATGCTTATTGATACTAAAAGGAAGTAAAAAGCATGTTTCTCACCACTACACACCACATATAGCACATATATGTATAACACATGCATAAATCATCTCATATGCATACAACTTCAAAATTAGCATATTTTACTCATGCTACACTCAATGCATAATTTTAGTACATAGAACTAAACATACATTCAACGACCACATTCCCACATATAATCATATATATGACACTTGGTATACATTTTTCACATATACACCAAATTAAGCACATAATACATATGTATCAATTTCTTACACTCACACACTTCAAACCCACATGCTACCACCAACACAATGGACACAATTGTGAAAAGATAGGACTCTAGAGAAGGAGAAAACACAACTTTTCACATCTCTCACCATCCTAAAGCATGTGAAACACAACCTACACCTCTCTTCTTTACCTAAAACCCTAGAATCAACAATTAGAATAAAAGAAGAACTCCTACGTCGAAAATGAAGGCCTTCCAAGCACTTCACCAAAATTTCAGCGATGTCTACCTTTCTGAATCACAACTTTGATTAGTTCAAAGGGAAGCCCTAGTCGTTCCCTATGTATCTCCCTCCTTCGGCAAATCTTGAATCCAAGCTGAACGGGTCCAACATGTAGAGAGAAGGGAGAGCTATGAAGATGGAGAGTTTTAGAGAGAGAAATAGGCATGAGATATGACTGGGAGTCTCAGCCACTGATATTTAAAATATCTAGGGCTTGCGAAAAGACCAAAGTGCCCCTGACCACTTAATGTACCTTCCTGGACTCCGTTTTTGATTTCGAAACGAAATCATTAACTTAACTCTCTAAAAATTTCGTCTAAACCATTCTCAAAATTAAATATTTTCAAAAAAATTTCAGATTCCCGGGCTCACTTAAGTTACATCCTGAGCTCTGGTTTGACCAAAAAGTCAAACTTCTCCAAATATCTCGAAAACTTTCCAAAACCTTTAGAACACTTCCCAAACATGTTCCCCATACTAGAAACATGCTAATCACCACTCAAAATGCATTTATGGCAATTATGGTGCGAAAAATACAAAACTGGCCAAAATTGATCACAGTCTCTAGAAAAAGGAAGCGGAGAACATTGAGACGCGCAAGCATCTGTAGTGGCAGCACGTGGTGCTCTATGTTGCGTATAGACCATGCACGATAGCGCACACCGGCGCTACGTACAACAACACGTGCGACATAGCACGCCAGCACTGCATGCGATAGTGGTGCGCGCCGGCATCGCTGCAGGACGCGCACAGTATTACCCTAGGGCAATATGTGTGCGTGCGTATGCGTAGGGCGTATCACCATGCTATGCGATGCATGGGTTGCCTTCGGGTGATTCTCATGAGTGCGCATTCATGGGTTGTGCGATTTGGGTGCTATGCGCAAAGGGTTCGACCCATATGTTTTGGGATGGGTCCAAGTGATCCAATCTATCCCAGATTGTTCTTGTTCCTTTTCTACTTGGTGGTGGGCCCTGTGGTAATTTCTCTAAAGCTAAAGAGCATACCATGAAAGGAGTTGACCGAAAATAGAAATTTTTATTTCTATTGTAAATCTTTTATAGGAATGTCTCATCCATGAATTATGTTTCTTATTTATTTATGTGTATGTATGTAATTAGATGTATGGATGTACGATAAAGTTGGAAAAAATAGTAAAGGTAATGCTTTTATGTCTCAAGTTGAGCCCTCCAAATCTAAGCCTAAGTGTAAGGCGAAGAAAAGAAAGAGGGCTGTTTATGTGTATGTATGCAATTAGATGTATGGATGTATGATAAAGTTGAAAAAATTAGTTAAGGCAATGCTTTTACGTCTCAAGTTGAGCCCTCCAAATCTAAGCCTAAGAGTAAGGTGAAGAAAAGAAAGAGGACAAATAAAGAGTCATTCTCAAATAAAGTAGCAAGGAAGGGAAATAAGGCATTTAAACCTAAGTCGTCTAAGGTCCAGCCGGCCCTGCTGGTGGGTTGCGATAGGGTTGCAGTAAAAGGATATTGAGGACACAAAAATTAAATGATCACTAATTTGTTATTCATTTTTTAGGTTTGGTCACTATATCTATCTTTTCAGTTTAAAGCTTATAGAGCAAAGTTTTTCAAATTTGATCACCAAAATCTAATTTTCCTTTAGAATACTAAAATATTTACTTACCAAAAAAATATTAGGCCCCCAAAATTCCAAAGAAAATTACATTAACAATAAAATCTACAAGCTAATAAATAATCTCAACTTAAATCTTTTAAGCTTTATTTTTGAAAATCCACATTTATATGTAAGAAAAAAAAGAAGATATATGACCCATAATTTTCTCCTTCTCCTTGTTTTACTATTTTGTAACTTTAATTTCTTTTGTCCATTTATATATTTGCGTTATATATGCCCAAATTAGGCATATTTACGCATAACTTATAAAAAGACTTTTATTTCTACACGATTTTATATATAGATATATATTAAAAAGATCTAGAAGACTTGTATGTAAAGAATAATATATTATAGTTTATTTATATATTTATAAAAATTTTATTTTCATACAATAGTTCGGCTCCCAAATATCAGTTTCTGGGTCTGCCCTGGTGATAACAACTTTTTATATATATATGGGACATACAAAAACTATTTCTCTTACTCTATGGACTATACATTTGTATATACATATGGGACATACAGAAACTGTTTCTCTTACCCAATGCACTAGACATTTGTATATGCTTGCCAAAAAGCTCCTGTTATGCAAGTGATTAAATATAGTATAATATAAGTCGTTAAATTAAAATTTTATAATATAAGTCACTAAATTCAAATTTAGTGACGGTGTATTTCATCAAAATATTATATTATATTTTTTGTAAAAATGCGTATATTTCTTATACAAAATAATATAAACAAATATAATTAATAAAAACAAATAAAATAATTGAAAAAAATCAATAAATAGACATAATATCTCATATATTATTCAGATATAAAATGAGAATTCCAAACTTATCTCGCTTCAAAATAAGAACAATTAGTCATAATTCAACCACAGATAAATATATGCATATAAATAACCATACGTAGATATATATCAATAAATGTATATCAAAGTTGAATTTATTATGAAAATTAAAGCAAATACAATAAAGGAAAATAATTACAAAATTTAATAATCACTTTCTTCATCTAAAAACAAAATGTAAATAGCTGACAAAGGGAAGGTTAAGAGTTTGAGTCCCATTAAGGGCATAGTGTGTTTGTTTAAACTTATATATATATATATATATATATACACATACATATATATATATATATATAAAGAAGCTTACTGTCTAGTAAGCATTAGGTCTAAAAATCAAATTTTCTTAGATGCAAACAATTCTTGAAAGTGAGTGTGTATGTACCAACTAAGAAAATATATATATATATATATATATATATATATATATAGGAACCTATGATTATCAACAAAAATCTGTCCAACTTTTGATTGATTTCTAGTAATTTTTAATCATATGCAATTGATGACTTGTAATACATAAATATCGGTAAGTTTATTTTAGTACGAGCCTATTATGTATAATCTACACATGACGAGGAATGGTGACGAGGAATGGTGACGATGAATTTGATCACTTTTACTAATATCTGCAATTTACAAAATAACTTAGAACTTGTTGCATTGTACCGGATTGTGTAATGAACAACTGGTTCTTGGGCTGGATTTTTTGATCATTGCTTCTTACAAGTTTTGCTTTGTGAGATTGTATTGGGGTTCGGCGTATGTTGGCTTCAGGCCATTAACCGAATTGCAGCAGAAGTACGAAAAAGGCCCTGAACAATATGCAAAAATATTTATATATTTTGATTGTATTGTTATTGTGCCAAAGTTTATGCATCTTTCTCTATCATCATTATAATATCAACACTGATATAAATTTATCACAAACTACACCGAATTTATTTAGCAATATATCATTTACGAATTGCAAAGATTGACATCTTATATTTCTCTCTCCCAAAATGAAATATGAATTGGGGATCATTCAAATTATGGAGAATTGTACCACATGCATATATATTTATATATATGCAAAAGACGGTACATGGACTCAACATCAACATAAATCAAATAATTAAAAGACAATAATTAATTTGTATTTAAGCATAGAGAGTAGGATTGGCCACAAGATGATTTTCCACAGCCTTGTACATCTCCATAGCTTTGTCTTTGCCAGCCTTGATTTCCTCTTCTTTAAGCTCACTACCTTCCTTTGAGGCCTTATAATGGGTTGTGGTCTTGCAAATGCATCCAAAATCTGAGGGTTCAAACTTAATCTCATAAGAAATGGAGGCCACATTCTTGCCCAACATATCACCCTCAAACACAGTGTACTTGATTTCATGGTTGTTTTCATCAAGGCTATCAATCCTGTGCTTCATGTATTTGAAATGACTCCCTGCCAACCAACCAAAATAGAGTATATATAAAAAAATGTACTTATACTTTTAATCTATATTTTTGCTACTTTACTAATTAAATGTGTATGATAAGTAGTAAAGGTATTACTGTAATTAATTTCCACTATTGCATGTGCATGATATGTAGTGTAGTACTCGAGAACAATTATAATGCGCTGGGTGTAGATGCACCGACACAATCTCAATCGTGTGTGCACAATACGAACCGTTAGTAAACGATACACCAGGCGTGCACCAGGTGCATTGTAGTTCTTCTCGTAATACTCGACCAACATCTACATATATTAATTTTGGATAAAATAATACATAATTTATGACATAACATGATTTTAAAAGTAGTAAATTAATCAAGCTTACCATCAGCGAAGTTGGTTTGTTTGATAGTGCCAGAACCTCCATTTCCTTCAACAACTTCAATATTTTTGATGGATTGAGGCATAACTTTAGGAAGAAGGTTTTGGGAGTCGGTGCACAAAGCCTTGAACAACCTTCCTGCAGAAACTGGAGAAGTAAACTCATGATTAAGGGTGGTGACATCACCAGCTGCTTTTGCCATAATGAATATATGGTAATATATAAAACAAGAAATTAAAGATTAATTTGCTTTGTTGAGATGAAGGTGTGGGTAGAGCTCTATCATTGGTATACTATTTATAGAGGTTGAGGCTTGCTTCGATTGTATTGTGTGCCATTTGTTTACTAGTCTAGGATCCGGAAAAGCAGAAAAGGCGAAAAATTTGGGTTCAACGTTTAATATCCATTAAAGGCGCCACTTTTATGGAGTGTGAGGTTTAATGTGTTGTGTATATATACAACTTTGATACTAGAGAAATATATACGTATAAGTTGTATGCTTCCAGACTTTGATTTGCCTTATTAATTAGGGTCGAAAACATAATCAGAACAAAAGTTTCATACTTCGTATTTGTGCTCTCTATCTTTGAACAGTTTCAGCAACTGAAGTCTAGAACAAAATTGAATAAACCTTTTCATTATGTACATTAACTCAATCAGTGGTCTATAGATGGTGTAATAACTGCTATTTTATTTTATTTTATTTTAATAAAAATAAAATAAACAGTGAATAATTTCGAAAAGAAAACTGTTTGATTATAGATTTAATAAGTAGTGTATAAACAGTTACACAAAAAAAAAATCTAGACTGCTTTAATTAGTTATAATTAAAATCTGGCCAATTTTAATTACAATTAAAATTTGGATAACTTTACTTTAATATAAGTCTTGAAAGTTTAAAATGTTGTTAGAAAGTAAACAAAGAGAAAGAAATTGTGCTAAACGAAATGAAAGGAAAGAAAAGGAGTTTTAAATTCTCTTTCATATTTTATACTTTGTTGAAATCTAATTAGTTTTAAATTATCTTTAATATTGTTAATCCTGTTGAATTGAATTTTAGTTGACTTTGGTTGTATAGTTCAATCACAGAATCTTTTAAAGCTCAAAAAATATATATATATATCAAATGATAGAGAAAATGGGCCAAGGAGTCAAAATGCTTTATCTCCAAATATCTCTCTTAGTTTATCTCCGAATATCTTTCCTAGTTGAATTAAAAAGGTCACTGAAGGAGTCTTCTACTATAATATAACTGTTAAATATTCTATCTTATAAAAAAAGAGAGCCCGGACACATCAAACTGTATACAATATTAATTACACAAGTATTTTATGTTTATACAATTATAAATACTAATTTGATCGTCGGAGAGCAGCCGGTTAACACCCTACCGACACGGTCAAATCCCCCGTATTTAGAAGAAAGATGTGAAAAGTTTTGCAACATCATCAAATATTGGTACGTGGTTGGTTAGTGAACACATACTTGTTTATATCTACTTGTGTTATTGATTTTTTAAAAAATTATTATTTTTTCAAGACGTAGTAGATATTGAAGAAACTTTTAGATAGAGTTTTGAAGAGGAAAGAGAAATAATTAAATAAATAAATTCTCATCTTTAGCCTAAAGGTCCTACAACCAATATAAAATTCAAGCTAAATTAAGGTACAAGTAATATAGTCAATATGTTAACTACTCAATATAATCCTATTAAAGCACTTTTAGGATACAATCCTTCGATCAATTTTACTTATGATGATATGGATTGGTGGTTGGACTCGAGACTTAATTTACATGTATGTTATAATCTTAATTGTTTTAAAACTTATCAAAATTCAAGTGGAAGAAGTGTAACCCTAGGAAATAACTCTATCACATTGAATTAAAGATGACATCCGAGAAAATTTTGATTCTTAGAAACGTGCTACATGTTCTTGAAGCAAAAAACGGAGAAGAATTTGATTCTTAGAAACGTGCTACATGTTCTTGAAGCAAGAAAAAACTTACTTAGTGATTCATCTTTAGTCCAACAACGTTATAAAGTTGTAATGGAGTCAAATTGAGTTGTAATATTTACCAAGAACAATTTATTCATTGGAAAATGATATATTTGTGAGGGTTTATTTAAGTTGAATGTAATTAATGATATGAATACATTTTCTCAAGTTATTTATAATGTTGAATCTAGTAGTGTGTGGAATGGACACTAGGCCATATCAACTCAAAGAAAATTAAAAGAGTGATGGATCTTGACCTAGTACCTAAAATTAGCACTGATTTTAAGTATAAGTTTCAGTATGTGTTCAAGCAAAATAAACTAGGAAACTCTTTAGTAACATTTAAAAAAAAAACACTCAACTCTTAGAATTAATACATACTGGCATATGTAATTCTAAGAGACATCCTACTAGACCACAAAATGAATATTTTGTGATATTTATTGATGATTGCTCTAAGTTTTGCTACTTATACTTAAGTTAAAAGTAGAATAAAGTGTTTGATAAATTCAAAGTGTACAAGAATGAGGTTGAAAACCAGTTAGAAAAGAAAATAAAGAGAATTAGATTTGATGGAGGTGGAGAATAACCCTAAATGGTCTTAGTACATTTTGTGACTAATGCTTAATATAATATATGTAAAGGATTATGAAAAAGCTCCTTATGAGATATGGAAAGATAAGGCTCCTAACATTAAAATTCTAAAAGTGTGGCGTGTTTGGCAAAAGTAGCAATATCTGAACCTAAAAGAAAGAAAATAGCTTCCAAAACCGTACACTCTATTTTCTTAGGTGATGTTCAAAATAGTAGTGCTAATGGGATCCTAGTCATAAACTCAAATGTAAATGAAATCTCTAACAAAACAATTAATTGAATCTAGAGATGTCATGTACTTTGAGGATATTTTTCAAAAATAAAATACAAAATCAAGTTGTAATAGATACTCCATCCATCAACATTCATTAGTGTTCCAATATCATCTACTAGTGAAGAACCATTTATCAGTACACCTATAGAAGATAACTTAGAATATTAAATTGAACTTAGAAGGAGTAAAAGACCTAGAGTTGAAAAGATCTTTGGAGACAAGTTTTATACCTTCTCAGAATCTATTCAAAATTTATTCATTCACCAAATGGATGTAAGGATTGCATTTCTAAATGAAGATTAAGATGAATAGATTTACATAGAACAACTCGAAGTTCTTATAGTTAAAAGTCAAGAACATAAGTTGTGTAGGTTAGTCAAATCTCTTTATGGTCCTAAACAATCTCAAAAATAATGGCATGAAAAGTTTGATAAGATGATCTTAGACTATGGTTTTAAGAGGATTGACAATGAAAAATGTGTATATTACAGGGAGAAAGATGGAGCGTATGTCATATTGTCTCTATGTTGATGATATTTTGATCTTTAGAACTAATTTAGAGATAGTGAATGATATTGTCTTACCTATGGAGGAATTTTGACATGAAATATTTGGGAGAAGCTTACATGATCTTAGAAATGAAAATAAAGAGAACACCTAAAGGGAAAACTTTAAATCAACCTTGTACCATTGAAAAAATGTTAGAGAAGTTTGGATACTATAATAGACATCATCTTATTTATACACCTTATAATCCTAAGCTACAAATAAAGAAAAGTATGTAAAACTAAATCGGAATTCATACACATACTTAAAACACACTTATATATTAACATACTAAACATACCTTAGGAAGCCATTAATAAACTCACAAGCAAGCCATCAAGTGAATAAATCCAACCTTTGCGTTGCTCTGCAACCAGATTTGTTCGCACGTTTGCTTTGGTCTTCCACTCTCTCCACTTATGCTCACGTCTCTGAATGGGACAAGACTAACTGTATGGAGTGTATATGTGAGAGTGGAGACCAAGCTATATATATAAATATATCTAATCAAATCCCATGCACCCATCAAGGGAATGACTAAGGTATACCGTAACCCAAAATAATTTATAATCACATCTGAATAGGGTATGCAATAATTCTCTATTTGGTTTCAATCCTCAATTTGAGTTTTTCTTTATGTGTATAAAGAAATTATAATCAATGAAAGTCCAAAATTCTTACATTCTGCCATTTGGGCAAACATTGATTACATAAAAAAATTAAAGTAAAATAAAATCTCTGAATTGGATAACTTAAGTTGCCACAGAAACCAAATATGAAAATACCATAGTTTAAGATCCTGTCAAATAATACTACCAATGCGAACCATAGTGATTTATGTACATATAATCATACATTACCATCCATGATCACAACACTAGCACCAATATCCACATGGATCCCCAATAAATATGGAATACATATAAAATAACATCTTTATGTGATTATTTATGTTATATCCATATCGGTCCAACTTTATGATTTTCACAAAACCTCTTATGCTTCAAACTCGAAGCCTTTATGTCTTTAATGCAAGACAGTCATACCTTTCAACTTTATGTTTGTAATAACCTTATGACATGAGACATGAAAAATTCAGCTAATAACCGTATACTGAATGCAATGTAGTTTTTCAAATTTTATACCTCCTCGCAAGATTCAAATAATTTATAATACCATATATACACAAAGGGAATATTCATGAATTGAAATAATAAATCTCCAAAATTTTATGAGCTACCAAAAATTCATAAAAATATAAGACCACACAATTTTTATGAATGCCATAAAATAAGAACAAATAAATGAATAAACCTCTCACTATCAAGGGAAATCAAAAGAATCCACCAAACTCATGGTAATTACATGATTCTTGAATAACCCAATGGGTAAAACTTTGGTTAGTGGGTTTGCTACCATTGCCTCGGTCTCTATGTGATTAATCACCATTGTATTAGGCTCTATGTGATCAATCATTATCTGATCTTTCCTCATTTTCTCATTTACAAGAAAATACTTAATATCCATATACTTGGAACCAGAAGACCTCTTATTGTTCTTAGAATAAAATACTGTAAAACTACTATCACAAAACATTCCCATGGCTTTCGTAATTGAATCAACTACACGAATACATTTAATAAAGGTATTTAGCCAAATAGACTGTAGAGTGGCTTCATAATAGACTATGAAATCAACTGAAAATAGTACCTATAGCCAACATAAATATGTAATCAAAATTTAATTACAATTAAAATTTGGATAACTTTACTTTAATATAAGTCTTGAAAGTTTAAAATGTTGTTAGAAAGTAAACAAAGAGAAAGAAATTGTGCTAAACGAAATGAAAGGAAAGAAAAGGAGTTTTAAATTCTCTTTCATATTTTATACTTTGTTGAAATCTAATTAGTTTTAAATTATCTTTAATATTGTTAATCCTGTTGAATTGAATTTTAGTTGACTTTGGTTGTATAGTTCAATCACAGAATCTTTTAAAGCTCAAAAAATATATATATATATATCAAATGATAGAGAAAATGGGCCAAGGAGTCAAAATGCTTTATCTCAAATATCTCTCTTAGTTTATCTCCGAATATCTTTCCTAGTTGAATTAAAAAATCACTGAAGGAGTCTTCTACTATAATATAACTATTAAATATTCTTTACTATAAAAAAAGAGAGCCCGGACACATCAAACGGTATATAATATTAATTACAGAAGTATTTTATATTTATACAATTATAAATACTAATTTGATCGAAAGAGAGCAGCGGGCTGACACCCTACCGACACGATCAGATCTCCCGTATTTTGAAGAAAGATGCGTCAAACCGGATCATGAAAAGTTTTGCAACATTATCAAATATTGGTGGTTGGTTAGTGAACACATACTTGTTTATATCTACTTGTGTTATTGATTTTTTTAAAAATTATTATTTTTTCAAGCCGTAGTAGATATTGAAGAAACTTTTAGATAGAGTTTTGAAGAGGAAAGAGAAATAAATAAATAAATTCTTATCTTTAGCCTAAAGGTCCTACAACCAATATAAAATCCAAGCTAAATTAAGGTACAAGGAATATAGTCAATATGTTAACTACTAAATATAATCCTATTAAAGCACTTTTAGGATACAATCCTTCGATCAATTTTACTTATGATGATATGGATTGGTGGTTGGACTCGAGACTTAATTTACATGTATGTTATAATCTTAATTGTTTTAAAACTTATCAAAATTCAAGTGGAAGAAGTGTAACCCTAGGAAAATACTCTATCGCATTGAATTAAAGATGACATCCGAGAAGAGTTTGATTCTTAGAAACGTGCTACATGTTCCCGAAGCAAGAAAAAACTTACTTAGTGGTTCATCTTTAGTCCAACAATATTATAAAGTTGTAATGGAGTCAAATTGAGTTGTACTATTTACCAAGAACAATTTATTCATTGGAAAATGATATATTTGTGAGGGTTTATTTAAGTTGAATGTAATTAATGATATGAATACATTTTCTCAAGTTTTTTATAATGTTGAACCTAGTAGTGTGTGGCATGGAACACTAGGCCATATCAACTCAAAGAAAATTAAAAGAGTGATGGATCTTGACCTAGTACCTAAAATTAGCACTGATTTTAAGTATAAGTTTCAGTATGTGTTCAAGCAAAACAAACTAGGAAACTCTTTAGTAACATTTAAAAAAAAAAACACTCAACTCTTAGAATTAATACATACTGGCATATGTAATTCTAAGAGACATCCTACTAGACCACAAAATGAATATTTTGTGATATTTATTGATGATTGCTCTAAGTTTTGCTACTTATACTTGAGTTAAAAGTAGAATAAAGTGTTTGATAAATTCAAAGTGTACAAGAATGAGGTTGAAAACCAGTTAGAAAAGAAAATAAAGAGAATTAGATTTGATGGAGGTGGAGAATAACCCTAAATGGTCTTAGTACATTTTGTGACTAATGCTTAATATAATATATGTAAAGGATTATGAAAAAGCTCCTTATGAGATATGGAAAGATAAGGCTCCTAACATTAAAATTCTAAAAGTGTGGCGTGTTTGGCAAAAGTAGCAATATCTGAACCTAAAAGAAAGAAAATAGCTTCCAAAACCGTACACTCTATTTTCTTAGGTGATGTTCAAAATAGTAGTGCTAATGGGATCCTAGTCATAAACTCAAATGTAAATGAAATCTCTAACAAAACAATTAATTGAATCTAGAGATGTCATGTACTTTGAGGATATTTTTCAAAAATAAAATACAAAATCAAGTTGTAATAGATACTCCATCCATCAACATTCATTAGTGTTCCAATATCATCTACTAGTGAAGAACCATTTATCAGTACACCTATAGAAGATAACTTAGAATATTAAATTGAACTTAGAAGGAGTAAAAGACCTAGAGTTGAAAAGATCTTTGGAGACAAGTTTTATACCTTCTCAGAATCTATTCAAAATTTATTCATTCACCAAATGGATGTAAGGATTGCATTTCTAAATGAAGATTAAGATGAATAGATTTACATAGAACAGCTCGAAGTTCTCATAGTTAAAAGTCAAGAACATAAGTTGTGTAGGTTAGTCAAATCTCTTTATGGTCCTAAACAATCTCAAAAATAATGGCATGAAAAGTTTGATAAGATGATCTTAGACTATGGTTTTAAGAGGATTGACAATGAAAAATGTGTATATTACAAGGAGAAAGATGGAGCGTATGTCATATTGTCTCTATGTTGATGATATTTTGAACTTTAGAACTAATTTAGAGATAGTGAATGATATTGTCTTACCTATGGAGGAATTTTGACATGAAATATTTGGGAGAAGCTTACATGATCTTAGAAATGAAAATAAAGAGAACACCTAAAGGGAAAACTTTAAATCAATGTTGTACCATTGAAAAAATGTTAGAGAAGTTTAGATACTATGATAGACATCATCTTATTTATACACCTTATAATCCTAAGCTACAAATAAAGAAAAGTATGTAAAACTAAATCAGAATCCATACACATGCTTAAACACACTTATATATTAACATACTAAACATACCTTAGGAAGCCATTAATAAACTCACAAGCAAGCCATCAAGTAAATAAATCCAACCTTTGCGTTGCTCTGCAACCAGATTTGTTCGCACGTTTGCTTTGGTCTTCCACTCTCTCCACTTATGCTCGCGTATCTGAATGGGGCAAGACTAACTGTATGGAGTGTATATGTGAGAGTGGAGACCAAGCTATATATATAAATATATCTAATCAAATCCCATGCACCCATCAAGGGAATGACTAAGGTATACCGTAACCCAAAATAATTTATAATCACATCTGAATAGGGTATGCAATAATTCTCTATTTGGTTTCAATCCTCAATTCGAGTTTTTCTTTATGTGTATAAAGAAATTATAATCAATGAAAGTTCAAAATTCTTACATTCTGCCATTTGGGCAAACATTGATTACATAAAAAAATTAAAGTAAAATAAAATCTCTGAATTGGATAACTTAAGTTGTCACAGAAACCAAATATGAAAATACCATAGTTCAAGATCCTGTCAAATAATACTACCAATGCGAACCATAGTGATTTATGTACATATAATCATACATTACCATCCATGATCACAACACTAGCACCAATTTCCACATGGATCCCCAATAAATATGGAATACATATAAAATAACATCTTTATGTGATTATTTATGTTATATCCATATCGGTCCAACTTTATGATTTTCACAAAAACCTCTTATGCTTCAAACTGGAAGCCTTTATATCTTTAATGCAAGACAGTCATACCTTTCAACTTTATGTCTGTAATAACCTTATGACATGAGACATGAAAAATTTAGCTAATAACCGTATACTGAATGCACGTGTAGTTTTTCAAATTTTATACCTCCTCACGAGATTCAAATAATTTATAATACCATATATACACAAAGGGAATATTCATGAATTGAAATAATAAATCTCCAAAACTTTATGAGCTACCAAAAATTCATAAAAATATAAGACCACACAATTTTTATGAATGCCATAAAATAAGAACAAATAAATGAATAAACCTCTCACTATCAAGGAAAATCAAAAGAATCCACCAAACTCATGGTAATTACATGATTCTTGAATAACCCAATGGGTAAAACTTTGGTTAGTGGGTCTGCTACCATTGCCTCAGTCTCTATGTGATTAATCACCATTGTATTAGGCTCTATGTGATCAATCATTATATGCTCTTTCCTTATTTTCTCATTTACAAGAAAATACTTAATATCCATATACTTGGAACCAGAAGACCTCTTATTGTTCTTAGAATAAAATACTGTAAAACTACTATCACAAAACATTCCCATGGCTTTCGTAATTGAATCAACTACACGAATACATTTAATAAAGGTATTTAGCCAAATAGACTGTAGAGTGGCTTCATAATAGACTATGAAATCAACTGAAAATAGTACCTATAGCCAACATAAATATGTAATCAAAATTTAATTTCATATCATCAGTATATGCTACAAAATCAAAGTTTGTGTATCCTATTATCACTCTTACAATGAATAAGCTTACTATGAATAAGTATAAAATTATTGGTTCTTTGCAAATAATGTAAAACTTTCTTTGTAACTCCCAAGGCTCAGAACCAAGATTAGCTTGAAATCTAGCAAGTAGACTAACCTCAAACGTTATGAGCTCATACTTGAGCATACATTGAGCTTATAAATTAATGTATTCCTAGTAATCCACGACCTATCATGTCTCACCAATATTCTTTAATTTAGAATATTATGATTACTACAGGCTAACAAAATGTCACATAAATAACAAGGAAGATAAATTCACTCCCATTAACCTAGTGTTCTCAACCTAACCCATCTTTAAAAATATCTTAGTATTTGCTTCAAGTTGGACTCTTTTTCTTTGGGATTAGTGTCAACAATCTTTGTGCTAAACCTTTAAAGCTATCTGGATACCCATTGAGTAGATTCTAACTCATATGAGACTCTTACACTTTATATAAGTACTATTACCTTAATGAAATGCTCGAATACATTCCAACCAATGGCTAAGATATCCTATTTAGAAAACTACTATAAAATATCTAGATATATATTTTTAAAACTTTGTACAAACTTTTATCAATTTAGTACTCCACAATTCTCAACACTGTAGAACCAACTTTTCACATATGTCAAACATATACCCTGAATAAAATATATATCTACAACCTCTCCACATATATTAGTGTGAATGATTTATAAGATTTGTTGACTACGATTATAATCCTTCGTTTTGAATAAGTCAACTTTTCTTTTATGCAATCAACGCAAACAACAAAATCTCTGGTGGAGGAAAGATTTAAGCGTTGAATTCTTTCTTTAGAAAAATGACCTAATCATCTAGGCCAAGTATAAAGGAATTTTCATTAACATGTGCACCTTTTATCTCAAACATTATTATCCATACTTAAAGCTACAAAAAAATTGGAAACAATTTAATTTAGATAATCCATTACACAAAAAAAAAAACTATTGCCAATTGTACAAGAGTCATGAAAAAAAGAAAAAAAAATTAAAATCACTTTTATTAAATTCAAAAATATTCAGACATAACAAGCTTAGACTAAAATTAAATTACTTCTCAATCTAAAGAAAACTAGACTATAACTGAAGCTTAATAACTCCTAACTTTCATGTCATTTCCTAAGAGCACATTTACTTCATCTTTATTTGTGCAATCCCTATGAATGAATAAAATGAATAAAAGATCCACTGTCAATCCACCAAGAATCAGATGGGACTTCAATTAAGTTAGACTCAAAACAAACAAAGACTATAAACTTAATATTTTTCTAAGCAAAGCTTTATACTAACGGCACCCCTTCTTCATATAACCCTTCTTATCCAAAAGAAAACCTTAATTGGTTTGAAGTCTAGAGGTCCATTTGGTGACATGATGTCTAGCTCCTTATGAGATGATTTGGGTTTATTATTTTGATAGTTGTTACCCTGCCCATGGTACACGAGATTGTTACTATTCCTTTTCTTATGAAGAATTATTTCTTCTTCTTAGACACAAATGGAAATTAGTTTATTCAAGTCAAATTTCTCTCGTTGAGTATTGTATGTCACCTTAAGCTATCCATATTGGCACTACAAGAAAATTAGTCTTTTAAGATGGGCCAAAACCTCCTTAAATGACTTTTTAAGGCGCTCCATGGCTTGTCCTCTATTAAGGCATTATGATTACTAAGTTTTTTTAAAGGCATGCAGAAACTTTTTAAAGGCGGTCCGAAATTTCCTTTAATAATTTCATAAATGCCTTTAAAATAATTTTTCAAAGCGGTTATTTAGTGTCTTAATAGTTCATAATTCAAAGCGGCTGTTACGCGTCATAGAAGTGTAATTATTTAGGGCGGTTAGTTTCCGCCTTAAAACCTCAATTATTTAGGAGGGCTCGTGCGCCTTAAAAGCTAAACCTCATAATATTTAGGGCGCCTTTGGCCCTCCTTAAAAGCTAAGCCTCATATTATTAAAGGCGGCCATTGTCCACCTTAAAATCTGAATAATTTAGGAGGGCTCGTGCCAGCCTTAAAAGCTAAACGTCATAATATTTAGGGCGGCTTTGGCCAGCCTTAAAAGCTAAGCCTCATATTATTAAAGGTGGCCATTGTCCGCCTTAGAAGTTTTTTTTTTTTTTTAAATATTCATTTTTCTAATACTTTCATCCCCAATCCAAAAACTTGTGATGCCATACAATACAAAAGTATGTGCTTCCATACAATATCAATATCTAATTTGCATCCCTTCAAAGCTAGCACATTCAAATGATTTATCATGCTTAAAAATTACAACTATTAACAAATATTTCTAGATACAGTGAACATTTAAAAGACATTCTAGCAAGCAAAACACTGCACTTGAAGACATAGTTTAGAGGCAATCGAAGCAGACATCACAGTGTAACACAACATCCACACTGCTACTGCTACTGCTGTACACTGCTACTGCTACTGCTGTGCTGGTTCATTATGCTGGGAGTTAAGGAGAGAGAAAAGTACAATAGGAGAGGAGGGACAAAAAGATCAATAAATAATGACCAAAAATTAATATAAAAAAATAGTGTAACGATAGAAAAAATCTGAATAAAAATAAAGTAATCCCAATACTTGGACTACAAGTAGCGAATGAGAAAAGAAAATATAATAAAAGTTTCTCGGGCTGCTACAAATGTAAAGTTGTACCTGCAATACCTTACCCTTCCATCTTGAAGGTTATAATAGAAATTACAAAAGCATAGATAACGTATCTTCTGAGCTTGCTTAAATAAATCATGAAATAATAAATTAATTTCCAGCAACCCAAAGATTAAATGTAAAAATGTGAAATAATACAATGAAATGGAAAATACTCTCCTTAGAACTTGTTCTTCAATCTCCAAAACCATATCTTGAACAAGTTTACGGTTTATCATCAAATAGCTTTCAAATAAGAAGACATAATTGTTTCTACAATTAAAGATATAGTGTAGGGTTTTTCTTAGTTTTGTGGAAGAAAATGTTCTATAAAACTCGCATGGTTTTGCACATTGAGCTCAAGAAAATTTCTTTTCAAAAACAAATAGATTCTATATTTTGAAGGAGAATGACTTCATTCAATCCTCTATTTATTTCCTTTTGTGGGCAAGATCATTTTATGGATAAAGGTGGCTTTTTGTGCCACGTTTATGCTATGATTCATTTATCCGTATTGGCCTACTCTTATAGGGGTCAAATTATCTCCTAAATTTTGCCTTTTTAATGGCCCTTGGTCGCATCAAGTCTTAGCCAACACCCACACACAATCATACACATCGGTCACGGCATACAAGATACAGGAACAAGGGTTCCCAACCTTTTGTTTGCACACAGAAGTACGAGGGTCTGCCTTAGGTTTATAGGCAAAGTCTCACAGACTTCCTCTCACTCTGCTAAAGACAGCTTCATCATTTCTCATCTGCAGGCTCAATAGAAATTGCCCACAAATGCCTTGTTTGAGTCTAGACAAGAACACCCTAGGCAGTTGAGGCAACAATTTAGCCGAAAAATTGACTCCCATAACATCTACCATCTTTATTGTCCACAGTTATACCCTTTCATACAAAATAAATTCTCAACACATAGACACTCAAGATTCACAATTCACATATATAAATTGTCATCACATAAGCACTCAAGCACCTACAATACATGTATAAATTAGCACATATATATACTAAAACATCAACAATCCACATGTAATAATCACCAGCACATAGACACTCGAACATCAACCATATATGTGTAAATTATCAACACCTATACACCTAAACACTTAAATTTGTATATATATAAATTATCAGCACGTAGACACCCAAGCGTCAACAATACATGTGTAAAGCATCAACACATATACACTCAAACATCCACATATATAATTTATCAGCACATCGGCAAAGTAGCATCAGTTTTGTGGTCCCGTCATGTGACTTGTTTGTCACACTGAAGTTGTTGGAATGAATTGTTTGTCCTGTAGTTACTTCTTCGGATTTCTCTTCTTATTCTTTGAAATGCTGGCAAGGTTAAAGTTCATCATGGAAGGTAGTGTTGTCAGTTTATGGTGCCGAAAGTTTGCATATGTGTCCAACAGCTTTTGGTGTTCATAGTCACCCACCCAATGAGCCCAAGATTTATGCAAGTAGATGTTTTTAGTAAGCTATTGTTGAAAACAAATTCAGTGTCAATCAGTAATAGGATTATTAAGATTAGTTTTGGAATTTATAACTTTCTCTTTCTTATGAATCATGTAATCTCTATAACTAGCTTATAAACTAAGAAGGGAATATTTGTTTTGTTAACAGATATAGTAAATTAGTTGGTGCATTTTGAAATATATATCAATTGTTGTATTGCTTTTAGTATAGCATTTGATATATATATATATATATATATACACACACACACACACTTTTTCCGTATAACATTTGAAGAACACCAACAAATTAAATACAAGTGCAGTAATTACACCTATCAAAATCATAAAAATTTATTTAGAACATATTAAGATCTGACTATAGCATAGATTGCATTACTATCAGTAAAGTTGGGCTAATAATAAAATTCAGAAAATTAGAACACAAAATATGTTAAGATCAATTCATATAAAAAAAAGAGCAATGCTACACGTCTCGAATAAATATCATGAATTTTAACTCGAATCTATGTGGCAGGTAATATAGTTCATTATTTTAGGAGATAAAATTAAATGATAAGTTATTATTGGTGGGATTCTCCCCATACACGGAGTCCCTATAGTATTATCACCTGCCACATAGATTCGAGTTAAAATTTGTGAAATAAAATTGTGACGTTTAGCATTTCTCTAAAAAAAATAGCTAGCACATGGCTTAAAATATTGCAAAAATATTTACAGCTCAAAAATTAAGCATAGCTAGCTCTAAATAAGGACCCAGCAGTTTAGAAGTCAAAATCAAATATGTAGTTTAGAAGTACTAGATCAAATGTATGAATACCACTTGCTAGGAAAAGTAATTGCTACCCAATACATTTCAAGGTGATCACTCTGGTTAGATAGTAGAATTTTAACAACAATTTATATTAACACTAACTGTGTCACCTCAGCAATCACTTTGCACTTTCAAATATGTAAATTAGAGAACTAAATGACCCATCACTGCCATCTCCAGCAACCATGGCTGCTCCATCACCGGAGCCACCATGCGTCACAGTTCACAAAACCGAGATCTCAAGCCACCACCTATAACAACCCAGCCACCATGGCCACACCCAAGCCATCCTAGAACCAACACCACCACCTTCTCTGCCAAGAAGTTCTAGCCGAGAGACCCACCAGCCCACGGCCATCTGACATCCAAGCCGAGAGATCACTCTCCCTGCCGAGCCAACTGTTAACCATTTCCATAACCACCTCACCGGAACAGCCCACTACCAAACCGAGAGGACCATCATGGCAGCAAAAACCAACCACCATCAGGAATTCAAGACCGTGATAGAATTAAGCTCCAATTCTCATCAAATTAATAACCGAAATAATATTTAATTTTTTTCTTCGAAAAATGTAATTAGGAAACAAATTCAGCTTAAATAACAGTATATAGATATATAAACATAGACCAAAACAAGTACCTTGCATAACAAGTTGTTACAAAGAGAGAGTTAACATTGCACCACACAAATCAACATAGCAAATGCCTCAATGACTTTCATAATAGTATATAGAGAGATAGCTCTGGTTTGCATAAGCAGAGACTGAAACATCCATAATACTGTAAATAGAGAAAGAAACTGACCTTAGAGTTGTCATTCTTCTTACTAGTGTTTCATATTCATCTACATAGGAAGGCTACTCCATCTGAATAATTTCTTCTTCTTCCTCCTTAAAATTTCTTCAGTAACAAAAGAACCAAACACGCCCTTAACAGATTACTTTCAAAATAATTCTATATATCTCCTCTAGAGATACAACCACAAAAACAAGCACAGCCCCAAAATACCATTATCCCGAAGGCCGAGCTACAGGTAAATAAATATTATATTTTCAGTATCAATGGAATTAGATATACAAATATTATACTTTATAATACTTACTGATCTTGATAAACTTTCTAGGCCATGCAATTGAATTTCCATGAGCTTGTCCAAGCAAATAACGACCAGAGGGATCTGCCCTATACAAGGGAGCTTCATATTCAAAGCCAAAATTGACCCACACTTTCCAACAATCATAATCGAGTGGTGCATCACCTATGAGCATAGAAGGATCCGAGGAAACAACTTCACCAGTAGCAACAAGTAATCCTGTCCCATTGTAATGGAATAAATCATAATCTTTTCTCTCAACATTTTTAGTAGATGGGACACGTGGTGAAGCATTGGGACAAGATTTTTTATTAGCATTATGTGTTTGGTATGAAAAAAAAATAAAAATAATTATGACAAAGCATTCTTAATAAAAATGATGACAAAGCATTATTATTTTCACTTACCAACAATGATCTAAACTCTTGCATTTGTTCTCTCATCTCTTCTCTCATTTGGTTCCTCATCTCTTCCCTCATTTGCTCTCTCATTTCCTCCCTCATCTCTTCCTTCATTTGCTCCCTTTCGAGCCAAATTGCTTTCAACATTTGCTCCCTTTGGTCCCGCATCATTGCTTCAAATTTCTTTTCATATCTTTGGGAATTTTCTTGCTGCTGTGCTTGGGTTTTCAATTTTGTAAGTGTTACCCCAAACCCAAGCCCTCTCAATATTCCTTGATGTTCAGAACCAAATACATGATTGATTGCATCATCATGAATTCCTGAACTTTAAGTCGTTTGGGTATATGTCTTCATTATTCCTAAAATTCCATATTTAAAACACACTCATTAGTAATTTAGTATAATAAATATAAATGATTAACTTAAATTAAAAAAGAAGCATTTGTTACCACAGTCTCCTTGACTTGTTCATTTATGGGTTGACCATCATTTCTCATATGCACTTTATCCACCCTTGAAATGTTATCGGGTGTGTCAGACTCTTTTCTCTACATACTCAAACATGCATGTTGCAGTTATTTGTGCTACTGAATCACAAGAGTTATGGTTCAAATTAAATAAGTGAAGAAAATAACCATTCATCTTTACTATCTCATCTTCTAACCGAGCATAGCCTAATCGGCTTGTTGTGTGTGGGGTAGTCATTTTACTCCTTAATTCTTGTTTTTGTTTTCTTTCTTTCTATAAATACAAAAAAGTTGTTAATTTATATAGGTCATGAATATATATATATATATATTTATATATATATATATATATAATTAAAAAATGCATATAAATACTCACAGCATGCTCCTCCGATAATCGATTGGCAACAAACTCTTGCCACTCATCCGTTGAGTTTACATTATCGGGCTTCATTAAGGCAATGGATCGTCGATTATTTCTCATGGACAACACATTATTTGTTGTAACTGTTTGTGACTGTGCCACACCTTTCCCATCAATCCAAATGATACGCTTGCATGACAGTCGGCAACATCGAATCTTAACTACAAATATATATCAAATTATCAAATAAATATCCTACTATGACAAGGAGAACATGTTTTCATTCTTCTAATAGAGAATCAGGATCCTTTTACTAGCAAATTAGTAAAAAAAAAAAATACCTTTATAATATCCCATAATTCTTGTAATAGAGAATCAGGCACATCCTTCCAATTTTGAATTGTTATGGGAACCTTCTCGCATGCTAGAACCCCAAGGCAAGAACTATACTTCTTACTGTTATCCCCAACTGGCTGCCCCCTTTCATTAAAATTCACAACTAGGCGCTCATTTGGTGTGGATGCAATCTTGTACAATTGAGACTTTTCCCTACCCTTTCTTTTCCTTGTATTTGATACAGCCTCACTAGAAGGTCCTTGAGAAGTAACGGGATCGGGTGAAACCCCACCAACTCTCAATTGATCGCCTGAAGATGTCCTTGGAGAATTTGAACCTCCGTTGGAAATGCGTACAACTGGTCGACGGTTTCGTTCTGCACGTGTCTCACACTGTCTAGATGACTTCATTTCAAGTACATGCATTAAAAGAAGAACAACATTAAAAATGCACATGGTTAAAGTTGTCACTTAAATTAAAATAATCAATTTAAGATAAAACAACATTAAGTAAGGTTGATAATTACTTCAGTATGTTCAGACATAGTAAAAATCTTTAGAAGACCTGTAATCTTATCAAAGGAGTAATAATTCAGTTTATATTGGAGGCGCCACTATTGATTTACAAAAAGGGCATCAGAAATAACAAATTACTAGTTTAAGAAGGAATTTAATGCATATTTAGATAGGTACATAATCACAACCATCCAGTTTCATCAAAAAATATTCTACAAGTAACCAAATACTAACCTAAAAATACAACCAAGTAACCAAATACCCATTTGAAAATGTTCTACAATGTTATGCCCTCACAATCAAAGCGTTCATGATGTTCACCATCATCAACAATTTCACATTCAAGTCTTGATATATCTAATGGAGCATAAGGGATATAAGCATTCTCTTCAAAAGTGTCCAAGTCAATTTTACCTCTTGGTGGTGCTTTAAGTACCACATACCAACTTGACGTTTCAGTATCCCTAGAGTAAAACACTTGCTTAGCCTGTGACGCAAGGATAAATGGATCACTTTCAAATTATCTTTAACCTTCATGAAGGTTCACCAATGTAAATCCATCTTCAACTTTGATGTTGTTTCTAATATTTGCCCAGTCACAATGAAACAATGGTACTTGAAATGAGTAATAGTCTAACAAAATTATTTCTTTCAGAACACCATAATAAGATATTTTTTCAACAACTTGATCTGTATCTCTTGCACTAGATCGACATATAGCTTCAGCTTCAATGGAAACACCACTATTTTGTGTGCTTCTCTCTACATCCTTGGTGTGAAATCGATGGTCATTCACAATATAACCAGAATAAGAAATTACATCGTTCCTTGGCCCATTTGAAAGCCCCTTTAGCATCATTGACACATTACTACTTGCATTAATCATGGTTTTGAACCACGAACTGAAGGTCTCCATGTGTTTCTTTTATAGAGTGATTTCATTCCTTGCAAGACGACTGTCCAAACCCTTGAGTTCCTCCACATGCTTTCTATAATCCTGGACTTCCCAATGATATTTACGAAAATCTTAATGTGGTATGGAAATCCCATGTCACCGACCAAAGGAAAGTTTTTTTGTCACACTCTAAGTACTTTAGCTAAACAAATAGCTGATCTACATATGTCATCCTTATCCTTCAAAGATTTGTGTATCAAAACGGTTGAACAAATCGATTGGACACAAAAATTTTCATTAGATAAAATTAGCTGGTATCTACAGCTTGCGGAACTCTTAAAAAATGATTTTTCGGCCCCTCTTCGAAAAGGTTAAAAGAATCTGTCTTTTTGAAAAAGCAAAATCCTTTTTCCCTAGCCATATCTTTGTTAAGATCCGATACTTGGTCGAAGATAATTATTTGTCACTCACAAATTTTTATCTTGATAATCATGATTATATTAATCTAGATGATGGAATCCCAAAACTCAGTCTCGGAACCCATCTTCTTTGGCCCATGGAAATACTTGATTGGGGAATTATTAATAAAGTAATTATCCAATCTCACTATCCTGAAAAAGATCTCCCAGCCATGATCAAATCCATGATCTTTAAAACTGTTCATCACTAGATCTGTAATAGAACCCTCTCTTTATGGATCTCTAGCTCAATTGGTTGGCGTCAAAAAACACGTTTCTACCAACCATATCAGATTTGGTACCTAAAAACTACCACCGATGAAGAATAGAGGGAACAACCCTTAGAAAATTCCCTTGACATTGCAAAAGGCATCTCCCCGAGAACTCTTACCATTCAAAGTATCATCAATCTCAAAAATACTGCTGCAACACTTCTTACATCACTCCGACCTCTAACCCTGATTTCGGATGGAAGAAGAGTTTTTGTTACTGAATTAAGCGTTGATTTTCCAGAATATTCTGCAAATCATCTTAAAGAAGCAAAAAATCTTCTTCAACAAATGGTTAATTTCGACATAGATCTACCTGACGATATTGTCACGCCCCGGTTTCCGACACCCGGTTAGGAGCGAAGGAAACGGGGGTGAATCCGTAATTTTGCCTCAAGTTCCCACACCTTAATCTCATTATAATCATTTATATTGCGGAAGCATTCTATATGCACACCCTTCAAGTAGCATTAGATCATCAAAGGCCTTTGCAAATAATTTTCACCTTTGGTTCCATACATATAAACCACTAAGTTCTGGACCACAACTTTTTACACAGATGCAATTTGATTATGAAACCTACTCCATTGGATAGAGATTTCAAAAATACTCAATTTAAAAAAAAAATCACGTTCAATTCCGATTTAAAACGAAGAAATTGCATCGAAACGAAGTCTGGACAATTTTTAAACCTTGCTGTGAATAGTAATCTCGATCAATCGAGATTCATCTCGATTAATCAAGATTTTGACCCCATTAATTGAAGAAAACACCCCCTCAGTACCTTGGATCTGCAATATTTCGATTAATCGAGATTGGGACTTCGATTAATCGAAATTAAGCCTGAAAAATCATAAAATCTCGCAACCATTTCGATCAATCGAGATGGGCATCTCGATTAATCGAAATGGGCATTTCGATTAATCGAAATGCACTGCCTAGATTCCCCAAACACCTATACAAGATCAAATTGAACCCAAATCTCAACCAAACCACCTTAGATCATTCATATCTCATATAAATCATCTACCATTGATATAAAATCATACTCACACATCAACCTATACATTTGAACCTCAAATCTTGCATAATCATAGAAAACTCATCCTAAGCTCACAATGCACATAAAATTCAAGTGAACCAAACCATCCTCATTTTTCCAAAGGTGATCTTCATTAACCCAACCATGCAATCTAACTTATACATTGAGATCTTACAACCATGATTCCAACATAAACCCACAATTCTAAACATTCATATCCACGAAATTAAGATACAAGAGACAAAAGAATACATTCATCTATTTAAATTCCGAATCCATACATAATCCATGGAACCATACATATAAGAATTCAAATGGCCCTTTTTGCATACATTCCACAAGTCTCAAATAAAGGAAGCCATTAAACATACATTTCTCAAAAATCACTTTCCTACAAGTGTGGCACTTACATTTGGATTTCACATACATAAAAAGGTACAAATGTAAAGGCAACACCACAACCATTGTCTACATGCCACAAGCCAGCATGGACATTTAAAAGAGCAAAAGTCCAAAAATAAGCTCAACATATCCATAGAGCTATCCGTCTTCCATTGGCGCCTTATCTGAAAAAGTTTATATAAATGGGGGGTGAGCAACACTGCGGCTCAGTAGGAATGATTCACCCAACCCCACTCTAACTCAGGCGGCCATGCATGGATGCATATGAAATCCCTACATGTCTACATGGCAAGTATACATGCTTTTAACCCATAAACAAACACATTTTTCAAATCATGCGTGATGCTTCACATCTCAATGCATTTACATACATATATATATATCCGATTTAGCAAACCACAATATATACATGTATAACTCACGCCACATAAATTCGAAAATCAATTCAACTGAGGACTTCGCTTATCACAATCCGTAGTAAGGGTCACGTTGGGACCACATACTTTGCTCACGCTTTTCGGGCTACTAACCCGACGGAAGCGACACCCGCTTGGCCAAGTTTTGGGTCTTGCACCCTAGAGTTCAATACCCTTATTAATTCTCACACATGCCCCAAAAACCTCGCTTTTCATATAATGTACACATATCAAATAAATGCACAAAATCCACATAATGCAATGCTTTTGTCAAAACAATGCACTTTTCTTTCTCATCTTAAGCTTGTCACAATGTCAACACACTCATACCATGAAAATTATCATGCTTATGCATTTCACAAGAAAAATCATATCTTTCATGCACAAGTCTATAAAACTCACATTTTTCATATTTTCACCAAATGATCACATTTTTCATCAAGAACATTCATAGTCTCATTTGCACATACACAACATATATAAGTTCTAATCAACATGCTAGACATTTATACATGCATAATCACATTGGTATACATATATACACATATACATAACCCTAAACTCAAGAAATCCCAATCTATCTTTCATGTCACAAATATGTGACCTATAGAATCAAAGTAAAGATGAGTCTAGCACCCCTACCTCAAATTGGAAGAGCTTCCAATTGATTTCCCCTAATCTCTCAAAAATCCAACTTCTTCCGAAATGATTTTTGAATCGATCAATCTCGAGCCTTCGATGCGTAGATCGTTTCTTCCTTCTTTGGTAAAATCAAAATCCCACTCTAAGGCCCTCAAATCTAGTGAAGAAGAGGAGGAGATGTAGCTTGTATGTATATACATATATATCTCTCTCTCTCGGCTGCTGGGATGAAAATTGAGAGAAGAGCTGATCTCTCTTAGTATTTATAGTTAAGTGGCCTCCTCTTAATTACTAGTTTGCCATCACCTTTTTGCAAAACCTTCTCGGGCTCATTTTCAGAGTTCTGTAACTCAGATTGACACGAAATCAACTCCGTTACGCGTCAAATATTCTATTTAAGCTATCCTCAAATTTTGAAGTCATTCCGACACTTTTAAAGTTTCTAGGCCCACAAGGCCCACACCCCTAGGTTGACCAAACTCAAAAAAGTCAACTTTTGCCAAGAGTCCCCAAAACTTTCCAAAACCCTATACCAGCCCTCCAAACATGTTCCCCGCATTCAAAACATGTTAAACATCATTTAAAATGCATTTAAAGTAATAAATGACAAAAATTGAAAAATCAGCCAAAATTGGGCACGGTTTCTACAGATATTCTTCATTCAGCTGAAATGGATGACCACTATGCTAACCTGCATGACGCTCAAAGCCCTGAGACTCCTCTAGAATTTGATGGTTATGAACTCCATAATATCCTCAATATGATGGAAGGATAAATTTCTTCTAAACTACTGCAAATAATCTAGTACACGACAAGAAATCTCTTCACCAGCACAGTAAAAAGCAAGTGTCGGCAGCACAGTGATCGACAAAACTCATCACAGTCTTTTGTCGGCCAATAAATCCAAAAGTCTACAGAAATGAACAGTAAAAAATGGGTTCCTGTAGCAGACTCCGGTCATCAGTCACTCATCTTTTCCTGTCTATAAAGGAAAAACCAAGACTGAAGACGAGGATCATCTTGTATCATATGCTTTCTTATGTTTTTATGTTTTTGTTGTCTTGTAGTAACTCTGCAATCCGCTGTGTTTTGGTTTTGTAAATGGTATTAGAGCTTTGTTCCAAAGCCTGGGTTGTTGTAAGTTGTTCTTTTTATCTTTGTGTTTATATAAAGTATTTTCCTATTATTTACATATTGTGTTTCTATTTTCTCCTTGCTTCATTTCTGGTTTTTATAAATCTGATTTGCTTGTATACTAGTTTTATTTTGCTTGTTTGTCCCTGTTGTCTGTGAAACGTTAGGACGCTGTCAAGCCTTGCTATAAAACCATTAGAGTTTGTAGGAGGTCTTAAGAACCCTTAAAAATCCAGAATGGCAGAAGAAAAAGAATTCGATTATATATGTAAGTGGCTAGGAAAAGATATTAACAACTATAATCATTCTATTCATATAAAGAATAGTGATGAACATGATCTAACAAAGATCAGTTCTAGTATCAACTCTCTTATAGATATTATATCATCTTGGAATAAAAATTTCCAACAACAGTATCATTCTACATCCCAGGTTGTAGAAAACTCTTTAGAGTACATAACAAATGCACTTGAAAAAATCGATAGCAAAATCAACTATTTCCAAGGAATTCTTGACCTTTCTGATATGACAGAAAAAAGTCAGGAATTATCCACCTTAATTGAAAACCTCAAGAAAGTTAGAAATGAAAAATTAGCTGACCTATATCCAGCTAATGATCAAATGGAACAAACAGTTCATACTATTAAAAATCTTTACTATGGAACAGAAGATATTCTAATCTTTTATAGAAAAAACCCTGAAAAGATCTTTAATCAAAATGAATACGAAAATATCGTTGAAATTTTAGATTATTGGAGGGAAATATATAAAGACCCTGATCTAAATATTAACGAAAGAAATAAAATTCTTCAACAAATAAGGGAAACTTCCTTAGAATATGAAGAACTTTTACAACACTTTCACTATCAGATCAACATGGTATCTGATTCTGAAGAAGATTCAGTTAAGAAAGTAACTGAAGAATCTAGTAACTCATCCGAATCAGAAGACGAAGAAAGATCAACGTCTACAGAATACGATGAAGAAATAGAAGTTGAAAATCCTTCAACCACTGTCCCTTCAACATCTCATCCTAGATTGTCAAAAAGAAAAATTGAAGATCCACTCGATCCAGACCTTTTTGGAGACTACAGTCTCTCTGAAGATTTTGAACAAGTCTTTCCAACAAAAACTGAAGAAAGACAAGCTTCAAATCCAAAACCTAGCCTAAGTCGAAAAGATGACTTAAATAAGAATACTGTGGCACAAAATGGTACTTATCTTGATCTCACTAATGTTCCATTCAAAGATCAAGAACAAGCTATTAATAACTGGGCACAATCCCTGTCCATTCTCATTAATAATTATAAATCAGTCTGGAATAAAGAACGTTTCCTCGGTTATATTGCAGCAACACTTCAAGGAGATGTGTTAGCTTGGCTTCGCCAATGGGATCTTATCTTAAATTATTCTGTAAAATAATACAGAAGCATGGAATTATTTTATCTCCAAAAAAAATCGATCTAGAACAATCTAGAATGTTTGAGGAAAATAAACATTAGGAATATCAGCGAGATCCTTTTTTATCTGCTGTATGACATAACTATCTTCTTGTGTCCATGTAAAAGTTTGATCTTTTTTAAGTTTTTTAAACAAAGGAATTTCTTTTTTAGAAATATTTTTAATAAAATTTCGTCCATAATTTAGGAGTCCTAAAAAACTTTGCAATTGTTTTTTATCAAAATATGTGTCTTTAACACACACTAGACAACCAAAGTCACCTTTTGTTGCTTGGCCAGACAAATTAGAATAGGCTGGAAGATCTTTGATTGTCCACATCAAAACCACCCTCAAATTAAACAAGGATTTAGTGAATAAATCATAAAGCTAACACCTTTTTCCCATAATAATTTTAAATCTTCTAGTAGTGGCTCCAAATACACATCAATGTCATTTCCTGGTTGCTTTGGTCCTGAGATTAACAACGTCAACATCATATTCTCTTTAGACATACAAAGCAACGGGTCAAAATTGTATAATACTAAAATCACAGGCCAACAACTATGCTTAGAGCTAAGGTCACCGAATGGATTAAACCCATCAGTTGCAAGGCCAAGCCTCAAATTTCGAGGATCTGATGCAAAATTTGGCCACTTTTTATCAATCAATTCCCATGCACATGAATCAACTGGATGTCGCATTTTGTTATCATGACTTTTATAAGTTGAATGCCATAATACTTGTTCAGCCTTTTCAACTGATCGAAATAATTGCCTAAATTTTGGTATTATTGGAAAGTACTGCAACAGCTTAGCCGGAACCCCATTTCGAATTTTTTTAGTATGTTCATTCACTTTCCACCGTGAAGCACCACATTTTGGACATGCAATCAGATTCTCATTTTCTTTTCTAAAAAGACAACAATCATTGATACACACATATATTTTTTCATACCCCAAATCAAATATCTTCAATTACTTCTTTGTTGCATCGATCCCCTCAGGAAGGTTGTTATCTGCCAGAAGCATATCACGAATAATCTTAAAAAGCTCATCAAATTCAGTATCTGATAGATTATGAGTAGCTTTGTGCTTATATAAAGCAACTATTGCTGACATAATTGTATACTTCGTGCAATTAGGATATAGAGGAGTTTCAGCCTTTTCCAAAGCCTCTCTGAACTTAAACTCTCTACTTCTGTAAGTGGGATCTGTTGTAGCATTTTTTTCACCATCAAAATACACATCTCTAAACATCTCATACATTTCAGGCATTTCCACACCATCTTCAGTGCCTTCATTTTCTACATATGTAACCCGATTCTCTCCATGAAAGGCCCATACAGTGTAAGCATAAGCAGAATTCATTCCATTTATCACTAAGTGCTCGTACACCATATTAAAATGTTGATATTGTGAGTTTAGACAATGTTTACAGGGGTATATAATCTTAGCTGGATTTCTTGCATTACGTGGGGCCCAATTGGCAAATCTACGTGCTCCATTTAAATACTCCATTGAGGCTCTACAATCGGAAAGTCAAAATTTTTATTATGACAAGAATGACAGGACGTATAATGTCTAAATTGTTATGGGTAAGGTTATTTAGGTTATAATAACCTGTTATGAAGGTGCATCCAGCCTTTATCCATGTCTCCTTCCTAATTTATTCAACAATAGGCAACTACTAGTAGAAGTGACCAATAAACCTAAACAAGGTTCATCGTGAAACAAATGACAAAATGTAGGGAGTAGAAAAAATCCTCCGAGGAAATATCAGCTTGAAACTGCATAGAGAAAACAATATGCTTTAGCAATGAACTTTTTTTAGGTTGATAAAATCCTTAAAATTATCCATAAAACCCTCGAAACAAAAGTAATTAATCTCCAAAAACACCGTACAAGGAGAGAGCAGTAGAATTTATAATTGAATTCCACTATATGTAATTAAAAGTGGAAGAATACTAAAACTTATCACAAGATGATAATAATGATAATGGTAATAGTAGTGCACACATATAACGATTATATATATATATAAATAGAAAAAATTCTTGGCATAAGAAATTGTAATGATGAAAGAAGCTTACTGAAGATTAAAATAAAAAAGATGAATGCTTCAATGGTGATGAGAGAGAGAGAGAGAGAGGTGGTCTACCTGACTATGCCCAGTTTGGAAAGTGGTGTTGAATTCGTCAAAGGCACAATAGAGGGTAGCAAACTCTTGAAGGTCATCACCAATGGTTGTCAAATGGTAGTCGATTGTTATCGTGAGAGGTAAGCCTTAGGTTTGAGTGAGAGGTAACAATTAGCAACCAGAACCAAAGGAATGAAATTAATAAGCAAAACTACAACAAAGCACAATTTTAAATGCAATGTCTTTATTATTGTGTATTGAGAAAATAATAAATAAATAAAAAAAAGAAATTTGCTGACACTTCACAAAATTGCCACTGGCATTGTTACATGATCACTATAAGAAATTGGCTTTTTAGGAACAGCCCTTTAGTGATAGTCCAAAAAACCGTCACTAATAATCTTATTATTGGGCACGGTGAATTTGGACCATCCCTAATGACCTTAGTTTTAGTGACGGTTTTTTAGATACCATCACTAAATCCCTAAAAATTGTTCACCAAAATTCACAGCAGGAAATTTCGCGCCTTATGCCTTATCTGGTGAGAAAATATACGCTGTATATATTATTTAGTGCATAAAACTACGTCATTTTAATAGATATATTGTATATCTAAAATCATTTCTTTCAGCGAGCATATTAAGATCGAAGAACCAGTTTCTGCAGAGGGCTTCAATACTAGGGCTTTATTTCATTCTTTAGAAATCTTTATATTTCACTGCACTTCTAATGTCTGTTGTCTAATTTTGTTATCAGTGTAACTCTAAATTTTAAAAAAATGCTTAGTTTTCGATTTTATTACTATTTGTGTGGGTTTTCTTGATGCTAATGGTTACTGATGATTTAGGCCTTGTGATTGTACTTAAATATTGTTTCTTTTTATTTTTTATTTGGCTATTTTTTGTTGGAACTAGAATTTTATTACTATCGTGTGGAGCGACTATCAATAGTGTAAATGTGGAAAAAATTGTTTTTGTTATTTAGAGGTTGGTATTCTAATTTGAGTAAGTTGTTTAGTTTTATTTATTGTTTTTCAAATGCAACTAGGTGCCCTTTAATTACTCTACCTTATTGAAAAAACCTTAGTGCCCCTTGATAGTGCAGTGGTGGTGGATAGTCAACTGGGAACTCAAAATTTTGAATGTAATGGTTATCGTTTAGAAATGTATTAAAAAAGAAGCATTGTGAAATAATTATTTTGTGATTAACATATATATGATAACTAATTTTGACTAAAATGACAATTTGAAGTGAAAGGTATGAATGTTTGTAAAAATGATAGAATTTACTAATGGGTTGTTTGGATGCCTTATGGAAACTTAATTAGTCAATAGTGATTTACCAAGCATTTGGGGGAGTTGAATGGCTTCAATCTGTTTTTGATCAGATTTAAATATTTTTATATGCATTTAATACAACAATTTGAATGTCTCAACGTATAATGGGCCATTGTTTGGTGCAATGGCAAAAGTTTGGATTGATAGGTTTGAGTTTGAGAGCAGGGATAGGAACATTGTACAAAATAATGTCAAGTGATTGGTCTATCACTTGTCTTTCCTCTCAGCAACCTTGTAGGCAGAACCAAGAAATGACTTTTTTTTTTTTCATTTTCCAGTACTATGACATGTGATTAGAAACCATTATTGGATGGTTAGTGTTTGCAAAAATAACTGGTTTTTTTGTTGAATTATAAAGTAAGTTGAAATATGCTCAAATAGATTACAGTCACAAAAATCAGCTAGTGATATATTCATATATTTCTAAAAGACTATTGACAATAACTTTGAGTCACAAGGAGCTTCCAGTTAGTCAAAAACAAGATCAACTACCAAATGAGCCTTAAAACAGCACATACATGTTTGTCATGATAAAATAGGTTTGCTAGAATAATAATGGCCTATAAAAAATTCATCTACACTAGTTTGTCAGTTCATTGGACCAAAATTCATCTATAAATGATGCAACAGCTGAATAAGGAGTGTCAAATACTGATTCGATCCTATACTAATTAAGATAACACTGAGCTTTAATAGACTTTTAACATTAATAATTAAAACATGCTCAGCTATATTTAATCCATAATTATCTATTTTAGACATGTTCTGACAGAAAGAACATAATTTAATAGTAATTAAGAGCATAAATCAGGCTACACATGAGCTAAATTCAACACAGCCCCTAATTTATCTTCTTGCAAGTTTAAACAGATCATAACTAAATTTTTAAACATGTTAAGATGATCTAAAATAGTTCAGAATCAAGTTAAAGCAATCTAACAAAGCCAGTGCAATTTTTAGCAGTTAACAATGCAGTAGATTTTAGTTTAGGGTACAAAACATGTTAATTAAGCTCAAGGACATCAAGCCAGATTATGGTTCAACTTTAACCTACTTAAATAAGCATGCTTAACCAGTTTCAGACATAAGTAATCATTAGTGTACATGCAGAACAGATTAATCACATGACAGCAACAGGTTGAGCTTAACATACATTGTTCATCTTAGATATTGAGGCTTCAGACTATGAAATTGTTAAGCAGTCAATATATCAAATTTACTTCAGCAAATGTAGCCTTAAAATGACTAAGTATACTTGTTTAAAGCTTAATAAGCTGCCCAAAGAACCTTCAGATTAGGTTAGTCAACATAACAGATTTTGGCAGCAAAAAGTGAGCTGAAATGTAGCTCAGATGTTCAGACTCAAATGCAACAGAAATCAGAAAATAGGGACTAGCTTACACATAGTTTAGATCAAAAAGGCAGAGGTGTGAATGCTCAGATATTTAGCTTAGGACATTAAAGAACACAATCAAGACATTTTGAGAGCGTCACCAACAATGTAATCTGATATAGTGTGGTATGGAGAGTGAAATGTAGAGATAAAATTAGTTTAGAGATAAGAACTCCAGAAATGATAGTGAGAGAGGTTATTTTCTTTTCTTTCAAGTGTTCCTAATTTCTCATACCATCTATGCTGTTAAACAACAAACTTCAAAAATTCAATTTTTGGCAATGTCCAATATTTATTTCTATTATTTTTATTTTCCTTCGATTATTGTATGCTTTGATTTCAGACTTTGTGCAATGCTTGTGGAATACGCTATGCCTGTGCCACCAAAGGGCTTGGCAAATACCCCAAATTTCAACTGAACCTCAACCTTCCATACCCAATAAGAGCTGGGACCTGAGGAGGCTAGGCTCTGCTCTGGGAGACAAATTTCATTTCAAAAAAATTAATTAAATAAGATCATGAAACCAAATATCATAGTAATTTAGCTATATTCTGGTGGATTGTTTTTTTTTTTTATTTTGTCTGAGATTGAAATTCAGCTCTATATATTTATCATTTTTAATGTTAAGAACTGATGCAAATGACCTTGCGATGCGACGACGACAAAAATTATTACTACATCTTCAGAAACACTTAGAATGGTATCTGAAAAACTCTCTTTTCTGGCTAATTGTTACAAAATTTAAACCCTAGATGGAGACTTGTTCAGCAGGTTGACAAGTTTTGGAGCTTCCCATGTTGGACTATTGAATAGAAAGAAAAAAAATAAAAAAAATAAAATATATATATATATATATAATTAAGTGTTAAGTAAACTTAATTTTGGTCACTAATTTTATGGTTTATGAATAGATGATACAAATGGCTCTATTTCAATTGAGACAAGTTGAAGGGGAAGGGAAAATGAGATTGTTATCTGAAATTATAATTTTATAAGTTTTTATAAATGTTTCTTCTTTAAAATAAAATAAATAAAAAGAAGGAATTTTGTGCTCATCTTTCAAGAGGCGAGATTTGGGGGACTTTATAGTGAGAAAAGTTGTGCAATATTATAGTAGCCTAGTAGGTTTGATTATGATAGTTGAAATCAGCTCTAAACTATGAGATTTTGATTACTGCTTTAACAAGGAGTTTTTTATTTTTATGATTTTCCTATATAAATATATATCTATATGAAATTTAAAAGGATAAATAGACACAATGATATTTTTGATCACATTGTTGCCTATGTTTGCTTACCTAGTGTGTGTGTGTGTGTGTGTGTGTGTGTGTATATATATATATCTAATTCCCAATAATTTGGGCAACTTATTGTTCATCTTGAGTTGGGAAAATCACAAATTTCTAAAATAGGGTGACACAATATTGGTAATCTAAGTGGAAAATGAATCAAACTAGTTAACTAAAGGTATTATAAATATATAGTTAGATCACATCTTCGTGAATTAAAACTTGAGCATAATTCTCCATGAAGTTTGGACGATGAGAGTTCAAAGTTAGTGAATTATTTATAAGGTAAACACACATGCTCAAACAGTTTTTAGCATAAAAAGGTCGGAGATTACCACACTCTTGAGTTCAGAGCACCTCAACAGCTTCATTTTTTTTTTTTTTAGCATCAATGCAATTTCATATGTTATCTGAAGTAGCTATTGTGTTGATTTAATGAGAGTTACATGTTAGAATCTGTACATGAGAATGGCTTATTAGATAAAATCAATTCAACTTTGGCTCCATATAGCCAAGTCTAGGAGTTGATTGCTTGTGGTAATTAGAGTGTGTTTGGAATAGAATGACTTCTTTTTTCATTTGCATATATGAATATAGAGAGTATATAGGGAGATAAAGTAATAAAAATTGTTCGAATAGAAGATCCTTAACAATGATATGATGTACTAACAATTGGCAAGAGGTCATCCAGGAAATGCAATTTTCAAATATACCATCGAATAGAAGATCCTTAACTATGATATGATGTGCTGGAAGAGTGTTGCATGTTATGTGCTCTGTTTTCTCTGTTTTCCTTTCTACATTTTCTCGACATTATTAAATGTTAAATAGCAATTTCCTTTGGGCAATGGTTTTCAGAGATGGGGTTTGGCAATAGCAAAATTCCTGGACTTGGAGTAGCTCCTAGACATAAGCGTTCTAAGAGGTAAGCATTAACTGCTTCTAGTGTTGAGGGTGATGGATATCTAGAATTGTAAAGACTTTTGATATGGGTTATTAGGGAAAGTGGAAACTAGAGATCTAACAGCTTGAAATATATGTTTACTTTATGTTTTTGGGGTGTTATATATATATATATATATATATTGGTAAAGGGTGATATATTTATTTTTTTGTTTCCGTAGGTGTGCTATATTTAGTTTCATTGAATCATTCGTTGAAATTGAAGAAAATCTTCAAGGGTTGTGGCCAAAATTAAAAGGGGGAAAACTAGCAGTTCTTAAGAATAAGTTTGATCAACCCTTAAATATCATCTCAGTAACTGAACCGTTATCTGTAAATATCTTTATACAAGCAAGGACATATATTATTCACTTTTATATAAACTGAACTGGAATGAAATTAGATGATTAGTTGACTGGCCTTAATAGAAAAATATTTTTGTGAATTGAGAGTCAAAATGTGGATGCCCAAATGTGCTTGTTCAACAAAAGCCCAAAATTCAATTGCAGAAGTGTCACTAATCAAAACAGAGGGGAAAACAATCAGAACACTTCCACTTAAAACATAATGTTCAACAAAAAGGAAGTGACTATAAACTCAAACCTATTCGACCAATTTGGGGGAAAATTGGGGTTAGGGTTTGACAGTTTGAACAATTATTTGAAAATTGAAAAGGAAAAACAAAGATAGAAGAAATTGAAAACCAAAAATCACACACATAAACAGAAAGTGTACATATACGTGTGTACATAGAGAGAGATGGAAGATAAATAAGAACTAACCGTCGAGGCATACAATGTCGAGAGATTGAACACGACCATAATCAATATCACCTATCCTAAAGGTCATCGCTGGTGGTTGTTGGACGGTAGTCCCTTGTTGCCGCGAGAGGTAAGCCCTACCTCTGGAATGAGAGGTAACGGTTACCAACCAGTACTAATGGACTGAAATTAGAGAAATTAGAGATGGGGGATGGGGGAATAAAATGAGAGGGAAGCCCTAGGGTTAGGGCTGGTGGGCTTGAACCAGAGAGAAAGGAAAGAGAAATAGAGGGTTCTATCGAGAGAGGAATCTGACAGACAACACAGCTAAGAGAAATTTTTTATGTTGACTCTGGATATATGCTGCGCGAAATATTTCGCGAAGATTTTGTTCGCGCACAAAATTTAGATTATTAAAGACAGTGAGGTAGTGTCTTGAATTAATTGATTATATATATCAGTTCAAACTGCCTTTAATAATCTCATTATATAAGGCGCTTTTAGCATATTCTGGAAACTATTTTTCATTGCAGGCTATATAAGCCTACCTTAATTAATTGGTTTTTTATAACAGGCTATGCAGGCCCTTTGTAAAAATTATTTTTTAAGACGGGCCACCTGGGCCAGCCTTAAAAAGTCTGTAATTAAAAACTAATTTTCTTGTAGTGTGGGGTGGAATAAGATTGAGGTATTGGGGTAGAACAAGTTTGAAAGTCAAATGAACTAAGAGAGATGATAGAATTCGTTGGTTACAAAAGATACTCATTCCCTTTTATAGGAATCTTCCTTCCTAATAAAGGACTATGGTGAACTTCAATCAACCGTTAAGATCTAAAATACCCTATACATTTAGACTTCTTTATAACCCTCTACAAGCGTGAAATACTCTAGGAACCAACCTTTCAACATATACCAAGTATACGCCATGCATAAAATATGATAGATATTTGTAACCTAATTGATCGGCATTGAATGTTACGCATTCTAGCCTCTTAATTTGCATATTTTATTCTCTTAGTGATAGGTTATATGTAATTTTACTTTGTTTTTATATTTTCTGTCTTTTTCAGGGCCTTAATGATTATTTCAGATAAAACCATGATTTTGGGTTTTTAAAGATGATATCCAAGAAGGTTATATGAATCATACATCTAATGGGTCCATTCAACTCCATATTTTAACTCAAATCAGTCCAAAGAAGAGGTTCAAGAGAATTACAACTGCTTAAGAAGATTACAGGCCTGAAGCCCAATTCTACACTTAATCCAGTTTTAATCCTGTTTTGGAAAGTGGATTGAAAAGCTTATTTTTGAGTGTCAATTTGACTTAATTCTCGCATTGGTTGAACGAAATTTGATTCTGGACACTTTTGTATTTCACGTAAATTTCATGAATCGGACTTCTACTGGGTCAAAACTTGGGCCGAATGTCAGCAAAAAAATATACCTATTTAGGGCTGCGGGAAAATCCTAATTATCTCCTAATTGGATTAGGACTTTATCTCCTAATTGGATTAGGACTTTATGTATTCTCTTGGGGTATAAAGAGGTGAATTGGAGGCTGTTTTGAGAGGGGAAAAAAAAGAAGTGGAGGCCAGGGCAGAGAAGACAGAGACAATCCGGGTTTTATTTACTCATTATGTCTTTTATTATTTTGTTATCTTCTTCTTCTTCTACCATGTGTAACTAAACTCCTCAACTAGGGTTGAGGAGGAAACCTCCATTAATGAAGTGAAGTTCTTTTGTTCATTAATTGATTCTCATGTGTGTGATTTAATTGCTTATGATTTTTGCTTCTTGTGATTAATTATTTTATAGTTCTTTCACCATCTATATCATGTATATGTGGTAGTTAGAGAGTATTATAATTAATCTAAGCTTGGGTTTTTATCTCTTAAAAGTGATAATCTTTGATCTTATGTTTTTCATTAAATTGGATACATAAGATGCTTAGAATTTTACACTAGTGAAACGAAGGAAAATCTACCTTTTTGATATATTATAGTGCTTTATTGTTAAATCTTGAGTGAGCAATAGATTGATTTCTTGATTGCTACTCTAAATTTGGGAATTAATAAATAAATATTAGAAGCTTCATGGATTTAATGGTGGTGGAATCCGAAACTTTAGTTATTTTCTTTATTTGATTTCAATTGTGTTATTTTATTTGCATGTTAGTTTAATTTATCTCAAATCAATCAACTTTTTTTTAAACTAGATTAGTTTTAAATTAATTTGAATTTGTGTTAGTTTTTCTTCTCAAAGCATTCCCTTGGGTTCGACCTCGTTCTTGCCTATCTATACTTTAATAGATTCGTACACTTGCGAGTTATTTTACACTTTTAAAACAACATCACTAATGTAGTCAAGTAAACTCCATTATAATTGTACTTAAAGTTTCAATGAATTTACAGTTATAGCCTCATGAAGCTTTATGACTCTATAACCTTATGTCCCATGACATCTAGGTACTGTTTTGCACTATAAGAACTCCCAATAGACTATCAAACACAAATTACTTAATGCGGTATTTTTGTCCCGCTCCTCATAATTAGAGTTATCCTTAGTTGGCTTCATTTAATGCCAAGTCAAGATACATCTGCCCAAGAACAATCTGCACAATCTCCAGGTCTTACTCTCATTTCTTACTGTTAGTTCTAGTAAATGTCTCAATCAAAGAAAAATGAGTATTAACAGAAGTATCATAATTACGGAAGCAAATAAAAATATTCAATTTAAGTAATAAGAGTCAAGCCCCAAAAATCTGAAGGCATTATTATACATCTCTTTTGGGTTGAAATATAATATGCAATAATTTTAACACTTTATCACGAAGCCAATATATAATAATGCAAAATTTATAAAAACTTTAACACCTTTGGGCAAAAAAAAATATTCATAAATTTTACATTGTATATATTACAATATGACATTTTTTAATTGAACTGTATTAAAATCTCTTTTGGGTAGATTTTTAATCGTTATAATCCAAAAATGAAATTTTGATCCATATAGCTTTTGAACTAAGAAAATCCTACAGATTTCATGAATGAACCACTTTGGTAGCACACTCAATTAATCTAGCAAAAGTTTCTCAAAATAAGATCAAATCCTCAATCAATAATTAATCATAGTGATATGCAAAATAATGACAGTTTCTGTAATATTTTGACATGCTTCCATAACTTATTTAATTATATATCGATGTTATAGTGTCAAAATATTTAATAGAAAAAATATATCATGACAAATTATATTAAGAAACTGATCAATATTAAAAATAATATAGTTGTGTCATGTCTAATGTCATTATACTGTCAATCTTGATGTCATGCACTGCCAACCTATTTGGAAGGTTCTAAAGATTTGTAGTAACATATAAATTGGATTGTAAATATCTAAAATATTTTTAGAAGGGTGTTCTAGAGAAGATCTTAGACATTCATAAGAGAGAGGATGTTGCTTAAATTAAGGTTATGAACTAAGTTATAGGTAGTATAAGCACTAGCCTGGTTAAATACAAACACACATACACATAATATAGATCAAATACAACTATTTAGTCTAACCTAATGTCATTTCAATTTTAAAGTATTTTGAAGACACGGGGAGAAAAACCTCATTGTAATTGATCAATTCCTTCTAGTAAAACCTTACTGGAATAACTAATATTGTCTCTATAGCTTATAACTATTTATTTGATTGTGGACTAGAGATCATTTCATTAAAACTAACTGGGATTAAATATCCCCAATATTAAAACAATGAATCCCAGTCTCTCTAGAATTAGAGGTGACATTAGTTTTAGGTCATTTTTCCCCCAACAATTATAAACAGGCCGACATTGGTTTTGAGTCATTTACCCCAACAATTGTAAATTGCTATTTCAATGAAAACCATGTCAAATTTCAAGGCATAAATCAAGACTTTTTAAATTAGATCAATTCATAGGATAACCCAAGTATGAAATGGAAAAAGAAAAGAAACTCATCAAGAAAAATAAATAATCTTTATATACGCATATTGTACCGATTCCATATTACAACAATTGAGAATTCACATGCAATCGAATTGAAAGATCGAACTGGTGTTTTTAGATATATATATAAGTCATCAGTATATATAATATATATGGGTCATAAGATGTGTATGACCTACGCTCTGATACCACATGTAAAACTAAATCAGAATCCATATACATACTTAAAACACACATATATATTAACATACTAAACATACCTTAGGAAGCCATTAATAAACTCAAAAGCAAGCCATCAAGTGAATAAATACAGTCTTTCCATTGCTCTTTAGTATCCAGATTTTTTCACACACGTCTGCTTTGGTCTTCCACTTTCTCCACTTACGCTCACATCTTTGAATGGGACAAGACTAACTGTATGGAGCATATATGTGAGAGTGGGAACCAAGCTATATATATAAAGATATTTGATTAAATCCCACCCATCAAAGGAATGATCAGATTATAACCATTTTATGTTACCTCTAAATCATGGTAACTAATGTTACCATTATCTCTCCTTTATAGGTACCCATATACATAAATATATATATATATATATATATATCCTTTTTCCATATTTCTAAGCACATGATAATATGTGACTAAGGTATACCGTAATCCAAAATTGTCACAGCCCAATTTTCGACTCCCGAAAATATGAGGGTAATTAAATCACAAGTCCACGCTCCTAATCACAATTATTCTTTGATATCATAGTTTGATACCAAGTTGTCACGTCCCAATTTCTGACATCCGAAGATCGAGGGTAAACTCATCCATTACACTGTAGTAACCCTTGTGGACGGGTGTGAGTGGGCGTGTGCAAAAACAAATACCGGGGATTGAGCTACCACACTGACAGGGTACAGGGTGCTTAATCCCACATCGCCTGGGTGTGGAAAAGGGGATGTGCTTATATATAGTATGTTCTCTTCAAATGGTATGAGGCCTTTTGGGCTAAAACCTATGAGCAAAATCGTGCGGGCTCAGGGCCAAAGCGAACAATATCATACCATGTGTTGGAGCGAGGTATCACAGTTGGTATCAGAGCCTGAACCCAGCCAAAACTGTGCCAACGAAGACGTCGGGCCTCGTAGGGGGGTAGATTGTAGTTAGGGCTGCACAAAGAACCGTAGGAACCGGAACCGGAATCGTATGGAACCGTTCCTGAACCAAACCGTCGGTACGGTTCCAGTTCCGGTTCCATTTTTCAAGGAACCGTTGAACACAGTTCCAGTTCCGGTTCCAGGCCCAGCAGAACCGAACCGAACCGAACTGAACCGTAGGTGACGGTTCCAAGGAATCGGAATCGGAATCGATCCGGAACCGTTAAATTAGTTATATAATTATATTAGTTATTAGTCTTATTATTAATTTACTATTATAATATTATGATAATATTTTACAAACACCAAACATATATGATTAAACTACATTTATTATCAATAATATTGTATTATATTATATAATGATTTAATATATTAGATTGTAAAATTGAAAAAAAAAATATTTCGGAGAACCGCGGTTCGGAACCGAACCGAACCGAACCATTGGCTACGGTTTGGTTCAGTTCGATTCCACCTCCCAACGGTTCTGGTTCTGGTTCCCAAAAACAAGGAACCGTTGGGACGATTCTGGTTCCGGTTCTTCCAGGAACCGAAGGGAACCGAACCTTGTGCGGCCCTAATTGTAGTAACCCTTGTGGATGGGTGTAAGTGGGCTGGTGCAAAAACAGACACTAAGCTGAGCTACCACACTGACAGGGTACAGGGTGCTCAATCCAGCATCGCCTGGGTGTGAAAAAGGGGATGTGCTTATATGTAGTATGTTCTCTTTAAATGGTATGAGGCCTTTTGGGGTAAAACCCAAGAGCAAAATCGTGCAGGCTTAGGCCTAAAGCGGACAATATCATACCATTTATTGGAGCGGGGTATTGCATACACTCTAATGAAATCATCTTAACCTTTAATCCCAGCTAAAATGTCCAACACAGCCATGAATAATGATACATCATAATTTTGGCTATGATGCAATGCATTGCAGATGTTGTGTAACATCCTGCGAAAATTCCTGTTTTACAACCCAAATCTCCAACACAATTACGATATATCGTAATGCTAATTACAATGCATCGTAATGCATGATGCATCACAGATGTTACGTAGTATCCTGTGAAATGTTCTATTTTATAATCCATATATGCATTATAATTACGATATATCGTTATAGGCCCTGCGATGCATCGCTCAATTTTAATACATCATAATAGGGATTACGATACATCATAACCCTTCGAATGCAAATCTTGCAAAGTCCACAAATGTTCACTAAATCTATGCAACTCACATTCAAGTACATTGCAAGTTTATAAATCCATACATACATCGTTATAACGTAATGAAATGCTATGAATTCATAAACTCCTCACATCTAATCCAAATCATACACTTCATTGATATGATCCTCTAAGTTCATAGTCATTATATGAATTACATGTATAAGGTCCAAAAGTACTATTAATTCAACTTTGACTACAATTACAACAAAAATCAACATGTCACTATGAGTTGCGCGGTGAGGAAGCAGTTGCGAAAAAGTATTTTAGAACCTAGAGGGGGGTGAATAGGATCACTTGCTCGTTTGCTTAATTTTTAATTAATTCAATTTTTAGTCCAATTAATCAAACAATTAAAGCAAGCAAATAAATAAAGTGCAAGTTAAGAAAAAAATGCACCAGATATACGTGGAAACCCAAGACGGGAAAAACCATGGAGGGAGGTGGCATGCCTCAGGAAACCAATTCACTATGATGAAGCAAAGTACAACAGACTCTGTCTCAGTCTCACACCCCTCTTCACTCTATCAATGATCTGATGCGGAACACCTCAGGCTTATGATTGCGACAACACGTCCAACTGCTGTAGACTTCCGGCTAACATCACCACCCTTACAAAAAGGTCGCTGGAAGAACCAAAATACTCAACAAGTATTTTGCTCCCTTCGTAGTGCAATCGGTTCACCTTTCTTCCTCAGCAAGCAAGGAAGCGAAGAACCATCAATCCAATGGTCTGATTAGCAAATAGATTTGATGCAGTCTCTGAGTAGCTAATCAGAAGTAGAAGAAACCAAAAGGCTTCGATGTCTGACCGAATAAGATAACTCTGTAGGAGTCTCTGTACTCTCGATCAGATTGAGAGCACCACCCTAAGATCACTCAGTGTATATGTGTGTGCTCTCAAAAGAAAAACAAATAGAAAAATCAAAGAGAATTTTTCTGCCCTAAAAATACTCTCAAAAATATTTTTCTCTCTAAAAATAATAATCTGTTTAAGCCCACTTGTAGAGAAAATATAGAGTAGTATTTATAGGCATAGGAGTCCTAATCCTACTTGGAAAATAAGTTAAAAGCCTTTAGGAATGCTTTAGAGAAGTTCTGGTTTGATTAGGAAATGAATTTGGACTAAAAAGGAAATTTTTGCACATGTCAGCCAAGTCGGATCGAACCTGATTTTTGGGGACGGGTGGGACTTTTCAGACATGTAAAAAATCAAAAGTCCGAGAGAAGTTGACCAATTCTAAAAATTGGGGACCGGTGGGACTTTGGAAAAATCATATTTTAGTTTTAAAGCATATTTTCTAAGTCCTAAGCCCACCAAACTTCAAAACATAGTGTCCTTACTCACATACCTGTACTAAGTGATGTTCTCATCAAATCCATGGTATCGAGACACTTGTTGTTAAGCTTCCATGAACGAGACACAAAATTGAACAAAAATTACAACTCGATCAATCAAGTTTTGACACCAAAATTTGTCAATTACAAATATATACGTCACAGTCACAAGCCGACATAGATAGCCACACACAGAGTATCCAAAAATAAATCCAAAGTGCCACATAGAACTCCACTTAGATGTTCATGTCCCATCCGTCATTGGTGCCTTATTTGTAAAAGGTTTGGGAGAAAGGGTGAGCAAATCAACGAGCTCAGTAGGAATGCCCCAACCCTCCTAAGCATCGACCCGACACTAACCTATATGATATGTAACCATGATGTCGTTAACTACATGACATATATCAAGCTCTCATGTTAATAAATGAAAATGTGATCCAATAAGTATGCATTTAATCCACACAACATGCTTAATAGTTAAGACACATAAGCATCAAGAAATTTACATTTCTTTGGTCATAATTCGATATATAGACATAATTGGTCAACCCCGACGATCATATGGTGTTGGGTAACTCCGACAACACTCGTATGATTGAGCAACTCTAACGATCATACATTCATGGCTATATATTGACCTTGCCCTTATAATTGGGCAACTCTGACGATCATGGAACTTGGGGTATGATTGGGCATATCCGATGATCATCCCTATGTGGATATATTCACCACTTCAAACACATGGTTGGGCATCTCCGACTTCCATGCGTGATACTCTTGGACAACACTTTGATATACAATATACACGCTCACAAGACATGCACACACACACACATACACACACACACACATACACACACATATATATATATCATATAGCATATATTCTTTATGCTCTTCAATGCACATTCTTGCCATACTTAATTCTAGCATGTATTTCATCTATAAAGTTCTCATATAACCATATATATGCTTCAAAAATATACATAACACTCACATATGCATACATTAATAAACATAGCTAGATATGTTCTCATTTCATACAGATTGCATGTATATAACTAATACATCACATATATCACAATATGAACCTTACTAGCATCTATAAACACATAATGAGAGGGAAAGGATACAATCACTCAATCCTAATATACTCCCACACATGCTAACTCAACCAACACCTCTCCAAACTCACCAAAATCTTAAAATCGATGAATAAGAGAGAAGAAACACCCCTACCTCAAATTTGAAGGCTTTTCTAGCAATTTCCAAGAATTTTGCCAAGTTCCACCTTGTCAAAATCCAACTTTGTTTGGTTTAAACCAAAACCTTTGACAAGCACTACAACTTGTCATTCATTTACAACTCCCGAATTCAAGCCTACGGCTTCCAAAATGAAGAGAGAAGGAAGAAAGATGAAAATAGGAGGGAAGAGAGACATACAGGCGAATGAAAAATGACTATGATTTCTCTGCCTTAGATATTTATAATATCTAGGGTGCAAAATGCCCCCAGGCCGCTTAACGTACCCTCCCGACCTCCGTTTTTTATTTTGAAAGTGCCTACGGCTCCGAAATCACTTGTGGTCTAAAACCAAAAATAATTATTTTTTAAAAAATTTCTAGATTCCTAGGCCCACCTGACCCACGTCCCAGGCCCCGCCGACCCAAAATTCTCAAATTTACATAAACGCTCCCAAAACTTCTCGGAACCTCTAAAAAAGTTTCTTAACATATCTCCCACTTTTGAAACATGCTAAACATCATTTAAAATGCATTTTTGTCAAAAATGATGAATAAAAAAAAAACCAGTCAAAATTGGACCTAATCTCTACAAAAATAATTTATAATCATATCTGAATAGGGTATCCGATAATTCTCTATTTGGTTTCAATCCTCAATTCGAGTTTTTATTTTAGTGTATAAAGAAATTATAATCAATGAAAGCCCAAAATTCTTACAAAATAATGGTGAGCCTATACCACAATTGAGATATTCACAAATGATAGGTTCTTTACTATATATAACAAATAAAATTAGATTTGATGTAGCCTATTCTATTGGGAGACTTAATAGACATACTCATAACCAAAAATCATTGGCTAGCATTAGAAAGATTGTTTAAGTATATTAAAGGAAATATGAAATACTCTTTATATTAATGAGGTTACCCTAGTGTAGTAGAAGATTAAAGTGTTGTAAATTAGATCTCTGATAGTGTAGATGTAAAATCAACTAGTGGCTATGTATTTATGTTAGGAGAAGCCACTATTTTAAAACACAACCATAATTTGAAGGAGCACTATAGAATATAAGCTTATAGCACTAGACACAATGTGTTTAGAAACTAAACGGATTAAAAGTCTATTGCTAAATATACCATTGATAGAGTTGACTATTCCTGCCATTTCCATATATTTGGATAATAAAGCTGTGATAGATATAAAATTTTAGAAAATCTAGTTGATCAATTGACCAAGGGTCTTTCAAGGAGTTTAGTCCTTGACTTAGTGAGGGGGATGGGTCTAAACCCATAAGGAAGTCATCTACGGAGATAACCCAACCTTTTTTATTGGAGATTCAATAAAAAAGGTTCAACGGGTGGAAACAATGAACAACATTTTTATACGAGGAGGTTTCTTGTGAAAATCTTCTCCTATTCATCCCTATGGCATTAGTGTTGTTATGTGATTTAAGGAATGATTTTTATCCTAAATGAGCCCAAGGCAGGCATACTATCGCAAGATATAGGTCACATATATCCTTGGAGGATTTACCTAAATGAGAATCATCATGAGGCCACGACTGTGGGAATGGGAATATGTTCCCTAATAACTTGCATAAGAATCTAGATACAAATGCATGGCTATAATAGCATTACCCCACAAACCAAGTATATCGTTGATACCATGTGTGTTATATGTTGACATTTGGTATAAGAAAATGGGTTCAAGACTTTGTCACTCGTTACTCTCAAATGGAGACTATCAACACTAAGTGTAGGTTCAAGGTCAAAAGGCACTGACACCTATTGCATAGTGCATTGATACCCTATTTTGTTATTTGTGTATAAATATAAATATTTTATTAATTTTAAAGGTTATAAAATCTTTGTGGGGGATTGTGTGAGTTGTGTGGTACGAAAGCGGCTGCGAAAGTTAGATTTAAAACCCAGAGGGGGGATTAAGTTTACTCTCTTTTTGCTTAATCTTTCATATTATCTAATTTTAAGTCCAATTGAAATTCTAAGCAATCCCAAAAAATAAATAAATAAAATAAAGTACAACAAAGTAAAGAATGCATCAGATATATGTGGAAAACCCAGATCAGAAAAAAACAACAGGTGATATTTTGTAGCCCCAGAGACGCAAATCCACTATCATTGAAGCAAAGTACAACAAACTCTGTCCCAGACTCACACCCACTCTAATCTGACAAGAACTTGATACAAATGCCCCAGAAATTTGGACGTTAATTATTTTAAATTTGAATTGCTTTACATTACTTTTATTAATTCATGTGAAGTGCTTTGCCTTATATTTTTATCATTTTATGTGATTTACTTTTCCTTTATATTTTTATCATTTTATGTGAATTGTTAAGTTTGATATTTTATCATTTCATGTGAATTGTTTGGTCTTTATACATTTTATTAGTTCATGTGAATTGCATTGCCTTGTTTTTTTTATCATTTTATGTGAATTATTTTATTGATTGTGTATTGTCTGTTTTAAAATTTTAAATGCTTTAGATTGGGTTAGGGAGGAATCTGGGCTGGAATGGTTGGGCTAAGGGTATACTAAAGTTGATGGGTTAGGGTTTATGGTTATAATATTTTATTTTTTCCTTTTATATTTTATATATTAGTTTATTTAGTTTTTGAGAAAAAAATATAGAATAATAATTAAGACAAAAGAAAATAGGAGATTAGGGTTTCTGCCATTTGCTTTACGTACAGAAACCAAGAGAGTAAACGAAAGAGAGAAGGGAGTGAAGGAGCAATCAGGTGAACGAGTTTTTGAATCGTCAAAGAGGCAAGTTCGATTCTTCTCTTCCCCTTTGTATCCGTATGTATAGTCTAGGTTTAAGGATTATGTTTATATTGGAAATTTTTATATAATTTTATGTTTATTTTTTGTTGCTTCCTATTCATAAATTTCGGAAGAATGATTATGCTAACTGTATATAGGAGTACATATTTATATATGTATGTATATATGCATATATATTTTTTGTATGTGTTTAGAGGATAGATTTTCGTTCATGCATGAATTTGGGATGGAAAGGGATGTGAATTTGTAAACCTTTTGAGTTTTTATTGTCCATTAAACAACCCTTGATCTTTAGGAAAATAAATCATTGAGGAATTTGGCTTTAAATTTTTCAATTTTTGCGAAGAACCCTAGAACTTGTGAATTGGGGGTTTGCAATTCGGACCATTTTTTATGGAGATTTTTGTACCAATGGGTAGAGAGGATCAAGAGGAGAAGATTGGTACAAAAATCGGGTTGAACAGAGGTCGGATGACGCCGAAAATAGGCTAGAATAATCCCCTAGCGCGCTGGGGAAGATGACCCCAGCAGGCGGGTGGGGGCACATCCGGCCGGTGGTCGGAAAGGCATTTTTGGACCCCACTCATGGGGGCCCACCTCTGGGTCCAATATGGGCCCATTCTGAATTATTTTGATATTTTTTTTGTATTTTTGAAATTTTTAAAAATTTGAAAATTTTTAAAAACATTTTTTAAAAATTCTTTTATGCTTTCAAAAATTCCCAAATTTTTATTGTATCTTTCTAGATATTAAATGAAATTGGGTTTAAATTTTCATGTCGAAATGAGCTCCTCTTGTAGTTCAATTGATTTTTAAAGTGTCTAAAAATTGGTTTTCAACTTCTTTTATTTTAGAAAATATTTTAAAATTCCAAAAAATTCTAAAAACATTTAGGCAACTTTATAGGGATAAATATACCTAGGTTTTAAGTTTCAAGTGAAAATGAGTTTTCCTTGTGTTTGTATCGGTTGTAAAAGTATGCCTCAAACTACGTTTTATTATCTTTTTACTAGAAAAATATTTTTAAATTCTCACAAATTCTAAAAAATTCCAAAATGATTAAATAGGGTTCTTAGAAGTAGAATAGGCCCAGAAACCTAGATTAGAGTTAGGTTTAGACTCCCTCAAAGATTTGGGTACATTGGAGGCTTGGTTGGGTATTTGCTCCTATAATGGATGATTGTATTATTTTAAATTATTTTAACTATTTTAACTATTTTCTCCTTGAAGTTATAATTGTCCATGATACACTTGATTTTGTTTATTTGTGAACAAGTTATCTCCTTGTGATGATTGGATATCCAATTATTTAAATCCTTATGTCTTGTACATTTTCAATAATTGTGCACCTTATTCTTATTCATGTTGTAAGTTGGTTGGGGAGACATGTAAGGATTGTCAATACCTATTAAAGTATCTAAATTAAAGGAGGCATGTAAGGATTGCCAATACCTATTAAGGTATCTCAAATTAAGGAGACATGTAAGGATTGCCATGAGCATGTCAGGATTGCTTTAACTTGATAAAATATATGCTTATGTTTCTGTATTCTAAACTTAAAGAATGTTTTCATTGCTTTATGATAAGGGTTTTAATGGAACATGGTAAAGATGACTTTTGTTTTGAAAACATGATCTGAACAAGGAATGACCTGTATGTTTACACCTATATTTATCTCTTGTGTCCCTCACACTGAGGGTATGTATATTGGTTCTCTAATTGGGATGCAGTAGATAGGACTTGTTTGTGGGTCTAACCTACTTTGTTGACATTTCAGGTCCTAGGCAGGTTCCACCACAAGGATTGAGTTTTAGGGTTGGTTGTGGCAGACATCTCCTCTCATCAGTTACAGGGTAGGAACTTATCCTCTTATTCAAGAGTCAAACTATGCACTCTTTTGAGATTTTGGTTGTTGGTTTTAAATTAGAGGTTAAACTCTTGTTCATTCTGGTTAAGGGGCCCTTGGGTTACGGGATTTCAAAATTGTATTACCAGACACATATTTATTTATCTATCGATTATTTCGATTCAGTGGAATATTTTGTTCAGATTTTAGAATTTATTTTATTCTATCTTTTGTCCTTTATGCTTGTTGTTATCAGTTGTTAATATCCCTCAGATTTTGTGTATAAGAATGGTCATCTCATACATGAAATTTTGTGGAGGTATTTCATTTGATATCAAAGCATTCCAAGTACAAGTGTCCTCGGGTTTTAAGGGTTCATCGTAGGGTATCTTCCGCATTGTGTATTCTGATAATTAGAATTCTAAATATTAAGTTCATTGTGTTCTAATATTTCCTCAGAGGTATTGATGTCTTTTCTATTTCCTCTTCAGATTCCACCCCGTGAAAGGAGGAATGTGAACAATATTCTGGGTCAGGAATATGATCAGGGTAGAGATGGAAAGATTCCTCCTGACTTGGCAGCCCTTATCACTCAGGCTGTAGCTGCCGGAGTGGTGACTGCTCTTCAAAATCAATAGCCTCCTCAGCAGCCATAGTAGATGGTATAGGTTCCATTACCTATAGAGCAGCCCAACACTTAGGAGAGGGTACGAAATTCTTTCACAAAAGGGAATCCACCGGAGTTTTCAGGGTCTATGGAGGTAACCGAGGCGTATCAGTCGAGGAAAGATATTGAGCACCATCTTCACATGGTTACATGCACTGAGGTACAGAAACAGATGCTAGCTACCTTTAAGCTAGTGGAGAATGCATTGCAGTGGTGGGAGTCGGTGACTACATTGGAACAGCAGACTACGTTCACCTATGCAGATTTTCAGGTTCGCTTTGATACTAAGTATTTCCCGTACATAGTAAGGGCAGCCAAAAAGAAGGAATTTCTATAATTACAGCAGGGGGACAAAACTGTTGCAGCATATGAATAGGAATTCACCAATTTTTTGTTGTTTGCACCTGAGGAGGTGGACACCAAAGAAAAGAAGTTACGATGTTTTGTGAATAGGTTAATTTGGTCTATTTGACAAGTCCTTTTGGAATGTCCAGCTTATACTACATATGCTTAAGTGGTGGATGCTGCATTGCAGCATTATCAGTCGAGAAAGGATTACAAGAAAGGGCAGACAGAGAAACGACATGACAGAGACTTCTGATAAGCGTTAAATATTGCACATTTAAACCTTCGTAATTGTATATGTTGATTCCATATTTATGTTTACCTAGGTATTTTTACGCTATTTTTGTGTTTTTGTTGAATATTAGGTTTTGTCCCAAAAAGGGTTTTCGATCAAATGATGTGGAAGTGAAGAAATCAAGAAATTCATGAAGGCATTTCGCACAATCGAGATGATGATTTCGCACAATCAAAATCTCGATTGTGTGAAACAAAAATTTTGCATGATCGAAATCTCGATTGTGCGAAACTTCAATTTTGCACAATCAAGATTCTGCAGACTGCAAGTTGGCCACTTGTCCACTTGTCTTGCCACTTGCATTCATGAATGACCTTTGCACGTCCTTTTGGAGGATTTTCTAACTTTAAAGAGACATATGAAGGGAGCATATATATATTAGGTGGATTATATAGATATATAGGCAAGGTGGGACCCAAGGACACTTGGTGGGAGACATGTATGCATTTTTGGGGGGAAAAAGGAGGACAACTTGGGAAAGGAGAGAGAAGAAGGGCTGAACCAAACCTTTGGAGCTTCATATCTCTGTCCATGGAGGATTGCAAGTTTCCTATGTTCAACTAACTTTCCATCTAGGGTGTGGGTGAAACCCCTAGCCATATAACTTGTTCATTTTGTGGCAACTTTGGGATTTATATTTATATGTTGATTACTTAGCCTAGTGTTTTGTATAATATTTGTAAACCTCTTCAATATATTCATTTGATATCATTTATTCATCTTGTCTTAGAGTAGAAATATTTTATTTTGAATGCTCAACATTTACAATTTTTACAGAAAGTGTAAATGATGGCTTTGTAATGGTTTTTAATGGAATGTGATGTTTCTTGCTTATATAGCCCATGCCAAGATAGGGTTGTTCGGATACACGTAGGTACATTTAGAAGGTAGAATAAGTAGATAGGTTGAAGGATTATGCTTGTTAAAGATGGGCTATGTTTAGTTAGAAATCATGTTTATCTTTTGATATGTCATTGTAGGCCACAAGCCTAATGACATTGTGTTGCATATACTTATAGAAAATCTCATTTGCTACATACTTGGACACGTCAAATGGCTAGAGGTGGAAACCACCCCTAGTTTTATCTCTCTCAACTTTATAAACTCTTTACTTTTAATGTATTTACATTCTATAAAGTAGTTTTAAATTCAAATCAAAAATTCTATTTTTAGGATTAAATTGGAAATTCTCTCTCAATAGTGCAATTCACCCACGTAGTCCTCGTGGGATCGATACCCTCTATATAGAACCATATCTACAAAGATTCGTTCTCTTACGAGTGGTTTAAATTATATTTTGATAGGCAATAGTAAGCTACAAAAAGAAAGACAAATTTGGCCACATCAAAATTTTGGCGCCGTTGCTAGGGATTATGGTATAATTGTCGCCACTGAGAGATTAAGTCTAATTTGATTCTTAGTTTAGAAATTCTTTTATCCTTTTTGTATATATTATGTTCTTATCTCTCAAATTGCTTAATTTTAGGTATACTACACACCGTGTATCTCAAGACCTTTTGTAAGTATATTGCCTAAAATTCCAGCATTTGATTGATTTTTTTTTGTTTTTGTATATATATATTTAAATTGTGTTTTACTATTGATGCATGCTAGGTAGACGGTCATTGTCACTTCCTTTACTTCCGTGTAATATTGAACTTGAACGGACACTTAGACAACGTAAAGGAACCTCTAGGGACCCTATTTCGCCTAGGACTGAAAACATGGACCCAAACAATGTACAACCCCCCGGTCTACCATCGTATAATCCTCCTCAAGGAGAAGTTCTTAGGGATTTTTACCTTCCTACTACATATGCTTTGCCATCATGCATTTAATTTCCAAATATTACAGCGAATCATGTCGAAATAAAATCCTCCACCATCAACCTTCTTAGTTATTTTCATGGACTTCCAAACGAAGACCCATACAAGCATCTAGATGACTTCCTTGAAGTTTGTTCAACCCTCCGGTTGCAAAATTTCTCAGAAGATGACTTGAGGCTTCGTTTGTTTTCATTTTCTCTCAAGGATAAGGCCAAATATTGGTTCAACTCCTTAGAGCCCAATTCCATCCATTCATGGGGGGAAATGCACCATGAGTTCCTGAAAAAATACTTCCCAATGGGAAAGACAAGTGATATTCGGCGAGCAATCACTAGATTCACTCAACTTGACCAAGAACAATTTCACGAGACATGAGAAAGATTGAAACGACTAAGTTATGCCTATTTCAAATTTTGAAAATCTGCATTAGTCGACTTATAGAAAGGAGTAAGTCGACTTATTGAACCTGGGAGTGAATCAGTCGACTTATTTGCTACTCTAGAAAGCTCTAAAATGTATTGTCCAAATCAATCGACTTATAGAAAGAAGTAAGTCGACTTATTCAACCTGGGAACCCCCTTTTTCACCTTTTTGACCAAAATTCACCCCAAAACTCATATCTAAACATTTCCAACACCTAAACTCGTCCAACAACACCCAAATCATCTAGAAACACCATATCATCATACCCATTCATCAAATAACACATTTGAATCACAAAGGGTCTCACAATCCACATTCATTCCCATTAACCAACCTCATCTTTATACATACAAGATTCGAATGAAAAGCACAAGTTACATATGAGATAATGTAACTACAACATTTATATAACCCCAAAACATTCATTGAGTCCAAAATATACATCCCAAATCCAAATGGCTTCCAAGTTTATAGTCATTACAAGGATTTCATGCATAAGATCCAAAAATACTAAAAATTCAACCATGACTACAATTTCATAATCAACGTACCACAAGCTGGCACGAATGGCCAAATATACAATATCCCAAAATATATAAAAATACTACTAGAGTTCCACTTGGACACTCAAGTCCCATCTGTCATCGGTGCTTTATCTAGAAAAGAGTTTAGAATAAAGGGGTGGGCACCACTGCGGCTCAGTAAAGATACCCCAACCTTCCTAAGTGCCGACCCGACATGACCTACATGAATGCATGTCACTACATTACATGTATCATTCAACATATACCATGTTCATTCGCAAGAATGCATATATACATAAGAATGCATTAACACGTATCATGCTTCATAATTTGAATTGAAAGCATTATCACACACATGTTTCTCTCCCGGACTCAACCCGATATCGTAGCATGATTCTTGACCAACCATATGACCTGGGCCATTTCCCACACAAATTTCAGAATTTTCATCCCCGAGAACATCGATCCTACCAGGTGATGAAATTGTTTGAACACGCACCATTGAGAACATCGGTCCTACCAGGTGATGAAATTGTTTTAGTACGCACCACCAAGAACATCGGTCCTACCAGGTGATTAGATCATTTCAATACACACCACCGAGAACATCGGTCCTACCAGGTGATAAGATCATTTTTGGAATACACCATTGAGAACATCGGTCCTACCAAGTGATGAGATATTTTTGCAATGCACCACTAAGAACATCGGTCCTACCAAGTGATGAGATATCTTCGGACTACACCACAGAGAACATCGGTCCTACCAAGTGATGAGATATCTTCGGACTACACCACAGAGAACATCGGTCCTACCAAGTGATGAGACCCTTTCAAGATTTTCACTGAGAACTCCTACCTCCAAGGTGGTCTAACCACTCCAACGCCCTCACCGAGTATTGACCTACTCTAGACAATTCGACCACTTTTCCCCGTTTCCTCACAACGGTCCCATATATGTATTTCAAACATATTGTAATCAAGCACTCAATACCCATGCTTCACAATGCATTATCTAGTTATAAAGGAACATAGCATGTATTTCATCTCCACGAAATCGCACATAGTACATATATGTATAACACATGCATATAACCTCTCATATACATACAACTTCAAAATTAGCATATTTTACGCATGCTACACTCAATACATAATTTTAGCACATAGAACTAACATGCATTCAACCACCACATATTTCACATATAATCACTTATATGACACAAGGTTAGGCATTTGCACATAAACCCCAATTTATCCCACTCACACACTTTAATCCACATGCTAAAACCAACATAGGGAACTCCAAATGTGCAAAGATAGGACTCAAGAGAAGGAGAAGGAGAAAATCTGACTTCCCACCCCTCACACTCTCCTAAAACATGTGATACACAACTTACACCTCTCCTCTTCACCCGAACCCTAGAATCGACAATTAGGAGAGAAAAAGAACCCCTACCTCGAAAATGAAGACCTTCCAAGCACTTCACCAATTTTCCAACGACGTCTACTTTGCCTAATCGTAACTTTGTTCGGTTCAAATGGAAGCCCTACTCATCCCCTACGTATCTCCCTTTTTCAGCGAGTCTTGAATCCAAGCCGAACGGGTCCGAAATGTAGAGAGAAGGTATAGAAGAGAAGATGGAGCAATATAGAGAGAGAAACAGCCGTGTATAATGGCTAAGATCCCTCAGCCATGATATTTAAAATATCTAGGATTTGTAAAAAGACTAAAATGCCCCTAGCCACTTAACGTACCTTTCCGGGCTCCGTTTTCAATTTCAAAAACTCCTACGGTCTTGAAATCACTTCCTTTACTCTCTAAACATTTCATCTAAGTCATTCCCAAAATTAAATATTTTTTGGAAATTTTTTGGAATTCTGGGCCTACTTAAGTTGTATCCCTGGCCTCGGTTTAACCAAAAAGTCAAATTTCTCCAAATCTTTCAAAAACTTTTTAAAACCCTTATAACGCTTCTCAAACATGTTTTCCGCACTCAAAACATGTCAAACACCACTCAAAATGCATTTATGGCAATTATAATGCAAAAATGCAAAATCGGCCAAAATTGGTTACGGCCTCTACAGGTGCTATCTCAATACTGGCCTGATAACTATTGTTGTACGCAAACTCCACAAGTGGCAAATGATCCTCCCAACCACCACCAAAATCAAGTATACAAGCACGAAGCATATCCTCTAATATCTGTATAGTATGCTCTGACTGTCCGTTAATTTGATGATAGAATGTTGTACTTAAATGCAACTCAATGTCTAACACCGTCTGGACTCCTGCCAAAATCTCAAAGTGAACCGTGGATCTCTATCCGATACAATGGATACCGAAACCCCATGTAACCTCACAATCTGCTCCACATATTGCTTGTTGAGTCTCCTCACATCATCATTCAACCTCATAGGCAAGAAGTGAGCTGTTTTGGTTAACCTGTCCACAACAACCCAAACTGTATCATTGCCCTTAATTGATCTCAGAAGACTCATAACAAAATCCATGGTAATATGTTCTCATTTCCATTCCACCACTGGAAATGGTTGTAACAACCCAGATGACTTTTGATGTTTCGCCTTTACTTGTTGACAAGTAAGGCATCTTACCACAAACTGTGCTACATCCTTTTTCATATCTCGCCACCAATATTGGTGCCTCACATTGTGATACATTTTGGTACTACCAGGATGAACTACAAAATGAGATTTATAAAATTCCTATAATATGTCATCACAACAATTAGAAGGAACTGCCATCAACCCTCTAAATCGTAGACCCCCATCGGAATGCAAAGTCTAATCTATCACCGTTGTACCACCAATAATCTGTGAGTGAATAGACTCCAATTCACTATCGTTCTTTTATGCCTCAATCACCTTGCTCACAAGCATAGGTTGAGCTACCAAGCTAAACAACGTAGCTGGCTCGCTATTATCACTAAAATACAATCCCAACTCTGAGAAATTTTTCATCATTATCCATTCCTGAATGGCCATGCTAGCTAGAGTTCCATGAGACTTTCTACTCAATGCATCTGCCACCACATTCGTTTTACCCAGATGGTATTGTAAATCAAAATTGTAGTCCTCCATATACTCAACCCATTGCTTTTGCCTCATGTTCAAATCATTTTGGGAGAAAAGGTACTTGAGACTTTTGTGATTCGAATACACCTCGAATCTCTCGCCATACAAGTAGTGTTTCCACTTTTTCAAAGCAAAGATCACTACTGTTAGCTCTAGGTCATGCATAGGATAGTTATGCTCATGAGTCTTTAATTGTCTAGACCCGTAAGCAACTACTCCGTCACATTACATCAACACACAACCTATTCCGCTTCCCGAAGCATCATAATAGATCATATACCCCAAGCCACGCTCAAGTATCACCAAAATAGGAGATGTAGTTAACCACTTCTTCAATTCACGAAAGGCTAACTCAAATGCTTCGTTCCACACAAACTTCACACCCTTACGAGTAAGTTATGTCATCGGTGCTGCAATACTAGAGAAGTCTTTCACAAACCTCCTATAGTAGCCCGCTAAACCAAAGAAACTCCAAATCTCAAAAACATTCTTCGAACTCTCCCAACTTATCACAGCCTTAATCTTAGATGGATCAACTGAAACTCCACCTCTGAAAATAACATGTCCAAGGAATTTCACCTCTTGGATACAAAACTTGCCCTTCTCATACTTAGCATACAATCGATGCTCTCTAAGGATTTGCAAAACTGCTCTCAAGTGTAACTCGTGCTCCTCTTTCAAAGATGAGTACACAAGTATATCATCAACAAACACTACCACAAAAGTATCAAGGTACTCATAAAATGCGCGGTTCATTAAGTCCATAAATGTCACCGGTGCGTTAGTCAAACTGAATGGAATTATAAGGAACTCATAATGTCTATACTGTATACGAAAGTCATTTTATAGATATCCTCATCCTTTACCCTCAATTGGTAATAACCCAACCTTAAATCAATTTTTGAGAAGTAGTGAGCTCCCTTTAATTGATCAAATAGGTCGTTTATCCTCGGCAATGGATACTTATTCTTGATTGTCACATGATTCAACTTTCAATAATCAAAGCACCATCTTTCTTCTTAGCAAACAACACTGGTGCTCCCTACGGTGACGCACTCGGTCTAATGAAGCCTTTAGCTTTCAAATCATATAATTGACGCTTCAACTCCACCAACTTTGCTCGTGCAATCCAATTCAATCCCGAACTCTACCGCTCTCTTAAGAGGCAAATCTGTCAAATCCTCTAGAAAGACATCCACAAACTCATACACCACTGTCGGGTACACCTCCCTCAGAATCTCCTCCCCTTCGACCAAAAGACTAGCCAAGATAAAACTCTGTCGCTCACGACCGCTAATGCCATAACATGGTGAAGTATATGAGTCACTCCAATCTCCCACAAAACAAAAGCAATCGCCCTCGGGCATACAAATCGTCACTCTCCCTCTAAAACAATCAATGGTTACATAAAACTCCGACAACCAATCCATCCCAAAGATGATATCAAAATAAATGTCCTCCCAGCTATCTTAATAGCACATCCCCGGCAAACTCTGTCAAGAATCACTGTACCGCCCACTAGTGTATTAACACAAACTGCTCTACTCAATGGACCAACCTCTACCCAAGGTTTCCAAATCCTTTTCCAAATCAACTACCATGTTCACATAATTCACCATTGTCAAACATGATTTACAATATTGGCATACCATCTTGGGCATAGTCTATAATTCCATGCAATTGCCAAAACAAACCACATAAATCCTGTGCACTTGTCAAAGCAAGCCACATAAGTCATGTGCACTTGTGAAGACAAGCCACATAAATCCTGTGCACTTGTCGAAACAAGCCACATAAATAGTGTACCAATTCACATAACAATGCCTAGTTTCATAGACTATAACTCGATGGAATTCAAGACCAAGTCTAGGATCTTACATCCCACTGATTTCACAATCTCATTAACCAATCAATCTCCATCACCAAATATCCGAGAAAGAATCATGTCTCATTTTATCCTTCCACTCCAAGGAACTAGTTGACAGTTAGAGAGAATTCATTTCATATTAGCACTTCACTTTAGACAACCCTTCCCAGTGAGAGTTTGAGGTCACCTATAATCACCTATAGTCTCATACAACCTACTCGGCGTATACACTAGATTGCGTCCATTGCATCCACCATTCCCCCTCATTGTAAGAAATTATCCTCACTTTTGATACTATATGTCAGGGTTCTAACTACCGTTAACTATTCATTCACTTAAACATCATATCCAACACTTATCATACAACTTTTAACTCATTTCACATAACTCAAACATATCACTTTCAAACGTACAAACCATCACCTATCCATTAACTCAAAAATAGATTAAATCAATTCCAAGCCTTTATCCCACTATTTCAATAGTACACTTCAGACACACTCTGTCTAGAATCACGGTATCACAGTACTACCAATAGTGATACTCAATTGACTAACCTCTAGTCCCCAATACCCGTGCAATGATATAGGTCAACGACAATAAGTTATCATATATTTTATGTTCACATGATCAAATAACTACCCAACATGCAACATGATATCAACTTTGCATATATTATATAGATATATTTCTCAACACATATTTAATCACATAAACATGTTCTCAAGTCAACACATAACATATATGCATGTTATGACATAAACATGTTCTCAAATCAACACATAGCATATGATACATGTTATCACATAACATTTAACATATAATCATATAAGCATATTCTAAATGCACATAAGTTTTCTAATTAACTATGTCATGTCAACACACGTTTCTAGGTTTTCAACTCAAGGTTCTAACCTATCATAAAACCAAACGTGACCCTTCCATTACCTACTGCTCCTAGGTATTCGACCTAGTGCTCTAATACCAAGTTGTCACGCCCCAATTCTGAAACCCAAAAACTAAGGGTGATTAAGTAATAACCTACACTCCTAATCATACTTACTTTTTGATATCATGCTCTCACACCAAGTTTTCACACCCCAAAATCTAGACTACCAGGACTCCCCCGGTCCAAGTCCAAATCCTGAGAGTGAACCTGTCCATTAAACCCTAATGAACCATTTTAACTCATATTTATCGCGGAGCTTAATTATGTACACACTCTTGTGTGCGTTCAACTCAACATCAACCAATACCAATGGAAATATGATTCAAAAATACTCGATTTCAAAAAAAGAACCACTTAAATCGGTTTTGAGAAGATAAAGTTATGCTTATTGTTGTGTGTGGTTGCGCTACTCGCAATTTATAAATTTACCACTCGCAATAGAACGAATTCTTGAAGGATAGGGCTCTAAGTTGAGGATGTCGATCCCACAGAGACTACGTAGGTATAATTCACTAAAGGTTGAAAGTTGGTTCTTGTTTAAATCGCAACCGTGTTGGTTGTCGGCTTACTCTAATTTGAAAATATAAAAGTAATTTAAATACAATGGTTGAGAGAATAATAAAGGACTAGGGTTAGACATCGCTGCTAACCTCGTAGTATGTCACATTTCTAATAAATTGGGGGAAATTCATGCAAATGTGTACTAATGACGTGTTGACAAGTCCCACCTACAACGACGTCGCCAAGAGAATACACACACCTTAATATACTATAATCCATCTTCGAAAAATGTGATTTTCCTTGTTTACCTAATTACCTACTTGTAGTAAAACCATCGTTACATGATTTCCCTACCTACCTACTTATCTTATTGAAATAAAATCACATTATCTAAGCATGGACTATGCAAATCTAGCTATGCATGTTATAGTGAAAACTAGTCTCAAGCCATCACTTGTAATCCTTGTGAAACTTACAAGTGTTTGAAGATTATGTGAGGAATTTAACCATTCTAAGACAAGAATATAAATCACCACACGTGAGCATGAAAAAATTGTAAACTTATATGTATATAAGGCTCAAGGCAAGAGACATATACAACAAATACATAAAAATCCCCAATTCATTGAAGTTAGAACATAGTTATAAAGTTAGGGTTTATCAAAACCCTAGAGACGAATTAGTTGATCATAGTGGGTTGGAAGCACTCCATAGACAAAGATGGTCCCATGCTCAAGATGGTCTTCAAGGCCTTACGAAGCCCTCTTTGAAGCTTTCTCTCTCTAGAACTTTACTTTCTCTCTCTAGAATTCTAAATTATGTTCTCTATTACAAGAATTGTGTGTGTCTTTTTTATTACATATTCTCTAGCTATATAACTGATCTAAGGCTCAAAATATCATAGAAATTCCGTACAAGGCTCTATCCAAGCAAAATTAGACAAGTGGCAAGTGGAGAACACATCTACAGAAAAATATCTTTAGCAGGTTCGGGCGATGCATCGAAGTAGGTACTTCGATGTATCAATCCTCCTTCTTCTGCAGATCTTTAACTTTCTAACTTTTTGACTCCGGTCTTGACCCACCATTCACTATTCCTCAATATAGTTTCTCCATGAAGGATGATAGGAATTAGAAATGCATTGTTGAACTACTAAAGGAGTCGAATTAAACCACATTCTGAATTTGAACCTGAAATCATCAAAAACATAAAAATACGTAAAAACTGTACAATATGTGCAGTTATGGGATCAAGATACATAAGTAAAGGCACAAGAATGTATAGCATTCAATGCTTATCACTAATTCAAAAGTAGTTGAAAATCTCTATTAGTCGACTTATCTAAAAGAGCAGTCGACTAATTTTCAGTCTAGAAAGCTCAAAAACGCTCTGCCCAAAACAGTCGACTTATTCAAAAGAGTCAGTCGACTACTTTCACATATTTAAAAATCTATATCAGTCAACTTATTTAAAGGAGCAATCGATTGGTTAAAAATCTCTATCAGTCGACTTATTTAAATAGGCAGTCAACTGGTTGAAAATCTCTATCAATCGACTTATTTGAAGGAATCAGTCGACTAATTGAAAATCTCTATCAGTCGACTAATTTGCCCCTCTAGAAAGCTTAGAAACACTCTCCCCAAAATAGTCGACTTATTCAAAAGAATCAGTCAACGGATTCCACATGAACACCCCTTTTTAGCATTGTTTTTGTCCAAATCTTACACGAATCCTCATACATAAACATTTTCAAAACACAAAACTCATCCAATTATATCCAAATCATGAATGGAATGTCGAAACCTCATACATCCCATATAATTAACCCTTAAATCATAAACATGCTTAAATGGACATTAATAGAACTATAAAACCATCATTCGTATCATCTAGCACTTACCATATTCAAAACATACATATAGTGTATGAAATCATATAACATAGTTATAACATGTTCTTAAAATATAAGAAGGGTCTTATACATGCCCAACACTTGCATATTATCCACAATCCAAACATGTATTCAAGTAAAACAATAATAAGTCTTTAAAAGAAATCAACTTTTTTGCTTCACGCCAATATACTATTGGGGAGACTCCATCACCTCCTTTCCATTTCCTGAAAAGAATTAATCCTCATGGGATAAGCAACCACATGCTCAATAGGACTGTCTAAAACATAATTTCACAAGTTCCATGCATATCACGTAAGCATACATTTATATTTTATCATGTTAAACAAATATTCACATAACACAACCATATCATAAGCAACGTGCAATGCAACATGACGTGCGCAACTCCCTTATCCTCTCCACACATCTATTGATCTCCAATTCCCTTGGATAACCAATCCCACCTATCTGAGGCTCTATAAAAAGTCCACCTCATCGTAGGACTCACCTTTGTAAGGAGTATCCTTTTCATTTCTAACGGAGTTCTATAACAAGTCCACTCCACGAGGGCTTTCCCTTACCGGATCACCTCATCACTTGTTAAGAGGACATTACCATCCAATTGAGCTCACCACCCTCACCATGCCAATGAAGATGCACCCACATGTTCAATCAATGTACATTTATAACTCAAGCTCAACAAAGCATTTACATATCATGTTACACAATTCTCATTTAAACCTCATGTATACACTTTTGAACATGCTTCACATCTTTCACATTTCACATAATTCATACTCTACACAATTCACATATTTCATATGTTGACAATTAAATCATTTTTTGCACTTAAACACATTTCTAAAGCAATTCATCAAACACCTAAGTGTCACTTTCACACATAAACATAAATTTGTTCAATTCTTCTATAATTCAATTACAACATACTTTATAATCAACTTTGGCAATTATAAACATCTAATTAGAAAATCTTGCATAATGAATTCATCAATTAGCATAATTAAGCATGCTATACTATTGAAGATCATCTAATTATCTCACATAACCAATTGGTTGCCTTAAAAACTAATATATTCACAAAAATCCTGAATTTTATGGGTTAGGCATCCTTACCTCAAATTAGAAGAGCTTCCAATTGAATTTCCCAAATCTCATCCAAAAGATCAACCTTCTCCAAATTTGATTTTGGACCGATAAATCTCGAGCCCTCGATACGTAGACCGTTTTTCTCTTCTTCGGTAAACTTTGATTCTCGCCTGAAGACCTTCCAATTCAATGGAGTAGTGAAGAAGATGAAGTTGCTATACGTATGAGTATGTATATATATATATATATATATATACATGCTCATATGGCTACTGGGAGAAAAGAATGGGAATGGTTGATTTTTCTTTGCTATTTATAGCAAAATAACCTACACTTATTTACAAGTATTCCACAACATTTTCACTAAACCTTCCCAGGCTCATTTTCAGAGTTTCGTAACTCCGATGACAAGAAATTAATTCCGTTGTGCGTTAAATATTTTATTTAAGCTACGCTCCGAATTTGAAGTCATTCCGACACTTTTAGATTTTCTCAGCCCACGGGGCTAGCGTCCCTAGGTTGACCGAACCCGAAAAAGTCAACTTTTACCGAACACTCCAAAAAAATTTTCAAACCTTAAATAAGTTATCTAAACATGTATTTTATATTTAAAACACATATATAATCATTTAAAACATTAATATACCAATTAAATGAAAATACAAGAAAATCGGTCAAAAATGGTCACAGTTCTTACACAGAGGATCTTGGATGTTTAGCTGTATAGGCAGTACCCCCATTTGATTCCTAAGGGGTCTGTCCAGATCTACCACGTCGTAAGTATTCCTTCTTGTGTCCACCATGATTACAAATTCTCAAGTTTTGAATAGAAAATGATAAAACATTTCCTACAGACGGTGCCAAAGTGTTAGTACAAAAAATTGCTTAGCTAATTTTCTAGTAATAAATTCAATGCACACACCCAATAATTTCAAGAACGCAATATTTTTTCAGAGAAAGAGAGGTGAGGATTCGGGGATCCTATTTCATACATCTTTTCAGATATTTATACAAATTAGGATTCAAATTTCCTTATTTGCATCTATCTTTTCTCTCAAGGAAATAGATTCCCAATAGAGTTTGGATTTATGTCTAAGTTGGGCTGCTTTGGCCTTATAAAGGGGCAACTAGGTCCATTCTTCCTTTTAGGATAATTCTTTTGGGCTTTTACTGAACCTTGGGCTTGAATCCTTTTGGGCTTGGCTTGTTCGTGTATTAGTTAGCCCATGTGAATAGTTGGAGGATTTTTTTCCCCTACAAGGGGCATACAGGCTTTGTACAGTTAGCGATAACAAGTTAATTCGTAAGCCTTAAAGTGCAATTCTTTTGAAGAGATATTATGTTTAAATTCAGTATATTAAAGCTTAAAGTTTAAATTTCGGCAGTATAGCCCTCACTTTGTATAAATAATAGGGAAGTGTAATTAAGATTTATGCCAAGATTGACCTAAAAAATAATGAGAGTCTCTTTTAAATCATTCATTGTCAAAAGGTGGAATGGGTATGGTCCCACACCGGGGAAAAAATTTCGTGCTTTATTATAAATAATGAGTAATGTCAAAATCAAAAGTCGTGGTAAGGCATGGGCATTGTGCAAGAAGATATGTGCAATGCCAATGTCTTGCCGGGGTTTTTAACTTACGAAATAGTCAATCACCCATAAAAAGATCATTCAAAGAGGAAAGTGGTATTACGAGCCAATTGCCCAAAGATGATCAAAAAAAAAAGAAGCGGCTGGCATTACAAGCTGATTGCTTAAACTAAAGCTAAGGCAAGAGCCGATCGCTTACCAAAAAAAAAAAGAAGCAGCTAACATTACAAGCCGATCGCTTAAAACTACTAAGGCCTCAAGTGTCGATCGCTTACAAAAAAAAAAAAAAAAGAAGCAGTTGTATTACAAGCCAATTGCTTAAAACTAAAGTTAAGGCCTCAAGTGTCGATCGCTTACAAAAAAAAAAGAAAAGAAGAAGCAGCTAGATTACAAGCCGATCGCTTAAAACTAAAGCTAAGGCCTCAAGTGTCATTCGCTTATAGAAAAAAAAAAAAAAGCAACTGGCATTACAAGCCAATCGCTTAAAACTTAAGCTAAGGTCACAAGGGTCAATCGCTTACAAAAAAAGAAGTAGCTGGCATTATAAGTCGATCACTTAAAACTCATGCTAAGGCCTTAAGGGCCGATCGCTTACAAAAAAAAAAAAAAAAAGCAGTTAGAATTATAAGCCAATCATTTAAAACTAAAGCTCAGGCCTCAAGAGCCGATCACTTACATAAATAAATAAAAAAAAAGCATTACAAGTCGATCGCTTAAAACTTAAGCTAAGTCCACAAGGGCCGATTGTTTACAAAAAAAGAAGCAGCTGACATTACAAGTCGGTCGCTTAAAAATCAAGCTAAGGCCTTAAGGGCTGATCATTTATAAAAAAAGAAGAAGCAGCTGACATAAAAAATCGATCACTTAAAACTCAACTTGAGGTCTCAAGTGCCAATCGCTTAAAAAAAAAAGCTAAGGCATCATGTGCCGATCACTGATCATTCACAAAAATCCTAAGTAATGAACAAAACTAGGACAAAGTTTTTAATGATGAATGTTTATTGAGTGAGGCCATGGCCCAAGTTGCAAATTTTTTTATTTTATTTTAATGATATTTATGAAATGTCAATTACTTAAGTTTAACAGAGTCAACACAAAGTGCTCGAAAGTTAAAAACACAAAAGCTTGATATTCATTAAACATTGATTACAAAAAGAAAGGGGGGAGTATAATTATCGCTTAAAGCTCTAAACAAACATTAAAAAAAAGAAAGAAAAAAGAGGAGTCATTATTTGGTTTCTGCCCCATCTTCCTTGTTGAAGTCCTAATCAAAGGAATCGATTATCTCGATGCCCTTCTTAGTTTGCATCAGTACTTCTGGAGTGATCTGATCAGATGGAAGATGATGAGAAGGAGCAGCAATAGGAGCGACAGGGGCTGAAGTTGAGCAAGAACTCTTAAGGAAATTAGTGAACTTCTTCTTTGCATCTCCAGTTTCAAGAATGTCGTAGGCTTCGAATGGTTCAATCCCTTGATCAACATCAAAGTCATCAGGATCTTGGTAGTCTCCTTTAGCCTCGGGCTTCTCGCTCTGTTCGAAACCATTCTTAAAGCCATCAGCAATTTTCAAAGTTAAAATTTTCAAGAAGCATTGGTGCATATCAAGTCCGCCAGACTTGCAGACTTGAAGAAAGGTCTGAAGTTTAGCAGCCTTTTGTTCAGCCTCCAGCGCCCTTTGTTCAAAATGTACAGTTGCATTTTGCTTTTCAGTAAGAGATTTGTTAAGGGACCTCACATCACTCTCAAGCCTTTTAGCCTGACTCCCTTTTAGTTGCTCAACCTCCATAATGTGAAGGGGAGCGTTCAATAGGACTTCATCTCTATTAACCCCTTGCTGATGAAGCTCATCATGGGGAGGCCAAATCCTCTAGGCTAAGGTCCCCATAACGTCATAATCAAGGGCAGCACAATCCCCCATCGTTATGAATGACCCATCCGATTTTTTTAAGTGAGGAATCCACTATTCGGTCAAACCAATGAACGGCTCATTAACAGCATTGCTAGTAGGATTAGCCATGATCAGAGTAGAAGAGAAAGAGTTATGTCCCTTCATGGCATCCGCCATCAGCTTCTGGTTTTTAGATGAAGGAGCGGTTCCGGTAGCAGACCTCTTTTGAGGAGGAAAGGCGGCCACATATTTTAACTTCTCATGCCTGTCTTTCGATCTTCCTTCACTATTTTTGGCCTTGAGTTGGCCAGAGGAAGAAGATCCTCTCCTAATTTTTGATTCAGCCATCTTCATGTTTGAGTATAAAGATTGATCTAGATCAACGTACAAAGTAGAAGATTCAATTAAAGCCTCAACTAATTTGTGTGTGAGTGCGTCTCAATTAAAATTACCACACTTCGTAATAGAACGAATTCCTTGCAGAATAGGGCTATCGAAAGGGGTGTCGAACCTCAGGGATTATGGTCTGAATGAGTTGGAATACGGAATTAATTCTAATTAAATTTATAAAGAAAAGAAATCTGATTTTTATATCTAAACTAATTAAAAAGCAAAATAAAATAAAACAAAGGAAATAGAGAGTGAAGATAATATGAGATAAATCTAGGGTAATTGACTTCACCACTAACTCCATAATCAATGGTCAATTGAATTAACTATGGGGAATTACATCATGCATAAATGGTGTCGGTGGTTACAAGCTCACTTTCATCCGTCAAGAAGAAAACATGTGACTAAGGCTAAGTCATGGATTATCTTCGATTGGCATGGGCTATCTGCCTAACTACTCTAATCTAGGGTGCAGTATGGTCCATCTTCTCTAGGCATACTCCATCAAAACGTATAATGATATATTCAGTGATTACCATTGTGTAATAATCGCTCTCATGATCACAGAAAATAAGAGACATTGAGTTCAATAATAACAACTAAATATCTAAGACAAGATAAGAAATCATTGAAACTGAATTTATAAGACTTTTATTGCTCAATTATATAATAAGAATCCTCTAAATTACACAATCTATGCATGTATATAAAGGTCCCCAATAATTAAAATAATCAAATCATTGATGCTTAGTTAGGGCTACATCAAAACCCTAGTGGATGAACTAGTCGCTCATGGTAGAAGAAGAAGCTTCAACGGTTGAGGAAGAAGGCATCATCTTCATGAATTATGCGTAAGACTTCGTTCTCCAATGATTCTCCACTCAAAAGCTCTGCAAAGTATGTCTTCAATCTGTCCAAAGGCTCTCTAAGCTCTCTCAAAACAGCCTTCAATTCGCCACTTTAAGCTCCAAGAGAATACAACAAAGTCCTAATCCAATTAGGAATTAATTAGGTTTTCCCGCAGCACTAATCAGGTGGGTTTTTCCTACTGACATTCAGCCCAACTTTTGACCCACTAGAAATCCGATTCACGTAATTTTCATGAAATACAAAAGTGTTCAGAATCGAATTTCGTTCAACCATAATAAAAATTAAGTCGATTTGAGACTCGAAAATAACATTTCTGATCCTTTTTCCAAAACGGGATTAAAATTATATTAAACACAGAAGTGGGCTTCAAGCTCGTAACCTTTTTAAGCAGCTGTAATTCTCTTGGACCTCTTCCTTGGGCTGATTTGAGTTAAAATAAATAATTGAATCGATCCCTTTCGATGTAGGCTTCATCTAACCCTCTTAGATATCATCTTTAAAAGCCCAAAATCACGATTTTAACTGAAATAATCATTAAGGCCCTAATAATACAGAAAACACTAAAACGAAGTAAAATCACAAAATAATCTATCACTAAGAGAGTAAAATACATAAGTTAAGAGCTTAGAATGCGTAACATTCAACACCGATCATCAACAGTAAGAGCTTGAAACTTGATAGGAGTCAAGAACTTCTTTACTAAAGGATGAACGTTCTAGATGTTCTTCTTCAAGTATTTAATCAGATCGGCTACGCAAGTAAAACAAATTTATATAAGAAAAATGATAGAGAAAGACAAGTCCTAAAGACTTTCTAGGCCAACTAAAAAAAAATAACTTACCAGACAAAATGGCAGAGGGGATCACAGTGTCACCTAATGCTCTAAGGATAGGGAAACACTGAGCAGCCTTAACGCTCCAAGCTCCCTTTACTAGCACAAGTTTTTCTTCCCACAACTTATCAGAAGTGGGGGCATCAACACAAATTTTTTTGTTCTTGTTAGGAAACAGGTGATAGTGGTTATCCTCAGACCTAACTCTGTGAATGGAATAACAAAACAATAGGTCGTTCAAACCTAAGTTCAGTTTATGAACGCGGTTAAGAGAAAACAAACAATATACGATACGAAAGAAATTAGGGTTTAACTGAAGAGATGCAAACCCTAGTTTGAAAAGAACGAAGTTGTAAAATGTGTGAAGGGAAAATCTAAAGGTTTTTAGGTGAGAAGCCGAAAAGAGAACTTCACCTTTTTTAACTCCTTTGTCAATGTTGTAATCAAAGTCTAAAGGGTAACCTTCAACCACAACGTCGTTCGGAATCAAACATTCCCCACAAATTCTTTCAATATCAACTAATTACCTAAGCACATGAGCGGAATCCATGCCCTGATCGGATGTGACTGTTTCTTCTACAACAGAGATGGGTTGGGTAATTTTGATTATTTGTAGGGATGAATCAAACATTGTGGTCTCTCGATTATCCAAATGACTACGATCACTGTCTCTCAAAGACATTGTAAATGAAGAAATGTGGATAAAGGAATGAAAAAATTGACATGCGAAACTAAACCGGTATCAGGAAAGTAAAGGAGATGAATCAAAGAGAGAAGACAAGCAGTTGCAGAAGTTTGTGGCTGAAAAAATAACAAGTTGTCAAGACAAAAGGCACAAATGAAAAGAAGAATGGCCAGTTACATACTTTACCACTATCGTTAATACCCCAAAATTAATGAGAGTTCTCGAGCAAAGTGAAAGGTTTAAGCTAACGTCTCTAGGAATTCCCTCCAGTTTGAGCAAACACATACTAAAAGGAATTTGGGAAAAAGTGTAGGGGAAAAATCCCTGAGCTGTTCGCAATGGGCTGCATGGGCCTACTAAAGCACAAACAGGTTGAACCCAAGAAAGATTAAGCCCAAGTTCAGAAGATAAGCAAATCAAACCCCAAGGAACAATTTAAAAAGAAAGAATAGGTCGTGCCTCCTAAAGAAGGCTAAATGGCCCAACTTAGACATCAATCCAAGTTCTATTAGGAATTCATATACTTGATAGAAAAAAAAGTTGTAAATAAAGAAACTTGAGTCCTAAAAGGATTCGAGTTTCAAACTTGTATAAATAGAGGAAATGATTAATGAGAATAAGGCCTCTTTTCTTGAACAAAATAGAATATTCTTGAATCTTTGGGTGTGTGTAAAGATTAATTGGTCAAAATTAGCCAATCAATTTTTTGTACTAACAATATAGTTTCAATGTGTGAACGAATGAGTCTTCTGAGCTTTAAAAAAAATAAATGGATTTATGAGTTTTTGTTAAGTCTGAAAACAATTTTTTTATAATCATGCCAAACAAATTTTCTTTTATATTATTTTTGTAGCTTTGAAAACTATTTTCAATAAAAACAAGGGTAAAATACAATGGCCTCCCCTATGGTTTGGCCTAATTACACTCGAATAAAACTTGTCAAATTTCTTACATCGTGCTCCCCTGACGTTTACACACTTGTTACTAAGACCCCCCTCCGTCCAAAATACCATCAATGCTGTCAAAAAATATAAATGAACGGACCAAAATGCCCTCCATCCATATTAAATGTCCTTGCTAACCTATACAATGACATTATTTACAAAAATACCTTATTTTTTTAAGACAAAATTGCCCTTAAATGTAATGAAATGAAATAACAAATGAACATAAAAACTCCTCTTGCATATATATATACATATATATAATTATGTATATCAAACTTTTACTAAACTTCATTCTACCATGAAAAAATCCTTCTACTCTAACAGACTTTAGATAATGGAGTCACTGAAATTCCTTCATAGTTGACATAATGTTTGATTATCCCTTATGGCCTTATGTATGAGATTTTGACAGAGTAGATGATTAAATCTTTAGATTGACATCAGTGGTACCACTTTACTTTTGATTAAGTATTGCCCATCTAAACATGTGATCTATAATCTTGGGTTTTTGTAAACGAACATTGTGAAACCCACAACGATTATGAAAAATTCAATTGCAATTAATGGACAAATCGCAAGGAAAGGAGTATGATATTGAACATAATCATGCGGAATTTTGATCCATGAAGCCAAATCATCAAGAAAGATCAACTTTTTATCACATGTACCAACCATTCCGTGATCACCCACCATAATTATAGTAACATCCTCAAAGACCGCTCCTTTTTGTAAACCCTCAATCAATCTCCTAATCATCCTATCAATTCTAGCCACTGCTTTCAGGATCATCCGGTCTAATTTGGTGACCTTGATGATGTGGGTCCTCAAAATACAACGTCATAAACAAATGAATTTAGGGTTGTTGTTTCTATCCTCTTATATCATGTGTGGATCGAAGAAGAACATAGATGCAATTGAGTCAAACCACTCGAACTCTTGAATCTCAACCACCACTAGATTATCAATATGAACTTCGAGAATTATCGATCTTAGAAATCATCTTGACCAAACAGTTTGCTTCCTCTTCCTTCTCCGCTGCGTGATTCACGACAAGGAAGTGATTGTATACCAGTGGCAAAACTCCGTGGACGGCTGTCTTTGATCTGCAATAGCCACTATAGCAGCTTGAGAATGTTTTAGGGTTGGAACGAAGAAGAAGATTGGTCATTATGGTGCATATTCGGGTTTGGGTCATGTTTGGGATATAGATTTGGATTTGGGTCATGTCTGGGATATATATTCGGATTTGGGTCATCGAGACATAACGGGGGTAAATTGGTCATTTCAAATGAGCAAATGTTTTGATTTTTTTAACTTTAAAATAATAGGGGTGTTAAGGTAAAATCACTACAAAAATTAACGTCCGTAAGACTGATTCTGTTAAAGGGGAGGTCATTTTTGAAATGTTTTAACTGACTATAATTAGGCCAAATTACACGGGAAGTAATTGTATTTAACCATAGAAACAATTAAACAAATTTTTTGAGTTTTTATTTTTTGAAAATTATTTTGTAGTTTTTCTAACCAAACAAATTTTTGGACTCTAAAACTAAAAATTATTTTTTGTTCTGATTCTCTTAATACTGTTCTCGAATATTTTATTTCAATTTTTTTTTCTTTTAGTAACATGGTACATTCTACGTATGCTCTCGGTTGTGGACTACAAGGTTCTCTGTCTCTCACAATCTCAGAACGTGGAAAAGGAAAAAAAAATGATTAAAAAAAAAAAAAAAACTTCAAAATAGCTTAATATTACAAAGAGCATGGTCTCAAAATTGTTTCCCGATCTATGGTCCAGATTTGTTGTATCATTCTAAAGTGGGTCCAACCACTTACCATTCCACATGGCATCATTTTAATTGCCAAATCACCTAATTCCTCTTCTGCTCTCGTCAAATGTTCACATGCCATCTGTAAACACCCCCAAAATATACTTCTCACAATCAAACTACCAAGCCTCAGCTTCGTACTCCGAACTGACAAGACTCGGCATCCGAGCCAAGGGTCGGTCCGAACCTAAGCTTGTGTCTCTGTTCGTTGAAAATTTCGCACAATTTCGATACTTTATCTTTCTATGCAACACCTCACATTCTCTCTCTTCTCTCTCTCTCTCTCTCTAAACCTCCCAAAACGTCCATTTCCCCTCTCCGATTCAAACCACAGGATTTGCAAATCGAAGCTATCAGAGGATCGATTTGGAACTTCAAACGGAGGTCCCCACGACGTCATAATAAGTTCACGCCTTTCTCTTTCTTCACAAGCCCTAATTTTTCATATACCATTTGTACTCGAAGACCGAATTTTGGTTACCATTCTGGTGCATTTCCTCAGGGTAGGCTCTCGTCACAGCTTGTATTGACGTTTTGCATTTTGCACTTAATTCAATCAATTGATTCATGGTTTGGATGGGTTCGATGTGGTCTTTTGGTGTTAAATAGTTGGTTCTGACAAACTATGCGTTTTTAGGGTTTATCTCAGATTTTCTGGGTTTATTCTATACAATTTTGTATTGTTTTGTGGTACTTGGACTGCAATGACTTGGGTTTTGTGGCATTAGTTGGTCCAAGCGCAAGTTCGTTTAAGGGTGATGTTGCATTTTTATTTCACCTGATTGTGGCTTTCATTAATTTCACCTGATTGTGACTTTCATTTATTTCACCTGATTGTGGCTTCTATGTTTCTATCATTGTTTTTTATTTAATTGGGTTTCTCATTTTGTATTCTTGACTTTGATTTGTAGAGTAAGTGTGCCTTCTTGATGATTTTCACTTGGATTTGATATGCTAGTTTAGGCCTTGTTAATGTCATCCAATCTTCTGTTGTAAATTTCTCGCTTTGCGTGACACATTTTTTCTTTAGTGAATGTAAAGAAAGTCATGAAGGTAAACTTTGTTCATGGCACACCAGAATGTAAATTTTTTGTCTGAATTCTAGTAAAGTAAGAAAATACATTATGAAAACTGTTGAAGTTTAAAGCTCAGTTCTAGCACCATTTTCTAAAACAAGTTTTTTCTTTTCTATCTGGATAGATGAAATGAAGTCAGGGGGGAAATAAGCGAAAAGGGGCAGTGTTCACAAGTGTATATCTTAGGGTGCTAGCAGATAGGTTATCGTAAAGGGGATAAAATAGATTATGAAATCATTCCTTCATTATTTTTTTTCTTGATAAATAACATTCCATTAGAAAGACGCCCAAAGGGGAGCGAACCCGAGGATATACAAAGAGCTGGGAACCGGCCGACTAAAATCTAAAGCTATCAAGAAGGTCCACTACTTGACCATCTGATGTACAATTTTTTTCGTATACCCAAAAAAATAAAAGAGTTAGAATTTTATATTTGAGAGACCAAATAGAAGACTCCACATCCTCAAAGCGCCTCCTATTCCTCTCTTGCCACAAACCACACCATAAACAAAGGGGAGTGACCCTCCAAGCATCTCTGACTCGGCTGTCCACTCTACACCCTCTCCAAGCCTCGATCGTATCCTTCATGGATCTGGGAAACACCCCAGAACCATGAAGGATCTGGGAAATCATTCCTTCATTATTGACGACAGAATCTTGTCGTAAAAATGTAGTCTGTGTATAATATTGTTATGGAGGATTCAATATATTTATCTATACAACTTTTAGGTTGTTTAGACTTTAGATTTAAACAGCAATTGCAAATATACTTTCACCTTTTATTTTAATATTTTATTTGGTGAATTGTTTTTGTTAATTTGGAACATTGTTGGAAAGACTTATGCGGTGCATGATAAAGCTTATATAGAATTTTTCTATTAAAAGGAAAGCTTAAATTACTGGAGTTTGGCATGTTATAGTTAATTTTTAGTGAAGCTATGAGACATGAATGTATAATGATCATCGTTAATCTATGTGGCACTTTTGTATACTTTGGTAGGGAAATTGTGTTTTGTTTTTATTTGGTTGTAGCAAAACTTTGTACTTTTGGTGCTTTTTTAATAAATTTTGGTTGGGTTCAAGTATGGAAAGCTTTCTAAATGAGTTGATTTACACCATCTGTTTAGAGGCAACTCTCTACTAATTAATAGTCCTCAAAGACACAAATTTATTTCTAAAGCAGAATATTAAATATAAGGGGGCATTGCTTGATGCACTGTTAAATTGCTCAGGTTTTCAAGCTTGAGAACATGGGTTCCAATTCTGAGAACTGTAAGTAGTCACCGTTTGTTTTTGTGCAAATAATGTCAGGGGTTTGGTTTGTGTTCAGCCCACCCCTTCTAGCATCTGCGAATCACATTGACTTTAATTACAAAGTATTAACTTTCTCGATTCATGATTACCCCACACTTAACTTAATGCATTTAAAAAAAAGAGAGAGAAAAGAAAAGAAAGACAATACAAATATGTTAAAACATTTTCATTTACAATATATATTTTATGTCAATTAACTCTCCTTTGAGACAAAAGGAAAAAATCTTAATATTCTTTAGATTATGTCATTAAGTTAAATGCTGGTTAGACATATATTCAATTGGTTAAGAAGCTCATTGGTGAAAACATGACATGTGAATTATCAATTATTCATCATGGAATCAAGTTGGCAGTTCTAGAAGTAATCAGTTATTAGAATTATTAAGTTATTAAGTGTGAATAGTAAACTGCATCCATGTATCCTTATGAGAAATTTCCATAAAGCTATTTTGCCCCAATCTGTTGTGGATTAAACTTACAAACATGGAATGAAGCAAAAATATAAATGGAAATTTTATAGGGAGTGCCAGGAAATGGAGGGAAACTAGAAGGGGTTATTATGGACTTGTTGCTAATTTCATAAAGGGTGGGACTTATTCTTTTGATTATGTCGTTATGGGGTGGAAGGTGAGAACGAATTTAATAGCGTTCAAGTCTTTAGTTTTGTGGTTTGAAGAGAGGGAGATGAATTACTTAATTTTCTGATAGCTAAAAGGAGTAAAGGATTGTCCAGTGTGCAGTTGGTGGGAGTTCTATTACTATGATCATATCATATGCTTCTAGTATCCTCTCATGTTATTGTGGGTCTTTTGAGTGAGGAATGATATTCATTAAAAAGAGAAGGAAAGATAATTTTTTCCAGCCAACAGTGGCATTATATATTTACTTTTATTTGCTGGGCAATACCTGAAGCTTAGAATTTATTAAGGTTATATGAAGTGGTGATAAGAGTTCTGTTTCTGAGGAAAATTGCTACTACAGTAGGATGGAAACAAGAAGTTAGATATATTAGCTTTTGTTAATAGTGGAGGGAAAATTTCTGAGTAGGTATCACTTAGGACCTAAGGGAACTATTTCAGTGAGTCTCTTAAATTGTTTTATGGCCAAAGGAAACATTATTATATCAATGTTGAGGGCCTGAGGCTCAGCTGTCGACTATGTAATAATACCTCTCTATTTGACAAGGGAAATGATATTCACACACCACTTTTGTACACTTGCATTCCATTTGGTTTTTTTTTTTCCAGAAAAGGAAACGGCACAGTTGTCCTTCAAAAGCACTCTTACACTCCATAATTATCACGAAAGTAATCTTACATTCCCTGTAAGGGATAATTGTGTCATTTCTTAGAATATAGAAACCAAATAGAGTGCAAGAGTGCAAAGCTAGGGTGCCAACGCCATATCTCCTTGACAAAATGCCCCTTTTTTATTAGGAAATGATTTTTTCCTTAAGACATTATAAATCAGGGGGTAAAGGTTTGATTGCACTATTGATCTTTTATGGAACTTACTAAATGAGATTTTTGATGCATATTCCATCACTGCTATATAAGTTGGTGGAGCATTTTTTTTTTTCCTGACTGAAATGGAGCATTGGAAAATACCTATTGGAGGAATGCTACACTCACATGATTATAGGTTGGCATTAACAGATGTAGCTGCAGATACATCATGATGGACAAATTACTGGGATTCATTACAAGATTTAGTGTTTTCCTGTTAGAACTTGAATATGTATGATGTCAAAGATGCTTTTATTCTAATTTTGATTCTTATGAGACATTGCATTTAATTGGTAGAGAAAGGAACCAGTATTAGAGCTCTTGGTGGAGATATAGGATCTATTCTTCTTTGCTATTATTTTACACCTTTGAGGTGGAGTGATGCCTGTTAGGTAGAATATATAGCTTTAGACTCAAACTTCAAAGAATACTAAATTAAGAATCTTTGAAAGAAATCTGTGCATAATTGAATGATGTGCAGCTATTACAATTTGGGGGCAAGAATGGATTTTGAAGGGCCTCGCAGAAATGGTCACTCAAATAGAATTAGGGGAACCCTCAACCTACATTCTTCTCATTTCCAAATCATTAGATATTGAAGTGAACTTTCATGACAAGAGAGGATCTTTGGTTCTATTATTTGGACTTCTTGTAGTGGATTTCCTTTCTACAATATTGCTATTTTTCCTTCTTTTTTTTTCTACATTTTTTGTGAGCTTTTTATTAGTGTTGTACTTCTCTTTCTTAGTATATAAAAGGTCTGGTCAGAATAAAAGGAATGAAAATAAAACATATGATTCAGAAGTTGTGTAGTACATCTTTTTTTTCCCATTAAGTCAAAATTTGAAATTAGGAAGCCATTGTTAATAAAAGTTACTCATGTTTTAAAAGATAATGAAGCTGTGCAACATGTATGTGAGGGAGGTTGATATCTGTGGCAAATGGGGCAAACTGAAGTTGTGGGAAAAAAAGGAGGAAAATGATTCACCTAAGGTTATTTTGTAGTTCATCTTCATTGCTGTCCAACTTTGCTTCTCAGATTCTTTTACCTATTCTTCATAAGAGAAGTGTGCAAGATTATGCTAATGTCTTGTATGATGGATGTCCTCCAATATATCATAAGAAAACAAGGATTAGTTAGTTTCTCGATTCGTCAGCAAAATTTGTGGTTCATTACCATCAATATGCTACCCCTAGTTGGCCATGAGGGCATGAGAATATATAGAATGAAATTGATTGTTTGTGGGAGGGGCTATGCAGTGAACACTACTATGGAGGGGCTATGTAGTGAACACTACTATGGTAGAAAACAAGGATTAGTTAGTTTCTCGATTAATCAGCAAAATTGGTGGTTCATTACCATCAATATGATGGCCCTAGTTGGCCATGAGGTTATGGGAATATATATAATGAAATTGATTGTTTGTGGGAGGGGCTATGTAGTGGACACTACTACGGTAGGGTTAAACTTTCTCTCTCTCAAAGACACACACACACGTGCTCGTATATGAGAAGGAGTTTTTGTTCTAATGCTGTTGTTTTGTGGTCGCATGATATAATTTTACCTTGGACATACATATCTTATCGAGAAATGTAAATCTCTTTGAGCTAGATGATTTGCTCCTACTTGGAGTTGCATTACGTGATCCAACAATCAAGAGTGGGTGGTTGTTCTTGGTTTGATTGGTTCCTTTCTAAGATATGTGTTACTGGACTCATTTAGTTACCCCAATGTTGTTGTTTCAACTCAACACTACATTGGCACAGTACATGATATGTATTGGACATGTAAGGATGAAGGAAATTAGATGCCAAAGTACATTGTGTCGTTGGAGGTCAACGATCACCAAAATCATAGCAAAAGTTCTGATAAAAGTATATATATTTTTTTGAAGTAATAGAAGTAATATTTGATTGGATCAAGGAGAAGAAGATGAAGATTGTACAACAGAGCGAAGCTTTTCGAGTGTTTCTGGTCATGGGCCCATTCGGCTTCTTGTAGAGAGAAGGAGAATCATAGACAATTCACATGCAGTATTTTGATATAATATAAGAAATCAGTTGAAAATTTTAATACCTCAAGTTTTTTTTACCAAACTAACCCCAAACTATATGAATACCGAATCTTATATCTTATATCTTCCTCTCCAGTCCCCACCTTTTTGGCATTTTTAGATTAACCACTGACACTAATTTATCCTTAGAAAGTCATGTTATTCAAGAGTAGTCTCACAAGAGAATTACATTACCTTTTACACAATGTCATATAAGATGCAGCATGGATCCTGGTATCTCACAATACTGAATTTTTGGACTCAATTTAGTCGAGTCACCACATCCTCGATTTAATGATCTGGTTAGTTTTTATGCTTTGATACGTATAACCTAGTCTGAGATAATTATGGGTATAGATTTTATGTAGCGAGGCATATTGATCTTCCAAAGTAAATCTTTTGGACCAGTTTTAGGTATTATGAAGGTGGGTAAAGGCCTGAAGGATAAAAATATTAACGATTTGTTCAAATACAATTTTTCTTGATATTACTCAAGTTCTGGGTGGTTTCTTAGTGGGGAATCATAGTTTTTCTTGAGATTCAGCAAGTTTTGGCTTTGGATTGATCTTGTGGTGCAAGATTGGTGAATTTTTCTGAATATTTTAAGAGATTCTTGTTGTTGAGGTTAATAAATGTTGATGGTTAAGTAAATAAAACCATAGATATTTGATTTTAGGAGAACTTTATAGGATTAAGAACTTGAAGTGGTAGATTAATTGTTGGTATGAAGTATAAGTTGCCAATGGGAGCTTACTGAGGAGATAAGTGTGCTTGGGCTACATCTGACTTTTAACTAAGGAATATATTTTCTTTCAATTGGTTGAGGGTCTAGGTCATGGATTTCACAGGGTAGGATTTGGTTGCTGTGCATAAGGAATTCTCTTTCCCTGGTTGGCAGTTTTGGATAAGTTTCCAGGTGGATCATTTTTTTTGTCTAGGAAATGGCCTATTCTTAGTCGCTACATCATGTCCAAGGCAATCTTGAGTTTGTTTATCAAAAATCATTTTGCTGCTTGTTTGCTTTTGCATTATAGGGTTTTTGTTGCTTCTGGTTAGCTTTGGTTTTAGTGCTCTTGGTCAATTATTTCCTTCATGGTTCTCAAACATTTGGACTATTAAGAGGCAACAAATTTGAGATATGATCTCGGGCACTGTCTATTCTTTGCTTAGTTGGAAGAAGGGTAATTACAGAGTTTCAGTAATAATCTGATTCTGGTGTAAGTGGCTAAATAGTGGTTCATACATTGTTTCTTGATCTGCCATTATGGATTTTGGAGGGTTGGTTTGAAAATTTATTCTATGACTACCCCAAATTTCATTTTTTATTGTTTAGTTTATTGGGTTTGATCTTTAGTTATCTCTATCATTATTTACCCTGTACACCTTCTGTACTTCTCCATATAATTTTCTCTATACTTAACAGTCACATACGATGGTGTCAGTGGTCAAAAGTAAAAGTGTATTACAAAGAAATGAGGGGGAACAGGGATTTCTACACCTTTGTCTTCTAAAAAACTTTCTTTTTCTTAGCAGCATTGGATGTTTAGGGGAGCCAGATAAGTTAAGGAGAAAGGTGGTTGAACTGTAAATGGGGGGGGGGGGGGGGGGGGGGGGGGGGGGGGGGAAGGAGGGATCTAAGTTTGATGGGATTTGTTTTGGGTCCTCACAGTTGTGGTTCAGAATGGGGCTAGATTGGGGTTTCATTTAGAAGATTTAGTGTGTGGAATTACCATAATGAGTTACTCTTATACACTTCTTGTTGCATCCTTTTCAAATGGAGATGCAAAGGTGGCCTGTACTGTATGGCATCATAGTATCAGGACAAGGGAAAGTTAAGTAGTGTTTGGCGAATCTAGGCTCCATCAGCTCTTTCCACAAACTTTTCTTGAATGCTTTTGGCTCTCTTTCCTGGTGAAGATTGTATGAAGTTCTTGTTCTAGCTATTTTTTTTCCATCTATTATTACTTCCTTGTGTTTCATCCTTTTGATAAAATTTTGAGAGCAGCCACTTTGTGCAAAAATAATGTCAAAGATTAAGTCTATCTTTAATCTGCCCTGCCCATCACTCTGTGTCGGAGGGACTAGTACTGGGTAACAGCCTTTGATCTAAAAGAAATCAGTTTCCAAAATAATGCCAACATTTAGGCTTGTCTCCCATGTCCCCTTCCAGCACCCCTAGCAAAATAAGATTTTCATATTAAAATTGTATTTTCACTTGTCAGATCATTCCTGATATTTTCAATCTGTGTATATGTAAGGTACAATGTGTAACATAATTCGCCTTCCAGCGTTCTTTCTGCTGGTATTTGTTTTTGTCCTCTCTTTACATTTGATTGTAGTGTGTCCATGCCAGAGATATATATGACTAGTTGTTGAAGAATATGTGATTGTTACCTAAGGCTCTGGTGTTGTTCAAAAGTGGTGCAGATATATTCTCGGTAATGGATATATGTAGGACCTAGAAGGGGAAAAGGGTTGTGTCCGTATCAGATATAGATACTCCTCAAATACGTGTCCAATACTTCCTAAATGTATCCATAGTTTTAAAATATATATATTTTTATTTCTAACACGTATCCGATACCTCGACCATGTATCCGAATATTTCACTACACATTTTTAATAAGTTTTGAACATTAAAATGTAGTTTTTCCAACAATAATATCATAGTATAATTGTTAATAGAAGTTTAAAATTTATTTTAAAAAGAAGTATTGAGATGTATATCATAATTTAGCTTAAAATTATCCATGCAAATTATGCAATATAACTCTTAACTCTTCTTTTGTTTGTTAATCATGATATTTTATAAAAAAAAAATAACGTTAATAACAAAATATATAACATAAAATTAATTTTTTGTATATATAAAAATATAATTTTTTTATATTGACGTATCCTGCTGTACCCGTATCTTGTTTTTTTGAGATTTGAAGTATCGCCGGACTCGTATCGTGTCGTATCCGTCTCCCGTATCCATATCTAAGCTTCCTAGTTTAGAGCATATTGCGTCCTATGAACTACAACAACCACCACCAAACCTTCACCCAACTACTTGGCATTGGCTACATGATTCCTATGTTTCCCGTCCGCTCTATTTAAGGCCATAGCCTTAGTAAAACCACAGGCTATCATATCCTTCCTTTCTAACTCTACTCACGCGAGTCACGTGAACTTTGTGGTGATATTCTTGGATGAGATTCATATATTTACTTATGATACAATGCCATCTGTCAAAGAGTTTAAATGGGGATTAATGGATAATCTCGAAAGGGTTTAGAGTACAAGGGAAATGGAAAGTGGTTATGGGTTAAGTATGTGCTAGTTGCTGAAATCTGGATAGCAGTGGACTTTTTTTCTCTCCTCTCAGCACCTCAACATCCCCCAACCCACCCACCCCTTCCTATTTTTCATCCAAAGGAGCAATGAATGAGTTATTGAGTTTGTGACATGGCATAGCGGAATATAGTAGGTATGTCACAATATCATGCACCATGTGAGCCAAAGTGTCAAATAGGAAAATATTGGGATTACTACAAGTCAAATGTTAATAGCTATTTTCATTGTATTTGGAAGTGCCTTGAGTGTTATTCTTTTAAGTATCTGGACCGATCCTTGTGAGGTTGTAAGACAGTCTTTTGGGAGAAAATTTCTGGTAGTTTATTACTATTATTATTATTATTTGAAGGTTGTATTAAGGGGTAAAAACTATATGACTAACTTTGGATTCAACAAGCTTTAGTTTGTTGGGTTATGGCTGCCTTCTCCTTGGGGATGTGTTGGGATTCTAGTTTTTTTAGAAGCTATGGGGTTGGGGTGGAAGCCAAACCTAGGGGCTAGGCTTATGCTGAGACATCCAAAGGGAAAAAAATATTCTTACTTATCTTCATACATAATAGGATTTCTCTCAGTGAATTGTGTTCCCTCTACAGTCAAATATAGTTTAGATAATGTTCTTAGGAACATTAGTTAGACCAATCAAGTGCTATCTTATTTTTTTCCCTCTCATTTTTCTTGCCTTAATTTGTACTTCTTTTTGTTCTCCACTTCGGCTGTCATTATGGCTTTCTCTTATAAAGATGAAGGTAGCATATAACTTTAAGGTTACAATACATAGCCATGTTTTTGAGAACCAGAAAGTTTACTAAAAGTTGAAACTTGGTTTGCGCATGTGATCCTGTGTTGTTGAAAAATTTGCCCTAGTATTTTTGCCTAGTATGAACTTGGCAACTCATTGCCTAGGTCCATATACTGGTATATGCTTGGTCCTCCCCTTTTGAAAAAATAGACAGTTTGTGCATTGTAACGACACTTCAATGTCTACATCTGACTTCTTGGGCGTAATCACACAAGTTTCTGTTTTTACCATTGTTTATCGCACCATCTTTAGTTCTTATGCACACTGGAATTATCTTATGCAGGGTGCGATTTTGAGGGTTGGTAATGTGGTAGCGGGGGTGACATTTAGTTGTTAGAAGATAAGTTTGCTCCTGAACATACTTTATATATTTATTAAAGTTATGTACTGGTTGCACCTTCATATAGATGTATTCCTAGTTGAATGAATGTTGAGGTTTCAAATATTCTTCAGCTCCAAGTTAATTTTATAAAAACACTGAAATTTAGCTGCTGAAAATTTTTGGGGATTGAATTATCTATGCCTGGCAACGAAGTTGGAGAAAGGGTTCACAATTTCTTTGCACCAGACAACTTATCGCAAGGACAGCATCATTCACAGGTTGTGGACGGGAATTGGCAGGTGGCAGGTAACAATCTGTGGGTTGGAAACCAGAGACATATTGGTGGACCAAGCTCCAAGTCAAAAATCTACAGTCAACAGCTTTCAGGTATCGATGATTTGGCTTCTTCATTGATTAGTGTTTACAAGTTTGTATTGTTTTTCCTGAATTATTAACAGCTGACTTATTAGGTTCATGTTTCTCTTTCAAAAATATGAGTATGGATTTAATGGTTCTGGCATTGATTTTGATGTACGGAGTATGCTTCAGATTCAGCTCCATGATTTTCAAAAACTTATTTCCATTTCTTTTGGCATAAGCAGATAATGAGAGAGGAAATAGCAGTCATTCCATACAAGTGCCACATGGTTTGAGCTTCACACAATCAACTCCTAGGCCAGATTTGCTAAAAACTGAGTCTCAAAGTCCACAGCCGAATTTGAATGGATATTTTCATGGACATCAGGTTTTCAAGACAAGACAGAATGAAGCAAACTTTTTGGGAGTGGATACAGAATCTGATCAGTGCAATATAACATCGGAAGGCTTATCTATCTATGAATTACAACATGGAAATGGTCCTGAACAGCATACAAAAATCTCAGTAAGGTCTGAAACATCTGAACCTCCAGTTGGTTTTGATTTTTTTGTTGGTCAACAACAGATGGGCAGCCAGCAACCGCGAATGCTTCAATCTTTAGTGCGGCAGCAGTCTGGGTATAATGAGATGCAGCTACATCAACAAGAAGTCATGTTTAGGAAAATACAAGAACTTCAGAGGCAGCAACAACTTCAGCAACTAGAAGCAAGGCGACAGAATTCAATAAATCAGTTTTCCACCATTGCTAAACAGGGTTCAGGCAACCATTCCCCTGCCCTGATTAGCGGTACTCCCCTTACTGAAGCAACTCATTATCCTTGGGCTACTGAAGTTACAGCAGGAGCAGGTACCACAAGCTGGATGCAGCGTGCTTCTCCAACTATACAAGGATCTTCCAATGGACTTATGTTTTCCCCTGAACAAGGACAGGCAATGCGCGTAATGGATTTGGTTCCTCAACAGGTTGATCAATCTCTTTATGGGGTTCCTATCTCTAGCACAAGGGGCAATCAAAATCAGTATTCTCGTATGACAATAGATATGCCTCCAGTGCAGCAAACATCAACCTGCAGTAATTCCTTTCCAGGTAATCATTATGCTGTATACCCAGATCAGGTTAGCATGCAGGATGGAACATTGGTGTCTGGACAAGGTTTTCAAGAGAAAGATACGGTTGGGCATACTTCTGGTCAAAGTCTAAATAGTGGGATGAACTTTGAGAACCTCCAGCAAGTGAATGCCCTGCAAAGAAATGCATCCATGCAGGAATTTGGCAGGAGGCAGGAACTGGCTACATCATTAGAGACTGTACAGGAAAAAAGTGTTATGCAAGTTGCTCCTTTGAAAAATGCAGTTGCCCTTGATCCCACTGAAGAAAAGATTTTGTTTGGTGCAGATGATGAAAATATATGGGATGCCTTTGGCGGAAGCATCCACATGAGCACAGGAGGCTCTAATTTGTTAGATGGTACGGGATTTTTGAATGGATTCCCTTCTCTTCAAAGTGGGAGTTGGAGTGCACTTATGCAATCTGCTGTTGCGGAAACTTCTAGCAATGAGGGAGGAGTCCAGGAAGAGTGGACTGGTCTGAGTTTTCAGAATACTGAACTTCCAATGGGGAATCATCAGCCTTCGACATGTAACAATAGTGGAAAACAGCAAACATTTTTAGCTGATAACAACTTGCAGATTGCATCGGCGTTAAGTTCTGGTTCTGTTCCCCTGTCTGGGAATGCCAATATGAAAAATAATTATCTCAATGTCCCAGCATCTCAGCAATCTGGACACAAAATTTCATACGAACATGGAGAACAGTCGCCGGGTATTTTATCTCACATATCCATTCCACAATCTTCAGAAGAAGGAAGTAGGTGGTTAGATCGAGGTCCTCTACAAAAGCCGCTTGCTGAAGGGAGTCGGGTCCATGGAAATGCTTCTCATTCTGTAGATGATGAAATTAATGCTAAGGGCATTACAGGTTCTTGGACCCCTCAACAGCCCATACCTTCATATAGAACTGGTGGCCAACCTGGTGGCCAACCATGCAATAAACCAATTGATAGGAATGATATTGAGTCGGTATCTCCCAGTCTGCATGCACCATTGAAAATTCATGAGAATGAGAATTCCGTGCGACACTGGCGCAGTAATGACAAGGGACCTATATCTGAGGAAATGGGTAATGTTGGTGGTATATGGAAAGCTGATTCTCTTTCTAATTCAACTGTTGAATTAGAACATGCAAGATCTGCCATGGGAAGTCCAGAGGTAAACAGAGAAGACTCTAGTTTTAATACTGTTGGTGTATTACCAATTTCAAGCACTACAAGGGCCAGACAGGAAACCAGACAACTACTTCCAAATAGTCGTCACCTTAACTACTGGAGAGATGTTAATTCTTCGATGAAATGTGAAGGAAGTGAGGCTTCAGGGAAGCCCCAGCATTATCTGAACAAGAACCCTCAAGTTCCGGAGTTGTCGGTGAATATCTCTGACAGGGAGACAGTTAAAATGCATGAGATGGAGAACTGTGATATAAAAGAGAACTCTGGTGACAGCTATCACTCTAACTTATCCCACCACAACTCCACTGGTGGTTTTAGAGATAATATTTTGTCAGATGCAAGTGATTCTCGGATTCCTCCTGCAGGCAAGCAAAAGTCATCTGGTCAGGCTGCTCGAAAAACTTCTGCTCCTCGCAAATTTCAGTACCATCCAATGGGAAACTTGGACGAAGATGTGGAACCTTCTCATGGAACGAAACATTCTATCCATTCACAGGCTGTGTCCCAGCAGATGTCTCGAGGATCAAAAAGTCATGGTCGACATAATATTGGGCAGTCGAAACTTTTTGGCCATGGTTCTAAAAATTCTCTCGGATTGGAAAAGGTGAATCATGGGCTTTATATTTCAGGGAAGCAATATTAGCACTTTAAAAAGGCTTCCTGCAGTCCACTCCCTGTTATCTTTTCCTGTAATTATAATAGGGGGTGAAGTGCAGGGGGCTTCTTTGGAGAGCATCAGCTCCGCAGGGGGCTTCTTTAGAGAGCATCAGCTCCCTATTTTATTATATCTATATATATATATATATAGTTTATGTTTTACATAACCCGGAAATATGAAACGTTAATGTTAATTTTATTTACAGGGGCATTTACCTGATCTTCAAGGAAACACAAAAGTGCTAGATGAGGTGCCTTCCAGAGGCATTCTTCCAGGCTCTATGCGTAATATGTCTGCTCCCTTTGACAGATCTGTTGGTATATATGCGCCAGACAAGACTACTCAATCAAGGTAGTTATTTGATTGGGATTTTGTTGTTTTGAGATTGATATCATTTTTGGCCTTGTTAGTGGTACTGCAGTATGATTATTATATTGGATGCATGTCAAAGTAATTTTTTTATAGATTATACTTATTAGGTACCTTGATAATAAAAAGCTGCCCAGAAGTTCTATTAATTATCATAGTTAGTCACATATAGTAGGGGCACACGGCCGTTTTATCAAAGGGTGCATGTTGACACTCAATCTGGAATGTGTGCTTGCTCTCCCTCTGTGGTATATGGGAAAGAAGAAAATACAAGAGGAAAAAAAAGAAGAGAATAACCCACGCTGTGGATTGCGGAACCCTATCTTGTTTCCAGAAGAAGAAGAAGAGTAGAAGCGAGGAACTCAAACAGGCACAGAGGAGAGACTTGTGCTGTCATATCCGGTGCCAATAGAGAAACTCATCATTGATTGTGGCTGCTTTCTCTTTTCTTTATTCTACTTCTTTAGGCTTGACAGCCATACTGTCCATTTGAGCCTTGCAAGAGCTCTCCTGACAGATTAGCCTTGGGAGGGCTCTTCGATTTTGTTAAAATTTAAAAGACAAGCTGGGAATTTAACTCAAATCCTATTCAATTTATTATAATTCCTAATTAACATTTTTGGAATTCTATAGACCACTGTGTGAATATAGTAGTTTCACTTTGACATTCTTTGCCAATTTACTACTGTCCTTTAAATAACATGCACGTAAGGTCAAAGTTGACCTTAGATATTGCCAATTTAAAAGATAATGATAGGTTGTGTAAAGGCATAATTATTGAAAACAGAAATGATACACACAAACACATGCATGTACAGCTGTCAGAGTGTTGACTTTTAGGGGTTGTCTGTGTTGATCCTCTATATCCTTGTCTGTGTCAAAAATTACTAATTAGTTTGTCTTTTAAGTTTTGACTGTTTTAAGGTTTTATATTATCCTTTCGCCTTTTTTAGCACTGTTATGTTGTCACTTGCATGCTTTGACTGTTTCTGTTCATTGCAGTCAAAATATGCTTGAACTTCTTCACAAGGTGGATCAATCAAGGGAATGTGGCACTGTGATGCCTTTCAACTCTTCTGAACGTAATCCATCATTCAACATGCCCAAAGAAGATAATGCTGAGGGATCTGTTAGTAGCCTCCAGCAAAATCAATATTCTGCTTCTCAAGGTTTTAGTTTACAACTGGCACCTCCATCACAACGACTGCCTGTTCTCAATCATGCACATACAGTTAATTCTGATGGTTTGAGTCTCACAACTCCTGAGATGAAAGACAAGGGTCACACATGGTTGGCTTCTGCAGGTCAGGTTCAGTCTTTGCCTCCTTCCCATGAAACATCTCAAGTAGAATTCAGGAATAGCAGAACTGATATTCCAGGACAAACTGGCAACGATGCCTCCCAGCATTATATGCATAGAAATGTATCTTCGGCATTTACTTCTGGTTTTCCCTTTTCAAGAAGTCAGAATCAAGATCAGTGCATGACCAATACAAGTGGACTAGTGACAACAAATCAATCTACAGATATATCTTTTGATAAGCTGGCTTCCCATTCTAAACAGGCAGATGAGTCTTATAGTCGAGCTCTTAGTGGTCAATCTGCAATGGCATTTTTGCCTGATACAGCTGGCAGAATTCCACATAATAACCCTGCTTCATCTGTGGATGCACACCAGCCAACTGGGACCAACTATTCTCATGGAATCTCAGCCCCACAAATCTCAGCTGGGGAGGCTGTGCCAGTCTCTCAGCTTTCCATTGCTACATCTGGCACCTCTGGACAAAGTGCCTTTTCAAAAGTGTTGCCTAATATATGGACCAGTGTTCCGACCAGTTTTCCTGCACAGCAACGTGTATTAGGTGCCCAGCCTCGCAAGTCTCCTTTGAATTTTTTCCAGTCTAATCGACCAAATAATAATGTGGAATCGACTTCATTCGCTTCACAGAATCTTGAGGATGAAGATCCCCATAAAGGAAGCAGTGGCCCATCTGCTTTTGTTGCAAGTTCTACGAATTCACATGGTTTTGTTTGTGGGGAAGAGCATCCAGCGCGAGATAGCCCCGGTCAGCAAGTATCATCTGTGAACATTGACCTTCGTGATAAAATAAGTGCATCTCAAGGGAGAGAATCCATGAGTAAGCATCTATCTGATGTAACTCCTTCGAGCACTGCTTCAGTTCAGAGAGATGTTGAAGCCTTTGGTCGTTCTTTAAAGCCAAATAACTATAATTACTCCTTACTGCATCAAATGCAGGTAATGAGGAGTGCAGAGAGTGATCCAAGTGATAGGGATTTGAATAGATTTCAAGGAACACACAGTGGTCAGGGAGGTCTGCAGGTAGCTCCTAGTACAGGACAGTCAAATGATCACCATACTAGGGGTGGAGATGCATTAGTTCGTCATAACGTTGTTTTATCTGGAGATTCAGAAATGCTAAGCTTCTCAGGGCCAGTAAATAATTGGGAAGCAAATCCATCTTCTCAACTTCGGAATGATCCTCAAATTTATCCTCGTAGTAATAATATGGCTACTGTTAGAGTTGAACATTCTCAGATTAGTCCTCAGATGGCACCCTCCTGGTTTAATCAATTTGGAACCTTAAAAAAGGGGCAGATGTTGCCAATGTATGATTCACAAAAAATTGCTGCTGTGAAGAGTTTGGGACAACCATTTACTCTTGCGAAGCCTTCTGATAGTTTGCATGCACATAATTCAACAGAGCAAGTAATTCCTGCTGCTGATACAAGTCAGGTTGATAATACCTGGCGAACTTCAACCCCCAAAGCGGTTGCGGTTGAATATTTGTCTTCACCTCATTTGTTGCCTCCAGATGTCACTGACCAACGTTTGGTTGTTGTAAGATCGAAGAAGCGCAAGAGTGCAATATCTGAGCTTCTTCCTTGGCATAAAGAAGTGATACATGGTTCCCAAAGTCTTCAGACTATCAGGTTGGTGTCTTAATCATCAAATAACTGAATGGTTTTTCTTGACTCTCTCCCCCACTTCCCTCCCCCCTCTCCCTGCTCTTTTTCCATTTTGTTGTTCCTATTTGGATTGTCTTTTGTTATGGTAAAAAACAGTTGGTCCACTAGATAATTATATATCTTCAATATTCTTTTTCTTTCCTGGTACTCTGGTAGTATTCTGGATTTTTTTTTTTTTTAATATATGTGAATTTCTATTACTTGCAGCATTGCAGAAGTAGACTGGGCCAAAGCAGCAAATCGGCTGATTGACAAGGTGTGCTGGTGTCACCACTTGCACTCTTCATGTATTTCATTTGAGTCTTTGCATGATTTTCCTATCGCTCTAATGGCTTGATTTCTGATGACAGGTTGAAGATGGAGCTGAATCTATTGAAGATGGATCACCAATGATTAGGCCAAAAAAACGGCTTATCTTGACAACACAGCTGATGCAGCAGCTGTTTCACCCTCCCCCAGCAGCAGTTCTCTCTGCGGATGCGGTCTCCAACTATGAGAGTCTGGTTTGCTTGGTTGCTAGATTATCATTGGGGGATTCATGCAGCCTAATCTCTTGCTGCGAGAGTAATTCCCATGCGCCTCTTGACAGCTTGAACCTGTAAGAACTATTCCAGAATTAACCTGAAATTGTTCATCCATGTTAATGCTGGATCATTTGTAGTTTAAGTTAAGACATCGTTTTGCACATAACTTTTTTTGGTGATTTATGTTTTGTAGCATTTCTGACAAGTGTAAATCATCTGAGAGGATTAATGATCAGCATCTTTCAAAAGTTACGGAAGACTTCATTCTCAGAGCACGGAAGCTAGAAAATGATTTATTGAGGTAATGCTTCTGGTTTTCAGTATATTTTTACTTTTTGGTTCCTGATGTATTGCTTTCTTTTTCTTTTCTTTTCTTTTTTCCCCCAGCCTATTCGGTTACAACATACGTATCCTTCTAATGTCTGAAAGTTTGTTTCAGTTTCTACATGAGCTTTTAATTTAAAATGGTTTGAGTGAAATTCCTTGGGTCTATTCTTTAAGCCTAATGTAGTTGCTCTTCTTGAATTAAGAACGATTTGGCACTCGATAAAAGAAGTCATGCAAGAATGTCAGATGAACCTTGAAACAGGGCTGCAAATGAACCAATATGTTCACGAACTGATTGGACTCGGTTTGGTAGAAGCTTGGCTCGTGTTTTGTTCATTTACTAAACGATCTGAGCTCGTATTTAAGGCTCATTTAATACAAGAGCTGATCCCGAGCAATGTTGAGCTTGGCTTGTGTGGGCCTGTGAACAATCCCATATTATTTTGAGCCCTTCAGGATTTATTTTTAAGTGATATAAACAACCCATACTCTCATCTCTCTTTCACAAACAAAACCCCTAAGCTAAATCAAAACCATTTAAACCCACATAAATACAGCCGAAAGAAGACCCCTTAGCATATGTAAAATCCAGTACCCAAGCCCATCAAACATAAAAACACTATTCTCTTTATGCCTCTCAAAACTATCAACCTTGCTACCCCAGCTGTGTAACACACCCAACAGTGCCTTTACTTTCCACCACAAGCATAAACTGGCAATCCCACTCTTTTAGCAATCTCTATGACCAACCAATACTCCACCTGCGACTAGTCCCACCAGCAACCGCTATATGTATATGTGATTCTCTCTATTCCTCATCTTTCTCTCGTCTTGTTTCATCCTCTCTCATCTCTCTCATACGGGCATATGTGGTGGAATTGAAGCACCATTGGGTCATGTGAGTGTGAAAATTGGATATCGATAGTGAAGATTAAGACTTGGCAGAAGCGATTGTGGCAATTTCTTCCGAGTCATGTTCAGACATCTATGTATACATATTTGTAGTTTCTATAAATTGGAATTTGATGAGCAAACAAGCTTGAACCGAGCCTGAACTCACCTTAATCTGTCGGGCCAAATTTAGGAACATGAACCGAGCCCAAACACCTCGCTAGCTTTGGCGAGCGGAGCCTGACTAGGTGCGTGACAGTGTGACACTGGACCTCCAAAGCTCGACTCAGTTAGGTTCATTTGCAGCCCAAATACTCGGGAAGAACATTGTGGAGATGAACATTATACTCTGTTATGCTTTTGTTAAGATTTTTCCCCAGGCTCAATTCATATGTTGCCATAATTTCTGTTTTTTTACGTTAAGAAAGATGGTATAACCCTTGATTTAGAAAAAAGAGAAAAGATAACGGAAGTTGAGGTGACTACATGCTGTTAAATTCTTTTTGATATAGCGTCAGGCTCAATCTTATTTGAGTAGAGGGGGAACGAAGGATGTCACGTTTGGAGAGGTCTATGAGGACGAAGATTACGTGTACACTTTGTTAGTGTTAAATACCCATTTTTGGACATGATCAACAGGGTAATGGGATGTTTATTAAACACTTGTACTGTTGAAACACACACAACAGCAAGTCCAAGTCTGATGATGGACTAGAAGATCCCTAGGATGCTTTGAGCTCCATTCCTCAGCATGGATATGTCAAAACGAGTGAAGAAACCATGCCTGCACTCACTCTCGACACACCTACCAAGTCAATGTAACATATGTGATTTATCTATTACATGATGACCGATTCCAATTTCTAAACTGAATGGAAGAAAGTTTGGATGAAGTGCATTACCCAGTGCATGTCTAATGTAGCTGACATGTGGATGCTTCATGGATGATTACTAGACCAGGAAGATAGGTCTGAAAACTGAATGCCTCAGAAAATGTTGCAAGCGGTAGTTTTAATAGTTTATGAGAAAGATGACATTTTCTTTTGACAAGTGAAATTTTATTAAAAGCCCTCAAAGGGGAGCGCACCTGAGGAACAACTGCTCATAGAGACACTATACCCTCACACTATCCAAAAATCAACTAAATCATCTATAGATGTACATGAATGCCTGTCACCCAAGAAAATAAGAAACTCAAAATAAAATGCCTCAACACTCAAATTGGTGCTTCTACACCCTCAAAAGATCTCCTATTCCTCTCCCTCCATATACATAACAGGCTAACCCTCTAGGCTTCTCGAACTTATCTTCCCACTATACATCCCCCCTCCAAGATTCAAGAGCTTCTGTAGTAGTAGCTGGAAACGCCCACTGCAATCTTTTGACAAGTAAAATTTTATTAAAAGTGCTCAAAGGGGAGCACACCTGAGGAACAACTGCTCATAGGGACTCTCACACTATCCAAAAATCAACTAAATCATCTATAGATGTACATGAGCACCCTCTCACCCAAGAAAATAAGAAACTCAAAATAAATTGCTTCAACACTCAAATTGGTGCTTCTACACCCTCAAAGGATCTCCTATTCCTCTCCCTCCATATACATAACGGGCTAACCCTCTAGGCTTCTCGAGCTTATCTTCCCACTATACATCCCCCCCTCCAAGATTCGAGAGCTTCTGTAGTAGAAGCTGGAAACGCCCACTGCAATCTTTTGATAAGTAGAATTTTATTAAAAGCGCTCAAAAGGGAGCACACCTGGGGAACAACTGCTCATAGAGACACTATACCCTCACAGGCTCACACTATCCAAAAATCAACTAAATCATCTATAGATGTAAATGAACGCCCTCTCACCCAACAATCAAGCTTCAACACTCAAATTGGTGCTTCTACACCCTCAAAGTATCTACTATTCCTCTCCCTCTATATACGTAACGGGGTAACCCTCTAGGCTTTTCGTGCTTATCTTCCCACCATACATCCCCCTTCCAAGATTCGAGAGCTTCTGTAGTAGGAGCTGGAAACACCCACTGCAATCTTTTGATAAGTAAAATTTTATTAAAAGCGCTCAAAGGGGAGCGCACCTAAGGAACAACCACTCATAGAGACACTCTACCCTCACACTATCCAAAAATCAACTAAATCATCTATAGATGTAAATGAACGCCCTTTCACCCAAGAATAAAAGCTTCAACACTCGAATTGATGCTTCTACACCCTCAAAGGATCTACTATTCCTCTCCCTTCATATACATAATGGGCTAACCCTCTAGGCTTCTCGAGCTTATCTTCCCACTATACATCCCCCCTCCAACATTCGAGAGCTTCTGTAGTAGTAGCTGGAAATGCCCACTGCAATCTTTTGATAAGTAAAATTTTATTAAAAGCACTCAAAGGGGAGCGCATCTGAGGAACAACAGCTCAGAGAGACACTATACCCTCACACTATCCAAAATATCATCTATAGATGTACATGAACGCCCTCTCACCCAAGAATAAAAGCTTCAACACTTGAATTGGTGCTTCTACACCCTCAAAGGATCTACTATTCCTCTCCCTCCATATACATAACGGGCTAACCCTCTAGGCTACTCGAGCTTATCTTCCCACTATACATCCCCCTCCAAGATTCGAGAGCTTCTGTTGTAGTAGCTGGAAACGCCCACTGCAATCCAAAAATAGACAAGAGCATAGTCCAAACATCTCTCGCAATAGAGCAATGCAACAAGAGATTACTCACTGTCACTTCATCCATCTTGCACATACAACACCAATTGACTAAAATCTGATACTGCTTCTTCAAGTTGTCAATTGTCTGAATGTTTTCCAAAGCCACCATCCACCCAATATAATCCACCAGTTTTTTTTAGCCTCCACACTGCTTTCCAAGGAAATACATCATCTCAATCTCACTATAGTGCATGATAAAACGATTTGACTGCAAATCCATCCTGCCTGGCACCCCTCCAACACCACCTATCATTGACCTCCATATCCACTGGCTTCTGATAAATCAAATCAAAGAAAGCTATAACCTCTTCCATCTTTTGATCTTGAACTGGTGTGAAAACTGAACATCCCATGTCACCGCCCCATTAACAAGTTGATAACAGTTGGCCACCATGCTATGTGTCATTCACCAACCTAAACAATCTAGGAAATAGATGTGCAAGAGGTCTACCATCACACCATCTGATCCACCTCTCATATGCACCTTGAATCGAATGTCTTTAGAGAATTCCTCCTAGCCCAAACACCCACTCCGACCGAGCCATGAACCTCCCTAGAGCACCAATCAACCTGCTCCTTCCCAATCTTACACTCAATGATCCTCCTCCATAACTTATCCCTCTCCAAGCCATATCTCCATACTTCCCGAACAAGGCTTGATTAAACCACTTGAGGTTCCGAACCCCCAAGCCAACCCTTTGTTTTTATTTGCACATCTTGTCCTTGAATGATATTTGAACTCATCTCCCTTTCCCCCATAAGAAAAGTCTTCTTTTACAACTTCTCAATCCTTTTCACCATGGACGAGGGTATTTGAAATAAGGATAAATAATACATAGGGACTTCAATAAAGTACCCTTTTTAAGGGTAAGCCGACCACCCTTTGGGAGATATTATTTCTTCCACCCTACTATTCTTCTCTAAAACTTCTCAAAGAACGAATTCCTAACCGAAGGGACCCTTAAAGGCATGCCCAATGGAAGACCCAAATACTTCACCGAAAAAGTTCCAATCCACACCCCATAATATCAGTTAAGAATATCTTCAACCTCACCCACTAGAACAATCTTGCTCTTGCCAATATATATATATATATATATATATTGTCCAGACACGCTTGGAAGCAAATCAACACACATCTCAAGAATCTTAGTTGATACTTTATCGCATCACAAGACATAATAGCGTCATCTGCAAAGAAATCTTGCTCTTGCCAATATATATATATATATATATATATTGTCCAGACACGCTTGGAAGCAAATCAACACACATCTCAAGAATCTTAGTTGATACTTTATCGCATCACAAGACATAATAGCGTCATCTGCAGAGAAAAATAAGACACTTCCAGCTGAGTGCCTGTTACTCTCCCCACCTCAAACCACTAAATGTGACCAAGAGCTGCCACCCTCCTTATCAATCTATTGAAGCCTCTTTTGCCATGAAAATGCCTCAATTCTCGAGAACTACTAGCGCTGTGTTTGGAACCAAATCCTTTGGGATTTGGAGTTGGAAAAGGAATTAGAATTGGAATTGGAATTGGAATTGAAATGAAATTCCATTTATATGTTTGGAACAAATTGGATTTGAAAGGAAAGGAATTTTGTTTCTAGTTTGAATGTAAAATTGAATTTGGAATGAAAATAATATTATACCATTTTTGCGATTGTTAAAATAATAAATAAAAATTTTATTTTAAACTATCACTGTATAGATCTGAAATAATAAAATAAGTCAATAAAAAAATGAACTTAACAAATATCAACAACAAATTAGATTGTGTGCACGAGTAAACTTTCCAGAATGTCTTGCACTTCTAAATATCCTAAAATATTCTTTTAGATTATCTTAGAACTAATTATATGTTTTTCTCTCATTAGATTAAAGTTGTATAGATCATAACCGTTCAATGTAGAATATCTTAGAACCAAATTTATAATTCATTCTCGCTCGTTAGATCAAAGTTATTTGTATAGATCGTAATCGTTCGTTGTAAAGTCGTATGCCCTATAAATGTGATTTGCTCCACACCAAAAAAACTTATAATATAAACTGAACCTGAAATTATTCAACAAACCTTTTGAGCATCGGATTGACCAGTTGATCGGGCAGGATTTATCGATATTAATTGTGACAACAATTATTTATTATTAAAAAAATAATAACTTATTAAGCTACCAACATGCGTTTTCCTCAACATGCCAGAAATGGATTGGAAGTTGATAGAAGAAACAAAGAGACTGTGATGAAGAAACGAAGACTGATAGAAGAAACGAAGAGACTGTGATGTGTGTTTTATGCTAGAAATGAATTAGGAAGCTGATAGAGGAAACAAAGAGACTGTGATATGCGTTTTTTTTACTGTTTTATAGGGAGAGAATATTGGGAGAGTATAGAGAATATTTCAAGATGAATAACACTGATATATAGATAGGTAGAGAGACGTTACTGATAATAGAAAGGCAGATAATTTAGAAGGGTATATATGGAACATTTATAAATTAATGTTATCAACATTTGAAATCCCATCAAATCCGAGCTATTTTGATGGGATTTTAACAAGCTAAAGTCTATTACTTAAAATCCCGTGAAATCCCGTCAATTTCAAATTCCTTTTATTAATTTCATCATTCCAAACAACCGAAATCCTTACGAATCCCGTTTCCAAATCCAAATCCTCCCAAATCCCTTCGTTCCAAACAAAGCGTAAAGAATTTGATCGGAGATCCATTCACCTAGACTGAATACTTCACTAACACACTCGATAGCAATTTGGAATTAACACACTCGATAGCAATCAACGTTGCATCCAAAATCTGACAACCTCCCACAAAAGCATTTTGAGAGTTCAAGATCACCCAATCAATGGTCCTCCTTAGTCTCAAGGCAAGGAATTTGGCAATAATCTTGTAGACACTATCCGCCAAACTGATAGGTCTAATATCCTTAGCTTCGATGGCTCCACCTTTCTTTAGGGTCAAGGCTACGAAGGAAACATTCATGTTTTTCTCAAATCTTCCATGCTCATGGAAGTAGCATAATGTCTCCATTACCTCCTTCCTAACTACCTCCCAGTTTTGCTAGAAACAAGCCATGGTAAAATCAACCGGACATGACACCTTATCACCATGACAGCATCAAAGCACCGTTTCCACCTCCTCAACTAAAAGCAGATTTTCTAACCACTCCATATCCTCCTCTGAAATGGTAGCAAATTCCAAGCCATCCAACTGAGGTCTTCAAGAACACCTCCTTGAATAAAGCTATTAGTACAATGACACCAAACCCCTTTGAATATCCACCTCCTTCACCAACTCCTCTCAACCAATACGAATCCTCCCAATATGATTACCCCTTCTATGCACATTTGCTAACCGGTGAAAAAATTTTGTATTTTAGTTACCTTCCTTGAGTCACAAAGCTCTAGATTTTTGCCTTCATGACACTTTCCATTTTGGTGATGTCCCCAAGCTCCGCTTTGCAGTCCTCTTGTCTACTCCTTTCCACATCAGCAAGAGTACCATTGACTTCTTCACGGTCCAAGGCTACAATTTTTGCCATCAACTGATTTTTCCTCCATTCCAAATTACCAAATATTTCTCGGTTCCATTTCTTGATGTTAATCTTCAAGAGTCTAAGTTTGTGAACCAAAACATAGCGAGGATTGCCGTGCACCCAGTACTCCTCCACCAATGATGCACCCTATCCTCTACACAAGCCACATGTTCATAAATCTAAAAGTAGACTTCCCCCTCTATAGCCCACCACAATCCAACAAGATAGGAATGTGATTGGAAATTGGCCTAGCAATAGCCACTTGAGCAGCACCAAGAAATTTCTCTTCCTAACCTCCAGACACTAGAAATCTATCCAATTTGGTAAGAGGAGGAATTTTCCGGCCATTGGACCAAGTGAAATGAGCACCCTCTATAGGCAAGTCAATCGACTGATGGCCATCAATGAACTATGAGAACTCTGCATAGTTGTTGTCCACCTACCCCCTATGGATCTCTCTTATGAGAATTTGACTGTGTTGAAGTCTCCACCTATACACCATGGAAAATTCCATCTCCTACGAATATTCTCAAGCTCCTCCCATGAACCTTTTGTTTAATGCTCTTGGTTGGAGACTTAGAGTTGAATTTGGTTCAATGCCTACGTGTACAAAAAAGATCCATACCCAAAAGTTCAATGCTCTCGGTCAAGGAACTTGAAGTATCTAAGGAGCAGATTCTAAAGACCATGGGTAGTCTAGGTGGTGAGTGATAAAATCTATGTACAGTAGTTCTTGGTGCATCTTGATTCTAAAGCTCAACTTTTAGTCTCTATTGAACTAAGGATCCCTTAGACCATCCCTTAGACAACTGTGAGATCTGACCACTCATCTAAAGGTATAGCTGACCATACCCCTTTTGTCTTGAAGAGACAACTCCCCAGTGGCTACTATTGTCCTTTGTTGCTTAAGAAATCAGCTTTCATTTAAGGAGCATGGTCCAACATTTAATGCCTTTCACCTAACTCGCTACAGTGTCTGTCCTTGAGAAAACAGTCCTTGTTTTACGAATTAACCGTTGTTCGCAAAACAGCTGTAAAGGAGTGCTTGTCGCAAGAAGACGTCTAGCACTTTTGGTCCAAGACCTCTACTTCCGTTTTAGTAGGATTCAAAAATGGCATGCTTCTGATTTAAATAAAAAAAGATAGATGCTCTTGTGATTGTGTCAGATGTCTTGCTCCTTTGCATACCTTCAGAGTTATCCCATCACCCTCTCTCAACCCCAATGGATACTTTCTTCTATGTGACTATAAATAGAAGACACCCTGCCTGAGAAACTGGGAACTTTGAAAACAAGAAAACTCACAAAGCTTTCCTCCATCAATCACCTCTCTATCAAGAATCGTTCTCTCACTTATTTCTGCAACAGTCTAGTACATAGTTGAGCTTTGGTTTTCAAGTTCTTCATCTATTACTTTAGGTTGAGAGACTCATACTGTGTTAGTGTGATCAGTTTACTGAGAGACACAAACGTCATCATCATTGTTGTTACTCTATATCATTTGTAATGGCTGGCTTTACAGCCTTTGTGTGTAAAGCAGAAGAAATCTCTTAAACTGGTCAACAGGTAGAAGCAGCAGCTTTGTTGTCTTGTCTTCGAGCAGAAGTCTCTTTGTAGCAATCATTGAGCAGAAGAAATGTATGGGTTTGTATCTCACCCCAAGAGAAGCAGAATAGTGGAAGTCTCAAGAAGTGGTCTTGAGCTGTGGATATAGGCAAGAGGGTTGTGCCGAACCATGCAAAAATCCTTGTGTTTGCTTCTCTCTTTTTACTTAAACTTTCATTACCGTTGATCATTGCATATCAACAATGGGTAAGATATCTTGCATTCCATTTACTCAGCATACTGCATTTAGCGAAGTATCTTTCATAGCTTGCCGAAAGACCCTATTCAAACCCCCCAACCCCCACCCCTTCCCCCCTCCTCTAGGGTCCTTGTCTGGGCTACACAAATCACCTGAACACCCCACTTTTGCAATGCCATCTTCACCACCTTCCTTTTGTTCGAGTCACTCAAATCCTGTACATTTTAATAATTGATTCTAAGCTTCATATGGAAACAATTGATCTCCCCTCACCCTTCCTTCCACTCCTACTCCTTTCACCCTCCCTTCCACTTCTACTATCATAATTCACATAAGTGACTAAATTTCTTAGCTCCCCCTTCCCCGCACTCCTTTCTTCCTTCCAGAGTCCCGATGCCCCTTATAGTGTTCCACTCACCTTCAATGGTTTGGAACATAGCTTGGACCTCCTCTTTGAGCCCCTCGTAAGTCAACCCCAAACTTTTGCTAATCTCTCCAATATTTTCTTGGACCGATTCCTTCGTTTGATTTGCCCTTACTCTCATTGTTCAAAATTTCTCTATCCTCTCCAATTCCACAACAACCAGAGGTTGCACTTGTTCCATCTCCTCTCGCATACGGAGGTAAGGCTGCCTACGTGCACTGGGTTTGCCCTTTAAAACAAATGAGGGTGAGCCTTGGTGCAACGGTAAGGTTGCTCCATTGTGAGCTGGAGGTCACAGATCAAAACAAGGAAACAATCCCTTCACATGTGAAGGTAAGTCTGGGTACATCCGACTCTTCCTAGACCCCGCAATGGCGGGAGGCTCGTGCATTAGGTTTGCCCTCTTTATGCTATTCAAATGGGGTGTTGTATCTGACATCGAAACTGTCTTCAAAGCATACTGTCATTGCCATCCCTCTGATGTCCCTCCTTGTCTCCAACCCGCAAGGCTTCAGTACTGTGTAATTTTAGATCCGCTATAAGAGCTACTGCACTCTCCTTCCTTGTCCAAACGTAGCTGCATCTCTTTTCCAACATACAGTGAAAACTCCGTCCTTTTGCCACTCAATCTGCCCCAATTCATTTTCCGGCAGAGGAATTAACTCCCCTCGTTCTCTGTCACTTATCCCTCCCATCTACCCCTCATATACTCCTGGAATCTGCCTTCAGCAACTGATAAATTTATGCCCTTCTCCAGTTTGCCTCCCCCCAGACCCAAGTGTACCCATTTGAGAGAGACTAGCACATGTTTGGTTAGACATATACCTAGTAAGCAGATATCACAATTTAAGTACTTTGTAATTGCAAATAAAACTCTCCTATAATGTTATTTTGTTTATAATTGCTCCAAATTGGATAAAGACCCATGTTGAGCAATGCCATTTTATCCTAGAAAATAAAAGAATAATATTTAATAAAAAAAAGACTGTTTAACAGCATCTCATGTCCTTGGGGTTGTGGATTTGATAAATACGATGTTTAGATACATAATGACACTTGAACACGTACACAATTTCATGTAACATAGACTAGCATTGTTTATTAGTACTGCTTAGAAAATGGGAACTAGTGCCATGCTGTTCTAAAGTCATTATTGTGAGTCCTACATTTTACTTTTATTATTATTATTATTATTATTATTATTATCTATTTTGTTTTTTTTTATATTCTTCATTTCAAGGTGGACTGGAAAATTGGGATTGTTGTCTGACCCCTGACCTTGAGTATATGGGATTGCAAAATATATTTTTGTTGACTGCTGCTGCTGCTTAATATTATCTTGTTTGATTTATGGCCTCCCTCTCTCTCACACATCTCTCTCTTTCTGTGAGAGAGAGAGAGTGTGTGAAAACAGCCCTTGCTTCCTTGTTAATCCTTGCTCATTATGGTGCAGACTGGACAAGGGAGCTTCAGTCTTGGACTTGAGGGTGGAATGCCAGGATATAGAGAAGTACTCTGTTATTAATCGTTTTGCCAAGTTCCATGGCCGGGGGCAAGCTGATGGAGCCGAGAACTCGTCGTCTTCCAATGCAGCTACAATTGCTCAGAAACCCTGCCCCCAGAGATATGTTAGTGCACTCCCAATGCCTAGGAATATCCCTGACAGGGTACAATGTCTTTCACTTTGATCATTAATTTAATTGATTTTTCCCTTGGTCAACTGTATCCACACCCTTCTGCTTCTCTAATCTCTTTCTTGCAAGCAATATGATGGCACTTGCACCTACCTACACAATAGAACCACACAAATGGATATGCAGAAGAATGGATGGTAGATTGTCTCCTTAAAAGTAGTGGAGGCTTTTTGATCTTTCCCATCTTGGCCATTGATATCTTAGTTGGAAAGTATATATATATATATTTATATTCCGTTCTTGTACATCTCTGTGAAAATTAAAGGAAACTGGGTACCCCGTCATTTTTGCAGTAAACGGGGAGAATACAAGTGCAGCCTGATATTCTAAAGATGTTCACAATTAGCTAGATTTCCTTTCCTGTTATATAATTACGAATTCTTGTTATAACAAGTTTGGAGCATATTTTTATCCAAATTATTGGGTTTTTTCGTTTCGGGTCCAAACTAATTTATATGAAAAAATTGGACCTGATTAGTTATGCCTTTTTCCAGATCGGTACAACTTTTCTAAATCTAAAGGATTAATTGCAGAAAACCCCCTTGAGTTTTTGCATATTTACCGCTTCTACTAGTTTTTCGTCGGATAACCACTCAAAAATACATAGGTACTTCCACAAGAGCACCCTACGGAAGGTGTCTCTTTCAAGTATTTTTAATATTTCAGGCTGGTTACCCGTTAAAGATTTTATTACAAGGTACAAGGGGTTTTGTGCAAATTTTTTTATAGTTAAAAAGGATTTTGTGCAATTAATCCCAAAGGGTAAATTACGGTTTTCATTACAGTACCATGTTATGCTTTGGCCCTCTATTTACTTATTAACCGTACCTTGATAATGGAAAGGGTTATCTTGCAAAACTTTTGGTATTTAGGGTGCTTATCTGTTAAATATTTTGTACCAGATAATGTCACAAATTTATTATAATTCAGAGGAACTTTGGGCAATTAATGCAAATCTCAATTTTTGTCCAAAGCTAACCAGAAATGATTGAGCCACCTTTTTCAATTATTTTTTGGTTATTTACGACTTCAGGACATTTAAAACAGGATTAGAGAGGGGTAGTGTTTGTCTTTTGCATTGCAGTTCCACATATGTGCTTGTTGCAGGCTTTAGGCATTTTCAAAGCTTTGGTCCCTACCTCAGTCAGGAGAAATACCTTACATGATTATGGTACAGTTATCACATATTACACACTAGTTAAATACTGACAAATAAGTAAGAATGCATCTTTTTTAGTGGAGTCATATCATTGTGTGAATATTTAACTTGTGTGTTATACCATGTCATTACTGCATCAAAATATTTAAGTTTTTCTCCTCTGTCATAATGCTATTTTTTTGGTGCACATCTTTTCGGGGTTGGAATTCCTTCGGGACCACTCCCATCAAATTTTCTTGGTAATTGCACGGTGCATGTGGAATAAGAGTTTGCATGTGTCCAATGGTGGATTACGAGATGCTCTAAAAGGTCCAACACTATCATCGTTGATAATATATATATATATATATATATTGGAACTGATTTAGCAAAGTTTATAGCAAAATCACTCACGCTATGTTCGGTTGCATGGAATTGAAATTTGTGAAATCAATGTACTAATTTTTCTCCAATTTCACAAATTTCAATTCCAAGTCATCTTCTATGTAACCGAAGATAGCTTTTTTACATTTGTAAGGTTAGAGAGGTATATATGTTACCTTGATTCAATATGTTGCAAGAAAGGCTGTAATCAAATCGAGTCGAGCCGAACTTTGTGGTGTCTAGGGTTGGCTAATCACTTTTCTTAGAGTGCTCGATCTTGGCTCAAAACTCGTTTACAAAGGAACTGATATCACATACACAACAATAATTATATGTGTGTGTGTATGTTACAAATATCTATTTAAGGAAAAAGAAATATGTTACAGAGATGAAAGATTTGCAGGAAAAAAATATTATATGTATAAATTACATATTCATCATATACAAGAAGGAAATTACTTCATATCACCACTTCAATCTCCTCTAAATCTTCAAATTGATGTCACTGTAATTTATAGAAGATATTTCATCCTTTAATAGACAGTCAATCTCCACCGTTTATCCCTCTGTAGTACTAGTACCATCCTTTAATGTCCTTTCGATTCTGAAGCAGAAGACGAGAGAGAGGGAGAGAGAGAGAGAGAGGCCTGAGTTTAACACTGGCAGCAAAAGGGATAATATATCTATACATGGGCTTATGGGTTTCATGGGCTTTAGTTGCCCTAAGGGATAAACTTATCTCACATTTTAAATGGACCTTATGCGAAGTTTGAATGGGCCTGGTGTGAAATTTAAATGGGTTCTCACTTGCATATAATGTGTGTGTGTGTGTGTGTATGTTTTTGTGTGTGTGTGTGTGTATAAAATTACACTTGTTCGCGAGCATGTTCAAGAACAAATAGGTTGTGTTGACCTCAAGGTTTCAACTCAAAGTTATTTAGGTAATTTTGATGATTACAATATATTGAAGTGTAGATCTAATAAGTTTACTTTAGTGTTTATTTTACAAAGTATCACATTATCTCAAGTATCTTAAAGACTTTGGATTTCAAAGAGACTTACAAGAAGATTTATGAAGCCACATGATCTTGGAACCCAAAGATAAAAAATCAAGATTAATGGAAAAGTTAAAGTAAATCCAAGCCATATGATGATGGAAACCAAGAGCTTAAAGATTTTAAGATAAAAAAAACTTGAGTAGTTTAGTCTTGATGGGTGTATAGGTAATCTTTGTAAAGTTACTCTGATGTACTCATATGAAAGCTCTAGGACCAATGCATTTCATGCATATCATTCATAAGTCCTTAGACCATAAACAATATGTCATGTACTTTATCTATGTCATTTATATTGGTTTATAAGAATTAGAGAAATAAGACTTTAAACTTATATGTTTAAATCATGAAAAACCTTAAGTAATATTAAGATAATCTCCAATTAAAAATATTTATAAATACTCAATATTTATATTTAATGAAGTTGTGAAGTCAAGGACCTTGGATCATATTGATTTATTTCATAAGGTCATAGTTGACTATAATGAGGTTTAAGCTTGTTAAAACATTCAAAGAACAATATTCATAATCTAGTTGACTCTAGGACCTAATGCACCTCATGCATACCATTTTAATGGTCCCTAGACATGTAACAATAGGACTTAATCTTCTTTGGACATCTCTTACAAGTCCTTGATGATTTAGGCTTACTTAGACTTCAAAGTTCTATGTTTTTCAAGTTGAGTATGAATCAGTCAACTTATTCCTAGAATAATTATGTCAAAGATCAGTTTACTTGTCAGTCGACTTACCTATTTCCAAATGTCAACTTATTATTACAAAAAATTTAGCCTTTTGGAGCATGCTAAAACAGTAGACTTATTCCTAGAATAAGTCTACTTATATCAAAGATAAGTCTACCCGTAAGTATACTTAGCAGTTGACATATTATTATAGAATCTTTATATCTGCTATGTAAAGATGAAACAACCGACTGTTCCTAAATGAATAGCCAATTCATAAGTTGACTACTTTTACGGGATTCAGACCTGAATAACTAGTTTAACGAATTTAATGCTTTCCGACCACCCTTAACAACTATAAACGACTATATCTCTTAAAGGGGCTATAAATACACATTGTAAATGTATTATACAAATGTGAGAGATCACTAGACCCATAGTTGATCATCCATGGTTGGTTGAATCTATCCTTAAGCTTAGAATTCATGTTATAAATAGATAGTCACCACACTTGACCATATTCTTCCAAAGATCAATTCATTGTGGTATTTCATTCATCATTCTAGAGCTGAGCTTTCTTTTTGATTCATCAATTCTAACTCTAGATTTGAGAGAGCTTTGAATTTGTATATCTTGTCTATTTGAGAGACATTCATTATATACACGATTGCTTATTCTTGAGAGAAGAAGACCAAGAGGTTTTCTTGGCATGGATAGCTTAGGTAAGTTTTGTAAGGGTTCTCTGTAAGCTAGAAAAAGAGAGAGGTTTCACTCAACCTCAAAATAAAGAGGATTTGGCAATACTCTCCACCCGTAAGAGTGAGTAATGGTTATCTCCTAGTCGTCAAAATAGAAAGTAAGCCCAAGTCATGTGCTTAGCAATGAAGTCTTGGTGAGGTGTTCACCGGAGTAAAGAAGCCCAAGTGGTGCACTTGGTAATTATAAATGTTTGCTTTCCACCACAAATGAAAGCTCTATAGTGAAAACCTCAAGAGGTGCTCTTGAGGCATTAATATAGGTTGGAGGTGCTGAACCATGTAAATCGTGGTGTCTTGAGTTTGTATTTCTCTCCTTACATTATTATGCTCTTTATCCTTACTAAATGTCTTTATGTTTTGAATAGATATAAAAAATATAATTATGTGAAGATATAGCACACCATGTATTTGATGAAATATCTATGTGAGCTTTAATTGCATGTTATCATTGATAGACATATATCCGCTTAACTCATTTCATTCCTTATTTAATGAATCATTTTATAAATGAAAGAGTAGCACTTCAATTGCTTGATTAATTGCCTATATAAGTTTTTCTTCTTACATCATATCCATAGGTGATTGCTCAAATATCTTTTTAATAAGTTTTCTGCTTTATTTAATAACATTTCATTTGTTTTAATTATATATGTTTTATATGTGAATGCTATGAGTTTATATAATTTAATTCATATGAGGAGGATGAGATGAATTCTTGGAGTATATTGATATATTGCTTGATTTTTTATTTGATTATTCATTTACCATTCAAGTTGCATACCATGATATGTTACACTTACATGAGCACTTTCACTACTTGTATCTACTAGTTCATTTAAGTGCATAAAAGCCTTATAGATTGTGCATTTACATTTGTATTCTCACTTGTTGAATACATAAGATCACTAAGTGTTTGACAAAAGTCCAAACAAGCTTACTTTTGTTAAAACAAGCAAAATAAAAAAAGTCTCATCATTTGCCTATTGTCCAGTTTTGTTCATTTACTAATCAAATGAATGTGAGCCGAGCTTCTATCGAGCTGAGCTCAAGTCTGTTCACAAATGCTCGGTTCATTTACAGCCCTAGTTGCAAGTGTATGGTAACAAAAGTCATAAACTAATTAATAAAAGAGTAATGTTATCATGTGGTCAGCCTCATCATAATTGTCATGAGTTTTCTTTTAAATTAGCACATTTTGGACACAAAAAGGTATTTCAGAAGTTACATCATTACGTGGTCAATATTAAATTGATCTCACTAACAAAAGATTAGTTCAAAATATCAGAAAATAAAATTATACAAGATGTTCAAAGATGATAGTTTAATTTGGTAAAAAGAAAGACAATCAAAAAGTTTGATTGATTCTTGTGATCAACTACAAATGATTTTTCATATGAAACTTTGATGGTATAATCTCCATACGATTCACTTTCATGTGATTTGATGCGCGTCTCAATATTTGTACAAAATCATGACAAAAAGATAGACAACTCATGACAACTACCCTTTGCGGGATGCTTAAATGCCACTGTAACCCTGATTAACGCAATGATTGGAGATATAGGCTTCGAAACAAGAAAGAAGAATATGAGAATTTTATGGACTACTAATATGCAAGTAGTAGTATGAACAATAAGTGTTGGTATTAACTTTAGGGCAAACCGGGAAAAAAAAATCCATCTTTGATTGGTAAAAAAAATATCGTCTTTTCTTTATTTGGCATTAAACCCCTCTCAACTAACGAAAACCTCATAAGGGAGGATAATGTGATGAAAATGCCCCTTCAAATGCAGAAAATGCCAAAAAGAAAAAAATGCAAATAGACCAATCTCTTAACAAAAAAGAAAAGAAAAAAAATCAATAAATCTTAATTTTTTCTTGAATGACCATGCTATAAATTTTTAGTAATACCATTAATTCATGCATTTTGACAAATATTTTTATATTAATTCTTATCTCTTAAAATTTCAACTTTATCCTTTATAATTTATAATTGTATATTTTTGCAAATTTTATAAATCCTACTTTTTTTTCTTTGAATAACCATGCTATCAATTTCCTACAATACCCCTAATTCATACATTTTGAATTTTCTCTAAAGAAATTTTATTTATCCTCTAATGTTGTAATATTATTTTTTTATTTGGAAAAAAAATTGAATAACTTAAAAATAAACAATTACAAATTATAAAGGATAAAGTTAAAAGTTTGAGAGATTTAGAAGTAATATGAAAGTATTTATCAAAATGCATGAAATAATGGTATTATTGAAAATTTATAGCCTAGTCATTCAAAGAAAAAAAAAGTAGGATATATATATATATATATATATAGATTGGTCCACTTGTACTTTATTTTTTCTACATTTGGAGGGGCATTTTTGTCACATTTGTTGACTTCAAGGTTTCAACCAAAAGTTATTTGGGTAATTTTGATGATAATAATCTATTGTAACATAGATCTAATAAGTTTACTTGAGTGTGTATTTTACGAGGTATCAAATTATCTCAAGTATCTTAAAGGCTTTGGACTTCAAAGGGACTTCTAAGAAGATAAATCAAGTCACGTGATCATAGAACTCAAAGATCAAAAATCAAGGTCAATAGTAAAGTTGAAGTATATTCAAGCCACATGATGATGGAACCCAAGAGCTAACAGAATTGAAGATCAAAAGACTTGGGTAGACTAGTCTTGAGTGAGTGCTAGTATTTAATGTAAATTTATCTTTGAAGTAACTTCTTTTGAAAGCTCATCTCTTAACCTAGTAGACCTTAGGACCAATGCATATCATTCACATCATATCATGGTTCCTTGGACACTTAGAATTAGGCTATGAACTTCATTGAATTATCTTAAAGGTCTATTGAGATTGAGTTAATTCAAACTTATGATTAACTTTGAAGAAAGTCAATTCTTGAGTAAATAAATTCTAGAACTTACACTTGAATTGAAAAATATCATTTATGGTTCTTAGATACATTGACCTAGGTTCTGAACTCAATTGACTCACTTTATAAAGCCTTGTCATACACAATTACTGCTTTGGGAACTTAGTGCATAAATTTGGCTTAGTGTTAGATTCTAGCGGCAAAAACGTAAATATGAATTTTTCAATGAATCTTAACATCAAAAGTCTCCGTAATTGTACCCCATAATTTATCGTGATCATATGAATTTTTCAGCTCTAAATTACTTAATTTGGTCATTCAAATTACATGATGAACTTTGACAAGCTATGAAATTCCATTTTGTACTAAAACTAAAAAATTTGATTTTGATTCACTTAGAATTTGATTTTAAAACTATTTTTATTGAATGCAAATTGGGGGGAGGGGGATACTTTGCTTATTTACATTGAATAACTTAAAGTAAATCAAATGATTTACTTAAATATTTTCAATGTAAATAAATAAGCAGATTGCAACTGTATGACAAGCCTTAACTGATCTATGAAGACTAATTTTTAAGGTTAAGGAAACTTTGAGACGCTTGAAACTCAAGTTCCAAATCTTAACTATCTGAAAGTTTATTTTCAGATGTTTACTTTAACTTCCAAACGTCTGGAAATTTCTAGATTCAAAATGTAACGGCTTTTTTAGTTCTAAACAACTACATTTATCAAAGGGGCTATAAATACACATTGTAATGTATATATATATGTGTGTGTGTGTGTGTGTGTGTGTGTGTGTGTGTGTGTGTTATCACGATAGATATCTTTGATCATTCTTTGTTGGTAGATGTTACCTTAGACATTAAATTGTCATATCATTCATCTATTGGTAGCCACCACTATTGAGCTAGACACTTGCATATCATTCATTGTGGCAAAATTCTAGTGAAGAACATTCAATTCAGTACTTCATATGAGTTGCGCGGTGCGAAAGCGGCTGCGAAAACTTATTTTAAAACTTAGAGGGGGGTGGGGGTGATTAGGTTTACTCGCTTTTTACTTAATCTTTTAGATTATCCAATTTTAAGTCTAATTAAAATCTAAGCAATCCCACAAAGTAAGTAAATAAAATAAAGTGTAATAAAGTAAACGAATGCACCAGATATATGTGAAAAACCCAAATTGGAAAAAAACCACGGGTGAGAACCAAATCCACTATCGTTGAAGAAAAGTACAACAAACTTTGTCTCAGACTCATACCCACTCCACTTTGACAAGAACTTGATGCGGAACACCTCAGGCTTACTATTGCGACTCCCTTATCCAATTGTTGTAGACTTTCGGCTAATGTTACAATCCTTACAGAAGGGTAACTAGAAGAACACGAACATTCAGCAAGTATTATGTCCCCTTTGTAGTGCGATCTTCTTCTCCATCCTCACCAACGAACAGTTATAGAAGAAACCAATCTAGTAACTTGATCAATAAGAAATCTTTAAAGCAATCTTTGAATGATTGATCAAGGAGATAGAGCCATCCTAAATCACTCAATGAATATGTGTGTGCTCTTAAAAATATAAATAGAAAAACAAAGTTCTTTGTCGAAAAATATCTCTATGCTTTATCTCTCTAAATATATCTATTTGATACGTTTTGAAAGCTCCGTGAAAGCATATTGAGAGAGAAATTATATAAGATTTTTATAGATGTTAAAAAAATCCAATTTTTTCTTGAAAAATAAGTTAAAAATCAATTGGAAACAAATTCCAAAGTTTAAGAAAATTTTAAAGTCAAATCTAAGTCAAAACAGGACACTGGAAGGCAAAACTCCGCCACCAGAAGCCTTGGACTGGTCCAGCCTTCACTTGGACTGGTCCAAGGCTTGCCCTATAGGTTTGTGAAGTACCGAGACTTTATGGACCGGTCCAGGTTTGAGCTAGACCGGTCCAACCTTAAAGATTTTGGAAAAATAGCTCAAAGCCCCCAATTTTCAAGGTCGGAACCTCCTGGTTTGAAATATATGTGTTCTCACTAGTTTATCTGGACTACATGACTCTTATACTTGATCAACGATGTCCTCATGTAATCGAAACCATATGAAAACTTCAATCGATCAAATCCTTGTTCAGATCATTGATGCCTTCTTTTGAAGATTTAAGCTTCATCCATTTAACACCAAAGATTACCAATTACAAAAATATATGTCACAATCTCTCCATTTGGCAATTTCGTAACAAAACCAACGTAGACAACCATAACCTAACCATTAGAAAAATCAGATTACAATATGTCCCAAACTTTTCAAAATTATAAAAAAATATAACTTGAAGATCGCAGAGCATCATGAGTAATTAACCAAGCTTTATATGTAGTGTTTGTCAAGAACTTGTAAAAGCTGCACATCATGCAAGCAACACTACTTGTGAATGTTTAATTAAGAAAATATAATGATATCAAGATCATAAAAAACTCCAAACTCCCCCTTAATCATATAACCAATAAAGTATATTATCTACTCCATATCTCAAAAAAAAAAACACATATGTCTCCCCCTTTGTCAAAGAACCACATAGAAATACACATATGTCTCCCCCTTTTTGAAACAAATTGACAAAGTAAGAACAAAGGGAACAAGAGAGACACTATCGCAAAATGATTAAGTGAAATAAAAATATAAACTCTATTCAAAGCATATAACTAAGAGTACCAAAATTAGGAGTGTCATTAAGCATATCAAAGCATAGCATCTAGAAACAAAACATCTAAAAATATTATATTCAGAACAAGCATTGCTAAAAGAACAGAATCTAGATATCAGCATCTATCAAAAAGATATCCTTAGTTATATAACTCCATCCATTGAACTTTGCATCAAAGTTCACAAAAATATGAACCAAACACAAATATAGTATCCATAAGATAAACATGCAATCTAATCAAAGACACTATGTTTAATAAAAAATAAACAAATCTAAGTCATAAACCTAACAAAAAGATGAACTAGTCTGAATAATCAAAGCATCAAAGCCTAAAAACTAGTTATCATCAGTGATGTAGGAAAAAATAAATATTATCCGAAAGGAAAGGTGCATTAATCTCACATAAGGCTTGAATCATTATCCTTTATAGGCGGTCTATCAAGATTTGTCCTCAAGTATTAGAAATTAGTACCACCTTTCAAGAACACCAATTACTTGAGTCATAACAATTGTATTCACCTCAATGATAATGCCAAACACTTTGGATGTAAATGATAAAACATTCAAATTCGACTCATATATATTTTCATAAAAATATGTCATCCAAATCACATAAGGACTCCCAACCAAGGTCGTCTTTCAAATCAACCTTCATTTTTCACTTTTAGAAGCACTCCTCTAGTTCTTTTAGACCTAATCATGAAAGTTACAATGAATGGAAGTATAAACATTACAAGTGCCATTTAATAAGAGGAAAAAAGAGAAATATCTCTGAATTATATTAATTATTGGTATATGAAACAATATATAGTGAGAGCATATATATAGGAGAAGGAAAAGAGGTAGGTGAGTAGGGATCAAGTTATCCTATATATGGTAAGTCCCCAATCATAGGAGTCCTAATTTGATATGGACAAGGTAATATGCTAATATACTAATATATTTCAACAATTACATTTTTAATATCATAATTGTCTTTCTTTTTAACAGCTAATGTATTAGATTATTTAGGAAGCTTACTTTTACTCATTTGTATGTAATTAGAATAAAAAAACATGTGATTAAAATAAAAAGAATTTTAGTTGGAAGCAAATTTTATATCAATGATTAAAACAACCTATCTCATTATACCCAAAAAAAATTAAAATTTTAATTTTTTTTTCTAGGAAGATATGTTTAGTTGAATTGAAAATAAAAAGTAAACCTAGTTTTACTTAAACAAAAATTATGTTATATAGTTCAATAAACAAGCCAAGGAAAGCTTGTTTGATTTAAAAGGAAATTTTTTTAAAATTATATTATTATGTGATTAAATTAACTACGTTTAACATATATTTTCAATGTTTATATATATTATATAAATTTGTGAAGGCTAAGACTCAAAACAATGAAAAATTCCTTTCCCAAAAATTCCTCTTTCATCTGTAGAGTAGGGAATTGTATTGTCATGAGCTGGAAACTTTAGCACTAAACAAAAATAAAGAAAAACAAAACTATAATCTAAACTAAAATGATGTATTAAAACTAAAGATAAATTTATTTTTCTCTTCAATACACTGGTTTTACTTACCCAAAAAAAAATATGTCAAAAAAGAATGAATTTGAATGGAAGAATTCTAACTTTAATAGGAAAGTACAGTTATGGTATTAAAAATGTAAGAATTTAAGTACTCTTGAATTTAAGGACTCTTTTGTAATTTCATTTTGACAAATGGGTCCAAAACCTCCGTTGCGGTTTTAAAAAGTGCAATAAACCCCCCAATACTATATTTTGGGTCATATCACACCTCACCTTTGCAAAAGTGTGCAAAATATCTCCTGTTGTATATATTCTTCTTGAGGAGTTTTTTTTTGGGAAAATTATTTTTGGAAAAAAAACTAAAAATGCACAATTACATAATAAAAAGTTTTGGATTTTCTTTTTGTTTTCTGGAAAATTTTCCATTAGAAAGAGGGGTTCTGGTTATTTCATATTAAGTTTTTTTTACCTAATAAAAAAAGAGGAGTTTTTTTTCCGAAAAAAAAATTCCGGGGAAAAAAACTAAATATGCATGATTACTTAATAAAAAGTTTCTTTTTTTTTTTGTTTTCTGGAAATTGTTTTCAGAACTTTCTCCATTAGAAAGAGAGAGAATTTATGAAAATAAAACAATTTTTGAAAAAACAAAAAAAAGAAATCCAGAAATTTTTATTATTATGTTTATTTATTTTTTTCCTTGAAAATTATTTCCGGAATTTTTTTTCTGGAAAAAAAATCTTCTTTTTTTTTATTAAGGTGAAGAAAAACTTAATATAAAAAAACTCATCTCTTTCGAATGGAACAATTTCAGAAAAAAAAACAAAAAAATTTGAAAAATTTATTATGTAATTGTGCATTTTAGTTTTTTTTTTCAAAAATTATTTTCCTAGAAAAAAACTCTTCTTTTTTTTATTAAGGTAAAAAAATATGTATATAAAAAAATCCCTCCTCTCTATTTTTTTTTATAATAATAGAAAGGATAAAATAGTCATAAAAAAAGAGAATATGTATAATAGATGATATTTTGCTTACTTTTACAAAGACAAGAATGTGATATGATCCAAAATATAAATATATGGGGTTTATTGTACGTATTTAAAACTACGTGACTTTGGACACTTTTGCCTTTCATTTTAAAGTTTAAACAAAAAAGCAAGTGAAGTGCTATTAGTGAAAGGGAAATATGAGCATCCTATATACATATACAAATAAGGACAGTCGAGTAATGACAAAATGGCCGATCTAACGATCACAAATAATTGAAAAAGTAATCATGCGGTTCAAAATATCTTTTGTTATATATGACCTAAAATTACTTTATTTAATCGTTATGATTGCGTAGGCAAGAATAATACACTAGTAACTATAAAAGTGATAGATTGACGTCTTCGTAATTCTAAAAGATGCTTGCCTTTGGAGAGAGAGAGAGAGAGATCATTGGAGAGGAAGAGGATGTAAATCCAATATCCTCACACTGAAATTTGTAATATAGCGATCACAAAATAAATAAATGGGCCTGGTGTATCAGGCACGTATTAGAGTTGGGCTCACCCCGATCCATACCCGTATTTGAACCCTACCCGGCCCGTAGATATCACAATATTATAAACCCTAACCCTAACGTTTGGTTCACTCTCCAAATACACACAGACAGAACTCCGCTGGAGCTTTTGGAGATCTGACGCCGCACAGAGAAATGGAGACGGGAAGAACTGTGAAAGACGTTTCACCTCACGAATTCGTCAAGGCTTATGCCGCTCACCTCAAGCGCTCCGGCAAGGTCTCTCTCTCTCTATATATATATGTGTGTGTGTGTGTACATGTCTATAGTAGCAGTAGTTTGTTGATTTTAGATTGGAAGCTTTATAGATACTCACTTAGGGGTTTTGATGCATTTGTGTCTCTGTTTGGTGGATCATTTACGCATGAGATCTAGGTGTTTATGTTCGTTCCGTGGTTGTGTTATTACTACTGATACTCAAGTTTTATGTTACTCGTTTTCTTATATGTTTTTCCTTCTACTCTCTATGGTTTAGTATACTGTTTAATATGGATATATTACTGCCATTTGTCTGTAATTGTTGTCTGAATTTACATTTGCATATAATGTTACTGCTTGCTTATATATCCATAATTGACACCTTTGTTTCAGTTTTCAATCCAAGTTTTTACTTCTATTTTGAAAATTTTCTGGGTTAATTTTAAATAGTAGTATGAATATCAGTTAAAATTCAAATTTGGAATTCCCATCTAAATTTGCTTCTAGGGTGATTAAAAGAATGAGTTTTCCTGCTTTATTTTTTTGTTGCATTGTTCTTTTTATGGCTATTTTTTTTTCAAATTTAAATTCTTCTCCAGCTCAATTTGGGTGTTCTTTTACGATCCAAATTTGACTCCTATGAGCCGAACTCAAAGCAAAACCATAGTGCTAAAGAACAGTAGTAATAATATCTTTGAAGCATGGATATGGACATGGCTACGACTAAATACAGCCACGACGATACAACAGATCTCAAAAAAAAAAAAGAGACATATATGATGATCCAGCAAAACTAAAAAAAAAATAAAAATAGGACACTGACAATGGTAGGGATACATCAATAAAATTATAAAATATATATTATTATATATACAATATATTATTTTTTGTCATTTTTTCCACATTATAATTTATGTAATCACTAATTTGGAGCTTATAGTTGGATTAATGTCATTTTTTGTTTTCTAAAACTATATTATTTTTCTATTAACTCAAAAAATGTTTTAAATTTGCATTGGAACCCTTTTCTAAAATAATTGCAAAACTACCCTACTGTGTCTTGAAAGTGTCTCTGCGGTGTCCATGCCATGTTCTAGTTGTGTCCAACCAAGAAAAAAAAAATCAAACTTCAAGACAATCGTACTGTTATGAGTTACGTGTCCGCCTGTCCGACACCACTGTGGCACTCGCTGGAGGAGTGTCCATGATTCCATCCTAGAATGATATAGTGTTATATAGTGTATAATTACCTGTAGTGGATATGTATGGAAAATTGCTTTTTAGCGGTGTTTCTGGGTAGTGACTCGTAAGCTTTATGTTTTAGTTTCTCTCCAATTCTTTCAATTGGAGTTATCAACTGACTTTTCCACTCTCAGTGAGCATAGATGGAGATTACGGCAACATTACTAGGCTGGAAAACAAGGAAATCATATATGTTTTAGGAGTTTTTTCCAGGGAATCAAATGTATGGATTATCTGTATTTGTTTCCTACAATGTCTTACTTGTATGGTATTATAAAACAATGTGTTTATGAATTTTGATAAGAACACCATAATATAATGGTATAATGATGTCTTGAACATCAAACTGTTGACAAGTATCATGGTATAATTGATAAAAAAGCATAGCAAAAGGCATCACAGACTTGAGGTTTGAAAAGAAGAAGAAGAGTTAAGATATATAATGAGAATGTATAATGTCTAATTTAGTTTGATGTTTATGTCTATGCAATGTCACTCAGTTTATTTGTCGTAGTTATTTTCTATAAGTAGTAGTTAGTTATAATATATGTAACATAATAAACAATTATTATTTTAAATTTATACATGGATACATATATACTATTTAATCATTATACATTTATAGAATAACACAATATATACATACATATACATATTGCCATGTTATTGCCATATTTGTGTATGTATATATATTTAAGAAATTGTATCATTTTCTATGTCTGTATTTGTATGGACTTTTGGACTCAAATGGGCGAGATGTGGTCTTTTGATGAGTTCAAAAGTGTTTGTGCAGGACTAGCTTACTATATGATTTGTCTGGTTACTAATATTTAAATTTTAACCTGATGAAGATGGTGTTTCTCTTCTTATGTTATATTTCCATCTCCCTTTGTTCTCCATTAGATGGAGCTTCCTCACTGGACTGATATTGTTAAGACTGGCACGTTCAAGGAGCTTGCCCCTTATGACCCTGATTGGTACTACATCAGAGCCGGTGTGTAGATTCTTATTCTGATTGTTCTTCCTCTCTCTTCTTTAAAACACATACAATCAGTATACTCTATATTGTGCTTATTTTATTTCTCTTTTACTATTTTTTATGGCAGCTTCTATGGCAAGGAAAATCTACTTGAGGGGTGGTATTGGTGTTGGTGGTTTTCGAAGGATTTACGGTGGGAGCAAGAGGAATGGTAGTCGCCCACCTCATTTCTGCAAGAGCAGTGGGGCTATTGCTCGTCACATACTGCAGCAGTTGCAGAATGTGAGCATCGTTGACTTTGACCCAAAGGGGTGAGTTCCTTTTGCATATTTTGGTTTTACAATTCATTATTGGCAGAAGGATGCCATCGTCTTGTATTATTTGCAAATTCACCAATATTGCCTATCCTTTGCACTGAAATAGTAAGTGGAAAATGTTCTACTTACGGGACACAAGTGTTCCAATCAAGTTGGTGGTTATAATAAGTAAAGAATTGTGGTGGCACCATTTGGGGTTCCTTGTCATATATTGTGCCGCTTTTCCACATGCTTTGAAGTTCTGGAGGGATTTGGATACACAACAAAATATTTTACATTCAAAACTTGGTGTCAATTTTGGAACTCTTTTTATTTTAAAATTTTAATTTTATATTATCGAACCTTTTCATTTTATTCTTCTACAATTGGCAAAGTTGATATATGATTTGGATTTGCTCTCTGCCCTAGAAAGTAATTTGTTTTAACATCACATCTTTATCTCCTGCAAAAATGCCCCTGAAAAATTAAATACAATGACAGAGGTCTTCCAATGAAACAAGGAAAAGAATGCATCAGGGGATGAAATACTTTCTGAAAACCCAAGTCTTTTTTGGTTAAATCACTTGGGGAGTTGTATTGCTTTGATAGTTTACGATGCTAGTTGTAGAAAGTTTGTTTGAATAGACTTGTATGTTTCCTTGTTTAATACAGTGGCATGTATTGAGATCACATAATTGCTGGTATGTTGAATTCTTTTCTTTTGAAATAAATTTTAATATCTAGTTTCTTTTTGTGCACCAGTGGAAGGAGAATCACATCCAGTGGGCAGCGGGATCTTGATCAAGTTGCTGGAAGGATTGTGGTTGCTCCCTGAGATGGAATTGGGCATTGCAACACATACATTAAATACTATGGATGTGTGATTTCTGTTGTTTGGGACGAAGTAGATCTAGAGTTCTGTTTAAGTAAAATTTTTGCTTGGTTTTCCTAGTCCTGCAATGAACCAGGGTTTTTTGATCTAATATATTGTAGTTGATGACTTTGGCTGTTATATTGGTTAGTTTCTGAAATCCATTTTCACAAATTGTTAACAGACCTTTTCTGAGGAACCTTGAGGAGTCATATGCTAGATTCAAATTGGTACTGGGTTCTAAATTCAAATTTGATATGATCATAAAAGGGCATACATGGATACAATCATAAAAGAACACTTATGTACTGGGTTCTAGAATCAAATTGGTCTTTAGGGTTAATCTTAACCAGTTTTGCATGTTATATATGCATCTACCATTACATTATTCCAGAAAGTGATAGAAAAATAGGTGTTGACCTGGAGTAGTTTCTAGCATCAAATTAATTCTCCTACTTTGCAACATTATAGCTAAGGGCTTGTTTGGCATACAATTCTGTTTTGCGTTTTTGCCTAAAACAGAACATCTGTTTTTGTTATAAAGTATTTTGAATAATAATCTTTTTTTTTTTTTTGGCTGCTAAGGTAGCCAAAACACATAAAAACACTATTTTTGTGTTTCAAATCTCAGTCCAAATTTTTGAAACATTTTGACACCACTAAAAATACAAAAACACAATGTGCGGAGAGAAAACAAATACAACATGCATGTTTCTTGAAATTTAGTTGTAATTTCTATACTAGGATTGCCAAGGCCAGAATAATAATGTAGAAATAAACCTAGTTGAAAGTAAATTCACTGATGAGAAGTGTCACTATAACTTTTTCTTATTGAAATTTTACTATATACATGCTTTACTAAAGCATAGTTAAATAAGATTGCATACAGAACATTTATGCAAAGCCATGAGGGATTGTGGATCATCATCAGCTAGTGGAAGTGGTGTCTGTCTGCTTGTTCCTCACAAACCTGCGTTTCACCTTCTCCCATAGCCGTACCATGAATCCTCTGGAACCCTTCGTGCTCCCCAGTCGCGAGCTTGTTATTCTCTTTCGAGTCCTTACATTCTCCTTGTAAATTCGATCCAATTGCTTGCAGCAGAACGGAGACTTCAAGTAGGTTGAGTACGGGGACAAGGTGCCATTGGAGCCATGAATGGCGCGGTTGAGTTGCTTTGTCACAGCTTGGAGTTCAAATGAATCGTAGAGGGTGCTGCCATTGTGGTCCCTTGGACTTAGCTTCCATATGGGGTTGTGTACAATATTGGTTAGAGGACTCATACCTGGTTGTTTCTCTGCTGCTGGTGAGTCCATTGAAGCATCAACAATGAGGAGGAGAAGAAGAAAATGGTGGTGTGTCTTGCTTTGTTCTTGGATGTGAGAATGGGTTTTCAATGTGTGGAGTGGTGTGTGCCTTGTAAGTAACGTGGGGTTGAGAAGATGATCAAACAAGATGGTTTCATTGTATTCTACGCTTTCATGTTGGCATTTTCTCACATGGGGAGTGGAGTTTCTTTGTGCTAATGGTGTTGTGTTTTGCGTATTACATCAGGCATTTCATTTTTTAAAAACCAGATACACACACAATCAAGTTATGCTGCCTTGTGGCTAATTGTGCCCCGTGCTTACCGCACTATCAATGTTGAAGGAATTGCGATCGTTAGATATATTAATTTTAAAATATAGATAGACAGAGATATTTTGGACACGTTTAAATGTAATATAGATAGGTCTAAATAAATGTATATAAAATTTATATTTTTGGTCGTTTTAAAAAAAAACAATATAAGAATGTAAATAAATAATTGCGAAAATTAGATTTTAGAGACCAAACCTAAATAAAATAATTCTAAAGTAACTTCAAAGTGAGAAAAGATGAATAGTCATTAAATTTAAAACTTATGGGCCATTTGGTAATAGTTTATGTTTACTGTTTATTGTTTATAAAAACAAATTTTTAGAATAAACATGTTTGATCATTTTTGTTTTGTTTATAAATTGTTAAAAAGCTTTTAAAACAACATTGTAGCTAAGCCTTCAAATCCTAATTACCAAAATGATGTTTATTAAAAAAAAAACTTTTTTTTCTTTTTTTTATCTAAAATGGTGATTATATTATGTTAATTAAAACTTGAAACTAAAAGTGAGAAAATGAAAAGAAAAAAAAAATTATAAAATGCTATTGTTTGATACAATGATAAAATATTATAATTATCAAGTGTGGATAAAATTAAAGAGAATCAATTGCCTTGAGAAAAAAATATTGGGTACAATATGAATAATTACTAATATACTTGATAATAAGAAATAGTTACTTAGAGGCACCCATGAAAAAAAAAAAAGAAAAAAAACTTATTTGAGAAAATAAAATAAAGAAATCACAACCATCTTCTTGTCAAAGAAACAAGAATGGTTTTTGTACTCATATCATTCATTCATTTTCAGTGTTAAAAGGAAAATAGAAATCAAAAAAATGAAAAAGAAAGTAGTAGCATAAGAAGTTCAAGAGAAAAAGTATGCCCTCCAAATCCCTCTTCTCACTCCATACAAATTGAAAAACTTTCAACTTTTTCATATATATATATATATATATATATATATATATATATATATATATTGTTTTGTTGGTAAGGGTGCACAAAGAACCGGTGGAACTATAAAGAACTTTAGCTGAACCGAATCGAACCGTTCACTACGGTTCAGGTTCCGGTTCCGACTCCAAATTTTAGGAACCGTTCACTACGATTCCGATTCCAAGCCTTGGAACCGAAATCAGAACTGTTGAATATATATATATATATATATATATATATATATAATGATTTTCTATTATATATATATAATTGTTATAAAATGATTGCAATAGTTATAATAACCTTTTGTTATGTAAAATTTTTTAAACAAAGAATTATTATAACTATTATAAAATTAAATACAACTCCTATAATAACTGAATTGAACTGAACTCATTTATTCTGGTTTCAAAATTAGAAACCGTTGGAAACAGTTCTGGTTCCGGTTCTGTTATAGCATGAACTTGATTTTTTATAAAGTTTATTGTGTTGATTTTTTTTATAAAAAAAAAAAAAACAGTTTAAGGTTAACAAACATCTTTTTCTGTTTATGATTTTTAAAATAAGCCAAACGTTTTTTCATTCTCAAACAACACTCATGTTTATGGACAAACAGAATCGTAACATAAACACTGTTTATATAAACACTTAAACAATAAACACTAAACATAAACGGTTACCAAACATATTCTTCCATTCAAAGAGAAAAATTTTGTTAGTTTTTTAAAATAATTTTTTATTTTATAATAATTAAAAATTAAAATATTGTACAAAAATTTGCTTGATTAATAGTTTCTTAGAACTGTTTTAAAAAATAAAATCTGTTTTCAAATACTCCTTGTTTACAGCTTCTTTTGGTATTATGATCTAATCTTTATTCCAATCCGTATCAGTATCACTAAGTGCTTTTGTTATTGGCCATTTGTCGACGTTCGAGACGTTCGAGACACTGCTTGTTCCTGCCCAACTCATTCTAAAATGAAACAAAATAACTAATCTTTAACTGAAAATATGAAATGGGTCAGCCTAAAATATTATATATGTGTATATATACACATATTTTAGATATATACACGTAATTAAGGCTATTACTAATCTAATTAGACCTAATTTTAGTTGTGTTAGTGTAATTTACTCTTTAAAAAATGTACTACTCATATATATTCAGTCTAGTGATTTGTTGAGGATGTATTAGTACGGTTGAATTTGATACTTATATAATAATTCAACAAACTCTTAAAAAAATATTAATGATAATTCAATACATACATGATTACAAAAAAAAAAATTGAAAATTAAAGAAAAAGAATAATAATAATTAGATAACTTAGTCATACATAGCACCCAAATCGTTCAATTTGAAAGGTATCACACTATACTAGAAATTTTATATTGAGTTTCAATATTTGAAATCAATCAAAAAGGTCAAGTACACATTAATTTGCTGACTTGCTCAACTTACACAATATTGATCGGGTTTAACTTTTTGTATTTATCCATTTATAACTGTAATAATTAATAATATTAATACTACCCAGAATAATAATAATAAAATAAAAACTTTAGACCCTATTTGATAACACTTTCGTTTTCAGTTTTCATTTTTATTTTTTGAAAGTCAAAGTAAAAATCGCGTTTGGTAGCGCAATTTTCATTTCTTAAAAAATGAAAGTGATGTGAAAATTTTCACAACCTTTAGGCATAATTTGAAAGCTTCATAACGAGCTTTTCAGTTCAAGTTTTCATTTCTGATTTTTTTTTTTATAAAATACAACAAATAAAAATTTTGGTTGCTCAAAAATATAAATATAATAAAATAAAATACAATAAATTAAAATTTTATAAATAAAATTAAAGAATACAATAAATAAATATATATATTTATATATAAATATTAAATACGCAAATTAAATGTTAGTCATTGGATTTCATAACTACTAATTAAACACCTATTCTGATTTTTAGAGTATCCAATACCATCTAAAAATCACATAATTAGAAAAATCTCCTTACAAATTGGAATACTATATCCGTTATCGAGAGAGAAAAAAAAAACAAAATATATACAGACGACAAAATTAAACAACGGAGCAATGTTCTTACATAAGAAAAGAAAAAAAACTTCTCCTTTTTTGCAATGATTGAAACCAGCTAGAAATCAAATGGAGAAGAATGTTCTCTACTATCAAAAGTTTTTTTTTTCTATGTAAGAACGTTGCTATGTTGTTTAATTTTGTTGTCAATATATATTTTGTTTTTTTTTCTCCTCCACAATGGTTATAGTATACCTATTTGTAATGAGATCTTTCTAACTATATGATGTTTAGATGGTTTTGGACATTTTGAAGACCAGAATAGGTATTAGTAGTTTTCAATTTCAGCCATGGGATAAAATCCAATGACTACATTTAATTCGCGTATGTTGGTCTTTACATACCAGGGAGCAACTGACTGTTATATATCTAAATATAAAGACATATATAAGAAAGAAATGCAATAAAATAAGAGTTATATATAAATACAAATATATAGAATATAAAAGAAAATAAAAAGAGTATATAATAAATAGATAAGAAAATTTATAGATAGAATATATATATATATATATACACACACATGCAATCTTAGACCCGTGCACATTTGTCAAGAGCTTGGACCGCCAATTTAGACTACAATATGAACATAGCTAGAATTTATGATAATTACCAAAAACATGTAAATGCATAAAAATGCATTTATTAATTAAATAAAATAAAATAAAGTCCTAACAAATATAATTGCAGAGGAAAGAATATACATAAAATATGTACTATTATATTTATGTTGGTTAAAATGAGTTGGAACCATATTACTCAAACACAATTTTTAGTCAAAATACTAATTTTTTTTTATAAAAAATTAATTTTGGATTACCAATCATATTTTCAGTTTTCTTCGTTTAAAATTTCAACAACAGATGACGTTACCAAATGTATTATGCTTTTGACAAAAATGACACCACAAGAGGTTTTCAGATTCTATTTTTTAGAAATTAGAAAATGAAATCCGACAGCGTTACCAAACAGTCTCTTATTGTGTTTAATTTCCTCTCTGGTTGTAGCACTTTAACTAACTAAATATTTTCTACGATATTGCATTTTAAATTGTAGGACACCATTACTGAACTTGAATATATATATATAGATAAAATTTTTCATTCTATAATTAATTAAGTAATATAAATTGAAAAGATTTGATTCCCATGATTCAATAAATTTATATGTTGTAATGGTTATATCAAGTCATTGGTACAAGGATCAAGAGAATCACACTATTATGCTACGTTTGGTACGCAACAATGGAATGGAATAAGCATTCCATTAAAGTGAGAATTGAATGAGAATAAGAATGGAATGGAATGATCATTCTCATTTTATTATTTGGTTTCAAACATGAAATGATACATGAATGTAATGATGATTACATTATTTTTGGTAACTAATTTTTTTTTTAATGTTTATTGGGAATGGAATGACCATTCCATAGGTTGAGTAGTGGAATGAATTTTCATTCTTTTTCATTCCAAAGAAATGACGCGGAATTGTCATTCCCATATTTATTTTTCTTACCAAACAAAAGAATGGATAAAAAAAAAATAATATTGGCATTCCATTCTATTGTTGCGTATCAAACGCAACATCAGAGTAAAGTGGTACCACAATTATTTAGTAAATTGTTATAAAACTAAGCAACTAACTTTAGTGCAGTGGTTTGTATTGGTTGGTTATACCGATTTGTTATAATATATAATTTCTTGTTTTCGTAAATTTTTTAATATATTTTATTAATGGTTGAATCTATAAATATTTTAAATTTAATATTCTCATTCCATAAATTTCTGGCATTCATACACTGTCACAATTTTAATTGTTGATTCTATAAATATTTTAAATTTAACATTCTCATTCCATAAATTTCTGGCATTTATACATTCTCATAATCAACTTTTGATCCCTTACTCAAAAAGATAAAAAATAAAAATTATTGATTCTTTTAAGCATTATATAGAACAATTTGATTCCCGCGAGTACGTGTATAAATAAACATAATTAATAATGGGAGGCAATATTTGCACTCCTTTTTCTACAATTGCACTCCACATACATTTTTCTTTTAAAGAAAATGACAAGATGGTCCCTAAACTAATTAATACATCATCCTTTATTTTATAATACCACAACTACCCTTTATACAATCAAGTTAAACTTTTTTTTACCTTCTTTAGTTTCTTTATTTTGTTTTTTTCGGGTCCTATCAAAAAAAATAATTTTTTTTTTACCTTTTTAACTTTCTTTAGTACTTTTTTTTGTCTTGTCAAAATGGAAAATTTATTCAACAAAAATAAATTTTTTGACCTTTTTAACTTTCTTTAGTACTTTTGTTTTTGTCTTGTCAAAATTGATAATTTATTCAACAAAAATATTTTTTTTTTGCTTCTTCCAATATAGATAATTTATTCAATAGAGGTAATTTCTTTTTTTGAACTTATCAAAAGATATAATTTATTGAATAACAATAACTTTTTTTTTTTTGGTACTCACAATGTAGATCGTTTATTCAACAAGAATAAATTTTTTTATGTACTTTTTTTTGGGTCTTGAGAAAATTTATTCAACAAGGATAACTATTTTTTGGGTACTTTTTAATTTCTACCAAAAGAAATAATTTATTCAACAGAGATATTTTTTTTATCTCATGCCAAAAGATATAATTTCTTTAACAAATATATATCTATATATTTTTTGGTTTTGTCAAAAGAAATAATTTATTTAACATAGATAAATTCTTTTGGGTCTTGTAAAAGAGAGAATTCTTTTTTATTAATTTTTTTCGAATATTTTTTTTGAATTCGATTAAAAAAGGCCAAAAACATTAAAAATAAGAGATAAATATGATATCTGAGACTCTGAAAGGATAGTTTAGTATTTTTAAAAAAAGTTAATCATTCACATGTGAAGTGAATGTTAAAAGTGACATTTCTCCTAAGATGAGAGTGCAAACGTAGAATATGAGAATGCGAATATTGCCTCTCTTAATAATTGTTGTTTATATATATATATATATATATATATATATATATGTCACGCCACAGGATAAACCAAGACAACACAAGCAAGCTTCGTCAGAGTAGTGGGGAAAGGAGAACCCCTCAATGGATAATATCAGTAAGACAACGGAAGGGCTATTGAATGTAACATTTAGAAGCGAGTACAAAGTAAGTGGTGAAATAATAAGCCATTTTGAGACTAAGGTGTCGTCTAGTAAAAATAAAAATTAAGTAAGAAAATTTTTAAATTGTGAAGTTTTAAACAGTATTTATAAAGGGTGATGATATTCATACTCCACTTTTTTATATTTACACTTCACTTACTTTTTTCTTTTAAATAAAATGACAAGTAAGTCCTTAAACTCATTAATCCATTATTCTTTATTTTATAATAACATAACTACTCTTTATACTATAAATTTTAACTTTTTTTACCTTGATAACTTTTTTCTTGTATCATTATTTTTTATGTACTTTTTCTTATCTTGTTATTTATTCAACATAAATAATTTTTTTTTTCTTTTTGGTTCCTGTTAAAAGAGATAATTTAATCAACAAAAATAACTTTTGTTTTTTTGGGTATTGTCAAAAAATATACTTAATTCAATAGAGGTAACTTTTTTTGGGGTACATTTTTTTTTGTCCTGTCAAAAGAGAATTTATTCAATAAAGATAATATTTTTTGGGACTCTCCTTTTTTTTTTTTTGCATACCATATTTGTTTTCTGGTCTTGTCAAATGAGATATTTTATTCAATAGAGATAATTTATTCAACATAAATAATATTTTTTGGGTCTTTTTTTTCATGTCAAAAGATATAATTTATTCAATAGAGATAAAAAAAAATTGGATCTTTTTCTTTGATTCATGTAAAAAGAGATAACTTTTTTTGGTACTGTCAAAACAAATAATTTATTTAACATAGATAAAAAAAAAAAAAATTGGGTTCTGTAAAAAAAGATAACTTTTTTGGAGAATGTTTTTTTTTTTAATCCAGTCAAAGAAAGACCGAAAATATTAAAGATTGGAGACAAAAAGGAGAATATCTGAAAGAGTAGTTGTGTAATTTGAAAAATCATAACAAATAAAAATAAGGATGGATAAATGTTCTTTACTGAAAATTCTAAAAACTTTAAAGTACTGTAATTTTACCTTAAGCAAATATAATTCTTCTTTTGATAACTTCAAGATATATATATATATATATATATATATATATATATATATATATATTGAAAAACGATTTTTGAGTAATATAAAATACTTAGATATAACTCTTAAAGTAGTTTAGTTGGTATATATTAGATATCTTATGATGATAGAACCTTTTAATGAATATTTTTTATTTATTTATTATCAATAAAAATAGAAACATATATAATTTTTTTACATACATTTATATAGGTATATACTAGTATAATAGGTGTACGAACGAAGATGAAACTTGCCTGATCAAAACCCTCCTTTCCTTAATTAGTTATGACTAGTTTTTAATTATTCATAGTGAGTGACAAGCCTTATCGTCCAACACTAAGGGCTCAAATATCACACCTAAAGGCCAACAATCACACCACAGATAATTCTACATGCTCAAGACAATTCTACCGACAGTCAAGCACTGAGACCTCCCAGTATACTTTAATTGCGATTCTATCTCTAACATGGATACATTTACAATGTGGGGGAGCCAAAATGTCCAAGAGTTAGAGCGGGGAGGGGTAAATTTATAATTTAGCACATAAAGTCTTTTCTATTTATTTATTTAAGATTTTAAATGAAATTATTTTTATACAGTGGAGTTAAAAATAATTAATAGACTAAGTGTCTGTTTGCGGGAGCTTCCTGATGCCTCAAAAAGTCCTTCCAAGTATCAAAAGTCTTTTTAAAAAAATGTGACGTTTGGTTACACATATGTAAAGGTTTTTCCGAATAAGCTGGTGGTTAGGAAGCCCATTTCAGAGAAGTAAAAAACTGTTGCTTTTAGAACCTCCTTTTAGGAAGTCAAATTTTCTTTTGAAATAAATTTTTTATTTTATTAATTAGTCGATATACTTCATATATATTAACAAGATTATGCTATATTCTCTTTTGGTCCCTCGTTCCTCCACCTTCACTGCTACAGCTGTCTTCCACCACCACCACTACCGCCACCTCCACTGCCACCGCCACCGCCACCGCCACCACCATCCCCACCACTGCCACCGCCACCACCTCCTCCATCACCATCGTTAGTACTGCTTTCCACGACCACCACCATCGATGTCGTCGCCACCACCACTACTGCTACCACCATCGCTGTCACCGCCTTTCACCACCACCACTGCCACCGCCGCCACCACCACCACCACCACCATCATGGCTACCTCCACTTTCACTACCGCCTCCCACCATCGCCTCCCACCACCGCCACCGCCACCTCCACCGTGCCACCACAGCTTTCTTCCATTGTCGACTTCGCGCTTTCTAAGAGTTATAATCGTTGTTAAGAATAAGGGATAATATTGTCAAGAAAAAAATAATTTAAAAGTTAAAATATATTTAAAAAATGCAATAGGCAAACGTTTTTTTTCTCCTAAATTCCTTCTAACAAAATTCCTTTTACGAAGCCCTTATCAATGAAGTCCTTTTGATATTAGGAAGCTCCCCCAAACGGGGCCTAATTAAATGGATCAAGAGTTGATGAGTCCTTTAATGGGCCTATTAAAAACTTGTCTTGAACAAACCCAACTAGATGGCACTCTTAATTTTACTTATATAAGGGTCCTATAGGTGAATCTGGATTGTGCATCTTGTATACCCTCGATGGGACCCATCATGCATGTTATACATGTACAGTCCAGATTCACCTGATATATTTACACTTGGTGTATTGTAGATAAGGGGCAACCAATTCTTGTATTAAGAGCAAGACAGAATTATTCTGCGCAATTGAAGACTACTACTATCTCTAAGTCCTAGATTTCCTGCACTATTCTTTTGGAGATCACACATTCAAAGCTTGTGGAGTTGACAAGAAAGTATACAATACCACATGAATACTAATGATGTGTTATTCCAACAAGTGTAAGCCCTTCATTTTTCAAAAAAATTAGTAATTTTTAAAAGAAATGGAGGACTTACACTTATTGGGATGTGACATCATCAGTATTCCGTAGTATTGTATAATTTCTCGAAATTGACATAGGAGTGAAGGTTGATTTGAAGATTTGAATTGTTCTCGCTAAGACAATTTAGGTTAATCTGAAGATTTGAAGTGTTCTCACAAAGACAATCTAGGTTGATCTAAATGTGATTATCTATTTCTTCTTCTTAAATAACGATTTGCAAAAACAAGTCAGAATTATATTTTTGCTTCTGCTTTTAAATCCGCTTCCCAAAATTACTTGTATATGTTTTATCTTATATGTTACAATCATCCAATTACTTATGCCCCCATGCCATAACTATAGCTCAAATACATTGTACAAGCTTGCTTCTAATTCCAACCCATCAAGCCCTAAAACACTAGTTGTACTAATGCTGTGTTTGGTACACAACAATGAAATGTAATGAGCTTTCCATTAAAGTGAGAATGTAATAGAATGGTCATTCTCATTCTATTGTTTGGTTTCAAACATGAAATGATGCAGGAATGAAATGATAATTACATTATTTTTGATAACTAGATTTTATTTTTTAATGTTTATTGGGAATGGAATGACCATTCCATAGGTTGGGCAGTGGAATGAATTTTCATTCCTTTTCATTCTCAAGAAATGGCGTTCAATGGTCATTCTCACTTTAATTTTTTTACCAAACAAAGGAATAAATCTAAAAAGATAATATTGACATTTTATTCTATTGTTGCGTACCAAACATAGCAGAAGTATTTAGTTGTCTAATTAGGCTTTGAAATTGCACATTATTATTTGAGGAGTGCTAGGGGTAGTCCCTCATGCAACTATCTGTGCACATGGTCGCTCTTTTGATTGGTTGAAAAATCAATCATAAAGTCTCATTTATTACTTTTATGTTATTTTTAGAAAACATCAAAAGCATAATCTTTTAGGACAAAACTACCCTCATAATTTCTTAATAACTTATCTCTCAATATGCATCTTTAGTAAAATTTCGGTGCCCTGAATTATTACATTTATGACAAAAAGACAATTAAATTTTTTTTATTTTTATAAACTCCTGAATATATGTAGAAGTTTTAGTTATAGTAAAATTTTGAAATTGAGTTTTAGTTATTTTAAAATAAAATTAAAAGTTTTAATTGAAATAAAATTATGGAATTGAGTTTTAGTTGTAGTCAAATACTAAAGGAAAAATTAGATTTTGGTAACCAATCCTAAACAAAATTACTCTAAAATGACCATAAAGTCCAAAAAAGATGAATAACTACCAAAATTGAAACTTAATTGCCGATGAGTGACCATTTGAGGTTAATTTGGTAAAAAAACACTTCAAATTTATTAAAAATTTTAAAAATAAATTTTAAAGATGAAATTACCATTCAATATAAAAATAAACTCCTTGAATTCATTCTCCTCTCTCTCTTTCTCGTTCATTAATCTCTTTTTTCCTTTTTAATTTGTCAGTCTACTAATTAAAAAGATAGTATTGATATATATGTTAACAATTAATGTTTTGATTCTTGATTAATAATATATCTATCAGCTTGCTCTAAAAAAATCAACCATGCTAACTACATCTATTCAACCCCTCTATAGGTATTCACTCTACTTCCGCACAGAACTCACAAGATTCAGTTGATTAGATTAGATAAACCTTTAAAAGATCTATGGTACTTTATGTTGGAGATTTCATTCTATTAACATTTTTTTTTTTTTTGCAGAATTTTTAATATGACAAAAGAATTCTTAATGATATAAATTGTAGAGAAAGCTCTCTGCCAAATAAGACCACCATGAAAAAGAAACAAAATAACTACAAGATCCAACTGTATGAGAAATTTTTTTTAATTATTGTTGCTCTAAATTATTGTTTCTTATTCTAATTGTTACTCCAGAATACTGGTTGTCATTACCAAATGACAACTTCTAGCATCACTTACAAATAAATAATAAAAATAAAAAAAGTTTTCCACTTTTACACATTATTTGAATCCAATTTTACAGTAAATAAGAATATAAATAATACAATATCTGAAAATAAAAATAAATAATTATTAGTTAAAAGTTCTTTCTAAATATTTATTTGACAAATTGAAAGAGCGGCCTTTTATTAGGCAACTCTTGAAGTAAAATGTTTAATTGTGATTAATGTAAAGGGTAAATTTGTCCAATTATAAATAATTTATTAGAGGAATAATATTTATGTAATAAGTGATCCAATGGTCACTTATCAGCAATTAAGTTTCATTTTAGTGACTATTCATCTTTTCCGGACTTTATGGTCACTTTAGAGTAATTTTATTTAGAATTGGTCACAAAAATCTAATTTTCCCAATACTAAAATTAAGTTTTAGTTATTTTAGGAGAGAGATATGAGGATGGTAGAGAGAAGTTTGGTGGTGAAAGAATCTATTATATATATATACACACACATATATTGAAAGAGGAGAGATAAAGTATTAAGAGATTATGAGGATAATTTTGTCCTAAAAAATTATGCTTTTATTGTTTTCTAAAAATAACAAACATGTAATAAATGAAGCTTTATGATTAATTATTTTAACCAATCAAAAGAGCGATTGCACGTAACACTGCTCTTATTATTAAATTCATCCAAAAAAAAGATTTTTTATGAATCCAAAGAGGGCAATTAGGGCTTTAATTTGAAAGAATCTCTGCTAAATCATCACCATAAATTATTTTGAAAAGCAAGGATTTCATCCTTTGGCCTATCTTACAACAGTTGTGTAAGTTAAAAAAATTTCAAAATGAAATATGTACAAACACTTTTACTTCAAAATTAAGTATCAAATTTGAGCTCTGAAACCCCAAGATCTCTATAGTCAAAGACTTTAAATTATATGCATTTTTTTAATAGAGAGACTTACAAAGGAGAAGACCATTAAATTCTATCAATGAAGAATTAAAATTTTTTTTATTTATTGGAAAAAAGTATTAACTTTTTCTGTTTAATATACAAAGCGTCCACATGATCTTCCCAACAGAAAAACAAAAAGCAATGAATCTATGCTCTGGTTAATTGTACGCGTTGACTAAAAAGTCAATGGATCAATTACCGTGTGTGTACTTTTGACAAGGAATTAAAAATTTTAAAATAGCCACTTAACTGTTGAATCATAATAGAAAATTGAGGAATTAATTTAAACTTTTCTATGACCAAACTGCCCTTCTACTATTATTCATAAGACCTTTTCTTTAGATCTCATCTTTCTTTTTCTTTAATGGGTAGGTTTTTTTCCATTAGATATATTTTCCCTTGTAGGTAATGATGATAAAACTAGAAACCCTAAACATTCTAGGGCTTTTAATTTCAATAGAATTAATCATAAAAATACATGGTTCTAAGTTATTTGAAAGGAATGATTAGTTTCTTACATTTGAAAGGAATGTTCTAAATCATATCACTTTCATTTGGCAAATAGAAATGATTAGTTTCTCTTCTAGAAAGAATCTCCAAAAACATGATTTGATCCAGTTGGTGGTGGTGGTGGCTATAATTACCTTGTCCCTTTTAAGTATGGTCTCCCCCACAAAAATAAAAGGAAAATGCATCTATTTGTTTGCACAAAAACAAATATATATATATATATAGAGAGAGAGAGAGAGAGAGAGACACACACACACACACTCACACACTCACACAATACAAAAATTATAATAAGGTGCACTTGATTACAACATTAATCATGAAACATTCTATTTTTTACCCCGATTAACATGACCATTTAGAACAATATGAAAATTATATAGCCACAAAATAAACCATGTTTCAGTGAAATTTCGGCTTTACTTTTCTGATAATAATTTTTTTTATTTTAAGAATTGAGAATCAAGAAATAGTACAAAAACTTATTTGGTTGACAGTTTTTAAGACTATTTTACGAGAATGCAGTTAACAAACATGCTTGAATTGAAAACAATTTTTTTTTTTTTAAGTTCTAGAAATTTTTTTTGTAGATTCTGACCTAGTTCGTTTGATTTTATTTAAGTTATTTTAAAATGATATTTTGAAGTAGGTCCATTTTACTATAATGAACATGATAGCGATCAGTCTTCAATTATTTCTATCAAAATTTGCAAATCAAACGACTTAGTAATATCTTCGATAATTTTTAAAGTAAAAGATTAAGAGTTTAAGTCTAGTTGTAAACAAAAGTGAGTGCTTGAGTTACTTCTCATGATTAATATATAGAGTAAGTTAGTAATGCTGTCCTCGTTGTGACCTTTCCATATTTAATCGGAAAGATTTATTCTGAATTCGAAAATTTCCAATGGAATTATATGGGTGGGGGAAAACGTATTAAAATGGTAATTTCATGATGACGAAATTTTTCACTCCCATAATTTTATTTGGAATCTTCGGAATTCAGAAAATACTTCATTTTCCTTTAATAATTCATTCGACTCTGACCGGATCTCAAAAAAAAATTATCTCAATCCCATGATTAGACATAGAGAGCTAGTGACTCTTCTCTTAATACCATTACTTATATATATACACACACATACACACTTCTTGACCACTTCGGCCAACCTACTCCATGAAATATGTGTGTAAATCAATGAAATCACTCCCATACAAAAGTGGTTTGTCAATTTTATTAGGTCACAATCAACTCAAATGAGATGGGCCACCAACAATAGTAGTTGGGACTTCAAAAAAAAAAAAAAATATTGAAAGAGAAGAAATTTCAAGGTGCACCATGTAAAAAATTGCAAAGGCAATTTATGTGTTGACTGAAGAAATGGTATCATAGTCATTTTAAAAATATGTCAAGAATATTTGTGGAATAGACAAATTAAAGACATTGACCAAATTAATGAAGATAAGTTTATAAGGAAAGTAAAATGGTCATCCAGTGACAATGACTTTCAAAGGTCACATCACAGAGGCCATTCCTCGTACGCCACGTGGCTAATCTTCTATTTATGTGTACGTGTCAATCTGTCATTGAATCTTTCATGGATTCATTTCATTAGAGTTGTCACTTTATCATAATTTGGACAGTACAATGTATTTAGTTAATAAATATAAATTTCGGAGTCTTATAACGAAAGGGTCCTCTCTGGTCTGAGTCTCCGTGGTCATCTAGGGAACCGCAAAGGTGGATTTCCTCTCATATTCTAACTGCAAAACTTACTTTTTCTCTCTCTCTAAATATCTCTCTCTCTCTATATATATTATTTGTAGTGTACTTCACGCTTCTCCACCACTCTTCTGTCGCTGATTTGAGGCCATTTGATCAGGTAACCACACGTTAAACTCCAAACTATGTTCCTTCAAATAATGGCCTCTAATAGTGGCTTTTTATATTCTAAATCATGTCTTTGATCTCACTCAATGCCTTTTCAACCCGCCAAGCACGTTGTTTCTGAACTCTGAAGCTTTCTTTTTTACTTGATGTGGTAAAATTCTCGTGTTTGTTTGGAACCCTATTTTATCATCAAAAAATGTACCCACTGTAATAGGATTTGCCTGCTTTTTATTTTATTTGAAAAATCAGTTTTTAGTATTTTCTGAGACTTGGGTTTTGTTCAAAACTCATATTTGTGAAAAGGGTTTTGGTTCACTTGTGAGGATATTTCAGAATGTATAAATAATTACTATTTGCTTGATATTAATTGTTAAAGTATGTCGGTAGGTGGCTTTATTAGTTGGGTTTTAGTGAAAAGGTGATTTTAAAGAGTGTTTTCTGGAAACAGTAATGGTTGGTTGTTTTCTGACTCTTTCAGCTATATATGATGTAATAATGTAGATTTTTTTTTTCAGGAAATTGATTATCAGTTTTTTTTTTTTTGCAATAATGACTCTTTATGAACTTTAATCAAATGGGTAATGTTTAGAAACCGATTTCAATAAAGTGGTTTTCAGTTTTTACCAAAGGGAGGTAGTTGAATTTCCTTGTTTGTTACTGGAAGGTGTCATTTGAAAACGTGTTGAACGTACCTATTCAGCTTTTAAAGACTATGACACTTTGCTTAGTTTTTGAGAGTCCAGATGGGTAGATCTTAGATGTGTTTTGGGTATATAAGGAGGTCTTGGTCCCTCTTTCATATATGTAAGAAGTGTGTTCTTCTCTAATCTGCAGGGATCATACCTCTTGTACTGTATATTCTTTGAAGTGAATAGGGCAATTGTTAAGGTAATTCTAGTCTGAACTTCAATTTGAAACAGACCTGCCCTAGTGTACACCATTTTTATGTACTATCTGCATCTATTGGTTCCTTTGATTGTCTTCTTGTACTTGCATTTCTCCATCTTATTTGTTTATTTGAATTTTTTCCTAATGTTTATGTTTGCATTTATAAATTTGGTTCTATTTATTGATTTTGTGGATTTGAGGTCTGAGTGAATGTGTGTGTGTGTGTGTGAGATTTTGGGTTCTACTAGTATAGATAGTTCGCGATTTGGTTTGTGGATACTGAATAGCGACACCTCTAAATCTCTAATGATTCGTTGCATTTTCACAATTTGCTCTTGCATGACCTGCTGCTTTTTATCCTTTCACATAAGTTTTCTAGGATTATGAATTAAGCAAAAATTTTGTTGGGAAAAATCCCAACATCTTAGCAATTTTAGGTAGTTCTTCAAACTATGGATTTGTCTTTAGAACTTATGTCAGTCAACCATCTCTTTGTCAATTTTTCTTGTTTTATCTCTAACATATATAAGTTTTTGTTTATTTGATTTCTTTAAGCCAAAACCAACCATCAAACCATTCATTTTCATTGCCCTTCGCTGCACTTGCTTTGATAGGTTGATATATATATATATTCCCTTCCGTTTATATCTATCTTGGGAGGATACGACGGAGCCTTATTACATAGACTCATACTCTGCATAGAGCTTTTTTCTCCTTAGTAGATTGAATTGTACTTGCCTTGATGACAATGGCTGCATGAAAACTATAAAATTAGCTAAGATGTGAGGACTACCGTGGTGGTGGACATATTTCTGTTGATTTTGGACAAAGGCAATCAAAATAACTTCCAATCCATGGAAATATGATTTCTGTAGTTGGACAAAAACTCAATCTTGATTTATATTAATTTTGGTTCATGAATGGTTTTCTTCTGGATTCTTTTCCATATTCTTGGAACATCTTCTGTCCATGCAGCATGGAAAATCTTCGTTTTGTGATGTTTCCAGATTATATATATAAATGTTAATATGAAAAGATGTGCTCTTGAGAAAATATTTTAATATGACACATCAATTGTTTTATATTCTCGATAACAGAAAAAATGGTGAAGATTTGTTGCATCGGAGCTGGGTATGTTGGGGGACCTACAATGGCAGTAATTGCCCTCAAGTGCCCCTCAATTGAAGTAGCCGTTGTTGACATCTCCATTCCTCGGATCGCTGCCTGGAACAGTGACCAGCTACCTATATATGAGCCAGGTCTTGAGGAAGTGGTGAAGCAATGCCGAGGAAAAAATCTATTTTTCAGCACCAACGTTGAAAAGAATGTATCAGAGGCAGACATAATTTTTGTTTCAGTCAACACCCCGACCAAAACAAGGGGTCTTGGAGCTGGAAAAGCTGCAGACCTGACATATTGGGAGAGTGCAGCCCGGATGATTGCTGATGTGTCAAAATCCAACAAGATTGTTGTTGAGAAATCAACTGTTCCAGTGAAAACGGCTGAGGCAATTGAAAAAATCCTGAGCCACAATAGCAAGGGGATCAAGTATCAAATTCTCTCAAACCCGGAATTTCTTGCTGAGGGAACTGCAATTCAAGACCTTTTTAACCCAGATCGCGTTCTCATTGGAGGGAGAGACAGCCCTGATGGGCAAAAGGCTATCAAAGCATTGAAAGATGTTTATGCTCATTGGGTCCCTGAAGACAGAATAATCTGCTCCAATCTCTGGTCTGCAGAGCTCTCAAAGCTAGCTGCCAATGCCTTCTTGGCTCAGAGGATTTCGTCTGTCAATGCCATGTCGGCTCTCTGTGAGGCAACTGGGGCTGATGTTTCGCAGGTTTCTCATGCTGTCGGTAAAGACACCAGAATTGGGCCCAAGTTTCTCAATGCCAGTGTTGGTTTTGGTGGCTCTTGCTTTCAGAAGGACATTCTCAACTTGGTCTACATTTGCGAGTGCAGTGGCCTCGCAGAAGTTGCAAACTACTGGAAACAAGTCATCAAGGTGAATGACTACCAAAAGAACCGATTTGTAAACCGGGTTGTGTCCTCAATGTTTAACACGGTGTCTGGAAAGAAGATTGCCATACTTGGCTTTGCCTTCAAAAAAGACACCGGTGACACAAGGGAAACTCCAGCCATTGATGTGTGCAAGGGGCTGTTGAGCGATAAGGCCAGCTTGAGCATATATGACCCTCAGGTCTCTGAAGATCAGATTCAGAGGGATCTGTCGATGAACAAGTTCGACTGGGACCATCCAATTCACCTCCAGCCGATGAGCCCCACCACCGGGAAACAAGTAAGCGTAGTTTGGGATGCTTATGAGGCAACCAATGGCGCACATGGGATCTGCATTTTGACCGAGTGGGATGAATTCAAGATGCTCGACTACCAGAAAATTTTCGACAACATGCAGAAGCCAGCATTCGTTTTTGATGGTAGAAATGTAGTGAATGTGGAGAAGCTGAGGGAGATTGGATTTATTGTGTACTCAATTGGGAAGCCATTGGATCAATGGCTCAAGGACATGCCTGCTTTGGCATAAGACTACAAGCTCTTCTTCATGGGGGTCTAAAGCTAGAAGTGGAAATTTATGACCCAAGTTCAACTTTTTGAATGTTTTTCTTTTCTGCTGATGTTGGATACCTTTAAACTGCCAGTGATTTTGGCCTTAGAAATTATATATTTGTCTCAGTTACTTGTCTTTCAGTTGAAGTCACAGAGTTGTCATATTATCCCTACTTTAATTTTCTTTTCTTTTTTTTTTATTAAGTAATAAATACTTGAAATGGTTTATTCTTATAATTGATCTGTCGGTAGATTTTGTATTTGTCTTCTACTTAAGAGATATTTTAGCTTTTTAGGTGGAAAGTTTTGAATGCCCAAGGCTCCATTTGTTTTTTTTTTTTTTTTGAGAATCAGAACCTCAGGATGTAAAAAGATTGTATGATTCTAAACTTACTTTCAATTTCATCTGTTTTCTCAGCAGCCAAACAAGCTGAATGGTTTAATTCCATTATCTTGGATGACTGCTTAGAGAGACCACCACCAAATATAGGCTACACTCAATACAATGGATTGTGCATTTTCAATCCAATCAAAATGAGCTCAACCTTTCTGCAAGCAAAATATTTAAGTATAATATTTTATTGTCTACTTAAAATCATGCATTTTTAAAATATAATTTAGGATTCAATAAATTTGAAAAACTTTGAAATTAAGAACTATGAATATGAATGCATTAGTTTAATTTGTGAGAGTGCATCATAGTGTGAATTTACCATTTAACCCTTTTTGATAAAGTTTACAATTTTAACTTTTTATAGCAAGTTGCTCTTCATCTCGAATGTAATTCTCACTTAACTCACTATTAGATCAAAACTAACTAACTAAAAATAAATTAAAATTATATTGAACTTCCAAAATAATCCTATTGACCTAACCGGAACAACTTTACCGTTGTACCAAGTACGGCCCGCAGTTCACGAAATAGAACTTTCAGTCTCTCATTTAAAAGGATAAAAAGATATCACTTGAGTTAAATCTTTGATGGGATACTAATTCCAGTTTTAGAACCAAATTTCCAGCCATCCCACAGGGTCTCCATACACGTTAAATTTGAGGGTTTGGTGAAAAACTCTACAGAAATCTTTATTAATGTTAAATAATATTAATTAAGAGTAGAGAAGTTTTCTAATTAACCAACAAAAAGAAGTCTAGCAAAAAGAAGGAAGGAGTATAAGAAAAGATGTGATGTGGAAATAAAAGAAATAATTAAAATAGAAATCTATCATATAATTATATTATTATATAGTTCAATTCAATCCAAGAATCGGGACTTTGTGCTTTAAATTCAAACTATTTTCATGGGTTCACAGTTCACATCAAAGAATTAGAGATAGTGAGGATAAGGATAGACTTTATGTTCTTAGTAAGTTTGTGATTTAGTTATTTAATTCATATAAAATTCTTAAAAGTAAAGTTTTTGTTATTATTGAGTTTGCGAATTAATTATTTATTTTATATAGAGTGAGAAATTAAGAGTCTATTAGTATGAGAGGAGGAGGGTGGAGGAGATGTAAATTATTATTAAATATTTGTTTTCTAAATTTTAGGAATGAAAGAGTTTGTGTTAGGTATGAAGTTTGAGAAAAGAAATAAAATTAGAAAGAATACTTGATGAAAGTTATGTTTTTATATATTTATTGCAATAAATAATATTATAAAAAAATTATAAAATAATTTATAAAATTTTAAATGATTTGAAAACACCTTGTACTTTTAATAATATGCACTTAACGAGAAGCGATTTATAATTTTAATTGAAATTATTATACAAATTAATAATTGATAGACATGAAGTGTAAAAGAGTGAGGATGAGAGTAGAGTCAATGTTGTTATTAAGGTTGTGAATTAATTCATATAGAATTTTTAAAACAAATTTTTTTGTAGTTATTAAATATGGGAATTAGTTATTTAGTTCATATGCAATTTTTAAGAGTGATTAATAGAGTGAAAAATTAGGAGTCTATAGGTAAGAGAGTTTTAGAGATGAAAGAGTTTAGATATTTATTGTAATAAATAATATTATAAAAAATAAAAAATGATTAGAAACTCTCTGTACTTATATATATATATATATGGAAATGCTAGACATCATGAATATAATTCATGAATTAGTATCTCGAATTAGGTGGCTAATTATTTGGTAACTTTCTATATTTTAAAAATAACTATTTTGAAATAATATAAGAAGGAATATGAGAAAAAATATCAAAACTTATCATTATAGAATCTAAATCCTAAAATAACTCAATAACAGATAATTCAAATTAAATTTTATGCTCGCATCTTATTTTGAAAGATCTTTTCTATTAAATTTTCAAATAATTGAGACAAGAAACTACAAATTTTTTTCCATAATTTCTTTAACATAAGCTTGGAACTATTTCTCTTAAACTCTAATTTTCTCCATTATCTACATGTGTGAATAATTAAATAAACATATAATATACTTAAAGTTTCTTATAATATTATTTTGATTTGGTATTTTTTATTAACGTTAAATTATAAAGAAAGATTTAATAAATATAGAGAGAAGTGGAGGGAGTGCAAAAAAGAATATTTGTATATGTAATAAAATAATAATAAAAAAATTAGAGAGAAACCAAATTTGATTATAGTTCTTACTTCTTCCTTGGGTTCATTTAGTTAGATAATATATATATATATATATATTAAAAAAAATTGGAAACTGTCATAACTCTTGAGCATTGAAAAATTTTAAACTTAGGAACGAGTTGATTTTGACCAACCCAGGCCAACCCAAGTTGTAAGATTGCCAAATTCATACCAGAAACAGTCACTGTTTAACCTTTTAGTCAACTGGGTCGCCAAAATTAGGCAAAGATCACCACCCTCATCTGTTGTGGCCAGTCCAAAAAGATTCAACAACCAGCCATAATTGAGTCATATTGCCACAAGAAGTCAACCATAATTGAGTCATATTGCCACAAGAAGTCACTTCTGTAGTTTTTATAACACACACACCAACCATATAAAAGTTGGGACACTTCAAGAATAAATTCCAAAAAAAAAGAAAAACATCATTCAACTCCATGCATGTGTGAATTTTATTATTTGTATGAATCTAATAGGACTATATAAGACCTTGGGGTGGGTGGGTGTGTCAACTAGGAAGAAAAAATAGGACTTATATAAGACCTTGGGGTGGGTGGGTGTGTCAACTAGGAAGAAAAAATAGGACTATAACGGGTCGATAGATAATTTGTTTTCTTTCACCTTTTAGTACGAAATCATAGCTTAGGTTAAAAGAAATGATTTTATTCTCTCAGGAGCGAATTAAAAGTTTATTCGGTATTAAAAATGTTCGGTGCATCAATCAGTAATGGTGATTGGCATCACCATCTGATGCGTCCCACCTAATGGTGGTAGGTTCCACTTGATGATGACAATCACTATCATTGATTGTGTACCAGACTTCTCGTTTACATGAAAAAATATGGATTAGGTGCAAATACTGTAAGGTTCAGAAATCCCTAAGTTTTTAGAAAAATTTTTGTAATCAAGCTGTAGCTTTTTTCCCTTTCTCATGCAATATTTTTGTTCTAATTAAAAAATTTGGGAAGAACATATATATGCTGCAAAATATATCCACTCAACACATACAATTTTTGCGTAAACTCCATAAGAGTGTGTTTCAAGACTCCAATTCTGCACATCCAAACACAGTCTAATATCATTTTACTTATGGAAATTGGTTTGGTTGGAAAAGATTCATGAGTTTGGATCATTACATTCTCAAACAACTTAAACTTTTGCAGCATTGAATTGGAATTGAGGTAGATATCCAGTTTTAAATTGAAAGATAATCCAATTATCTTTACTAGAGAGCCATCTCATGACATTGTACCAATTTCAGTTTTTCCTTTGAGTAAAGCAAGCAGGCTCACCCAACATGTCTAAGTGAAAATAGAACTTTAAGGGTTAATCCAGGGGTGTTCATTTTATTTGACAATTCGAATCGATTCAATTCGATTTGTACGCTTTGAATATATTATATATATATATATATATATATATTTTAACCCTAAACCAATAAATCTACCCACTTTGTTAAGTTTCCTCTTCAATCTTCACACACACAACACTACAACAGTAACCGTACTGTTTTGTTGACTTGGTTTGACTAGTGATTGGATTTGAAATTGGTTATATAGGTTACTGTCACTTGATTTGAGATGCACTTACTGTGAAATTTAAGATGGAATAAACTATCACTTGATTTAGCTACTGATTACCGAATTTAAAATTGGCTATTGTGTTAATTATTCTAAATTACAAATTGGACCAATATTAAAAAATGATACTAGACCGTGGTTAAAAAATAATAATATTGAACTGTTTAGAACAAGTCCATTCCGTAGAACCGAACCGATCCAATATGATATTTCACAGATTGGTTTAATTCGAATTAAGTCTTCTCACAAAACGATTTGGTTTCAGTTTTCATCAATTCGTGGGAAGGCTTGGTGAAAACTCTGAAAAGCATAAGGATTGGTGAAAACTCTCACCAATCGGTTTGGTTTCAGTTTTACTCGCAAGGAAACTCTCAAAAGCATGTGAAGAATTTGCAAAAATAAGAGCTTTAATCTTGTGTAGAAAGAAATAAATTTATTTATGCTTTTCAAAGTATATGAAAAATATATGAAAAAACACTCTTATCTCTCTTCTAAGGTTTTCTTAGATCATATTTATTTATAAGCATCCTTTAGGAGTAGTACGAGTTGCAAACATAGAGCTTTATCCTTGTGAATAAAGAAATAAATTTGTTTATGCTTTCCAAAGGATATAAAAATATATAAAAAATACTCTTATTCTCTTCTAAGATTTTGTGAGATCATATCTATTTATAAGTGATAGAAAAGTTTGACTCCAATTAAAATTTGATAATGTGGAGGACAGGTGATAAGGATAAACCATAAGGTAATTCCCCCACTGTAGGGGCTAAGTTATAATCCGGTCCAATAGACTGAATTGGTACAGAGAACGAACTAGACCCACGTCGGCTTGAGTTCATGTATCAGCAGAAAGCCCAAACAGACTGAGTCATTAATTGTCAAGGTCCTAGTCAGCCCACCCCAAGCCTGCAAAGCCCAAATCAAAGTAGACTTACAACTCAAAAAGAAATCCAAAATTCCTTAAGAATAAAGTTAGCTGTAAACAAGGAAATTCAAAAGGATTTGAATTCCTACTTGTATAAATATTCATGAAACTATCAATGAAAAGGATCATCGAATCCACCTCTCGCAAGATTTCTTCTCTTTCTCTGAAAACATTCTATTCATTATATTTAGGTGTGTGCATTGAGTTATTTGACAATTACCAGTGAGCAAATTTCTGTACCTACACTTTGGCGTCGCTTGTGGGACACGTTTAGTCGTTTTTCCAAATAAAAGAAGCTGGTAACCATGGTGAATACGAGGAGAAATACCTATGATGCGGCGGAGCTGGGTCGACCCCTTAGCAATCAAAGGAGGGTGCCACCCATATAACCCATACAGTTAGAGGCTCGGGATCCGCGAGCACGCCCTAGCACTTAGTAGTTAACCCAACAGAATGATGCTCTATGTCAACAGATCGCAGATCTACAAGACAGGGTGGAACGTGCCGAAAACGCAAAAAACCCTGGGCGACAACGAAACGAAGAGACTGGCTCGACCAATCGCTCGTTGAGCACCTCACATCACAACTGATCGGGTAACAGGCACCATCACTCTGATCGGCCTAGTGAGGGTCAATTCGATCTCCCGCGGCCCCTCTCGGAATAGAGAATCCAGATGCAACAGGAGATCGACATGCTAAAGGGCGATAGATCATGTTATCCAGCTAATCGATCACTCGCCACCAACCGGTTGACCGAATCCCCCTTCACCGAAGATATAATCAAAACCAAAAGGCCGAGGAGGTTCACTCTACCGACGTTCGCTACCTTTGATGGGAAAACAGACCCAGTAGAGCATATCTACCAGTACCAATAGAAGATGACACTGGATGTCAAAAATGATGCACTTATGTGCAAGATCTTCCCATCTAGTCTGTCTGGGCCGGCGCTATTTTGGTTCAAGCAGCAGCCACCCCATTCGATAACAAACTTTGATAACTGTGCGATCCGTTCGTAGCCCAGTATACGAGAAACCAGGAACGCAAAATGACGATCTCCTCACTGTTCACTATGAGGAAGGCTAAATGGGAGACGTTGAAATCTTTCCTCACCCGTTTTAACTTGGAGATGTCCATGATAGATCAATGCGATCAGACCACTGCAGTGGAAGCATTTAAGATAGTAATCTCTCCAGAAGAAGGTTTCCATCGATCCCTAGTGAAGAACACCCCGAAGGATATGGGCGAACTAAACTTCTGAGCCCAAAGTACCTGAGGTTAGATGAAGACGAGAACGCAACGATCTACCTTGATCACTGTGGTGCAACAAACAAAAAGCCAAGTGGCCAAGGCGAGGCCACCTCGCACGCCTTCCTCATTGTTCCCGAGGTTGTGAAAAGACAAAAGATTGAGGAGAAGGACACCCCTCTAAAAGTAACTTTGGCCAGACTCTACTATGAAAATAAGGGCAAAGGAATTTTTTGCCCCCTCCGGCTATTAGGCAACTGCTAAAGCAGAGGGACAAGAGTAAACACTGTTCTCTCCACAACGACTTCGACCATACCAACGAGTACAGGAGTTTAAGACAGTAACTTGAAACCCTGATCGCAAAAGGGGGTTTAGCAGAGTACGTCGCTCAGGAAAAACATGCAAGAACTTATGATCAGCCTCAACAAAAGGCAAACAAATAGCTCAATACCATTTCGGTCTGGATTATCAATGCTATTCATGGCCCAGCCTCAGACCAAGAAAACGAGTTTGAAAGGAGGTCGAATCTTAGAATTGCCCAGAAGATCTAGAGAGTTGTAGAAGTCTGCTCAATATATGATCACTCAGCCAATACGACGATCGTCTTTACAGACAAAGACATGAGCAGGGTCTAAACGCCCCACGAAAATCCTTTCGTGATCAGCCTCATCGTTTCCAACTGTGAGGTAAAAAGGGTATTGGTTAATGCGGGGAGTAACGCTAATGTTCTGACCTTGTCCGTCTTCCAATAGATGGGTCTAGAACCAGAACGTGTTAGGCTTACTACCGAACCACTCAGAGGCTTCAACAATAAGCAAGTGACTCTAGTAGGGGTTGCAAAGCTTCCAGTTACTACAGCCTTAAGAACACTCACTGAGGCCTTCATCATTATCGACTTCAGCTCTTTATATAACATGATAATGGGAAGAGGCTGGATACACAGGATACAAGGAGTCCCCACGCTTCACTAACTTATAAGGTGCATCACGCCAAACGGGAAAGGCACAGTTGATATCATTGGAGATTAGATTGCTACCAAAAAGTGATATGCCCTTACGCTGAAGGGGAAAGCAATGTAGGAAGAACTGACCAAATAGTAATCACAGAACTCTCTTCCAAAAGGCGTTCCTCAGGACCAGGAGAAGAAGAGTCCCATTGAGGAGGTAGAGATCATTCCTGGCAAAAACCACAAACTTAGGGACCTCTTTATGCCAAACACATAGAGCATAATTGATACAGCTACTAAGAAAGAATGTTGACATTTTCGCTAGGGACCACACGGACATGCCTGACATAGACCCCTCGGTATCATGCCATATACTCAACGTTAATCCCAGCTTTCCACCTATCAGGCAGAAGAGAAGATGGTTCACCCTAGAAAAGAATCAAATCATTGCTTCAAAAGTAGATCGACTCTTACAAGCAAGGTTCATCAGGGAAGTTTGGTTCCTAGACTGGCTCTCGAATGTAGTGGTAGTTCAGAAAAAGAATGGCAAATGGAGGGTCTGCATAGATTTTACTAATCTAAATAAAACCTGCCCTAAGGATAGTTTTCTTTTGTCAAAAAATCGATCAGATGGTCAATGCCACAACTGGGTATAAACGGCTGACATTCCTTGATGCGTACTCAAGATACAACCAGATCCCGATGAATCCAGCTGATCAAGAAAAGACATCCTTTATTATCGAAAAAGGGGATTTACTATTACGAGGTGATGTCGTTCGGACTCAAGAATACAAGAGCGACTTACCAACGACTGATCAACAAAGTCTTCAAAAATTTGATGGGCCAAATAGTTGAGGTATATATAGATGACATAATGGTGAAAAGCCCCAAGAGAGAAGACCACGTGCAACATCTACAGGAGGTATTTGACACCCTGAGAAGCCATAATATGAGATTGAACTCGTCAAAGTGTACCTTCGGCGTTTCCTCAGGACAGTTCCTTGGGCACAACGTGAACCGAATAGGGATAGAGGCGAGCCTAGTTTAGGTGAAGGCTTTTCTCCAGAACAAGGAACCGAAGACTCATAAGGACGTTCAAGTCATAATATGATGCATTGCCACTCTAAGCAGATTCATTTCTTAGTTGTCAGACAAATGCAAGCCTTTCTTCGATGCCATTTGATCGAAAAGAATAGAAGTATGGGGGGCTGAACAGAGTGAAGCCTTGGCAAGACTGAAGTAGTATCTAATCCAATTACCAACGCTCTCGACACCTGATGCTAGATAGTCCCTATACTTGTATCTCGCAATATCCTGGATGACCACCAGCTTTGTTTTGATCAAAGAACTTAACAAAAAACCATACTCGGTGTTTTACTCAAGCAAGACCATGACTGAGGTAGAACAAAGGTACTCAAAGATGGAAAAAGTTATACTAGCCCTGGTCCAGGCAAAGAGGAAGCTTCGACATTACTTCGAGGCTCACTTGATCGTTGTCCTAACTAAGCTCTTGATTAGAGCGATCCTTCATAAGCCTGATCAGCCGAGAAGAGTAGCCAAATAAGCGATAGAGCTGGGTGTCTATGAAATAACTTACGAAACTTGAACTACCATAAAAGGGTAGGCAATGACAGACTTCTTGCTATAATACGAACCTCAAAGTGACGAGGAGACAAAACTTCAGTGCCATCAGGTGTTGATGTGGAGATCCAAACCCCAGATGGAACAGCCCTGTAACAGGCAATCCACCTGGAATTCCCTACATCGAACAATAAAGCTAAGTATGAAGCCCTCTTAGCATGACTGAGATTGACGCAAATACTTCAGGTAAAAAACGTGTAAGTTTTTAGTCTCAGCTGATTGTGAAATAGGTCAGTGGAGACTACCTACCGAAAGACGATCGGATGAAAGCCTATAGAGATCTGGTGCAAAAGCTACTTAAGGGGTTTAATCAAGTCAGAATATCTCGAATCTCAAGAGATCTGAACCTGAACGCCGACAAGCTTGCATTTTCAGCCTCGACAACCTATTCGGATCTGATCAGAATAGCACCGATCAAGTCCCTACAATAACCCAACACACACCCCCAAAAAGAGGTGCTGGTCATACAAAACCAACCCAGTTGGATGGATCCCATCAAAGCCTATCTCGTAGACGAGGTGTTACTAGACTCAAAAGAAGAGGCACAAAGAGTTAGAATGAACTCTGCCAGATACTCCATGATTGTTGAACACCTCTACAGAAGGTCATTCTTAGGGCCGTACTTGAAATGTGTGTCCCCGTCAGAAACAAAGGAGATAGTCTCCAGGATCCATGGAGGTGAATATGGAAATCACTTAGGGGGACGTTCACTGTCCCATAAAGTCTCCTTATACAGAGATATTTCTAGCCATACATTGCAAAAGAAGCCAAAGAGTATGCCAGAAAGTGTGATAAGTGCCAACGACACACTAGTATACCACACCAGCCATCGGAAGACTTGACAACTATAGCTTGCCCTTGGCAATTCGTAAAATAGGGGATGGATCAAGTAGGAGCTCTCCCAGCGGCTGCCAGTAGTAAAAAATACATACTTCTAGCCACCACCTACTTCACAAAGTGGGTTGAGGCAGCATATGCAATAATCACTCATGTTTAGGTCAAGAACTTCATTTGGAACACTATCATCTGCCGGTTTGGGCTGCCAGAATCCATCATCATGGATAATGCCACAAAATTTGACAACCAGCTACTAGATAAGTTCTTCAGAAAGTATGAGATTAACCAGAAGTTCTTTACTAGATTGTACCCATAGGGCAACGGTCAGGCAAAGATAACTAATCAGACCATCTTCAAATGCGTTCGAAATAAGCTAGAGAAATGTAAGGGCAGGTGACTAAAAGAGCTACCCAAAGTCCTCTGGGCAATCCGAATGACTCCGAGGCGTTCGACCGGCGAGAGTCTGTTATGCCTGGCGTATGATTCTAAAACGATAATACCAACCGAACTGTCAACTCCGACCATCCAAACATAGTACTAGAAAGGGGGCAGAATGACCGGTTGCTAGAATGAAACTCGGACCTTCTAGAAGAGAAGAGGGAGGCAGCCCAAATAAGACTCGTTTCCAACCAAAAGATAGTCAAGAACAACTATGACAAAAAGGTGAAACATCGAGCGTTCAACCTTGGGAACTAGGTGCTACGAAGAGTCACCGATAACACAAAGGAATGAAATATTGAAAAATTCACAGATAAGTGGGAAGGCCCATATATAGGCTTTACAGAGTGATAAGTGCACAAAACTTGCTATTTTATATCTCAAAATAAGTCTTTAATTACTATTTTACTTTATTTAAATGTTCTTATCTTTGCATTATATATATATATATATATCCAAATATGAACATAAGAAGAATAGTAGGAGAGATGGTATTCTGTGCAATCTACTTCACAAGAGGTTTTAAGTTCAAAACTTTGCAAAATACTTTTTGCACGGCCACGTCTGTAGTCCATAATTCAAATTAAAGATATGGAGATCAAATATTAGATATTTAAACTCAAAATTTTTCATTTTTCATTTTGTATTTTAAAATTTGAATTTTTGTTTTAAAATTTTGTATTTTGAATTTTGTATTTTAAAATTTTTTTCACCTAAACCATTCCCTTTTAACTCTATAAATAAGAGGTCTTAGGGGATGGTGAAGGGAGTTAGAAATTGTAGAAAAAAATAAAGTGTAGTTATAAATATTTTGTTGTATTCATTTTCTTTTCTTGTAAACGCACCTCTCAAGGGAGTGATGAATCCACTATGATGAAATATAAGTAAGTTCTTTTGTATTCTTATATATATTTTCCTCCCATGAGTATTCTCTTATTATTCTATTCTGAGTTTTTTTTTTCAAAAGAAAATTAGAGGGAGGATTCTTCGTGTTTGCCAAATAATGGTAATTCGAAGAATACCTACCTCTATTTACCTAACAAACGTGCAACGGATTAAGTAAAAAAATACTCTCATATATAATCAACTTTGCTTTTTATGTCATATTTTCCTTCATCTTTTGAAGTTGTAATTGGATTGACGAAGTGTATTGTTTATTGGAGGAAAAATCATATAAGAATAATAGAAAATTTATTTATGTGGATTTATGGTGGTGGATTCCCTTCCCTTGAGATTTATTTTATTAGTATAGTTTTATTTATTCATTATAATTCCAAAATAAAAAAATATTTTTAAAAAAAATCATTTTCATTCCATAAATTAGTGTGTGAATTTGAGCTCATTCAGAATCTCACTTGAGAGTCGTTCGACCTTACTTATTACTATATAATTTTTAGTAGAGTTTTTGCAGGTTTTATTTTTGTATGAAGTGTAGAGAAACAACGATAAACATCCACTATTCTACACTCGTCACAGAGTTAGCGATGCAGAAGCAATTCGTAAACCCTGGAATCCAACTCATTTAAAAAGGTACTATGTGTAAATTCTGGCATGTTTTAATTATGTTTTTCCTTTTTGGCAGACTATCCTCTGATTCTTAAAGAGATATGGAAGGAATCAATAAAGAATGCATCTTTTTTTTTATAAAAAAAATGTACTTCGCTGTCAAAAGGAAATATGACATGATCTCATATCGAACAAAAGACTCCATACTTAATTCTAAATAAAGTATAGAATGGAAATTCTACAGTCGTGGCAAGGCATGGTCGCTGTGTAATCTTAAAATACACAGCGGCAATGCCTAGCCCTCTATTTTGCCTTTATTTCAAAGGCACTTTAGCCTGTAAGGCCACCATAACTATGTAGCAAAGATTCCTAATTTTCTCAAAAAATAATAAAGGGAAATTTATCATATAAAAATATTGAACTTAAACATGGGCATTTCAGCCCCATTGTCTTTCCTAGGATGGATTCACCTTCTAGATAATCGGCCTCAAATCTAATGAGAGCCACATTTTTTGAATTGGTCATTATAATATATGTACGGACGGGATAGCACATCGGATAAAAGTTCTTATCTTTTACTATACAAAAAAGTAAACAATGCCTTAGGGCATGGCATGACCATGGAACAGTGCAAAAGAGATAAGATGTACCATTACATGTCCACGCCTGCTTTTATGCCAACAACCATGACTAACTTCCCAAATTCAGCTAAGGTCTTAACTGACCGATCACTTATCAAGTTAAGGTCTTAAATGACCTGTTACCCAAGAATTGACCCTAGAAGGGGGGGTGAATAGGGGTCAATGGCAAACTATGATGTTTTCTCCACAAATTTAAATTGCAACAAGCAAATAAAAATTATGCAAATAATAGATAAAGACAATAAATAAATTGCACAATAATAAAGAGCTAGAGATAGAGAAAATCAAACGCAAGTGACTCAAGATGTAGCGTGGTTCAGAATCTCCTACTCCACGACTCAAGATCCCTCTTGAGATTTCCCAAATCCACTACGGCTTCTCCTTTCGGGTGGAGAGCAAACCTTTACAATGAAGCTCTCAAGCTCCTCCTTTCTCTTGTTAAGTGAAGTCCTCCACTTAGTCTTCTAGGGTTCAACCAACCCTTTACAATGAATGAGAAGAGGATTTGAAGTACAAATGTTGTATCTCTCAAAGATAAAATTCTCAAATAAAAGCTCACAACTATAGCTGTATATGATTCTCAAGTTTGAAGCTCAAGACTTAATTGAATGAGAGTGAGAAGAGTGAATCGTATGTTTTATGCTTGTATCTCTGGTAGTTGTGTGTTTAAATGCAGAACAAGAGATGTATATATAGTCACTCTCACGAAAATAGCTGTTGGAAGGTGGGTGAGGACATTAAATGCACCAACTAGCCGTTTAATTTTGAATCTGGAGAAAAGCAGTCGACTTTCTGCTTGAAGCAGTCGACTTTATTTGAGCCTTCAAAGAGTCAGATTCATGCTGCCCAAAAGAGTCGACTTTCTCTAATGCATAAGGCGACTATTTTATCAAATCTCATAAACTAAAATAGAAAGAAAGTCTTCTATATGTTTTGAGAAAGTCTTCTATCTTAGTGCTCTAGAAATGACATTTTCATAAAGGCACAAACTAAAATAGAAAGATAGTCTTCTATATGATTTGAGATAGTCTTCTATCTTGCTACTCTAGAAATGTCATTTTCGCACTGCTTAAAAGAGTCGACTTTATAATTCCACTAAGTCGACTGATTTTGGAATCATTTGAAAGGCAACTTAGTCAAGGCATCCATGAGCTCAAAAATTAATCTCAAAAGCTAAGAGCCACTCATGAAAATTTAGAAACATGATGCATGTGGTTTTAGATTCAATTTTTGACATTGAGCTTCAAACAGGTAAATCAAATTTAGCTTTACAAAAATACCTAAGCTCTCACCATATCCTATATACCCAAAGCTTCTTTGTTTTGCATAATTCTTCAAGCTTGTACAAATTCCTTCTTCATTGATATTCACATGAGATGAAAGCTCCTTTGAATATATATGATCATTCTAGTCAATCACTTAAAAAAGATGTTAGTAATTAACACCATTAATGGTTTGTTATCATCAAAATTACGAGATTACCCTTAGGTTAAAAACTTTGGGTCAACATGACCGAACGCTTATTAAAAGTTAAGGTCTAAAACGATCGACCACTTATAAAAAAGCTAAGGTCTTAAATGACCGATCGCTTATCAGGGTAATGTGTTAAATGACTGGTCGCTTATCAAAAGCTAAGGTCTTAAACGATCGATCGCTTATCAAAAGCTAAGGTCTTAAATGATAGATCACTTATCAAAAGCTAAGGTCTTAAACGACTGATCGCTTATCAAGCTAAGGTTTTAAACGGTTGACTGCTTATCAAGCTAAGGTCTTAAATGACCGATCGCTTATCAAAAGCTAAGGTCTTAAATGACTGATCGCTTATCAAAAGCTAAGTTCTTAAACAACCGACCGCTTATCAAAGCTAATGTCTTAAACGACTGATCGCTTATCAAGCTAAGGTCTTAAACGACCGATCGCACTGAATCTAAGGTCTTAAACGACCAATCGCCCACTAAAGCTAAGGTCTTAAACGACCGATTACTTATTAAAAATAGGCCATATGATCAGATCAAACTAAGGTCTTGAATGACTGATCGCTTAAAAATAGAAAAAAGGCCCTTGGTCCAAATTCAGCTGAGATCTTAAATGACGTATCACTTATTGATGTTAAGGTCTACACGATCGATCACACAAGAAATCTCCCTAGTTAAGTGGAAGAAGTTAAACCCAACTGGCTAAAGTAGTTTTTAACACAAGCATTTGTCAAAGGTATCTATCCGTATCTCAAAGAATGATAGCAAGAAAAAAGAAGATTGTATTATAAAAAAATGTTTGTTACAAAACAGGGGGCATAAGTCTACCCTTGAAGCAAAAGGCTCTCTCCAAGCATTATAAAGAGAAGAAAAAAAACCTCAATGAAATCAACCCTAGAGAGCCGCCCCATCTTTTTTATTAAATTTCTGATCGAAGGAATTCACAATCAAAGTGTCTTGTTTTGCTAGGGGCAGCACTTCTACAGGAGATTGATCGGCAGAGGTGGGGGCAGTTGAGTCAGCAGCCAGGGAGGCAGAAGGAGCAATTGAAGGAGTGACAGTAGAACAAGGAGTAGAGCTTGAGCTCTTCAGAAAATTCAAAAACTGTTATTCAGCTTCACCAGCAGAAGGAATATTGTAGTCACTAAATGAGTCAATGGCCTGTTCGGCAAACTCATCCGATCTAGGCTTTTCTCCTTGCTCAAAGACATAGCGGAAGCCATCAGCAAGCTTCAGAGCTAGGATCTGCAGAAACCTCTGATACATTTCAAGGCCCCCAGCCCTTCAAACTTGAAGCATGGCCTCAAGCCCAACAACTTTCTCCTCAGCTTCTAATGCCCTCCATTCAAAATAACTAAGAACCTTCTGCTTTTCAGCAAGGGACTTGGTCAGGGATTTCACATTCCCTTCAAGGCTTTTGGCCTTTCGTCCGGTCAGACGTTTGACCTCCAGAGCCTTGCAGAGGGAAAAAGGTCATATTCACACTCTATACCATAGAAAACATATCGAATTAAGAACAAAGGCATCACGAAAGATGAACAAATAAGAGAATGGGGTGGAACAAATCTCCATGGCATGAAGAGGTGCATTGGTAAGAAGCTCATCTCTATTAGCCCCTTGTTGGTAGAGCTCATTCTTGGGAGGCTATATCCCATGGGCAAGAGCACCCATCACTTCACGGCCGAGGGCAGTCACCCACCATTAGAAAAGATCCATCAGACTTTTTTAAGTCTGGAATCCATTGATTAGAAGCGCTAACAAACAACTCATTAGCTATGTTGCTAATAGCACCAGGCAAGGTCAGGGCGAAAGAACCTTGGCCCTTTATAGCGCTCACCATCAGTTTTTGGCGCTTGGGAGCTGGAGTAGCACTAAAAGAGACCTTCTTATGAGGAGAAAAAAGAACAACAGCTTTGCCTTTGTGCCCCTTAGAGGATTTTGCCTTGGCAAAACCAGAAGAACCCTCCTAGTGTTGGGCTCCGCTAGGTCCATTTCTGTTGGATATCATTAGCAAGACTCAACGTAAGTAGCAGTTGCGTTAACGCGAAGTTGCCTATGAGAAACGTATTTACTCACCGAAGGGTGAAGGCTCCACACCTTTTCCTTCAGATAAGCAATCCGTTCATCTACATAACAAAGAAGAACACAACAAGATTACAAAATATGTAAACTCTTAGCAAAAAGAAAAGGAAATCCTGAAAACTTGTCAGAAAAGAAAAATTGAGGAATCATAGTGTGGCCAAAAGCACTAGAAATGGGGAAATTTTGGGCCACTCTGACACTCTAGAGCCTTTTCACAAGAACCAGTTTCTCTTTCCACAACTTGTCAGAAGTGGGAAGGCCATAACACAACCTCCCATCCTTACTGCTAGGGAGCATGTGGTAATGATTATCTTTTGATCTGACCCTATGAAGAGAGTAACAGAATAGAAGATTGTTCAGGTTCAGGTTGAGTTTATGAGGGCGGTTCAAGGAAAGCATGTAAGAAATGATTTTAACTAAGTTAGGGTTTAATTGTAGCGGCACAAACTTCATTTTGTGCATAACAAAACAAAAAAAAGGATGAAGGGAAAATCTGAAGGCTTTTAGATGGAAAACTGAGAAAAGGACTTCTCCATCCTCAACTTCTTCCCTAGTGCTATAGTCAAAATCCAAAGGGTAACCCTCAATGGTGACCTCGCTGGGGACTTTACATTCTTTTCTAACTTTGTCAAGGTCAGCCAATAGCCTTGTCACCGGAGCGGCGACCACACCTTGGTTGGATGGGACCACATCTCCAATCACCCCTGTAGGATAGGAAGTCTCAACAACAGGGTGAGAGGAGCTAGACATGGCAATCTCTTGGTTATCAAAAGAGGTACGGTCGCTATCACTAGAAGACATTTTTAGAAGAAAAAAGAGGTGAAAGAGAAGGACGGGAACTAAGCTGAAGCGACAGATCGACGCTAAGAAAGTCAAAGAGGATGAATCTAAAAAATAAGTCAGAGAATCACAGAAGATTTGTGGCTAAAAGATGGCAAGTATGATCACAAAATGCAAAAGAGAAAACGTGAAGAAAGAAACTTACATGCTCTGCATTGTCATTAGCAGTCAACATTAAATGACGAACCTCGATGCAAACAAAGAAATCATAATAGATTCCAATCGAATTTCCTCCATTATGACAATCTTCATAACTGAAGGGAATTGGGGGCAATGTGCAGGGGCTAAATTATCGCTTGGTCTAATGGGCTGAACTGGTACAGAGAACGAACCAGGCTCACATTGGCTTGAGCCCATGTATCAGCAGAAAGTACAAACGGGCTGGGTTGTTAATTGTAAAGGGCCTAGTCGCCCCGCCCCAAGGCTGCAATGCCCAAATCAAAGCAGACTTACAACTCAATAAGGAATCCAAAATTCCTTACTAGAAAAGTTAGTCGTAAACAAGGAAATTCAAAGTCCTAAAAGGATTTGAATTCCTACTTGTATAAATATTGATGAAACTATCAATGAAAAGGATCCTCGAATCTACCTCTATCAAGATTTCTTCTCTTTCTCTGAAAATATTATGTTCATTATATTTGGGTGTGTGCATTGAGTTGTTTGGCAATTACTAGTTGAACGATTTTCTATACCTACACCCACTCTTAGAAAAAGTGAGAGAACCAAAAAGTGAATTTCCTACTTAGATACGGATTGTGTCTAACCTCTATAAATACTGGAGAGGCTCATTAATTAGGTACGCATTTAATACTCTCTAAATGGCTTTATAACTTCAAGAGCCTTTTGATTCTGACTTTATCATCAGAGTGTAATCGGTCGGCACACCACATGTGCCCTTTCGATTACTCTCTTTTTGTCTTTTTCAGGCCCAACGTTGATCCTGATCGTGTGGCTATTTCTACTTCATCAATAAGCATCCTTTAGGAGTTGTAGAATTAGGTCAAAACTTAGTAGTATAAGAGGATTCTGAAAATCGATCTACTGGTCGATTGATCAAGTATACTCCAGTAAGCTTTGATCACTAACTTGATCAATCAAAGTACCATAGTTCCTGATACTAAGAAAAAATACAGAATATTTTATTGTCTACATAAAATCATGCATTTTAAAAACATATTTTATGATTCAAAATAAATTTAAAAACTTTGAAATTAAGAACTATGAATATGAATGCATTAGTCTAATTGGTGAGAGTGCATTATAGTGTGAATTTACCATTTAACCCTTTTGACAACGTTTACAATTTTAACCTTTATAGCAGCTTGCTCTTCATCTCGAAGGTAATTCTCACTTAAGTCACTATTAGACCAAAACTAACTAATAACAAGAAGAATACTTGATGAAAGTTATGTTTTCATATATTTATTGTAATAAGTAATTATATAAAAAATAAATTAAAAAATTTTAAATTATTTGAAAACACCTTGTACTTTTAATAATATGCAAGTAATGAGAAGTAATTTATAATTTTAATTGAAATTATTATACAAATCAATAATTGATAGGCATGAAGTGTAAAAGAGTGAGGATGAGAGTAGAGTCAATGTTGTTATTAAGTTTGTGAATTAATTCATATAGAATTTTTAAAACAAAATTTTTTGTAGTTATTAAATTTGGGAATTAGTTATTTAGTTCATATACAATTTTTAAGAGTGATTAATTGAGTGAAAAATTAGGAGTCTAAAAGTATGAGAGTTTTAGATATGAAAGAGTTTACATATTTATTGTAATAAATAATATTATAAAAAATAAAAAATGATTAGAAACTCTCTGTACTTGTAATAATATATATATATATATATATATAGGGAAATGCTAGACATCATGAATATAATTCATGAATTACTATCTCGAATTAGGTGGCTGATTATTTGGTAATTTTCTATATTTTAAAAGTAACTTTGAAATAATATAGGAAGGAAAAAGAGAAAAAATATCAAAACTTATCATTATAGAATCTAAATCCTAAAATAACTCAATAACAAATAATTCAAATTAAATTTTATACTCGCATCTTATTTTGAAAGATCCTTTCGACTATTTAATTTTCAAATAACTGAGACAAGAAACTACAATTTTTTTTTCCCATAATTTCTTTAACATAAGCTTGGAACTATTTCTCTTAAATAGAAACTCTAATTTTCTCCTTTATCTACATTTGTGAATAATTAAATACACACATAATATACTTAAAGTTTCTTATAATTTTATTTTGATTTGGTATTTTTGATCAAAGTTAAATTATAAAAATTTTTTAGTAAATATAGAGAGAAGTGGAGGGAGTGTAAAAGAGAATATTTGTATATATAATAATAATAAAAAAAAATTAGAGAGAAACCAAATTTGATTATAATTCTTACTTCTTTGATGGATTCATTTAGTTTGATAAAATATATATATATATTAAAAAAAAATTGGAAACTCTTTGTTATAACTCTTCAGCATTGACAAATTTTAAACTTAGGAACGACTTGATTTTGACCAAGCCAACCCAAGTTGTAAGTTGCCAAATTCATACCAAAAACAGTCATTGTTTAACCTTTTTGTCAACTGTTGTGGCCAGTCCAAAAAGATTCACCAACCAACCATAATAGAGTCATTGCCACAAGAAGTCAACCATAATAGAGTCATATTGCCACGAGAAGTCACTTCTGTAGTTTTTATAACACACACACCAACCATATAAAAGTTCAGCCCGGATCGTCTGCACTAGCCAAAACATATTTGCTAAATTGGTTTTGCGAAAGTTAGCCGAGAAATTTAATAAAAAAATATTTAAAGTGGCTGATCCATCTATTGCAAAAGTAATGTTCCTCTTCAAAGTAACCCAATATATAATCATATAAATATATTTTTGTGTTCCATTCACTTAAACTTCAACAACTTTTACTATGAATTGAATTTTTTGACGAAATTATTTATGTTAGAAAAGATAATTACGAGAATTTCAATTTGAGTACCACTTTGACTATGTTACGAATTATTATTTTTTAAATAAATTTATTTAAAACCAACACATTTACTTCATAAATAAACAACATATTTTCCTATTTCAGTAACTCCAATTGTATTTTTAACTAAATTAATTCATCCCTCTAAAACTCAGTTTAAAATTTTAAATATATTTTAGAAATAATATATATATATATATAGAGGGATAAAAAGTGTTTAAATACATATTTATAAATTTTAGAATTTATATAGATTTAACATACTTAGGATTAAAGTGAAAATTTATAAAACTAAAATATAAAAAACATAATTATCTATAATATTATTTTATTACTTTTTTTATTTTATTTTTAAAGAGTTATAATATTATTTTAAAATAAGTTTATTTAAAGTTAACACATTTACTTCATAAATAAACAACATATTTTCCTATTTCAGCAACTCCAATTCTATTTTTAACTAAGTTAATTCATTTATCTAAAACTCAATTTAAATTTTTAAATATATTTTAGAAATAATATATGTGTGGATATATATATATATTTAGAGGGATAAAAAGGGTTTAAATACATATTTATTAATTTTAGAATTTATATAGATTTATCATACTTAGGATTAAAGTGAAAATTTATAAAAGTAAAATATAAAGAAAAATATTTATAATATTATTTTATTACTTTTTTTTTAAAGAGTTATAATATTATTATAAAATTATTTAAAAAATATTATAACTCTTTCCAACACTAAAGTACCGTAACTCTTCCCAACACATAAGAAAAGTAATATAATAATATTTTAACCTTTTCAATGAGAAAAGAAAATTAATAAAAAAATATTGAAAAAAAAATATTTTTTTATATATTCACTTTTATAAACTGTCACGCTAATCTCATGTGTGTTAAATCAATATAAATTCTGAAATCTATAAATATTTATTTAAGAGAGACGATGTTAGCACCCTCATTTTCTACGTTTGCACTTTCACAAGTGAATGATTATTATTTTTCAAATTACACAACTACCCATTCTGATATCTCCTCCATGTCTCTAATTTTTAATGTTTTCGGTATCTTTTGATAAGATCCAAAAAACAAAAAGAACCCAAAAAAAGGAACTCAAAAAATAGTTATCTCTTTCTATTTAGACAAAACCCAAAAAAAGTTATCTATGTTGAAAAAAATTATTTCTTTTGACAGGACCAAAAAAGAAAAGTACCAAAAACTTATTGTCTTTATTGAATAAATTATCTCTTTTGACGGAAACCGAAAAAAAGGACCAATAAAACAATTATCTTTATAGGACCCGAAAAAAAAAAATAAAGACTCAAAAAGAATGTTATCTCTGCTGAATAAATTCTCTTTTGATATGCCCAAAAAAAAAAGTACCCATAAAAAAAGTTATCTCTGTCGAATAAATTATCTTCTCTGACAGGATCGAAAAAAAAGTCTGGTATGCAGAAGAAAAAAAAGACCCGAAAAAGTAATCACTATTGAATAAATTGTCTTTTTTGACAGCACCGGAAAAAAAGTATGGAGCGCAAAAAAAAAAAAAAAAATTCTCTATTGAATAAATTATCTCTTAATTTTGACATGACCTAAAAAAAGAGAGTATTCATTATCTCTTTTGACAAGACCAAAAAAAAAAGTTATCCCAGTTCAACAAATTATATCTTTTTACATGATAAAAAGAAAGTTCTATTTTGGCTAGAATTAAAAAAAAAAGAGTTTAAAAAATTAATTAGTCAAGTGTCTAAAAAATTAGTTAGATTAATTAATTAGTTTAAACTATTTAATCTAAACATCTAGTTTTATGATATTATGTTATTCTTTTGTGTCTCGAGATATATAGTACAACATATACCGTTTATAAATAATATAAGTTACACCATTTTAAAATGCTGTAACTTGTAGTGGTGTACACCATTTTACACTTCTTCTATTTTGTAAAGAGGAGTGCTAGGGACAGTCGCTTAAGTGATTGCCCTTGCACAGTCGCTCCATTGGTGGAAATCAATCACAAAAATTAAATGCTTTCCTGTAATAAATGTCCTACTTTTTCATCAATCAATATACCCTTCTAGTGCTAAAGTATTTATATTCGTGCCATCAACAAACAAATAAAACTATTTATAAATATAAAGTATTAAAATATTTTTTTATATTGTCTTGCTTTTAAATATTTTTAATAATCTATATACTTATTATAATCATTGCCTATATAAGAATCTATATACTTATTATAATCATTTCCTATATAATTTTTAAAATTTTGTAATTATGGTTAATTGAATTAAAGAACATAATGTATTTTTAAAGTATTAAAATATTTTTATTAATATTTTTTTATGTTTTCATGTTTTTAAATATTTTTAATAATCTATATACTTATTATAATCATTTCCTATATACTTTTTAAAACTTTGTAATTATGGTTAATTGAATTAAAGAACATAATGTATTTTTAAAGTATTAAAATATTTTTATTAATATTTTTTTATATTTTCCTACTTTTAAATATTTTTAATAATCTATATACTTATTATAATCATTCCCTATATAAATTTTAAAATTTTGTAATTATGGTTAATTGAATTAAAGAAAATATTTTTCTTTTATATACTTATCATATTTTTCTTTTATAAATAGTAATATTTGTTTGTTGATGGCACCAATGTAAATACTTCAGAATTAGAAGGGTATATTGGTTGATGAAAAACTAAGACATTTATTATAGGAAAGCATTTAAGTTTATGATTGATTTTCACCAATCAGTGGAGCGACTATGTAAGGGCAATCACTTAAGCAACTTTCCCTAGCACTCCTCTTTGTAAAATTTCGATTAATTAGTCAAGTGTCTAAAAAATCAATTAGATTAATTGATGAATTTAAACCATTTAATCTGAACATCTAATTTTATGATAGTTGTTCTTTAGTGTCCCGAGATATATAGTATAACATATAACATTTATAAGTTATATAAGTTAGACCATTTTCTTCTATTTTGTCAAATTTCGATTAACTAGTCAAGTGTCTAAAAAATTAATTAGATTAATTGATGAGTTTAAACCATTTAATTTTAATATCTAATTTTATGAAATGTATTTTGATTTTGATTGTGTCATATTTTACCATGACCTTGCTTGCATGTGATTGGTGAACTAGTTATATATTTATTATATATTCTTCTATTTAGTTAAAGTAATATAAGTTATACCACTCTTTTATTTTTTTGTCAATAATACTTCAACATTAATATATATTAGAATGTTAATATTATATCAATGTTGAGAGAAATTGACGATGATCTAAAAATATGCTAATTCAATTAGATGTATAATTAATGTTTGTTTTCGATGTTCTATTATTTGAGTGAGATTAATGTTTTTATTTGATTTCAAGATAGTGAAAATTGTATTATTGATTTAGTTAATAATATAATTAATAATGTTTGTTCGTTATATTCAAAATGAGGGAGGAAATATTATTGTAATTTAATTAATGTTTTAAACTTTTTTAATAAATGGTCCAAACTTTCAATATTATAGATTAAATATTATTGTTTCGTTTTATATAAACAAAAGGTAGTGTTGAACTATTGGCAGGAGTGTTCAACTAACTTTAGAATGGGTGTGCACATCTAGGGTTGACTCAACTTCAATTCCTCACAAACATCATATTCTTTTGATAAAAAAGACCCACCATCATTACAATATCAAACCTGAAGTGTGGCGCCATGTTTGGATAAATTATTTAAGAAAATGATAACATTATTCTTGTTTAAAAAAGATAAAGGAGAGAAAGTAAAAGAAACAATTTTAATCAATTTACTATCATACCCTTTATGTTTATATTATAAGATAGGGCCAAATGTCTTTTAAGTTTTGTTCTCTAAAATGTTAGAATTATTTTCGGTATTATGAAAGATTTACTTATTCTTATCATTTTTCTCAAAATCTTTCCACTTTTGGAAAGATAGCAAAAGAGAGATTTGGAGGGATAAGTTATCCCTCCAAATATCTCCTTATCTTTTTTCTTTCTCTTACTAATGACAAACCAAACACAAAAAACATTATTCTTCCCTTCATTTTCTTTTATTTTCCTTCCAATTCCATCAATCCAAACTAGCCCTAAATAAATTAAATTTGTTTAGAAAAAAAATTAAATATGGTGATTTGTGAACTAAATGAATTGTAAAATTTTAAATTTTTGCTTTTATAAATCCTCTCTGTAATATTTTGTTTTGAATTTTCTCTATCTAATATTATATTTATTTTTTGATAAAGTAATATTGAATGTGTCAAATATGTATAAACTCTAAAAATCTATAAATATATATGTATAGTTTTTGGTCTTGTCAAAAGAGATAATGAGTACTTTTTTTTGGGTCATGCCAAAATTAAGAGATAATTTATTTAATAGAGATAATTTTTTTATTTTTTTTCGTACCATACTTTTTTTTTCAGTCCACCCAAAAGAGAATTTATTCAACAAAGGTAACTTTTTGGGAAAATTACACCTAAGTCCTACTTTTCCCTCCAAAAGACAAATAAGTCCTATAATTTTGCTTATAGGACCAATAAGTTCTACTTTGGAAACTCTTTTATATTTAAGTTCTAAACCACTCAACATTCAATTACCCTTACAAATTACACTAAAATTTTGCAATTTTAATTTCGTAAGCCAAAATTTTTTATTTGGATATTTAAATATGTCTAAATTTTTTCTATTAGCAGTTAGATTTTTTTCATCAATGTATTTTTTATTTTCAAAAACATTAGTTTATTTTTTCAAAAGGATAAAATTTTATTCAAATTATTTCAATAAATAGAAATTATAATATTTTATTAATTTTTAAATAAAATTTTAATTTTTGTATATGAAAAATTATTGTTGTAAAATCTACAAAAGATTTTTGGAATTAAATTATCAAAATAATTGGTCTTTTTTTTTTCAAAAGAATAAAGTATTATTCAAATTATTATAATAAAAATAAATTATAATATTTTATTAATTTTTAAATATAATTTTTAATATTTGTATATGAAAATTTATTGTAGTATAATCTACAAAAAAAAAAAAAATGGAATTGAATTTTAATTATATTAATTTTAAACCAAATTTGGTAAGGGTATAAGTGGAAAGTTAAATGGTTTAGAACTTAAATGAAAAAATGTTTCAAATGTAGGACTTAATGGTCCTATAGAAAAATTTATAGAACTTATTTGTCTTTTGCATGAAAAAGTAGGACGGAGTTGTAATTTTTTCTTTTTTTTTCTGCATACCAGACTTTTTTTCTAGTCCTATCAAAGGAGATAATTTATTCGACAGAGATAACTTTTTTTATGGGTACTTTTTTTTGGTCATGTCAAAACATAATTTATTCAGCAGAGATAACATTCTTTTTGGGTCTTTTTTTTTTGGGTCCTACCCTAATTAGATCTGACCGGGTTGCTGAAGTTGAACATGCTAGTTTGTCAGCTTCTAGGTTCTGTTCTCTTGGGATTTAGGAAATATTGACTTGATTGAATTCCCTGAGCTCTCTCTACGCTAGGTTTTTATAAGCTTTCATGCAGTCATCTTTTGGAAAATAATATCCACTAACCTGTCTTACAACCAACTTAGAATCGTTAAAAACTTGTAGATGTGTTATCTGGACCATCTTTGCTAGCCTCAGTCCTGCCAAAAGGGCCTCGTACTTAGCTTCATTGTTTGATGTTGGAAACTCTAAATGGATTGCTTGTTGTAGAGTAGTTCTGTTAGGAGTCTGGGTTTCTATACCGATGCTCAATCCTATGTGGTTTGATGACCCATCAATATAAAACTTCAATTCAGGTGGAATTGAGACTTCTGGTTCCTCGTTATTTTCTGGTTCATACTCGAGTAGGAAATCTGCCACTACCTGTCCCTTCATTGTAGTCCAAGGCTCATAGATTATGTTATAGGCTCCCAACTCAATTGCTTATTTGACAATTCTTCCTAACTGATCAAGTTTGTAAAGTATTGCTCTGATCAGAAATTTAGTTGGGGCAACAATAGGATGTGCTTCAAAACAATGCGTTAGTGTCCTTTTTTATTGGATTATGGCTACTACTATCTTTTCAACTTTCGAGTATCTCTATTCGGCTTTGGTCATGGTTTTACTTGTGTAGAACATTAAGCGTTGTTTTTTTATTGAGTTCTCTGATCAGAACTACACTTGTGTCCGTTCGGGGTATCGTAAGGTATAAATACAGAGGTTCTCCTACATTAGGTGCTGAAAGCGTTGGTAATTGGACTAAACACTATTTGAGCTTTTCCAGAGCCTCGTTCTGTTCAGTTCCCCATACTCCTCTATCCCTTGTTCTGATAACGTCAAAAAATGGTTTGCATTTGTTAGAAAGCGAAGAGATAAAACTACTTAAAGCAGCAATGCGTTCTACTAGGATGTGGATATCCTTGTGAGTCTTTGGTTCCTTGTTCTGAATGAGAGTTTTCACCTAGACCGAACTTGCTTTTATTTCCATTCAGTTAACTATGTACCCTAAGAATTGCCCTGAGAAAATGACGAAGGAACATTTCGAGGGGTTCAACTTCATGTTATGGTTTCGTAAAGTGTCAAAGACCTCTTGTAGATGCTTTAAGTGATCTTCCTTTCAGAGACTTTTTACCATAATGTCATTTATATATGCCTCCACCGTTTGGCCTATTAGTCTTCTGAAAACTTTGTTGATTAGGCGTTGGTAGGTTTCACAAGCATTCTTTAATATGAACCACATCACTTTATAGCAATAAATCTCTTTCTCGATGATAAAAGATGACTTTTCTTTATCCTTAGGATTCAACGGAATTTGATTGTATCTAGAGTATGCATCGAGGAATGTCAATCATTCATAACCAGTTGTTGCATCAACCATTTGATCAATCTTTGGGAGAGGAAAACTATTTTTGGGAAAAGCTTTATTTAAGTTGGTGAAATCTATGTAGATCTGCCACTTGCCATTATTTTTTTACACTACTACCACATTAGAGAGCCAATCTGGAAATTGCACTTCTCTGATAAAACCAGCCTGGAGAAGTTGATTTACCTTTACTGTTATGATTTGATTCTTTTTTGGAGAGAATCACCTCTGTCTTTGCTTAACAGGTGGATGGTTTGGGTTGACATTGAGCATATGGCATGACACTGAATGATCAATTCCTGGCATATCCGCATGGTCCCATGCGAAGACATCTGCATTTTCTTTTAGTAACTGTATTAACTATGTTCTTTCTTCTTTGCTTAAAAAAGTCTAAAGATTTGTAGGATCTTTTCTAGTGATGATCTCGACTGTTTCAAGTGGCTCTTCAGTTAGCTTGGCTTTTTCTTGCTCTTCTGGAATGCTTTTTGACAGAGATTTCTATAATTGCTATTTGATCTGATCATCTTTCACCATCTTTCCTTTTAGCGCACAAGAGCGTAACACTTTTTAGCAGTGACTTGATCTCCCAGGATATTGAATGTATCTCTTCTGGTTAGTACTATACATCTCATTAGTTGGTGAAGCATTAACGAAATTCCTTGCATACGGTATACCAACCTCTTCCCATTATGATATTATATAAGGAGTTAAAATCAACAACAACAAAAGATTATGTCAGGGTTTTGGCCGCTGTTGTTACCGGGAGTTCTACTACTCTAGTTAGGATTGCTTGTCGTCCGTTGAACCCTATCAGTGGCTTAGCCGTTGGCTTAATACGTTCTACCCCTAGGTCCATTTGCTGGAAAGCCCATAGATTTAGAATGTTTTTGCTACTTTTCGCATCAACCAAGACCCTCTTTACTTTGTAATTGGATACGATGAGACTAATCACCAACGGATCTTTGTGGGGTGCTTGGATCTTGTTCATATCTTCATTTGTGAAGATGATCTTTATTTTAGCTTAATAATTATGCACTGAGTGAACCTCCCTAATCTTTTGCATCTTCTGTGCACTCCTTAGGTGTGATCGTCTTTCTGATTCACTTTCTTGATCTGATGTCGGTCAACCATGAATAACGTTAATGATCCGAATAGGAGTAGGGTTCTGCTGTCTGTTTGACTTCCGTTGAGACTAATTCAATGGTTTAGCTTGCTCTTCATGAGGGATATACTCTGATAGGCTGCCTTTGGTGATCAGAGCCTTCTCTTGTTGCCTTAAAATTCTGCATTTATTAGTAGTGTGGCCAAAGTCACTATGGAGTGCATAGAACTTGTTTTTATCTCTTTGCTCTAATGGTTTCCTGATAGCTGGAGGTAGGCAAAAAATGCCTTTGCTCTTGTTCTCCTGATAAAGCCTGGCTAGGGATACTTTTAATGGAGTGATCTTCCTTTCAACCTTTTACTTTTTTACTGGTTCCTACATAGATGACGACGCAACTCGAGGCAACTTAGCCTTACTGATTTTTTTCTTCGTCTACTGTCCCACAATGATTAAAGTTGACCATTGTTTCCTGGCAAGCCCAGAATTTTAGCTCACCTATATTTCTTGGAGTGCTTTTAACCAAAGATTTATGAAAACCCTCTTCAGGTTTTCAGGTAGTAGTACTATTTTGAAAGCCTCTACTACTGTGGTTTGATTGTATTGGTGTATCATTGACATCTCCAAATTGAAGCAGGTAAAAAAATATATTAAGTTTTTCCCCTTAACCTGTCTCATGGTGAACAATGAGGAGATAGTCCTTCTTCGCACTTAATTTCTAGCGTATTGGGTGACGAAAAGCTTGCAAAGCCTTGTGAAGTTTGAGATCGAGTGAGGCGATTGTAGTTTAAATCACAATAATGCTAGTCCCAACAGGCTAGATGGAAAGATTTTGCACATGAGCGTATCGTTCTCCGCATCTAGAGTCATCTTCTGTTGGTACTGATAAATGTGCTCTACAGGATATGTTCTCCCATTGAAGGTAACGAACGTAGGCATGGTAAACCTTCTCAATCTTTCAGTTCTGATTATATTTTCTGTGAAAGAAGACTCGATCAACTTCCTGGTTGCGAACGCTCGGTCGGTTGGATAATAGAATCTATTACCCTTTAATTCATCGATCTCACGCTGCATTTAGGCTCTCCACTCTAGATAGAACTATGTGGGATTGATCTAATCATCATTAACCCAGTCTAGCTATGGATCACTCTGTGTACGAGTTGGTTGTGATGAGACGCACTGAATGAGTGGTTACTCGAACCAACTCTTTTGTTCTATTATTGGCATAGAGTCTCGTTCTACTGGATCAATTGCTGAACGTTCAGTTGTACGGGCGACACCTAGATGTTCAGCTGTATCAGTGGAGCCTCCTTTTGATTCCTAAGGGGTTTCCCCAAATCCGTTGACGTTATAAGTGTTTTTTCGTGTATCCACCATGATTATGGATTGTTCAAGCTTTTAAGGAAAAATGATATAACGTTTTCCACAGATGGTGCCAAAATGTTAGTACAAAAAATTGCTTACCTAATTTCACCAAATCAATTTGTTGTACACAACCAAAAAATTAAAGAGTATTCTATATCTTTTTATAAAGAAGAGAGGACCCTCTTCTTATTAATCTTTTCCTCTATTTATACAAGTTTAAAACTTGAATCCTTCTAGGACTAAAGTTTCTCTATTTACAGCTTTCTTTTCCGTCAAGTGTATGGATTTTTAATGAAACTTGGATTCGTAACTAGGTTGGGCCACTTGGTCTTCCATCGTAGGCCCAACCCATTCTTTTCCTTTTAAACTGTTCCTTGAGGCATGGTTTACTTATCTTCTGAACTTGGGCTTAATCTTTCTTGGGTCAGCCTATTCGTGTTTCACCAGGCCCATATGACCCATTGCGAATGGCTAGGGGATTTTTTCCCTTACATTCCCCTATCCAATCTCTGCCCAAAACCATTTAGCAAATAACCCCTAGCACCTCGTCCTCGCCCCCGTTTAAGTTGTCCCGCCCCACCTCACCTCACCTCGCCCTATTTAAATTCTCATTCAAATTCTTTTTCCTAATTTTTCACTCAAATTTTAAAAATTCATATTCAAGAATAAAAATCAAGTAAAAAGTCTGCTAAAAATTTACACAATTGTACAAAATTAGCCAAAAAAAAATTAACATTCTTCTAACAACAAGGGTAGTTTTGTAAATAACATAAGATATAAAGGTGAAATATTATTTTCGCATTATGAATGGATGGGCTGACCTTCCCCTATCCATATCCCCATCCTCGCTCCGCACCCACGCTCTTTTGTATAAAAACTCCTCCCCACCCAAAACCATTAAAGAGGCCTCCAAAATCATTTTAAACAGGACAAGGCAAGGCGGGTACCTGACGAGACGGGCTATTTTGCAATCCCTAGCAATGCTAGGGCGTGTGGTCGACACTTTGGGAGTACCTATTAATGGAAGAAGGACTTTAAGTGATCAACAGCAAATATGTGTTGAAGTGAAAGCCATTGGAATTATGCACAAGCCTATTCAAACAAGGTTAAAAGCAGTAGATTGCCTGGCTTCCACAGGTCCATGGTCAATAAGAACTTATAATCTAGAAAAACAATGTGAGTGGGATTTAAGTTGAAAGTTACTCATATATAAGGTCACCAGATAAGATATAGGCTCTGTTTGGATTGGCTTTTGAAAAGCAGCTTTCAGCATATCAAGCTTAAAATTCGTTTTGGAGAGTGTTTGGATTAGTAAGGCTGAAGAGCTTTGGAGTCCAAAAAGAGCGTTCAAAGGATGTTAGGGGGTACTAGCTTCCTCATTTTGCTTCTACTTCTCTTTTCTTCTATGTATAAGCCAAAGAAAAAGCCCTACCAAAATAGGGCCATAATCAATTTATTAAAGGAATGAGCTAATTGCTTAATTTAAATTTAAAGGACTAATAAAATAAGAACCACCATAATTCTTTTTTCATTCAATTTCATTTTTTATAGTGTTCTGTTATATATACTGATGGGCAAGAGAAAAATTGTAAAAAAGAATGCAGGATAAAGCTCAGCGGTTCATTGTATTATCAAAGAAACGCAAATATCTCTAAAATAAGACAGCAGAACTACGTGTCCATTGTAATGATCAGATAATAATTATTAGGATAATGATAGGAACGCCGAAGCTTTATACTTGAAATCATCACCGAACTTGACGTGGCCATGCCATGTCAGATTCTTTTAACGTGAGAGAATAAAACATTCTCTCTCCATCACGTGATAAAATGAAAAAAAAGGTCTTGAGGATCGTGGAAAGAAGATTCTTGAAGATCGTGGGAAGAAGGTGTGAAGATGCTGGATATATATAGATATGAAAGTTCTTACTACAACATCAATCTTGTTCCAATCTTTGTGATTTGTGATGGTAATAAAACAGAGATACTGAGTGAATCAATGTACAAAAAATATGCAAAATTTGTATTAGATCCAGAAAATTACCAGCACAACAAGATGAAATCATTCAATCTCAAGCTCGAATGATTATCGACCAAACAGATCTATCACAATGTTGGCACTTAGCATCAACGCAATATATATATAACGAATGAACATGTGTACAACGAATATATGTATAACGAATGAACATGAGGAAAAAAATTGACGAATGAAAATTGATGAATTTATGAAAATTGAATATGAAGACATTCAACATCAATCTTGTTGCCATCTAGAAATATACACATGTTGCGAAACTCCCTGGTGGGAGCGAGGCATACGCCTCTATATGGAAACTACCAAACCACACATGACGGTAGTAGAATTTTTTTTTCTCTCGCTCTGGCAAGAAAAATTAGTCATATTTTTCATATTTTGTTTTGGGAGGAAAAATTAGTTTTCACTTTGGCATTGTGAAACTCCCTGGAGGCGGCGTGCTATGCCCCCCACCTCCTCTGTCGTATGAAAGATACTCAACCACAGGCGGCTGTGTTGATCTTCAAGCAAATTTTATTTTATTTTTTTTATTTTTAGGAGAGACGTTTGGAATTTTAAAAATGACGCGTTTAAGCCACGTCATGTTCGGTAGCTCTTTCGGGGATTACCTTCGGTTCCCCTATCACTACTCTAATTATTATGTATTCGCCCAACACTTAAAGTGATGCCATTGTTGATGCGTTCCTCACCGGTTCCTCACCTACCATAGAACACGTACACCACAAAATAATCCATATGTTCATAATATCTTGAAATGAAAGACCTAAAGCAAGGGCTTGTAAGAGAGAAAGAGAAGTAGGTAGGAGAATAAATGAGTGGTTTTGGTGGCAAAATGAAGACTTTGAAGGCTCAACTCATTGGAGGAGCTTGAATCTTACATTGAGGCATTGGAGAAACTAAAAGAAAATTTAACTAATCAATTGAACAGTGTGATCTCTTTGAAGTGTGCGTGTTCTAGTTCCACTCCTACTAATATTATCATCAATCCATTTGATGATGGATGTGAAAACAATGAAACAATCATGGATTATGAAATTGCTTTAAAATTCTCTCATTTATGACTAATTTGGAATGTGGAATTGATTATTTTGATCATGCTTTAAAGAAACTGAGGGTAGAACCATCGGAGAAGGAAGGTGATAGTAATGATTTGAATGTCACATAACTTCTAATATTGATTGAATCTAGATTCAACATTGATTAATTATGTGATGAAATTTTTTGTTTTCTATATCTAATAACATATTAAATTATTATTATTTTGACATGTCTCTGCCATATCCATGTCCTATTATTTTTATTTTTATTTTTGTCATATCGGTGTGTCCTATTTTTATTTTTAATATTTTTTGTGATTTACCATATCGCCGTGTTGGTAACGTGTTGTACCTATGTTTATATTAATGCTTCCTAACTCATTATGTTACAACTTATGAGTAGGGTAGTGCGGAAGTGGTTGCAAAAATTTGATTAAGAATGTAGAGGGGGTGAATAGGTTTACTTTCTCGTTCGCTTAATTTTTCAGATTAATTTAATTTTAAGTCGAATTAAAAATTAACCAAATACATAAAGCAAGTAAATAAAATAAAGTGCAAGTAAAGTAACGATGACACCAGATATATGTGGAAAAGCCCAAGTGGGGAAAAAACCACAGGGAAACAATGCCTCAGGAAACTAATCTATTATGTTAAAGCTGTAGAGACCGGGACCAATTTTGTTCGATTTTTATTTTATTCATCATTTTTATCATAAAAGCATTTTAAATGATGTTTAGTATATTTTAAGTGTGAAAAATATGTTTCAGAACTTTTCAGTCAGCATTTATAATTCTTTTTTTCCTTGGAAGTTTAGAGAGCGTTTAGCAAAGTTTGAGAATTTTGGGTCGACGGGGCCTAGGAAGCGGGTCGGGTGGGCCCAGAATTCTAGAAAATTTATGAAAAATATTTAGTTTTGATTTTAGATCAAATGAAATTCTTAAATAGTTAAGGAAGAAATTTTGGAACTGTAACCGCTTTCGGAATCGAAAATGAATTAAGTGACTCGGGGGCATTTCGGTCATTTTGCAACGTAGATACTTTAAATATCTGTATTGCAGAGATATATTTCATATCTCTCTTGACCAAAACACACACCCAGGTCTATCTCTTCTCTCCCACTCCATTTATTTTCCTTTTCTCTTCATTTCAGAGGTCGTAGGCTTGGATTCAGGAGTTCTGAGTTAAGGACAACTTGTAGCACGAGTCAAGGTATTCAGTTTGAACTGAACAAAATTTAATTTCAGTAAGGTAGAACTTGGAGGCATCCTCGAGATTTGCTAGATAAGCTTTCAAATTTGAGGTAGGAGTATTTCTTATCTCTTATTCATCAATTCTAGGGTTTTGGTGAGTTTGGAGAGATATTAGTTGAGTTAGCATGTATGAGGGAATTGGTGGATGAAATACTCCCTACAAATTTCACGCATGAGTTGGCCAGTCTCACAGATAAAACATAAGGGATATCTACAATTGATAGCGAACAAGTATAGAATACAATGACAAAAGAAAAAAAAGAATTTTAAATGCTGACTGAAAAGTCTAACTAAAATAAATAATACTATTAAATATATAAAATACGAGTCTGAACTATACAACTTGGAAGTCTCATAACTTAAGGACCATTTAACCAAAGATTATAAAAGTAAATACTTTATGAAAAGATCTAAGTCCCTACACTGCAGGTAAGGAATAGATGACTGCCGTGCTCTATGAACTTCATGCTCTAACCTCGAGATGAAAACTGCATGGGACTTGAAATATCAACAAAGTGGGTTAAACCCACAAGCAAGTTTCCTCTACTACCACCAAATCAGAGAACCGGTAAATATATCTTTATATGAGGACAGCAAAAACATATAGATATAATTATACCGTTTAGTCATTTAATCTCCTGTCTCAGAAATATTGAGAACTATGTTCTAAACCAACCCATCTCTTATCACAATAAAGGTAGAACAATTTTTAAGTTCAAACCATAGGTAATCCTCACAAACCTAACACACTAAGTTTTATCTGATTAGATACTAGGCAATCCTACCATGCCTTCCTCCATATTTTACAAATACCTACTAGGTATTAGGCAAACCTATCTTGCCTACACCAATCATCCTTCTACAAAACTCCAAAATTATATTTATATCCAATTAAGTATAACCCACCAGCTCATAAACACTAACCCATTTGTTATCTCAATGCAAGTGCAGACTAGTCTTAAGTTTACAAAAGAGGCAATCCTAACATGCTTGAATATATAACGAGAAATTTTTCTATTAGATATTAGGCAATCTTGACATGCTCTAAATAAAATATAAAGATACCTTATTAGGTATTAGGTAATCTTGACATGCCTTGACAATCTTGATATTTCAGATATAATGTATAGATACCTTATTAGGTATTAGACAATCCTGACATGCTAAATGTAATGTATAGATACCTTACTAGGTATTAGACAATCCTAACATGCCTTGGCAATCTTGACATGCCAAATATAATGTAAAGATACCTTATTAAGTATTAGACAATCCTGACATACTAAATATAATGTATAGATACCTTATTAGGTATTAGGCAATCCTGACATGTAAAATATAATGTATAGATACCTTATTAGGTATTAGGCAATCCTAATATGTCTTGACAATCCTGACATGCCAAAGATAATATATAGATACCTTATTAGGTATTAGGCAATCTTGACATGCCAAACATAATGTATAGATACCTTATTAGGTATTAGGCAATCATGATATGTCTTGGCATAATGTATAGATAAACTAATAAATATAAAATATTTAGCCCACCTATATATAAAAATATATAGACCAGCCCAGCAGTCTAGCCCAACTTGATAATAATTAAAAATAAAGAGGAAATGCAGCCTAAACCCACATATTTTTATTTAAAAAATAAAAACTACATTTAAAACAAATAATTCACACATAATTAAAATAAATCAACACTTAGCAACAATCCAAACATTCACGTTTAAACAAATAAAAGCAAGCATTGACAAAATTAACTAAAACATTTAAAAAAATTAAAAACCCAATTAAATAAATAAAAACCCCATTTTAAATATCCTCAAATTACGGGGTATTACAGTGGGGCTATGGCATTGTGTATTTTCCTCTTTTCTTATGATTTCTACATGCTAGTGTGGTGCTTATTATGATACATATGATGTATTGAATGTATACATGTGATATGTGTGAAATGAGAGTATGTTTAGTTATGTTGTGAAATGTATGCATATATCAGATGTATGCCTAGCTTTGAACATATATGTGGCTATATGGAGAATGTGTAGTGGAAATACTTGCTAGACTTAATTGTAGCAAGAATGTGCATTGAAAAAATATGAAAATTATATGCTATGTGATATGTGGTTGATATGCATATATGAGTAATTGCCATAGAATTGTTTAAGTGAGCCGTATATGGGGTTCAGAGTTGCCCAACCATGTCATAGAAATGGTAAAATTATCCACTAGGGTATGACCATCAGAGTTGCCCCATCATACTAAGGCTAAAGCACTAGAATTCGGAGTTGTTCATAACCTTGTGAGCGTCGGAGTTGTCCACTCACATTTGGCAAAACCAATATATTACTAGAGTTGTCCAAATCATACGGGTGTCATTGGAGATGTCCATGGTCACATGATCATCGGAGATGACCAATCATGTCTATGTATCGGATTATGACCGAAGGAGATGTATATATCTTGTTGCTTATGTGTTTAAACTTTTAAGTATGATATATGGACTAAATGCCTTTTTCTTAAATTGAATTTGTGTTGAGATGACATGAAAAATTAATATATGTCATGTAGTATATTGATATCATGGTTGCATATCATGTAGGTCGGTGTCGGGTCAATGCTTAGGTGGGTTGGGACATTCCTACTAAGCTCGTTGATTTTCGATCTCACCCTTTCCCCCCAAACCTTTTTTCAAATAAGGCACCAATGACGGATGAAACTTGAATGATCAAATGGTGCTCATAGTAGCATTTTGATGTTCATTTTGGATGTTGTGTATATGGCTATCCATGTCGTCTTGTGGGATGTCAACTCTATTGTAGTTGTAATTGAACTATGGATATGTAACTTGTTCTTCCATTTGGACCCTTTTATGTATGAACAATGAGGATGAATCTTGGATTTTGGAATGTTTAATGATATATACATGTTTTGGGAAAAATATATAATGTTTTAGTATTTCAATTATGTTGAAATGTGGTATGGATGATTCTAAGGGCTTAGAATGTGTTTGGATGTGAATAAAGAATGATTGTGATCACTTAAGAAAAATGCTAGGATTGTAGGTCAAGTGTTTATGATGAATCGTAATCTGGCGATGCATTGAAGTGGCAAAGACGATGTATTGTAATTGTGTGGAGAATTGGGGTGAAAATAGAGCTTTTCGCAGGATGTTATGCAACATCTGTGATGCATCATAACCAACATTACGATGTATTGTAATGCATGGTTGGGTTGGACATTTGAGATGTGTTTGGATAAGTATGGGAGGTTAAGTGTGGGGTGCATTGGGAATAGTTGATGTTAAATTGTACATATATAAGTGCATGTATGTGGTTAAGTTTCCGCGGTAATTTAAAGGTTAAGATGGTTTATTATGGTTTAATAAATGGGTTCACCTTCAAAATTTTGGCCTGAGGATGGAGTCTTTGGTGACTCAAAAATTAGAGCGTGACAAAAGTAAAGTACACAGACTCTGTCTCAGACTCATATCCTTCTTCACCCTATTAATAATTTGATGTTGAACACCTCTGGCTTATAATTGCAACTTCAAGTCCAATAGGTGCAGACTTCCGGCTAACATCACGATCTTTGTAGAATGGTAGCTGGAAGAACACAAATACTTAGGGAGTATTTCATTCCCTTCGTAGTGCAATCTGGTTCACATTTCTTCACAAGCAAGCATTAGAAGAACCACAAATCCAATGTTCTGATCAACAAAGAATTTTGATGCAGTTTCTAAACAACTAATCAGTAGAAGAACACCATCCTAAATATCATTCGTGAATTATAGATGTGTGCTCTCAAAAGATAGAACAATATTTTGCCCTAAAAACTTGGAAAAGCTTTATCTCTTTAAAATAATATTTTTCTTAAAGCATAAATATAAAGAAAACATAGATAAGTATATATAGGCATAAGAATCCTAAATCTGCTTGAAAAATAAGTTAAAAACCAATATAAGACTTTCCTAGAAGTTTCAATATTGTAACTGTTGGGACTTCCGAAACCTATAAAAGTGTAACCGGTGTGACTCATGGGTTATCTAACTTCATATATTAAAAACTTAAAATATCATTTGATAATATTTTTATAAAACATTAAAAATCTATACATTTTTAAAGTAGTATATAGTTAGACATATATATATAAATATATATTTTTATGAAAAATGATGGTCTTAAAAGTAGTATATAGTTATATATATATAAATATATATTTTATGAAAAATAATAGTTAGACCTAAAGTTTTACATTTATTGAATGCATGTACATGTGTGGGGTGCATATAGTGGGTCCATCACATGGATTCTATAGAAGTAAAAGTTTGGGCATATACATGATCTATTTTATTTTAGTTTATCTTATTTTTAATTTCTCTTCTTTATTTACTTCAAAGGTTATTGTGAATCACTGTCCAAGAATTATTTTTCACTCCATACAACGGTTCCTAAAATGTTCACCGCACATCATTGGAATTTACTAGTATATTTTAGATGTACCTTCACTATGATCTTGCTTTTTTCCTTACTAGGAGGTTGCTTACTGCTAAAGACACATCATATAGTATATTAATTACCACATTGAAAAAAAAAAGCAGAGAATATAAGCACTCCAGAAGAAAAGCATAAGATTGTTATGCTTTAAACTTCCAGCTAGCTAGCAAAAAGCATCACCTATCATGTTAACTTCAATCAAAAACTTCCACCATAATTTTCTCATACATTCTAACTCAAACTCTGATTGCCAAACCATATATATATATATACCTTTCGAAAACCCCAGCTCCACCTATCCCCAGAAAAACATGTGTGAATCCCAAAGGCTCACTCTATGTCTTCTCCAAGCAGCTGTGACCATCTTTGGCGTCCTTGTCTTCTCCAAGCTGTGACCTTCTCTGCCCTCCTTGCCTTCCTTCTATGGCTAAGCTTGAATCCCAGTTCCCCACACTACGCCACGGTGGGGTTCTCGGTTCCGGTCTCCAACAATGGCAGTAACACTTCTAGGGTTGGCCAAGCCAATGATCAGAATCGATCCTTCACATTCGACCTCGAGATTAAAAATCCCAATAGACTCTTCAGCGTCTACCATGATGACATCTTGTTAACATTTGATTATAATCAAGATACTTTGGGGGAGAGAACATTGCCTTCTTTTCGTCAGAAAAATGGTAGCTCTCAATTTACGGAGATAGTGAATGGCAATGCAAGTGCATGGAAAGCACTTCTCAATGCAATAGCAAATAATAAAACTGCAGAAGTGAAGATGAATTTGGTAACCAGCTTTAGGTTTAGAATTTGGGGTCGTATGAGTAAGCGCCACAAGAGGAACTTGCAGGGTGGTGTACCCATTGGATCAGATGGAAAGATTTCTAGCAAGAAGAAGAAGATTAAGCTAAAACGTGTTCCCAAGAAACAGAGTTTGAAGGTTACTTGATTGTATATTAGGAACAGCTATGATATTTGTTTTCTACTGCTCAAATCTATACATAATTATTTTTCAATATTTATGAAATTCTTGTGGGCTGAGAGTATGATGAATTGCAGGTAAATTATTCTGAGGTTTGATTAAAATTTTGAAATATAACTCTGATAAAGCCATTACCTATGTTAATAGCCTGGTAGCATTAATGATTTTACCATTGTACCCCAATCTTTAATACAACAATTGAACCAGTATTGCTGTGTAAGTGACCCAAAAATGAAATAACCAATTTACCCCTAAAAGTTCTCTCTATTCCATCTCTTTTCTCCCTCCTTGTTTTTCTCTCCATCTTCCTTCTTAAATTCTTATTACACTGACAATAACATTACATTTATATTGATATAGAATATAATACAGAAATATAGTTTCTATCAAAATTGAGCCGCGGTTCTCACCGACCAAGGTTTTATTTGTGTACATGGTCAAATCTGGCAAATTTTAACCAAATCCTTCTTATCAACTAGGACAGAAATATAACATTGGGTTGAACTCTTCTTTTGTGTCAGGTAATAATTGTGAATAGTCACTCCCACCCTCCCTGTCTCTAGTGGATATGTTCTCGGGAGTACCCTCAAACCCCTTCATCATATCCACAACCATCTGTCACAGCCCTCATCTCCATCACCGCTGCCTCCATAATCTCCATCATTGCCACCATGATAGCCACAATTACAAGTTACCACTACCACCAAATCGTGTAAAGAGAGAAATCGACAGTGAACTCGAGCTCATCTTAAATGGCCAATTTGAGAGATATGAAAGAAAAGGGAATAGATAGATCAACCATGAATTCAAAGGAAGCCATCGAATGAAGGTCATCTTAACCAACCCACACCCACCATCAAACATACCCAACAAAGAATCTAACAGAAAATCTAGTTTATGGGGTCCTAACTTCTGGCTGCAGCACAACAATCAATTTCATCGGTAAAGAAATCAAGAATAAGAAAAAAAAAAAAAATTCAAGAAAATCTAGTTAATAGCGGAGTTGGATGAACGTTTTGAGGGCGATGGCCATTTTTTTTATCTAGTTTGAGGAGTGTGAGGTTTTGAATTTGTAGATTCTTTGATGGAGTACTTTTGAAGGGGTAAATTACTCTGGCTTCCTGAGACTACTCTCACACTAAAAATTTTAAAATTTGATGGTGAACCTCCTAAGGTTTAGTTTACTTTGCTCAAGTAACCCTCCTGCTAACCATCATGCCCGTTAAGTCAAAAAAAAAAAAAAAGTTGTACAAACCACCCTTATATGAAGCCAAATTACTAAAATAATCAAACCCTAAAATAGAGTTGATTTTTCACTCTCGTCACTCCCTCCCCTCTAAATTAGACAAGCGGAAGAATTGGATTTCTCTCTGTTGGCACCAAAATGTGGAGCCATTTGGTAGCCAACGTAGGGGTCGTTTGGCAAATGTGAACGCTGACTAGAAGTCACTCCCAAAGAGTACTCTAGGGCTTGAGGATTTTTAGCTAGTTGCCATAACGTAGCTGGCGTATATATATATATAGTTATGTGTATATATATATATGTATATATATATATATATATATATCTATATAGCTATCTATTACAGGTTTGAGGCCAGGAGTCCAGTATAATTTGTACTCCAGTTAGTTTGAAATAGAGAAGAGGATTGAAGTGGAATGCACACAAAAGGGCTGAGAAGAGTTAAGCTTAAACAGGACCTGAAGGTTGAGTGCATAACAATAGGCTGATACAAAAAAGGCTGGCTGAGTGTATAAGATAAGTATGACTTGGACTCTTTGGGAGTTTAGGGGATAGATTCATCCACACTTTGGACTCTTATAATCAAGTTACTACTATGAAGTTTGCTATACATAATATATGTATAACATAGTTTGTGTCTATGCATGGGTTAGTTTGTATTGAACAAAGACTCCTATGAATTTGGACTACATTGGAAGACTTTGGTAAATCATGGACTCTGTACAAATGAAGGCTGCATTGAGGATGAAGTTGACTGAGACTTGGACTCAGAATGAGCTACATGGTTGAAGATTTGATGACATAGCGCATCAGGATATAGTTGGTTTATTTTTTTTATGTAATTGTTTTATTTCGGTATTATCTTGTAATTTAGGATTAGATATAGTGATGTAGCTTTTCTATAAATAAATGAAAGGAAATCTATATTAGGGGTTTCTACAATCACAACAAAATAATTGCATCTCTCACAATATTCTCCCAGAATATTGCTCTGATTCTTACTAAATCTACATCTCCCTCATAATTTCTTGCTCTCAGTCTCCTCTAATCAGTTGGTCTATTTACATCTCCCTCCTTCCACCTCATTCCTTGCTACAATTCAGTCTCACAATTTTTTGCGCACAATCAAAAATCGTCTTAATTGAGGAAAAAAATAACTCAATAGGGAGTTTCGTATTATCTTTTCTTAGTCAATCGTTTGATCCAACACAACCTTCAAAGGAGGTACTTGTGTTTGACCAACTGTTTACATCGAGCTGATATCACAGCTCTAGCACGCCCGCAAATGCTGACAATTCAATTGGCTTGCTTGACTGATTAATTGATACCAAACATATTTTGGCATGCCTGGTGGGACTGGGAAGGTGCTAAAGAATTAAGAATATGCTGCCTAAGCTAAGGTTTGTGAAGAACACAACCCTCGGTGATAATACTAAAGAGGAAGAAATCTCTCAGCCTTTAGGAGGCCCCGCAGCCGATCCATAAGATATGGCAGTCTTAATGGATGCCATACATGCAATGCGCGTCCAACTTGGCGAGGTTAATACCAACATGGGTCAACTGGACGAAAAGATCACCCAGACTGGTGTTCGCACGAATGATCGGATAGACGAAATGATAAGATAATCGACCGTCCAAAACAAACCGATCATTCATAGCTCTGTCACCTAAGATTCAACTTCTCATCCAAATGTTCAGCACGCTGACTAGAAATTGAAAAGTCCAATATTGCCTTCACCTCAACCTTCTGTACAAAGTATTATGCCATCTAGCAGTTTTTAGCCTGGTGAAACGGAAAATCAATTTCGACCAAGACCGCGAACAGACAGCTGCCTGAGCAACATTAGGTACATCTTCAAAATAACTCCATAGGTCTAGTCAACCTTGGAGATAACCCCAACAGGGGAAGAAGGCAAGACCCCCCGATTGCACCTACACTCGGGGGGTAGATAGAAAACAATCGGCCACTAAGGTGGAAAAAACATGAGCAACCAATAAATCCAAATATTCTTGACAATCGATTTGATGATATCTATCGAGCTTTAGGACTAAGAAAGATCAATAAACCAACCTTTAGAAAGCCACATCCTGAAGAATATGATTTAGCTGAATATCCTATTGGATATAAAATCCCTAAGTGGGGAGGGAAATCAATCGACATTGGAACACACCAGCCCCTTCATAATCCAATGTGGAGAGGCTGGTACTAACCACATGTGGAAATTAAGGTTATTCCCCAGTTTTTTAACTGGCATAGCTTTTACTTGGTGTTCCAACTTGAGGCCAAATTCCGTAGTGAATTGGCAGCAAATGGAAGAACTTTGTCATACTCAGTTTTATCGACTTGAGCCGAGGCTACATTGGCTAATCTATCTAGGCTAAGTCAATTGCCTAGAGACACGGTCAAAACTTTCATAGCAAGGTTTAGGAGGGCCTGACTAAAGTGTCAAGTGATCCTTCCAAAAATGGAATATGCAAAGTTAGCCCTAAATGGTTTAGATATTGAACAAAGGAAGAGATTTGAGGGTGTAGAATTCTATGATATATTTGAGCTAGCCGATATGGCTACTCAATATGAATTGATCCTCAATGAAGAAAAAGAAAGGAAAATTTCATCGAAGGGAACTTATTATAAGGATCCTAATTATGAGGTTTTCTCGGTAGAAATTAGTGAAGATCTCGAGGCAAATTTTGCCGAGGTTCACATTAAGAATACATACATATGTGAAAGTCTAGTAAGAGTCAAATCAGCTAGTAGTGGCTCTCATTTTACTTTATCATTGACCAATCCTGTTAAAAGGGGACTGGACGATGCAGGCAAATTTTACTCATTTGATTTATCCATAACTGATAAGATCTTTGATCATCTATTGGCTGATAAATAGATCACGTTGCCTAAAGGGTAGAAGATCCCATCAGCCCTTAAGATGAAGATAAAAGAATATTATAAATGCCATAACTCTTGGACACATAATACTAATGATTGTACGATGCTTCGTAATATTGTACAGAAAGCGATCGATGAAGATACTAATTTGAAATTTCCAGATAAACAGATGGAAGTTATAGGGGTCGGCAGCAACCCTTTTTGCAACAATTATTTCTAGTAACGTAATGAGCTTGGTGCCAAAGGTTGGTGATTGGTAAATGGAGGTTGATTATGGAACATTACTAGACTCTTCAAATAAAAGATTATTGAAGAATTGGAGCAAAAGTTACGAGACACTCAACTAGCTCTAATTGAAAAGGGATGTTGCTAAAATTGCAAGACTCATGGGAAACATGGTGACCAAGGAAGGGGACTTGGGGAGCAAGGCATACGAAGAAGTGTTCATGAGAGGATCATTTTTTCTCAAGATCGGCCAACCCCGATAGCTGCAAATCAATCGGTCTTCCAAATAATCAAACCAGAGAAATGGGTCATTATACGTAGAGACAATGATATGTTTGACAAGATACTTCCTGCTCATCATGATCTACCAAGGTTTAAGAGAGGAATACTAAATCTGCCAAAGATATTGGTAAGAAAGGAAGACGTCCCTCATGTGCCAAGAATGATAAAATCACCTATGGTTACCCCTAATCGACGGACAAAAATAACTCATCCCAAATTTCCTAGAAATATCATGCTAAAAGGTGTATGCTCCTACTCGTGCTCAGAAGTGAAGAATGCAAAGAAAGAGAGTCAAACTAAGACGGAGACACACAGACGGCCAAGTAATGTTGGCTGATGACTGTGGTCAGGAACCTTCATTAGATGACGCAATGGATATATCTGTGGCCTTCGTTGACGAAGAATCTTCCCAAAAGAGAGACTAGTCTAATCAAGATCTAAAACATATAGCAAAATATAGAATCAAGTTCAGAAACTTCCTAGAGAAAGTTGTGTGAAACATGGCATTTGTTTTGCCAGTCATTTTTTAAGCAAAACCTGACCAATTATGTGTGTTGACTGATCCCACAGAGCTTGAGAATGACAACATGATTCAGGAAGTTACACGAGAAATGACATTAATCAATAAGCCGCTAGTTTCCAAGGATGGTTCCTAATCAAGCGATAGGGTGGTATTTGAAAAGCCACCAGTGGCCATGACTCAGCAACTGAGGCCTTTGTAGATTAAAGTCTGGGTAGAAGGCTAGCTAGTCAACCGAGTTCTGGTCAATAATGGATCAGTGGTGAATGTGATTCCATCAACCACAATGAAGACTTTGGGAAAAAAACATAAAAAATATAATTCCTACGGATGTCGTGATTAGCGGATTCAATGGTGGATCCACCAACACTAAAGGAATACTCCCTTTAGAAGTCATTGTTGGTGGTTGATCTTCATTTATCGCCTTCTTTATCATTGAATCAACAACAGCCTATAACTTGCTTTTGGGCTGTGATTGGAATCACCCCAATATGTGTATCCTGTTGTCATTACATCAGATATTGATCCTGTGAGATAGAGATGAAATAAAAATAATAAAGGCTGATAACAAGCCTTTTGTGACAAAAGTATGCGCAGCAAAAGTCGCCCTTTACGACAAAGCTTTTGTTCCAATCAAGTTTGTTGGCACGGACAAGATGGGTCGACCAACATTAGTTGGAATGAGAAAGGGCTTAGTGGCTTTAGAAGTACAAGAATTGCTCTATGAAGTGCATCAACCGATGTTAGAGCTCAATCGGCCTCGTTCTCTCAGAAAAGATAGTTAATGATAACAAACGAACCCAATAGAGAGGAGAAAAGAAGGCAAGCCTTCAGGGTTGCCTGCGTTCTATTGAAAGCATACTTAGTTGAGAAGATAATCGCCAAAGTAGAATAATTTTATCATGAACTGTCAGCCAATATGGCTGAAGTGATCAAGGTTGATAATGAAAAGCTAGACGCCATATAACTGGCAGATTTGGAATCAGCTCCAACAAAACAAGATGATCTCAAAGCAAAAGTACAAGACGCTTTGCTAAAGTTAAATCTGGGAATGATTAATGATCCTCGGTCTAAGTATATTCGTCCTCTTTTGGAGCCTAAATTCTAGGTTGAGATGATTGAGCTGTTGAAAGAATTCAAAGATTATTTTGCTTGGAATTATAAAGAAATGTCAGGCTTGTTAAGAGAGTTAGTGGAACATAAGCTGCCAATCCGTGAACAGTACAGACCATACAAACAACTGCCTAGAACAATGTCTCAAGAATTGGTGTCAAAGGTCAAAGAAGAATTAGAAAGACTTCTGAAAGTAGGTTTTATCCAAACAGCTAGGTATGTGGAATGGATATATAATGTGGTACCTATCATTAAGAAAAATGGAAAGGTAAGAGTGTGTATTGACTTCAGAAATCTAAATTTGGCCACCCCAAAAAATGAGTATCCCATGCTCGTAGCCAATCAGTTAATAGATTCGGCTGCCAAGAATGAGATCATATCTTTTATGGATGGTCATTCAGGATATAACCAGATATATATAGCTGAAGGAGACATTGTGAAAATGGCCTTCAGATGTCCTGGGTCAATTGGAACATTTGAGTGGGTGGTCATGCCTTTTGGATTAAAGAATGTTAGGGCCACTTACCAAGGGTGATGAACGCCATATTCGATGATATGATTGGCCAGTTCATGGAGGTTTATATAGATGACATGGTGGTAAAATTATCAACCAAGAGGCAGCACTTGACACATATTAGGGCCACCTTTGAGAGGATTCAAGCTCATAAGTTGAAGATGAATCCTATTAAATGTGCTTTCGTAGAATCAGTTGGAATTTCTTTGGTTTTCTAGTACATTAGCGAGGCATTGAGTTAGATCAAAACAAGACTAAGGCAATCATGAATGCTAGGGCTCCTAGTAATAAAAAATAGATACAATGATTCATTAGCCAGATAAAATTTTTAAGACGCTTCATCTCGAACTGTGCAGGGAAGATCCACACATTTTCCCCTCTGTTGAAATTAAAATCCGAAGAAGAGTTTGTGTGGGATGACAAACATCAACATGCATTCGAGAGAATAAAGGAATATTTGGCTAATCCACCTGTTGTGATGCCTCCAAAGAAGAAGTGGCTGATGAAGCTTTATCTGTCAGCAACCGAGGAGTCAATTGGGAGCATGTTAGCCCAGGATAATAAGTTAGGGAATGAGCAAGCCATCTATTATCTGAGTAGGGTTCTTTCATGAGTCGAGTATAGATACACATCGATTGAGAAGCTCTGTCTAGCTTTGTACTTTTCTGCTATGAAATTGATGGTGTATATACTGCCGACATTGGTTTATATGATTTGCCAAACTAATCTCATCATATACATGCTATTAAGACCTTTAATCATATGCTGAATAGGCAAGTGGTTGTTGGCTATGATGGAATTCAACTTTGTCTACATCCTAGAAAAAATAGTCAAGGGTAGGGCATTGGCTGAGTTCCTAGCTGATCATCCGTTGATCGATATCGATCCATATATCTCAGACGAGCTAGAATCGACAGCCTTATTTATAACTCCTTGGACATTGATGTTTGACAGCTCCAGTACTAACGATGGTGCTGGAGTAGGGATAATGATCATCTCTCCAATTGGGAGGAAGATAACATTTCCTTCTTCCTGAACTTTAAATGATCTAATAACCAAGTAGAATACGAGGCTATGATTATTGGTTTAGAAATTCTATTGGAAATGTCCGTCAAGGACGTCCAGATTTTCAGGGATTCAAACCTTGTTCTTAGCCAAATATCGAAAGATTTTCGATGCCTGCCATGGCAGTTGAGGCTGTTTCATTCGTTAGCCCTTCAGTTGATAAAACAATTTGATACTATTAAACTGGAATATTAACCAAGAGAGTTCAACAAAGAGGTGAATGATTTAGCCCAGATAGCTTTAGGGGTCAGGGTACCTAAAAGATTGGCCGAAAGGTTGATCAAGGTGTCATGAAAGAGCCTTCTATTGGCAGAGGCAAGAAATGTGACCATGGCCGATACATTATTGTAGATGTCGATACATTAGAAGATGATGATTGGAGATACCCTTTGATCGAATTTCTAAGAAGTTCTAATCAACCTATTGATAGGAAGATTAGACGAATGGCCGTAAGATATGTGTTACTGGCCGATAAGCTCTATAAGAAGAATGCAGAGGAGGGCTTATTACTCCAATGCATCAATAAAATAGAGTCCTTAAGGGTATTGGCTGAGGTTCATGAAGGCACATGTGGGGCCCATCAAACAGGAATCAAAATGTGTTGGCTTATTAGAAGATACGGGTATCATTGGCCAGGGATCTTAAAAGATTACATAGGATATGCTAAAGGCTGCATTGCTTTCCAATAACATGGGCAGATTCAAAGGGCTAGGGAAATGCAACTAATTGTCAAACTATGGCCATTCAGGGGATGAGCCATGGATCTTATTAGCAAAATCAACCCACCATCAGCAGGCGGGCACCACTAGATCATTGTGGCTATAGATAAATTTACCAAATGGTTAGAAGTTGTGGCTTATCGATCAGTGGACCAGTGGCGGTAGTGATCGATTTCATTAAAAAACATATCTTTCATCGCTTCGGCCTCCCTGAATCTATTGTGACTGACAACAAAATTGTATTCAGGACGGTTGAGGTACTGGCTTGTAGAGAAGAAATAAAAGTTAAAATGGTAACCACGATGCCTTATTACATTCAAGGTAATGGACAGGCTAAGGCATAGAACAAAGTACTCATTGGAATTATCGAGAAGATCGATGAGAGGCCAAAGTTGTGTCATTAGTCATTATCAGAAGCCCTTCGGGCTTACATGAATTCTAAGAGGACTAGTACATGTGTCACTCCATATTTGTTGACATATGGATATGATGTCATTTTTCCTATGGAATTGAATGTATGATCGACTAAGGTTGCATTGCAGCAAAACTTACAACCAGCCAATTACAATCTTGCTATGTTAATCGAGCTGGAGGATTTGGATGAAGTATGCTTAGATGATTTGAATCACATTAGAGCTCACAAAATAAAGGTGATGAGGGCCTACAACAAAAGAGTTAGGCCAAAGTCATTTGCTGAGGGTGACTTAGTTTGGAAAGTGGTCTTGCCAATTGGAAAACATGACAGAGTTTATGGTAAGTGGTCCCCAAATTGGGATAGATCTTACCTAGTTCATCAAATCGTTAATAGAGGTGCATATAGATTGAAGGACTTGGATCGGGAATTACATCCCAGGCAATCAATGGCATCTATCTGAAGGAATATCGAGCAACTATCTTTGAACGACTAGAAGAGTAGTATAGTCAAACCACTCGACCTATCTAGGTGAAGTATAGCTATAGAATCATTGAGAGGAATAATTTCATAGTATAGGTTTAAAATTTCTTCCGTATATTTATTTATTTTTTCTTTTATGTTTCTGTTTCATACTTGATAATAATGTAAGTTGTTTTTCCCGGACAAACAAGGTACCATGTCAAAAGTTAGTTTCAATTACATCCCACAATTCGTAAAATTACCAAGTCTTTTCTTGAAAATAGTCTAACAAAGTTTCACAGTTCATCAAATTTCGTCCTCATAATATCCTAGAAAAGCATGGTCTGCTACAGGGTAAGTTTAGCTAGTACCTTGGTTTTCTTCAACTCCTGTAGGGCAACTTTCAAAGTGGTATGTTTGGGGGCAAGTTGATCAGTCTTTGCTGAGAAAGCATTAGTTTAGGAAGTGACATCGGCCTTTGCAACTTGGACTTGGGCAAGCTCGTCTTGAAGCCATTTTTCCTCTTTTCCCAGGTCATCATGCATCTGTTTGAGCTTGCCAAATTCAACTGTGATATCAAGGATCTTGGTGCCCAATGCCTTTTTAGCTTGGAAAATTTTCTCGTATTGGGAAATCGCATTGGTGGCATCAATAATGGAATTGACCATGGCAGGCAACTGCACTTGAAAAGAAGCAACTACAGCCTGTATAACCAGGGAAAGTTCCCCATATAGATTGATGGTGGCCAATAAGGTTGAGATCTGATTCACCATGGATGGTAGATCTAGAAGGTTCTGTTCAAGGATTTTTTGGAGAGCCTTCTTATCATCTTCAAATGTTTGAGTAAAGGGTATCAGAAGGGTAGGAGGACTGGTACTGGTCAATGAGCTATCCTTTGAAATTGAGGCAACCAAGGATTGGAGATAGTTCTTCATGGCGAAAAAGGATCCACCAGCTAGTCTCAAAATAAGAGACTGAACCTATTCTTAAAAGCAGATAACATCACAAGGAAGTTAATTCTCCTTTCTAGAATTTCCTAGAAATTTTTGTAATTTTTAAAATATTTTCCAAAACCATATAAATTAAAAATCCAAGTTTGAAGCATACTTTTTGTACTAATTCTACAACAATGGGAACTTATTTCGTCGTGAAATTTACAAGCCAAGTGTATTCTGCCCCTAAAAGATTTATTTAATTTATTTGGAATTTTTTAAAATTTGAAAATTTTTTTTCCCTAATTTCTACATTTTTTTAAAACTTATAAAAAATTAAGAAAAATAATAAATAATTTGGACTGGGCCCAGTTGATGGGCTCGGCGAGTGGGACCTGACCAGCACTTTTATGGTCCCCGCCGGTGGCCGAAAACAGCCTCATGCGCCCCCACACGTCGGCGGTGCACATGGGTTGTTTCCTTCTTCTTCTTGTTTTAATTTTTTTTCTTCTGCAGATTCCAAACACTGTGCAGCCACGACCAACCTTTTTTCTAGCCCCTTTCTGGCCATCTCTGGCCACTAAAAATCTATGTTTAAATATACCAAATTTCTCCCCTTGATCTAAGCTATCCATTGGTAAAAGAAATTCCGTCATTTATGGCCTAAATAAAAAAGCCCCAAATCTTAAGTTTTAGGATTCTTCAAGCAAATCTTCTAAATTCAACCACATTCCTCCACAATTTACATCCTAACTGTTAAAGGTCATTTACAGAGGGTAAGTCAATGTTTTGTTCGGACCACATTCAATATACAACATAAATTGCTCATACAAAATTTGCATACCTGTAAACCTTTATATATATATATATATACACACACACTCATATAATCCCACAGTATATGCCTCTTTGCAAACTAAACAAAACCACCCACCAAGTATCCATATTCATACAAGAACTATAGAGAAAAAAATATAAAGATATATATAGTCGTAGACCACTAACAGAACTATGTGTATGTGCATGTGTTCATTTACTATAAACAATTACATAGAATTTTTTAACAGGAAACAACCAGATTACATACCCAATTATATATTCGCAAAATACAATTAAAGAAAGAAAAATTTAGACTATGCATATAGGTTCAAAGGGGAAGAAAAGAGTTCGAACTTGCCTTTCAATGAACAAGACCTCCATCCCAATAAGTCGCTCCTTCTCTCCCTACTCTCTCTTGCATCTACATTCTTTCAGTCTGTGTGCATGAAAGCGACAGAAACCCTAACCCCCTTTTCCTTTCTTTTTATTTTAATTCTCTTTCTAGCAAAACTAAAATAAAATACTAAATAATTAAACAAATAAATATAAAATATTTAGCCCACCTATAAATAAATATATATATATATATATATAGCCCAACCCAACAGTCTAGCCCAACCTGATAAAAATTAAAAATTTAAGAACATGCAGCTCAAAAACCTACATATTTTATTTAAAAGAAAAACTACATTTAAAACAAATATTTCACATAATTAAAATCAATCAACAGTTAGCAAGAATTCGAACATCTATATTAAACACAAATAAAATAGGCATTGACAAAATTTAACTAAAACCATTTAAATAATTAAAACCCCACTAAATAATAATAAAAATTTATGGGGTATTACATTCTTCCCCCCTAAAAAGAGGAATTCCATCCACATAATTCACCTCATACCTAAAATTAAAAGCTCTAAATATTTTGAATGTATTTCATTCTTCTATTCCCAAGTGGACTCTGCCTCATTATGGTGGCTCCACTGAACCCAAACTAAAGGAGTAGTCTTAGAATGAGGGACCTGATTTCTATGGTCAAGAATGCAGTAAGGTTGCTCCACAAATGTTGCACCTGGCTGCAACTCAATCTCCCCAACCTCAAAGTGCTGAAAAGTAGCATCATCCCTAAGAAATTTCTATAACACAAACACCTGAAAGACAGTATGCACCCTGTACATTGTGTCTAGTAATGCCAATCTATACGCTACTGCTCTGATCCTGTCAGTAATTATTAAAGGACCCACAAAATGAGGTGACAATTTTTCCAAACTGCATTACTCCCTTTATGGGAGAAACCTTGAGTAAAAACCTGATACCCCACCTTAAACTATATTGCTTGAGTTCTCCGGTCAGCATAACTTTTTTGTTTACTCTGAGCAGTCCTCATAGGGTCTCTAATAAGAGCAACTTTCTCAAATGTGTCCTTGATGAATTCAGGACCCAACAATCTGTTCTCTCTAACCTCCAACCAGTATAAAAGCAATATACAGGGGACTTACATGGGTACCCATACAGAGCCTCGAGTGGCAAATAGCTCTCCCAATTACCTTTGAAGTTGAGTATACATGCTCGCAACATATCCTCTAAAATCTTATTTACCCTCTCAGTCTGACCATCGGGCTTAGGGTAATAGACTATACTTAGATACAGATCAGTACCCATAGCCTGCTGAAAACTCTCCCAAAACCCTGAAACAAAGTTCAGATCTCTATCTGATATAATGGACAAATGTACGCCATGGAGCTTCACTATCTCTGCAATGTAAAACTTCCGTATTGCTCTAAGGTGTAACTCGAGTGAATTAGCAAGAAATGGGCTAATTTCATTAACCTGTCCACTATAACCCAAATAACATCATGACTCTGCTGTGACGTGGAAAGTCCTACAATGAAGTCCATGGATATACTCTCCCATTTCCACTCCGATATAGGCAGTGGCTACAAAGATCCCGGTGGTCTCTGGTGATCAATCTTGATCATCTGACATGTGGTACACTTAGAGACAAATATAGCAATGTCCCTTTTCATACATGCCCACCAAAACAGTTGTTTCCTATCTTAGTACATCTTATCCCTTCTCGAGTGTACCAAAAACTGAGAATCGTGGGCCCCACTCTTCACTACCCTCCTTAAGTTATCATTGAGAGGGACCACTAACAGCCCCTTGTACCTCAATCTTCCATCTATACCCACTATATAGAATGTTACCTCTCCATATTTCAACTCAGCCACTTTTTCTACGCACTAAGGGTCAGTAAACTGATCTATAATTACCATCCGAATGATAGCAGGTGTAACTACTACACATGCTACAAAGGCATCAACTACTACGTTCATTTTCCCTGGCTAGTGCAGGATGGAAAAGTGATAATCTTTCACGAACTCCAACCACCTGTGCTGTCTCATAGTCAGCTCCTTCTGTGAGAATAGATATTGCAAATTTTTGTGGTCACTGAACAGCTTGAAAGTCTCACCCAAGATGTAATGCCTCCAAATCCTCAAGGCAAAAACCACAACTGCTAACTCCAGATCATGGGTCAGGTAATTAAGCTTATGAAGCTTAAGCTTTTTCTAAGAATAAAATATCGGCCTCACCCTGTATCAACACATAACCCAAACCTTGCAATGATGCATTGGTATATACCAAGTACTCAATTTCGCTCTGGGGAGTAACTAGGACAAGAGCAGTTGTCAACCTGCTCTTCAACTCATCAAACGTCTTTTGACAAGAATCATCCCAAACAAAAGGCACAACCTTTTTCGTTAAATAGGTGAAGAGACCAACAATCTTGGAAAAATCCTGAATAAACCTGCGGTAATAACTAGCTAACCCCAGAAAACTATGAATCTCTGAGGGTGAGGTAGGCTATCCCCACTGCAAAAACTGCTGACACTATACTTGGATCAACCGCTATCCCCATCTCTGATACTACGTGATCCAAGAACTTCACCTCCCCCTGTCAGAAATCACACTTCTCAAACTTTGTATACAACTGGTGATCTCTTAGTGTTTGCAGAACAATACTGAAATGTCTGGCATGATCCTCCTCTGAACTAGAAATAGGCCTGGTGCCTAGAGCTAAATAAATCACAAAGTTTATCTCACGACTCGATGGTAGTCTTGGAATTTCCTGAAACACATCCTGAAAGTCTCGCACCACTGGAATGGAATCCATAGAAGTTGTAATTTCCTCCAGAGACTCCTCACTAACAAAGGATAGGAAAAGAAAAAAAAAAGAAAAAAAAGAAAAAAGAAAAAAATAGGGAGTATAATTGTTAATGAGATTTTGAGAAGTGTATATAAAAAGAAGTGAAATAGAAAGCATTCAATTAACAAAATTTTGGAAGAAAAAGTTGAAAGTACTCTAAATGAGTTAGTTCTTCCCAAGCATTCTGGAATACACTTTTTCATTATCGATATCACTTTTTTTATCTTCCTTCTACCTAAAGTTACATCCTAATAAAAGTCTTTTTTGATCCGAAGGATAGTATAGTTTGGATACAGACATGATTGAGCTATATTGTTGTGTGGTATAAATTCTTAATATTTGACATTCCATTCATGAGACCCTATGCATTTTCTTGAAAATTTCGTTCTTCATTGAAAACTATGTGAGATAATTTGCATTTGCTCTACATTATTCTACTCACATATATTTGAGTGCAAAGTTAGTCAATCTCTTAGTGTTCAATTTTGAGTGAAATATCATAAGTGAGATTTGAAATTAAAACTAATTTTCTAAGAAAATCTGAAATGCAGTTTGAGTCAAGAATAGTAAAGAATTTTTGAAACTTTTGGATAGTGTTTAATCTTTTCTTTTAATTTTTATTACGCACTAAAGTGGAATGATTGAGTTTCTTGATTTATACACATTAATAGAGAAAAAAATTCTTTGAGTGTTAATTACCATATTTTGATGTTTGTGGGTATCATCACTGAAACCCTCATGAGGCTATAGCTCATCAACTAGGAGTAAACTAGGGGTTTAAGGCCTTATTACATATGGTAAATGCAATCAAAACAGCTTGCGAAAGTGGCACATCTTTAGTTAGGAGTTAAATAAAAGGAGAAGTTTTGTGCTCTAATCTCTTTTGCTTGTATTTGTTAGAGGATTAGCAAAAGCTCGTTTGGGGATAATTTGATAAGTGCACAAAACATATTATTTTATATCTTGAAATAAGTCTTTAATTACTCTTTTACTTTATTTAAATATTCTTATCTTTGCATTTTATGTTTTATAGGGGTTGATTTCCAAATAAGAAGAAAAGTAGCAAAAAAAGCCTAAAAAGGATATATATAGCCAAAGATAAGCATAAGAAGAATTATAGGAGGGATTGTATTTTGCGCAATCTACTTCACATGAGGTCTCATGTTCAAAACTTCGCAAAATAATTTTTACACAACCACGTCTGCAGTCCAGAATTCAAATTAAAGATATGGAGATCAAATATTAGATATTTAAAATTCAAAATTCAGTATTTTGTATTTTGAATTTTTGTTTTTAAATTTTGTATTTTGTATTTTAAATTTTGTATTTTGAATTTTTGTTTTTTGTATTTTGAATTTTGTATTTAAATTTTTTCTCACTTAAACCATTCCCCTTTAACTCTATAAATAAGGGGTCTTAGGGGATGGGTAAGGGAGTTAGAAATTGTAGAAAAACATAAAGTGTAGTTGAAAATATTTTCTTGTATTCATTTTTTTTTTTTTTTTTTTGTAAACAACCCTTTCAAGGGAGTGAGGAAGCCACCATGGTGAAATATAAGTAAGTTCTTTTACATTCTTATATTTTTTTTTTCTCCCAAAAGTATTCTTTTATTCTGAGTTTTTATTTTCGAAAGAAAATTAGAGAAAGGATTATTCATGTTTGCCAAATAATGGTAATTCGAAGAATGTCTACCTCTATTTACCTAGCAAAGGTGTAACAGATTAAGTAAAAAAATACTCTCATATATATAATCAAGTTTACTTTTATGTCATATTTTCCTTCATCTTTTCAAATTGTAATTGGATTGGTGAAGTGTATTGTTTATTGGACGAAAAATCATTTAAGAATAATAAAAAATTATTTATGTGAATTCATGGTGGTGGATTCCCTTCCCTCGAGATTTATTTTATTAGTATAGTTTTATTTAATAAATTAGTGTGTGAATTTGAGCTTATTCAAAATCTCACTTGAGAGTGGTTTGACCCTATTTATTACTATACATTTTTTAGTAAAGTTTTTGTACGATTTATTTTTGTACGAAGTGTAGAGAAGTAACGACATCCATCCATTATTCTACACTCGTCAACTAGACCCTCCATTTGATTGAGGCATAGCAACCAAATACATCTCCGGACTAAGTATAGTAAAAATAATTGCCTTATCATGGCAATTAACCTAGGCATGGTAATACGATAATCAATCCATTCTGAGTATGACATCACAAGAATGCATATCCAAGACCAATAGTTCTGTCAAGAACCTGAGTCTGCCAATGTCTATAGTGACCTGACTACAAGATTCCCATAATACCGTACTAACCCTCAATGGTGTAGCAATACTAAATGGAGAACTAAACCGCTGAATAGCTATACCAGACAGTCTAACCAATGACCGAGTTTACTATTTATCAGAACTGATCATGCTTTTTGTTTCACATTCATTCTCCTATGGGGTGGCATCTGAATAAGACCCCAATAATAGACTAAGGCATATAGAGTACAATGAGTTCTATACTTAGGTTCTATTTATTAGAATACGCAATGTAGAAGATATCGTACGACAGACCCTAAAGACTCGAGAATATTTGAACCTTGAATGCTCTGATACCAACTGAAATACCCCCTACAAATTTCACGTATGAGGTGACCAGTCTCACACATAAAACCTGAAGGATACTTACAATTGATAGCAAATAAGCATAGAATACAACGACAATAGGAAATAATTTTAAATACTGAAAGGAAAGTCTAATTGAGATAAAAATAAATAAAGTTAAATAAATATAATACTAGTCTGAGTGATACAACTTGGAAGTCCCGTAACTCAAGGACCCCATAACCAAAAATAACAAAAGTAAATACTGTTCCAGAAAAGATCTAAGTCCCTACACTGATGTCTGGTAAGGAATAGATGACTGCCCCACTTTACAAACTCCATGCCCTAACCTTGAGGTGGAAACTACTTGGAATCAGAAATAATCAACAAAGTGGGTTAAACCCACAAGCAAGTTCCCTCTACTACAATCCAATCAGAGAATCGGTAAACATACCCTCTATATGAGGGACACCAAATATATTTAAATATATATAAATTATTTCCTTATCTATCTTATGTCTCCAAAATAGAAGTCTTCCTATATATCATCTCAACCCAACCCCTATCACACAAATTTAGAATATATTCTCTAAGTTGAAACCAAAAGCATAAAACAAAATACCCTATTAAAACTAGGCACTCCTGACATGCCTCCTACCCTAACCTTAAATACCTTATTAAGTATTGGCAATCCTTACATGCCTCCCTAACTAACCTTAGATACCTTATTAGGTATTGGAAATCCTGACATGCCTCCCTACTATATGTTAACTACCCTATTGGCAATCCTGACATGCCTCCCTAATAAACCTTAAATACCTTATTAGGTATTGGCAATCTTGACATACCCCCTAGCAATCCTCACATGCCTCCTATATATCCTATTAAACAAATAAAAAGATTTAACCTACTTAAGCACATTAATCTAACCTAATGAGAATCCAATCACCAAAAGAAAATTATCTATAAACAATTAACTAAGTCTAACATACCACGTAAGCAAGAGAATTACATGATTCCATAAACTGATTGAAAACATAACATTTAACCATGTAAAATTATGATTGCAATGAAAACAATTAAGGAAGAAAAAAAATAATTAAAAGGAAAAACACGTACTCAAGCCTACAATGTAACTTAAGCCTCAAGGGGATCTAAACCTAGCTCTAAACTAGGTTTTCGTGCATAAACCGTCTTAAAAGACTTAATACTCCTTTCTGGAATTTCCTGAAAATTTTTGTGATTTTTAAAATATTTTCAAAACCAAAGAAATTAAAAATCCAAGTTTGAAGCATACTTTTTGTACTAGTTTTATAACAAGAGGAACTTATTTTGTCATGAAATTTAAAACCCAAGTGTATTCTGCCCCTAAAAGGTTTATTTAAATTTTTGGGAATTTTCTAAAAATTTTCGGTAATTTTTAAAAACATTTTCCTAATTTTGACATTTTTATAAAATTTTTAAAAAATTAAGAAAAATACTAAAATAATCTGGATTAGACCCAAACTGGGCCAGTTGATGGGCTTAGCGAGTGGGATCAGACCACCACTTTTTCGGTCAACGCCGGTGGTCGAAAATAGCCTCAGGCGCCCCCACGAGCTGGCGGTGAGCGTGGGCTTATGCGCGGGCTGTTTCCTTCTTCTTCCTAATTTAATTTTTTTTTGTAGATTCCAAACACTGTGCAGCCACGACCACCCTGTTTTCCAGCCACCTCCGGCCACTAAAAATCTATGTTTAAATATACCAAATTGTTCCCCTTGATCTATAAGTTATGCATTGGTACAAGAAATACCTCCATTTATTGCCTAAATCAGAAAGCCCCAAACTATAAGTTCTAGGGTTCTTCATTCAAATCTTCTAAATTTATCAAAATTCTTCCACAATTTACATCCTAACTGTTAAGGGTCATTTACAGGGGGTAAGTGAACGTTTGTTCGGACCACATTCAATCAATACAACATAAATTGCTCATACAAAATTTGCATACTTGTAAACCTACATATATATATATAAACACACACATATAATCCCACAGTATATGCTTCTCTGCAAACTAAGCAACACCACCCACTAAGCATCCATATTCATACAAGAACAGATAGAGAAGAAAATATATAGATATATATATTCGTATACCACCAATAGTGTAACTATATATAAGTGCATGTGTTCATTTACTATAAACAATTACACATAAGTTTTCAACCGGAAATGACTAGATTACATACCCAATTATATATTCGCAAAATACAATTAAACAACACAAAATTTAGACTATGCATACAGGTTCAAAAGGGAAAAGAAGAGTTCAAACTTGCCTTTCAATGAACAAGAGCTTCGTCCCAATGAGTCGCTCCTTCACTCCCTCCTCTCTTGCGTCTATGTTCTTTCGGTCTCTGTGTGTGAAAGCGACAGAAACCCTAACCTCCTTTTCTTTTCTTTTTTTAATTCTCTTTCTAGAAAAACTAAAATAAAATACTAAATAATTAAACTAATAAATATAAAATATTTAGTTCACCTATATATATATATAGATATATCTAGCCCAACCCAACAGTCTAGCCCAACTTGATAAAAATTAAAAATTTAAGAACATGCAGCCCAAAAACCCACATATTTTATTTAAAAGAAAAACTATATTTAAAACAAATATTTCACACACAATGAAAATCAATCAACACTTAGCAACAATTAAAACATCGACATTAAACACAAATAAAACAGGCATTGATAAAATTTAACTAAAACCATTTAAATAATTAAAACCTCACTGAATAATAATAAATAAATAAAACCCAATTAAATAATTGTCCATGATGGCTTGTGGCATGTGGATTATGAAGCAAGTGTTGTATTTACATTTGATTTATGTTGGTACACTTAGACTTCAAATGTAACTACCAGATATGGATTATGTATGACTTTTGGATATGGATGAGAAATGTTTGGTTTTTAGTTCCATTATGTGATTTTTTTTTGGATATAATCATTTGGGAACGAAACTTTTATGCTTGGATCATGTGATAAGTATTGTGAATCATTTAAAATGTTTAGAATGATATAGAGAATGCATTAATACTGAAGTATGAAGATTGGACATCAAAGTGGTCTTGTTGTAAAATTATAAAAAATTTTGCAGTGCCATTTCGATCGTGTCAAACCCAAGTTTCGCATGATCAAAAATCTCAATTGTGCAAAGTCTCAATTCTGCACATGTGAAAAACTACAGAGTTGAGAGCCTCTACAGAGTGTCAAAAGTACTGAGAGTTTCAATAGTATTTTGATACCATTTCGCAAGCATCTTGAGCAATCAAACTATTTCGATTATGCAAACTTAAGGTTTTGCATAATAGAAACTTCGATTGTGCGAAATGCTGAGTTCGACCGTGCGAAATATTGCAAGGTCAGAAATTATTATCTTTTGTAAGCAAGGCCATGGGCGGGGCCATTGAGGATAGATGAAGTTGAGGTCTGCATATCAATATGCAAGAGAGAAATTAAGCTTTCACAAGTGTGAGATGAGGATGTGACAACCTAATTACCCTCGATTTTCAAGAGACAAAAATCGGGGCATAGCAACTTGGTATCAGAGCATGATATCAAGGAACGATTGTGATTAGGGAATGGGTTTGATGTTGATAATCACCTCTCACACCCCCATTTCCCTCGCTCTTAACCGGGTGTCAGAAATCAGGCCTGACATGTATGAACTTGTGGACCATCTCCCTTCCAGCCATAAGAGAATGTACTTGGGCTGCCATTTCACGTTATCTCTGTGTATAGTCCCGGAAGGACTCAGTTGACCTCTTTACCACTCTCTGTAAAGTGAAATGATCTAGAGCTATATCAGAATTGTATCGGTATTGCTCAAGGAGAATAGTAGCAAGGTCACTCCAGGAGTGGATCTTATAAGTGTCAATCATGGTGACCAACATAGTGTTGGTCCTGAAAGGCTCCTTTGGAATAACTGCAGCCTCAAACTTTCATCCTAACCATAGGATCCCAATTCCCCACAGTAAATTTTAAGATATGTGTAGGGGCACCCTGTGCCATTGTACTTCTCGAAATCAATTTTTTGAAATGACTGTTTTCCATTTTTGGGGTTTCGATGAATTTTGGATACTCAGGAGGCATTGTGATTCCTGTAAGTATTTTTTAAAAGGTTTTGGGTCCTAATGAACGTATTAGTGAAGTTTGTTTGTCGATTTGGTGGTCCGGACAACAATTCCCCTTTTTGGGCTATCTATGCAGGCTCTTCCCAACTTATGTTCAGGAATTGGAATCTAGATCCCTGTGTACTTAGGTTTGGGGTTTGGAATGAAAATGGGGGGTCAAAATGGGGTGACTAAATTTGACAACGTCAATCTGATGGTAACAAGAGCTTTCCAATCAAGTAACTACCATTCCATATCCTTCATGTCAGATGGGTTCTCTCTTAGTAGGAAATACAAATTTTTCTACAACTAGTAATCCTCTACTTGCATCTTCCAGAATTCAAATTTATATCATCAAACTTCTTAATCATGGATATTTTCTCTTCTTACATCATTACTCCCACTCGATCGAACAGGTCAAATACAAAGAACTCCTCTCTAGAATTTTGTCAAACATCTTCTATGCCCTAAGTTCTCTATCCAAGGCTCTGATACCAGTTGTTAAGGAGTACCAATAGCTATGATACCACTTTTTGATGGGAATAGAACTAAATCAATCAAGCAAAAAATAATCAGCCAAGAAAACAACCACAAAAAATAGTGGAGAAGGAACAAAGAACACAATTTACATGGTTCACCCAAAAGTATAGGGCTATGTCCACAGAGTTCTAAAGATTTTTAACTATAATTAATGAAGGAACAACGCAACTATGCTTTATAATCACCAATCACACACTTTCTTTATGTGTCTCTCTCGCCCTCTATACTAGAGTCTCAAAAAATAGGGCCGGGTTTATGATAGTATTTATATGCCTAAATCCTTTAGGCAACAAAACAAGTTGACACATTCCAAAAATAGCACAAAAGAGTCAATAATATTTTTTGTCAATTGATAGAGCCCGCCACTTCAATCAATCTAGGTGATCAAAATCTGCCGAAATTGTGATCGATTGAACCTTTCGATTGATAATTTTTGATAGCCCAAAAAACTTACAAACTCTCAGCGATAAAGCTTTCAATTCTCAATTGTTAACTCCTTGATGCCAATAATAGTATTCTAATATCTCCACATAACCTAACATGAATGACATCACGGCTCTCCGGTGAGGCTTAGTGGAGTTCTGTAATACTCCTTAATTTGAGTATATTTAATTTGGAATTTTAATTATTTATATTGTTCATTTTGTGGTGTTTTAAATGTTTTAGTTAATTTTGTCAATGCCTGTTCATTTTGTTTAATGTGGGTGTTTGATTTGTTGCTAAGTGTTAATTGATTTTAAATGTTTGTGAAATATTTGTTTTAAATGAAAATTTTCTTTTAAATAAAATGGATGAGTTTTTGGGCTGCAATTCCTTTTATTTTCTTGTAAATATTATCAGGTTGGGCTAGACTGTTGGAATAGGCTATATATATTTATATATATTTATTTATAGGCGGGCTAAATATATTATATTTATCTTTTTTATTATTTAGGAATTATTTTAGTTTTCTAGAAAGAAAATAAAAAAAGAAAAAAATAAATTAGGGTTCAGTAGTTCCTACGCACAGACGGTTTCTACGTATAGACAGAGAGAGAATGGTAGACGCCAAAAAAAGGAAGAGGAGGTGATTTTGCTCAAAATCATAAGGCAAGTTCAATCTCTTCACTTCCCCTTTGAACTTGTAAACATAGACGATTGTTTGTATTTTTTTATTGCATGCGTATACATGTATATACATATAGATTTTTATATGATTAGGTTTAACAATTTGTGATTCTTGCTTAATTGCATGCTAAAGGAATTTTTGTTTGATTAAACGTGAAGGATTTGTGAATTTGGTAGTTCTATGGTGTAAATTCTCGTATGTATATCCGTGTATATATGGGTATATATATATATACACATGAAATTCGTGTTGAATGTTAATGCTATTTTTAAAGGATTTTGTTCCAATTAAATTGTTGGTCTTGCTCTCCAGAATAGTCCTTGTAATTATGGTGGTGAATTGTTGGGTAATTTGATGGAAATTTGAATTTGAAATTGAAGAACCCTAAAATTGGAATTTGAGGCTTTTTGATTTAGGCTATGAATGGTGGGGATTTTGGTACCAATGGGTGGCTTAAAGCCAGAGGAGTTGAATGGTATATTCAAATAGGAGTTTTGATGGCCGGAAGAGGTTGGAAAGTGGTCGGAAAAGTAGCAGTATGTAACTGCCCTATTTTGCACGCACATGAGTTGGCTGGGGAAGAAGGAGGCCAGCCACGCGAGGCCTACATGCACTGCCGGGGTGTGGAGCTCGTATGGTGGCCTCTAGTGGCTGGCGGGGACCGAAAAAATGGGAGTCTAGTCCCACTCGCCGAGCCCACCTATTGGGCCCAGTCCGAAATATTTAATTAATTGTTTTTAATTTTAAATCTTTTTAAAATATAAAAATTAGGAAAAATATTTTAAATTACCAAATAATTCCAGAAAATTCCCAAAATTTTAATAGGACTTTTGGAGACAGATTATGCACAGAAACCTAGACTAGATCCAGGTTTAGATATACCTGAAGTTTAAATGAAAGTGTAGGCTTTGTTGTGGGGTTTCTTTTTAATTAATTGTTTATTTTCCTTAAATTGTTTCTTTGTTAGCATAAATGTTCTTGATTAATATTATATGATGTTTAAATCAGTTTATGGGAGTATGTTAAACTCAGTTATTTTCATGGTGTCTTGGGTCATTTTTTGATTGTTTAATTATAAATGTGAAGATAAGATTTTCATGATATTAATTAGCATGCTTTTTAGTATGTTAGATTATTATTTTAAAGTAATATGAAGGCATGTGAGGATTTCCAGGCATTTTGGGATTGCCAAATACCTAATAAGGTATCTATACATTATATTTTGTGGCATGTCGGGATTGTCAGGCATGTTAGGATTGCCAAATACCTAATAGTGTATCTATACATTATATTTTGCTGCATGTCAAGATAGCCAGACATGTCAAGATTGCCTAATACCTAATAAAGTATTTATACATTATATTTTGCGGCATGTCAGGATTGCCAAGCAAGTCCGGATTGCCTAATACCTAATAAGGTATCTATACAATATATTTTTTGGTATATCAGGATTGCCTAATACCTAATAAGGTATCTGTACATTATATTTGGGGCATATCAAGATTGCCCAATGCCTAATAAGGTATTCATAAAATATGGGTATAGGAATGTCAGGATTGCCTAATAATTAATAAGAAATTTAGTTATCTGTTCAGTCGTGTTGAGATTGCTACTTGTTCAAACTTAGAAACTTGTTCTACCTTTATTGTGATAATGGATGGGTTGGTTCAGAACGTAGTTCTAATTATTTTTGAGACAGGAGATTATCATTATGGTATAGTTATATCTATATGTTTTTGCTATCCTCATATAGAGGGTATGTTTCTGGCTCTCTATTTGGGTGGTAGTAGAGGGAACTTGCTTGTGGGTTTAACCCACCTTGTTGATATTTCAGGTCCCATGCCGGTTCCACTGCGACGATAGAGTCTTGAATTCGTAGATTGTGGCAGTCATCTTCTCTTATCAGTTTTTAGAGTAGGAACCTATTCCTTTCTTTGTGTTCAAGATATGAACTTTATGGGAATGCTGTTTTAGATTATTTTTATTATATTTTGAGTTTAGGGGTCCTTGAGTTACAGGAATTCTAAGTTGTATTGTTCAGACTCTAAATTTTATTTTATTTTATTCGTACTCTCAGTTAAAGTTTTCTTTTCACACTTATTTATTTATTATATTGTCCTTGTATTCTATGCTCACATGCTGTCAATTGTAGGTATTCTTTATATTTTGTTTATGAGAGTGGCCACCTCATGCATGAGATTGTAGGGGGTATTTCAGTTGGTATGAGAGTACTCCAGGTTTAAGTATTCTTGGGTCCTTAGGGTCTGTCGTATGGTATCTTCTGCATTGCGTATTCCGATAAATAAGATCTAAGTATAGGACTGGTCATACACTGTATATTTTATTCTATTGTTGGGGTATTGATATTTTTTTTTGCTCATCTTCAGATGCCACCCCATAGGAGTGAACCAAATTCGGGGTCAGGATAATGCTCAAGGTGGAAATACTGAACTTTCTCCTGATTTGGCAACTATTATTACTCAGGCTATAGCTACAGGAGTGGCGACTGCTCTTCAGAATCAGCAGCCACCACAGTTGGTGCATGTTCCATTACTAGTGGAGTAGCCTAACAGTTGGGAAAAGGGTTCAAAATTCCTTCACAAAAGGGAGTCCACTAGAGTTTTGGGGTCCACAGAGGTGAAAAAAGCGTATCAGTGGAGAAAAGACTTTGAACTCCATCTTCGTATGATTATGTGCACCAAAGTCCAGAAGTAGATGCTAGCTACCTTTAAGCTAGTGGGTGATGCCTTACAGTGGTGGGAGTCAGTTACTACTGTGGCGGAGAGGACTACTTTGACATATGTGGAGTTTCAAGCTCGGTTTGACAGTAAGTACTTTCCATATGCAGTAAGGGCAGCTAAAAAGAGGGAGTTCCTGGACCTACAACAGGGGGACATGACAGTCGTACAATATGAGTAGGTGTTTGCCAGTCTCTCATTGTTTGCACCTGATGTGGTGAACACTTAATAAAATAAGAAGAACTACTTCGTGAATGGTTTGAATTGGCATACTCGACAGGTCATTGTGGGTTGTCTAGCTTATATCACTTATGCTCAGGTGGTCGATGCTGCACTACAACACTGTTAGTTAAGGAGGGATTACAGGAAAGGAAAGGGGGAGAAATGAAATGACAAGGACTCTGCTAGTCAGACAACAGAGAGGAGAAATGGAAATGGTGGTAAGTAGTTTAACAGGGGCAGTCACCTAGGGTAGCAACCGTGGAAGAAACATAGAGGTCACAGTGATGTTAAGAGAGGGGAAGCCTCTACTCACAGGAAATAGAATGGGGTACCGCAAATAGGTCTGTCTCAGCCTTAGGTTAATCAGTTGAAGAGGTCTACTGGTACATTTAGAAGAAATTGTTATGGAAGTGGTGAGCTTGGGCATTTAGTCAGATACTACCCCAATACTAATCAGGGATAGTTTAGCCAATAGGGATAGAGACAGCAACCACCGTTGTCGACACCCCAAATTTCACGGATTCAGACTCAGCACCGTCCAGCTTTACTAGCACCGCCACCGCTGTGGGGCAACCTGGTCAGCAGATGCACTATGGGAGGGTCTACAACGTCATGCCATATGATGTGTATGCTCCTCAGGCGATTGAGGGTATGTTTTTTATCAATGGTAAACTTGGTCGTGTTTTATTTGATACTGATGTATCCCATTCTTTTGTATCTCGATCATTTGTTAGATTATCTGGTATAGCCATTTAGCCGTGTAGTTCTTCATTTAGTATTGCTGCACCATTGTGGGTTAGTATGATTTACGGGAACACTTTAGTCAGGTCACCATAGACATTGGCAAACTCAGGTTCTTGGCAGACCTATTGGTCCTAGATATGCATTCTTATGATGTCATACTCAGAATAGATTGGTTATCATATTATCATGCCTAGGTTAATTTTCATGATAAGGGAATTATTTTTTCTATACCGGGTTAGTAGATGTATTTGGTTGGTAGGCCGCAATCAAATAAAGGGTATAGCACACTGATTCGTGTGTGAGTGCGTCTCAAATTATAATTACCACACTTCGCAATAGAACGAATTCATTGTAAAATAGGGCTATTGAAAGGGGTGTCGAACCTCAGGGTTATGGTCTGATGAGTTGGAATATGGAATTAATTCTAATTAAATTTAAGGGAAAAGAATTCTGATTTTTATATTTAAATTAACCAAAAAGTAAAATAAAATAAATCAAAGGAAATAGAGAGTGAAGATAATATTAGATAAATCTAGGATATTTGACTTCACCACTAACTCCACAATCAATGGTCAATTTAATTAACTATGGGGGATTATATCATGCAAAAGTGGTGTCGGTGGCTACAAGCTCACCTTCATCCGTCAAGAAGATAACATATGATTAAGGCTAAGCCATGGACTATCTTCGATTGGCATGGGCCATCTGCCTAACTACTCTAATCTAGGGTGCAGTATGGTTCATTTTCTCTAAGCATAATCCATCAAATCTTTTAATGATATATTTAGTGATTACCATTGTGTAATAATCGCTCTCATGATCACAGAAAATAAGAGAGATTGAGTTCAATAACAACAACTAAATATCTAAGACAAGATAAGAAATCATTGAAACTGAATTTACAAGACTTTTATTGTTCAATTCTATAATAAGAATCCTCTAAATTACACAATCTATGCATGTATATAAAGGTCTCCAATAATTAAAATAATCAAACCATTGATACTTTGTTAGGGCTACATCAAAACCCTAGTGGATGAACTAGCTACTCATGGTAGAAGAAGAAGCTTCAACTGTTGAGGAAGAAGGCATCATCTTCATGAATTATGTGTATGACTTCGTTCTCCAATGGCTCTGCAAAGTATGTCTTCTGTTCTTTCCAAAGCTCTCTCAGACTCTCCAATCTCTCCCTCACTCTCCCAAGAGAATACACCAAAGTCCTAATCCAATTAGGAATTAATTAGGTTTTCACGCAGCACTAATTAGGTGGGTTTTTTCTACTGACGTTCAGCCCAACTTTTGACCCACTAGAAGTCCGATTTACGAAATTCTCGTGAAATACAAAAGTGTACATAATCGAATTTCGTTCAACCCATGAAATTAAGTCGATTTGAGACTCGAAAATAACACTTCTGGTCCGTTTTCCAAAATGGGATTAAGACTGTATTATGCGCAGATTTGGGCTTCAGGCCCGAAACATTCTTAAACAGCTGTAATTCTCTTGGACCTTGATTCGTGTGTGAGTGTGACTCAATAAGTGTATCAATTAAAAATTACCACACTGTTGAGGAAGAAGGCATCATCTTCATGAATTATGTGTATGACTTCGTTCTCCAATGGCTCTGCAAAGTATGTCTTCTGTTCTTTCCAAAGCTCTCTCAGACTCTCCAATCTCTCCCTCACTCTCCCAAGAGAATACACCAAAGTCCTAATCCAATTAGGAATTAATTAGGTTTTCCCGTAACACTAATCAGGTGGGTTTTTCCTGCTGACGTTCTGCCCAACTTTTGACCCACTAGAATTCCGATTCACAGAATTTTCGTGAACTACAAAAGTGTGCAGAATCGAATTTCATTTAACTCACGCGAAAATTATGTCAATTTGAGGCTCAGAAATAACACTTCTGATCCATTTTCAAAATGGGATTAAGACTGTATTATGTGCAGATTTGGGCTTCAGGCCCGAAACCTTCTTAAGCAGCTGTAATTCTCTTGTACCTCTTCCTTGGGCTGATTTGAGTTAAAATAAATAGTTGAATGAATCTCCTTGAAGTAGACTTCATCTAACCATCTTGGATGTCTTCTTTAAAAGCCTAAAATCATAGTTTTAACTGAAATAATCATTAAGGCCCTGAAAATACAGAAAACACTAAAACGAAGTAAAATCACAAAATAATCTATCACTAAGAGAATAAAATACATAAGTTAAGAGGCTAGAATTTGTAACATTCAACGCTTATCACACCCCCAAACTTACATATTGCTAGTCCCTTAGCAATAGAATAAAACAAAATTAAAACAAAAGAAACTAACAAATACTAACTAAACTATCCAACTCCACTTTCGTGGGAGAAACGATTGCATTTAGCATATGCAACAAGCCTTTAAACCCCTAGGTTCCCCCTAGTGGACGAGTATAGTCTCGTGCGGGTTTCCAAAAATGTTACCCACAAACATTCAAAAATTCTGTTTTAACACTAATCAAGAAGAAGATTACAATACATAGTTACAAACTTGCATTCAAGAATAACTTCAAAATTTCAAATTCCATAATTGAAAGCAAAGGTCCTCATGCATAATTTACATCAACATATCTCAAAAAAATCAACTCTAGTCCCCTCGTGTAAAGTGAACTAACAATCATCTCATGTAGCATAACCAAGCCCTTGAATATATTAAGGCACATACCCCTTCAACTCACTAGCTCCCCTTATTGAAATCATACTTCCAAACATGAATACATAACTTTTTCATTTTTTCACTTCTTCTCTTTTTTTTTCAGTGCTTTATTGGTTGTGCAATGTCTTGATCTATTAAGCTTTCTGAAAGATCCATGTAGCAAGCTTTCAGTCAATGACTCCCAAACCAGATGGCTTTTGGGCACTAGGCTTTAAGATACCCCGAAGAACCTAATTACTCGAATCAGTCAGGCTACAAACCAAGACAATCAATGCTCATCTTTTCTCACCCTTTCACTTTTGACGTGAACACTCCGTGCTTCCTGAGGCATAGAGGCCCGGTTACTCATGAAAAGGATCAAATTGATTTGCTTATTCATCACTTTTTTTTTCTTTTTTTTTTTCAGTGAATCAAGTAAACACATCATCGGTACTTATTCTCAAGAGATACTAATTAATATCAAGCATATGTAACTCAACAACTCAAAGCCATAGTTTATACCCCACAAGACTATGCTAGTGTGTCTGTGCATATAAGGAAACTAAAACTAATTACCCCAAAACATGTCATTGCAAACCATGACTAAAACCACTTAATTTAAACCACAGTTTCCAAAAATTTAAAATATACCCAAAAATTGCAAGTTATGCACCTAAATAAGGTACTAATCTCTTAAATAATGTCAAAACATTCTATCTAAAAACAAAACAAAATAAAATAAAATAAACAAAAATCCTAACAAGAAGAATTTCACAAAAATTTCCCCCATATGCGATAAGCACAAAAATAAGGCATCGCCTCACCCCCAAACTTAAACTGTACATTGTCCTCAATGTACACCCAATCGAAGCATAGATAAGAGTAAGAACAATGTTACTAGAAACCTGGAGTAGTGGAAAGAAAATAGAGCACACCAATAGAAGGAAGGGAATGCAAGCACACCCCAAAACTTGGATGTTACAACCTATCAAAACAAACCACTATACCCTAAAGATCAAGTGAAATAGTATGGGTGAAAATAAATATGAAAGAGAAAAATCCTAATTTTTTTTCCTTATAATAAAAAAAATCTAACTATAGAAAGAAAAATAAAAACTAAGAATAAAATAAAATAAAATACAAAAGAGAGTTACCTTCTATTCAAGGATGCGGTGGTGGTTGAGCATCCGAATCCAAGTTTGCCTGGCGCATCAGTGCACGCAGCATCCTCCTCATCTCTAGTTGATCCTGGCGAGTCTCATGAAAGTAATCCGCCATCTCAGTCCTCATAGCTCCAAACTATGTGCAAACCTCTGTTTATACGGTGCCAAACTGGGCGGTCAACCCAGCAATCTGTCCCTCTAAATAATGATAATCATGGCCACCAGCTTGTGCATGTACCCCCTCTTCTTCTACTTCCATCTCCTCTGGATCCTCCACCGGTGGTGGTATATCTACAGGTTCCCCTCCCTGGGCCAATCGAGACACTTTACCTGGCGCAGCTATGACTCTTTGATGCATATGAGATCGGCTCAAATTCCAGTCATGTGTGCCATAATGAATATCACGTGGAAAGGCAAGCTCATCCTCATGGACTGCATACCCCTGTGCAATAAGCAACTGATGAATGATAGTAGGGAATGAAAACTCCCAGTCACTTGCACTGTCCGGTGCCTTGGCCACAACTTTGGAATAGAACTTTTCAATCTGGCCTGAAACAATCTATGGGAATGACAACCAATGCCCAAATTGTATGGCATATAAAGATCTAAGGAACTCTTGATGTCTCTCAGTTTTATGTCCAATGGGACATATATTCTTAAGCAAAACAACATCAAGGAACCATAAATGATTTGGTATAGAAGACTTGGAAGCTGCATTTCGCTTTGGTCCAGAGAATTGGTTAGCATTGGTTAGCACACAAACGTGCAACCTTACCCACTGACAAATCATCGGGTAGAGGAGTATAGATATTAGTCAAATCATCTGGGCACTCATGAGGATAACCCATGGCAATAGCAATGGATGACATATCAACCTGAACTACTGTTCCATCTACTGAAGAAATAAGTACATCCCGCTCATCAGGTTTCGGCATTAAGTTATGATAAAATATCTTGACAAGCCTTGGGTGGATAGTAGTAGAGAGTGCAACAAAAATCGATGCCGACCGACGATGATGGATGTCAAAAATCCCTCATCGTGTCTGAGAAAACATACTATAGAGTTCGGCGATATGAAACGTTGTTTCAAAATTCAAGGCCCTTGGATGCCATCGATTATGAATACCATCTCGGCGAGATCTTGAAGAACCGAATGTTGGATCATGCCTTGCTCGGCGAGGAGTGTGTGAGCTTGAAGCACCTTGGTGAATTGCTCTCTTTGGTGCCATAGAAATAGAAAAAGTTTGGTTGAGGAATTAAATCAAACACTTGGCGTGCACAATAAAAGTTTATCCTTCAACCTCTTCTTTTCGGCAATTTTTTTCACCCAAATTGAACAAACTTGTTCTACAAAAGCCCTAAAAAATAATTGCACAATTTAGCCAAAGAAAAACTTCATTTACTTTGATGTAGAACTTGAAAAAGTGAGAGTTTCCTTGAGAACTAGTGAGGATCAATCCGGTTTTGATGTTGATGATGATCAATGTTAAATACTTGTTCGAGAATCACCAATTGAAGAAAATAAATTCCCGGTTGAAGTAGGAGTCAAATTGGAGCTCAAAGATGTTAAGGAAGCAAGTAGTGGCAACAAAAGAGGAGAGGTGGCCATTATATAGAAGAAAAATCCGAGCGGCCTATTTTTGGGCCTGGGCGATCGATCCCCCTAAGGCTGGGCGATCGATCGCCCAGCTGGTTGCTCTCCCTTGGTGAAAAATTGTGGGGGCGATCGATCCCCCCGGCTGATGCCTGTTTGACCCTCCATCGCCCAAGGTCGACCGAGACGTGTATTTTTGTAGTCTCCATCACCCAAGGTCGATCGAGAGCACGTTTTTTCACCCGTATTGAGTCCAAATACCTCGGTACACCTCTTGGCATCCTCTGGAAGTAACTTATACATCAAAAACTCAAAGAAAATACATTAAAACGCAACTAGAATTGAAAGAAAACTTAAGAAAACTAAAATTAAAAATCAAAATCAAAGAAAACTAAAGAAATTAAAGGATAGAAATACATACAAATCCTACAATTTAACGTCCGTAGGAGACGATCAACTCTCTGAAGGGATTAAGTCGGATAGACGGGATCCGTCAAGTCGACGGACTCTACTTCTCTTCTTGGCACAAATCCTTCTACACAATACTTCAACCTTTGCCCATTAACTTTCATCTCACAAATTCCAAACAATTGTTCATCCGAAAATGAGTCTCGAATAGGTAATACATCAATCACCAGCTCAAACTCAATCCAGGATAAATGATCCGCAACCACATTCTCTGTCCCCTTTTTGTCTTTTATCTCCAAATTGAATTCTTGCAACAATAAAATCCATCGAATAAGCCGCGGTTTGGTTTCCTTCTTCACCAATAAGTGTCTCAATGCTGCATGATCAGAGTAAACAACCACCTTGGATCCCAATAAATAGGAACGAAACTTGTCTAGAGCAAATAGTACAGCTAGAAGCTTTTTCTCTATGGTTATATAATTGACACTACAATAATTTTGGGTTTTAGCGACAGTCTGAACCGTTGCTAAAAGTCTCAAAATCATCGCTAAAGCTTAAAAGTGTCTATCGCTAAAGCTTCCATCGCAAAAGGTCTTTTGCGACGGTTGAAAATGTACTGTCTCAAAAGATAGGAGTCTTTAGCGACGGAACATCCCATCGCGAATATAGTTTTCGCTAAAATTATTAGCGACAGTTTATTCTGTCCCTATTAATTAATGTATTAGCAATAGTCATGTTTTCGTCGCTAATGTGTCTCTTATTAGCAACAACAAAAACTGTCTCTAATACATTATTTTTTTATTTTCTTTTTGAATTGATATTTTTTGTTCTCTGGTTGATTTATTTATTTGTATAACACTGCTTGATTTGTTAATTTACATTTTTTCTAAAATCCATTACAATATAAAAATTAAAATAGACAAAACTAAAAAGACCGAAAATCAATTACCACATTTAATTATAATCACAAAAGAGGCAAAAAGCCGTATACAGCCTACTTGGCGCATACAAATTAATTAAGTGAAACTCCGAGTCTACCAAACTAACACAAACAAAAATATGGGACAAAAACCTCAGCTTCAATAGGCCCATCAAGATACAACTCACCACTACCCATAATAATCAAACAACCAGAAGAGTATCAATGGTGACAACTATAACCAAAACTGCAGCAAGGAGAACCCCATTACTGCACCAGACCTGAATGCAGTGATAAAAGCCTTTCCAACACCTTTTCTAGCTTCCAAAATTGTCCTTACATTTGCATAGGTAGCAATTTTCATCCCAAGGAAACCAGACACGACCGAAGTGATTCCACCCAGCAAGAAGGATATAGTGCTAAATAAAGCAGTAGCAAGTGCTGGTTTGCACATATTTTGTGGATTGTAAGTGCATGCCTGGCTCTTTGTACTGAAGCTCTTAACAGAGCCCAGGAAAGGGAAGATCAAAATTGTAAAAGCAACCATGAAAATGCCCACATACTGATACTTAGTAAATAGAAATTGATAAGTGTTCAATACTATGCATTTGAACCCTCTTTATTGCATATGTTAGTCCCGTTATTACGTTTACCGAGGTACGTTTATGGTATTTTGTATTTTTGATGTATTGCAGGTTTTGTACCAAAAGGAGCAATGTTTGAGGCCATTTGCAGTTGAAGAGCAGAATTCAGAAATGAAGCTAAGGCATCTCAATCAATCGAGATGTTGATCTCGATCAATCGAGATCTCAATTGATCGGGACATGCATTTTGATTAATCGAAATGCATGTCTCGATCAATTGAGATCTCGATTGATCGAGATCAACATCTCGATTGATCAATCGAAATCTCGATCACTCAAGATTCCAATCTCGATCAATCGAGATTCTGCAGACCCACTTGCCCACTTGCTCACCTGCTTTCCCACTTGCAACAAAATCCACCTTTTTGCATGACTTGGATGGATTTTCTGACTTGGAGAAGACACATGGAGATATTATTGATTTAGTTGGTATATATATTGCTATATATATATTCATGGTGGGTCCCAAGGATGAAAAGTAGCCAAATATGCACAAAAGGAGCCATTTCTCACATATATCACATACCATACATTAGTGACTTTCGGGAGAGGAGAAGGAGAAGCCGAACCAGACCTTGAAGCTTCATTTTCTCCATCAATGGAAGAGTGCAAGGCTGCCATGATCAACTAACTTCTCTACTAGGGTGTGGGTGAAACCCCTAGCCATGTAAACTTGTTCATTTTTGTAGCATTATTTGGGATTTGTATTTCAATGTTGATTACTTAGTCTAGTGATGATGCACACTTATACATTTCTTATATATATTCATATGATATTGTTTTTATTCTTGTCTTAGAGTAGAATCCATCTTATGAATGCACAACACTTGCATCTTCTACAAAAAGTGTAAGTGATGGCTAAGCAATGGTGTTTAAATGGAATGTGTTATTCTTGCTTGTATAAACCATGCCAAGATGAGGTAGTTTGGATGCATTTAGGTTCACTTAGAGAGTAGGGTAATTAGTTAGGTTGAAGAACTATGCTTGTTGAAGATGGGTTATGGTAGGTTGGAAAACACATTGATCTTTTGATATGTTATTAAGGTCACAAGCCTAATGACATTGTTAGGCATTTCATTTTATAAATCCCAAACTTGCTACATTTATGGACATGTGAATGGCTAGTGGTGGAATCCACCCCTAGTTCTCTCTCCCAACCTACAACTCTTTAAATTTAGTGTTTTTACATTTCATGCAATAGTTTTAAAACAAAAATCAAAACCTTGTTTTTAGAATTAAAGTGGAATTAATCTCTCTTCAAGACAATTAACAACTAGTCCTCGTGGGATCGATACCCTCTATATAGAACCGTATCTACAAAGATTCGTGCTCTTGCGAGTGGTTAAATTATATTTTGAAAAAGGGAAAAAATAAGCTTACAATTACAATCAAGTTTAGCCACATCAGAAATGACGTTGCACCTGTTACATTCACACATTCCTTAATTTAAATAAGTTAAAAACAAAAAATCTATAAAGCTTGCCTTTCAAATAATAATAATAATAATAATAATATTAACAATAATAATAGTAATTCTTTTTTTTTTTTTTTAAAATGCTATAATGCTTACAAAACATATAAAGTGCTTGCCAAAGTGTGAAGCAAAATGAAATAAACTTATAAAAAAAAAATTGTTGTGAGTAATAGATAGCACTTATCAGTTACTCAACTAGCATATATTTTATAATACATATACAAACTAGAGCTTGAAGGAGAAGATAGTATATCAATGGTTCTAAAACATAAAATCTGGACAACATCAAGGACCAAATCTTACAATCAGAATCAAAACTATCTAAGGACACAAAATAACACTAGTTAATCAAAAGACACTAATACTTTGAATCTATCATGAATTTTTTTTTCTTCAGATCAGATAAGTTCAATAACACAAAGCACCTGTAACAAAAGACTACTAAGCAACAAGCTTACAGAACACACCCATGTTAAGGACCCATTTAGATTAAGTTTAGAAGTTGCAAGCACCAAAGTAAATGGTGGAAAACATCAGTTCACTAAAAACATTACCTCCAACAACATTTTAGCAAAAATAAAAAATTTCCAAACCTTGATAACAAGGAAATCAAGAGCCTCAACTACACAATAATTTAACCAATTTAACTCAATAAAGCTTTTACAACTTTTTAGGTCCATTACATGAATTTTATTTTGTCATTACAGCTATATTTGAATATAAGCCAGTTAAGCAACACACCATTCAGACATTTTCTTATTATCTCGACTTACATTACTTTTAATTTTCTCATTCCCCTAACATTACCAACAAAGTGGACCATGCCGCTCTTCCTCACGAAAACAGTTAGTGGTTTCCACTGCACATCGTAAAATCATCTTAATTGATTTTATCTCATTCTATTTGTAAAATTCCAATGGATGCTACTTTCATTATCTCACGAGTGTATTCATTTTATCTTATCCTTCTTGTCTTGCCACACATCCATATGATGGTCTCAAATCAAGGTAGTGGTTAGAAGTTTACAACAGTGACAACCACTGTGTTATGAAATCGAGGAGTAGCCATAAAAAGGATGGACTCTTTGCAATATAATATCAACCTAGGCAGAAAATCATCCAACTCTTGTCTAGTCACAAAAAAAGGCTTCACCTTCATGCCATATATTCTTTTCACTGCCAAGTGCCATTGTCAATATAGGATCTCTACAAACATCTTTCACCCTTAACCACACTGCTCTCTAGGCTATTACACTAAAAGAATTTATTAAGAAGGCCAATACATATATATATATATATATATAGGTATTTTTCATTTAAATTCAATAAAAAGCTTCACCAAATACCATATATTCTTTTCACTGCCAAGCGCCATTGTCAATATAGGATCTCTACAAACACCTTTCACCCTCAACTACACTGCTCTCTAGGCTATAATGCTAAAAGGATTTATTAAGGCCAATATATATATCAGAGGTATTTTTCATTTAAATTCAATAAAAGGCTTCACCAAATACCATATAGTATAGACTACTCATGGTAGCACTAGTCAGCAACCAATACCAAAAATTGCAAGTACTTTATTCAGATATGACAACAACAACAGCAACAACAAAAAAAAAAGCCAGCTAAAACAATTTTGTGGAGCATATTAGGCTCAATTTTCAATAATATACTCTTCCCAATATAAATGCAACAATAAAAAATTCAGTGAACAGAAGACCGACAAAAGTAAGTACATATCAGAATCAGCTCACTTATCAGCGGACTCAGTGTAGTAAAGCGTAAGCCTTAACTGAGTCCGTCACAGCATAACCTACAGCTCTGTTTAACCGCCAAGAAAATACAGGAAAGAAAAATATATTAGGAAAATTTCTGTTTCTTACAGTTTCATAAATTGAAATCTAAAAAGAAAAACTAAATACAATCGATGGACCATTAGCCTTGGTGTACGAGCTCACGTGAGGCAGTATTACCGGAAAAAGAAAAAGGTCTAAATGTCTAATACTGCCATATCGCTTTAGATTGGTTCAAAAGTGTTCTCTTTCATGACAGCCAAACGAATAACACATTTATACAACATTTAAATCTGTAGTTTCCTTTTTTAAGGTTTTTCTTTTTTCCCTCTACATATCATGGGCCTGTTTGGTTCAATTCTTAATTGTTTTCTGTTTCTATAATCTCTGAACATTGTTCTCACAAAATAGGATGACAGTTTATGAAACCAAAAACAGCAAAAATAATAAAGTTCCAAAATTTCACTGTCCTTTTCGTTTCCTTTGTTTCTGAGCAACCAGCAGAGACTAAAATAAGATCTAAAGGCATAGAAAGTTGTACTATAAAACAAGAACAATCACAACCCCAAAAGAATCTGGCAAAATATATATATATATATAGATCTAGAGCTAAGATGAGCTGAGGTTCACCTTCGGAGACAGCATTCTGTATTTCGGCGCACTTAGCGATGACATTGTGGTCATTGATACCCTTCTCTTCTTCAATTAGAGAGTCATTGTACCCATTCACCTACAGATAATCCAATTAACATGCCAAAATAGAAACAAGTGGCAGAATATTCCCTTCACCAGCCAAACATCAACGACAAAGTGCTCCCACATATAAACCAACTGGAAATAAAAACCATACTAGCAGCTCCATATGTACGTATTAATTAACAAAATATAGCTGACACCGAACAATTTTCACCCCAGCTCTGCAGTCTATTCAAAGTAGGCAAATTATCCAAAAAATTAACAGAGTACTAACCCAATTTCTCTATGTTTTTGAGCCCTACGAAAGGTTTTAGACTGAGAAATCTTGTCAATTCTTATGTTTACCATGCATATACAAAATTCTAAAGTGACCATTAAAAAAAAAAGAAAATACATCATATTTGTCATTCAAGTGGTGGTTGTGGTGGTGGTACTAGTCATGACTGGTGTTGCTGAAGGTGGTACTAGATCTTGAGGAAGGTGACACTTAACTCTAGTAGCAACTCCCCACACTAACATAAATCGAAACTTATATTAGCTAACAACCATTTCATAAAGTCAAGAAAGAATGGGGCAAATATTTTTTATGAAGCATAACTTTCATTAACTAAAGACTGATTCAAACACTTGGAAGCAAATACAGATAAATGCAAAAAAATGGCCATAACAAGTTCGAACCCAGTATCCAAAAAGGCTATGAAAACGAGCAGTAACAACATGAGTTGAAGCAATCTGCAGATTAACTGAAATACCATATGTACTAGCAAACAAGGTGAACCCAACCCAGATTACATGATATAAGTTTGGTTTTTAAACAATTTTCCCTACAAAGTGAATCTATTAACACATGTGTACAACTTAGAGAACAAGATGTCATAGTACAAAAATATATATACACTATCATTAAATGTCAATTAAACACAGAAAAGTAACCCATTTGACAACTTTTCTTGGTGGCATTACAACATATTACATACCAAAAGAAGGAAAAAAACTATTTGGATGGCACTGATCAGCCAGATAAATGCAGATTGCACCATTCTAAATAATACATTGTTACACTAAAGTGTGAGAATATTATAGTGAGCAGAGTATACTTAAAATGGCTTGCTAGGGAGAAAAGAAAACTATTTAACATAAGATGACTTGAACATAATTGATGGGGTTCGATCTGTTTAGTATTTTTTATTCAAAAAATGCTGATGATACATTCCTGCTAATTTGTAATGATCCAACTTTGATGTATTTAAGAACTTGTAAATTTAAACAGATAAGATTTGTATAAAATTTTGTTGCTATCCAAATCTTAATCAATGCATGTGTGGTAATAGTTTAAAAGTTAAATATTATATCATAAGAAAAGGGCAGTTTACTGATATGCATAGGAAAGAGTATTACCATTTCCTTTCACTCTAATAATATTAGCCTTCTAAAACTTTTAAATATAGGCATTAGTACCATCACCATTGAAGTGTTTTTATCCATTGCAATGTCACGAATGTGCTAGCATATTCAATACCTTATTGTGTAAACCATATGCCTCTGTATAGAATTTTGTAAGTAGGGGATTTAGGTGAGTGGGGGAAAACTGTTGGGATGGCACTGGTCAGCCACATAATTGCAGATTGCACCATTCTAAATAATACATTGTTACACTAAAGTGTGAGAATATTATAGTGAGTAGAGTATACTTAAAATGACTTGCTAGGGAGAAAAGAAAACTATTTAACATAATTGATGGGGTTCGATCTGTTTAGTATTTTTTATTCAAAAAATGCTGGTGATACATTCTTGCTAATTTGTAATGATCCAACTTTGATGTATTTAAGAACTTGTAAATTTAAACAGATAAGATTTGTATAAAATTTTGTTGCTATCCAAATCTTAATCAATGCATGTGTGGTAATAGCTGAAAAGTTAAATATTATATCATAAGAAAAGGGTAGTTTACTGATACGCATAGGAAGGAGTATTACCATTTCCTTTCACTCTAATAATATTAGCCTTCTAAAACTTTTAAATATAAGCATTAGTACCATCACCATTGAAGTGTTTTTATGCATTGCAATGTCAAAAATGTGCTAGTATATTCAATACCTTATTGTGTCAACCATATGCCTTTGTATAGAATTTTGTAAGAAGGGGATTCAGGTGAGTGGGAAAAAACTGTTATTTTGAATAATGCATAAATCTATTTTATATCTGAATTTTCTCTAAAAGTTAATGCCCCAGTAAAAGATTGGTTACAAAGGATCACACAAACTGGATAGTTCTAGAATACTAAAGAGTTAAAATTACTATCTAAAAGGTACACCAGTATTAAATACAAAAAATTTAAAAGTTCTTCAATAAAACAATAACATGGATGTTTTTGGAATTAAATGCATTTTTCTATTTTCTTTTATACAATAATGCAGATAACAATAGGTTAAGTTAGCATTCTCAATGAACTATTTTTCCTCAACAATAACTCACTAATATCTTTAGATTAAACCTTCTAGTTATTTGATATATGAATTTAGACAATTTTACGGCTAGTAACTGATGGTCCATATCTTTTATCTTAGAACACATGCCAAAACTTCAAGTGGATGACATTTATCTGGGACAAAAGTTCAATTAGAGGAACAAACATCAGGTACATTACAAAATTGCCAGAGGGAAAAAATACAAACACAGAGCATATAAAAACACATAGACCAAACATACATAATTGGATGCAACTACATCATAAAGAATAGTAGCAAAAAATTCCAATCATTAAATAAATAGATTAGTGACCACACTAGAAATGAAATCTAACAACATAGGGTAGTTTGATCTGTTATGGTATCCATCAACATAAAGCTTTTAATTTACTAAAAAAAGAAACACAGAACAAGAAATGTATATAAAATGTTCTAATCTTTTCAGAAACTTCTTATACTTATCTTGGTAGATCTTAGAAGCCCCATCAACATGCCATCTCCTCGTACATTGAAGCAAACACCACTCCTAGATCTCTGACAAACAAACCTAAAAAACCTATGTCAAAAGACCAAATCACAAGACACCCAAATCAATCCAATTACCAACCAAGTAAAGAAGAAGCACTTTCAGTTTACTAACAGATCTACATTGATTCAAGGCTTAATTAGAAATAAAGAGATTTTTAGGCAAAACTAGTAAGGATTATTTGAGGGAGATCATTTGTCTAGGCTAGATCGGGTTATCTTATGCGAACAAATGAAGAATAACAGTTAGATTTGCAAAGATATACAAATTGTTAGCGTCAATATGGAAAAAATTCAGAAATCAAGTGTCTTACCGGAGACAAATCTGTGTAGCTTTCACTGAGAAGAATCAAACAACCATATATTGATATCACCGAAGAGGAATGGGTCGACTGTAACTACAGATAGAGAGAGATTTGCTTTCGTCTTTAATAAAGTAGTCCGATCAATCAACATGGAACACCAAAAGGAAAAGGGCGTGAGAGAACAGATTTTGGATGATCAGCTTATCATCCATAGCAGATGAGAGAGAGGGGGAAGATCGTGTGTTTGAGAGAGAGAAATTTGCTGGTGAGAGTGAAATCGTGAGATAAGATTGTGCATGTAACTTTCCCAATTTTGGAGAGGAGAGAGAAAAATAAATGGTGACCGGGCATGTGACGAGAAATGAAATTGGGTATAGCTTTTTCGTGTATTAGGTATAACGAGTAGGACTAAGGACCACCCAACAAGTGTAAAATGATAACATTAGCGCGCCATATTTTCGCACATCAAATTTTTTTGGCCCATCAAATTTTTTGGCAAAAAAATATGGACTATTAGGGACAGTTATATTTTACTGTCCCTAAAACTCACACCTTTAGGGATAGTTAACTATTGTTGTCCCTAAAAATGATACCTTTGGAGATAGTTTTTAGACTGTCTCTAAAAGCCCGTCCCTAAAGACCTTATTTCTTGTAGTGTGAGTTGGGCATCAGAGAGAGTCTTACTGGCATAGTAGATGACATATGGTCGTTTCTCCTCTCTTTGTCCCAACATTGCTCCTACTGCATAATCAGAGGCATCACACATGATTTCAAAAGGTAGAGCCCATTTTGGAGATTGCATGATTGGTGCAGAGGATAACAAAGACCGAAGCTTCTCAAAAGCTTGCACACATTCTTCATCAAAGGAAAAGGAAACATCTTTAGATAGTAAATGGCACAATGGTCTAGCAATTTTACTGAAATCCTTGATGAATCTTCTATAGAACCCAGCATGGCCTAAGAAAGAATGAACTTGCTTCACTGAAGTTGGAGCAGGTAGAGTTGCAATTAAGTCGATCTTTGCTTTATCAACTTCAATGCCTCTCTCTGACACAATATGGCCCAACACAATACCCTCTTTTACCATGAAATGGCTCTTTTCCTAACTAAGTACCAAATTCTGTTCTCGGCACCTTTGATGAACAAGTGATAAATTGCTCAAACAATCTTCAAAGGATGACCCAAAAATAGAAAAGTCATCCATGAACACCTCCAAGAATTTTTCCACCATGTCAGAAAAGATGGCCATCATACACCTCTGGAATGTCGCCGGAGCATTACATAACCCAAATGGCATACGATGATAAGCAAAAGTACCAAATGGACAAGTGAAAGTAGTCTTTTCTTGATCTTCTGGATCCATAGCCACTTGGTTATAACCAGAGTAGCCATCCAGAAAGCAATAATAGCTTTGGCCAGCTAACCTTTTAAGTATTTAATCAATGAATGGAAGAGGGAAGTGATCCTTCCTTGTCATGGAATTGAGCTTTCTGTAATCAATGCAAACACACCAACCTGTGGCAGTACGTTGTGGAACAAACTCTCCCACAAAGTTAGGGACAATGGTAAGGCCAGACTTCTTAGGAACCACTTGTGTTAGACTCACCCATGTGCTGTTAGAAATTGGATAAATAATACCCGCATCAGGTAACTTGACAACCGCTTTCTTTACCACCTCCTTCATGTTAGGGTTCAGTCTCCTCTGTGCCTCTCTAGATGGCTTATATCCTTCTTCCAGATGGATTTTGTGCATGCAAATTAAGGGATCAATGCCCTTAAGATCAACAACACTCCACCTAATGGCTTCACGATATTGATACAAGACCTCTACTAAGCACTTTTCTTGAGTTTCTATCAGATCAGAGGCAATAATAACAGGAAGAGTTCTTTGTGCCCCCAAAAATACATACTTCAATTTGTCAGGCAACGGGTTCAACTCTAAGTGGGGAGGGGACTCCAATGAAGTTACTAGGGGAGTGCTAGAGAGAGAAAGGAGTGGCTCGATTGGAATTCTCCTTGGCGGAGTATTCTGAATAGCATCCACTTCTAGCATAGAATTCACCTCTTCACACAACTTTTCATCATTAATTTTCTCAAAGTCATAAAGAGACTTACATACCTCCAAGGAGTTTCGAGATATAGAGGATGAAACAAATTCCTCTACACATTCATCAATATCATCCATGCAAAACACATCACTCTGATTTCGAGGGTGTTGGATAGCATTGAACACATTAAGCTCGACATTCATGTTGCCAAATGAGATATCCATAATCCTCGACCTACAATTTATGCAAGCATCAGCAGTAGCTAAGAAAGGTCGACCAAGGATCACTGGAATGTGCCTCTTTGGATTATGAACCAGCTCAGTGTCAAGTACAATAAAATCAACTGAAAAGTAGAACTTGTCCACTTTAATGAGCACATCTTCAATGATTCCTCGGGGTTGCTTTGTTGATCTGTCTGTAAATTGCAATACCACCGAGGTAGGCTTCAATTCTCCCAAGCCCAATTGTAAGTATACTAAATAGGGCAGAAAATTCACACTTGCACCCAAATCAAGAAGAACTTTATCAACATGGTGCTCCCAAATGATGCATGAGATAGTTAGGGCACTAGGATCTTTGTACTTGGGAGAAGTGCACTGCTGAATTATAGAACTCACTTGTTGTGGCATCATCACTTTTTTTGGCACATGACTTTTAGAGTGCACAAGTCCTTCAAAACTTGAGCATAAGAAGGAATTTGCTTGATGGCATCAAGGAGTGGTAAATTAATCTTCACTTGTCGAAACACCTCCATCATGTCATGCAGCTTGTCCCCTTGCTTTCCCAATTTAGATGCTTCAAGGAAACATTGTGGGAAATGAGCCTTGGGCTCATAAGGAATTTCAGCACTTGGACTTGTGGTCACTTTTTCTTCTTCTTTCTTCTCACCACCTTATTATCAATAGTTTTCCCACTCCTCAAAGTGGTAATGGCTTGAACTTACTCATGGTGTGGGTTGCTTGTGGAAGCTTGGAGCCCTTTTGGATTAGCAATTGGTTGACTAGGGAGCTTCCCTTCTTCCTTTCTACTTAATGAAGTAGCAAGCTATCCAAACTGAGATTCCAGTTTGGCAATGGATTGAGAATGAGAGTGCACTAGTTGAACTGTAGATTGTACTATTGTTGCAGTAACTTGCACTGTCTCTATCAAAGAATCAAGTTTATCAAACTTTGATAAGGTAAGTGTCAGCTTGTTTTCAATAGCAGAAATTCTCTGTGCCATAGGACTTTGTGTTTGATATTGCTGTTAAGGTACAAAATTTCTTGGTTGATATGACGGTTGCATTACTGTCCATGTCTTCAATTAATTCTTTCTCTTGCACAATGGTATTAACAGGGATGTTCCTCTGTTGCCTAAGAGTATGTTCAGGCTCAAGATCAAGAGGTATCAAAGGATCAGTTACAGAACGACGACCTTGCATATATTAGCCAAAAGCACCTGAAAAGAAAACAAAAACAAAATTAAAAACAAAATATAAAAAAAATTCCAAAACTAAAAATCCAATTAAAATTAATTATGTAAAATCCAATCAATCAAATAGATAATCCCTGGCAACGACGCCAAAAATTGATTCTTGTGTGAGTGCGTCTCAAATTATAATTACCACACTTTGCAATAGAACGAATTCCTTGCAGAATAGGGTTATCGAAAGGGGTGTCGAACCTCAGGGATTGTGGTCTGATGAGTTGGAATACGGAATTAATTCTAATTAAATTTAAGAGAAAAGAATTCTGATTTTTACATTTAAATTAACTAAAAAGCAAAATAAAATAAATCAAAGGAAATAGAGAGTGAAGATAATATGAGATAAATCTAGGATATTTGACTTCACCACTAACTCCACAATCAATGGTCAATTGAATTAACTATGGGGGATTATATCATGCAAAAGTGGTATCGGTGGCTACAAGCTCACCTTTATCCGTCAAGAAGATAACATATGATTAAGGCTAAGTCATGGACTATCTTCGATTGGCATAGGCCATCTGCCTAACTACTCTAATCTAGGGTGCAGTATGGTTCATCTTCTCTAGGCATAATCCATCAAAGCTTTTAATGATATATTCAGTGATTACAATTGTGTAATAATCGTTCTCATGATCACAAAAAATAAGATAGATTGAGTTCAATAACAACAACTAAATATCTAAGACAAGATAAGAAATCATTGAAACTGAATTTACAAGACTTTTATTGTTCAATTCTATAATAAGAATCCTCTAAATTACACAATCTATGCATGTATATAAAGGTCTCCAATAATTAAAATAATCAAACCATTGATGCTTTGTTAGGGCTACATCAAAACCCTAGTGGATGAACTAGCCGCTCATGGTAGAAGAAGAAGCTTTAACTATTGAGGAAGAAGGCATCATCTTCATGAATTATGTGTATGACTTCGTTCTCCAATGGCTTTGCAAAGTATATCTTCTGTTCTTTCCAAAGCTCTCTCAGACTCTCCAATCTCTCCCTCACTCAGCCTCCAATTCTTCACTCTATGTCCCAAGAGAATACATCAAAGTCCTAATCCAATTAGGAATTAATTAGGTTTTCCCGCAGCACTAATCAGGTGGGTTTTTTCCGCTGACGTTCAGCCTAACTTTTGACCATGTAGAAGTCCGATTCATGAAATTTTCGTGAAATACAAAAGTGTGTAGAATCGAATTTCATACAATAAAAATTGAAATTAAGTCAATTTGAGGCTCAGAAATAATACTTCTGGTCCATTTTCTAAAATGGGATTAAGATTGTATTGTGCGCAGATTTGGGCTTCAGGCCCGAAACCTTCTTAAGCAGCTATAATTCTCTTGGACCTCTTCCTTGGATTAATTTGAGTTGAAATAAATGGTTGAATAGATCTCCTTGATGTAGATTTCATCTAACCATCTTAGATGTCTTCTTTAAAAGCCCAAAATCATGGTTTTAACTAAAACACTAAAGCAAAGTAAAATAACAAAATAATCTATCACTCAGAGAATAAAATACATAAGTTAAGAGGTTAGAATGCGTAACATTCAACGCGGATCACACACACTTATTTTTTATCAGCGAGGAGTCTCCGGAGGGAACTATAATTTCTCTAGATTCCATTCCCGTGGTGCAATATTTTTAGGATGTGTTTCAGAAAATCCCAGGACTTCCACCAAGTCGTGAGGTAGACATTGTAATTAATTTAGCTCCAAGCACTAGGCCTATTGCTAGGGCCCCATATAGAATGGTACCTGTGAAAATGAGAGAACTGAAAGATCAGATTCAGTAGCTTCTCAATCAGAAATTCATTTAAAGTAGTACTTCACCGTGGGGAGCACCAGTACTGTTTATGAAAAAGAAGGATGGGTCTCTTCACCTTTGTATAGACTACAAAGAGTTAAATAAGGTCACAATCCACAACAAGTACCCGTTGCCAAGGATTGATGATCTATTCGGTCAGTTGAAGGGAGACACCTACTTCTCCAAGATAGATTTGAGATTCGGGTATCATCAGCTCTAAGTTAGGGAACAGGATGTACCAAAAATAGCCTTTCTTACCAGATATGGGTCTTATGAGTTCTGTGTTATGCCTTTTGTTTTGATGAATGCCCCAACTGTCTTCATGGATCTGATGAACAGAGTGTTCAGAGCCTACTTAGATCAGTTTGTTATTAACTTTATCGATGACATTCTAGTTTATTCTAGGTCAGAGGAGGATCATGCTAGACATCTCAATATTGTTCTACAGACATTGACAACCCATCAGTTGTATGCAAAGTTTGAGAAGTGTGATTTCTAGCAGAGGGAGGTGAAGTTCTTGGGTCACCTAGTCTTTAATAAGGGGATAACAGTCGATCCAAGTAAAGTGTCGACAGTTTTGGAGTGGGGGCAACCTACGTTACCCTCAGAGATACATAGTTTTCTAGGTTAGCTGGTTATTACCGCAGGTTCATTTAGGGTTTTTCCAAGATTGCTGGTCCGCTCACCTATTTAATTAAAAAGGTGTGCCTTTCATTTGGGATGATTCTTGTTAGGCGGCGTTTGATGAGTTGAAGAGCAGGTTGACAACTGTACCTATCTTAGCTACTCCTCAGAGCAGAATTGAGTACTTGGTATATATCGATGCAACATTGCAGGGTTTGTGTTGTGTGTTGATGCAAGAGGAAAGGTCGATATCCTATGCTTCACATAAGATTAAGCATCACGAGCTTAATTACCCGACTCATGATGCAGAGTTGGCAGCTGTAGTTTTTGCCTTGGGAATTTGGAGGCATTACCACTTGGGTGAGACTTTCAGATTTTTCAGCGACCACAAGAGTTTGCAATACCTGTTCTCACAGAAGGAGCTGAATATGAGGCAGAACAGGTGGTTAGAATTTGTGAAAGATTATCAGTTTTCCATCCAATACCACCTAGGGAAAATGAATGTAGTAGCTGATGCACTTAGTTGTCGACCCTATGCTAGTCTTTCAGCTCTATTTGAAGTAGAATGGAATGACTTGAGCAACTTTCATAATTTAGCTAATGCCTTTGTAGCATGTGCGGTGGTTACACCTGCTATCATTCGCATGGTATTTACAGATCACCTTACTGACCCGCAGTGCATAGAGGAAGTGGCCGAGTTAAAATGTGGGGAAGTACCGTTCTACATAGTGGGTACAGATGGAGGATTGAGATACAATGGGCCGTTAGTGGTTCCTCCCAAGGATGAATTGAGGAGGGCAGTGAGGAGTGAGGCTCATAGTTCATAGTTTTCGGTACACCCAAGTGGGGATAAAATGTTCCTGGACATGAAGCTCCAATTTTGGTGGGTAGGCATGAAGAGTGACATTGCTATATTGGTTTCTTAGTGTAGCCCTTTTCAAATGATCAAGATTGATCACCAGAGACTACTAGGATCGTTGCACCCGCTACCTATACCGGAGTGGAAATGGGAGAGCATTTCTATGGATTTCATTGTGGGACTTCCCACCTCACAACGAAATCATGATGCTATTTGGGTGATAGTGGACAGGTTGACAAAATCAGCCCATTTCTTGCCAGTTCGATCAAGTTACACTTCAGATCAATATGCGAAGCTTTATATGACAGAGATAGTGAAGCACCATGGAGTACCTTTATCTCCATTATATCAGATAGAGATTCAAATTTTGTTTTAGGGTTTTGGGAGAGTTTTTAGTAGGCTATGGGTACAACTCTGCATCTCAGTACAACCTATCCCCCTTAGACCGATGGTCAGACTGAGAGGGTTAATCAGATTTTAGAGGATATGTTGCGAGCATGTGTACTTGACTTACTTGCCACTCGTTGAGTTTGCTTATAACAATAGTTATCAAAAGACTATTGGTATGGCCCCATTCGAGGCTCTGTATGGGTGGGCGCCCATATAGGTCACTTGTATGCTGGTTAGAGGTTAGAGAGAATAGATTCTTGGATCCTGAATTTATTAAGGACGTATCCGAGAAAGTCGCTCTTATTAGAGACCGTATACGGACTGCTCAGAGTAGACAAAAGAGTTATACTGATCAGAGAACTCGAGCACTAGAGTTCAAGGTGAGAGATCAGGTTTTACACAAGGTTTCTCCTATGAAGGGTGTAATGCGATTTGGAAAAAAGGGAAAGTTGTTGCCTCATTTTGTGGGTCCTTTCATGATTACTGACAGGATTGGGGCAGTAGCGTATAGATTGGCGTTACCAGACACAATGCACAGGGTGCATAATGTCTTTCATGTGTCTATGTTGCAGAAATTCCTTAAGGATGGGGATCCTATCAGCGCATTGAGGTTGAGGAGATTGAGTTGCAGCCATATGTAACATATGTCAAGCAACCTTACTGTATTTTTGATCGTAGGAACCAAGTCCCTCGTTCCAAGACCATTCCTTTAGTTAGGGATCAGTGGAGCCACCACAATGAGGCGGAGTCCACTTGAGAAAAGGAGGATGAATTAAAGGCAAAATATCCAGAGCTTTTATTTTAGGTATGAGATGAATTCCAAGGACAAAATTCCTTTTTTCAAGGAGGAAGAATGTAAATGTCGATATTTAATTTGGGGTTTTAATTATTTAAATTGTTCATTTTGTGATGTTTTCAATGTTTTAGTTCATTTTGTCAATGCATGTTTATTTTGTTTAATGTGGATGTTTGATTTGTTGTTAAGTGTTGATTGATTTTAAATATTTGTGAAATATTTATTTTAGATGAAAGTTTTCTTTAAATAAATGGGGTGGATTTTTGGGCTGCAATTCCTTTTAGTTTTTTTAATTGTTATTAGGTTGGGCTCAACTGTTAGGTTGGACTATATATATTTATATATTTTTATTTATAGGTGGGCTAAATATATTATATTTATCTTTTTTTTTATCATTTAGGAATTATTTTAGTTTTATAGAAAGAAAATAAAATAAGAGAAAAAAGAAATTAGGGTTTAGTAGTTCCTACGCACAGACATGGAGAGAACGGTAGATGCCAAAAAAGGGAGGGAAAGTGATTTTGCAAAAAATCATAAGGCAAGTTCAATCTCTTCACTTCCCCTTTTTTTATTGCATGCGTATACATGTATATGCATATAGGTTTATGTATTATTAGGTTTAACAATTTGGGATTCTTGCTTAATTGCAATTTAAAGGAATTTTTGTTTGATTAAACATGAATGATCTACGAATTTGGTAGTTCTATGGTTTAAATTCTCGTATATATATACGTGTATATATGGGTATATAGCCAGGCATATATATATATATATATATATATAAACATGAAATTTGTGTTGAATGTTATTGCCATTTTTGAAAGATTTTGTTTTGATTAAATTGTTGATCTTGCTCTCCTGAATAGTTCTTGTAAGTTTGATGGTGAATCGTTGGGTAATTTGACAGGAATTTGAATTTGAAATTGAAGAACCCTAAAACTTGAATTTGGGATTTTTTTATTTAGGCTAGGAATGATGGGGATTTTGGTACCAATGCGTAGCTTAGACCCAGAGGAGTTGAATAGTATATTCAAATAGGAGTTTTGATGGCGAAAAGAGGCCAAGAAATCAGCAGTATGTGGCTACCCTGTTTTGCATGCACAGGAGTTAGTGTGGGAAGGAGGCCAGCAACGCGCACTGCCGGTGGCTGGTGGGGACCGAAAAAATGGGGGACCGGTCCCACTCGCCAAGCCCGCCAACTTGCCCAGTCCAGAATATTTAATTAATTTTTTTTAATTTGAAATTTTTTTAAAATGTAGAAAATTAGGAAAAATATTTTAAATTACCGAAAAATTCCAAAACTTTTAATAGGAGTTTTGGAGACAGATTATTTAGAGAAACCTAGACTAGAGCTAGGTTTAGATTTACTTGTAGTTTAAAAGGAAGTGTAGGCTTTATTGTGGGGTTTCTTTTTAATTAATTGTTTCTTTGTTAGCAGAAATGTTCTTGATTTGTATTATATGATGTTTAAATCAGTTTATCAGAGTATGTTAAACTCAGTTACTTTTATGGTGTGTTGGCTCATTTTTTAATTATTTAATTAATAAATGTGACAATAGGATTTTCATGATATTAATTAGCATGATTTTAAGTATGTTAGATTATTATTTAAAGTAATATGGAGGTATGTTGGGATTGCCAAATACCTAATAAGGTATTTATACATTATATTTTGCGGCATGTCAGGATTGCCTAATACCTATTAAGGTATATGTACATTATATTTTGCTACATGTCAGGATTGCCTAATACATAATAAAGTATCTATACAATATATTTTGCGGCATGTCAGGATTGCCTAATACCTAATAAGGTAACTGTATATTATATTTGGGGCATGTCAAGATTGTCCAATACCTAATAAGGTATTAATAAAATATAGGTATAGGCATGTTAGGATTGCCTAATACTTTATAAGAAATTTAGTTATCTGCCCAGTCATGCTGAGATTGCCACTTGTTCAAACTTAAAAACTTGTTCTACCTTTATTGTGATAATGGATAGGTTGATTCAGAACGTAGTTCTAATTATTTCTGAGATAGGAGATTATCATTATGGTATAGTCATATCTATATGTTTTTACTGTCCTCATATAGAGGGACAGGAGATTATCATTATGGTATAGTCATATCTATATGTTTTTACTGTCCTCATATAGAGGGTATGTTTACCGGCTCTCTGATTAGGTGGTAGTAGAGGGAACTTGCTTGTGGGTTTAACCCATCTTATTGGTATTTCAGGTCCCAGGTCGGTTCCACTGCAAGAATAGAGTCTTGAGTTCGTAGATTGTGACAGTCATCTTCTCTTATCAGTTTTCAGAGTAAGGACATATTCCTTTCTTTGTGTTTAAGATATGAACTTTATGGGAATGCTGATTTAGATTATTTTTATTATATTTTGAGTTTAGGGGTCCTTGAGTTACAAGACTTCCAAGTTGTATTGTTCAGACTCTAAATTTTATTTTATTTTATTCGTCCTCTCATTAAAGTTTTCTTTTCACACTTCTTTATTTATTTATTTTGTTATCCTTGTATTATGTGCTTGCATACTATCAACTATAGGTATTCCTTATATTTTGTGTATGAGACTGGCCACCTCATGCGTGAGACTGTAAGGGGTATTTCAAGTTCCATGAAGGTTTTGAGTGCTATGGCCATTTTTCTCTAGTATGAGGCGTGTGAGGTCCTGAATTTGTAGATTCTTTGGAATAGTTTTGAAGGGGTAAATTAATCTAGCTTCCTAAGATTACTCTGAAATTAAAAATTTTAAAGTATGATGGTCAACCTCCTTTGAGGTTTTGTTTACTTTTACTCAGGATACCTTTGTCGTTAATTAACCATCATACCCGTTAAGTCAAAAACAAAATGTCAAAAGTACCTTCGTATGAAGCCGAATTACTAAAATAACCTCACAAACCGAATAAAATCACCCTTATAACAATTACTAGTTGGACCAAACTACTAGTCTCAAACACTAAAATAGAGTTGATTTTTTTTTTCTCTCATCACTCCCTCCCCTCTATAATAGACAAGCTGAAGAATTGGGTCTCTCTCTCGAAAGAGAGAACTGGGTTAATTAGTCTATCTCCAAAAGACATGACCCCTTCCCCAAGTAATTGAGTTTTCAAAAATCACATGTTTTCTCTTGTTGTCCTTAATTGCAGATTAGATATCTTCTTTTCTTGCTTTTTTCTTCAGCTATATATATAGGATCTATTTTATTTCAGTTTATCTTATTTTTAATTTTTTTCTTTATTTAATTAAGAAATTCTCTTCATAAAACCGTTCTTAAAACGTGCATTGCACGTAATTTTTACTACTACTACTACTATATTTAGATGTACTGTCACTATGTATTCTTGTCTTTCTGGGAGGTTGCTTACTGCCAAGTCACATCATATAGCATATTAGTTACCACATTAAAAAAAAAAAAGAGAGAGAGAGAATTTTAGCACCCAAGAAGAAACGCATAAGATTGTTATGCTTTACAACTACCAGCAAAAAGCATCACCAATCAAATTAACTTCCTTCCATTGAAGCTTCCACTTTTTATCATACATTCTATCTCAAACTCTGATTGCCAAACCATAGTACTATATTTTACTTCAAAATGATCTATAAATTCCTTTCAAAACGTCCTTTCCACCTATCCCCCAGAAAAACATGTCGGCAAAGATTACTGTATGTCTTATCTTATCTGTAATCACCATTGTCATTGTTCCCATCGTTCTATGGCTATGCTTGTGTCCCACATCCCCAACCTACACCATTGTTGGGTTCTCCATTCCACTCTCCAACAATAATCATCAGAATGCAACCTTCACATTCTACCTTAATGTGAAAAATCGCAACAAAGTCTCTGATATCTACCATGATAACATTGTGTTATCATTTTATTATAATCAAGATCTTTTGGGGAACATAACATTGCTTTCTTTTCGGCAGAAATTTAGTCGGACCTCTCATTTTATAGAGGAAGTGAATGCCAATGCAAGAGTATGGAAATCACTTGTCAATGCGATAGCAATCAATAAAACTGCACAAGTGATGGTGGCTTTAGTCACCCACGGGTCTTGGGTACATCATGCTAGTATGAATATGAGCTGGAAGCAATTGCAGGGTACAGTACCCATTGGATCAAATGGTAAGATTTCTCGCAAGAAGAAGATTAAGCTAAAACGTGTTCCCATGAAACGGAGTTTGAAGGTTACTTGATTATATATATGAATGTTAGGAACAGCTATAATATTTATTTTCCATGTTCAAATCTGTACATATTTTTTTAAACTATTCTAATTCTTGTGTCGTTGAGAGTATGATAAACTGTAAATCTTGATGTGCTGTGTCAATTATGTGTTACAGGAATTAGGCTTAATTGCACTTGACTCACGTGTGCTATATATCATTTTGTGGGATATAACTTCTTAACTATATTTTTGAAAGATAATGCCCCTGAATTATAAAAAAAGTTGCACATTACCCCATGCCATTAGTTGTCCATTAAATAAGAAGATAAAATGATTTCATTGTCAGTTTTTAAGAGAAATGTGTTATTGAATAGAAAACACACAAAATGGGAATAAAAGCAATTTACCTCCTTATTTAAGGAACAACCAACGACAAAGAGGTAAGGTGCGATTTTTTTTTTTTTTTTTTTTGTAATAATTCTGAGAGTTATCATATCAATATACACCCACTATAAAAAAAGTGAAGACCCATAATGTTTTGCCTAATTACATTGGTGACACAACTATTAAGGGATGCTAAGGGCATCACTTATGGCCCTCCCTACATGAGATGTAGAGAGGGTTTTCATTCCGTGTGGGACTCGCTCAAATGCAGGCCCCACAATATTTTTATTTGCAGGCTCTCCACAATTGGGAGCCTACAAATGAGTGAGAGAGAAGAATTTTTTAATCCTCATTCTCTTTTGCCTCTGTATACTCTTTTCTATCTATTTTTTTTTTGTTTGGACCGTTGAGCCAAACGGCTCCCTGCCATTGTTTTTTGGTTTGGGCTACTGAGCTAAAAGGCTCCTTGCCATATATATATATTTTGGGCAGCTGAGCCAAACGGCTCTTTGCCTTTTTTTTTGTTTTTCAAAAAATAATTCAAAGTTTATAAATACCACACTCAATTCTCTCATTTCTCATCCTTCAATATTCATTTCATTCATATCTCATCTTTCAATATTCATTTCAGTCAATTCTCATCCTTCAATTCACTTCATGGATTCTCGACCTCCATTCTACAACTCTTTCTTCAACCAATATCAAAACTCCGAAATACCACCGCAATTCAATAATACTTAATATTTTTCGTAATCCAGTAACCCATCTCAACCCCAGTCTGAATACCCATATCAACCTCAATATCTATCTCAACCCCAATCTGCTAACCTATATCAACCCCAATTCTCATATAAACCCTATTACCCATATCAATCCCAATACCCATCTCAACAACCTTCTCAATTTGAACATCCCTCAAAGCAAAAGAAGACCAATTGGTCAAAAGAAGAAGATGAAGCATTATGCAAATCCTGGATGATGATTGGGGAAGATCCAGTCACGGGTTCAGATCAAGAAAACTCTACTCTTTGGGAATGAATCAAAACTAATTTTCAAAGCCAGGTAGGGGGCACGACGGTAAGAAATGTGCCAAAAATATGCCATGTCTTTTTATTAGTCAATAAATATTTAAATTTTTTTATGAATTATTTTTATATAAAAAATATTAAAATAATAATGTAGGGAGCTTGCATACCGGTAGCCTCAAATCTCTACGATTGCAAAGAGCCACGTCAGCAAAATGGATGGCCTAATATTTGTATTCACTCTTTTTTTATAATATTATTGTAGGTGAAAAAATCTATTAACCTTGACTAGTCAAAGATTTTCTTGAACACACACAAGAAAATATAATATTAAGAGAATTAAGAGAAAATTGTTATATTATTGCTTGAATGAATGCTTTGAAGCTCTCTTTCCCCTTATTTATACACGATTTTTATTACTAATCCCCCTTGGATTTCAGCCTAAGGTATATACTCCTTTTTGGACTTGTATTTCTAAAATTATCTGTTATGTTGATCAGAGCTTCTATTCTTTATCCACGTGGCTGTTCCCCAATGTTGTACATGTATCAATTTTATATGGGGAAGATTTTTCCTCCACACTTGACCCCAATTTCCTTTTGTTTCTACAAACAATAGGAAATTCAAAAGGTTTCTGTGTTGATGTATCATCATTAATTGCCTTGATCGTGGGCACGATACCATTAACCTAGGCAATTGAAGAGCCATTTCCATTATTACTTTCGTCTTTCCCTCTCAAACTGGATTTCTGTAATTCTTGTTCGTTCGCTCTTCGCTTCTGATCTTCATTGGCTTTTTGGTGGTCTTCTTACGTCTTGAAGGTTAGTTTCTTCTCCCTCTTCTTAATTATTCTAATCTCTATTTTCCTATTCTTTTCATTAATCCATGGCTGAGAAAAGTGAGAGTAGTGAGAGGACTATTAGTCGATCCTTAGTTAGTAGCATTCCTCTTGCGTTTGATGAACCTAGAAGACATATAGATATCGAAAAGCTTGAGGATGACTGTGAGATCATTGATGATGTTGTTGTGCAAGAGTACCCTTTCAGTCTTGATGAGATTATCCTTTTTGCTGCCCACCTCTGTACATTTCGATTTCCTCTTCATCCTTTCTCTCATCACGTTCTGAATAAGTTAGAGTTGTCTCCACTTCTGTATAACCCTAATTTTTTAGAGTTATTTCTTTTATCTTGTGTTTGGATTACTTTAGGAGTTTGGATCTTAGTTTAGCTGATGTTCTTGTTTGCTACAAAGTTTGTAAACTCTATAGTTTTCCATCAGTAGCCCCACACATGACCATGACAATTGGACATAAACGTGTGGAAAAAAGTGCATTATAAACAGAAAAGACGATTGGAAGGAAGAGGAAACAATGAAAAAGTCTTTCCTTTTGTACGTGGAGGCAGATATTTTAATTTGAGGGCCCCAATTTGTACTATGCGATCAAAATTTGAAATTTTATAAACCAATTATAAAATAATTTATTTATAATATTAGTCATGGTATATATACCTTGATAAAAAAAATTTAAATAATAATAAAAAAAATGCAACCTAAATAAATAAACAGAAAAATGAAATGTGAAAAAAATATAAAACGAAAAATTACAAGTAAAAAAGAAAAGAGGTAAAGAAAAAAACATTATCAATTTTTCTTCTATATCAATTTTTTTAAAATTTAATTTTTTAAAAAACTATTTGTATTTTGATTCCATTGCCGAAAAGATATATCATTATTATTTTAATGAAAGATTAAATATATATATAATTTTAGCAAAACAAAATCTAGTAAGTTTGAACAAAATAAAATTACTACTTTAATAACTTATACAAAGAGTAGTCACAAAAATTGCTGTATGGCAAACTACAATTGAAATAATTAGCATATCATTGTTTGTCATTTTGCTTTCACAAAACTTTAGTGGCCATTCACTAATTGACCAAGTTAAGAGTATGTCGAACGATGCGTATATTAGTAAATTTAAGCTATCCATTAATTAACAGAAAAAAAAATTCACATGATAAACTTGTCCAGTTGTCCTATGTTAATTTATTGTAATTAAAATGTTACTTATTTGCTAATAGTCTAAAATCGGGTTAGATTACTCTGCTTGCAATGGAATTATCAGGCCAGGCCAGACTAGAGTCGGGCACTAGTAGGATTTCATCTATCGTGGACTTAATGTCCTTGGATGCAAGTGCGACAGAGATTTTTGGGTTAACCAAAGCTTTAATTCCTTATCGTAAAAGCCAGGCTTAAAGCAATGGAGTTTATCTCGTGTAACTAGTTTTCCAGTTGGCCTAAAACCAAGACAATTTATTTCATATCCATGTGATGATCGTTGTCTTTTCCAAATTTGCCAGGAATTATTGTCAATTGTGAAATTATAATGGCATCCATGTCATGTAATTTTGAAAATGTGGTGTGATTTTTCATTTTTGTTTTTGTTTTCATTTTTGTTTTTTTGTTTTTTTCCCCTAATAGCGAGCATCTTAAAAGTAATAGACTTCATAGAATTTATGCATGAATTCCGCCCAAGCATGAAATTTAGATTTTTTTTCCATAAACAACATATTATTAACATAACAAGCAAACAATCTAATAAAACCTTGAGAAAAAAAGAATATGGCAGAAGGATCACACGTCAAAAAGAAAGGGCCTGCTTGGTTCGTCACTCGAAAAATAGTTCTCAAGAATCCAGAAAATAGAAAATTATTTTCAGAAAACTATAAAAGACAGTTTTAAAAAAACGACATTTTTTAAACTAAGTTTTTAGAAAACAGTTCTCAGAAACTATCAACCAAGCAGAAAATTGAACCAAGGATGCCCAAACTATTTACAGGATCTCTCATAATAACATCAACACAGTAATATACTCTAACACCAGAAAACAAATCAAGGGCTAAATAGAGCAACCAAATACTGCAAATAGGAGTCCATTGTATCTGCCACATTCTAGATAAAATTGAACTCCAATTGCAAAATGGTGCAGGCAAAAATCCGTCTCATCATTTTGCTTCTCAACATATACTCCAAACCAATCTAGCCCCGACTTCTATAAGGATTGGAGAAAGATTTAAAAGTAGCCTAATTCAGCTTCTTATATTTCAATTGGCCCTTGCAGGAACTTTTCATATTATAAAGGAACCCTTACCAACTTTTCCTATTTCATATGAGCCCTGTTATGTTGTCCAACATTGGTCATTAACTAAATAGACCCCACACAAACTTCTTCATTTACTATATCATCCCATATATATGTTATCATTTTTCAAAAATAACCCCGACACAGCTATTCTACAAATTTTTGAGACTTAGTTCATAGAACCCCCAAAAGTTTAGAATATTCTCTTCTATCTCACATACCAAAAATTATCTAAAAATATTATCAAATTGTATTTGAAAGGTGAGTTGTGTGTAAGATGGGAGAGAGAGAAAGCAAATATGACTAGGAAAGGAAGGGGGGTCAGAGTTGGCTAACTACCTTCACACCATAGGGTATATATCAGGTGTGAACCTTTGATAACTGTCATCCTATGTGGCACAAGCTCATCATGCCACGTGTCCCTTCCTTTGCCATACTTGGTTGAAGCCATGGACATCTTTTTTATGGTAGCGGGTAAGTATTATGCACTGTCCTATGCCTTGGAGTTTTTATAGCACAATACATAATACCTCCTGTGGGCTAAGCAGTTATACTTTAGACCTCAATGAGTCATTCTCTTAATCCTCTATTCCACACTCAACCCATATTCCCAGCTGGAGTTATGACACCATAACCGCCTAGGTTATATCACAATGAGCCTCTGTGCCTAAAATGACCCGCAGATCACTATAGCTTCATACGAGCTCTATCGTATCAAGGCTAGAAGTAATATCTCAACTAGTTACTTTTCATTTCAAAGAGAAGAGACGATAATCCTCTACACGATTGTTGCTATGAGAATTCTCATTCGAGGTTATAAGCTCGGAGCCACATGATCACTCATTCCTCCATGATTTCTCCCAGCCCTAGAGTATGCCAAGGTATCAACTGAAACATACCCGCGAAGGGAGGTTGCCCTCAATCATCCCCTAACATTCGTTAGTTAAAGTCACCCACTGATAAGCGTTGAATGTTATACATTTTCATGCCTTTACTTATGTATTTTGATCCCATAGTTGCAAATATTGTATAGTTTTTACGTGCTTTTATGTTTTTGATGATTTCAGGTTCAAACTTAGAATTCGACGTAATTTGACTCCTTTGTTAGTTTGAGAATGCATTCCTATGTCCTGTCATACTTCATGGCTAGTCTACATCAAGGAATAGTGAATGACACGTCAAGACCGGAGTTGGAAAGTTAGAGAGTTGAAGATCTCTATAAGAAGGAGAGATCGATGCATCGAAGTTCCTACTTCGATGCATCGCAGCTTTGATGCATCGAAGTCTCTACTTCTATGCATCGCCCAAACCTGCTGAAGATATTTTTTTGCAAATATTTTCTCCACTTGCCACTTGTCCAATTTTGTTTGGATAAAACCTTGTACGGAATTTCTATGATATTTTGAGCCTCAGATCAGTTATATAGCAAGAAAATATATAATAGAAATATCATATCACAATTCTTGTAATAGAGAGCATATATAAGATTCTAGAGAGAGAAAGTGAAGTTCTAGATAGGGAAAGCTTCAAAGAGAGCATTGTAAGGCCTTGAAAACCATTTTGAGCATGGGATCATCTCTATCTATGGAGTGCTTCCAACCCACCATAATCAACTAATCCGTCTCTAGGGTTTTGACAAACCCTAGCCTTGTAAATATGTTCTAACTTCAATGAATTGGAAATTTTTATATATTTTGTGTATATGTCTCTTGCCTCGAGCCTTGTATTAGTATAAGTTGTAATTTATCTTCTTGTCTTAGAAATGCTTAAAATTCTCATATGATCTTCAAACACTTGTAAGTTTCACAAGGACTGCAAGTGACGGCTTGAGAGTAGTTTTTACTATAACATGCATAGCTAGATTTGCATAGTCCATGCTTAGAGACAATGATTTAGCTACACTTAGGTAGTTAGATAATTAAGTAAGTAGGTAGGTAGAGAAATCACGCTAATTGAAGATAGATTATAGTATATTAAGGTGTGTGTATTCTCTTGGCGATGTCGTTGTATGTGGGACTTGTCAACGAATCATTTAGTACACATTTGCATGAATTTTCCTAATTTATTATAAACATGACATAGTACGAGGCTAGTCGTGAAGTCTAACCCTAGTCCTTTACTCTTCTCTCAACCTTTGTATTTACATTATACTTTATGCTTTCAAAGTAGAGTAAGAAAACAACTAACAAATGGTTGTGATTTAAACAAGAACCAACCTTCAACCTTTAGCGAGTTATACCTACGTAGTCTCTGTGGAATTGACACCCTCAACTTAGAGCCCTGTCAAGGATTCGTTCTATTGCAAATGATAAATTTATAAATTGCGAGTAGCGCACCAGCAAAGCACAACACCCACGACCGCTATCCTTCGTGAGTTAAAGCATTCACAACCGTTTGCAATACCTTTGCGGGTTAAAGTCACTCGTGACCGTTATATCACTGTACGATCCTTGGAACCAATCTGAGAAACCCTTGGGACCTCTGAGATCCATTCATATCCTATGAAAACGTCTTATATAATCCATTAGAGTAAAAAAAAAGACCACCCAAGAACCATCGGCTCGCGGGAAATATCCGCCCGTAACCTATTAGGTCACAGGAAGAATCCACTTGAGATCTATTGGGTCACGAGAAATATCCACTCATAACCCATCGGGTCGCTAGACGGGTCCACCTCTGACCTGTTTGGGTCACAAAGAAAGCCTATTTCTGGCCACTTTGAGTCTCATGGCTAAATCCATCATTCGTTCCTATATTTTTTATGCACACCTTTTTACAGTTGCCCCCTTGCAGCCATTGATCTTTTAAGAGCAAACGGGTGCAACATCAAAGAAATATTCAACCAATATTACAAAGTATCCTTTAATTATTTGCTTAGTTCACCTTGTTTCTAAGGAAGAAACAATTATATTTGCTTGCACCTACAGCCTCCAGATATGGTTGACCAAGATGGTCACCCACTCTTCAGGGAGTCCCTTACACCTGACACTATCTTGATCTCCATGGTCATGGATATGTGCAATGGGGAGTTTACCACCCCCAGTCAAAATTGCTCGAGAAAATCTATGTGCCCGAGGGACTTATGGTTTTTAGATACCATCCTTATCAAGAACGCGTGTCCTTTAGGACATGTGGTAGAGCGCTAGGGTGGCCTTCTTCGCTGCTTATACGCAGCTCATACCGTCGACACGTGGTTTTTTGTCCTATCACTGATATGGGGACAGATATATAAAGTGTGGGATGCTCTCTTCCAGAAAGGGATCAAGAGAGCCGATACTTGGCTGCTTCCATTTCCTTACTTGGTCACTACTTTTATCAGTAGAGCCAATATTGCATTCACTGATATCGATATCCAAATAGGACCACCTCCTTGATTCCAGCACACTCACTGGGTATAGGTCCGTAGGCATCTGGAGCGCTAGAATCACCAGGGGCATGAGCATGAGGATATAGATAAGGATAACCCTATGGCACTGGCAGAGGAGGACGAGCCTACAGAGAATGAGCCATCAGATGAGGAGGTAGAGGATGATTCGACCGGTCTAAGCCATGAGCAGCTTGATATATTGGCCACTAGGTACTCTTATCTGGCGGCAGATGTAGAGAGATTACAGCAGGGCTTTGACAAGCACGTCCAAGTGACTCAGAGTCAGCTGGTAGCCATGAGGGAGGATATTACATCTCTGACTCAAGGTTAGAGGACATTGATTGATGAGTTCCAGACTTTTTGATGAATTATGGTGTTTGGCCCAGCTACCGTTTCGACCTTTGCACCACCCACTGAGCCACCTCAACCACCACCCACCCTAGACTAGTTTAGCATTTTCATATTTTATTTTTAATTTTAGTTCTTTCTTTATTTAGGTAGGCGATGTAGGCCATGTCTTTAGACCTTTTTGTGTATTCCATCATATTACATTGTACTTAAATGTTTTACAAATTTATGGAATGCAGTTTTTGTTTCAATTATGTTTTCTGTTTTCTGTCTTTCTTTTAAATTTTGCCTCATATCGCTGTCACCCATGCTCTGACTATGTATGTAATACCAATTCCATAGTTGGTATATGCATGATACAGTTGATGATTTTTGTTTATTAAAGTCTGGTTTCAATTTCCAATACTGTTGAGATTGCTTCAACAGAGTATGACTTTAATAAAGAAAGGCAGCCCCTTTGCATGCTGTACGTTAGCGTGCCTGGATATTCAATATCTTATCACATATACCTCTTATCAAATTGGAAGACACCAGTTCAGAGTTTAGGATGAAACGTGATGTTGGTCTAAAAAAAAGAAGAACAAAAAAGCAAACAATGTGTTTACATAATTACTTTGTCTTTTTATTTTTATTTACTTTTTGTCCCCCATAATGCTCGTAGTCTAGAGTTGGTGATCCATGCAGGTTTTACTACTCACATAGTGGCTTGCTCGTAATTGATTGCTATATTTATTGAGAACCACTTTCCCGGTAATTTCATTCCTTTATCTTTTCTTCAAATCATTGAGGATAATGTTTGATTTAAGTTTGGTGGTGCGGTATACCACGTGCATATGCTTGCAACTGTTTAATCTTTTGTTTATTGTCATTGTAATGCATTTTTGTTCATTTTTGCCATGATGTCTTGCTTCTTAAGGGAAGATCATCCCAATAAATGTTCGAGATAAATGCAACAGGTAGTTAGGAGCTTTTGACATTGTAAATACCCGCACTTTTGGAAACTATGCATTAGGTTATAATAGTCCACATTTTTGTTCAATTGTGAATATGGTACAGTTTTTACCCTAAATTTGTCCTTCACAGCACAAGCTAGCACATATGTATTTTAAGTTATGGGGTATAAGTTTGATGGAGAATCTTGTAAATTTCTATTTTTATTTGACCAATTTAGAGAATGAGTTCTTCCAGTTGTTTATAATTAAAAAAAGAAAAAGAGAGAAAAATCTTTGCAATAAGCCTTCTCACTTAACAAACCAGGTCTCTGTGCCTCATTAAGTAGGGAGTATTCGTGTATAAGTGTGTAAGGTTGAGCAATAATGAAGCGGGTGACTTGTCTAAGCTCATCGCCCTGGAAGCTCGGTTATTAAGTCTTAAGGGTGCCTTTTCACCTAGTACCCTAAAATCGTTCGATTTGGAAGTCATTGACCCTACACCACTACATGGGCTTACAAGAAAGCAAAAAGAGCTTAAGCATTGCACAGTCATCCACGCACAAGCATTCATGCATGCTTCACGGTAATGAACAACAGTGTCGAGCATTTTCAATAAGTTTTTCTTTTAAAAATAGAAGTGTTCTTTGTATTCTCCAAATATGATAATAAGCCAAACATTAGAATGCATGTTCACTTTTCAAAGAGAATTTTAGGGTTGGTGTTGATATTTTTGTTCAAACTGACCATTATGTGGGGATTGTTATCTAGCTCTAGTTTGCGAAGGTTCATGTTTGTTAATGTCCACATAGCTCCATAATACTTGTTACATTTGTCAGGTACGAGATGAATGGGTAATCATCCTTTATATGATCATTGGTTTTGATTGGAATAACCTTAATTATAAATCTTTTCATAAAAATCATATATAAAATTATGTTGATTATATGTTTATCATTTTAATCAACATCTTCTGTAAAGAATTTGAGAATCATTTATCCAAAAGGTATAGATGGACTTGAGACTATAGACATTTCAAATGAAATTCACATTAGAATAATCTCAAAGAAAATAAAAAGAATCCTAGAAAGATAGCTTCCAGAATGATTTTCATAAAGATCTTTCCATATGTTGAAGCATGGTTCACCTTCTCCAAATTGATCTTTTCTGGGTGAACATTTTAAAGATAGTTGCATAAGATTCTTGCTTTGAAATAATTTCAATTATTTGGCTCTTGCTTCTCTAGATGAAAATCAATGAGGCCAAAGATTTTAAGTTCTTGGATCTTAGCAATTCAAAAGGATTAAATGAATTTCTGATCAGAGCTTAGTTCGTAGACCAAATGACCACACTTAGATCGGCATAAAAAAGATAGAAATATAAGTTAGGTGTTTTCATTAGAAATTAAGTTATATTAGTGACCCAAGGTTTCACTTGAGAAGAAAGGATGATCATGAAAGAAACTTTGCACATGTATCTAGAATAGAAGCAATAAGGATGCTACATGTTTTTGCATGAAATGTGGTTATCAAATGCATTCTTAAATGACTTTATATCAGTGGAAATTTGTGTAGAACAACCACCTAAATTTGAAATGCACAAAGTTTTAAACTATGTGTTTAAACTTTTCAAAAGCCTTATATGGTTTAAAATGAGCTTCAAACAACTTATTATGAAAGGCTTAGTGGTTCTCTCATAGAAAATGATTTTGATAGAAGCATTTTTAATGATTTTTATTCATCAAAACCAATGATAATGATTTGTTAATTGTGCTCATATATTTGGACGATATTATTCTTGAGTCAACAAATGAGAAATTATGCAGAAGAACTCTCAAAAGCATGCAAGATAAATACAATTTGAGCATGATGGGTAAACTCATTTCTTCTTAAGATTGAATCACTTCTAAGTGTCATAGAAAGATTTTCTAGATTTTTGTTGGACACTTTAGTTTTAGGATTATGGTATTTTAGGAACATTCTAGATAATTCTAGGCACTTCTTAAGAGCTCATGTGTTTAGATGTCATAGATTTTGAGCCATTAGAAGAAAGATAGGCATAAGTAAGATTTGTCACATTGATTGACCATGCTTGTTTAAATTTATATGTAGTCATGTGTCTTTATGCTTATGTGTATTTTTAATTCTTTAAAATCTAATCAATCAAATAGATAATCCCTGGCAACGGTGCCAAAAATTGATTTGTGTGTGAGTGTGACTCAATAAGTGTATCAATTAAAAATTATTACACTTCACAATAGAACAAATTCCTTGTAGAATAAGGCTATCGAAAGGGGTGTCGAACCTCAGGGATTATGGTATGATGAGTTGGAACACGGAATTAATTCTAATTAAATTTAAGAGAAAAGAATTCTGATTTTTAAACTAAACTAATTAAAAAGTAAAATAAAATAAATCAAAGTAAATAGAAAGTAAAAAAAATATGAGAGAAATCTAGGGTATTTGACTGCACCACTAACTCCACAATCAATGGTCAATTGAATCAACTATGAGAAATTAAATCATGCATAAGTGGTGTCGGTGGCTACAAGCTCACCTTCATTCGTCAAGAAGATAACATATGATTAAAGCTAAGTCATGGACTAGCTTCGATTGGCATAGGCCATTTGCCTAACTACTCTAATCTAGGGTGCAGTATGGTTCATCTTCTCTAGGCATAATCCATCAAAGCTTTTAATGATATATTCAGTGATTACCATTGTGTAATAATCACTCTCATGATTACAGAAAATAAGAGAGATTGAGTTCAATAACAATAACTAAATATCTAAGACAAGATAAGAAATCATTGAAACTGAATTTACAAGACTTTTATTGCTCAATTCTATAATAAAAATCCTCTAAATTACACAATCTATGCATGTATATAAAGGTCCCCAATAATTAAAACAATCAAACCATTGATGCTTTGTTAGGGCTACATCAAAACCCTAGTAGATGAACTAGCCGCTCATGGTAGAAGAAGAAGCTTCAATTGTCGAGGAAGAAGGCATCATCTTCATGAATTCTACGTATGACTCCATTCTTCAATGGCTCTGCAAAGTTTGTCTTCTGTTCTGTCCAAAGCTCTCTCAGACTCTCCAATCTCTCCTCCCTTTCCAACCTCCAATTCTTCACTTTATGCCCTAAGAGAATACACAAAAGTCCTAATCCAATTAGGAATTAATTAGGTTTTCCCGCAGCACTAATCTGGTGGGTTTTTCCTACTGACGTTCGGCCCAACTTTTGACCTACTAGAATTCTGATTCACGGAAGTTTCGTGAAATACAAAAGTATGCAGAATTGAATTTCGTTCAACCTTCATAAAAATTAAGTCAATTTGAGGCTCAAAAATAACACTTCTGGTCTATTTTCCAAAACGGGATTAAGACTGTATTATGCGCAGATTTGGGCTTCAAGCCCAAAACCTTCTTAAGCAGCTGTAATTGTCACACCCGGATTCCCGAGGCCTAGAAACCAAGGTGTGAACTCCGTGAGATCGCCCTCACGACACAACCATCACCCGATCATGCAACCTCAATTTTCTATTATTTTTACGAAAATCGGGCATGACCTATTCTAACTAATCAGCCCCTGGTGTGATATACCTGCTTTACAATTTATATGGACACTTCTGGGCACGTGTCCCCCAGCATTTATATCTAAACAATAAAAATGGACACTTCTGGGCACGTGTCCCCCCCCCCCAATATTTCTACAACATGCATAATCATTCTAATCTATAAAGCAACATTAAAGTCACAATGTCCATATACAACATCTCAAAATGGAAGTCCCTTTATACATATCCAAGCGCATCATGTCCACATCTCGGACGCGCATAACATAAAAGATTAAAAATGAGAAATCCTTCTAATTCTAAGTCCAACTGACGATTGCACACCACCCACCATCTCCTTGTCATGCCCTGAAAGTGTTAGTGTAGGGGGATGAGCGATTTTCAATAGGCTCAAGGTAATACGTTGTGCAATCCGTCCAAATTCACATCTCATATCAATGCATAAACACAATCAACGTATACCGCTTAACTACGTGTCATGCTTCCTAGCATTCTAGTCCAAAGATCAAAACTTTCACTTCACATGGCATAGACATCAAGATCCTTAACTACCACAAAATTTTTAATCTAAACATGCAATAATGCACAGTCTCATCATATCTATAACATATGACCAAAAATGGGATTTAAACACAAGTTTAACGGAATCATCATAAAACTCACATTTCTACTCATTTCTTTCAAATCATGGCATATGCATCAAATGTAACTGGACAACCATATAATTTTACAACATACTTTATTTCACAATCCATCATATCTATAACATATGATACATACGAATTTATCAACAAATTCACTTACTTCACATAAGTCACATCACGTCACATGATTCAACACAAAAATCACACTATACTCGGAATTGAGCTCACACGCACGCCACACACTTGATATGTACCGTAGTCCCATATCATAAAACCCTTTGGTTATTTCGGGCTACTAACCCGTCCGGTCACCACCCACTTGCACAAGGTAGAGGACTTTCAACCCCAAGAGGATCCCTTCCTCTATAATTTTCTATGAGTCATTCCCGAGTATTCATCACAAGCACAAAATACTTCACATTTCTACATATACATTCGCACATTGGATACATTGCACTCAATACATGCCCTATATCCATTCTAGCATGTTATTCAACAATTCACAATGCCAAAAGAACAAGCTCATATCTCGAAACTCGGTTTTTATCATTTTCTCCAAAATTCTACACATGCCATACATATACCATTTTGCATATATAATCAATTCATGCATTTAAACACATAGATCAATCTTTTCAACACAAAAGAATTCATTCATCTTCTTGAAAAACAGAATTTCAACCAGGTCCATATATGCGCTACATGTCACATAAGGTACAAACAACAGTTCATACAATTTGAGTCATACATCAATTTAAATCAAAGATTATGTTCCAACTTCATTTAATCACAAATAACATAAAAACATATACTTTATGTCATTAATATGAAATTAAACTTGGAATGAAAAACACAACGCACACCCCCAACCTCAATTTGGAGTGAGAACTCCAAAAATCTCCAATTTCGTCCCGATGTGTATCCGCCAATTTACTGCCACTATACTTTTCGCCAAGCAAACCAGTCCATTTGATGGATCCAAATCAAACAAACCCAATCAATTCTGAGGTTTAATCCCCAAGCCCAGTTCCAATACCAAGTTCGGCCCGCCATTAATTCAAATCCAATCCAATTTATTTGACTAAGCCTCAACCAAACACAAAGTTAGCCCAATTATTTGCTCCATTACTTAATCATACACCAAACCAAAATTTTCCAATATAACGCAACTGTCCAGACCATGTGACCAGCCCATGATCAAAACCATGTTGGCCCAATTTAGTTAGGCCCGAAAATAATCACATTTAGCCCACTACCTTGGTTGCCCACCATTTCAGTCCAACTCTAAATCAATTGGAAATCATTCCGAATTTAAGTCCAACCCATGTAAGACCACCACCATGGCCTCTCTCTCTCTCTCTCTAGCCGGGAATGCTCAAATCACCTTTGTCATCCACCGTGGCAGCCCATGCCACGGCCAAGCCGTGACCTTCACCGTCGGCAACACCGTCGAACAACCACCACCATAAGTTCGAAGCTCCACCTTCATCCAACCGTGAGCCACCCATCATAAATTGAACCACCATGCACCCTATGCAAGGCCAGCCTGCCGGACCACCATTTGAGCTCCACCAAATAACCAGGTGGAGACCCATTTCCACCATCAAAAGTTACCATGGAACCAACCGAGCTCCACACCCAACCGAACTTCACATTCGGCACCACCATACACGGCCATAGCAGCCATGTCCAAAATAGTCCACCAAAGCCAAAAGTCGTCCATGGCTGCCACACCAAAAACCCAACCTTCACCTTCTTCATTCATCTGAACCCAACCAACCATCATCACCACCATCATCTTCGGTCAAACAACCCCTACCAAGGTCGGAACAGCCCTCCCCCAAGGCCACAAAACCGAGCACCATGGACATTCACCATGGCCGGACCACCCACCGAAGCCATCAACCACGAACCAGCCAAGAGACCCAATACCGAAGCCACAACCACCAGCTGAAGCCCCACTGCCGAAGTGACTTTCTCGCCGATAGTGAATCCTTCTGCCGGACGAACGCACTAGCTGCCGGGAACTACCACCGCCGCCGTGAACCGAGTCTATCACCGACGGATCTAGAAACCCCGGCCAAACAACCCTCGTCGCTGCTATCCACCCGCGAGCCAGCCGCCACCGTCGTCCAGGCCGGAGCTCCGCCGTTCGCTATCGGCAGCCATGGCCACCGTCAGCACTGGATCGGCGGCCCCTTTTTCCCCCGGTCTCTCTCTCGATCTCCCGATCTCCCTCTCCCTCTTCTCGATTTTCTCTCTCTCCCCGACTTCACCTCTCTCTCCTTTTCCTCTTTCTTTTTCTTTTCTTTTCTTTTCTTCTTTTTCTCTTTTCTTTTCTCAGCTGATTCCTTCTCCTCCTTTCATTTCTTATCTTCTTTTCTTGTTTCATTATACACCACATATACACATATACTTGTAATCATGCATCTGCACCCACCTTTCTTCATAATTGCATATAAGCCCATACATATAGACAATTTTATGTGTATATATAATAATGTAGGTACTTAGTAGATATATTTATAATTTAATATAAATATATCCCATATATATATATATCCATATATATATATATACATGTATCCTCCGGCATTATTATAATTCCACGTACAAAATCTTCTCCATCTCTTTATAAATATATAATTCCATGTATATATATCTACCTTTGTTTCGAAATTTAACTTATTCAAAAAAAAAAAAAAAAAAAATTCGGTCCTTACAACCTTCCCACCTTCAAACAATTTCGTCCTCGAAATTTGTGTACTCAATTTCATCTCTGAATTTCTGACTCACGGAATCCGAGGTGACTCAGGTTACATGTCACCGCTCCAAATCTCAAGAGTCATTCCAAGAATTTGACAACCACGAAAGCTAATCATACATACGCAATACACAGGCTTAAGCTCATTGCCCATTCGCCTCACCAATTCATACACAGCTCAAATTTGATTAAAACTTACGAGATTCAGACATTCGTCTTTCATTGATATCACAATTCATACACCTCGTAATCATAATCCAAGAACACTCATTTATACCAATTCGTTGCAAATACCCTCAATTCATTTCCACTCACCTTATGAAAATCATTGCACTAATGCTTTTTCAAGAAAATTCCATCTTTCATGTACAATTCAACATGTAGAATCGACACTCACGTCGATAATTGTCACTTTCTCTTCCCACATACCCTAGGCGCTACACTTGCAACACCTAACTCATAAGTCTCAAGTCTTGCACAACAGTGCCTATCGACTGCTCTAAAACAGTATAACCACGGGATGGCCTAGCTAATGTGAGTGGACAACTCCGAGACAATCACAAGTTGCATAGACGATTCCGAATGATCAAACCTAGTGGATAATTAACCCCTTCCGTAACATGGTTGGGCAATTCCGAACTCCATGTATGGTTCACTTTCGCTTTCCTCCGAAGCACTTGCTTCCTAGAGTCCACAGTCTCTACCTCAAGACCTACCCAGTCCATCTCTGTCTCTAGTCTAAGGCAACACCTTTGACTAATCATACCAATCACTCATAGTGATACTTTCCTATAATCCGAGATCATCAATACTCAAAGTCATTCTTTTATTATCAAACATGACTTTCAATTCCTGGCATACCACTCCCGGACTTAGTCTAATATCCTGGGCATCTTCATAACACAAGCCACATCAATCCAGTGCACATCACAAGTGCACTCACCAGCAAGATACATAACCGTGTACTCGCTGATAAAAATCACATAAATTGTGTACTTGCCGCAGCAAGCCACATAATCTTGCGCAGTCTTATAGACTACAACCTGTTGGAATTCAATGCCAAGTCTAGGATCCTATATCCCACTGATTTATAGTCTCGTCATTCAAGAGGAGAACTATTTCTCATTTCACCTTTCATTCCAAAGAACTAGTTAACAGTTGGAGAGAGGTTCTCTCATATTAGCACTTCTTTAGATAACCCTTACCAATGAAAGTTCGAGGTCACCTACAATCATATACACCAACCTGGTGTACTACACGGACTGCGTCTATTGCGTCCACCTCTTTCCCTCACTTCAATACCATATGTCAGGATCCTCGTCCACTGTTAACTCATCCTTTTCTTATCATCATATCCGCACCATGATACAACTATATTAATCCTGCGCATATCACAGTGCACCACCCAGGTCAAGGCACATAAGGAGTGCACTTGTCAAAGCAAATCATCTAGTCCTATCCATTTTTGTGGACTACATTTCATTGGCATTTAGTGCCAAGATTAGGGTTTTTACATGCCCTTAACTTCACAATCTCATTCCTCGACGAATGAATCTCACTTACTCGTCCATTAATCCTAACGGACGATTTCGACTTCCCGGGTATTTATCCATTCCTTTCCAGCATCTCATTTAAGACTCCAAGATCCTGACTGCTTCGTCTAGGACCCCACAAATCTTTCTATGCATCACTATTGCATCAATCAGCATCTAAGCATTACGATACATCGCCAATGCATCGTCAAGGTCATCACACGTCCGCTGACTCCAAGAATTTGGTCAATTCTGAGTCCTCATCCTTGTGCAATGATTACAACGCAAATCTGAATCACCAAACTTTTGGTTTGGGAAACTACAAGGTAAATCACACCTTTTTCCATAATTCCAAACTCATACTTTCAAAGTCTATCACTACAGGTCTATTTCAACATCACAGTCCACTCAGTTTCAAACTTCTACCCAAGTTTACCAATTCTCAAAACCAGAGCTTCTAGGTGACTACATGTCGCTACTAGCCATGCAACGCAAAATGAAACACCAAAGTGTAGTGCTCAGTTACATGAATCATATATACCACATAGCATACAACACACAATATGCTAATCAAATAAACACATACCATGCATGATATGACATATGATGCATAAATCAATACCCTAGCCCTCGGGCTAATACTAGAAAAATACCCCTGACCACACATGGTCCCGGTACTTCCTCTGCCTGAGCAAGTGTGAAACACGGCCCAGTCCCTCTAGTACACACATATACTAGAACACCATATCTAGAGTGGTTCAAAACAACCTACTCTTATCCTCTATACTCATTGGTAAATACACACCAATCCATCCAGTCTAAGGTAGTATCCTTGACTATCTACACCAATCACTTCCAGTGACATCTCCCTACTATTGGGAATCATTTATCCATCGTCATCCGGATGAAACAACTCGACATCCACAAGAGCCGGCGCATTGTAAGAGAAGCGCTAATCCAAGAAAAATGTCTGGCCAGGCCACTTTTCCCAGTTAGCCCAACTCCGGCAATATGCCTTCCTTGTATCCTCCTTCAATCTCAATTGCCAACCTCGGCAAAACACTTACCAACAACACATCATAAGTCCCTAAGTACCTCTAAGGACTTAAGCACTCGCAATATCCCTTGCGGTATCTATTCGTTACTCACTAACAAGGCTTAATCACTAAGTTAAAATCTACACTCAACCAACTTTGGGAGTTATTACCAATCGAAACCAGTTTCACACACCAACGCTTTGATCTTTCATTAGGATTGCTCACACCGGGCAAGTCATTCCACTACTGTCCATAGGTATTCAAACCTACTGTCTAGACAACTATCAACCATTGCCTATCTCCAAACCAACACGTGATTTTGTGAGATATATAATTGTAATTGGCAAATTTCGGTGTCAAAACTTGTTGATCGAGTTGTAATTTTTGTTTGATCTTGTGTCTCGATCTTCGGAGCTGAACGGAAGGTGTCTCGATACCGTGGATTTGATGAGGACATCACTTAGAACAGGTATGTGAGTGAGGACACTATGTTTTGAAGTTTGGTGGGCTTAGGACTTGGAAAATATGCTTTAAAAGTTAAAATTGAGTTTTTGCTAAGTCCCACCGGTCCCCAAAAATGAGGACCGGTCCAACTTATCTCGGGACTTTTGATTTTGTACATGTCTGAAAAGTCCCACCCGTCCCCAATTTTTAGGACCGGTCCGACTTGGCTGACATGCGCGAAAATTTCCTTTTTGATCCGAATTGATTTCCTAGTCAACCAAAACTTCTCTAAAACTTTCCTTAGGTGTTTTAAACTTGTTTTCCAAGTAGACTAAGGATTCTAAACCTTATAAATACCTCTTTATGCTTCAATCAAAAAGAGAGAGATGAGGAACTCAATGATTTAATATTCAGAACCAGGAATATATTTTTGAGAGCTAAAAGAGGAATTTATGAGAGAAAATCTTCATTGATTTTTATTTTTGAGAGCACACACACACGGAGTGTTTAAGTTGTGATGTTCTTCTTCATCTGATCAACGGAATCTTCAAGACATCATCAGTCTACAAAGGTTGATCAAGAGCAGCAGAGGTGGTTCCTTCAAACTACAAGATTTTATCTGAAGAGGAAGAGAAACGATCACTACGAAGGGAACAAAATACTTGCGAAGTATTTGTGTTCTTTCAGCAACCCTTCTGGAAGAATTGTGACGTTAGCCGGGAGTCTGCAGCAGTTGGACGTGTTGTCGCAATTGTAAGCCTGAGGTGTTCCGCATCAAGTTCTTGTCAAAGTGGAGTGGGTGTGAGTCTGGGACAGAGTCTGGTGTACTTTGCTTCGAGATAGTGGATTGGTTTCTCTGGGGTTTCTGCCTCACCCCCGTGGTTTTTCCCATCTTGGGTTTCCACGTAAAATTCCTGGTGTCATCTCTAACTTTTCCTTACTTGCTTTATTTATTTTGTGATTGGTTTGGATGCTTAATTGATAATAATTGTGGGTAATTAATCAATCATAAAAATTGGGCAAGATGACCTATTCACCCCCCTCTAGGTCTAAGGATTAGCATCTCACTCTAAATTAACTAAACTGCTTCCGCACCGCGCAACTCACATTTGGTATCAGAGCGGGTTGCTCAATTCTGAGTTAGATTTTTTTTGGTTAATTTAGTTGTGAATTTCATGATGTCTCATGTTGTGTCTTTTGATGAGGAAATTGTTTTACCCCAATTTTCTGATTCTATAACTGGCATGCATCTTGAGTGGTCTAAGTTGAAAAGGGACTATGAAAATTTGTTGGAAAAATTGAAACTTGCTGAACTTGATAGAGATATTTACAAATTGGAAGTTTCTGTTACCAATAAAAATTTAGAAGAACTTAGACATGAAAAGATGAATCTTCTTGGTAAAGTTAAATTTCTGGAACTGGAAGTTAAACAGATTAAAGGGTTTAATAATTCACTTGAGCATAAGATTGATAACTTGAATTGTGAACTTGTTAAATCTAATCAGTCTTTCCAGAAATTTAACTCTGACACTTGCAAATTTGGTAAGTTGGATTTTTCTAAAAACTTGAGTAACAAAGAAGAATTGTGTTCAACTTCAAAGGAATTCTCATTGTTGAAATCAAAAGATATTTTTGTGAAAGTTGAGACTAAGCCTTCTATTATTACTCATGCTCTAAAACTTGCTCCAGCATGTCATTTTTGTGGACAAATAGGTCATATTAAATACAAGTGTCAAAAGAGAAAAGTTGAACTGAAAAAACATAAAAACTTAAACAGTTCAAGAGTTTTGCTGAATGAGATGAAAGAACTTGAAAAGAAGCAACATGAATTGAAAGAAAAATTTGATAAATTGAATTGCTTTAATTCTGTTCTAGGCAATAAGAAGAAAAAGCCCCTTGAGACTGATAATTCTGATTCTAAAACAGTTAGGAAATCATTTGATAAAAAATCTGAAACTGTTTGGGTGAAAAAGAATAATCTGAAATGTTTTGTCATGCACACTGCACTTAGAGCACTTGGTCCTACAGGTTGGTACTTTGATAGTGGTTGCTCTAGGCACATGACTGGGGATAGAACATTGTTTACCACTTTTAAGGATTATACTGGTGGATCTGTTACCTTTGGTGATGGCAATGCATCTAAAGTAAGTGGTAAAGGTAAAATTGATTTTCCTGCTTTTGGTGAATTGAAAAATGTTCTATATGTTAAAGGTTTAGCTGCAAACTTGTTGAGTATCAGTCAAATATGTGATAGTGGTTTTCAAGTTAATTTTACTCAACATGGATGTTTTGTAACTAATGAGCAGGGTGATTGTATTTTGAAAGGATCTAGAACTCCTGAAAATTGTTATGTGATATTTTCAGATCCTTCACATATGTGTTTTTCTGCTGTGACTGATGAAGCTATTTTGTGGCATAGGAGACTTGGTCATGTGAATTACAATGATTTGGTAAGTTTGTCTAATCATGAACAAGTTCAAGGTTTGCCTAAATTGAAAAGGCCAACAGATGAGGTATGTGGACCATGTCAATTAGGTAAGCAAACTAGAGTGTCACATAAGAGACTTAAGCATCAAGTCACTTCAAGACCATTGGAACTGATTCATATGGATTTAATGGGTCCAGTAAGAACTCAAAGCATAAGTGGTAAAAAGTATATGCTTGTAATGGTTGATGATTTTTCTAGATTTACTTTTATTGCTTTCTTGAGAGAAAAATTTGATGCTTTTGTGTTCTTCAGGTCAATTTGCCAAAGGATTCAGAATGAGAAAGGATATGCAATAACTCGTGTTAGGAGTGATAGAGGAGGTGAGTTTGAACCTAGACCTTACATTGAGTATTGTGATACTCTTGGCATAAGTCATGAATTTTCTGCACCTAAAACACCTCAGCAGAATGGTGTAGTTGAAAGAAAGAATAGGACAATTGCAGAGATGGCACGTACTATGCTTCATGAAAGTAAGTTAGCTAAACATTTTTGGGCTGAAGCTGTTAGTACTGCTTGTCATGTTTTAAACAGGGTGTACCTTAGGCCTGGAACTGAAAAGACTGCATATAAATTGTGGTATGGAAAGACGCCCAACATTAAACACTTTAGAGTCTTTGGGAGTAAATGTTATATCCTTAGAGATAGGGAGAATTTAGGAAAATTTGACTCTAGAAGTGATGAAGGATATTTTTTGGGATATGCAATAAATAGTCGGGCGTATAGGGTGTATAACCGTCGCACTAAAGTTGTAATGGAGTCAATTAATGTTGTGATTGATGACTCAAGGCCTAAGGAGATACATGATCAACCTGAGGAAGAAGAAGGTATAAACACCTTAGGGTTACCTGAGAGTGAACCTAGTGAGAGAGAGGTTGAGAAAGAAAGTGAAACTGAGGATGAAGGTGAGCATGTAGGTGGTGATGAAATTGTTGATGATACACATGCACCTATAGAAAATCCTACACCACATGAGGAAGTCCAAATGTCTGGCAGTTCTAGGGTTCGAAGTAGTCATCCATTAACTAATGTGATAGGGCCATGGGAGGAAAGAAATACTAGGAGTAGAGTCCGAGATAACATAGGACACTCATGTCATATGGCTCAATTTGAACCTAAAAATGTTGATGAAGCTCTTCAAAGTTCTGATTGGCTTATAGCAATGCAAGAAGAGTTGAATCAATTTGTGAAAAATGATGTTTGGGAGTTAGTGCCTCAACCTAAGGATATGAACATCATAGGAACTAAATGGATTTTTAAAAACAAACTTGATGAGAATGGGCTTGTAATGAGAAATAAAGCCAGGTTAGTTGCACAAGGATATACTCAAGTTGAAGGAATTGATTTTGATGAAACTTTTGCACCAGTTGCTAGACTTGAGTCTATTCGTCTTCTTCTTGCTCTTGCATGTCACTTTAAATTTAAATTGTTTCAAATGGATGTTAAAAGTGCTTTTCTAAATGGTATTTTGCAAGAAGAAGTGTATGTAGCTCAACCTAAAGGTTTTGTTGATCCACATAATCCTGATCATGTTTTTCATTTGAAAAAGGTTCTTTATGGTTTGAAACAAGCTCCTAGAGCATGGTATGAAAAATTGACTTCTTATTTGTTGCATAAGGGCTTTAGGAGAGGGGGAGCTGATAAAACTTTGTTCATAATCAGGAAAGGGAAAAATTTGCTTGTTGCTCAAATCTATGTGGATGATATTGTTGTTGGTTCTACTTCTGATAACCTTGTTCATGAATTTGCTAAAGATATGGGTAATACTTTTGAGATGAGCATGGTTGGTGAACTAACATTTTTTCTTGGACTCCAGGTGAAGCAATTTGATGATGGGATGTTTATATCTCAAACTAAGTATGCAAAGGAGTTAGTCAAGAAATTTGGTTTGGAAGGTTCCAAACATGTGCAAACTCCTATGAGTACTTCTTCCAAGTTGGAAAAGAACTCTGATTCTAAGAGAGTTGATCCTTCATTATATAGGAGTATGATTGGCAGCCTGTTGTATTTAACAGCAAGTAGGCCTGATATTGCATTTAGTGTAGGAGTATGTGCTAGGTATCAAGCTGATCCTAGAGAACAACATCTCATTGCAGTCAAGCGCATTATTCGATATGTCAATAGCTCTTTGAATTATGGATTGTGTTTTTCTATGGAGTCTAATTCTGAGATTGCAGGTTACACTGATGCTGATTGGGCTGGTAATAAAGATGATAGGAAAAGTACTTCAGGTGGTTGTTTCTATGTTGGTACTAATCTTGTTTCATGGTACAGCAAGAAGCAAAATTGTGTTTCCTTATCATCATGTGAAGCTGAATATATTGCTGCTGGAAGTTGTTGCACACAACTACTTTGGATGAAGCAGATGCTACTGGATTATGGAATTGAACAAGGTACAATGTCTATCTTTTGTGATAACAATAGTACAATTAATATCTCAAAGAATCCAGTTTTGCATTCTAGGACAAAACACATTGACATTCGACATCATTTTATTAGGGAACTAGTTGAACAAAATGTCGTGTCTTTGGAGAAAGTGCATACTGATAATAATTTGTCTGACATTCTCACAAAGCCTTTAGATGCTTCTAGGTTTCATCGCTTTAGGAAATCTATAGGCATTTGTTGTCTTGATTAGATTGCATAGCATTGACATAATCTAGAAAGGAACTTCATATTCATCTTATGAGTCTAGATTATGCATTGAACCTTGTAGTTTTAGGTTTATTTTTATGTTTTTTTTAGAAGTTAAGCAAACCCTGTTAGAATGAGTATGTTTGAACACAAGGAAATTAGTGACACATAGATTACATGTGTATAACATACTATGGCTAAGAGTTAAAAATTTGGTTTTGCTTACTTATTTTGTTTAGTAGATGAATCATGATGAGTACATTTACTGGATTATTTTTATGTCATTGTTTTGGTCGAAGATAGTGTTGACGTGATAGAGCATTATCTTGGGAATTGATTGTTCAAATATTGTGCTAAAGACCAAAAAGAGTGATGAGTGAAAAAAAAAAAATATCAACAGCTGGAAAAGAAAAGAATAAAAAAAAAAATGAAAAATTGCTGTTGAGCATATTCTTATGGAAAAGGCTACCTTCGGGATTTGTTCGAAGCTACCACTACAACATAAATCTCCAATGAGATATCTTTTGAAAAGAGTTGTTTTGAGGAAATAGCTGGCTACCCGTAAGAGTGAAAGCCACCGAATATGTATGTGCGAGGAACAATAAAAGAAAAATTGAAAGTCTGTGCACATGTTGATTGTTTGATTTCTGAGTGAGTGTAATGTCATTGAAATATTGTCTGGAAATCTGAACAATTGGCAAAAGAAATATTTTGGCTTATGGAAATTTATGGTGATTTTACTACACTTACTAAGTGTGTGAAACTAAGTGATTAAACTTTGGTTTTAGTTTGTTGTGTTCATATAGTCTTGTGGAGTCAATATTTTCTATTGTTTACATATACAAGTTCTATATGCTTGCTTGCTTCCTCCTTATTATTTTTTTATTTCTTTTGAGTCCCTTGTCAATTTGTGACAAAAAGGGGGAGAGATTTGGGAAATTTATTGGAGAGACTTTGTGACTTTCAGGGGGAGAGTTGTCTAGTCATTTATCATTAAGGGGGAGATAAATTGTTTGAGAGAGAGCATTACATAGCATTGGCATTACATGTTTTGTTTTATTCTTGCTTATGGTTATGCTTATTTATCTTTATTAAGCTTTCACGAAGGTATCTTTGAGTGTTATTTTGCAGATTATCGTGGTTCATCATATTTGCTGAATATAGGTGTTCTTCATATTTGCCACAAGCTCAAGATCAAAGTGAATGCTCAGTTTGGCTCAGTTGTTTTTTTATTTTTGACAACATTGTAATTTATCTTTTCTGCTGCGGGGTAGATTACATATTGTCTAGGTTGGTTTTGTCACGAAATTGCCAAAGGGGGAGATTGTGAGATATATAATTGTAATTGGCAAATTTCGGTGTCAAAACTTGTTGATCGAGTTGTAATTTTTGTTTGATCTTATGTCTCGATCTTCGGAGCTGAACGAAAGGTGTCTCGATACCGTGGATTTGATGAGGACATCACTTAGAACAGGTATGTGAGTGAGGACACTATGTTTTGAAGTTTGGTGGGCTTAGGACTTGGAAAATATGCTTTAAAAGTTAAAATTGAGTTTTTGCTAAGTCCCACCGGTCCCCAAAAATGAGGACCGGTCCAACTTATCTCGGGACTTTTGATTTTGTACATGTCTGAAAAGTCCCACCCGTCCCCAATTTTTAGGACCGGTCCGACTTGGCTGACATGCGCGAAAATTTCCTTTTTGATCCGAATTGATTTCCTAGTCAACCAAAACTTCTCTAAAACTTTCCTTAGGTGTTTTAAACTTGTTTTCCAAGTAGACTAAGGATTCTAAACCTTATAAATACCTCTTTATGCTTCAATCAAAAAGAGAGAGATGAGGAACTCAATGATTTAATATTCAGAACCAGGAATATATTTTTGAGAGCTAAAAGAGGAATTTATGAGAGAAAATCTTCATTGATTTTTATTTTTGAGAGCACACACACACGGAGTGTTTAAGTTGTGATGTTCTTCTTCATCTGATCAACGGAATCTTCAAGACATCATCAGTCTACAAAGGTTGATCAAGAGCAGCAGAGGTGGTTCCTTCAAACTACTAGATTTTATCTGAAGAGGAAGAGAAACGATCACTACGAAGGGAACAAAATACTTGCGAAGTATTTGTGTTCTTTCAGCAACCCTTCTGGAAGAATTGTGACGTTAGCCGGGAGTCTGCAGCAGTTGGACGTGTTGTCGCAATTGTAAGCCTGAGGTGTTCCGCATCAAGTTCTTGTCAAAGTGGAGTGGGTGTGAGTCTGGGACAGAGTCTGGTGTACTTTGCTTCGAGATAGTGGATTGGTTTCTCTGGGGTTTCTGCCTCACCCCCGTGGTTTTTCCCATCTTGGGTTTCCACGTAAAATTCCTGGTGTCATCTCTAACTTTTCCTTACTTGCTTTATTTATTTTGTGATTGGTTTGGATGCTTAATTGATAATAATTGTGGGTAATTAATCAATCATAAAAATTGGGCAAGATGACCTATTCACCCCCCTCTAGGTCTAAGGATTAGCATCTCACTCTAAATTAACTAAACTACTTCCGCACCGCGCAACTCACAGATTTGATCATCTATCCTTAGGTGTTCGAACCTACGACTTTGATACCTTAGGTTTTTAAACCTAACACTTTAACAGCAATCCAGAGTTCCTCAAATCCCCAACTCTATCCCGTCGCCCCTAGGTATTCCAACCTAGTGCTCTGATAGATACCATTTTGATATCAGGTACAAAATCCAACCTTCTCAACCACACACAATATGTCCATTCCCCGTCGTCCCTAGGTATTCCAACCTAGTGCTCTGATACCATTCTTGTCACGCCCTGATTCCCGAGGCCCAGAAACCGAGGTGTGAACTCCGTGAGATCGCCCTCACGACACAACCATCACCCGATCATGCAACCTCAATTTTCTATTATTTTTACAAAAATCGGGCATGACCCATTCTAACTAATCAGCCCCTGGTGTGATATACCTGCTTTACAATTTATATGGACACTTCTGGGCACGTGTCCCACCCCAATATTTCTACAACATGCATAATCATTCTAATCTATAAAGCAACATTAAAGTCACAATGTCCATATACAACATCTCAAAATGGAAGTCCCTTTATACATGTCCAAGCGCATCATGTCCACATCTCGGATGCGCATAACATAAAAGATTAAAAATGAGAAATCCTTCTAATTCTAAGTCCAACTGACGATTGCACACCACCCACCATCTCCTTGTCATGCCCTGAAAGTGTTAGTGTAGGGGGATGAGCGATTTTCAATAGGCTCAAGGTAATACGTTGTGCAATCCGTCCAAATTCACATCTCATATCAACGCATAAACACAATCAACGTATACCGCTTAACTACGTGTCATGCTTCCTAGCATTCTAGTCCAAAGATCAAAACTTTCACTTCACATGGCATAGACATCAAGATCCTTAACTACCACAAAATTTTTAATCTAAACATGCAATAATGCACAGTCTCATCATATCTATAACATATGACCAAAAATGGGATTTAAACACAAGTTTAACGGAATCATCATAAAACTCACATTTCTACTCATTTCTTTCAAATCATGGCATATGCATCAAATGTAACTGGACAACCATATAATTTTACAACATACTTCATTTCACAATCTATCATATCTATAACATATGATACATACGAATTTATCAACAAATTCACTTACTTCACATAAGTCACATCACGTCACATGATTCAACACAAAAATCACACTATACTCGGAATTGAGCTCACACGCACGCCACACACTTGATATGTACCGTAGTCCCATATCATAAAACCCTTTGGTTATTTCGGGCTACTAACCCGTCCGGTCACCACCCACTTGCACAAGGTAGAGGACTTTCAACCCCAAGAGGATCCCTTCCTCTATAATTTTCTATGAGTCATTCCCGAGTATTCATCACAAGCACAAAATACTTCACATTTCTACATATACATTCGCACATTGGATACATTGCACTCAATACATGCCCTATATCCATTCTAGCATGCTATTCAACAATTCACAATGCCAAAAGAACAAGCTCATATCTCGAAACTCAGTTTTTATCATTTTCTCCAAAATTCTACACATGCCATACATATGCCATTTTGCATATATAATCAATTCATTCATTTAAACACATAGATCAATCATTTCAACACAAAAGAATTCATTCATCTTCTTGAAAAACAGAATTTCAACCAGGTCCATATATGCGCTACATGTCACATAAGGTACAAACAACAGTTCATACAATTTGAGTCATAGATCAATTTAAATCAAAGATTATGTTCCAACTTCATTTAATCACAAATAACATAAAAACATATACTTTATGTCATTAATATGAAATTAAACTTGGAATGAAAAACACAACGCACACCCCCTACCTCAATTTGGAGTGAGAACTCCAAAAATCTCTAATTTCGTCCCGATGTGTATCCGCCAATTTACTGCCACTATACTTTTCGCCAAGTAAAACAGTCCATTTGATGGATCCAAATCAAACAAACCCAATCAATTCTGAGGTCTAATCCCCAAGCCCAGTTCCAATACCAAGTTCGACCCGCCATTAATTCAAATCCAATCCAATTTATTTGACTAAGCCTCCACCAAACACAAAGTTAGCCCAATTATTTGCTCCATTACTTAATCATACACCAAACCAAAATTTTCCAATATAACCCAACTGTCCAGACCATGTGACCAGCCCATGATCAAAACCATGTTGGCCCAATTTAGTTAGGCCCGAAAATAATCATATTCAGCCCACTACCTTGGTTGCCCACCATTTCAGTCTAATTCTAAATCAATTGAAAATCATTCTGAATTTAAGTCCAACCCATGTAAGACCACCACCATGGCCTCTCTCTCTCTCTCTCTAGCCGGGAATGCTCAAACCACCTTTGTCATCCACCGTGGCAGCCCATGCCACGGCCAAGCCGTGACCTTCACCGCCGGCAACACCGTCGAACAACCACCACCATAAGTTTGAAGCTCCACCTTCATCCAACCGTGAGCCACCCATCATAAATTGAACCACCATGCACCCTATGCAAGGCCAGCCTGTCGGACCACCATTTGAGCTCCACCAAATAACCAGGTGGAGACCCATTTCCACCATCAAAAGTTACCATGGAACCAACCGAGCTCCACACCCAACCGAACTTCACATTCGGCACCACCATACACGGCCATAGCAGCCATGTCCAAAACAGTCCACCAAAGCCAAAAGTCATCCATGGCTGCCACACCAAAAACCCAACCTTTCTCGCCGACAATGAATCCTTCTGCTGGACGAACGCACCAGCTGCCGGGAACTACCACCACCGCCGTGAACCGAGTCCATCACCGACGGATCTAGAAACCCCGGCCAATCGTCGCTGCTATCCACCCGCGAGCCAGCCGCCACCGTTGTCCAGGCCAGAGCTCCACCGTTCGGAGTTGGCAGCCATGGCCACCGTCGACACCGGATCGGCGACCCCTCTTTCCCCCGGTCTCTCTCTCAATCTCCCGATCTCCCTCTCCCTCTTCTCGATTTTCTCTCTCTCCCTGACTTCACCTCTCTCTCCTTTTCCTCTTTCTTTTTCTTTTCTTTTCTCTTTTCTTTTCTCAGCTGATTCCTTCTCCTCCTTTCATTTCTTATCTTCTTTTCTTGCTTCATTATACACCACATATACACATATACTTGTAATCATGCATGTGCACCCACCTTTCTTCATAATTGCATATAAGCCCATACATATACACAATTTTATGTGTATATATAATAATGTAGGTACTTAATAGATATATTTATAATTTAATATAAATATATCCCATATATATATATATCCATATATATATATATACATGTATCATTCGGCATTATTATAATTCCACGTACAAAATCTTCTCCATCTCTTTATAAATATATAATTCCATGTATATATTTCCACCTTTGTTCCGAATTTAACTTATTCAAAAAAAAAAAAAAAAATTCGGTCCTTACAGTAATTCTTTTGGACCTCTTCCTTGGGCTGATTTGAGTTGAAATAAATGGTTGAATGGATCTCCTTGATGTAAGCTTGATCTGTCACGCCCCAATTCCTGAGGCCCGAAAACCGAGGTGTGAACTCCATGAGATCACCCTCACGACATAATCACCACCTGATCATACAATCTCAATCTCCTATTATTTTCACGAAAATTGGGCATGACCCATTCTAAATAATCAGCTCCTAGCATGTTATACCTGCTTTACAATTCATATGGACACTTCTGGGCACGTGTCCCCCCAGGATCTCTACAACATGCATAATATAATGAAAAATATACATGTCTCAGTCCTTGAATGTCCATATTATATACATACATCACATGAATAAAATACAACTGAAGGAACTGAATCAATATAAATCGCTTTATACATTTAATCCAAATGTAAAGCATCTATCTATCCACTATCCTGGACATACATTAGATTCTAAGGAATCTACTTACTACCTCTGCAACCGGTGCTGTCAGTCCCCTAACTAACTCCGAAAGTAGCAATACCTGCAAAACCTGGGAGGGGGTGAGCTCAAAGGCCCAACAAGGTATGTAGAATCATACTATCACTGCTACAGCAGGTCAATCCTCATATATTCTCAAAAAATATACATGCACTTAAATATATATATATATATATATATCACAATATTTAAGACCATGCCCCACCTAGCATGCATGAACCAATGATGTATATGGCTACTCTAGCACATGTGAACATACATAATCCACAACACATGATTTTTAGAAATCATTTTCAACATACTTGAAAGCAATAAACATCAAACATCAATATGTATAAAGAACATATGTGTCCAATCATTTACATAAACAATGCAAATTAACTACCATGTCTCCTACTCATCAAGTAGCACATCAGATGCAATGCAGTGCATTTACATGTGGAGAAATTACGCACACAACACAACCATACCATAAGCAAGGTAGAATGCAACATGAAATGCACAACTCCCTCATCCTTCCCACATATTGGTTTCCAATTCCCGTGGACAACCAATCCCACCTACAGAGGGTTACCTTTACTGGAATACCTCTTGAGGGTTACCTTTACCGGAATACCTCACTACACATCAATCCATGAGGGTACCTTGACCGGAATACCTCACGAGGGTTACCTTTACCAAAATACCTCGCCGTTTTACCGAATGGATTCCATCGTTCACAATGCTTGCCTCCCTCACCATACCAATGAATATGGACCCCACAACTTTATCAAATGTACATTCATCATTTGCAACCAATGAGGTATTTAAGAATACACTCATACAAATTCCTATTTAAGCATCATGTGCATTTGCAATAAATATGCTTCACACATCCACATTTCACAAAACCACATGTCCTTCACATTTTTCCCAACTCACAAATCAATTACATCACGTTTATAAATTTCTCTAAGGCATTTATAAACATACCATCATATCAACCGACATAAATTGCACATATGTCCAATCTTGCATACAAGTCCTATATGCACTTATACTAGCATAAAATATAATCATGCTCACAGTCAATACATGTATTCACTACACGTAGCCAACATGCATTCCAATCACAACATATATAAACACATGTATATTCCGTCACCATATGTGTATTAAGACATATAGAACACCTAGCATATCATCATCATGCTTCGCAAATGCCCGCTAAAAGTTATATTCACACTTAGCATGCATATCTACCACTACAACCATATATATATAATCACATATATATACTAAACATCATGCATAAGAGCCACATATGCATATAAGACAACACATAGCTAAACAGGTATCATTTAGCATACTTTTTACATGATTTCAATCAATACAAAATATACATGTCACGATGCAAATAAGCGATTTAATTTAACATGTCTTCGCTCCCCAAACTCACACACACATATATATATATATATACATACATATATATATATCCTCACATCCCGCACGTATGCAACATCCACACACATATATATATATAATTGCACATATATATATATAAGCCACCTATGATCAAATTAAGGGATATAGGTAAATTAACCAACATAACAAAAAATATTTGTAAGAGATAGAGGCAAGAATCAACTTGCCTTAGGTCCCGCTCTTAACCGGTCCGTGCCTGCAAATCGGCCTGTTTCCAAGCCCAATCCAATCCTGTGTCGAAGTCCACACGAGCAACTCCATTGGACTAATTCGTTTCCTTTTTTAATTTTCACGTTTGGCCCAATTTCAAGTTCAAGGCCAAACCTCTCAATCCATGATGTCTCAACCCACATCATTAACTGTGAAGGTCCAAATAGCCTCATAGAACCGTCCGAACCCCCTACCGAAAACACCTCCACCACGGAGTCAAACCACCACCAAAGGCTAACTGAAACCACCATGGCCACACCCGAGTCCACTATCAAAGCTACCGTGGACGAACCCAGCCATTTCCATAACCCAACAACCACTGCCGAAAACCACTACTAACCACCATAGATCAAAACCAAATCGGCCATCATGTATGGCCAACCAAACTCCACCAGCCACGAACAGCCGTGAGCCACTCAATGCCTAAGCTAAAACCGTCAACTACATCCAAACCCCAATTCCGAAACTCCGCCGGAACCAACAACTACAACGACCGAACCCACAGCCAACCACCGTTCGGTCACCCAACATGGAAGATCCATCTGAACCCAAAGACCCACAACCGGCCACAATCGAACCCAAGCTGAGACCAAACATCAACCGCAACCCCCATGGAAAACCCACCGGAAGCAGCCTATTTCCACCAACTTCCCCGGCTATCCACCGCCGGAACACACCTGCTGAAGCCACATCAAAAGCTTCAAAAATCCAACTGGAACAACCCCAAAAAAAATTGAACCAACCACAGCCCAAACAAGCTGTATCAACCTTACTAGCGAAGAACCCATCTCCGGCCACCACCATGGTCGGAATAACCCCAACCAAGTCCACAAAACTGAGCACCACAGCCCGAACTGAAGCCCCGTCAACACCCCGGTCAAACCCCCAACAGATCCATCCAAAAATTGAGGGATCACCAACCACCAACCACGGCCGTGAGAACCCTAGCCGAACAGCGCCTCGCCGGCCGTGAGTCCCCTACCGGACCAGCGCACCAGCTGCCGGACAGACCCCCTTTGCGAATGGCTCAACCGAACCGAGCTACCACGTGCACCGGACAACTCCACCGTGGACAACCACGTCACCGTCGACGCCTCTGCCGAAAATGGCCCTCACCGCCGCTGATCGGGCCGCCGGAGCCGATCCCCTCTCGGTTTCTCTCTCTTTCTCCCGATTCTCTCTCGGTTTCTCCCTCTCTTCTCTCTCCCCGCTTCTCCTTCTTCTCTTCTTTTCTTCTTTTTCCTTTTCTTTTCTTTTCTTCTTTTCTCTTCCCAGCCGAGACCACTTTTGGGTCTCTTCTCTTTTCATTTTGGTCCACACTTTTTCTCTACTTATCCTCCTCCACATAAATATATATATATATTATTTATATATATACATAATATCTCACAATGCATGTATTCCATGTATTTTCCCACACTTACATATATAAAGACAAAGGCCCCTCCATATTTATCCATAATCACATATAGGCCCACCATATATTTATAATTTAATATAAATATAGGCAATATGTATATATATATTTAGATATATATATACATATACATACACCTTCCACTTGTATGGAAATATATCCACACCTTATTCGGAATTTAATTAATCCGAAAAAAATCAATCCGACCCAAAAATCATCCGGGACCGATCAAAATTATTCCGGTCCTTACATCATCTAACCATCTTGGATGTCTTCTTTACAAGCCCAAAATCATGGTTTTAACTAAAATAATCATTAAGGCCCTGAAAATACAAAAAATACTAAGACGAACTAAAATCACAAAATCATTTATCACTAAGAGAATAAAATACACAAGTTAAGATGGTAGAATGCGTAACATTCAATGCCTATTAACATCCTAGATTACTAAGATGTTGAGATTGCCTACTTGGCTCCCTATGCCTTTTGATGATGTAAAAATGAGAGAATTTATATGATGTTTAGCATAATTACATTGTTGTCCTTATATATAGCTATATTCATAGAAAACATGATGATGGGGGGAGATTTTCTATTTATATGCATGTGCATAATGCATTACTCGTTTCTTTAATATGCATGTTGATAAGCGAGCATAGTGGACTATAGGAATATGCATATCATTCATATCATCCATAAGTTTTTAGATCATAAGTAGTAGGCCATGAACTTCATTTATAATATCATGAAGCCTTTACTAAGGTTGAGTTCGTTCAAGCTTTTATAAGCTTTGGAGGAACTTAACTATTAAACCCTAACTAGAACCATGTCTTTCAATCATATCATTTGGAATGGTGTCTAGGAATTATAAAAATGAGACTTTAAACTTATATGTTTAAATCATGAAAAGCCTTAGGTAATATTGAGATAATCTCCAATTAGGAATATCTTTAATTCTCAATATTCATATTTAGTGAAATTGTGATGTCGAAGACCTAGGATCAAATTGATTTATTTCATAAGGTCATAATTGATTTTGTGGAGGTTCAAATATTCAAAGAACCCAACTCATAATCTAAATTTGATTATAAGACCACATGCATCTCATTTTAGTATTTATAATTGGTTTTTAGCATTTTAGAATAAGACTTGATCTTAATGAAGTTTCTTTTCATTAGTCCTTGAGGTTTTAGGCTCATTCATGCTTTAACAAAGTTGTATTTCAAATGAGGATTAAAATAGTCGACTTATTTAAACTGAATAGTTGACTTTTTCATGTAGCACATTTTTGTCATTTCTGGAGCATTAAGATAGAAGACGGTCTCAATTCATATAGAAGACTATCTTTCTATTTTAGTTTATGAAATTTTATGAAAATGACATTTCTAGAGCTCTAAGATAGAAGACTGTCTCAATTCATATAGAAGACTATGTTTCTATTTTAGTTTATGGAATTTTATGAAAATGACATTTCTAGATCAGTAAGATAGAAGACTGTCTTAATTCATATAGAAGACTATCTTTCTATTTTAGTTTATGGAATTTTATGAAAATTGCATTTCTAGAGTACTAAGATAGAAGACTGTCTCATTTCATATAGAAGATTTTCTTTCTATTTTAGTTTATGATATTTTATAAAATAGTCAACTTATTCTTTAGAGAAAATCAACTCTTTTAGGCAGTTTGAATTTGACTCTTTGAGGACCCAAATAAAGTCGATTGCTTTAGGCAGAAAGTCGACTGCTTTTCCCTAGATTCAAAATAATGGCTAGTTTTGGACCCCAAATGGCTATATTCTCTTGAGACCTTATATATACCCATTTGTTTTGGGGATTTCTGCACAGAAGAGAGATAGTGCAATGTAGAGCCGAGAGTAGAGAAGAGTGGATGAGAGAGCTAGAGAGAAACCTACTCATGAGCACACATTTAAAAAACTTTTGAATGCTTATTTTTGTATTCTACTTGGTAGAATATCTTTTTGGAACCACCATTGAGTCTCATCTTTCATATCATTCATTGTGGTTCATCTTGCATATTTAGAGTTGAGCTTTTTATTTGAAATCTTCATATATAACTCTAGGATTTGAGCGTGTCTTGAATATCTATTCATTGAGGAATATTGTTGTAATTGTATTACAATTTCTTATCTACCTTTGAGAGGAAGACCAAGTGATGCACTTGGCAAAGAAGCCCAAGTCATGAGCTTGGGAAAGAAGTCTTGGTGAGGTTTTCATTGAGCAAGGAAGCCCAAGTCATGAGCTTCGCAAAGAAGTCTTGGTGAGGTCTTCACCGGACCAAAGAAGCCCAAGTGATTCATTTGTCAATTGTACAGTTTGCTTTTCACCATTAAGGAATGCTTTATAGTAGAAATCACAAGAAGTGCTCTTGAGACATGGACGAATGCAAGAGGGGCTGAATCATGTAAAAATCATAGTGTCACTTGGTTTGCATTTTTCTATCCTTAAACTCTTTTATTTGATAGCATTTCATTTGTTTAAATTTTATATATTTTATATATGAATGCTATAAATTTAAATGCTTTTATTCATATGAGGAGGATGTGATGAATGCTTGGAGTATATTGGTTGAGTTGTGAAATTGATTTAAGTGTTAATTGATTGAGTAGTTATTTGAGTATCTTTTTGCTAATCAATTTGCATACTATGTATTTGACAAATGCACAATCAACATTTTCACATACTACAAGCATGATAGGTTGCACTTACATGTACACTTACACTTGTTCTATTCACAAGATCACTTAAATGCATAATAAATGGAGAATTTGTAATCCCATTTGTTGAATACATAAGTTCATCAAGTGTTAGATAAAAGTCCATTCAAGATAACTTTTGTCAAAATGAACTAAATCAAAAAGGTTTCATCGTTTGCCTATTGTCCCTATTCACCCCCCCTTTAGGGATAATTATTGGGCAACATAAGGAATATACCTTGAACCACTGATGTATTTACCGAGGTCTCAGCTGGAACAAGAGTGGAGGCACGACCCTGTGCTATCTGGTCCTGTTACCCAATACTCTGATATCTCGACTGCTAACTAGGGGCACTAGACGTGACTCCTCTAGTTGGTGCCCGTGAGCTCTAAATAGATAGCATTGCCTGTATCGTGGCAATGCTCTAAAACTCGACTGTAGAGTAGTAGGCTACGTAGAACGCTGCTGAGAACTAACTACACTCTAAATACATTTTTTTTGTCGGCAATTCTAACTAATGTGCCCAATTTGATAACAATAGTAACACTTCTTGTCTGTCACAGAAGTAACTTGCCAATGAGTACATTTCGTCATATAATGTCTGGGTTTCTAATAGTTAAAGCACACTACTCTAGACCGTGAAGATCTAGTAGGTATAGCCATAGATGGTGTCGATTGGGCTTGTCATAGCCCTTGTGAGAACAACCCACTATCTTTTTGCTTCTTCTTAGCATAATTGTTTGAAAGGGATCCCATGCTCCTCATTTGGTTCTTTGCATCCCTTATCCTCTGATTATCATTATTGAGCTTTTCAGCTGTCAATGCCCTCTCTACTACCACCGTATAGCTTGTCAAACCCAATACTACAACTTTATCCCATATAAAGATTCAGAGACCTCTCACAAACTATTTTATCTTTAGTTCTTCAGTTGGGATTATCTCTCGTGCAAAATGAGCCAGGGACACGAACTTGGTTTTGTATTCCATCACTATCAAATTGACTTAAATCAAATTGTAGAATTCCCTCCTCAAATTATCCTTCACCATTACTGGGAAGTACTTCTCAAAGAAAAGCACTTGGAACATTTCCCAATCCATCGTTTCGATGTCATGGTAGTTCCCTATAAATTTTCACCAACGGCTAGCCTCACCCATAAAATAATGGGTGGCCACTTTCACTCTCAAATCCTCCTCTATCTTTAGTAATGTAAAGAGTTTGACTATTTGATCCAATCAATTTTCTGCCACCATTGGATCTAACCCTCCCGAATATGATGGTGGACTGTGTTTCTTGACATATCCTAATGCTGTTATCATCCAACTAGGAGGAGTTGGTCTTGGTGGAGCTTGTTTCGCTCGTGTTTCTCTTTGAGTCTCCCTAGCTATTTATCACATGGTTGTAACCAAGTCACGCATAAACTGCTCTCCATCTATGGATTTGTTGCCGATACTCCTCCACGAGCTCTATGAGGTAGCATTTTGCTATATTAATAATAAGAAGACACTTTAAAATGCAAACATGAATATCATTATCCAATCTTCTTCATGCATACACTTAGCACGCTAAGTTACTTCACAAATAGCATGTTACGCTAACAAATAAGCACATATGCATTTCTATGTAATATGCACCTAGACTTAAGGTTACACTCACGATCTCAAGTCTATGATCACAATCTCAAGTTCACAATTCTACACATGGTTCAATCCCACTCATTGTCCAAAAGTGTTCAAACCTGATAGCTCTGATACCAAGTTGTCACGCCCCAATTTTTGACACCCGATTAGAAGTGAGGGAAATGGGGGTTAATGGTGAAAGTCAAACGTCAATACCTCTCACATACAATTCCACTTTGATATCATGCTCTGATGCTAAGTTGTCATGCCCCAATTTTTGACTCCCGATTAAGAGCGATGGAAATGGAAGGTGAACAATAATTATCAAACATCATACCACTTCTCAATAACCCTAAACACATATCATACTCCGATACCAAATGGTTACACCCTGACTTCCATTTTTCAAAAACTGGAGGTAAATAGGTCACACATTATCACCTCACATCATCACCTTACACTTGTGGAAGCTTATTTACATACATACGTGTCCTACGTATAACTCGATGATAAGTGTTCAATTCTATGCATTTGAACCCTCTTTATTGCATACGTTAGTTCTGTTTTTGCGTTTACTGAGATATGTTTACGGTATTTTTGTATTTTTGATGTTTTGCAGGTATTGGAGTAAATGGAGTAAAGTTGGAAGCTTTCTGCAGTCAAGAGAAGAAATCAGAAAATGCAGCCAAGGCATCTCGATCAATCGAGATGTTGATTTCGATTAATCGAAATCTCGATTGATCGAGATCTCATTTCGATTGATCGAAATCTCGATCAATCGAGATTCTGCAGAGCCCACTTGGCCACTTGCTCACCTGCTTTCCCACTTGCAACAAAATCCCCCTTTTTGCACGACTTAGGGGGATTGTCTGACTTGAACAAGACTTTTGGGGGCCTTCTTGATACAAGAGATATATATAATGATATATATATATATATGGTGGGCCCAAGGTTGAAAAAGAAGCCAAAAAGCACACAAAAAGGGCCATATCTCTCATATCTCATATATCTCTCAAGACACACTAGAATATCAGAGGAGAGACCTTCGGGAGAGGAAGAGAAAAGAGCTGAACCAGACCAAGAAGCTTCATTCTTTTCATCAATGGAAGGGTGCAAGGCAACCGTGAGCAACTAACTCTTCTACTAGGGTGTTGGTTTCAACCCCTAGCCATGTAAACTTGTTCATCTTTGTAGCTCTTGGGATTTATACTTAAATGTGGATTATTTAGCCTAGTGATTATGTACACAAATACATCTCTTTTATATATTCATTTGATATGGAATTTATTCTTGTCTTAGAGTAGATTTTGTCACTTGAATGAACAACATTTGCATATTCCACAAGAAGTGCAAATGATGGCTAGATAATGGTATTTAATTGAATGTGTGATGTTAATTTGTATAGACCATGCCAAGACAAGGTAGTTTGGATGCATGTAGTGTTCACTTAGAGAGTAGAGTAATTAGGTAGTTAGTTAGGTTGAAGAGCTATGCTTGTTGAAGATGGATTATGATAGGTTGGCACACACATTGATCTTTTGATATGTCATTGAGGTCACAAGCCTAATGACATTGTTAGGCATTTAATTAATAAATCCCATGCTTGCTACACTTATGAACATGTGAATGGCTAGTGGTGGAAACCAACCCTAGTTCTCTCTCCCAACTTTAAACTCTTTAATTTTCTTGTCATTTCATTCATGCAATAGTTTTTAAACACAAAGCCAAAAATCTGTTTTTAGAATTAAAGTAGAATTAATCTTCCCGTAAGACAATTGCGACTAGTCCTCGTGGGATCAATACCCTCCATATAGAACCTTATCTACAAAGATTCGTGCTCTTGCGAGTGGTTAAATTATATTTTGATAAAAGGGCAAAATTAAGCTTACAATATAATTTAGTTCCGACCACATCACTCGACATCAACGACAAACTAAGACCCACACATATCCACCCTTGCACAATCAAAATGTGCATTTCGCACAATCGAAGTATGCATTTTGATCAATCAAAACCCCATCTTCGTATAATCAAAATATTCGATCATATGAAGTACTATCAAAGATCTTAGTACTTTTAACACTCTACAGAGTTCTATGGAGATTCTCAAAACTCAAGGATTTCAATCATGCGAAAGTGTGATTTTACAGAATCTAGATTTTTGATCATGTGAAATGGAGATTTCGCATAATCGGAATTATCCTCTACAAAAATCCTACAATTCTACAAGAGGTTAACTTTATTCTCACTTCTCATTCCTTAATACTCATTGATTCTGTATAGTATTCTAAACCTTGTAAATGATCCTTAACACTTATCACATGGTCCAAACATAAAAATTTGACCCCCAAGTGATTATATCGACAAAGCAAGAACAAAGAGATTCAAGCTAAACATTCTCCATTCATATTCCAAAAGTCATACATAAGCCCTATGTGACAATTACATTTGAAATCTAATTACACCAATATAATTCAAATGTAAATACAATATTTTCAACATAGTCCACATGCCACAAACAGGCATAGACATCTATCTACACATCTAAAAGAAGCATCTCCAAAATGAATATCAACATCCACCCAAGCTACTCTAAGCCTCATCCTTTATGGGAGCTTTATTTGAAAAAGAGTTTGGGGAAGGGGGTGAGCATACAACTACACTAAATAGGAGTAATACACCCAACTCTACCTTAACTCAGGCAGCCATGCATGAATTCATGTTGAAAGCTCTACGGGACTACATGCCATATCTCAATGTTTTTCATGCTCAAAACGTTCATATTTTTAGAATAATGTGTGATGTCTAGCATTTCAACACAAACAGTTTCTATGGGATCATAACTTGCGAATAAACTCACACTAGGTATACCTGAGATTCACTGCAACTGGGGACTTCAGATTACCACAATTCCAATAGTAAGGGTCTTGTCAAGACCACAAACTTTGCTTCCGCTCTACGGGTTGCTAACCTTACAGAAGCGATATCCGCTTGGCCAAGTTTTGGGCCTTGTACCCTAGGGCTCTAGGTCCTTCTTAATTCTGACACATGCTCCAAAAATCACAAATTCTCATGTAATGCACTTTATCGCATAAATACACCAAAATTCAAGCTTGTTACAATTCTCATGAAATGTATAATGTAAACCAAGTTGATACATTTCAAATTCTCAACTCATGCATATTCAATGCAATCACTCTTAACTCATGAAAATCATAACACTCATACATTTTTAAGAAAATCCTCTTTTATGCATTTACTCTAGGAATGGAATCAATTCTCACAAATGCTTCTCAAATGAACACATTTCATAATATGTATCCATAACAACACTAAACCTTGCATAACCTATAAATTCCATATATACATGTGCACATAATCACATTTTCACAAAATCTCCAAAGTAAAGTTTAATGTCAAATTTAAGGCAAAATGATGATTAAAATGGAAATCGGTCAAAATTGGACCTTGTCTCTCTACAGGCCCAGTCTTCAATATGAATAGGTTCATGCTCATTTTCTTCATTTAAACTCATTTTCAGCCCACTTCTTCAGTCCATTTAAGTTGGATCTTCAATATAAAATTGTCCCATGGATCTTCAATGTACCTTCTCTCTTATTGAAGTGCTAAATAGTTTGAATTGATTGAATTTGTGGGGAAATTCCTGAAATCAACAAAGCAAGAAAATAACATAAAATTACCAAAGTAATCATAATTAAGGAATTAATATATGCAATTAAAGAGGCTTAAATGTGCAATATTCGGCGCTTATCACACCCCCAAAGTTACATATTACTAGTCTCTTAGTAACACAAAACTAAAAATAAAATGAAACAACTAAACTACTTCCTCTTTCGTGGGAGATCTGGTTGTATTTAACAAATGCAACAAGCCTTTTAAACCCCAAGACATCCTTAGTGGAGGAGTGAAGTCACGTGAGGGTTTAACAGAAACACAAACATTAATCTATGTTTATAAGTACAAAGGGAAAGTGTAGAGCATAAACTTGCCTTTCGATTCGAACAAGACTCACCCAAGGAATCGCTTTTTCTTTCCCTCCTCTATTGCATTTGTTGTTCTCTCCCTCTCTATATGTGAAAGTGACAGAACCCTATTTCTTTTTCTCTTTGGTTTTTTTTCCTTTTAGAATTACCAATATAAATACTAAAAGAACTAAGGCCTAGTTTGGTATGCTGGAATGAAATGAAGTGGGAATGGGAATGAAGTCAGGAATGGAATGAGAATGAGAATAGAATGGAATGACCATTCTCATTCTAATGTTTGGCTACAGATAGAGAATAATGTTGGAATGAAATGATATTAATGATGAGAGAGAGGATGATTTATATATATTCTAGAGTAAGTTGTAAAAGAGGGAGATGCATTAATGAAGAGAGAGGGGATGATTTTAATAATAAGTGGGAATGGAATGACCATTCCATGATTCAAGAAGTGGAATGGATTTGTTGGAATGAGCATTCCAAGGGAATAACTTGGAATGGCCATTCCATTCCTAATGTAACACAACAAACGAGAGAAATGGAATCAAAGGTGGAATGACCATTCCATTCCACTTCCATTCCTGCTTACCAAACTAGCCCTAAAAGAAAAGAATAGAAAACAATTATAAATATATTTAACCCACACCGATATATATATATATATATATATATATATATATATATATATGATCCAACCCAACTCCCCCTGGCCCAATTTTGAAATAAAATTTAATAAAAATTAAAGAAATACAATACTATGGTCCAACCAAAACATAATAAAAATATCCACCTATTTTATTTTAAATAAAAATAATATTTAAAACAACACTACACACTTATTATAGGCAACCAATCACTTATCATCATATAAATAAAACATCTACATTAACCATACAAGGACAGAGATTCACAAAATTTACCTAAAACATTTAGCATTTAAAGAAAAATAATTTAAAAAAATAGAGCATTTAGCAGTTAAAACACTCAATAAACAATTTAAATAAATAAGAAACACCCAAATTAAATAACCTCAAATTTACGGGGTATTACAATTCTAAGGGGTATTGATGAGTATACGCCACTTTAATGGCATACGTATAGAGAGCTTCTACCATAGAATTATTTAAGGTGAGATTTGAGGTGTGTGGTGATGAGGTGACAACACCATTCACCCTCAATTTTTGGGAGTCAAAAATTGGGGCATGACAACATGGTATCCAAGCTGGTATCAGAATGGGAATGGTGTATGAGAGTCATGAGTGGTTGACTTAGACTCACCTTCAAGATTCAGACCCGGTGATAGAGTCTCCAGTGTCTCAGATTTTGGGGCGTAACAGCCCCTCATTGGTCTATACATCAATACATACTCATTTTTTTCTCAGGGTCTCAAAAATTCTAATTCAGTCGAGGTTTCGGTTGGTGGGAACTTTATTCTGTCTACTGAAACCTTGGTTTAACTAACCTTCAATTTCCCAACTCTATTAGTCGGCTGGAGGGTAACTTCAATCGGCCGAAAGAGTGCTTTTAGCTGGCTGAAACCTTTCCTCAATCATTCAAAATAGGTACCCCCATTTGTAAATGTTCGGGATCTCACACTTTCGGTCAGCTACTGCAGAGACTAGGCAACGAAAAGTTCAAAAATGTCAAAAAACCTAATTTTCACAAGTGAAGATGCATTCTCTATGTTCGTACACTCCTTCACAAGTCTAAACTTGAAAATTTCTTAACAAGATTCATACATCTACACCTTATTTATGTTAAGTCCATACATTTCATAATTTTGTTCTAAAACATGCATTCCCTTGAATATAATCCATCCAAAAATAAACCATAACATGATAAAAGCATAGAAGTCTCATCTCTAATAATCACTCCCACATTTCTATACACAAAGAGATTCAAAATGGATCATCATTCATACATTTCTCAAAAAGTCATTCATAAAGGAGTTCATTATACATTTACTTCTGAAAAGTCATGCTTATACCATGTGTGGCATTTACATTTGAAGCTCGTGTACAAGTCAAAAACCAAATGTATAGGCAATACTATAACTATAGTCAACATGCCACAAGTCGGCATGGACCTCTCTCTCTCTCTCTCTATATATATATATGTCCAAAAGATACAATCCAAAAGTACTCAAAATCCAGTCAAGTGCTCTATGTCTCGTCCTTCGTAGGAGCTTTATCTGAAAGTTTGGGAAAAAGGGGTGAGCATATGAGTAGGCTCAGTAGGACTGATCTACCTGACTCTACCTTAACTCAGGTAGCCAAGCATAGATTCATAATGAAATGTCTATATGGCTACATATCATGCTTTCATGGTTTCATACTCAAAATATTGTCATTTTGAAAATATGCTTAATGTCACACGTTTCTAATACATATAAACCATTTAGAAATGAACCATGTTCACAAAAAGGACTCATACCACGTATACTCTGAAATCACTTCAACTGCAGAAATCTGCTTATCACAATCCATAGTAAGGGTTTCTTCGAAACCATAAACTTGCCTTATGCTCTACGGGTTGCTAACTCGATGGAAGCAACATCCGTTGGGCCAAGTTTTGGGCTGCACCCTAGGGCTCCAGGCCCTTCTTAATTCTCAAATATGCCCCAAAAACCACACATTTTCATATAATGTAAACTTATCATGAAAATGCACATAATTCATAATTTTCACAATTATCACTAAATGCATAAGCTATATCAAGTTAATGCATATCAATTCCCTCTCAAGCTTATCATAATTGCACTTCACTCATTGCATGGAAATCATACAAATGCACTTTAGAAAATCTCATTTCATGCATCTATCTCAAATATGAACTCAAAATTTTCATCAATGAAGCAATGATCACAATAATTCAACATAAACTCAAAAGTAACAATTGAAACACATATTTCACATAATCTTAACCTAGAGAATGTTACACAACATCAACTCACCATTTAGAATCAATATCTACACAAATGAATTTACAAAACTGTAATGCCACAATTATGTGATTTGTAGAATCAAGATAGGGAAGATATTGACACCCCTACCTCAAATTGGAAGCCTCCTCTAGCTAAAGCTCAATATTTTTTCAAGTTCCACCTTGTCGAAAATCACTTTTGACGGTGTTGATTATGGTGGCTTGGATGTGGGAGGTGGAGGATAATTTGATGGTTTTGGTGGATGCAATTCGTGGGATGAAGGGGTTGGTGGTGTTGATATCGGAGGCTTGGATATGTGAGGTGGAGTATTATTTGATTGTTTTAGAGGAGTTAGTGGTTGGGATGAAGGGGTTGGTGGCGTTGATGCCGGTGGGTCAGATCACAAATCACTCCAAGTCTCTGCGTAGCAAGAATTTCTAGTGAAAGTCGTCAATGGAGATTAGGGTTTCTCACTAGTGGTGAGAGGGTAGAGAGAGAGAATTGGGAGATGATAATGATAGGCTTTTTGGTCATTTTGTAAATTTAAGATCAGAAATCATTTAAGTAATAAGGGGTAACATAGAGATTTCACGCATTTTTTAATTGGAAAAGCTGACAAGGGCTGTTTGTGAAGATAGTTTCATGAAGTTGTATCTAAGTTTAATAAGGACAAACTGCTCAAGTTTACCCAAATATTTAATAACCAATATCAGTAGTCTTCTGGTCGACATACCCCAAATAATAGACTTGAAAGCCTACAAAACTTTTTTGGTTCAGTCTTAAAGTTCTTCAATATGAAATATAAAAGAGAAATAAAATAGTTCTAAGAGAATTTTTTTAAAAAGGAGTGTTTTATGAAGTTGGATCTTTATTTTTAAACTTAATTATCAAAAAATATATTTAGGAAGAGCCAATTAAATGAATTTTTTGATTGTATTATAGTTTTCTTTCAACTTAAAATAAAACAAATGTTTGTTTTTGAAAAACTTAACAAAAATACCAATATAATTAATAAAAATTTATGTACATGTCTAATCTGATACGCACTATTCGCAATAAAAAAATAAGTATATTATATTCTATTATTATAATATTTATATTATATTTTTGATAGTATAGCTATGAATTTTACGTTTTTAATTTTTTATGTTTTTCTTTAATTAAAAGTATGGTGATGCATGTAACATAAAATATAAGTTCAAATATTATTATTAAAATAAATTATTATTATTTTGCTAAATTCACGCAATTTGACGAATTGTATAAAACTCCCTTTACTTGGAAACTATTTTAATAATTGTCCCTTTAAAGTAACCCCCAGGATAGTTGAGAGGTTTTTTCTCAAAAAAAAAAATCATAAGTAGAGTTTTTTGCAAATCAATAATTGCCATGGTGTTATTATTCAATTCGCCTCCATAATTATCCGAACATGGAAGAGGTCACACAATCCTGTCCATTTTTCTTTTTCTCTCCCAACTAATGCTATCCTTTTATGTCGTTTAATTATTCAAACATATCATGAGTGCGTCGACATACAACCAAATAAACATATGCTACAAAATATGCAAAAATAATTGGCTGGTTTAAACCTAAGAAAAAAAATTAAAATTAGAAGAGAAAAACAAAGCATCATTCAAGTATGTGTATGTAACTTGCTCAAGCAAACACCGATATATTTACCAATTCTTTTGTTTTTTGTTTTTTTTTTCCCTTCATTTTTATGATATACTACTTCTTCTATGACAGTAAAAAAACATAACTTCTTTCTTTAATAGTTTTAAATGCTTCAAAAGTGCATATAGCAAAGCATAGTTACGGATAATGATCAAACCGGGCCAATAAAAGCTTCAATATGAAAAAAAACAATTAAAAATGTAGCTCCAGTATGAATAGTTTATATACTTGCTTAATTTTACTGGAAAACAATGACAAGAAAATGAAGAAAAAAAACATGAAATGTAGGGTCGTGCTCTTGTCCTGATTATCGAGATGGAGTACAACTCTTTGATGGTGTTAGAGGAAGTGATTCTTGGAATTAAGAGGTTGGTTGAATTGATGTCTGTTGCTTGGATCGATGTGGGTGGTGGAGTATTATTTGATGGTTTTAGAAAGGTGATGCTGATGGGATGAAGGGGTTGGCTGTGTTGATGATGGTGGCTTGGATGTGGGAGGTAGTGTATAATTTGATGGTTTTGGTGGATGCAATTCTTGGGATGAAGGGGTTGGTGATGTTGATGTCGGTGGCTTGGATGTAGGTGGTGGAGTATTATTTGATGGTTTTGGAAGAGTTGGTCAATGGTTGGGATGAAGGGGTTGGTGGAGTTCAGTGTTGTGGCTCGGATGTGGGAGGTGGAGGAGGTGATGTTTCGGATGAAGGCGATGCTGGTGGGTTGGGTGTGGGAGGTGTTTTACTCAATTTCGAAGGAGTTTTTCTTTTTCTAAATATGGGTGGGATCTTGAATCGATTGATGTCATTACTGATACTATGATCTAACTCAGACTCAAAATCCCCTGGAACACCTTGGGTCAGTGATGCTGGAAAATCTTGAACCAAAGTAATGCATGAAAATGAAGACAACAGAAGGGAGAGTAAAAGAAAGCTGCATCTTTTCAGTTGTTAGAAATGTCAACCACTTAGATAAGGTCCAAAGCTTCGTATAGTTTCTTATATGGGAGGAGTTGAGTTTCTTATATAGTGGTTGAGAGACGGAGGGAGGTTTTAGAGCCATTGACAGCTGTGGATAGAGGCTAGTGCCAAAAATATTTTTAGTAATGGAATTCACCTGAGATATATTTACAACACAAATTGTGAAGGGCCATTGTAATGTAGACATGTTGATTTTAGTGATTGTTGCTTAGATTTTGTTGATTTGAGAGCTAAAAGTTGACATTGACCAAGTCTTACTTTATCCGACTTGATGGATTACTGACATTTTTAACTTCTAATTCAAATGGCCAGTGCCAGAAATAGAATGTAGTTAACACATGTTTTTGTTTTTCTGTATTATAAAAATACTAACGTCTTGTTTATACCTGTGATGAATATTATTGATTTCTAAGCCAACTTAATTTATTTATTTTTGAAATATTTTTTATGTTGTAGGTATCAGCGTGTTTATCTCATTCAGCACAGTTGGATTCAACACAAGTTCTCCGAATTTTTATATATGATGAAGGAAAAATTCACCTCGAATTGGTCCAACACCAACCTGTAAAAAAGGACAAGAGAAGGGTAATCAAGAGGGCACCGGCACGGTGCCGGCTAACTTGGTTTAATTGCGTTCCTTGGTATATAGACTGTCCTATATATATAGTGACCAAGTGAGGGTGTGCCCTAGTGAAACTCTGTCTATTCAGCTTCCCTTTCTCACTTGGAGACAATCTATCTCGGTCAAAGCCTTCTTCTTATCCACGTCACCTAAGCACTATCCTTCCACGTTATATGTTTCATATTAGGAGTCCAGCACCCCATCAGTATATGATGGACCTTTATGAAAAATAAAATATTTATTAGATAGGCAAAAATAATTAAACTTGTTCTTAAATTGGTTAATCCACCATTTTATATTTTAATTATTTATACTGTCCTAGCATTTGTACACGTGGATTTCTCACCCTAAACCATACTTGGCATGTCCATTTAATAGATTAACCATGTCAATGATTACATTACTTATCGACAGATTAACCAACGTCAAGGTCCTCAACAGATTAACCATGTCAATGATTACAATATTTATTGTAACCAGTCAAATATTGCTAAAATGGTCAAGATAATCCATTTTGAAGTATCAAATTTACTCAGTACGTGTTGTACCTAAAATGTTAAATAAAGGTTGAGTTCATAGCTCAACAAGGAAATTCGTACTATCCCTAAATAATTGATGTACAATATACTAATAGCATACAATATAATAATAGAGTCCTTCTAAATTAATAGTTTTTTTTAATGAATTATTTGAGTATATTTCTCAAGCTAAAAATTTGAAAAGTAAAGTTAAGAAGCTATAACAGACTTTATAAGAAATATATAAGTTAAGAAAGATGTGTTAATTGGAGAGTTTGATGGAACAAATTCTGATTTGTTAAGTAAAGTTAGTTTCTTAGTTAATGAAAACAGTGAAGCACAAAACTTGATAAAATCTTATCTATGAAGAATTGAAGATTTAGAAATTGCACTTACCGGATCAAAAAAAGTGATAGATAAATTTAATTCTAGCACTAATCAGTTAGAAAAACTACTTTCTCAAGAAAAATCTTCAAGTGGTTGTTGGGTTCAATAAATTCTGTTTTATTCATTTTCAAAGGTGAATGTTTGTATTGATTATAAATGACATAATATCATAAGCTTTTTATTGACTATAATGAGTGGTGGCACAAGCTGATGATGAACAATATGAATGAGAATTTTCTATCTAAGAGACATTTCAACAAGTCTTCTACTCCTTAGAATCCAATACAAGTTTTATATGTACATGTGTGCGATCTTGCACTTGTGTATACATGTACAAGACTTCTCATGTATAAAGGGAATCCAAGTACTACAACTAATCATGATATTTGATTATTTTTTAGTATCAAGATATGCCTAGATAAGTACCATAGGCAGTCTGTTGTGACATAAAAATACATGAACTAAAGGGTGTCATACAACTCCCAACTAAATATATAATAACAAATATGATCAAAATAATATCAGTAGTGATACCCGAAATAATTGGAGTTGAAAACCTACAAACCTTGTTTGGTTCAGTTTTAAAGAAATCTAAATCAAAATAAATGAATAAAATATAGTTCTATGAGAATTTAAAAAGTGTTTTATGAAGTTGGTCTTTGTTTTTAATATAAATTATCAAAGAATATTATCAAAGAAGTTAGCCGATGAAATGAATTTTTGGACTATATTATATTTTTCTTTCATCCTACAAAAAAGAAAAACTATGTTTAGAAAAATTGAACAAAAAATACCACATACTTCATAAAAATTTATGTAGATGGCTAATCCAATACACACTTCTTGCAATAAAAAAATAAGTATATTATATACCATTATTGTAATATTTATACTATATTTTTGATATTATAACTATGTTACTTTTTAAATTTTTTTATGTTTTTCCTTAATTAAAAGTATGGTGATGCATGTAAAATAAAAAATAAGTTCAAATCTTTTTATAGAAAAAAAGATCATTTTTTAACTAAATTCACACAATTGGTCGAATTAGAGAAGACCCTCTTTACTCGGGAGTATTACCTCCTTGGTTAGTTGATGGGGTTTCTTTGTAAAAAAATTCATAAAGAGGGTTTTCTGCAAATTAATAATTGTCATGGGAATTTTGTGTAATTCACCCCACTAATTATCCACACAAGGAAAGAGGTCACACAATTCTCCCTTTTTCTTTTTCTCTCCCAACTAAAGCTATATTTTCATGTCATTTCATTTCCCTCGTATCATTATGCAAAACACGATAAAATATTATGTAATAATGTTGTTGCTCTTTTACACCTTGACAAAGGAAATTTTGTAAACACCTACAAATACTCTACTAAAATTACTAAAGCAGTGAGCAGGGGTCCAACCCACGGAGACTACATTGGTATTGTTATTAAGCTATCAATACCTTATCTAATTTAATTGAAAGAGAATTTATTTGTTTTAACTTAAGGTGTTAAAATTAAATGACATAAAATAAAAAAATAAATAATTAATAGAGACTGGAGAAAGAGCCTCGGGATTGACTTCACCGCTAACCTTCTGACAATGATAAACTGTATTAACTTGGGATGTCTAATCTATGCATTTAGAAAAGAATGGCTAATATCCTATTTCAATTCAATCAAGAAAATTCATTTAACATACAATTAAGTATAACTCGTCTTCGCTTAGCATGTGCTATACATCAGACTACAGACTACAAAATAAATTAACTAATGATAAAATAGCTCATCTTCACTTAGAACGAATTATCAGAATTCTATATTAAATGATCAATTTAAACCATTGTATAACTTTTCTTAACAAAATCACAGAAGTTCAAAAATACCCTAATCAATGCAATATTACAATCATTCTACAAGAACAGGAGTAATTATGTAAAGAATTAATCCATTCAAATTGAAATCAATAATACAACTATTATTTATGTCCTACTTATACAATCAATGCATAAATTAGAGCGTCCCCATGTTAAAATACAATTACAACATTGAAAGTAGGATTAGGGTTACATCACTTCCATGTAATGATATTTATCAGCTGATCATCAGAGGTGTAAACTGGAATGATGATGATATCTCCATCTTCACACATTTGTTCCTTCCGCAAATCATAACAAATCACCTCTATATCCTCTCTCTACTCCCAAAAATCCTAATTTCACACTTTCTATTTGATAGGCCATATGGACCATAAAGGCACATCTGCATCCTTGGGGGGCACATCTGTGCCCATAGAGGGAGCACCTATGCACTTGGTGTACATTTACGCACATAGAGGCACATCTATGCCACTAGAGGGCACACCTATCCCCCTAGAGGGCGTAGTTGCGCCTTTGTGCTAGAAATGTGTATTAAACGTCTGTTTCAGAATTTTTTTATAAAATATGATAAATTCCAGAATTGAATTTCCTTCAACCCTCGTGAAGTTTGGGCCGTTTTGATTGTCGAATATAGAGTTATGGCCAGAATACCAAAATAAGTTCAGAACTTTCTGGGACTGAATTGGCCCTATCACACCTCAATTTTTGACCCTCGGTTAGAAAAGAGGGAAATGGGGGTAAACGGTGAAAGTCAAATATCAATACCTCTCACATACAATTTCACTTTGATATCATGCTCTGATACCAAGTTGTCATGCTTCAATTTTTGACTCCATATTAAGAGCGAGGGAAATGGAGGGTGAACGGTAATTATCAAACATCAAAACCACTCCTCAAAAACCCTACACAGATATCAAACACTAATACCAAGTGGTCACGCCCCGACATCCATCTTCCAGAAATTGAGGGTAAATAGGTCACACATTATCATCTCCCATCAACACCTTACACTTGTGAAAGCTTATATATAAACATATGTGTGCCTACGTATGACTCGACATCAACTACAAACTAAGACCCACACATGTCCACCCTTGCACAACACTAACTGTATTTCATAATTTTTTGCACCATTGAAATGTGCATTTCTCACAATTAAAGTATGCGTTTCGATTAATCAAAACCCCATATTTGCATAATCAAAATGTTCGATTTTATGAAGTACTATCGAAGCTCTTGGTACTTTTGACACCTTGCAAAACTTCTCAAAACTCAAGGATTTTGATCATGCAAAACTATGATTCTGCACAATCAAGATTTTCAATAATGAGAAATAAAGATTTTGCACAATTGAAATTACCTGCTGCAGAAATCTTGCAATTCTACAAGGGGTTAACTTCTTGCACATTTCTCATTCCTTAGTACTCACTCGTTTTCTATAGCATTCTAAACCTTCTAAATGATCCATGACACTTATCACGTGATCCAAACATAAAATGTTTTATCCCTAAGTGATTATATCCACAAAGTAAGAACAATGAGATTCAAACTAAACATTCTCCACTCATGAGAAGGATCAAATTGATTTGTTATTCATCACATATATTTTTCCTTTTTTTTTTCTTCTTCTTTTTCCATTGAAGTCAAGTAAAACACGTTATCGGCACTCCTTCCCAAGAGATACTAATTAATATCTTAGAGCCAAAGTTTATACCTCACAAGATTATGCTAGTGTGTCTGTGTATGTGAGGAAACTAAAACCAATTACCCCAAGGCATGTCAATTCAAACAATGATTAAAACCACTTAATTTAAACCATAGTTTCTAAAAATTTAAAACATACCCAAGAATTGCAAGTTAAGCACCTACATAAAAAAAACCTAACAAGAAGAATTTCATAAAAATTTCCCCCATACTGCAATAAAGCACATAAAAGGCATCGTCTCACCGCCAAACTGAAACTGTACATTGTACCCAATGTACACTCAATAAAAACATAGAGATGGATTAGAATAATAGTACCAGGAATCCAGAGTAGTGGCAAGAAAATTGAGCAAACCAGTAGCATGAAAGTAATGCAAGCACAACCCCAAACTTGGATGCGACAACCTGTGAAAATAAACCACTTTACCCCACCAACCAAGTGAAATAGTATGGGTGAAATTCAATATGAAACATAAAAATAATATTAATTTTTTTTATGAAAAAACTAAAAATAAATACTAAAAAAACTAAAACATAAAGAAAAATAAAAATAAAAACAAAAAATAAAAATAAAACAAATACACAAGACAATTTCCTCCTAGTCAAGGATGTGGTGGTGACTGAGCATCTGGGTCCAAGTTTGCTTGGCGCATCAATGAACACAGCATCCTCCACATCTCTCTCTGATCTTGGCGAGTCTCACGATACTGATCCGCCATCTCTGTCCGTATAGCTCTAAACTGTGCGGAGACCTCAGTCTATAAGGTGCCAAATTGGGTGGTCAACCTAACAATCTACCCCTCTAGATAACCATAATCATGTCCACCAGCTTGTGCATGGACATTCTCTTCTTGAGCTTCCATCTCCTCCAGATCCTCAACCAGTGGTGGTATGTCTATAGCTTCCCCTCCCTGGGCCAATCTATATACTTCACCTGGTGCAGCAATAACTCTTTGATGCATATGAGATCTGCTCATGTTCCAGTCATGCGTGCCATAGTAAATATCGAGTGAAAATGCAAGCTCGTCCTCATCAACTACATATCCCTCTCTAATGAGCAACTGGTGAATGATAGTCGGGAATGGAAACTCCCAATCACTTGCACTGTCTGGTGCCTTGGCCATGACCTAAATATAAAACTTCTCAATTTAGCCCTAGACGATCTGTAGGAATGACAACCAATGCCCAAAATGTATGGCATATAAAGCTTGAAGGAACTCTTGGTGCCTCTCGGTTTTGTGCCCAATGGGACACACATTCTTGTACAACACTACATTAAGGAACCATAGATGACTCGACATAGAGGACTTAGAATCCGCATTATGTTTTGGCCCGAAGAATTGGTTAGCACACAACCATACAACCAAATTATCCACCGACATATTATCGGGTAAAGGAGTGTAGATGCTAGTCAAATCATCCGGGCATTCATGAGGATACCCCATGGCAATAGCAATATATGACATATCAACCCGAACTTGTGTCGCATCCACCGAAGATATAAATGTGCCCTGCTTATTAGGTTTTGGCATCAAGTTCTGATAAAAGACTTTGACGAGCCTCGGGAATAAAGTGGTTGATTATGGAACAAAAATGAAAGCAACCCAATGATGATGGATGTCAGAAATACCCCACCATGTCTTAGGGAACAAAGCATAAAGCTCAGTGATATCAAACGTTGCTTCAAAATTCAAAGCTTGTGGGTGTCATCTCTCATATATCCCGTCTCGGCGAGATCTAGAGGTACCCGAAGTCGGATCATGTCGTGCTCAGCGAGGATTGCATGAGCTTGAAATGCCTTGGTTACTTGCTCTCTTTGGTGCCATAGAAATAGAAAAATTTTGGTTGAGAAATTTTGACAAACGTTTGGCATGCACAATTAAAGTACCTCCTTCAACATCTTCTTTCGGCAACTTTTTCACCCCAATTGAAATAATTCAATCCACCAATAATGTCCCCCAAACTTTCTCTTTGAAAGCCCTCACAAAGTTTGGCTCAATTTTGCAAAATAAAAACTCTACTTACTTTGATGAAGAACTTGAGAAAGTAAGAATTTTCTTGAGAACTAGAGATGATCAACCCAATTTTGATGTTGTTGATGATGATGATGATCAATGATAATTACTTGTATGAGAATCACCAATTGAAGAAATTATAGTCCCGGTTGATGTAGGAGTCAAAGTGGATTATAAAGTCTTCAAGGAAACAAGCATATACGCCTAAGTTAGAGAGGGGGGTTGTATATATAAGGAACTCTCAACCAGCCCCTATATATGCTTCGGCAATCAATTGCCCAGATGGTAGTGCCCCCATAATGAGAAAAAATGGGGGCGATCGATCCCCCTTTGAAGGGGCGATCGATCCCCGTGCTGATGCTTGTTGGAGCCTCTATCGCCCAAGGTCGACCGGGACGTGTATTTTTTGCCTAGTGATCATCGAAGGTCTAGTGAGAGCTCGCTTTTTCACCTATTTTGAGTCCAAATACCTATGTACACCTCTTGGCATCCTTCAAAAGCAACTTATACATCAAACACTCAAAGAAAAGACATCAAAACGCAGCTAAAAGTGAAAGAAAAAAATAAAAAAAACATAAACTAATAATTAAAATCAAAGAAAAGTAAAAAAATTAAAGGATAGAAATACATACAAAATTTACAATTTAATGTCCGTAGGCGATGATCAATTCTCCAAAGGGATTAAGTAGGATAGATGGGATCCGTCAAGCCGACGGACTCCACGTCTCTTGTTGGCACAACTTCTTCTACACAATGCTTCAACCTTTGCCCATTAACCTTCGTCAAAGTATTATCTTTCAAACTCAGAATTTCCATAGCACTGTGAGAAAAAACTGAAATCACTTGGAATGGTTCACCCACCTTGACCGTAACTTCCCTAGAAATAACCAAAGCTTTGAATTAAAGAGCCACAGTTTATCACCCAGAGAGAAGGACTTCTGTGAAATATGTCTATCATGGAACGCCTTTGTCCTCGCTTTGTAAATGTGTGAACTTTCATAAGCATCATGCTGAACTCTTCCATTTCATTCAATTACAACTTTCTCTCTTCTCCAGCCCTTTTTGCATCAAAGTTGAATTTTTGGATTGCCCAAAGTGCCTTGTGCTTGATTTCTACTGGAAGATGACATGCTTTACCATACACCAATTGATATGATAACATACCAATAAGAGTCTTGTAAGCAGTCCGATATTCTTACAATGCCTCGCTTAACCGACCAATCCCTTCTATCATGTCTCACTGTCTTCTCTAGAATGTGCTTGATTTCTCGATTGGACAGCTCCATTTGCCCACTTGTTTGAGGATGATAAGGAGTCATCACTTTATTTGTCACGTAATATTTAGCAAGCAAACTCCTCAGGAATTTATTACAAAAGTGGGAACCAGCATCACTGATCAAGGCTCGAGGAATTCCGAATCGACTGAAAATATTCTCGTGTATAAATTTGATTACCACCTTGTGATCATTGGTTCAAGTCATAATGGCCTCCACCCATTTAAAACATAATCCACACCAACCAGAATATTCTCGTGGCCAAAAGAGTGTGGAAAGGGTCCCATGTAATCAATTCCCCAAACATCAAAAATCTCCACCACTAGAATGGGACTCATTGGCATCATATTTCGTCTAGACATAGAACCCAACCTTTGACATTGATCACAAGTTTTACAGAAGACATAGGCATCGTGAAACAAAGATGGCTAGAAGAATCTACATTGAAGTACCTTTGCTGCTGTCTTTCTTGCACTCAAATGACCTCCACATGCTAAAGAATCGCAGAATTTAAGAACATCATGAAACTCATGATCTGGGACACACCGCTAAATAATCTGATCCGGATAATATTTGAACAATTCAGGATCCTATTTTTAAAGAAGAATCTATCACGCTCTCGCTTGGTCCAGCCTCGTGGCACTTTTCTTGTGGCCAAATAATTCACAATATTTGCATTCCACGACATTAAGTTGTTGGATATTCCAAACAATTGCTCATCCCGAAGTGAGTCAGGCAGTTTAGCACACATAAAATTTATCACAATCTTCGAGAATCGATCCTCTCGCATGTTATCTTCCTTCTTAAGGCTCACACATATCCACCGAATCTATGAAGAAAACATCAGATTGGACTGGCGGGTTTTCCACAACACTAAAAATATTGAGTTTCACCTTCATATTGTCAAATAAAATATCCATGATCAATGACCTACAATTTATGTAAGCATATACAGTAGGTAGGAAAGGTCGACCAAGGATGACTGGAATGTGCCTCCTAGAATTATGAACTGGCTCAGTGTCAAGAACAATGAAATCAACTGGAAAGTAGAACTTATCCACTTTAATGAACACATCTTCAATGATCCCACGGGGTTGTTTTGCTGATCTATCTGGAAATTACAACACCACTAAGGTAGGCTTTAATTCTCCAAAGCCCACCTATAAGTAGACCAAATAGGGCAGCAAATTCACAAGTTCACACTTACTCCCAAATCAAGAAAAGCTTTATCAACATGGTGCTCCTTAATAATACATGAGATAGTTGGAGCACCAGGATCTTTGTACTTGGGAGGAGTGCAATACTGAATAATGGAACACACTTGTTGTAGCAGCATCACCTTCTTTGGCACATAACTTTTAGAACGCCTCTTTTGAGTGCACAAGTCTTTCAAAAATTTTGCATAAGGAGAAATTTGCTTGATGGCATCAAGGAGTGCTAAATTAATTTTTACTTCTCAAAACACTTTCATCATGTCATGCAGCTTGTCCCTTCGCTTCCCCAACTTGGATGCTTCTAGAAAATGTTGTGGGAAAGGAGCCTTGGGCTCATAAGAATTTTTAGCACTTGGACTTATGGTCACTTCTTCTTTCTCTTTCTCCCCCACCTTATTATCAATTACCTTGCCACTTCTCAAAGTGGTAATGGCTTGAACTTGCTCATGGTGTGGGTTACTTGTAGAAGCCTGCATCCTTCTAAGATTAGTAACCGGTTGACTAGGGAGCTTCCCTTCTTCTTTTCTGTTGAATGCATTAGTAGTCCAAACAAAGATTCTAGCTTGGAAATAGATTGAGAATGAGAGTGTACTAGTTGAGCTGTAGATTGCACTATCTCTATAATGGAGTCGAGCTTCTCAAACTTTGTTAGGGCAAGTGTCAGCTTATCTTCAATAGCAGAAATTTTTTGTGCCATAGGAACTTATGCTTGAAACTACTATTGAGGTACATAATTTCTAGGCTGATATGTAGGTTGTATTGCTGCCCCTTGGTTACTATAGGAAAAACCAGGATGATTCCTCCATGTGGGATTGTAAGTATTACCTCGTGAAGGATTCATTGGTCTAGTGAATGCAGTTTGGACTTACTTATGTTGAAGATCAAAAAATTGCCCACCAGAAGGACAATTGTTCACACTATGCATAGGACTAGAACAAAATTCACAAAGGCCTAGCAATGAAGGATTTAATGCAGAAGGAGTTTGATTGGCAGCCATAATTGTTGCCACTTTCTGTGCAATTAAATCAATATCGGTTGGCAATAGCTTCTATAGCACCAACCTCAAAAATTCCATCAGTCTTCCATGTAGTGGTGTGTCTGTTTGAACAAGTAAGGACACATGTACAGAAAATATGAGATAAATCTAGGGTTATTGACTTCACCACTAACTTCACAATCAATGAGCAATTGAAATAACATATGATTAAGGCTAAGTCATGGACTATCTTCAATTGGCATGGGCTATCTGCCTAACTACTCTACTCTAGGGTGTAGTATGGTCTATCTTCTCTAGGCATAATCCATCAAAGCTTTTAATGATATATTCAATGATTACCATTGTGTAATAATCGCTCTCATAATCACAAAAAATAAGAGAGATTAAGTTCAGTAATAACAACTAAATATCTAAGACAAGATAAGAAATTATTGAAACTGAATTTATAAGACTTTTATAGCTCAATTTTATAAGAAGAATTCTATAAATTACACAATCTATGCATGCATACAAAAATCTCCAACAATTAAAACAATCAAACCATTGATCCTTAGTTAGGGCTACATCAAAACCCTCGTGGATGAACTAGTCGCTCAAGGTAGAAGAAAACGCTTCAACGATTGAGGAAGAAAACATCATTTTCATGAATTAAATGCAAGACTTCGTTCTCCAATGGTTCTCCACTCCAAAGCTCTGTAAAATATGTCTTCAATGGTGTCCAATAGCTCCCCTAAAATAGTCCCTAATTCTTTCTTTTAAACTTGCAAGAGAATATTGTAACTCAAAAAATGTCCTAGAGGGGGGGGTGAATAGGGACTTTAAGCAAACGATGAAACTTTTTCGATTCAGCATGTTTTCACAAAGATTAGCTTGAATGGTCTTTTGTCAAACACTTGATGAACTTATGTATTCAACAAGTAGGATTGAGAATGCTCTATCTACTATACACTTAAATAATCTAGTAGATAGAACAAGTGAAGTGCAGCATATCATGCTTTTAGTGTGTGAAAATATTGATAGAATATTTTATTAAACACATGGCATGGAAATTGATTGATAACAAGATAATCAAATAAGAACTCAATCAATTAACAATTAATTAATTCCACAACTCAACCAATGTACTCTAAGCACTCATTCCATCCTCCTCATATAAATTGAAACATATAAACATAGCATTGATATATAAACCATATAGAATTTAAACATATGAAATGCTATAAAATAATGGAGTTTAAGGATAAAGAAATACAAACCAATTAATGCCATGATTTTTACATGGTTTGACCCCTCTTACCTACATCCATGCCTCAAGAGCACTTCTTGAGGTTTCCACTATAGATCCTTCCTTAATGGTGAAAAACAAACCTTACAATTGCCAACTGAATTACTTAGGCTTCCTTACTCAATGACAACCTCACCAAGAATTCATTCCCAAGCTCATGGCTTGGGCTTCCTTGCTCGTTGAAAACCTCACCGAGACTTCATTGCCAAGCTTATGACTTGGACTTCCTTGCTCAATGAACACCGCACTAAGACTTCTTTTTCAAGCTTATGACTTGGGCTTCTTTGCCAAATGCATCACTTGGTCTTTCTCTCAAAGGTAGATAAGAGATTTGATTAGAATGAAGAATATCCCTCAATGGATAGATGCACAAATTATAGCTCACATACCTAGAGTTAGCAATGAAATACTCAATTGAAAGCTCTTCATTAGGATATTGCCACTATGAATGATATGCAAGTGTTTGGTTCAATAGTGGTGGCTACCAATGGATGAATGATATGAAGATTTAAGCTTTAAGGTAGTATTTACCAATAATATATGATTATGGAGGGTTATGGTAGTCTCTCTCACATGTATAATGCATATACAAGGTGTATTTATAGTCCAAGAATGAATTATGGCCCTTTGGAAGTGGTTGAAAAATAATAAGTACAGACACTAGCCGTTGGAGATTGAATCTCTAGGTTTCGGTCGACTAATGAGTTTATCGGTCTACTAAAAATCTTGTTTCGGTTGACTGAAGCTATACTTCAGTCGACTAAAACTCTCCAATTTTGTAAAACCTTTTGGAATTCATTTCCAGTTTATATTAGTCGACTGATGAAGAGATTCAGTCGACTGAAATACCTCTATTAGTCGACTGATGAGTTCATCAGGCGACCGAAAGTACCTAGGTCAGAATCTGTTCTCAGACTCAGTCAGTTTCTCCTACACAGTACATTAATACACTGCACATTTAATTACATTGAAAATATTTATGTAAATTTCTCATAAACCTTTATAAGAAATTTACTTTCAGTTATTCAACATAATTAAGCAAAGTACCCCCCATTTGGATTCAATAAAAATTGTTTCAAGATCAAATTCTAAATAAATCAGAATCTGATTTTTAGTTTTAGTACAAAATGGATTTTCACAGCTTTGACATAAAAATTTATCGTGCAATATGAATAACTAAATTACGTCATTTGAGTCTGAGAAAATTCATATGATCGTGATAAATCATAGGGTACAATTACCGAGACTTTTTATGTCAAGATTCAGTTAAGAACTCATATTTATATATTTGCCCCTAGAATCCAACACTTAGCCAAATTTCTACGCTAAGCACCCAAAATAGTAAATGTGTATGACACGACTTTATATAGTGATTTATTTGAGTTCAAAGCCTAAGTCAATGTATCTAAGAATCATAAATGATATGATTGAAAGACATGGTCCTAGTTATGGCTTACTAGTTGAGTTCTTCTAAAGCTTATGATGACTTGAACTAACTCAATCATAGTAACGGCCTCAGGATGTTATAAGTAAAGTTCATGGCCTATCGCTTATGGTTTAAGGAATTATGGATGATATGAATGATATGCATATTTCTATAGTCCACTAAGTCAAGAGATGAGCTTTCAAATAAAGTTACTTCAAAAATAACTTTACATGAAATCTAACACTCACCCAAGACTAGCCTACCCAAGTCTTTTGATCTTCAATTCTTTAAGCTTTTGGGTTCCTTCATCATATGGCTTGGATTCACTTCAACTTCACCATTGATCTTGATTATTGATCTTTGAGTTCCATAATCACGTAGCTTCATGCATCTTCTTGTAATTCCTTTTGAAGTCCAATACCTTTAAGATAATTGAGATAATACAATACATTGTAAACTGCACACTCAAGTAAGATTATTAAATCTACACTACAATAGGTTGTTAAAATTAAAATCACCCAAATAACCTAGTGTTGAAACCTTGAGATCGACAAATACATCAAGTCCTAATCCAATTAGGAATTAATTAGGTTTTTCCGCAATACTAAACAGCCCTCTTGTATGTCATCTTTAAAAGCCCAAAATCATAGTTTTAACTAAAATAATCATTCAAGCCCTGAAAATATAAAAAAATACTAAAACGACGTAAAATAACAAAATAATTTATCACTAAGAGATTAAAATATGCAAATTAAGAGGTTAGAATGCGTAGCATTCAACGTCGATCAGTCATCCTCGATGAAGTATAATCCCATTTCTATAATATCTTCGATCATTTTCCACTCACAAATAGTTATGCTTGTCAAGCTAGCATGTGACTTCCTACTCAGTGCATCCACTAACACATTAGCCTTTCCTGGATTCTATTGGAAGTCAAAATCATAGTCTTCCATGTACTACATCCACCTCCGTTGCCTCATGTTTAAATCTTTTTGTGAGAAAAGGTATTTCAGACTTTTGTGATCGGAGAACACTTCAAACTGCTCACCATATAAGCAATACCTCCAAAATTTTAGTGCAAAAGTCACCGCCGCCAATTCCAAGTCATGTGTAAGGTAATTTTGTTCATCTGTATTCAATTGCCTTGAACCATATGCCACTACTCTCTCAATTTTGATCAACACATAGCCCAAACTAAGTCACGAAGTGTCACAATAGATTGTGTAACCTAACCCATGTTCCAAAATGATCAAAATTGGAGCCAAAGTCAATCAACTCTTCAATTCCATGAATACATGCTCGCAAGCATCATTCCACACAAAATTCAGTCCTTTCCAGATAAGCGTGGTCAATGGTGTCGCTAACCTCAAAAAGTCTTTCACGAACCTCTGGTAATATTTGTCCAATCCCAAGAAACTAAGTATCTCAAATACGCTCTTAGGTCTTTTCCAACTCATCACCACCTCTATATTGGATGGATCCACAAAAATCCCTCCTTTCGACATAACATGCTCAAGGAACTTCACCTCTGCTAGCAAAAATTCACACTTCTCGTATTTGGCAGGCATAGAATTGGTTCTCTCTTAAAATTTGTAATACTATCCTGAAGTGCCCCTGGTGCTCCTCTTCCGAAGAGGAATACACTAGGATGTCATCAACAAATAAAACTACAAACTTGCCCAAATACACATTGAACACTTGGTTCATCAAGTCCATGAATGTTGTCGGTGCTTTTGTCAAACCAAACAGCATCACCAAAAACACGTAGTGTCCATATTGTGTGCAAAAAGCAGTTTTCTAAATGGTGAGCCTCTCTAACCCCCAACTGATAATAGCCCAATCTCAAGTCAATCTTTGAGAAACATTTAGAACCCTTTAGTTGATCGAACAAATCATTTATCTTTGGTAAAGGATACGTATTCTTGATTATTGCCTGATTCAAATTCTGATAGTCAATGCAAAGCCGTAAAGACCTATCTTTTTTCTTAGTAAAAAGAACTGGAGCTCCCAAGGCGAAGTACTAGGACGTACAAATCCCTTTTCTAGTAGCTCTTGCAATTGGTCCTTTAACTTTTTTAACTCAGCTAATGCCATTCGGTATGGTGGCATAAAAATGGGCGCGGTACCTGGAGCAAGTTTTATGACAAATGCCACTTTTCTTTTTCGAAGACAACTCTATCATGTCCCTTAGAAATACATCCGAAAACTCATATATAAGATGAGGGAACTCCTAATGTATCACATCATCACTATCAACTAGTAAGCTAACTAAGAAATACCCAAGTCCTTTCCAATCACTAGGACTATGCGAAGAAGACAAATAGAAATTGTCCCTTTCTCTCACGAAGCAAATACTAGCACCCTTCGGTGTGCACAAATTTACTCTTCCCCAATAACAATCAATGCTAGCTTTGTAGGTAGATTGCTAATCCTTACCTAATATCACATCGAAGCTTGACATATCGAGGAGAATGAAGTCAAACACTAATCGGTGTCTCAAAATCTCGATCTCGCAAGACCGACATACACTACCCAAAGTTACACTACCTCCAACTGGTGTATCAATGGAGAAAATCATGTCCAAGGATGACACCTCTAACCCCAAAGCACAAGTAAATGCATATGCAATGACTAAATGTGATGCACCTGAGTCCACTAAAACCCTATCTCACGAGCTAGATACAAGGAATGTACCTTGAACCACTAACGATATTGTCGAAGTCTCAACTAGAACAAGAGTGAAGGCACAACCCTGTGCTCTCTGGCCTTGCTTTCCAATAATCTGATATCCCGACTACTGAATAAGGGCAATAGATGTGACTTCTCTAGCTAGTGCCAGTGGACTCTAAACAGATGGCACTACCTGTGGTGATGACAATGCTCTAAAACCCGACTATAAAGTAGTAGGCTACGTAGAACATTGCTGAGAACTAATCCCACTCTAAATACCCTTCTTATATAGGAAATTCTAACTAATATGCCCAATTTGCTAACAATAGTAGCATTTCTTATCTATCCAAGAAGTAACTTGCCAATGAGTACATTTTGTCATATAATGTTTGGGTTTTTGATAGTTATAGCACATTACTCTAGACCATAAAGATCTAGTAGGTGTAGCCACAGATGGTGCCAATTGGGCTTGTCATAGCCCTTATGAGAACAACCCACCATCTCTTTGCTTCTTGTTAGCAAGATTGTCTGAAAGGGACCCTTTGCTCCTCATTTGGTTCTTTGTATCCCTTATCCTCAAATTATCATTTTTGAGCATTTCAACTATCAGTGCTCTCTCAACTACCACCGTGTATCTTGTCAAACTATGACTCTAACTAGATCCCATATAAAGGTTCAGAGACTTGTCACAAACTATTTTATCTTAAGTTCTTCAGTGGGGATCATCTCTCACGCAAAATGAGCCAAGGACGTGAACTTGGTCTGGTATTCCATCACCGTTATGTTGACTTGAATCAAGTTATAGAATTCCATCCTCAAATTATCCTTCACTATTACCGGGAAGTACTTCTCAAAGAAAAGCACTTGGAACATGTCTCAATCTATCGTTTTGATGTCATGGTAATTCCCTATAAATTTTCACCAATGGATGGCCAATTTCACTCTTAAATCCTCCTCTATCATAAGTATAATAAGCAGTTTGACTATCTCATTCATCTAATTTTCTGTCACCATTGGATTCGACCCTCCCAAATATGTTGGTGGACTGTGCTTTTTGATATGTCCATATGCCGTTATCATCCGACTAAGAGGAGCTGGTCTTGGCAGAGCTTGTGTCACTTGTGTTTCTCTTTGAGTCTCCCTAGCTATTTGTCGCATGGTTATAACCAAGTCGTGCATAAACTGATCTCCATCTATGGAACTGTTGCCGGTACTCCTCCACGAGCTCTATGAGGTGGCATCTTGCTATATTAATAACGAGAAGACAATTTAAAAAACAAACATAAGTATCATTATCCAATCTTCTTTATGCATACACTTACCACACTAAGTTACTTCACAAATAAAATGTTATGCTAACAAATAGGCACATATGCATTTCTATGTAATATGCACTTAGCCTTAAGATTACACTCACGATCTTAAGTATATGATCACAATCTCAAGTTCACAATTCTACACATGGTTCAATCCCACCCGTTGTCCGAAGGTATTAACACCTGGTAGCTTTGATTCCAAGTTGTCACGCACCAATTTCCGACACCCAATTAGAAGATAGGGAAATGGGGGTTAACGGTGAAAGTCAAATGTTAATACCTCTCACATACAATTCCAATTTGGTATCATGCTCCGACGCCAAGTTGTCACGCCCCAATTTCTGACTCCCGATTAAGAGCGAAGGAAATAGAGGGTGAATGGTAATTATCAAATATCAAAACAACTCCTCAATAACCCTAAATGGATATCATACTCTGATACCAAGTGGTCACGCCCCGACTGCCATTTTTTAGAAACTGAGGGTAAATATGTCACACATTATCACCTCACATTAGCACCTTACACTTGTGGAAGCTTATTTACATACATATGTGTCCTACGTACAACTCGACATTAACTACAAACTAAGACCCACACATATCCACCCTTGCATAATCAAAATGTGCATTTCGCACAATTGAAATATGCGTTTCAATCAATCGAAACCCCATCTTCACATAATCGAAATATTCGATCATGCGAAATACTATCAAAGTACTATCGAAGCTCTAGGTACTTTTGACACTCTGTAGAGCTCAGCAGAGCTTCTCAAAACTCAAGGATTTCAATTATGCGAAACTATGATTTTGCACAATCGATATTTTTGATCATGCGAATTGGAGATTTCAAACAATCGAAATTATCCTCTACGAAAATCCTGCAATTCTAAAAGAGGTTTACTTCATCCCCACTTCTCATTCCTTAATACTTAATGATTCTCTATAGCATTCTAAACCTTCTAAATAATCCATAACATTTATCACATGGTGCAAATATAAAAATTTTGATCCCCAAGTGATTTTATTCACAAAGCAATAACAATGAGATTCAAACTTATCATTCTCCATTCATATTCCAAAAGTCATATATAAGTATATGTGACAATTATATTTGAAATCTAATTACACCAACATAATTCAAATATAAATACAACATTTTCAACATATTCCACATGACACAAATAGGCATAGACATCTATCTACACATCCAAAAGAAACATCTCCAAAATGAATATCAACATCCACCCAAGCCTTTCTAAGCCTCACCCTATATGGCAGCTTTATCTGAAAAAGAGTTTGGGGAAGGGGTGAGCATACAACTACCCTCAATAGGACTGATCCACCTGAATCTACCTTAACTTAGCCAGCCATGCATGAATGCACGAAAAAAACTCTAAGTGACTACATGCCATGTCTCAATCTTTTTCATGCTCAAAATGGTCATATTTTTGAAATAATACATGATGTCTAGCATTTCAACACAACTGGTTTATAAAAGATCATAACTCACAAATAAACTCACACCACGTATACCCAAGATTCACTTCAACTGGGGACTTCAGATTATCATAATTCCAATAGTAAGTGTCTTGTCAACACCACAAACTCTGTTTTCGCTCTATAGGTTGCTAACCTGATGGGAGCGACATCTATTTGGTCAGGTTTTGGGCCTTGCATCGTAGGGCTCCAGACCCTTCTTAATTCTCACACATGCCCCCAAAAATCACAAATTCTCATGCAATGCACTTTATCACATAAATGCTCCAAAATTAAAGCTTGTCACAATTCTCATCAAATGCATAATGTAAACCAAGTTGATGTATTTCAAATACTCAACTCATGCATATTCAATGCAATCACTACCAACTCACAAAATCACAACACTCATGCATTTTTAAGAAAATCCTCTTTTATGCATTTACTCTAGGAATGGAATCACTTCTCACAAATGTCTCTCAAATGAACACAATTCATTAATGTCACATTTAAGGAAAAAAGATGATTGAAATGGAAATCAGTCAAAATTGGACCGTGTGTCTACAGGCCCAATCTTCTATGTGAATAGGCTCATGCTCATTTTCTCTATTTAAACTTATTTCCAGCCTACTTCTTCTTCAGTCCATTTAACTTGGATCTTTAATATAAAATTGCCCCATAGATCTTCGATCTATCTTCTCTCTTATTGATGCGCTAAATAGTCTGAATTGATTAAATTTGTAGGAAAATTTCTGAAATCAACAAAAGTAAGAAAATAACATAAAAATACCAAAGTAAACACAATTAAAGAACTATTATATGGAATTAAAGAGGCTTAAATGTGCAATATTCGGTGCTTATCACACCCCCAAACCTCTTTATTACTAGTCCTTTAGAAATACAAAACTAAAAATAAAATGAAACAACTAAACTACTTCCTCTTTCGTGGGAGATCCAGTTATATTTAGCAAATGAAACAAGCCTTTTAAACTCCAAGGCATCCATAGTGGAGAAGTGAAGTCACGTGAGGGTTTACCAGAAACACAAACATTAATCTATGTTTACAAGCACAAAGGGGAAGTGTAGAACATGAACTTGCCTTTCGATTTGAACAATACTCGCCCAAGGAATCCCTCCTTCTTTCCCTCCTCTCTTGCATTTGTTTTTCTTTCCCTCTCTATACGTGAAAGCAACAGATCCCTATTTCTTTTTGTCTTTAATTTTTTTACCTTTTAGAATTACCAATATAATTACTAAAAGAACTAAAAGAAAAGAAAAAAAATAATTATAAATATATTTAACCCACACCTATATATATATATATATATATATATAGTCCAACACCTAATTAATTATAAAACAACCTGTATAGTAATGATCCAACCCAACTCAATATTCCCCAGCCCAACTCCCCAAGGCCAATTCTGATTCTGAAATAAAATTTAATAAAAATAAAAGAAATACAACACTATGGTCCAACCAAAAAATAATAAAAATACCCAACAATTTTATTTTAAATAAAAAACATATTTAAAACAACACTGCACACTTATTACAGGCAACCAATCATTTAGCATCATAAAAATTAAACCTCTACATTAACCATACAAGAACAAACATTCACAAAATTTTCCTAAAGCATTTAGCATTTAAAAAAAAAAATATTTAAACAAATAGATCATTTAGTAGTTAAAACACTCAATAAATAATTTAAATAAATAAGAAACACCCAAATTAAATAACCTCAAATTTACAGGTATTACAATTGTGAGGGGTATGGATGAGTATACGCCACTTTAATGGCGTATGAGCAGAGAGCTTCTGCCATAGAATTGTTTAAGGTGAGATTTGAGGTGTGTGGTGATGATGTGACAACACTGTTCACCCTCGATTTTTGGGAGTTGAAAATCGGGGTATGACAACATGGTATCAAAGTTGGAATCAAAATGGGAATGGTGTATGAGAGTCATGATTGGTTGAGTTCGACTCACCTTCAAGATTCAAACTCGGTGATGGAGTCTCTGGTGTCTCAAATTCCTGGGTGTGACAGCCCTCATTGGTCTATGCATCTATAAATACTCATTCCTGTCTCAGGGTGTCCAAAATTCTAATTCAGTCTAGATTTTGGTCGGCGGGAACTCTATTCAGTCGGCTGAAACCTAGGTTCAGCTAACCTTCAAGTTCCCAACTCGATCAGTTGGCTGGAGGGTAACATCGGTAAGCTGAAATAATGCTTTTGGCATGCTGAAACCTTCTTTCAGTCATTCCAAATAAGTACCCCATTTGCAAATGTATGGGATCTCAAACTTTTAGTAAGCAATCACTCAATGAAAATGTTAGAACCTAACAACATTAATGGTTTGCTATCATCAAAATTACAAAATTGCCTTTTGGTTAAAACCTTTGGATCAACAATCTCCCCCTTTTTTATGATGTCAAAACATTGATGTGTTCAAATAAAGTATAGAGTGCATTCAAAGATGCTCCCCCTATCAATATGCACAATATGAACACAATATTTCACAAGAATGACAAATGAAGCATTTTTCAAAAAACTTATGCTTTTGAACAATAATTCAAATGGAATTCACAAGCATTTTGAATATATAACATATGCAAGCTTCAATGCCTACACGCTTTCCATACTCATGATACAAGGATAAAAGATTTAATCACAAAGTTCACACAATTTATCATCAAAGAAGATAACATTCATAATATCATCATGAACAAGATATGGTAGTACAAATGTTTATCATCCCAAAAACAAATATCCAAATCAATCCAAAAAATCCAAAATATAGATAATCATTATCCCAAAAACATCTAATGAAAATATCTAAAATATATCCAATACATAGAAAGACAAAAGATAAATTCTATCTAAATGAGGCAAAGGGATCCACATCAATCATGAAATCTTCTCCCCCTTTATCAACATCAAAAAGGAAACTATCCTGTCATCTTATGGATCCGAAGGCCAAGGAGGAATAGAGAAGAAATGACGAACATCCTTCAAATCCTCATGGATAACTGTGAGTCTAGTGCCCAATGATGTAGACTCCTCTTTAGAATCAGCCCAAAATTGTTCAAAATCAGTCCACAAGGCTTCAAGTTTTGCTTCATTCCTTTGAGCTATAACCATGTGAGCATCTAGGCGAGAAATGATCTGTACCATCATAAGTGAAGTGTCACCTTCCTCTTGCTCTTCATTTTCAGCCTCATCATCTTCCCCAACAACAAATTCTCCAACTAGCTTATACCAAGACCCATTTGGATGCATCCTAAAATGTATCCTTTTGAGGGTTGAGTTGTTAAGATGGCATGTCCTTGCTACTGGTCTCTTAATTCCTTCACTTGCAAGATTCACCCCAAAGTGTTTAAAGATCCTAGTGAGAGGAAGAGCATAAAATAGTCAAGACTCGGGCCTAGAAATGCACTCTTTCATATGATGGAGAATGAGATGTGCAAGATCAAGTTTCTTCCCATTGAGAAGACACCAAATGATGAACGTCTCCATATAATTTACATTGGAGTGACTCCCCAATTTTGGTAAAATATCATGCCCAATAATGGTATGAAGAATACGGGCTTCAAGTGAGAGCATATTTGCCTAGATTCTATTAGCAACCGAGATTGAAAGGTCATTACACATTTGTTGAAGGGCCTCTATAGGATTGAAATCTTGAACAGTTGCCGAATCATAGGTGTAGTGATGCTGGAAATCTCCCTCTGGAATATGGAAAATTGTTCGCAACATAACAAATTTCTCATCCCTTAACAAAAGAGAGAAGAGTATTTTCATTTCTCTTTTCTTCATAGAAATGAGCATAGAAAACATGAACCAACCGGGGTATTGAATTTTCAACGTGACAAAATTTCCCCAACCAATTGTATGAAAATAGTTGAAAGTGTTCAACTGTAAGTCAGCGCAAGTAATTGGTGAGATAACCTAACCTTTCTCTATAAGGAGATTTGTAAACTTGTTGTTGTAGTGCATTTGGTAGATGTCATTCCTAAAGAGAGAAGGAGGAATCGGTTGAGTTGGGTGCTCCGAGGGATGAGACGGTTCCCCTTCATTTTGGTATTTTTGGCACCGTTCACTGTGCTCTTCATCAGAGTCAACATTTCTGTCGGGAAATGGTGTCCCTCCTAGGGTTTTTGGAGGCATGGTGGTTGATGGAAGGAATGAGAGGGTGGGTGAGTTTCGACGAGAAAGGAAGAAGGTGGTTTAGAGGGAAGAGTTTGGAATGAAGCGTCACGAAGAAGGAGAGATTCAACTAATAGATCGACTGATGAGGGACGGTGTATATATATATATATAAGCACATATTAGTCAACTTATGGAAAATGTTAAGTCTATTTATTGTTTGAAGTATCACCCTCATTAACTGATCAGTCGACTTATGGTAAGTGATAAGTCGACTGGTTCAATTAAAATAGTCATTCAGGTTTTTTCATTAATTAGTCGACTTATGAAGATGAATAAGTCAACTATTTTGAACAAAATAGTTATTGAGCCTTTATCAATTGATTGATGAAATGACATAAGTCAACTTATGCTGTCTAAAATGAACTTTGTGCTAAAATCATGAACTTTTGACCTCGCAAGCACTAATCATACCAATTTCTCTTCTAATTATGCAAAATCGATCTTCTAGAAGAGGTTACTGAGAATATTGGCTAATTATTTTTTAGTATTCACAAACACAAGCTTGATATCTCCTTTAGACACATGATCTCTCAAGAAATGATGTATAATCTCAATGTGCTTTGTTCTTGAGTGTTGTATTGAATTTTTGGAAATACATATAGCATTTTTATTATCACACCTAATGGGTTTGTGATCAAATGTAAGTCCAAAATCCTCAAGTTATTATTTGATGTAGAGTGTTTGTGCACAACAACTACCGACTGCCACGTATTCAGCTTTCCCGTTGACAAAGCTACAGAATTTTGTTTCTTACTTGACCATGATACTAGGGAGTGTCCTAAGAAGTGACAAGTGTCACTACTGCTTTTTTTTATCCACTTTACATCCAGGAAAGTCGGTATCCGAATAACTTATGAGGTCAAAGGATGTATTCCTCAGAAACCAAAGTCCCAAATCAATAGTGCCACTCAAATATTTGAAGATTCGTTTAACGACACTTAAATGAGATTCTTTAGGACATGATTGAAATCTTGCACATAAGCAAACACTAAACATAATATCTGGTCTAAATATATGGACCAAAGGGCGTCATACAACTCACAACTAAATATATAACAACAAATATGATCAAAATAATATCACTAGTGATACCCGAAACAATTGGAGTTGAAAACCTACAAACCTTGTTTCGTTTAGTTTTAAAAGGAATTTAAAAATAAATAAAATATTGTTCTCTGAGAATTTAAAAAGTGTTTTATGAAGTTGGTCTTTGTTTTTAAAATTAATTATCAAAGAAGTTAGGCGATGAAATGAATTTTTGGATTGTATTATATTTTTCTTTCATCCTACAAAAAGGATAAACTGTGTTTAGAAAATTGAACAAAACATACCACATACTTCATAAAAATTTATGTAGATGGCTAATCCGATACACACTTCTTGCAATAAAAAAATAACTATATTATATACCATTATTGTAATATTTGTATTATATTTTTGATATTATAACTATGTTACTTTTTAAATTTTTTTTATGTTTTTCCTTAATTAAAAGTACGGTGATGCATGTAAAATAAAAAATAAGTTCAAATCTTATTATTAAAAAAAGAAGATTTATTTTAACTAAATTCACACAATTGGTCGAATCATATAAAACTCTCTTTACTCGGGAGTATTACCCCCTTGGTTAGTTGATGGGGTTTATTCGTAAAAAAAATTCATAAAGGGGGTTTTTTGCAAATCAATAACTGTCAAGGGAATTTTGTGTAAGTCACCCCACTAATTATCCACACAAGGAGAGGCCACACAATTCTCTCCCTTTTTCTTTTTCTCTCCCAACTAATGCTATCCTTTCATGCCATTTAATTATTCAAACATATCATGAGTGCTTTGACATACAACCAAATAAACATATGCTACAAAATGTGCAAAAATAATTGGCTGGTTTAAACTTGAGAAAAAAAATTAAAATTATAGGAGGAAAAAAGAAAAGCGTCATTCAAGTATGTGTATGTAACTTGCTCAAGCAAACACCGATATATTTACGAATTCTTTTGTTTTTTATTTTTTTTCCCTTCATTTTTAAGATATACCACTTCTTCTATCACAGTAATAACACATAACTTCTTTCGGTAGTAGTTTTAAATGCTTCAAAAGTGCATATAGCTAAGCATTGTTACGGATAATGATCAAACTCGGCCAATAAAAGCTTCAATATGAAAACAAACAATTAAAAAATGTAGCTCCAACAGAAATAGTTTATATACTTGCTTAATTTTGCTGGAAAACAATGACAAGAAAATGAAGAAAAAAATATGAAATGTAGGGTCGTGCTCTTGTCCTGATTGTCGAGATGGAGTACAACTCTTTGATGGTGTCAGAGGAAGTGATTCTTGGAATTAAGAGGTTGGTTGACTTGATGTCGGTTGCTTGGATCGATGTGTTATTTGACGATTTTGGAGAAGGTGATGCTGATGGGATGAAGGGGTTGGTTGTGTTGATGATGGTGGCTTGAATGTGGGAGGTGGTGTATCATTTGATGGTTTTGGTGGATGCAATTCTTGGGATGAAGGGGTTGGTGGTGTTGATGTCGGTAGCTTGGATGTGGGCGGTGGAGTATTATTTGATTGTTTTGGAAGAGATGGTCAATACTTAGGATGAAGGGGTTGGTGGAGTTCGGTGTTGTGGCTCGGATGTGGGAGGTGGAGGAGGTGATGCTTCGGATGAAGGCGATGCTGGTGGGTTGGGTGTGGGAGGTGTTTTACTCGATCTCGGAGGAGTTTTTCTTTTTCCAAATATGGGTGGGAGCTTGAACCGATTAATGTCACTACTAATGCTATGATCCGAGTGAGACTCAAACTCCTCTGGAACACCTTGGGTCGGTGATGCTGGAAAATCTTGAGCCAAAGCAATGCATGAAAATGAAGACAACAGAAGGGACAACAAAAGAAAGCTCTGAATGACCTTCATCTTTTTAGTTGTTAGAAATGTCAACCACTTAGATAAGGCCCAAAGCTTCGTATGGTTTCTTGCATGGGAGGAGTTGAGTTTCTTATATAGTGGTTGAGAGACGGAGGGAGGTTTTAGAGCCATTGACAACTGTGGATAGAGGCCAGTGCCAAAAATAATTTTAGTAACGGAATTCACCTGAGATATATTTACAACACAAATTCTGAAGGGCCATTATAATATAGACACGCTGATTTTAGTGATTGTTGCTTAGATTTTGTTGATTTTGAGAGCTAAAATTTGACATTGACCAAGTCTTGCTTTATCCGACTTGATGGATTACTGGCATATTTAACTTCTAATTCAAATGGCCAGTGCCAGAAATAGAATGTAGTTAGCACATGTTTTTGTTTTTCTATATTATAAAAATATTGACGTCCTTTTTATACTTGTGATGAATATTATTGATCTCTAAGCCAACTTAATTTATTTATTTTTGAAATACTTTTTATGTTGTAGGCATCACCGTGTTTATCTCATTTAGCACAGTTGCCATAAACATTTTAATTACCCGGTTGACATTTTTCTTTTCTATTTTTGAATATTGTTATAATTCAAATGACGTACTTATTTCATAAAAGTCTGAACTCAACACAAGTTCTCCAATGTTTTATATATGATGACGCAAAAATTCGCCCCGAACTTGTCAAACTCCAACCTGTGAAAATGGACAAGAGAGGGGTAATCAAGAGGGCACCGGCACGGTGCCTGCCGACTTGGTTTCATTGCGTCCCTTGGTATATGGACCGTTCTGTATTTATAGTGACCAAGTGAGGGTGTGCCCTAGTGAAACTCTGTCTCTTCGGCTTCCCTTCAGTCTTGATCAAAGCATTCTTCTTATCCACGTCACCTTAGCACTATCCTCCCACGTTATACGTTTCATATTTGGAGTCAAACACCCCATCAATATATGCTGGAACTTTACTTGCCATACATGGCATGTCCATTTAACAGATTAACCATGTCAATGATTGTATTATTTATCAACAAATTAACCAACGTCAAGGTCCTCAACAGATTAACCTTGTCAATGATTACATTATTTATCGTAACCAGTCAAATATTGCTAAAATGGTCAAGATAATCCATTTAAGTATCAAATTAACTCGATACGTGTTGTACCTAACATGTTAAATAAAGGTTGAGTTCATAGCGCAACAAGGAAATTCGTACTATCCCTAAATAATAACGGTACAATATACTAATAGTGTCCCTCTAAATTAAAAGTTTTTTTTAATGAATTATTTTAGTATATCGTTCAAGCTAAAAATTTGAAAGGTAAAGTTAAGAAGCTATAACAGACTTTATAAGCAATATATAAGCTAAGAAAGATGTGTTAATTGGAGAGTTTGATGGAACAAATTCTGATTTGTTAAGTAAAGTTAGTTTCTTAGTTAATGAAAACTGTGAAGTACAAAACTTGATAAAATCTCATCTATGAAGAATTGAAGATTTTGAAATTGAACTTACTGGATCAAAAGAAGTGATAGATAAATTTAATTCTAGCACTAATCAGTTAGAAAAACTACTTTCTCAAGAAAAATCTTCAAGTGGTTGTTGGGTTTAATAAATTCTGTTTTATTCATTTTCGAAGGTGAATGTGTGTATCGATTATAAATCACATAATATCACAAGCTTTTTATTGAATATAATGAGTGGTGGCACAAGCTCATGATGAAGAATATGAATGACAATTTTCTGTCTGAGAGACATTTCAACAAGTCTTCTACTCCTAAGAATCCAATACATGTTTTATATGTACATCTGTGCGCGCTCGCACTTGTGTATATATGTACCAGGCTTCTCATGTATAAAGGGAATCCAAGTACTACAACTAATCATGATATTTGATTATTTTTTAATATCAAGATATGCCTAGACAAGTAGCGTAGGCGGTCTGTTGTGACATAAAAATATATGGACCAAAGGGCGTCATACAACTCACAACTAAATATATAACAGCAAATATGATCAAAATAATATCACTAGTGATACCCGAAACAATTGGAGTTGAAAACCTACAAACCTTGTTTGGTTCAGTTTTAAAAGGAATTTAAAAATAAATAAAATATTGTTCTCTGAGAATTTAAAAAGTGTTTTATGAAGTTGGTCTTTGTTTTTAAAATTAATTATCAAAGAAGTTAGGCGATGAAATGAATTTTTGGATTGTATTATATTTTTCTTTCATCCTACAAAAAGGATAAACTGTGTTTAGAAAATTGAACAAAACATACCACATACTTCATAAAAATTTATGTAGATGGCTAATCCGATACACAATTCTTGCAATAAAAAAATAACTATATTATATACCATTATTGTAATATTTGTATTATATTTTTGATATTATAACTATGTTACTTTTTAAATTTTTTTTATGTTTTTCCTTAATTAAAAGTACGGTGATGCATGTAAAATAAAAAATAAGTTCAAATCTTATTATTAAAAAAAGAAGATTTATTTTAACTAAATTCACACAATTGGTCGAATCATATAAAACTCTCTTTACTCGGGAGTATTACCCCCTTGGTTAGTTGATGGGGTTTATTCGTAAAAAAAATTCATAAAGGGGGTTTTTTGCAAATCAATAACTGTCAAGGGAATTTTGTGTAAGTCACCCCACTAATTATCCACACAAGGAGAGGCCACACAATTCTCTCCCTTTTTCTTTTTCTCTCCCAACTAATGCTATCCTTTCATGCCATTTAATTATTCAAACATATCATGAGTGCTTTGACATACAACCAAATAAACATATGCTACAAAATGTGCAAAAATAATTGGCTGGTTTAAACTTGAGAAAAAAAAATAAAATTATAGGAGGAAAAAAGAAAAGCGTCATTCAAGTATGTGTATGTAACTTGCTCAAGCAAACACCGATATATTTACGAATTCTTTTGTTTTTTATTTTTTTTCCCTTCATTTTTAAGATATACCACTTCTTCTATCACAGTAATAACACATAACTTCTTTCGGTAGTAGTTTTAAATGCTTCAAAAGTGCATATAGCTAAGCATAGTTACGGATAATGATCAAACTCGGCCAATAAAAGCTTCAATATGAAAACAAAAAATTAAAAAATGTAGCTCCAACAGAAATAGTTTATATACTTGCTTAATTTTGCTGGAAAACAATGACAAGAAAATGAAGAAAAAAATATGAAATGTAGGGTCGTGCTCTTGTCCTGATTGTCGAGATGGAGTACAACTCTTTGATGGTGTCAGAGGAAGTGATTCTTGGAATTAAGAGGTTGGTTGACTTGATGTCGGTTGCTTGGATCGATGTGTTATTTGACGGTTTTGGAGAAGGTGATGCTGATGGGATGAAGGGGTTGGTTGTGTTGATGATGGTGGCTTGAATGTGGGAGGTGGTGTATCATTTGATGGTTTTGGTGGATGCAGTTCTTGGGATGATGGGGTTGGTGGTGTTGATGTCGGTAGCTTGGATGTGGGCGGTGGAGTATTATTTGATTGTTTTGGAAGAGATGGTCAATACTTAGGATGAAGGGGTTGGTGGAGTTCGGTGTTGTGGCTCGGATGTGGGAGGTGGAGGAGGTGATGCTTCGGATGAAGGCGATGCTGGTGGGTTGGGTGTGGGAGGTGTTTTACTCGATCTCGGAGGAGTTTTTCTTTTTCCAAATATGGGTGGGAGCTTGAACCGATTAATGTCACTACTAATGCTATGATCCGAGTGAGACTCAAACTCCTCTGGAACACCTTGGGTCGGTGATGCTGGAAAATCTTGAGCCAAAGCAATGCATGAAAATGAAGACAACAGAAGGGACAACAAAAGAAAGCTCTGAATGACCTTCATCTTTTTAGTTGTTAGAAATGTCAACCACTTAGATAAGGCCCAAAGCTTCGTATGGTTTCTTGCATGGGAGGAGTTGAGTTTCTTATATAGTGGTTGAGAGACGGAGGGAGGTTTTAGAGCCATTGACAACTGTGGATAGAGGCCAGTGCCAAAAATAATTTTAGTAACGGAATTCACCTGAGATATATTTACAACACAAATTCTGAAGGGCCATTATAATATAGACACACTGATTTTAGTGATTGTTGCTTAGATTTTGTTGATTTTGAGAGCTAAAATTTGACATTGACCAAGTCTTGCTTTATCCGACTTGATGGATTACTGGCATTTTTAACTTCTAATTCAAATGGCCAGTGCCAGAAATAGAATGTAGTTAGCACATGTTTTTGTTTTTCTATATTATAAAAATATTGACGTCCTTTTTATACTTGTGATGAATATTATTGATCTCTAAGCCAACTTAATTTATTTATTTTTGAAATACTTTTTATGTTGTAGGCATCACCGTGTTTATCTCATTTAGCACAGTTGCCATAAACATTTTAATTACCCGGTTGACATTTTTCTTTTCTATTTTTGAATATTGTTATAATTCAAATGACGTACTTATTTCACAAAAGTCTGAACTCAACACAAGTTCTCCAATGTTTTATATATGATGACGCAAAAATACGCCCCGAACTGGTCAAACTCCAACCTGTGAAAAATGACAAGAGAGGGGTAATCAAGAGGAGACCGGCACGGTGCCTGCCGACTTGGTTTCATTGCGTCCCTTGGTATATGGACCGTTCTGTATTTATAGTGACCAAGTGAGGGTGTGCCCTAGTGAAACTCTGTCTCTTCGGCTTCCCTTCAGTCTTGATCAAAGCATTCTTCTTATCCACGTCACCTTAGCACTATCCTCCCACGTTATACGTTTCATATTAGGAGTCAAACACCCCATCAATATATGCTGGAACCTTACTTGCCATACATGGCATGTCCATTTAACAGATTAACCATGTCAATGATTGTATTATTTATCGACAAATTAACCAACGTCAAGGTCCTCAACAGATTAACCTTGTCAATGATTACATTATTTATCGTAACCAGTCAAATATTGCAAAAATGGTCAAGATAATCCATTTAAGTATCAAATTTACTCGGTACGTGTTGTACCTAACATGTTAAATAAAGGTTGAGTTCATAGCTCAACAAGGAAATTCGTACTATCCCTAAATAATAACGGTACAATATACTAATAGTGTCCCTCTAAATTAGAAGTTTTTTTTTAATGAATTATTTTAGTATATCGTTCAAGCTAAAAATTTGAAAGGTAAAGTTAAGAAGCTATAACAGACTTTATAAGCAATATATAAGCTAAGAAAGATGTGTTAATTGGAGAGTTTGATGGAACAAATTCTGATTTGTTAAGTAAAGTTAGTTTCTTAGTTAATGAAAACTGTGAAGTACAAAACTTTATAGAATCTTATCTATGAAGAATTGAAGATTTAGAAATTGAACTTACTGGATCAAAAGAAGTGATAGATAAATTTAATTCTAGCACTAATCAGTTAGAAAAACTACTTTCTCAAGAAAAATCTTCAAGTGGTTGTTGGGTTTAATAAATTCTGTTTTATTCATTTTCGAAGGTGAATGTTTGTATCGATTATAAATCACATAATATCATGAGCTTTTTATTGAATATAATGAGTGGTGGCACAAGCTCATGATGAAGAATATGAATGACAATTTTCTGTCTGAGAGACATTTCAACAAGTCTTCTACTCCTAAGAATCCAATACATGTTTTATATGTACATCTGTGCGCGCTCGCACTTGTGTATATATGTACCAGGCTTCTCATGTATAAAGGGAATCCAAGTACTACAACTAATCATGATATTTGATTATTTTTTAATATCAAGATATGCCTAGACAAGTAGCGTAGGCGGTCTGTTGTGACATAAAAATATATGGACCAAAGGGCGTCATACAACTCACAACTAAATATATAACAACAAATATGATCAAAATAATATCACTAGTGATACCCGAAACAATTGGAGTTGAAAACCTACAAACCTTGTTTGGTTCAGTTTTAAAAGGAATTTAAAAATAAATAAAATATTGTTCTCTGAGAATTTAAAAAGTGTTTTATGAAGTTGGTCTTTGTTTTTAAAATTAATTATCAAAGAAGTTAGGCGATGAAATGAATTTTTGGATTGTATTATATTTTTCTTTCATCCTACAAAAAGGAAAAACTGTGTTTAGAAAATTGAACAAAACATACCACATACTTCATAAAAATTTATGTAGATGGCTAATCCGATACACACTTCTTGCAATAAAAAAATAACTATATTGTATACCATTATTGTAATATTTGAATTATATTTTTGATATTATAACTATGTTACTTTTTAAATTTTTTTTATGTTTTTCCTTAATTAAAAGTACGGTGATGCATGTAAAATAAAAAATAAGTTCAAATCTTATTATTAAAAAAAGAAGATTTATTTTAACTAAATTCACACAATTGGTCGAATCATATAAAACTCTCTTTACTCGGGAGTATTACCCCCTTGGTTAGTTGATGGGGTTTATTCCTAAAAAAAATTCATAAAGGGGGTTTTCTGCAAATCAATAACTGTCAAGGGAATTTTGTGTAAGTCACCCCACTAATTATCCACACAAGGAGAGGTCACACAATTCTCTCCCTTTTTCTTTTTCTCTCCCAACTAATGTTATCCTTTCATGCCATTTAATTATTCAAACATATCTGGAGTGCTTTGACATACAACCAAATAAACATATGCTACAAAAGGTGCAAAAATAATTGGCTGGTTTAAACTTGAGAAAAAAAATTAAAATTATAGGAGGAAAAAAGAAAAGCATCATTCAAGTATGTGTATGTAACTTGCTCAAGCAAACACCGATATATTTACGAATTCTTTTGTTTTTTATTTTTTTTCCCTTCATTTTTAAGATATACCACTTCTTCTATCACAGTAAAAACACATAACTTCGTTCGGTAGTAGTTTTAAATGCTTCAAAAGTGCATATAGCTAAGCATAGTTACGGATATTGATCAAACCCGGCCAATAAAAGCTTCAATATGAAAACAAACAATTAAAAAATGTAGCTCCAACAGAAATAGTTTATATACTTGCTTAATTTTGCTGGAAAACAATGACAAGAAAATGAAGAAAAAAATATGAAATGTAGGGTCGTGCTCTTGTCCTGATTATCGAGATGGAGTACAACTCTTTGATGGTGTCAGAGGAAGTGATTCTTGGAATTAAGAGGTTGGTTGACTTGATGTCGGTTGCTTGGATAGATGTGTTATTTGACGGTTTTGGAGGAGGTGTTGCTGATGGGATGAAGGGGTTGGTTGTGTTGATGATGGTGGCTTGAATGTGGGAGGTGGTGTATCATTTGATGGTTTTGGTGGATGCAATTCTTGGGATGAAGGGGTTGGTGGTGTTGATGTCGGTAGCTTGGATGTGGGCAATGGAGTATTATTTGATTGTTTTGGAAGAGATGGTCAATACTTAGGATGAAGGGGTTGGTGGAGTTCGGTGTTGTGGCTCGGATGTGGGAGGTGGAGGAGGTGATGCTTCGGATGAAGGCGATGCTGGTGGGTTGGGTGTGGGAGGTGTTTTACTCGATCTCGGAGGAGTTTTTCTTTTTCCAAATATGGGTGGGAGCTTGAACCGATTAATGTCACTACTAATGCTATGATCCGAGTGAGACTCAAACTCCTCTGGAACACCTTGGGTCGGTGATGCTGGAAAATCTTGAGCCAAAGCAATGCATGAAAATGAAGACAACAGAAGGGACAACAAAAGAAAGCTCTGAATGACCTTCATCTTTTTAGTTGTTAGAAATGTCAACCACTTAGATAAGGCCCAAAGCTTCGTATGGTTTCTTGCATGGGAGGAGTTGAGTTTCTTATATAGTGGTTGAGAGACGGAGGGAGGTTTTAGAGCCATTGACAACTGTGGATAGAGGCCAGTGCCAAAAATAATTTTAGTAACGGAATTCACCTGAGATATATTTACAACACAAATTCTGAAGGGCCATTGTATTATAGACACGCTGATTTTAGTGATTGTTGCTTAGATTTTGTTGATTTTGAGAGCTAAAATTTGACATTGACCAAGTCTTGCTTTATCCGACTTGATGGATTACTGGCATTTTTAACTTCTAATTCAAATGGCCAGTGCCAGAAATAGAATGTAGTTAGCACATGTTTTTGTTTTTCTATATTATAAAAATATTGACGTCCTTTTTATACTTGTGATGAATATTATTGATCTCTAAGCCAACTTAATTTATTTATTTTTGAAATACTTTTTATGTTGTAGGCATCACCGTGTTTATCTCATTTAGCACAGTTGCCATAAACATTTTAATTACCCGGTTGACATTTTTCTTTTCTATTTTTGAATATTGTTATAATTCAAATGACGTACTTATTTCATAAAAGTCTGAACTCAACACAAGTTCTCCAATGTTTTATATATGATGACGCAAAAATTCGCCCCGAACTGGTCAAACTCCAACCTGTGAAAAAGGACAAGAGAGGGGTAATCAAGAGGGCACCGGCACGGTGCCTGCCGACTTGGTTTCATTGCGTCCCTTGGTATATGGACCGTTTTGTATTTATAGTGACCAAGTGAGGGTGTGCCCTAGCGAAACTCTGTCTCTTCGGCTTCCCTTCAGTCTTGATCAAAGCATTCTTCTTATCCACGTCACGTTAGCACTATCCTCCCACGTTATACGTTTCATATTAGGAGTCAAACACCACATCAATATATGCTGGAACTTTACTTGCCATACATGGCATGTCCATTTAACAGATTAACCATGTCAATGATTGTATTATTTATCGACAAATTAACCAACGTCAAGGTCCTCAACAGATTAACCTTGTCAATGATTACATTATTTATCGTAACCAGTCAAATATTGCTAAAATGGTCAAGATAATCCATTTAAGTATCAAATTTACTCGGTACGTGTTGTACCTAACATGTTAAATAAAGGTTGGGTTCATAGCTCAACAAGGAAATTCGTACTATCCCTAAATAATAACGGTACAATATACTAATAGTGTCCCTCTAAATTAAAAGTTTTTTTAATGAATTATTTTAGTATATCGTTCAAGCTAAAAATTTGACAGGTAAAGTTAAGAAGCTATAACAGACTTTATAAGCAATATATAAGCTAAGAAAGATGTGTTAATTGGAGAGTTTGATGGAACAAATTCTGATTTGTTAAGTAAAGTTAGTTTCTTAGTTAATGAAAACTGTGAAGTACAAAACTTTATAGAATCTTATCTATGAAGAATTGAAGATTTAGAAATTGAACTTACTGGATCAAAAGAAGTGACAGATAAATTTAATTCTAGCACTAATCAGTTAGAAAAATTACTTTCTCAAGAAAAATCTTCAAGTGGTTGTTGGGTTTAATAAATTCTGTTTTATTCATTTTCGAAGGTGAATGTTTGTATCGATTATAAATCACATAATATCATAAGCTTTTTATTGAATATAATGAGTGGTGGCACAAGCTCATGATGAAGAATATGAATGACAATTTTCTGTCTGAGAGACATTTCAACAAGTCTTCTACTCCTAAGAATCCAATACATGTTTTATATGTACATCTGTGCGCGCTTGCACTTGTGTATATATGTACAAGACTTCTCATGTATAAAGGGAATCCAAGTACTACAACTAATCATGATATTTGATTATTTTTTAATATCAAGATATGCCTAGACAAGTAGCGTAGGCGGTCTGTTGTGACATAAAAATATATGGACCAAAGGGCGTCATACAACTCACAACTAAATATATAACAACAAATATGATCAAAATAATATCACTAGTGATACCCGAAACAATTGGTGTTGAAAACCTACAAACCTTGTTTGGTTCAGTTTTAAAAGGAATTTAAAAATAAATAAAATATTGTTCTCTGAGAATTTAAGAAGTGTTTTATGACGTTGGTCTTTGTTTTTAAAATTAATTATCAAAGAATATTACCAAAGAAGTTAGGCGATGAAATGAATTTTTGGATTGTATTATATTTTTCTTTCATCTTACAAAAAGTAAAAACTGTGTTTAGAAAATTGAACAAAACATACCACATACTTCAGAAAAATTTATGTAGATGGCTAATCCGATACACACTTCTTGCAATAAAAAAATAACTATATTGTATACCATTATTGTAATATTTGTATTATATTTTTGATATTATAACTATGTTACTTTTTAAATTTTTTTATGTTTTTCCTTAATTAAAAGTACGGTGATGCATGTAAAATAAAATATAAGTTCAAATCTTATTATTAAAAAAAGAAGATTTATTTTAACTAAATTCACACAATTGGTCGAATCATATAAAACTCTCTTTACTCGGGAGTATTACCCCCTTGGTTAGTTGATGGGGTTTATTCGTAAAAAAAATTCATAAAGGCGGTTTTCTGCAAATCAATAACTGTCAAGGGAATTTTGTGTAAGTCACCCCACTAATTATCCACACAAGGAGAGGTCACACAATTCTCTCCCTTTTTCTTTTTCTCTCCCAACTAATGCTATCCTTTCATGCCATTTAATTATTCAAACATATCTGGAGTGCTTTGACATACAACCAAATAAACATATGCTACAAAAGGTGCAAAAATAATTGGCTGGTTTAAACTTGAGAAAAAAAATTAAAATTATAGGAGGAAAAAAGAAAAGCATCATTCAAGTATGTGTATGTAACTTGCTCAAGCAAACACCGATATATTTACGAATTCTTTTGTTTTTTATTTTTTTTCACATCATTTTTAAGATATACCACTTCTTCTATCACAGTAAAAACACATAACTTCGTTCGGTAGTAGTTTTAAATGCTTCAAAAGTGCATATAGCTAAGCATAGTTACGGATATTGATCAAACCCGGCCAATAAAAGCTTCAATATGAAAACAAACAATTAAAAAATGTAGCTCCAACAGAAATAGTTTATATACTTGCTTAATTTTGCTGGAAAACAATGACAAGAAAATGAAGAAAAAAATATGAAATGTAGGGTCGTGCTCTTGTCCTGATTGTCGAGATGGAGTACAACTCTTTGATGGTGTCAGAGGAAGTGATTCTTGGAATTAAGAGGTTGGTTGACTTGACATCGGTTGCTTGGATCGATGTGTTATTTGACGGTTTTGGAGAAGGTGATGCTGATGGGATGAAGGGGTTGGTTGTGTTGATGATGGTGGCTTGAATGTGGGAGGTGGTGTATCATTTGATGGTTTTGGTGGATGCAATTCTTGGGATGAAGGGGTTGGTGGTGTTGATGTCTGTAGCTTGGATGTGGGCGGTGGAGTATTATTTGATTGTTTTGGAAGAGATGGTCAATACTTAGGATGAAGGGGTTGGTGGAGTTCAGTGTTGTGGCTCGGATGTGGGAGGTGGAGGAGGTGATGCTTCGGATGAAGGCGATGCTGGTGGGTTGGGTGTGGGAGGTGTTTTACTCGATCTCGGAGGAGTTTTTCTTTTTCCAAATATGGGTGGGAGCTTGAACCGATTAATGTCACTACTAATGCTATGATCCGAGTGAGACTCAAACTCCTCTGGAACACCTTGGGTCGGTGATGCTGGAAAATCTTGAGCCAAAGCAATGCATGAAAATGAAGACAACAGAAGGGACAACAAAAGAAAGCTCTGAATGACCTTCATCTTTTTAGTTGTTAGAAATGTCAACCACTTAGATAAGGCCCAAAGCTTCGTATGGTTTCTTGCATGGGAGGAGTTGAGTTTCTTATATAGTGGTTGAGAGACGGAGGGAGGTTTTAGAGCCATTGACAACTGTGGATAGAGGCCAGTGCCAAAAATAATTTTAGTAACGGAATTCACCTGAGATATATTTACAACACAAATTCTGAAGGGCCATTGTATTATAGACACGCTGATTTTAGTGATTGTTGCTTAGATTTTGTTGATTTGAGAGCTAAAATTTGACATTGACCAAGTCTTGCTTTATCCGAATTGATGGATTACTGGCATTTTTAACTTCTAATTCAAATGGCCAGTGCCAGAAATAGAATGTAGTTAGCACATGTTTTTGTTTTTCTATATTATAAAAATATTGACGTCCTTTTTATACTTGTGATGAATATTATTGATCTCTAAGCCAACTTAATTTATTTATTTTTGAAATACTTTTTATGTTGTAGGCATCACCGTGTTTATCTCATTTAGCACAGTTGCCATAAACATTTTAATTACCCGGTTGACATTTTTCTTTTCTATTTTTGAATATTATTATAATTCAAATGACGTATTTTATTTCACAAAAGTCTAAACTCAACACAAGTTCTCCAATGTTTTATATATGATGACGCAAAAATACGCCCCGAACTGGTCAAACTCCAACCTGTGAAAAAGGACAAGAGAGGGGTAATCAAGAGGGCACCGGCACGGTGCCTGCCGACTTGGTTTCATTGCGTCCCTTGGTATATGGACCGTTCTGTATTTATAGTGACCAAGTGAGGCTGTGCCCTAGTGAAACTCTGTCTCTTCGGCTTCCCTTCAGTCTTGATCAAAGCATTCTTCTTATCCACGTCACCTTAGCACTATCCTCCCACGTTATACGTTTCATATTAGGAGTCAAACACCCCCTCAATATATGCTGGAACTTTACTTGCCATACATGGCATGTCCATTTAACAGATTAACCATGTCAATGATTGTATTATTTATCGACAAATTAACCAACGTCAAGGTCCTCAACAGATTAACCTTGTCAATGATTACATTATTTATCGTAACCAGTCAAATATTGCTAAAATGGTCAAGATAATCCATTTAAGTATCAAATTTACTCGGTACGTGTTGTACCTAACATGTTAAATAAAGGTTGAGTTCATAGCTCAACAAGGAAATTCGTACTATCCCTAAATAATAACGGTACAATATACTAATAGTGTCCCTCTAAATTAAAAGTTTTTTTTTAATGAATTATTTTAGTATATCGTTCAAGCTAAAAATTTGAAAGGTAAAGTTAAGAAGCTATAACAGACTTTATAAGCAATATATAAGCTAAGAAAGATGTGTTAATTGGAGAGTTTGATGGAACAAATTCTGATTTGTTAAGTAAAGTTTGTTTCTTAGTTAATGAAAACTGTGAAGTACAAAACTTTATAAAATCTTATCTATGAAGAATTGAAGATTTAGAGATTGAACTTACTGGATCAAAAGAAGTGATAGATAAATTTAATTCTAGCACTAATCAGTTAGAAAAACTACTTTCTCAAGAAAAATCTTCAAGTGGTTGTTGGGTTTAATAAATTCTGTTTTATTCATTTTCGAAGGTGAATGTTTGTATCGATTATAAATCACATAATATCATAAGCTTTTTATTGAATATAATGAGTGGTGGCACAAGCTCATGATGAAGAATATGAATGACAATTTTCTGTCCGAGAGACATTTCAACAAGTCTTCTACTCCTAAGAATCCAATACATGTTTTATATGTACATCTGTGCGCGCTTGCACTTGTGCATATATGTACAAGACTTCTCATGTATAAAGGGAATCCAAGTACCACAACTAATCATGATATTTGATTGTTTTTTAATATCAAGATATGCCTAGACAAGTAGCGTAGGCGGTCTGTTGTGACATAAAAATATATGGACCAAAGGGCGTCATACAACTCACAACTAAATATATAACAACAAATATGATCAAAATAATATCACTAGTGATACCCGAAACAATTGGAGTTGAAAACCTTCAAACCTTGTTTGGTTCAGTTTTAAAAGGAATTTAAAAATAAATAAAATATTGTTCTCTGAGAATTTAAAAAGTGTTTTATGAAGTTGGTCTTTGTTTTTAAAATTAATTATCAAAGAATATTACCAAAGAAGTTAGGCGATGAAATGAATTTTTGGATTGTATTATATTTTTTTTTCATCCTACAAAAAGGAAAACTGTGTTTAGAAAATTGAAAAAAACATACCACATACTTCATAAAAATTTATGTAGATGGCTAATCCGATACACACTTCTTGCAATAAAAAAAATAACTATATTGTATACCATTATTGTAATATTTGTATTATATTTTTGATATTATAACTATGTTACTTTTTAAATTTTTTTTATGTTTTTCCTTAATTAAAAGTACGGAGATGCATGTAAAATAAAAAAATAAGTTCAAATCTTATTATTAAAAAAAGAAGATTTATTTTAACTAAATTCACACAATTGGTCGAATCATATAAAACTCTCTTTACTCGGGAGTATTACCCCCTTGGTTAGTTGATGGGGTTTATTCGTAAAAAAAATTCATAAAGGGGGTTTTCTGCAAATCAATAACTGTCAAGGGAATTTTGTGTGAGTCACCCCACTAATTATCCACACAAGGAAGAGGTCACACAATTCTCTCCCTTTTTCTTTTTCTCTCCCAACTAATGCTATCCTTTCATGGCATTTAATTATTCAAACATATCATGAGTGCTTTGACATACAACCAAATAAACATATGCTACAAAATGTGCAAAAATAATTGGCTGGTTTAAACTTGAGAAAAAAAATTAAAATTATAGGCGGAAAAAAGAAAAGCATCATTCAAGTATGTGTATGTAACTTGCTCAAGCAAACACCGATATATTTACGAATTCTTTTGTTTTTTATTTTTTTTTCCCTTCATTTTTAAGATATACCACTTCTTCTATCACAGTAAAAACACATAACTTCTTTCGGTAGTAGTTTTAAATGCTTCAAAAGTGCATATAGCTAAGCATAGTTACGGATAATGATCAAACTCAGCCAATAAAAGCTTCAATATGAAAACAAACAATTAAAAAATGTAGCTCCAACAGAAATAGTTTATATACTTGCTTAATTTTGCTGGAAAACAATGACAAGAAAATGAAGAAAAAAATATGAAATGTAGGGTCGTGCTCTTGTCCTGATTGTCGAGATGGAGTACAACTCTTTGATGGTGTCAGAGGAAGTGATTCTTGGAATTAAGAGGTTGGTTGTCTTGACGTCGGTTGCTTGGATCGATGTGTTATTTGACGGTTTTGGAGAAGGTGATGCTGATGGGATGAAGGGGTTGGTTGTGTTGATGATGGTGGCTTGAATGTGGGAGCTGGTGTATCATTTGATGGTTTTGGTGGATGCAATTCTTGGGATGAAGGGGTTGGTGGTGTTGATGTCGGTAGCTTGGATGTGGGCGGTGGAGTATTATTTGATTGTTTTGGAAGAGATGGTCAATACTTAGGATGAAGGGGTTGGTGGAGTTCAGTGTTGTGGCTCGGATGTGGGAGGTGGAGGAGGTGATGCTTCGGATGAAGGCGATGCTGGTGGGTTGGGTGTGGGAGGTGTTTTACTCGATCTCGGAGGAGTTTTTCTTTTTCCAAATATGGGTGGGAGCTTGAACCGATTAATGTCACTACTAATGCTATGTTCCGAGTGAGACTCAAACTCCTCTGGAACACCTTGGGTCGGTGATGCTGGAAAATCTTGAGCCAAAGCAATGCATGAAAATGAAGACAACAGAAGGGACAATAAAAGAAAGCTCTGAATGACCTTCATCTTTTTAGTTGTTAGAAATGTCAACCACTTAGATAAGGCCCAAAGCTTCGTATGGTTTCTTGCATGGGTGGAGTTGAGTTTCTTATATAGTGGTTGAGAGACGGAGGGAGGTTTTAGAGCCATTGACAACTGTGGATAGAGGCCAGTGCCAAAACTAATTTTAGTAACGGAATTCACCTGAGATATATTTACAACACAAATTCTGAAGGGCCATTGTAATATAGACACGCTGATTTTAGTGATTGTTGCTTAGATTTTGTGGATTTGAGAGCTAAAATTTGACATAGACCAAGTCTTGCTTTATCCGACTTGATGGATTACTCGCATTTTCAACTTCTAATTCAAATGGCCAGTGCCAGAAATAGAATGTAGTTAGCACATGTTTTTGTTTTTCTATATTATAAAAATATTGACGTCCTTTTTATACTTTTGATGAATATTATTGATCTCTAAGCCAACTTAATTTATTTATTTTTGAAATACTTTTTATGTTGTAGGCATCACCGTGTTTATCTCATTTAGCACAGTTGCCATAAACATTTTAATTACCCGGTTGACATTTTTCTTCTCTATTTTTGAATATTATTATAATTCAAATGATGTATTTATTTCACAAGAGTCTAAACTCAACACAAGTTCTCCAATGTTTTATATATGATGACGCAAAAATTCGCCCCAAACTGGTCAAACTCCAACCTGTGAAAAAGGACAAGAGAGGGGTAATCAAGAGGGCACCGGCACGGTGCCTGCCGACTTGGTTTCATTGCGTCCCTTGGTATATGGACCGTTCTGTATTTATAGTGACCAAGTGAGGGTGTGCCCTAGTGAAACTCTGTCTCTTCGGCATCCCTTCAGTCTTGATCAAAGCATTCTTCTTATCCACGTCACCTTAGCACTATCCTCCCACGTTATACGTTTCATATTAGGAGTCAAACACCCCATCAATATATGATGGAACTTTACTTGCCATACATGGCATGTCCATTTAACAGATTAACCATGTCAATGATTGTATTATTTATCGACAAATTAACCAACGTCAAGGTCCTCAACAGATTAACCTTGTCAATGATTACATTATTTATCGTAACCAGTCAAATATTTCTAAAATGGTCAAGATAATCCATTTAAGTATCAAATTTACTCGGTACGTGTTGTACCTAACATGTTAAATAAAGGTTGAGTTCATAGCTCAACAAGGAAATTCGTACTATCCCTAAATAATAACGGTACAATATACTAATAGTGTCCCTCTAAATTAAAAGTTTTTTTTAATGAATTATTTTAGTATATCGTTCAAGCTAAAAATTTGAAAGGTAAAGTTAAGAAGCTATAACAGACTTTATAAGCAATATATAAGCTAAGAAAGATGTGTTAATTGAAGAGTTTGATGGAACAAATTCTGATTTGTTAAGTAAAGTTTGTTTCTTAGTTAATGAAAACTGTGAAGTACAAAACTTTATAAAATCTTATCTATGAAGAATTGAAGATTTAGAGATTGAACTTACTGGATCAAAAGAAGTGATAGATAAATTTAATTCTAGCACTAATCAGTTAGAAAAACTACTTTCTCAAGAAAAATCTTCAAGTGGTTGTTGGGTTTAATAAATTCTGTTTTATTCATTTTCGAAGGTGAATGTTTGTATCGATTATAAATCACATAATATCATAAGCTTTTTATTGAATATAATGAGTGGTGGCACAAGCTCATGATGAAGAATATGAATGACAATTTTCTGTCCGAGAGACATTTCAACAAGTCTTCTACTCCTAAGAATCCAATACATGTTTTATATGTACATCTGTGCGCGCTTGCACTTGTGCATATATGTACAAGACTTCTCATGTATAAAGGGAATCCAAGTACCACAACTAATCATGATATTTGATTGTTTTTTAATATCAAGATATGCCTAGACAAGTAGCGTAGGTGGTCTGTTGTGACATAAAAATATATGGACCAAAGGGCGTCATACAACTCACAACTAAATATATAACAACAAATATGATCAAAATAATATCACTAGTGATACCCGAAACAATTGGAGTTGAAAACCTACAAACCTTGTTTGGTTCAGTTTTAAAAGGAATTTAAAAATAAATAAAATATTGTTCTCTGAGAATTTAAAAAGTGTTTTATGAAGTTGGTCTTTGTTTTTAAAATTAATTATCAAAGAAGTTAGGCGATGAAATGAATTTTTGGATTGTATTATATTTTTCTTTCATCCTACAAAAAGGATAAACTGTGTTTAGTAAATTGAACAAAACATACCACATACTTCATAAAGATTTATGTAGATGGCTAATCCGATACACACTTCTTGCAATAAAAAAATAACTATATTATATACCATTATTGTAATATTTGTATTATATTTTTTATATTATAACTATGTTACTTTTTAAATTTTTTTTATGTTTTTCCTTAATTAAAAGTACGGTGATGCATGTAAAATAAAAAATAAGTTCAGATCTTATTATTAAAAAAAGAAGATTTATTTTAACTAAATTCACACAATTGGTTGAATCATATAAAACTCTCTTTACTCGGGAATATTACCCCCTTGGTTAGTTGATGGGGTTTATTCGTAAAAAAAATTCATAAAGGGGGTTTTCTGCAAATCAATAACTGTCAAGGGAATTTTGTGTAAGTCACCCCACTAATTATCCACACAAGGAAGAGGTCACACAATTCTCTCCCTTTTTCTTTTTCTCTCCCGACTAATGCTATCCTTTCGTGGCATTTAATTATTCAAACATATCATGAGTGCTTTGACATACAACCAAATAAACATATGCTACAAAATGTGCAAAAATAATTGGCTGGTTTAAACTTGAGAAAAAAAATTAAAATTATAGGAGGAAAAAAGAAAAGCATCATTCAAGTATGTGTATGTAACTTGCTCAAGCAACACCGATATATTTACGAATTCTTTTGTTTTTTATGTTTTTTTCCCTTCATTTTTGAGATATACCACTTCTTCTATCACAGTAAAAACACATAACTTCTTTCGGTAGTTGTTTTAAATGCTTCAAAAGTGCATATAGCTAAGCATAGTTACGGATAATGATCAAACCCGGCCAATAAAAGCTTCAATATGAAAACAAACAATAAAAAATGTAGCTCCAACAGAAATAGTTTATATGCTTGCTTAATTTTGCTGGAAAACAATGACAAGAAAATGAAGAAAAAAATATGAAATGTAGGGTCGTGCTCTTGTCCTGATTGTCGAGATGGAGTACAACTCTTTGATGGTGTCAGAGGAAGTGATTCTTGGAATTAAGAGGTTGGTTGACTTGACGTCGGTTGCTTGGATCGATGTGTTATTTGACGGTTTTGGAGAAGGTGATGCTGATGGGATGGAGGGGTTGGTTGTGTTGATGATGGTGGCTTGAATGTGGGAGGTGGTGTATCATTTGATGGTTTTGGTGGATGCAATTCTTGGGATGAAGGGGTTGGTGGTGTTGATGTCGGTAGCTTGGATGTGGGCGGTGGAATATTGTTTGATTGTTTTGGAAGAGATGGTCAATACTTAGGATGAAGGGGTTGGTGGAGTTCATTGTTGTGGCTCGGATGTGGGAGGTGGAGGAGGTGATGCTTCGGATGAAGGCGATGCTGGTGGGTTGGGTGTGGGAGGTGTTTTACTCGATCTCGGAGGAGTTTTTCTTTTTCCAAATATGGGTGGGAGCTTGAACCGATTAATGTCACTACTAATGCTATGATCCGAGTGAGACTCAAACTCCTCTGGAACACCTTGGGTCGGTGATGCTGGAAAATCTTGAGCCAAAGCAATGCATGAAAATGAAGACAACAGAAGGGACAATAAAAGAAAGCTCTGAATGACCTTCATCTTTTTAGTTGTTAGAAATGTCAACCACTTAGATAAGGCCCAAAGCTTCGTATGGTTTCTTGCATGGGAGGAGTTGAGTTTCTTATATAGTGGTTGAGAGACGGAGGGAGGTTTTAGAGCCACTGACAACTGTGGATAGAGGCCAGTGCCAAAACTAATTTTAGTAACGGAATTCACCTGAGATATATTTACAACACAAATTCTGAAGGGCCATTATAATATAGACACGCTGATTTTAGTGATTGTTCCTTAGATTTTGTTGATTTGAGAGCTAAAATTTGACATTGACCAAGTCTTGCTTTATCCGACTTGATGGATTACTGGCATTTTTAACTTTTAATTCAAATGGCCAGTGCCAGAAATAGAATGTAGTTAGCACATGTTTTTGTTTTTTTATATTATAAAAATATTGACGTCCTTTTTATACTTGTGATGAATATTATTGATCTCTAAGCCAACTTAATTTATTTATTTTTGAAATACTTTTTATGTTGTTGGCATCACCGTGTTTATCTCATTTAGCACAGTTGCCGTAAACATTTTAATTACCCGGTTGACATTTTTCTTCTCTATTTTTGAATATTATTATAATTCAAATGACGTATTTATTTCACAAAAGTCTAAACTCAACACAAGTTCTCCAATGTTTTATATATGATGACGCAAAAATTCGCCCCGAACTGGTCAAACTCCAACCTGTGAAAAAGGACAAGAGAGGGGTAATCAAGAGGGCACCGGCACGGTGCCTGCCGACTTGGTTTCATTGCGTCCCTTGGTATATGGACCGTTCTGTATTTATAGTGACCAAGTCAGGGTGTGCCCTAGCGAAACTCTGTCTCTTCGGCTTCCCTTCAGTCTTGATCAAAGCATTCTTCTTATCCACGTCACCTTAGCACTATCCTCCCACGTTATACGTTTCATATTAGGAGTCAAACACCCCATCAATATATGCTGGAACTTTACTTGCCATACATGGCATGTCCATTTAACAGATTAACCATGTCAATGATTGTATTATTTATCGACAAATTAACCAACGTCAAGGTCCTCAACAGATTAACCTTGTCAATGATTACATTATTTATCGTAACCCGTCAAATATTGCTAAAATGGTCAAGATAATCCATTTAAGTATCAAATTTACTCGGTACGTGTTGTACCTAACATGTTAAATAAAGGTTGAGTTCATAGCTCAACAAGGAAATTCGTACTATCCCTAAATAATAACGGTACAATATACTAATAGTGTCCCTCTAAATTAAAAGTTTTTTTTTAATGAATTATTTTAGTATATCGTTCAAGCTAAAAATTTGAAAGGTAAAGTTAAGAAGCTATAACAGACTTTATAAGCAATATATAAGCTAAGAAAGATGTGTTAATTGGAGAGTTTGATGGAACAAATTCTGATTTGTTAAGTAAAGTTAGTTTCTTAGTTAATGAAAACTGTGAAGTACAAAACTTTATAGAATCTTATCTATGAAGAATTGAAGATTTAGAAATTGAACTTACTGGATCAAAAGAAGTGATAGATAAATTTAATTCTAGCACTAATCAGTTAGAAAAACTACTTTCTCAAGAAAAATCTTCAAGTGGTTGTTGGGTTTAATAAATTCTGTTTTATTCATTTTCGAAGGTGAATGTTTGTATCGATTATAAATCACATAATATCATGAGCTTTTTATTGAATATAATGAGTGGTGGCACAAGCTCATGATGAAGAATATGAATGACAATTTTCTGTCTGAGAGACATTTCAACAAGTCTTCTACTCCTAAGAATCCAATACAAGTTTTATATGTACATCTGTGCGCGCTTGCACTTGTGTATATATGTACAAGACTTCTCATGTATAAAGGGAATCCAAGTACTACAACTAATCATGATATTTGATTATTTTTTAATATCAAGATATGCCTAGACAAGTAGCGTAGGCTGTCTGTTGTGACATAAAAATATATGGACCAAAGGGCGTCATACAACTCACAACTAAATATATAATAACAAATATTATCAAAATAATATCAGTAGTGATACCCGAAATAATTGGAGTTGAAAACCTACAAACCTTGTTTGGTTCGGTTTTAAAGGAATTTAAAAATAAATAAAATCATTACAAGAAAAGTACGTGGGTTTTTTCGACATAACATTTACGGCGTTCTTAAATTTTGTATCGTAAAAAGTACTTTTTACGTGATTCTCAAGAGGCCCCTCGTCATTGGTTTATAAATGGTCAAGTTTTCACGACGTTCAAACAAGATCCTCATAAATTAAAGTTTTCACGGTGCATTAAAAACTTCGTTAATGTTTGCATATATTAACGACATATTTGTTAAACTTTAACGGGATTACTGGCCCCTCGTGAACCTATTCCCTCGTGAATAACTTTACCACTCCAAATTTTCCCCCTGTCGCTCCAAAATTTTCTCTCCCGCTCGAAAATTTGCAGTCCCTCTTAACCCATTCAGCCAAAGCCAAACGCACTCTCTCTCACACCCATTTATTTCACAAAGCCAAAAGCCTTAAGAAACCAGCTCTCTCTCATACCGATTTACAGATTTCTTCTCACTCCACCAAAGCCCTGATAACATTGCCCTAGTCTTTCCGTTCTCTCTCACTTATGCTAAGCCCTAATCTTTGTGTTCTCTCTCAACCAAAGTCTATCAAGCTTTGCATTCCCTTTCAATCAATAGACAATCAAGGTGCTGCTTCAAGGTCCCTGTCGAGGAGCATATATCTAAATCTACTATTTAATTGGAAGATCATTCACTAAGAAGACCCATCAATCAATCCAAGCTCTCATATATTCTGAGAATCTTACACTTCCCTCAAAAGGTTCTGAACATTCTGTTATTTTCTTGAATTTATAAATATAATTATTTGTTTCGTCACATTTATTCGTTTTGGGCCATTAGGATTTTCCATTAAAAAAGTGATTTCTTGTTCTTTTGCTCCATATAACTGTTTTTTAGATCATAATAAGTGAATTCAATTCATATTCTTCATTTCTAGTTTGCTTAGGTAATTATGGGAATTTAATCATAAAATAAATGTTAATTATACATTATATATGTTACCATTTTTGGCCCAAAACAGTTATGTCTCCTTATTAATACCAATAAATGCTTATTTGGTCCAAATAACAGGGGTGAGGAACAAGTGAGGAAGGTTAGTCAATACCCAATTGGTGTACGTATATATATATATATATATATATATATATATATTTTGTTCTCCTCATATCTGAAAATTTTGAAATGAATTAGTGATAGAGAATAACTAAAGCCAACAATTGTATTGTATTGCAGTGAAGAATCAAGTAGAGAATAAAGTAACACCAATTGCTGCCACAAGCAAATTTCTATTCGATTACAAGTCTGAGGTATAGTCAAAAGTTTCAAACCTACTTTTTCATCTTCTTTGATTCTATTTGCTAGCTAAGAGAATAGTTTTGTTTGTGTATGTTTTGCATCTTCTTCTTCCTGCTGCATAATTAGTTTAGAAATGCGTCTGTATGAGATCACTTAGGTTAAACAAAAGAAGAAATATTTCTTGATTTAGTTACTAGAGGGTGTTAAGTACCCAGCCTTCCAGTAATCTTATAAAAATTAGTACCCAAAATTAAGGATTGCATGACTCCAATATTAAAATGTGGCTAGTTTTGATTTAAATGGATTAGCTATAAATCTACTCTATTAGTTCCCTCTCCATGCATGGATGATGTTGCTCTAGAACTGTTACCATCCACCTTAAAGCAATCACTCTTCACAATTCACTTCTTTTAACTTATAGAAACAATAATCCAGAAAATCAGTATATGCTACAATAACAACAAATAATTCTCTCTCTCTCTTAACTTTCTTGCATTGTAGGAGTGGATGCATGAGACCGACCATATCCTCATTTCATTGACTTTTGCTTTTATCCTGATTCTTGTTATGATGAGGTGTTTTTTTATGGATGTCTTTTTTCCTATAAGTTTTTTGATTGATTAGAAGGGAAAATATATATTAATGCTTAATTAGATCAGTACTCCATATGGGCTAAGATTATCTGTTTGGTCTTGTATTTAAGTTAGATGTGAAGAGATTAATTAAACATATTCACCCACCTTGAATACCTGAAAATAATAAGTGTTGTATATGCAAAACATCATATTGATACAAAGCAAATATATTAGATAGAATTCTATGATTCTTTTTTCCTAGTTTATGTTCATATATACACTTGAGTACTAGCTATAGACCATATATCTTTAGAACCAAAATAGGGACACAAATGGGAAGTTGGGTATGGTTGCACTCTTCTGAAACAAAATTAGTCATTAATAGAGAACCAGTTTCTAAATAACAAAAATGCAAGCAAACCTGAATTCAAAGGGGGTAGAAAGTTTGAGCCTACTTTTTGTGATGGAAATTAATCAATTTTGCATTGAAAATTGTTACATACATACATAGAATACATATCAAAAACAGCTAAAATATTCTCTATACCAACAAGAACATTTTTTATTTGAAATTCAAATATTGCAGGTGTCACAGTACTAATATGCTTTTTTCCAACCTCATAAATGCATAATGAAAGTTCTAGATTTGCTTCTGTGAGTTTTTTCATCTTTTATTATCTTTTAAATAATTATACCAACCTCCTTTGTGTTGGGTTGTTGGAAAATTCAATGCCAACTTCAATGAATATTATATACTCTCTTGTAGGACATCTTCACAATAATTAACCTAAACACAACCCATATGGTTTATTGTTATATTATATTTATACTGTATTACTGTAGGTTACTGAGATAACAAAAGGAAGTAAAGTCAAATATGAACTTGATAGAAAGATTGGTCTAATTAAGGTATAATTTCTTCATAGATTTGAAATGAATTGAACATTAAGTACCAAATTCCCATTTGTAGATACTTTCTTTAGCAGCCAAAAAACAAAATGTGCTTAATCTAGAGATTAGAGTACTATTTTGTTGCTTTTCCTTGAACTCAAGATGTTGAAGTGAAAATTTGTTAGGAATTAATTGTAGTAGTAATTTCTTCTAGAGTTGTTCATGTTAATTAAGAGTCCTTCTTTATGGTCCTTTATTTTTTCTTTTCATTTGATGGACGTTAAATATGCTTTATTGATCTTTTAGTTAGCCTTCAAAAAAGTGTCTTTGTTGGACTTAGAGCATATGTCAGTTGTTTATATATACTTTCCATTAGTGTATTCAGTTATAATATTATGTTTGGTTAAAATGCATGCACCATGAAATCATCTCTCAGTACTCTTAATCTAATTGCATTTGATAGGAATGGTTTCATTGATTAACAATAAAATCTCTTGAAGTTCATTCTCGTTTAAATTTTTTTCCTTTTATTTTATTTTACTTTATTTATTTATTTTTTTGGAGGGGGGTTATACATTATGAATTTATGTTATATTATATAAATTAATAAATTAAAAAACTTCAGTAATGATTTAAGATTAAAAAAACAGTGGCTATTTTGTAGAAGTGATTTGCCTTTGTGATCTATAATAATGTTATGTAAGTATCCGAGGAAGCCTAATAATCAATGTAACTGCTTAATAGGCTTGATTGAAACAAATAATGCTACTATTTGTGCTTTTATATTGCTTAGTTATTTAGACTGATGTGGGATCCACCAGCTAATGCAATGGTGTTAAAGTATTTATTCTAACAATTTGTAGAACCATATGGATATTGAGTGATATAAGCCATAACTTTCTTAATTAGTTCTGTCATTTAATTATTTATCGAACTATACTTAATCTGAGCAAGATTTCAACTCAAATAAATTCAATATGTTAAATCTCCATTCTTCTTTATCTACAGGTCTAAGTTTTTGGAACCATTATTAAGGAAAACAATGAGGGGTAGTGACAAAATCATTCATTGTGAAGACTTATTTCTTAATCTGATGTCATGGATCCCCTTACCAAATTGCATTTGTCAATGGAAGTTTCAGGTCAGTAGATTCACTTAGTAAACTTGCTCCATTTATTAGTTGTTTAGCATTCCTCTATCCCAACATTATGGGTTTTATTATATACAGAAATTGATAAGACAATAGAAGTACATTTTCTATTGAATACGATTTTATGTAGTCATGATCTAGCCCTTCTTTTCTAAAAAGATTTCCTGCACCTTTGATGGTTCTTTGAACTTGATTATTGAATTGGTTAAATTGAACCTGGCTCTAGAATGGTATTGTGATAGATGAAGATAGTCTTTAGGGATTGTTACCAAGTGATCCTTGTTATTACTGTTATGGGACTAATCTATTCTTAGGTTCCAAAAATACAAATCAATTTAGATTAGTTTAACTCAGATTTGTGATTCTTCTACTGATTCAAGCTAATTCTTAAAATTTGATATGTCAAAACCCTCAATTAAGTCCATTTACAGTTGCTGTCACAATATGCTTCCTGTGTGTTTATATATTTTGGTCTTGAATGTCAATTGAATGCTTAGATTGCAAATATTTGAGCTTGAGGAATCTTTTGTTTGTGTTGCTGGAGTAACCACTTGAATGTTGCTCCAAAGGATCATCCACTACTGTTTCTTAAATAATTGTTTATAGGCTACTTTGAAATCTGCAGCTTAGTTTAAAGTCTAAAATGCTGTAAAAAAATGTTTTCACTGTCAACTCGTGTTTTTGATTGATGCTTGAGGATGCACTATGAATGTGCATGTTTTAATTCATGTTTCAAGTCTCCTTAAGTACCTTCTTTCCCAGAATTTTGATTGAAAATATTTTAAACATACCATACCTGAGCAGTGCACTATTCATTACTGGTTTAGTAATTTCTTTTGTTGTCATATGCCCAAAAAGTGAGTTGATTCTACCACAGTTGATCCTAACAAGTTTAGTTCACTATATAAGAGTTAAATTAGATTGAGAAAATATGGTTTTGAAGCTAGATCAATTTTTTGATGTCTTGAACTTGATTTGGTAACTTATTGATGCTGTCAAGATTAATTAATATGTCATGAACATACATATGATACCCATACTTTTATAAATAGACCTTGTACTTAATGAAACCATACTATAAGATCCTAATTGCTAATAGAAAAACTTGGGCACATTTTTAGATCAAATGAGCAAAACAGTTCACTTAAACTCAAGATAACAGCCCACTAAAATGCTCATAACTTTTATTTTATTCTACCTGTGTAAGTGAGACTTATACCATTGGAAAGATGACTTCAAGAGCTTCATTTTAGACTTAAATTTGACCTGATTTAAATTTATAATGACCAAGTTATGGTCTGTCAAAGTTGGCAAATTTGCTCAACAAAAACTCAGGACCACAGCACACTGAAATTGTCATATCTTTTTTTGTGGCTGACTTTTTTCAACGAGATCCATACCATTGGAAAGATAAATTCAAAAGCTTCAATTTGGACATAAATTTGGCCTGATTTGGATTTAAAACAAGTGAGATATGGTCTTTTGAAATTGGCATATATATGTAGGCTGACCAAATTGGGAGTAATGAAATAAAAATCCAAACAGTCCCTTATTCACCCCAACGGTCAAAAATGGCTAGTTTTTAATTAGCCTACATATACCCAATGTCTTGGACATTTTAGGTGTGTAAGAGTACAGTCCTAATTCACCCACCCCCCTATCGAGTCCAACAATTGGTATTAGAGTCTCGACTCCAGAATAGTCTTAACCGGCTTAGAGTAGATACATGGTAAACTTTGTAGGAACTTCTCTTATTTATGTTTCTTGACCCATAGACCTCCATGGTTCATTGGAACCATTTATAACCATTAAAAGGCTGAAATGAAATTACATCTGTCGAACTGTTCATAGTTATTTTAGTACACATTGAGCTGTTATTGATGATTTGCTATAGATTGGCACTAAATACTGATCCTAGCAAATGCATTTTATCACAATATACCTATTGTTACTGAGCTAAGGTTGAAATAGAGACTGCTCTAGAATCTTACATTTGTAACCTCAATTTTTGTCCTATAATAGAAGCTGTCATGTTTTTAGTGCATATGAGAATATTTCAATTTACTTTATAAGTCTGCTCAAACTTGTATTTTCCTAGAATTAGCATTAAAGCATTTTTTTTGGCATCCTATAGCTAGTTGCTGCAACTTATTGCTTAGTTTTGGTCCAAAGTGTTGATTGTTTTCTCTAGGTGAATTGTATGAATGCCATTAGTATTTTAGCAGCCATATTTAATCATGTTTAAGGTATTCATGATGCATTAAAGGCCTGCTAATAGCTGCATTATTAGTTGCATTACTGAAGCTTAATTTTAGACAAAAAATTATATACATTGCTTAAAGACTGTTGTGTGGTTGCTCTTGTTGCTAGGTGATGTTTGAGATTAAATGTTCATTAGCAAATTTTAAATCACATTCTAAGCTTGATCTTGCTATTAAATTGCATCAATTAGTGATGGATCCATATTTGCTTGTTTAAACCTTGATCTACCAACACTGAAAATCAAAACCAAGAATACTCTGTTTTTTATCCATATACAATTTACCACTTTAGCTTCATAGATTACGATCAACACCTGTACAATACATTATTTGCAAGTTGTAGCTAGCAGAAGATGTACATTTATGATGACTAGGCTAGCCTCCTTGATTAAGTAATGAAGAGAGAAGCTTGTATGATATTTGACACTAAAGTAATCTTTATCTCAGCATAGTGAACAGTGCAGTAGGCTGTTCTAAGAGCTCTAGTTTGAACCTATGCTAATTTTGGCAAAACAACAGCTAAAATAAGACTTAGTATAGGAAATGAAGCATGTTTATATACCTTTAACCCTTAAATAGCACACAACAATATAAACACCATTTGAAAAAAACTTTGACAATAATATATGATCAAAAGAGAGCTTCCAGGTAGTCATAAATCAAGGCAACTCTTATGAGGAGTTTAATACAGTGAAAACATAATCTATATGACTAAATACAACTGCTGAAATAGTAAAGACATCCAAACATTCAATTTGCACACATCTGTCAACCCTTAGATCAAAATCAATAGTGAATAGTACCTGCAGCTGCTAGCTATGGGGTATAAGAAATTGATTCTATGCTAATTCTGGGAATGTCTAAGCTTGAGCAAACTTAGAATGTGTATTGTTACATGTTCATATACGTCAATCATTTCAAATATATCCCAGCAGCAAAGTCAACTTCAGAACAAGCATTTTTAATAGAAATTTGTTCACAATTGAGCTTTAGGAAATAATTTTCAGTGTAGTATTAATTCTCCCTTCTTGCTGGCACTAAAAAGTCATAAATGGTGTTTTACACTTGCTGAGATAGCCTAATTTAATCTAGAAACAAAATAGAGCAATCTGACTGAGCTATGCCTTTATAAAGTTTTTTAACACAATAAAAAAACTAAGCTCTATGTGTTGAATTTTGAAATAAACTCCTTGCTTTATCTAACTTCTGCAATTATGATTTAGAATTGTCTAAATACACTTACTAGGATCAATTGTAGCAGCCCAAGACCTTTATAAATGTTTATGGATTTTGATAGCAATCCTTGTTCAAAAATAGGAGATTATGATGAGCAGAATTCAAATGAACATCAATAACATCACATTTTAGCCTTATTAACAATAAACTAAGTAGCTGACAATGAAATCAATTTTTATGACAGAAACCACACATGGCTCAAATATTAGCTTTTAGATTATGAAACTCAAGAAAGACCCCTAAATACCAACAATGGCCACAAAATTGAGTATCTCTATCGAGAATATGCATATACAAATCATAATGATTCTTAAACATTCAACACAGGCCAACACAGCAAGCATGATAGTTATGACAACAACAATATAAATCTGGACAGAAAGAACCAAAAGCTAACACTATGATAAAAGTTTTAGTAGCCCAAAAGAAACTTAGAAACTGATTTTATATAAATAAAATATAGATGTTAATTCATTACCATAATTAGACTCATATTGTAATGCATATACTTACTGAACCAGTTATAGCCATGATAGTAGCTTTAAGTGTCCAGATTACTAGCTTCAAAATCTGTAGAGTTGCCTCCGACTGCTATGCACCAAAGACCTTATTGAGGTTCATTTCTAGGCTTGAGATGAACCATGGAGTTGCCTAGAAACTTCCATTTCCGCTCTCACAGACCTCTCAACAAAGGTGTTACTCTAGTGATATTGATTTTTCACTCAAAGTTTTTCTCACTAATAGCACACTCAGTTCCTCTACGCTCTTAATACATATAGGAATATCAAAGCTAGCGAACTTTAATTATCAACACAATATGTGAAATGCATAATCTCTTAAACGGGCTAAAGACATTGGTTATTAATAATATCTTAACTTATTCAATTGTGGATTTCTCATCATGTACTACTTAATTTTCCCTCTAAATCCTAACAGGGCATTGATATTGATTAAATGACAAAGCAAGTTACACTAGTTATATTATAATTTTAAATGCTTAAGTGATATAACAAAATAATAAGGACAGGTAGTGTAGTGACTTAATGTGTGAATTACCATAATGACTTAATCATGCTAAAATAAATGATTTTAGATGAGGTTTAAGTATGTAATTGAGTTTTAATGTAGACTTTGAGTTTTATCTTTTGTCCTGGACAACAAAAGTTGGCCACACTATTAACAGAATCAATTAAGGCAAATGATTTCTTCTAATTATTTATGTTTTGTAATACACTTGTATGGTGACAGGTATATCCTAGAATACCATTGAAGGCTAGCATCCTATATAGATAAAAGATACATTGGATTTATTTTTTTCCTCACAAATTTTACTCTAGGAGGAGTTAAAGGCAATTTTGAAAAATTTTGCCACCATGGAAACTGTATCTTATGCTAGTGGTAGCTTTAACCAAGATTTTGTGTGATTAGATCTGTTGGGAACTCATATAAGCTGCCAAATCATCAATCTTACCGAAAGGGATCTTTTGTACATGTACCTCATGGTTGGCTACTTGAACCCTTTTAAATGGCATTATTAGAATACTGAAATTAAGACTTGTGTTATGTAGGTACTTGCTTAAATCATTGAAATCTTAAAATCATTCGCCATCTCTCCAATCAAAATCGTGTTATCTATAGACACTTATAATGCCAAATGGGTCCCTTTGCTTCATCTTCATGCTTATTATTATAACACATACAATCATATACATTTATATTTAAATTCAAAGTTAGTTTTCATTTTTCTTTCCAACTGTAATATATCTCGTCTGTCCAATATTGTCTTTCTGATTTCTGCAATTGGTGTGAGGACACAAATTAACATAGAAGATGTACATGTACACTACTAGTCATGCATTATTACATATATATGTATATAGATATATATGTATGGACTAACTTAATCCGATCACACATGTATGGGTCAGGTGAATGATGGTGCAAGACGGTTTTGTTCCCTTCCTTTTGTATCAATTGGAGTAAATACAGCACAATATAACCCACTTTCTAGATGGGTATGGACCATATGTTGCTAACACACATTATAACTAGCTAGCTATAGGATAAGATAGATATAGATATAGATATAGATATAGATAGATGGTGGGTGATTAAACATGTCTATTTGTACTTAATGTGTGAATTAGCTTAATGACTTAATCATGCATGCTGAAATAAATGATTTTAGATGAGATTTAGGTATGTAATTGAGTTTTAATATAGACTTTGAGTTTTATCTTTTGTCCTGGACAATAAAAGTTGGCCACATGCACCATTAACAGAATCAATTAGGCCAAATGATTTCTTCTAATTATTTATATTTTGTGATACACTTGTATGGTGATATGTATATCCTAAAATACCATCAAAGGCTAGCAGTCTGCATAGATGAAAGATACATTGGATTTCTTTTTTCCCTCACAGATTTTACTCTAGGAGGTGTCAAAGGCAATTTTAAATTTTTTTGTCACCATGGAAGTTGTATCTTATGCCAGTGGTAGGTTTAACCAACACTTTGTGTGATTAGATATGTTAGGAACTCATATATATAAGTTGCCAAATCATCAATCTTACCAGAAGGGGTCTTTTGTGCATACACCTCATGGTTGGCTACTTGAACCCTTTTAAAAGACATTATTAGAATACTGAAATTGAGACTTGTGTGATGCAGGTACTTGCTTGAATTTTGTGGTGTGATGCAGGTACTTGCTTGGATTTTGTGGGAAAGTATCAAGATAAAAAATTGAAAGTCGATTTTTGTCAAGAAATGAACAATGTGAATATCATGTGTAGATCAATGTATAGGAAGGAGTACTGCTAGATTTTTGAATTGATCATGTGTGGATCAATTGTTTAATAGAAGTGCTAGGAAATTGAAAGTGTTTTACAAATGGATTTCCTTTTTTGACATATTTTGGCATATAGATGGATTACCAAAATGTACTTCTTTAATTAGTCTTTTGATATGTTAATGGTATATTTGATGTATTGATTTAGTTATTGCTATAAAGTGATGTGTGCATATATTTCTAGGTATTGTTGGCTTTATTATGTTTAGTTGTAATCGTTTAAAATACAGGTATGTGTGGATGATTAGGTAGAATTTTAGGGTGTTTTTATTAAAAAAAAAGATTTTATTTTATTAACGGGGGGCACTAAATCCCGTTAATAAAAGGACATTCGATGTATTAACGAGAGGCTGGTATGCCCTAAAAGAATTATTTACGACGGATTATGCACCTCATTAATAAATTTATTAGGTATACAACAAACTTTTTGACGGGGTGTATTTTACTTTTTTACGAGTGTCCATATATGACGTCAATTAAATATTAACGAGAGAATCTTCATCTTGTAAATAAATTTATTACACAGACAAAACATAAATTGACGGGAAAAATCTTACTTTTCTACAAGGTTAAATTTTTTCCCTTAAAAATTTAAAGTATTCACGGGACCGTAATAGATGAGAGCCTTATGTGCACCGTAAATGACTTTTCACGGCATTTTTGGCCTCTTGTAGAAGGTCTTCTTTCTTGTAGTGAATATTGTTCTCTGAGAATTTAAAAAGTGTTTTATGAAGTTGGTCTTTGTTTTTAAAATTAATTATCAAAGAATATTACCAAAGAAGTTAGGCGATGAAATGAATTTTTGGATTGTATTATATTTTTCATTCATCCTACAAAAAGGAAAAACTGTGTTTAGAAAATTGAACAAAACATACCACAGACTTCATAAAAAATTATGTAGATGGCTAATCCGATACACACTTCTTGCAATAAAAAAATAACTATATTATATACCATTATCGTAATATTTGTATTATATTTTTGATATTACAACTATGTTACTTTTTAAATTTTTTTTATGTTTTTCCTTAATTAAAAGTACAGTGATGCATGTAAAAAAAAAAATAAGTTCAAATCTTATTATTAAAAAAAGAAGATTTATTTTAACTAAATTCACACAATTGGTCGAATCATATAAAACTCTCTTTACTCGGGAGTATTACCCCCTTGGTTAGTTGATGGGGTTTATTCGTAAAAAAAATTCATAAAGGGGGTTTTCTGCAAATCAATAACTGTCAAGGGAATTTTGTGTGAGTCACCCCACTAATTATCCACACAAGGAAGAGGTCACACAATTCTCTCCCTTTTTCTTTTTCTCTCCCAACTAATGCTATCCTTTCATGGCATTTAATTATTCAAACATATCATGAGTGCTTTGACATACAACCAAATAAACATATGCTACAAAATGTGCAAAAATAATTGGCTGGTTTAAACTTGAGAAAAAAAATTAAAATTATAGGAGGAAAAAAGAAAAGCATCATTCAAGTATGTGTATGTAACTTGCTCAAGCAAACACCGATATATTTACGAATTCTTTTGTTTTTTATTTTTTTTTTCCCTTCATTTTTAAGATATACCACTTCTTCTATCACAGTAAAAACACATAACTTCTTTCGGTAGTAGTTTTAAATGCTTCAAAAGTGCATATAGCTAAGCATAGTTACGGATAATGATCAAACTCGGCCAATAAAAGCTTCAATATGAAAACAAACAATTAAAAAATGTAGCTCCAACAGAAATAGTTTATATACTTGCTTAAGTTTGCTGGAAAACAATGACAAGAAAATGAAGAAAAAAATATGAAATGTAGGGTCGTGCTCTTGTCCTGATTGTCGAGATGGAGTACAACTCTTTGATGGTGTCAGAGGAAGTGATTCTTGGAATTAAGAGGTTGGTTGTCTTGACGTCGGTTGCTTGGATCGATGTGTTATTTGACGGTTTTGGAGAAGGTGATGCTGAAGGGATGAAGGGGTTGGTTGTGTTGATGATGGTGGCTTGAATGTGGGAGGTGGTGTATCATTTGATGGTTTTGGTGGATGCAATTCTTGGGATGAAGGGGTTGGTGGTGTTGATGTCGGTGGCTCGGATGTGGGAGGTGGAGGAGGTGATGCTTCGGATGAAGGCGATGCTGGTGGGTTGGGTGTGGGAGGTGTTTTACTCGATCTCGGAGGAGTTTTTATTTTTCCAAATATGGGTGGGAGCTTGAACCGATTAATGTCACTACTAATGCTATGATCCGACTGAGACTCGAACTCCTCTGGAACACCTTGGGTTGGTGATGCTGGAAAATCTTGAGCCAAAGCAATGCATGAAAATGAAGACAACAGAAGGGACAATAAAAGAAAGCTCTGAATGACCTTCATCTTTTTAGTTGTTAGAAATGTCAACCACTTAGATAAGGCCCAAAGCTTCGTACGGTTTCTTGCATGGGAGGAATTGAGTTTCTTATATAGTGGTTGAGAGACGGAGGGAGGTTTTAGAGCCAGTGACAACTGTGGACAGTGGCCAGTGCAAAAAATAATTTTAGTAACAGAATTCACCTGAGATATATTTACAACACAAATTCTGAAGGGCCATTATAATATAGACACGCTGATTTTAGTGACTGTTGCATAGATTTTGTTGATTTGAGAGCTAAAATTTGACATTGACCAAGTCTTGCTTTATCCGACCTGATGGATTACTGGCATTTTTAACATCTAATTCAAATGGCCAATGCCAGAAATAGAATGTAGTTAGCACATGTTTTTGTTCTTCTATATTATAAAAATATTGACGTCCTGTTTACACTTGTGATGAATATTATTTATCTCTAAGCCAACTTAATATATTTATTTTTGAAATACTTTTTATGTTGTAGGCATCACCGTGTTTATCTCATTTAGCACAGTTGCCATAAACTTTTTAATAACCCGGTTGACATTTTTCTTTTCTATTTTTGAATATTATTATAATTCAAATGACGTATTTATTTCACAAAATGCTAAACTCAACACAAGTTCTCCAATGTTTTATATATGATGAAGCAAAAATTCACCCCGAACTGGTCAAACTCCAACCTGTGAAAAAGGACAAGAGAAGGGTAATCAAGAGGGCACCGGCACGGTGCCTGCCTACTTGGTTTCATTGCGTCCCTTGGTATATGGACCGTTCTATATTTATAGTGACCAAGTTAGGGTGTGCCCTAGTGAAACTCTGTCTCTTCGGCTTCCCTTCAGTCTTGATCAAAGCATTTGTCTTATCCACGTCACCTTAGCACTATCCTCCCACGTTATACGTTTCATATTAGGAGTCAAACACCCCATCAATATATGCTGGAACTTTACTTGCCATACATGGCATGTCCATTTAACCTATTAACAATGTCAATGATTGTATTATTTATCGAGTAATTAACCAACGTCAAGGTCCTCAACAGATTAACCTTGTCAATGATTACATTATTTATCGTGACCAGTCAAAGATTGCTAAAATGGTCAAGATAATCCATTTACTCGGTATGTGTTGTACCTAACATGTTAAATAAAGGTTGAGTTCATAGCTCAACAAGGAAATTCGTACTATCCCTAAATAATAATGGCACAATATACTAATAGTGTCCCTCTAAATTAAAAGTTTTTTTTAATGAATTAGTTTAGTATATCGTTCAAGCTAAAAATTTGAAAGGTAAAGTTAAGAAGCTATAACAGACTTTATAAGCAATATATAAGCTAAGAAAGATGTGTTAATTGGAGAGTTTGATGGAACAAATTCTGATTTGTTAAGTAAAGTTAGTTTCTTAGTTAATGAAAACTGTGAAGTACAAAACCTGATAAAATCTTGTCTATAAAGAATTGAAGATTTAGATATTGAACTTACTGGATCAAAAGAAGTGATAGATAAATTTAATTCTAGCACTAATCAGTTAGAAAGACTACTTTCTCAAGAAAAATCTTCAAGTGGTTGTTGGGTTTAATAAATTCTATTTTATTCATTTTCGAAGGTGAATGTTTGTATTGATTATAAATCACATAATATCATAAGCTTTTTATTGAATATAATGAGTGGTGGCACAAGCTCATGATGAAGAATATGAATGACAATTTTCTGTCTGAGAGACATTTCAACAAGTCTTCTACTCCTAAGAATCCAATACAAGTTTTATATGTACATCTGTGCGCGCTTGCACTTGTGTATATATGTACAAGACTTCTCATGTATAAAGGGAATCCAAGTACTACAACTAATCATGATATTTGATTATTTTTTAATATCAAGATATGCCTAGACAAGTAGCGTAGGCGGTCTGTTGTGACATAAAAATATATGGACCAAAGGGCGTCATACAACTCACAACTAAATATATAATAACAAATATGATCAAAATAATATCAGTAGTGATACCCGAAATAATTGGAGTTGAAAACCTACAAGCCTTGTTTGGTTCAGTTTTAAAGGAATTTAAAGATAAATAAAATATTGTTCTCTGAGAATTTAAAAAGTGTTTTATGAAGTTGGCCTTTGTTTTTAAAATTAATTATCAAAGAATATTACCAAAGAAGTTAGGCAATGAAATGAATTTTTGGATTGTATTATATTTTTCTTTCATCCTACAAAAAGGAAAAACTGTGTTTAGAAAATTGAACAAAACATACCACATACTTCATAAAAATTTATGTAGATGGCTAATCCTATACACACTTCTTGCAATAAAAAAATAACTATATTATATACCATTATTGTAATATTTGTATTATATTTTTGATATTATAACTATGTTACTTTTTAAAAAAAATTTATGTTTTTCCTCAATTAAAAGTACGGTGATGCATGTAAAATAAAAAATAAGTTCAAATCTTATTATTAAAAAAAGAAGATTTATTTTAACTAAATTCACACAATTGGTCGAATCATATAAAACTCTCTTTACTCGGGAGTATTACCCCCTTGGTTAGTTGATGGGGTTTATTCGTAAAACAAATTCATATAGGGGTTTTCTGCAAATCAATAACTGTCAAGGGAATTTTGTGTAAGTCACCCCACTAATTATCCACACAAGGAAGAGATCACACAATTCTCTCCCTTTTTTTTTTTCTCTCCCAACTAATGCTATCCTTTCATGGCATTTAATTATTCAAACATATCATGAGTGCTTTGACATACAACCAAATAAACATATGCTACAAAATGCGCAAAAATAATTGGCTGGTTTAAACTAGAGAAAAAAAATTAAAATTATAGGAGGAAATAAAGAAAAGCATCATTCAAGTATGTGTATGTAACTTGCTCAAGCAAACACCGATATATTTACGAATTCTTTTGTTTTTTATTTTTTTTCCCTTCATTTTTAAGATATACCACTTCTTCTATCACAGTAAAAACACATAACTTCTTTCGGTAGTAGTTTTAAATGCTTCAAAAGTGCATATAGCTAAGCATAGTTACGGATAATGATCAAACCCGGCCAATAAAAGCTTGAATACGAAAACAAACAATTAAAAAATGTAGCTCCAACAGAAATAGTTTATATACTTGCTTAATTTTACTGGAAAACAATGACAAGAAAATGAAGAAAAAAATATGAAATGTAGGGTCGTGCTCTTGTCCTGATTGTCGAGATGGAGTACAACTCTTTGATGGTGTCAGAGGAAGTGATTCTTGGAATTAAGAGGTTGGTTGACTTGACATCGGTTGCTTGGATCGATGTGTTATTTGACGGTTTTGGAGAAGGTGATGCTGATGGGATGAAGGGGTTGGTTGTGTTGATGATGGTGGCTTGAATGTGGGAGGTGGTGTATCATTTGATGGTTTTGGTGGATGCAATTCTTGGGATGAAGGGGTTGGTGGTGTTGATGTCGGTGGCTTGGATGTGGGCGGTGGAGTATTATTTGATTGTTTTGGAAGAGATGGTCAATACTTAGGATGAAGGGGTTGGTGGAGTTCAAGGTTGTGGCTCGGATGTGGGAGGTGGAGGAGGTGATGCTTCGGATGAAGGCGATGCTGGTGGGTTGGGTGTGGGAGGTGTTTTACTCGATCTCGGAGGAGTTTTTCTTTTTCCAAATATGGGTGGGAGCTTGAACCGATTAATGTCACTACTAATGCTATGATCCGAGTGAGACTCAAACTCCTCTGGAACACCTTGGGTCGGTGATGCTGGAAAATCTTGAGCCAAAGCAATGCATGAAAATGAAGACAACAGAAGGGACAATAAAAGAAAGCTCTGAATGACCTTCATCATTTTAGTTGTAAGAAATGTCAACCACTTAGATAAGGCCCAAAGCTTCGTACGGTTTCTTGCATGGGAGGAGTTGAGTTTCTTATATAGTGGTTGAGAGACGGAGGGAGGTTTTAGTGCCATTGACAACCGTGGACAGAGGCCAGTGCGAAAAATAATTTTAGTAACGGAATTCATCTGAGATATATTTACAACACAAATTCTGAAGGGCCATTATAATATAGACACGCTGATTTTAGTGATTGTTGCTTAGATTTTGTTGATTTGAGAGCTAAAATTTGACATTGACCAAGTCTTGCTTTATCCGACTTGATGGATTACTGGCATTTTTAACATCTAATTCAAATGGCCAGTGCCAGAAATAGAATGTAGTTAGCACATGTTTTTGTTCTTCTATATTATAAAAATACTGACGTCCTGTTTATACTTGTGATGAATATTTTTGATCTCTAAGCCAACTTAATATATTTATTTTTGAAATACTTTTTATGTTGTAGGCATCACCGTGTTTATCTCATTTAGCACAGTTGCCATAAACATTTCAATAACCCGATTGACATTTTTCTTTTCTATTTTTGAATATTATTATAATTCAAATGACGTATTTATTTCACAAAAGTCTAAACTCAACACAAGTTCTCTAATGTTTTATATATGATGACGCAAAAATTCACCCCGAACTGGTCAAACTCCAACCTGTGAAAAAGGACAAGAGAAGGGTAATCAAGAGGGCACTGGCACGGTGCCTGCCGACTTGGTTTCATTGCGTCCCTTGGTATATGGACCGTTCTGTATTTATAGTGACCAAGTGAGGGTGTGCCCTAGTGAAACTCCGTCTCTTCGGCTTCCCTTCAGTCTTGATCAAAGCATTCTTCTTATCCACGTCACCTTAGCACTATCCTCCCACGTTATACGTTTCATATTAGGAGTCAAACACCCCATCAATATATGCTGGAACTTTACTTGCCATACATGGCATGTCCATTTAACCTATTAACAATGTCAATGATTGTATTATTTATCGAGTAATTAACCAACGTCAAGGTCCTCAACAGATTAACCTTGTCAATGATTACATTATTTATCGTGACCAGTCAAAGATTGCTAAAATGGTCAAGATAATCCATTTACTCGGTATGTGTTGTACCTAACATGTTAAATAAAGGTTGAGTTCATAGCTCAACAAGGAAATTCGTACTATCCCTAAATAATAACGGCACAATATACTAATAGTGTCCCTCTAAATTAAAAGTTTTTTTTAATGAATTAGTTTAGTATATCGTTCAAGCTAAAAATTTGAAAGGTAAAGTTAAGAAGCTATAACAGACTTTATAAGCAATATATAAGCTAAGAAAGATGTGTTAATTGGAGAGTTTGATGGAACAAATTCTGATTTGTTAAGTAAAGTTTGTTTCTTAGTTAATGAAAACTGTGAAGTACAAAACCTGATAAAATCTTATCTATGAAGAATTGAAGATTTAGAAATTGAACTTACTGGATCAAAAGAAGTGATAGATAAATTTAATTCTAGCACTAATCGGTTAGAAAAACTACTTTCTCAAGAAAAATCTTCAAGTGGTTGTTGGGTTTAATAAATTCTATTTTATTCATTTTCGAAGGTGAATGTTTGTATTGATTATAAATCACATAATATCATAAGCTTTTTATTGAATATAATGAGTTGTGGCACAAGCTCATGATGAAGAATATGAATGACAATTTTCTGTCTGAGAGACATTTCAACAAGTCTTCTACTCCTAAGAATCCAATACAAGTTTTATATGTACATCTGTGCGCGCTTGCACTTGTGTATATATGTACAAGACTTCTCGTGTATAAAGGGAATCCAAGTACTACAACTAATCATGATATTTGATTATTTTTTAATATCAAGATATGCCTAGACAAGTAGCGTAGGCGGTCTGTTGTGACATAAAAATATATGGACCAAAGGGCGTAATACAACTAACAACTAAATATATAATAACAAATATGATCAAAATAATATCAGTAGTGATACCCGAAATAATTGGAGTTGAAAACCTACAAGCCATGTTTGATTCAGTTTTAAAGGAATTTAAAAATAAATAAAATATTGTTCTCTGAGAATTTAAAAAGTGTTTTATGAAGTTGGTCTTTGTTTTTAAAATTAATTATCAAAGAATATTCCCAAAGAAGTTAGGCGATGAAATGAATTTTTGGATTGTATTATATTTTTCTTTCATCCTACAAAAAGGAAAAACTGTGTTTAGAAAATTGAACAAAACATACCACATACTTCATAAAAAATTATGTAGATGGCTAATCCGATACACACTTCTTGCAATAAAAAAATAACTATATTATATACCATTATTGTAATATTTGTATTATATTTTTGATATTATAACTATGTTACTTTTTAAATTTTTTTATGTTTTTCCTTAATTAAATGTACGGTGATGCATGTAAAATAAAAAATAAGTTCAAATCTTATTATTAAAAAAAGAAGATTTATTTTAACTAAATTCACACAATTGGTCGAATCACATAAAACTCTCTTTACTCGGGAGTATTACCCCCTTCGTTATTTGATGGGGTTGATTCGTAAAAAAATTTCATAAAGGGGGTTTTCTGCAAATCTATAACTGTCAAGGGAATTTTGTGTAAGTCACCCCACTAATTATCCACACAAGGAAGAGGTCACACAATTCTCTCCCTTTTTCTTTTTCTCTCCCAACTAATGCTATCCTTTCATGGCATTTAATTATTCAAACATATCATGAGTGCTTTGACCTACAACCAAATAAACATATGCTACAAAATGCGCAAAAATAATTGGCTGGTTTAAACTTGAGAAAAAAAATTAAAATTATAGGAGGAAAAAAAGAAAAGCATCATTCAAGTATGTGTATGTAACTTGCTCGAGAAAACACCGATATATTTACGAATTCTTTTGTTTTTTATTTTTTTTCCCTTCATTTTTAAGATATACCACTTCTTCTATCACAGTAAAAACACATAACTTCTTTCGGTAGTAGTTTTAAATGCTTCAAAAGTGCATATAGCTAAGCATAGTTACGGATAATGATCAAACCCGGCCAATAAAAGCTTCAATATGAAAACAAACAATTAAAAAATGTAGCTCCAACAAAAATAGTTTATATACTTGCTTAATTTTGCTGGAAAACAATGACAAGAAAATGAAGAAAAAAATATGAAATGTAGGGTCGTGCTCTTGTCCTGATTGTCGAGATGGAGTACAACTCTTTGATGGTGTCAGAGGAAGTGATTCTTGGAATTAAGAGGTTGGTTGACTTGATGTCGGTTGCTTGGATCGATGTGTTATTTGACGGTTTTGGAAAAGGTGATGCTGATGGGATGAAGGGGTTGGTTGTGTTGATGATGGTGGCTTGAATGTGGGAGGTGGTGTATCATTTGATGGTTTTGGTGGTCGTAATTCTTGGGATGAAGGGGTTGGTGGTGTTGATGTCGGTGGCTTGGATGTGGGCGGAGGAGTATTATTTGCTTGTTTTGGAAGAGATGGTCAATACTTAGGATGAAGGGGTTGGTGGAGTTCAGTGTTGTGGCTCGGATGTGGGAGGTGGAGGAGGTGTTGCTTCGGAGGAAGGCGATGCTGGTGGGTTGGGTGTGGGAGGTGTTTTACTCGATCTCGGTGGAGTTTTTATTTTTCCAAATATGGGTGGGAGCTTGAACCGATTAATGTCACTACTAATGCTATGATCCGACTGAGACTCAAACTCCTCTGGAACACCTTGGGTCGGTGATGCTGGAAAATCTTGAGCCAAAGCAATGCATGAAAATGAAGACAACAGAAGGGACAATAAAAGAAAGCTCTGAATGACCTTCATCTTTTTAGTTGTTAGAAATGTCAACCACTTAGATAAGGCCCAAAGCTTCGTACGGTTTCTTGCATGGGAGGAGTTGAGTTTCTTATATAGTGGTTGAGAGACGGAGGGAGGTTTTAGAGCCAGTGACAACTGTGGACAGAGGCCAGTGCGAAAAATAATTTTAGTAACAGAATTCACCTGAGATATATTTACAACACAAATTCTGAAGGGCCATTATAATATAGACACGCTGATTTTAGTGATTGTTGCATAGATTTTGTTGATTTGAGAGCTAAAATTTGACATTGACCAAGTCTTGCTTTATCCGACCTGATGGATTACTGGCATTTTTAACATCTAATTCAAATGGCCAATGCCAGAAATAGAATGTAGTTAGCACATGTTTTTGTTCTTCTATATTATAAAAATATTGACGTCCTGTTTATACTTGTGATGAATATTATTTATCTCTAAGCCAACTTAATATATTTATTTTTGAAATACTTTTTATGTTGTAGGCATCACCGTGTTTATCTCATTTAGCACAGTTGCCATAAACATTTTAATAACCCGGTTGACATTTTTCTTTTCTATTTTTGAATATTATTAGAATTCAAATGACGTATTTATTTCACAAAAGGCTAAACTCAACACAAGTTCTCCAATGTTTTATATATGATGACGCAAAAATTCACCCCGAACTGGTCAAACTCCAACCTGTGAAAAAGGACAAGAGAAGGGTAATCAAGAGGGCACAGGCACGGTGCCTGCCGACTTGGTTTCATTGCATCCCTTGGTATGTGGACCGTTCTGTATTTATAGTGACCAAGTGAGGGTGTGCCCTAGTGAAACTCTGTCTCTTTGGCTTCCCTTCAGTCTTGATCAAAGCATTCTTCTTATCCACGTCACCTTAGCACTATCCTCCCACGTTATACGTTTCATATTAGGAGTCAAACACCCCATCAATATATGCTGGAACTTTACTTGCCATACATGGCATGTCCATTTAACAGATTAACCATGTCAATGATTGTATTATTTATCGAGTAATTAACCAACGTCAAGGTCCTCAACAGATTAACCTTGTCAATGATTACATTATTTATCGTAACCAGTCAAATATTGCTAAAATGGTCAAGATAATCCATTTAAGTATCAAATTTACTCGGTACGTGTTGTACCTAACATGTTAAATAAAGGTTGAGTTCATAGCTCAACAAGGAAATTCGTACTATCCCTAAATAATAACGGTACAATATACTAATAGTGTCCCTCTGAATTGAAAGTTTTTTTTAATGAATTATTTTAGTATATCGTTCAAGCTAAAAATTTGAAAGGTCAAGTTAAGAAGCTATAACAGACTTTATAAGCAATATATAAGCTAAGAAAGATGTGTTAATTGGAGAGTTTGATGGAACAAATTCTGATTTGTTAAGTAAAGTTAGTTTCTTAGTTAATGAAAACTGTGAAGTACAAAACTTTATAGAATCTTATCTATGAAGAATTGAAGATTTAGAAATTGAACTTACTGGATCAAAAGAAGTGATAGATAAATTTAATTCTAGCACTAATCAGTTAAAAAAACTACTTTCTCAAGAAAAATCTTCAAGTGGTTGTTGGGTTTAATAAATTCTGTTTTATTCATTTTCGAAGGTGAATGTTTGTATTGATTATAAATCACATAATATCATAAGCTTTTTATTGAATATAATGAGTGGTGGCACAAGCTCATGATGAAGAATATGAATGACAATTTTCTGTCTGAGAGACATTTCAACAAGTCTTCTACTCCTAAGAATCCAATACAAGTTTTATATGTACATCTGTGCGCGCTTGCAATTGTTTGTAGATGTACAAGACTTATCAGAGGACCTTCAGCTGATCGATACAATGTCATCAGTCAACTGATGAATTCATCAGCCGACCGAAACTGGTCTATATGAAACAAAGTTGTTTTATGAATAAAAATAGGACAAGTGTGTGTGTAGCTTAATCATGGGGGTCCACTGGTGTGAATTATGGTATTCATGTGTATAAATAAATAAATACATGGGTGACTAAGCTTTCACGGGTATGGTATTTGTGAAGTTTTCATGGTTTTGTGGATGAGCTCACCCTTAGGATTCGTGCACGGAATAGGGATTCAGGATGCTTTAATTTTGAGGCGTGAAAATCCTCTTTTTCCCATGCACTGAAGGAAGAATCAAATTCTTTCAGTGTATTTCCAACCAAATGACTATCAAGACCTTTGAGTATGCATTTTACAATGTATCAAATTATTTAAGTATCTTAAAAGTGTTGGACTTCAAAGGAATTACAAGAAGATATATGAAGCCACGTGACCATAGAACTCAAAGATCAATAATGAAAATCGATGACAAAGTTGAAGTGAATCCAAGTCACATGATAAAGGAACCCAAGAGCTTAAAGAATTGAAGATCGAAAGACTTGAATAAGCTAGTCTTGGGTGAGTGCTAGTATTTAATGTAAAATTATTTTTGAAGTAACTTCTTTTGAAAGCTCATCTATTAACTTAGTGAACCTTAGGACCAATGCATATCATATATTCATATCATATCATGATTCATTGAACACTTAGAATTAGGCCATGAATTTCATTGAATCATCTCGAAAGCCTTTGATGAGATTAAGTTAATTCAAGCTTATAATTAGTTTTGAATAAACTCAATTCACAAGTAAACAATTTCTAGAACTTTCGCTTGAATTAGAAAATATCATTTATAGTTCTTAGATACATTGACTTAGGCTTTGAACTCAATTGATTCACTTCATAAAGCCTTGTCATACACAGTTACTATTTTAGAGACTTAATGCAGAAATTTGGTTAAGTGTTGATTCTAGGGATAAAAATGTAAATATGAGTTTTTTAATGAATCTTAACATAAAAAATTTCGGTAATTGTACCCCATGATTTATCATGATCATATGAATTTTCTCAATCCCAAATGACTTGATTTGGTCTTCCATTTTACACGATGAAGTTTTATCTTAAAGTTGTAAAAATTCATTTTATACTAAAATTGAAAAAATCAAATTTTGATTCACTTGGAATTTGATTTTGAAACTAATTTTATTGAATTCAAATAAGGGGTACTTTTCTTATTTACATTGAATAACTTATAGTAAATCTAAATATAAAAATAAGTAAGCAGTGTGCTAATGCACTGTGCAGGAGAGAAAATGGCTGATTCTGAGAATGATTTCGACCAAGGGACTTTTGGTCGCTGATGGATTCCATCAGACGGCAAGTAGAAGCTTAAAGGCAGTCCAATAGCTAACATAAATTGGAGGTAGTTGAAACATTATTTTAGCTAACCGAAAAGTACCTTCAGTCAACCAAATATAATGTCATCAGTCTGCCGATACTGTCAGATTTTGAATCCAACGGTTAGTTTCTACATTAAATGCTTCTCAATTACTTCCAAACGGCCAAAATATGTTCTTGGGTTATCTATACACCTTGTAATGTATTATATAAGAAAGACTACCATAACCCTCTATGATCATGTATTGTTGGTAGATGCTACCTTAGAATAAAAAATATTCATATGCATATCATTTATAGTGGCAAAATCTAGGAGAAGAGAGCAAGAAAGCTAGAGAGAAACCTACCCATGAGCATACACTTGAGAAACTCTTGAATGCAGATAATTGCATTCTACTTGGTAGAACATCTCTTGTAGAACCACTATTGAACCTCATCTTTCCTATCATTCATTGTGGTTCATCTTGCATATCTAGAGTTGAGTTTTTCATTTGAAATTTTCATATATAATTCTAGGATTTGAGGTTGTCTTGAATATCTATTTATTGAGAAATATTGTTGTAATTGTTTTACAAATTCTTATCTACCTTGAGAGGAAGACCAAGTGATGCACTTGGCAAAGAAGACCAAACGGTTGGTTTGGCTAAAAATTCTTGGTGAGATTTTCATTGAGTAAGGAAACCTAAGTCATGAGTTTGGCAAAGAAGTCTCGGTGAAGTGTTCACGGAGTAAAAAAGTCCAAGTGGTTCACTTGACAAATGTAAAGGTTTATTTTTCACCCGTAAGAAAAATCTATAGTAGAAATCTCAAGAGATGTTCTTGAAGCATAGACGTAAGCAGGAGGTGTCGAACCATGTAAAAATTATGGTGTCACTTGATTTCTTTTTCTCTATCATTAAACTCATTTACTTTAGAGAATTTCATTTGTTTAAATTTCATATACTTTATATATGAATGCTATGAATTTATATGTTTTAATCGGTGAGGTGTTCACAGGGCAAAGAAGTCCAAGTGGTTCACTTGACAATTGTAAAGGTTTATTTTTCACCCATAAGGAAAATCTATAGTAGAAATCTCAAGAGATGCTCTTGAAGCACAGACGTAAGCAGGAGGTGCCGAATCATGTAAAAATTATGATGTCACTTGATTTCTTTTTCTCTATCATTAAACTCATTTACTTTAGATAATTTCATTTGTTTAAATTTCATATACTTTATATATGAATGTTATGAATTTATATGTTTTAATTCATATGAGGAGGATGAGATGAATATTTGGAGCATATTAGTTGAATTATAAAATTGATTGAATTGTATTTTGAAAGAATTACACATTTATTTAATCTTCATTCACTAAACGTAATTGAACACCATGTATTCGATATAATTCGTGTTTTACATTGCCTTTACCTTCGGCATTTTTGACAGTGCATTCGCATTAGCACTCTTAAATTCATAAGTTCCGCTGTTGCTAGACAAAAGTCTAATCAACTTAATTTCTTTTTTTTTTTTTTTTTTGGTCAAAACAAGGTAAATGGAAAACGTTTACAAGTCTTATTCACCCCCCTAGGAGAATTTCTCGGGTAACACATATTTCTTGAATTAATATTTATTGAACTTGAGTTGTACTTAATTTCTCTGTATATGTATGTACAGTATATATATATATATATATGTATGTATATATATATGTATGTATGTATGTATATATCTTCATATCTATTGTGTTGTATATCTTTATATCTATTGTGTTGTTTATTGAATTTTTCTACCGGCTAATTCTTAGACACAACTATTCGATTTGATTTAGTTTTTACATATTGATGGAGGCAAAAATGCTACGTTTCAAGAGAGATTCGTATTTACGCTGATGGAAGGACTTCGAGAGTTGAATATTGTGGTTTGGAATAGCAATATTATCTCTTACAACGATTTCATTGGCAGCGGAACTCATTAATTGACCTTTTTCCCTGGTAGTTTTTCTGATTTTTTTTTTATTTATCGATCTCTTCACTCTGGTTTTGTCTAAAATTTGGTCATCTCTTTGGGGTTTTGCTAATTCTAGGGTTCAATTACAAAAAGTCCTTTCTCAAGGCTACGACGACAATCCTTGGCCACTTCAGAATAAAACTGGCAGGTAAGTTGGGAAACATCACTCACTTCTGATTCATCACTTCAATTTTTGATATTCTGGATAATATATATATATATATATATATATATATATATATATATCCCTGTAGTATATGTATGTTGGATGTTTTGATGAGTTTGCAAATTCAAACATTTTTTAAAATTCTACATAATATTTATTCTTCATAAATTAGCTGTTGAGCACATTAATGTCTGGTGTTATTATGCATTTCAAAATTGTGGACTCCAGGATTTCAGTTTAGTTCATAAGTCACTACTGTACTTAGTAAGCCTAAAACTTGAATCAATTGACTTCAGTCTGATCATACCTAGGCAAGAGAGACTGCTTTATTTTAATTTATTTCTTAAGCTTCATAAAGCTGGGCAAACCTCTGCTTGTTTCATTCGTATGCCTGGTAATAGCAAAATGTCCCCTGTTTTGTCTTACATTCTCAACAATAAATGGAATATTGATAAAAATGTCGAATACAACTGATAAAAATGTCAAATACAACTGCATGTTTAGCCCTCTCTTGTCATGATGTCACTAATATTTCACATTGGAAAGAATGTGAGTCCTCCTATTCAATCGAATTTCGGGAACGTGGGTTTTGTCGATGAGGAGAGCGGAAGTGGCGGTGTGGGGAACCATTCCCATTCCCATTCGATCGCTAATGGAGCTTATGGGCAGGGAAATTCTGGGTACCTAACACCTCCAAGTGCTGGAATTTTCTCTCTGGTGGCGAAGAAGAAGGCAAACGGAATGGGGGGTGGGAAAGATCTTCACATGTTTGTTTGGAGCTCAAGCACTTCGCCAGTGTCCAAAGAAGGGAGTCATGTCTTCAGAGGAGGAGATTATATGGGGAATGATCTTAGTGGGATGACTCACCCAAGAGGTATGAACAATTTAACTTCTTTGATGCTGTTAGGTCATGGATTTAATTGTTTATATTGTTTTGTTGATCATTATGGTGTTGCTTAAAAGTTATATATAAGATTTTTCTTGTGGTTTTCATCTATACATACATTCCTGGAATTTTCTGTTTTCAATGTAACTATGCATATATATGTGTGTGTGTCTTGTTGAATCTGTTTTCGGGTTGAAGCCTCTTAGTCTGTTGACTCTGTTTGTGAGCTATATAGTGAAGTGGGTTTTGTTTGTCTTTTTCCTCATCACTTTCCCGGCCCATAGTATGGGCTTCGATCTTTTTTCTCTTCTTGATTTTGACTGCAGATTCCTTTGTTTTTCGTATAATTTGTCTTCTCTGGTGAAATGCAATCTTCTATATATTAGTGTTGTTCCTTTCCTTTATTTATAATTAAGGAATAAATCCAATGATACAATTTATCTATTGTGTTTAGATTATGATGAATTTGGTAGAGATGAGTTTACTTTGGGAATCAAAACCATCCAGGATGGAGCTTAAGGGAAGGGCCAGTGCTCTCCAAGATCTGTTCAAGTTCCACGGCTGAGCTGCATCCCAGGACTGGTTGTAATCACGGGGAACCCGAGCCAACTTCCACATCGCCTGCCAGTGTTATGACTAGACTCATTCTGATTATGGTGTGGAGAATACTCATTAGGAATCCGAATACTTATTCCAGCCTCTTTAGTCTCACTTGGTCTTAGGTCTCATTCAAGTGCGTAAAAATTAAACTACCCACTAGATTCAGCAGCTTTCTATATATACCATTTGTTGAATTCCCTCGTCATATACTTATTATTTATAATCTTTGCCAAGGAATACAAAGTTCATCCTGACATCCTGAGCTCTGGGTTTGAACTTAACATTCCTATATTCTCTCTAGATCATCTCTCATATATCTGTTGAATTACATAACTACTAATTCTATACCTATTTGCATTTGAGGGTTTTTATATATGTTGGCATGCATATATATGCATCATTACATGAAGATACGAATCTTAATTTTCTTGATGTACAAATACGTGTTTTTGTATATGTTTTATTAACTTTAGTGTTCCATGTTCTTAGGGTGACAGTATCTTGGCAGATCCTGGCACAGAGCAGCTTGAATTTATTGCTCTTTATCAAAGGATAGGAGACCCGAAGTATCAGCAGATGGTACATTTCTTCTATTCTTATGGATGCAGGTGCAATGGAATATGTTCATTGATCAGCTTCATTAAATTTTTCATTTGTCTTTTATTGTAGAGGATATCTGAAATCATATTGAAGAATACTAATTAACATCTTTTTTTTTTTTATGTGAAGCTTCTATTTTTTTGTATTTCTATTTGTAGGTTGTGACTTGGGCATATGATTTGCCAAAAATTGAAAATACAAAAAGCTAAAGAAAATGTTTGCTTGTGTAGTTTTTGATCAATTGACAACACTACAACAAAAGTCATCTAAGGCGGCAAATATTTGGTGGCGGCCAAAAATAAGCCGCCACCTAAAACCATTTTAACATTTCTCTCAACACACGTTTTTATGCCGCTACTCTACTTGTAGCAGTTGTTGCTACATTTACATGAAAACTGTGGCCAATATGAAGGAACTTTGATTTCACAGAATTTTGTAGAAAGATTTTAGATCAGTAGTCTCATCATCTAATTCTGAATCTTGACACTGAATCGTGCTAATTCCTAATAGAACATATCTTCCCTTCCTTCCCATTGGAGAGCAGATTACACCGGCGAATTTGGACCGTACGTGTTATACACGCGTAGTGAGTCTTATAATGCGTATTCAACACATACGAATGAGATTCACGTGACGTATTTACACCAGGTGCATTGTAGACGTTCTCCCCCATTGGATCAGACCTTTAGATGGAATGTTGAGAAATAGTAGAGGAGATGTGTTCTCTAATTATGATGTTCCTTTGTGGGTGTTCTCTAATTATGTTGTAATCACTGTTTTAAGCTCAGTAGGTTTTCAATTTTCTAACTATTCTCTGATTCAGGGCAACATTAATTTATTGCCACCCCTTGAATATTGATATTTGTTTAGTGCACAAAGAATAATTACCCAGAAAAAGAAGAAACAGGCCGGCAGGATTTCTTGCTGCTAACAACTCAATTTTTATATATACAAGCTGACAAATATGTCATACATGATATGTGGTGTTGAAGTAGCATTCAATCACATTCATCAAGAGGTAAAAATGATAAAATAATTTTTTAATTTTCTTTGATTTTTTATTTGCAGGTTTCACAAAAAGAGGACGGTTACTTGTTGGATTACTAATAGGGGTGCAACTTGAGTTGGGCAACCCGAGCCCAGCCCGATTTTTTACGAGCTTGGACAACTATTTTTACAATTAGGGTTGAGCTTGGGTTGAAAAATCCCAACCCGAACTTAATTAGGGTTGAGCTAGGGTTGAGGTGCCAACAACCCGAACCCAACCCGAACCCGAATTTTAATATTATTTTTATATATATTTTTTATTTTAAATATATTATATATAATATTCAAATTGTGATAACCTTTTTCTTTTCAACTTCCTTTATTTAAATCTTGATTTATTGTATGTTAACATTTTTGATAATTAATTTCTTAAAATTTGTTTGTAATTTTTTAAAAATTTGCATTAAGATCTTTTTTTTTTTTGTGTTTCGGAGTAATCTAATGTGAAACTTATTAAAGATCACTTTAAATGTTCAATATGGAGATTGGTGATATAGATAACTCAAATTAACCCGACTTTCTAACCCGAAATCTCAACCCGAGTTTAAAAATTTAAGGATGGGTTGAGCTAGGGTTGAGTAGTTAGGGTTGAAAGTAGGGTTAGGGTTGAACATTTTATATGTAGGGTTGAGCCCGAGTTGTACCTCTAACCCGCCCAACTCGCCCGAGTTGCAGCCCTAATTACTAATCAATTGTTATATTGAAGTGTGTATATTTTTATAGGTGGTGATGTCTTTTGAATAGGAGGCAATATCTGCATTCTCCTTTTTCACATTTGCATTTTCATGTTAAATTAAAAGACACTTTTAACCTTTAACTTTACAAGTGAATGACTATGTTTTTCAAATTACACAACTACCCTTTTAGATATTCTCGTCTTTGTTTCTCATTTTTAATGTTTCGGTCTCTTCAGACTGGATAAAAAAAAAATACCAAAAAAATCCAAAAAAGTTATTTTTTTTACAAGACCCAAAACAAAAAAATTAAAAAACTCTTTTTACATGAACTAGAAAAAAAAAAAGACCCAAGAAAAGCTATCTCTATAATAAACTATCTCTTTTGACATGAACAAAAATATATAAAAATGTTATTTTTATTTAATAAATTTTCTCTTTTAATTGGACCCAAAAAAAAAAGTTATCCGAAAACAATTAGTTCTGTTGAATAAATTTTCTTTTTTGATAGCACTTAAAAAAATTCCTTTCTCTTGTTAATATAAGATTTAGCCGTAGTTAAGACCAAACTATCCCAGCTGGATGATTAGTGGCAGATGCGGGAGCCGTTGCTACACTGCCACCAAAAGCTATAGCGGCGGTTTTGACCGTCCCTATAGACCATTTTGGTTGTAGTGTTACTTCGTTGGTACCAATATATTTCCTCCTTCTATCACAACTTTTCAAATTTTACTAGATGTTCCGTATGAATTTTTCCTTATCTCATATTTGGCTTCTTCCCTAAAATGACTTAAAGCTCTCAGACAAAAAGAAAATTTTCATGAACATGTTTAGGACAATTGAAGAGCTCTCTCCATCATACATTTACCAAAACATTGTCTAGAAAAGAAAATTTTCTACGATAAAATTGTTATATCACTATATATCAATGTGCATTAGTTCAGATGGTATGATCTCTCTTTTTTAAAGAAAGGTTGAGCGTTCGAGTTCTACTAAAAATAATATATCGTGGGTGTGTGCGCCTGCGTTTTCCTGTATTAAGTCTTGTTTTAGAGAGACCAAAGCTAAGATGATTTTTTTTTTTTTTTTGGAATTAATCAATTTCATAAAGTAAAGTAGATCCTAGTTTCAAAAGTAGATCCTAGTTTCAAAAGCTTCATCTGACGAGACTCTATATACAAGTAAAGGCTCTTGAGCTTTCCTTTCCTTCAAAAAATATCTGCCATTGCAATTATATATGCAGTTGCTTATGTACATAAAGTATGTGTTTGCTTAAGTGAATAGGTTACCAGAGTTTCCCAAGATGGGTGAGAGACATACTTGACATTATGTTATTTATTTTCTTTCCTCTATTTATATTTTTGTGAAGTAAGTGGTTATCTAGCTTATCATGCAGCTATGCCATAATCAGAGGCGTAGTTATAGAGGCACTAGTCGGTACATTAGTACTCACTTAATTCTATAAAAAAAAATTTATATATATAGTAAATACAATTTTTTGAGATTTAGAATTGGGATGACCTATTAAATCTCGAGTGATGTACTTACTTAGTTTTATAAAAAATAAATTATGGCCTGAACTTTTGCATTCGTACCCACTTGTACAAATTTCTAGTTACACCCCTAAACATAACCACCAAGACTATACATAGTTATGATTTGATTAAGGCATTGGATATACATTTTTACAATTAATGCCACTTCTAAAATTCAAATTCTTGCCATCGCTGTACTGAATTGTAGCCAGTATAGAAAGCCAATTGTGCTGGTGTGGCCTCACTAAATTTGGAGTACGTCTATAATACATCAGATGTAAATACATCAGGTGTAAATATATCCGGTAAGTTTGGAGAGTTCGTGTACAACACGCAGAGTGAATCTTATCTCGCGTGTACAACAGGCAAGGTCTAAATTCACCGAATGTATTTTCACCGGGTGTATTATAAATCTTCTCCATCTTAGACATGACTTTTATATATATATTTGTAAAACCCTCCCTCCCTCTCTCTCCTTGTATATATATATATATATATATATATATAACCGGAATAGTTTTTAAAAAGAAAATTATAAAAAATAATAATAAAAGTGGCGAATACTTTAGCTAGCACCACACCAGTTAGTTGAAATGATAATAATTATAAAGAGTCACGACAATTATTTTACGATTTAAATGTAACCATCAATGTGACCAGCCATAGCCAACATAACAAATGACTTGAGTATTTTACTTGCCCTAAAAATAGAAGTATATAAAGTATTTTTCTCACTCAACGAAAGTCCATTTATGCAGAAACTGAGATCACACTCTTTTATCTTGCTTTGACATGTGGCATAAGGGTATGCATAAAAGCAACTTTAATGTAAAAGCATTTACAATAGCAATTACTTACAGTTGAGTGGTCTCTCTCCCTCACAGACACACACAGAAGGCATTAATTTATAGGGTAAATTAATTTCACTTCCATGAAATTTGGTTTAATTATTCTTGAAGAGAAGTGTTAGGGGTAGTCGTTTAAGCGACTGCCCTTCCACAATTGCTCTACTGATTGATAAAAATCTATAGTAAAAATTAAATGTTTTATTAAATGTTTTACTTTTTTATCAATCTATATACCCTAGTAAAGTATTTACATTGGTGACATCAACAAACAAATAAAATTATTTATAAAAAAAATATATGATAAGTATATAAAAGAAAAATATGATCTTTAATTCAATTAACCATAATTACAAAATTTTAAAAATTATATAGGAAATGATTATAATAAGTATATAGATTATTAAAACTATTTAAAAGCATGAAAATATGAAATAGTATTAATAAATATTAATATGAAGAAGTATTAATAAAAGCATGAAAATATTTTTAATACTTTAAAAATATGTTCTTTAATTCAATTAAGCATAATTACAAATTTTTAAAAATTATATAGGAAATGATTATAATAAGTATATAAATTATTAAAAATATTTAAAAGCAGAACAACATAAAAATATTTTAATACTTTATGTTTATAATTTTGTTTGTTTGTTGATGGCATCAATGTAAATACTTTAGAGCTAGAAGGGTATATTAATTAATGAAAAAATAGGACATTTATTACAAGAATATATATATATATATATTCTCTATCAATGTCACACCAGCACTACTGCCATCTATGGCAGTTTTAGCATTTTGATTTTCTTATGTTAATTGACTTTAATAGAATTAATTGTCAATTAACGGCAGAAATACCCAGAATAAAGTCAACCAAACTTTAGGAGAGGTTGACCACCATATTTTAAAAACTTTAATATGAGGGTAATTAAGCAAAACCTTAAGGGAAGTCAATAATTTACCCTAATTTATATATATAAATAGTCTACTCGGAGATAGTGATAAATTAAACACAATGGTATTTAAGTAATTTTAATATTTTTGTTTGAAAATAAGGATTGTTATTTTGGATATATATGTATAGCTTACTAAGGGAAGAAATAATTTATGGTTATAAGGATATATGTCCAAATTGGAGCATACGAAGATTGTTTAAAATTAGCCATTTAGTCAATATAAAAGAAGTGGTGATGACATAAAGATATGGTCAAAGTGCAATAAACCCCTCTCTAATTTTAAAATGGTGGACAATACTCTCGTCTTATTTTTTTGGGTGCATTAAACACACTCCAACTTATAATTTTGTGCAGTTTGTCTCTATTTGGCACTATTTAGGTTAAGAATTGATGTAAAATGACAGAAATACCCTTATAGATAAAAATAGAAGTAAAAATTAAAAAGAAAAAGAAAAAAAAGTGATTAATTTACCAAAAAAAACTACGGAAAAAGAAAAAAAAAATAACTTTAATTTGCCGAAATACCGAAACAAATTATCAAAAACTATTGAGAAAAAAAAAACTTTAATTTATTGAAAAAAATTGCCGACAAAAAAAATTGGTGAATTAATGTTATTTTTTTGGGTAAATTTTTTTGACAAATTAAAATTGTATTTTATTTTCTTTTTTCGGTATTTTTTTTGTATTTTTTTGATAAATTAATCACTTTTTTCTTTTTCTTTTTCTTTTTAATTTTATTTCTATTTTTATATCTATTAGGGTATTTCTATCATTTTACATCAAATAGTGCCAAATAGGGACAAATTGCATCAAATTATAAGTTGGAGAGTGTTTAATGCACCTAAAAAAAAAAGGAAGGGGGAAGGGAAATTTATTGCATTTTGGCCTAAAGAAATATATATATATATATATATATATATATATATGGGGAGGAAAAATACAAGTTCAGATTATTGGGATAAATGGGTGGTGGATAGAGCTAGTGGAAATGGCTAAGCTATGTTCCAATAGTTGGATCCATTCAATGACCCATGCACTCTTGTGTGGTTATATATTATACCTGTGGGTTAGGTCATGGATGATGATGAATGGAGTTGGATAGCTTTATCAAGCATAAAGCCAAACTAGGACATCTTATCTTAATTTATAATGGATTATAATGCATGAGAGAAGACAGAGTTGCTAATGCTTCCTTTGGAAGGTGTCTTACTTGTCAATTTCAGCATCACTTCCCAATTACTCATCCAGTCACACGTGAAGTTCATGTTAGCAATAGGGTGATATATATATATATATATATATATATATATATATATATATATATATATATATATTACAACATTGGGTTTAATGTGTGGTCCTCTCAAGGAGCAGCTAGATGCAAATATTGAATAGTTTCACATGAGTAAGAACTCTAAAATTTGCATAACTAGACATTTTATGCTAGACTCTAACTTACCTTTCTTAAGTTTCCACTTGCATATATGATTCAATACGCATTCATGGAGATGCACTTAATACCACTTTTTGATGTAACAACTAATAGGATAGTGGTTGAGCTAAACACGTACTCCACTCTAGATGCCACCAAAACACACACAAGAAAATGTTCAATAAATGAACAGGGTATCCCTCGTGAATAAGTAGAGTCTAATAGCGATCTATATATATATATATATAATCAAGTCCAATCTCTTGCGAAAGCTAGAGGCATTTTGACATAGAACTGATTCTCGAAGTTCGTATGGGCGGTTTCTTTTTATCGGAAATTATCGTGATCATTGCTTTAATTTTATATGAATAAGGTTAGTCACATAAATTATTTGTCTTCAATCTTTTCTATTACATGTCATTTCACTTAATAATTTTTGAAAGTCATTTTTAATGATGTCATCACTTGTGAATATGATTATTGGACCGTTTTTGATCAAGCATGCTTCTCTAAGAATCAAAATAAATTTCTCAAAATGCACCAGGAAACATGTCAGCATACTCGTTTGGAATTCTAGCGGGTCAAACAAACCACTCCCCTGTCGGAAAAGAACCCATCCCTTAGTTAAGACTAAAGCTTTCATCTCATCTCATCGGGTCAATAATACATAAACATAAGCTTGTGATATAAGTTGTTTTTCGACAAAATTTCCTTGTTTAGGGTTTCGTTTTTGCATTTTTCAATGTTATAATAAGTCAATCAAAATTTTCAAAGTTTTTGTTGGAGATCCAACCGGATTCTTCTTAAATTTGGTAGTTATCTTGGTTTAGTCATTAAGAACTATCTCTATTTTTTCATAATTTTTAGAGATAGCACCAAATTGGACATTTTAGGATTCTTAAGAAAATGGGTAGTGATATTTGCACTACATGAAACTACTATAGCGCTCCAAACTTTATTTTATTAAAATAAAATGACAGCGCTGCTCTTTATTCTAAAATGAGAGTCTACTATGGAATTAAAATAAAATGACGGTACTACCCTTTATTCTAGAATGAGAGTCTATTATGGAGTTCTTCATGTAAGTCTCTTCAACCCTCTTCTTCTGTAATTTTATTCTTCTCTCTAAAAACATTCACTTCATGCCGAATATGCTCCATACATCAATGAAATAATAATAAAACTTGAAATCCAAATTTTTGAAACACAAATGAATCCTATATCCTCAATATTTAATCCCAAAAAAGTAGAGCAATTAAACAATGAAAAATAGATTTTCTTGTAAACAAAAAATATATATATATTCAAACTAGTCCATAATTCATATGTAGCCCAATGCTCTACTGCAGTGAAAAAAAAATAATAATTTTTTCGCTAACAATAGATTTGGTTAATTTTTTCACTAACAACAGATTTGGGTTCTAGTATTCAAAAAATCACAAAATATTTTTATCAATCTTTATTCACATATAAACATGGGTTTGAGAATACTATTAATTTTCATAATAAATAAGAATATATATGACGTCTTTTGATTGGTTTCCATGAATGTACGGCTACGATGATAGATTAGGTTGAAGAAAAAATAGATAAAATTCACAAATTCTAAGAATCATTTGAAGGGTAGACTCTTCATTTTATTTTATAGAAACATGAATTGGAGTGCAAGACACGTTTTGTGTATCGCCAATATCACCACCAAAAAAAATATTCATGTATTGCCTTTTATTGCATCAGCCATTTTGTTCATCGTGAATAACATAGTTTCCTCCAACTCATTATTAGTTTTTAAACCATGCTTAATCTTACAGAATGTTTATATATATATATATATATATATACACACACACATATATACACAATAAAATTATCTGGTTCACACATTGCACTGCAAGCACACTTGCAGGTATGCTTGCAGGCCAACAAACGCGCAAATAATGTGCATGCACATGTCGGTATAATAAACAAATTAATCACTATGTTAAAAGGCAATATTATATATATATATATATATATATATATATATATATATATATATATATATTTTCTCTTCAACTGAATAAAAACATATATAAGGAAAAAACTTATATAGACAAATCACAGCTAAACATTGTACTAAGTTGCCGGCAAAGGAAGGCACAAAGAGAGGAATTTGTGGCAGCCAATATGTGATTAATTGTCGCTAATAATAAGACATTCACGTTACGGTTTGTGCAATGAGAGCCGGCTCAATCATGATGAACTAACATCCAAATTTATATCTTTAATTATTCTAAATACCCAAATGAACCTAGCTAGACAGCTTATACTATGTAAATATTAATTAGAGTGGAGCTTGGAAAAAAAAAACGATTGATAGATTAAGAAATACGATTACCCTAACCACTATTCGTTTTTTAGGGTTGATTAGCTATCCAAAATACACAAATTTACTATCGATTTAGCAGAATGGATGGAAAAACAAATGAAATGAGAGGAGGATGGATGAATGGGACATCTTCACGGAAATGAGAATGTCCATTCCTCCTTTTGTTTGGTTGGATGAAAGAGAAAGAAATAGATAATATTATGATTTTACTATTAGATCCTTTAATATATAAATTAATAAATTTAATGAGGTTAATAATATCATTTCTATTTTATTTAACAAATATCATAATTTTTTTTCTCTCCTCTTCTACCCACTTTTGAATCAAAGCAAATGGTGGAACCAGAGGGATTCCTTCTCTCTGCCCCCCATCCTTCCCTTCTTCCTCTCTCGCCTACCAAAGAAAATAAAATAAAAACTTGTACCCTTCCGCCTTCTTCCTTCCGTCCTACCAAACCCACAATCTCCTTTGAGAAGGAAAAGAGAATAACAATACTTGTCTCCTAACGCGTGAAGATGAACCTCCTCCTCACCATTTTCAAGTTATGATATGATTGAAACACATTAAATTTGGTATCAGTTGGATTCAACTAAAAAAAAAATGTTATTTTTTAAAATTATTAAAAGACATGTGATTCAATGGTATCATGACACATCAATTATAAGAAAAAATATCTTCTCACGCTTAAGATGGTGTTTGTACCCAAATTAGTCATTTGGTCGGTCAACCAAGATTAGGCATTTTTTTACTCAAGAAAAAGGGTATTGAGGTAAATTCTGATTCACAACCGAACATATACCTCGGCTATGAACTTGTTCGTTCGAAACAATTAAGCATCAATAATAGAATCGCCCATAGAAGATGATAGAGTCAATTCAATGAAATAACGAAATCCACGACCGACTCCCTTTTTGGTTCCGTGGTGTTTCTTATTTAGCACGTTGTTAGATATAAAAATTAGTACATTTAATGCTCATATACAAGGAAGCTTCCCAGAAGATCACTTTAGCATATGACATCAGTTAGACAAGTCAAGCATCCAACGAAAATGGCATTCCATCATCAAGTTTGGTTACCTCAACTAGATGATTCATTATCACCGCCATTACCACTAAATCAACATACATATATTAGTCATGTGCTAATATAACTAGAAGAATAAATCACAGCCGACCACGTGAAGCTCAATTTAACGGACGACACTCTCTGAAGCCAATAAGTCATGTTAGGTTAGGCTCTCTTTATAAATAGAGGACCCCCTCTGATGGAGAAGTGGTCCAGCACCACAAACAAAAACAAAGCTTATCCCCAACGGAATCCCCTTGCTTTCAAACAATCATAGCCCAATGTCTCACCTTGCTTATCATGTAATAAATTGCATTTTTTTTACTTTAAATGTCTTTTACTGATTTCTCCCAACCCAAGTAGCCTCCTAGCACTCTACTTCTGGTTTTGCCTAAATCCAAGTAATTTTTTTGGCACCCTACTACTGGTTGCACCTAAATCCAAGTAGTTAGTCTCCTTAAAATTATACTGCTAGTTGTGCCTAAATCCAAATAGTGCCCTTAACACTCTACTATTGGTTTTATTTAGCCCAAGTAATTTTTCTAGCACCCTACTTCTGATTATATTTTTTTTTAAGTGTATTTTAGGACCAAGATCATGTAATATTGAAGAGGTTGTAATAAATTCTCATTCAACAATCAATGTTAATTATGATGTTGCATTTCTCTTGATTAATGTTATTCAATCTACACATTTTAGCTCTCGTTTAACCTAAACAGGTTCACATACATAGTAATACTAAGAAAAAATTCGCATTTTCGTTCGAGGCCGAAGTAAGTAACCAGTGATCAAGAGGATCATTTTCTACTCTCCACAATCTCACAAAATCAAACTATATCAAGCCTATAAGTCGCCTTACAGTAGCATTAGAAATATCTATTTGGCATCTAAGTTCAGTTGGTTTATCAATAACCAGCAAACTCAAACCTAGTGTTTTACCATACACATTCAGCAGATTTGAACTTAATAGTCCTGGATTTAACTATTCTGGTACATTCGTACATTATCGAATTAAAAACAAGCAAATTCAAATCTCATGAATGAGGGGTTCCACGAACGAACCACTTTTACTACCAAACAATGACAAATATGTTACAACACCTTACTAGTGGCTTATTAGCATAGATTTATACGGTTAGTTTGATCTTAGTCATGCTTGATGCAACAAGTGAATAAACTTAACAACCTTTCTGATAATGTATTTTTATTATTCTCTACATGTCATCACATTAAAAGGATCTATTATTGTGTGAGTCCTAAGATAATGTGACAATATCTTAAGAGGTGTACCTAAACAATTTGAGGAATGCATACAAATATAAATATAAATATATTTATATATAGGTAAATTTATTATATACCGTCATACAAAGGATATGATTGGACTATAGCACAAAGCTTCAATTGTGCACTAGTATCACTTGGTATCGTGAAGCACTAACTTATGGTTAATTTACAATTATCTGTTTGAAAGCGTCAAATTTTTAAATTAAAAAGTAAAAAAAGCGACAAGTTTTATATTAAAAAAAAAGAAGTGGTAGAAGAAAAACGAAATCAAAACACAACATGAAAACTTATGTGAGTCACCATCGTCACTTCACACATTCAAATTCCTAGAACTCATCCATGACCAATCATTGGGTGTAAACAATAGTTTAATGACCAAACTACCCTTGTAATGTGCTCAAAATGACTGTACAAACTCTCAAGTAGAGTGACGTGGCATTTTCTCATTGCATGCTAAAGTAATTGTTTTGAAAGCAATCCAAGGGACCCACCTTGTTAGAATTTAGAGAGAGAGTGTCCAAAATAATAACGTCCAGAGAGTGGAACCTTTTTCACTTGGTGTAGTGGGCTTCCTTAATAGCAGGACAAAGGAAGGAATAGTTATATAAGGGGCAAAGCAGTTATAGTTAGAGTAGGGGTTCTTGGGTCTTGATCTCCATTGGACAAATCTGAGCCGTTAGATAAGGTTGGCGTAGGATTCTCAGTTGAGTACACGTGCTGCTATCTTCCCTTTACCTCTTTTTTATCTTTGCTTCCATGCATGGATTTCTCCTCCTCCAAGTATAGTGATGAGTATTTGTAGAGAGAGAAAGTAAGAACCATGAGAGAGAGAGTAAACCGCTCTCACCTTTTAATTTTTCTTCCTTGGCTTGTTCATCGCCATCATTAGCATCAAAGCTAACAAACCCATCTCTTCAAATTTGATTTTTTTTTCCTTCAAATTTCAACTACTCAAGAGCTACTAGTGAAAGAGAAGAGAGAGAAACAGACACTACATACCCACTAGGCCTCTTTTTCTTTGCTTCTCCTGTACATCAGATCTTGTTCTTGCCCAATAATTCAATTAAATCCTGTGATGGGTACACCATAAATCAGTTGAAAGTATCAAGAAAACTCATTACCCACTTGAATTTTCTTATCAGATTTGAGCTTTCAATCTTGTTTTTTTTTTTTTTATCTGGGTCATAGTTATTAGTTTTATCCTCTGTTTCTCCATTTCATTGACATTTTTGGTTGGCAGAGTGTAATGAGATCGAAATTGTAACATATTTCTCAAATTTGTGATCAGATTTGATCTTTTTGTTGGGTTGTCTGATCTGAATTCTCTTTGTTAATCTGTAATTCTGATCGATGGAAGAAGATCAAGACCTGAAACTACATGTGTGCAAGCTCTGCAACAAAAGCTTCCTCTGCGGTAGGTCCTTGGGAGGTCACATGAGGTCTCATCTGATCAATTCAGCTGATCAAACTGATGAAAAGCTCACCAAAAAGAAGCTCCCATCTGTCAACAATGGTGGAAGCAAAGCTAATGACACTGTTTATGGCCTCAGAGAGAACCCAAAGAAGACATGTAAATTTGCAGATTCAAGTGAAGATGCTCTGGTAATTCATGATAAGCTCTGCAAACAATGTGGCAAAGGTTTTCAATCTTGGAAGGCCTTGTTTGGTCATATGAAATGTCACTCTGCAGAGAGAGTTTCAAACATTGTGGAGGAAGATTCATGGACTAGTGCTGCTAGTCACAAAGTGGTCACAGACAGCCAATCTGACAGCGAATTCGCGGCGTCGAATCGGAGAAAGAGATCATCAAGAAGAGTACTAACAAGGTACACAAACACCACTACATCTTCCTCTTCTTTATCTGTTTCTGAGATTGAGCAAGAACTAGAAGAGGTTGCTATGTGTTTGATGATGCTCTCAAAGGATGTGGGTCAATGGGGTGGTTTTAGTTCAGTTGTTGAGTCCTCAGATAACAATTCTGAGTTCTTAGAAGCTAAGAATTCTGTGTGTGATAGTGGCAGGGTAGTGAAGTTCAAGAAACTAAGAAATGGGAAGTTAGAGTCTACTGTTTTGGATTCTGAGAATTCACAGTTCCATGTGAAACACTCAGAATTTGCTGCTTCTGGGTTTTCAAGAATTGGGTCTAAATTGAACAAATCACAAGTTTTAGCTACTGGGTCTCTTAAAGATGACAACTTTAGCAAGTCTAAAGTGGATGAATCTATAGTTGAATTGGGGAAGAATTTAATCAATGAAACTGGATTTGATCAAGCTGAATTGGGTTCTAAGAAGTGTGGTTCAAGCAAGAGAAAGTGTTGTGATTCATTTGATCCTGAACTGGGTGTCAAGTCCCAAAAAAAACCAACTTATGGTGCTTTGGATGCAGAGAAGAGAAGCAAATTTGAGTGTGCTACTTGCAATAGGAGCTTTCACTCCTACCAAGCACTTGGAGGTCACAGAGCTAGCCACAAGAAGATCAGAGGCTGCTTTGCCTCGAAAACCGATAGCAGCGAAAACAACATAGAAACTGAGATCTCTCCTGACCCAATTGCTCAAGACAAGCTCATGATCAAGTCCTTCAAAAAAGAGAATTACATTGACCAGGAAGAGCTTTCAGGCTATGCCGAAAAGGGCGAGACGAGTTATGGTTCAAAGAAGAGCAAGCGACATGAGTGCCCTATTTGCTTCAAAGTGTTCCCATCAGGCCAAGCTCTGGGTGGTCACAAGAGATCACATTTGATTGGTGTCTCTGAGGCCAGAAGCAACCAGACCATTGTCATTCAGAAGCCGATTCCCGAAATTCGAGACCTTCTTGATCTCAATTTGCCTGCTCCTGTTGAAGAAGAGAGCAATGGCCATGTGGGGTTCAAACCATGGTGGGTTGGAAATAAGCCCGAGCATGAGCCACTTGTGAGTCTGCTCTCTAGCTAACTGATTCAGGTCCTACCATTGCTTTCCTTCAAAAGGCTCAAGACTGTACAGATTCATTAATTCTTTACAAATCTGAAGTAATTGCCAAGGTGACAATTCCATTTGCTGCTTTTAGCCTAAAGCAGCCCAATTTTTTTTCTTTTTGGTAATCATGAATCAACCCACCCGCTAGTCATTTGGACTCTCGGATGATTTGCAAATTCTGAACATACACAATTGTCTGTAAATTCCGAATGTACACAATCATTCGCAAACATCGTGAATCATTTAAACTCAGACCTCACCTTCAGTGAAACTCGAACCAAAAACCTAAACCTAAGAGGAGTTGAAAATCCGGGCTTCAAGCAGTATTTTTTCAACTTTACCTTACCAAGTTTTTTTCTCATCTTTTCTCTCTTTTCTGTTTGCTAAGGGCATGTTTGGCATGCATTTTGTTTCTGTTTTTTCCGTTTTTTGTTTTCATACTGTAGCAAATAATTGAAACAAAGCATGTTTGGTACCGTCTATTGTGTTTTGAATAGTGGCAAAACGTTTCAAAAATTTCGGTCGAAATTGGAAACATCAAAGTGGTGTTTTTATTGTGTTTCGGCTACTGTAGCGGCCAAAAACAAAAACAAAAAGAACTTAAAACATATTTTTGTTACCAAATGTGTTTTCGATTACTATTCAAAATATTCTATAACAAAAACGTTGTTCTGTTTTAGGCAAAAACACAAATTCATGTTAAACATGCCCTAAGTGAATAAACTTGTAATTCATGTTAAACATGCCCTAAGTGAATAAACTTGTATTGCTGCAACTTCAAAGCTAATTAATGTGTTTTTGACTTGAATCCCCAATACCACAATTGAATTTCATGTTTGTTGTTGCAATTTCAACTTCTATTACAACTATACTTCTTTGTGACAAGTAATATGTTTTCCTGGGTAGTTACTTTTCCATGGTATTGAAGAAAAATGAGAGAGGTGTTGAAATTTGTATTGGTATCATGGTATGTGAAGTCATAGGAAATAAAGCACTTTTATAATGTACACAATGATGTCAAGGTGGTTGTTAAGTCACCTACCATAGCACATGAGAACCCTATTTCACCTTCCTTTCTTTCTAAAACATGTGTAGTTGTGTACTAGTGGTGTTAATGTATATATAACCATAGACTATATGCAATAGAAAGATCATATATATATATATATATATATAGAGAGAGAGAGAGAGAGAGGACCACTTCCAGCATTAGTGCATACGAGTTTATCACCAAGATATAACTGATACCGATTGCATCTTGGTTAAAGAAATCGTTTCTAATATTTTAAAGGACCAAAAGGTCTTAGACTTTTTCAAATTATGAATTGTTGGGCCTTAAATCCTTGTTCAGATCTCGACCCAAACCAAACAATGACTTCTATAATTTGAGTGGATTGGATTGGATTGGGTTGACTTTAGGATCAAATTAGTGGTGATGGTCAACTAAAATTTAGTTAATGTTAACTTGAACTACTCCTAAATCTCAATAAGAAGATGAGAGAATTATGGACTTAGCTTCGTTCAACAAGAGAACTTAAAAACAAAATATTTTTTATTGTAATTCTTTAAAAACTATTTTTCTCAAAAGTACGGATATAAACACGGGTACAAATTGTACAACATAACATAACACAAACACAGCGATATGTCAAATCTCAAAAATTAGAACACGAAAACGAATATACTCTTATATATATAAAAATAATAATTTTTGTTCATTGTATCCATATAATAATGAATGAAATCATAATTTGGAGTTTAGAGTTAGTTGCTTTTTAGAAAAAAATTTATGTTATTTTACTAATAAATTCATAATATATTTTAAATTGTCACGCCCCGTTCCTCGCGATAATGTGAGATAACTACAATCTCCGAGAGTAACAAAAACATCTCAAACCATTTTCAAGAGAAGTCTATTTTAATTCTGTGATGACACTAAAGGCCCCAAATTATTTCTACTCACAGAGTCTAAAATCGGATATTCATATTTTGTACATGATTCAAATATCCATATTACATTAATGACTAGGCACATCAGTCACAAGTGATGATCTAAAACCTCAAGTTAGGACCTGAAAATGTTTTGTAAAAACAGGTTTTCAAGTGTTGAGAAAGTACACATATTTTTCTTTTTTTTATTGTTAGTGCAGAAAAATATGAATTGAACACAACAAAGATACCTTCAACTTCAAAACTTCACAATAAATTCAAAACTCAACACTTTTGAGAGAAATAAAAACTTGTGAAGTCCTTAACAACTGCACTTTAATATCTCAAATTTTCATTTATAAATTACAAGTTAATGTATACTAATTCCAGCCCAAAAAGTCATATTGTTCGGTTCATGTTTTCAACACAAGAATTCATTTCAAAGTCTAACAATCCTTCAACTAATTTCATGCTCAACAAAATAGTTTGACAACTTAAACCCACAATTTCTATGGGAATAAACATTTATGTAAAATTTCTAATTTTTAACAATTAAAACTACAATTTTTAAAATTTGAAAAAGTTAGAAAACCTACCTTCTTAATTTTTCTCCACTTTCTCCTTCTCTCTCTTTCCTTTCTTCTCTGGCGATCAATTTCTTGTTCTTCTTTTCTTTTTTCTCATTTCTACTATATAAATATATAATATACACTACCTACCGAGAAAATCTTTCTTGCGTCGGGTGTATCATGTCATCGGTGTCATCAACCAATTATATCTTGACACATAAGTAAAAATAATGTGAGTTATACCACGACGTATCAGTGTTTAATTAGTGCATGATACTATGTCATTACTATTTATGGCTCATTAAAGTTTTAGCATATGTATATATATATATATATTTACACCACACAGAAATACATATTTACTCATGCTACAAGTGTCTTGTGTCTTCCATAATTTGATGACACGTTATTATTTTTTTCATTGGGTAAAGTGTTTTTACCCCCTAAGATATATCGTTTGTGCACGTTGATCCCTTACTTTTTAAAATTAATTCTGTCAATCTCTAATTTTGCAAAAAAATGCATATAATTTCTTTTGACCACTTTTTAACGTAAAGTAAATGTTTTATTCCGGTTTTGTTTTTTTAACATGTCCAAAAGGTCCCTCCCCGCCCTCTCTCTCTCTCTCTCTCTCTCTCTCTCACACATTTCATGTTTTTTTTATCTCTACACATTTCACTGCTACACCGAAAATTTTCTCTGCTCCTACCGAACCCCATTGTCACTGTCTTGTCTCAAGTGGAATTACTATTTCAACACATTATGATAATAAACCCCTCCTAGGAAATCTCGTCCCATCTCTTTCCAAACATGTATTCTCTCTCTCTCTTAACACAATAAGCACTCAACCTAGAACTCGATGTCTAGTGTTTATTAAAATCAATAAGTTTTGTTTTTCATTTTTATTTTTTTATCTTTTTATGATATTATATTACACTCTATAATATTGAATCATTTATTTATAATATTTTGTATCTATATGTAAATGAGTAGTGCATTTATAGAACCAATAGGATACATTATGTAAATTTGATTGTTGTTAGATTAACTAATATTTTTATATTTCATTTTTAATCATCAAATCTTTTTGAAGTAAAAATTCATAAAAAAAGATTAAAAAAAAAAATACAACACAAGTGTAAAAGAAATAACAATTCTCTCATACAAAAGTAATATTAAATTTTAATTATTTTTTTAAAACATGAAATGACATAGTTAAAAACATTTTCATACCTAACAGTTATTCAAGAAAACACTCTTGCACTTACTCTTTTTAAGGCACAATTACATAATTTTCTTTGTATATTACACTTGTCTCTTGATTCAAAAATCTTGTTGATTTTACATTTTTTGTTCCAAAATATAATATATTATTCTACTTCTACTTTAAACTGATAGTAAAGTGGAAAGATAAAGGTAAATTTGGTACTTTATAATTTAATTCTGTTGGCTTAAACAATTTCCTTTAACTTTGTTGATCGTTAACATATGGTAGGTATCAATTACATTATAAAATACTAACCTTAAGAGAATAATATAAATTTTAAATTAATTGAAGTTGTCCTTAATAATTATGTTGCATACTAGGAGAAGTGAGTGTAATTTATTTATTTTTTTATTAAAAAAAAAAGAAAATGATATTTAAGAAAAGGGTAAAGTGCGAAAAAAAAAAACTCCTATAATATACCGTTTATGCACAATGACCCCTACTTTTTAAAATAAGTGCAAAAAACCCCACTCGTTAGTGGGTTATTTTGTTTCAAACGAAGTCGTTTGGGACATGTCCCAAACGGTCACTTTACTTCAATTTTTTTTTTTGTAATATTATTTTATTATACTAATATAAAGTCATTTTAGTCTTTTTGGATGCATGGGTCCTTATTTGAACACTTCTATAACTTCGGGGTGTTTTTTAATACACAAGGGGTATATGCACTATATTGATATCACAGGGGTTTACCCTTTTTCATTTTCTATTTATTTTGTTCTTACCCTTTTCTTTTTCATAATTTATGTTTTCCCCACAAGATGATTAATCTTTGTTTTTTTAAAATCCTTTTACTTTCTAAATTTCTATTTTTTCATCACCACTAATAAATATTGTTCTTTACAATATTTCATTTCTATATTCCACTCATCATCACTTTTATACAATTGTACCAAATCCACAAGGCCAAATCAGTTACTTTGATTTCATCTTATAATTTCACCATAAAATTTGCAAAGATAACTATCTCATTAGGTCTAATCCAATCTAATTTTTTGTAAACCTTAAATTGTATTGAATCCCATTCTTCTAAGAAAAATAAGTATAAGATCATCCTAACGTGTCCTAAAAGTGTCCCAAGCATGCCCCATCGTATCCAACTAGAAAATAATTTTTTTAAATTTCGGACACTTCTAGTTATGTCTAACACGTGTTTAGTGGTGTCTCACGTGTGTTCGAGTGTCAGATACCATTACGACATTTTTAAAAAAAGTGTATGCACTTTCTAAGTGTTATTTGTTTCAGAATTTTTAAAATTTATTTTCAGAGAATTGGATCAAACGGAAATTATACATCTGATCAGGATCTTTAACAACTTCATGGATATAAATGCCCTAGACAAATGAAGTTGCAAGTTCAATTTCTTTTTTTTTTTTTTGGCTCTTTCTTGCTTAAGACCCGAGTCAAATTATGAGGATATGGTAAAAAGGTGTAGGAATGACTTTAATTTTTCACCTTTTCCAGATTCAGGTAAGAACATATATTTAACTTCTTTTTTTCCTTGGCAAACACGGGGAAGGGGACTCAAACATGGGCATACCCGCTTGAAAAGTCGGGCGCTTTACTAACTTAGTCATTGAGTGATGCCTTGGAACATATATTAACTTGGTCAATTCATGACACGTATATTGCGAGTTTAATTTACTTGGTAAAAAATAAAATTAAAGTAAATAGAAAAGTATTAGGGTCTTTTTGGTTGGAGAAATATGGGGGGAAAAGAAAAGAAATAAAGGAAAAGCTTCAGCTGTGTGACTGGTCATAAAAAGTGGAGGGAAGGGAGAGAATTTGTAGGGAGGAGGGGCTCACTAGTCACTATTAACCTCTTGCTGCCTCTTGTACAATGATTTGCTTACCCTACCAAAAGTAGACAAAAAAGGAAAGAAATGATAATTGAGTTAATAATTACCTCTTTTGTAACTATATTTATAACAAGTGAGTTACAATTTTACTCTTATCACTCAAAAAATAAAAAATAAAAATCATTTTTTTTCTCTCTGTTATTTTCTCAAACACTTTTCCTCTGTCCTTTCTTTTCTCTTCTCTCACAACCGATATGATCCTTTCTTCTTTTTTTTTCTATTAAAGATCTATTCACAAACTTGCAATACTTATTTGTATACTTAGTATTATTATTATTTTATAAACAAAAGGTATCCCACCCTTTGATTAATATAATATTTGTGTGCGTTTAATTAACTTTTACAATGAGGAGACTCGAACTCTCTCCATTTCAATTTGAAAGGAGAAGACATGCCGCTAAATTATTAGGCCTTTAGTATTTGTATACTTATTGAGATGATTGAACTCTCCTCTTGGCCAATTCTTTTATGAGCAATGCTACACGTCTCGAATAAATATCACGAATTTTAATTCAAATCTATGTGACAGGTGATGTAGTCCATTATTTTAGGAGATAAAATTAAATGGTAAGTTATTATTGGTGGGATTCCCCTCATACACGAAGTCCCTATGGTATTATCACCAGCCACATAGATTCAAATTAAAATTCGTGAAATAAAATTGTGACGATTAGCATTTCTCTTCTTTTATTATTATCATTATTATTTTTCTATACTCATAAATTTTTTTAGTGGGAGAGACGTTGAATAAAAATAAGATTAAAAAAAAATTAACCAAAATAGTAGGTACAAAAATTTAGATGTTGATTGATAATATTTTCATCCAACACATTTATAATTAAATTTATTAAGTTTTCACCTTTTGAAAACACAGGTTGCGTAAAGATATTTCTTCCTCCCTTGTTTCTCTTTCTTTCTTTGCCTTTGTGTCGAATTTTAATATCAAAGGTATTATTATTATTTTGCAGGGGCATTTGTACAATTATTAAAATATAGACATGCAAAACTAAAATAACACGGGACTCTATCATTAATATGGTAACTTATATTTGTTTAAATAAAGCTTTGGAAACTATAACAATACAACGGGAAGCGAGCTGATTACTCTTTTTCATAACCTAAAACTTTAGTGGAGTAAGTATATGTATTATCAAAATTTAGTGGGGCAATTTTAGAATTTTAACAAAAATTGTAAGTACGTAAAATAATATAGGAACCGGATCCCTATCCACATTATATTTTTGAATCACTATACTATTAAAGACTCAGTTCAAGCGGTATTTCTTCTCTAATGGATGGCTGAAGTTTGCATTTCCAACAGGACATTAAGGGTCCGTTTGGATAAAGTGGAGAGAAAAGAAAGGAGAGGATAACATTAGTTATGAGAGAAAGGAGAGGAGAGGAGAGGATAGCAATAACCTCTATTCATGTTTGGATAAACAGGAGAGAAAAGAAAGGAAAAGATAGTAATTTTGTTTGGATAGAGAAAAGAAAAGAAAGGATAACAATCAAATTACTAACATACCCTTTTACTTAAGTTTATGGAAGAGTATAAGAATTTTATGTGTTAAAATATTGAGGTCAATTTTGGTATTATAAAACTTATATTTAAGTTTCAATCCTTTCCCTCCCAATCTTCTCATTTTTGGGAGGATTGCAATTGAGGGATAAGGAGGGATTGCTATCCCTCCTTATCCCTCCTTATCCTTTCTTTTCTTTTAAAAATACTCACCCAAACACAACATCCCCTATCCTCTCCTTTCTTTTCTCTCCTTATCCTTCCAAATCCCTCAATCCAAACGAAGCCTAATGGATGCGTTTGGGACTTACTTATAAAAAAAATTAAAATAATTATTTTAAATTAAAAATGCCTAAATATACTATCATGCTTAGAAAAAATTGTCAATGATATCATCACTGAATGTACAAGTAATAGGTGATATCATTATACTTTTAGTGTCGATTTTTTTTTTTTTCTTTTTTTAAGGGCAAGCGGTATAAATGTAAGGGCAAGCAATATAAACATTAATCTAGCTAGCTGGCCCAAACTGTAACCAGAATTTGTGTCGGTGTGGGATTGGCCACAAGTGGGCCAGCCCCAGCTCGTTGGCGATGAGGCTGCTATGCAGAGTCAGTCTCTCTTCGCCAACCAAATTGGTGGGCCATGCATTTTTTTTGTTTTGTTTTCCTTTTTCTTATTTCTTTCATTATTTCCTTTTTCTTCTAGTTTTCTTATTTCTTTTCTTTTTCTTCTAGTTTTTCTTATTTAATTCAAACAAGTTCTTTTGTTATTTGTTAAAATTTTTTATGTTTCTTTTATTATTTAGGTCTATCTACCCTTGTATATTAGGCCAAACAATTTTTTTTCTTTGCTTCTTTACTTATGATTTTGTTTCTTTTTATTTTTTATAAAAAAAATGGCTCTTTGCTTATTGAATTATTTTCTTTTTAAATTGTCAACAAATATATGACAAGAAAAGTAAAAAATAATAATTTTTATTCATCACAAACAAAATGAAAAATTACATTGAAGAGAATATTTTCTTTGAACTTATTCATTGCCACATTTATTCCACAAATGGTCTATGAGATCTCTTCTGAGATCCAAATTGTTATCTTCATTGCGAATCTTATTAAGGCGAATATGTATGTCTGCCGCCAAAAATGATCGGTCTCGATTGTAGTGTGAAAGGGAGACATTCTCGTATGGTGGAGGTGTCCAATTCAAAATGTTGATATCATGCTCGTCTTCTATAATCATATTGTGCAATATGATGAAACTCTCATTATTTTGTTCAGGTCTTCTTTTTTCCAATAATACACTAGTCCATGCGTTATAGCCCACCTTATCTACAGCACACCAAACGTCCGTTCAACATCCTTCCTAACGGCTTCTTGTCTTTGAGAAAATAATTTCTCTTTTGCAGTAGTTAGGTGTCGGATGGTCTATATCAAAGTTATCCATTTAGGATATATATCATCAGATAAGTAATACCCCAACGTACGTTGGTGTCCATTCACCACATAATTAACCGGAGGCATTGTATCATTGATAATACGGTTGAATACTGGAGAATTATCCAAGGCATTTACGTCATTGTGTGAACCAGTCATACCAAAAAAAGCATACTAGATCCATAGATTTTTTTATGCAACTGCCTCCGGTATGAGGGAAGGCTTACGGCTTCTCCCCTTATGCGTACCATGCCATGTTGTAGGATAGTTTTTCCATTCTCAGTGTATACAATCTATAGAGCCAAGCATACCCGAAATCATCTTTTCTCCCCTTCTTCAAGCAGACATGTAAGGTCGCTTTCGTTTGGTAAACGTAGGTACTGGTCTGCATACAATGCAATTATAGCATCACAAAACCTCTTCAAGCTTTAGATCGAAGTGCGCTCACCAACCTTTGTGTACTCATCACAAAGATCTATTGAAATTCTACAAGTGAGTATACGTATTGCAGCTGTCATCTTTTGTACAGGGATGCAACCCATATGACAGGTAACATCAAGTTTATGTTTGAAGAAGTTGTCATGAGCTGTAACATCGTTCAAAATGGGAAGAAACAACTCTCGTTGCATCCAGAATCGTCTATGAAATAACTCATGTTTATAAGCAGGATTTTTCGACAAAGTAATCTTTATAGAGCCGCTGGGCTACCTCCTCCCGATCACGCTTAATATATCGTCTCTTATTCAGCTAAAATAATGTTTTTATTCTCTCGCGCATGAACATGCCCAGAATCGTTTTTATTTATTTCTGATGGAATTGATAAATCGTCTCCCTGATCATAATCTGATGAACTTTTTGAAGATTCTGACTTTGACACTACTATAAATCATGATGATGAAGTCATTTCTTTCTATTAATGAAGATAAGGATTCAAAGAAGAGAAAAAACAAACTTGAGGAATCAAATAAGATACCATGGACTTGAGCAATTACAAAAGATAAAATGAGTGGTTTATATAGTCATTGGAATATAGTCATTGGGAATATAGCCGTTGGAAATATTTTTAATAATCTCTATAAATATCACTCTCATTTCATTCAATTCTCATCCTTTAACACTTATTTCACGCAATTCTCATCTTCAATACTCAATTCACAACTGAAACTCATCGTTCAACAATTCACATCATTTGACACTCCATAGATAATCAACCTCCATTCAACAATCCTTACTATGACCCGAGAATTGTCCCTAGAGGGGGGGTGAATAGGGACTTTAAGCAAACAATGGAACTTTTTTCGATTTAGCATATTTTGACAAAATTTGGCTTGAATGAACTTTTGTCAAACCCTTGATGAACTAATGTATTCAATAAGTGAGATTGAGAATGTTCTATCTATTATGCACTTAAATGATCTAGTAGATACAACAAGTGTAAGCGCAACATATCATGCTTGTAGTGTGTAAGCGCAACATATCATGCTTGTAGTGTGTGAAAATGTTGATAGCATATTTTATTAAACACGTGGTATGCAAATTGATTGATAACAAGATAATCAATTAAGAACTCAATCAATCAATAATTAATTAATTTCACAACTCAACCAATGTACTCCAAGCATTCATCCCATCCTCCTCATATAAATTGAAGCATATAAATATAGCATTGATATATAAAGCATGTAGAATTTAAACATATGACATACTATAAAATAAAGGAGTTTAAGGATAGAGAAATGCAAACCAAGTGACACCATAATTTTTACATAGTTTGGCCCCTCTTGCCTACGTCCATGTCTCAAGAGAAATTATTGAGGTTTCCACTATAGAGCCTTCCTTAATGGTGGAAAGCAAACCGTACAATTGTCAAGTAAATTACTTGGTCTTTCTTACTCAATGACATCCTCACCAAGACTTCTTTGCCAAGCTCATGACTTGGGCTTCCTTACTCAATGAACACCTCACCAAGACTTCTTTGCCAAGCTCATGACTTGGGCTTCCTTGCTCAATGAACACCTCACCAAGATTTCTTTGCCAAGCTCATGACTTGGGCTTCTTTGCCAAGTGTATCACTTGGTCTTCCTCTCAAAAGATAAATAAGTAATTTGATTACAATGAAGAGTATCCCTTAATGGATAGATTCACAAATGATAGCTCAATATCCTATAGTTACAAATGAAGATCTCAAAGGAAAAGCTCAACTCTAGATATGCAAGATGAATCACCATGAATAATGAGAAAGTTGAGGCTCAATAGTGATTCCTACAAGAGATATTCTACCAAGTAGAATGCAAGAATATGTATTCAAAAGTTTTTCAAGTTTATGCTCATAGGTAGGTTTCTCTCTAACTTTCTTGCTATTTTCTTTTCTCTACATTGCTGCTATATTTTCTGCTCTATAGAGCACTCTCTCTCAATTTGCAAAATGCAGCTCAAATGAATTTATAGAGTTTTGGAAAAATATAGCCATTAGAGACAAATTGTATATACAAAATATATATATATTGCTCTTTAGTGTCTCGTTCATTACATAGCTGAGGGTTTGCCGACAAAGCTGTTGGAAATGATTTATAAAATGAATAATACAGTTTTAGAGACATGTGACAGCTGTTTAATGGAGAATAAAGTCGTTGGAGTTTGAATCTCCAGGTTTCGGTGACTGATGAATTCATCGGTCGACTGAAAGTATTGTTTTGGTCGACTGAAGAATGCTTCGGTCGGCTGAAACCTCCCCTATTTTGTAAAGTCTACTAGAATTCATTTTAATTTTTTATCAGTCGACTAATGAAGAGATTCGGTCGACCGAAAGGCATCTATCAGTCGACTGATGTGTTTATCAGTCGACCGAAAGTCCCCAGGTCAGAATCTATTCTCAGACTCAGCCAGTTTCTCTTGCACAGTGCATTAATACACTACACACTTAATTACATTGAAAATATTTAAGTAAATTCTCATAAACCTTTATGAGAAATTTACTTTAAGTTATTCAATGTAATTAAGCAAAGTACCCCCATTTGAATTCAATAAAAATAGTTTTAAAATCAAATTCTAAGTGAATCAAAATCTGATTTTAGTTTTAGTACAAAATGGATTTTCACAGTTTTGACATAAAAATTCATCGTATAATATCAATGACTAAATTAAGTCATTTGGGGTTGAGAAAATTCATATGATCGTGATAAATCATGGGGTACAATTACCGAGACTTTTTATATCAAGATTTATTAAAAAAAACTAATATTTACATTTTTGCCCTAGAATCTAACACTTAGCCAAATTTCTGCGCTAAGTACCCGAAACAGTAACTGTGCATGACACGACTTTATATAGTGATCATTTGAGTTCAAAGCCTAAGTCAATCTATCTAAGAACCATAAATGATATTTCCTAGTTCAAGTATAGGTTCTAGAATTTGTTTACTCAAGAATTGAATTTCTTCAAAGCTAAACATAAGCTTGAATTAACTCAATTTCAACGAAGGCCTTCAAGATGATTCAATAAAGTTCATGACCTAATTCTAAGTGTCCAAGGAACCATGATATGATATGAATGGTATGCATTGGTCCTAAGGTCCACTAGGTCAATAGATAAGCTTTCAAAAAAAGTTACTTCATAAATAACTTTACATTAAATCTAGTACTCACCCAAGACTAGCATACCCAAGTCTTTTGATCTTCAAATCTTTAAGCTTTTGGGTTCCTTCATCATGTGGCTTGGATTCACTTCAACTTTGTCATTGATCTTGATTATTGATCTTTGAATTCCATGATCATGTGGCTTCATATATCTTCTTCTAATTTCTTTTGAAGTCCAATGCCTTTAAGATACTTGAGATAATATGGTATTTTGTAAACTGCACATTCAATTAAACTTATTAAATCGACACTACAATATGTTGTTATCATCAAAATCACTCAAGTAACCTAGGGTTGAAACCTTGAGGTCAACACTTACATTAACCATTATGCAAACTCTGATTTACCACCTGAAATCAATTATAGGTGGAACGTTCAAGATTCAATCCAATCTGAGTACATGTCTTATTTCCAATACCCATATAATTCCCTATACGCACAATTTCAAATTCCATCTAGTCAACCTTCTCAATTCCAGCCCTCCTAACCTTCTCAATCCCAGCCCCCCTCAAAGCAAAAGAGCAGAAATTGGTCCAAAGAAGAAGATATAGTATTGTGTAAACATGGATCATGATTAGAGAAGATGCAGTGATGGGTACAGATCAAAGCAAGTCCAGCATGTGGGAAAAAATCCAATCTCAATTTGTCAGCCAAATGGGAGGCATAACAGATAGAAATGGTGGTGATACAATGAACCGTTTTTCAAGCTTTCAAGCAAAAGTAAACAAATTTTCAGGATTCTACAAAAATGTTTCAAACAATCCGAGCAATGGCCACAACGATAAAGATATAGTAAGTTTATTATTTTGTAATTTTGTTAAGTTCTTAATTTTAATCTAAATTCTTAATATCAATTATTGTTTATTTTATAGATGGAGACCAGTAAAGAAGTATATAGACTTCAAACCACACACGAATTTAAGTTCGAGCATTGTTCGAATGTATTTCAGGATTCGGTAAAATGGCAGATTCATTGAAACACTAAACAAAGCCAACTCAACAAAAAAATAAGAGAGGTATATTCAATCTAGATATTAATGAGGTTGCAAATTGCTCTAAATCGATTCCAACAACACCAGGTTCATTAACTCCTGGAGTATCAATTCCTAGTTCAATAAACCTTGATGATGATGATTTACCAGCGAATACTGAAGGTTCGCATAACACACGCCCTACTGGACGAAAAGCAATGAAAAAGAGAAAAAATAAAAAATATATCTCTTGTATTGTTGCAGAAGAACTTGCTTACAGAATTGTAAGATATAACCGAACAGGGCCACATGTTTGGTGAAGCAAGAATCTAAGGGGAGAGATTGAGACTTGAAATTGCCATAGAGAAACAACGGACTAAACAACTGGAGATCACCAAGAAAGAAGAGACTAAATAGATGGAGATACAATCGAGAGAAAGGATGGCTAAAGAAGAACGTGAAGGCAATATAATGCTTCAAGATCCAACGAAAGCTCCAACCGAAGTAACAAGATGATGGATCATTACTAAACGAAATACAATTCTAAAGAAATTAACTGAAGCTGATGGTCAAATATAATGTATTTGTATTTCTAAAAAAATATGTAATTTTTTATGCAAGTTATTTATTTATTTGTTCGAAATTATGTAATGTCTTTTTATTTTATTTAGTTAATTGTGAGAAAATGTGTAATGTCTTTTTATTTTATTTACTTATTTATGAGAAAATATGTAATATCATTTTATTTTATTTAGTTATTTGTGAGAAAATATGTAATGTTTTTATATTTATTTTCTTTCATGTTTATGTTAACAAAAATGTTTATGAAAAAAAAAATCAAAACATGAGTGGTTGAAAAATAGTCGTTGAAAAAAACACAAACAAACAATTAAATAAATATATTTTTAAATAATTTTACAAAAATAAAATAAACTACAAATATATTAAAATGTAGCTAGCCTAGCCAGCACTATACCATGCGTCTGGGCTGGCCACAAATTGTGGCTAGCCACATCAACACATGGCTAGCCACAATTTGTGGCATAGCCGACCGGTGTAGCCACAATACACCAGCTACTCTAAGAATTTTGACATTTTTATTAAGGTGATTTATAGGACACAGTAGATTCTTTTTAAAAAATAAAGTAAGTGTTTTTGAAGATAATTTTTTTTTACAATTTAGGATATACAATTGTAATTTATCTTTTGTAAAGAAAATGACTACCATTTATAACATAAATATCTCATCTTAATATTTATATTTCTAAATTTGACCTATTTAAAAACAAAATATGAAGTGTCAGTCATATACGAAGATCACTCAAATCATAAGAGGTGATAGAGTGTGCAAGAACATCATTTAAATCACAAGCAATGATAAAGCGTAGTGTCGAGATGCGTACAAACATTACTCAAATCATAAGAGGTGATAGTGTATGTAAGAATATCATTCAAATAATAATCAATGGTACATCTTGGCATGCATCCTGGCTCCCAAGACTCTTTCATAGAATTTTAACAATTTCTCCCACTCCTAAAAAGCCCACAGGAACGGAGTTAATGCTCCCACATTCACAATATGAGTAGTTAAAGCAAGTGAATAATTTGAAATTTGAGTTATTTCACGAAATAACACTCGCATATATTGAGCTCGTAATGGTACCTCGCAATTCAAAAGTCTCTCTACAACTGAAGAATGAGCGTGTAGTGTCAGGATGCGTACGAACATCACCCAAATCATAAGAGGTGATAGAGTGTGTACGAAATCAATCAAATCACAATCAATAGTAGAAGTATATCGTAATGTCGTGGTGTGTACTAACATCACCCTTATTTTGTTTTGGATGTTTTTGTTTTGTGTAACATGTTTCATTTATACCTTCTTCAACTGCTATCATTGTGCTTGTAACCAATTCAATTGTAGATATTTAAGCTTATATGCTCATCTATGCTTTGAATTATAGGTGAAAAATACTTACCTTCACAATAATAAATAAGAAGAGTCTCCAAAGGATAATATGTTATTCTCTTTGTCAGTGTCAACTCTTGCATAGTAAATTTGTGAGGTTGACTTTATAAGTGGGAGGTCAAGTTTGACTTATAAGATAGATGAGTAGAGTGACTAGAAGAGATAGGACCACTAGTGGAAGTAGAAGACCTACAAGCGCACGAGACAAATGAGAAAAACTAGTTGTCATAGAGGGTAAGAGACGGAGAAAGCGACTAAAATTAACATGGGACATGATTATTAATAATGACTTAAAAAAGTTAAATATAGTATTTGAAATGACATGGCATAGACAAGATTGAAGAAAGAAAATTTATGTGGTCGACTCCATTTATATGGAATTAAGATGAGGATGAGGATGAGGATGACGATGATAAGATGGGCTTGGGCTTTGCACACTATTTAGACTCGTGCTACTTATTGGTTAATGGACTAAGAGCTTAAGCCTGGACTTCAAAATTGTGGGCTAGACCGACCCGACTCAACCTATAATTGATCCCTATCTGCATTATATACCTACTAGTGTATGCCCGTGCCTACGGCACTATCATGCACTCGCAATCGTGACTGTTAGATAAATTAATTTTAGACCATAGATAGCAAAAGATAGTTTAGACCACATAATTGGTTTTTAAACCACTTTTGACCATTAGATGACCTCTTTTGTCCTTATTATACAAAGCTTCTATATTATGTAGATATAGATGTGTACTAAACCATTTTTTTACATCCACTGGTGTTAGTATGTTTTATTTTACCCGAGTAATCTAATATTGTATTATTTATGTGTTTATTAACTATTTGTGATTGGTTCTCATATCTGTTATGATCTTCTTCTTCTTTTATATCACATTTGTTATAATCATTTATGCTAGATTGGGTTGATATAGTGTTATGCAGAAAGATCTCCCAATATAATGAACTAGACCTTAATTCTTATTCTCAAAAGAGAACAAAATATAATAGATAAGCAATATTATAAGTATATGATAAGAGAGATAGAGAGAGATTTTGTATTACTTCAATAAAAAAACATACATCAGATGTACAATTCTACTGCTATATTTATAGGCATAAAAATGGAGACAAGTCACGTGGGTGAGGGGCAGCTGTTTGTAAATTGAAGAGAATATAGTCAAGTGGGTGGAGCTATTGCATCACCATACCAATGATACACATGCACCTCATCCGTTCTATGTTGTAAGGAAAATGAAGAAACACAAGTGGGTGGATACCACTGTTATGCAACACTCTCCCTTGTGGTCCACAATTTTATACAATATTATTGTGTCTCTAAAAATGGTATTGCATGGATTGAGACTGCTTCCTTAAAATCTTGCCATGAAAACCCATTGGGATAAAACCTAGACAAAGGAAAAGAGTATAGTGTGCTAATACCATTCTTTAATTAATTGCTCCCCCTCATGAGCATTATGGTTGCAGTATTTCAACATGTACAATATTTTAGTTGACTCATTCCAATATTGTGTACCAGCTTCTTGAACGTTGTAGTTGGTAGACTCTTGGTAAATAAGTCTGTTAAATTATCATATGAACGTATTTGCTAAACATCAATATCACCACTTTTCTGAAGATCGTGAGTATAAAAGAACTTTGGTGAGATATGCTTGGTTTTATCTCCTTTAATATAATCTCCTTTGATTTGTACAAGACATACAACATTATCTTTATATAATATCGTTGGAATATTATTTATTGAGGAGAGTCTATATGTTTCTCAAATATCTTGTACCATAGATCTCAGCTAGACACACTCTTGGCTAGCCTCATGAATTGCGAGTATCTAAGAATGATTTGAAAAAGTTGTAGTCATTGTCTCTTTCATAAATCTCCATGATATAACAGTGTCACCACAAGTAAATACATACCATGTTTATGATCGAGCTTTATGTAAATCTGAAAGATAAATCCAACTAATTGGGATTTTGATTAATTTGAATAAAATAATCTCATATCAGTGGTTCCATGAAGATATCTCATTATATGCTTAATACCATTCCAATGTCTACGGGTTGGTCATAACTGTACCGTGTTAATAAATTGATAGAAAAGGCTATGTCCGGTCGGGTGCAATTTGCGAGATACATAAGAGTACCAATAGCACTAAGATCTGAAATTTCATAACCAAGAAATTCTTCATTATCTTCTTGAGGACGGAATGAATCCTTTTTCACATCAAGTGATCGGATAACCATTGGAGAACTTAATGGATGGACTTTATCCATATAAAATGGCTTCAGAAATTTTTCTGATGAATGAGAATTCCGCTCGGTAAATGCTCAATCTGTAATCCGAGGCAAAATTTTATTTTTCAAGCTATTTCATTTCGAATTCTTTTTTTAAATAATCAGCAGTTATGGTGAGCTCATCAGGAGTTCCCACGAGGTTTAAATCATCAACATATACTGATATAATTGCAAATCCAGATCCTATTTTTTTATAATAAAAACGCATGGACAAATTGAATTATTTACATATCCTTCTTTTAGCAAGTACTCGTTAAGGCGATTGTACCACACGCGTCTAGACTGCGTTAATTCGTATAACGATCGTTGTAACTTGATCACGTACATGTAATGTGGTTTTGAATTACTTGCTTTAAGCATTTGAAATCCTTCAGGAATTTCATATAAATATCACTATCAAGTGATCCATATAAATATGTCGTAACCACGTCCATTAGATGTATTTCTAGTCCTTCTATGACTGTCAAGTTAATAAAAAATCAAAATATGATTGCATCCATTACAGGAAAATATGTCTCCTCATAGTCAATACTAGGCCTCTGTGAGATACATTGTGCCACTAAGCGAGCTTTGTATCTCATAATTTTATTTTTCTTATTTCTTTTCCATACAAATACCCATTTGTACCGTACAGGCTTGACACTTTCAAGTGTCTGGATTACTAGTCCAAATAATTCAAGTTTTGCCAGTGAATTTAATTCTGCTTGTATTGTTTCTTTTCATTTATTTTGGCTAATTATTTTTGCGTCGACATTTGTCAATGTATTGAGGTTCTAGATCCTCACCATCTCTTGCAATATCAAGAGCAACTGCAAAAGAGAATATGTTGTTGACCAGAACTTCACATATCCTTATTCCATCTATTTGTATAATTTATTGATATCTCATCATTTTCAAGTATGACTACCTCTTTTTGTGCCTCATCAAGGGCTATTATTTCAGTGGCCTTATCAAGGGCTTGCATTTCTTCAGGGCTATTATTGTTCCCTTTGTAAGTATGACCTCATCAAGAGTGTCATCTTCTTTATATATTTTTTTTTGTATTTTCCTCTTTCGAGGAACAGTATCTTTTGCACCAATATGTCTACTATGCTTTAGGTGTTTTTTAGATACATTTGCTGCAATACTTATAGATTGTTCAATAGGGACATCTATTCGTGCTGAGAAGTTGGCATATCTATTCGTGCTGGAAAATTGGCAATAGGGATATGTGATTGCATCACTTTATTTATATCAGTAAATGCATTTGGCAATTGATTTGCAATACCTTGCAAATGAATGATCCTCTTAACTTCTAGTTCTCTTTGATTTGTAAGGGGTCAAAATGTGATAATGCTGAGGCATTCCAAATGATTTCATGCTGCTGTTTAGGCTGTGTCATTTTTCCCTCTAATGGTGGGAATACAGCCTCATCAAAATGACAATCAACAAATTTTACTTTAAACATATCTATTGTCATAGGTTCAAGATATCTAATAATAGATGGAAAGTCAAAACACCTATATAAATACCAATTCTACGCTGAGGTCCCATTTTGGTTTGTTGAAGTGGTGCAATGGGTACAAAGACAGTAAAACCAAAAACTCGTAAATGAGAAATATTTGGTTGTTGACCAACAATAAGTTGTAGAGGTGAAAAACTATGGTAAGCAGTTGGTCTAAAACAAACTAATGATGTTACATGTAATATGACATATCCCCAAGCCGACACAGGGAGTTTTGTTCTCATAAGTAATGGTATTGCAATTAATTAAAGACGTTTTATAAAAGACTCTGCTAGACCATTTTGAGTATGAGTATGTGTAACAAGGTGTTCAACATCAGTGCCAATCAACATGCAATAGTTATTGAAAGTTTGAGATGTAAATTCTTCGACATTATCAAGACGAATTGCCTTGATTGGATAGTTCAGGAATTGTGCTCATAAACAAATTTTTTGGGCCAAGAGTCTAGCAAATGCTACATTGCGAGTATAAAGTAAGCAAACATGAGGCCATCAAGTTGAGGCATCAATTAAGACTATAAAATAACGAAATGGTCCACATGATGGGTGAATATGCCCACATATATCCTTTGTAAAAAATTAGGGGATTCAATAACAAATTTTGAAAGAGATGGCCTCACAATTAATTTTCTTTGTGAACATGTAGTACATGTATAATCACTTGTTAAAAGAATTTTATGATTCTTTAATGGATGACCATTTGAATTTTCAATAACTCGGCGAATCATTCTTGACTTAGGATGATCAAGGTGATTATGCCATAGTATAAAATTCTTTGGGTCAGAGCACTTCTGATGTATCACTACATGTGATTCGATTACTCTTATATTCATAAAATATAACCTAAAAAAGAAAGCAGAAAGTTTTTCTAAAACATACTTTCGATATGAAATAGTTGATGTAATGTATAGATATTTTATACTCCCTTTATTTATTATTTCAATATGATATCCGTTATGACGTATATCTTTAAAACTCAATAAATTTCTCTTGGATCTAGTTGAGTAGAAAGTATCATCAATATGTAATTGTATTCCACATAGTATCACAATGTTAGCCTTTCCAGAATCATCAATCAGGTCTATGAAACTTGATATGGTATTGACATTAGCTTCAGCTAATGTTATATGAAAAAAATATTTTATATCTCTAAGGATAATATGTGTCGTGACACTGTCTACCAAACATATATCTTCATTATTTATCTTGGGTGTGGGCAATGCATTGATCAAATCCATTTTATAAAAAGAAACATATTTCATTACATTAATAAAAACGTAAATACAAACAAAACTGGTAATAACATACTAGTGAAAATAAAAGGAAACAATATCTAATCGATATTAACATTTTCATCATCGGTCCACTGTTATTGTTTTCAGGGAGGTCTTCATAAAAATCTGAAATATCAAGGTGATTGATGGCCACTAACTCATAATTCTCGATAACATTTGTTTCAATCTCCTTTTCCTTCCCTTTTCCTTTGAGTGAGACTTAATATATCTCAACGAAATGTTTGGGCATTCGACAAGTCTATGATCAATGCTATTTCATTCCACATCGAAAGCAAGCATTTTCATATTGTTTAGAGGGTGTATTCTGCACACCTTAAAATTTTTCTTGCTTGACCCCACTTGCATTTTCTTCATGATAGTATGGTGTGTAGTTCCTACTAGGAAACTCAAATGAAGAATAACCACCATAGTTATTATTTCTACCACAACCATGACCTCGACCACGACTACGTCCACGACTATTAAAGGATGCTGCATGTGCTTCAGTTAATAAAACTGATCCGGTCAGACGGGATTGGTGGTTTTCTAATAAGAGCTCATTATTTTGTTCATCTACTAACAAGAAAGATATCAATTCAGAATATCTTGTAAAGTATCTCTCTCGATACTACTGCTGGAGGAGCAAGTTCGAGGGATGAAATGTGGTAAACGTTTTTTTTTAACATATCCACATAAGTTTTTGGCTCTCCACATAAGTTCATTTGAGAACAAATTCTAAATAGGGCTGAATTATATTCTATTACAGATTTATAATCGGATAACTTCAGTTTTGACCAGTTGTCTCAAGCTCTTGGAATGATTATAGTTCTTTGATGTTCGAACATATCCTTCAAATTTTTTTAGTATGGACGGGTCTTTTATTGTAAGATACTCGGATTTTAAATCCTTATGTATATGATGACGAATGAAAATCATTGCCATTGACCGTTCTTGCATAGATGCTTTATTTCCTTCTTTAATCGTCTCTGCTAAATTTTTAGCATCCAAATGGATCTCAACATCGAGAATTCATGATAGATAGTTCATGCCCGAAATATCAAGGGTAGTAAAGTCGAGCTTTGCAAGATTTGACATTTTTAGGATACTTTGATTCGATAATGAAAAATGAAATTGTCTCCTCAGATGGTCAGAACCTCATGCTAATAACGTGTTGTGATAATATTATGCGCAAAGATCTCCCAATATAATGAACTATACCTTAATTCTTATTATCAAAAGAGAACAAAGTATAGTAGATAAGCAATCACTTGGGGGGGGGGGGTAGCGGTATAATATTTTTGAAATTTCATATATAGGACACACACACAATCAAATTCTCGGCCATTTCCCAAGTCCTAACCCAATACTATATTCCCACTACAAATCATGAATGAATATAATAATAGATCATATACACACACACGCACACACACATGGAACACGCGCACACACACACTATTTATATATTATATTAATTCATATTATAAATGTATATATTATATCAATTCAGTTCAATCCACTTTTTGGCTCACATATATATATATATATATATATATATATATATATATATATATATATATATATACACTAATTTCTCAACTCAGTGCTTCTCTATGCCCACTTTTTGTTTTTTTTGGTAATCTAGCAGTGCCCTTTCCCTTTACCCAAAGGCAAAGTCCTAAAAGAAAAAACTTAAACTGTCTTTACCGATTCAGATTATTGTTCAATTGTTCGCTACGGTCTTGAACTATCAAACTTTCAAATAAAGATAAAAGAGCAAGAGGGATAATTAGATTAAATATGTAAGTTTATTCTCTTACATTAAAAAAATCACTTTTTCATTCTTCAAAGTACTAATATATTTTTTTTTAATTTCCAAAACTCTTGTGTAAGTTATATACTAACAGTATAATAAAAGTTAATATATTACATATATTGAATTATTAGATCATATATACTGTATACATATATTATACAATACATATATATATTATATATACATATAACCTAGACTGATGCCAAAAAAAAAAAAAATTTGCCCCCCAACCCTACAATCCTGGCTTTGGCTCTCCCTGTAAGCAATATATTATAAGTATATGGGAAGAGAGATAAAGAGATATTTTGTATTACTTCAGTCAAAAAAAATATACATTAAATGTAAAATTCTACTATCATATTTATAGGTAGAAAAACATTGGCAAGTCACGTGAGTGAGGGTGCAGCTGCCTATATTTATAGATGCACCTCATCCTTTCTATGTAATAAGAAAAATGAAGAACATAAGTGGGTGGACCCCACTGTTACGCAACATATTGATATTTTTCTACGTTGAGAAACACTTCCGGAGTTGGTTATTGAATGTAAACCGACCCGGACCCATTGCCCGCTCAACCCATCTCATATTACAAAATCTATATAAACAACGGAAAGTTAATAAAAAATATATTTTTCTGACTATTAATGCCAGAATTTAGTACTCCATCTTAATATTCAAATTCTCCGAAACAGTAAACAATTCATCGAACTCTCAGCTTCACGTTTGTCAGATTCTGAATTTTGTGCTCTTCAATTCGTGTCATCATTCAGGAAAAAAGAAAACCCTAGAAGAAGGTACCACTCTCTCTTCTCTCTCTAGCTTCTGTCTTTGATTTCCCCATCTCGTATTCGATTTTCTCCTTACATTTGATTTTCTGCACTATTTGATTTTAAATTACTGTGAGAGTGATGAACATTATACGATAGATTAATTTGTGAAGTATTTCGGTTTCCTAGTTCTTTGTCTTTAAATTGATATCATAACGGAGTTCTTGAACTGTCTGATTTGAATGTTCGCTTTTTGCTTGCTTATTTGTGGGTTCGGGCTTAACGTCAACTGGATTAAACCCTTGATTTGTTTTTGTGTTATCGTGTTCAAAATATAATGATGTATTGGGTTCAATTATTAATTAAATTATATAAATGCATGTATAATGCTTTCAATGCGTTTATATATATATGTGTGTGTGTGTGTGTATATGAGAGGGGGAGTTAGTTTAGGTTTCTCTACCTTTTGTTACATTGAATGTAATTTTCTCGGTGTTTGATTGTTTTTTTAACACCGTTTTTAGCTAATCATAATTTTGTGATGAGTTCTGATTGTATGTTGTATATATGATGCTTGTAGATGTCGTCTCGTCGCTCCAACAGTGGTAGTGTCAACTCTATTGACAGGGAGGAACTGTTACAGATTGGGACGAGATGTAAAGAGGTATGGTTCCTTCCCAATTCCTTACATGAAGTACTTTATTTCTTAAAAAATTGAAGCATCAGTTTGACATTGTTGCAAGAAACATCGTACTAGGGTTCAAGAATCTGTAGAACCTCTTTACAACAACAACAACAACTAAGCATTTTTCCAATTACTTGGGGTCGGCTACATGAATCTGATGTTTTCATTCCGTTCTATTTAAGGTCATCTCCTCAGTTAATCCACATGCTATCATATATTTCTTTATTACCTCTACCCATGTTAGCTTTGGTCTTCCTCTTCCCCTAGCATTGCCCTCAATTTGGACTATGTCACTTCTCCTGACCGGCGCAGTTAAAGGTCTGCATTGCACATGTCCAAACCATCTTAACCTATTTTTCCTCACTTTATCTCCAATTGGTGCTACACCAACTATCTCCCGAATGTGTTCATTTCTAATTCTATCATTTCTAGTCTTCCCGCACATCCATCTCAACATTCGCATTTCTACAACACTCACTTTATGCAAATGTTGTTGCCTAACTGCCCAACATTCGGTATCATAAAGTATGGTTGGTCTAATAGCTGTTCGATTACTCCCCTTTCAATCGTAAGGGGATATGCTTATCACACAATATACTAGATGTACCCCTCCATTTAACCCATCCTGCCTTGATTCTATGATTAACGTCATCTTCAATTTCTTCCTCATTTTGAATAATTGAGCCTAAATAGCAAAAATGTTCACTTTTTTGTACCTCTTGATTCTCAATTCTCACTACATCCTCATTTGTCCTTCTAGATTTACTAAAGTTACACTCCATGTATTCAGTTTTATTTCGACTTATCTTAAACCCTTTTAGTTCTAAAGCTTATCTCCAAATCTCCAATTTGACATTAACTCATTCTCTAGTCTTATCAATTAAAAATAATATCATCGGCAAACAACATACACCACGGAATATCATCTTGGATGTGTCTTGTCAACTCATCCATCACTAAAACAAAGAGGTATGGACTTAATGCTGACCCTTGGTGTAAGCCTATAGTGATTGGGAATTCGCTTGTTTTCCCTACAGGCGTTCTCACTATAGTTACACACCCATCATACATGTCCTTAATTGTATCGATGGATCCCTTTGTGACTCATTTCTTTTCTAAAACCCTCCATATTAGGTCTCTAGGTACCCTATCACAGGCTTTCTTCAAATCAATAAAAATAATATGGAGATCTCTCTTCTTCTCTCTATATCTTTCCATTAGTCTCCTCAACAAGTGAATAGCCTCTGTCGTTGACCTACCTGGCATGAATCCAAATTGATTCTCCGACACTTCTGTCTCTCGTCTTAGGCGTTGTTCAATCACTCTCTCCTAGAGTTTCATAGTATGACTCATTAATTTAATACCACGATAATTATTACAACTTTGTACATCCCCTTTATTTTTATATATAGGTACAAGAAAACTTTGGCGCCACTCATCTGGCATCCTCTTAGTTGTTATAATTTTATTAAAAAATTTTGTTAACCAAGACAAGCCAACTTCTCTTAGACACTTCCACACCTCGATAGGAATGCCATCGGGTCCTAAAGCCCTCCTCGATTTCATCTTCCTTAAGGCATTCCTAACCTCCCACCATAGTTGTCAAAGGCGCGCGCCTGAGGCGTGGGGCGCTGTGAGGCCCAGCCTCTGTGCCTAGGGTATGCCCAGGCGAGGCGCCTTCAAAGAGGCGTGCGCCTCAGGCACTGAGGCGCGAGGCGCACCTGCAAATGCTGTTTCACTCACTCCAAAATCTGTTTTTTTGTCATTTGTTGTTAATTGCCATGAATATGCTTTTTATTTGCTCTCAATTGTAGTTATTCTACATTGTCTCACTCACTCACTACCAAAAGTAATATTTTTTTAAAAAAAATTCAACTTGCGCCCCACTTCAGTCAGGCCCGCGCCTCGCCTTGCGCCTCAGGCTCCAGGAAGTCTTAGCGCCTTAGTGTGCCTTGAGCCTTTAACAACTATGCCTCCCACTCTTTGATTCTACGGAAAAATATAATATCTCTAACATTTTCCTCCATGTCTAAACTTCTTATATGGTTTTCATTTAACAATTTCACAAAATAGCTTTTCCATCTTTCTTTAATTTCATCGTCCTTGACTAAAACCCATCAATTTTCACTCTTAATACATTTAATATGGCTAAAATTTCTAGTTTTCCTCTCCCTTAGCTTGGCAAGTTTATATATATTCTTTTCTCCATCTTTTGTACCTAGTTTAGAATAGAAATCGTCATATGCTCTATGTTTTGCCTCACTTACAACTTTGTTAACTTCTTTATTTGCTTTTTTATATTTGTTAAAGGTTTCACTATTCCTAGTTTTTTGCCAAATTTTATAGCATTCCCGTTTTGTTTTTATGATTTTTTGAATCTCGTCATTCCACCACCAAGTTTCTTTAAATGACTGTCCCGTTCCTTTTGATTCATCTAGAACTTCTTTTGCCACTCTTTTTATATGTGTAGTCATCTTATTCCACATTAAGTTTGTTTCATCTTCTACATTCCACGATACTTCTTTTAACATATTATTTTTAAACAAATTCATTTTCTCCCCTCTTAAATTCCACCATCTAGTCCTTGGGTTTATGGTTCTTTTTCTCCTTTTTGGTTGTCCTTTTATACATAAATCTAGGACAAGAAGCCTATGTTTTGAGGTTACACTCTCTCCGGGAATAACCTTACAATCTGTGCTTGCTAGTCTATCCACCGTTCGAGTTAAAAAGAAATCAATTTGGCTTACATTTGAACCACTTTTAAAGGTTATTAAGTGTTCATCTCTCTTTATGGAAAATGTGTTTCTAATTATAAGGTTATATGCTACCGCAAAATCTAAGATAGTCTCCCCGACATGATTTCTATCTTCATATCCATGCCCACCATGTACCATTTCATAGCCTCTGCTCTCTTTTCTGCATGGCCATTAAAGTCTCCTCCTATATGCATTTATTCTCCTTCGGGTATCCCTTGTATCAATTCGTCCACATGTTCCCAAAAAAGTGTTTTAATCTTGTCATCTAATCCTACTTGGGGTGCATATGCGCTAATTATATTAACTATATGTCCTAATACGAGTTTACTAATATGATCCTATCTTTTTTTAGTAACGGTTATTACATCATCTTTTAAATTTTTCTCTATGATTATCCCTACTCCATTCCTATGTCTAGTCTTTCCGGTAAAGTATAATTTATATCCTTCAATTTCTCTAGCTTTTTCACCTATCCACTTAGTTTCTTGTAGACATAGGATATTAATATTTTTTCTAATCATAGTGTCTACTAATTCCATTCCCTTGCCCGTCAAAGTTCCTATATTCCAAGTCCCTATCCTAAGCCTAATATCCTGGGCTAACTTCTTTACCTGCGCTCGTCCAGGAAAACGTGAGAACCCTTGCCCATTTTTTACCGCACCCGGGCGCCGACGCGGCGCCCCTTGCCCATTTTTCGAAGCATCTGGAAGCTGATGCAATGCGTCGATTAAGGGGAACGACCTAGTATTTACTCATGTATTCATAGGATTCATGTTCATATCGGTCATGACATAGTTTTATGCCGGTTGTTAAGCTACTTGATGCAACCCTCCTCCTTTATCCGGGCTTGGGACCGGGTGTGTAAAAAACATAGGCGGAGTTCTGTAGAGACTCTTTGTTGGCTAAAATCTTTTAGCTAGTTTAACATCGCTGTGTGTGATATACTAGGAAGCACGGACACACCTAAAAGGTTGAAGAATCCGTGTCGGACACGTATCGGACACCGACACGCGTCGGACACGCCCCGATACGTGTCGGACACGCCAAAATACGTGTCCTAATTTTTTTATTTTTGGACACACCACGGACACGGCATAGACACACCATCGACACGTATCCGACACGCGTGTCATATCGTTAGAGAGTTTTTAGAAAGTTTTAAAAAGAAAGATAGTTTAAAATGTAAATATGATGACTCATTTGAATTTTTTTCATAAAATATAGCAGTCATACCATATAATATTTCAATTTTTTTTTAGAAAACAACTATTATCATTATTGTGGAGTAGATTCAATTGTGTAGTTCTTTAAACGATAAACTAATTATTTTTATAGCTCATTAATTATTATGATTTGTGAAATTTTCATTGTTAGGTTGATCTCATATATATAAAAAGACATATTTATTAGTCGCGTGTCCCCGCCGTGTCCGTATCCTAGTTTTTTAGGATTTGCCGTGTCGCTGTGTCCGTGTCGCGTCGTATCTGTGTCCCGTATCCGTATCCGTGCTTCTTAGGTGATATATTTAATGCATATATATAATTGTCACCGGCTTCTTTTTCTATAAACAGCTTTAAAAAGTAATTGTTACAGCTTAAGCAGTATCTCTAAAAATGAGTGAGTTCACTACTTCTGCTTTGATTTGAAATTCCTGCTAATTGTAATCACAATAATAGATGCATAGATACCCAAGGTGCTGGTAGGAAAATGCTGGAATTGGTAAAAAAGTGAATGTGTAGAGAAAGTTAATTGACTGGTGAAGAAATGAAAATTATGTTAAGCTTTGAATCTTTCCTATCCCAATCTAGGGAAAAATTAACAAAATAATGCTATTTCTATAAAAAAAATGGTTTAACTATGTCAGCTTCTTACTTGATTATGATGACTGTGCTGTTGCTATGTTAATTGTGTTAGAATAATGCTTCACTGCAGTGGCGGTGCTGTTGCTATGTGCAGATTTAACGTTTGTTAATCAGAGAGTTCAATTTTTGTACTGATGAACTTCGCAATTATTGTTTTTCAATGTAGCTAAGGAAAGAGAAGGACATGTTGAGGGAGTCACAATCAGAAAGCTTCGAACTGATCAGAGTAATTTTTTTCTATCATTGCTGCACTGATGTTATTAAATTTGTGCCATATATTGAATATGTTGGACTATGGCTGGTTTGTTTCATCTTTGTGACACTTGTGGATTGTTTGGACAATTAGACCTCCTGCATAACTTGGATGCTTCATGCTAGAAAACTGACCTCATGGGTAAGGTGAGTACAACATCCACTTCATGGAAGATGGTGAAAAACTGAAATAATGCCTAGTCATAGAAACCTTGAAATCTCATTTTTCATCTTTCAGCAGTGGCTCAGATTTTCATTAACTTGAATGTGCCCTATTATCCATTATTAACTCCAAATGTCATGTAAAGTCCATAGAAGCCATTCACATTCCATTGGATGTTTAAATGTGCCCTTCGTTGTATCCAGATATGGGTGGTTAGTCATACGAGCTTAACTTTAGTTCCATTATTAGTTGTTATCTATTTAACAGGGATTTATTTTTCATTGTTTCCTATCAATTAGTGGTGTGAGGGTGTCAAGGAAAAATCAACTTCTTTCTTTAATTCTTTCTAATGTTAGATTTTGATGGATTCTTTTGTCTCAACCTAAAAGGAGGGAAATGGTTGCACTCCTAATTACCTATTATTATTACAAATATATTTACTTGAGTTGGCCAATACTGCCTCTTGTGTCTTATTTTCAGAACAGGAAGTCCGAATTCTGAGAAAGGAAGAGGGTTGTGGTAGGTGGATGAGTCAACATCAAACTTATAGTGATGGATTCAATTGGTATTGCTCTGATACCAATTGATTGAGACAGTACAGTATAGATCGTCCTGATCACGTTCACCTCAAACAGACCTAGAGAGAGAGAGAGAAAGGGGGGGGGGTGTTTGGGGTTGGGGTGGAATAGGTCTACTACATTCAGGAAAGAGAAAAAAAGGTCTACTACAGAAGCTTTTACCAATTTTAAAATAAAAAAATATTCAATTGAAAAACTCAGATACCAATTGACATGTTTGATAAAATTTAAATACCAATGAATATTTTAAATATATTATTATCTGGCAAATTGCTTAATAAAACAAATAAACACATGTTTATTGATATCAATTAATGATCATGTTCGCATCATCATATCAATCAAGCAATAATCAATTTAAAACAGTGCAATGAAAATACATAAGTAGACAATTGCACACGAGATTTTTATGTGGAAAAACTCCATTGTGGCGAGTCAAAAAATCATGGGACTTAGTCCGACAAGCCAATCCACTATGAAGAAAGAGATGTACAACCTAAGTCTGATTAGTCCTTCGAACCCTTAGTTGACCAATAGACATAGAAGACACGAAATCTTATAGTCTTTTGAAGATCTACAGGTCCTCCTTCTGATCTGTCTACAACATTTGGCACATTTGAATACTGCCTCTTCAAACTTGATCCGATTTCCAGCACTAATCTGTCCATCTCCGATAATCTGGATGATTACGACAATCTCGTGTTGATGTTGACGTTATTGTTCAGCAACAATAGTTATCAGCACATGTATATATCATCAAGTCCACCAATATCTAATGTATGATATGACGAATGATGAAAAACAAATATAGGTGTGCACCTATCTATATGCCAATCTCTCACCAGAGTAACATTCACAAATATAAATACGTGATGAACGTTGGTTTTCTCGTGGAAAAAGAAATAAACAGAAAACTCTCAATATGATTTCTCTGTGAATGCATAAGAGTCTCTTTTTTGGCACACACTTCTTTCACTAGGGTTTATCAAAACTCTAGTATTTATAGGGAACTAACTTGTTCCACAAGTTTTCGGACTTCTAGGCTAAACAAAACTCGTTTTGGAAAGAATTCCCGAGTCTGCATATTTCCGTTGATCGATGTTACCCCTCACTTTGATCGATAGATGAAAGTGGGTTCTTCGATTGAACCCTACTGGTTTGTTCGATCAATGTCTGTTATGGCTGCGAGCGACTTGACAAATCTTTTCTTAATGCATAAGTAATGATCAAGTAAGTTTTAGAAATTACTTAACAAAAAAAGAGAGTAAATTTTAGAAACTTTGAAACTTGACATGTAAGAATGTATGCATGAACCTATATTGGTGAGTTGTGATATATCAGTGTGAATTTTCCTGTTTGTCCTTTATCTTGACGAAGTTGACCTTTGCGTCCTTTGTTGAATCTTTCTTCCCAATACACAATTCTAACTACTTAACACTCACTAAAAGAAAAATAAAAATTACATTGAGTGTGTTTTGTTCTACAAAATTTGCCAACCTAGTTCTCACAAACTTAACATATAGTGACATCTTATGATTATGGTTGGTAATATTATCTAGTTGCGGTCTTCCCTACTAGTGAATTTGCCTTGGATTTAGCTAAGTAATCAGGATTGATGCTTATTGAATTGAATAATAAGATTAGCCATTTGTCTTCTTCCACTTCAAGTGCAAAGGCAATTTTCTTTTGCGTTAAAAGGTCCAGGATTATCATTTAGTTCCCACACCTGTGTATAGGAAGTTGTGCTGATATTAAGTGAGAAAATCATATTGAAGCAACAATAAGATTTCTATAGAACAACCTAATTTTATACTTCGCTTGATGCAGAGCCTGGAACAACATGTGAGGACATTATCTGAAGCCCGCACAGGAGACAAGAAACACATCCATGAGTTGGAAAAAGAATTAAAGAATTGCTCTCAAGAAATAGGTAGTGATTCTTGTTGTAATTGTACTTCAACATACTTTACTTCTTTGGTTTGCACATACCAGTGGATAGCTCTGTCCCTTTCATTTTATTTGGTGAATATTCTGTCACCTTTTATAATTGTTAGTGCATGTGGACCATCCTATTTGGAATGATGCTGATTGTGGTGGTGGGTGTTGACTTTGCAAGACTTAAGGAGTTCTAAATAACTTTCTCTAAGCCTCGCCATCATTCAGGCTTCGGCAAACTATTTGATCTAGGATGCAAAAATCATTAAATCCTACAAAGATTATCAGCATCATTTTCATTGTTCAACAATTTATTTTTCTTTTCCCGTTTTAGTGAAACATTTGAAGTTGAGAATTCTACCTAGTGTGACTTGCTCTGGCTTCAATGAACCCTTGAATGCTAAAGTAACTTGTAGGTTAATGGAAGTACAGCCTCAAAGTGACTAAGCAGTGAAGAAAATTTTCCCAAGTTTGTTTCTATTATGTTGAATTTCAATTCTCACAGATCTTATTTTGTAAAAGAAACCACAATATTAATTGTTGAAAATTAATGGTTATAGAAAATTAGCAATGAACAAGTTTGTTTGTGTTTTCAATGAGGAATCATATTAGGACTTGCTGAGTGATTAAGAAACAGTGTACTGCCCTGCAGTACAGGTTGCAAATATGCAGGGTTTCAGGAAAATAATATATGAAGCTGTGGCTTCACCGATGAAATGACTTGTGCCAGTTGTCAAGAGTTCACTCCTCTGATGTTTATTATGTGAAATGTATGATTTTTGTACCATATTCCATTTCCTTTAGAAATTCAAAAAAAGCTTACGTAAGAGGTATATCTCTTGGCGCTTGTTAATTATATGGGTTGCAACTCTGGCAGCCTGGCGGATGCTACCGTCCTCTTCCGAGTTGATGTTTATGATTGTTTTATAAGGCTTAACCCAATTTCAACATCCTCACAGATTACCTGCAGGACCAACTGAATGCAAAGAATATGGACGTAAACTATCTGGGTGAGCATGTACACAGCCTCGAGTTAAAACTTGCAGAGATGGGAAAGTTAGAGGAGAATGTGGGCAGCTTAAAGGAGGAACTGGAGAAGTCCACTTCAGAGCGCTTCTTGCTAATGCAGGAGTTAGAGAACAAAGAGGTGGAGCTACAAGAGTCAACTTCATGCATAGAGAAATTAGAGGAGTTGAATTCATCTATTACACTAGAGTACCAATGTGAAATAGAGAGCATGAAGTTAGATCTCATGGCCTTAGAGCAGAGTTGTTTTGAAGCTAAGAAATTCCAGGAAGAAACTGCTCTAGAAAAAGCTAGGATGAATGGGTTGATTCAAGATTTTGAGCTTCAAATTCAGGATGCACAAAAGGTTATTGAATGCTTAGATAGGGAAAATAAAGAACTGAGTGAGAAGCTTGAAATGTCTGAAATGAATGCCAGAGTATTTTGTCAAAAGATAGAAGAACAATTTGGAAAATATCTGGAAGACAACGCTGGAGTTCAGTCGAACACCCAGTTTTCATCCAGTGAACTAGAAAAAGATACAAGGTATGTTACAACATATATGAATGTGTGTGTGTGTGTGTGTGTGTGTGTATATATATTCCTTTTTAGTTTAATTTATAAATATGCTACATTAATAGACTATGTTGTATTAGGGTCTGATAAAAGAAGAAAGAGAAGCAGCATGCTTTTTGGCTTGCATCTTGCTGATAGTCACATAAGCAATTTGCTTAAGCTACACATTAGTATATTTTTGCGTTTAGGTTTCCACCAAGGTTCGCAGTCGTGGTGTAATGGAATCGGGCCCTTGTTGGCGTAACGTAATGGAATCGGTTACCGCAGTCGTGATTTTTTTTCAACCATGCACATAGTGCCGAAAGTGCACTGATACGCCGAGTTTTTACAACATAATTCAATAAAAATGAATTTTTAGTGAATTATAGTGTTTTTTATTGAATTTTTAACATCATTTAACACAAGTAATAACCTATTCATGAATTCTGAGTCAATGTAGTTGTTAAAAAGGCTTACTAATTATACTTTTTATGAAATTAATGAAGAAAAATAAACTCAATTATGAAATAAATGAAAATTTATAACATATTAGAACACATGAGAATTAAGGAAAAATTTAAATTAAAAATTTAAATAAAATATAAAAGGTATATGATTTTTTTTGCTTATAACTAATTTAAAAGGTATATAATTTAAAATTAAGTGTTAATAAGCTTATCACTAATTTTTCATTTACTTAAAAAAAGAGAAAATATAGTGCATTTGTTTAAACGTGTGGTGGGTATTAGGCGTTTCATCTCTCTTTTATTTATATAACTATACATATGTGATATGTATTTGTATGAATATACATAATTTTTTCACCTTTATATGAATATACACATGTGATACACTGATACATATTTATATAAATACACATATATGATAGGATTACCATTGTTTGTTAAGTGACAGCTTGGTGGACTTGTACCAGAAAGTCTAAACTGGAACTACAGGCATAGGCAACGAGGCTCTTAAGATTACTACCTTATCTGCTGATTCCCATATCCCATATCCCACATCCTACATTGGAAAACAACTAAAGAAGTTGTGAGTTAGGATGAGTATAAATCATGGTAGTGGAGTGCAAGAAAAATGTTCCCAAGTGTGTTGGGCCTTTTTTGGGTTGAAAAATAAGGACTGGGCTGTTTTAAAGTAATAAGCCCGGGCTGTTCAAAGTATTATTTTTAGTAACAAATGAAACAGCTGGTTTGGTTATAGAAACGGCCAGTTCATAGTGAACCGGCCGGTTCTAGTGTGTATACTGGAACCCACCGGTATACCAGTGAGTAATGGTATCGCTCCCTAGCGATACCGTTGCGAACTGGCCGGTTTGCCGAACCATGATTTCCACCTTTAAAAGTGTTGCGACAAACAATTACAAACCAAGCACAATCACGAAACATGATAGAAAACGAAACAAACACCACACACAAAATACAAGAATTTACGTGGTTTGGCGATGTGTCTACGTCCACGGCGAAGATCCAGCGAAAGTTTTCACTATGCGAAAATCAGGAGATTACAAGTTTCAACCCCAAACCCTAACCCTCGCTCTCTCGTTCTCTCACTTTCTTTCTACTGTTTACAGTGTTTCCTCTCTTGAATCCACTCCAAACCCTAGATGCCCTTATATAATGGGCTACAAGAGAGCCCTAAATAGGGTCTAAGACCTGCAAGCAAAAAATGGGTCATTTTCGGGTCAAAACCGGGTCGCAACTTGACCTGGGCTAAGACAAAATTCAGGTCACAACATAACAAATCTCCACCTTGGCTCTAATTCGCCAGGCTCCATAATCCCAACTACTCCTTTTGCCTCCTTTGCATGCCTCTAAAAGCCTCAGCAACTGCAAGCACCAATCAAGCCCAGACATTGTTTGAAATTGATAGTAGGAATGACCGTAGTCATCATATCCGCTAGATTCTTTGCTGTCCCAATCTTCCTCATTGCAATAGCACCCTGTGCAATTACATCTCTGATGAAGTGCAACCTGACATCAATATGCTTGACTACTGCCTCCTACTTAGAATTGATTTCAAGCCAACTCGGCCCAACCCAATAAGCTGATGCGTGCTAGTTTGTCTCTTTTGGAAAATAAAAGTTTGAACCTCAACAGTCAAACCGTTTAGCAATGGTTCGGCAGCTGATTTTTTCCCTCAAATTGTAATATTACCTAAATGCTACTCAGCCAAAAACTTATGACTATGGTCTGTTAGATTATATATTTTCTATTATATTATTTTTTAAATCACATAGGTTTCTTATACCCTCTCCTAAACCATCTAGGATTTCTTGTCTCGTAAGTTTTCTTAGTATCCAAGATTATGTGCCTATAAATAGGCCTTTATGTATTGCTCATAATTTCAATTCAATACTCCCTCCGTTCCATAATTCTTGGGATGTTTGGAGAATCCAACTTTTTATGATAGGGGAGTTTTAATGTATTTTATTATAGTGGTAATGAATGAATTTATACATTAGTCCTTGTTTAAAGGTTAGTATTAGTATTATATGGTGGGGCCAACTTTTAGGATAGTGGAGTTTGAAAAGGATAGTTTAGGAATCATATAAAAGATAGTTCATCCATTTTAGGAATGGACATGTATTTTGAGACATTCCAAAATGGAATAATGGACTAGAATTATGGGATGGATGGAGTACAATTTTCCTATATTCCTAACATGGTATTAGAGCCTACTAGTCTTTTCTAGTCTTCACAATTTATCGCATCTCCGCCGGGGATGGCACCATTGGCTTCATCCTGGGTGGTCAATCATAGAAAATAGCTTACGCTTTATATATATACAAGTTTCCATCTGTGTTTCACAGCCCCCAACTTTATTATCTAGCTCTTCCTCGGCGGTTATGTTCAAGACAAAGTCGTTTCATCAGTCCGCCGGCTTTGGTGTATGTTCTCCAGCTAGTTTCACGCAACGTCTCCAACACTGCACGCCTCCTCACCCGTCCGCAGTGAGCCATGAAGTAACTCTGTCTTCTTGTGACGAGATTGTTGTTGTCCGTCGATTTGTTCTCCGGAGATTTTTTGACCCTTTTTTTTGGTATGTGATGTCATTACACTTTTCTTTGACGAGTTCTTCATTGGTCACTGTGAATCGATTGCTCTCTTATTGTTTGTTATGGACTGGATCGAATGATTGTTGTTGTGGGTTGAGCTGTGTCGTTATCATCTTTTGTTTGTTGTCTTCACCGAAAAGATTTAGATCACTTGGCTTCCGTCAAGCCGCATGCATTCAAGATTTTGCTCCAAACTCAAGTTGACTTCATATAACTCACCTTGAGTTTATAGGGGCTGTTAGATTATATATCTCCTAAGCCACATAGGTTTCTTTTACCCTCTCCTAAACCATCTAGGATATCTTGTCTCCTAAGTTTACTTAGTCTCGAAGATTATGTGCCTATAAATAGGCCTTTATGTATTGTTCACAATTTCAATTCAATACAATTTTCCTATATTTCTAACAGGGTCCAAATGACACATTTCTTCTCACCAGAAACTCACAAGCACATTCTCATTATGCTCCATTTTGAATTGCTAAAGGCTCCTTTTATTCTTACTTTTTTAATTTCCATTTTGTAATTTTCTGTACAACTAATTTGGTGGCAGGTCTGATTAAAGAAATGTAAGAAACTGGGCTTTCTGAATTTTAAGAAAGAAAACTAAAGCAGTCTATTGTGCAAAATTCTTTGTGGCGCCTCAACTAACAGCACTAATTATATAAAAAGATACTATAATAGCCATAGAAGAAAGAGTAACGTTGATTTTATAGAACAAATGCAACTAAATATAAATGAAAGTAGTGAGATAGCATTTATGTTTGTTCGAGCGTATGTGTGCCGAGAAGTTGTTGACTCTAAAACTAAAGATAAATAACCATTACTGTTGCAGAAAGTCCAAATTTTGGAATAATGATCCATAGAGGGTGAAAACTAGAATTTTTTTAGCAACAACAGGTAGGAATGATGTTATGTAATGGTTTAAAAAAGAAAAAAAATTGAAAAAAGAAAAGAAAGAAGGGTAAAATTTATAAAGGTAATATTTGTTCAACTTCTGATGTGAAAATCGCAACACAAAGTTATATAGCAATAACTGCACATTATATCAATAGTGATTAGAAACTAACTAAAAGAATAATTTAGTTTAAGATGATCAAGATACGGATTAGCCATGTTATAGTGAGTGTCATATAGGATTGAACTGATATCCTGGGACATATTTGATAATTTTTTTTTGAATTAGTATTAAATAATGCTATTAGAACTACATAGCTGAAGGCTATTAAACATGTTTTAAATTTGCCTCTTCAAAGAAAGTTAGTTGTGTGCATTGTGGTGCTTTTATTTTAAATCTAGTTGTGCAAATGGATTAGCAATATTATCTGATTCTATTGAAAATTTTTAAAAAATAATTTGCATAATATTAATTCTTCCCCTTCAAAAAGTTAGTGTTGTGGATACTAAATTTAAGATGTAAAAACATACTAGCAGATTTATATCATAGGTGGTATTTCACCTTTGAAATTTGCATGCAAATATAAATGAGCTACGAAATTACATTTTTGAAGTAATTCAAGGTACTCATTATACTGCATTGCATAGCTAACAGAACATGATAAGTAGGTTGCAGAAACTGTGAAAAAGTTTTTTAATGCTGTTGGCATCTCAATAAGAATTATTTCTAGCCCGTATTATTTAACATCATGTGAGGTAATTTCTCAATTAACTAATTTTAACGTTTCAAATTTATTATCAACTTGAAATATTTGAAAATGTTTTTGCATATAATAAAAAAATGTTAGACAAATATTAGGAAGATTTACCAAATATTTTTGTAATAAACCTTGGTGATGGACCCCAATTGTAAATATAAAACTTTAGATGGCTAGTTAGAATTTATTTTTGGTTGTGAATACGATCAATTTTTTATTTTAGATTTATTAAAGTACATATTTAATAGTGTATCAGAACAAATATAGGATAGAAGAAATACATAAAGGCTTGAATGAGTGTTAATCACCCATTCACAACTTTGGTATCTATAGATGAAAGGAGCACATATTAAATATTACAAGAAAGGAAACTAACTAAAATCACTACATATTTTATGCCTAAATATATGCGTAAATAAAGTCAAATCCCATGATTCTAAACTAATAATATATCGGCTAATATGGTAAGTCAAATCTCATTATTTTAGGCACATATCTTGGCTAACACTTCCTCTCAAGTTGGTGTGTGGATATCTGAGATGCCCAACTTGGATAATGGATCCACAAATACGATCTAGCTGATTGACAAACGGAGTACAAATAGTATGAAGATCAATAACAATGTCTCCTTAGACCATAAACCATAAACAATGATTCTAAGGAGACGTTAACAATGTCTCCTCAAACAATAATAAACAATGATTCTGAGGAGACGTTAACAACGTCTTCTCAAACAATAATGTCTCCTCAGACCATAATGATGTCTCTTCAGACCATAACGTTGTCTCCTCAGACCATAATAGTGTTTCCTCAGACCATAACGTTGTCTTCTCAGACCATTCCCTAGTCCGAATATACACTTTTTTAGGAGCGCTACCAGCTTGCATATAGCTGGACATCCTCATTCTCAAGTAGTACATGGTTGCCCTTCGTTGTTTTCTCTACAGTATCTTCACCCTCCTTGGGGGCATCCTTCTTTGTAGGAGTCTTCTTCTTCCTACCGATGTCACCAATACTGACCATTCTTTGCCACCGCCTAGGTTATCCGGACTTGGAGTCGGACACGGGTGCGTGTCTAGAGGTCAGACTCGTTCATCTTTCAAATTATTGGATACGCGAACACGACTGAAAAGAGTCCAAAAAGTAGACACGGGTACGTGGACACGGTCATAAATAATAAAAATAGATGAAAATATAGATCATCTATCTTAAATAATAAAGTATCTGTCCTATCCTTCCTCTAAATATTGTAAACTTTTTTTATATTTGAGACATCAATTTTTTAATAAAAATAAAAAGTAAATATATCAACAGTACTTTTTTATAAGAAAATTAATTTATTACTGTATTACAAGTCGTGAACTCTGCACTAACAGCTTATTGGGCTAGACACATGCTTGTATTTTCTGTTTCATATATATTTAATCCATTTAACTTTTCAAAAAAAACAAAGTTATACTACAATTGTAAACCATTTACAATTGTAAACCATTAGACTAAAAGGCTTTTTCAATCTCTTCATATTCAAATAGATAGATGGCATCATTATGACCATTAAAGGAAGGGCATTAAAAGCTGGTCAATAGTCAAGCCTAATCAAGCCATCGCGTGAAACCACGCTCGGTTAGGCACACAAAACTGGGCAAAGACAGGCGCGTATTCACACAAACATGAAGTCGTCTTCAACCTTCAAAGACGCTGATTTCGAACCAGTCCGCCATTTTTTATACAAGAAGCTTTCTAACACCATGAATGCAGCCGATTTAACAAATAAAACACGAAAAAATCTCCTAAATACTTCGCAAACATCAACCTACACATGGTTTTGTGTGTATTCGTCATCAGCTATGTTCGGTAGAAAAGATGAAGCGTTCGGTGCATATCCCGTGTCTGTATCCGTGTTGGGTCGTGTCGACACGGACACTATGGCCGGCGCCGACGAGTCTAGGTAACATAGGCCACCATAGCCGGTGGCAGAGACAAAATCACCACCGCTTGAAACCTTCTTTTGCAATTTTGGCTCTGATACCAAGAAGAAATATAGTATAGAAGAAATATGTAAAGGCTTAAATGAATATTAATGATCTATTCGCAACTTTCGTATTTATAGATGAAAAGAGCACATGTTAAATATTACAAGAAAAAAAACTAACTAAAATCACTACATATTCTATGCCTAAATATATGCGTAAATAAAGTCAAATCTCATGATTCTAGACAAATCCCATGATTCTAGACTAATCATATCTCGGCTAATATGATAAGTCAAATCTCATGATTTTAGGCACATATATCATTATTATATATCTACTATAGGTAAAGATTGACTATCTTCACGCACAATTCAATCTCGTGTTCGTCCTCCTAAGGTGGAGCTTGGCAAATACTAAAAAATAGAAGAATGAGAACAACTAGTAATTCTAATACTAGCTTGATTGAATTACAACATTAACTTGATCAACTATTAGTTGAAGTCGAAGAAGACAAAGAAGTTGATACTTTTGCCTGTTGGGAAACATAGAAACACAAATTTCCTATGCGCGATTTATGTTTTAATGTTGCATTGGAAGCTGCCTTCGATGCAAGTGGATGAGTGTTAGCGAGGATTGGAGTAGAATGAATATAAAATTTAGATGGAGGATTGGGAGCTAGTGGAAAAGAGGAAGCAACAAGCAGAGTGAGAAGTGGTTCACTTGAAGAAAGAGTCAATTTTATGTACAATTTATTTATAAGGAATATGTACATCTTCTCCCTTTTGATCTTTTATGTATAATGTTTTAGGGTAGAAAGGTGATTGATAGATGTGTAGGTTGCAGCCTAGTTGAGACGTGCTCAACATGTGGTGATATATTTCCTCAGGCTTAATGGAAAAATAGATGTAATTCTTTTTTTCAATCAAAATTCTAATTTACATTATCATTAATGCTATAAATGAACCTAGTCGAGTTACTATTAGAGCTTGGCTCAATAGTTTGTGGTCTCACTGAATCTCGCTTAGGATTTGGCTCATGAAGAGCTCAAAGTGTTAAGTTAGAACTTGACTTCAATTGTTTGCAAGAAGGTTGGGCTCGACCCATGAGTTCATGAAACATATTATTTTTCTAATTTTATTAAGTTTTCTTAATTTTTATATATTTTGTTAATTTTTATATTTTTATTACTTTTAAAATCAATAAATAGGTATAAAAAAAATCAAAATTACAAAATAACCTATAAGACATGTACAAAAGTCAGGCTTGTATGAGTCACATGTTGATGAGCGGAGCTGAGTCTAGTCAAATGTTTTTGAGGGTCAATGTGAGTGCGTTTCATTGACGAACCCCATAAATAAGTTCGAGATTGTCTCAATTACTTGATGAACTAACACGAGATGAAATCTGAGAGAGTCGAGTTGAGGTTTCCATGGAAATCTCGGTTCATTTTCAGCTCTATTTGTTGTCAATATGCAAATCCCACATTTTTCATTTTAATTTTTGTGTACTTGTATCCCCTGTATACTTATTTTTAGTAGATAAGTAATACTTACATCTTTCATTTTAATATTTGTGTACTTATATCCTCTGTATATGTATATTTAGTATATAAGTAATTAATAATGTGTATATAGTTACACTTAGTACATAATAATGAATATACATATGTACCACTATATACATAATTACAAAAAATTAATATTTTAGTAACATAATACTATATATGTATATGTATACTCATAAATTACCAAGTCTATTAGTAATTACTACTCCCTCCGTCCCATAATTCTTGGGATGTTTGGGAATCCAACTTTTTATGGTAGTGGAGTTTTAATGTATTTATTAGAGTGGTAATGAATGAATTTACACATTAGTCCTTTTTTAAAGGTTAGTATTAGTATTATATGATGGGGCCAACTTTTAGGAATGGACATGTATTTTGGGACATCCCAAAATAGAATAATTGACTAAAATTATGGGACGGAGGGAGTATAATAAATACCTCAGTCCTTAATAAGTATTTAATATTATATATATACATCTGTAAATAATAATTATAAATATAGTTATATGGGAAGTTGTATAAGTTATTTAATAATTATATGTTTATTTAAGGTTCTTTATTGGTTTCAGTTAATTGAGCCTAAAACGGACTTGAATGAAGCCTGAATTGCAGCCTGGAAGGAGGGTTGATTCCAGCTTCATTGAGGCCAAAGCCTAGCCCAAATTAGGCTGCAAGACCGATATCATGGCCACCCTAGGGCCGGGCCTAGGCTCTGCATCTTTTTAGCCAGCTTGATCCATTGACTAGTCAAAGTCAGCTGGGCTTGCTTCTGGGCCTCAAATCCTAGGAAGCCCTTTTGGGTTACTTAGGTTGGTTGGACCTTTTATATATAACCTTTAATAGAGTAAAATGCAAAAAAAAATCCTATACTTTGCCCTCAATTGCAGAAAACCCCCCTGAGCTTTTTTTAGCAATTAACCCCCCTAAACTATATTTTGTAAACAAAACCCCCCTAAACTATCACATTTTGTTACTTATTTTTCATTAAATGACCATAATACCCTTTCTTATTGAATTACACTTAATTGATTTTTCTTATTAAAATAAATTATGAAAAAATTTCATACTATTTTGATGACATATTCTCCATCAAATTTGCATAAATTACCTTTAATTCTTGAAATTAATTTTTTAAACAATTTAAGTAATTCCTTAATTTTTCATGAATATACTACATAAAAAAGAAGGTACTTTTTTTATTTAAGTAATTTCTTAAATTTTCGTTAATATATTGTATGAAAAAAAGGTATTTGTTTTACGGTAAATTTTTTTAAACTGAGTATAATAAGTTTTATTATAAATAGTAAAGTTTTAATAATAAGTTAATTATTTTATAAAATGGCTAAATTTGGTAGTAATTGCAAGTTCATGTATTTTTTTCATTATTATGATAAATTGATAAGAATAATAAAATTAGGTAAATGGTATAATTAATATTTATATAAGAGAAAATATAATTTAATAATAAATAACAAATTTAATAAGAAATGGTATAATTGTCTTTTGTTATGGGTATGTAAAGTTTAGGGTTTTTTTTTGCTCGTTTTACAAACTTTGGGTTTTTTTTTTTTTTTTTTTCTCAGGGGGGTTTCTTGCAACTGAGTTAAAGTATAGGGTTGTTTTTTGCATTTTACTCCCTTTTTTATGTTGTGAAGATATCATGTTGTAGTAAACATGGAAAACACTGATATGATATTATTATATCATAAACTTTTGGGTTATCACTGACTGACCTCCCTTGAGGTTTGGTCAAATTACACTCGGAGAGACCATTTGGCCTTTATTTCTTTTACCTCTCCTAAATCAATTTTTCCGGTGGTTAGAATAAATTTTAAGAGTGAAAAAACAATTTTGCCCTTGCATTATAATATCACATTATATTTCAAATATGGTAAAATACAATGACATCTCCTGAGGTTTGTCGTAATTGCATTGACCTCCCCTTTGATGATTTGAAAGAATATTTTAGGATGATTTTACCATTATACACCCAAATATTTTAATAATAATAAAAAAAAAATCTAATTTTTGAAATTATATGTATACTTCCACGCACACAACATCATTAGTTTGGTCATTTTCGTTAACCTGTACACGTGACTCACAATAAAACTCAACAACTCGGTCCACAAATTCGATCCTATGTCTATGTTTGTATATATATCATCATGATCGAAGATCTTTGAAAAGAATTTGTGTGATAGAATTTTTGGCGATTGATTAGATATGCTAGAAACAAGATCGAAGATCAATGGTGGTCATGGGTGGTGTAGCAGGCGTACAAAAGAAGACTGAATAAAGAGAAAGTATAATGTGGACAAAAATGTCATTTTAAAAATCAGATTTTTTTTTCCAAGGGAGCTCAGTGCAATTACAACAAACCTCAGAGGGGAGGTCATAATATTTTATCCTATTTGAAATATAATGTGATATTACAATGCAAGGGCAAAATTGTCTTTTCACACTTAAAAAATTTACTACGACTATCGGAAAAATGAATTTAGGGGAGGTGAAAGAAATAAAGGCCAAACGGTCTCTTCAAGTGTAATTTGACCAAACCTCAGGGGAGGTAAGTGAATTTAACCCTAAACTTTTTAGTGAGAAATACTTACCAAAAATTGAATGCGAAAAGGGGGGTAATCAAGGGATGATTTCTGTGAATTATTCAAATGAATCAGCATTCCCATAGCTTCTTGCAGGTAGATTTTTATAGCTTCTGTATCACCAACTTTAAAGGCCTTAAGAATGCTTTTCTCTTGACCAATGTTGGAGAATATCATTATAGAGTGATTTAAGCCATAGAATATTTGATTGGAGTGATTCATGGGAGTGATTTTAGGAATTCTTAATCAATATATTTTCATATTTATCACATGTCTATTCTTTCACCTATAAATAGAGGTGATTGTTGTAAACAAAATTAAGAGAGAATACAATAAAAGTGATGTAACCCTTTGGGCTTTGTGTGCCGTGGATGTAGGCCGTAGTAGTCGAACCACGTTATATTCTTCTATTCTTATTTAATTTCTCTCTTCAATTTTATTTTATTTTATCAACAACCAATATTTGCTAACCCATTGTCCATAAAAAAATATGAAGTCTTCCTGTTCATGGGTTATTGTCAAGGTTGCATTTAGAATGAAGTGTGTTTCAAAAATCTAAAAAAAAATTATCAACATTGTCATATAATTGTGCAGTTCTGCCTAGTAACTGCAAAGCTGCTTCATTTGGTTGGTATTAGAAGATCCCATCTTCACATCTTCTCTAACGACCCACTATTGTTTTGAAGCATTTGTGGGAACATTCTGGGTCCACTCCTCTCCAGACTGGCAGTGATAGGAGCTCCAGATGAAGATTTGAAGGACGAGATCGAGAAAATGGCATGTCAGATCCATAAATATGAACTTCTTGTGAAGCAGCTTAAGGTATGAGTATATGACCATTCATGGGAACAAATTACATTGGAGTCTCGGACATGATTTTAAGAAACAATCATTGGAGTCTTGGACATGATTTTAAGAAACAAATTACATTGGAGTCGTGGACATGGTTTTAAGAGATCAATATCTGCCACTCCAATTTGTTTTGTCAAATTGACCAAGTTTGGATTCAATACAATTATATCACAGCTTAGCATAAAACTTCTTAAAACAATATATATATGGTTTCTAGGAAGAATTGAGGGAGGAAAAGTTCAAGGCAAAGGAAGAAGCAGAGGATTTAGCTCAAGAAATGGCTGAGTTAAGATACCAAATAACAGGTTTGCTTGAAGAAGAGTGCAAACGTCGTGCTTGCGTCGAACAAGTATCTTTACAGAGAATAGCAGAGTTGGAGGCTCAGGTATGGTTATTTTGATTTGTTCACTTAAGCATTGGACTTTTACTCAAGTGTCTCAAACTTTGTTTTTCCTGTTGATTTAGATTAAAAAAGAACAGAGAAAATCCTTTACTTCTGTTAGAAATAGCCATGAAGCATAAAAAATGGCTGTATCAAAAGATTCAAAACACTGGGGGTTCAGTATTTACAAAATGTGTAAAGAGGTTTGTTTCTTCATAATCTTCTTCTTAAACTGTTTGTCTTTAATCTTTTTCTCTTGTTCTATATGATACTTCTCCATACTTCTTCTACATGATACTTCCTTTTGTCCCCTCTATATGAAGTGGTGGATTTAGTTAATATGAAAAAATACTAACCAGAGGACATGATGTCTTTGTGTGCAAGTATTTTGCATTTTTGCTCATACATGTTTAATACTTGGCCATCTGAAGGTGCCTTGCGAGCCTAGAAAGAAAAACATCTTTAATTGCCATATTAAAACAGGGAAAAAAGTTGGGAATCACAAGCTGTTTTTAACATTTGATTGACTAACTTATCAACGATTTCCATGTAGCATAGTTAGTAGAAAAAGCCATTGCCAGAAGATGATCCTGCTTATGTGGGGGAGGGAAAGGATAGACTGGATCTAAATCTAACTTTTAGCATTATTTGCAGAGTGGTTATCCTCAAACTCAGACCTGTATTGTCATGCAATCACATTACAAAATCTGGCCTTTTATCGTTGCACCAATGGTGTGATAACGTATTATCTTGCTTATGTTTGGCTTATTTATTTATTTTTTTTTGGGGCACTGCCGGGGGGGGGGGGGGGGGGAGATCGAATTATTTGCATTGATCTTTCATCCAAGTGCCTTTCACGAGAGCAAGGCAGTCATGTGTTACATCACAGTTCACACTGGAGACTTTAAGGAGGTTGTGGTTTAGTGGGCGAAGATGGTATGTGCTAGCTACGGGGTTATTGTTATACCACGGGAAAGGTGACATAGGACAATACTGAAGCATATCCTCGGACAAGAGGGTAGTGAGATTGTGGCACACATGCCTCTCTTAGATAGGGGCATTGCATGGACACATGCCCCCCATTTATTGGTTGCGCTTCATGTGCCTAGGCCTTACAGGTGGCCTTGTCTATTAATACTCCTTACACGAATGAGCAAATGTTTCCATTCGCTCTACACATTACAAGACAAGGGGACAACATTCTCTTTCTCCCCTTTTTTTTTTCTTCCTCCACCTCTGTGTTATCAAAGGCCCTAGGTGCTCAAGGTCCTTTTGGAGCCTTGGTGCAGGGCGAGGCGCTAGCCTGAGTGAAGCAAGGCGCACAATTGAAAATTTTAAATTAGTATAAATTAATTCACATCTTATATCTTGCAAACACTGCAAAGCCTGTAGCAAAGCTGCATTGTTACCAAAGTGACCAAACTATGTTAAGTGGTTTCAAATTTTCAATCTACTAAGAGTCCAAGACATGATAGTAACTTGCGATCATAAGAAGGAAGAAACTAATCAAAGAGAATAACAAAGTTTTACAAGTGCAAACCCAACAGCTAATTGGGAATTTTGACATATTTTTCTATCTATTAGTATTTACATTGAAAAATAGAATGTAATAGCTAATTGACAATTTGACATTTTTTTTCAATTTATTTACAATTGAAAAATAGACTGTAATTAGTAATTCAGCCCATCCACCAGCTGAACAGGCTGAACAACTAATTGAGAATAATGTGATAAAAAGAAAACATAGCACCCAAAAAAAGAAAGACAGAGTCACAGATAGGAGAACAATAATCTCAAAAAAATCTGTTTAACAAAAAAAAGTAGAAATCTATTTTTCATGCAAACAAAGTAACAAACATACTAAATCTGTCAAGAAAATATGTTAACAAACAAACATACCAAAAAAAAAAAACTGTAAACCAAAAAAACAGAGCACAAATATTTAAGAAAATCAGTAGTGAACAAGCAAAAAAATATAGAGGGAAATAATTTAGGACATCAATTGATGAAGAGAAAACAAAGAGTGAGAGAGAAGAAGAAGATGGAGAGAGAGGGACTGCACAAAAGAAAAAAAAAAACAGAGCACAAAGAAAAAGACGAAGAGAGAAGAGAAAGAAGTAGATGAAGACGGAGAGAACTCTTAGCAGAAAAAAGAATCAGAGAACAAAAGAAAAATAAAGAGAAAGAAGAAGAAGTTGATGAAGAGAGAGAAGAAGTAACTTACTAAGAGAGAAGAAGAAGAACTGATCTGATCGTGATCTCTGCAACTGCTCTGCGATGTAGGGCTTGAAATCACTCACGAAGTTGCTCTGTCCTTCATGTTGTTCGGGTCTTTTGGCCTTCTTGTATTTGCTTTTTTATTTTAAACAAAATTCTAGAAGATGGTGGGTCTATTGTGATTCTTTTATTTGTTTTATTCTTAACAAAAGTTACAGAGCATGCCTAAATTCTCCTTTTAGGCTTAGTAGATTAATATTTTTTTTAAAAAACAGAAAACACAGGTTCGCCTGACCTACCACTACAAGGCGCAGTTCAGGCGTGCGCCCAGTGCATCTCGCTGTGTCTGGGTATACTGCAGGCACAAAAGATGCGCCTGTATGCACCTAGCGCCTAGGCGAGCCTTTAATAACACTGCTCCACCTACCATATACTGTCCTTGGTTCCTTCCAACATGACATTCGTGAACCCTTGCATAAAATCTTCAACACATAAAAATTGTTGCTGGTGGGCTCTGGCAAGCAGCTGAATGACCATTATGGTAATTTTCCTTGTGGTTGAGGTGAGGAGTGACCCTAAGAACAAATGTACTACATTTCACAGTTGAACAGAAACCATACATTCATTATTTGTAGAACAAAATTGTCCTTGCAATTTAATTAACATCAAATGGATGCCTATTCTTTTATTATCAGCTTATATAAGCAAGGACAGTTGTGAAACCAAATATTTTAGTCCCTTTTCCTAAGACTGCTAACTAATGGTGATGCCTTATGGTTGAGTTGAGGAGAGACCCTAAGAACAAATGTACAATTTCACAATTGAAAATGGAAACATACATTCATTATTTGCAATACAAAATTGTCCTTGCAATCTAGTTGACAGCAGATATATGACTAGTCCTTTGTTATTAGCTTATATAAGCAAGGACAGCTATAAGACCATATATGCCCCTTGTCCTAAGACTGCTGACTGATTTTGATTGACATGAAGTTATTTCCACTATCTGAACCTGATTAGGTATAATATATATACATATATACATATGTTTTTTGTCAAGTGTAGCATATTAAATGTCTTTGTACTAACTTTATCTTCTTCCATTTTATTTTTTTGGTATAACTATCTCCTTCTTAACCAGCTCAAATGTCTTTAATCCATTTTTTTTTAACAGGTGCCAGCATTTGTACTTCACACACTTAAAATTCCGCAAGTAGCGTCTTTGGTTTAGAGGCGCTGACGGTTTCATGGTTCTAACATCTTCTGCACTGGCTCTATGCAAAGCCTTTGACAAAAATGGTAATTGCACCAATTTGGTGAGTGCGAAATCTTGGAAGGTTTTTCTTAAATTGCTGCAATGAGGAGCCTCCCGGAGCTAAAACTTTCAAATTCAGATAACAACTGGTGTAGCAATTTGTGGGCTGCTAGATAATATCGTAATAAGAGTGAAGAATTCGGGTAGCCAAAGTTGGTTGACGGGTGAAGAGTGAATTGTATTTATAATTTATGCAAATGTATCTTGTTTGCTGTGCTGTGTAATTGGATTTTTCTTGAATACCCACCAGCTTCCTGAAACTGTATAGTGCAAAAAGTCCTGTAAGAATATATATTTGATTTTATGCATCACACTGGATGTGGAGTAATGGAGATGGAGATTGCCAAAGACTGCATTTTGTAATCATCAAGTGTAATGTTATACAACATTTGCTTTGTTAAGATGAAGCAATTGTAGCTGAGGTTATTGTTTGGAGATGGTATGTAGGAATTTTTTTTTAATGCCCACCTTTTCTTCTATTTTATTGAAAAGTTTGCCTCATGTAGTTAGGGTTGCTGAGGCATATCAAATGTCCAATGGAAATGCTATTACTCTTGTTATTTTATGGGCATTGCACTTTAGAACTGACTCATTTTATATTTTTGGGTCATTACCAGGAATGAAACTGAGTGTGATCAATCTGTTTGAATATTCTCAAAGGGGTTAATTCATAAGAGTAATGATAGCGATTGGAAAAGTGAATTGCTCTCGTTTATAGATAATGCAAGAGGAATTTACATCTTCACAATTCAACGAATAAACATTCCGTTTATTATACATTTGGTGATAGCTTTTCACTTTACAAATCATTATTCAATTTATAAAATATCATAAAACTTTTACTGTATTATTCAAATTAATCACATGACTCCACAAAATTATCAAAATTGATCAAATAGCTCCATATTTTGTTATGGAGTTGTTAACAATGCCGTGAATTGACTAAATTGTCCTATTTATTTATTTAAATTTAAAAGCAAAAAAATATGAAAATCTTTAATACCAACCAAAAACGATAGTCATTGTACTTAAAAAATGGAAATAAATAAATTCAAATAGCCACATGTAATAGTAGTATAGAAATTAATTACTAAACTATTATATATGAAGAGAGAGAAGATATATATATATATATATATATATATATATATATATATATAACAGTAAGAATAGATTGAGAGAGAGCAGAGAGAGAGAGAGCAAAAGAGGAGAAGGATAGCTGCTGTTGTTATATATATATCTATATATATCAAAAGAAATCTCACACAATTACATAAGGCTGGTGGCTTATATATATAGGCAGATGAGAGGTGAAAACAAAATATCTAACTTTTTGGATAGATAACAAAATATCTAACTTTTTGGATAGATATGAACCTTGGAAAGATCTAAACCCACTTATAACACTCCCCTTTGGGTTCATGACACTATAAAGAGTACAAGATTCTTGTGCACCTTAAAATGGTATTGCATATATAAGAACTACCTCATTAAAACCTTGTCAGAAAAATTCAGTGGGATAAAACCTGATCGAAGGAAAAAGAGTGCAGTATGCAAATACTTTTTCAAACAAATTCTCCCCCTCATCAGCATGAAAAATCTTTGAGTTACTGCATCCCAATATTGTTAACCAATTTATTGAATGTTGTGGTAGGCAGAGACTTAGTGAACAGGTCTGCTAAATTATCACACGAACGAATTTTGCAAGACCAATATCACCATTTTTCTGAAGCTCGTGAGTATAAAAGAATTTTGGTGAGATATACTTGGTTCTGTCTCCTTTGATATAGCCTTCTTTGATTTGCGCAAGATATGAAACATTATCTTCATATAATATCATTGGGATATTATTTATTGAGGAGAGTCCACAGTTTTCTCGAATATGTTGTATCATAGATTTTAGCGAGACACACTCTTGGCTCGCTTCATGAATTGCGAGTATTTCAGAATGATTTGAAGAGGTTGTTGTCATTGTCTGTTTCATGGATCTCTATGATATAGCAGTGTCACCACAAGTAAATACATATCCTGTTTGTGATCGAACTTTATGTGGATTAGAAAGATAACCTGCATCTGCATATCCAACTAATTGTGATTTTGATTTATTTGAATAAAACAATCCCATATCAGTGGTCCCACGAAGATATCTCATTATATGCTTGACACCATTCCAATGTCTGCGGGTTGGTGCAGAACTGTACCGTGCCAGTAAGTTGACTAGAAAAGCAATGTTCGGTCGTGTGCAATTTGTAAAGTATATCAGTGCACCAATAGCACTTAGATATGAAATTTTAGGACCAAGCAATTCTTCATTATCTTATCGAGGACGAAATGGATCTTTCTTCACATCAAGCGATCGGACGACCATTGGAGAACTTAATGGATGAGCTTTATCCATATAAAATCACTTTAAAAGTTTTTCTGTATATGTTGATTGATGGATAAGAATTCCGCTTGGTAAATGCTCAATTTGTAATCCGAGGCAAAATCTCATTTTTTCAAGCTCTTTCATTTTGAATTCTTTCTTTAAATAATCAGCAATCGCGGTGAGCTCATCAGGAGTTCCCACGAGGTTTAAATCATCAACATATACTGCTATAATTGCAAATTCAGATCCTGATTTTTTAATGAAAACGCATGGACATATTGGATTATTTACATATCCTTCTTTGATTAAGTACTTGCTAAGGCGATTGTACCACATGCATCTAAACTGCTTTAATCCATACAACGATCGTTGTAACTTGATTGAATACATCGACCGTAATTTTGAAGCGATTGCTTTAGGCATTTGAAATCCTTCAGGAATTTTCATATAAATATCACTATCAAGTGATCCATATAAATATGCTGTAATCACGTCTATTAGATGCATATTCAACCTTTCTGTGATTGCCAAATTAATCAGGAATCGGAATGTAATTGCATCCATTACCGGAGAGTATGTCTCCTCATAGCAATGCTAGGCCTTTGTGAGAAAGCTTGTGCCACTAAGTGGGCTATGTATCTCATAATTTTATTTTTCTCATTTCTTTTCCGTATAAATACCCATTTGTACCCCATAGGCTTGACACCTTCAGGTGTCTGGATTATTGGTTCAAATACTTCACGTTTTGCCAATGAAGTTAATTCTGCCTGTATTGCCTCTTTCCATTTTGGTCAATCATTTTTGTGTCGACATTGGTTGATGTATTGAGGTTCTGGATCTTCATTATCTCTTGCAATATCAAGAGCAACTGCAAAAGAGAATATGTTGTCGACAAGAACTTCATTTCTATTCCATCTCTTTGCATAATTTATTGAGATCTCATCATTTTCTGGTATGACTACCTCCTTTTGTGCCTCATCAAGGGCTATTATTTCTTAAGGGACTATTAGTGCTCCCTTTGTAAGTATGGCCTCCTCAGGAGTGTCATTTTCTTTATCTACTTTCTCTTGTACTTTCTTCTTTCGAGGAACAGTATCTTTTGCACCAATGGGTCTCCCACGCTTTAGGCGTGTTTTAGATAGATCTGCTTCAATACTTATAGATTGTCCAACAGGGACATCTATTCGTGCTGGGAAATTGGCACCATGGATATGAGATTGTATCATTTTATTTGTATCAGTAAATGCATCAGGTAATTGATTTGCAATACCTTGCAAATAAATGATCCTCTTAACTTCAAGTTCTCTTTGATTTGTAGGAGGATCAAAATGTGATAATGCCGTGGCATTCCAAGTGATTCCATGTTGTTGTTCAGGCTGTGTTATTTCTCCCCCTAATGGTGGGAACACCACCTCATCAAAATGACAATCAGCAAATCTTGCTTTAAACAAATCTCCTGTCATAGGTTTAAGATATCTAATGATAGATGGAGAGTCAAAACCTACATAAATTCCAAGTCTACGATGAGAGCCCATTTTTGTTCGTTGTGGTGGTGCAATAGGTACAAAGACATAACAACCAAAAACTCGTAAGTGAGAGATATTTGGTTGTTGACCAACCATAAGTTGTAGAAGTAAAAAAATTATGGTAAGCAGTTGGTCTAATACGAACTAATGATGCTGCATGCAATATGGCATGTCCCCAGGCTGACACAGGGAGTTTTGTTTTCATAAGTAATGGTCTGATAATCAATTGAAGATGTTTTATAAAAGACTCTGCTAGACCATTTTGAGTATGAGTGTGTGCAACAGGGTGTTCAACATTAATGCCAATAGACATGCAATAGTCATTGAACGTTTTAGATGTAAATTCTCCGGCATTATCAAGACGAATTGCCTTGATTGGATAATCCGAGAATTGTGCTCTTAAACGAATTGTTTGGGCCAAAAGTCTAGTAAATGCTACATTTCGAGTAGAAAGTAAACAGACATGGGACCATCGAGTTGAGGCATCAATTAAAATCATAAAATAATGAAATGGTCCACATGATGGGTGAATAGATCCACATATATCTCCGTGGATCCTTTGTAAGAAATTAGGGGATTTAATAACAATTTTTGAACGAGATGGTCTCACAATCAACTTTTCTTGTGAGCATGCAGTGCATGTATAATCACTTGTTAAAAGAATTTTCTGATTCTTTAATGGATGCTCATTTGAATTTTCAATAATTCGGCGCATTAGTTGACCTAGGATGACCAAGGCGATTATGCCATAATATAAAATTCTTTGGGTCAGAGCACTTCTAGTACATCACTACATGTGATTCAATTGGTCTTATCTTTATAAAATATAACCCAGAAGAGAAAGTAGGGAGTTTTTCTAAAACATGCTTCCAGCATGAAATAGTTGATGTAATGCATAGATATTCTATACTCCCTTGATTTATTGTTTCAATATGATATTCGTTATGACGTATATCTTTAAAACTCAACAGATTTCTCTTGGATCTGGTTGAGTAGAGAGTATCATCAATATGCAATTGTGTTCCACAGGGTAACACAATATTAGCCCTTTCAGAACCATCAATCAGGTCTATGGAACCTGATATGGTATTAACATTAGCTTCAATAAATGTTATATGAGAAAAATATTTTCTATCTCTCAAGATAGTATGTGTCGTGGCATTGTCTACCAAACATATATCTTCATCATTTATTTTGGATGGGGCAATACATTGATCAAATTCATTTTCTAAAAAGAAACAAACTTCATTACATTAATAAAAGTGTAATTACAAACAAAACTGGTAATAATACACTAATAAAAACCAAAGGAAATGATATCTAATTGATATGGACATTTCCATCATCAGTTCACTGATTATTTATTTCAGGGAGATATTCATAGAAATCTAAAATATCAAGATGATTGATGACTACCGGTTCATAATTTTCGATAACATTTGTTTCAGTATCTTTTTCCTTCCCTTTTCTTTTGATTGAGGCTTGATATAGTTCAATGAAGTGTTTGGGCTTTCGGCAGGTCTGTGACCAATGCCCTTTCATTCCACAGCGAAAGCAAGCATGTAAGGATCGGAAATTTTTGACCGGTTCCGGATGAATTTTGACCGGATCTATTTTTTTTTTGAATAAATTAAATTCGAAAAGAATGTAGAATGTATATATATATATACATGGAATTATATATATATAGAGGGAGTATATGTATATATATATATATATAGTGGGCCAGTATGTGATTATACAATAAATGAAGTGCACATATATAATTAATTATATATGTGGGTGAGTGTAAGTATGTACATTCACATGTGTATTATGTAGGTATATTGGAATTTTGTGAGATGAAAATACATGGGATACATGTATTGTGTAGCATATATTATATATGTATATACATATATATAAGAAATATGTGGCTAAGACTAGTGGGGAAAATGGGTGGACCAAAATAGAAGAGACCATGAGTGGTCAGCCGAAAGAAGAAAAGAAAGAAAGAAAAGAGGAAAAAGAAAGAAGAGAAAGAAAAGAAAAGAGAAAAGAAAAAGAAAAGGAGAGAAAATCGGGAGAGAGGAAAGAGAAGCCGCGACGGCGGCAGGTGGTGCTCACGACAGAGTTTTGGCCGGCCGTCGGCAACGGTGGTGACTTGCAGTGGAGTTGCCCGGTGTCGCGCAGGGGCTCGGTGCGGCTGGGCTGTGCGCGAGTGAGGGTTGCTCTCGGTGGGTCTTTTCGGCGTTGCGACGACTTGGTGAGCTTCGGCTGGTGGTGAGGACGGCGACTGTTCCGGCGGTGAGTGATTGGGTTGTGTTTGGATGGGTTTTCACGGTTGTGTTGTGTTCGATGGAGGGTCGGACCGAAGAGGGTTGATCGCGGAGGAGCTTCAGCTGGTTCGGTTGGGGGTTGTTTGGCCGTGGATAGCAGCGACGGCACTCGGTGGCTCGGTGTTGGATTGAGGTGGTCGGCTGTCACAGGAGGTTGGGTTTTAGTGTGGCGGCCGTGGACGGCAGCGGCCGTGTGGGTTGTTGGAGGCGCTGGATTGGGTTCTTCTATGTGGGTTCGGTGGTGGCTGGTCTGTGGGTTGTTTCAGTTGGGTTTTTGAATGAATTTCACGGAATGGTGGAGTATTGAAGGTTGTTGATGGCTGTGTCGAAGGTGGTCCAATGGCAGCAAAATAGGGGCTGGTTTTGGACTGTTTGGCAGCAAGATGATGGCTGGGTTAGGGGCTACTTTAGCTCAGGTTTGTAGGGCTTATCATGGCTGGTTTGTGGATTTTATTGGTTTTGATAATGGTGACTTGAAGTGATAGATGGTGGCATTCTCCCGGCTGTTGGATAGCCTATTTTGTGGCGTTTAGCTAGTCTTTGGTTGTGGCTTTGGAGATGAGGGTTATGAATTTGGCAGCTTGGTTTTGTAATGAAGGTGATATGTATATATACATATATAAATATGTATATGTATGGATGATGAAGGTATATGGTGAGTATTGGTTGAGAGAGACAACCATGGGAAATTGTTTGTGAGTTGGACCTAGGCGAGTAGTTTGGGCCTCAAATTTAAAATTTTTAAAGTGGGCTGCCATATTGGGTTTCCTTGAGATCAATTGGGCTTTAGATTTGAAATGGAGCCGGATTGGATTGGAAACAAGACGAGGGTTGGACCAAGCATGGAAACAAAAGGAGATAAAGTGGTTCATAGGATTGTTCGTATGGGTTTTGGCACAAGACTGGACCGGACCGGACATGGAAAGAGGACTGCTTTGCAAGCGCAGACTTGGCGAAACGGGACCTAAGGCAAGTTGATTCTTGCCTCTATCTCTATGTATATTTTAATTATGCTGATTAATTTTACATATGTGCTTAATTTAGTCATATGTGGCGTATGCATATATATATATGTGCATATATATATATAAAGGTGTCTATATATATATACATGTGGGATGTGAGGACACATATATATGTGGGTAGATATATATATATATATATATATATATATATGTGGGCTTGGAGGGTTAGAGCATTGTTATATGCATGTTTAGAGATTGAGACATGTAAAGCATGCTAAATTATATATGTATATTTAGTTAGATGTTGCCTTGCATGCATATATGATTCTTATGCATGAGTTGAGTATACGTAAATATATATGTGAGTATACATTTGGTGCAGTAGTTGAAATGCATGCTAAATTGATTATGACATAGAAGGGGATTGGAAAAGCATGAAATATGTGAATTGTTCTGTATGTTTTACTACCTATATGGGTGACATGATATATATATATATATATATATATATATATATATGTATACATATATTTGTGTGATTGTATATGGTTGTAAGAATGCATGTTGGTTGCTCGTAGTAAAATGTATGATTGGAATGACAGCATGATTATATCTATGCTATTATACATGTGTATGTGATTATGTACAGGATGTGGCATATGTATATGTTGTGTGTGTGCAAATGTGTCTATGAATGATTTCTGTGAAAAGTGTGTTCATTGGTGAAAATGTGAAGATGTGGTGTTTACAGATTTATGCATGAAAGAAATGACTTTCTTGAAAAATGCATAAGCATGATGGTTTCCATGATATGAGTGTGATGACATTGTGACAATCTTGAGGTGAAAGGAAAATGCATTGATTTGACAAAAATGCATTCATGGTGTGGATAAGTGCATGGGTGTGATTATATGCACTATATATATGATTTTGGGGTAGGAGTGTGAAATTAAGATAAGGGGAAGGCCCCTAGGGTGAAAGACCCAAAACTTGGCCAAGAGGAGGTGCTCCCTTCGGGTTAGTAACCCGATAAAGCACAAGCAGAGTTTGGGTGCCGAAGAGACCCTTACTATTGGAGTGATGAGAAAGCCCCCTATGAATTAGCTTGGTGTGAGTTATATACGTATGTATTTGCACTTATGTGAAGCATCATGCATGATTTGAGAAATGTGGATGTTTGGGTAAAAATGCATGAGCATGTGCATTCATGCATGATTCCATGGATCTTGTTGAGTAGGTGACGTGGCATATGATTTTCATTGTTCATGTAAATGCTTCTGTTCATATATGTTTTCTATACATAATGACGTTGGATGTGTACTGCCTTGAACATGTTGTAAATGATTTCATAAGTCATGTATAGTTGATTTAAATGTTCATAAGTGCTAAAACTGCCATGTGCATTATCGGTTCATGTATGCTAGGAGGGGCATGACTTTAAATATGGTGATATATTTAAGTGCATGTATATTTTTGAGAATATGTGAGGATCGACTTGCTGCTGCGATGATAGTATGGTTCTACTTACCTTGTTGGGCCTTTGAGCTCACCCCCTCCCAGGTTTTGCAGGTGTTGCTAGTTTTGGAGTAAGTTGGGGAAACTGATAGCACCAGTTGCAGAGGTAGTAGTTAGATTCCTTAGAATCTAATTTATGTTCAGGATAGTAGATGAATGTTGTACATTTGGATTAAATGTATGAAGTGATTATGTTGAGCCAATCCCTTCAGATGTATTTCATTCATGTGATGTATATGTATATAATACGGACATTCAAGGACTGAGACATGTATATTTTGATTATATTATGCATGTTGTAGAAATGCTGGGGGGACACGTGCCCAGAAGTGTCCATTTTTATTATTTAGATATAAATGCTGGGGGGACACGTGCCCAGAAGTGTCCATATGAATTGTAAAGCAGGTGTAATATGCCAGGAGCTGATTATTTAGAATGGGTCATGCCCGATTTTCGTGAAAATCATTTGCAAGGGCTATTGATGATCTTATGTCACCTGAAGGGTGTACATATAGAATGCTTCCGCAATAGAATAGATTAAAATGAGATTAAGGTGTGGGAACTTGAGGTGAAATTACAGATTCACCCCCGTTTCCCTCGCTCCTAACCGGGTGTCGGAAACCGGGGCGTGACAAAGCATTTTCATATTATTTGGAAGGTGCATTCGGCACACCTTTTAGTTTTTCTTGCTTAGCCCCACTTGCATTTCCTTCATGATAATATGGTGTGTAGTTCCTACTAGGAAACTCAAATGAAGGATTACCACCATAATTATTATTTCTGTCGCGGCCACGACCACGACCATTAAAGGATGCTGAATGTGCTTCAGTTTATGAAGCTGATCCGGTCGGACGGGATATGTGGTTTTCTAATAAGAGCTAATTATTTTGTTCAGCTACTAATAAGCAAGATATGAACTCAGAATATCTCGTAAAATGTCTCTCTCGATACTGTTGCTGGAGGAGTAAGTTCGAGGGATGAAATGTGGTAAATGTTTTTTTTTCTAATATATCCATATCATTTTTAGGCTCTCCACATAAGCTCATTTGGGAGTTAATTCGGAATAGAGCTGAATTATATTCTATTACCGATTTATAATCAGACAATTTCAATTTTGACCAGTTGTCTCGAGCTCTTGGTAGGATTATAGTTCTTTGATGTTCGAACCTATCCTTCAAATTTTTTTTCATAGTATGAATGAGTCTTTTATTGTAAGATACTTGGAATATTTGTTAGAATTTTATATGTATAATATATTGACATAATAAAATAATATAAATATGAACATGTTACTTTGTAATCGGGAAGGACTTTATATATAAGTATATTGAAATGACACAAGCATGCCAAATTTTCAACCGGGAAGAATATTATATATACATATACATATATATATATATATTATATATAAATATCTTTATAGATATATTACATATTTATATATATATATATAGATATATTTATATAAATATATATATTATATGTATGGGTATATATATATATATAGATATATGTATAGATATATTTATCTATATATATATAGATATATTTATAGATATATGTATAGATATGTTTATCTATTGAAATGACATAAACATAATTTTCGTATTTTTTACTTGTCTTCTTAGATGGTCAGAACCTCGTGCTGATAACGTGTTGTAATAGTAGTATAGAAATTAATTACTAAACTGTTATATATGAATAGAGAGAAGATATATGATGATATATATATAATAGTAAGAATAGATTGAGAGAGAGAGCGCGCAAAAGAGGTGAAGGATTGCTACTGTTGCTATATATATATATATATATATCAAAAGAAATCTCACACAATTACATAAGGCCGGTGGCTTATATATATATATTAGGGGTGGCAAATTGGGTGTTAACTCGCCAACCCGCCCATATCCGCCCAGCTAAAAATGGATATGGGTGACTTATTTTCTTATACGGGTCATAAATGGGTTGGATAAATATAAACCAATTAATTAGCGGGTTAGATGGGTTGAATATGGGTACCCATATTCAACCCATCTTCCACCCATAAAACAAAATGTGAATTAAAGTTTCTCTCTTCTATCCAACCTCTCTCTCTCTTTGATCTTACTTCTCTCTCTCTCTTTCCTTTCTCTCTCTTCGATCCCACCTCTCTCTCTCTTCTCCTTTCTCTCTCTATACTTGGACAATATTTTAAAAAAAAAAAAAAAGTATTTTAGTAAGAATTCAATTTTTTTAAAAATAATATTTTTCCTTTTCAGTAATTATTGTTGGATTTTACCATTGTAATTTCTTAATTAAAAATAAGAAGAATATATAATTTAGACACAAACTTTATAGTGCAGCAACAATTTTCATTGGAGTATTCTATATATATATATATATATATATATATTCATCATTCTTAAGATTTTTTTTATTAATTCAAAAAAAAACTGACTCATCGAAAGGTCACATATTTTATTTTCTCAACGGTATTTTTATTTTTATTGATTAGTTCCAAAAGACTCAGACTCATCCAAAAGTCACATTCTCTCCCCCTATGCAAAGAGTTCATTTTGTATTAAAATACAAGAATAATTGAATTTTCAAAAGTCATCTTTCTCTATCTACAGAGTCCATTTTTGTGTTTGAGTACCTTTCTCAATGTTTTAATTTTAATTATATTCCATGTGTTTCTGTGATTTGGTAGGTCATTTTTAAAATTACTCAATTATGAAGATATAATTGAGTTAGTGTTGAAGAACTTTTTCAATTGAAATACTTATTATAATTGTTTGCTTATGTTTTGGTGTTTTTTAAAGAAAATTTATGCTGACTAAGTTACTCGAGACTCTATACTCTTTTTTCTCTTTTGTTATAGATTCATAAATGTAATTAAACACTAGATTGCAATTAAATTCTTATATTCTTTTACGCAATCAGCTCTTGGATAAAAAAAATTTGCTAACACCCAAAAATAAACAAACCATATAAATAATATCAGTATGATTAGCAAATTATAATTTTTTTATTTGGTTATAGACTTTGTCAATTCCATTTTCGTGTTTGACGCCTACCTGTCGTGTCTAGTCGGGTCAAATATGGGTTGACGGGTTGACCTGACCCATATTTAACCCGCCCATATTTGACCCGCAACAAATGGGTTGAATATGGGTCACAACCTATATTTAACCCGTCCATATTTGACCCGGTCCAAACCCGCCCATTTTATCACCCCTAATATATATATATATATAAACAGATGAGAGGCGAAAGCAAAATATCTAACTTTTTGCATAAATATGAACCTTGCAACACCACAGTATATATCTCTCAATAGCCAACGTACCAATCAAATTGAAAATTTAATTTAAATTTTGGCGAGTCTACTGTATATTTTGTTAAGTAATTTTGTACATCAATATTATATGATATTTGTAATTATAAAAAATTAAGTTGTTTTATATTAAATTGTCTTTTACGAGATGGACCTCAATAGCATTCCTCGAGCGCTTAACACGACACTGGGAGGCATCTTCTCATGTAGAGAGAGAAGTTAAAAGTGTGCTTTCACGCGCTCTTCCATCATTTTGATATTTTCAAAGCTAGAGAAGTGTGTACATATATATACATGTATATACAACATATATACTCCCACAATTAAGAAAACTAGAGAGAGAAAAAACAAACCCAAAGGTTACACGTAATCAAGAAACCGATCTAACTAAGTTTCTGCAATTTCTTACCAGTTTCCGTTCAGTTTGTACGTATTCCCCTGCTTTTTCCACATCGAAAACACACACTCTCTCTCTCTAGATTCAATTTTGTGGGCACGTTTTATTTCGAGTCCAAGATAATCTTCTCCACCTTTTGTGGATTCAAACAGGTATTTTATCTCTTTTTTTCTTTCAAATTTATACTCTGTTTCTGGGTTTAAATTTGAACTTAAAACCCTATTACCGTTAGATTATAGGATATGGGTATGCACATATGCATAATGCATGTGGGTGGGTCACTTCAAATTATTATTATTTTTTTAGTCTTCTTGAAAACATCGTCAATTTGTCTTCGTTTTGTTTTTTGCTTATATTTTCATTTTGTCAGATTACATGAACATAGGTTATGTTCTTTTTTCCTTGTTATATCCTATATACATATATATTTGATCTTGTAGTGAACTTTTTCTTGGACTGTTAGTTCAGAATTTCAGGTGTTGTTTTTATTTCTTCATGAGTTTGTGGCTCATGTGCGAGTGTTGTTGCTTAGAAAACTCAGGACAAGTATCAATTTTGTGTTTGATATTTGTTTTATTAGAATAGCTCATACCAATTAAACTAAATAGATGTGTTAGTCACAGTGGCTGGAAGTTTATGGTTTTCTTGGTCCCAGATGATGAAAAATCTAAAACTGTCCAGCCTTTTCCCCTGTTTTCTTTTTCCTTGAGACCAAACAGTGCATATGGCAATCTGAATTTGTATTTATTCTTGTTGGACATGAGTGATGCTATAGCTTTATAATTTGTTTTTTGGCCGTTTGATGTATCTTGAGTTGATTTTTTAATCATCCCCAAAAGCCTATTCTTTTCTACAATGGAAAAATGTAAAGGAGTTGAATCTTAGACACTCTTTTCAACTTTCATCTTCTTTTCTATTTATGTCTTCAATGCTTTAGGGTTTGGTCTTGGATCACTTTATTTCCTCCCCTTTTATGTTGTTTCATATTGATTGTCTTTAATGTTTTTAAATGTGGTGTCTCAACCTATCTTTTAGTAATATTAGAACTTTTACTATGGAATAGTTTCTTTACTTTGGTCTTTTTGTTCTTGATTATTATTTTCTATCCCTAACACAGTCTTAACAGTTTGATCTCTCTCTCTCTCTTTTCAGGCATTTTGTAAGAACTCTACCAAATTTTACTGTAACTGTTTAATTTTAATTCCGGTTCTTCAACCCATCAACTTGTTGATAAAAAGTTCATTTTTTCCCATTCAAAGATGCTTGGTCTTAAGAAATCCCCATTAAACAAGGATGCTAAACAAAACTCAGTTGACCCTAGTTTCCCTGGCTATTCTAGCCGCAATCCATTTGATTCCGACGATGAGTCAGATAACAACCGAACACTAAAACCCTCAAGGAGAACTTCTTCTGAATCCAAGTTAGTTACCCCAAATTTGGGCACCAACCCTTTTGATGACAATGGGGAAAAAGGGACCTCTTCATCTCCGCACTCTCCCACTTCAGCAGCAAGAAACACATATAGGAATGATTTCCGTGACTCAGGAGGAATAGAGAACCAGACTGTCCAAGAATTGGAGAATTATGCTGTATACAAGGCTGAAGACACTACAAAGACAGTCAACAACTGCCTGAAGATAGCAGAGGACATAAGAGAGGATGCTACCAAGACTTTGGTCAACTTGCATCAGCAGGGTGAGCAAATTACCAGGACTCACATGGTTGCTTCTGACATTGATCATGATCTTAGTAGGGTATGGCTTGTTTACTTTTCCAATATTATTATTTTACTGTCTATAATCTGAAATTTTATAGGCTTATCTACAAGCGTAAAAATATGGAAGTCTATAAGATGAACTTGTTAATATTATTGACCTGATACTTTTACATCTTTGGAGACTTGCATGTTTTGGGATGCATTGGAAGTTCGAATTTAATATATTTAGTTAAAATTTTCTGAATTACCCATTTTCTTGGATGCTATGAACTTCAGTAAACCAGTGGATTGTGACTTATAGGACATGCTTATAGAAATTTGATTAAAAATGCATCTCTGTTGGCAGTTGGATCTTTCTCTGATTTCTAGTCATTTTACTTGTATGAGAGGCTTGATACTGTTCCTACTTTAAGGATTAGGAAGAGAATCATTTACTAATGCATATACTTTGTGAATTTTGGTTTTAGCGGGATTAGTACTACCATCACTAGTAGATATAAGTTTTTGATTAACTTTGATGTAACACCACTGTCATCTCCCTTTGATACTAAACCTAATATGTCCTTTATGAAGCTTTCCATTAAAAAGAAGAGGAAAAGGAAAAAAAAAAAGATTAACCAGATCCAAGGAAAAAGATCTAATACCATCACTATCACCTCCTGCTGTTGGTCCATTGTATCACTGCTTTTGTCGTGAGCACATGAATCACAGGTGCCCAATCTGTGATTGTTTATGCGCATATATTTCATTAAGAAATAACAACATATAAGAGAGGATCTGTAGGATACCCTGTAGTCATAAAGGTTAGATATGCCGTGATAAACAGAAGAGGTTTCAAACATCAGTTGATGGAGTTGTTTTAAAAAATTACTTGCCTAAAAGCCTTAATTGATGGTGTTGGCTTCATTATTTTATAAGAATGAGAGTACGTAAATTTTCAGCATTGCTTGCATGGATCTTTTTACCATATGTATATTGTGGTACTTCTATACAAGTTTGTTTATCCTGTGTCTTCATTTTTGTGCTGGCACTTGTACTCTTCAAACCACAAACATCGACAGAAGAATCAACCAAACTAGCCTAATTATTTGATTTCCTCAGATATATGTTAGGCAGTCATCTGAAAAGTATAGAAGTAACATACATTTGTGATCACTTGTGTTCTTTAAGTTTGTATTTTGTTATTTGAAGAAAAGATTCAATTGATCAGACAATTTGGATGACTGAATTGCTCTAGTTGATTGTTCAAAACAAATTCGTTTATTAGTAGAGTTGTTTGAAACAAATTCATTTTTCAGTAGATCTTACTTATTTGTTAGGATCCCCTTCCTTTTCATCATAGATTTCCTTCTTTTGTTCTGTACATTTTTTTTAATGAGTTCAGATCCACTTCATAACCACAAGGTTCTTTCATTTGGAAATTTCCCGTGGCTTCCTGAAAGAGTTAATCTACTATGCCAATTGATGCAAACAATTATTGGCAGTAGAGAAACCGGAACATATTGGCGATCCATTGTTGTTGTTGTATTTTTTTTATAAGTCCATTGTTGTTGTTGTATGGTCAGCAATGGGGTTGGAGTCCTCGCATCCACTAGAATTAGAATACATCAGTTAATTTACCGGACTTCGTGGATATACTTTATTTTACCAAAATATGCAGCAATATATATTGCAATAATTAAGACATTTGGCTCAATATTACTTCCTCCATCATCCACTCAATCTATACCATCTAAGCCACGTACTTCTATTCTAAAACTGCTTTAATTTTTTCAGTTCATCTTTGAGTAAATTCCAACAGAATATATACGAGTGGGGCACATTCTGTAAACAAGTACTTGGATGAAATCAGGGGCGGAGCCAGAAATTTTAATTTTTTGGGGAGGGGGTGCAAACTAGAACTATATAATTAAAATATGAAAAATTTAGAAATCAATTGTAGTATAATTTTTTTATTATAATATTAGTCTTAGCATGTGAGAAAAATGAAACATAAATAAATAGAGATGAAAATTTGATATGAGAAGAAAAGATATAGAGAAGAGGAAATGATAAGTTACATGTAAAAATTTAGAAATCAATTGTAGTATAATTATTTTTTATAATATTAGTCTTAGTATATGAGAAAAATGAAACATAAATAAATAGAAACGAAAATTTGATATGAGAAGAAAAGATATAGAGAAGAGGAAACGATAAATTATATGTAAAAAGAGAAGTGGTAAAAAAAAAAAATTGTTACAAAATTAATTTTCCTTTAGCAATTATTTCAGTTTTTGAAAAAAAATAACTGAGTACTTTGATTCCACTTTGAGAAGAAATATCATTATTACCTTGATGAAAGATTAATAAAAAATGCATCGTTTTAACCAAACAAAATCTTGCAAGCTTTGATAAAACACAATTATTAGGAACAAAATAGAGAAGTACTTTAATAACTTATACAAAAAGTAGCTATAGAATTTGTCATTTAATAAGTGACTACTAAAAATATTAGCATATATGATATTATTGTTGTTAGTGACCTATTTGCTGTCTTGGTATCACAGCACTTTAGTTTTCCTTCTTCCCAGTTCTCCAAAGATCCATCAATGGAGATGAGCATAAAATTTTAGATTTTATCCTTGTTAACACCAGCTAACAAAAATGTTTGACAAGGAAGGTTCAGTATTTTTGTTAAACATCATATAATGGATACATGTGTATATATATGCAAATGTAAATGTAATAGTGATATGTTACATTAAGGACTACCAAAATAATGAACTTACATTTTTGTTTCACAAGATTTGGGCTTCAGAAGTAAGGCTAAAAAGATTCAATTAAAAATTCTATGAATTTCAAAAAATATAAGTTATACTTATTTCCGAACTCATTATAATTGAGGCCAGTAAATATTTTGGGGGGGGGGAGAAATTCTATGAGTTTTGGGACCAAAAGGAGAGTGAATTTACAAAATAACAATTTTTAGGAGGTACCCCTAGCCCCCTCTCCCTCTTCCTCTGGATGAAATGACCTAGACTAAGAATCGACTCTGCTATCTGCAAACTTGATAGCATTTTACTTTCGGCCTCCCTAAAGCTGATTAGCTATTAGTGTTATGTTCTTGACCTAGAAGATATTATTGGCTATATAGTGTATGTTCTTGACCTGGAAGATATTACTTCCTTCCACATTTAAGTTACAATATTTGTCGTCTTTTATCTTTGCTGCTGTTTGTGTTGGATTACCTTCCCTGGTTTTTACTATCTGAAGGGAGACTTGCATTGCTTATGTTTGATTTCAGAGTGAGAAACTTTTGGGAAGTCTTGGGGGCATCTTCTCCAAGACCTGGAAGCCAAAGAAGACTCGACAAATAAGGGGCCCTGTTATCACAAGAGGTATACCTTGTATACTCATCTCATTTGTTTGCTTATATGCTCATCTCATTTGTTCATTTCTCTCTATGCTAAGAAATCAAGTTAGATAATTTTGAATCCAGGGTAGAGGGTGGACCTGTTTATTTCTCTCTCTCTCTCTCTCTCTCTCTTCTTCTTCTTTTTTGTTTTCTTTTTCTACTTCTAGATACAGTGACCATTTTCCCCCATTTCTCGTTCTTGTCTGATTTTCTTAATTTTTTCAGATGATCCAGCTCAAAGAAGGGGTAACCACTTGGAGCAGCGGGACAGATTGGGTTTGGCTCCGGCACCCAAGAGAGTGTCAAACACACAAACACCACCTCCTGAACCCACCAGTGCACTGCAAAGAGTCGAGGTTTGTGTTTATGATGATTATTATTGCAAAAAGTTAGGTTTTTATTTATTTATTTATAGTAAAACTATATTATCACTTTGAAATGCTGGGTAGATTTGCTTGTAATGCCTATCAGGCATTTGTGCCACAGAACTGGGTTGTCTTTGAATCCTGAGATCATTTCCTTGCCATCATGGGAAACCCATTGTTTGGAATTTGAATGTGTGATTGCTTCGGTTTCTTATTCTTTTTTCTTCTTCTTTTCAGCGCCATTTTTTATGGCCATTATATATCTTACGTTACAGATTCCTGCTACTTTGAACCATGGAAATCAAAATTAGATTATTTCATTTTCTTGATTTACTGATTTTAAATTAGGCAAAAGTTACTGATCTAACCCATTGACTTCATTAATTTGCAATGATAACAGGTAGAAAAGGCAAAGCAAGACGATGCACTTTCAGATTTAAGTAATCTATTGGGGGAGCTGAAGGATATGGCTGTTGATATGGGATCTGAAATTGAAAGGTTAGTTGTTTTTATTTGTTACATGAACATGTATCCCCTCTCTCTTAAAGACTAAATCTTGGTCAGGGTCCTGAACCCTATGTTATGCCGTCAGTAAAAATTTATTTATAAATGTTGTGATTATTGCAGCCACAACAAAGCTCTGGGTCATCTTGATGATGATGTGGAGGAGCTAAATTTCCGTGTGAAAGGTGCCAGTCAACGCGGACGCCGTTTGCTTGGGAAGTAGAGCACTGCAAGGCTGTTTAGTCTTGCTGTTTGACATTGGTTTGCTGCCTCCCTTGCCTGCTCTCCATCAATTTTTTTCTGCATATTTTGGATTTGACATAATCTGCTTTTCATGCAACTCTTTTATATGACATCTGGTTTTGTAATCACCAACAAACACTCAAATAATTGAGACCGGATCTCTTAATAAGAATTTCCATTCTTGAAATACATTATTGTCCACTATTTGCTGCAGATTGAAACATATGATGTCAAAAGTTAACATCAGGAGGGCTTTATGGACCAAGGCACACCAACACTAAAACACCTCAAAATTGCCTGACTACACTCTAATATCGCCAGTATGTGCTTGATTCAGAACTGAAACCAACATCAAACTCCATTACTTCCCATTTGAATTTTTCACACGAAATTTCTTCCTAATCCCTAAATAATTATAAGAGTAGGACAATTTCTGCAGTTTATTTTGGTCGCATCCCGTTTGCACACAAACGTGGGCTGCCACATAAGCTGTGACGTGGGCCAATTAAAGGGCAGCACGTGGACTGAAGCAGGGACCAATAAATGCTCGTCACATGGATTGGCACACCTGCACTCTTCCATATCGAGTCAGTCGATATAGCTAAACATATTTTGGCATGTCCAGTGGAACGCAATGTCAAAGATTGCAAATGGTAGGAAGAGGAAAGGTCCACTCTCTCAGACGTTGAAGAGCAGGAAAAACACAACCCAACACATGTTGGGAGTTCTCATTCCGGCAAGATGAGGATCTCATGGCCTGAGTGGTTAATGAGAAGCTGTATAAGTTTGAATGTCGTTCAGGAATCGGTTTCTCAGTTGATTTTTCAGCCGTCTGCTTAGCTTTCTGTTGTTCAGTCCCTAGTTCTAAGTACAACAGAACCAGTCACTATTCCTATGGAGCCAATCTTCCAGCAAGTCTTCTCGTAGTGATTTGGCCAGTGGCTCAGCCACAGCCAAATATTACAGTATTCCCACAACTAGCAACCAGAGCCATATATTCCTCCACCTCGAGCCTAGGTAGCCCCACAAGTTCTTCCCAGAAGGTAACTTTCTGATACGAGAGGTAACCATATTAGGTGGAGACATCCCAATCCACTTTTTGCACTCGTACCGCAACTCGTGTATGAAGTGGAGTTCCCTAAAGGCCACAAAGACCTAGACTTTTTTTTACCTTTAGTGGGAAAAGAAATCAACTGTCGACCGTAGAGCATATTGGTTAATCTACAGTCCTGAGTGGTGAAGCTGGCACTAGGGTTAAAAATAAGATTTTTCCCAAATTCTCTTATTGGACATTCTTGTTATATCAATCGTGGAAATAGTTAATCAGAAGTCCACTTTCGTTTTCTTTCTATATTCCAGTTTAATATTCTATTTATCTTGTATAGCTCTCACCAACCTCTGAACCTTTTCTATAAATAAGTCTCTGATATACAATTTTTACATAGTGAAATGACATACAAAGGCTTAGCCTTTTCTCCTCTCTTTTAATATTATTCTTCTTCAAGATGGTATCAGAGCAGGTTTTTCATATCCTACTCTAAACTTGTCTCGGATATTCGGATCAACTTGTTTCTCTATTAAGTTTCTTTGTGTTTGTTTCTTTCATCCTTTGCTTATTTCGCTTTCTTTTCTAAACGGATACAAAAGAGTCTCTAATCCTTAGGTCAATGGCCAATATCAAATTGAAGGGCTCAAATTACCTTTATTGTAACCGAGGAGGTCGAGGAACCAGGAAGTGTACTCATTGTGGTCGGAACAATCACATTGTTGACTACTATTGGGAACTTCATGGCAAGTTAGCTTGGGCAAATCAGACATCGATTTAGGAGGAGAACAATACCTCTACTACAGAAGAATATGTTGTTCTTTCTAAAGCTGAGTACAATGGTTAAGTGTGAAGATTTGTCTTCCACCTCCACAGCTACTGTAGGTCCTTCAGGTAATATTTGTCATTCCTCATCTACTGCACCCTGAATCATTGATTCAAGGGCGTCCAACCACATGACAAGTAATTATTCTCTCCTTTTCTATATTTTCCATGTTTCCTCACCTACATTTGTTACTATCGCAAATGGTACCAAATCTCCTGTTCATGGCATTGGTACTGTTCGCTTCTCCAGTCTAACATTCTTGTCAGTTTTGTATTTTCCTCAATTCGTTTAATTTATTATCTGTTCATAAACTTATATCAGAAATAAATTGCTCTGTCACATTTTTTTCATCATATTGTGTCTTCTACGATCTAAAGACGAAGAGGACGATTGGTGGGAGATTTGAGAAGGATGGCCTTTACTACCTTCACTATCTCATGTCTCGTCAGCATTTCATTCAAACACCTCTTTACCTTATTAGTGGCATTGCCGTCTCAGACATCCATCATTAGATAATCTTCGCATTTTAGTTCATTCTTTACCTACTTTTTTAAAATTTAATTGCATTACTTATGAACTCAGTAAACACCATAGGGCTACTTTTAAGCTTCATCCTGATAAATAATGTTTGAAACCTTTAGAGCTTGTCCATTTTAATGTTTGGGGACCAGCTAGAACCACTCGTTTATTTGGTATTCGCTACTTTGTGTTATTTATTGATGATTATTCTCGTTTGAGTTGGATTTATGTACTTAAAGATAGATCTCAAGTCTTTACTGTCTTTCAATCATTTTATGCTGAAATTACAAATCAATTTGATGTCAAATTACTTGTTCTAAGAACTGACAATGCCCTTAAATATAAACTTAATATTTTTAAGCAATTCCTTGAGTCGAGGGGTATCATTCATCAAACATCTTGTACTGATACTCCTCAACAAAATAGAATTGTTGAACGAAAGAATGAGCCTATCCTTGCTATTGCTCATGCCTTAATGATTCAAATTAATGTCCCAAAGCCAAAACATTTTTGAGGTGATGCAGTTTTTGTAATAGTTTATTTATTAAATCGAATGCTCTTTAGGGTTCTTAAAGAAAAATCACCCATCCAAATGATATTTTCAAATAAAGAACCATTTTTCCTTCTACCCAAAGTGTTTGGTTGTGTGTGTTTTTTTATAATTTGAGTCTAGGGAAAGACAAAGTTGATCCACGAGCTCACAAATGCAAATTTTTAAGTTACTCTCGCACCCAAAAGGGGTATAAGTGTTATAGTCTTGCTCTTCGTAAACATTTTGTGTGTCCTGATGTCACTTTCTTTGAGGAAGTTCCTTATTATTCCATGGAGGGTAGACAATTGAATGACTTTATTCTACAAGAGACTGTTCTACCAACCCCAGTCTTTGAATCTGAGGTTCTCCCAGTTTATCGGATATATGCTCAACGACGGGAGACTTGTTGCTCCTGTGCCTGCGGCTAAAGTAGTAAAGCACTCCATTTCACCTCCACCACTCTCCTTAACGCCTGCGGATCCATCCACCTCTTCTCCCTTTGATCTTGATAATCCCATTAATGTTTGGAAAGGTAAATGGTTCTACACTAATCATCCTATTTCACATTTTGTATCGTACAATAAATTATTTTCGTCATTTCAAGTTTTTTCTTTATCTTTGTCATCTACTACCCTCCCTAAGTCCTAGGGGGAGGCACTTTCTCATCCTGGGTGGAGGAAAGTAATGGAAGAAGAAATGCATGCTTTACACTTGAATCATACTTGGGAACTTGTTCCTAAGCCTGCAGGTGCACAAGTTGTTGGTTGTCGTTGAATTTTCACTGTTAAACATAATTTGGATGGCACTGTTGATCGACTAAAGGCTCATTTAGTTCCTAAAGGCTATACTCAGACATATGGTCTTGATTATACTGAGACATTCTCTCCTGTGGCCAAGCTGAACTCGATTCGTGTGATTATTTCTCTTGTTGCTAATCTAGACTGGCCACTTCACTAACTTGATGTTAAAAACGCCTTCCTGCATAGTGATCTTACTGAGACGGTGTATATGGCTCAACCACCTGGATTTGAGTCCGAGGGAGAGTGTGTCTATCATCTCAAGAAATCTATCTATGGACTCAAACAATCCCCACGTGCATGGTTTGATAAGTTCAATAAAGCAGTATTGGCTCATGGTATGACCAGAAGTCAGGCTGATCATTCTGTTTTCTTTAAGAAGACAAAACTTGGTATTGTTATTCTTGTTGTTTATGTGAATGATATTGTCATCACCGGTAGTGATAGGAACAACATTTAGGTTTTAATCAATCACTTGAGTTCTAGTTTCCACACTAAGGATTTGGAAAAACTTTGGTACTTTCTGGGGATTGAGGTGGCATGATCGAAGCAAGATATTAGTTTCTCTCAGCGAAAATACACTCTTGATATCTTGCAAGATACAGGTCACCTTGGTTCAAAACCTGTAGCTACACCAGTGGAAACTAATTTGAAACTTACATTGGATGACGATGACCCACTTGATGACCTAGAATGTATACGAGACTCGCAGGTAAACTCATTTACCTAATGATCACTCGTCCAGACATCTCTTATGTTGTCAATGTTGTAAGTCAGTTTATGACCAGCCCAAGGGTTCCCCATATGGAGGCAATTATTTGGATTTTGAAATATCCCAAGGGTGCTCCAGGTCGTGGTCTACTTTATCATTCTTCTAGTCATCTTCGCATTAAGGGTTACACGGATGCGGATTGGGTAGGTTCTCCTTTTGATCGATGGTCCACCACAGGTTATTGTACTTTCATAGGAGGGAATCTAGTGACTTAGAGGTGCTTGTGAGCTCACTTTGTTGAAAACTCTTTTACACGAACTTGGGATTTCAGTACAATACCCAATTCCCCTCTATTGTGATAATCAAGCTACCATCCATATTGCCAGTAATCAATTCTTTCATAAAAGAACCAAGCATATTGAAGTTGATTGTCATTTCATACGTTCTAAAATCACTTCGAATGAGATAGTTACTCCATTTGTTCCTTCCTGAAGTCAGCTAGCAGATTTCTTCATAAAGGCACCTCATGTCACGCCCCAATTTCACATACCCAAATCGATATAGGAAATGGAGGTGATCAATTTACTCCTTATCACACGTCATCATTAAACATACTCTGATCCCATGTTGTCACGCTCCAACTTTTCATACCCAGAACAGTACAGGAACTCAAGGGTGAGAAAGCGAAACATCTACACATCTAAACCATTATCACATATATCATCATCGCGGAACATCAAACGTTATCACATGTCTACTAGTGGCCCCTCACAGAACACCCAGTCAAACTGACGAGTCAACCTAACTCAACAACATTTCAAGTGCTTCGATTAATCGAAGATGGGGCTTTGATTAATCGAAGTACTTCGATTAATCGCAGTTTGTGCGAAACTTCTATCGGAACACACGGGTTTTGGACTCTTAAATGTGGCTAGATCTTCGATTAATCAAAAATTAGGGTTCGATCAATCGAAAGTTCGATTGATTGCAAGTCCGTCCGCAAGTATCCTCGTTTCCTTGTCCTTGAATCCTTAAACACCGATTTAATGCATCCACCTTTCCATAACCTATCATACATCTATACAAGTTTTTATACAACCACAACATGTATAAACATTAACTGGAATCATAAAGGAAGACTTAACATATGAAATATACATCTTGTATGCATAATATCATGTCCAAAAGTTAACATCCAAGGCACTAATGCGTATGTACAATGATTTAAAAGGTAAATCTCTTTATACAATTCCAAATGCACTAAGTCCACATCTCGGACGTGCATAACACCAAAAATAACCAAACGAGAGTTTTCCTAACTCTAAACCCAACTCATGGTTGATCACCATCGACAATCTCCTTGTCGTACCCTAAAATTGTTAATGTAGGGGGATGAGCAAAGTTTAACGGGCTCAAGGTCAAATGTTGTGCAATCCTCCCAAGTTCACATTTCATATTAATACATAAATCAATCAACATACATAGCATAACTACGGGTTATGCTTCCTAGCATTCTAGTCAAACGCCATAATTTGCATTATCATATGGCATGTGCATCAATATACTTGACAACCACAAAAGCTCAATTTAAATATGCTTCAATGCACAACTACATCATATCTATAACATATGACAAAAATGAATTCGAACATAAAGTTCAACACAAAATCATCACAAAACTCACATTGTTCACATTGTCTTCGGAATTGTACTTAGACTTATACATCCAATTCGGATACGCGCCGAAGCCACATATCCAATATCCTAGTATTTTCGAGCTACTAACTCACCGGTAACTAACCCTATTGCACAAGTTTGAGGTCTTTTAACCCCATGGGATTTTTTCTCCCATCTACTTTGTACATGAGTCATTTTTGAGATATCATCCCACACATGCTCAATATGCTATGTTTAGTATAGACAAACACAAGTCTCGATACATTACACCCATTTCATGTCCTATATTCATTTGTAGCATGTCACACAAGAAATTATATTAACACATGCACACATTCAACCTTTTTAACATAATTTTCATTGAAACTTGAGTTTCAACACATATCACCAAAATCTTATATATGCAAAACATGTCACATAAAGCATATACTAGCAATTCATGCATTTTAAATCATATCTCAAACATTTTTCATCCAAGAAAACATATATACATCAATTCAAATAAAAAATTTCATCCTAAAGTTTCATGTATTCATATATAACATGAAAAATATCAATTTTATACTTATAACATGAAATTTAACTTGTATTGAAAGACACAACACACTCCCTACCTTAAGAGATAAAATCTCAAGCTACACATCAATTTCACTAACTCAAAAGTTGTCCAAACATAACTTTGTTTGGTTCAAAATGACGCACTCACCACATAAAACAAACTTTCCTTCTTCGGCATCTTTCGAATCAAGGCCTCCAAAACTTAAAGAGAAGCTAGAGAGCTTAAGAGAGAAGAGATGAGAGAAATACATACTTTTAGAGAGAGAAAGTGGCTATAAATATCTGGGTTTTGGATATTTATAAGCCCTAGGGCGTAAAATGATCAAAACATCCCTAGTTCACTTAACTTATCTTTCCGACCTCCGTTTTGGAATTTGAAAGCGGCTATGGTCTCAAAATCAACTCTACATCTCTTCTAATATTTTAATTGGTTTATAACTAAAAATAAAATTTTCAGACAAATATTCAGATTCTCAGTCCCACCCGACCTCCGTCCCAAGTCCCGACGACCCAAAATTTTAAAATAAGCTCACAAAACTCTATGGACCTCTAAACAAGTCTCCACTTATGTAAATTACATTTAAGACATATATAAATCTATTTATAATTCTATTTAAAAAAAAAAACAAATAAAAATGGATCTCTATACCTCCAAAGCATACTATTGATTCTATATGTAGCAAGTTAGGAGTCATTGACATCTACTCTCTAGCTTGAGAGGGAGTGTTGAAACAATTAATCAAAAGTCAACTTTCCTTTTCTTTTTATATTCCAATGTATATTTACCTTGTGTAGCTCTCACGAACCTCTAACCCTCTCCTATAAATAAATCTCTCATGTCCAATTTTTATATAGTAAAATGAAATACAAAGGCTTCGTCTTTTCTCATCTCTTATCATATTATTCTTCTTCAACATCAATCTTCCAACAATGTCCAAAAATGGCAGCAGTTAGAAGATATGTTTCATACTTAGTTCCATGGGACAGAACCGAAAGTTTCTATGGCCGCTTTGTCTAGGCTTGGTCATGACTCATCTTCCTAGTGAATCCATCGAAGCATTTATTTTCAGGTTTAGAAGGGCGAGACTTAATGCCTTCTTGTTGGGTATGGCAATTTAGTTTCATATGCTTTATGTGACAATCTCTATGTTTGATACATGTTCCTCTAGGTCATGCCTTCTTCCACTTCCTTGAAATCAGATGTTTAACTGCGTCAATAACTATCTACTATTCTTAACCGTTTGTGATGGAGTAATTATTGAATATCAAAGTGATTTCATATTTATAAGAATTTTATTAATAATAAATTTTTATTTCATATTATTTTAGTCAATAATAAAAAATAAAAAATTACTTATAATAAATTTTCTTTCATACACGAAATTTTGGTGGTACATATTTCTCATTAATGGTCGTTGTTAATCGACAGATGTTAATGTCACTTCACTTCGACGGTTAAGAGAAGTTGGGGGCGGTTAGAGGGAATTTCCCTTACATTACATGACTTAATTTGTACTTGACATGAATGTCATGACTCCAATTTCTCCTCTAAGATAGGCCAAAGATGGGCCATTGAATAACTATCCAAATCAGCTGAAATAATCACTTGTGACTACAATGTTAAGAGCTAAGACCGATTGTGACATTTTGCTGTCAATAGCCCACTTTACTCTCCTTGCATTCTTATGCTACTATTATTGCTGATTTGGCTTTTAACACGTGTCACAATTTGAAAAAATTCAGATTTTGAAGCAAACACATATTTTTTAAGGCTCTGTTTGATCAGATAGAATCAAAGTAGAAAAGAAAGAAAATGAAAAATGAAAAGAAAAGTGAAGTGAATGAAAAAAAAACTTTCCTACATGCATTTGGTTGTATGAAATTTTTTCAGAAAGTTGGAGGAAAATATTATTTTTTTTGATTTGGATGTCATGAAAGTGTAATGTCATCAAAACTATAGATATATATAACTTAATTATAGACTAGTTGGTTCGTACCACAATGATTGAGAATGAACAAAAAAGGAAAAAAGGCTAAAAATATATATACCATAATTAAATAAAAAATAAAGTAGAAATAAAAATAAGAGTTCCGAGTTAAATAATAAAAGAAGAAAGACAACATATTATTGTTTTTCACAGTTATATTATATTACTATAATTTTTAAATGAGAGAGAATGTGTTATAATAGAAAAGTTGCACCGAAGAAGAAGAGTAAACAAAAACAACTAACGGGTATAATAGGAAAGTAAGATTTAAAGTCACAGGAAAGTAAAATTTTCCCGAAAAATATGGCAGTTATTAAATTTTACTTTCCTCAAAAAATTCACTTTCTTTCCAACCAAACTTCTAAAAAAATATATTTTTTTCCTTTTCTGCTACTTCTAGCTAACCAAACAGATAGGAGTTTGGTTGGAAGGAAAGTGAAAATTTTCAAGAAAGTAGGATTCGGCAACTGTTTGATTTTCTCCAAAATGTTCTCCCGCATAAAACACGAATTTTTTTTTTACTTTTCCGTGACTTTATATCTTAGTTTCTTATTATGCTCCGTTTGTTGCTTATTTTTAATCTTTTTTACAAACTTCATGGAAGAGAAGTTATTATAATTTATAACACTCTTCTTTAATGTTGCTTTCCTATTATAACACGATCTCTCTCACTAAAAAATAATACTAATGTAATGTGAAAAACAATAGTACATATCTAATGTGCTTTCTTCTTTTACTATTTAACTCTTGAACTCTCTTTCTTATTTCTACTTTATTTTTTTATTTAATTATGGTATTGTTTCCCTACAAAATCGGTTGGCTTGACCGGTTAGTTTTATATGAGCACAGGTGTGCCAGAGCCATGTAATCAACTCAAAGAGATTGAACCGGTCAAAAACAAATATCTCTTTTTGAGAATAAATATTGATCAAGATACTGCCAAGGAAGAGAGAATATTGACAACTTTCTTGAATGTTTTTTTTTTGCCTCAATTAAGAGGACTTCCAAGAATTGTGATGAAATTAGAATTGATAAGTAAAGGTGCAAGGATATATATGTAATAATGTAATGTAAGTTACTAGGGAATGTAAATTGGCAAGGAAATTAGAGGTACTATAAAAGGTAATTAGAATTGATAACTAAAGGTGCAATGATATGTAACACTGGAATGTAAGTTACTAGAGAAATTGGCTTGAAAGATAAATTACTGGAAACTAGATTGACATAGAAAGATAGGTTGACAAGGAAAGTATAAATGTAGTGTGATTTTGTTGATGGTGTTGGACCCTTGCCAAGCCATACAATTGAGTTAATTATAGAAGGGTAATGCTACTCAGGCAGAATTCTTAAACAGAATTCATAGGCAGAAACTTTTAGAACCATTGGATGCATGTGGTGAGTGTATGTGGTGGGGCCTACTACATACATCCAATGGTTCTAAAAGTTTCTGCCTATGAATTCTGCCTGAGTAGCATTATCCATTATAGAATTGCAAAAACAATAATTCCTAAAATATTAAGCAGCAAATCCCCTTGATTTTGAAAATTTATTGAACAAGTCTTCTATTTACTCCACGTATCCACCAAGCTTATTGATGCAAGAATTCAAATTAATTCAAACTCACTACATATTTGGTAATTGAATTAGATTTTCAAGTCAACTCGATCTCTCACAACCAATTTCCTTTTTCTTTTTTTTATCTTCAAAGACTTGGTCAAACCAATAATATTTAATCTCGTTACGTGTCATTATGCACATCATATTTTTTTATACCCAAATCCAGTACACTTGTTGCCCTATCAGTTCTCTTCATAAATCGTGGCAGGCCATGTTTGGGTGCGTATAGTAACATTTTTGTTTTGCAGATAAAAACTTAATTTTATTTTTCTAAGTGAAAATAGAAAATAAAAATGACGTTTATTAATATTTATTGTTGTCACAATTTTGAAAATAGAAAACAAATAAAATTGTTTAGTAACATATTATTTTTCTTTTTTACAGGATTGATTTTTATTAATTTTCTATTTTATTTTTAATTCATGTATTGATATCAGAAAATCTTAAAATATATGTAGTGTATACAATTCAATAATTTTACAAATTTTATTAATAATTAATACATGATAATGAAATGAGTAATGATAGACATAGTGAAAGTTATCACCGAATTGAAAAAGTGAATCACTCTCATCGTGCAAGTGAAATTTACACTTTCACAATCCAATGGATGGACACCCTCTTCACTACACATTCAGTGATACCTTTTCACTTTACAAATCATTATCTTAATAAAATACAACATCTAATTTAAATCACGAACTCCATATATATGCATTATGTATAACTTTAGTATGTGATGGATAATATATTTAACATATAGTATATAATATTAAATAATATCTCATATGTAATATTAAATAATATCTCATATGTAGTAATATTATAATATAATATTTCATGTAGGAATGAACAGTGCCCATGTAGTAACAATACCACAAACGATTTCGAGGTACAGTGCTGAAAACAGAAGAAACACATTTTTAATGTTTTCTCTTTTCTTCACAAAAATGAAAGACGTTTTCTACCATTGAAAAACAAAAACATATTACTAAACATATTTTTTATTTTTGTTTCTACTTTTTGAGGGTTGATGATCGGCGTTGAATGTTACGCATTCTAGCCTCTTAACTTATGTATTTTATTCTCTAAGTGATAGATTATTTTGTTATTTTACTTTGTTTTAGTGTTTTCTGTATTTTCAGGGCCTTAATGATTATTTTAGTTAAAACCGTGATTTTGGGCTTTTAAAGATAACATGCAAGATGGTTAGATGAAGCCTATATCAAAGGGATCCATTGAACTCCATAATTTAACTCAAATCAGCCCAAGGAAGAGATCCAAGAGAATTACAGCTGCTTAAGAAGGTTTCGGGCCTGAAGCCCAAATCTGCGCATAATACAATCTTAATCCCATTTTGGAAAACGGACCAGAAGTCTTATTTTCGAGCCTCAAATCGACTTAATTTTTGCATATAGTTGAACGAAATTTGATTCTGCACACTTTTGTATTTCACGAAAATTCCGTAAATCAGACTTCTAGTGGGTCAAAAGTTGGGCCGAAGTCAGCAGGAAAAACCCACCTGATTAGTGCTACGGGAAAACCTAATTAATTCCTAATAGGATTAGGACTTTGATGTATTCTCTTGGATATTTAAAGTGACAAATTAGGGCTGTATTGAGGAGGCTTGGCAGCAGCTTTGAAGAGCTTTTGGAATGGAGAATCATTGGAGAACAAGACGTATCATGAGCGGCTAGTTCAGCCACCAGGGTTTTGATGGAACCCTAACTAAACATCACTGGTTTGATTGTTCTAATTATTGGGAATTTTTGTATTCATTCATAGATTGTGTAATTTAGAGGATTCTTATTATAGAATTGAGCAATAAAAGTCTTATAAATTCAGTTTCAATAATTTCTTATCTTGTCTTAGATATTTGATTGTTGTTATTGAACTCGTTCCTCTTATTTTCTGTGATCATGAGAGTGATTATTACACAATGGTTTTCATTGAATATATCATTAAAAGCTTTGATGGATTATGCCTAGAGAAGATGAACCATACTGCACCCTAGATTAGAGTAGTTAGGCAGATGGCCCATGCCAATCGAAGATAGTCCATGACTTAGCCTTAATCATATGTTATCTTCTTGACGGATGGAGGTGAGCTTGTAGCCACCAACACCACTTATGCATGATATGATGCCCCATAGTTAGTTCAATTGACCATTGATTGTGAAGTTAGTGGTGAAATCAATTACCCTAGACTTATCTTATATTCTCTACACTCCTTAGTTTCTCTTGCTTTTGTTCAATTGCTTCATTAGTTAATTTAGAATTAAAAATCAGAATTTATTTCTTTTAAATCTAATTAGAATTAGTCCTAACAATTCAACTCAGTCAGACCATAGTCCTTGAGGTTCGACACCCCTTCCTTTCGATAGCCCTATTCTACAAGGAATTCGTTCTATTGCGAAGTATGGTAATTTTTAATTGATATACTTTTTGAGTCACACTCACACACGAACCAATTTTTGGCGCCGTTGCCGGGGACTGTCTATTTGATTGTTTAGATTTTTAGAATTAGTTCTAATTGGATTTTTAGTTTAGGAATTTTTTTTTTATTATTATTAATTTTCTTTTATTTATTTTATTTATTTTTATTTTTTTTGTTTTCTTTTCAATTACTAATTAGTTTTATTTTATTTTTTAGTTTAGAATTTTTATTTTTGCTACTAATCTAATTTATTTTCATTTTTATTTTTTCTTTTCCGGTACTTCAATCACCATACCATTGAGCAAGAGGAAGAGATTATTTATATCATGGATGGTGTGCGTGGTAATGCTGTTGTGGAAAGAGCGAGATTGCTTAGAGACTACTATGTCTCAGAGACATACAATTCGCCAGCTGATTTTCAATTGCCTAATGTCACTGCACAGAACTATGAGATCAAGCCCAGTATCATTCATATGTTGCCATCCTACTTTGGGCTGACTCATGAGGATCCGTACAAGCACTTGGATGAATTTTTAGAAGTTTGCTCATTAACAAAAATTCATAACTTCTCAGAAGATGCTTTTCGGATGCGACTCTTTCCATTCTCTTTGAAGGAGAAGGCCAAGTATTGGTTCAGATCTCTACCGATGGGCTCTATCACTACATGGACTCAAATGCAAAGTGAGTTCTTGAAGAAATATTTTCCGATAGGGAGGACCAATCAATTCAGACGTGCTATCACTGGTTTCTCTCAATTTGAGGGGGAACAATTTTTTGAGACATGGGAGAGATTCAAGGACCTTCTTAGGAAGTGTCCTCATCATCAAGTTCCAAAGTGGCAGTTAGTGCAATGTTTCTATGAGGGACTTACAGAAAATAACAGACAGATGGTGGATGCATCAAGTGGGGGTACTTTTATGTTAAAAAGTGAAGATGAAGCATGGACTTTGTTCGAGAATCTCAGTGATAATCTTTGCAACATGTGTCTTCATCTCGTTCTAGCAGACTAACCCATTCAAGGAAGACAGATGATATTTTTGAGATTGGTTCTGCAGATGCTATGTCTACCATTGTGAATGCTGTGGCACAGAGAGTGGTGCAACTCATGGCGGTTGGTCAAGTGCCTAATCAATCTTCATATCCTCCTATTTTTGAGCCATGTGATTTTTGCTCGAGTCCTATGCATCATGTGAATAATTGCCCTTCAATTGGGCAGTTTTTCAATCTTCCACAAGAGCAAGGGGTAGCAATTGAGCCCACTTTTCAGCCTCAGAACTATGTGCCTTCACAATTATATCAAGAACAAGTTCCTATAGCACAGAGGTATTCAGCCATTGAGGACAAGATGACAATTGTCCTAGAAAAACTTGAGAAGCTTGACTCTATTGTTGAGATGGTGGAAGCTACTGCAGCAACACTTCAATCCACTGTTCCACTGGTTCACTCTCACTCTCAATCGATTGCCAAACTGGAATCTCAGTTTGGACAACTTGTCAATGCCGTGAGTAGAAGAGAAGAGGGAAAATTACCAAGCCAACCAGTTGCCAACCCAAGAGGGATTCATGTCCTCGATAATATTTCTTCTTCAAGCAACCCACACCATGAACAATTTCAAGCCATCACCACTCTTAGAAGTGGAGAAATAAGTGACAACAAGGTATGGGAGAAGAAGCTTGATGAAGAAGACATGACAAAGAGTCCTAATATTGAAATTTATCATGAGCTTAAGGTGAAATTAAATACTTTTAATGCCATTCAACATCCTCTAGATGAGAGTGATTGTTTCTTCATGGATGGCTTTGATGATTATGTTGAAGAAGTTGATCCGGTTGCTCTATCACATGATGTTGAGAAGTCCATTGAGGGGGTGAATGATTTACTTGATGTAGTGGCCATGAAAAATACTCCACCTTGGAGGATTCCGATTGAGCCATTGCCTATTCTTTCTAGCACTCCTCCGATGCCATCATTAGAGTTTCCTCCATGGGTAAAATTGAAGCATGTTCCGTCAAGGCAGAGAGATGTGTTTTTCAAAGCGAATGAGACCATTCCGGTCACTTTGAGTTTGACACAAGGAGGTGAGGATCATATAGGAGGGATGAAATTAAATCTCCTCAAGAGATGTGGCATTGGGTGAACTTTCAATTGAAGTCGATGACCGTCTCCTACGGATGTTAAATTGTAGGATTTCTATGTATTTCTATCCTTTAATTTCTTTAGTTTTCTTTTATTTTTTATTTTATTTTATTTTATTTTATTTTTTTTAATTTTTAGTTTATGTTTTTCTTTATTTTTCTTCCATTATTAGGTGTGTTTTAATGTGTTTTCTTTGAGTTTTTTGATGTATAAGTTACTTCCGGAGGATGCCAAGAGGTGTACCGAGGTATTTGGAGTCAAGACGGGTGAAAAAATGAGCTCTCGGTCGACCTTGGGCGATGGAGACTCCAAAAATACACGTCCCGGTCGACCTTGGGCGATGGAGGGCGAAATAGGCATCAGCCGGGGGGATCGATCGCCCAAGCAAGGGGGGATCGATCGCCCCCATTTTGCCCCAAGCTGGGAGACCAACCAGCTGGGCGATCGATTGCCCAGCCCTAGGGGGATCGATCGCCCCAGCCCCTGAATGCCCAATTTGCTTCGTTTTGTCTATTTTTGCTCCCTCTTCAATACTTATATGCTCCCACTTGAAAATACATCACTTTGGTGACTTTTTGTGCCTCTCCAACATCAAAGTACACTCTAAAAATCTTCCATAACACTACTAGATCATCATCATTCACCATCATCAACATTAAATCTAACTTGTTTATATCAAATTCTCATTGAAGCTCCAACTTTCTCAAGTTTCTTCTTCAAAGGAGGTGTGGTTTATTTTTGCAAATTTGGTTGGATTTCTTTAAGGGGTTTTAAAATACAAGTTTGGGGGAAGACATTGCGCATTGATTGTGGACTACTCGGTTGACCCAGATTCTCCGGCACCACCTTCTCCTTGATTTTTCGGAGGTAACTATCTTTTGTATTTTTATTTTTAGTTTATTTTTTTTTCTTCTTTATTTTATTTTATTTTATTTTCTTTTTTTCTTTCTTTCTTTCTTCAGAAAAAAAAAATTTCTATTTCATATTTATTTTCACCCATACTATTTCACTTGGTTTTTGGGGTATAGTGGTTTGTTTTGACAGGTTGAAACATCCAAGTTTGGGGGTGTGCTTGCATTGCCTTCATACTATTGGTTTGCACTATTTTCTTGCCACTATTCTTCGGATTCCTGGTAATATCGTTCTTACTCTTCTCTATGCTTCAATTGGGTGTACATTGAGGACAATGTACAGTTTAAGTTTGGGGGTGAGGCGATGCCTATTTGTGTGCTTTATTGCAATATGGGGGGAAATTTGTGTGAAATTATTTTTGTATTAGGATTTTATTTTATTTTATTTTCTTAGTTTGTTTTTTATTTTATTTTGTTTTATTTTTAGATAGAATGTTTTGACATCATTCAAGGGATTAATACCTTATGTAGGTGCTTAAGTTGCAATTTTTGAGTATGTTTGAAAATTTTGAAAACTGTGATTTAAATTAAGTGGTTTTAATCATGGTTTGCAATAACATGCTTTGGAGTGATTAATTTTAGTTTCCTTACATGCACAGACACACTAGCATAATTTTATGGGGTATAAACTTTGGTTTTGAGTTATTAAGTTACATATGCTTGATATTAATTAGTATCTCTTGAGAATGAGTACCGATGATATGTTATACTTGACTTCAATGAAAAAAGAAAGAAAAGAAGTGAAAAAAGAAAAAGAAAAAAAGTGATGAATAAGCAAATCAATTTGATCCTTTTCATGAGTAACCGGGCCTCTATGCCTCAAGAAGCACGGAGTGGTCACGTCAAAAGTGAAAGGGTGAGAAAAGATGAGCATTGGTTGTCTTGATTTGTAGCCTGACTGATTCGAGTAATTAGGTTCTTCGGGGTATCTTAAAGCCTAGTGCCCTAAAGCCATCTGGTTTGGGAGTTACTGACTGAAAGCTTGCTACATGGATCTTTCAGAAAGCTTAATAGATCAAGACATTGCACAACCAATAAAGCAATGAAAAAAAAAAGGAATTGAAAAAATTGAAAAGTCATGTATTCATGTTTGGAAGTATGATTTCAATAAGGGGAGCTAGTGAGTTGAAGGGGTATGTGTCTTAATATATTCAGAGCTTGGTTATGCTACATGAGATGACTGCCAGTTCACTTTACACGAGGGGACTAGAGTTGATTATTTTGAGATATGTTGATGTGAATTATGCATGGGGACCATTGATTTGAATTGTGGAATTTGAAAATTTTGAAATTATTCTTGAATGTAAGTTTGTAACTATGTATTGTAATCTTCTTCTTGAATTAATGTTGAAACAGAATTTTGAATGTTTGTGGGTAACATTTCTGGAAACCCTCACGAGACTATACTCGTCTACTAGGGGGAACCTAGGGGTTTAAAGGCTTGTTGCATATGCTAAATGCAATCGTTTCTCCCACGAAAGTGGAGTTGGGTAGTTTAGTTAGTATTTAGTAGTTTCTTTTGTTTTAGTTTTGTTTTATTCTATTGCTAAGGGACTAGCAATATGTAAGTTTGGGGGTGTATTCAGTGATACCTTTTCACTTTACAAATCATTATCTTAATAAAATACAACATCTAATTTAAATCACGAACTCCATATATATGCATTATGTATAACTTTAGTATGTGATGGATAATATATTTAACATATAGTATATAATATTAAATAATATCTCATATGTAATATTAAATAATATCTCATATGTAGTAATATTATAATATAATATTTCATGTAGGAATGAACAGTGCCCATGTAGTAACAATACCACAAACGATTTCGAGGTACAGTGCTGAAAACAGAAGAAACACATTTTTAATGTTTTCTCTTTTCTTCACAAAAATGAAAGACGTTTTCTACCATTGAAAAACAAAAACATATTACTAAACATATTTTTTATTTTTGTTTCTACTTTTTGAGGGTTGATGATCGGCGTTGAATGTTACGCATTCTAGCCTCTTAACTTATGTATTTTATTCTCTAAGTGATAGATTATTTTGTTATTTTACTTTGTTTTAGTGTTTTCTGTATTTTCAGGGCCTTAATGATTATTTTAGTTAAAACCGTGATTTTGGGCTTTTAAAGATAACATGCAAGATGGTTAGATGAAGCCTATATCAAAGGGATCCATTGAACTCCATAATTTAACTCAAATCAGCCCAAGGAAGAGATCCAAGAGAATTACAGCTGCTTAAGAAGGTTTCGGGCCTGAAGCCCAAATCTGCGCATAATACAATCTTAATCCCATTTTGGAAAACGGACCAGAAGTCTTATTTTCGAGCCTCAAATCGACTTAATTTTTGCATATAGTTGAACGAAATTTGATTCTGCACACTTTTGTATTTCACGAAAATTCCGTAAATCAGACTTCTAGTGGGTCAAAAGTTGGGCCGAAGTCAGCAGGAAAAACCCACCTGATTAGTGCTACGGGAAAACCTAATTAATTCCTAATGGGATTAGGACTTTGATGTATTCTCTTGGATATTTAAAGTGACAAATTAGGGCTGTATTGAGGAGGCTTGGCAGCAGCTTTGAAGAGCTTTTGGAATGGAGAATCATTGGAGAACAAGACGTATCATGAGCGGCTAGTTCAGCCACCAGGGTTTTGATGGAACCCTAACTAAACATCACTGGTTTGATTGTTCTAATTATTGGGGATTTTTGTATTCATTCATAGATTGTGTAATTTAGAGGATTCTTATTATAGAATTGAGCAATAAAAGTCTTATAAATTCAGTTTCAATAATTTCTTATCTTGTCTTAGATATTTGATTGTTGTTATTGAACTCGTCCCTCTTATTTTCTGTGATCATGAGAGTGATTATTACACAATGGTTTTCATTGAATATATCATTAAAAGCTTTGATGGATTATGCCTAGAGAAGATGAACCATACTGCACCCTAGATTAGAGTAGTTAGGCAGATGGCCCATGCCAATCGAAGATAGTCCATGACTTAGCCTTAATCATATGTTATCTTCTTGACGGATGGAGGTGAGCTTGTAGCCACCAACACCACTTATGCATGATATGATGCCCCATAGTTAGTTCAATTGACCATTGATTGTGAAGTTAGTGGTGAAATCAATTACCCTAGACTTATCTTATATTCTCTACACTCCTTAGTTTCTCTTGCTTTTGTTCAATTGCTTCATTAGTTAATTTAGAATTAAAAATCAGAATTTATTTCTTTTAAATCTAATTAGAATTAGTCCTAACAATTCAACTCAGTCAGACCACAGTCCTTGAGGTTCGACACCCCTTCCTTTCGATAGCCCTATTCTACAAGGAATTCGTTTTATTGCGAAGTGTGGTAATTTTTAATTGATATACTTTTTGAGTCACACTCACACACGAATCAGTTGACAACAAAAAACAAAAAACCTTTTCCGTTAGTGAACGCACCCCTCGTTTGCATCATTATGCACATCATATTTTTTTATACCCAAATTCAGTACACTTGTTGCCTTATCAATTCTCTTCATAAATCGTGGCAGGCCATGTTTGGGTGTTAACAATGTCCCCCAAATCCTAAAAGGTTTATAGATCGGCAAATAAGAGTCTTATGTTGCGTTTGGTATGCAACAATGGAATGGAATGAGCATTTCATTAAAGTGAGAATGGAATGAGAAAAGGAATGGAATGAAATGGTCATTCACATTCTATTGTTTGGTTTCAAACATTAAATGTTGCAGGAATGGAATGATGATTACATTATTTTTAGTAACTAGATTTTATTTTTTAATGTTTATTGGGAATGGAATGACCATTCCATAGGTTGAGTAGTGGAATGAATTTTCATTCTTTTTCATTCCAAAGGAATGACGCGGAATGGTCATTTTCACTTTAGTTTTTCTTACCAAACAAAGGAATGGATCCAAAAAGGTAATATTGACATTCCATTCCATTGTTGCATACCAAACGCAACATTAGGAGTTTAAAACCCCCAAACATGCCTTATCTATCATGTTAAAGCCTCGTTAGAACTCAACTCCCATCTTTACAATCCAACCGATACATTTGTTCCAATCTCCAACTGTCATGATTAGCATCGATTTCCTAGTATATGTGATAATCAATTTCCTAAGATACCTATCACATCAAATCGCTATCCTAATCCTTTGATAATTGCGAAATTAGTCTTTTAGTAACCAGTTGTCCCCTTCTTTCCAAATTTCAAAAGTGAAATTCCTTTAGTCACATCAACCCCTTTTTCTCTTTCTCTTAACTGTACTTCATCTTCTCCATTTGCAAAACCCTAACTTCTTCCTTTGCCATGGCTCCCAAGGGTCCAAAACTCATCAACAACTTCATTATTGAACCTCCTACTGATGATGTCATCTCCCATGGCAGACAATCAAGAAAAGCCATCGATAAAATGCCCATTAGTGAACTATACTTGGACATCCTTGCCAATCTCCCTACTTCTTCTAAAAGATTTGGCCCATCATTTGCCTCTCAGATGCCATCCACCATCTCTTCCTTCTATCCTAGGGAAGACCTTTATTTACCATATATAAAAACTTTTTCTTTAACTACGGATAGTGACCTATCTTCTTTCTATATTCGTAATTGGCATACTGACCCCTCAATGGAATGAATGGGTCGATCATGTCTCCAATGTCAAAGGCGAAGGGATGCAATCTTAACTATCTGCATTAGTTGAAGTTGTTGGTAGACTAAGTGCTCGATGTGATGACAGGAATCTTTGTGTTAATAAGATAGATGCTCATAATAACGAGATTTTTGCTCATTTTAACGATCTTCAGTTTGCCATATCACAAATGTCGACCACTCAAAATAGCCTAATTTTGAATAGTAACTCTAGTATGCAGGAATTAGTCTCTCAGCCAATTTCTCAATTCTTTGCTCAACATATTGTTGTTGTTCAGCCTTTGGCAAATTAGCCACCTATAAATGTTCAACGGTCCCAACAGTTGCCACTGATCGTTGTACTTCATCCAAACTCATTAGTCAATCACCCTGTGAGTTTGCCTCCAATTTGGACTAAAACACAACCCCAGCCAGCTGTTTTAGGGTTTCATCAACCATCTATGAATTGACAACAACAGAATCAACAACTATTCTTGAACCAATAGAATCAACAACAACAAAGGCCACATGTAGTTTCCCATAATCTCCCTTGAGAATTTTCAAACTTGGGGGCTAATCAGGAAAGATGAAGACCTCCTAACCCATTTTTCGCTTTAGTGCCCTGGGGGCAGTTGATGGCCAACTAACAAGGATGGCTTGAATATAATTAGCCACCAGCAGCAATCAACCAACGGTGTTCAATCAATTTTCACAACTTGTTAATCAACTGGCCCAACCAATTTTGTTGAATAGAAGCCAGTTGGCAGATTCCATTAATTAAGAGTATGGCTTGGACCTTAGACGAATAGGTTGACCAGTATATAGAAAGCCTTACCCGAAAGTAATCAACTTGATGGAGTTCCCAAAGGGATACAAAGTCCCTGAGTTTGCCACTTTCATTGGTGATGGTACCCAATCAACCATAGAGCATATTGGTTGCTTCATAGTACAATGTGGAGAGATTACTGCTAACCCTCGGTTAAAAATAAGAATTTTTCCCAATTCGTTGATTGGAGCAACTTTTTCATTGTACATCCATCTGTAACCAAATTATGTTCATACTTAGCAGTAAATGGAAGAATTATTCCGAACATAGTTTTATCACACAGAACCAGAGGCTACTCTGGTTGATCTCTTTAAACTTAGTCAGTTTCCTTTGAATCAGTCGGGACATTCACTTCTTGATTCAAAAGAGCCCGACTCTAATGTCGTGTTCCTCTTCCTAAATCAGAATATGTTAAGCTTGCACTTAATGGTTTGGATCTAGATCATCATAAGAAGTTTAATGGGATTGAATTCTGTGATCTCTTTGAGTTGGCCTATAAGGCCACCCATTATTAGTCTATTTTGAAGGAAGAAAAAGAAAGACAAAATTCATTTAAGGGTACTTATTATAAATATCTAGGGCTTACTTGGCTTGCAACTGTGAAAACTGTTTTCTGTTTTCAATTGTTTTAGTTTTCAGATAATCAAAACAAAAAATAGTATTCAATTTTTTCAGTTTAAAAATATGCTTAGTTGGTAAAACTACAAAATAGTTTTCAGAGAACAAAAACTCATAAATCTACTTGGTTGTATCTACTGACCAGTTTTCAGAGAAAAATTTTACTTTATTTTTCTTAAATTTAATAATGCAATTTTTATTAATAAGTGTTAGAGGTGCATTACTTTTAAGCTAGTGTTTTTAACTTAATAAAAATTACACAAATAGAATAACACATGTTTAAATAAAACATGAAAGGTACTAAACTTGATAAAATTTAATTATAGCAAAATAGGTACTCAATTTTTAGTATCATATGCACTTTTAATTGTACAATCATTAAGTTTAGTTATACATAACCAAAACATAACATTAGAGAACTAAAGAGACAAAGCTTCAATTAAAATTGCATGCGAATGATACCTACATGGAATCCATCATATGATTTATATAAGCTACCATTTGTGCCGCACCATCATCAGTTAAGTTAAGTTCATTCAATATACCAGCGCCACTACTATTACCATTCCCCCATTAACAACATTAGCATCTTCTTCTGCATAAGCCATAAAAAAAACGATCATCTAATGTATTTTGACGAATGAAATTGTGAATTGTGCAACAAGCGTTTACTGTGAGTCATTGTCTAGTCAACTTATAAGAAGACATAAGTTTCAAAATGGGAAAATGAGCTTTTAGAACTCCAAAGCAACACTCAATGACATTGCGAAGTGATGAATGTCGATAATTAAACAATTCTTTTGGATCACGTGATTGCCGATTTCTACCTCTATAGTCTTGCAAATGATATCTTTGACCATGATGTGGAGAGAGAAATCCTTTGGTGCACGAGTAATCAGAATCAACTACATAATATTTTCTTGCAAAATCATTTTAAAATTTTATTAGGGTAATAATTTGTAATATGATACTATTAATGTTAAAAGACATAAATAATACCATTAGGTGGTATAGGGAATCGTGCAGCAACTCTTATAAGTGCATCAACAAAAGCTCTAGAGTCATTTGTCGTACCCTCCCAACCCACGTAAACAAAAGTAAAGATCATATCAAATGAGCAAGCGCACATAACATTTTGTGTCACAACAGCCTTTCTTCCTCTATAAGGAGTTTGTTTGCTAGCCGGTGCAAAAACACTAACATGTGTGCCATCAATTGCTCCAATGCAATTCTACAATAAATGAAGTATAAACAAAATATATTATAAGTTATAAAATACATGAACATAATTTAAGCAAAGAAAGCCAATACCTTAAACCAATGATAGTATTTAGAATTATGAAGTATATGAGAAGGAACATCACTGCTTCGTGGTGGACATATGAGATTTTTTTAAGGCGATATATTGCTCTCAATACGAGCTTAGTCTACAAACTATTTCACCAAAATATTGAAAACGTTTAGCTACCATGGTATGATGAATATTATGTCCTATAATGAACAAAAATATTATCACGGACTCCTCAATTGAAATTATGTGTGTTTTCTAACAATTGACGTGCTCTCAATAATCGACAAAGTTTCATAAACACTTCTCTATCCATGCGTAATAAATCAAAACATTGTCCAACATGATCATTCAATAATTACATAACATACTCATGACCTGTTAACCCTGAAGGTCGCTTAGGTACCTTGTCCCTAAAGTCATTTTCACACTCCCATAACAAATTGATATCTATTAGATCCAATAATTCATCAATATCTTCATCTTCTTCTGAACCACTAGAGGATGAAGACGATGCGTCACTCCAATCTGAGTCTTCTATCTTACTTTTCCAATAACCTAAAAAATATTTCAATAAGCAATATAATTATTTCATAAAAAAAAACTAAACTATCATCACCATCAAACATTAACTATATAAGAAATCAAGGTCAACCACAATAAAGTTTCCATAACACAAAACATAATAAATTGTCCCACCAATAATATAACATAAGATGACATGCATTAAAAAAAGAAAAAATAGTTCAACAATACATAAAATCAAACACTGTTTCAAGTCACACGCATCCACAAACAAAAGCAGACTAAAAAGTAACCACCCAAGTCAGTTCTTGTCATCTACAAACTTTTCAACCACACAAGCTTCATGGAAAGAGCCACCTTAGTGAATAGTTCTCTATAGTGCTCTTCCTTGAACTTTTCTCCTGCCTTTAAATATGTTTCGTCATCTATCCCTTCTATTGAATCAAGAATTTCAACACATTGAGAAAAAGAATGTGGATTTTTAGGTGGTGAGCTAGTCACCTCTTGATTTGGTTTCGATTTCTTATACATATCCTTCTTAGCTTCATAAGCTTCAGTCATTGCTTTAGAAACCTCAGCCAATAAAGTAAGAGCATCAACCATTGAATCTTTTTTAGACTCTTCGTTGTATGACGATCAACGGGTGTGGAGTTACGATGACAACGATTGTTGCTTTCAGCTACAACATTTTTTGAATCATCTTGCCCCTCAGCGATTTCATTAACATGGACACCTGCATTGAGAAACTCTTCCTCCAGCTCTCGCTCTTCATCTGTATTAGGTGAATCTTGAGTGGATGCATAGTGAAGTTGACCAGTAGCAGCAGTTGTTTAATTGAAAATGATTCCTAATAATCTATAATTCTCACAACCTTTTTTTCAAAACACTTAGCATAAGGATGAACTTGTTAAAGAAAAAAATGTAGTATAAATAAGCATACACAAAATCTTGATTAACAATTGTAAAAGAATGAATTTAATAGATGTTTTACCAGCAAATATCTTTGCCAACTTTCTTCATTTGCAGTAACGGTGTTTGTTTCTCCATCCTAACCAAATCTAGTCAGCTCGTTCAGTAGAGTTGAAAACTCAAGATGCTTTATGCGTAACCGATTATATTTTTGTTTTAGTTGTTTCACACTATAATTGTGGTTAGTCACTCCTCCTTAATTTGTTTCTAACACTTAGCCGTAAATACTCCAGATGACATAGTACCTTTGTTAACCTCATCAACCATTATGTCAACAAAACTTTTTTCCATTTGTTAAGGCCATAGAGTTGACTCTTCAATGTCATTAATTTCGGAAGCCATCTAAATAATTCTCTATATAGATATAAATATTTGGAAAAACAAAATCAAGCCAAAGAATAACAAAAAATAGTACAAGATAAATAAAAAGAAAGCTAGCAAAAACGTTATCTCATAATATGAACATACATCTGTTGAATTGTACTTCAACTAGTTCAATGCTAAAAATCAAGATAAAATTTAATATGACCATAGCGTTTCACATGTGGGTGATCATCATCATTTGATTGATGTGATTTGTTATGTACGAAGGTTTGTGTTGGATTCTATGAGATCGCATTGCCTTTTTCTCTCTGCAGGAATTCTATTTCTCGGTAATATTTTATGACTAATTTGTAGTTTTTGGTAGTTGTGATTTCCAATGTATTGGAACTGCATTTGAATGAACAACCAAAAAAATTGCTTAGGAATAGGGGCTGTTCATGCTTACTAAGTTGTTGATTGGGATTTACACTGGGATGACCTTATCAATAATTGCTTTGCAATAAAGATTTGCTCTCGTACAATATATTGTTTAAATATCTTTACAATTTTACATAAAGATGATTAAAAAACAAAATGTACAATATAGTTTATTGATTTGCTCTACACTAACAATATATGCACATTATTATCACTTGGGTGATATGCTTGCTGAAAAGTTTAGACTGTCATAATAATATATTCATTTGCCATTTTTTTTCTTGCTCTGATTACTTATTTGGGCATGAGGTTGCAAGATCTTGGAGGTTCCTTGATTCTACTCCAAGTTTCTAGATTTTAAGAAATCCAATGGCAATTTAGTCCTTGAATTAGTTAGTACGCCAACAAAAATTTCTGGTTTACAAGTTTTATGAAACAAACTGGGCATAAAAGCTTTTGTCTATTGAAGCTGGCTCCACCAACAATAAACTACAAATAAAATTTTTACAAGAAACCATGATTAATGGGTTTATGTTTCACCTAAAATAGTAGTTCCCAACTAGAACAAATCATCATCATAGTCATCTATCAACATTCATAGTAATTATATATGATATATATATATGATAAATCATGTAGGATAATACAATTGACATAATGATTCACAGATAAGCTGAACATTTAAAGATGGATAAAAAAAACTTTCAATATCAGCCCTAAAAGACATAAATCTAATAAATTAGTAAAAATATTGGTCTGATAAGAAACCTAGATTTAGGGATTCAATAGGAGAGAGAGAGAGAGAAAAAAGAAGTTTGTTTTAACTGAAAAGAGAAAGCCCTTGAAGCAGATCGATATCCCTTAATGCTTATCTATGAGAGAACTGTTTGAAAGATGTTGCAGAGAGAGAGCTTGAAGGAGAGAGAAAGAGCCGTTGGAGAGAAGAGGCGTTGTGGTTGTGAGAGTCTATAATAAACGATAGGGCTTTGGTTCCATATTTTTTTAAGTTTTATTAAGTTTAAGTTATATCTCTGTGTTCTAAAAAATAGTCAAAAATAACTTTTAGTTTTCTAAAATCATGAACTATCGAAACTCAATTTTTTTAACTCCCAAAACAGAAAAAGACAAACCAACTAAGCCCCTAAATTTTCAGATTTTTGCAACTGATGTAAATGATAACCTGGATGCAAACCTTGTCGAGGTTAAAATTTAAAGGCCTTTACACATGCGAGGATTTGATTCAAGTGAAATCAGCCACTACTAGTTCTAAACCTTCAACCTCATCAACCAACCTAACCAAAAAAGGGGATGCCGATACTAGCAAAGTTTTTCCTTTAAATTTGAAAAAAATAGAGTTAATCTTTGATCACTTATTAGATGATAAACAAATTAATCTGTCAAAAGGACATAAAATACCTTTGGCTGATGACCTAAAGCGAAAACAATATTGAAAATAATATAATTATTGGATTCATTCCACTAATGACTGTATGGTATTTCACAATGTATTGTAGAAATCTATTAACGATAGTAGTAATGTAATCAGTATTGCTTCCAGGAAGACTAATTTGGAGGAGAAAAGGAAGCAACTTGATGTTGCTGAAAGTATGCCATCAGTCACTCCAAATGGCAACACGGTGGAAGAATTGGAAAGAATGCTAAGGGAGGCTCAAATAGCTCTCATTAAAAGCGGTTGTTGTCCAGATTGTAAAAGCTGCAATATCAATTAGAAATATGAACATTGTGAAAATAGCAGATCTGTCAGAAAAAGTGTACACGAGAGACTGACCTTTCCATAAAGTCAGATAGCTGATTCAGAAAATAGAAATCGACTGGTATTTCATAATTATCATCCAAAGGTGCAACAAAATGATTGTAGTTTGGGTGCAAAAGGAGAATGATTCTAAGCGGTAGAGAATGGGTAAGCCTCCATTGGTTGATCCTAATGACCAATGGACCAGAGTACGTCATTCAAAATTTCCTAAATCAATAAAGCCTTTGAGGGTCATCTTACTTGTTCTCAAAAGAGAAGGGCCCAATGATGGAGGGCAAAAAAATAGAAGGCAAGAGAAATCAATGGATAGTCAGGTTGGACCAACTGATTATGACGCTAACGAAAATGAGGCTACAATAGCAGAGGCCATGGATGTTTCCATTACCTTCGATGGCAATGATTCTGTTCAAGAAGGAAAAAGTGATCAATTAGATCAAGATCCAAAATATGTTGTTAAGTATAAGGTCCGATTTGGTAATTTTTTGGATGAAGTATCTTGTAATATGACATTTGTTCTACCGGTGGTCTTTGAGGCAAGGTCAGATAATCCAGAACCTGTTAAAAAGGGTTGCTGAAGTCCAGGCTAATGCTACCTTTCTAAAAGCAAACAAAGATTAGACAAAAGAGGAATCGGCCAAGAAAAGGCTAAATTCTATAGAGGAATCAACATCAGCTGACAAAGTGGTATTTGAGAAGTCATCGTTGGCTATGACACAATAGCTCAGGCTCTTGTATGTCAAAGTATGGGTTGAGGTAAAGTTGATCAACCATGTTCTAGTTGATAATGGTTATGTGGTTGACGTAATCACATCGACCACATTAAAGGAACTTGGGAAAAGTATGGATGATGTTATTTTAATGATGTGGCCATAGTTTAAATGGAGGATTGACCAATACCAAAGATATATTGCCTTTTAAAGTTACCATTGGTGGACGAACTTCATTTATTCTTTATCATTGAGTCCATAACAACCTATAATCTCCTTTTAGGTCATGATTGGATTCATTCAAACATGTGTATCTTATCATCACTTCATCAAATGTTGATATTTTGGGATAGGAATAAAGTAAAAATAGTTGAGGCAAATAATAGACCTTTTGTTGCAAAGGTTTACTTATCTGAATCCGTCTTATTTGATTAAGCATGTGTTCGTATTAGGTTTATGGGTACTGATAGAATGGGATGACCTGCATCGACCACGATGAAAAGAAGTTTGGCTACTTCAGATGTGAAAGAATGGTTTACTGAGGTAGAACAACCAAGGCTTGAGCTCCTCTATCCGATTGCTGAAACTAATCAATCAGTTATTAATGACAGACGACCTTAGTAAAGAAGGAAAGAGGCAGTAGGCATTTAGCGCCACTTGTTCAAGATTAAAAGTGTATCTGGTCGAGAGGAAATTAGCTAGAACAGAATTGTTATACTCAAAATTTTTGGCTAATATGGTTGAAGTTATTAAAGAAGAATTAGGAAAGTTAAATACTATTTAACTGGCTGATTTGGAATCAACCCCAACAAAGTTAGATAATCTTAAGGTTGAAGTGCAAGATCCATTGATTGAGGTAAATTTGGATATGAACGAAGATCCTCGGCCGATTTATGTTAGTGTTTTGTTAGAGCCTAACTTTCAGACTGAGTTAATTGAACTACTCAAAGAATATAAAGACTATTTTTCTTGGAGTTATGAGGAAATTTTAGGGCTATCAAGGGAGTTAATGGAACACAAGCTGCCAATTAAGGATGAATATCAGCCACACAAATAGAGCCACCTAGGAGGATGTCACAAGAAGTGGTGTTGAAGATCAAAGAAGAAATTGAAAGACTCCTTAAGGTTGGATTTGTACGCACTGCTAGAGATGTTCAGTGGCTTTCCAATGTCATGCTTGTTATTAAGAAAGTTGAGAGTTTGTGTCAAATTTTAAAATTTGAATTCCGCTACTCCAAGGGATCAGTATTCTATGCACGTGGTTGATCAGTTGGTTGATTCAACTACTAAAAATGAAATCATGTTGTTTATGGATGGACACTCAGGCTATAATCAGATATATATAGCTGAGGAAGATATTGCCAAAACAATCTTTAGATGTTCGGGTCCATAGGAACCTTTGAGTGGGTGGTTATGCCATTCGGCTTAAAAAATGTCAGAGCTATCTACCAAAGGGCGATGAATACGATATTTTATGATATGATTGGCCAATTTATGGAGGTGTTTATCGACAATGTGGTGATAAAATCATCGGCCAAGAAACAACATCTTGCTCATTTGAAATCAGCCTTTGAAAGGATGAGGGTTCACAAGTTGAAGATGAATCCGATCAAGTGTTGTTTTGGTGTATCAGCCAGGAATTTCTTTGACTTCCTTGTGCACAATAGAGGCATTGAAATCAACCAGAATAAAGCTAGAGCTATCATGGGTGCAATGGTACCAAGTAATAAGAAGCAGTTACAACGATTCATTAGTCAGGTCAATTTCCTTAGGTGTTTTATTTCTAATTGTGCTAAAAAAATTCACACTTTTTCTCCTTTATTGAAACTCAAGCTGTATGATGAGTTTGTATTAGATGAAAGACATCAATATGCTTTTAATAAAATAAAGGAGTGCTTAGTCAATCGACCTGTTGCTATGCCTTCAAGGAAAAACTGCTCGTTGAAATTTTATCTATCAGTCGCTGAAGAATCAATCGGTAGCATGTTAGCCCAAGATAATAAAGCAGGAAATGAATAAGAAATTTATTATTTGAGTAGGGTGTTATCTCCAGTCCAGTGTAGATATACACCGATAGAGAAAATTTGTTTAGCTTTGTATTTTTTTTTGCCATTAAATTAGAAGTATACATATTGCCTATTGTGGTGCATGTGATCTGTTAGACCGATCTAATTAAGTACATGCTCTCGAGGTCATTGATCACTAGTCAAATAGGCAAGTGGTCCGTGGCCTTGATGGAGTTTAATTTTGTGTATGTTTCGCAAAAATCGGTCAAGGTTAGGGTTCTGGTTAACTTCCTAGTTGACCACCAATTGATTGATATTGATCCTTATGTACCTGACCAATTGGAATCGGCTGCCATTTTTATTAATCTATGGACTTTGATGTTTGATGGATCAAGCACTAGTGAAGGGTTAGGTGTTGGAATTATGATTGTTTCCTTAACTAGAAAGAAGGTCTCCTTTTCTTTCTTCTTGGATTTCAAGTGTTCCAACAATCAAGCTGAGTATAAGGCATTAATAATTCGCCTTTAAATTTTGTTGAAAATGGCTGTGAAAAATGTGCATATAGTGGGGATTCAAATTTGGTACTTAGCTATATAACAAAATATTTCAAATGCCTAAGTTGGCAATTGAGGCCATTTCACTCATTGGCCACACTACTGATTGGACAATTTGATAATGTTCGATTCGAATATCGGCCAAGAGCATTGAACAAAGAAGAAAACAAATTAGCTTGAGTGGCCTTTTGTATTAGAGTTCTGGAAGGCATGGAAGAAAATTTGGTTAGAGTAACAAGGAAAACTCTTCCATCAGCTGAGATAAGGAATGAGACTATGGCCGATTCATTTGCGATCGATGTAAATGATCTAGTTAATGATGATTGGAGAATACCTATCATTACTTTCTTAAAATTTCCAATTACCAATACTGATATGAGTATCAAGAGAAAAACAATAAAATATGTATTCTTAAGTGGAGAACTTTATGAAAGGAGCATGGAAGATGGCCTTTTGCTTCAGTGCATTAGCAAGGATGAGTCTTTAAGGGTCATGACTGAAGTACATGAAGAAATGTGTGGGGCACATAAAACTGGTATTAAAATGAGATGGTTGATCAAGCGATAAGGCTATCATTGGCTTGAGAAATTGAAGGATTGCATATATTATGCGAAAGGGTGTAATGCTTGTCAGAAGCATGGGCTGTTTCAATGAGTTCTAGCCAAAGAGATACAACTGATTGTCAAGTCATCACCATTTAGAGGTTGGCCCATGGATCTAGCTTATTGGTAAAATAAACCCACCATCTTCCAAAGGTCATCATTGGTGATTGTGGCGACTGATTATTTTACTAAGTTGGTGGAAGTTGTTGTTTATATATCGGTCAATCAGTCTATTGTGATCGATTTCATCAAAAAACATATCTTCCACCGATTTGTTATTCCCGAAGCGATCACTTTTGATAATAGAACAATCTTCCGTGGAGACAGAGTGTTGGCATTCACAGAAGAAATGAAGGTGCAAATGTTAACATCAACACCTTATTATGCTCAAGCCAATGGACTTGATGAATCTTCCAATAATGTCCTTATAGGAATTATTAAGAAGATTATTAATGAGAAGCCTAAGTCCTGGCATGAGACTTTATCGGATGCATTTTGGGCTTATAGGAATTCCAAGAGAACAAACACTAAAGTGACTCCATATATGTTGACTTATGGGCATGATGTTGTTCTCATAACCGAGATGAATGTTAAATTTGTTGGGGTGGTTTTGCAAAACAACTTAACTCTGACTGATTACAATCATGCTATATTGGTTTAATTGGAAGATATAGATGAGGTACATTTAAATGCTCTAAATCATATGATGACTCATAAAAAGAAAGTTATTGTTATGCCCCAAAATCTAAATATCGAAAACCTCCATCTCTGGGCCTGAATCCCGAGGGTGATTCCATTTATTAATTCCAATGAACAATCCATAGCTCATATAACCGCAAAAGCTTTCTTAGATACATGCTACTATACATCTGTATCTATAAACATTTATAAGAGTACATGTAAACTTTAACAATTTTCCAAACTTTATCCTTCAGCCACATATTACGATTGATTGTAATGCATATTATGATTCCACGCAATTGCGCTAAATCGCAGATGCATCTTAATCACACTAGTTTTGGACCCTCATTTCATCATTTTTACAATTCTTCATAATTTAGGTTACAATTCCATGTAAATGTGATTATGCGGAATCGTAATGTGATCGTGTGTCATGAGCAAAAATTTATGCAAAATCCTGAATGTTGTTTTACATCTTTATATACCTATTCTCACCATTCATTCAAACATATGTTTCTAACATAAATTCAATTACATCCACAACGCGATAGACCATGAATTATATCCATAAGGAATCGAGTCCACATTACTTATACATTTGATCCAAAAGCTTCCACACCACCCCCCTTGGAGGCCAGACGTCCTCGTCGGCACACTTCCGGCTGGGTCAAGCTTTGATACCATTTGTAACAGCCCGCTCCACCACATGGTATGATATTGTTCACTTTGGGCCTAGCCCGCACGATTTTGCTCTTGAATTTTACCCCAAAAGGCCTCATACCATTTGGAGAGAGCACACCACATATATAGCACATCCCCATTCCACACGCAGGCGATGTGGGATTGAGCACCCTGTAGCCCGCCAGTGTGGTAGCTCGCCCAGTGTTTGTCTTCGCACCTGCCCACATCACACCCGCCCACAAGGGTCACCACAATATTGTAAAGACCTTGTTTTTGTGGAAGAGGTGTGTTTGTCCCCTCTTGTCCCCAAGGGTGCTCAATTCCACATCACCTGGGTGTGGAAAGATGATGTGCTATATATGTGGTGTGTTCTCTTCAAATGGTATGAGGCCTTTTGGGGTAAAACCCAAAAGTAAAACCGTGTGGACTGGGCCCAAAGCGAACAATATCATACCATGTGGTGGAGTGGGCTGTTACAAATGGTATCAGAGCCTGACCCAGCTGGAAGTGTGCCGACGGGGATGTCGAACCTCCTAGGGGGTGAATTGTGGTGACCCTTGTGGGCGGGTGCGAAGATAGACACTGGGCAAGCTACCACATTGGCAGGCTACAGGGTGCTCAATCCCATATTGCCTGGGTGTGGAATGGGGATGTGCTATATATGTGGTGTGCTCTCTCCAAATGGTATAAGGCCTTTTGGGGTAAAATCTAAGAGCAAAACCGTGCGGTTAGGCCCAAAGCGGACAATATCATATCAAGTGGTGGAGCGGGCTGTTATAAATGGTATCAGAGCCTGACCTAGCCGGAAGTGTGCTGACGAGGATGTCGGGCCTCCAAGGGGAGTGGATTGTAAAGACCTTGGTTGTGTGGAAGAGGTGTGTTTGTCCCCTCTTGTCCCCAAGGGTGCTCAATCCCACATTGCCTGGGTGTGGAAAGAGGATGTGCTATATATGTGATGTGCTATCTTCAAATGGTATGAGGCCTTTTGGGATAAAACCCAAGAGCAAAACTGTGCGAGCTGGGCCCAAAGCGGACAATATCATACCATGTGGTAGAGCGAGTTATAACAAATGGTATCAGAGCCTGACCCAGCAGGAAGTGTGCCGACGGGGACGTCGGGCCTCCTAGGGGGGTGGATTGTGGTAACCCTTGTGGGCGGGTGTGATGTGGGTGGGTGCGAAGATTGACACTGGGCGAGCTACCACACTGGCAGGCTATAGGGTGCTCAATCCCACATCGTCTGGATGTGTGGAATGAGAATGTGTTATATATGTAGTGTGCTCTCTCCAAATGGTATGAGGCCTTTTGGGATAAAATTCAAGAGCAAAATCGTGTGGGCTAGGCCCAAAGCGAACAATATCATACTATGTGGTGGAGCGGGCTGTTACACATTTTGCATTATATCTACCCCTTGAACTATTGGTTTACTTGTACACAAAAATATAATTCAATAATACAAATAAATAAAATATATTGAAGAAATAATTACAAGTCTATAAAAATCCATCAAAGCCTATAATAGAAGTCTATACAAATCCATGAAAGTCTGTAATAAAATTCTATAGAAATCCATTAATTCTACTTAAATCCATAGAAATTAATGAAATTCTGTTACTTAAAAAATGTCTTTCAAAATCCTTTAAAATTCTAATTGAATACACCCTCCTTAATTTTTCTTTCCTTCACTTCACTTTCCATGTAACCGAACCTGAGACTTTGTTTGGATAAACTATAGAGAAAACAAAAGAAAGAATAACATTAGTTAGAAAAAAGAAAAAAAAATTGATAGTAATAGCATGTATTCATGTTTGAATAAATTATGAAAGAAAATAATAGAAATGATAACATTGTTGTTTAGAAAAGTTAAAGGAGAGAAAAGAAAAGAAAAGAAAAGAAAAAAAATTATTTTAACCAATTTATTTTAATGCCATTTTGTATTTACAATCATACATTTTCGTCCTTTAAAATGTTAGTATTAGTTTTGGTATTAAGAAAGTTTTACAAACTTCTCATTCTTTCTCTTCAAACCTTTCAACTTTTAAGATGATAGCAAATGAAGAATTTGGAGTGATAAGCTAGTCTTCCAAATCCTTTCCTCTCTCTCCTTATTAACAAATAAAACACAAAAAATACTATTTCTTCATTTCTTTCCTTTTTCTTCTAATTCTATCAATCCAAACTAGTCCGGAGAGCGAGCAGGAAATTAGATGTCAAGAAAAAACAAGTTTTTTAAGTAACAGTTTTGACAGGTTTTGAAATTTGTAGACTTCATAAAGAAAAAAATTTGAGTTGGATGATTGATCCTTCTTTATTTCACTGAAAGTCCATTTGAAGCTAAGAGAAAAAAGGTACATCAAACAGGAAGAGAAGGCTAGAGTAGATGGGACTAATGCCACTGACAGCCTAATACTCTTGAAATACTGATGATTTCAAGTGATCAAAACAATGCCAATCTAGTCAGAACATTTTATGTAACAACGTTGCTCTATTGCTTAATTTTGTCGTCATAATATATTTTGTTTTTTTCTTTTTCTTTCTCCAAAACGGTTAGAGTATTCCTATTTATAAGGAGATCTTTCTAACTATATGATTTATAGGTGATTTTGGACACTCCAAAAACCAAAACAGGTGTTTAATTAGTAATTTTTAATTTCTGTCATTAAATTTCATTCAAGGCATTTAATTCAAGTATGTTAATCCCTACATTCCAGAAAACAATTGAACAACACTATATGTATAATCTCTTTGATAATACTGTATTGTGATTTGTAACTGCAATGTGTCTATAAGAGCTGATTAACCAGTTTTATTGTAATAGAGATCTATAAATTAACCAGTTTTTGGCAACTTCTGCAATGTACTTGAGAATGTGAAATTTGAGTGGCCAAAACATCATGTTAATGTTACACAAAACCTCATGCTTTAAGGATCTCCATTTCTTGAGCAGAGAACCCAAAACAAATAATTGTTTTTTTCCCAAAAAGAAAATAGAACAATTGAAATATAATTCTATTCATAGAATCAAAGGAAATGAAAAATAGGGGTAAATTAAATAGACCTCCCCAAGTTATTGTCAAACCTGCTCATGTCGCCGCTCTACCACATCTCTCTCCTCTCATCTCATCTCTTAACAACAAATCACATATACGTTAATATATATACATAGACATACACAAAATAAGCAAAAGTGCAAAAAAACTCCTCAACTTTTTAAGATGTGCAAATTCATTCCCCCTAAACTATTGTTAGTACATCATCTTACAAAAGGCATGATGACCCCTGATAAAATTATAATGATATATATATCTTTTACTATGACCATTATACCCTTTATAGTTGATTAAATTTTTATTTTAAAAAAAATCTTAAATAAAGTTCTAGTTAGTCTTACTTTTTATGAATCCAAACTTATAATTTATATATTTTATCTAACTATATTTTTATTTTTTTTATTTTTTATTTAGAAAACACTATATTTATAAAGAAAGTGCATAATGAACATAGTAAAGAGTATATATGTCATTATAATTTTGTTAGAGTTCAAGTTTAAAAATAATAATAATTCTGGGAGTAAATTGCACATCCGAAAAAGTTGAAGGATTTTACTTTTACACTTCTAGCTACTAAGTATACATGATTCTTGATATGAGGTATATTCAAAATACAAATAATCTCTCTCCTTCGCAAAGCCCATTTTGGGTCTGTTCAAAAGCACCTGCCACTGCAACCTCCTCAAATTAAATTGCAAGGACCAAATCATATATACATTAATATATATATACACACATAAATATATATGATTCTTAAATGAGTTACATTAGACAAAATACAAATAATATCTCTCCTTGGTAAAACCCATTTTGGGTTTGTTCAAAAGCACAAGCTGTGGGAGGGTGGCAACCACCGCCTCCCACTGCCACCGCCTCGAATTAAATTTGCAAGGACCAAATTAGGCTTCACAATTGATTGGCTCTCTCAACTATTTAGGTTGGGCTTATTGGTGGTGGGTTTCTAAAAAACTGATTTGCTCTCACTCTCTCTCTCTAAATATGTATATAGTAGTGTATTCTCGTGTCTACATTTTAGGATTGTGAGGATAGTTGTATGTGCATGTGAATATAAGTGTGAATGTAGTGGGTGAATCGTGACCGTTATATCAATGATAGAGATAATTATTTTAGACTATAGATAAATATAAATATTTTGAACCGTAAGATTAGTTTTTTAAGCAATTTTTTCGATTAAACTGTGATTTTTTTTTTAGGGAGATTCAAACACAATGCTTAAATGTGATATAGATATGAGTAAAGTACAAAAAAAAACCCTGCTATATACAAAATGTGCAATTACCCCTTATTGTGTGATAAACACCCTATATTTTTTCAATTGGGGCAAATAAGGACAAATTATCAATTTGGGGGAAATAGATCAATGAAATGATGAAATTGCCCTTACATTATAAAAAAAGAAAAATATCAAATGCGTAAATTACCCTTACAAACATCTGAAAGGCACACCCAAACATCAAACACACCAAAACACTTCGATACACTCCAGTCATGTTCGAACAAATGAACCCTAATTCCCATGAGTCTCAGTCGCTGATGAACTATAATTCCATCTCTCTCACTCATTGATAGTTCCAGGCCTACTAAAATATTCAAGTATTGTTCGTTATTGTCCTTCGCTGATGATGTTCGGTGAAGCATCTGCCCTAACGAAGTGAAAGTAAGCTTTGTTGATGATCGTTTGTTCCTTTTCATTGTAGTTCACTTCATTGACGGCTAAGGGTGTATCTCTGTCGACGTGAAAGGGTTTCAACAATCTCAGTGAACGATCTCAGAGGTAACATTAACATTTCTGTCATAAAATTAGGGCTTTTGAATATTTGTGTTTCATTGTTATATTAAGGCTTTGATCGATAATTTAGATTTTAGTATTGCTAGTTAGGGTTTGTAATTTATGATTTTGTATTTTTAATTAGGGTTTAGTTATCTTAGGGCTTTGATTTGTAATTTACGATTTTGTATTGTTAATTAGGGTTTAGTTATCTTAGGGCTTTGATTTGTAATTTACAGTTTTGTATTGTTAATTAGGGTTTGCTATTATTATTTGCATAAAATTTAGGACTTTTTGCATGCATTTGTTTATGGTTGTCTCCTTTTGCATGCATGTTGGTTAGCTATTGTTAGCTGTATAAACTTTAGGGCTTTTTGCATGTATTTGTTTATGGTTGTTGCCTTTTGCATGAATGTTGGTTACCAATTAACTGATTCTAGTATGGATAGTGGTGGACCCTAGGTATATTCTATAAAAAAAATGCAGCTATTGTAATAGTGGTGGACCCTATGTGTTTGTCAATTTGTTTTATTTTAGCTTATGTTGTCTGTATTGTAGTCATCCACCACTTAGGGCATTTTGTTGCATGCATATTAATATGCCTTTGACTTGCACAGTGATGGACCCTATGTGTTTGTCAATTTCAGTTATTTTTTATGTTTGACAGTGGTGGACCACTACAAATTGTGGCTTTTTATGTTATGGTCCATCAAGAAAGTAGTGGTCCACCACTTAGGGCATTTTGTTGCATACATATTAATATGCCTTTGACTTGTAGTAGTGGTCCCTCCATTAAAGTTGGTTTTTACTAAAGTTGGTTTATTAATTTTTACTATGAGCTGGCATGTATATTGCATGACGAATCCATAGATCCCGCTCTGATATATATATGCATAGCAAATTGTTTTAATTTGTAGTTGTTTGTTGCATTATTTGATGGAGAAGCTTTACACCATAGAGCTGCATCACTCAGGCACATTTGATGGGGAAAACAAATATGTTCGAGGAGGTATTGAGATGTTGGAGCCATTGGATCCTAATAGATTTTATTTCTTAGAAATTGAAGACATGGTAGAAATGTGTGGCTGTGATTCTAGTAGAAGCAAAATATTATATAGGGACCTAACTAATGGTCATCTCATATAACTTAAAACTAATGTGGATGTCCTAAAGATGTTAGAGACAGACAAAATGTTTTCTATCATAAAGGTTTTCGTTAAGACTGAAGCTGTGGATGAGAATGAAGTTGTGGATGAGTCTCAAGCTGTTGATGAGATTGTTGAAGGCCTCTCCATAGATGAAGACTTTTGGGAACAAGCTTTGGAGAAACTGAATATCTTGAAGTTCAAGTTATAGGGCTCAATGAAGTGGAAGTTAAAAGGACTGAAAGAGATGGTATAACTGCTGAATAGTTGGTAGAGATGGTATAGCTACTGAAACAGTTGGTATTGATGTTGAACCAAATGATATAAGTGACTCAGATTTATGACATTGATGAGGACTCAGTGTATTGTCCTAGTGATGAGCTATGGAGTGTACACAGGTCATCAGATAAAGAGACTGTGATAGATATTAGAACACAGTTTGTTCAGAATAGAGATTTAGAGAAGGATGATGTGTATCTCTTTGAAGGCATGGAGTTTGCATGTGTTGTAGATTTCAGGGATGCATTAAGACAATATGCAGTCAAAAATAGGTATGTGGTTAACTTCATAAAGAATGAATCCAAGAAGGTGACTGTGGAGTGTGTTAACAAATGTGGTTGGAGAATACATGCCTCATTAAGGGGTAAGGATAGCAGTTTTGTAATAAAAAAGTACACTGACGAGCATAGTGACACTTGCTTTGAAGTTGAGGCCAATAAGCATACAACATCCAGGTTACTTGCCAAGAAATATGTCCATAAATTTAGGTTGGACCTAGAGTGGAAAATTGTAGGGTTTAAGGGTCATATTTATTAGGACTTGGAGATAGAAGTGTCTAGATGGAAAGCTGTCAGGGCTAAAAGAAACATTATAGAGATCATTGAAGGGAATATAGAGGAGCAGTTGGCAAATTTTAGGGAGTATGGAGATTTGATTAGGTCCTCAAATCCAGGAAGTGTGTTCAAAGTTAAAGCAAATTTGGAGCCTAACCACAGATCTACAAGGCTTGAGAGGTGTTTTTTTTGTTTGGATGCAATCGTGAAGGGGTTTAAGGAGGGCTGTAGACCTTTCATTGGCCTAGATGGGTGCTTTTTGAAAACACCATACAAAGGACAACTATTCAGTGCTGTTGGTAGAGATGGAGATAATAGTTTTTATCCAATAGCACTTGCAGTTATTGAAGCTGAAAATAAAGATAGTTGGGAGTGGTTCATGGAGGAGTTGTTGAAAGTTCTTAGTGACTACCATGGGATAACATGGATATCAGATAGGCAGAAAGGTCTTGTTGAGGTATTTGAAAATATGTTTCTTGGGGTAGAGTACAGATATTGTGTAAGGCATATTTATGATAACTTCAAAAAAAAATATTTTGGTGCAAAGTTGAGGAAATGATTGTGGGCAGCTACAAGTGCATTCCATGTGAGTGATTTTGAGAAGAAAATGGACAATATCAAAAATTTGAACAAAGAAGCACATGCATGGTTGAAAATTTTACCTGTAAGGTTGTGGACCAAACATAAATTCACACAAACCTCAAAGTGTGATTTATGTAGCAATAACATATGTGAGTCATGGAATGGACATATTAGGAATGCAAAGGAGAAGCCAATAATCCACATGTTTGAAATTATAAGAATAATGTTGATGAAAAGGTTTAAAGAGAAGAGAGAGTACATGGAAGCTTAAGAAGGGTTATTAGTTCCAAATGTGTATGAGCATTTGAAGGAGATAAAAAAAAATGGCAAAGAGGTGTCATGTGGATGGTGCTGGCCTACATCTGTATGAGGTTCAATTTGAAGGATTGAATGATTCTGTGGATTTAGGAATAAAGAAATGCACATGCAATGAGTGGCAAATTACTGGAATGCCATGCATGAATGTATTGGCTTGCATTTTGAAGAGGAGGTTCAATCCAGAAGATTATGTAGATCCCTACTACTATAAGGAAATGTTTATGAAGGCATATGAACATGTGATAAAACCTCTATCACTTAGGAATCTGAAGAGGTTAACTGGAGTGGTACTATTGATTCCTCCACATATTAGGCCACAGCCAGGAAGACCAAAAAAGGAAAGAAAGAGGGGTCCTAATGAACAAAAAAAAAACTAAGCCTACTTTTAGATAGAGGGACCGTAAGAGATGTGGCAAATGCCATGAAATGGGCCATAACACAAGGACTTGCAAAAATAGTGAAGCAGGACCAAGACCACCACCAATTAGCAAGGGAGGTAGACCACCTATTCCAAGAGTGGGAATGTATGTTTGTAGGGGTGATGTTGGTCACAATGGAGGTGTTGGAAGCAACAGTCACACTGAGGTATTAATTTATTGTTACATCACTTAACTTCTCTAACTTCTCATTTTATTTTGTACCCATATATAACTTATATTATTTCAATAGGTTGTAAGTAGAAGGGGTATAGGTGTTGGAAGGGGCATAGGTGCAGGTGTAAGAAGTGGAAATGAGGTAATTATATCACATAACTTCTCTAACTTTTATAGAAATTTAGCTCCTCTTTCTGTTTTGAACTCATATATAACTTGTATTATTTCAATAGGTTGTAAGTGGAAGGGGTAGAGGTGGTGGAAGGGGCATAGGTGGAGTTGGAAGAGGTGCTACAACTGTCCCACCTAGTGGAAGGGGTACAAGTGCACGTGGAAGAGGTGCCAATGACGTAATAAGTGGCAACTCTTTTTTGGGATTTGATTTGATTTGATTTTGTTTTTATAGTTGGGCTATGCATTATGGCAATGTGAAGGTTTTTGGCAGTTGACATGGTTGATTTTTTGGTAGTTGGTATATGTGTTGACAGTTTGGGCATGGAATATATATTGACAACTAGTGAAGTTTTTTGGCAGCTGACATGGTAGTTTTTAGTTAGAATATGTATGACAGTTTGGCATGGAATGTGTACATGGAATATATATTGACAGCTAGTGAAGTTTTTTGATAGCTGACATGGTAGATTTTTAGTTGGAATATGTATGACAGTTTGGCATGAAATGTGTATTGACACTTGTGAAGTTTGTTGTGATGTTTTTTGTTAAGTTTGAATATGTATGACAGTTTGGCATGGAATGTGTATTGACAGTTGGTGAAGTTTGTTGTAATTTTTTTGTTAAGTTTGGCAACTATGTTGGTTTTTATTACTTTTCAGAATTGATTAGGTTTATGTTGACAATTTGGCAACTGTGTTATTTTTTAAGCTTTGAGAATTGATTAATTAGTTTTATTTTGTAGTATACTTCAAATGTCTATAGTTTTGAAAAGCCTCTTGATCATTCCAATATGGTTGTATTATTATCCCAATAAGTTGCAGTACAAACGTAATCATTACAATATAGACAATGAAACCCAATAAAAAATGTAAGATTGGATTATTGAAATAAGGGATGTTTGCACCCATTTGAACTTCCTTAGCTTGATGCTCCCTTGCAACAAATTCCTCATTGGGATCTCTTGATGTGTACTTGAGCTTTCTCAATTCTCTAACCTCTGCAATCAGGTCAGACATTAGAGTTTTGTAGTGTTCAGAAAGTTCATCATCTTCCCACTCTAAAAAACCACATGAATTGCTCATGTAATTTGCGCACCCATAGAATCTTCTACTAGGGTTTTTATCTTTGTAATAGGTCTTCAAATGACTTCGCATTCTTCAATGACAGTAAACTACTCTTCCAAGCCTATGATTTGTGTGGTATGAATGCCTATAACTGATGCTTGAATGTCAAACCGATTCCATGGCTTTAGAGAATTTGATATATACTAAATATAAAAGAGAAAATAATAACAGAAAGAGAAAGATTTGATTATGATACACAGCAAGAGAGAGAGATAAGAAAGAGAGAAAGAGAAAAAAAATTCAGGCAAAGATAACCTAGAAAAAGAGAGAAAAAATAGAGAGAGAACCCAGAAATAGAGAGAAAGAGAAATGCCAAAGAGAGAGAGTGAGAAAGAGATAACCTAGAGAGAGAAATGCAAGAGGTAGACGAGAGAGAAAGAGATAACGTAGAGAGAGAGAGAGACAAATGAGAGAGAGCACGAGAGAGAGAATCTCGGCTGGGGACTGAGAGAGAAAATAATTTAAGTGTGGATATGGGTTGGTTGCATCCAAACAAGGCCATATATATAGAAATGTGGATAGGGGCATTTTTGTCACTGAAAAGGGGCAATTTCGGGTTTTCAAAAAAGGCAACGGCTATTTTGCAACAGATTATTCAATAAGGGGCATTTTGCACCAAATTTTGAAAATAGAGGGATTTATATGCATATACCAAATAGTAGGGGTGTTTTTTGCACATTTTGTATATAGCAGGAGTGTTTTTTGCACTTTACCCTATATATATATATATAAACATTAGCTCTCTCTCTCTGAATATATATACACACACAAATTACATATGTATATATAATTGTATATATGTGGGTCTCTCATGGCATAAGTTATTTGGGCTATACATCGCCGTGTGTGTGTATTTATATATATATAGACACACACAAGTGTTAGACATGTATATTAAATTCGTATGATGGGAGAGATATATAGAAACCGTAATGAAGGCTACGAGGATCGGATGATTGGTTGAAACAATGTTTAAAGGTAGATTTCATCATTTCAGAGAGAGAGAGAGGAGAAATAATAATAAAATATATTCATTATTCAACAAAAAAAATTACATTACAGAAATACTTCAATTCATTATCAAGCAATCAATAACTAAACAAACTTAAAAACAAAAATAAACAAATAAATTAAAAAACCAAACTTATTCATCTATCAATTTTTTGTTCATTTTTAGTCATCTACATATATTTAGCTCATCTATCAACTTTGGTTCCTCTTTTAGTCCTCTACATATATTTAGCTCAGATTGTTCATTATAATTCAGTCACATATAAATTTCTTTCAAAATACTTGAATACATCACTGTTACAAAGTGTCCAAGGAGTGTCCAAAAATGTCCAAAAATAAATAAATTCAAAATATTTCTACGAAGTGTCCGAACGTGTCCGAGAAGTATCCGTCACAAATACAGCACCCTCGGTGAAGGTGAAGTGTCTGTGTTTCCTACCTAAGCATATAAAAGGAAGGTGGTGATTCGGAAAAGAGGTGAGAGATTTTGAAGATGCTCACAATTTAGGAATCTTTAGTGTTGGGTAATCTTGTAATTTTTTGGTCCATGTTTTGGTGGATTTTTTTGTCATTTCATTACAATCCTAAGGCTATTATTGTCTTTTTATACAAGAAAAAGGGTAATATAGTCATTTTATAAAATTTCGTTAGAACCTTTTCATACAAGGATAGGGTAATGAAGTCATTTTATAAAATTTCGTTAATGGTTCTACACAAAAAAAAAAAAAAAAAACTGATAGGAATGTCGATGAACGGATAGCAAAGCCTCAACCGCTCAAACCGTGTAATGTCGTTGAGCGGAGATCAAAGCCTCAACCGCTTAAACCGTGCGATTTGGTAAAACTTCAGATACTGTAATTTATACAAAAAAAAAAAAAAAAATAGACTGCAGACGGCAGCAGGTCACGTCGAGGGGCAATATAAAAATATATAGAATGACTGGTTTAGAATAAGCATCCACGTCTCTGCTGAATTTCTATTCACTTGATTCAAATGTCCCATTGCAAAGCTAAGAATAAAGCAGGTGAAAGTAATTAACTATGTTAGGACGTGAAACATAGGCTGCCTCGTCACAAGGTTTCCAAAACAAGTACCAGTACAGCACCAATCTAACCATTCAGTACTGGTTGCTACCTGGTTCATATATATATATATATATGTATGTATTCTTTTACAACTGTAATATAAAGTGTAATGTAGCAAATAAAATTTACAGCATACATGCATATAATATAGCCATCGGCGATTCGAAAGGTCATTACCTAGGTCCCATCTAAGTGGGGTGCTGGAAGGAAAAGACTCTGAGAGACCTAACATTTGACATTATTGAACAAAGTGACTGAATAAGTGAGAACATGGCGTCCTCACGCTTGTCAACCCAAATTTTTATCATTACAACATGTAATGACCCCTAAACATATAACCATAGACACTTGCATTCATAAATTTCTAGTTACTCTGGACCTAAAGCAATAACTTTTAACGAGGAGATTATATGAACTCCTTGTAGATGCCTGATCAAAAAGTAACTTACAATTAGGAAGTTCCCTTGAATATGGGTCAAAATCACCTAGTGCACAGCCACAATTCTGAAACTCTTGTAACTTGTAAAAAATAATTCAGAAATTGACAAGCCTCAAACGCAAATGATCACAGTCATTATAAGACCAAGGCATGCTAAAACACCAAGGTTTCTTGAAACCTAAGCACAAAGCATGGCAAAATGTGTGGAACTAAATGAATTAAGGTGCTTGTGTGATAAAAATGTATGTTTAATATTCCCATAATTGAATAAATTTTGAAATGCAAAACAAACCAGTGTCGAAATCAAAATGAGGGAATTTCCAGCATATCAATTTAGAGAATCTACCTAAATCAATGTACATTAATATTCTTCCCACTTGCATATTCATTCAATTAAATCACGATACAATAACTCGTATTATGCAACACAAAACTAGTCTAATACAATTGATAATGTGCAACAATACAACAACCACCACCAAGCCTTTTTTTCAACTACTTGAGGTCGGTTACATGCATTCTACGTCTCCATTCCGCTCTATCTAAGGTTATGCCTCAGTCAAACCACATGCTATCATATCCTTCTTTATTAATTCTACCCATGTTAACTTCGGTCTTCCTCTCTCCCTAGTATTACACTCAATGTGAACTGTGTCACTCTTCCTAATTTAAAGGTTTTCTTTACACATGTCCAAATCATCTTAATCGATTTTCTCTCATTTTATTTCCAATTTGTGCTACTCCAACAATACAAAGTTACAATCATTAGATTTTAAGTTTACATTCTGGTAAATATTTAGGATCAAACACTAAACACATTTACCGCAAGTAATCACAAAAGTAAATGAATTTCAAATACCATATATGTAATATGATTAAAAATATTATCTATCAAATTTGAAAGTGACATGATCACATGCCTTAAAAAGGGAAATAAAAAAGAAATTAAATGATTAAAAAATAGACATGTGCTATTTCTAGTCTGGAGCCTATTAAAAGTGTGTGGCTTTGGGTTTCATAAGTATCTAAAGAAATAACACCAGTCAACTAAAATAAGCTCATCTTTTAACTTGAAGATTTTTTCCCTGATAATGAGTAAACAAAATCCACTTAAAGCGCCAACTGAAGATCTGCGAAAGGATTGTCAAATGATTCATGTATCTATTTTCAAAGTCACAACTAACATTGTAACATGAATTATAGCTTGGAGGGAATACAAATAGCCTAGACTCCGATCTTTATCATAGTATGGGAAACCTTTACTTTATAAAGCACATTATCACCTGCTTTCACGAATTTTGAATTAAGCAATTCACCTTTCACATTCAGCTACACAGGATTGACATTCTAAGGGCAGGAAAAAATGAGAAGTTATTTTCATTTTTGCTGATGAACTTAAAAGTTGACTGCAAGAGGTGTTAGTTGCCAAAGTTTCAAAGCATTGTTTTCTAAAGGCTCACAGCAATTATTTTTTTCAATAAGTTGGGCTGAGAATGACTAATCAAGAAACAATCCATATAAATAACAGCAAGAGAAACCAAGGGCTACATAAAGCTATCATATATGAAGTACATATCCCTGATCCACACATTAACTAAAGCAGGAAGACTTAAGAAAAACATTAAATTGGCCAGCCTTTCAGAGAATTATGCATCCTGGGAAGTCAATTAGGTTTTGTTTGCAGCATGATACAAATACTGAAGATCCAAGATCACGAATAGGATTCCAACTAATGTGTACACATCACATGGCAATTTTTTTTTCTCAAGTTATGAGTATATCAGAATATCATCACACCAATATAATTAAATCATATCTTTTAAAGAAACAGATAAATCTGGAGTGAAGACGGAAACATCATGAACTACTTAGAGCAACTCTTCTTTTCTAGAAAATGGTACAATATGGAATAATGTTTAAATTTCAAAATGCCACTTTCAAGGAAATAGGAATGGAAATACTAACTTCATCCAGCTTGCGCTACAAATATTCAAAAAAGATGTTGAGTGATCTTAAAACATTTATTACATGTAGCCCCATCCATTAGCATTAACACATTCTTTCTCCTGATTCCATTTTCTTCCATGAAACACCAAACCAGGTGAAATATTGAATTAAATAACACTCACCAAAATGTCCACTAAGGAATCAAATGAATAAGTCTGGTATTTAAATGCTAACATTAGCCTATATTTTCACATAAGAACCAGAGTTTTACCCAATGATACCCCCAAATAAACCAATAACGTACTTATAAATCATAATTTATCAAAACCTTCACTATTTACATCATGATTCACTTACCCTTTCAATTTAACACAACCAAGGCACCTACATATATCACATCCAATGATGATACATAAAAATACAATTACAGTGCAAATAGCAATAAAAATTAGAATAGTTTCAAATTTCCAAGACAAGCATTCTGACCCTGCCACTTCTTGGATAGGCTCACACACGTGTTTGACACATTTTGGACATGTCCCGAATTTAAAAAATACAATTCTTAGTTTGGACACATCACACATGGTGGTTGACACTTATTGGACATGTGCTAACATGTGACTAATAAACTTTGGACATTGGATAAGACTTCCTTTTGGTATGGAAAAAGACATAATTGAAAAAAGAAAATAAAAATTTAAGATGTAGACAAATTTTATATAAAGTTTCACCATAAGTGGAAGATATAGCAAGGTTTTATTGAAGGAGTGGGCAAGAAAGAAAGAGAGAAATCACCAAATTATGTGTGCATATATACAGATTTATATTCATACATAAACACGCAATCACACATACAGAGTTACATGCCATGTCCTTCTTATGTCTTTCTATTTGCGACATGAGTGATTATAATTATGACTCATAAATTACATATTTCATGTTTTAGTAATTGAATAATCATTTGTTGTATACAATATAATTTTCATATAAATATGTATAGATTTTATTGTCTTGCTCGTGCCTTACAATGTCATCTTTTTTAGCTTGTTGTGTCAACATGTCCATGTCACATCTTGTACATGGACTTGTCCTTTATCCTATATATGTATCCATGCTTCTTAACTGGTTTCACACACACTTATCTTATACAAAAATTCACAAACCCAAAAACTTATGTGGTTATGCACTTGAGCAAGTCCATCTTAGTATTGAACCAAATGCTAACTCCAAATATCAAACCAAATCACTTTTCACTGGTTATTAAACATTATAATCCTGACTTATTCTATCTAGGCGTCCCTTCCACAAAAATATCTTAATCTTGTTACATGATTTTGAATGCTAGATAAAAAAGAAAAGAAAAATCTTAAACCAATGACAAAACTCAACCCAACACATCGGTCATAAATAAAACATTTTTAAATTTTCATATAATATATTGATAATAGATAACAACGTTACCATTAGAACACTTTGAAATCAATAACAACTATCTTTTAATATTATACTCATCTATGAATGGAAGGCACAAACCAACATAACAGGTTATCTTTATTCATATTTGGCACATGGGTGCAAATTAACCAACAATAACTAATTATCAACTCAAACCCAACCTTCACCTCCAAACCAATCATCTTGAACTATGATTAAATAAATTATCACATGCTGAAAACTCCTTTCCATGTTTCCTTAAGTTCATCTTCCTAAATAAGAAATTTTAAACCTTCTCCATCAAATCACACAGATAAACACACCCATAGAGCTCACCAATCATCTTCACATATCTACTCCTATTTTTGTTGCTGTGTTGTTTTAGAGGATATGCCCTCTGTGCTACTTGTACTTCATGTTATATTTTCAATAAAATCAACCATTCAGGAAAAAAAAAAAAAAAACATCTTCAATGAATGTGAAACATCACATGCCTGACTTCTTCAGTCTGGGTCTTCCTCAGAAATAATTAATCTCCATAACTTTGCGGGTATTTTGTCTCAATACAAAACCCAGAAAAAAAAAAACCATAAGAAACCTATCACAAAATAATTAGTAAAACCTATATCTTTCAAAAAGTAGTACAGTTTTATCACTTGATCAATAAATCCAAAAGCCTCCATAAATTATCCACATATGTGTGTTTACCCAAAATTCTAGCCTTCATCTGAAACTAATTAAGATAAAATAATAATCTACACCTCTTGAATACTCTCTATTATTATAGAAAAAAATGTCAATTGCCACAATGCAAATTCATAAATTCCCAAATAAATCATAACAAAATCTCAGATTCTATAACATGGGCTACAAAACACAGTTTGGCACAAATCAACTAATAAAAGCCGTAATATTAGCACAGAGAATATAGCAGCTACAAATACCATTCAAAATTGGGTCTTCATCAAAATTAATGGTCGATTTCCATTATACTCTTCACTTTGGGTGCGAAAAGTGAGTACACAGTGGCCTGTCTTCTTGCAGTCTCCAGCTGAGACTTCCCATCGGAGAACGCGGCCGAGAGAGACGATGGGTCAGAGATGTCTTTGTTCTGACGAAACGCGTCGATGGCTCGACGCTTTGTGTACTCCCTGATGTTGTAGTCCGGGAATCTACGGGCTATGCGAAGGAGAGAGCGGAAGAGAGATAAAATTTCGAAGCGCGAAGCCGGTGGCATGCCAGACGCCATTTCGATCGAGAGAAGGAGAGAGAGAGAGTAGAGAGATATTAGTATATTACGATTATAATAGAGCAAAATCTTTCCTTGAAAAATTATGAACGACGTCACTCTCCTCTCTTAATTGAGTTATTACCTATTCGATTCTCTTCAATCCAAAATTCCATATATATTATGTGGTATAATGTTCGAAGCACGGATTAAAATTTTAAAACATAATAATATAATATATTAATATATATTAATTATTAAAAAAAAACTACATTACAAAAATATTTCAATTTATCGTCAAACAATTAAGAACGAAACAAACATATAAACAAAAATAGACAAATATATTAAAGAATTAGACTTATTTAACCCTCTACATATAATTAGCTTAGATTTTTAATCATAATTTAGTAGCATATAATTTCCTTTTGAAATACGTAAATATACATCAGTATTACGAAGTATCCGACATGTATTCGAGGGGTGTCCAAGAAGTATCCAAGGAGTGTACGAGAAGTATCCTAAAAAGAAAAATTGTAGGACAGTTCTATGAAGTGTCCGGCATAGTGTCCGAGTGTCTGACATGGGTACGATACATTCGGTGAAGTGTCCGTACTTTCTAGGCTATAATATATATTCTCTTCAAAATAATTCAATCCATATTGGTCACAGGCTGTTGCCTGAGATCCAACCCAAAAATTATTAGGCGGTGTTAACACTTACTTTATATGACGAAGACCCTTCTCATCCTTATCCAATGTGAGACAAGAATCCGTGACATTCTCCCCAACTCAAACCTCCAATGCCCTCATTGTGGTTGGTCCACTCTAACAGCAAATGTTTCATCTTTATTAGACTTTAATACTTTCACACGAGGTAATCGTGTGATTGAACTAGGTGGGGTATGCTTTTATTAGATTGGGGTAATGCTATATTTGATTAACTTAGTGCTAATGTGCATCAATTATAAATATAACAACACATAAACCACGAAGAGAGATGGAGGACGTCATTGTCGTTGTGATTTTGGCATCCATGTCGTGAGAAAAAGTAGCTAATATATGCATTCCTTTTTTTTTTTTTTTGGGTGGGGGGTGAAGAGATGCAGTCATTTGAAGTTCCAATCAAAGACCAATCATGTTCAAACATAGAGGATTCATAATGCAATTGAACCACAACCCAATTTTTATCATTTATCTTTTTTTTTTACTGCCTTTTTGTCTCGGGTTTGATAAGATATGGTTCAATAAGTGAATTAGGTATTTAATACAACAAGCATTTCTCATTTTTTTCCTTTTTAGGTTAATTTTAACGTGTGTCACTCAAGGGTATTTTGGGGGGAAAAATCATACCATTCTAGGTTCTAAGGTGGTCTAACCAAATAGTGGAATTGCATACATCTAATTTTTATTTATTTATTTATTTTAATTAATTCCTCTTACAATTATGTGAAATATCATGTGTGTAAAAGGTGATATGCATATATGAGGACTTGTTTAGAGATCCAAAGAGTTTTCTGAGTCATTTGGCTCATTTTGAAATGTTGGGTCGTCGGGGCCTGGGATGGGGGTCCGGTGGTCTCGGAAAATTGGATATTTTTTTGAAAAATTTAATTTTTAGTTTTAGACCAAATAAAATGTTAGAAGAAATGTAGAATTGATTTCGAGGCTATAACCGTTTTTGGATTTGAAAACAGAGGTTGAGAGGATATGTTAAGTGAACTAGGGGCGTTTTGGTCAATTTACATCCTAGGGGTTATAAATATCAAGGTTTCAAATATTTTAACCATTTCTCTCTCTCTAAAAATCCGTGTAACTCTCTTCTCTCTTCCCTTTTAATTTCTCTAACTTCTCTGTAAAATTTGAAAGTCCTAGGGTGTGATTCGGAAGGTGCCAGTGATGGAAAGGTTGTTCTACGTGATGAGGGCATCGATATGATCTGAACAAAGCTAGGTTTGGGTGAACTTTGAGTTGGTGGAATTAGGACTTTCTAGGGATTTGATTTCTTAAGGTAGGGGGTGTGTGTTGTGTCTTTTAATACAAGTTTAATTTCATATTATATGTATAAAATTGATATTTTCATGTCATATATGAATATATGAGATTCTAGGATGAAATTCTTGATTTTAATTGATTCTTGTATATGTTTTTTGATAAAAAAAAATGATTAAAATTTGATTTAGAGTGCAAGAATTGCTATAAATGAGATTATGTGGCATAAGTTGGAATTCTAGTTATACATAAAAGATTTTGTTTTGTTGAATATGTTGAAGAGGTTTAAGTTGTGCATGTGTTAATATGGTTTCATGCGTAATATGCTAGAGATTAAACCTAGGATATGAAATGGGTGCTTATGCATCGAGAACTTGTATGTGTATATGCTAAATGTGACATGTTTGGTGTGTGTGGGGTGATATATTAGAAATAACTCATGTACAAAGTAGAGGGAGAATAGATCCTATAGGATTGAAAGACCTTAAACTTGCACAAGAAGGTTGGTTACCGGTGGGTTAGTAGCCCAAAAACAACTATGGAGATGGGATATGGGATTTCGGCACGTATCCGATTTGGGTGTGCGAGTGTGAGCATAATTCCAAGAGCAATATGATTTTTGGTGTTGGATTTTATGTTCAAATTGATTTTTGTTATATGTTATAGGTATGATAAAGTTATGCATTGATGTATGTATTAAATTGAGCTTTATGAATTGTCATGTGCAGTGATGTATATGCCATGTGAATGAAACTATTGTGGCGTTGACTAAAATGTTAGGGAGCATGACACGTAACTATATTATGCATTTTGATTGATTTATGTATTAAAATGAAATGTGACAACTTTGGTGGATTGCAAAACATATAACCATGAGCTGTTGATTTTGCTTACCCCCTACATTAACAATTTCAAGATATGGCAAGGAAGTTGCCAAGGGTAACCAACCATGAGTTGGATTTAGAGTTTAGAAGAACTCCTTTTTGGTTATTTTTGTGTTATACATGTCCGGGATGTGGACATAATGCCTTTAAACATGAACAAACAAATCTTTATTTTGAGATGTTGTATATAGGCACTTGTGCCTTCAATGTTAGTTTTTGTACAAGAAAGAATATGCATAAATGGAGTATGTCTTCAATTGATGAGTATTCTATGTGTTGGTTGATATTTATATATGCTAAGGTTTTTATTTAGGTGTGCATAGACGTATGCTAGGCGATGGGGATGGTTTCCTTTGAGTTTAATCATGTCTTAAGATAGTATATGAATGTATGGAACTATAAAATGCATTTGGACTTAAGTTATACCAGTTTTAGGCATTCTTGGGGAGTCAGTCGCCTGGTGGAACCACACCAACTGACCGAAAGTGTGAGATACCCAGAGATTGCAAATTGGAACCTGCAAGTACTTATTTCGGTCGACCGGAGGAGGGTTTCAGCCAACCAAAAAAGGGCTTTTAGCTGACCAAAAATACTTATCAGTCGACCGACTAATTCTGAATTGGGATCCAGTAGGCATCTCAGTGCCATAACAGCTGAAACTGCTCTTCACCCAGCCAAAAAGGGGTTTCAGTCGACTGATGGAATGCTCTTCAACCAACTGAAAGGGTGGTCAGCCAACCGACACTGCCCTGAGTTGAATGAACCTGTTTTGGTGTATGGAAATAGGAGTACGATTTAAATTAAGAATTTATGATATTGATTTGATCACCTCCAGTTCCTATATCGATTTGGGTATGAAAATTTGGGGCGTGACAGTGTGGTATCAAACTAATAGGTTTGAATATCTATGGACGAATGTTAAAAATCGATTGTTCGGTATTAGGTTTGGATATCTAAGGACATGGGGTAAGGGTTGGGGTTAGGAAACTCTTATGCCTTGTGTTTTGGATTTGTGTTAAGTGGACTAACATGGTTTTGTTAGTGTGTAGAGTTGATTAATTGATATGTATCTATGATTAATCTCGCTTGATTATTGATCATTCGAATTTATTATTCAATTAAAATTCATGTTCCGCAATAGGACGGATCCTTGTAAGATAAGGCTTATTGGAACGGGTTATCGTCCCTAAGGATTGAAAAAAATGATTGATTTAAGTGCTAATTCCAAATTAATTCTCAAATGATTCAAGAAAGACTTTGATGTTGTTTAAAACTAAATTGAACTAAGAATAGAAAGACAAGTAAACTAAAGTAGTGAATTCAAATGAGAAATGGTTCTAGGGATATTGTTTCACCACAATCTCCTCGCTATTGACCAATTGACATTAAGATTGGAGAATTTCAATTCAAGAACACATTATTGGATGGCTACAATCTCAAACAATGAAATTAAAAGCATACATTCTAATTAAGCTAAGTGAAATTCATCTTTAGAGGGCATGACTTGTCTACCTACACTAATTAACACTAATCTAAACTAAATTGTAGCACAAATCATCTCTTCTTGGCATGAATTATCAAAACCCCAATTAGAATGTTCAATTCAAGCCTTAGTTGCATGATTCTTTTCAATTGAACTGCAAGAACAACTAGAAAATGAAAAACAACCACAATTCATTAAATATATGACAAAATTGAAATTCAATTGAGATTGTATTTATAGAATTGAGCACAATAATTCGAGTACAACTATGAATTACTATATCTAATCATACAATCCTTCTTGAATACAAAACTCTCAATTTCAATACAAATGGATCAATAGAAGAGAGGGAAAGAGCGTTACAACATCCCTAGAAGAGGTGTTTAGCTCTCCATAGATGATTGACTCTCCATCTTTAAGGTGAATTCTTCAATTTTCATGGTCATCCAAGCTCCAAAAGTGTCTAAAATTGACCTCAATTCCAAAATCAGATGATGATTCCCCAAATGAAGAATGAGATAAAGATTTAAGTGAACTCTCGAGGCCAAGGGCGACCAATCGCCCTTGACCTATGCAAGGGTCCAATTTGGACCCTTGTTGATCCCTTTTTGATCTCTTTGAACTTTTTATGACCTTTTTTTCTTTGGACCTTCGAATTAGCTTGCTTCACAAATGGAAACTAACTCTCTTTAAAACACTTATTTAATTAAAGCCTATTTTGTACTAGTTTGGAAGAAAATTAGTGACAAGACCCTGAAAATCAAATGAAACATAATTCAATATTAAAAGCATAAAAGAAGCATTATTAAGAGATTAAAATACGCAATTATGAGGGCTTGAATGTAAAACATTGAACGCTCATCACACCCCCAAACTTACATATTGCTAGTCCTTAACAATACATACAAATAAAAATGTTGCTCTAAGTCCTCTTTCAGGGGAGAATCCGATTGCATTTAGCACATGCAATAAGCCTTTTAAACCCTTAGGCTTCCCTAGTGGATGAGTGAAGTCTCATGAGGGTTTACAAAAATGTTAACCACAAACATTCAAAATTTGTTTCAAACATCAATTAAGAGAAGCCTATAATATGTAATTAGAAGAATTGCATCAAAGAGCATTTTCAAATTCCCAAGTTCCTTAATTTAAAAAAATGATCCCACACAAAATTCACAAAGACACTCCTCAAAGAAATCAATCCTAGCCTCCTCGTGTAAGGTGAACTAGTAATCCTCTATGTGGCTTACCCTAGTTCCGAGCATACCAAGTCACATACCCTTTGATTCTTTTTTTCTTTTTCGTTTTCTTTCAGGGCACTAGGCATTAAGACACCCCCAAGGATTTAATAACTCGAATCAATTAGGCTATGAACCAAGAAAACCAACGACTTTGATCTTTTCTCACCACTCACTTTTCATACAAATACTCAATACTTAGTGAGTCAAGATGCCTGTTTACTTTATGAAAAGGATTAAATTGATCTCTATTGTTGTTTTTTCTAAAAAAAAAAATCAAGTATAACAAACCATGATTTTTATTCTCAAGGGATACCAATTTATATTAAGCACACATGACCTAGTAATTTAGAGTTAAGGCATATACCACACAAGACTATACTAGCATGCCCGTGAAAAGTGTGGAAGCTAGAACTAACTACCACAAGGCATGCCAACGTAAACAATGATGTGAACCATTGAATTCAAAATTTGGTTTTCGAAAATTCAAACATACTCAAAACCCACAATTCTAAGACCTACATAACGTATTAAATCATTCAATCAATGTTCAAAACATGCTAGAGATTTTAGATTCTAAAAGAAATGAACACAATGTAAACACTATGCAAACTAGAGATATTAATGCATGCTAACTTCCTCACTTCAAGGCACATAAAGAAAAATATCTCCTTACCCCAAACTTGAGTTGTACATTGTCCGCAATGTATGTGGAAATGAAGCATATAAAGAGGGATAACGATATTACCATGTCAGTGCGAAAGAAAGTAATCCATAAGGTTGAGGGAAGCATGGAAGGCCCCGAAACTTGGAGGCAAGAACCTGTGAAGCATAACACGAGACCAACCCAGAGAAATTAAGAGCACTACATGCATAGAAGAAAATGAGGAGGAAGTGCATAGTAAAATATTACATAACAGGACAATAGTGCGAAAGGAAAGAAGACAAACAGAAACATAAACGTGGAACCATGGTGGCTAAACAGGTAACAAAAGGCCACCATGCATACTAATCTGAACAAAACAACAGGAAAGGAAAATCGAAATGACCAAGGTGAAAATGGTAGCACAAACATTACACCATCAAACACCACCACTACTACCCGTAGAAGGGTCAGGAGGTGAGCCCCAGCTGGTCCTCAAGGTGACAAATTTCTTTGTCAAATTCGTAAGAAGTTGATTGGTTTAGCGTTGATTAGTGTGAACTTCTTGAAATTGGTTCGCCACTTCTTTCTTATGAGCATCAAATTTGGCATGGAGGCTGTCGATGTCGTCACACAACATATTGTAATCATGTTGGGTCCAATCAAAAGGTATCTCAGTGAGCTCCTCATCTGATACCGGGAGGCCACCCTTTGGCTCATCAGTCGGAACATCGGTGTCGCAACTGGCGTCAGTGCTGGCAATAGCTGTCAACATACTACCTTTGTGCTTGGCAATGAAGGTTATGCTCTTGGCCCACTCTTTTACCCCAAAAGGAACTGTAGTATGCATGGTGGGTTCACCATTGGGTATGGGGAAATGATGGATCTCTAAAATTCGAGTGATGAGATAGGGAAACGGTAGTGCCTAATTGTGAGCCCATGAAGGGAATAAAACTGATTCTAGACAAGACCCGAAATGGTAATCCAATTGTTAGTATGGAAGGCATAAAGGGCATCGAGAAGATCATCACGCCGCTGAGTGCGATGCCCAATAGGACACATTTTGAGGTGAAGAACAAAATCAACAAACCAAAGTGGAAAAGGAAGCATGGATTGGCTAGTGCAATTCCTCTTTTTATCAGTGTCGTAGCCATGGCACATGACCTTAATAATGTCATGGAGTGGGGTCTTAGGAAGATATGTGAAGAGATGCTCAAGAGAAACCGGCATGCCACGAGGCACACCTATGGCCTTAGCAATGGTGTCATTGTTAAGGCGGATAGGGAACCATCAATGGAAGTTAAAAGGACCCCTTTTATCTTCGGTGGAAAGTGTCATGTTCTGATAGAACACACACACAAGACGTGGGTAGGCCACCGCAGAAATGGGAGCTAACAATGGCCCCAAACGACAGGCTTGGAAGGCTTGAATCGCCCATCTTGTATCATCACGGGCGAGGAATTCGTCCACCATGAAGGTGGTTTCAAATGTTAGTTTTTGATTGGCCTAGTCATCTGTAACGATATCATAGGTGGAACGAGTACACTTAGCAGGAAGAGGACATGAAGTGGAGGCACCTTTCTTAACCATTGTAAATGTTGAAAGTGGTTGTGGACTTGTATCGAATAGGTGGCGGGCGCACAATAGAACACACTTAGAAACAAAGACCGTAAGCGATAGAATAGCCACATAAGGGACAAGGAAATGAGGAGAAGAAGATGGGAATGAAAATATAGGGAAATAAGAGGGCAAACAGAAGATAAATGAAGAGAGTAGAGGATGAGGAAAGTGGGAAAAGAAGAGAGAAAGAAAGAAGATAAGAGAGAAAAAAATGAAAGGGGGAAAATGCCTAATAATAAACCCTTCCCAGCTCCTAGGTTGATCAATTGAAATTCAGATGGGGTGATTGGTTGCCTTTTTAGGGCAACTGGTCGCCCTTTGGGCTGAGAAGTCCCCAATTGGGGGTCCTTGGGTGACCCGTCTCCTTTATGGGACGACTCGTCGCCCTCTGGGCTGAGAAGCTGCAATGAGGGGGGAGTTTTAGGCCATATGGGTGACCTATCGCACTTGTGGGGCTACCCGTCGCCTTTAGGGACGAGAATCTCTCATTTTCTACTATTGAAACTTAAAACTTGTGAAGGAATTTTCTAAGAATAACTAAATATGGAATATTGAGCCTTAAAAACCTAATGTTATTACCCCAAAAGCTAAGAAGTTCAAATTTGAAACTAATCAAGGGAACCTACAAATGATGGTTGATTACTAGAGCTTCCCTATTGTGCTAAGTTTAACATCTAGGCAAGACAAATAACCACTTATATCAATCAATGTAAATGGGATCCTCCAAGGTGACGGATTCCACTATACCCTTTTGAATTTCTCCCTTAATATAGGGTTTAAGTCATTGCCCGTTGACCTTAAGAGATCTACCATCTTTAGGATTTTGAATGTCTATTATGCCATGGGGTGAGACTGACACAACATTGTAAGGACCATCCCAATGAGATCAAAGCTTCCAGGGGAAAAACATAAGTTTAGAATTGAAAAGCCAAACCTTTTGTCCGGGCTCAAATGACTTCCGTAGAATATGTTTGTCATGAAAAACTTTAGTTTTGTCTTTATAAATTCTTGCACTCTTATACGCCTCATTGCTTAACTCTTCAAGTTCATTGAGTTGGAGTTTCCTATTAGCCCCTGATCTGGTTAATTCAAAATTTAGCTTCTTAATAGCCTACATTGCTCTATGTTCGAGCTCGATCAGAAGATAACATGGTTTTCCATAAACAAGTCAATATGGCGACATGTCAATCGGTGTCTTGTAAGCGGTACGATATGCCCATAATGCATCATTTAATCTCATAGTCCAATAGAAATCTCCATTTGACCACTAGTTTGGGGATGATAGGGCGTGGCTACCTTGTGAGTGACAGAGTACTTATTGAGTAAGATGCGGAAGAACCGATTACAAAAGTGTTTTCCCCCATCACTAATTATAGCTCGAGGTATGCCAAATCGACTAAAGATGTTCTCTTGAATGAACTTAAGCACCACTTTATGATCATTAGTCTTAGTAGCCACCGCCATAACCCATTTTGAAACATAATCTATCCCAACTAAGATGAACTCGAAGCCAAAAGAAGGTGGAAAAGGACCCATAAAATCAACGCCCCATACGTCAAATATTTCTACAATCAAAATGAGGTTCAAAGGCATCATGTCCCGGTGGGACATAGAGCCTGATCGTTGACATCTCTCACAAACCCGACAAAATTTGAAAGAATCCTTAAATAGTGAGGGCCAATAGAAACCACATTACAAGACTTTGAAGGAGCTCTTTTGGGCACTGAAATGCCCTCCACATGCTAAAGCATGACAAAAGGTAAGCACACTACGACACTCATGGTCGGGGATGCAACAACGGATCACTTGATCCGAACAACACTTGAACAAATCGGGATCCTCCTAGTAATAGTTCTTAATTTGGGCAAAGAAACGGTCTTTCACTTGTTTTGACCAATAAGAAGGAATCTTCCCTATTACTAACTAATTGACAATATCTGCAAACCAAGGCTCCTTCTCATGAGAAATAGCAAAGAGTTGTTCATCTGGGAAAGAATCATGAATAGGAGGCAAATGGCACGAAGACTCAACAAGAAGATGAGAGAGATGGTGAGTGACCACATTTTCATACCCTTTTCATTCGGTATCTCATAATTAAACTCTTGAAGCAAGGGAATCCATCTAATTAAATGGGGTTTAGTTTCCTTCTTTGTTAACAAATGTTTTAGTGCCGCATGGTCAGAAAACAAGATCACTTTTGAGCCTAAGAAATAGGATCTAAATTTGTCTAATGCAAATACAACCGCTAACAACTCTTTTTTGGTAGTTGTGTAGTTCAATTGAGCGTTTGAAAGAGTTTTTCTAGTATAGTATATGGCATAGGGAAACCTATTCACACGCTGCTCTAAAATTGCTCCTAATGCATAATCCAATGCATCGCACATAATTTCAAACGGAAGGGACCAATTAGGGGGTTGCATGATAGGAGCGAAGGACAAGAGTGACCTAAGTTTTCCAAAAGCCTCGAGACATACATGATCAAAGTGGTAGGGGATATTTTTGGCAAGTACATTACATAATTGATGAGAAATTTTACTAAAGTCCTTAATGAATCTTCGATAAAACCCGCATGTCCAAGAAATGATATAATCTCCCTCACCAACATCGCTGGAGGGAGAATTGAAATGAGCTCAACATTAGCTCGATCGACTTTTATTCCCCTCTTGGAAATTATATGACCCAAAACAATCCCCTCTTGAACCATAAAATTATTTTTTCCCACCTCTACACTAAGTTCTTTCTTTACATCTTTTAATACAAAGGATAAATGATAAAGACAACTCTCAACAATTCTCCAAACATCGAGAAGTCATCTATGAAGACTTTAAGAAACTTTTCAACCATGTCTGAGAAGACAGACATCATACATCTTTGGAAGGTTGCCGGTGCATTACACAACCCAAAGGGCATCTGCCTATAAGCAAAGGTACGAAAAGGGCAAGTAAAAATGATTTTTTCTTAAACATTTGGGGGCCACTTGGTTGTACCCTGAATACCCATCTAAGAAACAATAAAAACTTTGCTTCAGGAACCTCTCTAAGATTTGATCAATGAATGGCAAAGGGAAGTGATCCTTTCTAGTTGTGGAGTTCAATTTCCTATAGTCTATTCACACACGCCACCCCGTGGTGGTCTATTGTGGCAATAGTTCTCCTTTAGAATTTGGGGCCACCATGATCCCTAATTTTTTGGGAACCACTTGGGTGGGACTCACCCATGTGCTATCGGAGATTGGATAGATAATACCTGCATCAAGTAATTTGACAGCCTCTTTCATCACTACCTCTTTCATGTTAGGGTTTAGGCGGCATTGAGCTTCTCGAGTAGGCTTTGCATTTTCCTCTAAGTGAATTCGATGTATCCAAATTAATGGATCAATGCCCTTTAGATCTACCACACACTACCCTATCGCTTTTTTATGCTCTTGGAAGACACTTAAAAGCTTACTTTCCTGATGACTAGACAGGTCAGAGGCAATTATGGCCCGAAGGGTGTTCTTAGGACCTAAAAATGAATACCTGAGCTTATCCGGTAAGGGTTTCAACTGAAGTGGGGGTAGAGATTCTAAGGATGGAAGCGGGGGAGGACTAGATAACTTGGGTAGTGGTTCCTTTGCTACTCTCCATGGTGGACGTCCATCTAACTTCACAGTAGTCTCTAATGAAGAATTTACTTCTTGAATGTTTTGGTCTATGACTAAGTCCTCATGACCAAAATGGCTCAAACAAGCCTCTAGAGGGTCTACGAACAAAATGAAGGGAAATGTACTTTGCACGGACTCATCTATTAAATCAATGGCATATCACTCCTATTCATCCAAATGATGTTGAGAAGTGTTGAATACATTAAGGTGCACTTTCATGTTCCCAAATGAAATATCCATAACCCTAGTTCTACAATTGATGCATGCATTGGTCGTTGCTAAGAACGGACGACCTAGGATTTCTGAAACTTTCTTGGGTTTAGGACAAGCTTCATGTCAAGGATAATAAAATCAACCAAGAAGTAAAATTTGTCCACTCGAATGATAACATCCTCGATGATCCCATGAGGTTGCTTAATTGATCTATCCACGAGTTGTAGCACAATAGACGTGGGCTTAAGTTCTCCCAACCCTAGTTGGAGGTACACCGAATAAAGAAACAAATTAACACTAGCTCCTAAGTCAAGGAGTTCCCTATCAACCTCAAAATCACCGATGACACAAGAGATGGTCGGTGCACCAAGATCCTTGAACTTAGGGGGAGTTTTATTTTGAATAATGGAGCTCACTTGTTTAGTAAGAATGGCTTTCTTAGGGCTTTGACTACTAGATTTTCTCTTTTGAGTACACAAGTCCTTTAAGAACTTAGCATAAGAAGGGATTTGTCTAATGACATCTAGGAGGGGTATATTGATTTTAACTTGTTTAAATATCTCCATTATATCTTGGATCTTTTTCCCTTGCTTACCAAATGGGGCTATTTCCTTGAGATGTTGGGAAAATGGAGCTTTGGGCTCAATGGTAGGACTAAGAATGGAAGCACTCTTTTTACCTTCCCCCTCACCTTCATTCACACTAGGTCCCTGAGTACTCTTAACTCTATCATCCTTCGGCATTTTAACCTTGTTATCTACCACCTTTCCACTATGAAGAGTAGTGATGGCTTGGACATGCTCCTGATGCTTGCTACTAGATGTAACATCATCAATAAAATATTGACATCTAGGGTTGGAAACTAGTTGGCTTGGGAGTTTTCCCTCATTTTTTTGATTTATAGCATTGGCTAGTTGCCCTAGTTGAGCTTCTAGGTTTGAAATGGATTGAGAGTGGGTATTTAATAATTGAGTGTTTGCCTCAAGGTTACCTAAGGCCTCCAATACCTTCTCAAAGGTCGAACTCCAAGGAGGTGGGGTTGAACTTGGATTTAAACTTGGATGGTTGAGAGAAATGAGACGTGGGTGGACAATTAGGAGGATGAGAGAAGGTCGATGATTTTTGATAATTCAAAGATGGGTTATATGGTTGATGAATAGGGGGTGACTAGATTGAAAGTAGGAAGATTGTTGCCCTTAAAAATGTTGAGCATTTTGTTCTTGAAAACCTTGGGAGGATTGTCCTTGAGGTGCGAGAGAAGATGATCCTAAGGATGAACCTTTCCATGAGAAATTTGGATGATTCTGCCACCCCAGATTATAAGTGTTTGAATAAGGGTTGTTTGTAGGGCGGGAGAATATGACATTAACTTGTTCTTAGAAGAATTCCTGGAATTGGCCTGCTATAGGACAATTTTGGAATGAATGAGTGACACTCGATAAACTAGCACACGTTTTATAAGGTATGGGATGAGGAGGAGAAGAGGACACGTAACCTTGGGCCATGAGTTGGTCAAGCTTCCTTGAAAGCTCACCAACTTTGGTAGACATGTCAGTGGTATGACCTAGCTCAAAGACATCCACTGTCGGTCTTACGAAAACTACTTATCCTCGCTCGACTTAAGCGAAGACGAGTTATGCTTAATTGTATATTGAACGAATCCTCTTGATAGAATTAAATTGGGCTTGTAGCCATTCTTTTCTGAATGCATAGATTAAACGTCCCAAATTAGTACAATTATCATTGTTAGAAGGTTAGTGGTGAAGTTAATTCCCAGGACCCTCTATCTCTAATATCTATCATTTATTTATGTTATTTAATTTCAGCACCTTATAATTAAAAACAAAATAAATTCTCTTTTAATTAAATTAGACAAGGTCTTGATAGCGTAACAACAAAACCAACGCAGTCTCTGTGGGTTCGACCCCTACTCATTGCTTTACTAATTTTAGTAGAGTATTTGTAGGTTTTTATAAATTCTCTTTCGTCGAAGTGTAAAACAATGACACTATTACATAATATTTTATCATGTTTTGCACATCGAACAAGGTTCAACAAAAGTAGTGCTAAGGCAATTAGCACAATCTTGGCTAGTCATTTTAGGCTATCCAATGATCAGTGTCTCAAGATAGAGGAGGAAAGAAACTTTATGGCTAAAGTTCCTTATGCCACATCCATTGTAAGTTTAATGTATGCCATCGTGTGCACAAGACCAGATATTGCCTATGAAGTGAGCAAGTTCATTAAAGATCTTGGAAAGTAACACTGGGAGGCAGTGAAATGGATACTAAGGTATTTATGGGGTTCTACTGGCAAATGTTTGTGCTTCCAATGGGTTAAGTTGAGACTACAAGGTTTTTAAGATGCAAACTTCATTGGTGAGGTAGATTACATAAGGAGTACTACTGGTTATGTCTTTATAGTAGGTGTTATAGCAGTTAGTTGGGTTTCGTAGATATATAAAATAATAACATTATCCACTACAGAGGCAGAGTATGTAGTTGTGATTGAGGCCAATAAGGAGATGATTTAGTTACAGGTTTGTTAGTAGAGTTGGATTTTAGGCAACTGAAGAATGTTTTGTATAGTGATAATTAGAATGCTATATATCTGGCAAAGAATTCAGTATTTCACTCAAGGACCAAATATATAGGACTTCATTATCACTTTGTCAGATCACTTTTGAAAGATAGAGTGTTGACATTTAAGAAGATACTTGATAGTAAGAATCTAACTGACATGTTAACCAAGATAGTGACTATAGAGAAAATAGAGTTGTACTCAGCTTCAGTTCGTGTTCAAGCTTGAGCAAGGATGATTGAGTTGTAGTGAACTTTTTTTTTTCCACTAAATTTGAAGACATGGGGTGTTTGTAGTTGATGGTATTATTAGTCTCCAAGTGAGAGATTATTGGGTTATGTGGAGACATGAGATACTAATTTTTGGCTATCAGAAACACATCGATCGATCGAGAATGGGAAGCTTTTCACTCACAGAGAGCTTGAAAGTTATTTTTGGGATTCAAAAATGATCGATCAAAGTATCTATTGATCGAGAATTGGAAGGCTTTTGATTCACCGAGAGTTTCAATCAAATAGACTTTTTCTTTTTTGATCAATTAAAGTTGTAGAGGCTGTGGATCGAAGTTTATTTTAACTATCTCTTTTGGACTATTTTGGTATTTTCTCCACTTGTTTGTTGCCATAGGGCTTTGGGAATGTAAATACTATCATACAACCTTATACTTTAATGAGACTCTTTTAGAGAGGGTGAGAGAAACACAGAGAGAAAGAGTGTGATTGGTGATTGTAAAGCCCAGTTGTGTCGTTGCTCCATTGTAGTGAAAAATTCAAGCAATTCCATGGACATAGGTTGAGTTATGCTAAATCACGTAAATCTTGTGTGTTTGTATGTGTTTGTTCCTTTTCCACTATTATTTGTGGTTGTTCTCTTGGGTGGTTGATTTTCTCTTTCTTGATTGTTCTTATTTTATTCCCACCAATTGGTGGTATTAGAGTGATTGATATCTCCCTAAGCCTTAACAATATGTTGTAAATGAGCTTAGGTTCTTTTAATTCTTTGATGACCAGAGCGACGATGGAGGGGACGACAGAGACCTTGGCTTGATGGTTCTAGATGGTGAGTTTCGTTCATAGTGACTAGGGCTGGCAGTGTGAGCCGTGAGAGAGAGGATAAGGTGACTAGGATTGGGAGTGGAATTTGTGAGAGAGAGAATGAGAGATTCCTATTAGGTTAGGGTTGTATACAAAACTGTTATAATCTATATTACATTTAAGCTTGGCGTTTGAATTCCCCCCCCCCCCCCCTTCCCCCAAAAGAAAAAAATATCATCATATAACGGTCAAAATGCTTAAAAAACTAATCTTACAATTCAAAATATCTATTCCTATCTACGGCCTAAAATAACTCTCCTTATCTATGATTAAACTATTATCATTCCCCTGCTACATTCTATATCACACTTTCCCACTCATTATTATTATTTATTTATCTTCTCTCTCCTCTTTTATATCACACACTTTCTTTCTCTATAATTTGGCATCTAGACAATAACACTGCCACCACCAAGCAAGAGGCCAAAGCCAAGTTCAAGCAGAAGCGTTAGATCTCCAGTTAGGTCCCACCGCCACCTCCCTCCGCCTTAACCGGCTGTCGTACTTATCACCACCGCCACCGCCAGCACCCTAAGCAGTGGCGGGCCTACGATGTTCCCTCAAAAGTGTCAGATCTACTATCCTTACGGTAAGGAGGCTATCAAGTTCAGTCAGGTGCCACCGTCACCTTCCTCTGCCCGAACCAATGGTGGTACTCATCACCACCAGCACCTTAAGGAGCGACAGCAGGCCTACGACGTTCTCAGTGACCCTCAAAAGCATCAGATCTACGATCTGTACGGTGATGAGAGCTTTGATCGATGATGATGGAGATGAGAAATTAGACGTTGATGATTGATTTGTGTTCCCGAAGCGGGTGACGGTTAAGGACGTGTTAAAGTACTCCCTCACAAGCGGGGAGAGAGAGAGAGATAAAAAGAAAACTAAAATAGAGTTTAAATGCAAAGTCTTTCAATTGAATTGATTGAATTAGAGAGTTAAGTTGTCATCGTTTAATTCATCAAAGAAATGAAGAGCAAAGGCAAGGTAGTAGTAGCAGGAGGTTGATGGAGCTTTGGCACCAAGCTAGGGTTACCTTCCATTTTCCTCTTATGCTCCTTTTCTTCGTTGCTGGCCTCTTCAGTTCAATGCTTTTTTCTCAGGTCTCTCTCTACATATGTGTGTATATATGTATCTTTTTATCTCTCTTATTTAGTTATTGGATTGATCGATGATGCGTAGGATGAACTTGGTTTGCGGCCACTACAACAAAAAGGGTCTATAGCGGCGGTCAACCACTACAACAAAAAGGGTCTATAGCGGCGGTCAAAACCGTTGCTAAAGTGCAAAAACCGCCGCTATATATTTTAGCGGCAGCAGTTCTTCCATTAGCCGCTAAAAGTTCAGCCGGAATAGTTTTTTGACTATAGTGGCTGTTAAAACCACCACTAAATCTTCAGTTTCAACACAATGAATTTGCGTATACTTTTGAGTTATAGCGGCGGATAAAACCGCTGCGAAACATTGGAATATTAAGAAAGTTTTAGCAGCGGTTCTGATCGCCGCTAAAAGCTCCACTTGAGCGGAAGAGCCATTTATTAATATTAATATTAATATATATATATTTTTTGAAATGTCAAAAAACCCATTTAGTCATACATGGCATCCATACCAAAATAAAGCTATCTGTTAAATAAATTGGATCAAATATCTTCATATTCAAATAAGATATAGTTATATGAATTACATCAATTATTCTAAATTACAACAAAAGTTCATTATTTAAAAAAATAAAATAAAATTTTTACATGCCCATTGCTACATGATTAATCATATGATCCCTCCTCTATGTAAACCCTGCAAAAAAAAAAAAATTCAATAAAAAATTAAAACTTATCCATAATTGAACCACAAAAATCACACAGGAAATTTATGAGCAAAATGCGAAGTGGCAGTATAAGCCATTTGTACAACGTCACAAAAAGTTAATCCTAAAAAGTCAAAAATAAATAAATAAAGTAAAATAAAAATTCAAAGAATTACAAAAGGATAACCAAGAGTGGAACAAGAAAGTCTGACATTGTTTGTACAAAGAGTGGAACAAGAAATTCTGACCACTAATAATTGTAATTGATATATATATATATATATATTATTTGAATTGTACCCTTATCCATGAGTATTTGTTTACAATACGAGATGGTAAGCTTCCATTCCAAAGTGACTTCTGTTCTTGGGTGAATCAATCACAAAAAGAGTTTAACTTTCAAGGAAATCCAATTCTTTCAATTTTATCTTGCAAAGAACTGAAACAGTATAAATATATAGCAGACTTCGACTGACATACCTTGCACCAAAGCGAAGAGTAAATAGGCTTTCTGATGCATTGGAAGAGCTCGGAGAGCAACAACACAGTAATGCAGTTTGGGAGCTCCCTCCCTCTAAAATGACAACCAGTGGGTATTATATACAAATCAAAAGTGATACGGTAAGAGAGACTAAGGGAAAGGAAACTAACAAGAGCATCTTGTAGAATGCGAGTGAGCTTAGAATCATGATATGGAATATGATTTGCTTTGCCTGGTGGACCACAGTTCAAAGCATTTATTTTGATAAAACTAAAATAACTTCTCAAGCAGTTATCTCACAGAAAGGCTTTTAAATGCTTCCGCAGGGTCCATTACAAATATCTGGGGAAAAAAGAAGAAGAGAAAAGGTTACAGGCTTTTGGATGTGAGAAAGCAAAGAATAACATTCATTGAAGCTAAAATTCCACAGCAATGTTAAAAAGAATTTAAATCCAACTTTAAGCAATCATCACATTCAAAAATTTATTAGGTGAATTGATTTTTGTCACCAAATATCATGGTAGTAGAGTCAACCAATATATAATTAACTTTGGAAAAAAGATTGGGTCCCCGATAGCATTTGCCTTGTAAATGGTCAAGTTATCCTCCCCCTGAATGAGATTTAGAATGCATAAATCAAATAAGAAGAGCTACATTTCTTCCTTTCAGTGTGTGTTTGTATGGCTAGTCCCTGAAAAGTAGTACTCAAACCCAGAGGAAAGGCTTAAAACTAGGATCTGGTACAATCCTCAACAGATTTTATCACCCGAGCTAGATGGCTTATGTGAAAACAGAAAAGCAGCAAAAGAACAGATATACTATAGTTACATATTACATTATTAAAACTATAATTAAGCATAAGGACTTCAGAAAGGGTAAAAGGAAAGAAAAGAAAGCCTCACCTCTGTTGCTCCGGACAACAATATTCCATGGGCTTTACGCTCTTTAATCTGTATGTTGTCCTTTGATAAATCAAAAAGGTCCCAGAAAGAAAGGAACTACAAAGTGATTAAAATGCATACTAGGAAGAATATATGACATTCCAGAAGCTCCTTAGATTCATTTTCTGCATCACAAGTTAGACAACTACAGAGAATTGACCTCTTGGGAATAATCAGATTATAGCAAATAAATACCTTTTTAGGTGATACAAACCTTATTTTCTCCAGATAGATCTCTACCTATACGAATCACAGAGAAGGTACAGCAATTACAAGGTGTAATTAACACTGATTGGTAATCTATACTAGTCTCCAGTGCAAAGATAAACAGAATTCTTGGGAATAATTAGATTACATATGTAGACACGTTTTGAAATTAGTTCAGATTAGATGACCAAGGACTCAACCATACCCCTTTACACCTGACCTTACATCATGTGCTAACAAATATGCACTCAGAAAATAGAACGGTTATTCTTACTTACCTATATATATTTACATAATATTCAAGTATAACCTCCAATATATCATGTTTAAGAGCACAAGCAAATAAGACTTCCATAATGTCAGAAATAACTACTAAACAGTACTGCACAAGAACAAAAATAGTAAAACAAACGAAATAACACACCTCTCTAGTGATAATTAGGGTTTTAGAGTTAAAGAAAAAGGAGAGAGAAAGCTCTTCGTCTGCTTCTTCATTATCAATTGCACTGCGTAGAGAGAGAAAATACAAACGGTTAATTATAAATATATATATATATATATATATACATACATATAAATGAGAGATCAAGATCCAGATCTGCCATGTGAGAGAAATGAGAGATCGAAATCCAAATCGAAAATGAGAGATCTAAATCAAATCGAAATTAAGAATATATTTGACAGTGTAAGAGAAATGAGAGACCGAGATCGAAATTGAAAAGGAAATCGATGATGAGAGATCAAAATCGATCGAAAAATAGAAATCGAAAACAAGAGATCGAGGTTTTAGCAGATGAAATTTGAGAGAGATATGTGGTGTCGGCAGATGAGAGAGAATGAGTGGGTTTGGACAGTGGGGGTTAGCCGTCTGTGACAGCGCGTGTAGTGGTGAAAAATAAGAGGCTCACGTAATCATGTGGTGTAAATATGTTTAGAATGATTTTAAGCGGCGGGATTTGTTTGGCCGCCACTAATATTTGGCCACTATAGCCATGTTTTCTTGTAGTGTCTAGAAATTAAGAATGTGAACTTTGCTCACTGACTCGACATCAATGTGAACTTTGCTCTTTTGCAACACATAATTGAAGAATTAAAATGAAAAACATTAAATTTTAATAATGATATTAACATATATATGAATTTATGAAGAAAGAATGGGAGCTTACTTGAATATCTTGAGCAACTTCAAATTCCCAATATCCTCCTCATTCATCAAGTGTATATAAGCCCCACACCTATGCAAAGCTGCAGATTTTAAATCAAAATCATTAATCAAATGCATTGTATGAATATTCTCATTTATAGAAAAATTTATTATTTATTTGCTTTCTTTCTATAAAAATTGTTAACACAAAATGCTTACGGTAAAAAGAGTGGTAACGGATGATAAACAATCCAAATCATTCATCACTGATGATTTCAACAAACATAAAGTAGGCCAAGTAGCAACTATTTTTCTAGACTTTATATCAGACAGAGGGTGTGCAATCTAATGAAAAGAACTGAAGGAGCTCACCTCACCTGCTCAATCTTGATTGCCAAAATGCAAAGCTAGAGTGCTTCAAATCTTTATGATTATCAGACCGGAACAGGATAGAGCAGTTACATGAGTTTGAAGGCTTAACCAATTCTGGCCTCTTCATGACTAAGAATCTAGAACTCCACACACAAAGCAGGTTAAATTTCCAAAAACCTATAAGTGACAGCATTTGGAGTGGTTGTTGTAGAATTCGAAAAAGAGAAGACTCAACTCAACCTCTGAGCACACTATTTGGGAGGTTCCACTCACTCATCAACCATCTATTTGCCGTGAAATTTTCAAATTTGCTAAAGGAGAAGGCATGATTTTGTCACAAATGATCCAATATAGTACAATAATATACATGTGTTTGTGTTTGTAGGTATTAAAATTGGGTAGTAACACTCAAATATAGTCTGGTCCAAACTAAATACATAATTGACTTCAATCACCAATCCTATGCTAAATTATGTTCCATACAGAAACATTACTAGGACTAACCCAAATAGCTGATGCATTCTGAACATGTCCATAAAATGTTATTCTAAAGAGCATTTGATCCCTTCATATTCATTATGCCGACTCACCAAAAAAAAATTGTTTTTTTATTATTAACTTCTGTGAAAGATTCACCAAAAATTTATAGATTATTCTGGTTCTTTTTTTTTTTCCTTTTTTCTCCTTATCATTCAGCTTGATATCTCATATTTATGCTGTGATAGGTGATCAACCACTACTCGTGAAAAGTAAACTAAATTTAGAATGAGAGAATTTGAGATGTTTCATGAAAATTTGTTCTACATGTTCTCAGTAAAAAATGCAGCATCAAGTGCAGAACTGCGGAGATATAATAGGTAAATGATTCTAACTTTTCTAGTAAAGCTTAAACCCTCTATTATATTCGCAGTGAACTATCAATCAATAAGCACGATTTCAACTCAGTCCTACAATACTAAGATGGCAACTGTGAAGCCCACAGACAAGAAGCAATGCTCATCAATGTATTTTTAACGCAAGAATCTGGCACCAATTTGGTTGATTAACAAAATCATCTTGAGTTAGCACAATATTTCAAAAGGAAGAAAATGTCATTGTCCTTCCTCTATGTTCAAAAGAAAAATTATGCAAATTTAATCTATACAATCACATGTAAATAAGTGAACAAAACTATGAAAATACAAAGAAAACATCATATACTAAAACATATAATTAATGGACTAAGAAAAATTAGAGAAATATATAGAAGCATAGACAGATGGTGAAGAAACACTGAAATTTAATTTTAATAAATAGTACCTTAAACGCATGTTGCTGTTTGCATCCCATTAATTGCAGAGAGCTCTGCAAAACAGGGCGTGTGTACATTGCTCTCTCTCTCTCAATATGAATGATTTTGACAAACTTGTACTTACAATCTAATTCACGCACATCTGAAACACGAATTCAAAGAAAAATTCAAAGCACAAGAAAAAGTCACAAGTTGAAGAGATTGAGAGAGAAAGAGCAATGTAAGTTTGAGACTCGAATGAGATCAACGAGGAAAGACTCACTCACCTGAAGATCGAAACTAGTCGGACTTGAGACGGTGACTAGTGAACAAAAAGAAGATGTTAGGATTTGCATTTGAAGAGCTCCTTGGACACGAACACCTCCTTACACGCATCACAACCACCAAGGCTCCGCTAGTCGTTCTCTAAGAACACACTCTCTCTCCAACATTTTTGTTGATTCAATAGATCCAAAACTAGCAATGCACAAAGAAATTTCAAGCAAATCTAGGGCAAAAACAAAGGAAATCAAACTGATAAGACGATCGATTCCACTGTATTTGGTCTCCATTTGGTGGAAAACAGAGTTTGAATGAGAGAGACAGCGTAAGAGTGGAAATTCTGGAAAAAATTGTGGGGGGGGATTGATCTAGAGAGAGAGAGAGAAACAGGCTAGTGAGAGAGTGGAATGCTGAAATGAAATCGTGTCCCCTTTCCCAATATTCACAAGAGGAGAGAGATGATATACGTAAGAGTGACCCTACCACGTGAAATGAGGTTAGAAAAGGGTTTAGGTGGCGGTTAAAATTTGGCCGCCACTAAAATTTGGCCGCTATAAGCCCATTATCTTGTAGTGGGCTGAGGTCAAGGTTGCTAAGTTAGTCAATGAGGAGAGATATTTTGATCCGTTGCCTCACGGCAAGACTGGTGAGGAATCGCTTACATCCATCCCCTTTCAAGTGCTTGATTTTACTCTTTTTAGTTATGTAATTTCTTGAAGTCATTTGGTTGTAGACTTGTAATTTATTAGGAATAATTGATTTATTAGTACTGGATTGTTATATGTGGAGCTCAAGTGATTTGTGAGTGCTTTTGTATGTTTTAAAGAGTGACAAATGTTAAATTATTGATATTAAGTTAATTTATGAAGTGCGAGGATGGTTGATTAGAAAGTGGCGATAGATTGGGGCTCAAATTGGAAAGAATCATGTGAGGAGGCAGTGATGGTGAGGAAGCACATCATAAACTGGTGGGACGGCGGGTCGTGGAACCACCACTCAAGGTCAGAGGCGAGAAGCTCCAATTTTTAGTCTATTTAAAATTATCCAATGCTCCATCTGACAGGTTGCGGTTTGGTTGCTGATTTTGGTGTTGCCAGAGTGCAATCTCAATTTGGCTTCTCATACTTTTTCAATTTTCAGTCTGTCTAAAATTATCCAATGCTCCGTTTGACAAGTTGTCGTTTGGTTGCTGATTTTGGTGTTGCAATAGTGCAATCTCAATTTGGAGTGATTATTGGTGTTCTGTAAAAACTTTTGTTTGTGGATTATTTATACCATTTTATTACTATTGTTTATTCACAAGTAGTGCTGGTGGGGTTATTTAATTACAAGTGAGCCGTTTATAATTCAAATCATGAATCCTGCTAATTTTCACGTCCCACTTAATTCAAATAGCAACCTGAGATTGTGAATCCCACTTGAATTATAAAAATAACATCATTGACTATACACTTAAAATATAATTGAGCTTGTTTTTTTATTGTAGTTATCAGATCTAATCTATTTTTGTTATTTTGGTTTAAACTGGAACCGTTCTTGCAGTGGGATGCACGTGATCGAGTTCTTGTGTCAACAGTGGCCATTGCTTCTATTGCTGCAGTGGCAGCATGGGCTATGGTGGTGGTGACCCAACTACTGTTGCTCCTCCTACTACAATAGTAAAGTTTCACTAATTTTTATCCTTTTTTTAATTTTCATTTTTTGGAGTTTTCTATCTGTTTTAATTGTGATTATTTTGAGCTCTATGGACAACCATCTCTCTTCTTATTAAGATTCATATGTTTTGTGGAATCATTTTGTTGAATAGTTGCGATGGTAAATGGTGTCTTGGAGATTGGTCGCGACGCACTACTTTTTTTATTTTTAAAAAATAGTGTATGGGAGGAAAAAAATTGTGTAAAAGGTTTTTGCAAATAATCATTGTCACCTATAATTATTGATTAATTTTAGCTGACCCACTTTTATTAACATATACAGGAATATAAATTGAGATAAATGGGTGAAACTTTGGATGCAAATGTGGAAAAAATAAAAAGGAGTGTCACATGGGCGCCACATTCCTTACCTACTACCTCCCTATTTTTTTTAGATATAATTACATACATATTCACCGTCCACACCATCTTCACTCTCTTCCTCTCTCCTTTTTTTCTTCCTCTCACACAAACATGGCAACTGAGGACACGAGTCCATCCACGGCGAGCTCTCTCCAGCACACCACCTCAGGTCACTGCTACGGCCATGAGATCCTTTGTTGTTGCAACTCCCGAGGCCCCAATCAATTTGTCCAAATGGTTATATCTAAGCTGGACGCTTTTTGCTTGACCTTGAGTGTGGAAGAAATACTTTGCTCTACATGTCATATACACATATTGGATCATATTGTTCAAGAGAGTATGAAACTCTGCATATTATTTGACCATATTTATATTAGGGAGGCATCTTTTTATTGAAGTGTAAAACATATATCGATTTGGTGTTCGGTTGTTGGTTCTTCATCCAAGTGATGTATGTCTTAAAGTAAATTTGACTGGACATTTCAAAAGTGATTTACCATGTGCGTCAACAAGTGCTATAATTGTAGACCTTGAATTGGAAGGCGTCACTGCAAGTCACAGACTATTTTATCGCAAAGACTTTTGTGATAGATAATATTTGGTAAAAAAAGGAAAAAAAAACTTTATGCTAGATATTATTGAATATTTTTTTGGAATACTCATCAAAAAATAAATTTATAGTTAGACCCATTTCATTTTATCACACGCAATTTTTTTTTATAATTAAAAAGAACACTTCATAGGTTGGGGCTTGCCAAATATTTTTTGAGTTAACAAATGAATTTCCTTCATTAATGAACTTTATTTATTTATTTTTTCATTAATGAACTTTAATCCTACAAATACGTCAACAAGAGCTATCATTGAGCACCTTGACATCACATACTATTTGATAGGAAAGACCTTCTGTAATAAATAATTTTTTTGGAAAACTCAGTCAAGAAAAATTTATTGCAAGATCGTTTCATTTTTTATCACACCAAATAAATTTTATTAACTAAAAGAACACTTCATATGTTAGGGCTCACCAAGTATTTGTTGGGGTTGATTTGGACACACCGATATTTAGTCATGGACAAGATATATGTTGCACTATCTAGATGTACCAGTTCTGAACGTATAAGTGTCATTCCAGACGGTGGGCTGCATTCTATGACAAATATTATCTACCCAAAAGTTCTAGTATAGTGTTTTAATCAAAGTGTGTAATCCAATATAACTTTGTAGGACTGAGATGTTGTTGTAAGAAAGTTTCGATATATCAACTCATCTTCACTGCGCAAATGGAGAAATAATGAGATAATAATTATTTTTTATTATTATATTAGTGGTTACTCTAAATGATTATATTTTACCTAATGTTAATAATAAAATATTAGATGAGTATTTTTTGAATTATTATATTATCATATAATGTTATATATTTTGTAGATTGTTGTGCATAGTCATTTTCTGAAGGCGAAGTACATTCATGTTGATACAAGGATATTCTTCTCAGTAGTGAAAAAAATTTATGTTTCATCTTTAAAGAAGAGAAAGATAAGGACAAGAAAAGGTGACGACACGTAGTCATTGTTTTTTTTTTTTTTTGTAAACAGTACTTAATGCAAACATGCAAATGGTGTTTTGTAAATATTTGTTTATTGACACGTTAATTATATGAAATCAACTTCTATTTTAGTTCAATAATATTTTGTTATAGTGTCGTAGACATGGGCAATATACTAGTATATATATATATAGTAACAGTAACAGTTCTAGTTGGATTCGATTTTAATGGACCTAAAATTGGAACTGTAGTGAACAATTTTTAATATTTGGAACCGAAATCGTAATTGTGAAGCTGTTGTGAACAGTTCAATTCGATTCAAATACGATTAATTACAATTCCAGTTCAGTCAGTGTTTTGGACACCCCTACTTTCAACCACATATCACTACAACATATTTACTTTTTTCTGGCGGTTTTTGACTGGCAGTAACAGAACTGCCGAAAATTTGAAGTTATTATCGGCGGTTTTTAAAAACCGCCGGTAATAACTAAGAAATCTGGCGGTTTATTTAAAACCGCCACAAATAGCACTATATACCGGCACTTTCGTAAAAACCACCAGAAATAATTGGTTTAGCGGTGGTTTTTAAGAACTGCCAGAAAAGATTTAGCCTAGCCCAACCAAATAAATAAAATGCATTACCGGCGCTTTCTCAGAAACTGCCAGAAATACTTAGCTTAGCGGCAGTTTTTTTAGAACCGCCAGAAATCATCCCTTATTACCAGCGGTTTATAAAAACCGCCAGAAATGACTCCACTACCAAACTTATATCTTTAGCTGGCCCAACCAAATCATTACCAAACTTTTTAAATATAAATGGACCGAGCCCAAGAGAATTAACATAGCTCAAACCTAAGCCTATGTTCTGAAAGCCCATCTATATATATTCTTTAACCGCTCAATTACTCTCAACCCTAGCTACACAGCCCGCACTCCTCTCTCTGCATCCTAAGTCCCAACTCACGACTGCCGATCTGTATTTTGTGTTTGCTCTCTCTCTCTCTCTCGTGGCATGGGAGGACGGTGACGATGGCTTTGGCGAGATCGGTGCAGTGGCTTTGACGAGATTGATGATTTTCCAGGTATTTCTACTTTTTATAATTTTGTATGAAATTTATTTTGATAGAAATTTAATTTTAGACAGATATGTGCATTCTGATGAAGCGAAAATCCACCCCGAGCTGGTCGAACTCTGACCTGTGAAAAAGGACAAAAGAAGAGTAATCGAAAGGACACCGGCGTGGTGCCGGCCGACTACACTCCGACGATTAAGTCAGAAATAGGAAGGGCTTTAAAAGCTAGAAAGGAATTAAGACAGTATTAATTACGTACCTAGTATATGAATCATTTCTATATTTATAGCAATCAAGTGGGACTTTCTCCTAGTAGGAGACTAGGACCATGTCCTAGTAGGAGACCGACTCTCTGAAGATAAAAGAGTCCTAGTTAAAGTAAATTCCTTATCCACGTCACCTTAAATTCGACTTCCTCGTTGTACGTTTCACTATTAAAGTCAAATACTCTATCAGATGCCCCCTGTTCACGAGGGTTGCTTGTCAAGCCTTGAGAACACTGGTCTACAAAAAACACATTTTCTCTTTTTTTGGTCCGGGATTCACCCAGGCCGCCCTCGGGTGGCAGCCCTCGGGGGTGGCCGCCCTCGGGTGGTTAAAGAAAATTTTAATTTTTACTTTTTTTTTTTTTTTAGCCTGGACCTACCCGAGCCGCCCTCGAGGGTGGCTGATAAGTGTTCAATTCTATGCATTTGAACCCTCTTTATTGCTTATGTTAGTTCCATTTTTGCGTTTACCGAGATATGTTTATGGTATTTTTGTGTTTTTGATGTATTGCAGGTATTAAAGTAAATGGCGCAAAGTTTGAAGTTATTTGCAGCTGAAGAGGAAAAATCAGAATTGCAGCCAAAGGCATCTCGATCAATCGAGATGTTGATTTCGATTAATCGAAATCTCGATTGATCGAGATCCCATTCCGATTGATCGAAATCTCGATCAATCGAGATCCAATCTCGATTGATCGAGATTCTGCAGAATCCACTTGGCCACTTGCTCACCTGCTCTCCCACTTGCAACAAAATCTCCCTTTTTGCACGACTTAGGGGGATTGTCTGACTTGAACAAGACCCTTGGGGACCTTCTTGATACAAGGGATATATATATTGATATATATATATATATGGTGGGCCCCAAGGTTGAAAAGGAAGCCAAAAAGCACACAAAAAAGGCCATATCTCTCATATCTCAAAGATCTCTCAATATACATCAGACCATCCAAGGAGAGACCTTCGGGAGAGGAAGAAGAGGAGATGAACCAGACCAAGAAGCTTCGCTTTCTTCATCAATGGAAGGGTGCAAGGCTGCCATGACCAACTAACTCCTCCACTAGGGTGTGGTTGACACACCTAGCCATGTAAACTTGTTCATTTTTGTAGCACTTGGGGATTTGTAGTTAAATGTTGATTATTTAGCCTAGTGAATATGTACACAAATACATTTCTTATATATATTCAGTTGATAATTTTCGTTTATTACCGCCTGGTTTAAATTCCCAATACTGTTGAGATTGCTTCAACACAGTATGGCGGTAATAAAGAAAGGCAGCCCCTTTGCGTGCTATACGTTAGCGTGCCTGGATAGTCAATATCTTATCTCATAGACCTCTTAGACAATCGGGAAACACCAGTTCAGATCCTTAGATATACAGTGATATTGGCATTGTCCGTTTGTGCATAATTATTTCATTATGTTCTGTTTATTTACTTTTTGTTCCTTTTAATGCTCGTGGTATCCAGTTGGTGTTCTGTGCAGGTTTTTCTTATTTGTAGAATGACCGCTACTGTGGAATACCATTTTTGTCGCATTCAGCAATCCCGGTAACTTCTTTCCTTGTTCTTCTTGTCCAAACATTGCGGACAATGTTGCATATAAGTTTGGGGGTGCGATATGCTATACCACTTGCATATGCATGCAATGTTCAGTCTTAGTATTGAGTGTCATTGTAGAGCAGTTTCCTTGATATTTTTGCATACTTGCTATGATGTCTTGACTTTTTTTTAAAGGAAGATCATCCGAATAAATGTCCAAGGTAAATGCAGTAGGTAGTTAAGAACTTTAACATTGTAAATACCCGCACTTTTGCAAGCTGTATAGTAGGCTAGAACGGTCTACATTTTTGTCCAAATACGAACACGTATGGTTCTTGCCCTAAATTTGTCCTTAAACGCACAAATTCGCACACATGCATTTTAAACTGTGGGGTATAAGTCTGAGGGAGAATTTTGTAAATTTCTATTTTTATCTGAACAACTTAAAGAATAAGTTCTTCTGGTTGTTGTAAAAAATAAAAAAAAAAAAAAAAGAGAAAAAGAGAAAATCTGCAATAAGCCTTCTCACTCAATCAATCAGATTTCTATGCCTCAAAGCAGGGAATATTCGCGTATAAGTGTGCAAGGTTGAGCAATAATAAGCGGGTGGCTTGCTTACGCTCATCGCCTTGTAAGCTCGGTTATTAAGTCCGAGGGGTGTTTCTTCACCTAATGCCCTAAAACCAATTGGTTTGGGAGTCATTGGCCCAATGCCGCTACATGAGCTTATAAGAAAGCAAAAAGAGCTAAGCATTGCACGGTCATCCGCACATGAGCAAGCATGAAGGTTTTGTGATAATGAACGGCTGTGGCGAGCGTTTTCAATGAGTTTTTCTTTAAAAAACAGATTTGTTTGTTTTCTTCTCCAAATTTGACAAAAGCCACGCGTTAGAATGCATGTTCACTTTTCAAAGAGGATTTTTGGGTCAGAATTGGTATGTTTGTTTGGACTAGCCATTATGTGGGGACCGTCGTTTATTTATAGCTTGTGTAAGTCCATTTTTGCTAATAACCACATAGTTCTGTAATACTTTTTGCATTTGCCAAAAGTGAAATGAACGGATGATCGCCCTTTATCTAGTGATGATTGAACATGATTCAACTTTTACATAATATAGTTAGTTTCATTTTTGTAATATCGTATTGCTAAGGGACTAGCAATATGTAAGTTTGGGGGTGTGATAAGTGTTCAATTCTATGCATTTGAACCCTCTTTATTGCTTATGTTAGTTCCATTTTTCCGTTTACCGAGATATGTTTACGGTATTTTTGTATTTTTGATGTATTGCAGGTATTAGAGTAAATGGAGCAAAATTTGAAGTTATTTGCAGCTGAAGAGGAAAAATCAGAATTGCAGCCAAAGGCATCTCGATCAATCGAGATGTTGATTTCGATTAATCGAAATCTTGATTGATCGAGATCCCATTCCGATTGATCGAAATCTCGATCAATCGAGATCCAATCTCGATTGATCGAGATTCTGCAGAATCCACTTGGCCACTTGCTCACCTGCTCTCCCACTTGCAACAAAATCTCCCTTTTTGCACGACTTAGGGGGATTGTCTAACTTGAACAAGACCCTTGGGGACCTTCTTGATACAAGGGATATATATATTGATATATATATATATATGGTGGGCCCCAAGGTTGAAAAGGAAGCCAAAAAGCACACAAAAAGGGCCATATCTCTCATATCTCAAAGATCTCTCAATATACATCAGACCATCCAAGGAGAGACCTTCGGGAGAGGAAGAAGAGGAGCTGAACTAGACCAAGAAGCTTCGCTTTCTTCATCAATGGAAGGGTGCAAGGCTGCCATGACCAACTAACTCCTCCACTAGGGTGTGGTTGACACACCTAGCCATGTAAACTTGTTCATTTTTGTAGCACTTGGGGATTTGTAGTTAAATGTTGATTATTTAGCCTAGTGAATATGTACACAAATACATTTCTTATATATATTCATTTGATGTGAAATTTATTCTTGTCTTAGAGTAGATTTTGTCACTTGGATGCACAACATTTGCATATTCCATAAGAAGTGCAAATGATGGCTAGATAATGGTGTTTAAATGAATGTGTGATGTTTGCTTGTATAGACCATGCCAAGACAATGTAGTTTGGATGCATGTAGTGTTCAATTAGAGAGTAGGATAATTAGGTAGTTAGTTAGGTTGAAGAGCTATGCTTGTTGAAGATGGATTATGATAGGTTAGCACACACATTGATCTTTTGATATGTTATTGAGGTCACAAGCCTAATGACATTGTTAGGCCTTTAATTTATGAATCCCATGCTTGCTACACTTATGAACATGTGAATGGCTAGTGGTGGAAACCACCCCTAGCTCTCTCTCCCAACTTTACTCTTTAATTTTATTGTCATTTCATTCATGCAATAGATTATAAACAAAAATCCAAAAACCTGTTTTTAGAATTAAAGTAGAATTAATCTTCCTTTAAGGTAATTTCGACTAATCCTCGTGGGATCGATACCCTCTATATAGAACCCTATCTGCAAAGATTCGTGCTCTTGCGAGTGGTTAAATTATATTTTGATAAAAAGGGCAAAATTAAGCTTACAATTTAATCCGAGTTTAGACACATCAGTGGCCGCCCTCGCGGGCGACTGCCCTCGGATGACTCTTTCGCGGGGGAGGCTGCCTTCGCAGGGGAAGCCGCCCTTGCCAGAGCCCAAGTCTGCCTTCGCTGGAGCTATCTTCTGGGTTACCCTTGGGCCTCCTTGAGACAGTTGGGGACTGTCCTAGGGGCTGCCTTCGTCACTACTATATCGGAGTTGAACTTTGAAATTGAGCCGTTGGAGTTGAACGTTGGAATTGAGCCGTTAGAAGAAGCCTATAAAAAGTCTTTTTGTGTTTCAGCTTCTTCATCCATTCTATCCAACAACAAATTCTTAGTGTCGAGCAGCAATCTTAGTGTACCTTTTAATTGCACCTAATTTTCTTACTTCTTCACAAGCGTCCTTCCTCCTCTCTTTTTTAGATGGATGAATTTTCTGGCAGTCGCAATATCGCTTCTACCATGACCCAACAGGACATGGAGGAGCTGGTCCTCTGCTATTCATTCCCTGCTGGAGTCCGGGTTCGTGCCCCTTCTCCGACTGATCGGGTTTTCTCTGTTCATCTTGAAGAGACATGTTTCTATGAGGGCGCGTTTACCTGCGGTCTTCGATTCCTAGTTTCAGTTATTGTCCAGGATATTCTCAGCACGGCAAACATAAGTCCTTCCCAGCTCACACCCCTCTCTTGGCATATTATTATGGGCTGTATTGTTCTGTGGAAGTCTTTTTTCTTCGACATTACACTAACAGCGAGTGGGTTCTTTTCCCGCTATGGGCTTTTTAAGAATAACGATTGGCGCCACGTTTGTAGCTGCTCGGGCGGCCCAGGCGGAGGCCAAGCAAAGAAATGTTTGGTTGCAGTTGACCATAACAAAACCATAAAGTCATGGAGGAACCGATTCTTCTTTGTTTTTGGGTGTTGGGAGTTTACTCCTCATATCATTCCTCGCTCGTAGGTGTCTGGGGACGCTGCCCGTAAGTTGGCCACCTTTCTTTTATATATATATATTTTTTCATTATTATTTCTTTTGCCTTACTTCTTTCTCTTTTTTTTAGCTTGGAAATCCACGCCACCTCCAAGCAGGGCCGAGGAGGAAAAACTGGAAGAAGCAAGCCATGTTAGAGTAAGAGATACTATCACCCTAACCATGGACGCGGGCTTAGAGTTACTAGGCTATCCTCTCCAAGTCGCAGTCCCGAGCAGGGGTATGTTTTCTTTTGCATCTTTCCTTTTGTCTTTTTCATCTTTTAGGAGATTGTGCTATTTGTTTGCTTATGGTCTCAAACATGCAGGAGGACAGAGGCGGATACCAAAGGAAGTACTCCAGGAGAAGGGCAAAGGCGTTGCTTCTTCCTCCTCCCCTTCTGGGCAAAGGAGACCGAGGGTTGCTATTACTTGAATGGGGGATTTATCTTCTCCTCCCTCAGTTGGGAACCCTCCTTCTGCGGCTGGCTCGAGGGTTATTCCTGACCCCAGCACCTTTCTTGTACCGCAGACTCAATTATTTAGTGGCAGAAACCCGGTACTCTTTAGTCCTCCTACGACTCCTCTTTTTGGGAGTGGTGGCTCCCAAGCTTCTTTTTCATGTGCCAATAGCGGCCCTGGGTCAATGTTAAATGACCCGAATTTCACAATTCGTCGCACTGGAGAGTATGTTATGCAGAACAACCTCGACGAGGCAAGTTCACATGGGGCACTCTCTTCTACTGGAAACCTTCTATCTTTCATGGCCAAGGTTCGGGTTCCTGATTTTTTGCTTTTGCCTAGTAGCCTCTTTGTTAACATGCTGCGTCTTATATCTTTTGATGATTTTTTGCAGAGTGTGATGTTCGCCTAATCTGTTTCCAATGACTACATGCGTGCGGTGGACCAACTTGTGCGGCAATAGGCCTCTTTCGACACCCAGCGCTCCGCACTTGATTCAGAGATAGAGTCTTTGCGCACTTCACACGCCTCTGAAGCTGGGGAGATTGATCTTCTCAATGCCCAAGCTCGCCATAACTAGGAGGAGTTGGCGCGCTGGGCTGAAGACTTACCAGGTCATCAAGCCGTAGTGGTTGAGAATTTTAAGGATTCGTCCGTGCTCGAGAAGATATGCGACGAGTCCTATATAGAAGGTTTTGAGTTTTTTCGGACCATGGCTCAGGGCGAGTGGCCTGATATGGATTTTTCCCATTTGCAATTGAAAGGGGATGAGAACGAGGGCATCGGTTGATGTACTTCTTATTATCATATTTTTTTTTCACTTGCTACTGTAACCGTAGTTCTTTTCTGTAGTTTATGCTTATGATCTTGTAACGCCTTTCGTGAATGAATACAATGTTTCGGAATTAACTCATCCTGTCTTTTCCGTATACTTCTTGGAGGTGTGTCCCGTAGGGTTGTTTATACAATGTTCTCGAGATTAACTCATCCCGCCTTTTTCATCAAAGGCCCTCCTTGGAGGTGAGTCCCCATAGGGTTTTACCCTCATAGGGCGATATTTTTCTCGGGATTAATCCATCCCACCTTTTTCTTTAAAGGCCCTCCGTGGAGGTGTGCCCTCGTAGGGTTTTGCCCCTGTAGGGCTGTATTTTTCTCGGGATTAACTCATCCCGATTTTTTCTTCAAAGGCCCTCCGTGGAGGTGTGACCCCGTAGGGTTTTGCCCCCGTAGAGCGGTATTTTTCTCGGGATTAACTCATCCCGCCTTTTTCTTCAAAGGCCCTCCGTGGAGGTGTGACCCCGTAGGGTTTTGCCTTTTTAATATAATAACTCTTTTTTGGTGTGAATAACACTCTCCATTGACATTTCATAATAAAACTTACAAAAGAAAAGATGGAACTGGGCAGGACCTTGTTATGAGATTTCGGGCCATAAAGCCAACCTCTAAAATGACACTTGAAGTTTGGAAAATAAAGCCAGCCTCTACAATAATACTTGCTGGATGCAAGCTAAAACTAAAGAAGATGAGACGAAAAACTAACAAGTCAAGAAAAACTTTACTGATAGAACTTCCTCAAATGCTCAGCATTCCAATGATGGGCCAACTGCTTTTCTTCTAAGGTTTCCAGCCAGTAAGTGCCTCGCCTTTGAGTCTTAACCACTTTATACGGGCCCTCCCAATTAGGGGCCAGCTTTCCAGTGTCGTGAGGTTTGGTGGCTTGAGTGACTTCTCGCAAGACTAGATCACCAAGTTGAAAACTCCCATGCTTAACTCTGGTGTTGTAATATCAGGACATGGCTTGTTGATACGCTGCCATTCGTATCTGTGCTTGCTCCCATCTTTCGTCGATGAAGTCGACACTGGCTCTTAGTTCCTCTTCATTGTGATCTGGGTCATAATACTTGGCACGATGGCTCGCCATCGCCCCTATTTCAATAGGAAGAACTGCTTCACTTCCGAAAGCTAAGAAGTAGGGCGTCTCTCCTGTGGGGACTCTAACGGTGGTCCTGTAGGCCCATAAAATGCTTGGCAGCAGTTTTGGCCATGCTCCTTTGGAGTCATCTAGGTGTTTCTTGATCATTTTAAATATGGTTCTGTTGGCCACTTCAGCCTGCCTATTGGCCTGCGGGTGGCCTGGCGAGGAATATCGATAGTTTATGCCATGCTCCGTACAAAAATCTTGGACTCGTCGGCTTTCAAACTGCTTCGCGTTATCCATGATTATGACTTTTGGAACACCAAACCTGCATATGATCGATTTTCACACGAAATTGATGACATTCCTTTCCCCTATTGTAGCTAGAGGCTCGACTTCCACCCATTTGGTGAAATAGTTGACTGCTACAATTGCGAATTTTGTCTGCCCCTTTCCCATGGGTAGAGGGCCAACAAAATCCATTACCCATTGGGCAAAAGGCCACGGGGCCATTATAGGTGTCAACTCTTCCGGAGGTTGTCTCGGCATATTGGCGAAGCGTTGACACTTTTCACATCTCTTGACAAAGTTCAGCGCATCCTGTTGCATAGAGGGCCACTAGTATCCCTACTTAATGGCCTTGTGAGCCAAGGACCTGCCCCCCGCATGGTTTCCACATTCCCCTTCGTGAATTTCCCTCATGACCTTCTGTGCTTCTCCTGTCGACACGCATCACAGGTATGGTAAGGAGACTCCCCTTTTGTAGAGGACTCCATTGATCAGGGTGTACCTAGATGCCCTGATCCTTGTTCTGTGTGCCTCTGCCTTATCGGATGGCAATTCACCATTATTTATGTACTTGACTATCGGGTCTGCCCATTCCATGCCCTGGGTGACCTGGTTTACTTCACATGATGTTACTTCTGTTATACTCGGGTGGTCCATGCGCTCTACAAACACCCCCCATTGGGCGGCCTCTTGTGCCGTAGCCAATAGAGCGAGAGCATCTGCATTAGAGTTTTCACTATGAGGGACCCGCGTGATTGAAAACCTTTGGAAACATGTAACCAACTCTTGTACTTTTTGCAAGTAAGATTTTATCCTTGCTCCCTTTGCCTCGTATTCCGTATTGACCTACTGGGTAATCAGCTGGGAGTCGGTATAAGCTTTTAACTGCCTAACCTTGAGGATACCAGCTAATTTCAACCCTACAATCAAGGCTTCGTATTCAGCCTCATTGTTTGTTGCCTTGAATCCAAATTGCAGGGCGTACTTGAATGTTTCTCCTACTGGAGATCTGATTAATATCCCTACGCCACTAGCTTGCGCGTTCGATGACCCATCCACAAATAACTGCCACGTGCAATCAGGGTCCATTAGGTCCCCCCTGTTTTGCTGGATTGTATCCTCCACTTCTTCCTGCTGAACCTATTTATCTTCCCGGGGGTATGTAAATTCGGTTATGAAATCTGCCAGCACTTGGCCTTTGACTACTGTCCTTGGCTTGTATAGGATGTCGAATTCTCCTAGCTCCATAGACCATTTATCAAGTCGCCCAGAGGTTTTGGGTTTGAAGAGGACTTGTCGGAGCGGCTGATCAGTTAATACCACTATGGTGTGTGCTTGGAAATACGGCCTGAGTTTCCTGACCGTCGTAACCAAGGCGAATGCTAGTTTCTCTATGGAGGGATACCTTTCTTCTGCCTCCGAAGAATCCTGCTGGTATAATAAATTGGCCTTTGCATTCCCTCTTCTTCCCGTACCAGCGCAGAGCTGACCGTTGTGAGGGAGACAACCAAGTATAAGTACAATTCCTCTCCTACACATGCGTATGACAAGAGCGGGGAGGCGAGCTGAGGTACTGTTTTAGCTTGTTTAAGGCCTGCTCATATTCTGGAGTCCACTCAAAGGCCCGTTTGAGGACCTGAAAAAATGGGAGACACCTGTCTGTTGCACGGGAAATCAATCGGCTTAACGTTGCCACCTTTCCTGTCAGCTTTTGGACTTCTTTAACAGTTCTGGGCGATCTTGTATCCAAGATGTCTTGTACCTTCTATGGGTTGGCTTCTATCCCCCTCTTACTGACTAGATAGCCCAAGAACTTCCCGGAGGATACCCCAAAGGCACACTTGGTTGGATTGAGCTTCATTCTATACCTTCGGAGGACATCAAAGGCTTCCTGTAAATCAACCAAGTGGCTGGCAGCCTTCTGACTTTTGACAAGCATGTCATCAACATACATCTCCATATTCCTACCAATTTTCTCTTTGAACATTCTATTTACTAGCCTTTGATAAGTTGCGCCGGCATTCTTTAGACCGAACGGCATCACTGTATAGCAGTACAACCCCCTTTTTGTTATAAAGGATGTCCTTTCCTGGTCTGACGGCCACATCGGAATTTGATTATATCCCGAGTAGGCATCCATGAAGCTAAGCCGCTCGTACCCTGCCATCCCTTCCACCAGCATGTCAATCTGGGGAAGGGGGAAGCTGTCTTTTGAACAAGCTTTGTTTAGGTTGGTAAAGTCGACACATAATTGCCACTTGCCATTAGATTTTTTAACCAGCACCACGTTTGCCAACCAGTCCGGGTAATTGGTTTCCTGTACAAAGTTGGCCCTCAATAATTTCTCTACCTCCTCAGAAATTACCGTGTTTCTTTTCGGGGCGAAGATTATCCTTTTTTGTCTAACTGGCTTAATAGTGGGGTCGATATTCAGTCGATGTACGACAATGATTGGATCGATCCCAGGCATATCTTCATGGGACCATGGGAACATATCTTCATTTGTTCTGAGGAATCGTACCATCTATTCCTGAGAGGTGGGTGAGAGTGACGATCCCAAGCTCACCTTCTTTCCTGCACCTTGTTCATTCAAATCAACCTCAACTAGTTCTTCCATTGGTTCTACATGACAGACCTCTTCTTTCCCCTCCACCTCTTGTCCCTCATTGTTTAGGGTCTCTGATATCTTCTTCTCCCTTAGGGAGGTGGCATAACATTCTCGGCCAGTGGCCTGATCTCCTCTTAGTTCCCCAACACCATGCTCCGTGGGGAATCGAATGAGAAGGTGATAGGTGGAGGTTACTGCTCTCATAGCATTCAATGTAGCCCTTCCCAGAATGACATTATACGTGGTGGGCAGTCCACCACAAAAAAGGTTACCATCTTGGTGACTTGTCTGGGACTTGAACCAGCGGTGACCAGGAGGTCGATTGTACCTAAGGGAAGGAGTTTTTCTCCGGAGAAGCCTACGAGCGGAGATTGAGTGGTCTTGAGTCTGTTCCTCCCAATCTTTATATGATCAAATGCGTCTATAAAAAGGATGTCTGCGGGACTACCGTTATCGATCAAGACCCTCCTAATTGTGAAGTTGACGATGATTAATGTTACAACGAGGGCGTCATCGTGGGGTTGCTGAACTTTTCTAGCGTTATCCTCTGAAAAAGTTATGACCTGGTCGTTCAACCGAGGGCACTTGGCGGGTGACTGGCTCACCTCGCTGACTTCATAGAAATTTCTGACTTTCCTTGCATGTGCTTTGCGAGCGGCATTAGACTCTCCGCCGCCCCCGACTCCTCCTGAGATGACTCTAATTTCCCCTATTGGAGGGTTTTTACGTGTCGTGACTTCATTTACCACCTGTGTCTGATTTTGCGCCCTCTGCCCCCCGCCGGCCACAAATCTCCGCAATTGGCCCCTTTGAATTAAATTCTTAATCTGTCTTTTCAAATCCATGCATTCGTTGGTATCGTGGCCATGATCGCGATGGAACCTACAATACTTGTCACGAGATCTCCTGGCCGGATCAGTTCTCAACTTTGGAGGCCATGACACGGCCGGGTCATCCTGGATGTGGAGGAGGATCTGGCTTATGGGTGTGTTCAACGGGGTGAAACCGAATCCCCTTTCGTAGCGCATGGCTTTGTCATTCTGCTCTTGTGAGACTCTGCCATACTTGGGGTTCTGTTCCTCTCTGCTAGATTGCCCTCCCCTCTTCCTGTCCACCTTTTTGTCGCTATCACCTTTTTCCCTCCGGGCATTAAGGGCATCCTCAGCGTTCATGTATTTTTGGGCTTTCACAAGCAATTCAAACATGCTTTCAGGGGGGTGCTTAGAAACAGAGTATAGGAATTTAGAGGGTAACAGACCTCCCATGAATGCTGTAACTGCCACCTTATCATCCAAGGCGTCCACTTGCAACATTTCTCTGTTGAATCGGTTGATATAATCCCGCAACGATTCCCCCTTAGTTTGCCTTATATTCAGGAGATAGGTAGCGGGCTTCCTGTGTCTCTGGGCAGCAATGAAATTGCCCACAAATAGTTGACTCAGCTCGTTGAAAGAACGGACAGATGATGGTTTTAAACTATTGAACTAGGACCTGGCAGAGCCTTTTAATGTAGTGGGAAAGGCTCTGCACATGATCTCGTCGGGTACCGCCTGAAGATGCATCAAGGCCTTATAAGTTTCCAGATGATCTAGCGGGTCTTTAGTCCCATCAAAGCTTTCCACAGTAGGCATCTTGAACCTGGGGGGCAGGGGACAATTCATTACCCCTGTAGAGAAAGGGAGGTTGGTTTGCTGAACCAAATCCTCTATCGTGGCAGGACCTTTCCCTCTTATGGCGTGGGCCATGCTTTCTACCCTGGCTCTTAGATCCTATATCTCCATATCATGATAAGCAAGATATGAGGAATCTCCATGGGGTTGGCTCCTCTTGGGAGGGACTGAACGGCTGTGATTCGTCCCACTTCTCACGTGACTCTGAGCCGCGTCCTCCATCTGGACTTCACTTTCTCTCCCAATACCGTCCTCCTCAAGATCAACAGGTCTTACGTAACTTGGAGATGGCATCGGTGCCATAGGAGGGAGGCGTTACAGAATCACCGCATTTTGCTGGAGCAACTGGACCAGACTTTGATTTAAGTTTTGGACCTGGTGCTCCAACGCTGCGACACGCCCCTGATCGTTTGGGACTTCGGGGTGTATCCCTAGAAAGTCCATCTGTTCAGGGGGCTGCGTGCCTCCATGACCCGTGGGCAGATTGGCTGTCAGGTTCTATGCGTTTGGGGGGTCAGTACCGATAGGAGGATCTTACGCTGTTGGAGGGTCGTTTTGGCCAGGCAGGTCAGGTATTGGAGGACCTTGGCCAACAGGGGGATCCTGTACGACCGTGGTTTCCAACCCAGATCGAAGGTGCATCATGCTTCGTGTATGATTCGAATAGAACAGTCAATTTTTGTGACAGTGTTCCCACAGACGGCGCCAACTGATGAAGCGAAAATCTACCCCGAGCTGGTCGAACTCTAACCTGTGAAAAAGGACAAAAGAAGAGTAATCGAAAGGACACCGGCGCGGTGCCGGCCAACTACACTCCAATGATCAAGTCAGAAATAGGAAGGGCTTTAAAAGCTGGAAAGGAATTAAGACAGTATTAATTGCGTACCTGGTATATGAATCGTTTCTGTATTTATAGCAGTCAAGTGGGACTTTCTCCTAGTAGGAGACTAGGACCAAGTCCTAGTAGGAGACCGACTCTCTGAAGATAAAAGAGTCCTAGTTAAAGTAAATTCCTTATCCACGTCACCTTAAATTCAACTTCCTCGTTGTACGTTTCACTATTAAAGTCAAATACTCTATCACATTCTCCATATGCGTGTGTGTAGTATGTGTATGATATGTGTGTGTAATATGTGTACATGTGTGTGTAATATCTATATCTCTATACGAGTTTCGAGCCGAGCTCGAAAAGCTCGTGAACCTGACCAAGCCAAGCTCGAACACTTGAGGTTGGAGCTCGATTCGAGTTCTGGATTAGGTGATTGATTAAGAAGGCATCGATCGACTTCTGGATTAGGTGATTGATTGAGTTTTCGAAGCTCTCTGTGTTCGATTAGGCTAGTGGGGAGAGAAAATCTGAACCCTACTTAAAAACTGTTATTGAGCATATCCGTTATTTGAAATTAGGCCATTTCTATTAGCTCAATTTTTTGAAAAAGTATAAACTTGATTAATTTTTGAACTATTTGTTTGGTTGACGAGGAATTGGAAGAAACGAAGAAAATAAAATAAACTTCTCAATTATATGTTTCATGTTGTTTTGGTTTCCGAAAGTGAGAAAATTAGCTCAATTAATAATCATATTCATACTTTATTTTTCATACTTCTATTCGACAACTTGTTGTCAGATGTATTGTTTGATTTGAATTGTTTGGTTTCGATGTTTGAGAATCAATTTTGCATATAGTCTTATGTTTCGCCGAATTGGTTTTTATTGTGAGTTTTTGTTCTTTGATGATATTGCTTTTTCTTTGATGATTATTATGTATTTTCTCTGGTTGCTAGAACCAATATGTTTTGTAGGCTATGAGTTCTCATTTATTTCTCCATGTTCTCTCAGTAATTAAAGGTCTACTAACATTGCATGATCTTCACACTTGTAAAGCTATTTTGGTTATGGATTCATCTATTTCACACTTGTTCCTTTGTGTTGTATTGGCTACTTGATTATTTAAATTCTAGGACGATTATGAGTTGTAGTTTTTAAAGAAATTTTGGGCCGATGTGACACAGGTTCTTTGCGAGCTTGAGCTTACTATAAAGAGAGTGAAGGTATCGACCACAACAGATGGGCGAGTGATCGACCTATTCTTCATCACTGATACGAGGTTCTACATTCTTGACATAGTCTCTAGTGAGATAATATTATTCATTTTGCTACTTATTTTATTTCTCATACTTTTATTATTATTTCTCAAGTATATCGCGGCACAGCAATGCTAGCTAATACCCTTGCTCCGGTTTCTGTATTTTTCCTATGCCCACAAAAAAGGATCATGATACACTTGAATAATAATAATAACATTAACATAATTTTAATATACTTCTGAAATGACACATTTTTTTGTTAATTGGAAGCAGTTTGGTTCATCATACTAAAATGTGATGCACGCCAACTAGCAAATGCTATGAACTTAGTTAATTTAATAGTGTAACTTTCTAGAACCTATAGAACAGAAAAATCTCTCCTATCATCCCTACATAAATCATCACAAGTAGCCAACGACTCTATAATAAGTCATATATGATAATCAAGACGACTTTTAAGTGCTCTCTCTTTGAATTAATCATGTAATGGTTTGTGTATTTCCCTTTTTCTTTCTTCCTGCATGAGTTCTTTGGTTGCACAGAATATGTTATCATCCATTTTCACAATTCTCCTCCCGGCAAAGTAAAGCACCATTTTCTTTTAGCCCAAAATTGCTTCTTAGAATGCCCAAAAGTGGGGTAGAAGAGTTGGGTGTGTAACTTACCTACCAAAACAAATTGCTTCTTAGAAATGACTTACCTACCAAAACTGGTACAATGAGGAGAATAGTAGAGTCCATTTAGCACAACTTTTATTGGTGACTGTTTGCAGGAAATAGGGCAGCCAAAACTATTGTATTCATTGAAAGTCTTTATCTTGTAGGCTCAAAATTACTTTTGTACATGTGTTTTTTTCTTTATAAAAGTAGTACATGTTATGATTTAAGTAGACCATAGTTTTATTATGCTACAAATTTTATCCAATGGACTGCTACATATTATTCCAGATGGAGTTGAGCATTTGGTTGAATCTTGTTTTTGCTTCTGGGGCTTTTGTGAAATCATGCATCGAAAGATAAAATTGGATTTATCCTGTCAGACAACCTCATTGTGGAAGGCACTGCTCCAAAAGAGATCTTGTCAGTGCTCAATGTTCCTCTTGGAAAAATGGGTTGTGTCATTGGTAGAAAAGGATCTTCAATCTTATCAATCAAAGAATCTTGCGAGTAACTCACTCTCTCTCTCTCTCTCTCTCTTGGTTGCTTTAGATCATGACTTGAAATGAATTCTCCAGTGCTGAAATTATAATTTTGCTGCAGATATAAAAATTTGGGAAGTTTCCTTGAGGAGAGTAATGACTTTGCTGAATCCGAATTAGGACTCTATTGAACTTGTAGTATTTTTATCCAATGTGAAAGTGTAGTATTTGTTTCTAAAAATACTCTATTGAACTTGGCAGAAATGGTACCAGTGTCAAAGACAGACACTAGCGGAGAAAGCTGCTTGAGACTTTGCAGAGAAGCATAACTTGGCAGAAATGATCCATCCAGCCACATGTCTTGGCTTACTTTTGCAGCCTAATTTGAATTCGAGGTGGTTGAATTTCGGCAATGTCACTTATTTGCTTTGATTTCTTTGTTTATAATATGTATTTTTAAATTTCAACTGCTGGATGTACAAACATTTTCATATGTATATATATATTTTTATCGGAGCTTTTCACTTGGATGCTTGGCTTCGTATATTTTTATCATCTTCTATATATGAAGTTTTCGAATTTCTTATCTTTTCAAAAGGAGAAAGAAAAAAAAAAAAAAACCTGTTGCCTTGAAACTCCAAGTAAGACACAAGCACAACCACAACTTGATTCTAAATCTGAAAAAAAAAAAACTACTTTTACGGGCGGTTTTTTGTTAACCGTCGAAAAAAGTAACATTTTTAGTAGTGATTTACTGGTGGTTTATAGAAAATTGCCGATAAAAATTAATCATTATCGGCACTTCGAAGATATTTATCAATAGATAAAATTGCGTGTATAATTTTGGCGGCTGCAAAAGAACTGCCGGTAATTACCGACAGTTTAGCAAAATTGCCGGTAATTTTTTACTATTTTTCGACATATTTTTAACCGCCGGTGATTATTTTTCCGGTAATTTTGGAAGCATTTTTCGGCGGTTTAAACCGTGGGTGATATAAACTTTTTTTATAATGTATATCATCGGATTAGTCTGCTGTCAACTACATATCATTTTCCTATAAAAATCCAGTAGTGCAGGAAAAGGTTTAGAGGAGCATAACATTAAATGACATTTAAAAAAATAATAGAAAAGAGTAAGATAAATAAAAAAATAACGAAAATTTCATTGGTCAAGTTCAATATGTGTCAAGAGCGCTCTTATTGGCTTGGGCCTACAGTTTGCCTACAGTTTTCAAGCTGTTGACGTAATGGGAATTGCAAGTCTTCTCCAGCACCACTAGGATTTGAAGAGTAGAGCTGGCTCTTTTGTTTCATACTGTGTTTGTAACTTTGTATTGTTGCCTTGTTAAAAATATAATAAATGTCACGGACAACCAATGCGATAAGTGATGGGAAGGTTCGTTGAATGTCACAAGCAAATTATATTATACCTTAAAACCCGGAGAAAATGGCTTAGCTTTTGAATAGGCATCTAGCTTTACTAGCAACTAGAAGTAATAGAATATATATAATATATGCAAGTGTAGCTATTTCATATTGTTTCTCTATACATACACATAAACTTATTTCTTTCCAGATCTCTAGATCTGAGTAATTTGGCACAAAAATAAGCAATTTTCCTATGGCTTCTTCCTCTTCTTCTTCTTCTTCTTCATTGCATCGATGGGAATATGATGTGTTTTTGAGTTTCAGAGGCGAAGACACTCGCAAAAGTTTCGTTGACCATCTCTACAGGGCTTTGGATCAGAGAGGAATCAGGACCTTTAAGGATGACGAAAAGCTTGAGAGAGGAAAATTCATATCTCTAGAACTCGTGAAGAATATTAATGAATCGGGAATTGCTGTGATCGTTTTCTCCAAAAACTACGCTTCATCCTCATGGTGCTTGGATGAACTTGTGGAAATCCTTGAGTGCAGGAGGACCAAAGGACAGATAGTTTTGCCCATCTTCTACCATGTGAAACCACGTCATGTTAGGAAACAAAAGAGGAGTTTTGCAGAAGCATTTAGAGAACATGAAGAAATTCACAAGGAGGAGACAAAAAGGGTGCAGAGATGGAGGGATGCTTTGAAGGAAGCAGCAAATATAAGCGGAATGGACTTGGAAGATGAAACAAATGGGTAAATATGTTCTGCTAATTCTATCAGTTACTACTAGCTTAGTTCAATGTATGTGTTTTTTAATTTTATTTTTTGTGGTCAAGCTCAACAACAGCTATCAGTTTTAACATCCCAATACAATATAGTCTCCTGTCTAAATTAAGACTGCCCATTTTGTGGTTACAAACTTCATTGAGTAGCCAAGTAAAGTTTTCTAGAAAGAGTATATATATATTGTGGCTGCTGTTACTAACATGTTTATTCACTCCTATTTATGTCTGCAATTGTCAAACCAATGCAAGTATTTTCAACTGTCATTCTATTTCTAACAAATGGGTTGTTTAGTGTTTTTTGCCTATGTATAAGTTATAGTGAATTAATATGTATTTCTCTCTCTCTTTCTTATTTTCATGCTAGATGTATATTTTAATGTGCTTTATACTTTATAGGTATGAAGATAAGTTTATTCAACAAATTGTTCAAGTGATTTCAAAAAACTTGCAACCTAAACCGTTCAGAGTTGCTGAGTATGAAGTGGGTATTGATTCTCGAGCAAACAAAGTAATTATGTTGTTGAGTGATAGGTCACAAGATAAACTCTTTGTTGGAATTTGTGGAATGGGAGGAATAGGTAAAACAACCATTGCTAAAGCGGTCTTCAATCAAATATCAAATAAATTTGAAAGAAGTTGTCTTATTGAGAATGTGAGAGAAAAGTCAACAAAGCATGGTGGTCTTGCTAAAATACAACAAGAACTTCTCAGAGAGATCCTAATGGATAATAATTTGAGGATATCAAATTCTGACAGGGGAATCAATGAAATAAAGGATAGGCTTCAACACAAAAATATTCTTATAGTTCTTGATGATGTAGATCATGAGAAGCAATTAACGGACTTAGTTGGATTAGGACAAGATTGGTTTGGTTCGGGAAGTAGGATCATCGTAACAACCAGACAACAATGGTTGTTGACAAGATACAATGTCAAAATATATCATGCTGAGCTATTAAATAACAATGAAGCACTTCAACTTTTCAGTTGTCATGCATTCAAGCAGAACAATCCAATAGAAGAGTACTTGACACTCTCACACCATATAATTGATTATGCCAAAGGTCTTCCATTAGCTCTTAAAGTTTTGGGATCTTTTTTATATGGAAGAAGCATACCTGAATGGGAAAGTGAATTGGATAAATTGAAGAGCAACCCTCCCAAAGAAATTCAAGATATTCTCAAGGTAAGTTATGATGGTCTCGATAAAAATGAAAAGGCTATATTTCTCGATATAGCGTGTTTCTTCAAAGGATATGATAAGAAATTTGCAACAGATTTTGTTGAGGGTTGTGGATTTCACTCGGTCATCGGGATAAAAGTTCTCATTGAGAGGTCCCTCATTACTATATCAGATAACAAGTTCTGGATGCATGATTTGATACAAGAAATGGGTCAAGAAATTGTTCGTCAAGAATCTGAAGATCCTGAACGGCGTAGCAGGTTGTGGTCTTACGAAGACATTCATAAAGTATTCACTGAAAATACGGTATGCATTAAATACATGTTAGTTTGTTTCCATACGTAAGTGTGCAAAAAAAAAAATAGTTTCTTTTATTGTCTTGTCCATGTTATCTGCTTTAAAATTTTTAAATATAATTATAATGAGGTTTTCATTTTGCGGGAAACGTACACATACTCCCTGCTATTGGTTGATAGGTGACAGAAAAAATTGAAGCCATTATGCTAAGTGAGAAAGAATTATATTTAGGAGGTGATGCCGCCTTCTTGCTGGGAGAGTTTCATGTAAGTGCTGATGCCTTTGCAAAGATGAGAAAGCTAAGAATGCTCAAAATCACTGGCGTGCGACTTCTTGGATGCCTTACATATCTTTCAAATGAGTTAAGGTATCTTGATTGGAATGGTTATCCCGGAGAATATTTGCCATCCAATTTTCATCCAAAAAAACTTGTTAGACTCCATTTACGTCATAGCTTGATCAATGAAATTTGGACGAATACAAAAGTAAGATTATTATTCTATATGTGCATGGTATATATGTTCCTTTCTGTTAATAATTTTATCTCATAGATTGAAGCTAACTTATTTATTTTATTTTATTTTTTTAACAGTTTCTATATACATTAAAAGTCCTTGATCTCAGTTACTGCAAAAATCTACTCGGAAAAAATATTAATTTTTCAGGGTTCCCACTTCTGGAAGAATTGTGTCTTACTGGTTGTAAAAGTTTCGCCGAGGTTGAATTTGACGACACGAAGGTAATGTTATTATATATTTTGTTTAAGTTGATTGAAGAAAATTTATATAAAAAGTTATTTGTTCCAAAAACTTATGAATTAGGTAACAGTCATTGATCTCATGTATTAGGAAAATTTGGAAAAACTCCTAATTCGTCGTTGGCAGGCCCATGAACCTACTTTGGCTACACTTTTAGTTAAGTCATGTTCATTTCTCACACTTCATAACAAGTAAAAAAGGTCAACCTCCTCTAGATTCATGGGCACATTTGTAAGAATGTCATGCAAATAATAATAATGATAATAGTTTTTATTATTATGCTTTAGCTAGGCTCATGAAAGTTAACGTTTCCAAGTCTTACCGTTTATTGGAATGAAAAATAAAAGCTAGATTAATTAACTAATTAAAATATCATGATAGGTTTAGGTTAGAAATTATGCCAATTTATGGTAGATATCGAGGGTTGCCTAAGGCCCCAACTAATAGAAGACTTCCAAATTATTTTATTTTCTTAATAAGAGTTATTAAATTTTTTATTTTCTTATATTATTAGACTTTCTAAAATTTTTGTTTCCATGTAGTGATAGGCCTCAACCAATGATAAGAATTTAATAATAGGCTCAAATAATTTAATTCATTATAAATTTTTAATTTCTATCGTTATCTCAAAATCTTCCTCCTTTTTTCTCTCTGTCACCCCTCATTTCACATTTTTTTTTTATGAATTATTGAATATATACTTAACGGATAATTGTAAAAAATTAGGAATTATAAATTTTTTTATCTTCTCCTATTAGCTTTTATCTTTTTCTCCTATTCCTTACGTTTTCTCTCCTCTCATTTGAACAATTTTTTTTTTGTTATAATTAATAATAAAATAACAAGAAATTTAGGTGAACAATCAATCAATGAACAATCAAGTCATCTAAAAGAATTACTAGAAGATAATACAATAATGAAAGATAATTATATTAGCGACTTATATTCATAATGATAATCAAATGTGTGACAATAAAATTCTTTGCAAATAATATGAAAAAAGAATAAAAGAAAGTGAACCAAGTAAAAAACAATGAAGATCTTATTCAAAAATCATATTCTATTCCCACAAATATTTATAAGAGATTTATTAGTAGAAAATGGTCTAATTAAATATAATAATTTTATTAAGAATAACTTTTGTATAAACATTATTAACTAATATTTGATACGGAGTATTAAAAAATTATATGTTAAACTTATATTTTTTTTGCCTAAGGTCTCAAATGTTGAGTCGCCCTTACACACTCTAAAATGGTTATTTTTTTGTATAATTTGGTTCAGATTCATGGATAACCAGTTCAGTTCTAATTCAAAATTTTAAGTTAAAGTAGTCACGATTTAGATGTCAAAAAAGAAAAAAAAACCAATCATAATTGAACCGTATTACTTAGACACACACAAACACATATATATCTTAATTTGATTAGTTGACTACTTTTGTAATCATATGCGTACATCACATTGAATTAAGGTTAAATATATATATATAAATCTTTCCTAATCTTCACCATATCTTTCCTAACCTTCACCATCATTAATAAAATAAGTTCTTGTTTATGTTACATTAGAAATTAGGAATGCAATCTCAAGTGGAAAATAGAGAAAAAAATTATCCATATCAAATTATTTTTACGTAAGCTCAATTAGTAAAACCGACCAATCCAAACAGTTCTTGTGTGATCAATGTAAGTGGTTCGATTAGGTGGTTTGGGATAGTTAGGATCGGTTTGGCTTTGTTTTTTTGTTTTCACTTTCTAAATCGAATCAAAACGAGCAACATTCTTACAATTGAGCTTTTAACAACAACAAAAAAAAAAAAAAAACTGGTTTCTGACTACTCAAGTTGGTCCAATGGTAAATAAACAGTAGACGCAGAGGTGAAATTTGTTAGCCTACCTCGGTGGAATCTCCAAGTGAATGCAAATTGAAATGACCTGATTGAACAAGTGGCACTGATTGCGTAGTTTCAGTAATTCTCTTGTCTTATTCGATTTTTCACAAGTCTATTTTTTATTTGCGGATTGTGAGAGATATTAATGGAGACAGAAAAATGAAAATGTTTAAAGGAAAAGGAAATGGAAACTCTCTCTCTCTCATATGTTTTATATCCGTATCATATCTAATTAGATTAGAAGGAAATAGTGAGGTTGTTACTTTACATGGAATTCCTTTGTTTAATAATCTTTGAGTTGATTGAAGTTGATTTTTTCATTACTTCTGTAGTGTGAATTTTGTTTCAATCCTTTTGTTGCAATTCAAATTTGACCCACAGTTTGTGTTTCATAAATGGATAGGCCTTTTTGACTCGTGGACACAGCTCTAGTATATGTTGTAACCTAGTATATAAGGGTTCTAGGATTTATGGTGTAGGGATGAGAGAACACAAAAGTTTGAAATAGAGATTGAGAGAGAGAGAGAGAGAAAGACTTAGGGGCTTGAAAACTTGTAATCTCTTGTTTTTTTTACAAAGTGCAAACCATCGGGAACGTAGGAGATACGTTAAACCAAAGAAATCCTTATATTTTGTGTGCTGCTGCATGATTTATTTTTCTATTGTTTTGTTGATTGTATTTTAGATCTTGCGGCGTTTGTTGTTACGGTTTAATTGTTTATTTTGCAGATTTTAGATAGGTTAAAAGTCATCAAACTCAGTGATTGTGAAAATTTGAAGAAAACCCCTAATTTGTCGAGGTTGCCATGTCTGGAGGTATTGCATCTTCAAGGTTGTAGAAATCTGGTTGAGGTTCATCCATCCATTGAATCTCACGAGAGACTTCTTGAGTTGAATTTCAATGGTTGTGAAAATCTGAAGAGTGTAGCAACAAGAACTAATTTGAAATCTATCGAGACCCTTTTACTCAATGAATGCTCAAAACTTGAGACATTTCCAGAGATCCAAGGAGATATGGAATTTTTAAAGGAGCTTTATTTGATGCGAACTGCAATAAAAGAATTACCTTCATCAATAGTTAAACATCTCAAAGGGCTTCGTGTTATATATCTGATTGGATGTAGAGTGCTTGAAAGTTTGCCGAACAATATTGGTGAAATGAAGAATTTAAAGGAGATTATTTTGACAGGAAGTGGCATAAAATATTTACCTCCATCGATTGAACATCTCAAAGAGCTTGAGAATTTAGATCTGACAGACTGCAATATGCTTGATAATTTGCCGAGCAATTTTGGCGAAATGAAGAGTTTGGAGCGTCTTTCCTTAAATGGAACTGGAATAAAAGATTTACCTCCATCAGTCGAACATCTCAAAGGCCTTCAATATTTAAGTCTGATGGACTGCAAAATGCTTGGAAGTTTGCCAAACAATATTGGTGGAATGAAGAGTTTAGAAACACTTTTCTTGGATGGATCTGCAATAAAAGATTTACCCCCATCAGTTAAACATCTCAAGCACCTTAAGGTTATGAGTATGAGGGATTGCAAAATGCTTGAAAATTTGCCGGACAGTATTGGTGAAATGAAGAATTTAGAAAGTCTGGATTTGGGAGGAAGTGGTATAAAAGTGTTACCATCATCCATTACACTGTTGCCTATACTTGAAATGTTATTCTGGGATAGCTGCAATTTAGATGAAGAATCCTTTCTCAATCTTCCTCACTGGTTGAGGTGTTTAGATATAAGTAGCAATAACTTTGCTAGTCTACCACCAAACGTCACTCAACTCGCACAGCTTGGATCGCTCAAGTTGAATGGATGCTTAAGGCTTCAAACATTGGACTCACTTCCTTCATCTATGTATTTAGTTGATGCACAAGGTTGCGTATCATTAGAACGGTGTTCCTTTCCAAAACATGATTGTAGTTCTTATAATTATCGACAATTGTTTTTCATTGAGAGCCACAAATTAGTTGAGAATCATGAGAACAACAAGCCAGATATATACTGTCCAGAGAGTCAACTTCAGGTATACATATGTGTGTAATGCTTGTCCCTCTCTCTCTTTCTCTCTATATATATATAGATACTCCTCTTTCTCACAAAAGTATTAAGTACATCATTGATATGCTTTTTATATATGGAACAGGAGTTTCATGAATTAATGGTGCTTCCGGGAAGTGAGGTTCCGAGTTGGTTCAGCCATAAATATGAGAGTGGTGAGGACGATTCAGTACGTTTGAGGGTGGATATTCCAAATACTTGCAGTAACATCAAAGTAATTGCTTCTTGTGTTGTTATCGGAATTGATTATGATGATGAGAAGAAACAAGCGAAAGATCAGTTTCCACTTTATCTCCATATCAATGGTCGTCGTCATAGTACTGGCTTAACTTTATCAAGTTGGATGAACAACATCAGATCAGATCACCTCATGTTATCTCAGTTACCCATTAAAGATTGGATATGCATTCCTGATGGATGTTGTTGCATTGAGGTTTCAATTAATCCACTCGGCTCCACTGGACCATCATTGAAGGTGAAAAAGTGGGGTATTCATCTAGTCATGGACGCACAAAAATGAAAATCGAAGGTCCACTAGTACTCTTAAACAATTAACACAAGGGAATTGTTCGCTACTCCAGGTAATAAGTACATAAATCTGGAATTGTTAACCCACTTTTTCAATGTTACTTTACAAATATTCCCAGACTTGTTAATTTGCTGAACTTTCAATCACTAGTCTAGCTGGTATAACCTCTAGTCACTCGAAGATGTGAGAGCTTCGAGTTTGGGGGGTGTGTGAGATTATTTTACTTGATCCGGAAAAAAATGTGGTTTCTCATTGGACACGTTTAAAAATATTTATAGGTGTCCAAACTAAGTAAGAGAATTCCCCTCAATTCTTGTTAACTGAATTTATATTAAGTCCAAATTTTATAAATCTTATGCTCTACACCTTCTACTTTGAAAAGCGAGAAAGTACTATTGGAAAAGAGCCTTGGTTTTCATTACTTTCAAGAGGCCCTATTGACTCTCTGCTGCAATTAGTTTGGAGAAGTCACTTATGTCAATTTGTTGCAGGTTTCTTTCTCTGTGTTATTTCTTGGATCAGCACTTAACAAGTTAAAACAAAAAGAAAAGGGCAAACCGGAGTCCGAGTCCGAAAGCATCAGATGTATGCAGCTTTACCTTTACCTTTGCATCTGAAAAGGTTGTTTTCTTGGAACAAGTTAGAACAAAGTTTTTGAGACACAAATTTTATTCCATTATGTTTTGATATTTTATTTGGTTTTCGGATACGAGATGATTTTATAATTATTGTTATTATTATTATTATTATTTTGTACCAAGAATGCAACGTGGCAACATAAATTATGGAGCACTAAAATTTATACATTAAAAGCATTGATATTTAGACTATCAGAAGTTGACAAGGAGATTAGTGGCACTCATGAATTTGATATTAACAAATTTGCTGATAAATTCACTAAAATCCTAGAAGAGTTTTTGCTAATGCAACTTGCTTGTTCATAATCTTGTTTATTATGTTGTGGTTACTCTAAACTGTGTGAGAAGTTGATTTTTGTAAATTAAGATTCTGGCAAAGAAGATATAGAAGTGATGAAATTTTGAAAAGGTAATAAGGCAGTCATATTAGCCTCTATCCATGTACCACCTATCAACTTTTGCAAGAAGTTGTTTGTCACCTTCCAAGTGTAAAGTATTGGTGTGTCTTATTGGTTTTCCTTTTAGGTATGTTCTTAAAGGAAAGAGTAAAAAAAAGTTAAGGTGGTTGTATAATTGGTGTCTAGAAAGTTTTCAATTGGGTATCACCTGCCCTATCTTCTTACATCTTTTGATTCAAATTGTGGAAGGATCGTGTTGGGGATAGAGGGTGGGGCAGAGATTTAAATAAGTTTCCTTATATCGAAGTATCCTATCTTCTTGGGTGGGGAGGTAATGTCAGGTATAGACTTTGTTTCTCTCTCTTCCTTCAAAATTTTAATGGAGTTTCCTAAGAAGTGTGTCAAAAGAATAATGGTTACCTAAAAAAAAAAAGAAAAAAAAGAAGATGAAATTGTCCCTCTCTATGCCTTTTTGTTTGCAGATTCTCAATTGTGTTTTACCATCTATTTTATGCATGAACTTCTATTTATGTCCATGACTTTAAATTTGACTAGACCATCGTTGCAGAAAGTATTTCCTACTAAAAATGGTTACCTTAGACCGATCTATAGTAACCATTTTTTATGGATGTTTACAAATTCTTAATTAACATTTTCCCATGCATACTTTATCCAAAAAAAAAAAAAAACCATTTTTCATGCATAATCCAGTCCTTGAATTTATGAATTTAGTTTAGAATGTAGACTAGTATAGATTTCTCATTCAAACGAGCCCTTCAAATCATTTATTAACATAATTATAATTATTCAGCACCATCTCCAACAAACGATCCCAAAATTGTTGTATAACACATTTGAGATGCGACTCCATATTAATCTACAATGAAAGACTTTGGATGACATAAACAATGACATGAAACAAACTTTGTTGCATTGAGTCTCACCAACCGTGTACTTGCATAAAAACATTTTCCATGCTTAGACCGGAGTAAATCCAAGGTGTAACAATGTAGAGACATCTACGTATAGCTCCATTTGCCAACACAGAACAAAAACAAAATATAGAGACGTCTATGTATAGCTCCATTTGCCAACACAGAACAAAAACAAAATATAGAGACGTCTATGTATAGCTCCATTTGCCAACACAGAACAAAAATTCACACTGTAAAATCAATGCAGTTCCAGTATCTCAACCTCTTAAAATTTGCATTTACAACCCCACCAACTGATCACTGGGTACTGGGTAGCCAACTCCAGTGCACATCCAAAAGCATGCAAAATCGATTTTAGATAAGTGTACAGCCTATTCTTCAATTGTGTTAGCGATGAAGGTTATAAAATAGATGTCGGATGACATAAACAATGACATGACACAAGGAGGTTAAACTTAGGGATAAGTTACTCACTTTTGAGACTACGGTGAAGTGAAAGTGCAGAGGTATTTTGTACTTTTGCCTTTTTTTCAAAATTTTACTTTCGCGTAAGAATGAAAGATGAAATATTTTTAACAACAATTACACCTCTAATAAATAAAAAAGTTATTATAAAAGAGTAATAGTGAGTAAGAAAATGGTAGAACAATGGAAATATTTATTATAAAAGAGATGTAACAGAATTACAAGTTTATTCAAATTTAATAATTAAAAATTGTAGTAACCCTTTGAAATACCCCCCACAAAATTTCGCGCATGAGATGGTCAGTCTCATACATAAAACCTGGGAGATACATACAACTGGTAGCAACAAACATAAAATACAAAAGACAGAATGAAATAATTTCTAAAAACTGAACAGAAAATCTCACTGAATTGAAATAACCAATAAATAATAATTATATGCATGGTAATACAATTTGGAAGTTCTGTAACCCAATGACTCCTTAAGCAGAATGAATAAAAGTTTAAGACTCTAATTTAAAATCAAAAACCAAAATCTCCAAAAGAGTTCTTAGTCTGACCATTGAATAAGAGGATAGGTTTCGACCCTGTGACCGATGAGAAGAGATGTCTGTCACAACTAACCCTAAAACTCTATCCTCGTAGTGGAACCTATTTGAAACTTGAAACATCCACAAAGTGGGTTAAACACATGAGCAAGTTCTATCTACTACATCCCAATCAGAGAACCAATATACATACCCTCAGTATGAGGGATACAAAAGAAAACTATAGATTTAACATACAAGTTATTCTTATTCCAGTTTCATGTTTCCAAAACTATAGTCATTATTTATAATGTTCCACCCAAATCCTTATTATGCAAAAGTGAACACATTTCTTAAGTTCTGCAGAAATAAACATAACATAAAATAATATCAAGTTTAAGCAATCCTAACATGTCACTACTTTATCCTTTGATACCTTAATAGGTATAGGTCATTCCCTACCTAGTTCATGTTTTCAGAAATCAAAATCATCTTACACATTGTCCTAACAAACCCTTATCATTCAACAATGAACACATTCTTTAAGTTTAAAAATAAAGAAATATAGCATGCATTTTATTAAATCTAGGCAATTCTGACATGCCAAATATAATGTATAGATACCTTATTAGGTATGAGCGATCCTAACACGCCGGACAATCTTTACATGCCAAATAAAATGTATAGATACCTTATTAGGTATAGGCGATCTTGACACGTCGGACAATCCTTACATGCCAAATAAAATATTTAGATACCTTATTAAGTATGGGCGATTCTGACACGCCGGACAATCCTTACATGCCAAATAAAATTTTTATATACCTTATTAGGTATGGGCGATCCTGACACGCTGGGCAATCCTGACATGCCAAATATAATATATAGATACATTCTCAATATGAAACATAAAATAAACATAATTTGGGGCATACTTTTACAACCAACACAACCACAAGGGAAACTCATCTTCACATGAAATTTAAAACCCAGATAAATTTTAATCCTATAAAGTTACCTGAATATTTTTAGAATTTTTTGGAATTTAAAACTATTTTCTAAAAATAAAAGAAGGTGAAAACTCAACTTTTAGACACTTTAAAATCAAATGAACTCAAAGAGAAGCTCATTTAGAGATGAAAATTTAAACCCTATTAACCTCCAGAAAGTTACAGTAAAAATTTAGAAATTTTTAAGTATTTTCTAAAATAAAAGAAGGGGAAAAACCCAACTTTTAGACACTTTAAAAATTAATTGAACTACAAGGAAAGATTATTTATGCATGAAAATTCAAACTCAATGTCATTCAACATCTAGGAAGTTACAGTAAAAATTTGGGAATTTTTGGAAACCTAAAAATATTTTTAAAAAATGATTTCTCGAATTTTCAAGTTTTTCCAAAAATTTCAAAAAATCAAAAAAAATATCAAAACAATTCGGAATGGGCCCATATTGGACTCAGAGGTGGGCCCCCGAGAGTGGGGCCCAAAAATAATATTCCGGGCTACGCTGGCAGCGCGTGTGGGGGTCACGCGCCGGCTGGGGCCATCTTCCCCCGCGCACATGGCAGCGCGCTGGGGGGTTTTCTGGCCTCTCCCGACCTCCGTTCACCCTAATTTTTGTACCGTTCTTCTCCTCTTGATCCCCTCTACCCATCCTCTTGATCCCCTCTACCCATTGGTACAAAAATTTCCATAACAAATTGCCCGAATCGAAAATTCCTAATTCACAAGTTCTAGGGTTCTTCTCAAAAATTCAAAACTTTAAAGCCAAATTTCTCACAATTTGTTTTCCTAAGGATCAAGGATCATTTTTTGGACATTAACAACACAAAAGTTTTACAAATCAACACCCCTTTCCATCCCAAATTCATGTATGGACGAATTTCTATCCATTAAACACATACATTAACTATATATGCATATATTCATACATATATAATTCTACACTCCTATATATAATTTGCATAATCATTCTCACGAAATTTATCAACAGTAAGAACAGAAAATAAACATAAAAATTATATACAAATTTTCAATATAAACAAAATCCTCAAACTTAGACTATGCATACGGATTCAAAGGGAAAGAGAATAATCAAACTTGTCTCTTTGACGATTCAACTTGTTCACCCGACCGTTCCTTTACTCCCTTCTCTATTTCGTTTACTCTCTTGGTTTCTGTGCGTAAAGCAAATGGCAGAAACCCTAATCTCTTATTTTCTTTTTGTCTTAATTATTATTATTCTACTATTATTTTTCTAAACACTAAATAAACAAAAAATATATATATAACCATAACCCTAGCCCATTAACTTAAGCATATCCCTAACCCAACCGTTCCAACCCAGATTCCTCCCTAGCCCAATTCAAAGTATTTAAAAGATTTAAATCAAACAATACATAATCCATAAAATGATAAAATAAAAACAGAGAAATTCACTTAAAATAATATGAAATCTATAAAACATAAACAATCCAAACAAAATTATAACAATCAAACTTATCAATTCACATGAAATGATAAAATGCATATAAAGGGAAAACAACTCACAAAAATAATAAAATATAGAGACAATGCATTTCACATGAATTAATAATAATAAAAATTATAATAATAATATAAAGCAATTCATATTCTTTAAAATAATTGACGTCAAAATTTTTGGGGTATTACACCCTTGTTGAAGGGTGTGAGTGGGCGGGTGCAAAGACAAACACTGGACTGAGCTACCACACTGACAGGGTATAGGATACTCAATCCCAAATCGTCTGTGATAAGTGTTCAATTCTATGCATTTGAACCTTCTTTATTGCATATGTTAGTCCCGTTTTTACGTTTACCGAGATATGTTTACGGTATTTTTGTGTTTTTGATGTATTGCAGGTCTTGTAGCAAAAGGAGCAAAGTTTGAGGCCATTTGCAGTTTAAGAGCAAAAGTCAGAATTAAAGCTAAGGCATCTCGATCAATCGAGATGTTGATCTCGATTAATCAAAATCTCGATTGATCGAGATCTTGATTTCGATTGATCAAAATCTCGATCAATCGAGATTCCAATCTCGATTGATTGAGATTCTGCAAAGCCACTTGCCCACTTGCTCACCTACTCTCCCACTTGCAACAAAATCCCCCTTTTTGCACGACTTAGAGGGATTGTCTGACTTGAACAAGACCCTTGGGGACCTTCTTGATATAGTTGGTATATATATTGATATATATATATATATATATATATATTTATGGTGGGCCCCAAGGTTGAAAAGGAGGTCTTAAAGCACAAAAAGAGGCCATTTTCTCATCTCTCAACTCACACATCATATACACAGAGAGACATTCGGGAGAGGGGAAGAAGGAGCTGAACCAGACCAAGAAGCTTCATTTTCTCCATCAATGGAAGAGTGTAAGGCAGCCATGATCAACTAACTTCTATACTAGGGTGTTGTTGAAGCCCCTAGCCATGTAAACTTGTTCATTATTGTAGCATTTTGGGATTTGTTCTTAAATGTTGATTATTTAGCCTAGTGACCATGTACACTAATACAGCTCTTTTATATATTCATTTGATTTTGGTTTTATTCTTGTCTTAGAGTAGAATCTATCTTGTGAATGCACAACATTTGTTTCTTCCACAAGAAGGGCAAATGATGGCTAAGTAATGGTACTTTAAATGTATGTGGTGTGCTTGCTTGTATAAACTATATCAAGATAAGGTAGTTTGGATGCATGTAGGTTCACTTAGAAAGTAGGGTAATTAGTTAGGTTGAAGAACTATGCTTGTTGAAGATGGATTATGATAGGTTGGTGCTTACATTAATCTTTTGATATGTCATTGAGGTCACAAGCCTAATGTCATTGTTAGGCATTTAATTTATGAATCCCATGCTTGCTATACTTATGAACATGTGAATGGCTAGTGGTGGAAACCACCCCTAATTCTCTCTCCCAACTTTTACTCTTTAAATTTATTGTTATTACATTCATGCAATAGTTTTATAAACAAAAATCAAAACCTTATTTTTAGGATTAAAGTGGAAGTAATCTTTCTTTAAGACAATTACGACTAGTCCTCGTGGGATCGATACCCTCTATATAGAACCGTATCTACAAAGATTCGTGCTCTTGCGAGTGGTTAAATTATATTTTGATAAAAGGGGCAAAAATAAGCTTACAATATAATTCAAGTTTAGCCACATCAGTCTGCATGTGAAAAAGGGGATATGCTTATATGTAGTATATTTTCTTCAAATGGTATGAGGCCTTTTAGGGTAAAACCCAAGAGCAAAACCATGCAGGCTATGGCCCAAAATGAACAATATCATACCATGTGTTGGAGCGGGGTATTACAGTTAGTATTAGAGCCTGAACCCAGCTGGAAGTGTGCCAATGAGGACGTCGGGCCTCGTAGGGGGTGGATTGTAGTAACCCTTGTGGAGGATTAAAATGGAGGCCTTTTTATTATCTATCTCCTATGTTGTTTGGCATGCTACATTGGAAGGCGTTGTCATTCTTGATCCTGCAAATCTCTCAGCAACCGATAAGTTGGCAAAATCAGTTGATGGAAAGGCTAGAAATGCCTTATACAAGGCATTACAGAAGCAAGAATTCACAAGAGTCAAGAATTGCAAAAGTGCAAATGAAATTTGGGACCCATTGGTAACTGCGCACGAAGGAAGTAACACCATCAAAGAAAATAAGATTCAGCTTCATCAAGTTAAGTTTGATGGTGTCAAGATGGATGAGACAGAAACCGTGGCTGATTATTTCTTCAAAATTAAGGAAGTTGTCAATGACATGAGAGCCCTTGGTGAAGACATTGAAGATAAAGTGGTGTGCAAAAAGATACTATGCACCAAGACTGAATGGTTCAATCCCAAAGGTTACTATTCTAGAGGATTATCTCTAGAATGTCCATTGATGAGCTGGAATCATCTCTCACTGCCTATGAGATAAGAATCGGACCTCCCTCAGTATCAAAGAAAGAATCAGCTCTAAAAGCTAAGGAAGTTGAAGGTTCAAGCAAGCAAGGATCAAGTTCAAAAGAGTCTGAAGATGAAATGACATATGTTGCAAGAAAATTCAGAAAGTTCAAGATGAGAAAGAAGTCCAAGCAACTACAAGGCCAAAATTGTTTTGGATATGGAAGACAAGAACATTACATTACGAATTGTCCTAATGCTCCCAAAACAAAGAAGCACAAGTATTATGATGTGCCAAAGTTCAAAGGAAAGAGAAATAAAAAGGCTCTTTACATTGGTGGGGTTTCAAGTTTAGAGGAGAAGCAACAAGATCTATCTAATGAGAGTGATGAATAAGCTTATCTATTTATGACAGTTCAAAAATCAAAAACTAATCAACCAGAATCTGAAGAAGAAGATCGGTCAGGATCTGAAGATGAAGAGGATTACGAGATTGATGAAGTCCTTGTATAATGTGAAAGATTAGCCCAAAAGTGCAGCGCTCAGAAGAAGTAGTTGAAAATGGTCAATCTAGAACTGCAGAAGTCAAAGGAACTACTCATCAATCATATAAGGGTAAAATTATTCACTCTATGCTCTATTTCTCTAATTGTTTGCTACCTTGCCAAAAATAGGTCACAAGAAGCTAGTTGGAGTACAAAGAGGTGCAAACTTGAACTTAATACATTTTTAGAAGAGAGATCTCAAAGGATGAATGAAATTTGGAAACAATCCACAAAGCAATTGGGCAAGACAGGTATTGGCTTTAATGATGACAAAGCCACTCAGGTACAATGAAACAAAACTCATTCAATTTTTGTCAAAGCTAAAAATGGTGGTATCTACACTTCATATCCTTTCATAGATGTTGCTACCAGACCTAAATATGAGTTATTGTACAATACTTATCATCAATCTAGGGCTGAGTATGTCTCTAGGATCAATGCATGCCCCAATTATGTGAAATTGAAACTTATGTATGTTAGGAAGACTGATGCTCACTTGCACTATGCACCTAAATCATCAAGAGGTTATGTGAAGACTAAAATGATGTGGATTCCAAAGAATTTGAACTCTATAAGCATGCTTGTGTACACTTTGAATTTTTGAATGCTAATACTAAGTGGTATATTAATAGTGGGTGTTCTAGGCACATGACAGGAGACAAAATCAAATTTAGCTATTTAGAAAAATATGATGGTGACCCTGTCATCTTTGGTGATAATAAGAAAGGAAAAATTATTGGAAGAGGCACAATACCTGAAACCAAAGAAATGCCTAAGTTAGAGAATGTGCTCTATGTAGATGGTCTTAAATATAATTTGCTAAGTGTTAGTCAACTTTGTGACAATGGTAATTTAGTTCTATTTGATAAAGATGATTGCAAAGTTATTGACAAACTATCAGAAAAGACCATTCTTTTTGCATCTAGAGCTTCTAGTAATGTGTACACCATTCATGAAAATACCAGTCACATTGCATGCAAGTGTACTAAAATGAAAAATAGTAGTATGGAAAACTTCAAATCAATGATTACTACTAAGTGCATTCTCACTAGCATTGATAGGTCCATTTTTAAAAACTCATTGCACTTCACTGTTTTTAGACCTATTCACATGTTTGTTACAAAATTTCAAAGTGCCTCAAAATTCTCACATTTGAAAATTGTCAAAAGGATTTCAAAGTATGATAAGAGCATAGCCAATATTGGATTGCATTACACCCCCTTTTCAAAACTATCCCTAAGAGCATTTTCAGACATAGATTGGGGTGGTTCACAACATGACAAAACATTTACCCTTCCTCCCCACTAGCTCTTTATTTGACCGCCCTTTTGACTTTCATTGTCAAAAAGGGAGAGAAAGAAGTTAGGTTAAGAGATTAGGTTTTTGACATTAAAAGGAAAAAGGGGGAGATTGATGGTTCAGGAAGCCCGTGAGTATGTTTGCCCAAGTTTTAATGTCAAAAGGATCTTAAGGGCATTAGTGTCATTTTACTTTGAATGATAATTTTCAGGAATGCTATTCATGATTTATTTAATTATCATGTTATTATTTTATGTGCACTAACCTAATTGCAGGGATATGCTGGGTATTTAATTTGAAAGGACATTTTGAGAATTGTCTCGAGGGTAACAAAATGTAGGGGCAATTTGGTGATTCTAATCATTAGGGTTTGTGTCATTTCAGCACATGTATTCATATATATAGAATGAGAGTAAAGGAGAGCAGTGGGCAGCCAAAAACAAATAGAGGAAAGAGAGGCTGAAGTAAGAGAGAGGTCTCGGGTGATTGTTACACAGGATACCCGAGAGATGAGAGTGCAACAGAGATGAGATCTGTGAGTATAGAGAGAGAATGGGTCAGAGTGAAAAATATAGAAGAGGATGGTGAGATTGTAGAGAGAGAAAGTGATTCAATGGCTACCAGCATCTATAGAGCATAGAAACCAGCATCGTCGCCGAAAGCAACAACGCCGTCTGCTACAGACCTCATCGCCGTCAGCTACTGCAAACCTCACCATCATTGAATGTCCTTTGTTCAGTCAACATCACAGTTTCAAGTTGGGGCTCCAATCGTCGCTAGCACCGTAGTTCATCTTCTTTAGCTTCAACGCTGTCCTCTACAGCCAGTAACTAAATGCCATCGTATGTGTCTGATTTGTAGTTATCAACAACTCAATGCCGTCAAATCTATTTGGTTAAGCTCTATTCATCATCGTTGGTGACTTCCAGCGAGCTCAAGACTCCTCATTAGTAATACTCTGTTCACCGATTCTTCAATTCTCGGATCAAATTTTTGTTGATAGAATCTCAGTCCTTGATCAAATACAGTGGCTCTATGCTGGTATAAAATTTTTGATCTCTTGCACACATATGCACAGGCGTACTTGTTGGGGCTTTCTTGTTGTCACACACTCTCACAGGCGCACATGATCTCTGTTATGTGATTTTGAATCTCTAAAATTGATGTTGCAATTTGTATTCATAATTTCTGGTATTTTGAGATTCTGAGTTGTGAAAGCATAATTCTGATTTGAAGACTGAGTTAAAGACCATCTTACAAAGCTTGAAGAATTGCTGCTTAAGACATCGAACTGACTCCACTATCATTATGTATAGTCCAAGTATTGGGATACTGTGGACAGGGGGAGTGTGAGTGATTGTGGTGAGATTGAGGTGAGATAGCTTGGGCTTTGGGAAGCTCAAGTTGGGATTAAGAGCGAAAAAGTTGTTGTGAGATTTGGTGAGAGTGGTTCAGGCCTAGGGAGGTTGTGAATTGGATGAGTGCTGGAGCGAACTATGTTGTGAGTTGGGTGAGTGAGAGAGTGATTGAGAGATTCACTATACTACCCTTTCAGACATAGTGGAGCTCAGTTTGAGGAGGTTTTTCCCCACCTTGGGGTTTCCTCTATAAATCTGTGTGTCCATAAAATTATGTGATTGCATGTGCCAGCCAAACCAGTAATATTAGGAAGAAAAAGATAAGAACCTATTCACCCCCTCCCCCTCTTGGTTCATCAAAAATATTATATATATATATATATATATATATTATAGTGAATTGCCCGTGCTTGTAGCACTATAACAAAAAAAATTGAATTAAAATAGAAGTTGATTTCACCCAATTCCGGCCAATATCACATGCTGGCACCATCATGCACCATCTTCTCTAAAACTGAAACAGGTCTTTAATTGAAACAACCACCATCACTGCCGGGTCCTCTTCACCAACTCCACATCTCCATATATCAAATATTATTTCTGATGGGGTATTTGGCTCCAATTGTAATTCATATGACATGGGAGATCGTGATTCGCATGACGTGGATGAGAGGTGAATATTGACCATGACTCTCCTATCTCTATTAGGAGTTGAAGGGTTAGTTTTCTACTCTGATACAGTCTAATCTAACTTCTATAAATACAGGGGCGATCCATATTCTAGGTAGACAATTAATACCCTCTACATGCCTTTACAGTTTCTTAAACCCTTTCGATTTCTGACTTGACCGTCGGAGCATTGTCGACCGGTACCACGTCGATGTCCTTCTGGTTACCATTCTCTTGTCTTTTTTAAGTTAGTGTTTGATAAGTGTTCAATACTATGCATTTGAACCCTCTTTATTGCATATGTTATTCCCGTTATTACGTTTACCGAGGTACGTTTATGGTATTTTTGTGTTTTTGATGTATTGTAGATTTTGTACCAAAAGGAGCAATGTTTGAGGCCATTTGCAGTTGAAGACCAGAATTCAGAAATGAAGCTAAGGCATCTCGATCAATCGAGATGTTGATCTCGATCAATCGATATCTCGATTGATCGAGACATGCATTTCGATTAATCAAAATCTCGATCAATCGAGATTCTGCAGACCCACTTGCCCACTTGCTCACCTGCTCTCCCACTTGCAACAAAATCCACCTTTTTGCACGACTTGGATGGATTTTCTGACTTGAACAAGACACATGGAGATATTATTGACTTAGTTGGTATATATATTGCTATATATATATACATGGTGGGTCCCAAGGATGAAAAAGTAGTCAAATATGCACAAAAGGAGCCATTTTCTCTCATATACAATATACCATACATAGAGAATTTCAGGAGAGGGGAAGAGGGAGTTGAACCAGACCTTGAAGCTTCATTTTCTCTATCAATGGAAGAGTGCAAGGCTGCCATGATCAACTAACTTCTCTACTAGGGTGTGGGTGAAATCCCTAGCCATGTAAACTTGTTCATTTTTGTAGCATTATTTGGGATTTGTATTTAAATGTTGATTACTTAGTCTAGTGATGATGTACACTTATACATTTCTTATGTATATTCATATGATGTTGTTTTTATTCTTGTCTTAGAGTAGAATCCATCTTATAAATGCACAACACTTGCATCTTCTACAAAAAGTGTAAGTGATGGCTAAGCAATGGTGTTTAAATGGAATGTGTTGTTCTTGCTTGTATAAACCATGACAAGATGAGGTAGTTTGGATGCATTTAGGTTCACTTAGAGAGTAGGGTAATTAGTTAGGTTAAAGAACTATACTTGTTAAAGATTGATTATGATAGGTTTGCACACACATTGATCTTTTGATATGTTATTGAGGTCACAAGCCTAATGACATTGTTAGACATTTAATTTTATAAATCCCAAGTTTGCTACATTTATGGACATGTGAATGGCTAGTGGTGGAAACCACCCCTAGTTCTCTCTCCCAACTTACAACTCTTTAAATTTAGTGTTTTTACATTTCATGTAATAGTTTTAAAACAAAAATCAAAACCTTGTTTTTAGAATTAAAGTGAAATTAAATCTCTCTTCAAGACAATTAACAACTAGTTCTCGTGGGATCGATACCCTCTATATAGAACTGTATCTACAAAGATTCGTGCTCTTGCGAGTGGTTAAATTATATTTTGAAAAAGGGAAAAAATAAGCTTATAATTACAATCAAGTTTAGCTACATCAAAATTTTGGCACCGTTGTCGGGGATTACGGTTTAATTATCACCATTGAAAGATTAAATCTAGTATAATTCTTAGGCTAGAAATTCTTTCATTCTTTTGTATATATCTTGTACTTATCTCTCAAATTGCTTGATTTTAGGTATACCACATAGTGGGCATCTCAAAGACTCAAGGTTGGACCCTTTGTGAGTATAAAGTCTAAAATTTGTGGATTTGAGTAATTTTTTTTATTTTGCATATTGAGGTGTTGTTTTACTTTTAATGCATGCTAGGTAGATGGTTATTGTCACTTCCTTTGCTTCTGTGTAATATTGAACTTGAACGAACACTTAGACAACGTAGAGGAACCTCTAGGGACCCTATATTGCCTAGGACTGAAAACATAGAACCAAATGATGGACAACCTCCATTTAATCATGAACAACAATCTCCACCTCCTCCTCCTCAAGGAAAATTGCTTATGGACTTTTATCTTCCGACTACATTTGAAGTACCTTCATGTATTCAATTTCCTGATGCAGCGCCAAATCAATTTGAAATAAAGTCCTCCACTATCAATCTTCTTAATAACTTCCATGGTCTCCCAAATGAAGATCCATACCGGCATTTAGATTACTTCCTTTCTGTGTGTTCCACCATTCGGGTACCACAATTTATGGAAGATGATTTAAAGCTTCGTATGTTTCCATTCTCCCTAAAGGATAAATCTAGAAGTTGGTTCAATTCCTTAGAGCCTAACTCAATCCATTCTTGGGCGAAGATGCAAATTGAATTCTTAAAAAAATACTTTCCAATAGGAAAGACGAGTGATATTCGACAAACAATCACCGAATTCACCCAAATTGAGCAAGAACAATTTCATGAGACTTGGGAGAGATTAAAAGATCTTCTTAAATCTTGTCCACACCATGTTGTCCCAAAATGGCAGCTAGTGCAAAGCTTTTATGATGGGGTAAGTGAGCAACATAGGCAAATGATAGATTCTACTTGTGGAGGTGGATACCTTTTGAAAAGCCCAGATGATGTATGGAAACTTTTTTAAACCCTAAGTAATAATTTAGCTCAACGCTCCTCCACTAGAATAGGGAAATCCACCCAACCTTGTAGAGGAGTGCATGAGATTTCAAGGGTAGATGAGGTTGCCATGCAAGTAGAAGCCTTAACCCAAAAAATGGACCAAATCATGAAAAATGGGCTGCTTACTCCAAGCCAACCTGTTCAAAATCAGGAAGGGTGTTGGATTTGCTATAGCACTTCACATTATGTGCGAGATTGTCCTATTGCCGGTCAATCTCCCGATTATGCTCAAGAGCAAGCGAATGCCGTATATTCTAAACAGATTAATGATCCATATTCAAATACCTATAATCCTGGTTACAAGAATCATCCGACATTTTCATGGAAATCTCAAGAACCAAGTCCCTCTTTTTAAGGGAAAAATTCCTTTAATTCCCAATCTCAATAGCCTCAATATAGGCCAAATCCTCAACCTTACCATAAAAGATCCAACTACCAACAACCATCACCTCCTTCGAGAAGCCAAGGCTTTGAAGAAAGAGTGATAAGCAATCTTGAGGCTAATACTCACTTGTTGCAATTTCATTCCCAATCAATCTCTAAGATTAAAGCTAATGCTCAATCTATGGCTAGGTTAGAAGCTCAAATCGGGCATCTAGCTAATGCCTTGAATAGAATAGAGGAAGGTAAGTTGCCAAGTCAACCAGTGGCAAATCCTAAGGGTATTCATGTGATTGATGATCCGTCATCTTCATCTTGTAATGCTCCTCCGAAGCAAGTTCAATCAATCACCACCTTAAGGAGTGGTAAAATCATAAATTCCAAGGTTGGGGAAGAGAAAAAGGAATCCAATGAGCAATCCAAAAATCCAAAAGAATCCCAATCAAATCCAAATGTGTCTCCTTCAAATCCAAATGTGAACAAAGTCCCACAACATCCAAAAGGAAAGGCAATTGAAGTGGTGTCACCATCTATTCCAACTCTTGACACTTCTTTTGAACCTCTGGTTCCTTTTCCTCAAAGATTAAAGGAACCTTCTCATTTTGGAAAGCAAGGAGAGAAAATTGAACACATGATGGAGATCTTCAAACAAGTAAAGATCAATCTCCCTCTCCTTGATGCTATCTGGAAAATTCCTCCTATGTTAAATTCTTGAAAGACTTGTGCACTCAAAGTGCAAATCTAAGAACAATGTTCCTAAGAAAGTCCTCCTAATTGAGCAAGTAAGCTCCATTTTCCAATACCAAGCCCCTCATAAATTCAAAGATCCGGGTGCTCCAACCATTTCATGCACCATTGAAAATCAAGCTTTTGAAAAGACACTTCTTGATTTAGGGGCTAGTGTCAATTTGCTTTCATTCTCAGTTTACCAACAATTAGGTTTGGGGAAACTTAAGCCCACCACAGTTGTGTTGTAACTTGCCGACCGCTCGGTGAAGCAACCACCTGGCATCATTGAGGATGTGATAATTCAAGTGGACAAATTTTACTTTCCGGTGGACTTCATAGTCTTTGACACGGAACCGGTCCAAAATTCAAATAGACATATTCCTATCATTCTAGGTCATCCATTTTTGGCCACGGCAAACGCTTGCGTTAATTGCCATATCGGAGTAATGGACATCTCTTTCGGGAATATGAAAGTCCGATTGAACATCTTTAATGCTTCTCACCACACATCCGACGACGAAAGTGAATGCTTTTGTGTTGATGTAGTGGAAGATCTCGTTCAAGAAGCGCTTCCTTCCATTCTTTCTAAGGATCCTCTAGAGGCATGCCTAAGTCATTTCAACTGTGATGATTATGACATTGAGCAATCCATTTGTGAAGTTAATTCAATGCTCGATGTCACGACCGTCATGGATTTGCCTAAATGGAGAGTTCCGAGAGAACCTTTGCCTCCTTTGTCCAATACTTCCCAAACTCCTTCTCTAATTTCTCTACCACAACTTGAGCTCAAGCCTTTACTGACTACACTCAAGTATGTTTTCTTGGGCTTTAACGAAACCCTTACAGTCATTATTGCTTCCAATCTCACCAATGATCAAGAGATGAAACTTCTAAAAGTGCTAAAAGAGCACAAGGAAGCAATAGGATGGAGTGTGGCAGATCTTAAGGGAATAGATCCTTCTATTTGTATGCACCGCATACACTTGGAAGAAAATGCAAAGACCTCAAGAGAGGCATAACGTCGATTAAATCCAAATATGAAGGACGTTGTAATGAAGGAGGTTGTGAAGTTGCTAGATGCGGGAATCATTTACCCCATCTCAAATAGTAAGTGGGTTAGTCCCACTCAAGTGGTTCCTAAGAAGTCCGGTATTACGGTGCAACCAAATGATTAGGGTGAATTGGTTCCCCAATGCACCACCACGGGATGGAGTGTTTGCATAGATTATCGAAAACTAAATTCAGCAATTCGAAAAGATCACTTCCCTCTTCCATTTATTGATCAGATCTTAGAGAGATTAGGTGGCCAAAGTTTTTATTGCTTCTTAGATGGATATTCCGGCTATAATCAGGTTGCTATAGACCCGAGGGACCAAGAGAAAACCACCTTTACATGTCCTTTCGGCATATTCGCTTATAGACGCATACCCTTTGGGTTATGCAATGCATCGATGACTTTTCAACGGTGTATGATGTCTATCTTTTACATGGTGGAAAATTTCTTGGAAGTGTTCACGGATGATTTCTCCGTGTTTGGACCTTCATTCAAATCATGCCTCCAAAATCTATCCCGTGTTCTCACACGATGTCAAGAAACCAATCTAATCCTCAGTTGGAAAAAGAGCCATTTTATGGTTCAAGAGGGCATTGTCCTAGGGCACATTGTGTCTAAGAGAGGAATTGAGGTTGACAAAGCCAAGGTTGAACTTATTTCCAAACTTCCTCCACCATCAACGGTGAGAGAGATTCATTCATTCCTTGGGCATGCGGGCTTTTATCGTCGTTTCATCAAAGACTTTAGCAAGATCTCTCGGCCTTTGTGTCAGCTTCTTGAAAAAGAGTCTTTCTTTACGTTTGATGAAGCGTGCCTTAACGATTTTGAAAAGCTTCGCACCATGCTTACAACCGCTCCAATTCTCATCCCTCCAAATTGGGCTCTCCCATTTGAGATCATGTGTGATGCATCCAATTATGCTATGGGTGCGGTCTTAGGGCAACGGGTAGACAAATTACCACATGTTATCTACTATGTAAGTAAAACCCTTTCCGAGGCTCAAATCAATTATACCATAATGAAAAAGGAGTTGCTTGCGGTAGTATTTGCCTTGGATAAATTTTGAGCTTATCTATTAGGTTCCAAGGTCATTATCTATTCGGACCATGCTACCCTCCGGCATCTTTTGGCCAAAAAGGACACTAAGCCTAGACTGATTCAGTGGATACTCTTGTTGCAAGAGTTTAATTTTGAGATTAGAGACAAAAAGGGAACCGAAAATGTAGTGGCTGACCACCTCTCTAGAATTCTTGTTGAATCCCTCAATGATTCCATTTCAGTTTGTGAATCCTTCCCGGATGAACAACTTTTTGTAATCTCTCAAGAGAGTATCCCTTGGTATGCGGACATTGTCAACTACTTGGCAACCGGCAAAATACCGTCTTCTTGGACCAAGCAAGAGAAGGATTGGTTTTTCTCCCAATCACGATCATATTATTGGGACGATCCTCAATTGTTTAAATATTGCCCTGATCAAATAATCCAAAAATGTGTACCCAATAGTGAATTCTAAAGCATTCTAAAATTCTGTCATACACTTGCTTGTGGGGGACACTTTAGTGCTAAGAAAACCGCAGCAAAGATTCTTCAATGCGAGTTTTTTTGGCCAACACTTCATCGGGATGCATACTCATTTTGCTGCTCGTGTGAGCGATGTCAGTGCCTTGGCGTGATGTCTCGGAAGGACATGATGCCTCTCAACCCTATTCTTATTGTTGAGATATTTGATGTGTGGGGCATCGACTTCATGGGACCTTTTCCACCATCTACTGGTCATGAATACATACTTGTGGTGGTGGACTACGTTTCTAAATAGATAGAGGCCGTTGCTACCAAAACCAATGACCACGCAGTCATGGTTAAGTTCATTCAAGCTAATATCTTTAGCCGTTTTGGTACGCCTCGGGCCCTCATCAGTGACTGAGGTAAACATTTCTGTAATTGGTTCCTTCGAACCTTGCTTACCAAATACTCTGTCACATACAAAGTAGCCACCCCATACCATCCTCAAACTAGTGGACAAGTGGAAGTATCCAATAGGGAGATAAAAAACATCCTTGAGAAAATAGTTCGGCCCGACCGGAAAGATTGGTCATTGCGACTAAATGATGCATTATGGGCTTACCGATCTGCTTGTAAGACTCCCATTGGAATGTCACCTTACCGGTTGGTTTATGGTAAAGCGTGCCATCTTTCGGTTAAATTAGAGCACAAAGGTATGTGGGCCACCAAAACGTTCAATTTTGACATACAAATGGCCGGCTCTAATCGAAAGCTTCAATTGAATGAATTGGAAGAATTGCGACATGACGCATATAAGAATGCTAAAATCTATAAGGCAAAGTCTAAAACTTTTCATGATCGCAAGCCAAAATATTTTCTCCGGGACAGAAAGTATGGTTGTACAACTCACGCCTCCATTTTTTTCTGGAAAACTTTGCTCCCATTGGGATGGTCCATTGTTGGTTAATTCCGTTACTCCCCACGGAGTGGTAGAATTGAAGGACTTGAAAGATGGAACGTTGTTCAAAGTGAACGGGCAGCGCTTAAAACCATGCGTGGATGACCAAGTTACCATGGAGTATGTGGATGTCGTCAATTTGACGGATCCCGTTTATTTTGACTCGTGAACCGATTCCAACGTCATACCATAGACGTATAATTTGGCGCGGCCATGGTAGCTATCATGATTCCATGATGTCCCTCTAATCCAAAGCAATTTTGTATCTAAGTCCCATAAGTTCAAGTCCATGAGGTTCTAAATCAAGTTGATCAACAAGGCTATTTTTTAGAATCTCGATTGATCAAAACAAGGATCTCGATCAATCAAGATTTTGGTCTTGATTGATCGAAATAATGCAGAGATTTTGGAGCATTTTGCAAAGTGCAAAGTACCGAGAGGTGTTTTTTCTCAATAGCACTTCGATAGGTACTCGATCAATCGAGATCCCATTCTCGATCAATTGAGATCTCGATTAATCGAGATGTGCATCTCGATTAATCGAGATTGCCACGCTGACTGCACGTGCTTCACTTATATATTCAAAATCATCGGCCCCCTCTCATTTCTCCATTTCTTCTCGTGACCATCTGACTTCTTCCTCCAGTCCGAGAGCTCCAAAGCCATCCCTGATCACCTTATAACCTTTTCTAATCATTCCTGGCCCTCCGCCGTCATTCTCCGTTGTCCGATCCTTCTGCGTATTCGCACGAGTTCGTATCTTCGCGGCTGTGTGTTGGGTTTCATTTTCTTGCACCGTTCATCATCTTCGCCTTGAGGTAAGTTGATGCATGCTTTATTTTGTTTGCTTTGCCACTATTTTTGTTAGTTTACCAGCTTAATAAGCATAGATAGATGAAGTTGGGTTGGAGTGGCTTACATTCGCTACGTTCATAATGGGAACTTGCGGGTTATGGGGATAGGTGTGCAAGAGCGAAATGAGAGATATTTTTGTGCGGGTCGTGTTAGCTTTCAAGTTGCATGGTACAACCTCTGTATTACACAGGTTGCATATTTTTGATTCCTCGTAGGTCTAATCGAGTTGATTCGAGCATGTTTTGGCGTGCATGTCTTGGCATCATAGACTAGAACTTCCTTTTACTTTTTATTTTTATTTTAGTATTCATTTTATTTTATTTTTATTTACTTTATTTTTGGAAGAAGTGCAGACTATTCTGGATTATGGTGCATGTGAAGAATCCCTCCGCTGTTACTCGAGATATGCCCGGGCAAGCCTTCCGGAGTCGAAAGTTCCACCCGGAGCACCGATTTGACTTGGCAGAGTTTGAGAGCCGTCCTGATTACTCGTGGGTGGTAGCAGAGCTCCGACGGCACATGCTCGACCGGCTATGTGTGCCACCCACCGATGTGGCGTACGAGCGATTGGTGCAGGTTTTCTACGAGCGCATGACCTATTCATGCACCGAGCCTGACACCTTAGAGACAGTCGTGGGGGGCTCAATGATTACCATTATGCCGAGTCGGATAGCACAGATGTTCAGTATTCCACACCAGCAACCCCCGGATATGGTTGACCAGGATGGTCAGCCGCTCTACAGGCCCGAGTTTCCTGCCGACATGACCCTTTTCTCTATCGTCATGGACATGTGTGGCAGGGTGTTTACCACTCCCAGTCACAACTACACGTACAAATCAATGTGCCCGAGCATTTTATGGTTTCTGGACACCGTTCTCATCAAGAACGCGTGTCCTTTACAGCATGTGGCAAAGCGCCGGGGTGACCTTCTCCGTTGCCTGTATGCTTTCCACACAGGCACATGGTTTTCTATCCCGTCACTGATTTGGGGACAGATGTACAAAGTCTGGGACGGGCTCGTCAAGAAGAAGATGAGTCGGGCATCGAGTTGGTGGCTTCCCTTCCCTTTCCTAGTCGTAGTTTTTCTCAGCCATGCCAATATACCAGTCAGTGACATTGACATCTAGTTGGCACCGCCCTCCTGCTTCACGCATACTCAGTGGGTGCGGGTGAGGAGGCACTTGGAGCGCCAGGACCACCAGGGCGATCCACCAGAGGACATGGACATAGATGCTCCGGTGGAGATGGCTGAGGATGCGCCCATAGAGGGTGGGGCATCCGATGAGGAGTTAGAGGAGGGAGAGACTGATATCGCCGTAGAGCGGCATGAGATTTTAGCTACGGGCTATTCCTGTCTGGCAGCCAACGTTGAGCGTCTCCAGTAGGATTTTGAGGAGCATGTCTAAGTGATGTAGAGTCAGCTGGCGGCTATAAGGACGGACATTACATCTCTGGCGCAAGGTCAGAGGGCACTTTTAGATGAGTTCCAAGCTTTTTGGCAGGACTTGCAGTTCATGTTTGCCAGCCGAGCTTCCACCTCCACCTCTATTCCACCCACCGAGCCACCTCCACCACCACCCACCCTAGAGTAGCTTTATCTTTTCGTATTTTTTGCTTTACTTTCCGTTGTTTTTCTTTTGTTACTTTTTGATAGGCCATGTTGGCCATGTTAGTTTTTGTGTATTCCAAATGCATGTACCCTTTTGTACTGAAACTCATTTTAACATATATAGAATACAGTTATCATTTCTTTTATAGCATGTGTTTTATTTACTGTCTTTCTTTTTACTTTCTGCCAATATCTCTGCTCTCTATACTTTAACTATGTATATAGTACCACTTGCCTAATTGTTATATGTGATTCAGTTGATGATTTCTGTTTATTACCACCTGGTTTCAATTCCCAATACTGTTGAGATTGCTTCAACGCAGTCTGGTGTTAATAAAGAAAGGCAGCCCCTTTGCATGCTATACGTTAGCGTGCCTGGATAGTCAATATCTTATCGCATAGACGTCTTATTCAATTGGGAAACACCAGTTCAGAACCTTGGATGTGCAGTGATCTCGGCATTGTCAACTTGTACATAATTCTTTTATCATGTTCTTTTTCTGTACTTTTTGTTCCATTTAATGCTCGTGGTATCCAGTTGGTGTTCCGTGCAGGTTTTTCTCATTTACATGATGACAGGCCGTGTTGGAATGCCATTTTTGTCGAGTTTTGCAGTCCCGGTAATTTCTTTCCTTGTTCTTCTTGTCCAAGCATTGAGGACAATGTTGCATCTAAGTTTCGGGGTGCGGTATGCTATACCACTTGCATATGCATGCAAATGTTCAATCTTTGTAATGATTGTTATTGTAGAGCAGTTTTTTTTCTTCTTGATATTTTTGCATGCTTGCTTTGATGTCTTGCTTTTTAAAGGAAGATCATTCGAATAAATGTCTGGGGTAAATGCAGCAGGTAGTTAAGAGCTTTAGCATTGTAAATACCTGTACTTTTGCAAGCTTTGTAATAGGTTAGAACGGTCCACATTTTTGTTCAAATATGAATATGTACGGTTCTTGCCCCAAATTTGTCCTTAACAGCACAAATTCGCACACATACATTTTAAATTGTGGAGTATAAGTCTGATGGAGAATTTTGTAAATTTTTATTTTTGTTTGAACAGCTTAAAGAATGAGTTCTTCCGATTGTTATAAAAAAAGAAAAAGAAAAATATGCAATAAGCCTTCTCACTCAATAAACTGGATCTCTATGCCTCATTAAGCATAAAGTATTCACGTATAAGTGTGCAAGGTTGAACAATAATAAGCGGGTGGCTTGTTTAAGCTCATCACCTTGTAAGCTCGGTTATTAAGTCCGAGGGGTGTTTCTTCACCTAATGCCCTAAAACCAATTGGTTTGGGAGTCATTGGCCCAATTCCGCTACATGGGCTTACAAGAAAGTAAAAAGAGCTAAGCATTACACGGTCATCCGCACATGAGCATTCATGTATGTTTTGCAGTAATGAACAATAGTGTCGAGCTTTTTCAATAAGTTTTTCTTTTAAAAACAGATTTGTTCTTATTTTTCTCCAAATATGACAAAGCCACGCGTTAGAATGCATGTTCACTTTTTAAAGAGGATTTTGGGGCTGGAATCGGTATTTTTGTTCGGACTAGCCATTATGTGGGGACTGTCATCTATTTGTAATTTGTGAAGGTCCATTTTTGCTAACGACCACATAGTTCTGTAATACTTATTGCATTTGTCAGGTGTGAAATGAACGGATAATCATCCTTTATGTAGTTGATGACTGAGCATGATTCAATTTTTTATAAGATAGTTCATTTCATTTTTGTAACATTGCATTACTAAGGGACTAGCAATGTGTAAGTTTGGGGGTGTGATAAGTGTTCAATACTATGCATTTGAACCCTCTTTATTGCATATGTTAGTCCCGCTATTACGTTTACCGAGGTACATTTACGGTATTTTTGTGTTTTTGATGTATTGCAGATTTTGTACCAAAAGGAGCAATGTTTGAGGCCATTTGCAGTTGAAGAGCAGAATTCAGAAATGAAGCTAAGGCATCTCGATCAATCGATATCTCGATTGATCGAGACATGCATTTTGATTAATCGAAATCTCGATCAATCGAGATTCCAATCTCTATCAATCGAGATTCTGCAGACCCACTTGCCCACTTGCTCACCTGCTCTCCCACTTGCAAGAAAATCCACCTTTTTGCACGACTTGGATGGATTTTCTGACTTGAACAAGACACATGGAGATATTATTGACTTAGTTGGTACATATATTGCTATATATATATATATGGCGGGTCCCAAGGATGAAAAAGTAGCCAAATATGCACAAAAGGAGCCATTTTCTCTCATATACAATATACCATACATAGAGAATTTTGGGAGAAGGGAAGAGGGAGTTGAACCAGACCTTGAAGCTTCATTTTCTCTATCAATGGAAGAGTGCAAGGCTGCCATGATCAACTAACTTCTCTACTAGGGTGTGGGTGAAACCCCTAGCTATGTAAACTTGTTCATTTTTGTAGCATTATTTGGGATTTGTATTTAAATGTTGATTACTTAGTCTAGTGATGATGTAAACTTATACATTTCTTATATATATTCATATGATGTTGTTTTTATTCTTGTCTTAGAGTAGAATCCATCTTATGAATGCACAACACTTGCATCTTTTACAAAAAGTGTAAGTGATAGCTAAGCAATGGTGCTTAAATGGAATGTGTTGTTCTTGCTTGTATAAACCATGACAAGATGAGGTAGTTTGGATGCATTTAGGTTCACTTAGAGAGTAGGGTAATTAGTTAGGTTAAAGAACTATACTTGTTGAAGATTGATTATGATAGGTTTGCACACACATTGATCTTTTGATATGTTATTGAGGTTACAAGCCTAATGACATTGTTAGACATTTAATTTTATAAATCCCAAGTTTGCTACATTTATGGACATGTGAATGGCTAGTGGTGGAAACCACCCCTAGTTCTCTCTCCCAACTTACAACTCTTTAAATTTAGTGTTTTTACATTTCATGTAATAGTTTTAAAACAAAAATCAAAACCTTGTTTTTAGAATTAAAGTGGAATTAATCTCTCTTCAAGACAATTAACAAGTAGTCCTCGTGGGATCGATACCCTCTAAATAGGACCGTATCTACAAAGATTTGTGCTCTTGCGAGTGGTTAAATTATATTTTGAAAAAGGGTAAAAATAAGCTTACAATTACAATTAGTTTAGCCACATCAGTGTTAACCTTGATCGCGAGATAATTTTTGCATCATCAGTTGGCGCCGTCTGTGGGAATGATCACAAATTTGATTATTTTACATGAAGCATGATGGACCTACAATCTGGGCTAGAGACCGGAGTTGGTCCTAACTCTCCTACCGATCATAACCCTCCAGCTAGTTAGGATCCTCCTATCGGGCATAACCCTCTAATCGGCCAAGATTCTCCTATTGGTCATAACTTGCCTATTGGTCTAGATCCCCATGTAGGTTACAATCCCCCAGCCAAGCAGGACCCCCTGTCGGCCATAACCTTCTAGTTTGCAAAGACGGCTTCCAAAGGGCTTAGGTGTGTCAATATCCTTGAGTGGGAGAAGAAGGCATGCAGCCCCCTGGTCATGGAGACTTGCCTGGAATATGTCCCAGAGCCCCAAATGACCAGGAGTGTGTCGTAGCATTGGATTACCAGATTCAGAACATGAATTAGAGTTTGATTTAGGTGCTCCAACAAAATGCGACAATCCTGTAACGCCTGCCCCTTGTAGCACCGGTGCCATCACAGAGTCACCTCAACCTAGTCAATCCAGAAGGGAACTATGTTATGCGAGATAGTGGGATTCTGGTAGACAGAGCTGTCCAAAGTCATGTGAGAAGTCAGCAAGTTGGGGCTAATCCCATTCACCTGATTCCATCTAAAAGAGCTCGTACTCATGGAGATTCGGGGTAGGTAGGGGAAACTGCTTATTATAACATGGAGATGCAGTACCTCAAAGCTAAGGTTGAAAGTATAGCCCAGGTCATAAAGGGGAAGGGCCTTGCTACAGTGGAGGATATTGTCCAACAAACCAATCTCTCTTTTACCTCTAGAGTAATGAGTTGTCCTTTACTCAACAAGTTCAAGATGCCAACACTTGAAAACTTTGATGGGATCAAGGATCCACTAGACCATCTTGAGACCTACAAGGCTCTAATATACCTCCAAGGAGTACCAGACGTGATCATGTGCAAAGCTTTCCCATTACTTTGAAAGGTTCTACCCGGGCATGGTTTAATAGCCTGAAACCAATGTTAGTGCATTTTTGCAAAGAATTGAGCTGATTATTTGTGAGCAATTTCATTATAGCTCGTAGACACAGGAAACTTGCAACCTATCTCCTGGACGTAAGGCAGGGCACAAAAGAATCATTGCGAGATTACATAAACTGGTTCAACAGAGAGATGTTGCAGGTTGATACTTTAAACAACAAGTTAACAATTATCGCTTTTATAGGAGGCCTACAACCTTCAAAGTTCTTATATTTAATTTCTAAACACCCAGCATGAAGCATGTTAGAGCTACTTATGAAGGCCCAAAAATACATAAATGCTAACGATGCTTTAGACGCGTGAAAAAAAAGGAGATGATGACAGAAAGACGGACCCAAGTATAGTTGGAGGCATATTAGCAAGCCATTTTTTTGTACTACAATGCCTGAGTCAAGTAGATGAGTTTTCAACCTGGGGACCTAGTCCTCCATGAAGTAACTAAGGTGACCAAACCCCCAAGCACTAGGAAACTAACTCCTAATTGGGAGGGCCCTTGCAGAGTCATCCGAACTCAACGACAGGAGGCATACTGGTTAGAAACATTGGAAGGGAAACAGTTGGCCCATCCTTGGAATGCCAAGCATCTGAAGAAATATTATCAGTAATATTTTTTATAGTTGCATTTACTTTATTAGTTTCAACTAAAATTTAGTTTAGTGTCATGCTTTAAAGCAATAGCTTAGAGAATTTTTCAAATAGCCTCTATTGCTACATGAACATCAATAAAAGTTATTTTTGTTTTGAAGTTTGTTGGTATAATCAAAAGAGAAAATGAACAATTGACCCAATTGGGGCACACTTCATTTAGAGGGTCTTTAATAAAAAAGATATGATGAATTAATTCTAAGTATATTGTCAATCGACCCCATTGGGGAACACCTCATTCAGAGGGTCTTTAATAAAAAATGCGGGATGAATTAATTCTGAGAACATTGCCAATCGACCATATTGGGGCACACCTTGTTTACAGGGCCTTTACTAAAAAAGGCAGGATGAATTAATTCTAAGAACATTGTCAATCGACCCTATTGGGGCACACCTCGCTCAGAGGGCCTTTAATGAAAAAGGCCGGATGAATTAATTCTAAGAACATTGTCAATCGACCCCATTGGGGCACACTTCGTTCAGAGGGCCTTTAATGAAAAAGGCGGGATAAATTAATTCCAAGAACATTGTCAATCGACTCCTTTGGGGCACATCTCATTCAGAAGGCCTTTAATAAAAAGGCCGGATGAATTAATTTTGAGAACATTATCAATTGACCCCATTGGGGCACACCTCATTCAGAGGGCCTTTAATGAAAAAAGGCGGGATGAATTAATTATGAGAACATTGTTAATCGACCCCATTGGGGCACACCTCATTCAAAGGGTCTTTAATGAAAAAGACAAGATGAATTAATTCTAAGAACATTGTCAACCGACTCTATTGGGGCATAACTCATTCAGAGGGGTTTTAACAAATGATGGGACAAATCCCACAAAGGCTTTCATAGAAGTTTTTTAATTCTAGCAGTGTATAAAAATATAACAATTTATTACTGCTAAGTTACATCATGACAGGGAAACAGGGAAATAGTACAAAGCTCATAGGCTTGCTATAACACGAAGTAATAATACTACAAGAATCATCAAAATTAAGGGCCTTGCCCCTCAGTATCGTCCAGTTGAAGGCAAGAGAAGTCCATACCTAGGTACACGCCCTGTACCAAATCTAAAAAGTACTTAAACCCCTCAACGTAAGATTGGTCGCAGATTTTGTCAAATTCAAGTGAATCCTTGAACTGTTTGACAGCTCCCGCCATCACCCCGGGCATGTCGGCATTAAGCCTGACCACTTCATCTTATTTATGGTAGAGTCAAGAATTGAGGTCGTTGATCTTGCCTACATGAGAGAAGCGCAAGGATTTTATCTTAAAGTTTAGGTTTTTGCACTTCGTATTGATACTTGACCTCTCAGTGCGAAATGAAGCTTTGTCTAGAAAGGGTATTTTTTTGTCCATAAGAGGCAAATTTGACACACACAATGCAAATGTGATACCCTGTCAGTACACCACAAAGTATAAGAATGTAATGAAGAGTACAAAATAAGGGCTATAGAAGGTTGAGAAGGGGCTAACCTTAGCGAAGTTTGCCAAAGAGACTGGACAGTCCAAAGGAGACTAGGCCAGCCAACTGCCCTAGACTAGCCACCCAAGATCGACTAAGGTCAGGTATGTAGGGCTGGCCAAGGCCGAGTATCTAGTGCTGGCCAAGGCCAGGTATGTAAGGTCGGCCACCCAGGACTGGCCAAGGATAATTATCTAGAGTAAGCTAAGGTCGGCCACTCAGGATAGGCCAAGGTCGGGCATCTAGGGCTGGCCAAGGCTGACCACCTAGCTAAGGCTGGGTATCTAGGCTTGGCTAAGGCCGGCCACCTAGGACCGGCCAAGGTTGGGCATCTAGGCTAGCTAAGGCTAGGTACCCAAAATCGTTTGGCCAAGGGCTGGGTCCCAAGGATTCCTTAGGGTAGGTTCGACTTGGAAACCTGATGGGTTTTGACTAGGTGTAGATCAAAGATTCATTTTCTCTTACACAGGAGTATGGGTCATGACCTAACAAGTTGATCAAGGTGTTCCTAAGATTTGACAAGCATGAACAATGGGCTTCTTATGGGGTATTTGACTCCAATTATATTTTATATAACGTGGGCGATCGTAATTTACGTGACGTGGATGAGAGGTAAATATTGATCACAAATCTCCTATCTATAGATAGGTTTGGGAGCTAAAGGGTTAGTCTCTTACTCGGAACATTGTCAACCAACCCCACTAGGGAACAACCTATCAAGAGAAATTTTAACAAATAGCGAGGTAAATCGGTCGCATAGTTTTTGTTCAGGGTTATGCTATGAAGGTTTTGGTAATTAAAACATCTTAAACCAAAGGACCCCTCAATGAGAAAAAGATAATTTGTCATTAAGAAAGTGGAGATTACAAAGTCGTAGGCTAAGGGCACTACGAAAGAGCATTACAATGCCAAAAAAAATAAAGAGAAAAAAAAGAATCAAGGGCTAGGCTCCTCAGCATCGCCCAACTGCAAATGGGAGAAGTCTATCTCTGGCCATTCGCCCTGCGCCACTTCACAGAAATTGTAAGGACCAAAATTTTTTTGACCGGTTCCGGGTGGATTTTGACCGGATTTAATTTTTTTTGAATAAATTAATTTCGAAAAAAAAAATATGTGGATATATATATATATAAATGGAATTATATATATATATATATATATATATATAGAAGTGGATGTTTATATATATGGGTATACATATGTATAAGTATGGTAGATGAAGAAACGTGTATATGTATATATATATATCTATATATATATATAGTACATATATATATATATATATTTTTTTTTTACTATAAATGTAGGGTGGGCTCATATGCAATTATGAAGAAGTGTGGGTTAAGTATGTATATATATATAATATATGTACATAAATAATGAGTGGACCTCATTTGGTAGAAGAAAAGAGGATAAGAAATGAGAGGAGGAGAAAGAATCTGCCGAAAAGAGAAAAAGAAGAAAAGAAAAGAAAAGAAAAAGAAAGAGGAAAAGGAGAGAGAGGAGAAGTCGGGGAGAGAGAGAAAATCGAGAAGAGGGAGAGGGAGATCGGGAGATCGAGAGAGAGACCGGGGGAAGGAGGGGCCGCCGATCCGGCACCGACGGTGGCCATGGCTGCCGACCGTGAACGGCAGAGCTCTGGCCTGGACGACAGTGGCGGTTGGCTCGCGGGTGGATAGCAGCGACGAGGGTTATTTGGTTGGGGTTTCTAGATCCGTCGGTGATGGACTCGGTTCACGGCGGCGGTGGTAGTTCCTGGCAGCTGGTGCGTTCGTCTGGCAGAAGGATTCACTGCCGGCGAGCAGGTCACTCCGGCAGTGGGGCGTAGCTGGGGCTTCGGCTTATGGTTGTGACTGTTTCGACGAGAAAGAAATGGGCCTTCTCGATCTGATTCGGTTATTGTGGTGTTTTTTTTTCAATTTGGGTATGGCTGGATGGTGGGTTCTTACACAGAAGAAACGCAGCTGGGGTGCGTTTGGTTCGACCATGGGTGTACTCCATGGAGGTGCCGAAGGGGCTGGTTTGTGGATTCTTGGTTTGGTTGGTGGTCAGCTGTGGTTGTGACCGTTTAGGGGTTTTGTTTATATCGAAGGAATGGTTTCACAGCATGGGTGAAAGTAACGGATTGGGGGCTACCGGTGATGATGGCCAGTGGTTTATGTTGGGTTCAGCCGTGACACGGCGGCGTTTGGCTCGGCTGGTGGTTAATAGCTGTGTCAAAGGTGGTCCGACGGCAGCGAAATAGGGGCTGGTTTTGGATTGTTTGGCAGCAAGATGATGGCTCAATTTTGGACTATTTTGTCTTAGATTGGTAGAGCTTGTGGTGGCTGATTTGTGGATTCCATTGGTTTGGATTACGGTGGCTTCAGTGGTGATTTTCATGGTTGTTGGTTAGTTGTGGATTCCGGTTAGTCTCAGTTGTATAGGCTGCTACATGACGGCTGGTTTTGGGTGGTCCAGTAGTAGAGAAGGGGGTTGGTTCGGCTGTCAATGGTGAGTGGCAGTTCTGTCCGACAGTGGTACTTTTTGGACTATTTGGTGTGAATTAAACAGGCTGGTTATGTTTGATACGTGGTTTGGACTAGATGTTGGGCTTAGACTATGGAATTGGGCTGAAATTAGGTTATGGTTTGGGTTGGACCAATCATGAGAATCAGAAAGAAGAAAGTGGATGGTTTCCATGGGCTTTGACGCCGAACTGGACCGGGATTGACTTTGGACCGCTTGGCAGGCATGGGCTTAGTAAGAGCGGGACTTAAGGCAAGTTGATTCTTGCCTTTATCTCTATGTATATTTTAATTATGCTGATTAAATTTACATATGTGCTTAATTTAGTCATATGTGGCGTTTGCATATATATATGTGCATATATATATATATATAAAGGTGTTTATATATATATATATATATATATATATATATATATACGTGGGATGTGAGGATAAATACATGTGGGTATATATATATGTGTGGGCTTGGAGGATTAGAGCATTGTTAAATTCAAATGCTAATTTGCATTGTTATATGCATGTTTAGAGATTGAGACATCTAAAACATGCTAAATTATATATGTATATTTAGCTAGATGTTGCCTTGCATGCATATATGATTTTTATACGTGAGTTGAGTATACGTAAGTATATATGTGGTTATATATTTATTGCAGTAGTATAAATGCATGCTAAATTGATTATAGCATAGAAGGGCATTGGAAAGCATGAAATATGTGAAGTATTAGGTATGTTTTACTACCTATATGGGTGACATGATATATATATTAGTTAGATTGTATATGGTTGTGAGAATGCATGCTGGTTGCTCGTAGTAAATGCTTGATTGGCATGAAAGCATGATTGTATTATGCTAATATACGTATATATGTGATTATATGCACTATGTGACATATATATATATATATATATATATATATATATATAGTGTATGTGCAAATGTGACTATGAATGATTTCTGTGAAAAGTGTGTTCATTGGTGAAAAACGTGAAAATGTGATGTTTATGGATTTATGCATGAAAGACATGACTTTCTTGAAAAATGAATAAGCATGATGATTTCCATGATGTGAGTGTGATGACACTGTGACAATCTTGAAGAGAAAGGAAAATGCATTGATTTGACAAAAATGCATTCATGGTGTGGATAAGTGCATTGATGTGATTATGTGCACTACGTTAAAAGCGAGTTTTTGGGGCATGTGTGAGAATTAATAGGGTATTGAACTCTAGGGTGCAAGACCCAAAACTTGGCCAAGCGGGTGTCGCTTCCGTCGGGTTAGTAGCCCGAAAAGTGTGAGCAGAGTATGTGGTCCCAAAGCGACCCTTACTATGGATTGTGACAAGCGAAGTCCTCAGTTGAATTGATTTCTGGAAATTTGTGGCGTGAGTTATATATATGAAATGTGACTGTTAAGTTGATATATATATATATATATATATATATGTATATATCTATGTATATGCATTGAGGTGGAAAGCATCACGCATGATTTGATAAACGTGATTGTTTATGGGTAAAAAGCATGTATACATATCATGTAGACATGTAGCGATTTAATATGCATTTATGCATGACTCTATAGATCTTGTTGAGTAGGTGATGTGGTATTTGATTTACATTGTTCATGTAAATGCTTCGGTTCATATATGTTTTCTATACATAATGACGTTGGATGGTTATTGTTTTTGAACATGTTGTCAATGATTTTCACAAGTCATGTATAGTTGATTTAAATATTCATAAGTGCTAGAACTGCCATGTGCATTGTTAGTTCATGTATGCTAGGAGGGGCATGACTTTAAATATTGTGATATATTTAAGTGCATGTATATTTTTGAGAATATGTGAGGATCGACCTGCTGCTGCGATGATAGTATGGTTCTACATACCTTGTTGGGCCTTTGAGCTCACCCCCTCCCAGGTTTTGCAGGTATAGCCGATTATGGAGTCAGTTGGGGAAACTAATAGCACCAGTTGCAGAGGTAGTAGTTAGATTCCTTAGAATCTAATTTATGTTTAGGATAGTAGATGAATGTTGTACATTTGGATTAAATGTATGAAGTGATTGTGTTGAGTCAATCCCTTTAGAAGTATTTCATTCATGTGATGTATGTATATTATACGGACATTCAAGGACTGAGACATGTATTCTTTTGATTATATTATGCATGTTGTAGAAATGCTGGGGGGGACACGTGCCCAGAAGTGTCCATTTTTATTGTTTAGATATAAATGCTGGGGGGACACGTGCCCAGAAGTGTCCATATGAATTGTAAAGCAGGTGTAACATGCCAGGAGCTGATTATTTAGAATGGGTCATGCCCGATTTTCGTGAAAATCATTTTCAAGGGCCATTGATGATCTTATGTCACCTGAAGGGTATACATATAGAATGCTTCCGCAATAGAATAGATTAAAATGATATTAAGGTGTGGGAACTTGAGGTGAAATTACGGATTCACCCCCATTTCCCTCGCTCCTAACCGGGTGTCAAAAACTGGGGCGTGACAGAAATATTCAATGCCTTTAATATGCGACTAGTATCATATCTTGTCAAACTCAGGTGAATCCTTGAATTGCTCAATAGCCACGGCCCTAATCCCTGGCAGGTTAGCATTCAGCATGGCCATTTCCTCCCATTTATGACAGAGCTGGAGTTGAGGACGTCAATCCCCCTACATGAGAAGCATGAGAGGAGCGTAAGGACTCTAGCTAAGAGTTCAACGTTGAGCGTTTAGTGTTAAAAGAGGTCCTCTGCCTCTTGAGTTTCGCTTCCTTCCACAGGAGGCGGTTAGAGATAGATTGGGCAAACATCATATCTATTAACACATTAAAGTATGCATAAGTGCATGACATAAAATGTGATACCAATAAAGTGAAAGAAGAAAGGGAACAAACCTTGGTTAGTTTAGCCATAAGATGCGTAGTAGACGGATTGGCCCCTAGCATGTCTACCTGCTCAAGGTCATTTTGAAAAATGAATTGTCTGGCCCTGGTAGGGATGTACCTTGTATCGGACAACATTGACTTAGTGTTGTTAGCTATAGATGAGAAAGATACTTGGGGGTTACCATTTCCAAATAGTTGAGTCACCGGCACCCTAAAGGAACTTAGATCAGGAATGCTCCTGGGGGCAAGGGAGGCAGTAAGGGGGAGTTTCCAACAAAGGGGGGAGACAAAAAAAACCCCGTGTCTAAGAACTACAGGCCTTCATGGCCCTTTTTGAGCAAAAGGGGAAGAACTAGACGCGACACCTTTACCATTTGACGGGGTACGTAGATCCCTGTCAACCCTCATCCAAGAAGACCTTGCACATTTTTATTAGTAAGCGTATATAATACAATTTTCTCAAAAAAGAAGGGAAGAGGCACAGGAGGAAAAAATGTATACCCCATTTGTCTATGACGACACAGGGGGGTAGCCTAGCATAACCAGTCCCGCGTCCGAGGTTAGGATGAGGGCGTCCCTCACTAAGTGGTTGTAAGCCATCTCTAGCCTATCTTCATCCTCCTCATCCATGGCTGGCTCGGGCCTCATAGATGGATTTAAAAACAAAAGATAATTATATATGCACAAGGTAAAAGAGAAGGGAAAATAAGTGTGGAAAAGGAACGCAAAAGGATGCTTACTCGAAATATTCCTGTCAGTGCACGTACAAAGAATGCTGTAAGGTGGAAGATCCCAAGCCCTAGAGAAAAAAAAGAACCGTTCCTTCCATGATTTGATTCGCGAGTCGTTATCAATAAGTACCAGGGCCTTGGGTGAGTTTTTTCCACTCACTTGGCTGTGGAAATGATGCCAGTCGCCAGTTTTAGCAATCGTATAGTAGGAAAATTATTCGTTTAGGGACAGTGAAGGTCCGTTTCCACAGGAGTTCTAGAGAATAAGGGAAGCTATAATTATCCGCCTATAGTTTGGTGTAAGTTAGGAAGGGCAAAGGTTAACAACATGGAGCAGTTCCTTTGTGAAGTTTGGGATTGGAAACTAGAGGCCACGGGTAAAGCTGCCCACACAGAAATAGGTCTCCCTATCAGAAATAGAGAAAGCCCTTTTTCACGCTGGTAGGGCTCTGGCAAAGACTCCAACCAAAACAGAATAATGGGCTGCCAGCTCTTCCACCCTCTAGGGAAGTCATAGTAGATGCGAGGCCCTGGCACTCTGAATAATCTTTCATGAAGAAATAAATAAACTTGAGGGCTTCGTGGAAGGGAGAGTAGGGAGCAAAGGGCTGTGGGCCTTGGTTATAGAAGTTATGTTGAAGGTAGTAAAGACCAACAATGGTGCTAAAACATATAAGTGACTATTCTATACTTTATTTGTGCTTTTTGTCTTGACATTTTATTATTTTCTCAGCCACAGAGTTTTGCAACTGCTTGTTCTCCCTTAGATTCATTTCTTTTGAGCTTCTTGGTACTGGTTCACCTTCGAAGATCAATTTTTTAGTCTTTTATCCACACTTTTTCTTTACAATGTCACTGAGTGATAGTGATCAAACTCATTCTGATAATTGAGAGACCACCATATCTAGCTCATCCCTTCAAATCATAGAAACTGCCTAACCCACCACTCATATTAAAGAAATAGTCACATCCGACCAGGGTGTGGACACCGCCCTCATCTTTAGGTAATTAGTTGATATTAAAAAAATTTGGGGGGAATGTTTGATTCCCAGCAATGTTGTGGTTGAAGGTTACCCCTTAGAATTTGAGTACAACATCAGTGAAGGAGTCGAAAAGGGCGAAGTTCTATTTTTGGATTCTTATCTAAAAACCTTTAGATTTCCTCTTCACCCAATCTTCAACTTTGTTCTTTTCAAGTTAGGGCTTGCGCCTCTTCAGTTAAACCTTAATTTCTTTCCTATTATTTCTTGTTTTCATTCTCTAAACCATGTTTATAAACTGAACCTAGGTTTGAATGACCTATTATTCTATTATTCTATTCATAGAGTTAGGTCAGAAGATAACCGCTATCACCTGTTCCCTAACAAGAATAAAAAAAATTATGTTTATGCCCCCACTTCTGATAAGTTGTGGAAAGAAAAACTTGTGCTAGTGAAAAGAACTTAGAGCGTTAAGGTTTCTTAGTGTTTCCCTATTTCCAGAGTGTTTGGCGATGCTGTGATCCCCACTATCACTTTGTCTGGCAAGTCCTTTTTTTTTAGAGTATCTAGAACGCCCTCAGTACTTGTCTTTCTATCTCTCATTTTTCTCATACAAATTTGTTTTATATGTGCAGCCAATTAGATTAGATACCTGAAGAAAAACGTATGGGATGTTTGTCATTCAGTGAAGAAATTCTTAACTCCGATCAAGCTTCAAGCTCTTGTTGCTGAGGCTTCGATTGAATCTTCTATATTGTATGTTGATTAAAACCAGTCTTTAGACTTAAATATGGAGATACTCAAACCAAAAACTAGGAGAGGATCTTCCACCTTTGGCCAACTCAAGGCCAAAAATAGTAAAGGAAGGTCAAAGGCTAAGTAGGACAAACATAAGTCTGTGGCCGCCTCTTCTCCTCAAAAGAGATCTTCCACTGGTTCCACCCCTTCGTCTAAGCACCAGAAGTTGATGGTGGATGCCATAAAGGGATAGAGCTATTTCTTTTTTGCTTTGATCTTAGTTGATCCTGCCAGTACGGCTGCTGATGAGCCATTCGTTGGCCTGACTGAATGTTGGATTCCTGACTTGAGGAAGTCATATATGACTATCTCCCTCTGCAAAGCTCCATAGGTTGAGCAGCTGAAGGGGAGCAAGGCCGAAAGCCTTGAAAGGCTGGTGAAGTCCCTTAACAAGTCTATTGCTAAAAAGCAAAAGGTGATTTTATATTTTAAGCAAAGGGCTCTGGAGGCTGAACATAAAGTTACTGAACTTCAGGCTCTTCTTCAAGTTAGCAAGTCTAGCAGACTTGATATGTATCTGTGCTTTTTGAAGATTTCAACTCTAAAAATTGTTGATGGCTTCAGATACGGGTTTGAACAGAGAGAAAAGCCCGAGGCTGAACATGACTATCAAGATCCTGATGACTTCGATGCCGATCAGGGGATTGTAGTGTTCGAGGCTTATGGCATTTTTGAACCTGGTGATCCAGAGAAGAAGTTTGCTGATTTTCTCAAGAGTTCCTGCTCAGCTTTTGCCCTGCTATTCCTACTACTGCTCCTTTCCGTCCTCCTCAGTATGATCAGGTCACTTTAAAAGTACCGGTGGAAACTAAAAAAGGCACCGTGATAGTTGATTATTTTGATCAAGACTTTAACAAAGAGGATGGGACAACACCCAAAGAATAAATTTTTTGATTTCTCTCTCTCTCTCTCTCTCTCTTTTGTTTTTGTAATGCTCATTTAGAGCTTTAAGGGATAATTGTACTCTTTCCTTTCTTTTGTAACCAATTTCTAACGAATATCAAACATTCTATGCTTTTAACTTCTAAGTATTTGACTGTGTGAAATTTTAGTATTTGATACTCCATAAATATCATAAAAATAGAAAAACACTAGGCAACTTAGGCCATGGCCTCATTTAGTAAACAAAATTTTTTTTTATACTTTTGTTCATCACTCGGGATTTTATTGTGAATGATTAGTGTTTGGCACATGATGCCTTAGCTTCGATTTATTGAGTGATTTTGAGACCTGAGTTTTAAGCGATTAGCACGTGGCTAGTTGTTTCTTCTCTTTTTTGTAAGCGATCACACTTGAGGCCTTAGCTTTTGTGGGCTCAATGCCAATTTTTTTCTTTTTATGTGATCGACTTATAATGCCAGCTACCTAATTTTGTAAGCGATCGACCATTTGAGGCCTTAGCTTTAATGGGCTCAATGCCTAATTTTTTCTTTTTAGGCAATTGGCTTATAATGCTAGTTGCCTCTTTTTGTAAACGATCGGCCATTTAAGGCCTTAGGTTTTATGGGCTCAATGCCTAGTTTTTTTTTCCTTTTAGGCGATCAGCTTATAATGCCAGCTGCCTCTTTTTGTAAGCAATCAGCCATTTAAGGCCTTAACTTTCATGGACTCAATGCCTATTTTTTTCTTTTTAGGCGATCAAATTATAATGCCGGTTCACTCTTTTTGTAAGCAATTGGCTATTTGAGGCCTTAGCTTTCATAGGCTCAATGCCTAATTTCTTTTTAGGCAATCGTCTTATAATGTCAGCTGAATCTTTTTGTAAACGATCGACCATTTTAGGCCTTAGATTTTATGGGCTCAATACCTATTTTTTTTCCTTTTTAGGCGATTGACTTATAATGCCAACTGCCTGTTTTTGTAAGTGATCAGCCATTTGAGGCCTTAGCTTTTATGAGCTCAATGCCTATGTTTTTTAGGCGATCAGCTTATAATGCCAGCTACCTTTTTGTGTAAGCGATTGGCCATTTGAGGCCTTAGCATTCATGGGTTTAATGCCTATTTTTTTCTTTTAGACAATTGATTATTTTATAAGTTAAAATGCCCGGCAAGACATTGGCATTGACATGGTATCAAGTATCAATCTTAATAAGACTTCCTTATTTTATAGACAAAGTGAAGGCTACATTGCCGAATTTTAAACTCTAGGGTTTAATATACTGAATTTGAACATAAAATCTCTTTAGATGAATTGGATTCCAAACACCGTAACAAGTGATCCACAATCACAACTCCTTAATAAACCACAATTATAAGCCCATCTTCCTCAATTATCATAAGAAAGCAATTAAAAGCAATTATAAGACTGGCAAGGGTCAATTCTCACAGCAATTCAGCACTAATACTACTACAGGTGACCACTACTCAATCAACCATGCACAACTACTAGAACTACGCTAAGAAACAAATTATCAACTATACTATCAATAAAATGAGCTCCAAGAACAAGAAAGTAAAAAGCTCACAAAAGTTCTCGGTAGATGGCATTTCCTTTGATCACTAATTACACGCCAGTCTTGCACTCAAAACAATAACGAAACAAATCAATAAATGGAAAACCAAAAAGTCCTAAACTAAGAATCAAAATAGAACAAAATTTTGAATTTAGCACCGTAATCGTTCGATCCAATCTCCAGCAACGGTGCCAAAAATTGATCATTCAAATTTATTGTTCAATTAAAATCTACATTCTGCAATAGGACAGATCCTTATAGGATAAGACTTATTGGAACGGGTTATCGTCCTCAAGGATTGGGAAAAATGAGCGATTTAAGTGCTAATTCCAAATTAATTCTCAAATGATTCAAGAAAGACTTTGATGTTGTTTAAACTAAATTAAACTAAGAATAGAAAGACAAGTAAACTAAAGTAGTGAATTAGAATGAGAAATGGTTCTAGGGATATTGTGTAATGCCCCACTCCAACACATGGTATGATATTATCCACTTTGGGCCTGAGCCCACACGGTTTTGTTCTTGGGTTTTATCCCAAAAAGCCTCATACCATTTGAAGAGAACACATTACATATAAGCACATCCCCTTCTCCAGACCCAGGCGATGTGGGACTGAGCACCCTGTACCCTGTCAGTGTGGTAGCTCAGCCCAGTGTCTCTTTTTGCATCCACCCATATCACACCCGTCCACAAGGGTTACTACATATTGCTTCACCACAATCTCCTCACTATTGACCAATTGACATTAAAATTGAAAATTTTCAATTCAAGAACACATCATTGGATGGTTACAAGCTCAAACAATGAAATTAAAAACATACATTCTAATTAATCAAGCTAAGTGTAATTCATCTTTAGAGGGCATGACTTGTCTACCTACACTAATTAATACTAATCTAAACTAAATTGTAGCACAAATCATCTCTTCTTGGCATGAATTATCAAAGCCCCAATTAGAATGTTCAATTCAATCCTTAATTGCGTGATTCTTTCCAATTGAATTGCAAGAACAACTAGAAAATGAAGAACAACCACAATTCACTAAATATATGACCAAATTGAAATTCAATTGAGATTGTACTTATAGAATTGAGCACAATAATTCAAGTACAACTCTGAATTACTATATCTAATCATACAATCCTTCTTGAGTACAAAACTCCCAATTTCAATACAAATAGATCAATAGAAGAGAGACAAAGAGTGTTACAACATCCCTAGAATAGGTGTCTAGCTCTCCATAGATTATTGGTTTTCCATCTTCAATGTGAATTCTTCAATTTCCATGGTCATCCAAGCTCCAAAATTGCCCAAAATTGACCTCAATTCCAAAATTAGATGATGATTCCCCAAATGAAGAATGAGAGAGCAATTTAAGTGAACTCTCAAGGCCAAGGGCGACCAGTCGCCCTTGACCTGATGCAAGGGTCCAATTTGGACCCTTGTTGACCCCTTTTTGATCTCTTTGAACTTTTTTGGACCTCTTTGATCTTTTTCTGACCCTTTCTTCTTTGATTAGCTTGCTTCACATATGGAAACTAACTCTCTTCAATATACTTCTTCAATTAAAGCCTATTTTGTATTAGTTTGGAAGAAATTAACGACAAGACCCTGAAAATCAAAATAAAACATCATTCAATATTAAAAACATAAAAAAAGCATTACTAAGAGATTTAAATACGTAATTATGAGGGCTTGAATGTAAAACATTCACTGCTCATAAATCATGTTTATTATAATCATGCCACTAATGAGAGGTTGTGGTAGGGGAGTGGATCTTATTCCACCATCCCAATAGATAGATGGGGCATAGTTGGTCAGAGATATGACTATTGCCATATAGTTGTTGGCTAGAATGACTAATGAAGGATCGCAAAATTAGGCACAGGGAGGGGGAAATAGAGTGGTGAAGGCTCTAAAAATGTTCAAAAAGTTGAATCCTCCTATGTTTGATGGAAGGGCAGATCAAATAGTTACAGAGGATTGGCTTGAGCAAATATCCAAGGCATTTGATGTGCTAAGGATAGATAAAGATGATCTAAGAGTTTTGATGGTTCCCATTCAGCTTACAGGGGTGGCGAACTTATGGTGGAAATCCATAACCCATATTCGTGCGACGAGGGACATGAAGTGGGAAACTTTCTGGAGGTTATTCCTTGAGAAATATTTTTTGGATACAGTGAATGAAGCATTGTATCATGAGTTCATACACTTAATTCAAGGAGGAACGAGTGTGATGGATTATGAGAACAAATTTATGGCTTTGTCTCGATTTACACTGGAGTTGGTAGCAAATGAACAAGTGAAGGCTAGAAGGTTTGTGAAGGGACTTTGGTTTGAGCTAAGACCCAAGGTCACTATCTTGGATTTGCCTATCTATGTGGAGGTGGTAAGATGAGCATTATTAGCTAAGGCTAACAATAATGATATCCAGGGGCTACGAGACTTAAAGAATTAGTCTTAGAATGTGGTTTCTTATTCAAAGAGTAATTTGAAGAAGAAACACAAAAGAAGTAGTTCATAATCTCGAGGACCACAACAGACACAATTATTTCTAAGTTTCTATGCCTATGGGATCCTTTCGGGATAAGGTGAAATATTTTCATTATCAATAAGTGGGATATTACCGGTCAAAATGCCCACAGCTACTGCCTACACCTGAGGATGATTCAAGGAAGTATTATAGATGTGGTCAGGTGGGTCATGTTGTAAGGGATTGCCCATAGAATAAAGGTAGTACATATGGTGCTACAGGATCATAACAACATTATTCTCAGGATTTTAGAATAAAGTCAAGATTCAGAGTTCCTTAGTCACTCCAACCTGCACAATCAGTTTAGAGTTCACCACTGGTGAGGGGAGCGACTCCTAGTTCTTCTACTCAGTAGTCCGACCATCAAGGAAGTGGTTAGTTTGGACGGGGAATACAGGGTCGTGCCTATGCGATTACTCCAGCTGAGACTTCAGCTGGTTCTTCTATAGTTTGAGGTACATTTCTGGTATCTAGTTCGTGGGCAAGAGTGTGATTGACTCAGGTGTATCCCATTCATTTATATCTACTGTTTTTGCTTTTGCTTTGGATTAGAGGTGTCAACTTTGGATAAAGCCTTATGTATAGATACGTCAGTTGGGGGTAGGGTGACCCTGGACAGGGTTTGTTGAGTATGTGAGATAAAAATTACAGATCGTAAATTGGTGTTTGATTTTGTTCTTCTAGAAATGACGAATTTTGATATCATTCTTGGAATGGATTGGCTATCACTTTTTGAGCCAATATTGATTGCTACCAAGGAAGAGTATTAGTGTGTATACCCGAAGGAGATTGTTTTTGCTTCGTGGGTGAACAGAGTGAATTTCAATCTTCATTATTTTATGGATTGTGGGATTGAAGTGACTATGGATTTTTATTTGCTAGTTTTGTGATCGAATAAGAAGAGGGAAACTTTAAAAACTTTCTTGAAGTTATTTGTGATTTTGTGAATGTGTTTCCAAAAGAGTTAACGAAATTACCTCCTAGGTGGGATGTGGAGTTTGTCATTGATGTTATACCTGGTACAACGTCCATTTCTATGGCACTGTATCGTATGGCACCGAAGGAATTAAAAGAGTTAAAGGAGCAATTAGAGAACTTGAGGGCGAAAGGTTTTATACGTCCCAGTGTTTCACCTTGGGGAGCGTCAGTCCTTTTTGCTAAGAAGAATGTTGGGTCATTACGGTTATGTATTGACTATTGGAAGTTAAATTATATGATAATCAAGAACAAATATCCCTTGCCAAGGATCGATGTTTTGTTTGATCAACTCAAGGGAGCGAAGTTGTAAGATCCTGAAATTTTATTCTCCTTTAATTTCTATTATGAGCATATGATTGTCTATATGTGATTAAATTTTCATATTTAGTTTAGTGGAAAAAAAAAAATATATATATATATATATATATATATATATATATATTTGTCACTGTGCATTATTAAATTAGTAGAGTAATTTTAGTGAAATTTAATGGGTTCGAAAAAGATATTGGAAATGATTTAATGGTGAAGAAAATTGAAATACCATAAAGTATGGAAATTTCTTTAATAGAATTGTAAATATAAGCATATATGAAATTTTAATTAGTGGTGGACATGTGTCACACTTTAGGATTGTTGAGAAGTAACACGGTGATCTACACGTTATAGACTTATAGTTTACACACATAAGCCATATATATATATATATATATAAATTTATCAAGTGTCAATGTTCTGACCCTTATCATTTTAAAACATTATATAATTCTTTGTTTAAATATTAGGTTAGATGCTGGAGCTATGTATGTAATATAATATCTAGTTAAAAGAGAATGAAGACAAAAGGCATATGAAAGACACTTGTCACACATTGAGATTACATGAGAATCTAGAGACTTCATTTTCAAGCCAGCACAAAGCACACATCCGTATGTATAGGCATATGTGTGTATATATATATATATATATATATATATATATATATATGATAACTATGCTTTGATTTTCCATTTCCTGGAGATATAGATCAGCCATGTGATTTCACTTGCACACACGAGACACATGTATATATATAGAGATAGATACATATAAAATATATGCATAAGTTAAAAAGCTTCCTCTAGAAGCTTGTGGGAACCGCCGCTTTAATATTTTTTTTTAAGAAAGTAGATATATATATACTTATTCAGGTAGGACAACGGAAGATAGTAGCAACAAAATATAGAAATAAATAGAGAGAAGAGGTTGGTACGGATAGAGAGAATAACAAAGAGAGGAAAAAAAAATAGGAATTAGTATAGCCAGAGGAGAGAAAATAGTTAACTAAGGAAACGAGCAGGGAAGAAAAAAAAAACAAAAAAAAAGGAGAAGAGGAAGGAAAGAAGAAAAGGCAAAGAAATATCTCTACAATTTTCATACTGTCACATAACAGGTAAGGGGTTACATAGGAATTATTATTTTTATTTCTTCTAAGTGTTTGTTCAACTTTACTGGTTGTGCTTAATTATAATTTCTGTGACTATTGATTCAAAAATTTAGTTGTTAAAGTTAAATGAATGGAGATTATAATTGATATATTTATTTGTTTATTATAAACTTTGAGAATAGATATGTTAAATGTATTCAACAGTGTACATATAATACAAGAAAAAGAGAAAAGAAAAGAACATAAGAGGTTTGATAAAGATATGATAACTCTTATTATTTGAGGTAGGGAATTAATTTTAGGTTCTTGTTCTAATTAGTTAAATTCTATTTTTTTCTTGTTTAGTTTAATTGTTATATGGTTTGAATTGATATACTAATAGATTATTAGTCAGAATTATTGAATTTAGTTTGTCATACATGTTATTGATTTGAAACTTAATTGGAATTTGACTGAGTGACATTATGAAATTATTGTTGTGGTACAAATATTGTTATTGATGTTACCAGACTGACAGGGAAATGGAACTCTCATAAGGATTAATTTAATGGCAGGTGTGAATCATCTTTTGGAGATTGTTGTGGTGTTGGTGGAGTGGTACTGAGGTATGGTGGTGGTGTATTGTATTGAGAGGTTATTTTATCAGGTTGAATCATTATGCATTAACAGGGGGCAAAGTCCCTGGGTCCGAGTCCCTAAAAGAAATGATGCATTAATAGGGGCCACAGTCCCTGGGTGAGAGTCCTTAAAAGGAATGATGCATTAATAGGGGGCACGGTCCCTGGGTGTGAGTCCCTAAAAGGTTCATGCATTACACGTTAATAAAGACTTTGAGTAAGGGTCTTACAAGGTTTGAATCACAAGCTTGTGGAGAGATTATCATTCTTTATTTGTTTATGTGTCCTCATTTTTTTTAAAATTGTATTAATCTCTATCTATATTGTCTGGCGTACTATATTGTTATAGATTTTAGGATAGTGTTAATTCTCTACTGGGCTATTTTGGCTCACCCCTATTCTTTTCCCCGCCCAGATTTGGCTCAGGGTGGAAGCTAGAGAGCTGATCTATTTGCTTTGACCATGATGTTGCCTACACTCATAACGACCTGATTTACATGTTTAGATCTAGGAATTTTGTGTATATTTTGTTACTTTTAATATGAGCTTGATTTATAACAATTTATAATGCAAATATGTGAGCTTTGTGAGTGCAGTGTGTGTGAGGTTTGTAAACCTTGTATTTTAGAAAGTAAATCACATGGTTTGACAGGTTTTGGGTACATAAGCTTTATAAATGGAGTGACTTTTATTATGGAGTTGAATGTATTATTTTTGATATGTTGATTTTGTAATCTCAAGGTTTTATACAGGTTCGTAGTATTATCAGAAGTTCAAAAATTATGTAGATATATTGTCGAAATTTTCTCATAGTTAACCTTTTAAACGAAAAATGTTTTTCTAGGAATTTTACGTGAGAATAAACCTTAATTTTTCTCAAACTACTAAACCCTCCACATCACACCTCGAGTTTTGGGTCTCAAAATCTGGGGCGTGACAGAAGTGTTTCTCTAAAATTAACTTAAGGTCGGGGTATCATCAGTTGAGAGTCAGGGAGGAAAATGTTTCTAAGACAGCTTTTCGTACATGGTATGGTTATTACGAGTTCCTTATGATGCCTTTTGGGCTAACAAATGCACTAATGACATTTACAGACATAATGAACTGTGTGTTTAATGCATTCATTGGCAAATACATTATGGTGTGTGTTGATGACATCCTCATGTACTCTTCGTCAAAGGAGTAATAAGATAATCACTTGAGAACGATGTTGCAAATTCTGAGGGAAAACTGGTAATATGCCAAGTATGAGAAATGTGATTTTTGGCTACCGAAAGTAAAGTTTCTTATACATGTGGTTTTGGGAGGAGGAGTTTTTGTACATCCTTCCAAGATTGAAACCGTGATAGATTGGGAACGTTCAAAAAATGTGTTCAAAATTTGGAGTTTCTTGGGGTTAGCAGGTTATTACCGAAGATTTGTGAAGGATTTCTCTCTATTAGCGGCACCCATGACACGACTCACTCGTAAGGGAGTCAAGTTCATGTGGAATGAGGCTTGTGAACTCGCTTTCTAGGAATTAAAAGAGAGGTTAATTATCGCTCCAGTTTTAGTGATTCCAGAATGTGGGTTGGGTTATGTGATATATTGTGATGCTTCACGTGATAGTTTGGGTTGCGTGTTGATGCAGACAGAGAAAGTTGTTGCTTATGGGTTTCGACAATTAAAGACTCACGAGCAAAATTATCTGACTCACGATTTGGAGTTGGCATTGGTTATCTTTGCTTTGAAGGGATGGAGAAACTACTTGTACAGGAAAAATTTTGAAGTCTTTTTCTATTACAAAAGTCTCAAATATCTCTTCTCTCAGAAGGATTTAAACTTGAGGCAATGGAGATGGGTGGAATACATGGAGGATTATGATTTTGATCTACAGTATCACCCGGGGAAGGCTAATGTGGTAACCGATGCCTTGAGTAGAAAATCACGTAAGACTTTGGCTAGCATTGCCATTCGAGAATGGAAAATGATGGAGGACATAGCAGAATTGGGTTTGTACTTCAGCAATGATGGTGAACTAGCTACTTTATTTAGTCTTGTTGCTCAACAAGCTCTAGTTAGTGAGGTAATTGAGGCACAAATACAAGATAAGGAAATGAAGGTTATTCACGCTCGGAGCTCGAGTGGTGAAGTTGTGGAAGATTAGACTTTGCATTTGGATGGAAGTTTACGGTTCAAAGGGAAGACGAATATACCTATCTCTTGCAAGGAGAATGTTCTTCAGGAATTTCATAGTTCTTGGCTTGCAGTACATCCCAGTGGGACAAAAATGTATCACAACTTGAGATGCCAATATTGGTGGAAGAGAATGAAAAAAGACGTGGCTCAATTTGTGGCTAAGTGTCTTACTTGCCAACAAGTTAAGGCCAAACATCAGAGACCAGCTAGTTTGTTACAACCATTGTCAGTGGCGGAGTGAAAATGGGAGCATATTGTAATAGATTGCATGATAGGGCTTTTGAGGTCACAAAAGGACATGATGTTGCTTGGGTCATAGTCGATAGATTGACTAAGACAGTTCATTTTTTGCCTATTCAGATCATAGATGGTGCAGGGAAACTCAATAAGTTGTATGTAGATCAAATTGTGAAGTTTTATGGCATCCTGGTATCTATTATTTCAGATAGGGATCCTAGGTTTACTTTACAGTTTTGACAAGTTTTCAGTTAGCTCTTAATACAAGGTTGCACTTTAGTATGACATTTCATTCTCAGAGTGATGGTTAGTCAGAACATACCATTCAGATATTGGAGAATATGCTGAGAGCTGGTATCCTAGATTTTAGAGGAAATTAGGAAGACCATTTGCCATTGGTGAAGTTTGCCTACAATAATAGCTACTAAGCCAGTATAGAGATGGCTCATTTTGAGGCATTGTATGGTAGGTCGCGTAGGTCACTAGTTTGTTGGATCGAGGTGGGGGAGACAACTGCCTTGGGACTAGATATAGTCCATGAAACTATAGAGAACATCAAGTTGATTCGACAATGGTTGACCACGACACAGAGTAAATAGAAGAGCTATGCTGATCAGAGGAGGAGACCATTGTTATTTGAGATGGGAGACCACATGTTTCTCAAGGGTTCTCCATACAAAGGGTTGATGAGGTTTGGAAAAAGTGGCAAGTTTTCACCATAGTTTATTGGACCCTTTGAGATTTTTGAGTGCATTAATGAGGTTGCTTATCGGTTAGCTTTTTCACCACAATTGGAAGGTGTGCACAATGTCTTTCATATTTTCATGTTGAGAAAATATGAACTGGATCCATCACATTCGCTGAGTTGGAAAGACATTAAGATTTAGAAAGATGTATTGTATAAGGAGCAACTGGTGGAAATACTTGACACTAGGGATTAAGTGTTGAAGGGCAAGACCATTCCCTTGGTCAAGGTTTTGTGGAGGCACCATGGTATGAAAGAGGATGATTGGGAATGGGAACAAGAAGTCCACTCCAAGTACTCAGATCTTTTTGGTTAACAAGGTATGTTCGATTTTAGAGACAAAATCTCCTAAGGTGGGGAGGTTGTAGAGATCCGAATTTATTTATTTAGTTAATTCTTCTTATCGATTATGCGAAATATCATGTGTTTAAAAGGTGATATGCGTATATGAGGACTTGTTTAGACATCCAGAGAGTTTTCTAAGCGATTTGGCTTATTTTCAAATTTTGGGCCGTCAGGGCCTAGGATGGGGGTCAGGTGAGCCCGAAAAATTGGATATTTTTTGAGAAATTTAATTTTTGATTTTAGACCAAATAAAGTGTTAAAAGATATGTATAATTGATTTTGAGGCTATAACCGCTTTTGAATTTCAAAACAGAGGTCGGGAGGGTATGTTAAATGAACTAGGGCGTTTTGGTTAGTTTACGCCCTAGGGTTTATAAATATCAGAGTTACAGATATTTCAACCATTTCTCTCTTCCTAAACAGCCGTGTAAATCTCTTCTCTCTTCCCTTTTTATTTCTCTAGCTTCTCTCTAAGATTTGAACGTCCTACTGTGTTATTCGAAAGGTGCCGGTGAAAGAAAAGTTGTTATACGTGGCGAGGGCATCGATTTGATCCGAACAAAGCTAGATTTGGGTGAACTTTGCATTGGTCGAATTAGGGCTTTTCTAGGAATATGATCTCTTGATGTAAGGGGTGTGTGTTGTGTCTTTCAATACAAGTTTAATTTCATATTATATGCATAAAATTGATGTTTTCATGTCATATATGAATATATGAGATTTTAAAATAAAATTCTTGATTTTAATTGATTCATGTATATGGTCTTTGATAGAAAATGATTGAAATATGATTTAGAGTGCATGAATTACTAGAATATGCTTTATGTTACTTATATTGCCTATATGAGCGCATGTAGCATAGGTTGGAATTTTAGTTTCTATATAAAAGATTTTATTTAAATCCAATCTTGAATATGTTGAAGAGGTTGAAGGTGTGCATGTGTTAATATGGTTTCATTAGTAATATGCTATAGATTGAACCAAGGACATGAAATGGGTGCTTATGCAATGAGAACTTGTGTGTATATGCTAAATGTCATATGTTTGGTGCGTGTGGGGTGATATATCAGAAATGACTCATGTACAAAGTAGGGGGAATAGATCCTCTGGGGTTGAAAGACTTCAAACTTGTGCAAAATGGTTAGTTACTGGTAGGTTAGTAGCCCGAAAACAACTATGGACATGGGGTATGGGGCTTCGGCACGTATCCAGTTTGGGTGTGTGAGTGTGAGCACAATTCTAAGAGCAATATAATTTTTGGTGTCGGACTTTATGTTCAAATTGATTTTTGTCATATGTTAGAGGTATGATAAAGTCGTGCATTGATGTGTGGATTAAATTGAGCCTTATGAATTGTCATGTGTAATGATGTGTGTCATATGAATGAAACAATTATGGCATTGACTAGAATGTTAGGGAGCATGACACATAGTTATGTTATGCATTTTGATTGATTTGTGTATTAATATGAAATGCGAGAACTTGGGTGGATTGCACAACATATGACCATGAACTGTTGATTTTGCTTCCCCCCCCCCTTACATTAACAATTTCAGGACATGGCAAGAAAGTCACTGAGGGTAACTAACCATGAGTTGGATTTAGAGTTTAAAAGAACTCCTTTTTGGTTATTTTTGTATTATGCACGTCCGAGATATGGACATAGTTTCTTAGACACGAACAAGGAGGCCTCCATGTTGAGATGTAGTATATAGGCACTTGTGCCTTGAATGTTGATTTTTGGACAAAAAAAGTCATATATAAATGGAATATGTGTTCAATTGATTAGTGTTCTATGAGTTGGTTGATATTTATACATGATAAGGTTGTACATAGGTGTGCATATATGTATGTTAAGCAATGGGGATGGTTTCCTTTGAGCTTAATCATGTCTTAAGATAGTATATGAATGTATGGAACCATAAAATACATTTGGACTTGAGTTATACAGGTTTTAGGCATTCTGGGGGGTTTCGGTCGCCTGGTGAACCGCACCAACCGACTGAAAGTGTGAGATACCGAGAGATTACAAATTAGAACCTATAGGTACTTGTTTCGATCTACCGGAAGAGGGTTTCAGTTGGCCAAAAGAGGGCTTTCAATTAACTAAAACTACTTATCAATCGGTGGACTGATTCTGAATTGGAATCCAGTAGGTATCTAAGTGCCATAAGAGCTAAATCAGCTCTTTGGCCAACCGGAAAGGGGTTTCAGCCAGCTGATGGAATGCTCTTCAGCTGACCAAAAGGTGGTCAGCCAACCGACACTACCCTGATTTGAATAAACATGTTTTGGTGTATGGAAATAGGGTAGGGACATATCTAGCTATTGGGCAATCATTAAATTAAGACATTAGACTCACGGTGAGAGTCGAGAACTAGCACGACATGTACGGTATTATAGTAAGATTTAAATTAAGGATTTATGATATTGATTTGATCACCTCCAGTTCCTATATCAATTTTGGTGTGGAAATTTGGGGCGTGACAGGAATAGTAATGATTATTTCATTCATACATTTATGTTTTCAACTAAACAATAAAGTGAGAGTGATAATTCAATTCATTTCTCTTTCTTATTTCATTCCCACGTGAATTCCATTCCATTCCCTCATACCATACATAGCCTTAATCCATAGAACTCTTCTTACACTATGCAGTCACACCTAGCTTAGATTAGGGTTTATTTTTCTTCCTTACTTTCTTTCTCTATCCATAAACTTTAATCATCTTTACTTTGTGCCTTTTTTGTTAACAAGCTCCTCTGATGCAAAATTGATTGTCAAAGCCTATATGGTCCATTTGAACTGCCAAAAGTTCAAATGGACATGTTGACAAGTCCGTTTTAAATCGAAAAGACCATTCCTAATCAGAAATGAGCAAATGATCAATACGAGGGGTGCACAAAAAACTAGTGAAACTAGAAATCTAAACCACACTGGACTGGACTAGTCAGTTCAATCTGATTTTTAATGGTTTAGCTCTAATTTTTAACACACCACTGCGAGGCTCGAGTGTGATCTTCTCCTCTTCCTCCTTCTCCTCTCTCTCTCTCTCTCTTTGTTCCCACCATCGATCTCTCACCATCGTCGATCGTTCTTTAGCATTTAGACATCATCGTCCCTTACGTCCCCCTCTTTCTCTCCATGTTTACGAGTTTTAGGTATGCTCATCATTATAGATTGTCCTTCGGCATTCTCAATCACGAGTTCGTTTAGTGTTCTATATCTCACGTACAAAAGATTCAAGATGAATTTGTATTAGACATAAGGCATATCATAGAGCTTTGTTGAGGTACTACAAAATTTAAAAAATTGAAGTTCTATTCACCCGAGTTTGAAAATTATGTTCCCTACTTTAATGTTGGAGGAAGAACAAATCTCTTTCCATTCCGCATCTCTCATGTTTAATGGTCTTGAAGATTACTCATATTAAATTGCATAAATTATTGAGCTACAACCTAAATCTAACTTTACACAAGCTAGAGTAAGTGAAAGTTCAACAATATTACCTCACTTTTTTTCCTTCTTTTTTGCGCATTGATGTTTATTACAATTTTTAACTTGTAAATAGAGAACCAAAAATTAGCTTCTTTTTTTTTTCAATTGAAAGTTGTGAACCGTGGAACCGAACTAAACCACTTCATTTTTTTTCTTCTTTTTTGCGCCTTGATGTGTATTGTACTTTCTAGCTTGTAATCAGAGAATCAAATTAGTTTTTTTTTTCTTTTTTTAAATTGGAGGATGTGAACCATGGAACTAAACTAGTTCCTCATGGTTCGGTTTGGTTTAGTTCAATTCCATTGGTCCTCATAGTTCAGTTTGGTTTTAATCTTTGTGGAATCGGTAGGACCGATTTGGTTCAAAAATATTTCCAAACTAGTTTGAACCTGTAGTAACCCTTGTGGACGGGTGTGAATGGGCTGGTGCAAAGACAGACACTGGGCTAAGCTACCACACTGACAGGGTACAGGGTGCTCAATCCCACATCGCCTGGGTGTGGAGAATGGGATGTGCTTATATGTAGTGTGTTCTCTTCAAATGGTATGAGGCCTTTTAGGGTAAAACCCAAGAGCAAAATTTTGCGGGCTCAAGCCCAAAGCGGACAATATCATACCATGTGTTGGAGCGGGGTATTATAGTTGGTATCAGAGCTTGAATCCAGCTGGAAGTGTGCCGACGAGGACGTCGGGCCTTGTAGGGGGGTGGATTGTAGTAACCCTTGTGGACGAGTGTGAGTGGGCGGGTGCGAAAACAGACACTGGACTGAGCTACCACATTGATAGGGTACAAGGTGCTTAATCCCACATCGCCTGGGTGTGGAAAAGGTAATGTTCTTATGTGTAGTATGTTCTCTTCAAATGGTATGAGGCCTTTTTGGGTCAAACCGAAGAAGAAAACTATGCGGGCTCAGGCCCAAAGCGGACAATATCATACCATGTGTTGGAGCGGGGTATTACAAAACCGAACCGTGTGCACTTCTAATCAATACTCACCACATAGGGGAGACTAATGTAGAATTGATTGTCAAAACTTATATGGCTCATTTAGACCTCCAAAAGTCCAAATGGGCATGCTGACACGTTTTTTGGGGCAGTTTCAACGAGTCCTTTTTGACCCAAAAAGACACATTTCGGATCTAAAAGGGCCAACGACCAATACTCATGTGGTTTGCTCGTGACATACGTTGTTTTCCTGCCGAATTCTATCGTTTAGGGCCTCAAAATTGCATTTTTTAGTCCTATAGAAATACGGTTAAATATTTTGGGATTTTTGTTAAAGGTCAAAAAGTTTTAGTTATTTAGTAGTTTTTGTGATTAGATTCTATCTCTTAATTTTTTCGTACTTTTTAGAGATAGTGCCATTTTGGGCATATTTTTAGCTTTCTTTATCCTATAAGATTTTCTTATGTTGTTAGGTTTTCTTTATTATAAATACATGTACTACAAAGAACAGAATATACATTGATTAATAATAATTTTAGAGTTCTCTTTGCTTATACTTTCTGGATTTAAAGTTGTTTATTATTCATGCGTGAATGTTCATAGTTTCTGCTACATTAGTTGGTATCAGAGCCTTATTTTACCCTAGATTGATGGTTGATGCATGTGGTGGTGAGAACCTCACTAGCGAGACATGGAGTGGCTCTTTCTAGGACCAGATTTGAGGACTTTCAATGAGAAACTCGTCAAACACTGCAAGATATTCAAGCATCCTTCGATAGGATCTCGTTGGGTTTAGATCAAAATTGCAATAACAACAGGTTGCACAATACCGACAAAGATCGAGTTCATTTTATTCGCGATCATAACCACTTCGTGCTATATAGACAGCCAACTTATGAGCAAGACTTCAACAATGATGAGGATTACGCTGAAGAAGTGTTTGGGAGACACAGAGGTGTGGGAAGATATTGGGATCATAGAGGTTATGATTCTCTGGATTTTTGTATGGAGATTGACTTTCTCAATTTTAATGGTCACCTTCATATTGAATATTTCCTAGACTGGTTAATAGAAGTTGAGAGATTTTTTAATTACATGGGCATTTAAGATGACAAGAAAGTGAAACTGGTGACTTATAAATTAAGTGTGCGTTTACTAACGATAACGCTCTTTATTTCTGTGCTCAGAAGAAAACAGAAATATATTTCTGTTTTTCTGAGTTGAAACAAAAAACAAAAATAACATTCATTAATAGATGATGTTTCTACATTTTTGAGAACAAAAAATAAAAAACAGTGTTTAGTAACACATTTGTTACACAAATTTATTTTTAATTTTCTATTTTATTTTTAATTCATCTATTAAAAACTAACCTTTAATCACATTAAAAATACAATTTGCAACTAGTCAACTTGATATTTTTCAAATAAAAAAATTACTCAACTTGACCTTCAACCACCTTTATATAAAGCACATCTCTTGGACCTTTCATTGATCAAACCTCCCAATTGTTAGCTTATGAATTTTTAAGATTTAACTAAGAACCAATACCATAACAAACAATATTAAAGTCACAAATTCTAACAATACATGGTAATAAAATACAACATCCAATTTAAAGTCACAAATTCTAACAATACCCAATAATGAACATAAAATACAACATCCAGTTTAAAGTCATGCTAAGACTATGAATCATTCTCTATGAAAGTTGTTCCATAACTCATTTGTGATTGAATCACGAATTCCATTCATCAGTCGTATTTGATCTTGAGTAACTCTTACATCCGCTGGAATATGAGGTGTAGAGGTACTTGTTGATTCTTCTTCTTCAGGCCTAACATTCTCATTTTCATATTCACGAAATAAACGATCTAAACGTGCTTCATCACGAATGAAATTATGGATTGTGCAACAAGCCACCACGATTTGTGCTTGTACCTCTACATCATAATTGGGCATCAACTAAAGAATGGGAAAATGTTTCTTAAGTACCCCAAAACAACGTTCAATGACATTTCTAAGTGATGAGTGTTTATAGTTGAATAGCTCTTTAGGACCTCGTACTTGTCCTCTACAAATGATACCAAATACCACAATAAGGTGTTAGGAATGTTGACATATTAGCGTATCTGGAATCAACAAGGTAGTACTTACCTATCACAAAATATTACTACACATTAATATAAATTTTTAATATAAACATAAACAACCTTACAGCAATATTACCTTCAGGTGGTATTGGAAATTGCATAGCAGGATTGAAGATAGTCTCCATTAAAACTCTTGAGTCGTTTACACTACATTTCCATCCAGCCAATACATAAGAAAATCGCATGTCAAAAGAACAAACAACCAAAATATTTTGTGTTGTATCTGAGTTCCTCCCACGATAAGGAATTTGTTATGCTAATGCAATATTTGCGTGAATGTGTGTTCCATCAATTGCTCCAACACAGTTCTACATTTACAATATATTTTTATCAATTTCACAATACAACTAAAAAAAAGAATAATATACTTTATTTTTAAAAAACTAACCTTCAAGAATGGATAAAATTTCTCATTGTTGCGGAATAAAGACATCGATGGAAATACTTGGAGACTGAAGCTGTGGGATGTTGAAATCTCTCTGCCACTACTTGAACTCTCTCATTATGTGCAAGAGTATACTAAAACATTCCAACTTGCTCTTCCACAATTAAATATCTAGAATCATTTAATCTGAACCCCTTCAACTGCTCACATAGATTTCTAACGGCATGTAATTCCAACCTAAATAGTTCAAAAAATCTAATATGATGGCCATTCAGTATTTCAAGTATATAATCATGGCCTTGAAGTCTATAATTTCTACATGGCCTTGGCTTCATATGATTTTCCATATACTCGTCCATCAGCAAGATAAATAAAAATAAAATATGCTCATCCTCCTCATCATCATCATCATCATAAACCTGATAGAATTGAATAATAAGTTTAATAGCCAATGGATCCATTATGATAAACCTAATAGAATTGAATATTATGATAATTGTCACATAAAATTGGCACATAACACCATAATATATATCATAAAATCACATAATTATCACATAAAATCACATAAATCATACATATTAGTTTAAACATATAATCCCATAAACATAAATATAAAAGTCTACATAAAATAACCATTGTATCCGAATCACCAAAATAATAAGTTTAATAGCATACTGATCAACAGTCACAAATAATAAGTGAATCACAGATTCATAAGCCAACCCCACCTCCTTTCTACACTCAGCCTAAGAAATAGTTTGCCCCATCTATTATTTGTATAAAAATTGTCTAGGGCCTTGTAGTAATAATCATCATCAATGCCAGGCATACTATCCAACGCCGCCAAGAAAGCATCCATGACGTCACCCTCCTCATCAACTTTCACAGCATAACTCGTACTTCCCTGGACACAAGAGCTAGAATTTTTCTCAGCAGCATCAGCTCTTCTACGCGAATGCTCACTAAATCCACTCATGATATTACATATTCTATTTTGGAAGCTCTCCCTAGATGCATGAGGGTGGGGAGACCAACTCCTAGGTCAAGAACTAGCCTCCACCTCTGCGTCCACAGGTGGTAGTTCTTGTCCATTATCTTCAAACCTATCATTGTCATCCTCTCCATCATCATTTAAAAGAGTATGTGTTGGACTCCTAGTTGAAGGATAGGCATGAGCACCACTGGCAGATGCGTCACCAAATAAGTTCCTAAGCAAGTCATAGTGTTTGCACCCACTTCGCCGATACCGACTAAAAGGCCTCATTTGCTGCAATTACATATATATATATATATATATATATATTATTTTTCAATTTTCATTCATAATGGTTAAATTTAAAAAATAATAATAATTAAAATATAACATTGTACATCTCCTCCCACTGAGCCTCAATCAATGTCACTTGCCCAGAAGTAGGATCCATGATGATCCGGTATTAGATAAAAGTTTCTTGAAGCACTTATATTTGTCTCTCAATTTATTGAATTTATTCAGTAATTGATTTTTCTCATAAGTACAATTATTCCTTCCCTGCCAAGTATTCATTGCATTTGTTAAATTGCTCTATCCTCAGCCGTGAAGGTGGTTGTTTTTTTATTTCCTTTCTTTCTTTCTTTCCTCTTCCATCATCAATATAAAGTATTCTTTAGCTAGCTCATTCCAAAGTCCATCAACTCCATTATTCCTCACCTCATTCTCATTCTCATTCACCAGTTGCTGAGTATTTGGATCCATGAAGCAATTTATCTTTACAAACTATAACAAATACAGAAACAAGACTCAAAAGAAGCATAGACCAACAACAAGCGTACTATTAATTACATATATAATGATATATAAAGATATTGAAGTTAAATCGCAATGGATTGAGAAGTTTGGAAAAGTGAGGGCATTTTAGTCCTAATAAAGTATGTTGCAAAGTTGAAGTCTGTATAATATATAATATATATACACACACTGTCACACACACATCAAGTTTTGTGTATATTTATAGGATACAAGCTAAAGCAGTTGTGTGAAGTCAGGTGCCATGTGAGGTTGGCTGGGTGGGTCTTTGTAATTTGTAAGCTTTAATCATAAAGAGTCAACTATGAAACACTAATCAACAAAACAGACTAAAAGCTATGCCAAACGACTCCTAAATGCTTGCTAGAAAGAAGAAAAAGATAAAAAGCTAACTAATCAACACTAAAGAGGAACAATCAATACACATTTACGAGATTATATCGTATGAGATTCACATAAATATCTCTAAAGCTTATTTTCTTTTTTGTATTATTTACTCAACCTACTTATTTGACTTGAGTAGCATTATTCTAAATCTTTTTTTTTATTAACATTATTCTTAAACTTTTATTATTAAATGCTTGTAATATCAATCGTTTAATTTTAGGATAATAATATGAATGAAATGACATTGAAAATGTAATTATTATGTTTAAAATAAAATAAAATAAGTAATTTTATTTTTTAGTTATTTCATTAAGATGTGAGACCCTGCTCACAAAATATTTCAACATCCTAGTTAGTTTATAGTTTGGCTGTTAGCAAGTTATATACTATATGAACCAAAATAGTGGATAGTGGATACTAACATGCGTGAAATACTCTTGATGTATTAGAATTCGGAGAATAAAGTGAAACTTGCTTTAAATCCCAACGGATTTCTCCACTTGGTTTAAGCATTGCCCAATATAATATATGAGCAACTCATGACTTGTATTAAACATTTAATTGAGCATTAATAAAACTAGCTGTGTAACTACACATTTTTTCACAAAATAAAACATTTGCTATCATATGGATTTAATAACAACCAGAAGCAACATCAACTAGATAAAATAGGCACTATCATTTCTTTTTCCATCCTTTGTTATCCAAATGCAACGACACACTAACACGTAACTTGGTACACAATAAGCCGGCCCCTATCATTTGTATCCTTTCATTTTCTCTAGCATCCAATTTTATCAACCAACCATATGCAATCCGTGTACATATTTATTTCTTATATAAATTTATACTATTGTATGGTTATACTTGTATAGTTATATAGTCAACAGAGTCTGATAATCACCATTTGCATTGAAACTTTGCCACATTATAGATTTATAGTATGTCATCGTTTAGTAAGAATAAGTTATCAAAATCACACTAATGTATGTATAGTGTCTGATAAGATAGGTAGCAATGCATATTCAAAGATCCCACTAATGTGTGTGTGTGTCTATATATATATATATACCGTAAGAATCCTAACAACAAATCAACTAGAAAATGGATGACAAAAGGATCATTGATAGCACCAAGTCAAATTCTTGCTTCATCAGATGATATCTATACATACACCAAAGTCTCAACTAACTCTGCCCCAGGGCAAAGGGCACCTAATCTATCCAAACCCAGGATACTCAAAAATAGGGCAGTGGGCTTAGACATCACCATCATCATCTTACACTTGTTAAATTCTCCACCTCATGCCTGCAAGGCTTTTCTTTAGATAATTAATAGCACTGCATATGTACGTATAAGATTTATTGAATCCCCCTATTACATATTTATATTTAACAATTCTAAACATAATAGGCTTGAAATCAACACAAGAGGAAGATATATCAATTCATTGTACCAATGATAGTCCACATCAGAAGAATAGAGGAAGCAAATCAACACAAACTATTCAGACTAGTTGCTAGTTGCTTAACCTTATCATCTTTCCTCATGTCTATCTACAGAAGGGACAGAGAATTAGTGGTTCTTATGATAGCTTCCGTGAAACCCACAAAAAGAGAAGAGAAAAGAGAGATCAGATCGTTCATATTTCTTCTCTTATGAGTATGTATAGAAAGAGTCAATAAAGGATGCATTCCATAGATTCAAAATGCTGAACAAAAGAAAAGGGGTCCAAAGCACCAAAACTGTCCCAGATTTATAGATTTGGGACTTTGAACATTGGAATAGATGAGAGAGAGAGAAAAAAATTAAGAAGAGAGAACACACGTACCTTTCCACGAAAGAATAGATTTGTAACTTTCAGCCGGTTGTCGTCCCTTATTGAGTCATCATCGTCAACAGAGATGAGCCGGCGAGAAGCAGAGAGAAGAAGAGAAGTAGAGAGGAAGAGACCGTAAAAAGAGATAGTGTTTAGCAGTGAAAATAACAGAGGCTCCGCTACAATAGTGTAAAAATATTCTCAACGCTACAGTAGAGAAATAAGAGAAACGTCTTTATTTTGTTTCCTCATTCTTTAACAAAAATGTGAAATATTTTTTTTTATAGGGAACAAAAACATTTTAATAAACATATTTTTTGTGCTTGTTTTAGCCTTTTTAGAGAACAGAAATAGAAAAACAAGAAATATTCTTGTTAGTGAACGCACCCTAAAAGGATAAGCTCCCACATGGTGGGAACAGTTGCATGTTTCTCGCGCCAAAACGGTCCTATCCGAAGATGAAGCATTTGCTAAAAGCCAGGTTTCTGCTGCCAAATTATGAGTAGACCTTATTCATTACAAGTAAAATAGTAGGACAATTTAGGATTACACTAAGGAATTTCACTAGTTATCGTCACACTATAATCTAATGGATACTAAGATGCAGCAGGTTGCTCGATACATGAAGGTTGTAGGCAGACATCCAAGTTAGGGTTTCAATGTAGCCGATTTACACCGTAACATAGGCCATTAATGTATCCATGAGGGGTAAAATCACAGTTGGAGAGGTTGAGATCACAGGTTGGTTCCAAGAATTCCTTTAATCTATAGCGCTCTGTAGCGAATAGAGGAAAATAACACATGAGCACTCAGCCTTTTGTTCCAGCAGCACGTGATGTGAGCAACACTAGTACATAATAGAAGAACGCAGGAACAGTTTCTGCATGAGGTTGAGAAGCACCCAAAAATAATCCATACACTCGGGCAAGCCCATATAAGTGTTAACGGTGCAAGGAGCTAGGACTTTGATCTAACCAGTGTTATAAGAGAGGCGTAGTAAATTTGATAGAGCCTGAAGATGTAGAGGATAAAGAGGAGGATGTTGAAGATGAACTATAATTTTATGTTGAAAATGATATTGTCATGCCCAGATTCTCGAGTTCCGAGAACTGGGGTGTGAACTCCGTGAGATCACCCTCACGATAACCACACAATATCACAACCTGATTATACAATCCCAATTCAAAAAAAATCATTCAAAATGGACACTTTTGGGCACGTGTCCCCCCAACATTCCTATGACATGCATAATACAATCAAAAATATGTCTCAATCCTTGAATGTCCGTCTCATATACATATATCAAATAAAATGTACAACTAGGATAACTTACTCAACATACAATGTCCAATTATATTTAATCAAAATGTACAACATCTATCTAATATCCTGGACGTAGATCAGATTTCAAGGAATCAAATCACTACCTCTACAACCGGTACTATCAGTCCCCTAACTGACTCCGTAATCAGCAATACCTGTAAAAACCTAGGAGGGGGTGAGTTCAAAGACCCAACAACGTATGTCGAACCATATTATCACTGTTGCAGCAGGTCGATCCTCACATATTCTCAAAAACATACACATTCAAATATATCACAATATTTAAATCATGCTCCACCTAGCATACATGAACCAACAATGCATATGGTAATTCTTGCACATATGAACATATAAGCCAAATACAAATGATTTTTGAAATCATTTTTCAACATGCTTGAAAAGTAGTAAATATCCATCACCAATATATATATAGAACATATATGTGAAAGCATTTACATAAACAATGTAAATCAATTACCACGCCTCCTACTCATCAAGTAGCAAATCTTAAATGCAATTAAGATACATTTGATCCTTACAACATGCTTAGAAATAATAAACATCCAACATATATATCATGTTCATTCACAAGCAACGCATATATAAGAATGCATTAAACACATAGTATGCTTCACAATGGGTAATGTAAGCAAGTTCACACATTTGTCTCTCTCTTAGACTCAACTCGATACCTTAGCATGATTCTTAACCAATCATGTGACTGAGACACTTTCCACACAATTCCAACACTGTCACCAAGTCATCACATATTTCAAGGTGTTTAGTTGATTTTGAAATTCATCACCAAGTCATCACATACTCCAAGGTGGTTAGATAGTTTATCATCGAGTCATCACATACTCCAAGGTGATTAAATGGATCATCACCGAGTCATCACATACTCCAAGGTGATTAATTGGATTATCATCGAGTCATCACATACTCCAAGGTGATTAAATGGATCATCACCGAGTCATTACATACTCCAAGGTGATTTAATGTGTTATCACCGAGTCATCACATACTCCAAGGTGATTACATTATTTCAAGATTTTCACTGAGTCATCACATACTCCAAGGTGAATAGGTTACTCTCCCATATTTCTCCGTTCTTCTCACAACAGCCCCATACATGCATTTCGGACATATATGGATCAAGCATTTAAAATTCATGTTTCACAACACATAAGCTAGTTATTAAGGAACATAACATACATTTCATCTCCCCCAAGCCACACATATATATTCACCTATACATGTAAAACATAGCATATAGTTCACATATGCTCATAAACCTCATTTAAGCACATTTTAGTCATGTTTCACCAATGCACACATTTTCTATATAAAGATAGCATGCATTTAATTCACATAAACTCACATGTAATCACGTATATGTCAAATCATGCATATAAATCACATATGCACATATACTAGCATAAATATCATGCTCTCGTTCATAACATGCTTTTCATCCACAATATATAGTCACATATATATTTCATCACCCATATATATATTATGCACATATAAACACTTAGCATATCATAATCGTGCTTTGCAAATGCCTACCAAAAGTTGTATTCATATTTAAGATGCATTTCTACCACTGCACCCATATATATATAATCACACATATAGATATAACACCATGCATAAAAGCCACATATGCATACCAGATAACATTTAGCTAAATACATAAAATTTAGCATACTTTTCATGGGTTTTAATCTATACCATACATGCATATCACAATGCAAACAAGAATTTAAATTAACATGCTTTCATTTCAACCATACATATATATATACACATATGTATATATCCTCACATTCCATGTATATACGATATCCACCTATATATATATATATATATATATATACGCCTATATATATATATATACCACATATGATCAAATTAAGGAATTTATGTAAATTAATCAACATAATTAAAATATATATGATGTGGCTAAACTCGGATTATATTGTAAGTTTAATTTTGCCCTTTTTATCAAAATATAATTTAACCACTCGCAAGAGCACGAATCTTTGTAAATACGGTTCTATATAGAGGGTATCGATCCCATGAGGACTAGTCGCAATTATCTTAAAGAAAGATTAATTTCACTTTAATCCTAAAAATAGATTTTTGAATTTTTGTTTATAAACTATTGCATGAATGTAATGACAATAAAATTAAAGAGTAAAAGATGGGAGAGAGAACTAGGGTTGGTTTCCACCACTAGCCATTCACATGTTCATAAGTGTAGCAAGCATGGGATTCATTAATTAAATGCCTAACAATGTCATTAGGCTTGTGACCTCAATGACATATCAAAAGATCAATGTGTTTGTCCACCTATCATAATCCATCTTCAACAAGCATAGCTCTTCAACCTAACTAACTATCTAATTACCCTACTCTCTAAGCGAACCTACATGCATCCAAGCTACCTTATCTTGGCATGGTTTATACAAACAAACACAACACATTCATTTAAACACCATTATCTAGCCATCATTTGCACTTCTTGTGGAATATGCAAATGTTGTGCATTCACATGAAGATTATACTCTAAGACAAGAATAAAACCCAAATCATATGAATATATAAAAGAAATGTATTAGTGTACATGATCACTAGGTTAAATAATCAACATTTAATTACAAATCCCAAGTGTTACAAAGATGAACAAGTTTACATGGCTAGGGGTTGAAACCAACACCCTAGTAGAAGAGTTAGTTGCTCATGGTTGCCTTGCACTCTTCCATTAATGAAGAAAGTGAAGCTTCTTGGTCTGGTTCAGCTTCTCCTCTTCCTCTCCCGAATGTCTCTCCTTGGATGGTCTGATGTGTGTTGAGAGATATGAGATATGTGGCTTTTTGGTGCTTTTAGGCTTCCTTTTTCAACCTTGGGGCCCACCATATATATATATATCAATATATATATCCCTTGTATCAAGAAGGTCCCCAAGGGTCTTGTTCAAGTCAGACAATCCCCCTAAGTCGTGCAAAAAGGGAGATTTTGTTTCAAGTGGGAGAGCAGGTGAGCAAGTGGGCAAGTGGCTTCTGCAGAATCTCGATCAATCGAGATTGGATCTCGATTGATCGAGATTTCGATCAATCGAAATGAGATCTCGATCAATCGAGATCTCGATTAATCGAGATCAACATCTCGATTGATCGAGATGCCTTTGGCTGCATTTCTGATTTTTGTTCTTCAGCTGCAAATAGCCTCAAACTTTGCTCATTTCACTACAAGACCTGCAATACATCAAAAACACAAAAATACCGTAAACACATCTCGGTAATCATAAAAATGGAACTAACATATGCAATAAAGAGGGTTCAAATGCATAGAATTGAACACTTATCAATATACGCAGGAGATAGAGGCAAGAATCAACTTGCCTTAGGTCTCGCTTTAATTGTGCCCGCGCCTGTAAAGCGATCCATACCAAGCCCAGTCCAGTCCCGTGTCATGGCCCACATGAACAATCCACTGAACCATTTTCCTTCTGACCCATTTCCATGTCCAATTTAAATTATGTAACCCACTTCATTATGTAGGCCCAAATCCATGTATTGCAAGCCTAACTATCAAGGTCCACATCATAGTCCAAAATCTATAAGGTCCAATCCATTATCCAACCTCATGTCCACCATCAATGAACCAACCCAAAACCCATGAGCCCATACCAATTCAACTACCCATGGAATTCAATCTACCCACTATAAGTTATGACCAACCCATCTTTATCCATATATATATATATAATTATACACACACATATACATATATCACTACTTTCATTATAACCCAAGTTGCCAAAGCCATGACCATCTCAACACCTCCACCAGCCCATCGTCGGCACCCACAACCCATGGCCACACCCCACCATGGCTGCCACTTCAGCACCACCATTATGCACCTTTCCTCTGATAATACTAGCCACCGTGAGCAACCAAATGCCACTATTTATGGCCTTTAATGGATTTACTATACAAGACCCATGCTCATAACCAACCATACCATGAATCTAACCAAAAGCAGACCTATAGCCAGCCATGACAGTAGCCAACGTCAAATTGAAATAGCCCTCAAAGTCGAACCTGACGATGAGTACCTCAACCAAACCCAGTCGCAACTGTCGACCGACTAAAGAATTACTTCAGTCAATCGAAACGATAGTTTTGGTCGACCGGAGCATTCTGTTGGTCGACCGAAACATTGAACAGAAGGGACGCCATCATCAGCCTCCTTATCTCTCTCTCTAGAGCTGTGAACCCCGCTAGTCACCACTAGAGCAACGCCACATACAAGCCAAGCCAAGAGAACACCACAGACCTCACTCTGGTTAACTTCTACCAAATTGCCACCCTCAAGTCGCCATCTCTGACCGCGAACCAGCCATGTCAAATACAGTCTTTAATCGCACTACACTCTCACCACCAAGACCAAGTAGACCCACATTAATTCCGACCACCGTCAGCCACCATGCTTCGACACCCTCCTCACCAACCCGTGAGCAAGCCCCAAATCGTGAACCACCCTAATCCTTCTCAGTTTCTCTCCTTTCTCTCTCTAGCATCAAGCTTTCTCTCTCTACGAACTACTCTTGGTTCACTCTCTTTCTCCTCTTTTCTTTCATCTTTTCTTCTCTTTGTCCCTCAGCCGACCACATGATCATACACTTCCTCTCTTATCTTCTTTCCTTTCACATTATATGCACCACATGTTTGGTACACCACTCTTAGCCACATGCATTATATATACTATAAATATATATGTATCACATGTGCAAATAATAACACCTCTACAACCATACACCTATATGTATATATATATACCAATACATATACACACATTTATATGCACAAATAAAAATACATGTACTAATAGATATATTTATAATTTAATATAAATATATCTCATATATATATATATATATATATATATATATATATATCCATATACATATACATACACGCATCTTCCAGCATTACAATAATTTCATATATAAAATTTTCTCCATCTCTCTCTCTATATATATAATTCCACATATATATATATATCCAATTTCACATCTTCTCAAATTTAAATAATTCAAAAAAAATAAATATGGTCCAAAAATCATCTGGGACCGGTCAAAATAATCTAAGTCGTTACAGATATGGTTGGTGAAGACGGAGGAGAGATGTTTTTACATTCTCTATTAGTTTAGAGGTTTTTGTAAGAGCATCCGTAGAGGCACAATATGTTCCAAACGAGGTGCACTTTTAACCAGAATGTCTGTGATGTTATTATTTTTAGTGGCAATAGCTAGAACATTGTGTCGAACACGATGATCCAAAATCAAGGGTTAAAAATAGTGAAGCATCTATATTCTTACAAAATTGACTAGATAAATAAATTGGATAGAAATGAGGGTGGCATACATCTAATGACTCCTTCTTGGTGCTTGCTCTAAAGAATCACCATTTTACCCTTTTGTTGAATTATCTAAGCCAAGACTTGTGGGAGTCTTGAGAGAGAAAGTGAATAGCCTTTCAATGTCTAATATGAAAGAGCTTCACTAAAGAGGAAGATGGAGACATAATGAAGTAGGGTTTATAACCTCATATTTATAGATAAATCCTTAAGTGCCCTTAACGATTCCTACACTTTCTTAGAGTGCTCAAAGCACATCCTACCCATATTTAGTTATTCCACTCCTTCTTACTTAACATCCATCTATGGGCTAGTAGCGAGGATCTTATATGGGACAAACTCTCCTTGCTCCAATGGATTATTAATTGACCCGGTCATCTCATAATCCAATTCAAATAACCCATTAACCATAACATAACTCCACTATATAAGTATAGTTGCACTTCAATTCGAGAATGGTTAAACTATCATGTTAATTTATGATATTAACCTTCTACGTACAATTGGATATTGGACAAATAATTACCATCAATTCAAAAATTGATCCATTATTTTGTCTCCTTGATTATTCCTATTTGATCATTCAAAATTCATTTGATAAAATAATACATATTTGATAAATATATATATAAAACCGTTTAATAAAAAATTCACCTAGTGATTGGTTTTATCATAATCAAACTAATCAATCCAAAATAAATGTGCTTGATGAAGCAAAAATTCACCCCTAGACCGATCAAATGCCAACTTGTAAAAAATGACAAGAGAAGGATAATCGAAAGGGCACCAGTGTGGTGCTGACCGACTACGCTCAGACAATCAAGTCAGAAATCGAAAAGGCTTTTAAAGCTGTAAAGAAACTCAGAGGGTATTAATTGCATACCTTGGTATATGGACCACCTCTATATTTATAATAGCTACATAGGAATATGTCCTAGTAGAATACTGACTCTTTAATTTTATAAACTTATCCGGAGATAGAAAAGTCCTGGTCAAAGCATACCTCTTGTCCACGTCACCTTGCTCTCAACTTTCACATCACAGGTTTCACAATTGGAGTCAAATACTCTATCAGATGTTCCCTATTTATGAGGGTCACTCATTGGTCCTTAGGAACAACTTGGCTGGTCCATTGGGCTATAAAAATAGACCTCTGGCCTATCAGACCAGTCGATTAATGGATGGTTTTCTTTTTCTTTTTCATTTTTTTTGGGTGGACCCGGCCTTAGCCGGATCTAGGATCCAGCTTGGACGCATGGGCTGCATCCAAGATATAGCCTTGGCCACGTGGGCCTCATCCAAGATCCAGTTTAAGGACTTGGTCTTGGCCGGATCCTCAAGGACTGGCCTTGGGCCTGGCTCCTCTTGGGCCCGCCCCTTGGTTGGGCTGGTGTCTTCTTGGGCTCAGCTCTTGGTTGGTTTTTTCTTGGGCTCGACTATTGGCTGGGCCGGTCTTTTCTTGGGCCCAGCCGTTGGCCAGTTTCCTTTTGGGCCAGCCACTTGGTTGGGCCGATTTCTTCTTAGGCCCGCCCGACCCTGGGTTGATGTATAAGAACCCGATTCATATATATAAAAAATGATTGTTGCTCTGAAGAATCGAACCTTAGCTAATAAGCTCTAATGGTCTCACCCTAACCATTATGCCAATGACTCACTTGGTTAATAAACTTTAATTAATAAACTTCATAGCACAACTCTTGATAAAGTCACGTGACAACCTTTGCGGGACTTACCCGCCATTTGCTAAAATTTCTTTTAACGGGGTTATGCCCCCGTAGGGTCAGTTGACAATGTTATTAGGATTAATTATCCCACCTTTTTCATTAAAGGCCTTCAAAGGGATGTGTCCCAGCAGGGCTATGTCCCCATAGGGCTATGTCCCCGTAGGGTTGTGCCCTCATAGGGCTGTTTGACAATATTCTCAGAATTAATTCATCCCGTCTTTTTCATTAAAGACCCTCGACAGAGGTGTGTTCCCGTAGGGCTGTATCCTCGTAGGGCTGTGTCCTAGTAGGGTTGTGCCTCCATAGGGCTGTGTCCCCGTAGGGCTACTTGATAATGTTCTCGAAATTAATTCATCCCATTTTTTTCATTAAAGGCCCTTTGTAGAGGTGTGTCCCCATAGGGTTGTGTCCTCGTAAGACTGTGTCCCCGTAAGGCTATTTGACAATGTTCTCAAAATTAATTCATCCCAACTTTTTCATTAAAGGCCCTCTGCAAAGGTGTGTCCTCGTAGGGTTGTATCCCCATAGAGTTTTGCCCCCGTAGGGCTATTTGATAATGTTCTCGAAATTAATTTATTCCGTATTTTTTATCAAAGGCTCTCTACAGAGGTGTGTCCCCGTAGGGCTGTTTGACAATGTTCTTGGTATTAATTCATCCTGCCTTTTTCATTAAAGGCCCTCTACAGAGGTGTGTCCCCGTAGGGTTGTGTCCCTATAGGGCTATGCCCCCGTAAGGCTGTGTCCCCGTAGGGCTTTTTGTTCACTTTTTGTTTTAGTTATGACAACACATTTCGAAGCAAAAAGGTCTGTTATTGATATTTTAGTAAAAAATAGAGAATTATTTGAGAAAAAACCTTGGAGGATTTTTTCGAGTGTTGTCATCTTTACCATCCCCGTCCCATGGGAGGTTCCGTGTTCCCCTCTCATCTCCGGCCACAAATCTTTACAGTTGGTCCCTACGAATAAGATTTTTAATCTATTTTTTCAAGTCTATGCACTCATCTGTATCGTGCCCATGGTTACGATGGAACCTGCAATACTTATCGCGTGACCTATTTGAGGGATCGGTTCTTAGTTTTGGGGGCCATGCGACAGCCGGGTCATCTTGGATGTAGAGGAGGATTTGGCTTATTGATGTGTTTAAGAGGGTAAAGGGGTTGAATCCCTTATCACGATGCGATGCTTTATCGGTCTACTCCCGTGACATTCTGCCATACTTGGGGTCTCTATCATCTTCATTGGAATGTCCCCCCTTTCCTGTCCGCCTTTCTTGCATCAAGGACATCTTCTGCATTCATGTACTTTTAGGCCTTTATGAGTAGCTCGAACATGCTTTCTGGAGGGTGCTTGGAAATTAAGTACAAGAACTTCAAAGGCAGTAAGCCCCCTATGAATGCGGTTACTGCCACTTTGTCGTCCAGAGCATCGACCTACAACATCTCCCTGTTAAACCGGTTAATATAGTCTCGCAATGACTCCCCCTTAGCCTATCTTACATTCAGGAAATAGGTGGCGACCTATCTGTGCCTTTAGGCTACAATAAAATTGCCTACGAACAATTGGCTCAGTTCTTTGAAGGAATGTATAGATGCCAGATTCAAGTTATTAAATCATGACCGGGCAGAACCCTTCAAGGTAGTAAGAAAGGCTCTACACAAGATTTCATCTAGTACTCCTTGGAGGTGCATTAGAGCCTTGTAAGTCTCCAGATGATCTAGCAGGTCCTTGGTTCCATCAAAGCTTTCAAGGGTGGGCATCTTGAACTTGTTGGGCAGAGGACAATTCATTACCCCCACGGAGAAATGGAGATTGGTTTTGCTGGACCAGATCCTCTACTATAGCAAGGCCCTTCCCCTTTATAGCGTGGGCCATGCTTTCGACCCTGGCTTTGAAGTCCTGCATCTCCATGTCATAATAGTTAGTTTCCCCTGGGTGCCTTGAGTCTTCATTGGGTTGGTTTTTTTCGGGCGGGACTAAGTGATTGGGGTTCATCCCACCTTTTACTTGGCTCTGAGCTGCGTCATCCATTGGGACTTCATTGTCTCGCCCAACACCATCCCCTTTTGGATCAACAGGCCTAAGGTGACTTGGCGATGGTATCGGTGCCACAAGAGGTAGGCGTTGCAGAATTGCCACATTTTGTTGGAGTATCTAGGCCAAACTTTGATTCAAGTTCCGAACCTGGCATTCCAACGCTGCGACACTCCCCTGGTTGTTTGGGACTCTGGGGTGTGCCCCAAGGAAGTCCATCTGTCCAAGGGGTTGCATACCTCCCTGTCTTGCAACTGGCACATTTTAGCCGAGAAAATTGGGGTGACAGGTGGGTTCTGTCCGACTGCAGGGTCCTGTCTGTCAGGAAGGTCATGACCGATAGGAGGGTCCTGTGCTACTAGAGGATCGTAATCGGTAGGAGGGTCCTGTACTGGAGGATTGTGGTTGGCAAGAGGGTCCTGTACGGCCATAGTCTCTAATCCAGATTGTAGGTGCATCATGCTTTATATATGATTCGTGTAGAACAATCAAGTTTGTGATCGTTTCCATAAACGGCGCCAACCGATGAAGCATAAATCTACCCCTGGACCGATCAAACGCTAACCTGTAAAAAAGGACAAGAGAAGGATAATCGAAAGGGCACTGGCGTAGTGTCGGCCGACTATGCTCCGATGATCAAGTTAGAAATTGGAAGGGCTTCTAAAGTTATAAAAGAACTCAAAGGATATTAATTGCGTACCTTGGTATATGGATCGTCTCTATATTTATAACAGCAACATGGGAACGTGTCCTAGTAGAAGACTGGCTCTTTAGTTCTCCAGACTTATCTGAAGATAAAAAAAAGTCCTGGTCAAAGCATACCTCTTGTCCACGTTACCTTATTCTCAACTTTCAGATTACACGTTTCACAATTGGAGTCAAATACTCTATCAGTGCTAACATAGATATAATCTTGAGAGGAATGTTCCAATGCCCAAGATAAATAACTACCCAAAATATTCGGATCTTAGACCCTGAGGTCCACCGAATAAATCAAAGCAATTACCAACCAAGTTCAAGAGTTCATTCCTCTCTTATACTTGAGGGTCATATCACTATAACAATGATAAGAAGTAATTGCTGTGATTGTTATCACAATTTCTTCAACTTATCGTCGATTTGGTTCAATTCTTACTTTGATAGAGAGTCCAACCTTTATCATCAAATTTAAACATATTTATGATAATGCAATATCTGTGATTCATATAATCTCTACACAAACACCATCATACACATATATTAAATCATTGCTTAGTCAAAGGGACAACCACGATTCATCTCATGAACCCCATATTCACAACATTTAATACACAACATTCACTATATGTATATACACCATTTAAACCACATATTTTTATTAATACCCTATCTTTACAACCCGATTAGTGTTATATAGGGTATACAATTCTAACAACAACATGGCTAGAAGGTGAGAGAGGGAGAGGGGTAGGACTCCTCCACACTAAGGGAGAGAGATACCCAAGGCTAGTGGGAAGTGTGTGTGGGTGAATATAGAGAGGGAAGGTATATTCAAAGTGTAGAGAGAATAATGGAATGAATATTGACTATCTCGACTTCCAAATTTGTTCTCCTTTCCAATGTGGGATCATGGATTCTTATATAGTTGTCAATTTGTTCTCAACTTTTACTCCCTTTCCAATGTGGGATCAAAACAAGCCTTTCATTTTGTAATATGTTATGAGCTTCCTTAATGGGTAAGAAACAAAGGGGCAATTTTGTCCCTCCAGCAGGCTATCACATGGTGCTGTGCTACAACCTTTTGAATTTCCAGTTTTGCTATTTTTTGGAGTTTTGAGGTGTTTTGACATCATTTATGACATTAGCTCATGGAATAGTTTGGAAAAACGTGATGTCATTTTATTTTAAGATATTTTGGGAGTTTTTTAGTCACCAAATTAATTTAGACTGTTCCGTTTGGAGTAAATTGACCGTTTTGCCCTTGTTATAGGGCTCAGTCAATTGAGCACTTGAAGTGGAATTATGACCCTAATTTATAGTGTACCATAAAGTTTTTGGACCTTCCAGATAAAATGGTGAAGTCCGTTTGTCGATCTAATGATCGAATTGACGATCTAGTAGGTACACACACCCATCCCAAAGAATTGTTTGCACCCAAGAGGACTTGATCCTTAGATCTAATGTTTGTAAGACACTAGGGCCAAATTTTTTATCAACTTGAGCCAACCCTTTAGGCTTATGATCTTTACCTTCTCTTGAAGCTTGATGATCGGGCACTAGGAGACATGTTGCGAACTTGACTATAGGTATACCCCAAGGTTTTGGGACATCCTGGACATAATGGTGGTCCGATTTCCAGTCCGACAATCAGATCTTTAGTTCTTAATTTTTGGCCACATATGAGGGCTCCACTAGTTGTATTTGAAAAATTATGATTTCTTCCTTTTTTTATTAGGGAACATGAAATGATGTTGGGAGGGCAAAAATGGGTGTCTCCATTATGGTTATGAATTATTTTGTTTGTTTCATTTTCTTTTTTGCACTTTGACCACACAAGAAAGGGATAAAAAAACGACTAAACTGATTTTCTCAAATGCTTGTTTGATAATTTGTAAAATTATGATTTATTATGAAACAATGACATACGAGCAAAAGAAAAATAAATATATAACCAAATTATTGGTTCCAAAATTTTAAAAATAAAAGGTACACTACCCTTTTAATTTTGAATTTGTATTATTTTGTTTCCGTCTTTTCAATATTTTCTTAAACAAAAAATTGAATTATAATCATTCATTTTTGTCTCCTAACATTTACTTTCCTGTAACTTATTTTACCAATTATGAAAGATTGTGATTTCTCACTTTCTAAACAATTGGTGAAAAAACCTATCAGAACTTGTGTAATAATATCTCTCAGGTGTCCAACCGTAAGGTAGAGGGTTTAAGTCCAGGAAAAAAAAAAAAAGGTTGAAAAACTGAATCCATTTGAAAATGTTTACCCAACCCGACTCATGAGGGGTGGCCTCCAGTTTGCCAAAGAAACCCACCCGACCAATTATTTCACCGACAATATGTTTGGGTTTCTTACTAGACCCGTTTTCCCGAAGAGAGACGCAAGAATTTACCGAATAAAAAAAAAAAAAAAAAAGAAAGAGAGAGAGAGAAACAGCAAGTTCTTCTAGATGAACACCGACCAACTAACCTTTTACGATTGCCGGCCGTCGGCGGAGAATCTATGCCGGAATATTCTGATCCGTACAGGTAGGCAGCTTCCTTTTATTATTTTTCCTCTTCGTTTTCATTACTCTCTCTCCCTATCTGTGTGTGTGCGTGTGAACACTTCACGTTTGGATTTTTGTTTGTGCTTTCGTTTTGTTTATTTGTCCCTTTTTGGTATCTGGGACTTGCTGTTCTGATAACGATTGCTTCATGTAACATGTGTTAAGGCTATTTGATAACTTTACTAGGTGCTCAAAACTGAAAAAGCTGCTTCTGTGAGAATGCATAATTGGGTACCATGTAACGCCGTGTTTGGAATGAAAGAAACAGATTTTTGGTTGTTTGGACTGTAGGGATTTCCATACCGAATTAGTTTTGGATTGATTTGAAACCCTTTTGAGATTCCTCTTAAAATGGTCGTTTTTGTGCATAATTATATCATTTAAAAACGGTTGGGTTTGCAAAAATTGTTTATGAGGTTGCTGGTATATTAGAACTACACTCACAAAAAAGGAAAAGGGATTTGATGTCAAATCCCTTTCAAATTCTTATTCTAACAGGATTGGTCCAAACATGAGGAGAATATTCACTTAAAAATGGTTTGAATTTTTTTTTTTTATAAAAAATATAGGTAAGTCACACACACTCATTATTGTTTCCTTAGAGATTCGAACCCTCAGCCTTCCATTTGGAAGGAGCCAAGGAGGAGATAATCTTGGGCTAAACCAGGTGGTAAACGGTTTGAATATTAACTTATTGACTGAGACTCAACTTATTATGAATGCGACTGGTTTTAAACAACCTAAACTATCAATATATCCTTGAATTTTTTTTTTTTTTGCTTTTTTGTTTTAAAAATACAGTTCTCTAAGTTTTCAGCACTAATAATTCAATACTAAAATTTGTTTCAAACTTAATCTGCAATTTTATCTTAGTCTACATTATTAATTAGTCTAACCTTTGTGGGATTATGTTCTGTTGGCTGACTTACCTTATGGAAGAACATGATAATTCTCGAAAAGCTAGTCGGAATTTCAACTTTTGAGGTATATATGTTCTTAGCAAAAGTTTTCCAGTTAGCTTGCTGGTACTGTAAATCTTAAAATTTTCGAACTACTAAATAAAAATTTTATCAATTTGTCTTCATATTTTTACAATGAATATTTAAGGAATCTATTCTGGTTATTTAATTTTTTAAAATATTTCTCTTATACGTAAAATCTATTGTTTGAATTACTCCCACTATTTTTATTGAAAAGTTCAAAAAATTTAGTATTTAATTCATATACTATTTGCATACATGTACGTGAGGGCAATGAACTACCTTAATTAAAAATAAAATTTTTGATTAGTAAAAGAGGAAGAGGATGTCCGATGTCGTTTGGGGAGTGACATCAATAACTACAGTGTTGAGAGTATGAGTGACATCAATAAATATAGCGTTGAGACTATGTTGAGAGCATTTAAATATCATGGCATTTTTTTTTGTGGTGACAGTCTATCACTTTTCTCTCTCCAATAACTTGATGTGCCCATAAGAAAGGAAAGATTAGTTTGCATATAAGGTAAGAGATAACGAGATCAACCAAAACTAGCATGGAATAAAGTAGTTAGAGATGACTTCAAAAAATTAAATATTAGAGGAGACATGACTATAATAGAATAGACTGAAAAAAGAGAATTTATGTGGATGACTCCATTCATTTGTAACAAAAGGCGAGGATAAAGATGACAACGGTGATGTGTCTATCACTTTCCTCTCTCCAAATTTTTTGAAGGAATAATTTCTAATGCGATGAATAAAAACAACTTTATAGATGTCAAACTAAATTAGTAAGCGTTTACATTAGTTTCAACTTCTTGGATGTATTTTATTTCGTACCAAGTTTTTTCATGTTAGGATAACTTAGATCTCAATTTAATTTTAAAAGTTGTGTTGGAAAGTTAAGGTTCTTGATTCACATTTGTTAGGAAAAATGTCACGTATTAACATATTCCATGAATAAAAGTCATGTCTAGTCTACATGATTTTGTCACCTTAGTGGAAGGTTCACATCTTATAGATTGAAGATTGAGCCGATAGCGTATCAAAGTTTTGTTTCAGGTTCATCACAATTTAAAAAAGGTAAGTGGCCGAAAAGACCATAGGATTTGGAGTGATTAATTAATATTTAAGTTGATTTTTCTAATTGGTCTTGAAAATTTGGCTAAAAATTAACTTAGCTCAAATTAAGAAACTTGAATTAATTTGAAGTTAATTTAAATTTTATTATTAATTAGTTTGAATATGACTATGAAGTTTAAAATTGAAAATAATTAATTGAGAATGAATTTTGAAACTTTATATTTGGTTTGGTAACTTAAACTTTGAAGTGAAGTTAAACTGTAAAAGTTAACTTCAGTAAGGATTTCAAGTTCTGAAAACTGACCTTTATGCATTAAAAAAATCATTAAATTTAGGCAAAAGGGCCCAAAACCCCTCTGTGGTTTTAAAAAGGTGCATTAAACCCCCCTATGCTATATTTTAGACCATATTCCACCATCACCTTTGCAAAAGTGAGCAAAGTACCCTCTTTTGCACATATTCTTCTTTTCTATGACCATTTTACTCTTTCCATTATTATAAAAAAATAAAGAAAAATAGAGAGGAGGGGTTTTTTTATATTAAGTTTCTTTTACCTTAATAAAAAAAAAAGAGGAGTTTTTTTTCCCCAAAAAAACTAAAAATGCCCAATTACATAATAAAAATTTTCGGATTTTTTTTTGTTTTCTGGAAAATTTTCTATTAGAAAGAGAGGGGTTTTTTATATTAAGATTTTCTTTACCTTAATAAAAAAAAGAGGAGTTTTTTTTAGGGAAAAAAATTCTAGAAATAATTTTCAGGGAAAAAAACTAAATATGCACAATAATAAAAATTTCCGGATTCTTTTTTTGTTTTTTCAAAAATTATTTTATTTTCATAAATTCTCTAGCTTTCTAATGGAAAAAATTCCGGAAAAAAAATCAAAAATTTTTATTAAGTAATTGTGCATATTTAGTTTTTTTCCTCGAAAATTATTTTCTGAATTTTTTTCCCTGAGAAAAACTCCTCTTTTTTTAATTAAGGTAAAAAAAAAACTTAATATAAAAAAACCCCTCTCTTTCTAATGGAAAATTTTCCAGAAACAATTTCTAGAAAACAAAAAAAAATCCGAAATTTTTTGTTATGTAATTGTGCATTTTTAGTTTTTTTTCGGGAAAAAAACTCCTTTTTTATTTTATTTATTGAAGTAAAAAAACTTAATATAAAAAAACCTCTTTTCTCTCTCTATTGTTCTTTATTTTTTATAATAATGGAAATGGTAGAATGGTTATAGAAAAGGAGAATATGTGCAAAAGGGGGTACTTTGATCACTTTTGCAAAGGTGAGGGTGTAATATGATCCAAAATATAGCATAAGGGTTTGAAAAGATTTCCAACGATACATTATATGCCTAATTTTGAGTATGTTTGACCCATTAACGAAGCATCTGAAGTTATGTGTGGTTAAGTTCTACTGAAAGCGTGCTTCTACCGAACCTAGACTTTGATTGATTGAACTCACTCCAAAGAGCTTCAAGTGATGAATTGATTGAACTTGGACTTGGATCGATCAAACTCACAACTTCAAGTGATAGCTCGATCGATTGAACTATCAATCATTTATCACACAGGACTTGATTGGATCGATTGAACTTGCCTTGGATCAATCAAAGGATGCTTGAAGTCGCTAAACATGTGTTTCTGAAGCTGAAAAGGTCTCTAAACCTTCCAAAGCTCACTCAAAACGTTCCTAATCAATCTCAAATCATTCAATCACTATAAAAACGCTAAATATATGAACATAAGAGGCACAACTATACACGTGTGAGAGATTTTGTGCTTTATTTTCAGTCACAAGTGAGGCTTTTCATAAAGTTGAAATTTAGTTCTATGATGATTAGGGTTTTAACTTTGAAGAAAGAAGAGAGAATAAGAAGAGGAAAGGATGTAAAGAAGGGTTGTAGAATATGTCTGATATCTCTACACCCATGTATTTATATATTAAAAAATGAGATTTACAATAATATCCCACTAATTACTCTCATTACACGAATATTCCCACATATTCCATCTCTCCCTCAAGTTGGTGCATAGATATGTCTCATGCCCAACTTGCCTACAATAGAATGGAAGGAATTACGACTCAAAACCTTGGTGAACACATCAGCTAGTAGTTCCTCTTACTTCACGAAGGACATGCAAATCATTCTATTATTTAACTTTTCCTTGATGAAGTGTGTGTCAATCTCAATATGCTTTGTTCTTTCACACTGGACCGGGTTATGCGCAATATTAATGGCTGCTTTGTTGTCACAATAAAGTCGTATAGTTCCATCATCTATAATACCCAAATCACTCATCAAGGTCTGAATCCACATGAGTTCACATACTCTATGAGCCATAGCCCAGTATTCTGCTTCAGCATGACCTAGCCACTACTGACTTTTTCTTGCTCCTCCAAGTAACCAAATCCCCTCGTATAAAGGTGCAATAACTTGAGGTGGACTGTCTATCATTAACCAATCCTACCCAATCTGCATCAGTAAAAGCCTCCAGCTTCATTAGGAATAAGATCCCTTTGCTAGGTGTGGACTCTAAATATCTCAGAATGTGATACACGGTCTTTAAATGCGTGGTACGAGGATCATGCATAAAATGGCTAGTAACACCTACTGCATATGCTATGTGTTGATGAGTGTGAGATAGATAAATAAAATTTCCAACCGATCTCTGATATCTCATCTTGTCCAATTGTTCACCCTCACCATTCCAAAGACGATGATTCATTTCAGTGAGTGAGTTTGCTGGTTTACAACCCAACATGCTTGTCTCTTCTAGAAGGTCAAGAATGTACTTCCTTTGAGAGATAAAGACGCCTTTGTATGATCTTGCAACCTCTATTCCAAGGAAATATCGTAAACTCTCCAAGTCTTTAATCTTAAACTCTTGGGCTAAGTGAGATTTCAACTTGGACACTTCCTCATCTCCAATCACCACGATGTCATCTGCATACACAATAAGAAAAATATTCTTGCCTTTAGGTCACTTAGTGAAAATAGTATGATCAGCATTGCTTTGCTTATAGCCAAACGTGATCATGGCCTTGTAAAATCGGTCAAACCATGCCCTTGGAGACTGCTTCAAGCCATAAAGTGCCTTCTTTAATTTGCATACCTTCCCTTCATGGTCTTAGAAGAGAAGCTTGGTGGGATGTCCATATAAACTTCCTCCTCAAGATCTCCATGGAAAAACGCATTCTTCACATCCAGTTGCTGAGGGCACCACCCTGAATTGGCTACACATGCCAAAAGCACCCGAATGGAGTTCATCTTAGTCACTGGTGCAAATGTCTTTGGATAATCTACGCCATATGTTTGGTTAAAACCTTTGTCAACTTACAACACCTTAAATCTGCTTATAGTTTCATTTGCTTTTTGCTTGACAGGAATACTTACTTGCATCCCGCAACTCTTTTTCCATCTGGAAGTGGAACAAGCTCCGACGTCCCATTCTTCCCTAAAGCTCTTATCTCTTTGTTGATAAAATAAAATAAAATTGAAGAGAGAAGTAAAACAAGAAGAACAGAAGAATATAACGTGGTTTGGCCACTACAGCCTACATCCACGGCACACAAAGCCTAAAAGGTTACATCACTTTTATTGTATTCTCTCTTCTTTTTGTTTACAATGACCACCTCTATTTATAGGTGAAAGAATACACGTGATAAATATAGAAAATACATAAATGGAAGATTCCCAAAATCAATCCCGTAAATCACTCTAATAATATATTCTCCAACACCCCCCCTCAAGTTGGTACATGAAGATTTTAACTCAAATGCCCAACTTGAAACTAAATACCAAGTTTCAAGAGATCCGAGTTGAGTTGATCCTAAGATCCGAGACGAGTTGATCCGGAGATTCGAAATGAGTTGATTTGAAGATTCGAGACGAGTTGATAGTTAATTTGAAGATCTGAGATGAATCTAGAGTAGGGTATGATAACCTGCTCTGATACCATGTTGATAAAATAAAATAAAATTGAAGAGAGAAGTAAAACAAGAAGAACAGAAGAATATAACGTGGTTCGGCCATTACAGCCTACATCCACGGCACACAAAGCCCAAAGGGCTACATCACTTTATTGTATTCTCTCTTCTTTTTGTTTACAATGACCACCTCTATTTATAGGTGAAAGAATACACATGATAAATATGGAAAATACATTAATGGAAGATTCCTAAAATCAATCCTATAAATCACTCCAATAATATATTCTCCAACACTCTTCAAATATTGCTTCTGTCCACTTAGGATCTGCAAGAGGCTCTTTCCAATTATGAGGGATAAATATAGAAGATAGAGGAAACAAATGCACAAAAGGAAGGAGATAAAGAATCATAAGAAACATACTTAGAAATAGGATATGGGGTACAGTTCCTCATTCCCTTTTGAAAAACAATTGGAAGATCACTATTATCAACAAGAGGATTGATAGAACACTTGTCACATGAGGAGAAGGGAGGTAGAATTGGATTTGAAATTGGAGTCGGAGATTCCAACTGGTGTGGAGACACATGAGTGGTAATCTGTTCCATCTGACATCTAGGTCGGCGAGCATACCTTTGCAAATGCTCCCCATTCAGTCTCCTATAATAAGTCTCTCCTTCACCTTGCTCCCCCTGATTATGAGTAGGGGTGGCAATTTTCCTTGCCTTGCTCCGTTTAGAACGGTTTTGGTGAACTGTTTATTTAAATGGGGCGGGATGGGTTTAGGATGTAAAAAATTGATCGGTTACGGGGCGGGTCGAGTTTGGGTCACCCCTTTCCGCCCCTCCCTGTTTATGCTTTACTCTTATGTATTATATTTATTATTGAAATACCCTGTATATGTACTTAACTGTAGCAACCTAATTTTACGTTACCTAAGTCCTAACCGAGCTCGTCTGTGCATTCCAGTCTCCACTCTCTAGAGAGTTCTAGAGATTTCATTCACACAATGGTCTTGCCGCATGGTGATTCGTTTGGTGGTCTCGTCGCACTGTGGTTTGAAGTGATTCTCTCTCTACATAGTCGAAGTTGATCCAGCCTAACGGTGGTTCTCCGATTGGTAATAGTTCTCTCTCTCTCTCCATATACAAATCTATATTATATATGTATTGCTCAAAATCATATAGATCCATTGATGAGATTTGATGATCAGATTTATTGCTCAAAATCATATATATTGCCTGCATTTTTCAAAATCATTTCTGTTGATCTATTGATGAGATCTGTTGAAGTTAGGGATTTAAACGGGGCGGTGTGGATGAGGGCAGGGGCGGGGATGGGGTGGAGGGGTGATTTTGTAAACAGTTACAGGGGTACCAAATTATACGGCAGCCCGATGGGGAAGGGGACCCCCGCCCAATACCCGCTCCGTTGCCATTCCTAATTATGAATAGGATGGCAAATGAGTCCTCTGTCTGTTTGTAGACTCCTCTTGTGCTTGAGTTTGAATAGGAATATAGGTTTGGTATGGAGATTGAAACTGAGAAAACATCTCTTCCTATACCCTCTCCCCCTGAAGAGATGGTTTTGAAGGAAGAAAATAGGCCTCAAACTCATGAAAAGTAACATCCAGGCTGACAAATGTTTTTCAAAAGGGAGAATGGTAGCACTTGTATTCCTTTTGTGTTGCCGAGTAGTCAATAAACACATACTTTAATGCCTTGGGATAAAGTTTCCCTTTAGATCTTCAATGATCATGAACAAAACAACACATCCAAAAACTTGTGGAGAAATGTTATGAATGACTCCACTACCTTGAAGTAACTCAATAGGACCCTTAAAGTCAAGAGCTAGCAGGAGCATTTTGTTAATGAGGTGCGTAGCTGTGAGAATCACATCACCCCAAAAGTCTTAGAAGACCTATGTTGAACAGTAAAAAGTGAGCTACTTTAAGAAGATGGTGATTTTTCCTTTCAGCCACACCACTTCTGTGCAGGAGTAGGTTTGATGAACAATCCTATGCTCAGCTAGGTATGCCTGAAAGGAGCCCTCTGTGTTCTCCGTTCCATTATCAGTTCTAATAATCTTGATATTAGCTTCAAATTGAGTCTATACCATCTTGTGAAATGTTTGAAAAACATGTGAACATTTCACTTTTATGATGTAATAGGTATAGCTAGCTAACCCCAAAAAATGATCAATAAAAGTAATATACTACCAGTATCCAAAAATAGAAACAACCTTAGAGGGTCTCCATACATCAGAATGAACAATCATAAAAGGAGCAATACTTCTATTGTTACTATTATGATAAGAATTCCGTTGATGTTTCGCAAACTCACAAGCATTCAAATAAAACTATCTTTAGTACACTGCTTAACCAAAACAGGGAAAAGTTCTCCTAATATGGTAATAGAGGGATAAGCCAAACGCCTATACCACTGATGTAGCTGCTGGAGTGCAGGGGAATCATCAACATGAAGAGCCTAACGAGAAGATGATCTATCACAGGAAGAAGAGGTCTCCAGCAGATATAAACCACATGTGCCTTACCATTGCCAATCGTTCTCCTCGTCCCCAATTCCTGAAACACACAATGAGTAGGGAAAAATGTTACTAAACAATTTAAAGACTTGGTGATATGACTCACATAAAGCAAATTAGTAGAGAAATTTGAAACATGTAATATGGAAGAAAATGACATGGATGGGGAGCATTGCACAAGTCCCTTTCCAGAGATAGATGACAAAGAGCCATTTGCAATTCTAACCTTATCCCTAATAGAACATGTGGAATAAGAGGAGAAAAGATTAGAAGAATATGATCAGTGGCTCCATAATCGATGATCCATGGCTGGGAGGGTGGAAAGGCACTAAAAGCACTTGGAGTTATACTTGTGTGAGGAAAGTTAGAAGAAGATGAGGCTATAGTAGAAGCTGGGGTAGATGGATACTGAGATGAGCCACCAAATATCGAAGTGTCTGCAACTCATTTGTAGTAAGAGTGGTAGTGTCCCCACTGTTAGGCTGAGACGCAGCCTCTGACACCTCTGACATATGAGCATGTGACCTTGTTGTGCCAGATCGACCACCACCTCGTTCTCTAGTGGGATGAACGAGTTTCCAACAATGATCCTTAGTGTGCCTTATCTTCCCGCAGAAATCACACTTCAATTGGTCCTTCTCAGAGCCCCCACTCTTGCCATCAACATGAGGCTGTCCTGACCGCTGACCTCTCTGAGGAATAGATGCTAGGGCAGATAGCTCTGGAGTCATAGTGTGAATCATAACACTCTTATGTCTCTCCTCCTGCTGGCCATATGCATAAGCCTGCCTCAAAGACGGGAAGGGATCTCTACCAAGCACCTGAACTCCTATCTTGTCATACTTCATGTTAAGTTTAACTAAGAAATCATACACACACTCTGTCTAGTAGCTTTTGAAATCTGGCACTATTATTGGCGCAATCTGCCTGAAAATCCTAATAATAGTCTAACTCTTGCCACAGACAATTGAGCTCAGCATAATGTTGTGCAATAGACATATCTCCCTGTTTGGTCTCATGAACCATCTTCCTCGGTTCATGGACCTGTACATCGTTCCCAATCTGAGAATAATTCCGAGCCACAACAGTCCAATTAACATGGGCTGAATCAAAGAGAAGATGGCCACGACTGATATGTGGTTGAATGGAGTGTAATAACCAAGACATCACTGGTGAGTTGTCAGAGACCCATTGCTCATAAGAAGAGTTGGATGACTTCGGCTTCTTGCATTCCCAAGTTAAATAACTATACAAGTCACATTCCCAAATTGACAATAGGCAAGATTGAGACCACACTAAGTAATTGCCCCATCCAATTTTACTGGACTAATCTAGAGGGAGGGGTTATCTCCAAGAGTCCCTACACGACTCAATCCTCCTCCTGCACTACTGAACTACCAAACAATTGGGGCAGTGGTCAGTGCAATAAGGACAAAGACAAAAAAACACAGCAGCAGCCCATAAAAAAAAAAAAAAAAAGGTTGTACTCAGTGCACAAGGCTCCCACTTGAGCGGGGTTTGGGAGAGGTAGATGTTGGCTAGCCTTATCCCCATTTTTGGAGAGGCTGCTTCCAAGTCTCGAACCCGAGACCTATCACTTTTGGGCGAAGGCACTTGCCATCGCACCAAGGTGCAACCTCTTAAAAATGTCGTACCTAGTGCACAAGGCTCCCGCTTGAGCAGGGTCTGGGAGAGGTAGATGTCGGCTAGCCTTACTCCCATTTTTGGAGAGGCTGCTTTCAAGTCTCGAACCTGAGACCTATCGCTTTTGGGCAAAGGCACTTGCCATCACACCAAGGTGCGATGGCAAGTGTCTTCGCCCAAAAGAGCAGTACTCTAGGAAAAAAAGAAAAGAAAAAAAGAGCAATACTCTAGGAAGCCAAAAAAAATAAAAATCAGCGGCTACCACAAATCATTCCCAACACTTATGATTTGCAAAACATAAAAAGACAATCCAAAGGGTCCACTGCAACTCAAATATTAGCAAAAATCCATCAAAATGAATCAGATGAGAGCTGGTGGAACACGAGAGATTTAGGCTCGACTTGGCCGAGTTGGATTGCCAACTTGGGCAGCCTAGTGTGATTATAAAAGGCCACATGTTCATATTTTTTTCTTTCTAGCTGCTTCTTCTCTCTCCTAAACACTCACTATAACACCCAGATTTCTTCCTCAAACATAAAAATACAAAAGGTTTAATGCTAGATCTGTGGCTTGGGATTGCTGGGCATTGCTTTTGGGTGTGTTTGGTGTCCAGTGGCTAATGCCTTTTTTTACATTGTCTGTGGTCGAGGCTTGGCCTGGCTGTTCAGTGGGGGGCCAAGTTCGTGATGCTTGGAGGGTGGTTCCTCTTTACCCTTGGTGGGTTTGTGGAGAGAGATAAAAAAGTAGGTTGTTTGAAGGCGAGGAGACTCCTATTGGGGTGCTTAAATTCTCTATTGTTAATTCTTTATTTTTTTGGGTTGTGCGAAGGAATTGTAATTCTCTTGGGGGGATTATGGGTTTGTGGATATGTTGAGAGATTAGGGGCCCCTTTTGGCCCTTGTGCAGTTGTTTTGGGCTGTGTTCCTTGTTTGTGCGCTTTTCAATGATACTTTACTTATATATATAAAAAAAGAGCATATCATATTTTGTTTCTCTTTTGCCTTGTCTTTAAATTTGTAAAGCACATGGAACTTGATAATGATGATAGCAATGATAACCATTTTCACATGGAGGCAAACTAGTTTTATAGATGTGTAATAGTTGGTTGAGATTTTCTAGATCAGGTTCTAAGAACACATTACATAAGAAAATCCTCTTTTTGAGCCTGGAGTAGTGCATTTTGCTGTGCCAAATAAAGCTGGTCTATTTCTAGCACTGCTATAGTGATGTCTGTCTCAACATGCTTGTCCATATTCCTTTTGCATGTGTTTTTTCCAGTTTATGTATCCTCTTTGAATATTAAGACTTGGACATGAGAAATTAGCTCATAGAAGCCAAATCTATGTAAGCTGAACTAGGAAATTTGTGATGTTACCTTATGTAACCATGTCGCGAAATGTGCAGCAAAGACCAATACTGCACCAGTAAGGGAGAGTGATGTGGTCCATATTGTGGGTAATGATAGGGCAAAGAGAAGATCGAAAGTAACATGTATTGAGATAGTAAGGAAATATGGCATGGTCTGACTAAATTTATGGTCCTAGATGGAGCGAAATGGCAAACAGAGTTCATATAGCTGACCCCAAATGGTTGGGAGAAGAATTTGTTGAGTTGGGTTGAGTACCTTATGTAACTTTAAAAAAAGGGCAGACAGGACTCAACTAGAATCATTACCATATATAATTATGTTCAAAGGAAGCATTAACGCTGCATTTCAATTTTAGAGTGTAAAATGAGCCAGAAACTGGTTTTAAACAAGGTGGGATGTCCTAAACGTTGACACTTCTACTTTGGAGATTTCTTATGCTGTAGAAAATAAAAATTTCCAGAGAGGATTATTGTGCTTATCTTGAATTCTTCTTATGTTCTTTTCTCATTTCTTTTTTTTTTTTTTTAGTTTTGGAAGGCAACTACTCATCGTAAATTAGCAATTTTTGAATACGTGAAATTAAGGGATATATCTAAATTTTTTGAGTACTTTTATGGTATACATGCAAACCTTTTTGGCTTCTACATGCACACCTATAGTCAGGATCTGCAAATTCCCAGTCATAAATTTATGTTGAGTGCCTTGCAGCTGATTGTCGACTACCTTGGGATTCTTTCTCATTTATGATATTCACGAAAATTACTAAAATTTGTAGGCAGTTCAAATTAAGAAGTTGGTGCAAGTGATAACTACGATTGTAACTTGACATTCTAGTCAAGTCCAGTTGTAAGTAGAATCTTGGGTCTGCTAAGTTCTGTTGGTTCAGGCTAAGTATGGGTTAGGTGTATCAGTTTTTCTTGGGTTGGTTATGCTTTTGGTGTCTCTGATTTGCTTTCTCTCATCACATCTAACTTGAAATAAGTTGCACCCTGGCTCTACGCACATTAGTAATACAAATTTTACCTACTTTTACGTTTATAATGGGATTGCCTAGCCTTCAAACAATAAAAAAATTGATTTTAGCAATCCTCTTATTTTTGTTGCAAGGTGTTAATGAAGCTTATTGAAAATTGAGTTGTAAGCTTTAGGTTGTAAGAATGCATGGTTGTTAGATCAAATATGGCTTGTTACCCGAGCAACAGTGAATTGAGAGCTCTGTACATGCAAAATAAACCATTTCCCAGAACAGAACTGATCCTTTTTCCCCTCAGTGTTTTTAATGCTTTTCAGTCTCCTACTGTATTAATACTCCTCATTTTAAGAAAAGACCCTATCACCTTTAGGAATCTTTATTCTTCTTCATTTGTGTATTCAATTTGTTACTTTTTTAGTGAGGTTGTTATCCTACTGCAATTTTTGAATGTGGTTTTTCCTTAATTCTTAGCAGATTACTTACGCTCATCTTAGGTTGATGTCGACATTGGAAATGGAAATTGAAGTTTGTAGAACCTGTCCTGAGTGTCATTTATTAGTACAGCAAAATGGTGGTCGCAAGGTTCCTACAGCAGGTACTTTGACATCTTCTATTGTGGTTCATTTTACAGCAAACTAGGACTTCCAAAGTTGTGTTCATGTCACAAAGCCCCAGTAACTTTGCTGAAACACAGTCATTTCGATTAATTAAATACTTCATTAAATTTCAGTAAAAAATCTATCTAGGATTATCTTATTCCCATAATACATTGGCTAAATTGTCTAAAAACTTTGAAGAGGTGGGAGAAAAGCATAGTAATGATTTTAGACAGTTTTTCTTCCTTTTGACTTAGGATTGAACACTGAAGCCTAGACTTGATGGATAAGTAGGGGCTTTGGAAATATGTGCAATTAAAGCAGACGATTCAACAGTAATTCTTTCCATTTCGTGAAAATATAAGCTGTAATTGATGTTTGCAGGAAATTTAGTGGCATTTTGGGAGATTTAGATAAAGGAGGTAGAAAGTAGTTGCAGCATTAGAAGCATTCTCCCTTGGTAGATTGGAAAAAATTAGGAAATAAATATTAAGGTAATATCTGCAGCCTTTGGAAAATCCTGGACAAATGCAAATTTTTAGTTTAATTGTTTATTTATTTACGTTTTATTTCCGAAGTTTCATTTTATTATTATTTTTAGGATTTTAGGGACTTATTTTAAGTTTTTTTAAGGTTTTAAGAGTCAACTTAAGGTATTCTTTTTGGTAAGATAGTCAACTTAAAGTCCTTATCTCCTATACGATACAACTTATGAGGTGATCTTTGTATGGTTGTTGATTGTGCTTTAGCTCTCTGGAGCCAAATAAATATGATAAAATTGAAAAAAAAAAAAAGATTCTCAAGTCGAGTCAGCATAAGCCATCTCACAAGAACGTGGTGGGCTGCATCTTGTGTGGTTGGTCCCACTATCCCTTTGTGAGAGAGTCAGCTGAGGCCGGTTTGGATTATATAGCATTGTTCAATTCAATATAATTTTATAATTGAAAAAAATAATCCCTGGAGAGTGTTTTCCTTTCTCCCTGTGGATTTAAATTCTCCAATTGGTTCTCTAAAATCTTAATCAATGATGGTGATCTTCATTCTTTCTTGTTGTTTCCTTCTTGTTAGAGCCTAAACCATTCTACTTGCTAACCAGGGAAATGGTGCAATTTTCCCTTTAATAGTGATTGTGGGAAGAATTAAGTTAAATGGAATTGTGTAGGGAATGGATGTTGTCTTGCTGTTATCGTATTTATAGATATATTTCCTATTTGAATGGATTGTAAATAAATAAAAAATTCCAAAGGAAGCTGTAATGCCCCAAATTCCACGTGCCATAGTTCTTAAAAGCTCACATAGAATTAGGCTTACATTAACAATTCCTTCAGTGACATACTAACTCATACTATAATTAATTTGCAAAATCTCATAATAAATGAAACATTAGGCATGAACTAGAATTTAAGAGTTCTCTAACATTCCATAATGACAATATAGGAGCAGAGAAGTTCCCAACCCTGCCATTATGAAGTTATATCTCAAAAGTCTTAATATAAATATACTAGGCACCAAAGTTCCAACCTCCCCTATTATTAAGTTACATCTCAAAGTCTTAATAAAAATATACTAGGCACCAAAGATAATATAACAAAAGGGTTAATAATAATAAATTCAAAGTTTCTGCATTTGGATAGCAGGACTTAGAAGCATGAAGTCCTCTGCCACTCTACTTCTTTTCACCTGAAAATGTTCAATAATATGATGAGCTCGACAACCCAGTAAGCAATTATATAGATCCTTAAACCAAGGTACAATACTAGACTACATACTAATAACAAGTACTAAATAATTAACACTTATTTGCTATACATTTATATTATTTTTATATTTACTTGTCAAGCCAATTCTTTCACTTGTATTGTATATTAATTACTTTACTTTATGAGTATTTACGAAATTTACTCATTATTAAAAATATAGACACAAGTAATATGATTACATGCATGGAAGTAAACAACAGAGAAACGAAAGTGCACACACACAAATAACACAATAAATCAGATAAACATAAAGTATATGCTTAACAAAGTATACACGCGCAATTATTATAAATAATTAGGCAACACGAATTATATGCTCTTGAAAGTGTGCAGGCGCAAGTAGTTGAATATGAAAGGTTGTAATTAGCTACACGTCTTATTATTCATACTCCTATTTATATTACATGCTGAGAATTATATAAATGAAAAGTAAATCAAATCACTGATCCTATGCTTCTAATGTATGCATAGATGATGCCTCTATTATAGGCATAGATGATGAAAGTAATATTGGATAAAATCTCTATCAAATCCCTTAATTAACTCCGTATAAAATCCCTAAATTAACTTTCAATACTCCCCCTCAAGTTGGAGTGAAGATATCAACTAAGCCCAACTTGTCAATACCAGATCAAAGAGCATACAGTTCCACTGACTTTGTGAACATATTAGCAAGCTAATTAGTAGAGGAAACGAAAGAAGCGTGGATAACTCGAGAGCGCACTTTCTCCTTGAGAAAGTGAATATCAACTTCAAGTCCTTAATCTCAAAAAAATAACTACTGAATCGGTGAAACCATGCCCGAGGTGACTGCTTCAATCCATATAGGGATTTTAGAAGGCGACACACTTTCCCAGAGTACTCCCCCTGAAGCCGAAAACCAAGAGGAGGATCCATTTAAATTTTCTCTACCTGAGATCCCCGTAAAGAAAGGCGTTCTTCACATCCAACTGGTGAAGAGGCCAAGAGTAGCAAGCTGGTAAGGAAATAAGAAGGCGGACAGTAGTCAGCTTGGCCACTGGAGCAAAAGTGGCATTAAAGTCCTTCCCTGGGGTCTCTGTGAAGCCCTTCGTGACAAGCCTAGCTTTGTAACAATCAACAGTACCATCTGCCTAATACTTGATTGTAAATACCCATTTATAGCCCACGGTCCTCCTAGTGGTAAATTAACAAGCTCCCAAGTCTTATTTTTCTGCAAGGCATCCATCTCATCTGTCATAGCCGCTGTCCAGTGTGGGTCTCGCAAAGCCTCGGATATAGTGTGAGAAATGAAAATAGTAGAAATGGCAGCAAGGTAGGCCCAGTAAGTGTGAAAGTCCCTAATAAGAAACAAATTGGGCAATAGGGTGATTAGTCACACAAGTCCATGTACCTTTGCGGAGTGCATTAGGCAAATCAGAATCAAAAGTAGGTGAGACAGAATATGAAGTAGAACTGGGAATAGCAGGATTAGGAATACCTGTACTAGAAGAGGACGGTGGTAGGGTGGTGGCAGGAGGGGGGTCCCGTGGGCGACAAGTGTAAACACGACACTCGGGATGAGCCTCAGGTTGGGACGTAGAGGGAAAAACTGGTGCAGGTCGAGCCGGAGATGAGGAAGTCACCGATGGAGCAAAAGAAGATGGAACCTGCAAAAAAGATGTGCCAAAGAGGGGAACATGTTCGAAAAAAGTCTCCATCTACTTCTCTTCAAACCCTAATCACAACAATCCGACGAACACTAGACCTAATCTCACATTTGTGGTTAGTGTTGTCAGGCAGTTCATGCATGCTCCTCACACTTCAATGCAGTATACCGGATCCTTCGGTACCTTAAGCCCTGCCCAGGACTTGGTTTATTCTACAAATCCACACCACAACCTCTTATCTCATGCTACTCCGATGCTGATTATGCTGGATCTCTGATTGATCGTCGCTCCACTTCAGGTTTCTGAACTTTTCATGGGGTAATCTAATTTCTTGGAAATGTAAGAAACAAAGCATTGTCTCATTCTTCTGCAGAGGCGAAGTATCGTGCCATGGCTCAGGGCTCTTGCAAGATCATCTGGCTTCATTCACTATTGACTGAGGTGAAATTCCCTATTACTAGTTGATTGACACTCTTATGTGATAACCAGTTTGCTATTATGCTCGCGTCTAACTTTGTTCTTCATGAGAGGACCAAGCGTATTGAGGTTGATATTCACTTTCTCAGGGAGAAAGTGCGCTCTGGAGTTATCCATACCTACTAATCAACATTTTGATATGTTCACAAAGTCAGTTGGACTGTCCTCTCTTAGCTCTGGTATTGGCAAGCTGGGCTTAGTTGATATCTTTGCTCCAACTTGAGGGGGAGTACGGGGTGTTAATTTAAAATTTTGTTCTTATGTGATATTATTTTCATCATCAATGCCGATATTAGAGGCATATGATCGGTGATTTGATTTACTTTCCATTTATGTAATACTCAACATGTAATATAAATAGGAGTATGGTTAATAAGATCTGTAGCTTATAACAGCCTTTCACATTCAACTCACACCATGGATTGAACAAGTTGATAATAAATATTTGGTTTTAAATATTTGTTTAGTGATTTTGATGATTAATTGAAGGTGATTTAAAATGAGTCTCGCTATATGTTTTATTTTAAACCATTATCGTAGTCTAAAAACATACTAATTTGGAGTTTTCACTTAACTTATGAGTCTATATGTACTAATTTGACGTTCTCACTTAATATGAATGTATCTCTAGACGTAGAAAATCTAGTGATGTGATGTTCTTAAAACCTTAAATATGAAATACATAAATATTGACTTGCTTGATTCAAGATTTAGCCTGTGTTTTTTGAAGTTTGGTTGATAGATCTTAAGCTTTTCTTCACTTTCTAATTGACAGAGAGATTTGGAAAAAAGAAAAGGGGCTTTTGTACCTAAAGCCTAAAGTGCTGGCTGGACAGAGTCTGCGCATTATTGGGTGATACTATGCTGACTCCGCCTAGTCTGTTGCGATTCTAATCCTCATTGATAAATAGTTGAGTATTGGAGTCAGCTGTTACGAGTCTAAAACCCATGGCCACATATGATTTAAAGAAATAGCAAAGATGACGATAAATATAGTAATTCCTGGTAAACTTCTTAAATAGGTGAAAAGATTATGAGAAGTGAATAATTGCATTGGGAAGTCAAACATACTATATAATACTCTTAGGTTGAGTTTGGTTCTCCAAAATATATAGTTCAGAAAAGAGCATAGTTATTTTTAAGTATTTGGGCGCATTAATGGCTCGGATAAGGGATAGTTAATTCAGTGGGTTTCCGTTTCACTTGTATAATGGATACGACAAAGCACCCAGGTAATTTTTGTGTAACTGGCACATTGGAATATCCGGAAAAACCGAGTCGGTGTTGAAATAAACACCTCCTCTCCCCTTCTCCTCATTATTCTATCTCAGAGATAGAGAGAGAGATAGAAGAGATAAAGGTAGACAGAGAGAGAGAGAGAGAGAGAGAGAGAGTGTGCATGCTTGTGGTCCCTGCTGCCTTACATACAGCTTGCTGTCAATTTGTTCTCCAGTAGGTACCACCTCCTCTTGTTCGTCATTTGTTTGACTACTTGTTTGATCTAAGTCCTATAAATTTGAGTTGCTTTTAGGAAAGATCATGTTGATCTCATCAGATTACAAATTTATGTCCAGAAGTGAAAATTAGCATGTATGAATATAGTTGATATAATTAGATTAAACATTGTAGTGAAATTTACCGAGGGTTTTGAAATTTATAAACTAGTTTTTTTGTTTTTGTTTTCAATTGAATGATATGGTATGTATGTCTAAATCTAGATATTTATATGGAGATTTTGGACCAAGTTGATGAATATTTAGCTTGTCTTGATTTTAAATGGGAACTATAACACCGTGCGTATTTTTATTTATTCGTATAGTAGCAATGGGAGTGATTGAGATCTAGTGGGGTGTGGAGGATATAGATCTTGTGCACATGTTGTCTCGTGTCTTTCCTCTTAAAGGACTAACTTTTGCATGGAAGTGATCAAGGGCTTCTTGTTTCCAAATATTTCATACACAGTTGAAAGGATCAACTGCAATGACCTTTTGGCCACAAATTCAATAGCAAGGACTATATGATTTTTCAGTAAGGGTTCATTGCTTGGTGCAACGATAAAAACTCGGTTGCCAAGTGTGCGAATGCAAGATTTGAGTATGAGAATAGTCGGCTTGTGAAGAATGTTACATGGACACTTCAAAAGTAGGCGAGTACTTGTGTCTGACACATATTGCTCAAACATGGTTAGGATATGTGTCAAACACTCTTGGTTAGGCATACACCTAACAATATGTCCAAAAATTCAATTTTATTATATTATTGCTTCAAAATTAGTGAAATGCCTATATTGAACACTATGTTATATAAAAACATTATTTTACTCTAGAAAATAAAATAACAATATTAAATAGGGTAAATTACACTGACCTCCCATGAAAAGAGGCTAAATAACAGGGACCTCCCTAGTGTTTTCAAAAATAACACTGCACTCCCCTGTTAGTGTATCTTTTATAACACTGACCTCCCTTGTCAGCTTTTCGAGTACGTAAACGGCTGATGTCATGATTTTTAGCACTTGAACATCCCAAAATACCCTTAGGATGTTTGAAATGACCGAAATACTCCCTTTGACATAATTATTATGGACAATTTTACCCTTTACTTGATCCATGCATCACCTGCTCAAATGAGTTAGGGATTTTTCACTTTGGTTGATTTGAAGAACTCCATGAGTCACTGAGTTGGTGGTGACTCCCCTGCACCAACCTTAAACATCTTTCTTCTTCTTCGTTTGGATTCAACACCATGAAATTGGGTGATCTTATCATCATCTCGGCTCAAGGCAGCTGAATCCACAATAGTCAAACAGACAACACAGAACAACCAACCAGAATCTTCACACACTTTCTCTCTCTAACCCTCCAACCAGAATCTTCACACTCTCTCTCTCAAATCAACAAACGAAAACCATATGATGTGTAAAGCAATTGAAAAACCCAAACTTGATAATCTGAACTAGGATTTGCAGTGTAGACGAACAAGTTAAAGCAAAATCCAATAGCAAAAGGAGACGTATATGATATATATATGTATATTTATATAAACAAAATTAAAACAAAATATAAACATAGAGAGTGAAGGAGTAAAAGTTTAAGAGAGCAGACCGGTTGTGGCGCGTTGCTGTCACTAGGGAGATTGAGAGAGAGAGAGAGAGAGAGAGAGTAATTAGGGCTATGATAAGGAGTCAAATCTCCAATGACTTGTGGAGTAGTAATGAAAAGTCAGCATTCAACCTTACCAAAAAAAAATGGAAAAAAGAAGAAGTCTGCATTCAAATCTTATTTTGTGATCAAAATCTATGGAACTTCCCATCTATATGATTGTAATCATGAATGGTATGGTAGGAAGCTAAAAAGGCAACAACAATTTCTTGGTAGATTTTCATTAGAAGCAATGGGCAATGGTTCAAACGGGAAAGATTTGCAAATAGCACTATACATTTATACACCTCCAAGAGATCGACCTCTCTCTTCTGCTCCCAAACCTACCAAGTTCGATTTCTTGTCTCTAACTTCCAATCCAAGCTCAACATTCTCTCTCTACCCTCCAACCTCACCTCCCTTTACGACTCTCTTCAATTTGTCATCACACGCAACATCTGTGCCGCAATCGAATCGACCTAGGATTGGTTCGCCAAGCTCGGTCCACCTGCGTTGGTGCTGGATTTCGGGTTCAGTCCCAATTGATCACATTTAATGGTAACACATCTCATTCCACTGATTGCTTTTACTTCACAATTCTATATGCTACTGGTATTGTGAATGAAGTTGGGCCTGAGAGTATTGGTGCAATTTTGTGTGTTTTTGGCCTTTTGATTTCTCTCTCGGTAAGTCTCTTTCCCTCTCAAAGTGTATAAAAATCCCTAAACTTAAATTCTCTCTCTGTCATTTTAGGAAATCAAACCTTCTAACTATATGAGAGTCTTCCAAGTGCATACATGTATCCAAGTGTAGAGGAGTTAGATTGTGAAGGATTTTTTTGTCTTTCTACCTAATTTGATTTTTTTAATTTAAAAACAATAAAATATACATGGGCATAATTGTCATTTCACCAATTTCGTCATCTGACAACACTGACAGGGAATTTACAGGTGAGGTCAATGTAATTTACTTTATTAAATAAGATGAATGTTGGTAGTGTTTGTGTGTCTTTTTGTTTGGAAACTTGACATGTCTGATGTGTGGATGCATAGCTACACCCGGCACAGGTACCCAAGTCCATGTAACATAGGTATAATGTTATGGCTATACCTAGTCCACTCTTCCCAATTCTCTCAATTAATGGGGGCCAACATTTGATAATGGTTTTTGTTATATCTATATGGGATTATGTAGTTACCAATATATATATATATATGGGATTTTGAACAAGGTATGTTTTAGGATTGAGAACTGAATCGAGCTACTTTAGCTCGGCCTGAGCTTAGCTTGAATAACCTTCTTTGAGCTTAGGGAATAGCCTAACTGAGCTGTGGGTGAACTCAAAACATAAGCTTGTTTATGACAGAAAATGTGAATGGCTTGGCTTATGAAGCTTTTGAGCTTGTGTCATTTTGTAATTCTAGTGAATCTTAATCAGGATAATTAAGGACACATTGTAGTTCTTTCTCCTTTGGTTTTTAGTCGCCGAGCATTTTGCCAAATTGAGTTGTGTGTGTGTGGGTGGGGGTGTTGTGAATAGGTCTTATGGATAGAATTTTGCAATTAATTAACTCTTCAATTACCATTAATCCCTATTTGAAATTTTGTTAGTTATTTATCATGATAGATATCATGATTGATATCTAAAAAATTACCTGTTAATTTTTCAATTTCCATCAATCATCCTCACAATCATGCATGAATAAAATATAGAGTAGAGTTGAGACACATCAATTTTATGTGGAAAACCTAAACCGGAAAAATCACGGCACCTAGTCCAGATAGACAAAATTAACTATAAGAAAAAGAAGTTGCAACTAGGTTGACATTTCCCACAACCTAGAACCCTAGTTACCTCTTGACATAGACTGACGCCAAACTTTCCACACAAGTCTTCATTGTTGTTCGTCTGCTCTCCAATAGATTTCGTTCTTCACAAATTATATGTTGCATATCACAATCCTTTTTAGTTTTGGAATCATGTTGATTTTATAATGTGTTTGCTTTCCAACTGTGAACCTGTCCAGATGGATAATCTTAGGGTCAAAAGTTAAAGGGGTTAATAAGGCAATTCCATGTTGGTTTATATGCAATGACAGTATTCTTCTATTTGCAAGTCTTCGGACTTTCACATATATTTGAAGCCTGTACTTGCTGCAATAATGTTAAGCTGCTTGTTGATCAAATCATGATCATTTAAGGAGATTTAATACTATGTTGGTTTATATGCAAAGACCACATTGTTTTTTTTTTGCAAATCCTTGGAATTTCACATATATTTGTAGCCTATATATGCTGCAATATTGTTAACGCTGCCTGGTGATCATTTTATGATTTTATTTCTTTCTGATATTTTCTGACATTCATGACCATTTATGGATTTGTTTCGGCAGCTCAGTAACCAATGAAGATGAACAAGATGGTAATAACTGAATTGCACCTTGATTTGCTGAAAATAATTATGATTTTGGTGGCAAAATCATCACAAGGGGCTGCGGATCTGGCAAGGGCAATATCTGTGTAAGACTTAGTTTTTTTTTTCCTAAAATGAAACTCCAAGTCTCCTTCCACCAACTAGGCAACTAGTTGTTTGCGTGTAAGACTTTTCTTTAATGGGTTGTTTTGTCTTGTTAATAATGGTGCAACTAGGATTGGTCAAGATAAAACCCCACTTACTTCATGACTTTTAATTGGGTTTCATATGTATGCATGTGCAAGTGTATGCTATTGTTGACTGTAAGTTGTGAGTGTAACAACTTAGGGTGAGTCTGAGTTAAGACCTAAGATAGACCGATCCAAGGAATAGAATTGTCCTATTTTACTATGCCTTCATCGTTGTGACAACACATTTGCTCATATAGTAGTTTGTGCACTGCCGTGAATTCCAAAAGTGTTGACTCAACTAGACACTGCTTTCGCTGAAACCCTTCTCATGATGGCTGAAAAGTTGACCCTTGGTTGGGTTCATTGTCCAGGATTAAGAAGTTCCATGTTGGCCCAAGTTTGGGTTGACTATGTCGTTTTCAGGCTCAGGTGGGATAGGTTCTGACATTGATAGTGTTGACTTCTTTTATTTTTCTTTTGTTTGGGTACAATGTTGACTTCAGGTTTGATTGAGGCTTGATACTAAGACAGTCTACTTTTAACTGACTCTTCCCTTACATCCACATTAGGATTACAATTTACCAACCCAAACCTCTCTAATTTCAATCATTGGATTTTGTTGTCAAAAGAAGTCATTATTGTCCTGGCAACCTTTTTACTGCAGTTGCAGAGTGTTCATGAATGTTGGTGCTGATAAGGATGTTTTAAGAGCTGTAAATTTTGGAAATGTAAAGCTACCGAATCGCTATGAATTGTTCCAGTACATTAATGGCCTATTAAACAAATGTGCTCAGGCTGGAAATGTTACTGCCCAGTACATGTTAGCAAAGGTAACTAACTCTTCTTGGCATCCAATTGATTTCCATTCAAGTGTTAAAGTTGAAAGCAATAAACATTCTTGCTTTGTTTAGATGATTGTCTTTCCCCTGTTAAATCCTTTGCACTATTTCATTATTCTTCAATATTTGCTTGACCAACTATTATTAAAATTCTAAAATGTTTTTCTTATTTCCATTACAGACAGTACTGGTCAGTTCTTCTCAGTTTTTCGTGATAAATATTCCAACTGATGCACAAGCTGGCACCTACATTTTAGATCAAGCAAGTTGCAGCTTAGTTTCTGTCAATCATGCTAGGAGTACTTTCATGGCCCATTTTATTGCAGATCAGGCATCTACTAGCAATACTTCAAATAGAAGGTTATTTCATCCGCAACTTGTGAGGCTGTTCTTGTGCCAGTGCAGCCCCCGTGACCTTGTTGAAATGCGTCCACATCTAGTCAAATACTTCAAGTACTTCACTGGATTTGGGAGGGACGCAGCCCCAGATGGATATCTCCGGCTCTTCGAGAATATTGGTGGGATGTGTACGATTGTCGGTGTTCTCCGATATTTTGAGAAACTCTCCAAAGAAATAAGAGAGTTGGAATATCCACTCCAAGATTTGGAAGACATTCCAGAAGAGTCAGAAAAGGGCAAGAGTGTTGTATCTGCAAGGTATTTTGGCCTGGGAGGAAAATTTGATTCTTACACCGAAGAGTACAATAGGCTTCACACCTTGAAGGATTTGGATGGAAAAAGTGGGGAATCATCTCAGGCGAACGGGACACTGTCCGATCCTCGATTTGAAGAGCTGAAGGCGGCATATAATACGGTGGCTGCACATTTTAAATCGTACCGACTTGGTGCGATTTCAGCATACGATCGCTTATTTCCCCCGAGTTGTACTTGATGGCATGTCCCCTCTAAACAGAACTAAGAAACTCTTAAATAAGCTCTAGTTTGAAACCTTTTCTAATCCAGAAAGTTCAAAAATAGTACCTTTTTAGTAAGCTTGAAGATGCTTTTCGCCAAACTTGTGCAATGTTCTGTTCCGTTCTGTTCTGTTCTTTACTTGGTAATGTTCTGTTCTTTACTTGGTAAAAAATCAAAAGGAAATGATGGTGTTAACTTGGCATGACAAGTATGAAGATGTGGAGTCTGAGTCAAAAAGCTTCATATGGTATAAAAAGTGCCAAAATAGTAATTCTAAACATAACTAATTTAATTTATATAATAAATCTTTACTTACACTTTGATCATGTATTACCATTTGATTGTTTTTCTTAGTTTGCTTGAGTGACTATATCATTTACAATCATCTTAATCTCCTTTTCTTGTTCACCTTCTCTTTCTAATATATTTAAAATGGTTTTAGTTATTGTTATTTTTTATAATTTTACTAACACTTAATATGCGGGGCTAAATGAGTGAACGTGAAGGAGAAAAGAACAGATTAATAGTTGTACATTATGTCAATCAAAGGTTACAATCGAGACATTTTGATAATAACAAATCATTAAAGGTTTTTGTAATTATGTGTCTAAAAATAAAAATAAAAATGAGTGAAAGAGAAAAGAAGAGATTAATAGTTATACTTTATGTCGACCCAAGGTTTCAAACTAAGGATATATGAGATATTTTGATAATAACGAGTCATTGAAGGTGTTGATTTTAATGTCTCATTGAGCTTATGCTATACAGATCATATATATGAACTTAAGTGTGCTAGTTGATCAAAAGCAAAGCACAAGAAGGATTTAATACTTAAAAATGAATCTTCAAAGCTCAAAAGATGTTGAAGTCAAAGAAGAAGACTTGGGTAGATGGTCTATGATGAGAGCTAGAAGTTAATGTAAAGTTATTTTGAATAACTTGCTTTGAAACTCAATATCTAAGTCTTAGAATCTAGGAGCCAATGCATATCAATCATATAATTTGATTGGTCCCTAGACTTTTAGAAACAAGACTTGAGATACTGCATCAATCTTACTAATTCCTAGTTGATATAGAACTGAATTGTGCCTAGGCAAAACTTAGAAAGGTTGAATTCTCAAGTTTAGGTCAAATCAATCGATTGCTATAACCATTCAACTCATGTTACCGAAAAAGATCTCTGATTTGAAGTTTAATTAATAAGTGAAATTATATTGAAATAACAGTCTACTTAAACATTTCAAATAGTTGGTCATTACAGAGTTAGTTGACTAATCCTGAAGACTGGAGTTAGGAATTTGAACAAGTGGGTACAAACGTAAAAGCTTAGTGGGTACATATGTATAAATTTTTTTTTTATAAAACTAAGTATGTACATCACTCGGACCTTAATAGGTCCTCCCAGTTCTAAACTCGAAAAAAAATTATATTTACTACATGTATAAATTGTTTTTTATAAAATTAAGTGGGTGCATTAGTACCTACTAGGACCTTATTAGATCTGCCGGTGCCCAAAGAACCAGTCGGATTTTTCATAGATTTTACTAGGACCTTATTAGATTTGTCGGTGCCTAAAGAACCAGTCAGGTTTTCAAAGATTTAAACACTCCAAGGACACATAAATTAGTCGACTTATATACATGGATCAACAGACTATTCTAGCCAGCTCAGTTGACTGTTTTAATCAAAATTTGAAACCTAACGGCTAATTCAACAACCCCTTTTGCGCATTTAATGCTCCCAACAACTACATTTTTAAATGGGATTATAAATGTGACTTTGTATCAACATTTATGAGTATGCGACACCACTTGAACTTTTATTGATCATCATTTATTGTTCTTCATACACTTCATCCTAGATTGTGCTTCAAGTTGCTTATTCAATCATAACTTTACGATTTTGAGCTTTCAATTTGTACAATCTATCTATCAAGAGAGTTATCTTTATACACAAACTCAAAAATCTCATTTATTGAGTGATTAAGGGTTGTTATACTCATGGAAAGACCAAGTGAAAAAAATTGCACTTGGCAAGGGAGTTTTGAAATAAGCTTGTAAATGTTGGCTTTTTACCAACAAGAGAGAGTGATTGCAAAGGCTTGCTCTCCACCCGTAAGAAGAGTCCCAGAGTGAATTTTGAAGAGGATATCTTGCTGTGAGGCCGTAGGTAGGACCGTGAAACCTCATTGTATCATGGAGTTTGACTTTCTTTATCCCTTAACTCCTTATTTTATTATTTTTGCATTATTGCTCATATTGCTTTATTTATCACTTTATTTATCATTTGCACAAATCTATAAAATGGAAAAAGGTTCTATTGTTTTCCATTAGACCCAATTCATCCCTTGGGATAATATTTAGGTAAAACCTTACGTTTCAGTGAATGATATCAGATTGATTTCAGAGTAGAATGTTGGTTTGATGACTTGGAGGCTCAAGTCTTGAGACAAAGATAACAAGATATCTTAGAGAGGCTAAGGATTGTACATAGGTGTTTGCTCGTGAATTGATTTGGGTCCAAAATTATAAAATGGAAGTGTATCTATAGTTAGAAAAAGCACGAACATTTTACTAAAGGTGTCGTACTTCTTTCGGACACTCGAATTCTGTGTCGGAGAATTGACCATTCCTTAAACACGTGTCAGACATTTGTAGAAGTCTTAGTATTTTTCTTTTTTGGACACTTCTCGAACACTCAAAGATTTCGTATCAATGATATATATTAATAATTTCAAAATGAATTTATATGCGACTGAGTTATGATTAACAATATAAGATAAATATATGTAGATGAGTAAATAAATTTGATTTTTTAATTTATTTGTCTATTTTTGTTTATAAATTTGTTTGGTTTTTAATTGCTTGATGATAAATTAATGTATTTCTGTAATGTAATTTTTTTTTTTGAATAATGAATATATATTAATATATTATATTATTATTTTATAGCCGTATCCTCGTCGTGTCTATGCCCTGTTTTTTTAAATTTCTCGCATCGCTGTATCCGTGTTTTTTTTAAATTTCTCGCATCGCTGTATCCGTGTTGTACCCGTGTTCGTGCTTCGTAGATCTATAAACATGTTAGATCCACACACACACACACACACACACATATATATATACACGTTTATTTTTTCCCTAAAACAGCACCCACATAATTAAAGTGGTTCTGTTTTAGGGAAAAAATAAATGTTGTCGAACCTTTGCCAATTTTGGAGCTAAAACACAGTTTTGGGCTCATTTTTATTATTTGACCTTTCAATGCAGTCAAACGGCTATGCGATTTTCTTACAGATGGAATGGCAAATGATCTAATTGAATGGACCGATCATGACAGATCATAGATTAAATGGACTCAATTCAAATCAGGAAAATGTAGATTGAAAGGTTCATGGATTGGTGTCGACCCAACAAAATCAGGAATTGATATGGGCAAACTCTAATTTGCAAATTTATTGAAAATTGTGCTGATCAGGTGGGCTCACTTTGGATAAAGGCTGTAGTTTGATCAATTATGATAGAAAATGATGCTTTGAAACTTTTGATTAAGTTCAAAGAATGATTAGGGTTCCCAAATGTTAACTGGAATCAAAATTGGAATACACCAGGATATTTAATCGAGATTTAACTTAAGATGAAATTCGTTCAACGATCGTACCTTGAAATGTAAGTATGCAAGGAAGGATCAATACCTATAGATAGTAACGCCTTCCAAATAAAATAGTATCTAAACAATTTGTTTAAATTACTACATTAATCCAATATCAGAATCATTCAGCTGGTGGCTGAGTGAAATGGTTTGATAAGGGCCAAATGGTGGTTGCAGATTTAGAACGCTACCAAAGGTTCATAAGTTGGCTGCTGCTGATGGAGGTTGCCAAACGAGAGTCGATATGCGCCGAACTGTGGACATGAACAGAAAGGACATCCTTTGATATTCCATGAACTGGGAGGTTAAAAGTACTAAAATTTGCCTTCATTTCGTTCATGAACTCCTTCATTTGTGACATTTTTTCCCTACTTTCATCTCGCTCCTTTCGACCTCCAACTCTCCGGTTGTCTTCCTCTTAGGACTCTAGGAAGATGGAGCCTTTTCATAACCAAACTCACAGAAATATTGACCCTTTGCTATTCCGAGACGGTTCTCCAATATCTGCTCATCTATAGGGACTGGACTCCTAGCATCAAAATTAATGGATCCCTCTGATGATTGGGCCGCCACCATATCCTCCTGAATTTTCAAACAATTGAATGCACAACCATCAAACAAAAAAGAATGAGAAACAATAATAAAGAAGACAAAGTAATGTAACCAAAGCCATCAGAATAAAAAAACTATCAATTAAAGAGCATATTTATAAAGGATGCCACCGCATTTGAAATAAAAAACTATATTTCAGATTGTACTGAAGCACCAATCTACTTTTGTTTCAGTAATCTAATGCTAAGTAAACTGTTGCAGGTCTTCTGTGGTTTCTAGGTGATCAAATTACAGTAACCAAGCAGTGAAATACTTGAATTGAATTCATGGACTGTCCTTGTAATATGCAACAAAGAACACAAAAATAAAAAGGAGAAAGAAAATGGTTCCTTGAGGTTTGATGCATATAAATTTGTAAGAGAATAGTTATATATAACTGTCTAATAAGGCCAAAATGTGCATCAAATGTTGTACTACTAAAATCTATATATATATTAATTATAGTTTTGATGCCTATGGAATGAGGTATTGCCTTACAAGTTACAATGTAAATACTTGCAGAGTCTGCATTTTGTTTTATTTAAAACCAAGGCATGTGTTTCAAATTTTAAGATATACATATACCTTGATCCAGAAACCATGTCCTTTTATCCATTTTCAAGCCAAAGGTTTAGTGCATTACTTTTTCTTTTCCTTTCTTTTTATTATATTTTAATTTTTATTTTTACATTTTCTTTTCCTATTCTAATTCAAATCTTATGTACAATTAATTTGTTGGTGAAAAAGAAAAGCTTGATTAACTTTGAAAGAAACTTGGCTTCAGACAACTTTGAGACAAGGGATCAAGATCCAGGTGACTTGTATTTCAAATGTGGAGTTTATGCTGCACCAACAAGTATAAGCTACTACAGGAAGAAGGCCATATCAGAGAGCATTTAGAAGTAATATCACTCAATTGGTGCTTAAGTACAGTTTGGTTCAAATCAACCTTGAGGTTCATCCAGATTCAACTAAATGGCTATTGGCTACCAGTCGTGAGTTTAGTTTTCACTCCTAAAGAAAGATAGGACCTGCAGTTGGAAATATATCCTTCCAGTTTGGTTCAAATCAAGCTTGAGGTTCATCCAGATTCAACTAAATGGCTGTTGGCTACCAGTAGTGAGTTTAGCTTTCACTCCTAAAGAAAGATAGGACCTGCAGTTGGAAATATATCCTTCCTCGATGTATTAATGGACCAGGTTTCATATAAGGCTGCATTCTATATATATAAAGTGCAGGGATTTTGAAAACTCTAATTGAACTAAAAGATGATGGTCCTAAAGGCACCACAAAGGAAAGAAATGTAGAAGATGAACGGTAACAAGAAAAAAAAAACAGCTGACCAATTAAAAACGAGAGGAAAGAAACCTGACCAATCCTCATGTTAACACAAAGATTAAATAATATACACGAGCCTTATTTAACCAACCAATCTCAATATGTATAACACAAGTAAATATCAACTAATTAACACAACAACAATCCCCCAAACTTCAAGATAACCATCCAAGAGATCTTCACAAGCAACAATACCCCAAACTTCCAAGTTCACACTAGCCATAAGTAAACAACTATTTCAATGAAACATAAAAAAGACTTTCATAACTTACATATGCTTTGCGAGCATCATCATGAATCCATCCAGTCCCTTCCTTGTAATGTGTTTTCCGATACATTTGAATTGCAGGTCCTGGGAAATGATGCTCCTGGTCTTCATCGCCATGTTCATCATTAATTGAAGAGGTTTTCTGCATTTTTTTTATATATATGACAAGGTATGGTTTTAGAATGAGAACAAAAAAAAAAAAATGTATAGTGTAATAAATTACCAACTCATAATGAATTTTGACATAGGACCTTTGACCCAGCACAATGTAAGACCTTCAGCTTTCCTCTGTTTGTTGTGTTTTTGGCACCAATTTCCTACAATGTAGATGGAAAAATAAACAACAAATGAGAGAGAGAATGAAAGAATGAGCAAAAGACATATAACTAGCTAAGAATGAAACATTGAGTAAAGAACTTAACCTGAAATCTTGTTGTAGTCCAACTATCACACATCTGCCAGACTTCATAAGACACACCAGTGTATGGGTGTCTGCGTCCACTTTCTTCTGTCTCGAACTTCTTAAAATGTTTTTTCAGAGTGTGCCTGTACGCCTTGTAATCATTGGCCAATGTTTTAGTTACCATCTTCTTTACTTTTGAATTGATATTGCAATCAACTCCAAAGTCCGTCTATAATTTTTCACATGAATAAGACAGAAATAAGTGTCAATTTGAAGAAGTATAAGCAGCAAGATTAGATTCATGAATATAAGGTCATGACTCAAGCTAAAACTCTCCACCGCAGATATATATAACAATCAGTTCTGATGACATGATTAATACATCATTCATCTAAAGCACTCATGTTGCACTAACTTGTCATTCTGCATTTAAATGTCTTGGAGGGGTTTCTGATTTTGCAATTTGTTAACATATATACATACTAATATGCAAAACAGTAGCAGCAGATATAGATGAGACTAAAATATATTTTCTAAATCAAATACCAAGTTTGCAATATAAGTAATTTGATATTGACAGAGCTGACACTCCAAAACCATTGCATGATTTAAGCATTATTTAGAGATCAAACATTAAACTAATTGAAGTGGAGATTAAATAAAGATCTCAGAGAGCACTGACAATACCAAATGGGACTAATACCTTTGATATTAAATCAAGATTGAATCAAACAAAGGAAGACCAATGCAATTAAATATAAGTTAAAACAAAGGAATGAATTTTATGACCTTTATAAATTGGTACAAGCACTGTCTCTAAAATTCCGGGACCTTCGGCCAACTCTCAAAGAATAGTGGAATATGCTCACGAGCTATGATTCCAAGCTCAGTATCCCATATTTCTGAATATGGCCCCACCAGTTTCAAATAATCGTCCGAAAACTGAATTGGAACAATCCCTCCATTGTCCCTTTTTGACTTGATATTTTTCTTTATTATTGTTTCTCATTCTTATGTGTTTGATGGTTGTGCATTCAATTGTTTGAAAATGCAGGAGGATATGGTAGCGGCCCAATCATCAGAGGGATCCATTAATTTTGATGCTAGTAGTCCAGTCCCTATAGATGAGCAGATATTAGAGAACCGTCTCGGAATAGCAAAGGGTCAATATTTCCGTGGGTTTGGTTATGGAAAGGCTCCATCTTCCTCCTCCGGTTGTATGAGGAAGACAACTGGAGAGTTCGAGGTCAAAAGGAGGGTTGAACGGGCTGAGCAAGAAAGTTATGAAATTAGGGAAGAAATGTCACAAATGAAGGAGTCCATGAACGAAATGAAGGCAAATTTTAATATTTTGACCTCCCAGTTCATGGAATATCAAAGGATGTCCTCCTGGTTCATGTCCACATAGTTCGGCACATATTGACCCCCGTTTGGCAACCCAAAGCAGCAACAGCCAGCATAACCCTTTGGCAGCCTGCTAAATCTGCAGCCACCATTTGGCCCTCATCCACCATTTCACTCTCAGTCACAAGCTGAATGACTGCTTATGTTCTCTGATATTGGATGAATGTAGTAATTCAGACAATTGTTTAGATACTATTTTATTTGGAATGCCCTTATTATTATCTATAGGTACTGATGATTTGAGCAGAATGATGTAAGTGCTAGATTTGAACCTGAAAAATAAAAGTCATGAGAGTAACATTAAACACTATTTCATTGAAATTAAGGACCAAGTTCAGTAAATGTAAAGATATTAAATGATCACCTTCCACTAGTGGTTGTGGCCAGGACGACGCACCAGTATTTTGGACGAGTTCATGGTTAGACCTCAAGGAGCGACGAGGTGCTTTAGACGCCATAGTAGATCATAGCAAAAAGCTAATCAAATCTTGTATAACAGGTCATGAAACAGATAGGTTAGAGACTAAAAATTAAGTGGCAGGGCAAAGTATTAAAAACTCCCAAATGAATTCAGCACTTACAAACTACAACAGCAAAAAAATTGATGTTTAGTCTTTGATCTTTATATTAGACTTTCCTATGTATCACCTATGCCATGTAAATGCAAACGAGAGTAATAATAAGTCAAAAAGATAAAAACAACTCATATTTTAAAACTCAAAGTTCAAGTACTGAAGACAAAATTAACCAACTTCGACATTACAAAGTACATGCAGATTTCAATATGTTCAAAAATTAATTTCACATGTCATCCAAATCAGTATCATCTTCACTAAGCAATTCTTGTTCTTCCTGTGAACTGTCTTCATTGTAGATTTCATCATCATTTTCATTTTCATTTTCATGAATATTACGAGGATCCCCAACAAACCAACTATGCTTATTCCTCCCAAGCTTTTGAATCAGCTGGATGTCTCAAAACATGTCTCTATGACACGTTACTCCTTATGCCACCACATGTCTACAACTGTATCTCTTGACATAAACAACCGTTGAAGCCTTTATTTCAAAGGGAAGTACAAAAGAACTTTTTGAGAAATCTTCTTACCCTTACCTGAAGGTAAGGCTTATATCTTAGCTCACCACAATGTGAACAACATTCTTTACCTTCATTCTCCTTTCAAAATAGACCACAATCATTTTTACATGCATGGATGGGAATCGAGACCCAAATCACGCATCAAGCTTTTAGTCTCACAATGGGACTTTCACAACATGTTGTTATCGGGAAGACTATCCTTTAGCACCTCGAGCAACATGTCAAAAGATTTGTTGGACCATTTGTTCATAACCTTCAAATGGAACAAGTTTAATATTACTGACAACTTGGGAGTATTTTTAACAACTTGGCCACAATTCACATTGTGCATCATTTAACAATTTATCAAAACTCTCTCCTCCCACATCAACTTGAAGCGAATCTTCTTGTTCTGCACTAGTGAATGTTCCCCTACTAACGTTATCCAACAATTCAAATACATTTTCTTCATTGTTATCTTCTTCGTCTTCGTTATGCCCACTAACAGTAGGTTCGATATTAACATTACCACTAGTTTGATGAGCCTCCCCATGCCATATCCTATTAGTATATTCTTTGTACATGCCATTCTTATATAGATGATTCTTAACCTCTTTAATTGACCTATACTCTCTGTTTTTGCACTGACGACACGAACATTTGGTCCTACCTAGCGTGTTTGTATGTATTTTAGCCAATTGAATGAAGTCTCTTATGCCTTTATAAGACTCTCGACTACCCCTTGTGTGACGATGAATCCAAGACTTATCCATGTAACTCTTTCAGAAAAAGTAAAATCAATTGTGGATACAATATAATTGATGCATGTTGAATATATGTATGCATAACTCTTTCAACTTCCTCCTCCATATATAGTATTATATACTAGGTGGGTGGTCCTATCCCATTCAAGAATGCAAATTTCACATTACTGTCGATAACTCCACTACCATATATTTCATTCTCGGGTAAATTTCGACAACATCTCCACATGGTTCTCCAGATTCATGAGATAAACTTAGTGCCACACTAAAATATATATGCAAATGGTTAGCTAATGACTGTAATGTGGATGTCGATGCATTCTCAAACTATCCAAATAGACTATTCAAGTACCGTTGTCTAAGAAGCATGGATACGAATACGGGACACAGATACGACATGACACGACATGGACATAAAGACACAACAAATCATAAAAAATTAGAATACAGACACGGCGGGACATGACGACTAATAAATATATCTTTTTATATATATGATCCTATATTTTAAGAGTAACATTTTTTTTTAATCAACCTAATAATGAAAATTTCACAAATCATAATAATTAATGAGCTATAAAAATAATTAGTTTATCGTTTAAAGAACTACACAATTGAAACTACTCCACAACAATAATAATAGTTGTTTTTTAAACAAAAAAACTTGAAATATTATATGTTGTGACAGTCATATTTTATTATTATTTTTTTAAAGAAATAATCATATTTACACTTTAAACTATCTTTCTTTTTAAAACCTTAAACTCTCTAACAATATGATACACATGTCGGACATGTGTCTACGGTATGTCTAAAAAAAAAAAAAATCTAGACACGTATTTTGGTTGTCCAACACGTGTTAAGCCATGTCCGACACGTGTCAATGTTCGACAAAGATTCTTTAACCTTTTAGGCGTGTTCGTGCTTCTTAGACCGTTGTAGTAACATGCTCTTTACATTGCAGGTTAGGAAAGAAAATTCATGGTAGTAATTGATCCCTGGAGGGAACCAACTAGCAATGCTGAAAATCAATTTGTCCTACGTACACAATGATTTACATATGGTCTAAACAACGATCATCAAATGGGTCTAAGGTTAGATGGATGCATAAATGTATGAAAATGTGTCATTAAACTATAAAATAATGCTTTATGTGATAAAAAAATAACATACAAATTACATTTATATTCTAGATATTCTTCAAGTTTAGAAATTAGATTTAAGTTAATATATACATACACACACTAAAAGTACTAGTGAAACTTAGGAATCACTTCCGTGGTAGTTGTCCTACTATATATGGTACAATTACAGTATCATATGTACTAAAAAAAAAGAGAAAAATCACTAAGTGATAGTTGACCTACATATTCTTGTTTTTTCCCCCTAATTAGTGTATAGGGTCCGTTATAGAAATATCAGAGTGCTAGAGACCATGAGTTATAGAAATATCAAAAAACCAGGGCACTAGGAGCACTTATATAAAATCAACCAAGTAACAACAAAGCTAAAATCAACCAATTACAGAAAGAAGTCTGAAGATCAGATTAAATGCATTGGAGTTGAGAGACTGACATGGATTGTTATTTGTTTATTCAAGTGTAATGTAATCGGGTATCCTTTTCTATTTATTTTTCTTAAGGTCTACTTGAAAATTTTGTGTGTTTTGGATTGGGAACAAATTTAGTTTTAACAATATTTATTGATGTCACACTCTATACTTTAGATCCAAAATCACAATCTAAGCCCAAATTGTCAATGTTCATTTCAATGCTAAAATTGTGAATAAGATATCAGCTTAAGAACTAATTGTGTACTCATTTTGAGTCCTTCGTTGTCTAAACCACCACAAATTTCTTTGGTTGTTCAGTTTTTAAAAAATTATTTTTAAGAACTTTAAAAATGTACAACAATATTCAAAGAACTATAATATACTATTATTTGAAAACAGTTTTTATCTTAGTTTTTAGAAAAATTGTAAACCAAATAAATTTTCATTCTATTTGTGTTTTTTTTTTCCTATTCAGTTTTCTGTATAAAGAAAAGATTGCTCATAAAAGTGAATCAAACAGGGCTTAGGTATGCATTAACTCCCAAGGTTTTGAAAACCAGTCTAAGCCCAAGTTTCTAATGTTCATCTTAGTTGAAATCTTGGAGAGGATCAGCAAACTTGGTAAGTTAAAATCAGTGACGAGTTAATTACAGTTTTTGTTTTTCTGAATTGGATTTTTTTTTAAAATATATAAGAAAAACCAAAACAAATACAAAAGGAGGCAAACCTCCTTAACAACTTCTTGGAATGGAAAAGGCCCAAAAGGTCAAGGCAAGATTAAAAAAAAGAAAATCAAGAATGAAAAACAGCCTCAAAATTGACAAGATAAGACTAAAGAACCTCAGCACCTCCCAAACAATAGCAATAGCAGTTGGACCAGGATGAACTGAACAACCATTATGCAATGTAGAGTTTCTCTCACACCAGATTGTCCATAAGGTATTAGAGAAGACAGAAACAAGCAGTTTCGACCTGTAAGAACTACAACCAATATTCTGACTGAACCAATCACAAATATGAGCAACCAACTGAAATTCTGGATATGGTAATTGCATAATATCAAATAAGGATCTCAATACACCAGAAGCAAAATGGCAAGTGCTGAATAGATGATCATTGTTGTCTTCGTTGGCATAACAACTATGCACACAACAGGACCACAAAAACCTCTTATCCACAGATTAAACAGACTCTATTATGAAGAATAAAAACCACCAACACAGAAACTCTAGGCCTGCAATGCTGCCAGCACAATTTACACCATCTAAACTGCTGACCTTCAGTTCTATAAATATTCCAAAAAGCTTTTATTGAAAAAACATCATGGTTCCAAATAATAGCATCATCAGACTGATGAGTTCCAGATAATGTTTTGATTGACCTTAATCTATGGGATGTTTCAACCTTCAGATAACTTGGTATCTAAAGATTAAATTGAATGATGAGTTTTTTAAAGCTTTCGTTGACCTTAATTTATGGGTAGTTTCAGGGTGATCCACATGGGGATTTGACAGCAACTAGGTCTTTATCTTCTATATCTAATATCTAGCTATATATTGTTCTATTTTGGCCGTTTAATATGATTTGGTATATTAGTACCTGATACAAGAGCAAAAGGCATAAACCAGCCATGAACTAGCAGTGGACAAGAGAGATTGAAACCAAACAAGCAAAAAAGTAACAAGGTTGTCAAAAGATGAAGTTTGGCACTTACATCAAAGATTAAGAACCTAGCACTAAAAACAACCAGCATCTAAGTTATACATCAACCCTAGCCAAAACCAGTCTAGAGAAAATAGGAATACCATATTGATCCAAATTCAAAAACAACGGACAAAATTAAAGCCATTACACTTGCACAATCAATGAGAGCAGACAAAATGCATGCCTTATTATAATTCATATGCAAGACTCGTAAATGAAAACGAGTAATTTTATTTTCAAAAAATCAATAACTGCAAAAATCACAATTAGAAAAAGAATGTTGAACGGATCGACAATCACTAAAATAAAATTTTCAAACAGTATGCAGGACTCCAACAATCCATATACATACATACACATTCAAAATACAAAAATATTAAACAAAATTATTGAGGGAGAAAGAGAGAGGAGCGAACCTGAGACTGTGAGAGACGATAAACAGCAAAGAGACCTTTAATCGATAAAATAACAGCCGTGAACAACAAATCAAACACAAAATAATTTTTCTCATTAATATTAGAGGAGAAAGAAATAGAGAGAAAAAGCTGAGAGTGAGAGATTCGGCGACTTTACCTGCGGATTGACCAATCCGAATGGGAATGATGTGGTAGCTAGGGTTTTGTTTCTGGAGCGAAGATGGTGACCTGAACTGAGAATGCGGTCTAGTTCTGGAGGAGGAATCGCTTGTAAATGATAGCGAGGATTGGGGTTTTGAGAGTGAGGATTGAGAGAGAGAGAGAGAGAGAGAGAGAGAGCATGTGGTTTGAGGAGAAAGTGAATACCCCTGGTAACATACCTTGCATGTCAAAGCGATTGGTTAATTGCTAGAAAGCACGGACACTTCACCGAGAGTGTCGTACTCGTGTCGGACATTCGGACACCGTGTCAGACACTCGGATACTTCACGGATACGTGTCGGACACTTCGTACCCGTGTCCTGATATTTTTCTTTTTAGGACACTTCTCGGACACTCCTTGGACACTTCTTGGACACTCCTTGGACACTTCTTGGACACTCCTCGAAAACGTATCGGACACTTCATAGCAGTGATGTATATTCAAATATTTCGGATGAAAATTATATGATACTAAGTTATGATTAAAATCTAAGATAAATATATATAGAAGACTAAATAAGTCTGGTTCTTTAATTTATTTTAATCTATTTGTCTATTTTTGTTCATAAGTTTGTTTGGTTTTTAATTGTTTGATGATGAATTGAATTATTTATGTAATTTAGTATTTTTTTATTGAATAATTAATATATTATATTATTATTTTATAGCCGTATCCTCGCCGTGTCCGTGTCCTATTTTTTTAAAATTTTCCGTATCGCCGTGTCCGTGTCGTGTCGTACCCGTGTCCCGTGTCCGTGTCCATGCTTTTTAGGTTAATTGATATTTCGTATAATTAAGGACTTTGTTTGGAAAACGTGAGAGAAAAGAAAAGAGAAGGAAAGAAAACTGTAACATTAGTTATGAGAGAAAAAAAAAATAAAGGATTAAATTAGTTATGAGAGAAAAAAAATAAAGCATGTATTTATATTTGTATAAATTATGAAAAAAAAGAAAAGAAATAATTGCATTCTTGTTTAAAAAAGTAAAGGAGATAAAAGAGAAGAAATTATTTTAATCAATTTACTATTATGTCCTTTTATGTTTATATTACAAGATATATCCAAATGTCTATTAAAATTTGTTTTTTAAATGTTATGGTTATTTTTGGTATTATGAAATATTTATTTATTCTTATTATTTCTTTTCAAATCTTTTCACTTTTTAAAGGATAGCATGTGAGAGATTTTGAGGGATAAAGTATCCCTTCAAATCACTCCTAATCAATTCTTTTCTCTTACTATTTTCAAACACAAAAAATACTATTCATTCTTTTTCTTTTATTTTCCTTCTAATTCCTTCAATCCAAACAAGCTCTAAGAAAAATGGAGAGTTTTTATCCGTTGTTAAATGTGTAAGGGGTAGAGGGATGGCAATTCGTGTTTCTGTGTTTGTGTCGTATGAATGTATGAGTATTATATTAAACAGTTTAATTCTAACCCGGTCTTTTTAATAATCATGTCAGAGAATACTAGCACAACATTTATTAAACTTGTTACTTTTGTCAACCCGTGTAATCTGTTTAATAAACGTGTCTAATAATGGCATGACTTGTTTAATAACATTTTTAATCTGATTAACTTATATCATATGAGTTTCTCGATCCATAAAAATCTCTTTGAAAGTCATAAAAAATAAAGTATACAGCAATATATAAATCCTAAAATCAATCTGTATTATAAATTTTATATCTATATACGAAATTATTTAAGAAAAAAACTCCTCTTTTTTTTATTAAGGTAAAAAAAACTAAATATAATCTCTTTCTAATGGAAAATTTTAAGGAAAACAAAAAAAAATTCAAAATTTTTTATTATGACTCAAAAATATACTAAGGTGATTGAATAACTGGAAGACATCATAACAATTTCATCTTTGCATTTTATGAGTAGATCAGTCTTGTAAACGAATAAATATATTACAAACAATTGCAATATATATAACTATGTATATATAAGTTTGTATAAAAATATAATATATCTCATGTCGTAATCGTGTCACGAGTTAGATAGTTTAAACCCAAATCTAACCCAATTTTAATTTGGGTGTCGTGTAGGGGTGGCAAAATTCAACACGACTTGAAATCTACATGAAGTTAGCAAGTTTGAGTTTGGGTTAAACGAGTTCGGGTAGTAAACGAGTTAACACGATTATGACACGAAAAAAACGTGTCGGATTCGGGTTCAACCCGCTTCACCCGCATAATCCATTTAAGTTGACGGGTCGTGTCGTGTCGGGTCAATGCAGGTTGAATCAATCCGTTTAACCTGTGTAACCCGTTTAACTTTAATATTTATTAATTTATTTTAAAATGTAAAAAATATAAAACTTAATATTGAAAATTTGTTTTAGAATGTTGAAAATATGTAAACATATATTTTCACACTATTTATTCTGATGTGTATTATATATATATTTTTTATCTTCTAATATGTTATATATAGTATAAATATTCATTTATTTCATTCTTAAATTTATTAGTATTCATTAATTCATTTAGTAATAAAACAACTATTCATTTTTTCAATAAAGACATGAACATGTAATTTGTAAATGAATAATTACTTATTTTAAATGGTTTAATTTTTTTTTTTAATAAAATTCACTAAAAACTCATCTCTATCAAATTCATACGATAATCAATTCTTTTATGTTATACTGATGTGAGCTTGATTGTGTCATACTTGACCATGAGAGTGATGATTATGGAAGAGAATAATATATTTTCTTTTCTTCCTTATTATTTAATATTCAGAAGGAGATTGTGGATGTATATTCGATTATTGAGGTGTAGGTAATATATGGTGGATATATATATATATATATATATATATGAATGATGACTATAATTGTTCTTTAGTGTCCTGAGATATATAATATAAAATATAATAGTTATAAGTAATATAAGTTAAACCATTTTCTTATATTTTCTCAAATTCTAATTAATTAGTTAAATGTCTAAAAAATCAATTAGAATAATTGATGAGTTTAAACCATTTAATCTAAATATCTAGTTTTATGAAATTAAAATTTTCTTTATTGTCCTGAGATATATAGTATAATATATAATAGTTTAAGTAATATAAGTTAGACCACTTTTTTATTTTTTGTCAATAATACTTCAACATTAATATATATTAAAAATTTATTAATTCAATGAGATATATATTTAATGTTTGTTCTAAATGCTCTATTATTTGAGTGGTATTAATATTTATTTGATTTCAAGATAATACAAATTGCGTTTTTGATTTAATTACTAAGTTAATATAATTAATAATGTTTGTTTGTTATATTCAAAATAAGGGAGAAATATTATTGTAATTTAATTGATGTTTTAAACTTTATTGAGTTTAAACTTTCATTATTGTAGATTAAATATTATTATTGTGGCATATGTAAACAAAAGTCATTGGTAGATTAGTAACAGAAGGATTTGTACATGACTTAGGTTTGAATCCTTACAACAACATTCTTTATAACCTGTCTCGACATGATCCGTAAACCCGAATTGCCAGTACAACGGGAATAATAAATTTTTTTTTTTTTGGGTGACCTCTGGGACTTCTTAATTATATTGATTATTGATTTTTATGAAACAGAGCAAAGAACGGTTAAGAACATATACCTTTGTGGTGTATTTGTGGCCTCTGGGGCTCCTTATATTGATTATCGATTTTTATGAAATCCGAACAAAGAACGATTAATAAAACTATATGAACTTTTCACCAGATGCGAATTTTTGTTGGTGTTGGTGTTGGTTGTCGACTAGGGTAGAAATCAGAGAGAGAAGAGAGGGTCTGTTAGTCTTCTTTTATATTGCTATTTTCTGAATATATATATATATATATATATATATATATATATTGTTTTAAAATGATTATAAACTTAGAGGGTAATTTAGTAAATGAAGGTTATCCACCATAGGGAAGATGGGGACAGTTTAGCCATGATATTATGGGTACCTGAGATAGGTTTGAAACCATGGATTCCTGTTCCGAATTATTTGAAAATAACAACGCCCTGGTTTTTAAAATTTTGAAAGAGTAATCAATCTGATTTTGTGCAAATAAATAAAAGGGAACAACTAGAGGAGTGCTAAGGCAGTCGATTAAGCGACTGTCCTTACACAGTTGTTGTTTTAATTGGTTAAAAAATCAATCATAAAGTCTCATTTATTATCTGTTTGTTATATTTAAAAAAGCATTAAAGCAAAATATTTTAGAGCAAAATTATTCTCATATTCTCTTATTACTTTATCTCTCATCTTTCAATGCGTCTATATATATAATAGATTCTTTCACCACCTTACTTCACTATACCAATTTTAGTATTTTATTTCAATTAAAACTTTCAATTTTATTTTAAAATAACTAAAACTCAATTTCAAAAGTTTTAGTTATTTTAAAATAAATTTGAAAGTTTTAATTGAAATTGAGTTTCACTTTTTCCATATATATATATATATATATATTTGGGCATTATAGTCGTTAAGGGAATGTTTACTGCCAAACATTGTCTTAATAGCTATATTGGTAGAGACAAACAACTCTTATATTTTTTTAATTTTATTATTTTCAGAAAAGTTTTCTTGTCGTAGCCGTTATATTGGCAGTTCTTTTTTTTTTTTTTATAAAATAAAATGCAGAAAAGGTGAAAGAAGTTGTTAGGACCTCTTCTTTTTATATAATTTTTTTTTATATAAAATCGAATATATTTGTATATATATATATATATATATATATATAAGTTTTAGTTGTAATAGAATTTTGAAATTGAGTTTTAGTTATTTTAAAATAAAATTGAAAGTTTTAATTGAAATAAAATACTAAAATTGGTGCAGAGAAGTAAGTTGGTGAAATAATCTATTATATATATATATAGACGCATTGAAAGATGAAAGATGAAGTAATAAGAGATTATGAGGATAATTTTGTCCTAAAATATTTTGCTTTTAATGTTTTTTTAAATATAACAATGATGTAATAAATGAGACTTTATAATTGATTTTTCAACCAATCAAAAGAGCGATTGTGCAGAGACAGTGACTTAAGCGACTTTCCCTAGCATTCCTCCTCGAACTAATAGTAACACGTCACCACAAGTTTTGAGATAAAAGAAAACAAATATGTATATGTGATATGTGGTGTGTTGTTATTGAGTCGAAATCATAATATAGAGTACTTAATAATCTCTGACAATTAATAGTTGAAAACATCTAATTTTGTTACAATTTTGCACCGACATGGCCAACTCGTAAGTGATAGAAGTGTGTTATATATACAACCTTGACTTTTGAGAAATAAAAAAATGAGCAAAACAATCGATCTTCATTTCTCAAATAATTTGGTAACATTAATGTTGATACCTTTCTTCATCTATTGGCTACCTAGGACCATATTATATATATATATATATATATATATATATATATATATATATATATATATGCCACTCCTATAAGTAAAATAAATGGTGCTAAATGTTTAATAAAAAAAAACAAAAAACAAAAATGCATGTACATTTTCAATGACCATACACAAATAATTTCAATTTGATCATTCAATATATGATTTAATTGCAATTAACTCTTTTGTACTATCATTTCGTGGCCCATAACCCCTGTGAAGTATGTTTTTGGGGGATAATCACCTGAACTATAAAAAGCAATTACAATTACCTATTACAGTTAGTTGTTGGTGAAATAAAGAGGTAAAATGACATCATTGCCCATTTTCAAAGAAATATGTTATTAAATAAAAAATATATCAAAATGCGCAATAAATTATTTTAACTCCTTATTTAATAGACAACTAAAGGCAAGGCAGTGGGGTAAGGAGCAAATTTTTTGATATTTTTTTGGAGGAAAAGCATTAAGGGGGATAATTAAAAAAAAATTAAAAGTTTCTCAACATTTTGTATGGTTGTGTTAATTAATTAATGACCATTTTGCCCCTACAGCAAGTAATTAGATTAATGGTGGTGCATGTTGATAGAATCCACTTATCCACCAGCCTGAACATGAATGGAGGTGCCTTTAGTTAAAAAAGAAAAAGAAATAATGAACAAAAAGAATTGGAATACATTAAAGCCCTCTCAAGTATCTATACATATGTTCTCTATTCTTCAGTTACTTTTCTGTTCATCACAAAAGAAGATGACTTTGATGCAGGGAAAGAAACCTAAAATGCAAGCATGAGAGAGAGAGAGAGAGAGAGAGAGAGAGAGAGAGAGCTTTAATTGATGCAGGGAAAGCAAGTTAAATGCTAAAATATGGAAAGAAACTGAAAATACAAGCATATGAGAGAGAGAGAGAGCACTTTACTTCCTCAACCCATAGCAGTTGTTTGTTTTTTTCCCTCATAGAAAACAGTTTCTGCATGCAAAGTATATTTCACCTTGCTTGCCCTCCTCCACTGCTCATACCATGAGCTAGTTAAATTAATACAAGACTTCTCTTCCAGGCTTTTTCAATAGACAGTCCATGCCATAACGTACTATTCTTTGCAATCAACACTTCACCTTCCAAGATTGGACCAATTAGACAGACAATCAACAGCTTCATAATCAAACAATGGAGAGTTTGCTTAAACAAAGGAGGTACCTCCAACCCCCACCTAAATTTGGTATATTTGTTCAATTTTTTTTTTCCTCAGTACTTTCACAAAGAAAAAAGATTCACCATATTACAAATATATATATATATATTTTGTTGAATTTTGTTTATTTGTTTTTTCTCAATACTTTCACAAAGAAAAAAAGATTCACCATATTACAATATATATATATATATATATATATAGCTAAGATTCACCCCTAAAAGTTTTTTCTTTTCATTCAAATGACAACTGCACTAATTGTATTCCTTTTGATTGTTATTCACATGGTGTGTATATATATATATAATTCATTGCAGATATACCATAACAATCCTTGGAAAAGATTATGATTTACATTTTTTTTGCTCACCATCAACTTTCATGTTCTGATTTGTCTTCTCTATCTCTTGTTGAAAATTTTTTATGGCCTGTCAAAGTAGGGTGAGATTTACAGGGTTAGAACAAGATAACAAGGAAGAGTCCAACAGCATTAGAGAACCAAGAATTCCACCGCAGCGGATTGAGTCCTTTAAAGGAGGTACTTGTTAATTAATTTCACATTGGTGACATATAAAATTTTCATCATGACACGAATAGCTAAGCATTAGCATAATCAAAGAAAATATTTCATGGCATCAATATAGAGCTAAGCATTAGTACAGTCAAAGAAAATATTTCATGGCATCAATATATAGCTAAGCATTAGCATAGCCTTAGCCAAGTCTATATGATTTTTGTAGCACTATGCATCACATTTCATATTGTCATTCCTTTTGGGCCCTGCATGAACCTTTAAATATGTTGCGAGTTAATTTTACTTTGGTGACAGATTTAATTTTCTTCATGGCATGAATAGCCAATAGTCCAATCAAAGCAAATATTTCGGCCTGTTTGGAGCAGTTTCGTGATTCTAAAATTCATTCCATTTAAAAGGCCTTTGATAATGCCTTCAACAAAAGGAATTTAAAATAATAAAGTTGTTTGGTGGATGTATTTTTTGAAATTCCTTCCACAATTAACACAATTTTAACTTGACAAATTTCTCCTTAATAATTATTCCTAATAGGCAAGTTTCACGAAATAAAAGACGGCAAAATTATCAATAAAATTTGTTACTTCAAATAATTCTAGCTTCCTTCCAAAAGCAAGTTTTTCTAGCTTTGTTTGAACGGAGTTTTTATGACTTCGAAATCCATTTTCTTTATTTCATCAAATACTAACATTTTTTTGGAAGGTCTTTTTGAGTTTGGAAGCCTGTTTTAGTCTCCCAAGAAGCTCTCCCAAACAGCCCGTTCATGTCAAAAAAAAAAAAAAAACTTTGATGGCTATTTTTGTAGAGAAAAAGGCACAGAATTGGTTGCAGAGGCAGTTTTCTAGCCAAATGAATAGGGATTATGACTCCAGCGACAGTGAGTTTGCAACTACAATTGCAGCTGCTGCATTTGCCATCCATTCGCTTGAAGAAACTGAGTCCCAGAAGAAGTCAAGGGGTGGCCTTTCAACCCCCATGACTAGAGTGAAGACTTGGAAAGAAGACTCCTCTAGGCTGCCAGAATCCGGTAGAGTCTCTAGGCGACTCTCTAGTAAGGAACAAAAAGAAAAAGGTAATTTTTCAACCTCAGTTACCTGTTAACAACCATCAACACGCATTTTAATTTTAATTATGAGGGTGACGGTGAGATTTAAACTCGAAACCTTTGACTCTGATATCATGTTAACAATCATCTACTATAAAAGTTTAAATTGTTAAAGAGTGTAATTTGTGACGATGATTTGATTACTGGTAGACACTAAAGTGGTGATATGCAACAGTTAAAGCTTCCACGAGAAAGCCAATGAGGCAGGATAGCAAAGCAAGTGATCAATCCTCGGTGATTCGGGCACCATCAGCAGGACTTGGAAGTCCAGAAACCAAAGCAGATGCTTGGGAAATAACTGCTATGGGAAAGATTAAAAGGCGGTACATATTCATCTTTTTTGGTATTTTAGTTGATTGGTATCTCAAAAATTAGATGACAACACAAAATAATAATAAAAAAAACTATTATTTATAAAAGTACAATCTAATAACCAATGGGTATTAGCCCTATCTCTTTTAGCGTTTGAGCCTTGCTAGGGGCAATATTGTGAGTGTGTGCATGTTTGCTTGAACTTTTAAAAATAAAAAGTACAATCAGGGCCGGCTGGACCTTTAGGCGACTTAGGATATCGTCTAAGACTCCAGCCAACAGAAGGGTCCCCCCCAAAAATATTTGTTCCTTATATTATAAAACTTTCTGAAAAATTTTAATCTACTATTATTAGATTTCTTAATTTTTTTTCTTTTATTATTAGACCTCAATCAATTTGACAATTTCCTAAAAAAAATTCTCTCTCTCTCATTAAACCAGCCGAAATTTGTATTTAATACACTAACTTTTAATGTTGTAATGCTTCCTGTTAATTTTATTTATTTTTTTTTCCGTATTCCACACGTTTTTTACTTTTTTTCTTCCTATGTCATTAATGCAATCTTTCTCTTTTATATTCTCTCACAACTTTCCAATCTCCATCTACATCCTTTCTCAGTCTCTCATTGCATCATATTTTTTTCTCCGTCCATTACATTAATGGAAGCTTTCAAGCTACTAGGCACAAAATAACTGAACAATTTTTGAAGCATTAGATTGGATTTTTTTAACATCAGATTTTATTGTTCTTTAAATTAAATTATTTTGTAATCTTATTATTTTTTGTTATTATAAAATTGTATATTTTGTTTATAATCATTGCTATTTATATTATTAAATATCAGAATATGTCTACTAGAAATTTTGAATTAGAATATGAAAATTTTAAAAAGAAAAGAAGAATAAATAAACAAATTAAATCTCAAAAAGGAACTCTTGATAAATTTGTTAACCCTAATAATCAAATAACAAAAAATTTAGGTGAAAATTCTACAAAAAGAATAATATGTTAAATATTAAAAAGCTACTTTTATAATTTTTACAAAATTTGAATACAAGAATTAACTTTGTATCTCAAAATGAAAAAAGAATAACTTTTAAATAAGTATTATTAATTATTATTTGATATTAATATATTAAATATTAAAAGACTAATTTTATAATTTTTGCCTAAGACCTCAAATTATGTCGAACGCCCTGACAATAATCTAATAACGAGCCTCATACTGATAACAAAAATTAACTTGGGAAATTTCCAGATATGAGAAGATGAGCTCTACAATTCTTGCTTGGGAAAATGAGAAAAAGATGAAAGCCAAACTTCAAATGGAAAGGAAAAAGGTTTTCTCTTTTCAATTGCTTCTCTTTTTCTTTTTCTTTTTCTTTTTTTTCAACATTGAATGGGATTTGACCATGTGAACATCAATTAGTGCAACTCAAGATTTGTTGAAACTGCAGAGTGAACTGGAGGAGAGAAAAGCAAGAAACTTGCAACATTATCAGAATAAGCTAGAAAGGATTGATAATATTGCTGGAGGAGCAAGAGCACAGGCAGAAGAGAGAAGAATAAAAGAAGAGTCTGTGGTGAAAGACAGAGCAAAGAAGATCAGGTCAACAGGAAAGGTTCCTGTTAGTTGTTTCTGCTTTTGAATGTTACAAAGAAAGATCCTAGAGTCATTTCGACTTGAAAATTCCACATAATTCTATGCAAGCCTATATGATTGTATATAAAGTTGAACTTTCTTACACACAAATTTGATCATGTATTTACATAACATCAAAAACATTATATGCATGGTTGTGTGTCAGTGGTATCTCTTCTACCTCTCAAAGTAGAAGATTGAGTGAGATTCAAGTCCCCGATGCAGGTGTGTGAGAAAAAGAAAAAAAAAATCATCATCCTAGGCAACGCCTTCGTTGCGGTCGGACCACCCTATCTATCCGGGTGAGAGCACCCGGATACTTCCGAGCCGGGCGCTAGGCGTGGCATCGGATGAAGGATTGGGTCTGACTTTGATACTAACTGTAACGGGTCGGGCGCTTGCCCTCTACCCAAAACTTAAGCTGTTAGGTAGTACTGCATACCTACCCATTTATACCCAATCACTTTCCCATCCGGATCCGATGTGGGACAAGACCCTCTAACACTAGCCCTAATCCCATATGATTGGGGGTTTGGAATATATATATATATATATATATATATATATATATATTGTTAGACAATAATTGATGAGAGATTATATCTTTTGTACAAATAATATATATACAAGAGTTCTCAAAAATTAAGGAAAATTAATTTCTAGAGAATAAAATCTCCTAGAGAATTCTGGAAAAGTTACAACTGTACAATAACTAAAAAAGGAAAAATCCTCTTGGATAAGACTCAGAAGATTTGAATCATGCTTGTTAGGCATACGAGTCATGTATTGGCATATTCCTATCCAAAACTTGTGTCCTAATGTGTCAAAGTGTCTTGAGTTATTTGTGGACATCTATCTAAGACATGGCAGACAAAAAATCTGGAAGAGCATGACAAAATATTCACATGCTCAATCACAGATTTGAGTCACAAGTAAATTGACCCTATTAAGACCATAGTTTGATCTAATTTGATCTTGGTTGGGCTCATAAACTGTTTTGAAAATGTTTTTGTATGTTGGCTTTTCAAAACTTTTAGATCTATTTTTTTTCTTTCCAAAATGGACATCAAGTTGGAAAACAATGTGCTTCAATCGATTGGTCGATCAATCGAATCTTTTCCAGAGAGCATCGATCAAATGGTCAACCAATCAAAATTGTTCCAGGTAAAATTCAATTCAATACCAGAATATTTTACCGAATGGTCGATCAATCGAATTGGTTCTTGAAGGCTTTGACCGATGGCTCGATTGATTGAACCCATAGGTCGACCTACGTTTTTGAAAACTATCTCAAAATACAAATTTATAATGTTTTAACTATCTAAAAAGTATGGGACTCTATATTGACTATAAATATTGGATTAAGGCTAGTACATGGTAAGAAGAACAGAAGAGAGGATCTCTAAACATTCTTAGAGAGAGAAAGTTCTAGACATATAATTTTGTTTATTCAATCTAGGTTTTTCCAAAGACAATCTATGTGTGATTGAATACTCTTCAAGGGAGCAGATTATCAGTCTAACCATTTTTAATTGATCAACAATCAGAGCAGACATAGGCAAGCAATCACTAGAGAAGAAAGCTCGTGAGGAAGGAATGTTGTGGACAAGCAAAAGGAGGGATTGGAGGCTTTATGTGGAAAGTTTGGCATCTGGGTCTACATTCGAGGGTGAGAATTGTGAACCTAGTTGAGAATTCTTTATTTTGTGTCTGACTGGATTAGGTACCGTGGTTTTTTATTTTCTAGAATTTTTCACATAAAAATCATGTCTCTCTTCTCTAACTTGGGCATTTTAATCAAATGGTTTAAATATAAAAGAGCGAAAAAGGGAGCATAAGAATATTAGACACTAAGGCCCTGTTTGGCAGAGCTTTTGCTTCGGCTTTTGCGCAGAAGAAAAAGAGAAGCAGAAGCTAAATCAAGAAGCTGGTACTCCCCAGCTTCCTTTAAACGCTCTTTTTGGACTCCGAAACTCTTCCGCCTTACCAATCCAAACACTCTCCAAAACAACTTTTGAGTTTGAAAAGCCAAAAGCTGCTTTTCAAAAGCCAATCCAAACAGGGCCTAAATGTCTTATATGAAAAACTAGGTATAAAAGAGGGCGGGAAAATATTATAAATTAAAAAAGAATAGGGATAGATCAACTAAAGATATAAATCAAATTAGATGTATTAAGGACATAGACAACACAATATTAGTCAAAAAAATGACATTTTAAATAGATGGAAGAATTATTTTCAAAATCTATTAAATGAGGAGTACCCTAAGAAAGAAGTAGAGGAAATGAAGTTAAAATAGGAATGATTGAAAAAATTACTAACAGGGAGGCAGAGAACACACTTAAGAAGATGGGGAGTAATAAAACAGTAGAGCCGGATAATATTTTCATAGAGGCATGACAAATGTTAGGTAAAGTAGGAGTTGAGAGGATAACAAAGTTATTTAATATCTTAAAACAAGGTATGATGCCAAATGAATGGAAAGAAAGTATAATAGTACCACTTTACAAAAATAAAGGGGATATACAAAATTGTGGCAACTATAGAGGAATTAAATTAATGAGTCATGTAATGAAAGTATGGGAAATGGTAATAGAACAAAGACTAAAGAAGATGTTATGTTGTGGTCCACACTTTGTCGCGGCTTGAGTCGCGTTGCGACCCGGTTTTGACCCAAAAAATGGGCTTTGTGTGGCCTTAAGGCACCAAAACCACGGGGGTCTGGGGGCAATGGCCCTGAAAAAATTTTTATGACCCATTTTTCGCTTGCTGGTTTCGGACTCAAGTTAGGACTCTATAGCCCGATATATAAGGGCATCTAAGAGTTTGGAATGAGTAACGAGAGAAAACACTAAAAATGCAGAAAGAGAGTGAGAGAGCTAGGGTTTGGGGTTGAAACTTGTAATCTATTAATTTTCGCACAGTGAAAACTTTCGCTAGATCTTCGTCGTAGACGTAGGCACATCACCGAACTACATAAATTGTTGTGTTTTGTGTGTTGTGCTTATTTCATTTTGAGTCGTGTTTCGTGATTGTGCTTGGTTCGCGGCTATTTTTCATAACAAAAGGAGTCAGTGGTTTCGGATAACCAATTCGGATTTATGACTGGGAGATCAAGATCAACAATAGAAGCTATACACTTAGGCAATTAGTTAAAACATGTAGGAGTAAGGAACAAAATTTACATATGATTTTTATAGACTTAGAAAAAACGTATGATAGGGTCCTAAGAGATATAATTTGGTGAGCCCTACAAAGAAAACAAATTCCCTTACAAATTATAAAAAATATCCAAGATATATATATGAGTACGGAAACTAAAGTTCGTACTATGTGTGGTGACTGTCATGCCCCAATTTCTGACTCCCGGTTAAGGACGTGGGAAATGGGGGTGAACGGTGAAATCAGTTATCAATTCTACTCATCACTAATTATACTATGATACATCTCATATCTCTAATCTCATTATGGTACCATACTCTGATACCAAGCTGTCACGTCCTGAATTTCGACTACTGGAACTGAGGTGATTAGGTTATCACATCATTACCTCATCTTTCAAATCTCACTATGGTACCATGCTCTAATACCAAGCTATTATACCCCAATTTTTGACTCCCAGAAGCCAAGGGTGATTAAGTTAGTCAATCAAACTCTAATAATTCATATCAACGCGAAAGCTTAAATTATGTGCATATACTTATACATGTGCATTGTAGACTCAACCAACCCTAATGGGTCCATTACTTGACACCCTTCACTCATCTAAATACAACTCAGTGTCTTAGCCAACCATGCATTACGATGGATCGTAATGTTGGTTATGATGTATTGAAATTACGATGCATCAGACATGTATTGAAGCTCATTGTTGAGCTCTCGGGACTTTTGATCTCAAATCCTCTGCAGACATTATGATGCATCGTTTTGTGCATTACAATACATCGTAATCACTTGAATGTTACAATTGTAGAACTTTTAAGTGACCACAATCAACACCATTCTTGTCCAAAATCTCAACCTATAACATACATACATTCTTTATAGAATTTCTAAACATTATAGATCATCCACACATCATTCATATGATCTAAACACATAAACTGAATCTCATGTAAATTTGATTTCCAAAAGAGTTGTCATACATTCATTCTTTGATTCTCAAGAGTTAACATATGCCATGTATGACGATTACATTTGAAACGGTACATATAACTTGTTCAAAAGTAAAACAACATCTCTAAAGAAACTAGTCGACATGCCACAAGTCGGTATGATCATCTATATTCATATCCAAAAATATGAGAATCCAAAGAACTCTAAAAGTCCACGTGCCACTCAAGCCTCGTCCTCCATCGGAGCTTTATTTGTAAAAGAGTTTGGAAAATGGGTGAGTATACAACTACGCCTAGTAGGAATGATCCACCTGACTCTACCTTAACTCAGGCAGCCATGCATGAATGCTTTCGAAGTCTCTATATGACTACATGACAAGTATCTATGCTTTTCACACTTAAAACATACATGTTTTAGAAATCATGAATAATGCTTCATATTTTAATATAAGACAGTTTGTAAGGATCACGATTCTCAAATAAACTCACACCACGTATAGCCGTAAATCAATTCAATTGAGGACTTCAGCTTATCACATCCATAGAAAGGGTTGCTTTAGGACCACATACTCTGCTTACGCTCTACGGGTTTCTAACTCGACGGAAGTAACATCTGTTTGGCCAAGTTTTGGATCTTGCACCTTAGGGTTTGAAACCCTTATTAATTCTCACACATGCCCTAAAAATGCTACTTTCTTAAAAGAAACCCTTATGAGTTTGTGTGAGTGCACATTGTCACATAGTACACCAAACCTCAAGATTCTCATAATTTTCATTAAATGTATAACATTTATAAGGTCAATGCATTTCAATTCTCAACTCATGAATATTCAATGCATTTCAATCATCTCATGAAAATCACAACACTTATTGTAAGAACCGTGACCATTTTTGGTCGGTTTTCTTATATTTTCATTTATGGTCATATTGATGCTTTAAGTGATTATATATGTGTTTTAAATGTGAAATACATGTTTGGATAACATATCTAAGGTTTAAAAATTTTTTTGGAGTGTTTGACTAAAGTTGACTTTTTTGGGTCCGGTCAACCCGTGGGCGTGGGGCCCGTGGGTCCAAAAAATCCAAAATTCTAGAAATGATTTCAAATTTAGAGTATAGCTTAAATAAAATATTTGACATGCTACGGAATCGATTTCGTGTCAATCGGAGTTACGGAACTCCAAAAACGAGCCCGGGAAGGTTTAGTGAAAAAGTAATGGCATTGTTGTAATTATGGGTAGGTCCTTTTTCTATAAATAGAAGAGGAGAGAACCCAGCCCTATTCTCTTCTTCCCTCAGCCGTGAACATCATACATCTACACACAAACATAGCAACTTCTTCTCCTTCTCTTCTTCATCAATTTAGAGGGACTTCGGGTGGGATTTTGAGTTCGCCGAATAAGGAAGAAACGATCTACGCGACGAAGTCTTGAATTTGATCAGTCCGGAATTAATTTCCAAGAAAGTAAATTTTCTCAAGTGAAGTAAGGAATAGCTTGAAACTATAGCTATTGAGGTAGGGGGTGTGTGTTGTGTCTTACATTTCAAGTTTAGTTTCATATTTTTCGCATAAAATTGATGTAATTGTGTTATATATGATAAAATGAGGTTTTGTGGATTTATTGTTGGATTTAATTGATGAGGTATGTCTTTTAGATTGGAAATGGTTGGCAGATGTCATTGAATGCATGAATTGCTTAATTGTGCAAATTGTTCATATATATTGCATTTATGGAATCTTTGGGAATTGAAAGTATGCTTGTGGCATTGTGAATGGTTGAATAACATGCTAGAATGGATATAGGGCATGTATTGAGTGCAATGCATCCAATGTGCGAATGTATGTGCAAAAAGGTGAAGTGTTTTGTAATTGTAATGAATACTCGGGAATGACTCATAGAAAATAGAAGAGAAAAACATCCTCTTTGGGGTTGAAAGTCCTCTACCTTGCGCAAGTGGGTGGTGACTGGACGGGTTAGTAGCCCGAAATAGCCAAAGGGTTTTAAGATGTGGGACTACGGTACATATCTTGGGTGTGTGGTGTGAGTGTGAGTTCAATTCTGAGTACAATGTGATTTTGTGTTGAACTATGTGAAGTGACGTGACTTATGTGAAGTAAGTGGAATTGTGGATGAATTTGAATGTATCATATGTTATAGATATGATGGATTGTGCAATGACATATGTTGTGAAATTATGGTTGTTGAATGTATTTGATGAGTATGCCATGAAAATGAACGTATTGCTTTGACTAGAATGCTAGGAAGCATGACACGTAACTAAATTGTGCATTGGTAATTCCTTTATGCAATTATATGAAATGTAGACTTGAGTGGATCGCACAACATATTACTTTGAGCCGTTGAATTTGCTCATCCCCCTACATTAATATTTTCAGGACATGGTAAGGAAGTGACAGATGGTGAGCATTCATGATATAGATTCGGAGTCTTAGAACTCCTTTCTTGTTGATTTTGTACGTTTGGCTATCCGTGCCGGCTTGTGGCACGTTATCTATGTAGTTGTAGTCATGGTTGGATTTTTAGCATTTTTGGACTTTGTGCATAAAATCCTTGTAATGTATACTTTGGACCCAATGAATGTTTTTGGGATTGTATAAATGTTGTAGTTACATTATCATATATGTAACTTGTGTTGTTCATTTGAATCTTATATGTATAAAGATAAGGTTGGTTAATGGGAATGAATGTGGATTATGAGACCTTTGTGATTCAAATGTGTTATTTGATGAATGGGTATGATGATTTGGTGTTTCTAGATGATTTGGGTGTTGTTGGATGAGTTCTAGGTGTTGGAAATGCTTAGATATGAGTTTTGGGGTGAATTTTGGTCAAAAAAATGTATATATGGGGTTTCCAGGTTGAATCAGTCGATTGATTACTTTCTATAAGTCGACTAACGTTGGCAGTGTGTTTTAAAGCTTTCCAGAGCACCAAATTAGTCGACTAATGCAGATTTTCAAAATCTTGAAATAGGCATAACTTGGTCATTTATAACCCGAATCAAGTGATTCTTTTTTTAAAATTGAGTATTTTTGGATTCTCTATCCAATGGGACAAGTCTCAGTTTCAGATTTCAAAGACATAAAGTGTTGAGTCCTGAGAGTGAGTGATTTATGGGAGTGTGGATAAATAAAATCCTCACTAAGGTGTTATGATTTGATGTAGGGCCCATGAGGGTTGGATAAGGTGGAGTTATGCACATCTATGTGCAAGAACAGAGTTAAGCTTCTGCGGTAATTGAGGGTAAAAAGAGTCCATTAGGACCAATGGACGGGTTAACCTCCAGTTTCCCGGGAGTCGGGGGATCGGGGCGTTACAGAATGGTATATTAACCTCCGGTTTCCCGGGAGTTGGGGGATCGGGGCGTTACACTTATGCATTTTCAAAAAAATGTTCTTTTATGCATATATTTCACATATGAAATCAATTCTAACGAAACTCCTTAAATAAACACAAAATCATAATATTACATTCATAGACATCAACTACATATATGCAATATATAAATTTCAACTAAAACATGTTAGACATTCAATATATATGCAAGAGGGTCATACTTTCAAAAAATTCTTAAAACAAAGTTTCATGTCACAAGTATGTGACCTATAAAATCAAAACAGGGAAGGGATTCACACCCCTACCTCAAATCTGAAGTCTTGGAAGCTAATTTCTAAATTTTTAGCCCTTTTAACCTTGCCAAAATGGACTTTGTGTGATTCACTATGTTGCCCTTGTTGAGTAGAGCAAACCCTTTGCCTTTGGTGTTCCTCAATTAAAAGCCTAACACATCCGAAATGTAGAGAGAATGCAGAAAGATGAAGAGGGAGAGTTATAGAGAGAGATATTACTGTAAAAGTGATAGTATCTCATCCCCTCTAGATACTTATATCTCCTTGGGGCGTTAAATGACTGAAACACCCCGAGTCACTTAATGTACCCTCCCGACCTCCGTTTTTGATTTCGAAAGTTCTTACGGTCTCAAAATGACTTCTTTAACTATCTAAACATTTGTTTGGCTCATAACCAAAAATCATATTTTCTCAAAAAGTTTTTTGAATTTCGAGGCCCACCCGGACCGCGTCCCAAGGCCTGTTGACCCAAAAAGTCAAACTTATCCAAATGTTCCCAAAACTTTCCAAAACTTTAGAGTAAAAATGATGATTAAAATGGAAACAGTCAAAATTGGACTTGGTCTCTATAGTGACACTAGTGAGTTCTTCATAAACGTAGGACTGCACTAAGAATCGTTGCTAAGCCCATATATTTTTGCTATAATCTTAGATGAGATGACAAATGTCACGCCCCGATTTCCAATACTCGAAAATCGAGGGTGATTATGTAATAAACCATCACCTTTGACCATTATCCCTACTATAGTACCATGCTTTGATACCATGATTGTCACGCCCCTACTTTTCGATACCAAGATCGATATAGAAAGTGGAGGTCAACAATGAAAGTCTCACCCAGTTCACACTCATGAACCGCCCAATTCCAGAATCTAACTCCATGTATGTTTGGAATGTCAGATTTATTCTCATTGCATTGGAAAGAGGATCTAAAAATACTCAATTTAAAAAAAACTACACTCAATTCCAGTCTAAAATGAAGATGTTATGCCCGTTTGAAGTTTGGACCAATCCTGGGGTTTACTCGTAATTATAACGGCGATTTCGTCCACTTACTTTTAATGCCCCACATCGAATAACTAAATCAATGTAAAATCATAATTGCGTACGTACCATGACTTATGAAGTCACATGAGGTCACATATTTCCTTCCCAAAAATAATTCTCCAATTTCATTTTAACAAACACACTCAGTTACACACTTCGATGCATCGAACTTGCAATGCATCGAACAAGATGCGAAGTATCCTGTGACACGTATTGAATTTTTTTTCAGGACCCAAATCTTTAATTAACAATGTATCGAAGTATTTTACGATGCATCGACACACTTTGATGCATCGAAATGGTGACTTCGATACATCGAACTCACCTAGTCTGGAACACTAACGAAACACTAAGTGATAACAATCACCATTCTCCTCACAATTCATTCTTCTAACAAACAATCACATAACATAATTATATTTCCAACAATTCCCCAAACATTCACAAAGTGATAAATCATCACCATTTAAGCTTAAAAGCTCCATTCGTTCACGTCATGGCATACATATCAATTATAACTTGACAACCATATAAAACGTATTTCATACACACAGTACATTTCCATCATACATATAACATATGACCAAGATCGAAAACGGATAAACATCCACACAAGTCATATAATTCTCTTTAATTACACATAAGACTCAACACACACTCTCTCTCGGAATTGGTTCAAACTCACACACACCAACAAGATATGTACCAAAGTCTCATATCTCAAATTCTTGGTTATTTCAGGCTACTAACCCATCCGGTTACCATCCACTTGCGCAAGGTTGAGGTCTTTCAACCCCAAGGAGATATGTTTCCCCTCTATTTTCTATGAGACACTTCCGAGACACACCCCACACTCACACAAAATATTTCACATTTTGCACACACATTCACAAGTTCAATGCATTGCACCCATTATATGTCCTAGTTCAATCCTAGTATGTCACACAAGGCTCATAAGAATATATATAGATACTTAACCCCCCAAAGTAGGTTTTTCATTATTTATTCCCCCAAATCCTATATATGCAATTTAAGCTCCACATTGTGCATATAAACAATCTATGCAATATAAAACTTATACCAACCATTTCTAGCAAGGGAAATATATATACATCACTTTAAAAATATAAATCTCATCACAAATCACACACTTTCATATATCACATGAAAAGAAAACATCTATTTTATGCTTAGACATGAAATATCACTCGAATAAGAAGACACAACACACACCCCCTACCTCAATAGCTTTAGTTTCAAGATATCCCTCACTTTCACCAATACCAAAGTTACCTAACCGTGACTTTGTTCGGTTCCAAGCGAAGCCCTTGCCGCGTAGAACACACTTCCCTTATTTGGCGCCTTCCGAATCAAGCCTTATCACCTTCTAATTCTAGAGAGAAGAAGAAGAACACAAAGAAGAGAGTGAAGAGAGGTTCATGGCTGATTTGGGAGAGAAAATAAGCTGTAAATATCTATCTCCCAGATATTTATAAGCCCTAGGGCACAAAAAGACCAAAATGCCCCTTGTTCACTTAACGTACCTTCCCGACCTCCGTTTTTGAATCCGAAAGAAGTTATGGACTCGAAATCACTTCTACGTCTCTCCAAATATTCTTATTGGTCTATAACCAAAAATAAAATATTTTAAAAAAATATCCAGATTCCCGGACTCATTAAACCTCATCCTGGGGCCCCTATTGACTAAAAAGTCAAACTTTCCCGGAAGTTCCCAAAACTCTCCAAAACCCTAAAAAAAACTCTCCAAACATGTTTTCCGTATCCAAAACACATTAAATATCATTCAAAATGTATTTAAAATAATAAATGATCTACAACAAAAGACTTTCAAATGAGATTCCATGGTACATGATGTTTGTTGATGTTATAGTGCTTTTGGATACTACTAAAGAAAAGTTAACAATAAAAATAGAAATGTGGAGAAATGCTTGAAAATCAAAAGGATTGAGAATTAGTCGAACTAAAACCAAGTATATGGAGTCTAAACTTAACAAAGATCTGGACTTTGAAAATATAGTGATAGCACTTCAAGACCAAAAGGTTACTCAAAATAACCAATTTCGGTACCTAATATTAATATTACAAAACAATGAAAAGATAGATGGCGACATAAATAGTGTAATAGACACGGGTTGGACAAAATGGACGCAAGCTAGTGGGGATATTGTGTAATAAAAGGATAACACATAAGCAAAAAGGAAAATTTTACACAACCATTATTAAACTAACTATGTTGTATGGGGTGAAGTGTTGGGCACTAAAAAAGGGACAAGAACAACACCTTGATGTAAAGAAAATGTAAATGGTAAGGTGAATGATTGGAGTAACTAAAAGAGATAAGGTCACTAATGAGAGTGCGAGAGAAAAATTAGGTGTAACACCTATTTGTGAAAAAATTTAGAGAGAGGATATTGAGATGGTTGGGACACATATATCGAAGACCTAGAGACACGCTTGTAATGCGAGTAGACTAGTTGTAATAGAAGGTAAGAGACGGAGAGGGCCCAAACATAAAATGGGATGAGGTTATTAAAAAAGACTTTAACAAGTTAAGTATTGTAAGGAAAATGACATGTAATAGAAAAGATTGGAGAGATATAATTCATGTGGCTAACCCGATTAATATGGGGTTAAGGATGATGATGAGTGATTAGATTGATTGAGACTGATAGTTAATCATTGTTAGAAAATTAAACTTCACAATATAATAAATGGAATTTAAATGAAAGTAACTGATTTTTATAAGCCAGCCCTTAGAATGAAGGCTCCCTGTCCTCCTCAACCACTCCCCTCCCTCCTCCTCTTCGCCACTCTCCTCGTACCATACTTTATTCTCATCCTTCAAGCTCCCTTCCACCACAACCAAGACTCAAGTCATCCATTCTTCCCTTTGACATTTGTTACCCTCATACACTATAGCCTAACCCCTCCTCCCCATTGTTTAACCACCATGTTCCTAATGACCAACCTTTAATTATCGCCAATACTTATGCCACTATCCTTAAGGCTCTCTAAGATGACCAAAACCTTAATCCCTCTAACATTGAACTCTCTGATATTCAAATCCTCCCTGATGGACTTGATCTAACCATCATGAATTCCTCTATAATTGACCTTATTGAAGAGGTTGCCTCTCTCAAAAAGCAATTTTTTGAGGTTGCTACAAGGGTTCCATCAACCTAGTACCACCATCCTATCCACCTACCTTCACCATTGAAACCATCCACAATCACCACTCATCACCATGCTTTGGTTCCAATTGTGGATGTTGAGGGTAACGATGTTGATAAGGACAACAAAGGGTCACAAGCAATCTAGCATAGCGCTGATAGGAATCGCTTCATTCAGAAGCTTTCCAATATTGCCAAAATTGTTGATATTCTTTAAACTGAGAACTTGTTACTCTCTCAATCCCTGCAAAAACTTCAACCATCTGTTGATCTTGGGGTTGAAGTCAGGAATGTTAAAGCACAATATTGAGGGCTTTGTGATTTGTACCAAGTGGTGATTAAGTTTATGGGTGAGCTCCTCATGTACCAGCACTACAAACCGAATACCAACTACATTAGTGAGCTTCAGAATGAGAACAAGAACTCGAGAGCTAGAATTAGATACTTGAAATCTTGAACTACTTCTCTTTTCGCAGATTTTGGTTAAGCTCGTGCAAAAATCATGGAATCTTATGAATACAAGCATGAAATCAAGTGGCTGAAGCAGGTGATATCTGATCTGGAGGGGAAAATCATCATGGTTACCACCACCTCTTCCACTAGTGTCCCCTACACGTCGCTTGATAAGCCTGATGCACGTGATGGCCCAATGTTACCACTTGCCTTTTCAAATCCTAACCATCCTAGTGGACCTATTTTGTCCAATCTTATACAAGCTATGACACAAACCATCATTTCTCACCCTACAACCAACTCTCTACCACACAATCTCCAACCTTTTACATCACCAACCCTTAATAACCCCATATTTCCAATCCCTGAAATCCCTAACCAGCCTAGTTGTGCTGAGACTACTCCCCAATCATCTATTCCAAACTAAATTGAACAACAATTACCCCTCTCCCCCTTGTCGAATCACCTAAAAGTTGGGCAAATCTTACCTATTCTACATGACAATGTTAACTAACCTCTACTATATTCTTCACAATAACCTTCACAACAATCACGTAAAACTTGGGCCGACATAGCCAAACCTTTTTCCAATTATTGGAAATTTCAATTCTTCCAGCCATATGCAAGCTCTGAAGGCATTAAGGTCGATCCCCCTAATAAAATTGGTATTGAAGGGTCTCTGTATTGGTAGAGATGCTTGGTTGGCCACTTCCTAGATAAGAAGCCTCCCTTAAAGTTGGTTTCCTCTAGTGCTCATAGGTTTTGGGACAATAGAGGCCTTCAAAACATAGTTGCTTATGGTAACAGAGTATTCATTTTCACCTTCAAGTCATTGGATAACTATAGAGGTGTACTTACTGGAGGTCTTTGGTTTCCTATAGGAAAACCAATCTCTCTCAAATCTTGGGATCCTTTAGTTCGACCACATTGATAAGTGTTCAATTCTATGCATTTGAACCCTCTTTATTGCATATGTTTGTCCCGTTTCTACGTTTACCGAGATATGTTTACGGTGTTTTTGTATTTTTGATGTATTGCAGGTCTTGTAGTAAAAGGAGCAAAGTTTGAGACTATTTGCAGCTGAAGAGAAAAGTCAGAATTGCAGCCAAGACATCTTGATCAATCGAGATGTTGATCTCGATCAATCGAGATCTCGATTGATCGAGACTTGATTTTGATTGATCGAAATCTCGATCAATCGAGATTCCAATCTTGATTATCGAGATTCTGCAGAGCCACTTGTCCACTTGCTCACCTGCTCTTCCTACTTGCAACAAAATCCCCCTTTTTGCACGATTTAGAGGGATTGTCTGACTTGAACAAGACCTTTGGAGACTTTCTTGAGATAGTTGATATATATATTGATATATATATTTATGGTGGGCCCCAAGGTTGAAAAAGAGGCATAAAGCACACAAAGAAGCCATTCTCTCATATCTCTCAATACACATCAGTCATACAGAGGAGAGACATTCGGGAGAGGAGAAAGAAGAGCTGAACCAGACCAAGAAGCTTCATCTTCTCCATCAATGGAAGAGTGCAAGGCTGCCATGACCAACTAACTTCTCTACTAGGGTGTGGTTGAAACACCTAGCCATGTAAACTTGTTCATTTTTGTAGCATTTTGGGATTTGTTCTTAAATGTTGATTATTTAGTCTAGTGACCATGTACACTAATACATCTCTTATATATATTCATTTGGTTTTGGTTTTATTCTTGTCTTAGAGTAGAATCTATCTTGTGAATGCACAACATTTGCTTCTTCCACAAGAAGGGCAAATGATGGCTAAGTAATGGTACTTTAAATGTATGTGTTGTGCTTGCTTGTATAAACCATGCCAAGATAAGGTAGTTTGGATGCATGTAGGTTCACGTAGAAAGTAGGGTAATTAGTTAGGTTGAAGAACTATGCTTGTTGAAGATGGATTATGATAGGTTTGTGCACACATTAATCCTTTGATATGTCATTGAGGTCACAAGCCTAATGACATTGTTAGGCATTTAATTGATGAATCCCAAGGTTGCTACACTTATGAACTTGTGAATGGCTAGTGGTGGAAATCACCCCTAGTTCTCTCTCCCAACTTTTAACTCTTTAAATTTATTATTTTTACATTCATGCAATAGTTTTACAAACAAAACTCAAAAACTTTGTTTTTAGGATTAAAGTGGAGTTAATCTCTCTTTAAGACAATTACGACTAGTCTTCGTGGGATCGATACCCTCTATATAGAACCGTATCTACAAAGATTCGTACTCTTGCGAGTGGTTAAATTATATTTTGATAAAAAGGGCAAAGAAAAATAAGCTTACAATATAATTCAAGTTTAGCCACATCAAAATTTTGGCGCCGTTGCCGGGGACTACGGTTTAATTGTCGCCATAGGAAGATTAAATTTGGTTTAATTCTTAGGCTAGAAATTCTTTCATTCTTTTTTTTTTCTTTTCTTTGTATATATCTTTTTCTTATCTCTCAAATTGCTTGATTTTAGGTATACCACATAGCGGGCATAAAAAAAAAAGAGATCAAAGTTGGAACCCTTTGTGGGTATAAAGTCTAAAATTAGTGGGTTTGAGAGCATTCATTTTTTTGTATATATTATTGTTTATTTTGTGTATTGAGGTGTTGTTCTACTATTAATGCATGCTAGGTAGACGGTCCTTGTCACTTCCGTTGCTTCCTTGTAATATTGAACTTGAAAGAACACTTAGACAACGTAGAGGAACCTCTAGGGACCCTATATTGCCTAGAACTGAAAACATGGAACCACATGAAAGACAACCTCTCGGACTACCTCCTTTTAATCATGAACAACAACCTCCACCTCCTCCTCCTCAAGGAGAGTTGCTTATGGACTTTTATCTTCCGACTACATTTGAAGTACCTTCATGTATTCAATTTCTGGATGTAGCGGCAACTCAATTTGAAATAAAGTCCTCCACCATCAATCTTCTTAATAGCTTCCATGGTCTCCCTAATGAGGATCCATACCGACATTTAGACTACTTCCTTTCTGTGTGTTCCACCATTAGGGTACCACACTTTACGGAGGATGATCTAAAGCTGCGTATGTTCCCATTTTCCCTAAAAGATAAAGCTAGAAGTTGGTTCAATTCCTTAGAACCTAACTCAATCCATTCTTGGGCGGAGATGCAAATAGAGTTCTTAAAAAAATACTTCCCAATGGGAAAGACGAGTGATATTCGGTGAGCAATCACCGGATTCATCCAAATTGATCAAGAACAATTTCATGAGACGTGGGAGAGATTAAAAGATCTTCTTAAATCTTGTCTGCACCATGCTGTCCCAAAATGGCAGCTAGTGCAAAGTTTTTATGATGGGGTGGGTGAGCAACATAGGCAAATGATAGATTCCGCTTGTGGAGGTGGATACTTTTTGAAAAGCCCGGATGAGGCATGAAAACTTTTTCAAACCCTAAGTAATAATTCAGCTCAACACTCCTCCACTAGGAAAGGGAAATCCACCCAACCTTATAGAGGAGTGCATGAGATTTCAAGGGTAGATGAGGTTGCCATGCAAGTAGAAGCCTTAACCCAAAAAATGGACCAAATCATGAAAAACAGGCTGCCTACTCCAAGCCAACCTGTTCAAAATTAGGAAGGGTGTTCGTTTTGCTATAGCACTTCACATTATGTGCGAGATTGTCCTATTGTCGGTCAATCTCCTGATTATGCTCAAGAGCAAGCGAATGCCTTGTACTCTAAACAGATGAATGCTCCATATTCAAATACCTACAATCTTGGTTACAAGAATCATCCGACTTTTTTATGGAAATCTCAAGAATCAAGCCCCTCTTTTCAAGGGCACAATTCCTTTAATTCTCAATCTCAATCTCAACAGCCTCAATATAGGCCAAATCCTCAACCTTACCATCAAAGATCCAATTACCAACAACCACCACCTCCTCCGAGAAGCCAAGGCTTTGAAGAAAGAGTGATAAGCAATCTTGAGGCTAATACTCGCTTATTGCAAACTCACTCTCAATCAATCTCTAAGATTGAAGCTATCGCTCAATCTATGGCTAGGTTAGAAGCTCAAATCGGGCAACTAGCTAATGCCTTGAATAGAAGAGAGGAAGGTAAGTTGCCAAGTCAACCAGTGGCAAACCCTAAGGGTGTTCATGTGATTGAGGATCCATCATCTTCATCTTGTAATGCTCCTCCGGAGCAAGTTCAATCAATCACCACCTTAAGGAGTGGTAAAATCATCAATTCCAAGGTAGGGGAAGCAAAAGAAAAGGAATTCAATGAGCAATCCAAAAATCCAAAAGAATCCCAATTAAATCCAAAAGTGTTTCCTTTAAATCCAAATGTGACCAACATCCCACTAAATCCAAAAGGAAAGGCAAGTGAAGTTGTGTCGTCATCTAGTCCAAATCTTGACACCTCTTTTGACCCTCCAGTTCCTTTTCCTCAAAGATTGAAGGAACCTTCTCATTTTGGGAAGCAAGGAGAGAAAATCCAAGACATGATGGAGATCTTCAAACAAGTAAAGATCAATCTTCCTCTCCTTGATGCAATCTGGCAAATTCCCTCCTATGCTAAATTCTTGAAGGACTTGTGCACTCAAAAGCGCAAATCTAGGAATAATGCTCCTAAGAAAGTCCTCCTAACTGAGCAAGTAAACTCCATTTTCCAACACTGATCCCCTCCTAAATTCAAAGATCTGGGTGCTCCAACCATTTCATGCACCATTGGAAATCAAGCTTTTGAAAAGGCACTTCTTGATTTAGGGGCTAGTGTCAATTTGCTTCCATTCTCAGTTTACCAACAACTAGGTTTGGGGGAACTTAAGCCTTCCACAGTTGTGTTGCAACTTGCCGACCGCTCGGTGAAACAACCACGTGGCATCATTAAGGATGTAATCATTCAAGTGGACAAATTTTACTTTTCGGTGGACTTCATAGTCCTTGACATGGAATCGGTTCAAAATCCAAATAGACATATTCCTATCATTCTAGGTCGTCCATTTTTGGCCACGGCAAACGCTTGTGTTAATTGCCGTACTAGAGTGATGGACATCTCTTTCGGGAATATGAAAGTCCGTTTGAACATCTTTAATGCTTCTCACCACACATTCAACGACGAAAGTGAGTGCTTTTGTGTTGATGTAGTGGAAAACCTTGTTCAAGAAGCGTTTCCTTCCATTCTTTCTAGGGATCCTCTAGAGGCGTGCCTAAGTCATTTCAACTGTGACGATTTTGACATTGAGCAATCCATTTGTTAAGTTAATTCAATGCTCGATGTCACGACCATCATGGATTTGCCTAAATGGAGAGTTCCGAGAGAACCGTTGCCTCCGTTGTCCAATATTTCCCAAACTCCTTCTCTAATTTCCTCACCACAACTTGAGCTCAAGCCTCTACCAGCTACACTCAAGTATGTTTTCTTGGGTGCTAATGAGACCCTTCCAATCATTATTGCTTCCAATCTCACAAATGATCAAGAGATGAAACTTTTAAAGGTGCTGAAAGAGCACAAGGAAGAAATAGGATGGAGTGTTGCAGATCTTAAGGGAATAGATCCTTCTATTTGTATGCACCGCATACACCTGGAAGAAGATGCAAAGACCTCAAGAGAGGCACAACGTCGATTAAATCCAAATATGAAGGACGTTGTAATGAAGGAGATGGTGAAGTTACTAGATGCGGGAATCATTTACCCCATCTCTGATAGTAAGTGGGTTAGTTCCACTCAAGTGGTTCCTAAGAAGTTCGGTGTTAAGGTGCAACCAAATGACAAGGGTGAATTAGTTCCCCAACGCACCACCACGGGATGGAGAGTTTGCATAGATTATAGGAAACTAAATTCAGCAACTCAAAAAGATCACTTCCCTCTTCCATTTATTGATCAAATCTTAGAGAGATTAGCCGGTCAAAGTTTTTACTGCTTCTTAGATGGATATTTCGGCTATAATGAGGTTGCTATAGACCTGAGGGACCAAGAGAAAACCACCTTTACATGTCCTTTTGGCACATTTGCTTATAGATGCTTGCCCTTTGGGTTGTACAATGCACCGGTGACTTTTCAACGGTGTATGATGTTTATCTTTTCGGATATGGTGGAAAATTTCTTGGAAGTGTTCATGGATGATTTTTCCGTGTTTGGGCCTTTATTTGAATCGTGCCTTAAAAATCTCTCCCGTGTTCTCAAAAGATGTCAAGAAACCAATCTAATCCTCAGTTGGGAAAAGAGCCATTTTATGGTTCAAGAGGGTATTTTCTTAGGGGACATTGTGTCTAAGAGAGGAATTGAGGTTGACAAAGCCAAGGTTGAACTTATTTCCAAACTTCCTCCACTATCAACGGTGAGAGAGATTCGTTCTTTCCTTGGGCATGCGGGATTTTATCGCCGTTTCATCAAAGACTTTAGCAAGATCTCTCGGCCTTTGTGTCGCCTTCTTGAAAAAGAATCTTGTTTTACCTTTGATGAAGCGTGCCTTAACGCTTTTGAAAAACTCCGCACCATGCTTACAACCGCTCCAATTCTCATCCCTCCAAATTGGGCTCTCCCATTTGAGATCATGTGTGATGCATCCGATTATGCCATGGGTGCAGTTTTAGGGCAACGAGTAGACAAATTGCCACATGTCATCTACTATGCAAGTAAAACCCTTTCCGAGGCTCAAATCAATTATACCACAACGGAAAAGGAGTTGCTTGCGGTAGTATTTGCCTTGGACAAATTTTGAGCTTATCTATTAGGTTCCAAGGTCATTGTCTATTCGGACCATGCTGCCCTTTGGCATCTTTTGGCCAAAAAGGACACAAAGCCTAGATTGATCCGATGGATACTCTTGTTGCAAGAGTTTAATTTTGAGATTAGAGACAAAAAGGGAACCAAAAATATGGAAGCTGACCACCTATCTAGAATTCTTGTTAAATCCCTCCATGACTCCATTCCAGTTTGTGAATCCTTCCTGGATGAACAACTCTTTGTAATCTCTCAAGAGAGTATTCCTTGGTATGCAGACATTGTCAATTACCTGGCAACCGATAAAATACTGTCTTCTTGGACCAAGCAAGAGAAGGATCGGTTTTTCTCCCAATCACGATCATATTATTGGGACGATCCTCAACTATTCAAATATTGCCCCGATCAAATAATCTGAAAGTGTGTACCCAACAGTGAATTCCAAAGCATTTTTAAATTCTGTCATACACTTGCTTGTGGGGGACACTTTAGTGCTAAGAAAACCGTAGCAAAAATTCTTCAATGCGGGTTTTTCTGGCCAACACTTCATCGGGATACATATTCATTCTGCCGCTCTTGTGAGCGATGTTAGTGCCTTGGTGCGATGTCTCGGAAGGACATGATGCCTCTCAACCCTATTCTTATTGTTGAGATATTTGATGTGTGGGGCATTGACTTCATGGGACCTTTTCCACCTTCTACTGGTCATGAGTACATACTTGTGGCAGTGGACTACGTATCTAAATGGATAGAGGCCGTTGCTACCAAAACCAATGATCACGCAGTCGTGGTTAAGTTCATTCAAGCGAATATCTTTAGCCATTTTGGTACACCTCGGGCCCTCATCTGTGACGGAGGTAAACATTTCTGTAATCGGTTCCTTCGAACCTTGCTTACCAAATACTCTGTCACACACAAAGTAGCCACCCCGTACCATCCTCAAACTAGTGGCCAAGTGGAGGTATCCAATAGGGAGATTAAGAACATTCTTGAGAAAACAGTTCGGCCTGACCGGAAAGATTGATCATTGCGACTAAATGATGCATTATGGGCTTACCAAACTGCTTATAAGACTCCCATTGGAATGTCACCTTACCGGTTGGTTTATGGCAAAGCGTGCCATCTTCTGGTTGAATTGGAGCATAAAGCTATGTGGGCCACCAAAACTTTCAATTTTGACATGCAAGTGGCCGGATCTAATCAGAAGCTTCAATTAATGAATTGGAAGAATTACGACATGAAGCGTATGAGAATGCTAAAATCTATAAGGCAAAGTCAAAAGCCTTTCATGATCGCAATATTTGAGTTAGAACATTTTCTCCAGGCCAAAAAGTATGGTTGTACAACTCACGCCTCCATTTGTTTCCCAGAAAACTTCGTTCCCATTGGGATGGTCCATTTTTGGTTAATTTCGTTGCTCCCCATGGAGCGGTGGAATTGAAGGACTTGAAAGATGGCTCGTTGTTCAAAGTGAACGGGTAGTGATTAAAATTGTGCGTGGATGACCAAGTCACCACAGAGTACATGGATGTCGTCACTTTGATGGATCCCATGTATTTTAACTCGTGAGCCGATTCGGATGTCATGCCATAGACGTGTAAGGTGGCGCTGCTTTGGTCGCTATCATGCTTCCATGATGTCCCTCTAATCCAAAGTAAATCTTGTATCTAAGTACTTTTGTATCTAAGTCCCATAAGTCCAAGTCCATGGAGTATGACCCAAGCTATCTATTTTTGAGCATCTCGATTGATCGAAGCAAAGATCTCGATCAATCAAGATCTCGATTGATCGAGATTCTGATCTCGATTGATCAAAATAATACAGGAAGCTGGCCAAATCCAAAGTCCCGAGAGGTAGTATTCTTCGATAGCACTTCGATAGGTCTTCGATCGATCGACATTTCGATTGATCGAAGCAGGATTTTGATTGATCGAGACTTGATCTCGATTGATCGAAGTCTTGATCTCGATTGATCGAGATGTGCATCTCGATCAATCGAGATTGACACGATGCCTGCACGTGAGCCGATTACTTATTTAAACCTTTGGCTCCCTCTCATTTCCATAATCTGTCCCAAGACCATCCGACTTCTTCCATATCGCCGAGAGATCCAAAGCTTCCCCGAGTGCCGTCCAGCCCTTGTTCGATCATTTCGGACTATCCACTGTCATTCACCGCAGTCCGTGCTCTCCGCATATACGCGCTCGTTCTTCTCTTCACGGCTGTGTGTGGAGACTTCATCTTCTTGCACCGATCATCACCTTCATCTTGAGGTAAGTAATGCATGGTTATATTTTGATTGCTTTGCCGCCATTCTTGTTAGTTTTTCGGTGTAATGAGCATATACAGATGAGTGGGTTGCATTCGCTATGTTCATATTGAATCTTGCGGGTTTTGGGGGTAGGACTGCATATATGGGTGAGAGATTTTGCATAATTTTTTTGTATTGAATGCTTGATATACGATTTGCAACCGCGACCCATTGTTTGGGTGCAACCGCTTACGCTGCTTCATTGAGAGTGAGATGAGAGACATCTTCATATTCATATGGGTTGTTTTTGCTTCCTAGTGCACCTCATCGAGTCGATTCGAGCATATGTTGGAATGCATGTGTCAGCACCATAGACTAGAACCTTCTTTTTAATTTTTATTCTTAGTTTAGTATTCACTCTATTTTCTTTCTATTTACGTAATTTTTGGAATAAGTGCAGACTATTTTGGGTCGATGGCGCGTGTGAAGAACGCCCCCGATGCTGTTAGAGATGTGCCCGGGCGAGCCTTCCGGGCACGAAAGTTTCACCCGGAGCAAATATTTGAGCTGAGAGAGTTTGAGATGCGCCCTGACTGCTCATGGGCTGTAACAGAGCTTAGGAGGCGTCGCCTTGACCGATTATGTGTGCCGCCCACTGATGTGGCACACGAGCGCTTGGTGCAGGTCTTTTATAAGCGCATGACCTATTCCTGCTGTAGAGACCGTGCCCAATTTTGGCCGATTTTTTAATTTTTGTCATTTATTGCTTTAAATGCATTTTAAATGATGTTTAACATGTTTTGGATACGGGAAATATGTTTAGAAGGTTGGAATATGGTTTTGGAAAGTTTTGGGAACTTTTGAAAAAGTTTGACTTTTGGTCAACGGGAGCCCCGGGATGAGGTTAAGTGGGTCCGAAAAATCTAAAATTTTTTACTTTTGGTTATGAATCAAATGGAATGTTTAGAGTGTTAAGGAATTAATTTCGAGTCCAACGGAGTTTTCGAGAATTAATTCCGAGGTCGGGAAGGTACATTAAGTGGCTAGGGGTAAAATGGTCATTTCGTGCCCCTAGGGTTGAGATAAATATCAAAAAGGGTCTGAGACATTTCATTTTACAGATTTCTCTCTCTCTCTACGTATCCCACTTCATCTCTCTCCCTTCTCTCTAGAGTTTGAGGGCCTTAAGGTGTGATTTGGAAGATCTTGAAGAAGGAAAGTATGTAGGGGACATCAAGGGCATCGGTTTGAACCGATCAAAGTCTCCATTTCGTGAATTTGAGAAAGCTAGGATTTCTCAAAGTTGGATTCAAAGCTTGGGAATTTGAGGTAGGGGTGCTAGACTCACTTCTACTTTGATCTTGTGGTCCCTTCCTAAATATCATAAGAGATAGCTTTTGATTTCTTGAACCTAAGTCTATGTATATATATATATATGTTTACCATGGTGATTTATGCATGTATAAGTGTCCAACATGTTAGTTAGGGCTTATGCATGGTATGTATGTGCAAATGTGACTATAATGCTTTTGGTGAAAAAAAATGTGTTTGTTTGATGAAAACATGAAAAATATGATTTTTTAGCAAAATCCATGAGCATAGTGATTTTCATGATGTGAATATGATAGCATTGTGACAATCATGAGTTGGAAGGAAAATGCATTGATTTGAGAAAAAAAATGCATGCATTGTGTGACTATGTGCATTGGTGTGATTATATGAACTATATGATGATTTTGGGGCATGAGTGTGAAATTAAGATAAGGGGAAGGCCCCTAGGGTGAAAGACCCAAAACTTGGCCAAGAGGAGGTGCCCCCTTCGGATTAGTAAACCGATAAAGCACAAGCAAAGTTTGGGTGCCGAAGAGACCCTTACTATTGGAGTGATGAGAAAGCCCCCTTTGAATTGATTTGGTGTGAGTTATATATATATATATAAGTTGTGACTTGTCCAATTTGATATATATATATATATATACATATGTATTTGCATTTTATGTGAAGCATCATGCATGATTTGAAAAATGTGGATGTTTGGGTAAAAATGCATGAGCATGTGCATTCATGCATGGCTTACGGGTTAGAGTGGGGATGGGTGGATCATTTCTACTGAGCCATTGAGATGCTCACCCCTTTATGCAAAACATTTTCAGATAAGGCGCCAATGGAAGATGAAGCATGATTAGCTTTATGGATATGTTGAGTTTATTTAGGACTTTTGCTCTTTTGAGATGTAGATAAATGTCCATGCCGGCTTGTGGCATGTAGACAATGGTTGTGGTGTTGCCTTTACATTTGTATCTTTTTATGCATGTGAAATCCAAATGTAAGTGCCACACTTGTAGGAAAGTGATTTTTGAGAAATGTATGTATAACGGCTTCCTTCATTTGAGATTTGTTGAATGTATGCAAAAAGGGCCATTTGAATTCTTATATGTATGGTTCCGTGGATTATGTATGGATTCAGAATTTAAATGGATGAATGTATTCTTTTGTCTCTTGTATCTTAATTTCGTGGATATGAATGTTTAGAATTGTGGATTTATGTTGGAATCACGGTTGTAGGATCTCAATGTATAAGTTAGATTGTATGGTTGGATTAATGAAGATCACCTTTGAAAAAAAAACGAGAATGTTTGGTTCACTTGAATTTTATGTGCATGGTGGACTCTGGATGAATTTTCTATGATTATACAGGATTTGAGATTCAAATGTGTAGTTTGATGTGTGAGTATGATATTATATCATTGGGGGATGATTTATATGAGATATGAATGATCTAAGGTGGTTTGGTTGAGATTTGGGTTCAATTTGATCTTGTATAGTTGTTTGGGATTTTCTGGGCAGTGCATTTCAATTAATCAAAATGCCCATTTCGATTAGTCGAGATGCCCATCTCGATTGATCGAAATGGTTGCGAGATTTTATGAATTTTTAAGCTTTATTTCGATTAATCGAAGTCCCAGTTTTGATTGATCGAAATAATGCAGGTCCAATGTACCGAGAGGGTGTTTATTTCGATTGATGGGGTCAAAATCTCGATTAATCGAGATGAATCTCGATTGATCGAGATGCCAATCTCGATTGATCGAGATTACTATTCACAGCAAGGTTCAAAATTTGTCCAAACTTCATTTCGATGTAATTCTTTGTTTTAAATCAGAATTGAGTGTGATTTTTTTTGAACTTGAGTATTTTTGAAAGCTCTATCCAATGGTGTAAGTTTCATAATCAAATTCCATTTGTGTAAAAATTTGAGGTCCAGAACTTGGTGGTTTATAAGTATGGAACCAAAGGTGAAAATCATTTACAAGGGCCATTGATGATCTAATGCCACTTGAAGGGCGTGCATATAGAATGCTTCCGCAATAGAATGTATTATAATGAGATTAAGGTGTGGGAACTTGAGGTGAAATTACAGATTCACCCCCTTTTTCCTCGCTTCTAACCGGGTGTCGAAAACCGGGGCGTGACACCTGCACTGAGCCGGACACATTGGAGACGGTTGTAGGTAGCGTGACGATTACTATCACTCTGAGCCGGATATCACAGATGCTCGGCATTCCTCACCAGCAGCCTTCAGATATGGTTGACCAGGATGGTCGACCGCTTTACAGGCTTGAGTTCCCTGCGGACACGACCTTGTTTTCCATCGTGATGGACATGTGTGGCAGAGCGTTTACCACGCCCAGTCACAACTGCACGTCCAAATCGATGTGCTCGAGTAGATTATGGTTCCTGGACACCGTTCTCATCAAGAACGCGTGTCCTCTGCAGCATGTGGCAGAGCGCAGAGGCGACCTCCTCTGTTGCCTTTACGCTTTCCACACGGGCACGTGGTTTTCTGTCCCATCGCTGATATGGGGCCAGATGTTCAAGATCTGGGACGGCCTTGTCAATAAGAGGATGAGGCGAGCAGCGAGTTGGCGGCTTCCCTTTCCCTTCCTGGTCGCAGCCTTCCTCAGCCGTGCCAACATACCGGTCAGTGATACTGACACCCAGCTGGCATCACTCACCCGCTACACATCTACTCAGTGGGAGCGGGTGAGTCGACACTTGGAATGACAGGACCACCAGGGCGATCCACCAGAGGACGTAGACATGAATGCCCTAGTGGATATGGATGAGGGTGTGCTTGTAGAGGGTGACACATATGATGAGGAGATGGGGGATGAGGATATGGATATCGCCGCAGAGCGGCATGACATCCTAGCGACTGGCTACTCCTGTCTGGCAGCTGACGTTGAGTGGCTCCAACAGGGTTTTGAGGAGCATGTCCAGGTGACGCAGAGTCAGCTGGCAGGCATTCGGAGGGACATTACGTCTTTGGCGCAGGGTCCGAGAGTGATTCTAGACGAGTTCCGGGCCTTCCGACAGGACCTACAGTTCCTGTTTGCCGGTCGAGCTTCCACCTCCACCTCTACTCCCACCGAGCCACCACCACCACCACCCGCCCTAGAGTAGCTAATTTTATTTGTCTTTTATGTTTTATTTTCGATTATTTTCTTTCTTTGCTTTTCTATAGGCCATGTTGGCCATGTTTTCTTTTTTTTCTTTTTCTGAGTATTCCAGCTGCATGTACACTGTGTACTGAACTCAATTTCATATATATGGAATTCAGTTATCTTTTCTTTTATACCATGTGTTATCTTTACTGTCTTTATTTTTGCTTTCGGTCAATATCTCTGCTCTCTAGACTTTGACTATGTATGTAGTACCACTTGCCTACTTGTTATATGCGATTCAGTTGATGATTTTCATTTATTACCGCCTGATTTCAATTCCCAATACTGTTGAGATTGCTTCAACGCAGTATGGCGTTACTAACGAAAGGCAGCCCCTTTGCATGTTATACGTTAGCGTGCATGGATAGTCAATATCTTATCGCATAGACCTCTTAGACAATTGGGAAACACCAGTTCAGAGCCTTAGATATGCAGTGATCTCGGCATTGTCCGCTTGTACAGGATTCTTTTATTATGTTCTTTTCATATACTTTTTATTCCTTTTAATGCTCGTGGTATCCAGTTGGTGTTCCGTGCAGGTTTTTCTCATTTGCAGGATGACAGCCCGCGTTGGATTACCATTTTTGTCGCGTTCTGCAATCCCGATAATATCTTTCCTTGCTATTCTTGTCCAAACATTGAGGACAATGTTGCGTTTAAGTTTGGGGGTGCGGTATGCTATACCACTTGCATATGCATGCAATGTTCAGTCTTTGTGTTGATTGTCATTGTAGAGCAGTTTTTCTTTTTTTTCCTTGATATATTTTTGCATGCTTGCTTTGATGTCTTACTTTTTAAAGGAAGATCATTTGAATAAATGTCCGAGGTAAATGCAGCAGGTAGTTAAGAACTTTAACATTGTAAATGCACGCACTTTTGCAAGCTATGTAATAGGTTAGAACGGTCTACATTTTTGTCCAAATATGAACACGTACTGTTCTTGCCCTAAATTTGTCCTTAACCGCACAAATCTGCACACATGCATTTTAAATAGTGGGGTATAAGTCTGATGGAGAATTTTGTAAATTTCTGTTTTTATTTGAACAACTTAAAGAATGAGTTCTTCTGGTTGTTGTAAAAAAAAAAAAAAAAAAAAGGAGAGAAAAGAAGAAAAATATGCAATAAGCCTTCTCACTCAATAAACCGGATCTCTATGCCTCATTAAGCATGGAGTATTCGCGTATAAGTGTGCAAGGTTGAGCAATAATAAGCGGGTGGCCTGCTTAAGCTTATCGCCTTGTAAGCTCGGTTATTAAGTCCGAGGGGTGTCTCTTCACCTAATGCCCTAAAACCAATTGGTTTGGGAGTCATTGGCCCAATGCCGCTACATGGGCTTACAAGAAAGAAAAAAGAGCTAAGCACTGCACAGTCATCCGCACATGAGCATTCATGTATGTTTTGCATTAATGAGCAACAGTGGTGAACCGTTTCAATGAGTTTTTCTTTTAAAAACAGATTTTTTCTTATTTTTCTCCAAATATGACAAAGCCGTGCGTTAGAATGCATGTTCACTTTTCAAAGAGGATTTTGGGGTTGGAATCGGTATTTTTGTTCGGACTGGCCATTAAGTGGGGACTGTCACCTGTTTGTAGTTTGTGAAAGTCCATTTTTGCTAATGATCGCATAGTTCTGTAATACTTGTTGCATTTGCCGAGTGTGAAATGAACGGATGATCATCTTTTATCTAGTTGATGACTGAGCATGATTCCATTTCTGTATAAGATAGTTAATTTCATTTTTGTGATATTGCATTGCTAAGGGTCTAGCAATGTGTAAGTTTGGGGGTGTGATAAGTGTTCAATTCTATGCATTTGAACCCTCTTTATTGCATATGTTTGTCCCGTTTCTACGTTTACCGAGATATGTTTACGGTATTTTTGTATTTTTGATGTATTGCAGGTCTTGTAGTAAAAGGAGCAAAGTTTGAGGCTATTTGCAGCTGAAGAGAAAAGTCAAAATTGCAGCCAAGGCATCTCGATCAATCGAGATGTTGATCTCGATTAATCGAGATCTCGATTGATCGATATCTCGATTGATCGAGACTTGATTTTGATTGATCGAAATCTCGATCAATCGAGATTCCAATCTCGATTGATCGAGATTCTGCAGAGCCACTTGTCCACTTGCTCACCTACTCTTCCCACTTGCAACAAAATCCCCCTTTTTGCACGATTTAGAGGGATTATCTGACTTGAACAAGACCTTTTGAGACTTTCTTGAGATAGTTGATATATATATTGATATATATATTTATGGTGGGCCCCAAGGTTGAAAAAGAGGCATAAAGCACACAAAGAAGCCATTCTCTCATATCTCTCAATACACATCAGTCATACAAAGGAGAGACATTCGGGAGAGGAGAAAGAAGAGCTGAACCAGACCAAGAAGCTTCATCTTCTCCATCAATGGAAGAGTGCAAGGCTGCCATGACCAACTAACTTCTCTACTAGGGTGTGGTTGAAACACCTAGCCATGTAAACTTGTTCATTTTTGTTGCATTTTGGGATTTGTTCTTAAATGTTGATTATTTAGTCTAGTGACCATGTACACTAATACATCTCTTATATATATTCATTTGGTTTTGGTTTTATTCTTGTCTTAGAGTAGAATCTATCTTGTGAATGCACAACATTTGCTTCTTCCACAAGAAGGGCAAATGATGACTAAGTAATGGTACTTTAAATGTATGTGTTGTGCTTGCTTGTATAAACCATGCCAAGATAAGGTAGTTTGGATGCATGTAGGTTCACGTAGAAAGTAGGATAATTAGTTAGGTTGAAGAACTATGCTTGTTGAAGATTGATTATGATAGGTTTGTGCACACATTAATCCTTTGATATGTCATTGAAGTCACAAGCCTAATGACATTGTTAGGCATTTAATTGATGAATCCCAAGGTTGCTACACTTATGAACTTGTGAATGGCTAGTGGTGAAAACCACCCCTAGTTCTCTCTCCCAACTTTTAACTCTTTAAATTTATTATTTTTACATTCATGCAATAGTTTTACAAACAAAACTCAAAAACCTTGTTTTTAGGATTAAAATGGAGTTAATCTCTCTTTAAGACAATTACGACTAGTCTTCGTGGGATCGATACCCTCTATATAGAACCGTATCTACAAAGATTCGTGCTCTTGCGAGTGGTTAAATTATATTTTGATAAAAAGGGCAAGAAAAAATAAGCTTACAATATAATTCAAGTTTAGCCACATCACACATATCGAGGGTAACAACTCACTTTTCGTTTGGATTAAGCTATTCAATGTGCCATTAGAGTTATGGTCATCAATTATGTGGCTAGTGCTGTGGGGATACCACTCTTTGTTGATTTTTTCACTCAAAATAGAAGTAAATTAGTTACGCCAAAATTTGTTTAGATATCAACCCTTCTCCCCTCCTACTAGATTCATTCCAGGTCAAGTGCAAAGGGGGAAACTATATCACTGTCAGGGTAGAGTACCCATGGAATCCTTTCTCATGTTCCAACTGCAATTGCTTTGGTCACTCTCTTATTGCATGTAAAAGCTAATCTGTCTCTCCATATCCCAAAAATAGTGGATAACAGTAGCAGATTGCCTTAAAAAATAGGTAGAAGCAAAAGACTCTTCCAAGTTTATAATCCAATACATACATCAAAGTTACATTTGCCCAAAATATAACTACAACTCAAAAATAAGTCACATGCCACAAGCCGGCATGGATAGCCACAAAATGTACAACATCCAAGAGATAGCAAAAACACTACTCAATTCCCACATGGACACTCATGTCCCATCCGTCATTGGTGCCTTATCTGTAAAAGAGTTTATAATAAAGGGGTGAGCCCTACTGCGGCTCAGTAGAGATACCCCAACCCTCCTAAGTGTTGACTCGACACCGACCTACATGGAATGCATATGAATACATTACATGCCACATCCACAATCTCACAAACAATTTAACAAATGCAATTAAAGAGGATTGCATATTTCATGAATCATGTATAATATGTTCAAACATACAAGCATTAAGAAAAGTAAATGCTCTCTCTCTCGGTCCTCATCCGATACCCTACATGATTGGCCCGCTCCGAGGATCATGTCACCATGGACACCTCCGGTAACCATCCAATGACATGGACAACTCCGAAAGGTCATTCTACCATAGTAATATATAGGATTGCCATAGAGTGAGGGGACAACTCCGAGGCTCACAAATCTTGGACATTCTCCGATAACCATCCTATGACCGGGACAACTCCGAAGGGTCATTAGTATTGGACATACTCCGATCCTAGGCATTAAGCCTTAGTATGGCGGGTCCACTCCGAGGGCCATACGTAGTGGATAATTTTACCACATTTCACAACACGGTTGGAACACTCCGAAGCCCCGTGCACCTTATTTGCGTCATTTTCCTACAACTTCCCACATATACAATATGAATGCATATACACTTGGCATTTTATTTTCATGCTCAACTCATGCTCATTGATACTAAAAAGAAGTAAAAGGCATGTTTCTCACCACCACACACCACATATAGCACATATATGTATAACACATGCATATATCATCTCATATGCATACAACTTCAAAATTAACATATTTTACTCATGCTACACTCAATGCATAATTTTAGTACATAGAACTAAACATGCATTCAACGACCACATTCCCACATATAATCACATATATGACACTTGGTACATATTTTTTCACATATACACCAAATTGATCACATAATGCCTATGTATCAATTTCTTACACTCATACACTTCAAACCTACATGCTACTATCAACACAATGGACACAATTGTGAAAAGATAGGACTTTAGAGAAGGAGAAAACACAACTTTCCACACCTCTCACCATACTAAAGTATGTGAAACACAACCTACACCTCTCTTTTTCACCCGAAACCCTAGAATCGACAATTAGAAGAGAAGAATAACCCCTACCTCAAAAATAAAGGCCTTCCAAGCACTTCACCAAAATTCCAGTGATGTTTACCTTTTTGAATCGTAACTTTGATCAGCTCAAAGGGAAGCCTTAGTCGTCCCCTATGTATCTCCCTCATTTGGCAAGTCTTGAATCCAAGCCGAACGGGTCTGAAATGTAGAGAGAAGGGAGAGCTATGCAGATGGAGGGTTTAGAGAGAGAAAGTGGTGTGAGATATGGCTGGGAGTCTCAGCCACTGATATTTAAAATATCTAGGGCTTGCAAAAAGACCAAAATACCCTCGGTTACTTAACTTACCCTCCGGGCCTCCGTTTTTGATTCTGAAAACTCCTACAGTCTTGAAATCACTTCCTTAACTCTCTAAATATTTCATCTAAACCATTCCCAAAATAAATATTTTTAGAAATTTTCTGGATTACCGAGCCCACTTAAGTCACATCCTGGGCCTCGATTTGACCAAAAAGTCAAACTTCTCCACATCTCTTGAAAACTTTCCAAAACCTTGAAAACACTTCCCAAACATGTTTCCGACACTCAAAACATGCCAATCACCACTCAAAATGCATTTATGACAATTATAATGTAAAAAATACAAAACCAGCCAAAATTAGTCACGGTTTCTACAACCTCCCCTCCTTAAGGGAATTTCATCCCCAAAATTAGAAACATACCTCAAGTAGAAATAACTCAGGATACTTTGAGCGAACTTCTTGTTCTCGCTCCCACGTAGCCTCCTCAACTCCGTGATGTCTCCAAAGGACTTTAACCAATGGAATAGTCTTGCTCCAAAGCACTTGCTCCCTAGCATCTAAAACCTGTACAGTCTTTCCTCATAAGACACGTCCTCCTCCACCTCAAGATCTGTCCAATCTAACACATGTGAATGATCCGGCTCATACTTTCTCAACATTGAAACGTGGAAAGTATTGTGCACACTTGACAATTGCGGTGGCAATGCCAAATGGTATGCAACCTCACCCACACGATCCAATATCTCAAATGGATCGATAAACAGTGGGGCTAGCTTTCTGCTACCCCCAAACCTCATCAAACCCCGTTGTGGTGAGACCTTCAAGAAGACATGGTCCCCTACCTCAAATGCTAAAGGCCTCCGCCTTTTGTCAGCATAGCTTTTCTGATGACTCTAAGCCGTAAGCAAACGCTGTCATATAATCTTAATCTTTTTTGTAGTCTCTCTGACTATATCCTGCCCTAAATCCACTATCTCACCGACCTTTGTCTAACAAACTAGCGACCTACAAGGTCTACCGTACAAAGCCTCAAATGGAGCCATCTCAATACTAGCTTGGTAGCTATTATTGTATGCAAACTCCACCAATGGAAGGTGATCCTCCCAACTGCCTCAAAAATTAAGTGCACATGCTCTAAGCATATCCTCCAAGATCTGTATAGTACGCTCCGACTGACCATCTGTCTGAGAATGGAAAGCTGTACTGAAATGGAGGTCCGTATCAAGTGCAGCCTGAAAACTCTGCCAAAATCGTGATGTAAATCTCGGATCCCTATCAGACACAATGGAAACTGGCACTCCATGTAGTCTCACAATCTGATTAATATACAACCGACTAAGAGTATCCACATCATCTGTCACTCGAATCGAAAGGAAATGAGCCACCTTGGTCAATCTATCCACAATGACCCAAACTGCATCATGACTCTTCCTCGTCCTAGGTAACCCCGTCACAAAGTCCATAGTGACGTGTTCCCACTTTCATATAGCTACTGGTAAAGGCTGTAACAAACCTGCCGGTCTCACATGCTCTGCTTTTACTCTTTGACAAGTGAGGCACCTTGCCACAAATCGTGCGACATCCTTTTTTATGCCTTTTCACCAATACTATCTACGATGGTTGTGGTACATCTTGGTACCACCAGGATGTACTGCAAGTCTGGAGCTATGAAACTCCCTTAGAACCTTATCCCTACAAGCCAATGGAACAACCATTCTACCTCTAAACCTCAGACCTCCGTCTGAATGGATAATCCAATCCTCCACTACTTCGCCACCCGTAAGTCGAGTGTGAATGCTCTCTAACTCTGTGTCATGCCTCTGCTCCTCAACCACCCTACTCACTAGAGTTGGATGAGCTATGAGTGTGAACAAAGTGGCATGTCCATCACTCTCATTGAAGCACAATCTCATTTCTGAGATGTCTTCCATCATCTTCCATTCACGAATGGCAATGCTAGCCAAAGTGCCATGTGATTTCTTGCTCAATGCATCGGCAACCACATTAGCCTTCCCCGGGTGATACTGAAGATCAAAGTTGTAGTCTTCCATGTATTCAACCTATCTCCTCTGTCTCATATTCAAGTCCTTTTGTGTAAAAAGGTACTTCAAACTCTTATGATCAGAGAAAACCTCAAACTTCTCTCCGTAGAGATAATGCCTCCACGTTTTCAAAGCAAACTCCAAGTCATGAGTTGGATAATTCTGCTTGTGGATCTTTAACTGTCAGAAACTATATGCAACAACCCTCTCAGTCTGCATTAACACACATCCCAAACCATCCCGTGAAGCGTCACAGTAGATGACGTAACCCAAACTGCGCTCGCGAATAATCAATATTGGAGCACTAGTCAATCTACGCTTCAATTCCATAAAGGAATGCTCGCAAGCCTCGTTCCACTCAAACTTAACTCCTTTACGAGTAAGCTTAGTCATCGGCGCTGCTAACTTTGAAAAGTCTTTCACGAAACCTTGGTAATATCTGGCTAATCCCAAGAAGATACGTATCTCAAATACGTTCTTTGGCCTCTCCCAATCCATTACTGTTTCTATCTTAGAAGGGTCTACCAATACTCCTCCTTCTAACACCACGTGTCCTAGGAACTTCACTTCCGTTAGCCAAAATTCATATTTTTTGAATTTGGCATACAAACGGTGTTCTCTCAATTTCTGCAACATTGTCCTCAAGTGGATCTCATGCTCCTCCATAGAAGAAGAATACACAAGAATGTCATCCACGAAGACCACCGCAAATTTATCAAAGTACACCCTGAATATCCAGTTCATCAAATCCATGAACGCTGCTAGTGCATTCGTCAATCCAAATGGCATCACTAGAAACTCATAGTGGCCATATCTAGTCCAAAAAGCTATCTTCGAAATGTCCTCTTCCCTTACCCTCAACTGGTAATACCCCGACCTCAAGTCGATCTTCGAAAAGCAAGTCGAACCCTTAAGCTGATCAAACAAGTCATCTATCCTTGGCAAATGATACTTGTTCTTAATCGTTGCTTGGTTCAACTTACAGTAGTCTATGCATAACCATAAAGATCCGTCCTTTTTTTTAGCAAACAGGATTGGAGCTCCCCAAGGCGATGTAATAGGTCGTACAAATCCCTTATCCAACAACTCCTGCAATTGATCTTTTAACTCCATCAATTCTGCTGGTGCCATAGAGATAGGCGCGGTACCAGGAGCAAGATCAATGCTAAACATAACATCTCTCATCAGAGGTAACTCTGTCAAGTCCTCCAAAAACACATCCACAAACTCTCTAACCACTGGTGGAAATCCTCCACTAGTCACAATCTCATCCTCCTTGGCTAATAAGCTAGCTAGGAAATATCCAACCCTGTCTCTCACACCAGAACCAAGCAGAGACGGAACATAGAAATCATCCCGCTCTCCCACAAAATAAAAGTAATCACCCTCGGGTGTGCACACTGTCACTTTCCTATGGAGACAATCAACCATGGCTCTAAATGTAGATAGCCAGTCCATGCCCAGAATGACATCGAAAGTGGTCATGTCTAGCAACACAAAGTCAAACACTAGTCAATGTCCAGCAACCTCGATCTCGCAAGATCGACACACTCTATCCAGGGTAACCCTACCCCCAACTGGTGTATCAATAGACAATGGTGACTCCAGTGATCACACCCTCAGCCACAACGCACAAGCAAATGCAACAGATATGAATAAATGTGATGCACCTGAATCTATCAACACCTTAGCCCATGAGCTAGAAACCAGGAAAATACCTCTGACTACAGACGGTCCTGGTATGTCCTCTGCCAGAGCAAGCGTGAGCACATAGCCCCGCGACTGCTGACCAGTCCCCCTATAACCCTGACTGCTGACTAGAAGCAGGCGTGGGACCTCTCACTACCCGAGATCCCTGTACGGAATGCACTGGATGAGGTGGCGGTAATATCCTAAAACTAGACTGTACCGTAGCTGTCTACCCAGCCCTCTACTGAGTCCCTATACCACTAGGTGTACTTTGTCTCTGTGGACAGTTGGCCCTAACATGGTCGGGTTGCTTGCAATGAAAACATACCCGTTCCCCCACCGAAGTCATCGGCACTGATGCCACTATTTGCCTCTGAGGGCACTCAGAACAAAAATGGCCAGACTGCTGGCAATGGTAGCACATAATTGTGGATCTTGCAGATCCAGTAGGTAAGGACAATAAAGGTACCGGGCGAGTCTGCTGCTGCCCCTGTGAACCTGATCTGCCCTCCCTATTCCTTTTCCTCCCCTGACCACCCGAAGAGGTACCTATACCCTTCACATGTTATCTAGAGTCCCACAACCTCTGAGTGTCTCTATCATCATCCTTAGCCACCAAGGCTCTGTGTCACACCCTGATTTCTGAGGCCCAAAAACTGAGGTGTGAACCCCGTGAGATCACCCTCACGCTCTAACCACCACCTGATCATGCAACCTCAATTTCCTATCATTTTTACGAAAATTGGGCATGACCCATTCTAAATAATCAGCTCCTGGCATGATATACCTGCTTTACAATTTATATGGACACTTCTGGGCACGTGTCCCCCAGCATTCATATCTAAGTAATAAAAATGGACACTTCTGGGCCCGTGTCCCCCCAATATTTCTACAACATGCATAATACAATCATAAATATACATGCCTCAGTCCTTGAATGTCCGTATTAAATATATACATCACATGAATAAATACAAGTGAAGGAACTGAATCAATACACATCTCTCCATACATTTAACTCAAATGTAATACATCTATCTATCCAATATCCTGGACATAAATTAGATTCTAAGGAATCTAATTACTACCTCTGCAACTGGTGCTATCAGTTTTCCCAACTGACTCCAAAACCAGCAATACCTGCAAAACCTGGGAGGGGGTGAGCTCAAAGGCCCAACAAGGTAAGTAGAACCATACTATCACCGCTGCAGCAGGTCGATTCTCACATATTCTCTAAAATATACATGCACTTAAATATATCACAATATTTAAGACCATGCCCCACCTAGCATGCATAAACCAATGATGTATATGGCTACTCTAGCACATATGAACATACAAATCCACCACACATGATTTTAGAAATCATTTTCAACATGCTTGAAAGCAGTAAACATTCAGTACCAATATGTATATAGAACATATATATCAACACATTTTCATAAATGAGGCAAATCAACTATCACATCACCTACTCGTCAAGTAGCACGTCTCAAATGCAATAAAGATGCATTTAAACCATATAACATGCTCAAAAGCAATAGATATCCAACATATATCATGTCCTGTCACAAACAACGCATATATAAGAATGCGTTAAACACGAAGCATGCTTCACAATAGGAAATGTAAGCACGTTCACACACTTGTCCCTCTCTCGGACTCAACCCGATATCCTAACATGATTTTTAACCAATCATGTGACCGAGACGCCTCACACACAATTCCAACACCACCACCGAGTCATCACATACTCCAAGGTGATTAGTTGGTTTTGGAATTCATCACCGAGTCATCACATACTCCAAGGTGGTTAGATAGTTTTCCTCGCCGAGTCATCACATACTCCAAGGCGGTTAAGTAGTTTGTCACCGAGTCATCACATACTCCAAGGTGAATAAACCACAATCACCGAGTATTTACCTACTCCAAGGTGATTGGGCCTCTTTTTGGGATCCACACCGAGTATTTACCTACTCCAAGGTGCGTAGACCACCGTCATCGAGTATTTACCTACTCCAAGATGGCGTTACCGCTCCAATGCTCTCATCGTGACCGAGTATTGACCTACTCTGGATGATTTGCCCACTTTATGACCACAACCCTAACCGAGTATTGACCTACTCTAGGTTATTCAACCACACTTCCCCGTTTTCTCACAACGGCACCATATATGCATTTCGAACATACAACAACCAAGCATTCAATGTTCATGCCTCACAATGCCTACGCTAGTCAAAAGAAAACATAGCATGCATTGCTCTTTACACAAACACACATATAACCACATATATGTCATTTCCCTCATATACATGCAATATGAATGCATATATACACAGCATAATATTTTCATGCCTCAACCCATGCTTATGAATACTAAAAAGAAGTATTTAGCATGCTTCTCATCACATTCCAACACATATAGCACATATATGTTCAAATACTTACATAACACCTCACATATGCAAACAATTCCAACTTAGCATATTCTTATCATGCCATAACCAATGCATACATTTTCTATAAACAGATAGCATGCATTTCATTCACGTAACCCTACATGTAAACACGTACATGTCAAATCATGCATATAAATCACATATGCACTTACACTAGCATAAATATAGTTATGCTCTCATTCAATGCATGTATTCATTACAAGTAGCTAACATGCATTCCAATCACAATATATATACACATATATATATATTACATCACCCACATATGTATCAAGAACATATAAAACACTTAGCACATTTCATATTTTTCAAATGCTCGCCAAAAGTTAAATTCAACTTAGCATGCATTTCTACTACTGCAACCATATATATATATATAATCACATACATATATATACTTCTTGAACACTATGCATAAGAACCACATATGCATACAAGACAACACAGAGCTAAACAGGTATTATTTAGCATACTTTTCATTGACTTTAATCTATACATACATGCATATCACAATGCAAGTAGGCGATAAATCTAACATGTTATCGCTTCCCAAACCCACACATACATATATATACACACACGCATATATATATATCCTCTCACATCCCATGTATGTACCACATTCCCTATACACATATATATATAAACGCCTACATATATATGTATATACACATACCACATATGATTAAATTAAGACATATGTAAATTACTCAACGTACGTAAAAGATATGTATGAGATAGAGGCAAGAATCAACTTGCCTTAGGTCCAGCTTTCACTAAGTCCGCGCTTGCAAAGCGTCCTATTTCCAAGTCCGGTCCAGTCCCGTGTCAAAGTCCACACGACAATCCTCTGAACCATTTCCTTGCCCTTTCTGATTTCCGGTCCAACCACGAAACCATCCATTCGATAGCTTGCCTCTAATCGGCCACTAACCGAAATCAATCACAAACCTATGCATTTGTAGATCTCGAACATTGCAGCCCAAAATTATGGCTGCTCAAACAAACTCAACCCGGCTATCTGCCGAGTCTCATCCCGAATCCCAATCGAGAATTCCAACCATGGAAGCCCAACCATCATTGATCCAAAATCAACCCAGTCGTAAGCACCAATCACGGCTGTCCATGAAGCCATGGGTACCACCATAGACCCATCACCTCAACTGTGAAAACCCAGCACCACAACTGAACAATCATCATCCGTAAATATATATATATATATATATCACCACTCTCCTGCCAAATGCCCACTGTCCAAGCCGTGAGCTCCACCCATGCTCACCCACCATCAACCGAACCAAGAAGAAAGCCACAACCCAGCCACCATGAAAACCCACCAGGATCGGACCCAAAATCGAGCCAAACCCACATCAGATCCATCCGAAAACCCATCCGACCCAAGCCAAGAAGGACCTCAGTCCGTGGGACTACCACCATCTTCCCCAGCTGTCCATCGCCGGAACACTCCACCAATCGTGAACCTCCAATCACCATACCCAGTGGAATCCATTCAAAAACCCAACTGAAATAACCCCAAGAACTGAACCAAACACAGCCCCAATCAAGCCGTGCGCACCATCGTCGGGCCATCCAAAGCCAACCCAACCACAGCCGTGAGATCCACAACCCTCGGCCAAACAAACCCCAGTCGTTGTCAACAACCCGCAACTTTACCCATGGAAATCCGAAGTCCCCATTCGGATCTGACCCACGAACAAGGGGTGTTCGTGCGAACACCACTCAAACCACCGAGCAACACCACTATCGCCGTCAGCCGTTGCCGGAGCACAGCCTTCGTCGTCGCCCAGGCGAAGCCCCGCCGTGAGCACCACCAGCCGATCTCACCTTCAGCCGAACCAGTGACCCCAGCTGAAACCGCCACGGTGAACCAAGTCCCCCGCAAGACCCACCAGCGGTCCAGCCGACCGGGTTCACCTGCAACCACCGTCGGTCACCCCCGTTGCCGACGGCGGGCCGAAGCCCTGCCGTGAGAACCCCTCTGCTGCCGTCGCGGCTTCTCTCGGTTTCTCCCTCTCTTCTCTCTCCCCGATTCTTTTTCTTCTCTTCTTTTTCCTTTTCTTTTTCTTTTCGGCTGACCATTCCCTTGGTCTTCTTTTACTTGGTCCACATATCACATATATATTATATATATATATAATATACTGCACCATCCACAAAATACATGTATTCCATGTATTTTCTTCACATCTATACCTACAATCATGTATAGGCACCCACACTTCCTCATAATTGCGTAAAAGCCCACCATATATTTATAATTAAATATAAATATAGGTACTACGTATATATATATATATACATATACACACACCTTCCACTTGTATGGAAACATAAATGTCCATACCCTTTCCGAAATTTTAATTATTCCGAAAAAATTTAGTCCGGTCCAAATTCACCCAGAACCGGTCAAAATAATTCCGGTCCTTACACTCTGTCAACCATCTCACTGTTGGTCCTCAAACCCAAAATGGACACCCTCTTTCTGATAGAGATTTTCAATCCTTTCATGAACTTTTTCACCTTTAGCTCTTCATTAGCTACTATCTCCGGGGCAAAGCAAGCCAAAGATGTAAATTTGGTCTCGTACCTCATCACATCCAAGTCCCCTTGGACTAGATCTATGAACTCTTGCCTCATCCGGTCTTTCACCGAAGCCAGAAAGAACTTATCAAAAAATAACCCCTTAAAGGTCTTCCAGTCCATAGTCTCGGTGTTGTGGGTGTTTCCAATGAACTACCACCACCGATCTGCCTCTCCTAACAAACGGAGCGCTGCCACCCCTACTTTCAAATCCTCATCGATTGCAAGAACAACCATGAGTTTGTGAGTTTGGTTAATCCAACTCTCAGCCACAAGTGGATCACGCGCGCCATTAAAAGTAGGCGGCTTAAATTTCACATATTCCTTCATTGCCACCATTTGGTGGCTCAAGGCAACCCTAGGCAATGCTTGAACCTCCTCTTCCCTGGCTTTCCTAGCCATCCTCCTCATAGTCTCAGCCATATCACGCATAAATTGCGTTCCATCTACTGGCTCCTGAGGAGCATCAACGCCAATGTCTCGCGCTCTTCTTGGAGACATTTTGCTATATACACCACAAAAAAAATTTTAAGTCCAACAAATTTACACTTCTCACACATATCCATCATGCTTACACACGCCATGTCAATTTAATCCATATAGGCATGTTATGAAAATGTAAGCATAAATCAAGTTCCACATAAGCAATTTACAATCTCAAGTCCAAATCCTTATGTTCCGATCCTTAACCTCAAGTGATCACTAAATCAAGTCTCACCCTTCGTCCCTAGGTATTCTAACCTAGAGCTATGATACCATTCTGTCACGCCCCGAAACCCGGACCGTCGAGACTCCCTAGGATCGACCCTGAATCTCGAGTGTGAACCCATTCACTCAACCCCGTGAACCCTTAACCACACTCACACCATAGTATCGAGGTTTGATACCATACTATAACGCCCCAATTTCTGACTCTTGGAGAACTGAAGGTTAAATTGTCTATTTAGGCCAATAGACCCTCATTACCCTCATTTATCATGGAAACTTAACTCAATTCTTGCATATGAATGCACCCAACTCCACCTTAATCAATCCCCATGGGCCCTGCATCAAATCATACACCTTAGTGGACATTTACTTGCCCACACTTTCCAGAATCACTCACTTTCAAGCCTTAAAACTTACTGTATTTAGAATCTGAAATTTAGGCTTACACATTGGATAGAGAATCTAAAAATACTCAATTTGAAAAAAAACCACACTCAATTCCGATCTAGAACGAAGAAATTACGTCGAAATGAAGTTTTGAAAAATGCTGTGAATATTAATTTCGATTGTGCGAAATGGCAATTTCGATTGTGCGAAACTGGCATCTCGATTGTACGAAAAAAAGCTCGATTGTGTGAAGATTTCACCCTCTCGGGACCTTGAACCTGCAATATTTCGCACGATCGAAATGGGGGTTTCGATTGTGCGAAATTGCCCCTGTCTGGACCCTAAAAATCATCATAAATCATCACCCCTTCGCACAATCGAAATGGAGGTTTCGTGTGAAATAGACATTTCACACGATCGAAATGCACCTCCCGAGACTTCTAACAACCCTATACATGGTCCACATAACGCCCAATCAACATTCTATCATCCTAGAACCCCTCATACATTATCCATAACATAAATGAAAGGTTCCAACATCAATCTCACACTCAAGATCACATTCATAATTGAATTCATACACCAAAATGAATCATTCTCTTTCTCAACCACAATTCATTTGCTATGAAAGCATCATCAAATGAACTAAATGCCACCATGGGCACTACATAAATTAAACCGTTGTCTTTCCACACCCAACAAGTTTATAATCCAATACATACATTAAAGTTACATTTGCCCAAAATATAACTACAACTCAAAAATAAGTCACATGCCACAAGCCGGCATGGATAGCCACAAAATGTACAACATCCAAGAGATAGCAAAAACACTACTCGATTCCCACATGGATACTCATGTCCCATCCGCCATTGGCGCCTTATCTGTAAAAGAGTTTATAATAAAGGGGTGAGCCCCACTGCGACTCAGTAGAGATACCCCAACCCTCCTAAGTGTCGACTCGACACCGACCTACATGGAATGCATATGAATACATTACATGCCACATCCACAATCTCACAAACAATTTAACAAATGCAATTAAAGAGGATTGCATATTTCATGAATCATGTATAATATGTTCAAACATACAAGCATTAAGAAAAGTAAATGCTCTCTCTCTCGGTCCTCATCCGATACCCTACATGATTGGCCCGCTCCAAAGATCATTTAACCTTGGACACCTCCGATAACCATCCAATGACCGGGACAACTCCGAAAGGTCATTCTACCATAGCAATATATAGGATTGCCATAAAGTGAGGGGACAACTCCGAGGCTCACAAATCTTGGACATTCTCCGATAACCATCCTATGACCGGGACAACTCTGAGGGGTCATTTGTATTGGACATACTCTGATCCTAGGCATTAAGCCTTAGTATGGCTGGTCCACTCTGAGGGCCATACGTAGTGGATAATTTTATCACATTTCACAAAAACGGTTGGACTACTCCGAAGCCCCGTGCACCTTATTTGCATCATTTTTTCACAACTTTCCACATATGCAATATGAATGCATATACACTTGGTATTTTATTTTCATGCTCAACTCATGCTCATTGATACTAAAATGAAGTAAAAAGCATGTTTCTCACCACCACACACCACATATAGCACATATATGTATAACATATGCATATATCATCTCATATGCATACAACTTCAAAATTAGCATATTTTACTCATGCTACACTCAATGCATAATTTTAGTACATAGAACTAAACATGCATTCAATGACCACATTCCCACATATAATCACATATATGACACTTGGTACACATTTTTCACATATACACCAAATTGAGCACATAATGCCTATGTATCAATTTCTTACACTCACACACTTCAAACCCACATGCTACCACCAACATAATGGACACAATTGTGAAAATATAGGACTTTAGAGAAGGAGAAAACACAACTTTTCACACCTCTCACCATCCTAAAGTATGTGAAACACAACCTACACCTCTCTTCTTCACTCGAAACCCTAGAATCGATAATTAGAAGAGAAGAAGAACCCCTACCTCAAAAATGAAGGCCTTCCAAGCACTTCACCAAAATTCCAGTGATGTCTACCTTTCCGAATTACAACTTTGATCGATTCAAAGGGAAGCCTTAGTCGTCCCCTACGTATCTCCCTCCTTAGGCAAGTCTTGAATCCAAGCCGAACGGGTCTGAAATGTAGAGAGAACGGAGAGCTATGAAGATGGAGGGTTTTAGAGAGAGAAAGAGCCATGAGATATGGCTGGGAGTCTCAGCCACTGATATTTAAAATATCTAGGGCTTACAAAAAGACCAAAATGCCCCCAGCCACTTAACGTATCCTCCGGGACTCCGTTTTTGATTCTGAAAACTCCTACGGTCTCAAAATCACTTCCTTAACTCTCTAAATATTTCATCTAATCCATTCTCAAAATAAATATTTTTGAGAATTTTCTGAATTACCGGGCCCACTTAAGTCGCATCCCGGGCCTTGGTTTGACCAAAAAGTTAAACTTCTCCAAATCTCTCAAATTTTTTTCAAAACCTTGAAAACACTTCCCAAACATGTTTTTCACACTTGAAACATGCCAATCACCACTCAAAATGCATTTATGACAATTATAATGTGAAAAATGCAAAACTAGCCAAAATTGGTTATGGTCTCTACATTAGTCCAAGGGGTGGATTAGACTGGTTAATAACTGGTGTTGTTATCAAGTTGGTAGTACGTAGATGATGGATAAGAGAGTGGTTTTCCGGTCTTTTTGGGTAAAACAGTTGGAAGGCTTTTTGGGTCAGAGTTAACAGGATCTACTTTGTTAAAAGAAGAGGCATGAGTTTTTGTAGAGTTGTGAGTTGGTTTGGTGGGGGGGGGGGAACTTGAGCTTCATCTAGTTCATCAATGGAGGAAGAATTCCTGTTGGTCATGATCATCTTCTGGAGACATTCATTCCTTCTGCATTTTGTTTTTAACTTGTCCTCCAAGCTTGAAATCTAGTTTTTGAGTTTGCAGATAAGAAACTGTAATTCATTTTGTTTGGTACCCGATTCACTGAGCATGATTCGAATCCATGGCAAATGCTCAATGAGATCAGCCTTTTCTCCATCCACAATGGCTTCTTCAATTCCCACTGGAAGATAAATGATTTTTGTGTTAACATCCTTGTGCAGAGATTTTGATAGTGTCAAGCTAACAGGGAAGTGTGAGTGGTTAGAAGAACTTTGTTTTCTATGGTTTAGATTAAGGATGGACTATTTTGAGGACGTATGCAGTTGGCTTAACCTGCATTCTACAGTTTTTCTTTCAAATGAGGAAATATTTTGGGTCAGTTTCAATCTATTGGGAGATGGTTTTGATTTTGTGGTTGACAAGGTAGATAGTTTAGCTTTCAATGTGGGTGGGCAGAGCTTGGATCTTCAAGACGTAGACCCCTGTTTGCTTGAATTAATAGGGGTGGAGGATGGAATGATTAAAGGAGGATGGAGGATAGGAGGAGGAGGTGAAGATATCATATTTTTTTGAATTCTTTCAACATTTGTCAACTCTTTGAGTCAATTTGAAATTGATTGTCATATTCCATTACTGAAAATATGTATGCTTAATTTGCAATATGAAGTGAATCTCACATACAATACAATCTTCAAACACATTTTAAATACCGGAACTATGAAGCATGAAAAAGCAGGTCTAAATTTTCAAAATAGTCACACCTTGTGAAGATAATATTAAAAGTAAGATTCGTATTCAATTTGCCATTCCCAACACCCTCTAACGGGGACAACGCTAGGTAATGAACATTTTGATAAAGAGTAACAATCATTCATGTATGCATGCATGCTTGCATATATATATATATATATATATATATATATATATTATAGTTTCTTTAATTTTCTATTTCAAACAAGAAATTTTTGACAGACTAGGAAGTAGGCAGTTAAGTTGTATTTTGTAAACAACATCAAGGAACAATTCATATCTCGTACCAAATTCAAGTTTCTAAAAGAATCAAACAAAATTCAAGTAATATGACTTGTAATTAATATCGTTATCAACAAAAAAAGGTAGAAGAGGCAGGAACAAATTTGAAAAACTTGACCAAATAGAAAGCTAGCATCCTTCTTTTTATATCTTTCTTGTCTTCTTTGTTAAATCAACTCCTCTTGTGCCAAGCTAAATAAGTGCTTCACGCTTCTCCCAATGCCTTTTGGATATCTGGCTCCATTAGAAAAACCAAAGCAAAAAGAAGAGACATAATTTTTCAATATTACAAGAACACTGGTAATATGGACAAACACAGACATGATATGCATACACACACATAGAGAGAGAGTGTTAGAAGGGCTAACTTTGTCCCACATCGGATCCGGATGGAGAAAGACTTGGGCATATAAGGGTGGGTATGCAGTACTACCTAATAGCTTAGGCTTTTGGGTAGAGGGCAAGCGTCCAATCCGTTACATTTTGTATCAGAGCCAAACCTAGTCTTTGTTTTGGTGTCACGCCAAGCGCCCGGCCTGAAAGTGTCAGGGTGCTCCCACTCGGGTAGGTAGGGTGACCTGACCGCAATGAGGGCGTTGCGAGTTCGGGTGGGGGAGAATGTTATAGGGGCTAACTTTGTCCCACATCGGATCCGAATGGGGAAAGACTTGGGCATATAAGGGTGGGTATGCAGCACTACCTAATAGCTTAGGCTTTTGGGTAGAGGGCAAGTGCCCGACCCGTTACAAAGAGCTACCTCAATAACTAATGGTGCCATTATTGAGCCACAATGACAGATGTTTTTCCTTATCCACTAGAAATTTGGTGAAGTTCCATTTGGTCCTAGACCCAAATAATCCACCTGCATTTCCGGATCTTTTTGCCAAAAATATTAATTTACAGAAATCAACTTGTTACACAGATTCTTAGAGTAACCATAGCCATAATAAACAAGATTAATCTCCAAGTCACGTCTAGAATTTTAGTTAATTTATCGGCCATTTTGTTAATCTCAAATGTATGAGTGGACTAATTTCCTGTGACAACTTTTGATAGTCTAAAAAATTGCCGCTTTAAATGGTGAAATTCTCACACATTGGTTTACGTATAGTTCTTACCCACTTAGATTTATATTTAGGCAGCAATTTATAGATGGGTCTATCATTACAATCAAAGATGGATAGAAATAATATAACTTGCAACAAATACAAGTTTGTGAATATAATTTAAAATAAATTTTCAAAAAGAAGATTCTTCAATTGAATTACTTGCTTCTGCATAAAACGGGTTTTATTATTTTTAAAAATAAATAAAGAGAAACCAAATTTCAATCTTTACCTTTATCCTAGTGTTTGTTGTGAAGTTCAGTCAATTGAGTGTAGTAGTTCGAAGCTGTAAACCCACTGTTTCAGTCCCACAAACAGAATCACACAAAACCATCTGGAAGCAAAATTGGCCACAGGTAGGTCGTCCTTCCCCTTGTAGATCTTGATGTTCACCTTTCCACTGCTATTCTGCCCACACCAAATAAATTTCATGTTTCTGAGAACTCCAAGAAAAATATATAGTTAGCAAAAAAATGAAATTGCATACAAACCACACCCACGCATATATATATATATATATATATATATATATATATATATATATATATATAGATTGGTTTTGAAATTGTTGGCTGATTTGAATGTCCAAATGGCTAAGAAAATAATACTATATGTAAATTGCTTTTAAAAATTGGTGATAGGGGAATAAAATTTTTTTATATAGTGATGGGGAGCATTTTATAAATTAACAATTAAGGAATCATACTAAACATCATAAATATGAGTTTGAAATAGATAATAACTTTTGAAATTTTTAGTTAAGAAGTGATTTTTTATAAAATTAGTGATTAGGGAAAAAAAAAACCTTTTTAAAAGTTTGTCCAATGAGATAGGAAGTCATAATGGCACTTTAGAAAATTAACAAAATGGGGATTGAATATCTGTAAAGTTGGAGAAAAATAAATTGAGCAAATTTTATTTATTTATTTATTTATTTTTATTGCCTGACCAGTGGTAGCTATGTATATACACATATTCTATCTATGTTTGTGGGTTTGTGAGTGAGGGAGGGAGGGAGGGAGAGTACCTGAAAACCTCTTATGTTGTTTAAGCGTATCAGCTAGTTCTCCATTTTCTTTCTGGTGGGTATGAGTGGATCATTCCTCATCATCTTCATCATATGTGGCTTCAAATAACCTTATGCTTTCTAAGCGTCCCAGTTCTTGTTGATGATCATATTCATCTTTGGTGTCCATTACTGGATGAATACCCCACTTTTTCACCCTCAATGATCGTCCAATGGAGTGGCAGTGTCCACTAATTAAAGCCTCGATGTAATACCCATTAGAGATGTATTTCCATTGCCTACTGTACAATCTTGTATGAAACAACACGATGTGATCTGACATGATGTTTTTGAACAAATAGTTACCTAGTATACGACAAAATTCAGAATGATCATTGATTCTGAGAGTAAAATTATGATGACAATGATCGTGAGATGATTGTTCCTCATGATCGTCAGATGATGGTTGATGATCGATTCCGAAAACGGCGCAAAAATAAACTCCCTTGAGGTAAAGCAAAGAATTTGGATTATCTAACCTCAAACTACCATTCTCGTATTTTATATGGCTGAACCAACTTGGAATCTCACTTCCGGGAACAATGATTTGGAAATCATCACCAAATTCCTGTACCATAGATATATATATATATATAAACATAACAAATTATTTACTAATTCGAGTGAGAAAGAGGAGTGAGTATACATAGATTAGGGGTTTATTTTGAAAGTGTAGAGAGAGAGAATAATTCATACGCATACACACAAATATTAAATATATATGTAGCTACCTACCTCAAGTTCACTTTCTGAATTGTTGAATATATTTGGCTTGTTGTTCCCATCATTCTCAACCAATTTGGGGCACTCGGGGAAATAAAATGTTCGATTATTTACTCCACTTGTTCGAATCCAATACCGTTGTAATGATATGCAACCTTCTACTGTAATAGCACGTATAGATGATGGAAGTGAGTCCAATGTTTTGAGGCTTAAGCAACCATTCAAATTAAGATCCTCAAGGTATATAAGTTGAGTGAAGCTTGCTGGTAAGCTAACAAAGTTGTTCTCGCATAGATTTAAATATCTCAACGAGTGAGGAAGATTGAGAATGGATTCTTCGTCTAAATCACACTTATTCCAACTTAGATCTTCGAGGTTAGTCAACTGTGCAATGGATGATGGTAACTTTTTTATACCGGTATTGTCCAACCTTAGTATCATTAAACTCTTCATTTCACCGACATAACTCGGTAAACTTTCAAACATTTTCCAGCCACTCAGATCTAACCACACAAGACTTTTGAGTTGTTCCACTGAGGGGGGTAAATCTTTTATTGCAGTTTGGTTCAACCAAAGACAATCCAAATTCTTCATTTCACCAATATTGCTCGGCAACCTTCCAAGCATTTTACATCTGGACAAATGTAACTCCCGGAGACCTTCGAGATGTTTAATCATTGATGGAGGTAATTCTTTTATTGCAGTCCCATCCAAAAAAAGTGTCTGTAAACATTTCATATGTCCATGGATCTCTGGAAACTTCTCAAGTTTTGAGCACCCACCAAGTAAAAGCCATTTGAGAGATTTCAAATTAATTCTTGTTGCGAGATTCTTTAAATTTTTGCAATATCTGAAATCCAATTCAACAAGACTTTCGTGAAATTCAATGGACGGATGAACCTCGATCAAATTTGTACAGCCTTTGACATTTAATACCTCCAGACATGGTAACCGGGACAAATTAGGAGTTTTCTTTAAATTTTTACAATCTCTGAGAACCACCATTTTTAACTTATCTAGAAACTGTGAAAACAAACAATTAAATAAATAAATAAATAAGAAATCAGTTTCAATCAACTCAAAATATTTATTCAATGAGGAAAAATGCAAGTATGTAAAGTAGAGATAAGAGAGAGAAAAGACAAGAGAGCTAGATATATATAGTTTCTAGTTTCCTTTAATTTTCCCTTTCCTTCATTTTATTTTGGGAAAATTATATTTTGGTAATTACCAATGAGTGACCATTTAACTTTAATGTCTAAAATACCATCTTTTTTTGTCTTCTCCAACCACACCTCCTAATATCAAAGCTTCAAAAGACATAAAAGAATTCTAGGAAAGAAAGTATATATATATATAGGCAGAGAGAGAACATCTGTGACTTTGAAGAGGAATTTATATATATATAGAATAATGATCTCTTGCTCACCGGTGAGAAATAAATTTTCTACACACCAAATATATTAACCATTGGATATAATCTAAGTGTAAAAAAGGTAACTTTCAAAAATCATTGCAATCAGATCCAATGGTTACCATACATGGTGTGAAAGAATTTCTTGCTCACCAGTGAGCAAGAGATCATTTATGTGTATATATATATATATATATATTTAGACATATATGTTGGTCTTACAATTAATCCATGTGCCTTTTTCAATATGTTCCATGTATGTCCAAGTTTTTTTTTTCCTTTTACCACTAGTATGTCCAAGTTTAGCAACTTAATCCTAATTCCAATTTAAAAAATGAATCATACGTTTTTCAATCTATCTTGGGTGTTCAAGAGGAAAAAAAAATGATTCGTTGGGTTATTAATACTAAATGTGAGGTTTGCAATTAATTGCACCCAAATTATTATTATTATTTTTTTGGTTGATGAAAAATTAATATATAGGAATACATTTATATATATTATTATATATTTTTTAGAATGTATATATGTTCTACACAAGTCATCAGCTTCTTTGAAGTTTATGATATTTGAGAGTTGGAATAGAATGAAGAAATGATGGGACTTATGGAGAGAATGAAAGGTATTTTGGACATTAAGATTAAATGATCACTCATTAATAATTAGTTTTTAAGTTTGATCACTATCAAACTTTTATTAAGTTTAAGGTCACCAAAAAGCAATTTTTTTTTCAATTTTGGTCACTAAAATCTAATTTTCCATTTTATTTTTCATTTCTTTTTTTCTTTTCCTTTTGTATTCCTTGCAATCCGCAAATAAAAAGTAAACTTCAGAAAAATAATAAAAAAAAGCTCACAGAAAGAGAAAGGTACTGAAACTATACAATCACTAGATCAATGCCATTTGTTAACTTAGCTTTTTTCAATTTGTATTCACTCAAGTTTGTTTGTTAGATGAAATCTAATAAGGAAAATTGAAGATAAAAGAATGTGAAGTGATTGAAATTTTTCAATGTATATTTGATTAGAATGTGAAGTGAATGAAAACTTTCTCTAAGAAATGAATTTTCTTTGCCTGCTATCCAATTGTTTAAAAAATCATCATTTTCTTTCCTTTCCTTTCTTACTATTTTCATCTAATCAAATGGAGTGTTAGAGGTTCCACCAAGGTTGGCCAACAAATTTCACCTCTGTCTATTTTATCGTTTCACCCAAACACTAGTAGTCAACAAGCAATTCTATTTTGTTTTTTAGATGGTATAAGGATGTACGGTTCAATTTAATTTGCTACAGAAGTAAAAATAACAAACTAATTTTAATTATTTCAGAAAAAACTGAAACCGAACCAACCATTGAAATCGTCGAAACCAATTAAAAAATTATTTGAAATTGTTAGTTTCACGAACCGAGCTTACCTAAAAATATAATCTAAAAATAATAGGCTAACTTAAATCACGCCTTATATAATTCTATTTCTATGATATAGATAAAATATTTCTCAATCTCCCACTTGAGATTGCGTTCATAGTTTATGATGTAAAATGTTATAACGTAATACTATGAACAAGAACTTACTTTATTAATATGTTTATTTAAACGAGGATCAAGGTTAGAAAAAGGATATATATATATATATATATATGAATATAACCTTAATTCAATGTAATCTAAGCATATGATGATAAAAGTTGCCAACAAATCAACTTAAAATAAATATACATATGTATAAGTATTAAGCTTCAATTAGGATTGGTTCTTTTCTTTTTCTTTTTCTTTTTCTTTTTTAATCTTTTTGACTTCTAAATGTTAATTACTTTTAAAACAATAAGTGAACGGTTGACCTACAAAACTGAACCAACTCATACAAAAAAAAGGGTCTTATAGTATGGATGGTATGCAAGATCATTAATTATAACAAATTGACATAGTATCTAATCCAAATCTATTATGCCATTTTAATTAGTTAATTAATAATTTATTATTATTATTATTATTATTATTATTCTAGAAGGTTATAGCATTTTGAAAACATTAACTGTGATGAACCTAAAGCTTATATGTTTAATAATAAAAGTGATAACTATTATCATTAATATTATCTGCATGCACATTCTTACAAAAATGCCCATTAATCTAGAGGATGTTCTTGACAATTTTTTCATGGTGACCTCAATGAGAGTGCTTTGGCATGTTACCGAGTTGTTCAAAAATGAAAATGACCAAACAAATTTTTTTTCTTTGATGCCTAGTTTGCTACTTTGTCGTCGACCTAAAATATAATCTAATCTTGACTACACCTGAAAGTCCTATTTCCTCACTCAAGAGTTCAAATCATCATGGAATATTTAGGAAATGAGGTTAAGTTTGGGGGACTGCCGACATGAAAACTTTCACAAATTAGTTATTTTTCAAAATTTTCATAATCTATATATATATATATATTGATGACTTTTAACTAATCGAGTAGCTTTTGGAACAAATGACTTATGATATAAAATAATTTCAATCAACTAGACAAAAATAATTTGTGAAGAAAAGCATATTCCACTTAAAATAATAACATTACCTCTGTGTTATCAAATTCAACCTCAACCAAATTTTCACAACCTTCAAGAGACAATTCCTCCAACAATGAGAACCCAGAAAAATTAAGATTTTTTTCTCCTAGATTTTTGCAGTCACTGAGATTAAGGACTCTTAACATCTTTGAAAACTGTTAAAAAAAAGAAAAAGAAAAAATAAAATAAATTAGCTTTAATTAACTAGAGAATATATATATATATATATATATATATATATATATATATATATATATTTTGAAGGCTAAGAGAAAATTTTAATAGAAAGTAAAACAACGTCAGTAAAATAATTATCTTACTTTTACATTCGTCCTAATCCCTTTGATCAGGCTATTACATAAATGGAGTTGAACAAGTTTTTTTGGGCGAAAATTGTTTGGCAAATATTCTTCCGGATAGCCATTCCAATCAAGATACCTTAACTCATTTGAAAGATACGTAAGACATCCATCAAGCTGCACGCTATCGATTTTGAGTATTCTTAGCTTCCTCATCTTTGCGAAGGCATCAGCTCTTACATGCAACCCTTCCTCAAAGAAGTCAACGTCTTCTAAAGATAATCCATCCTTGGGTACCATAATAGCTTCAATATTTTCTGTCATCTATCAACCAAGAAACAAAAATCTCACTAAAATTATATATATAACTTCTAAAGGACGTTACAATGCGAGAATTTTTTTTTGCACATGTTACATGTGGAAAGAAACTAACATATATAGCATTAACACATACCGTATTTTGACTGAATACTTCATAGATGTCCTCAGAAGACCACAACCTACTTTGTTTTCCACGATCATCTTCCGATTTTTGACGAACAATGTTTTGACCCATTTCTTGTATCAAGTCATGCATTGACAGCTTGTTGTCTTCTGATATATTAATAAGGCACCTCTCAGTAAGAATTTTTATTCCAATGACTGGGTCATTTGCATCTCTCTTATAAATATTCATGACATATTCCTGAACATATCCTTCGAAGAAACACGCGATATCAAGAAAAATATCCTTCTCCTCCTTACCAAGGTCATCATAACTTATCCTTAAAACATCATGAACATCATGAATTTCTTTAGGAGGGTTAGTCTTCAATCTATCCAATATACTTAACCACTCTGGTTTGCTTCTTTTATGTAAAAGGGAACCCAAAACTTTGAGAGCAAGTGGGTGGCCTTTGGCATAATCTTTTGCACGGTGTGAAAGTTCCTCATAATCATCTTTAGGCTTTTTCTGCTTGAATGCATGCCAACTGAAAAGTTGGAGTGTTTCACTGTGATTTAATAGCTCAAGATCGTACGTTTTAACACCGTACTTTTCCAACAATCGTTTATTTCTAGTTGTAATCATGATCCTACTTCCACAACCAAGCCATTCCTGTCTTACTCCAACTAAGTAATTCAATGTATCTTCTTTATCTACATCATCAAGCACTAAAAGAAGCCTTTTATTACGAAGTCTATCCTTAATCTCATTGATTCCCCTGTCATGAGATGATATTCTTATATTATCATCCATTAGGATCTCTCTGAGAAGATCACTTTGTAGTTTAGCTAGACCTTCATGCTTTGTTGACCGTTCTCTCACATTTTGAAGAAAACAAGTTCTTTCAAATTTATTTGATATTCGATTGAAAACAGCTTTGGCAACGGTTGTCTTACCTGCTCCTCCAATCCCACAAATACCAACAAAGAGTTGATCCTCGTCTAACAACGAGATTATTTTGTTCACACGTGCATTGATACCCACTTCATAGTCAGCAACGAAGAATGGTGTAGGCTTCAATTTTTCTAAAATCACTTGAACAATTTTTTCAATAAACTTATTCTCGTACCTATTGAGTAGAAAGCACATTAAAATCAAAATCTAGTGAAGAAAAAAGAGAGAGAGAGAAATATAGAAAGGTTGAAATAAGTACTTATTCATTATAACTCAAGTATAGCATAAAATAGAGTTGAAAAAAAATACTTCTAACAACCATTTGCTAGAAATAGAATGAAAGTTGAACATGTTGACATCCATTTGATACTAACAAATATAAATAAGAGTGAGTCAACATGATAGTAACAGAGCAGATTTGTTCCATGACACCCTTTCTACAAAATTTGCCATCATAGAATGGGCAATCTAACTTAGATAGGAGAGTGTATTGTATTAGGATGTTAATCTTGATAAAAATAGTTGTTGTTCTTGGAGAAAGTCTACAATATTTCAGAAGTATTTTGTCACCTCTCATACAATGCTCTTCATTTCTCTTGTTTTATATTATTATGATAGACTACCACATGACAAAATACCGCCATATTTTGTAGACCTTTTCGATCGTTGTTCTGACCACAAACAATAAAATAAAATAATATATACATTGAACTAAGTTAGTAGGAGTAATTGATAGAAGCAGAAGATATATAGTTACATACCCATTTGATTCGTCTTCTAAGTCCAGCCCGCTTATATTTGCTGCTTTGTTCAAAGCGTCCCTCCATCCCTGCACCTTTTTCATGTCCTCCTTGTGAATATCTTGATGCTTGGAAAATGCTTCCTGGAAACTCCTCTTTTGGTGCCGAACTTGTGATGGTTTCACGTGGTAGAATAGGGGTAGAACTGTCTGTCCCTTAGTCTCGCTGCATTTAAGAATCTCCACCAGTTCATCCAAACACCATGAGGAAGAAGCATAATTTTCGGAGAAAACGATCACAGCAATTCTGGAAACATTAATATTCTTCAACAGATCAGGAGAAATTAATTTTCCTCTCTCAAGCTCTTCGTCATCCTTAAAGGTCCTGATTCCTTTCTGAATCAAAGCCTTGTAGAGATGGTCCACAAAGTTTTTGCGAACATCTTCCCCTCTGAAACTCAAGAACACGTCATATTCCCCCAAAGACATTGAAGAAGAAGAAGAAGAAGACGAAGTCATATGTAGGAACCTTGCTTAATTAATTGTGTGCCAAATTACTCGGAGCTAGGTAGAGATATGGAGAGAAGTAAGTGTGTGTGTATAGATATATAGATATATAGATATATATAGGAGCATATATTACTGGATGCCTTTTTTAATTTTATAGTTGTTTCCTCCCGGTGCTCTAAAGGTATACCGTGTATACATAAAGATGAGGTATTTGCTTGTGACTTTCCTCGAACCAACCTATCGAACATTAATTGAATTTCTTATAGTATCATTTTTATATTGTGCATTGAATAACAATTATTTATATGTATTTTGTAATCTTCTGCCAAAAATTGATATGAAGTAATGATTATGTTGAATTTCTTACATGACGCGTGCCCGTTAGTCAATACGCCTATTGAACACAATGTTTTAGTGGTATTTAATAACACAATTTTTTAGTGATATCATTTTTATATTGTGAAATGTTGTCTCGATTTAGACGTTTTGGCCGTCAATGCTTGTGACATTCCACTTTAAAAATGAGGAATTTGCTTGTGACATAAACGATAGGAAGGTTGGTGGAATGAACAATGCTTGTGACATTCAAGATTAATGAAAGTATACTTTGGTGCTAATAAAGAAAAAGTAGGCTTGTGATCAAAATCTTGAAGGTATACAAAGTAACTTTATTATTTATTTATTTTTATTTTTTTGTTTGCAGGTTCTCTTTGGAATGGATTTTCTGTGATGGATTTGTGTTTCAAATATATTATCTCACCTTAAGTTTTTTAATAGTAGAATTTTAAGGTGAGATACATGAGTTAACAAATTGTTGATGGAGCTACTTACATCTCATGCTATTATTATGTCTGAATGGTGTTTAAATGATGACAATTTTTTATTCTTTCTGATCGCTCCATGAAATTTAGCTCTCCAAATTCTCTATCAATTCATCCTCATGTGAAACCATGTCTAGAACTCTTCACAAGCATGAAGTTTTCAATAAACAAATAACCACGAGAAGTACAATGTGCTATACCACAACAAAATGACAACACACAATCAATCTCTAAACATCCATTTGCAACATAAAGAGCCAGAAAAGGAGAAAAGACAACAGAGGTAGACTGTTATAACAAAGCAAATATAATCAATGAATGTTTACATTCACCATAATGTACTGTCAACATAGAACCAATCTCTAACCATCCATTTTACAACATAAAGAACAAGAAAAGGGGAAAAATAAACGAATTATATCAAGCTACAAGCATTGTTGAGTATGGTTCTTGTTTCTTGTTTCCTTTGACAACGTCCCATTTCGTTTTTTGAACTTCAATTCTCTAACATGTGAAGCAGACAACTTTGTTCCTCAAGGTTTTTATTGTACTTCCATCCCCATTTTTAACAACCATTGAATTTTATCTCTTACGGAATTAAGTTCAACTTCATTGCCAAATGCACTCAAATTGTCGCTTTTCAAAAATTGTAATCTTGAAACAACAAACTTGTATCAGTGCCAAGGAAGTACCAAATAAATAAAGAGGGAAGACGTTGGTGGCAAAAAGGAAACCAAATAAATAAAAAATTCAATTGGGGGTGTTTGATTCCACTTAGTCCTTTCTAGCTCCGTGCTTGCTTCGAATAAAACTATCTATTTTAAAGCTCCAGTACAACCTCACATATGTTAAAATTGAAAGTGTACACATAAATTTCATGTCCGAAAATCTAGGAACGAAAATGAGTAACAAACAATCAATTTAATTAATTTCAGAATAATGGGTACAATTCTCTATGGTCGATTCCTTTACAATAAAGAATCTTCCTCTGATTTAATCTCCTTGATGTTTGGTGCAAGAGCTTCAAAAGCTTGTTTTTGAACCGGTAGTGATGAACTTTCTTCAAATCTCCAAGATTGAGAAGGCTTGATGGGATTTTCGATCGAGGGCCGATAAAACTTGATCTCGAACGGTGGATTGAAGATCTTTGAAGAAGAATGGCACTTGTGTGGCGTGCTTGTTATTATTCTTCGAGGATTTAAGGTATTTGAAGTAGAAACGACACTTGTGTGGCGTGCTTGATGTTCTTTGTCTTCCGAACTTCATTGGTGGTCGAGGTAGAGGTTTGACAGAGCTTTTGTATTCTCTTAATCTCTCTGTCTCTGTATCCATATATCCCTTGAATGTGTAGGGTGACCTTGTATTTATAGGCAAAAGGGTGGGGGTTTAATTTGGTAACTCCCCATTAATTGTGCCAACTTCCATGAATAAAAAGATTTTGCCTCCTTTTATATGAAAATAAATTCAAATTTAAATTTAAATTATCACACATTTTTTTAAAGGCCTGAATCTTCAAAATTTTGACACATGTCCTTTGAAGGGACTGCAATTATAGAATTTAATTGATCAAGAGTGTTTGACTTGTTTGACCAATCGAACGGTGATTAGACCATCACAAAATTTATGTGTCTACAAATTGTCCCCACTTCAAGTCTCGCGTTATATCGAGCTTGTCACGTATTTAAAGCGAGACTTGAAGTATTTAATTTTCGCAAAGTTTTTTTTTGGCAAAAATTCAATTGCAAAGAGGATGTCTTCTTTGTCAAGTTGAATTGGAGTCTTGAAAAAGATATTTTTTGTTGTTGTTATTTTTTTTTCTTTTTTTTTTGTTTATTTTTTTTAATCCTATTACAGATAAGATTTTTTTTCCTTGTCAAACTAGAATTGAAGACTTTAGAATCATATTACAAATAGAATTTTTTTTCCTTGTCCAAACAGAAGTGGAATCTTCAAAATCCAATGTCAAATAGGATTATTCTACCATTATATATATGTAGCCAGCCCTTCACATCAGAGAATAATTGTGAGAAGTCCCATGAACTACTATTGAAAGAAAATTGGAAGAAATTCATACCTACCAACTGTAAGTTCTTCTTTGACTGCAACCCCTTTTTTTTTCATACATATATTTCATTCATATTATGCTTACCGCTTCGAATATGCCGTAACATGCAATTATTATTATTATTATTATTATTTTACTGCTTCTCCTGCTATGCTAGTTTCTCCTCTTCCCTTTTCTTTCTTTTTTTTTTTTCTCTTCTCTTCTACCGCCATGTCTTCTCTTTTTTCTTTTTCTTCTCTTCTCTTCACCAACTTGCAACCCCCCCCCCCTTTTTTTTTCTTCTCTTCTCTCCTGCCGCCAAGTCTTCTTTTTTTTTTTTTTTTTCTTTTCTTTCTTCTCTTCTCTTATGCCCGCCAAGTCTTCTCTGTTTTTTCGCTCCTCTTTCTTCTGCCGCCAAGTCTTCTTTTTTTATATTTGGCTGGTTTTTTTCTTTTTCACTTGAGTAAAAACAAAAAATATATATATAATGATTCTCATTATGATGCCTACTAGTTTTGAACTTGAGACCTCAAAGAAAATTATTTCAACACCAAACCATCTCTCTTGCACTACCCTATGGATTACAAAACCCTTAAAAAATAATATAACATGCAACTTCGAAATTTTTTTTTTTTTAAGAAAGCCACTTATGTAACAGTCTCGAAGAAGGTGTGATCATAGTTTGCACAAGCATATTTGTGTAACTATCTTTGAAGTCTCTAAATGTGTGTACAATTGCGCTCTTGTGCCCCACTCCCAGAGGCGTGATTTGACAGTTTGCGCAAATGTCCTTGTTCTTATGCATTTTGAAGATTTCGACTGTGTGCACAATTGCACTCTTGTGCACCAATCTTGGAGATGAAATCTTGCTGTGTGCATAATTGCGCTCTTGTGCACCAGTCTTGAAGACGTATCCGACTGTGTGCACAATTGTGCTCTTGCACCAGTTTTGGAGGCGAATTCGGCTGTGTGCACAATTGCGCTCTTGTGCACCAATCTTAGAGACAAAATATGGCTGTGTGCACAATTACGCTCTTGTGCACCAGTCTTGAAGGCAAATCCGACTGTGTGCACATTTGCGCTCTTGTGCACCTGTCTTGAAGGCGAATTTGGCTGTGTGCACAATTGTGCTCTCATGCACCAGTCTTGAAGGCGAATCTGGCTACGTGAACAATTGCACTCTTGTGCACCAGTGCACCAATCTTGGAGGCGAATCTGGCTTCATGCATAATTGCGTTCTTGTGCACAAGTCTTGGAGGCGAATCTGATTACGTGCATAGTTACGCTCTTGTGCACTAGTCTTAGAGGTGAATTCGGCTACGTGCACAGTTACTCTTGGAGGCGAATCCGGCTGCGTGCACTTTTGTGCACCAGTCTTGGAGGCAAATCCGGCTGCGTGCACAATTATGCTCTTGTGCACCAGTCTTGGAGGCGAATCCGACTGCGTGCACAATTGCACTTTTGTGCACCTATCTTGGAAACAATGCTTGGCCAGAACCACCACTATTATCTTAATATCATATTTTATACAAGTTTGATTATGTAATCGTTTAAAGCATGGAGGCAAAATTACACTTTTAATTTCACACATGTTTTTTTTTTTTACTTACAATTCTCTTTTTCTTCCAATTCTTGATTCAAATCAATCATGGTTGTCTTTCAGTGTTTCCAAGAATGCACTTTAACTGTTGTTGAAAAAGAAGGTGATGCTCTAGAATAAGGGACGACCCTTGATGCTCATAGGTCGTTAATTGGTCGATTCGCTGCATCTGTGCCTCATTTTGGACATTCACTGCACTTGTCTCATTGGTACAAGGAATTTTCATGTGAGCTTTCAACCTTTGGTCCTTTTGAAACAGAGAAGAATACTTCAGTTCGACGTTCATTGTTATTGTAGTCGCCTTTACACGAATAGGTGAACAATTTTGATAAATTCTTACTTCTGGGCAACAAAGTTCGCAATGGATATGCAGGATAGAATTTTCCCCCCAAGATGATGTGTGATTTAACTTACACCGAGAAGTATTGGGAATGGTCAGAAGACATTTTGAGTTGTAATGGTACTTCTCTCAAGGTAGGAGATTATATGATGCCATTTTTGCCTCTTTTTTCCTATGATCGACACCCAAATGTGATAAAGGCATTCTTCGAATCTTGGTCCCATAGAACTAACACCCTTTATACTTCAGTTGGTGAGGTTTCCATCTCCCTTTGGGACTTGCATGAGATTGGTGGCCTTACATTTAGCGGAAAATTCTATGACGAGGTTATCCCTAATGCAAAGGAGTTATCGGGCAAGACCAAGGATGGGAAATTTTTTCTTCCGATGTGCTATCAAGATTTATTTCTGGCCTTTCAACCTTGAATGATTCTAACTGGGTGGACTTTTGGTACAAGGGTTCGTTGGAGCATCCTAAACCTCCAAGTAGAAAGTCGAGGAACAAAACCCAATGATCCAGATAGCTTCACAATCCTTCTAGTTCTATTGGTTCCATTGGCAAGTGAACCCTAATAGAAGAAAATGTTTTTGTTGACCTCGGTGTAAGTGATGAAGTTAAAGAGAAGACTTACTTGGCTGCTTTTTTAGCATGTTAGTAATGCAAGTTTGTGCTTCCTTCAAGTCCTGCAAACATAATTTGGGCTGGAGTGTTTAAGATTGCAAGCAAGATGGCATATGGAGAAATATTTTATCATACTGTTCCAGTACTTGCAAGTAGCTATAGGGGTTTGAATGACATCATTTCACTTTCTGAATCTCCCAAGTCTACAGTTGTATTTTCTGGTCATTATATATATGTCTGGCTAGCAGAATATTTTCAGACATATTTTCGTTTTCCAATCAATCAATCTTCACCTCGGATGACTAAATATACAGGGGAAGGGATGGTAAATCATTTTGAAAATTCTGAGGCACAAGACTTGTTCAAATCTTATAAGGGTCTTGTGTTAAATTGCTTAGCAATGAAGTTTCACCAAAGGGAAGCTAGAGTTGATGATGAGATGTCAATTATTTCTTTTGAGTATTTGGCCAGTCTTCGCTCCAGTTTTTTATCCTTAAGACAAGGTAACTACTATGTCCTTTAACCCTACAGCCCTTATAGATTCAGCAGGCAATTTGGTATTCACCAAGATGTTCCAGGAAATTTGAAACAAGACATTCACACAGGATCGTTGGATGAGGTTTTCAAATATAGGAAATCATTTACTCTCCATTACACCAAGTCTTCAGTATTATTACCAGAGACTACAAGTCTAAAGGATTTTCAGTTACCAAAGCTTATGTTGATTGGTGCTCAAAAGTCTATGTTGATCCATTCATGGCTGCAACGGAGAACTTATCACGAAATGAACGTCTAGCCTCTCCAAAAAATAAAGACACAGAGTCTAGGAAGGGTGAGGCTCTAAACCGGAGACCAGGAACACATACTAAACACATAATTGGAGAATCTTCAAAGACTCGGAGGAGTGATAATTTTGTTAATGGATCAGCTACACCTTTTAACCCATCCATTCATCTTTCTAACATCCAGAAGCATCCTCGATCTATGGTGATCCAAAGTGGGGGTGGAAGAGCTAGTGGTGAATGCAACTGGAAGCACATGACAAAAGTGTCAGATTGTGCCTCTTTAGTAGAAAATGTTATTTCTCTTTCGAATACGGAGGACTTCTTTGATGGACTTTCTGGCAGTTCTTTACCAATGCAGGTCAAGGATTTGCAGGTGTATATATATATATATATATATATATATTTGCACATGTACTTACTTTTTGTTTTTTTAAAGGTGGAAGATGGTAATGGAGTGATTGACGGTGCAAATCATTTTGGTGGTGAAGAGTCTGTTTATGGACCTTCTGCGTTTGAGTTGGTGACCAGAAAAAAAAAACATTCTACCTTCCGCAGTAGAGGTCACCTTTTCCCTTCAAGGTTCTGATCAAGTGTTGGTAAATCCCCATCCTTATAATTCTTCTGTTGGACACAAGTCTTAAGGTTATGCACGTGTGGAGACAGTAGGAGGGCATGTGATACCCCAAGTGAATATTGAAAAATCACACCAAGCCACATTTTCTGAAGTGTCCACTTATGATGTGATGAATATGATTTCTGAAATCAGACGTCAATCGGCCTTAGCATTGGGAAACAACCTCAAGAGGATGCTAAAGAGGACGGAGTTTTCTACAGCTCCATTACTTAGATCGAGAGTTAAAGAAACTTTTGATGAGATTTCCTCACTTCCCATGGACTGTTCTGAGTTTCAGGAGATGGTCAACTCATATTTACAAAGTACAAAGGAATATAATAAATCTTAAGTCGAGGTATGCCTAAGCTTTGACTGAAGAAGTACACTCATAACGCTTGGCCCACATTGACTCATGCCTTAACAAGGCCCTTTCTTCAGATATTGCAGATGTGACACATGTTTAAGAAAGAGCAAGAAGAGATCCTAGAGTTACCTTGACTGTCTTAATTTCTCTCTTTTATATATTGCCTTGTTATCAATAATTTTATGTTATGCATTAAACAAACTCTTGCAGAATTGTTAAGTTGTCTATTTTAATAATAAATTGGGGAGCTCTTCGACGAATCTCAGTTTTGGGATGAGGATCTTTAATAAGCTTCCCATGTTCTAGGTAATTGATGATGGGTCGTCTCCAGTCTTCAGTTTCAACAATTGAAATAGAGATTGCATTTATTTCTTCTAATTGGCCTTCGAGTAATTGTGGTAGTACCCATCATTGACATACTACAACAGTAATTGCCTCATCTTCCCCTAATGCCATTGTGATTGCCAAGTTAGCTAGTGCATCTGTCAATCAATTTTCTTCCCTTGGAACATGTTCTAAGACAACATTATCAAATCTACTAAGTAGATTAAAAGCATACTGAGAATATGGGATCAAATTGTCTTTTTTGACTTCATAATCCTTGAGAAGTTGGTTGATCACTAACTTGGAATCCCCATAAATTTCAATGTCTGAAATTTTCATTTCATTTGCCATTTGAAGACCAATTATCATAACTTGATATTCAGCAACATTATTTGAACAATTTTCTGGAAATGAAAATGCGTATGGAAGAATTTGCCTTTGTGGAGAGACAAATACCACGCCCACCCCAGCTCCTTCAGAACATACCGCGCCATCAAAGAACATTATCCATGGGGAAGGATATCAATAAGGAACACTTCCTCATTAGGAAAGTACTCTAAAATTTTCCAATCAGCTGGTATGGGATGGTCAGCCAAGAAATTAGCAAGGGCTTGCCCTTTGACTACTTTACGCAGAATATACAAGATTTTGAATTCATTGAACAAAATTGACCACCTTGCGAGTCGCCTAGAAAGAACAGGTCTTGACATAACATATTTGGGTGGGTCCATTTTTGTAACCACATGGACTGTGTGAGCCAAAAAATAATGTCTCAATTTTTGGGAAGCAAAAACTAATGCAAGAGAAGTCTTCTTAATTGAAGGGTACTTGAACTTTGTCGTAGTCAGTCTCTGACTCAAATAGTATAAAGCATTTTCCTTGTTCTCCTCATTATTTTGTGCTAGAAGAGCCTCGAGAGATTTTTCTTGAGCAGCAATGTATAGTATAAGTACTTTTCCAGGAATAGGAGCTCCCAACACCAGGGGGTTAAGTAAGTATTTCTTGATACTGACCAAATCATTTTGGTAGGTCTGGTCCCATGTGAATGGAGCATCTTTCTTGATAAGTCGACTAAATAGTTGACATTGTCCAGCCAAATTTGAAATGAATCGACGAATGAAAGTAAGTTGTCCTTGAAGACTTCGCAATTCACGTAGATTTTTAGGTGGTGTCATTTTTTGAATGGCATCAATCTTTGATGGGTCGACTTCAATGCCACGATATCGGACAATATATCCAAGGAACTTTCCTGATGTGACACCAAATGCACATTTGAGAGGATTAATCTTTAGTTGAAATTTTCTTAATCGTTCAAAAACTATGCGAAAATCTTTGAGATGAGTCATTCTTTCCTTGGTTTTGACAACCAAGTCATCGACATAGTATTCTACGATTTTATAAAGCATGTCATCAAAATTTTTTTGCATGGCCTGTTGATAAGTAGCACCGGCATTCTTAAGTCTAAAAGGCATAACCTTGTAGCAATAAATCCCCTTTGGAGTGCGAAACGCACTTAACTCTTCATCTTTTGGCGACATTCTTATTTGATTGTAACTAGAGAAGTAATCCATGAACGAAAGAGCCTCATGTCCCATTGTTGCATCCACCATGAGTTCAGCCACAGGAATAAGGAAGTCATCTTTTGGGTATGCAGAGTTCAGGTCAAGGAAGTCCACACAAACTCGTATTTGTCCATTTTTCTTTTTAACTGGACAATACTTGAAATCCATGTTGGATATTTAACCTCTTGAATGAAGCCTGCATCAATTAGTTTGTTGATTTCTTGTTCAATATTTGGGATAAGATCAGGCATGGAGAAATGTTGAGATTGCTTGATTGGACGTGTGTCATGCTTAACCGCAAGGTTATGGACTACAATCTTAGGCTCATGACCCGACATTTCTTTGTAAGTCCAGGCAAAGATGTCTCTATATTCAAATAATAATTTGACATACTCTTTTTCCTCTAGAGGGCTTAAGAGTGCATTGACAAAAACTAGCTTAGGTTCTTCAGATGAACCCAACTTTATTTCTTTAAGTTGATCAATAGTAGATTGCCCCCCGTCTTCAAGTGTTGGAGGTGCTTCCTTGACTTCTTCATCTTGTGAATTAGAATTCAAATCTTCTTCCTCCACTGTGATATGGTGAGAAGTAGCATAAATCGTTTCTTCTGTAACTTCTGCTTGGTTTTCTTGGTTAGGATTCTCCGTGCATATAATGGTTCGTCTTTTGACTTTTAGCACTTCATCAATGTTGATTTCTAAATTCACTTTACGCTATTCATGATGGAATTAGGCTTCGAACATCATCATCCTTTTTTGATCTAAGCTCAATTTTTCTTTGACTTACCTCATTACCTCTTTCCTCAGGTGTGGAACTTGTGCCTTTAATCCAAAAAAATACAGAGTTTCATGGCTGAGAATTCAGAGCTTCTCTATTTTGAGTAAGGGTATCTAACCTACTGATTAATGAAGCCAGGGAAGAATGGTTAATATGAGGAGACGATCTCTTTGCTTAACCACCCATATTCAACCTTTCAAACATCAAAGTATGGGGCCTTGGGGCTTTAATCTGATCAAAGATCAAAGATCAAAGTTCGTAAAACAGGTACTTGGTCCTCATTCTCTTCAACTTCTTCAACACTAATGTACTGTGTAATTTTTTGCTTGCCCTTTCTTCCTATAGAGACATAGACAAGCTCTTTTGGCGTGAATCCTAGGCCAGTTTTAGGCAAACTGATTCTATACCCTTGTTGGCACAACTTCTTCTACATTTCATTAAGGCCGTCTTCTCACCTATGACTTTCGAACTGAGTTGCCCAAGTGTTGTAGGATTTTCAAAGTCATATCCTGAATTAGCTAACAGCTTGTATGCATTTGGATCAAATCCTTCTTTAGTTCTTTGACGAGGGAGTGAGTTTTGTTTCATCGAGTTATGAGAGCCAAAGACAAATCCCTTCAATGGTAGTTTAACAATTTTGAACTTCTCAAGCTTCACGATAGGAATTATAGAACTCTTATGAAGTACATGCATATCACTTTCTGCCATATCAGGAGTGGGTATTGTCCTCATTTCTTTTGTCTCGGCAAGCTCAACAAATGGTGATTGTCTTTCCTTTCTTATAGACTTTGGAACATACATGAAAAAGGGGGCTCGCCCTTGAGAGTTTTTGAAGATGACTCAGACTCTTGTGTAACAGTTATAGACTTCTTACTATTACAATCAAGAGTTTCTTCAAGATTAATTGGAATTTCTTTACCTTTTGATTTTCCTGTCGAAGGAATTTCTAATGGAAGAACTTCTGTTGGTGTATCAATGTTCAAGTAAAACTTGGCATCTGCAAAATATGATTCCACCTCAGTGAATGACTTATCATCTGCAAACACAGCCTTCACTACAAAACTTCTATCAATGAGGATCCGAGTGAGTTTCTGTTCTTGAACATATCCAGAAATGAAGAGTGGTCGATTTTGTGGCTTCGACCCTAATTGAAGATCCTCATCAGTGAAAGTGATTGCTGCACAACAAGAGGCACAAGTCATAGTAGGGACTTGCTCATCATTATCTTCTAGGGCTTGAGATTCTTCTTCAGAATATTCTTCTCCACTTTGCCAGTCAGTTTCAGCAATAGTTACTGTGTAAACAGTCTAAATTTGATCTTCGCTAAAGTATTCAATTGGGAAGAAATCTCGTAAAGTAGCGAGCCTGCGAGAACCATTGGATGAGTCATTTTTGATGATTGTCTGTCTCTTCTTTTTCCCCTATTAAAATGAGCAGGTTGCATTAAAGTAGTACATTACTTTTGTGACTTCTTTCTCCTCACACGAGTCCATCCTTCTTCTTCTTGTCTAGATAGCTCTGTATATAGCATTGGGACAATCACTAGATCCAACGAACCAAACTGAATATTCTTGGTACCAGTCAAGTTGAGAAATTCAGACATAACGGTAGCATGATTTGATTCAACTACTTCGTCACCATCCAAAAGAATCTTCCCTTGTTTTACCAAGGTCATAACCAATTCTTTGAATATAAAGCATTTCTCAATTGGATGGCTGACAATACGATGATACTTGTAGTATTTTGGGTCATGCACTCGTCCCATCTCCTTCGGGAGTTTGCATTCTAGGAGTTCAATTATTTTCTTTTCGAACAAAAATTCAATATACCAAGTACATCGGAGTCTGGGAATGGGTACTCCTTTTTCTCCAATTCCTTGAGTGTGGGATGAGGTCTCTCATTCTCTTGGAATTTGCTTTGCTTGCTATTTTCTTTATTCTTTTCTTTCGTAAAGACCTTCAAGGGTACGGCTGTGGCGGCCATAGTCTCCTTGGAGACCTTCTTTGATAACTTCTCATCTTTCTTTCCTTCCTTTTTGTCCTTGTGTTGCTCCAAGACAGAAGGGTTCTTTCCACCATTAGCATTGATGTTGATCTCCATGTCATGTGCACGTGTAGCCAACTCTTCAAAGGAATGAGGTTTGATGCCTTTAAGGATATAAAGGAGTCCCCAATGCATACCCTACATGCATATCTCGACACCAAGAATTTCTGAGAGTCAATCTTTACAGTCTAAGCTGAGCGCACGCCACCTGTTGATATAATCCGTAATAGGTTCGTCCTTCCATTACTTAGTATTGGTGAGTTCTATCATGCTCATGGTACGTCGAGTACTTTAAAAGCGATTTAAAAACTCTCACTTCATCTGCTCCCAACTATCGATTGATTCAACCTCCAAGTCAGTGTACCAATCGAAGGCATTTTCTTTAAGGGAATGGACAAATTGTTTTACTAGAAGGTCACCCTCAGATCCGATATTATTACAAGTTTTGACAAAATGAGCGACGTGTTGCTTAGGGTTGCCCTTTCCATCGAATTATTAAAGCTTGGGAGGTTGATACCCAGCTGGTATCCTGATGTTGTTAATTCGTCTTGTATAAGGTTTTGAATACATGAGCGAGCTTTGAAAAACACCACCATATTGTAACCTGATCATGTTAGTGATCATATCATGAAGTTTTTGAATAGACAACGAAGCAATAGAAGGCGCAAAACTGGGATGATTTGCCCTTTGCTCCGACGTGCTTGCATGGTGAGTCTTGTTTGTTGTGGCCCCTTGTTGTGTGAAATCGGGAGGGTGTGAGAGTTCTTGACTTGACTCCTTAGATTTTTGAGCTTCCAACCTATTCATGAGAGAAGCAATCATCAAGTCTTTTTCTTCAACGGTTTTGGTGAGCTTTTCAATAGTGCGAGCCTTGGTCTTAAGTTGTTCCTCTACCGATGTTGTATTGGTCATCATAACTTGCATGTTGGTTGATTGTGATCATGTCTAGAAACCTAGGTACCTTGGAGAAATCAACTCTCTCAGAGATTTAGGGGAGGAAACTGAGCGCGATCCCCGTACTCGAATTAGAATCTCACATAGAGCGAGATGAGCGCGGTGATATATCTTTCAGAAAAGAGCCTTCAGAAACTGGAGGAACTTCTTCAAGACTTGTGTTATTTAAGTTCATCATCCTAAAGGACTCGCGAGTGATAAATGGATGATGAGTTTTTGCACTTGCAGGCTTGGTCAAGTTGACATCTACCATGCTTTGTTTCTGTGCTAGAGAAGCAGTTACCTTTGTTTTGCTACGAGTTGTTGGACTTCATAGAGCCATAACATTCTTAGTGTCCTTCTTAATGAGAGAGTTGTTGATTGTTGCAGTGGCAACGTTCTTGCCAACATTCTTTGAGCCTTGACCGAGTTGAACCTTCTTAGGGGCCATCAATGCAATTAAGGAAAATCGTTGACAAATTGATTAAGGAGATAGAGATGAGAGGCAAAGAGGTCCCACTGGGCGTGCCAGAAATTTGTACACACAAATTTCGTGTCCGAAAATCTAGGAACGAAAATGAGTAACAAACAATCAATTTTATTAATTTCAGAATAATGGGTACAATTCTCTGTGGTCGATTCCTTTACAATAAAGAATCTTCCTCTGATTTAATCTCCTTGATGTTTGGTGCAATGGCTTCAAAAGCTTGTTCTTGAACCGGTAGTGATGAGCTTTCTTCAAATCTCCAAGATTGAGGAAGGCTTGATGGGATTTCCGATCGACGGCCGATAGAGCTTGATCTCGAACGGTGGATTGAAATCTTTGAAGAAGAATGACACTTGTGTGGCGTGCTTGTTATTCTTCGTCTTTAGATTCTTCGAGAATTTAAAGTCTTTGTAGTAGAACGACACTTGTGTAGCATGCTTGATGTCTTTGTCTTCAGAACTTCGTTGGTGGTCGAGACAGAGGTTCAACAGAGCTTTTTTGTTCTCTTAATCTCTGTCTCCGTGTCCGTATATTCGCCGAATGTGTAGGGTAACCTTGTATTTAAAGGCAAAAGAATGAGGGTTTAATTTGGTAACTCCCCATTAATTGTGCCAACTTTCATGAATAAAGAGATTTTGCCTCCTTTTATATGAAAATAAATTCAAATTTAATTTTGAATTATCATACATTTTTGACAAGATTTTGACAAGTGTTCGTTGACGGGACCTGCAATTGTAGAATTTAATTGATCAAGAGTGTTTGATTTGTTTAACCAATCGACGGTGATTAGACCATCACAAAATTTATATGTCTACAGAAAGATAAAATTATACCATCTTCTTGTCCATCAGTATGTAACTCAGCTTAGATTTTCATTTCATTTGCAAAGCTTGTAACTAAAATCAATGATTAGTTACTAGTTGTGTCCGACATGCTAATTATTGATTGTGAGAAACCACAACCGAGTGATTCTTTGGATTGCTTCCAAGAAAGATACATATGTTGGTGAAATGATTGATGTGGAGGGTGAATCAACCTTGAACACTAGAAGTTTTGCTTGATTCTTAGTTTCTTATTATGAATTTAAGAGAAAAACTTGGAGCATTACTAGAGTAGCCTTGTAATTCTATATATATATATATATTTTTTCAAAAATTCAGGTAAGTATTGTACAAAATATAAATGATAAATGTACGGTATTGGGCCTGTTAGTTGAGAACTCACAAGCCCGTAATTAGAAAAGGAGAAAATAAAAGCGAGTCCAAAGACTAAAAAGGCCTAAGCCTCAAAACAAGTGATAACCGTAATAACGGTTATGACGAAAATTCAAATCAAGTAAAACAGAGGATGAGAGCAAGGTCTCAACTCAAATACGATGATCCGGTGGTCTAGGTGGTGGTTAGGGGTGGCAAATTGGATGCAAACCCATCATTTTGTCCGGTTAAAAATAAATATGGGACTTATTTTTTTATATAGGTGATAAACGGATTGGATAAATATAAATCAATTAATTGGCGGATTAGATGGGATGAATATGGGTATTCATAATTAATTCATCTTCTATCCATAAAACAAAATGTGAATTAGAGTTTCTTTCTTTTATCCAACCTCTCTCTCTTTGATCTCACTTCTCTCTCTTCCCCTTTCTCTCGCTTCGATCTCACCGTCTCTCTCATCAATTTGTCTCTCTCTCTCTCTCTCCAATTCCACCTAACAAGCGTTCGGCAAGAGCGATGGGAAGGAGAGCTTGTCGTTGAAGGTGAAATACCACGATGACTGGATTGTGACATTAAACCTTGCTCAATTTACTATAAAGATTTGAAATGTTGGGGGTTAGATTTTTCAGTTTGATCAATCAATTTCAAGATAACTATTTTTTTGTATCCTTGACGATCAACTATTTTGAATCCTACCTTCAGTCTTCTATTTTGGGATATGTGTTGTCAGTTCCATTACTTATTACTTCGTATAAAACACACTAAGTGCACACGCATATAAACAGAGAGAAGAGGAACAGAGTACCTGTTACAAATTGCTTTTTCTTATTCTCTCTTTTTTTCAGTGCAGAAAACATTGTTTTAGTAAATTGCAAGTCCAATAGGTGTTTTAGTAATATAGTCTGTTTTTGCTTCTAGTACACCTGTGTTGGTAATTCATATATATACATGTATCACACACTTTTTTGTTATTTTATCCAAAATATAACAGCTCCACCGTCGTCTATTAATTGTATATTGGCAAAAAAAGGTAAGAAAGACAAGTCCCTGTATAAATTTTATAAAATTCTTGAGATATATGCATAAAGATTATATATAAATAGGGCACAGCTGGTAAAGTAAAATACCATAAATCTTTATGTATTTTGTACAAGCCTATTATGCACCGCATCTATATATATATATATATATATATATATATATATACATTTTAAAGGGAAATCCATTGTAAAACATTTACCTAAACTAGTCAAAAAAACTCGATCTAAACTTCCCAAAAAGCAGCAGCAGTTTGCCAGTGCACATGTTTGAGAGCACCATGACCTTTATAAAATTTACCTACTTCTATTAAAATCATAGCTTTCATTCTTACAACCCTGGCTACATCTATTTAGACATTGTGTGTCCCTTTTAATGAATGCTCTACAGTGTTATTTTTTGTCATCGATTTTCCAAGTGTCTAAGCCATATTGAATTATTTTTATTTCTGTGACTGTCAAAAATAAATCATCCAAATTGCTCTGCCCATATAAACATAAATTCGACTACTTAAACTCCCTTAATTGTTGCTTATTCGACTACTTAAAGTCCCTTAATTTGACATAGTAGGATGTAGACAGTGAAGACCAACAAAGGTTGACGTTGTGGAACCGAATTCACAAAAATTTTGTACAACATTTTGGTACTCCATCTTCTTGAAGAAGAGTGTTAGCTAGCGTGACTATCGCTTAGCACTCACTTTACGTGATTGGTTAAACACACTGTTTGACTATGATTTTGTCTTAAAAAGAGTGACAGTTGGTTTCAATATAAATTAGACAATATTTTGTACAAAATAACAAAAATGTCACTTACAGAATTATTTTATATGTGCTTGTTATTTTTTTGTCATTGTTATCTTAATGGCATTTTTGTTATTCTACATAAAAAGATGTTTTAAAATTTTAACTATGATTTTGACTTAAAAAAGGTAACAGTTGTTTCCTATATGAAATAGACAACCTTTAATACAAAATAACAAAAAAATCATTGACAAAATTGTTTCATGTGTCCTTCTTATCTTCATTATTTTTCTATCTTGATGGCATTTATGTTATTTTTTATAAAAATATGTCTTAAAAATACAAGTATAACCTTTTTTAATGAATTAAAAAGAAATAAATAAATATATATATATATATATATATATATATATCACGCGTGTGATTGATTTTTAACCAATCACGTAGGGTGAGTGCTAAGGGACAGTCGCGCTAGCAACTGCCGCTAGCACTCCTCCTTCTCGAAATAGCAATGATTTGATGATTGTTGGACCGACATTCAAAAAAATTAATGAATTATTTGAATGTGTGGTTACGATCAAGATGAATCAAATCAATGGCTACAACAATAATGATACGGTAAGTTCTTTACTGTGTTAAATATAACTCATAAATATTTTAAATGTTCGACTTCTAATTATTGTTAATTTATTCTTTTAGAATAGCTAAACAACTGTACACTAGTCAAGTAAGCAAGGAATTTAATTTAGATAACTCTCGGTAAATTTTTAGGCACCACAATAAATGCCATTCACATTATAATGATTGCGAGGGAAGGAAAGAAAAAAAGAAAGAAACAATAACTAAGAAGAATTGTGGAGTTGACATTGATATTAATGAGTCTGTTGGTTACTCAGACCCATCTACTTAATCAACTAATGTAGCGATGACAAGAAGTTCGGTTAAAAGATTGGCACATAGCGGCAAAAATGATTCACTCGGTGTTGAGGAATCTCAACTATTACAACGACCAATTACATAATTTATTCATTAACAGTTTTGATGATGCAAAATCTTATTATCAGTCTCAACTCTCAATCTCAAAATTTAGCGGCCGTCTAAATAGCATGAAAGACACGTTTAGCGGAAAAGAGAAGACTAGAAAAATGGCGCTTGATGAACAAGTTTACGACTTGCAACCGCTTCACCTTGACAAACTTGGTGCTAATTTGCTAATAAATGTCAACTTAATCATGAGATTTGGATGGCTTTTCAATTGGAGGCAAAATACGTGTTTCAGTGACAATTAAGAATTTTTTGTTTGGAACAAGGGCTATGGTAATAGCATTTTGTATTAAAAGGGTTGATTGGATTATAATTTCTTCTGTTCTCATAGTTTTGTCATTATGTCATGATTACTGATTAATTATTTTAATAAGTTTATTTTTATTTGCTTTATATTTTGACTCAATGACTATGTTGAATTTCTTATATCTTTCTTATATTGTGCTTTGGATAACAATTTATTTAGATGTTTTTCTCATATTCCACCAATTATTGATACAAAGTTATTACATATAAAAGGTAAATAAAACATGTATAGCCCAATTTTGGTACCAAATTTTATAATAATATATATAACGTATTACACACGTACGTACATAAAATTATATTTTACCTTTTTTTATATGTTAATCTTTTTGAACATTTATTTAATAGAAGATTAAATTATTCTCATATATATTCGATCACGTACTTTTTTTTTGTAATTATTTTACCAAAGTGTAATATATTACATGGACACACTTGTGCGATATAAAATAGCAACCCTTTGCATGATTTCCTAGCAATTTCCTCACCACTATAAAGGATGAGAATACAGATTGAAGAATTTGTTTGATACTTTCCGGTCACCTTCGAAGTCAATACAATGGAATCTAGTGATAGGTCCTCAAATTATAAAGATGACAAAAATTTTGAGGGTTTAAAGTCTCCATATGGAAATTAAGAAAATAAAAAATAGTTAGGTAGTATCAGTTTGTTGCGGTTGACCACTTTTTTTCCATAGTTTAAAAAAGGAAGAAAATGCCTTCTTGTAATGACCATCTGGTTGATTACTGAGAGACAATTCAGAACCACTCCTAATTGAGATAACTAAGTCTAAGTGCAAAAATTCTCCCAACATAAAATTAAGCAATTAATAAGAAAACAACACTCAATAATTATAGAAATTGAAGTAGACACACATAATTTACATGGTTCGGCACAATTCGGCCTACGTCCATAGATGAGAGGAGACTTTTAGTATATATTTCATGAGATATTACAAAGACTAAGTATCTCTCTTTTTCTCTCTAGCCTAGCCATGGCTGAATACAAGAAAGCAATCTTCACCCCCCCCCCCCCCCCCCTTCTTGGAATTTTCTATACATATTTATATGAGGAGTGCTACCATTCTAGTGCTAATTTGGTGTCGATTATTCAGTGATTCAACTTTGATTTGAGGTTGATTTGTATCACTCCCTTCTCTCAAGGAAAGAATCTAATATTTCTTAATTTGAATCTAATTTGGCGATATCTCTGGTTGATTGTAGTTGTCATGTATAATGTTGACTTTTCTTATGCTCAAGTGTCTTATTCCTATTGGTGGGAATTTCCTTCTCCCACACTCAGCCCCCAATTTCCTTTAATCATTATAGAGGCAGGATGACAGGTTCTGATCCAGTTTATGGAGAGTTGGTGCAAAAGTATAAGGCTACATGTTATATGAGATAGGAAGTGCTGAAGCATTCGAACAAGAGACAGATTCTGACCAGTTTGACTTATGCAATAAAATTCTAGACTTGGGTGAGTATAATGACCCTAAGTTGTCTGGAGCTAAAGGGCTCTTTCTCAAATGAAGTTCTTGCATCATTGGTGTTGCTCCAGCTCAAGTGCTTCCCGACATTTCTGTTCAATTCAGCCTTCTTCTGCACTTTCCTGATCTTAGGCTCATTAGGCTTAATTTATTTTTGAACATGTAATGATGTGGTCATTTTCGGGCTTTTGGCTAACCATGTTTTAGCCATTTTTTGTTGTTTGGTTCTTCAGACCAGAAGCTTTGTTAGGCACTTGGCTTGTAATGCCACTTGCCTCCTTTTATTTTTCTTTCGTTCAACTTTGTTAGCCTTTTGTCACCCAAACAATTTATTGGTGATTTGTCTCATTTGGCTTGTTGCTACTTTTTTATGGTGTTAGGCTAGTCATGCCTTTGCCATTTTATTCATATTTGTCGCCTGACTAATCATGCCTTTTTTATTGGCGGTCAGCCCCCATTGCCATTTTATTGGAGATCAGCCCCCTTTGGCTAGTTACCATTTTTTATTGGAGTTCGGTTGGTCATGCCTTAGCCAATTTATCGTTCGGCTCTTGGGGTTGTTTGGCTCTTAAGACATTTGTTATTTTTGGCGATCGGCATCTTGTGCTTTAGCTTGTTTATTCGTTCGGCTCTTAAGGCCTTCTTTCTTTTTGGTGCTAGGCTAGTCATGCCTAAGCTAATTTTTATACTTTTGGCATTTGGCTGGTCATGCCTTAGCCAACTTTTCTTCACAAAATGGCGCTCGGCTAGTCATGCCTTATTCGTTTTTATCATTCAACACTTTAGGCCTTTTTTCTCTATGGCGTTCGACTAATTATGTCTTTGCCAATTTTGTTCATACTTGGCATTCGACTGGCCATGGCTTATCCACTTTCTTCGCTTGGCATTAGGCTAGTCTTGCCTTAGCCAATTTCTTCAAATTTTGGCGTTAGGCTGTCATGCCTTAGCTAATTTCTTCAAATTTTGGTGTTAGGCTGGTCATGCCTTAGCCAGCTTCTTCATTCGGCACTTTAGGCCTTTTTCTTTTTGGCATTAGGCTAATCATGTCTTAGCCAATTTCTTCAAATTTTGGCGTTAGGCTAGTCATGCCTTAGCCAACTTCTTCGTTTGGCACTTTGGGCCTTGGCGTTCAGCTGGTCATGCCTTAACCAATTTTTTCGTTCGGTGCTTCAGGACTTTTTCTTTCTTTTTGTGGCATTCGGCCGGTCATGCCTTGGCCATTTTTTCTAGCGATCATATTATAATGCTTGCTGCCTCTTTTACTCTTTTAGGTGATCAACTTATAATGCATGTTGCCTCTTTTTCTCTTTTAGCCGATCGGCTTATAATGCATGCTGCTTCTTTTTTTTGTGACATTCAGCTAGTTATGCCTTAGCAAAATTTTCCATTCACGACACTTTTAGGCCTTTCTTCTTTTTTATGATCAGCAGCTTATGACCTCTGCCATCATTCTATTCTTCTGAATTTAAAATATTTTACTCATCATAAACTGATAAGCATTAAAGGTTGATTCTGAACACTTACCAAAGAAGTTAACTACTTGTGGTGTGATAATTTATTATGGTATGAATAATTCTCTTTAAAAAATCAGTTTTCGAACAATTTCCAGTTCTCTTTCTATAGTGCCCTAGCTCTTTATATAATGTGTAGCGGAACGCAGGCAGTTTCCAAAGCCTCCATAACAAGTTCTTCATATTAACTTTACTTATATGTCATTAAGTTAGATCATGCTTATGCCATATATAAAACATTATATACTTAGACAGGTGGCACATGGGCACTTGTCATATTTGTGAATGTGACATTTAAACAAACATTTAAATAAATTCACATATATCAAGAGTATTATATCATGGTAGGACTTCTGCTATTATGAGAGTTGTCACTTTAAATGGCTTCCTTGATTTCAAGTTGCCAGAACCATGTTTGGTTCTATGGGCAATTTAACATCAGTAAATTTCAATGAACATTAAATGGTCACCTAAGTTGGTTGCCATTTGAATGACTACTTGCTTTTATATTGTGAGAATTATACTTGGTTTTAAATGAGCAATTATAAAATGATGGGACCCAAGCCATAATCAGGGTTGTCGTTTGTATGGCTACAGCTAGAACCGTGTTTGGTTCTATGGGCAATTCAAGTAAAATTATTATCATCGCAGTTAAACATCATTTATGCATATTCAATGGCCAAAATAAGAGTTTTATAATCATACCGAACATCAAATCTACGTTCAGATCTGTTCAATCCTTCCAAGTCATGATTTTCGATTGCTAGATTCATCACGCTCAATCAAGTCCCGTTTTAGTTTTGATTCAGTGATGGTGGCTTGTGCGTTCGATCATGTTCAACCCAGTGTGATTTGTTCGGTTGAGTTTGATCTAGTGTAGTTCATCTTGATGGAGTTTTCCCAATCATTTTTTACTTAGTAGAGTTCAATTTTAAGCAATTCTTGCAACAAATATAAGACAGATCAGTTGATCATGAGCTAAGTTCATTGACACTCGTAGTCATTTTTGCCGAACCATCAATCACCGATTCATTAAGACGTACCACCAATCATCTAGATCTAGCACTAATTTTCATCGTTCCGAGCCTACAAACCCAAATTAATAATCGAATCCTTATGCCCAATTTATTTACTAGCCTAATTCATGTCCCCGCTTCTTATCGAATCCTCATGCCCAATTCATTTACTAGCCCATGTCGTACGGATTTTCCAATTTAGAGACACTGTTCGACTCTACTTTGGGCTATGAATTGGAGGCGTTGTTGATTTTGGCTGATCTTTGTTGTTCAGCCAATTGAAGTTGTTTTGGCCTCAACACTTTGATCTCGTTCAGTGATGAAATTTCCTTATCGTTGATAAGATATCCCAATTGGTGATGGAGTTGCAGTCATTTTATGATAACTAATCGTTGATGAGGATCTAGTATTGCTTAACAATGAGGTCTGACAAGTGTTGAAGCAATTAGCCTTTGTTTTTCAATGGAGGCCCAATTAATTACCAATCCCAAATGACAAACCCAAATAGCCGTGAAGTTTATCGGGGCAGACCAATCGACCCTTTTTGGCGATATCGATTGGCTTCAGCTTGACCTTTTGCCTCAGCGATTATCACGCTTGGGGGCATCGTGATTTTTTGGTGGAGTTGATGGCCTGTGCAATGCAAAGGTCACTAATCCCTCACCTGCGATCAAGCAATCGAACACTGTTTCACCATAGCTTTCAGTACCCTTGATGGAGTAACTTGTGGCAGCTATAAGGGAAGGGGTGGTTCAATACAATTTGATTAGGCAGACTTATTTTTGCTTTGGCTGTCTCAAGCTTTGCATAATCAGCGACTTGTGTCTTTCTTTATCTATTTCCCGTAGTTTTTACTTTCTGCACATTTGAATGTTTTATGCATTTATTATGTTCAATTGTCAGAAGTAGATGTTCCCTGCAAGACATGATCAAATTTTAGCCGAGATAAACATATGCATATACAGAGGTATGTATAGAAAGAGAGACAGATCAGAGGCAGATCATAGTTTCCCTTTTGTATCGTCTTTCTTCGTTGGACAGAAGGCTTTGATTTAGTCTTCTCTTACAAGTTAAATTATTAATTCGCCTTTTTCATTAGCATATTCAGATTGATCGGCAATTGAAACGGTGATGGTGAACAAGAAGAATTGGGTGAAGATTGCCATGGCAAGTGTTACAGGGTCAAATTATCACCGAATTTCTGCCTCTGTAATGGCACTTAGGGCCACCAAGTCTCAGGCCTTCACCACACAATAGAAGTTAAAGCACACTAGAGTTACTGGACCAAGATCCCAACCTTCAAACTTTATTCACTCAAAAGCTTTACAAAGAATTAGTACTAGGGCTCAGGTTCCACTCTATATGCCTTCTACCATAGTTGTGCAGATATATAGGTACTCAACAAAACTGCTTATAATTGTTTACACCTAATTGCTCCATGACTTACACTAGTGTGGTTACAACCGAACCACATAGGCATTTCAGCCAATCACAAAGCATCCACGCACTAGGCAGCTTTCTCCCACTCACTGCCTAGTATATATATATCTATACATTATATAGATGGCAGTTGAAACCCCCAACTACCCTAGGTTGTCAACCAATAGAGGACAAGCACTCGTACTTGCAGTTTACAACCCCAAACTGCTAGGGTTAGGTTCTAATCCGAATTAGCCACATTTGATATATAGTTGACACCCCCAACTGCTAGGATAGTGCACCACTAAGATAAAACCATCAAGTAACTGCCACAAGCCACAAACTCATCAAGCAACTGCCACAAGCCATTCTCTTTGACTGCCACGTGCATTGTCACACATAATCACTTGCCACAAGCCAACCACTTGTGCTATAACTACCCACAATTGTCCATCTCTGAATAGGTAATGTGGTCCCAGCAATTAATGTTCATCACAGACCATGCAAGTCAGTAGCATCTGAGAAAAGTCGTCAACTGAGCTCACTAACTTGGCCAGCTAATGCGTGTGGGTGCCATGGCCTAAGCCACACCTCAATGCCATACACCACCAACTTGTCTTGCTCACATATTATGTTGCACATCCTATTCAATGTGTGTCCATGTGCTTCCACCATTAGCCATGGCCCGCTCAATAATCTGGAAACCGTCAATGATGCTTAAGGATCCGTGTGCGTGCCGTGTGCATACTAGGCTTGCCAAGCCCTTGCACAAGGATTGGGGCATGCCCATGGCATAGTCTGTCAAAGGCATAGCCCACCCTTGGCTTGGGGGAAAATCCTTCGAGTACCCATACCCCCTATATATGCACAATTAACTTTCACTATTTTGTTATAAGAAGACATACTCTGTCTGAGGAAGAATAATAATAATTTCTGAAAATCTCCAATATTCCAATTTACAAAAATACCCTTCTAACAGAACTTGCATATAATCACAAAACTGCCATTAAGGCTAAATGTGATAACCGTTAACCATGCAAGGGCATGGCATGCACTCTCATGCCCATGCCTTGCCTTTGGACAATTGTCAAGGGGCTAACAAACCACCCCCACCAGAAGAGTTCGACGTCCTCGTCAGGAGGTTCTTCAAATAATCCCGAATTTGCTTTTCAAATTGCCAAAGCATAATATCTCTTTCCTAACTTATAGCAGCCTCGCTACTATCCTTTCACTATACCAAATAATCAGTCCGTCGGTTCTTCTTGCTCTGACCTTAAGTCTAATGTGCTAGAATCTTCTCGACCTCTTTTTTGAACTATTTTTAGATAACATGAGGAGCCCTCTTAGCTTGTTATTTTGCAACATCTATAACATCCTCATAATACGATTTAAGGAAGCTAACATAGAAAGTAGGATGAATTTTCAACCGTTCCAGTAATTTCAGCCTATGTGCAACACTTCCAACTTTTTTCACAATTTTAAAAGGACCATCATACTTTTTGATTAACCATCTGTGGACAGTTTTGCTACTGATTTTCTTCCAAATCTGTGGAGTCAATTTCAAAAATACTTTGTCTCCAACTTGAAATTTCAGCGGCCTCCAACCCTTGTCAACATACTTCTTCATTCTTTTGGCAGCCTTGGCAAAGCTGTCATGCGCCTCTTCTAGCATCTCCTGTCTAGAATGAGCATATTGTTATACTGCTGGACATGTACCACCGGTCCTCTGCACTGTAACATATTGCGGTGTCCGAGGTTGTTGACCTATTGCCAACTCAAATGGACTCATCCCGGTTACTGAGGATCTGTGCAAGTTATAACAAAACTGTGCAGTATCCAGCAACTCAAGCTAATTTCTCTAACTTGCAGTGACATAGTGCCTCAGGTATTCTTTAAGCAACTGGTTCATCCTCTCCATTTGTCCGTCCGTCTAAGGATAGTTTGCTGTAGAAAACTTTAACTCTGAACTCAACAAGTTAAATAGCACAGTCCAAAACCTTCCAATAAACCTGGTGTCCCAGTCACCTATAATTTCTTCTGGTAAGCCAAAATATTTAACAACATACTTGTTAAATAAAATAGTAGCCACATCTGCCGGGTATGCATGTGGTGCAGCAATAAAAATAGCATATTTAGATAACCTATCAACTACCACAAGAATAGTTCTCATACCATCAACTTTAGGCAAACCAAAAGTAAAGTCCATCAAAATAGAATGCCATGGACATTTCGACACAGGCAAAGGTTGCAGCAGCCCTACCTCCTTTCTTCTTTCAAGTTTTTCCATCTGGAAAACAAGGCATGTCTTCACATATGCCTCTATATCTTCTTCCATCTTGGGCCAATGATAGGTTCTAGAGATCAATGTCACCATTTTGTCGATCCCTAGATGTCCTGCCCATTGAGGATCATGCATCTCCAGCATGATTTCTCTTCGTAGTCCTTCACTAGGAATATAGAGTCTGCCACCCTTGGCATAGAATAAGTCATTTTCTAGCCAATACCTCCACACTAGCCCTTCAACCACTTGTTACTTGAGCTTTACATAGACGGTGTCTGTTTCGGATTACTTTTTGATTCTCTCAAGAAAATTAGTATGAACACTTGTAAGCACTATAACATATTCTTGTACTTCTTTACGACTCAAGGCATCAACAACTTGATTCAACTTTCTAGGCCTATGCACCCATATGAAATTAAACTGCCCGAGAAATTCCTGCCAACGGGCTTGCTTTGGAGTTAATTTCTTATGAGTCTTGAAGTATGTATTTGCCACATTGTCAGTCACAACCATGAACTTAGTTCGCAGTAAATAATGCTTCCAAGTGTCCAAGCAGTGCACAACTGCTGTCATCTCCTTCTCATGAGTTGTATAGCGTTGTTCAACATCTTTCAACTTTTTGCTCTCAAAAGCACAAAGATGCCCTTCTTGAACCAACACACCACCAATTGCCCTATTAGAAGTATTTGTATACACCTCAAATGGCAAACCAAAAATTAGGTAAGTTCAGAATAGGTTCTGAAGAAATTGCATGTTTAAGCTTCCCGAAAGCCATCTCACATGCCTCAGACCAAACCCACTGTTTATCCTTCTTAAACAAGTCTGTCAAAGGGTTCACTATCTTTGAATAGCCCTTTATGAATTTTCTGTAATAGTTTTCCAACCCAAGAAATGATATCAACTCAGTGACTTTAGTAGGTGCAGGCCACTCAACTATGGCTTTGATCTTCCTTTCATCCATCCGGACTTGGCCTTTGCTGACCCAATGTCCCAAGAACATTACTTCTTAGCGACAAAATTCGCATTTCTCCTTCTTGACATATAACTAAAAGTCCCTCAGTTTAAAAAATGCCAGTTTCAAATGCTTTGAGTGGTCTTCCAAAGACTCACTGTAGATAACAATGTCATCTAAATAAACAACCACAAAGCGATCGATGTAATCATAAAACACATTATTCATTAGATTGCAAAAGGTTTCTGGGGCATTGGTTAGCCCAAATGACATTACAAGAAATTCGAATGAACCATAGCGAGTCACACAGGCTATCTTAGGTTCATCTCCTGTAGCAATACGAACTTGCCAGTATCCAGCGCTCAAATCCAGCTTAGTGAAATAAGAGGCTTTTGCCAAATGATTAAACAGATCAGCTGCATTTGGAATAAGGTACTTGTTCTTCATAGTTTCCTTATTCAGAGCCTGATAGTCCACGTACATTCGCATTAAACCATCCTGTTTGTGCTAGAATAGAACTGGAGTGCCATATGGGGCCTTGGATGGATGGATATACCTGGAATCCAGTAGCTCATCCAATTGCTTAAGCAACTTAGCAAGTTTGGAAGAGGCCATTCGATAAGGGGCTTGAGCAGGAGGCCTAGCACCCGGCTCCAGCTCAATCATATGATCCACTGCTCATCGAGGAGGGAGTTATTTGAGAAGTTCAGCGGACATCACATCCGCAAACTTGTCCAGAACTTCAGCAACAGAATCTGGCACTTCCACAAACTAGTCCGACTTGATCTTAACCAAAGTCGCCAAATATGTGCATTCCCCTTTTTTCAATCCTGCCTTCACCTGCAAAGCAGAAATCAACTCAACATCATGATTCCACTTCCCCTTACTATTTTGTACTACAGTAACAGAAGGTACAAAACATGTGGCTCCTTCATCTACAATGAAAATTCCTCCCAAATGTGGCATCAGCGACACTTTAGCTTTCACAAAGAAATCGATCCCGAGGATCACATCAAAATCATCCAGAGGTACGACCATAAACGTACACTGGCCATACCAATCACTAATCTTCAACGTAGCGGTAGCCACACCTTGCACAGGTTTGGCTGTAGAGTTCACAACTTTTATCTTGTTGGAATGATGAGACAATTTTAACCCATAATTGATCTCTCTTTCTACAAAGAAGTTGTGGGTGGCACCCGTGTCAACCATAGCTAGAACAACCTGATTATTGATCATTACCCAAACATACATTAGGCCTTTTATTTGTTCAACCGTAAGAACATTCAGCAACTGTAAAGGGTTGACTCAAGTTGGGTTGTCCGAGTCAGAATCTCTACCCTCTCTTGCATTATCAGCGACAATAGCAGTAAGCTTTTCTCTTCTGGTACAGTCTCTAACCCAATGGGGTCCATTGCAGAGAAAGTAGCCTGCAATAGTTCTGGCGACACTAGTGCTGGCCCAATTGTTAATCTAGCTGCTTTGGACTTACTGAAGTTGTTCACCTTCTTCTTACCGTTTTTCTTCTTTTCACCATATTTTAAAGATTGACCCTTCCCATCTTTCTTTCCATTGTGGTTAGACTTCTTTTTGTCATTAGATGATGTTGGACCCATCATCTTGAAGTCAACGAGATAGTCTACTGTCGTCATTGCTGCAAGAAGGTCCCTTACACCAAGCTTACGTAACTCAGCCTGAGCCCATGCTGTAATCCGGACAACAAATTAAATAACTTGTCTTCCTCTGACATGTTCCTAATGTCAAGCATCAAGGAACTGAATTCCTTCACGTAATCACGTACGGTGCTCATATGCTTTAGCTTCTTCAGGGATTCTCGTGTAATCCATACGGTATTGTAGGGAAGAAATTAATCTTTCAATTCTTTCTTGAGTATTTTCCATGTTTCTATTCGAGGTCTACTCGCAAAAACATCATCCTCAGTCCGTGTGCGCCACCACAGCTTTGCATCGCCGGAAAGGTACATGCTTGTAATGGTAAGTTTCTCAGAATCTGGAATACGGGCAGCTTTAAAATACTGCTCCATGTCCCATAAGAAATTCTCTAATTCATTTGTATTTCGAGAACCACCAAAGGACTTGGGTTCCGACACCTTGATCTTAGATGTCGGGGCTTTACCAGTAGCACCGGTCTGGCCATGGAGTGCCCTCTTCACTAGGGTCACTTCGTTTTCCATGTTCTTCAAGTTTGCCTTGAAGACATCAGTAAGAGAAACCATGTCTTCAAAGACGCCAGCAATCCTTTCTCGAGTGACTGTCATGAAGTCTTCAACAAAAATTTTTATGGAAAGCATTTCAGAAGACAAACCTGCAACTATCATCTTCATTATCTGAATCTCAACAGTGAGTTGTTCAGCCTAAAAAGCAAGAGGCACTACATAATCAGATGGAGGAGCATCGACGACGTCCTCCAAACGAGAAACTCTCTTCCTTGTGTTTCTGCCAGGCATTGTCACAACCTGGCTTTGACACTAACTGTTACAGGGTCAAATTATCACCAAATTTTCTACCTCTATAATGGCACTTGGGGCCACCAAGTCTCATCCTTTCACCACACAATAGAAGTTAAAACACACCAGAGTTACAAGACCAAGGTCCCAACCTTCAAACTTTATTCACTCAAAAACTTTACAAGGAATTCGTACTAGGGCTCAAGCACCACTCTATATGCCTTCCTAGCCATAGTTGTGTAGATATATAGGCACTCAACAAAACTGCTTATAACTGCTTACACCCAACTGCTCCATGACTTACACTAGTATGGTTACAACCCATCCATATAGGCATTTCAGCCAATCACGAAGCATCCACACACTGAGCAGTTTCCTCCCACTCACTGCCTAGTATATATATATATATCTATACATTGTATAGATGGCAGTTACCACCCCCAAATGCCCTAGGTTGTTAACCAATGGAGGACAAGCACTCCTATTTGTAGTTTATAACCCCAAACTGCTAGGATAGTGCACCACTAAGACAAAATTGTCAAGTAACTTCCATAAGCCACAAACTCATCAAACAACTACCACAAGTCATTCTCTTTGACTGCAATGCGCATTGTCACACACAATCACTTGCCACAAGCCAACCATTTTTGCTCATAACCGCTCACACTTGTCCATCTCAGAATGGATAATGTGGTCTCAGCAATTAATGTGCATCACAGACCATACAAGTCAGTAACATCTGAGAAAAGCCATCAACTGAGCTCACTGGCTTGGCCAGCTAGTGAGTGTGGGTGTCATGGCCTAAGCCACGCCCCAATGCCATGCACCACCAACCTTGTCTTGCTCACATATTATGTTGCACACCCCATTCAATGTGTGTCCATGTGCTGCCACCATAAACCATGGCCCACTCAATAATCCAAAAACTATCAACTGTGCTCAAGGGTCCGTGCACATGCCTTACGCGTGCTAGGCTTGCCAAGCCCCTGCACAAGGCTGGGAGCATGCCCATGGCATAGGCTGCCCAAGGCATAGCCCACCTTTGGCTTAGGAGAAAATCCTTCTAGTACCCATACCTCCTATATATGCAAAAGTAACTTTCACCATTTTATCAAAAGAAGACATACTCTATGTTTGAGGAAGAATAATTATAATTCCTTAAAATCCCCAATATTTTAATTTACATAGATACCCTTCCAACAGAACTTGCATATAATCACAAAACTGCCACTAAGGCTAAGTGTGCCAACCTTTACCCATGCAAGGGCATGGTATGCACCCCCATGCCCATGCCTTGCCTTGGGACAATTGTCAAGGGACTAACAGCAAGCCTTTGTTATCTATGTCGGCAGTATACGGTTTATATAAAACATGCAACCTATACACGCCACTAGCATGAGTATAACTTAAACTTATGCTTGAGAATATGATTGGGCATAACCTGATTAGCTGATTAATCCTTTGATCAGTCATGTTGAGAATTGACATGATCAGTGAAATGGCGTATGACACGCTTGGAAGCATTGATTTGAGAATAGGTTGTAGATCAACCGCCAATGTGAAAAATAGTAGGGCCAAACTTCTCATGTATATATATTTGTTAATATGTATACACACACACACACACACACACATATATATACCAGAAGATGTGAGAAATTGATCCATCTCCAATAAGCACGAGCATGAATCTCTTGATCGATAGTGTGATTCTAGTTATATTTTGGTCATAAATATTAGTAATTGGAGAAGAAAATCTGGCACGAACTGGTGGTTTTCCCTTTTTCTTGCTTTCTTCTCATTTTGCAATTTTTGTATGAAAAAGATAGATAAAAACAAAATAATCTTCCAGATGACTAGGAAGCCATAATCGGCGATGTACCTGATGTCTGAGTGGCTACACTAATTTGCTCTTAGAGTGATGGAACTGGCTTAAACTACTAGGTCGACGAATTGTTTGAGCGATGGACCATTCGGGGATTCCATGTTCGGTGGTTCAACAATGTTGCTGGTTTGATGATGACAATCAAATGAATATACCGATTGGCGGTGAAGCTAACCAATGGTTCAATGATGGGGTCATGGTGGATTGTTGGAATGAATCAGACCTGTAATCAACTCTACCATTATTCTAGCAGATTCAGGAGTTAAAAAAGCGTATTCACACTTGTATTATTGATGTTTGGTTGATCGGTAGTTAATGTTCTTCTTATCAGTGATGAAGATAAATAGAGCTTGTTGGACTGTTGATTCTCACACACCGATTAGATTTGAAGATTGACGATCCTCTACTTTTTGGGTTATTATTCTTGCTAACTGATCGATGGCGATGAAGGTACCAATCAGAGGCATCCATGATCGGTATTGATAATTCAATTCGTTGGTATTATCTCGATCGGTGGTGATGAGGACTGATTCAACCAATCTAGTTACAGAGATTGTAATCGATAATGAAATGTTTCAATTTGTGATGGAGTTTCTGATTCAGACCATGGATTCGGGCACCCAATTAGACGACATCCAAATATGTACCACCATTTCACGCGAGATAATTGGTGTTGACGGATTGGAGCATGGGCCTGACCCTTGAGCAGTAATGGAGCAACATAGGTCATGCCGAAAAGGAGTGGCTCATCAGAGGCGGTAAGGTATCGGCCTGGGCAGCTCTTGAAGCTCATGATTTGATCTTCTCTTCCTCGATTTTCACCGTTTATCTAGATTTCTACGGAATGTTATCAAAGATTTGCCTAACAATTTGTTCGTCATTGGTGACTAGGCATTTGTGAAGATGACTTCAAAGCCGTACAACTTTGGCTTCATTGAAGAATTCCATGCTTGAACGGCTTTGTTTGTTGGGTAGTTCATGGTGATTTGTATATATAATTTTATCTACATACAATGCAAACAGAGATACATGCTTCAGTGTGTGTGTATATATATATAATTGTATATATACATATATAAATGGGAGGATGATTATCGAATGAGACAATTCTATAGTTTTGTATTGTCGTACATATTATATCATATATATATATATATACACACACACACACACACACACTATACTTTACATGTAGAAAGAGTATGACCTAGCTTTGATTCAGTGATGAAAAATCTGATTGAAGGGATTGGATTCTGCACCAATCGATCTTGATAAATTGTCGGGAGCCTCACTTGAATCACGTCAAACTCCGACAATGCTCTGTATATTCCTCACTAGAGAGGCAAAGAAATTGTGAATGGAGCGGTTGACTCACTATGAGTCGAGAATGGTTCACAGCATATTCGTTTCCCACAAACGGCACCAAAGTGTAAGTGCAAAAAATCGCCCAATGTAAAATCAAGCGATTAATAAGCAAATAACACTCAATAATTACAGAAATTGAAGTAGACACACATGACTTATATGGTTTGGCACAATTCGGCCTACGTCCATGGATTATAGGAGAATTTTAGTATATATTTCATGAGATATTACAAAGACTCAGTATCTCTCTTTTTCTCTCTAGCCTAGCGATTGCTGAGTACAAGAAAACAATCTCCCCGCCCCCCCTCCTGGGATTTTCTATACATATTTATACGAGGAGTGCTACCATTCTAGTGCTGATTTAGTGTCGATTATTTAGTGATTCTCCCTTGATTTGAGGTTGATTTGTATCACTCCCTTCTCTCAAGGAAAGAATCTAATTTTTCATAATTTGAATCTGATTTGACAATATCTCTGGTTGACTGTAGTTGCCACATATAATGTTGACTTTTCTTATGCTGAGGTGTCTTCTTCCTATTGGTGAGAATTTTCTTCTCCCCACACTAATGTTACTATTAACCTCTCACATTTGTTACACATGATCATGTCTCTAAAGTCTTACCAATTTCATGCAAGCATGTCATGGAAGTCATCACAAGTGTTTTAATCATTAAACTTTTCTTTCCTTTTTTTTTCCTGTTGGATCAAGCAAATATAGATATCTATACTACTTATAAAAGTGTGAGGGTTTTTTATTTTTTCTATACATTTTTCACTTTTTTAAATAACATTTTATTTACTTAAACTAATTAACATCCAGAACTCTACGTCTATCTTATCATAATTTATAATAGTATTCTTGAACATTTCTTAATTTTTCGACCAGCTGAGAACTCTACATCTACATTATCATAAATATTGAATTTCGCTCTCTCTAAATGTAAACTAATTTATATATACCCGCATACATGCTCTTAATAAATTATGTTATTTAAATTTTTTCTTTTTACATGGCGCACAGTTAATACCTTTTTATTTATTTTATTTATTTATTTCTATTATTATTATTATTTTATTATTTTACTATAAAAGTGTAAGCACTTTTTATTATTTTTATACATTTTTGATAATTTTATATTTATATTATTTGTTATTTGAGTTAATACCTTCTAAATTAAATATAGTTATTAATATATTCCTAAACTTTTTATTATAATAGTATTCTTGAACGTTTCTTAATTTTTTTTCTTAAAAGTTTCTTTTTCCAGAACAATGCCCAAACGTTTCACATTGTTGTTATATTTAGGCCAAAGTGCAATAAACTCCCCTCTAGTTTCAAAATGGTACACAATACCCCCTCTTCTTTTTTTAGATGCAACAAATACCTTCCAACTTACAAATTGGTGCAATTTGCCCATATTTGACGCTATTTGGATTAAAAATTGACTTAAAATTACAAAAAATACGTACCTTCACAAATAAAAATAAAAATAAAAAAATGATTAATTTACTGAAAAATACCGAAAGTTAATTATATTTTAATTATTATTATTTTTAAATTTTTTTTGGTATTTTTCAATAAATTAATCAGTTTTTTTGTGAGGGTATTTTTGTCATTTTAAGTCAATTTTTAATCCAAATAGTGCCAAATAGGAGCAAATTGTACCAATTTGTAAGTTGGAGGGTATTTGTTGCACCCAAAAAAAGAAGAGGAGGGTATTGTATACCATTTTGAAATCAAAGGAGAGTTTATTGCACTTTGGCATTATATTTATATTATTTGTTATATGAGTTAATAGCTTCTAAATGAAATATGGTTATTAATATGTTCCTAAATCTTTCCTTTTCCCTGTCAAAGGACACAGTTGATAATAAATAATTATATTATTCAACGTTCCTTTTTCTTGAACAACACTCTTAAAAGACAAAAAGGTTCAGCAAAGTTTTATATCTCATTATTATACTATACTACATAAAGGGTTAAAGTCAAAAAACCGTATTGAACCTTTTTTAATGTGCAAAAACACATTTAAACTATTTTTTTTAGAGTAAGTTAGTCCCTCATCTTACAAAAGTGGGCAACTTGACCCACTCACAAAATTATAATAATATATATATCATTTACTAAGACCATTATGCTTCTCTCTATAAATATAGTGTTTTCTAAAAATTCAAAAAATAAAAAATAAGTAGATAAAATTTTAAAATAATAAGTTTAAAAACATAAAAAAAATAAAAGACTAATAAAACTTTATTTAAATTATTTTTAAATAAAAGTGCCCTCGTCCAAAGCGATGTGTCGTGGTTTCGAGACATGGGAGCAACCTCTCCAAAAATAGGGATAAGGCTTGTTGAAATCTACCTCTCTTAGACTCTGCTTATGCGGGAGCTTTGTGCAATGAGTACAACTATTTTTTTTTACTAGTATAGTGTTTTTTAAATATATATTTTAAAAAAAATAGTTTGATAAGATTTGATGTAAAATTCTATTGGCCTTTTACCTTTTTATGTGTCTAATTTTTTTTTTTATTATTACAGCAGTGCTTCCTACTTTAGTTAGAAAATAAAAAAAAAACCTTTTTAATGATAATTTTATCAAACTCTTTTTGTACTTTTAAAATTTTTATTTAGAAAACACTACTAACTATATGTTAGAGGGTCTTGTCCCACATTGGATTTGGATGGGAAAGTGATTGGGTATAAATGGGCAGGTAGGCAACACTACATAATAGCTTAGACTTTTGGGTTATTTGTAAGCGTCCGACCCGTTATAGTTAGTATCAGAGTCAGACACAGTTATTGATTCGGACCACACCTAGCGCCCACCCGGGTGGAGTCTGGGTTTGGGTCATTATTGGGTCCTCCCGTTGTTAGGGGGACAGGTAGGTAGGGTGGTCCAACTGTAACGAGGGCGTTGCAAGTTCGGGTGGGGAGAATGTTAGATGAAAAAGTGATTAGGTATAAATAAGCAGGTAGACATAGGGATGACAATTTGCCCTGCCCCGTCGGGTACCCGCCCCGCCCCGCCTCGTTTAAAACCCGTTTACGGAACCGTTTAAGGAAACAGCGTGGGGATGGGGTTAGAAAAAATAACCCGCGCTTAAACGGGGCTGGGACGGGGTAAGACCCTACCCCGACGGGTAACCCCCCACCGCCCCCCCCCCCCCCGCCCCATTTTAGTATATATATATTTATACTTATATATATAATATATAAAGGAAATATTAATAATATATAAAGGAAACATTAATATTATATATATCATACAACTATACAAGTTTATTATATCAGTAATGGATGACTCAATATTAGCCATTGTGTTGCATGTACCTAAATGTGTATTTTTGGTGTATACGTATCAAAATATATATCAGATTTATTATTATAAAAAATTTTGCATTAAAAAAAAAGAAAAAGTATAAACGGGACGGGGCGGAAAAAGTTAAAAGATTGTGGGGATGGGAAAGTCAAAACCCACCCCATCCCGTTGATACACGGTTGCGGGACGAGACGAAAAAAGTTAAACAGTTGTGGGGACGGGAAGTCAAAACCTGCCCTGCCCCGCCCTGTGGCCATCCCTAGGTAGACACCCAATAACTTAGGCTTCTGAGTCATTTATAAGTGTCTTTACACTATACTAGTAGAGAAAAGAGTATTTATGTTGGTTATATTTTTTATTTTTAAAAATTCTTAAATAAAATTCTATGCCTTTTATTTTTTTATGTTTCTAAATTTATTATTTGAAATTTTTATTTAACTATTTTTTACTTTTTGAATTTTTAGAAAACACTATTTGTATAGAGAGAATGACAAAATGGTCATAGTAAATGGTATATATGTTATTATAATTTTGTCAGGGGTCAAGTTGCCCACTTTTGTAAGATGATGGACTGATTTGCTCCAAAAAATAGTTTATGGGGTGTTTTTGCACATGGAGGAAAGTGCAGGGGGGGTTTTTCGTACTTCTGCTTGCAAAAAATTCTGAAAAAACATTGAGGTTTTAAATAAAAAAATAAATAAGGCGATCTCAGGAAATTATTGAAAAAGAAGAGGAGTTTGGGAACTCTCAACTCATCAAATTAGGTGTTGATTGAAGTCTATTGCAACAGAGTGACGACCTTCAATTGATAGCGAAGAAAGGATAATCTTTTGTAAAAATACTAATCCCTTCCAAATGGGAGATGGACTCAATGTGTTTTTCATTTCTTTGTCAATTTGTATTGTTGATTTAAATTTTTTTTATGTACACGATACATTCAATCTTTGTAATAAAAAATCTAAAATTGTTAAATGTTAGTCGAACTCAAAATTCTCATTGGATTGCAATGCAAGATAAACACTTCATTATTATTTAATATCTGATTGACCAGATTTTTCTTAATATTTCTCTATTTTTTTTATTAAATTAGTTGTTAATTGAAGTGTGTTGCAATGGAGTGACAACCTTCGATTGATGACGAAGAAAGGATAATCTTTTAGAGAAATACTAATCCCTTCTAAATGTCAATTCTAGATCATTCAACGCAAAGGGATGCACTAGTATGTTTTTTTTTTTTTATTTCTTTGTCAATTTGTATTATTGATTTAAATTACTTTTATGTACAATAGACATTCGATCTTTGTAATGAAAATTTCAAAATTGTTAAATGTTAGTCCAATCTCAAAATTTTCATTGGATTACAATGTAAGGTAAAGACTTCATTATTATCTAATATCTTATTAACGATTTCTCTTAGTCTCTCTCTCTATATTTTTGATCAATTAGGTGTTGATTGAAGTGTGTTGCAATAGAGTGGTGACCTTTGATTGATGGCAAATAAAGTATAATCTTTTGCAGAAACACTAATCCCTTCCAAATGGTCAATTCTTGAACATTCAATGGAAAGAGATGGACTTGGTGTATTTTTCATTTCTTTATCAATTTGTATTGTTGATTTAAATTATTTTTATATAGATAAGACATTCGATCTTTGTAATGAAATTTTTAAAATTGTTAAATGTTAGTCCAATCTTAGAATTTTCATTGGATTGCAATGCAAGGTAAACACTTCATTATTATCTAATATTTGATTGACCAAATTTTTTTTAATTTTTCCCTAATTTTTTTTTATCAAATTAGGTATTGATTGAAGTTTGTTGCAATGGAGTGACGACCTTCGATTGATGGCCAAGAAAGGTTAATCATTTGGAGAAATACTAATCCCTTCCAAATGTCAAATCTAAATCATTCAACACGAAGAGATGGACTGGTATGTTTTCCATTTCTTTGTCAATTTGTATTGTTGATTTAAATTACTTTTATGTTCACTAGACATCCGATCTTTGTAATGAAAATTCCAAAATTGTTAAATGTTAGTTGAGTCTCAAAATTTTCATTGGATTACAATGCAAGGTAATCACTTCATTATTATCTAATATATGATTAACGATTTTTCTTACTTTCTCTCTCTCTCTCTATATATATTTTTGATTAAATTAAGTGTTGATTGAAGTGTATTGCAACAGAGTGACGATCTTCGATTGATGGCAAAGAGAGTATAATCTTTTGGAGAAACACTAATCCCTTCCAAATGGTCAATTCTTGAACATTCAATGCAAGGAGATGGCCTCGATGTATTTTTCATTTCTTTGTCAATTTGTATTATTGATTTAAATTATTTTTATATAGATGAGACATTCGATCTTTGTAATGAAAATTTCAAAATTATTAAATGTTAGTCCAATCTCAGAATTTTCATTGGATTGCAATGCAATGTAAACACTTCAGTATTATCTAATATCTAGAGAAATTATTATATACCACTGAAATTCTGTGTATTGGGGAATCCCACCACTGAACCACTAATAAGATTCCATCTTTAATTATTTCCTATAATAATGAAAAATTAAGTTTTATCACTCGTGGGATTCCTACATTTAAGAAATTTCCGGAGTATTGTAGAATTTCTCTTAATATTTAATTGACCAGATTTTTTTTACATTCTTTTTTTTTTTTTGATATTTATTTGAATATATACTTTCTTATAAAAGTCTAAATATTTTTTTATTCTTATATACATTTTCCACTCATTTTTTAATCAATTATAATTATTATTTTTAAGTATTTGCATGTGGTCATTTGATATGTTGTTTATTTAGCATTGAGGAGATGACAAGACAAATATGTTATTATTACATTTTTCAGTCATTTGAGTCGTCACTTTTTTGAAGCTATCAAACACAAGCTTACCCTGCATAGAGAAACCCCCAACCGAATTGCTTGCGAGAAACATGGTTTACATTTAATATGTTCCGATATAACGTAGAATCCAAAATCTTCTATCATTTTGAAGTTCTATTTCCATGATTGATAGAGTTTTCAGCTTTCTATTTAATTATGAAGTGTGTATAATGATCGCCTTGTGTTAGTATTAGTTACCAACTATTGTTTTACAAATCCAAATTTAATTAATGGTTCAATCTGAATTGTCTTATGTGTAACATAACAAAATAACATTAAAGTTGTTTTAGAAAAAATGAAGTTGCAGCAAACAAATCAAAAAATTAAAAATGGAAACAATTTTATGTGTAACAAAACAAAATACCATTAAAGTAGTTTAAGAAAAAAAAAAAAAAAAACATTGAAGTATTTCAAATTTGTTGTGCATCATTATATTTAGTAAATCATTTCTTGATATACATATATATATATATATATATATATATATATATATTTTAACTATGATTTTTCCCTCGTGCGCACTTGCCCGGGACTTGTGGTCCAGCCCAAAGAAAAATAAAACATTGGCCCAAGAACAGGCCCAAAAACAAAAAGACAGAAGCCTAAGGCTAATCGACTGGATGATTCTGTGGAGCACCATGGTCTGAGAAGATCGATCTCGCCTCTGAACAATCTGGCTTTTTCTCTCAGTCCCGAAGTGATAAACCATTGATGCTAGAGCAAGCTGGATATGGATTTCCAGTGGGTGGAGCATCATTGTACAAGTATACCCCAATTGTTAGGGCAAACATGGAAGGCACATTTGTCTTGGATAAAATACCAAATTGGTTTTGCAAAGTCACAGGTGAAGAATGTTAAAGGTGAAGAATTTTTTGGTAGCATATATATATGGGCAGGGGCGTAAGGAATTTGCACAAGTGGGTACAAACGCAAAAATTCAAACTATAATTTGTTTTTTATAAAACTAAATGGTACATCACTCGAGATTTAATAGGTTATTACAATTCTTAACCCCAAAAAATTGCATTTACTATATATATATAAAAAAAATTATAGAATAAAGTGGGTACTAATGTACCCACTAGTGCCTCTATGGCTATGCCCAGCATATGGGTAACTGTCTGAGGGTCAATGGCATGGCCTGGTGCGGGATAGAATGTTAAAAGGTCTAACGGTAGAGCATTTTAACCTGAGCTATATTGCTTGCTGGGCAAATACCTACGAGGCTTGATCGAGCCTCAGAGGAGCCAGTTGAATTTGGCCTTGTAATACGTGTTAGACTTGACCAGGTCAGGTTTCATGGTTGTTTACATGAAGTACCGATTTCTTTTTTCCCCAGTAAAATACATGCATGAAAGAGGTATGTTAGTTACAGCAAGATTTAAAAACTAATTCAGCCATTAAACTCATCGACAGGAGGGTTTTGAACCCAGAAAAGCCCTTTCTGACTGTTGAAGAAAGCCTGCTGCGGCAAATGGTCCAATATTCTTAGCTCTTAATGCTGTGCTAGTCTCAATTCTATCTAGTAGTTGCCAGCTAATGCTCTATAAGTTGAATAGAGAGATTACTTTATCAATTCTAGCTTCTCTTTTGGGATTGCTTTACCAACTATATATATATATATATATATATATATATATATATATATATATTGCAATGGTCGAGTATAGTAAGCTTATGATTGAAGCACTAAACTTGAACAAATTTGTACTAGTACTGTGCCAGTATTGTCTTATAAATCCAAAACAATCTTATGGCACTTGGATTAGTTGCTGATCTGAGTAGAGTTAAAAACATTTGAACACTCGTATATATACACAGTTTTGCAATACATGTATCGTACAGATCAGTCTTACATTCTTGTTTCATTTGAATTCTCTCTTATAGCTATACACAAGCTGCCCACTATTTCCCGAAAACCAAAAATTTTACAATCATATACAGAGAGGAGATGGTGAATGACAAACTCTGGTCCCTTCCTGCATTAGATGACGAAAAAGACTTCTCATCAACTTCGTTATTCACTGCCTCACAAACATACTCTTCCTGGATGCATACATGTACTGTGACACTTTGTTGTTGTTTTTATCCAAAATATAACAGCTGGACCATCTTCTATTAATTGTATATTGGCAAATAAGGTAAGAAAGATAAGTCCCAGTGTAAATTTTACAAAATTCTTGAGATATATCCATAAAGATTATTTAGAAATAGTGCACAGATGGAGAAGTACAATACTATAAATCTTTATGTAATTTGTACAATCCTATTATGCTCTGGATCTATTCATGTATATGTATATGTGTATATGCATATATATATCTACATATTGAAAGGAAATCCATTGTAACCCATTTAAAATAAACTAGTCAAAAGCCCAATCTTAACTTCCCAAAAACCAAAAAGAAGCAGCAGTTTACCAGTGCTAAACAGTAATATTGAGATAAAATATATATTCATAGTATAGTTTTATTAGCTCTGATATGTTGTGAAACAAATGCAGAGATCCAAAGTGGAGGATTTGTAAGTCGCAAACTGCAATCCAGCCTAGCGAATCAATCAACAAAGAAAAAAAAATATGAAGTTGGTTAGTTTGTTCAATCATCCCAATTAATTATAAACTTCAACAAGAAAAGAAAGAAAGGGATGTAATTCTTTTTTTTTTTTTTTTTATCAAATGAAAATTCATTGTTTACTTTGCTCCGTCTTTCTCTCTTGACAAACTTAATATTTGTTGATTAAATAGAAAAAGTAAGGTGACAATGAAATAATTAGATGATTGAAACCATTTCAATTACATATCAACCATCCCTTCTATATATTCTTCACTTAGCTTATATATGAATCAACTCATCTTACATATGCCAAGCTAATTAAGTGCTTCACCCTTCTCCCAATGCTTTTTGTGTTGCGAAAATTAACAGAAAAGAAGATCAAACACGCAAGCAAAGACACAGATTTATAAGGTTCAACCAAAATCTAGGACTACGTCCTTGGTGTTGCAGGGTTTTCACTATGATAAGGAAAACGAGATACAATTACAGAGAGTTTAGACTCTATATATAGGCACCTCCTAGGGCTACATAACAAGTGTGAAATTATCAAAATACTCCTTAAAAAATTCGTTGAGCCAAGGTGTACAGTATAATCAGGCTACACACTTCCTATCAATCTCTTACTTGGAGACTGATAATATCAATCTGCAAACTCCCTCATATTTATGCCCCAAATCATAGCAAAACACCACATCAACTATCTTCTCTATCCTTAAGTTCGAACACCAACTGAAGCTAAGCACAACCTCAGTTTCTCAATAGTCACTGCCTTGGTTAACATATATGTTAGATTCTAACTTCCATGAATCTTCTCAAGTGATAACACCTTGTCATCCAAAAGCAAATGAATGAAGTGGTACCTCAACTATATATGCTTCGTTCTGGAATGATACGCTGGATTCTTAACAAGATGAATAACACTCTGACTGTCACTCTATAGAATATTATTCTCTTGCTCCTTACCCAACTCTTCCAAGAACCTCTGTAGCCAAACCATCTCCTTGCTCACTTCTGTAACTGTAACATATTCAGCTTCTGTGGTCAAGAGAGCCACAATCTTCTGCAACTGAGAGACCCAACTCACTGCCATACCACCCAAAGTATATATATACCCAGTAATACTCTTCCTATTATCCATATCACCAGCTAAGTTTGAGTCAACATAACCCTGGAACGCAATACCCGACCCAGTGAAACCCAGTGAAACATAATGATGTATCTGTGGTACCCTTCAAGTATCTAAGGATTAATTTTGCTACCTCCCAATGTTGTTTGCTTGGATTACTCATGTACCTGCTCACAACTCCCACTGCATGTGCTATGTCTGGCCTGGTACAAACCATAGCATACATCAAACTACTAATAGCTGAAGCATATGGAACATTTTCCATATGTGCTCGTTCCTCTTCTATCTTAGGTGATTGTTCCTTAGTTAGTCTAAAATGACTAGCTAATGGAGTGCTCACTGGTTTTGCATCTTGCATGCTGAACCGGTTAAGAACCTTTTTAACATACTCTGTTTGTGACCACTTTAGAGTTCCACCCACTATGTCCCTGCAAATTCTTATACCAAGAATCTGCTTTGCATCACCCAAATCTTTTATTGCAAAGTGCTCTGACAACTGTCTCTTCAGATTATTAATCTCATCAAGGCTTGAATCTGCAATCAACATATCATCTACATACAAAAGTAAAATAATATAACTGCTGTCAAACATCTTCACATAACAATAGTGATCTGCTTGACACCTTTTGTAGCAACTACTACACATGAATCCATTGAACTTCTTGTACCACTGTCTTAGGGCCTGCTTCAAACAATACAAGCTCTTTTTCAGTTTATATACCAAACCCTCCTTACCAATCACTATGAATCCCTGTGGCTATCTTATGTAGATGTCCTCCTCTAAATCACCATGAAGGAAAGCAGTATTCATGTCTAACTGCTCAAGATGCAAGTCTTCTGCAACCACGATTCCTAGTACCAATCTGATTGTAGTCAGCTTCACAACCAGAGAGAAAATCTTAGTGTAGTCAACACCTTCCTTTTGTTGAAATCCCTTCACAACCAATTTGGCTTTGTAGCATTTGCTGCCATCATGTTCTTCCTTAATCTGGTAAACCCACTTGTTATGTAAAGCCTTCTTGCTTTTTGGTAGCTTAGTTAGCTCCCACGTTTGATTTGACATGAGTGAGTCCATCTCATCCTACATAGCTGACTCCCACTTGGTTGAATCATCAACCTACACTGCTTCATCATAACACTCGGGCTCACCACCATCAGACAACAACAAATAGTGTAAATAGGATGAATACCGTTGTGTAGTTCTAGAGATTTTGGAGGATTGTCTCACCGCAGTCATAGGTGTGCCTTGTTCCACCTGTGGAACTATATTTTTGGATTATTCTGAACTCTCCTCTGTACATCATCCTCAGTGATTTCCTCCAACTCAACAAACCCATCACTTTCAGTATGAGCATCTTCATCAATACATTTTGCTGTTGATCTGTCCTTATACATTACTTTCTCATTAAATATAACATCTCTACTTCTAATAATCTTTCGATTTTGACCATCCCAAAACTGATAACCAAACTCATTAGTGCTATACCCAATAAAAGTACATTTTTTGGATTTTGGATCAAGCTTGCTTCTACCATCAGAACTTATGTGCACATACGAAACACAGCCAAACACTTTCAGGTGTGAAAGGTTTACCTCTTTTTCGCTCCAAGCTTTCTCTGGTAAGTCTCCATCTAAAGGAATAGAAGGTCCTCGGTTGATCAAGTATGTTGCAGTGTTAACCGCATCAGCCCAAAACATCTTAGGCAACCCAACATGTATCCTCATACTCCGAGCACGCTCATTCAAGGTTCTGTTTATGCGCTCTATGACACCATTTTGCTGCGGTGTTCTAGGAACAGTCTTTTCCATTATGAACCCACTAGTAGCATAGAACTCTTTGAAGCCTCTCTCATCATACTCAACCCCCATTATCAGACCTCAAACACTTTATCTTCAATCCCGTTTCATTCTCCACCATGGCCTTCCACTTCTTGAAAGTGTCAAATACATCAGATTTATTTTTTTAAAAATATATCCATACCTTTCTTATCGAATCATCGATGAGGGTAACATAATATGATGAGCCGCCAAGAGATGAAACTGGAGAAGGTCCCCACATATCTGTATGAACCAACTCTAATTTTTTTGTCTTAGGTTTCCTACTAGCCTTTGAAAAACTGACCCTTTTCTGTTTTCCGAAGATGTAATCATCGCATAAACCAATTTCCACTGATTTAATTCCCAACAGTTTCCCCTTTGACAGAAGTGTCTTCATCCCCTTCTCACTCATATAACCCAGCTTATGGTGCCACAAGTTTGAATCAACGCCTGAATTAGCAACTGCAACGGCATTCCTGATGTTTGTCGTCATGAAGAGAGTACCAATCTTGCTTCCACGAGCCACAACCATAGCCCCTTTGGTGATTTTCCACAAACAACCCATGAAGTTCTGTATGCCCTTCATCATCAAGTTGTCCCATAGAAATCAAGTTTCTCTTCAAACCGGGAACATGTCTCACATTCTGAATTTTCCAAACGGTCCCATTAGATTGCTAAATTCGAACATCTCCCTTACCCATAATATTCAAGGTTCATCATCAGCCAAATAAACCTTTCTGAAGCATTTCCTGGTGGATAATTTGTCATGTTCCTCATGATCGTCAGATGATGGTTCCTCATGATCCATTCTGATAACGACACAAACATAAACTCCCTTGGTGTAACGCAAAGAATTTGGATCCTGTCAATCCTCAAACACATCGAGGTCATGTCTTGATATGGCTGAACCAACTTGGAATCTCACTTCTTGGAACAACGATTTCACCAAATTCTTGTAACTTAAAACATAAAAATAAAAAATTATTAACTAATTCGATCTGTGAGAAATAGGAGTGAGTATACATAGATTAGGTGGTTAATTTTGAAAGTCGGTCTACAGAAAGAGAGAGAGAAAGAGTGATTCATACGCATACACAAAAATATTAAATATATATGTAGCTACCTACCTCAAGTTCACTTTCTAAATCGTAGAATATATTTGGCTTGTTGTTCCCATCATTCTCAACCAATTTAGGGTACTCGAAGAATAAAAAGGATCGATAACTGCCTCCACTTGTTGGAATTCAATTCTGTTCTAATGATATGCAACCTTCTACTATAACAATTTGTATAGATGATGGAAGTGAGTCCAATGCTTGGAGCCTTAAGCAACCATCCAACTTAAGCCACACAAGATTTGTTAGTTGAGTGAAGCTTGGTGGTAAGCTAACAAAGTTGTTCCACCTTAGATCTAACCTTGTCAACGAGTAAGGAAGATTGAGATTGGATTCTTCATCTAAATTGCAGTTATTCCAGTATAAATCTCTCAGGTTAGTCAACACCATAGTTTCTATAAACTCTTCATTTCACCAACATAGCTCGGTAAACTTTCAAACATTTTCGACCCACTCAGATCTAACCATGTAAGACCTTTGAGTTGTTCCACAGATGGGGGTAAATCTTTTATAGTAGTTCTGACCAACCAAAGACATTCCAAATTCTTCATTTCACCAATATTACTTGGCAATCTTTTAAGCATTTTACAACAGGACAAACATAACTTAAAGAGATTTTTGAGATGTTTAGCTATTGATGGAGGTAGTTCTTTTGTTGCAATCTCATGCAAATTAAATATATCTAAACATTCCATATGTCCATCGATCTCTGGAAACTTCTCATGTTTTGAGCACCCATCAAGGAGAAGCCTTTTGAGAGATTTCAAATTAATTCTTGTTGCGAGATTCTTCAAATTTTTGCAATTGCTGATAAGCAATTCAACAAGACTTTTGTGAAATTCAATGGATGTATGAACCTCAACCATAATTGTATAGCATTCGACATTCAATACCTCCAGACATGGCAATCGGGAAAAATTAGGAGTTTTCTTCAAATTTTTACAGCCTTTGAGAACTACAATTTTTAACTTATTTAGAAACTGCAAAAACAAACAGTTAAATAAAAAAGAAATAACTTCAATCAACTCAAAATATTTATTCAATGAGGAAAAATGCAAGTATGTAAAGTAGAGATTAAAGAAAGAAAACACAAGAGAGCTAGATATATATAGTTTCCAATTTCCTTTAGTTTTCACTTTCCTTTATTACTATTTTGGGTTATGCTACTTAGACAGAATTGTTAGGCAAAAACTTTTACATCCATTGGATGCATGTGGTAGGTCCCACCACATGCATCCTATGGATGAGAAAGTTTCTGTCTAACAATTCTGCCTAACACTTCTGCTTAAGTATCATTTTGCTATTATTTTTTATTTTCCTTTTCTATTCCTTACAATCCGAAAATAAAAAGCAAACTTCAGAAAAATAATAATAAAAAGCTCACAGAAATAGAAAGTTACTGAAACTATACAATCACTAGATCAATGCCATTTGTTTAATTAGTTTTTTTCAATTTGTATTCCCTCAAGTTTGTTTGGTTAGATCAAATCTAATAAGGAAAAGTGAAGATAAAAGAATGTGAAGTGAATGAAAATTTTCAATGTATATTTGATTAGAATGTGAAGTGAATGAAAACTTTCTCTAAGAAATGATTTTTTTTTTGGGAAAGTTACTTTCTTTTCCTGCTATTCAACTATTTAAAAAATCATCATTTCCTTTCCTTGCTTGCTATTTTCATCTAATCAAATGGAGTGATAGAGGTTCACCAAGGTTGGCTAACAAATTTCACCTCTATCTATTTAATCGTTTGACCCAAACACTAGTAGTCAACAAGCCATTCATTTTTGTTTTTTACATGCTTATTATAAAGATGTACGGTTCAATTTAATTTGCTTTAGAAGTAAAAATAAGATACTAATTTTAACTATTTCAGAAAAAACTGAAACCCAACCACCCATTAAAACTGTCGAAACAAATATGAGTCGTAAAAAAATTATTTGGAATCGTTAGTTTCACGAATCGAGCTTACCCGAAAATATAATCTAAAAATAATAGGTTAACTTAAATCAAGTCTTATATAATCCTATTTCTATGATATAGATACAATATTTCTCAATTTCCCAGTTAAGATTGCGATCATAGTTTCTGATGTAAAATGTAATAATGTAATACTATGAACAAGAACTTACTTTATTAATATGTTTATTTAAACAAGAATCAAGGTTAGAAAAAGGAGATATATATATATATATATATAAAACCTTAATTCAATGTAATCTAAGCATATGATAATAAAAGTCAGATTAAAATAAATATGCATATATATAAGTATTAAGGTTCAATTAGGATTGGTTCTTTTTTATTTTTTTCTTTTTTTAATTTTTGACATCTAAATGTTAATTACTTTTAAAACAATAAGTGAATGGTTAATAAACCGTCTTATAGTATGGATGCTATGCAAGATCATTAAAAAATTGACATAGTATCTAATCCAAATCTACGTTGTTGCCTTTTTGAGAATGACCCACTATCCTTTTGTTTCTTCCTAGCACGATTATCCGGAAGGGACTTCGTGCTCCTCATTTGATTCTTTTCATCCCTTACCCTTTGGTTCTCATTGCTGATCTCCTTAGCTATCAACGCTCTCTCTACCACCATAGCGTAACTTGCCAAACCTAAAACTGCAATCATTTGATTCTTTTCATCCCTTACCCTTTGGTTATCGTTGCTGATCTCCTCAGCTATCAATGCTCTCTCTACCACCATAGCGTAGCTTACCAAACCTAAAACTGTAATCCTATCCCTTATAATTGTTCGTAGGCCTCTCATGAACTTTTTCACCTTTAATTCCTCCATAGGGATCACCTCTTATGCAAAATAAGCCAAGGATGTGAACTTGGTCTCGTATTCCATCACTGTCATAGAGCATTGATGCAATGCAACTCATAGAATTCTTGCCTTAAGCTACCCTTCACTATTACTAGAAAGTATTTTTTGAAGAAAAGCACTTGGGACATATCCCAATCCATCGTCTAGATGTCATGGTAGTTCCCGATAAATTTTCACCAACGGTTGGCCTTACTCGTAAGATGATGGGGGACCACTTTCACTCTCAAGTCCTCTTCTACCTCTAGTGCGATAAGGAGCTTGACTATCTCGTCCAACCAATTTTCTGCCACCATGGGGTCAGACCCCCCTGCATATGATAATGGACTGTGATTCTTCACATGTCCTAACGCCAACATCATCCGACTAAGAGCTGCTCTTGGTTGAGCCTGAGTCTCCTCTTGAGCTTTCCTAGCAATTTGCCCATGGTCGTAACCATGTTGCACATGAATTGCTTTCCATCAAAGGGAGCTGCAGCTGCTGCTCCTCCGTGAGCTCTCTGTGGTGGTATCTTTCATGTAGATGACAAAAAGACATTTAAAATTCAAAGCATGAATATAATCAATCAATTTCCTCATGAGTACACAACACCATGCTAAGTCATTTCATAAATAGCATGTCATGCCAATTAAGTAAGCACATAACCACATCCCATGTAATATATACAATCCTTAAATTTATACTCACAATCTCAAGTTCGCAATTCTATGCGTGGTTTAACCACACCCATTATCCAAAGGTATTCAAACCCGATTGCTCTGATACCAAATTTTCATGCCCTAATTTTCAACAACCGGTTAAGAGCGAGGGAAATGGTGGTGAACGGTGAAATCACACATCAATAGTTCGGGTCACCAAAGACTCCATCTCCAAGCTTGAATTCCGAAGATAAGTCCGTCCATTCGGTCCTAATGAACTACCTCCACCTTTAAATCAATACAGAAGGTTAATTACATACATGTGTTTGCCTACGTCTAACTCAACATCAATCACTCATTATGGCCCCACACGTGGCCGTACATACATAAGTAAAGTTGGAAGCTACAAGTTTTGATTGATTGAAATGTACCCTTCGATTAATAAAAGGGGGTATTTCGCACGATCGAACTTGGTCTTTTGATTAATCGAAGTTTCGAATAATCAGTGGTCCATCGAAGTAGTATCGAGATTCTGCTAGAATTGGGGTCCTATCCATCGAAATATTTCGATGGAAGTTCGCTTAATCGAAGGCTTTCAATTAATCAAAAATGGGATTTTGATCTATCGAAATGCCTTTCGACAGAATTCCTACTATTCCATACATAGACAAATTTCATGCTAAATTCTTATTCTCCATCATACATGCATTCTCTATAAAATGTGAAACACCCTAAATGATCCACAACATATTTCCCATGGTCCAAACATAAAATCTAAATCTCTAAATGATCACATACATAAAACACATACATTTGAGATTTCAAAACTATACATCATACATTTATTCTTCAAAAGTTGTACATATACCACATATGGCGAATACATTCGAAGTTCATATACATATAGGAATTCAAATGTAAAACAACATTTCTAAATTAGTCAACATGCCACAAACCAGAATGGACATCTATATACATATACAAGAAAAACTCCAAAATACACTTAAGCCAATCTAGGCCCTGTTTTCCACCGATGCCTTATCTAAAAAATATTTGGGGGTAGGGGGTGAGCGTACAACTACGCCTAGTAGGAATGATCCACCTGACTCAACCTTGACTCAGGCAGCCATGCATGAATGTATAATGAAATCTCTATATGACTACATGACATATATCAATGTTTTCCATTCTCCAAACATAATCATTTTTGAAATCATGTATGAAGTCTCACATCTCTAATACATATAAACAATTTAAGAATGAATCACGCTTACAAATAAACTCAACACCACGAATAATATGAAATCACTTCAATTGGGGACTTCTGCTTATCACATTCCATAGTTTTTAAAATCACATACTCTACTTACGCTCTACAGGTTTCTAACCTGTCGAAAGTGACATCCGTTTTGCCAAGTTTTGGGTCTTACACCCTAGGGCACTGAGCCCTTCTTAATTCTCACACATACTCCAAAAACCACAATTTCTTACAAAACTGCACATTTATCACATATATGTACAAAATCATGATTGTCACCAATTTCATCCAATGGATAACATTTAACAAGTTAATGCATATCAATTTCAAGTCAAGCATATTCAATGCAATTTCACTCAACTCATAGAAATCACAACAATGCATTTTCAAGAAATCGCGTTTATACATTTGTTCTACACATGGGGTCAAATCTCACAAAAAACTTTCCAAATGAACACAAGGTCACACAATGTATTCATAAAACCTCCACAACACACGTACAATACATTAATTCTATCTAGAGCATGCTAGACAATTTATATATGCAAGAAACACCAAAATTTTCATAGTAACTCATGAAAATATTTAATGTCACAAGTATGTGACCTATAAAATCAAAATAAAGAAGAGATTCAACCCCCTACTTCAATTTTCAAGCTTTTCTAGCAAAATTTTAAAATATCAGCCCTTTCAACTTCACCCAAATTGGACTTTGTTTGGTTCAACACGTAGTCCTTAGTGAGTAGAGCACTTTACCCTTCTTCGGGAACCTTCAAATCTAAGCCCAACACTTCTGAAATGAAGAGAGAAGGAAGAGAGATGAAGTAGGAGAGTGAGAGAGAGATATTTTAGCTGTGTACAATGGCTGAGATCTCAGCTCTAGATATTTATAATCTCTTGGGACGTGAATAGACCAAAATGCCCCCAGGTCACTTAACGTACGCTCCCAACCCCCATTTTTGATTTCAAAATCAGCTATGGCTCTGAAATCGCTTCCTTAACTCATTTAACATTTTATTTAGTTTAAAACCAGAAATAATATTTTTCTAAAATTTTTTCAGATTCCCGGGTCCACCCGACCCGCATCCCTGGCCCCATTGACCCAAAATTCTCAAATTTGCCCAAACGTTTTGAAAACTTTCCAAAACCTCTAAACAACTTTTCAAACATGTTTTTTACATTCAAAACATACTAAACATCATTTAAAATGAATTTATAGTAAAAATGATGCATAAAATGAAAATCGGTCAAAATTGGACTTGGTCTCTACAAATAAAAATATTATCTCCTTTCAAATATATCACATAAGTTGCAAAATGTTAGAGTGATTCACAAAAATATAGCATAAAAAAATATAAAAAACATAGAACATAACATGTCCAAGCAAATAAACATAAAAAACTAGACATAACAAGTTCGAGCAATAAAAGCATAGAACGTAACCAAATACTCAAGTCTAGCAAAATAAAATAACTAGGTCTAAACCACCAAGACCTAATCCTCATCCTCCTCATCACCATCACCAGCTCTAGAGCTCCCTAGTATAACTCTCCTAATCAATGCTTCAAGCTTCGAGAACTTCCTCTTCAAGTACCTCTCCAAACCCCTCATGTTGCCTAGTAGCCTCCTTTTGTGCACTTTCTTTCATTTTGTTGGTAATTGTGGACTTAACATTAGAAGTCGTAAAATTTCCTTTGGGCTTCTCAACTAATGCATTTGAAGGAATGTATCATTTCTTTGCCTTAAGAATCTTCATCAAAATCAATAGAAAAGCAAAGCATTGGTTGACCTAAAATCATTAGACTCTTGAATCATTGTCCTCAAAATTGTAGCAAGCACATTAATCCTATCACCATTCACAATATGATACAAAATCTCACCTCGATGCCTTAGCAAATCACCCTTATGATCATGAGGATCAAGAGTATAAGACACAATCAAATTCAATGTAGAGACATTATCAGTGATATAAGCACTAGGAGTTTTATTCTCAAGCAATGGAGCATTAGGTTCACACAACTTTCGAATGATTTCTTACATGCTTGATATGTTCTCCTTAGTATCTTCATATGGAAAAATTATACCATCTTCAACCTTTGGTACACCAATAACCTCAAATATTAGTTGGGTTGTCACCTTGATCTCAGTCCCAAAACACTTCACAATCATCCACAATTCCTTTTCACTATAAGTAAGCACATTGTCATAAAAATAGTGAACCATGTCAGGAACACAATCTTTGCCTAGCTTAGCTAAGGAACTCCAACCACTATTTCTGAAGTAATGTACAAACTCCAAATGATAACCTTGCCAAATGATTTCCAAATCAAAGCTTCTTTCACATCACATTTGCCTACAACCAATCACTTTCCTATAATTCTCAAAGATAATTTCTCCATCAAAATGAATCAAAGTGAAGATAATATTACCTTGTGGTGTGAGATAAATATCAACTATTTGTCTCCTTGATCCACTGGCTATTGCCACAATGAGTGAAATGCAAAATAACAATGTGAAAGCCATTGAGGAATTTGCACAAACACTTGGTGTGTAACCTTTGAAAACATAAGCTTGAATGAAACTTTGTTAGCTAAATCTCCCAAACCCAAATCAAATCCTCCAAAGATCAATCCCTTCCACCAATTTAACTCAAAAACAATCATAAATATCAACCAAAGTGATGCAAAATATGTAGCACAAAGTATGATGGAAGTTGATACAAGTTGAAGAAAAAAAGATAGAGAGCGCACATAAGAGAGGGATGAGTGATATCAACACAATGCTCACAAAAGCACCTATAAGACCCATATGGTTGAGCCTGGACCGGTTTAGCCTATCCCTTGGACCGATCTAGCTTGGTCCAATTGGTCTGTTGACAAAGTTTAACTGGCTTTGACCTTTTTTGCAATTTTTCAAAAAAAAAAATGCCTAAAAAATTAAAAATAAATTCCTAAAAATTTGAAAATAGGAAATTATTTTTGGATTTTTATTTATATGAAAATAAAAAATATAACAATCATATAATCATTAAAACAAAATTTCACATAAAACAACAATGAGTTCTACAATTTTTGAAAAAATTTAAGAAAATTCACAAATGCACAATTTTAAAACCCATAAATTTTTCAACAAAGTTCATACTTAATCTCATGATCATGACATAATTTGTAATACACAAATATTAATAAAAATTTAGAAATTCATCTAGCAAATCTATGTGTGTGTGCAATCCAATATCATCAAAAATTAATCAAATTCCTTTGATTCATCTTCTAAAACACATTGGATGATAAGCAAATAAAAGCACACAACTTCTATTGAATTTTATTTTTTTTATTTTTAAGATAGTGACTTTCACTCTTATAGGTAGCCATTTATTTTCTCAAAACAACTTCTTTAAAATATATCTCATTAAAGATTTATGTCGTAGTGGTAGTTTCGAACAAATCCCAAATGTAGCCTTTTCCTTTTTGTCTTAGATTTTCAACAGTTATTTTCATTTTTTTTTCTTTTTTTGCTGAATAAAAATAAAATATTTTTTTTTCATTTTTTTTTTCATTGATCATTGAAGCCTTCAATGCTACTCATACAATATACTTTAGTCAATTTCACATTAGTTTTCAATCAATTCTCTTAGAGTTGGACTAGTGCACAAATTGTATGGACTCAAAAGATTCACCCCTAAAAAGAAATAAACATTGCACATTAGTCATCAATGCTTAGATCATAAACTCAATTACTCTATCCATTGATAAACTAAGTGTCCCAATTAATCATGCATTCTTAAATCAAAGTGAACTTAAACAGAAATATAGAGACTTGACATTATTTCATAGAAAAATATGATGTCCATATTCACATGATTATCATAAAAATAAAATCCTAAGCTACACTAAAAGATATAGTTCAATGAAAAACAAATAATGAATATAAGCTCAATCCATGACCATAAAAGTCCTAATGACCTTAGTTAGGGGGTTTTGCACCTAAAGAGCTATTAGGAATAAATCCAATAGTATCAACAGGCACAAACTTCTCCAAATCTTCCTTTTTCATCCAAATTATTTTAACATGCAAACTATTAGAAAAGTTATGTGGAGAAACAAAAACATTCTTTTTCACCTTTTTGAAGTAATGTGGTAAACCACAGGTGATCTTATAGCCCTAGAGAAACAAATCCACTATCTTGAAGTAACATAAAACAGACTCTATCTCAGTCTCACACCCACTCTACTCTGCCAAGAACTAGTTGTTGAACATCCCAGACTGACTCTTGTGACTCCTCATTTAGTTGCTACAGTGTCTAGGCTTACTCTTCAATCTTTGTAGAATGGTCGTTGGGCACGAATATTTTGTCTCCTTTGTAGTATGATTTGGTTCACCTTCCTAAAGAATAAGTATTTGAAGGGAAACCAAATACTGATATCCTGATCAAATGAGATAATTTTTAGTAGTCTCTAAATGGTAATCAAATAAAGAACACCACCCTAAGATCACTCAGTGTATATGTCTGTAATTTGTAGAGAAAGTTAGAGTTGTATTTATAGATGATTGAAACCTAATCTTAATCGAAAAAGAAGTTTTAAAACCGTTTTAGGATGTTTCTCATAGTTTCAAGTAAAAAGGAAACCCAAAATTCAAGTAGAAACACTTTCCTTTTTGAAACAGACTAAGTGCGACCGGTCCTAAAATTTGAGGACCGGTCGAACTTCTTGCAACTCTCAACTATCGAGACTTATTAGACTGGCCTTCAAAATGTGCGACCGGTTTAACTTATTTGGAAAACCAAAAATCAAAATTCTTTTTTTTCATCCTTGTCCAACAAATGTTGGAAAACTAGATTAAAATTTTATTTGGCTATTTTTCCAAGCTAGTCTAACCATCTTTGGGGAAACTAAATTAAAAATCTCTTCAGCTATTTTTCCAAACTTGTCCAACTAACTTTTGGGAAAATAAATTAAAAATCTCTTTGGTTATTCTCCCAAACCTTTCACAACCAAACTATAGTGCAATGTGTCCTCACCACTTACCTGTTCTAAATGATGTTCTCATCAAAATGATCGGTTTCCATGCAGTTGTTCTTCAGGTTTCATGATTGAAACCCAAAATGAAATAAAATTACAACTCGATCAATTAAGTTCTTGACACCAAAATTTGCCAACATACAATAAAATATCCCACAATGTTCTCCTTTCACAATTTCGTGATAAAACCACCTACACAATTATAACCTAATATAAATCAGAAAGATCATATTACAATTTGTCCAAAAATACAAAGAAAAATAGTTGAATCAATGAAGCTTCACAATATATGTTCAAGTCTAAAAAAAATTCCATGTTACCTGCACATGACTTAAACGACACAACTTGTGAAAAAATTAATAAAGATATAAATAAACCAATGCCTAAAGCATAAAAATAACAAACATACTCCCCCTCAAACATGTTGAGAAATTTACTCTCCCCCTGAAACCATATAATACTTCGCTGCCTTTTTCTTAGAAATTCACAAAGCAATACAAAAAGAGAAATAAATAATAAAGACTAAATATGGAGGAGAGAGATCAAGTGATGCAATAATAAAAGTCCATTAATTGAAATTTACTTAAAGTTCACAAAAATATGTTACATTTAGGGACCAGTCCAGCTTAGTGAAAAGATTCAACCCAAACGTTAATTTAATCTCTCCCAATGCAAAAATAGCACTAAAACCTAAAAACATGGAAAATATTTTTGGAAATTTTGAATATATGAAAAATAAAAACACCTATGAAAATCATGAGTGTTCGATCAAAAATTTCACATACATAATTATGAGCTCTAAAATTTTTAGAAAATTTAATTTTAAAATCCATAAATTTGCCAACAAAATCCATTCCATAAATTTGCCAACAAAATCCATTCTCAATTTTATAATTACGACACGAATCTCAATTTACAATATTTATCAAAATTTAAAAATTCATCTAACAAGTCCATGTATGTGTGTGCAATCCAACATCATCAATAATTAATCAATTTTTTTTTTTTTTTATCATTTGGCTAAAACATATTGGATAATAAGCATTAAGAGCAACACATGAACACTACCAAATTGAATTTTATTTTTTCAGCTCTAAGAAGGTGAACTTCACTCTATTGGGTAGCCAGCTTTTTTCCTAGAGAAATTATTTAATTTAGATATTCAATTATACCCTGTTATCTTGGTAGCTTCGAATACATCCCATAGGTAGCCTTTTCCTTATCTTAGATTTTCAACAGTATACATTTTTTTTTCGCATTTTGTTCTTTTCTACTGAATTCAATAAACATGACATCTTTTAAGTCATGTTAATACTCAATTTGCCACTGATATAATGTAATCTAGTCAAATTCATATTAGTTTTCAATCAATTATCTCAGAGTTGGACTAATGAATAAATATAATGACTTAAAAGACTCATTTTTAAATATAAACAAATAAAGCAACTTAGTCATCAATATTTAGATCACAATTTCAAGAATTTCATACACTGATAAATTAATTGTCCTAATTTGCATCCACAAAACATAGTAAATTTAAAATAAATATAGAGAACTGTTGACCTCAAGGTTTCAACCCTAGGATATTTAGGTGATTTTGATGATAACAACCTATTGAAATGTAAAGTTAATAAGTTTACTTGAGTGTGCAACCCAAGACATCAAATTACCTCAAGTATCTTAAAGGCGAAGGACTTCAAAAGGAATTACAAGAATATATATGAAGCCAGATGATCATGGAACCCAAAGATCAATAATCAAGATCAATGGTGAAGTTGAAAAAAATCCAAGCCACATGATGAAGAAATCCAAGAGGTTAAAGATTTGAAGATCAAAAGACTTGGATAGGGTAGTCTTGGGCGAGTGCTAGATTTAATGTAAAGTTACTTTTCAAGTAACTTCTTTTGAAAGCTCATCTATTGACCTAGTAGACCTTAGGACCAATGCATATCATTCATATCATATCATGGTTCATTGGACACTTACAATTAGTCCATGAACTTCATTGAATCATCTTCTAGGACTTATGTTAAGATTAAGTTAATTCAAGCTTATGTTTAGCTTTGAAGGAACTCAATTCTTGAGTAGACAAATTCTAGAACCTACACTTGAATTAGGACATATCATTTATGGTTCTTATATACATTTACTTAGGCTTTGAACTTAATTGACTCACTTTATAATGTCTTATCGTGCACAATTTCTATTTTGGAGACTTAGCGCAGAAATTTGATCAAGTGTTGGATTCTAGGGGTAAAAATATAAATATAAATTTTTCAATGAATCTTGACAGAAAAAGTCCCGATAATTGTACCCCATGATTTATCATGATCATATGAATTTTTTCAGCCCCAAATGACTTTATTTGGTCATTCATATTACACAATGAGTTTTTATGTCAGAGTTGTGAAAATTCATTTTATTCTAAAACTTAAATATCAGATTTTGATTCACTTAGAATTTTATTTTGAAACTTTTTTTATTGAGTCCAAATGGGGGGTACTTTACTTATTTACGAGAGATTTACTTAAATATTTTTATTGTAAATAAGTAAGCAGTGTGTAGTGTGTTGATGCAGTCAGTAGAACAGTCTGAGTGAGAAAAATGGCTAAGTTTGAGAATGGTTTCGACTAGGGGACTTTCGATCACCTCATGGTAGACTTTCAGTATCCTAATGGAGACTTTCGGTTGCTTGATAGATCCCATCAGTCGGCTGGTAGAAGCTAGAATTGAATCTAGTGAATTATGCAAAAATAGAATTGCTGAAACACCATTTCAGTCGGCCAAATAGTAGCTTCAGCTGGCCGATGAATTCATCAGCTGGCTAATACTGTCGACAAGTTGTAACAGCTAGTTTCCAACAGCTATAAATGACTATATTTTGGTTGGGGCTATAAATAGAAGATGTTTGAGACATTTCTAAGTGAGAAGAAAGTGAGAGGGAGTACCATAATCCTCCATGATCATATATTGTTGGTTGATACTACCTTAGAGCGTAAATCTTCATATAATTTATCTATTGGTAGTCAGCACGTACTATTAAGCCAAATACTTGCATATCATTCATAGTGAAAAAATTCTAGTGAAGAGCTTTCAATTGAGTATTTCATTTCTAACTCTAGGCATTTGAGTTATAATTTGTGTATCTATCCATTAAGGAATATTCTTCATTGTACTCAAATTCTAATTCATCCCATTTGAAAGAAAGTCCAAGAGGTGCTCTTGGCAAAAATGGTTTGTTTCATTGAAGCTTATAAAGGTTTCACTCAACCTTAAAATGAGAGGATTAGGTAGCACTCTCCGTCCCATTAGAGTGAGCAATAGTTATCTCTTAGCATCAAAAGAGAAAGGAAGCCCAAGTTGTGCGCTTGGCAAGGAAGTCTTGGTGAGGTGTTCACTAGAGCAAGGAAGCCCAAGTGGTACACTTGGTAAAGGTTTTCTTTCCACTCTTAAGGGAAGCCCGATAGTGGAATTCTCAAAAGGTTCTCTTGAGGCATGGACATAGGTAGGAGGTGTCGAACCATGTATGATAGAGTATTTGACTAGAATTGTGAAACATGTAATGACGGTTGAATTCAAGGTGCCGCGGATAGGAAGTCTATTTTAATTTGGACTTCTCTATCTCTAAGAGCCAGTCTCCTACTATGACACAGTCTTACTTAACCGCTATAAATACAGTGATGGTCCGTATACCAGGTATGCAATTAATACGCCCTTAGTTCCTTTACAGCTTTGTGTGCCCTTCAAATTCCTGACTTGATCGTCGGAGCGTAGTCGGACGGCACTGCACCGGTGTCCTTTCGATTACCCTTCTTTTGTCTTTTTTCACAGGTCAGAGTTTGACCAGCTCGGGATAGACTTTTTGCTTCATTAGTTGGTGCCGTCTGTGGGAACGGTCACAAAATTTGACTGTCCTATTCAAATCATACACAAAATATGATACACCTTCGATCTGGATTGGACACCACGGCCATACAGGGTCCCCCTGTTGGCTAAGGTTCTCCAATACATGACCGACCTGGCCAAAATGACCCTCCGGCCACGCAAGATCCTCCTATTGGTACTGACCCCCCAAACAAGGACCCGACAGCCAATCCGCCCGCAGGTCATGGAGGCACGTAGCTCCCTGGACAGACGAACTTTCTGGGGACACACCCCGAAGTCCCAAACGATCAGGGGCGTGTCACAGCGTTGGAGCACCAGGTCCGGAACTTAAATCAAAGTTTGGTCCAGTTGCTCTAGTAAAATGCGGCGATTTTGGAACGCCTCCCTCCTGTGGCGCCGATGTCGTTGCCAAGTTATGTAAGGCCTGTTGATCCTGAGGAGGATGGTATTGGGAGAGAAAGTGAAGTCCCGATGGAGGACGCGGCTCAGAGTCACGTGAGAGGTGGGACGAATCACAACCATTTAGTCCCTCCCGAGAGGAGCCAACCCCATGGAGATTTCGCATCTCTTGCTTATCACGATATGGAGATACAGGACCTAAGAGCTAGGGTAGAAAGCATGGCCCACGCCATAAGAGGGAAAGGTCCTGCCACAATAGAGGATTTGGTCCTGCAAACCAACCTCCCTTTCTCTATAGGAGTAATGAATTATCCCCTGCCCCCCAGGTTCAAGATGCCCGCAGTGAAAAGCTTTGATGGGACTAAAGACCTGCTAGATCACTTGGAAACTTACAAGGCCTTGATGCATCTTCAGGCGGTACCCGACGAGATCATGTGCAGAGCTTTTCCCATTACATTAAAAGGCTCCGCCAGGTCCTGGTTCAATAGTTTAAAACCATCATCCATCCGTTCTTTCAACGAGCTGAGCTAACTATTTGTTGGAAATTTCATTGCTGCCTGAAGACATAGGAAACCCGCTACCTATCTCCTGAATGTAAGACAAACTAAGGGGGAATTGTTGTGGGATTATATCAACCGATTCAACAGAGAAATGTTATAAGTGGACACCTTGGATGATAATGTGGCCCAAAAATACATGAATGCCGATGATGCCCGAAGGGAAAAAGGTGATAGCGACAAAAAAGTGGACAGGAAGAGGGGAGGGTAATCTAGTAGAGAGGAACGGAACCCCAAGTACGACAGAGTATTACAGGAACAGAACGACAAAGCCGTACGTCGCGAAAGGGGATTCAATTTCACCTCGTTGAACACGCCTATAAGTCAGATCCTCCTCCACATCCAGGACGAACAGGCGATGTCATGGCCTCTAAAGTTGAGAACAGATCCGGCTAGGAGATCCCGTGACAAGTATTCTAGGTTCCATCGCGATCATGGCCACGATACCAATGAATGCATGGATTTGAAAAGACAGATTGAGAATTTAATTCAAAGGGGCCAATTGCGGAGATTTGTGGTCGGCGGGGGGCAGAGAGCGCGGAATCAGACGCAGGACGTAAATGAAGGTGTAGCTCACAAAAACCCTCCAATAGGGGAAATTAGAGTCATCTTAGGAGGAGTCGGGGGTGGTGGAGAGTCAAATGTCGCTCGCAAAGCACATGCAAGGAAAGTCAGAAATTTCTCTGAAGTCGGCGAGGTGAGCCAGTCACCCGCCAAGTGCCCTCGGTTGAACAACCAGGTCATAACTTTTTCAGAGGATGACGCCAAAAAAGTTCAGCAACCCCACGATAATGCCCTCGTAGTAACATTAATTATCGCCAACTTCATAGTTAGGCGGGTTTTAATCGACAACGGTAGTTCCAAAGACATCCTTTTTATAGATGTATTTGATCAGATGAAGATTGGAAGGAACATATTCAAGACCACTCAATCTTCGCTCGTAGGCTTCTTAGGAGAGAAACCCTTCCCTTGGGTACAATCGACCTCCCGGTCACCGCTGGTTCAAGTCCCAGACAAGTCATCAAGATGGTAACTTTCTTTGTGGTGGATTGCCCAACCACGTATAATGTCATTCTGGGAAGGGCCACATTGAATGCTATGAGAGCAGTGACCTCCACCTATCACCTCCTCGTTCGATTCCCCACGGAACATGGTGTTGGGGAACTAAGAGGAGATAAGGCCACTGCCCGAGAGTGTTATGCCACCTCCCTAAGAGAGAGGAAGATGTCAAAAACCCTAAACATTGAGGGACAAGAGGTGGAGGAGAAAGAAGAGGTCCGTCATGCAGAGCCAATGGAAGAACTAGTTGAGGTCAACTTGAATGAACAGGGCGCAGGAAAGAAGGTGAGCCTGGGATCGTCACTCCCACCCACCTCTCGGGAAGAGATGGTGCGATTCCTCAGAACAAATGAAGATGTGTTTGCATGGTCCCACGAAGATATGCCTGGGATCGATCCAGCCATTGCCGTACAACGACTGAATATCGACCCCAATGCCAAGCCAGTTAGACAAAAAATGAGAATCTTTGCCCCAGAAAGAAACACGGCAATTTCTGAGGTAAAAAAATTATTGAAGGCCAACTTTGTACGGGAAACCAATTACCCGAACTGGTTGGCAAACGTAGTGCTGGTTAAAAAATCTAATGGCAAGTGGTGCCTGTGTGTCGACTTTACCGACCTAAACAAAGCCTATCCGAAAGACAGCTTCCCCCTTCCCCGGATTGACATGTTGGTGGAAGGGACGGCATGGTACGAGCGGCTCAACTTCATAGATGCCTACTCGGGATATAATCAAATTTCGATGTGGCTGTCAGACCAAGAAAGGACATCCTTTATAACAGAAAGGGGACTGTACTGCTATACGGTGATGCCGTTCGGTTTAAAGAATGCCGGCGTAACTTATCAAAGCTGGTAAATAGAATGTTCAAAGAGTAAATTGGTAGGAATATGGAGGTGTATGTTGATGATATGCTCATTAAAAGTTAGAAGGCTACCAGCCACTTGGTTGATTTACAAGAAGCCTTTGATGTCCTTCGAAAGTACAGAATGAAGCTCAATCCAAGCAAGTGTGCATTTGGGGTATCCTCCAAGAAGTTCTTGGGCTATCTAGTTAGCAAAAGGGGGATAGAAGCCAACCCACAGAAGGTGCAAGCCATCCTGGATACAAGATCGCCCAAAACTGTTAAAGAAGTCCAAAAGCTGATAGGAAAGGTGGCAGCATTAAGCCGATTGATTTCCCGTGCTACAGGCAGGTGTCTCCCGTTCTTTCAGGTCCTCAAGCGGGCCTTTGAGTGAACTCCAGAATGTGAGCAGGCCTTAAACGAGCTGAAATAGTACCTCAGCTCGCCCCTGCTCTTGTCATGCACGCGTGTAGGAGAGGAATTGTACTTGTACTTGGCTGTCTCTCTTGCATCAGTCAGTTCTGCACTGGTACGGGAAGAAGACGGAGTGCAAATGCCAATTTACTATACCAGTAGGGTTCTCTGGGGGGTGGAAGAAAGGCATCCCTCCATAGAAAAACTAGCATTTGCCTTGGTTACGGTGGCCAGGAAACTCAGGCCATATTTCCAAGCGCACACTATTGTGGTACTAACCAATCAACTGCTTCGACAAGGCATCTTCAAACCCGAAACCTCTAGACGTCTTGTGAAGTGGTCTATGGAGCAAGGAGAATTTAACATCTGGTACAAGCCAAGGACAACAGTCAATGGCCAAGTGCTGACAGATTTTATAGCTGAATTTACATACCCCCGGGAAGATAAACAGGTTCAGCAGGATGAGGTGGAGGATACAATCCAACAAGACAGGGAGGACCTAATGGACCCTGGTTGCACATGGCAATTATTTGTGGATGGGTCATCGAACGCGCAAGCCAGTGGTGCGGGGATACTAATCAGATCTCCAGTAGGAGAAACATTCAAGTACGCCTTGTAATTTGGATTCAAGGCAACAAACAATGAGGTTGAATACGAAGCCTTGATTACAGGATTGAAAGTAGCTGGTATCCTTAAGGTTAGACAGTTAACAGCTATACCGACTCCCAGCTAATTGCCCGGCAGGTCAGGTCAGAATACGAGGCAAAGGGAGCAAGGATGAAATCTTACTTGCAAAAAGTACAAGAGCTGGTTACCCATTTCTAGAGGTTTTAAATCACGTGGATCCCCCGTAGTGAAAACTCTAACGCAGATGCTCTCGCTCGATTGGCTATGGCACAAGAGGCCGCCCAAGGGGGGTGGTTGTAGAGCACATGGACCACCCGAGTATAACAGAAGCAACATCATGTGAAGTAAACCAAGTCACCCAGGGCATGGAATGGGTAGACCCGATAATCAAGTACATAAGTAATGGTGAATTGCTATCCGACAAGGTAGAGGCATACAAAACGAGAATCAGGGCATCTAGGTACACCCTAATCGATGGAATCCTCTACAAAAGGGGAGTCTCCTTACCATACCTGCGAAGCGTGTCTACAGGAGAAGTGATAAGTGTTCAATTCTATGCATTTGAACCCTCTTTATTGCATACGTTGGTTCCGTTTTTGCGTTTACCGAGATATGTTTATGGTATTTTTGTGTTTTTGATGTTTTGCAGGTATTGGAGTAAATGGAGCAAAAATTGGAAGCTTTCTGCATTCAAGAGAAGAAATCAGGAAATGCAGCCAAGGCATCTCGATCAATCGAGATGTTGATTTCGATTAATCGAAATCTCGATTGATCGAGATCTCATTTCGATTGATCGAAATCTCGATCAATCGAGATTCAATTTCGATCAATCGAAATTCTGCAGAGCCCACTTGGCCACTTGCTCACCTGCTCTCCCACTTGCAACAAAATCCCCCTTTTTGGCACGACTTAGGGGGATTATCTGACTTGAACAAGACTCTTGGGGGCCTTATTAATGCAATATATATATATAGTGATATATATATATATGGTGGGCCCCAAGGTTGAAAAAGGAGGCCATAAAGCACAAAAGGAGGCCATTTTGACATAGATCTCTCAAGCAACCTCAAAGAAGAGGAGAGACCTTCGGGAGAGGAAGAGAAAGAGCTGAACCAGACTAAGAAGCTTCATTCTTTTCATCAATGGAAGGGTGCAAGGCAACCATGAGCAACTAACTCTTCTACTAGGGTGTTGGTTTCAACCCCTAGCCATGTAAACTTGTTCATCTTTGTAGCTCTTGGGATTTATACTTAAATGTGGATTATTTAGCCTAGTGATTATATACACAAATACATCTCTTTTATATATTCATTTGATATGGAATTTATTCTTGTCTTAGAGTAGATTTTGTCACTTGAATGAACAACATTTGCATATTCCACAAGAAGTGCAAATGATGGCTAGATAATGGTATTTAATTGAATGTGTGATGTTAATTTGTATAGACCATGCCAAGACAAGGTAGTTTGGATGCATGTAGTGTTCACTTAGAGAGTAGAGTAATTAGGTAGTTAGTTAGGTTGAAGAGCTATGCTTGTTGACGATGGATTATGATAGGTTAGCACACACATTGATCTTTTGATATGTCATTGAGGTCACAAGCCTAATGACATTGTTAGGCATTTAATTAATAAATCCCATGCTTGCTACACTTATGAACATGTGAATGGCTAGTGGTGGAAACCAACCCTAGTTCTCTCTCCCAACTTTAAACTCTTTAATTTTCTTGTCATTTCATTCATGCAATAGTTTTTAAACACAAAACCAAAAATCTGTTTTTAGAATTAAAGTAGAATTAATCTTCCCGTAAGACAATTGCGACTAGTCCTCGTGGGATCGATACCCTCCATATAGAACCTTATCTACAAAGATTCGTGCTCTTGCGAGTGGTTAAATTATATTTTGATAAAAAGGGCAAAATTAAGCTTACAATATAATTTAGTTCCGACCACATCAAGAAGCACAGAATGTCATGGGGGAAATTCATGAGGGGAGTGTGGAAACCATGCAGGGGGTAGGTCCTTAGCTCACAAGGCCATTAGGCAGGGATACTACTGGCCTTCTATACATTAGGATGCGCTGAACTTTGTCAAGAGATGCAAAAAGTGCCAACGCTTCACCAACATCCCGAGGCAGCCTCCGGAAGAGTTGACACCGATAGTGGCCCCATAGCCTTTTACCCAATGGGGAATGGATTTTGTTGGCCCTCTACCCATGGCAAAGGGGCAGACAAAATTCGCAATTGTAGCGGTTGACTACTTCACCAAATAGGTAGAAGTCGAGCCCCTAGCTACAATAGGGGAAAGGAATGTCATCAATTTCGTGTGAAAATCGATCATACGCAGGTTTGGTGTTCCAAAAGTCATAATCATGGATAACGCCAAACAGTTTGAAAGCCGACGATTCTAAGATTTTTGCACAGAGCATAGCATCAACTATCGATATTCCTCACCAGGTCACCCGTAGGCTAATGGGCAGGCTGAAGTGGCCAACAGAACCATATTTAAAATAATCATGAAATTCCTGGATGACTCCAAAGGAACATGGCCAGAACTGCTGCTAAGCATTTTGTGGGCCTACAAGGCCACCGTCAAAGTCCCCATAAGAGGACGCCCTACTTCTTAGCTTGCAGAAGCAAAGCAGTTCTTCCTGTCAAAATAGGGGCAGTGGCGAGCCATCGTGCCAAGTATTATGACCCAGTTCACAACGAGAAGGAACTAAAGGCCAGTGTCGACTTCATCGACAAAAGAAGGGAGCAAGCACAGGTATGAATGGCCGCGTATCAACAGGCCATGTCCTAGTATTACAACACCAGAGTCAAGCATAGGAGTTTTCAGCCTAGTGATCTAGTCTTGCGAGAAGTCACTCAAGCCACCAAACCTCACGGCACTAGAAAGCTAACCCCTAATTGGGAGGGCCCGTATAAAGTGATTAGGACTCAAAGGCGAGGTACTTACTGGCTAAAAACATTAGAAAGAAAACAGTTAGCCCATCCTTGGAATGCCGAGCATTTAAGGAAGTTCTATCAGTAAGGTTTTTTCTTGACTTGTTAGTTTTTTGTCCCATCTTCTTTAGTTTTAGCTTGCATCCGCCTTCAGCAAGTATTATTGTAGAGGCTGGCTTTGTTACCAGACCTTAAGTATCATTTTAGAGGTTGGCTCTAATGCCCAAGACCTCAGAACAGGACTCCTGTCCAGTTCCATTTTGTTTTTTGTAAGTTTTTATTATGGAATGTCAATGAAAGGTGTTATTCTCCAAAAAGTGTTGTTATAAAACCCTACGGGGGCAAAATCCTATAGGGACACACCTCTATGGAGGGCCTTTTGAAAAAAAGGGCGGGATGAATTAATCTCGAAAAAAATACTACCCTACGGGGGCAAAACCCTACGGGGATACACCTCTACGGAGGGCCTTTGAAGAAAAAGGCGAGATGGATTAACCCTGAGAAAAAATACTACCCTACGGGGGCAAAACCCTACGGGGATACACCTCCACAGAGAGCCTTTGAAGAAAAAGGCGGGATGGACTAATCTCGAGAAAAAATACTACCCTACGGGGGCAAAACCCTACGGGGATACACCTCCACGGAGGGCCTTTGAAGAAAAAGGAGGGATGGATTAATCCCGAGAAAAAATACTACCCTACAAGGGCAAAACCCTATGGGGATACACCTCCACGGAGAGCCTTTGAAAAAAAAGGATGGATGGATTAATCCCGAGAAAAAACACTACCCTACGGGGGCAAAACCCTACGGGGACACACCTCCACGAAGGGCTTTTTTACGATTAAGGTGGCATAAATTAGAATTTTGAGAATGTATATGGACATTCCTACATGAACCCTAGGATTGCAAAGGTTACCTCTACAAAACAACCCATGTTCAATAAAAAAGAAGAAATATACGATTCCTTATTGATTAACAGCAGAAAGATACATGGGGCCTCCACAAAGGAGGAGCATTACATAGGTGCCAAAAGAAAAAGACTCCAACTCAAGCGTCAGGATCTCCAAGTTACAGACTCGAGAAGTTCATATCAGGCCATTGATCCTATGCCACTTCATGCAAATACTCAAACCCATCAATGTATGACTGGTTGAGGGCCCTGTCAGAATCAGGCGAATCCTTGAAATGCTCGACAGCCAGTTCTTTAATCCCGGGCAGGTCACCATGAGAAGCACGAAGTGTAATATCCCGCTCCAACACATGGTATGATATTGTCCGCTTTGGGCCTGAGCCCGCACGGTTTTGCTCTTGGGTTTTACCCCAAAAGGCCTCATACCATTTGAAGAGAACATACTACATATAAGCACATCCCCTTTTCCACACCCAAGCGATGTGGGATTGAGCACCCTGTACCCCATCAGTGTGGTAGCTCAGCCTAGTGTCTGTCTCCGCACCCGCCCACTCACACTCGTCCACAAGGGTTACTACAATCCACCCCCCTACGAGGCCCGACGTCCTCGTCGGCACACTTTCGGCTAGGTTCAGGCTCTGATACCAACTGTAATATCCCGCTCTAACACATGGTATAATATTGTCCGCTTTGGGCCTGAGCCCGCACGGTTTTGCTCTTGGGTTTTACCCCAAAAGGCCTCATACCATTTGAAGAGAACATACTACATATAAGCACATCCCCTTTTCCACACCCAGGCGATGTGGGATTAAGCACCTTGTACCCTGTCAGTGTGGTAGCTCAGCCCAGTGTCTGTCTTCGCACCCGCCCACTCACACCCGTCCACAAGGGTTACTACACGAAGGGCCTCAAGCTCTAAGTTGAAAGTGGTACGTTCATTAGCAAAGGAGGCGCGTTCCATGGCAAAGGTAGTTCTCTGCTTCTCCAACTCCTCCTCCCCACATAAGAGGCAGTTGGAGAGACCATGGGCAATCATTAGGCCCTGTTAAACACACAGGTAAAACATACAGCTAAGAAAAGAGAAAAGAAATATGAGAATTCCACTCAAGCATGATAAGAAGACTAGGGGCACACCTTAGCCATATTGGCCAGTAGATATTCAGTGGAGGAAACAGAGTCGATAGCGTTCACCTTTTCAAGATCACATGGGAGAACAAACTCCTCGGCTCTTTTTATAGCAAAAGATGTGTTAGACAGCAACGATCCAGTATGGCATGGGTGGGTTAATAGCACGGTGTGGCTGGTAGTTGGAGAGAAAGATACATGCGAGCTGCCTTAGCCAAAGAGTTGAGTTGTCGGCACCCCAAAAACACTTGGGTCCACCAGACTACCGCCCGCAAATAGAGGAGTAGAAGGTATCCTAAATGGGCTAGGGCCAGGGGTCGAAGTACTCATAGCGGCAGGGAGGGGAGAATTCCCAATAGAGGGAGGAGATGACAAACCCCCACCTGTCTCTTTTGAGCAAGGGATGAGGATGACACAACACCTTTTCCTTTCACCAACATGAGAATGTCTCGATCAGGCCTTCTCTAAGATCCTGAACGAGTGTACGAGTAAACTTACATTACTTAACTCAAGGAAGAAAAGGGAATGAAAAGTAAAAAGTGCAAAAATATACCTCGTCTATCTCCGATCGCGCGAGGAGGGTAACCTAGTGTACTCAGCCCCGCGTCAGAGATTAAGGTCACTGCGTCCCTCATCCCGAGGTCGTAAATGATGTCTAACCTATCTTTTTCTTCTCGACTCACCTCTGGCTCAACTCTAACCGCTGATTTGTTAAAATAAATAAATCCGTGTGAACATGCATGAGAAGGTGGAAATAGCATAAAAGAAGGAAAGGTAGAAAAAGCTCACCAGTTATAACCCCGTCAGTCTAGGAGCGGGGAATGCAGTGAGGGGGGAAACTCCCAATTTTGTGAGATGAAAAAGAATCATTCCTTCTAATTTTTTATCCATTGACTGCTATCAAGAACCACCAGTCCTTTGGGTAGACTCCTTGCCCCGCTAGACCGGCCTTGTATGCGACGCCAGTCCTTGCTTTTTAGAAAAGTATAGCAAAAAAGGAACTCATTAAAAGTTGGCTGAGGGTTAAGCTTGCTAGACCTCTAGAGGACCAGGGTGGCCATGATAATACGCCAAGAGTTAGGCGTAAGTTGAGAAGGACAGAGGTTGATGTACCGGAGTAGCTCTTTAGCGAAGTTTGGGATTGGGAATCGTAAGCCTAAAAGAAACTAGCCTTCATAGAAGCACGTCTCTCCGGGACAAATGGAGAAAGCCCTCTCTGCGGGTAGAGGAGCTCTAGCTATAATCCTATTCGGAAATGAAAAAAAAGTTGCTAGCTCCTCCACCTCGGCATCGGTCATAGTAGAGCTAATATCCTGGCATTTACTATAGTCTGCCATTATAGAATGAAGAAATCAAACACTTGGACAAGGGGAGAACTGGGGGCAAAGATCTCTGGGCTCGGCTTGTCAAAATTATGATCGATGATATATAGACAACGAGAAAGAAAAGGTATGATAGTGTAGGGCATGGACTGGTGAAGTGAATTATAAATGAAGAGAGAGGTAGTAGTAAGATGCTGGAGTGAGTTATAAATGAAGAGGGGACTAGTAGTAAGATATTGGAGTGAAAGATAAATGAAGATGGGGTTGCTTATATAGGCAAAGGAAGACAACCGTTGCAAACCCCCCAACAGCTCTCTATCCCAACGGTCGTCAAGCAACGTCCATAAGGCTCTTTCGTAACGTTCACAAGCCAAACGGTCACAAGGAAAGCCAACACAGAGCTTGGACGAGCATGGCCAAATCGCCGGGCTTGGACGAGCCCACCTAGTCGGGAGCGACTGGGTGCGGCTGAGAGTTAGCCTGGCCGGGCGCCGTCGGGCCCACCCGGCGAGTGCCCATGTGCGAGGGGGGGAAGAAAAGAAAAGAAAAGAAAAGATAAAAAAGGAAAGAAAAGAAAAAGAAAGAAAAGAAAAGAAAAAAAGGAAAGAGAAAAAAAGGAAAGAAAAGGAAAGAAGAGGAAAAAAAAAAAGGAAAAAGGTATTTATATCTATATGTGTTATTTACAGGCTAAGATAAAGCCTAGCAAGCCATCCAAAGTGTTCATAAGGCCCAACAATCAACCCTCATGAACAGGGGGTAACTGATAGAGTATTTGACTAGAATTGTGAAACATGTAATGACGGTTGAATTCAAGGTGACGTGGATAGGAAGTCTATTTTAATTTGGACTTCTCTATCTCTAAGAGACAGTCTCCTACTATGACACAGTCTCACTTGACTGCTATAAATACAGTGACAGTCTGTATACCAGGTACGCAATTAATACGCCCTTAGTTCCTTTATAGCTTTGTGTGCCCTTCCAATCCCTGACTTGATCGTCGGAGCATAGTCTGCCGGCACCGCACCGGTGTCCTTTTGATTACCCTTCTTTTGTATTTTTTCACAAGTCGAAGTTTGACCAGCTCGGGGTGGACTTTTTGCTTCATCAATGTAAAAATCATGGTGTCATTTGGTTTGCATTTTTCTATCCTTAAACTCCTTTACTTGATAACATTTCATATGTTTAAATTTCATATGCTTTATTTATGATAGTTATAAGTTTATATACTTTAATTCATATGAGGAGGATGCGATGAATGCTTGATGCATGTTAATTAGTTGAGTTATGAAATTAATTAAATTATTGATTGATTGAATATTTATTTGATTATCTAATTGTTAATCAATTTGCATACCATGTCTTTGATAAAATGCACAATCAACATTTTCACACACTGCAAACATTATATATTGCACTTACATTAGCACTTACACGTGTTGTATCTACTAGATCATTTAACTGCATAAGAGCCTTATAGATAGAACATTTACATTCCCACTTGTTGAATACATAAGCTCACCAAGTGTTTGACAAAAGTCCAATCAAGATAGCTTTTGTTAAAACAAGCTAAACAAAAAAAGTTCCATTGTTTACCTATAGTACCTATTCACCCCCCTCTAGGGACAATACTTGGGTAACAAGAACTTAGATTATTTCAAAGAAAAGTATGGTTTTCATATTCTCATAAAAACCTAAAACTAAACAAATCTAACCTACACTACAAGATATGGTCCAATGGAACATAAATAAGAACACAAGTTCAGTCCATGACAATAAAGTCCTAATGATTTTAGTGGGTAGGGTTTGCACCCAAAAGTTGTTCGGAATAAATCTCATAGCATCAATAAACACAAATTTTTCAAATCCCTTTTCTTCATCTAAACAGACTTAACATGCAAATTATTTTGAAGAAATTGTGGATGACTATAATTATTCGTCTTATTTAAATTCTTTTGAACAAGAGAATTTATAGGTTTGTTTCAATTATATTTCTTCTTAGCGTGAACCTTATTCTTATCAAAATAATTATTAGCACAAAAATTAGAAGAATGTTTTTTCTCTTCTTATAACAATAGTGTTGATAATGTCCAATTTTTTGATAATAAGTACACAAAAAGCACACTGGACACATTCCTAGCAGGCAAAGACTGAACTTGGGGAGGTTTGGGCACTGGCATGTTCAGGTTCTTAGATTTAACAAGGACAACTTGACCTTTCTGATTAGATGAAGCCCTAATATAACCTAGTCTAGTCTTATCAATACTAATCATGTCATCAAGCTTAATCTGCCCATAATTAGAAGATATCAATTTTCTTGTAATTTTTTCAATTCAGGTCTAAGAAAATTAACTTTAGCAATAAGAGAATCTCTTGCATAACTAGCTTGGCTTAACTCGCTTTGGAGAAACTTTGAAGGCTTTGAATTTTAGTTTTATACTCTTCAATCAATTTCTATTTCTCTTCATTCTCCTTCTTTAATGCTTCTTTTTCACTTTCTATTTTCTTCAGCTCCTTCCTTGCTTCATATAGGCCTTTTTAAATTTGATTGTTTCAACAAACAATTCATCAAAGGCACTTTTCAAATTGCTTTCCTTACATTCTCCATCCAATTGGTCATCATCAGAATAATCCAAACCAACATGACTCAAAGTCATGTATTTTTTAGATTCATCAGAATTTTTTACATTAGAAGAAGAATTATTAATAGTATTGTGGGGTTTATATTTATAATTGACAATATTCAGTGTCAAAACTAAGTTTGATCGAGCTATTATCTTTTATTCATATTCTTGTAATCGATCATGAAGTTAAAGACTGAGAGCTTGGAGTGTGTTCTTCATCAATGCATCATCCAAAAAGTGCCTCTACAAAGACTTTGGTTAAATGAAGCATTAAAGTGGCTACAAGTGAGCATGGACGTTGTTGATTATGATTTGAGCATCATTTAGTCTAGGTAATTTAGTGAGGACACATAGGTATTTAAAACTTGGTTTTCGATATTGAAATATAAAATTTTGGAGTCACAGTTTCACATTTTTCAAGGTTGGGCCGATTCAAGTCTTACTCAGACCTCTTCAAGAGCTCTTAGAACCTCAAAATTGGCCACCAACATAATTGAACCAATCCAAGTAAAGACTGGACCAGTCCATGAGGTCTCAGTACCTTGAATGCAGGTCTTAGCAAGGCTGGACCGGTCCCAGCCTTCTGGTTTGCCTGTTTTGGCTTCCTTTGTCTTGTTTTGACCGGGATTTGACTTTGAAATTTCCTTAAACTTCGGATTTCATTTCATATTGATTTTTAACTTATTTTTCAAGAAAAATTAGGACTTTATTATCTACATAAACCCTCATATATTTTATCTCTAATAGAGGCTTAAATTAATGCTTTCAATGAGCTTTCAGTACAAATTAGAAAATCTTTTTAGAGAGAAAGCAAAGGAGATATTTTTTCACAGAGAATTTTTATACTTCTATTTATATTTTTGAGAGCACACACACATGGAGTATTCAAGTTATGATTCTCTTCAGAGTCTTATCAACTGAATTCTCAAAGACATCATCAGTCTACACAGTTTGATTAAAACAGCAATGGTGGTTCCGTGATATTACTTGATTTTATCTGAAGATGAAGGAGAAACGATCACTACGAAGGAAAAAATACTTGAGGAATATTTTTGTTCTTTCAGCTACTCTTCTAGAAGAATTGTGATGTTAGTCAGGAGTTTGTAGCAATTGGACGATGAGTCGTAAGAGTAAGCCTGAGGCGTTCCACATCAAGTTCTTGTCAGAATAGAGTGGATGTGAGTCTGGGACATAGTCTATTATACTTTTCGTCGAGATAGTGGATTGGTTTCTCTAGAGGCCAGGCGTCTGCCTCACCCCGCGGTTTTTCCCTTCCCAGGTTTTTCACGTAAAATTTCTGCTATCATCTCTAACTTTCCTTACTTGCTTTATTTATTTTGTGTTGGTTTAGATGCTTAATTGATAATCATTGTGGGTAATTAATCAATCATAAAAATTGGGCAAGAAGATCTATTCACCCTCCTCTAGGTATAAGGATTTTCATCTCACACTAAATTAATTGAATTGTTTCTGCACTCAAAAGTATAAGCATTCAAAACAACAATGAAAGCAAGAGAATCAACATTAGAGAAATCACTATTATAATATGAAGAATCTGACTCGAAAACAACAGTTTTCTTAACTTGAGCTTTATTTTTATCCTTTGAACTCTTTTTATCACTAAAGCTATTTTTGGGACTTGGACATTGACTAAAAATATGACCTTTACTACCACATGTCCAACAAAAATTTTTGTTCCCTTAGAGTCTTCTATATTTTTTCCTTTATTTTTCCCATTCTCTTCTTTAAATGATGATCCATTAAACAAACAAGTTTGTTGAACCAATTCACCCTCTTTCTTATGAGATTCCATGACAATTTTTGAAAACAAAAATAAAATTTGATTTTAAAAACAACTTTCACAAACAACAACTCACTAATTAGATAAACACTAATCTGATATCAAGTGTGAGTTTCACGGTGCAGAAGTGACTGAGAAAGATTTATTAGAACCTGGGGGGGGGTGAGTAGGTATATTAGCTCGTTTGTGATAAGCAATGAATATTGCATATTCAATGCCCCTAAAATTATAGAAATTAGTGTCTTTGTAAAATTAATTTCATGTTTTGATTAATAATTTTAATCTTTTTATGATTTTAGGTGATTAAGGGTAACTCTGATTAATAATGGTGAAATCGGGCTGCAGATAGTGCTCATTTAATAAGAAGTTGAAGCTTGACCCTTGAGAGATATGTTTATATTGAAGATCAAACTAAATGGAATGAAGAAATGGGCAGGAAATGAATTTAAATGAAGAAAAGGAGCACGGGCCTATTCATAGTGAAGATTGGGCCAACTCAAGCTTAAAAAATTATGTACCCATTTTGGTATTTAGACCATAACTCCGTACACAATTGTCAAAACGACACAAACTCGGCATGAGTTGAAGGAAATTCAATTCTGTATAATTTCATATTTCACAAAAATTTCTAAAAACGAATGTTTAGAGCAACTTTCTACCCTATTTGCCCAGCTACCACTTTTTGGAAGCAAATGCCACTTTGTGAGGCGCAAGTGCCATTTTCTTATGCGCACTTGCCACTTTGGGGAGGCCAGGTGTCCCGTGAGTTTTGTTTCGCAAAGTAAAACATTGAAAAGGGAGAAAAACTAGGTATTCTGGAGTAGAGAAACACAGAGAGTTATATAGAGGCAATTTGTGACGATTACGGGGGAGAATATGACGATTTCATCATCGTTCAAGCATGGACCTCCGATCATGAGCGGCTAAACCCCATTCTGAGGAAGTGACGTAACCCTAACTTGTCTTTCAATATTTTAAATTGTATATTAATTTAGGAATTATTTATTTTGTGCATTGATTGTATAACTAAGACATAAACAACAGCTGTGCTGTCTGTTTTAATTTGAATGGATTATTTCAGTGCATATTTACTCTTGTTCTTGTAGGATGAATGTAAATTTGTAATAATTAGGGTTTGGTTCTTTTCAACTTCTGTGATTTTGTTAAGACAGGTTATAAAATAGTTTTCACTGATCCTTTAATTTAGAGTTTTGATAATTCGTACTAAGCAAAGATGGGCTATTATATCATTAGTTAGTCGGATGTATAGGCCATGCTAAGCGAAGACGAGTTATACTTAATTGTATGTTGAACGAATCCTCTTGATAGAACTGAATTGGCCTTGTAGCCATTCTTTTCTGAATGCATAGATTAGACGTCCCAAATTAATAGAATTATCATTGTTAGAAGGTTAACAACAAAACCAACGCAGTCTCTGAGGGTTCGACCCCTACTCATCGCTTTACTAATTTTAGTAGTGTATTTGTAGGTTTTTATAAATCCTCTTTTGTCGAAGTGTAAAACAACAATGACACTATTACATAATATTTTATTGCGTTTTGCACATCAAACAAAATGGCGCCGTTGCCGAGGACTGCGATCATGATTGCGGTGTTAAGTTTAAAGATTAAGTCTGTTTTAATTATAATTTAGGACTTGTATATATTCTATTTTTAATTTATTTTAGGTGTTTGTGTGTTTGAATATAGGTACAGGAGCTACTACACAAGTGGAAAGAAGTTGAAATTTCAGGACCTCTTGTGAGTTTTTGTATTTTAATTCATGCACTTTTATTTAGGATTATTAGTTTATTTTAATTTTGAAAAAAATATTGAAAACATGTTGGTTGAGTTTGAAGACTCTTTGGAAGCAGTTTAGATTAATTTGGTTGTGATATTAATAATTTTGCATATATGGAGAATGTGAGTGAAAATTGAATGGATGTGTCTAATAAATTAGATATATTATCATGGAGATTGGACCAATTTAAGGCCTTTAGTCATGCTCTTATTCCTACTCACTCGTTCATACTATATGAGTCATGTGCATGTTGCTTTAGTCCTTTTCATCATGTGATAAATTGTCCTACTGCGGGACAATATTATGATTTTTATCAAGAACACACATATGAAAATTTTTCTATACCGGGGGATGATCCATTTTCCCATACTTATTTTATAGGATTTGAGGACAAAGTTTTGGCTGCCCTTGGCAAACTTGATGAACGAATCGGCAACCTTGAGGAACAAACTAATTTGTTAAATTCACATTCACAATCTATAGTTAGGTTAGAAGTTCAAATTGAGCAGATAACCAATGCTTTGAATTGTGAAGATCAAGAGGAACTTCCAAGTCAGCCCATGACCAATATTGAACTCACACAACCAATTGAGTTCGACCATGCCCCCTTTGTGGAACCATTACTCATACCGAACTCCAAAACTTTACATGAAGAATTTAAGTGTGATCACTTAAGTCCTAATGAGAGTCCACCTTTTATCTTTGTTTTTGACTTGAGTAGTGACAAATTAGATGTGAATGAGAAAATTAATCAAGAAGAAGTTAAAGGGTCATGTTTTCCTAAATTAGTCGAATTTTATTCGATTGATTCATTTTTCTTAAAACCTCACATTGATATAGATAAGAGGTGCCTAAAAATTGTTTGGATTCCGGCACAAGAAAGTGAGGACAAAATAGGGGGGACACTTTTAGATCTCCTCAAGAGATGTGGTATAGGGTGAACCTTCCATCAAAAGTAGTAGTTAGGAAGTGTGTGTTTTTCTTTTCATTTATTTTTATTTATTTTTGCTTTTGTTTGAGTTGATTTTTTTTCGTTTTAATTTTTATTTGTGTTTGTTTTTCATTTTGTTGTATTCTTTTTATTTATTTATTTATTTTTTTCCTTTTAATATGCGTGGTGTGTAGTTATGTTTTTTATGACAAGTTCTTATATCCAAGTTTGGGGGATGGCCAACCCTTATTCATGTGAATGCTATGCCAAATTTTGACAATTCTCCCACCACGGTAATATTGTTTTATCACTTATCATATGTTCAATATTTTTGTTACACATTGAGGACAATGTGTGATTCAAGTTTGGGGGTAAGGAAGAACGCTTTTATTTATTTATTTATTTTAGGTTATTTTGTTTTCAGTTTAGATGTATTAACACCAATCAAGAGTTTAATACTTTATGTAGGTTCTTGTCTTGCAATTGTAGAGTATGTGTAAATTTTTTAGAGACTATGGTTTGAATGCAGTGGTTTAAGTCGTTATTTGCATTGACATGACTTGGAGTGGATGACTCTAGTTCTTTTCACAATTCACACGCACACTAGTAGAGTTAGTGGAGTTTGTACTTGGCTTTGAGTATCAATTATGTATGCCGAATATAAGTTGGTATCCCTTGAGAATAAACATTTTAAGCATGCTACACTTGTAAAAACAAAAAAATCCTGTGGTTTGTGGCCGTTTTGGTTCGAGTTATTAGGTCCTTCGGGGTATCTTGAAACCTGGTGCCCTAAAGCCATTTGGTTTGGGAGTCACAGGCTGAAAGCTCGCTACATGGACCAATTCAAAAGCCTAATAAACCTGGGCATTGCGTTATTGGTTAGTCTATGGTTTGTGGCCGTTTTGATTGGAGTTATTAGGTCCGTCGGGGTATTTTGAAACCTGGTGCCCTAAAGTTATTTGGTTTGGGAGTCACAGGCTGAAAGCTCGCTACATGGATCAATTTGAAAGCCTAACAAACCTGGGCATTGCACAATCATATATAAAAAAAAGAAGTAAATAAAAATAAATAAATAAATTGCATGTATTCATGTTTTGAGTGATAAATTCAATAAGGGGATCCAATAAATTGAAGGGACTTGTAATTGCTCACTCAGGGCCGGGTTAAACCACATTGATGAATGCTAGTTCATTTTCATGAGGGGGTAGAGTTAGTTTCTTTGAGTTGTGATTGATGTAAATTTTGTGTGAGAACCATTGTTTTGAATTATGGGATTTAGGGATTTGAAAGTATTCTTGAATGCAAGTCTTTTAACTGCATTTTGTAGTCTTCGTCTTGATTAATGTTTGAAACAGGAATTTTGGCATGTTTGTGGGTAACATCTCTGGAAACCCTCACGAGACTTCACTCGTCCACTAGGGGTAACCTAGGTGTTTAAAAGGCTTGTTGCATATGCTAAATGCAATCAGATCTCCCACGAAAGAGGAAGTAGTTTAGTTGTTTTACTTCATTTTTAATTTTGTATTGCTAAGAGACTAACAATATGTAAGTTTGGGGGTGTGATAAGTAATGAATATTGCATATTCAATGCCCCTAATTTTATATGAATTAGTGTTTTATTAACATTTATTTCATGTTTTGATTAATAATTTTAATCTTTTTATGATTTTAGGTGATTAAAGGTAACTCTGATTAATAATGGTGAAATCGGGCTACAGATGATGCTCATTTAGTAAGAAGTTGAAGCTTGACCCTTGAGAGATATGTTTATATTGAAGATCAAACTAAATGGAATGAAGAAATGGGCTGGAAATGAATTTAAATAAAGAAAAGGAGTACGGGCCTATTCATAGTGAAGATTGGGCCAACTCAAGCTTAAAAAATTATGTACTCATTTTGGTATTCAGACCATAACTCCGTACACAATTGTCAAAACGACACAAACTTTGCAATGGTTAAAGGAAATTCAATTCTGTACAATTTCATATTTCATGAAAATTTCCAAAACCGGACGTTTAGAGCAACTTTCTGCCCTATTTACCCAGCTGCCACTTTTTGGATGCAAATGCCACTTTGTGAGGCGCAAGTGCCATTTTCTTATGCGCACTTGCCACTTTAGGGAGACCAAGTGTCCCGTGAGTTTTGTTTCGTAAATTAAAACAGTGAAAAGGGGGAAAAACTAGGTATTCTGGAGTAGAGAAACACAGAGAGATATATAGAGGCTATTTGTGACGATTACGGGAGAGAAGATAACGATTTCATCATCGTTCAAGCATGGACCTCCGATCATGAGCGGCTAAACACCATTATGAGGAAATGACGTAACCCTAACCTGTCTTTCAATGTTTTAAATTGTATATTAATTTAGGGATTATTTATTTTGTGCATTGATTTTATAACCAAGACATAAACAACAGCTGTGCTGCCAGTTTTAATTTGAATTGATTATTTCAGTGCATATTTATTCTTGTTCTTGTAGGATGAATGTAAATTTGCAATGATTAGGGTTTGGTTCTTTTCAACTTCTGTGATTTTGTTAAGACAGGTTATAAAATAGTTTTCACTGATCCTTTAATTTAGAGTTTTGATAATTCGTACTAAGCAAAGATGGGCTATTATATCATTAGTTAGTCGGATGTATAGTCCATGCTAAGTAAAGACGAGTTATACTTAATTGTATATTGAACGAATCCTCTTGATAGAACTGAATTGGGTTTGTAGCCATTCTTTTCTGAATGCATAGATTAGACGTCCCAAATTAATACAATTATCATTGTTAGAAGGTTAGTGGTGAAGTCAATTCCCAAGACTCTCTCTCTCTAGAATTTATCATTTATTTATGTCATTTAATTTTAGTATAAAACAAACAAAACAAATTCTTTTTGAATTAAATTAGACAAGGTCTTGATAGCTTAACAACAAAACCAACGCAGTCTCTGTGGGTTCGACCCCTACTCACTGCTTTACTAATTTTAGTAGAGTATTTGTAGGTTTTTATAAATTCTCTTTTGTCGAACTGTAAAACAACAACGACACTATTACATAATATTTTATTAAGTTTTGCGCATCGAACAGTTTGTCCAATTTTTAATTTTTTATAAAAAAATTTCCAAATTAAAATCAAAACAATCACACACAAAGAAAGGAAATATATTAAAGTGCAGTAAAGTAGAGATGACACTATATTTTACTTGAAAACTCTTTCGAAAAAAAACCACGGGTGAGGCTATAACCCCGGAGAAACAAATCTTCTATCTCGAAGCAAAGTACAATAGATTTAGTCTCAGTCTCACACCCACTCCACTCTATCAAGAAATAGTTGTTGTGCATCCCAGACTGACTCTTGTGACTCCTCAGCTAGTTGTTGTAGACTCTAGACTTACTTCTCAATCATTTGAGAAGGATTGTTGGAAGAATACGAACATTCCGCGAATATTATGTCACCTTTGTAGTGCGATTCAATTTGCATTCCTCACGAACAAGTAATTGAAAGGAAACCAAATACTACTATCCTAATTGAACGAGATGATCTGTAGTAGTCTTTGAATGGTTGATCATATAGAGAGTACCACCCTAAGATCACTCAGTTTATATGTGTGTGCTCTCAAAAGAAAAATAGACAGAAAAATCAATAAAATAACTCTCAAAAAGCATTCTGCTCTCAAAAATAATAATCTATATGTCTGTAATTTGAAGAGAAGCTTAGAGTAGTATTTATAGATGAGATAGTCGTAATCTTACTCGAGAATAAAAAATTTAAAACCGCTTTAAGACATTTCTCAAAGTTTCGTGTGGAAAAGGAACCAAAATTTATGTAGAAAAACTTTCTTTTTGAAACAGACTAAGTGTGACCTATCAAAAAATTTGAGGATCGGTCCGACTTCCTACAAGTCTCAACTATTGAGACTTTTTTGACCAGTCCTCAAAATGTGCGACCGGTTCAACTTGTTTGGGAAACGAAAATCAAAATTCTATTATGCCTATTTTCTTAAACTCGTCCAACAAACTTTGGCAAGCTAAATTAAAAATCTGTTTGGCTATTTTTTCAAACTCCTCCAACCAACTTTTGGGAAACTAAATTAAAAATTTCTTTGGCTGTTTTCCGAAACTCGTCCAACTAACTTTTGGGAAAATACATTAAATTTTTTTTTGGCTATTTTTCCAAACGTTTCATAACCAAACTACAGTACATTGTGTCCTCATTACTTATTTTAAATGATGTTCTCATCCAAATCAACAGTATCCATACACTTGTTCTTCAGCTTCCATGATCAAAATCCAAAATGAAAATAAAATCACAACTTGATCAATTCCATTTTTGACATCAAAATTTGTCAACATACAGTCAAATATCTCACAGGTACGTTCATGGTAAAATTTCATTTGAATAATAAAAGCTTAGTGTATTAAGTATCTAATTGTGGATCTGTTTGTATTGTTATTTTTTGAGGTTGGAAAGGATTGTATTTAAACTATGAATGTAAATCTGTACTATAAATTCATTCATTTGATATGTTTTATTTATGTGACCCAAGATCTAAGTTTCAGAATATGAATGCACACTAGAATTTCATTTGATACATATTTAAGTTTTGGATTGAATTTTCAATTGATATGGTCATGCATCTGTACAAGCTTTACGGCTTCCTTTTATATTTTCTTTTATGAATGCACACATTGACGGACTCAGAAAATTGTACGAGTAAGAACGATTTTGAGCAAGAAGAATATATAGTAGAGTATTATAAAAAACTCAAAAAAATATTTTTAAAATTTTAACAAACATTATAGATAATTTTGTAAATTAATAAAATTTTAATAGGAACGACCGTCTCCACTGGGCCCTTAATGCGTCCGTGTGAAGCTCAAATGATTGCATTTTGACGAGTTGAATATGTGGAATGCTAATTTCAGTTTGCGTTAGACGTTAAATTCTATCTAAATAATTATGGGAATCTCAGGCTAAACGTGTTGCTTGTGGGAAACACCAATCATATATTCAACTAATATTCAAAGAAAGGGAAGATGATGATTATGATGATAGTGATAACAACAAAGACAGAGTGTGAATCATTGTTCTAAATAATTAAACCTTCATCAGCCTAGCTAGGGATAGTATTGTACGTTGCCAAACCATATATAAACCCGTGGATTCCATCAAAAGTAATTAATCTCAACAAGTGCTCTGAGTAGGCACACCCACCAAATAAGCTCTAACCAGATAAGATCTAAAATGGTCCATTTGTGACTAGAGTCTAGAGGCTAGTCCAGTCGTACGGCTTCTAACAAAGCCAATTAGAATGGAGTTTGCAAGGCCATCGACAATATTATCAAGAGCACTAATACTCTAGCCCATGCCTCCCCCCGTGAATGGATTTTTATGGGACCCACTTGGGCCCACCGGAGGACAAACGTGTCGATGCCCTATTGTATTTGTTGTTTCAACGGCAAATTGTACTATTATCAAAAAGTTGCAAAATATCTTCCTCTACTATTATTTTTTTCTATATTCAAGTTCTACTGTTGAAGTGAAAACACCTTCGATTTTTCATTTGTATAATTAATTGTAAATGATTAAATGGGTATGCATAAGGGTAATTTCGTCCGAACAATTAGTCCATGTGTCACCTGTATTGCACGTAATTATTTTAACACTAAAATTTTAATATCCAGCAATTAAAAAAGAGTAATTTATAATTTTTGATAAAATAAGGGTGTTTATTGACAAAATAAAATAGCAAGGATAGTATTTTGCAATTGTTTTTTACTCTAGGGGTTTTAGTGCATTTCGCCTAGTTTCAGTTATAATCTAAGATGAACCATCACTGGTCCATCGATCATAATTAGTGTGTTGAAGACAATCTTATAAAGTGGAACTAAACAAATACTATCACTCATTTTATTTATTGAAAACAAAGTGCCACACTAAGTTGTTGGGAAGAGGATCGTATAAGACAAATATTTAGGACAGACATACATTTGTTTTTTGCGTTTTTGTTTTTGAATAAAACATATTAATTATTTTTGTTACGAGTGTTTTGAATAGTAATAAAAAATATGTTTCGTAATGAAACTCTGTTTTCAGTTATTTTCAATTTTTATTAATTTTTTTATTTTTCTCACTATATTAGCCGAAACACAATAAAAACGTACACCAAAATGGTATTTTCAATTTTGATCCAAAATTTTTGAACGTTTTGACACTATTCAAAACAAAACAGGCAGTACTAAACCTACTTTGTTTCTATTGTGTCCAACAAAATAGAAAAAATAAAAACAAAACGCATGCCAAAGAGACCCTTAGAGAGAAAGGAGTGGGGGAGTAAGGCCGGAATCTAATGGCATTTTATCACACTTTAAAATAAAAGGTTGAGGATTCAGATTTTGTTTTTGAAACGCTATAAGGAGAAAGTAAATGTGTGAGTTTCTTGCCAAGATTAAAAAAAAAAAATTGATAACTTTGATTTACAAAACATGTAGAAACCCTAATTATATGAATTTCCCACATTTAATAGTTTTGGAAAATCATTATATGTGAACTGATCATATACCTTTTAAGTCTAGAAAAATTATAGTAATACAAATAGAAGGAGACGGAAACTACCAAAAACTGGATAAATTCTTTAACTCTAAGTAAACTCAGTTGACTCATAAAATTAAACTTAAATCTTGAAGATAGAGGAAATTTGAGCTTGTGGATTCATGAAATTCAACTACACCTTTTTAGCTATACATGATGAAATAATGATATATTGTGTTAATGTCCTTGTTTCAATCATGGAATACCAGATTCTTAGCTAGCCAATGCTAGTACATGTTTGTTGCCAACATAAATCTCCATTAACTCTTCTTGTGACATACGAAACTCCTTCGACAATAGTTTCAATAAAATTGCTTGACAAACACATAACGTGGCAAGAACATATGTAGAAGCTGCATTTCTCATTGTTAGAGGCTATATATATATATATGTATATATATATCTATATATATATATATATATAATTAAGTTAATTATATTGATGCAGTCACAGAATCCCTAATTTTTTAGGGTTAACTTTATAATTTTCAGAAACTTTTCATATTTTGAATTTTTCTAATTTTTATGTAATTTCCTTATTTTCAGTAATTTTCTTGTTTTAATTTTAATTTATATTTGGTAGTTGTCTAATCTATGACATAGATCAGGAAGGAAGAAACTCTATATAAGGTCATTTAATTGCTAGGGTTTGATAATTTTTATTGAAGAGATAATTTACAGCAACTTAAAGTTTGCTTTCAATTCTCCTTTCTCTTGTTTAATTCTTTTATTTCGTTTCAATATTGCTGTGACGACGATTTGATCGTCTCCTCTTGGTAAGGCGGTATCATTTGATATCACAGCTTTGGTTTCAGCTTTCTGACTACTCAATCATGCCTCCACGATAACCACCGAGAGGAGGAAATCGTAAGATGCACGCTCCAACTGAACCCTTACCCCAGCAACACAAAGATGAGATAGAGTTTTTGCAGAGACAAGTCGACTTATTGACTTGCCTATTAGGTCAACGTGTTGTTAACTCGTCAGTTAACAACAACCCACCGGTTGATGACAATATTCTGGTGGATGACAATGTGTCAAGCACCGAGGCTATTGCGAAATATCTATTCTATGTTTCGCGTCATCATGGATCAGTTAACAAGTGGACTGACCATAGTTGGCCGACAAATATCAAATTTGATATTCTCGAGTTTCATGAAGAGAAGGACAATCTTGAAGAGGATTTTGTAAATCATTTTTGCAGTAACATAGCACCCAAACCAACACCTATTCTATTTGATGAAAGGTGTCAAGATTGTGGCTTTAAGGTGAAAATTCCTGAATTTATAGGCAATCTTAGTAGAGGAGATGGTGCAATCCTAAAGGTTGAGCCAATGATGAGTCCGCAGATGAAGAGGACGATGATATCCTATATGATGATGTAGGAGACTTTTTGGTAGGGGTGCAACTTGGGTTGGGTAACCCGAATTCAACCCGAGTCCAACCCGATTTTTTATAAGCTTGGACAACTATTTTTACAATTAGGGTTGAGCTTGGGTTGAAAAACCTCAACCCGAACTTAATTAGGGTTGAGTTAGGGTTGATGTGTCAACAACCCGAGCCCAACCCGAACCCAAATTGTAATATTATTTTTATACATATTTTTTATTTTAAATATATTATATATAATATTCAAATTATGATAACCTTTTTCTTTTCAACTTCCTTTATTTAAATATTAATTTATTGTATGTTAACACTTTGGATAATTAATTTCCTAAAAATTTGTTTGTAATTTTTTAAAAATTTGCATTAAGTTCTTAATTTTGTGTGTGTTTAGGAGTAATATAATATGAAACTTATTAAAGATCACTTTAAATTTTCAATATGAAGATTGGTGATATAGATAACCCGAATTAACCCGACTTTCTAACTCGAAATCTCAACCCGAGTTACAAAATTTAAGGATGGGTTGAGCTAGGATTGAGTAGTTAGGGTTGAAAGTAGGGTTAGGGTAGAGTTAGGGTTGAGCATTTCATATGTAGGGTTGAACCCGAGTTGTACCTCTAACCTGCCGAACCCGCCCGAGTTGCAGCCCTACTTTTTGATCATGCGAAAGTCACTATTGCTTCCGGAACATGAGGTCGAAGAAGACTGGTTGTGCACATCTTTCACACCACTCACACTATTGGTGAAAAAGTGTGCAACAAGATTATTGATAGTGGTAGTTGTGAGAATGTGGTGGTAGCAATAGCAATGGAGAAAAATGAGTGCATAACATTTCTTCAACGAGAGATTTGCAAGAATACAAGTCTGACAATTTATTGGTATTTGAAGATTCGAGCACTAAAACAAGTTTTTGTAGTTTGCAAGATATGGTTGATCATAAAGCCTTTGGATCTATAAAGATAAAAAATAGTGGATTTCACTTTTATGATATGATTTGAGATGAATTCTTGGAGTGCACAACAACAACTAAGCGTTTGTTGGAACAAAAATTAAAGTTAATTGAACTTCTAGTTCACGATACGTGCTCCACAGAGTTATGCAAATTTACCCAACTTTAAAGAAAATCTAACAAAATTTATGATTATTATGCAAATAAATTCTTTGTTAGTATAAGAAAGTTATTATATTTGATTCGAGTTCGAAAAAGAAGAAAGAAGGGATAAAAAGTTATGTTCAGATTTTTTATTGATCGTGGTAATTTATTTCAAACTCGAAGGCGAGTTCTTTCCAACCCGGAGGGACTGATGCAACCACAGAATCCATAATTTTTTAGGATTAACTTTATAATTTTTAGAAACTTTTCATATTTTGAATTTTCCTAATTTTTATGTAATTTTCTTGTTTTAGTTTTAATTTATATTTGGTAGTTGTCTAATCTATGACATAGATTGGGGAGGAAGAAACTCTATATAAGGTCATGTAATTGCTAGGGTTTGATAATTTTTATTGAAGAGATAATTTATGGCAACTTAAAGTTTGCTTTCAATTCTTCTTTCTCTTGTTTAATTCTTTTATTTCATTTCAATATTGCTGTGACAACGATTTGATCGTCTCCTCTTGGTAAGGCGGCATCATATATTCTCTCTAGTCTCTAGTAACGAGTAAAATATTAATGCACATTTGATGCAGCAATTAAAGAATTCTTTTAGCCACCATGAGATGAGAACAAGCCTAGCTATCTAAAGCTTCCAACAAGACTTGTGAGAAATGATGAATTACTCCTCCTCTCCATCTTCATGCAACGTACAGGTGTGTGGATCAATTTATAATAATTTATAATGAATCTCTTGAGAAATTCTTTAGCATAGCCATCATGAAAAATTATTTTGTCATATCAACTTTAATGTTTAGCAAGAATGTTCGATTTCTAGTCATTAGAAATAAACTTTCATGATGTATTAATTATTGCATTTTGTAAAATTAGAAGTGCTATTTTCTCTTCATTTTCATGAAGTCTCCTAAACTTGCCATTCTTTCACTCCTCTCCAAGAGCATTCAATAAATAATGATATTCTTTGAAATACAAATTATTAACTAACAATCTTCATTTTTTTATAATTAGAAGCCATCAACTTTTCACCCACAAAATACATTTTTCAACTTTATTAATATTGAAAGCTTGGAATATTACAGGTGCTATATATTATTAGCAACATTTGGTATTTATTTCATTCTTCTTGCCATATTTTGTGGACTGATTGATGGGATCAAGGCATATCTCATTCGGAACGAAGCTTTTAGGAACTAAAAACTCCTGAGGGTTGCTCATAGAATTGGAGACAAATTCTCAAAGTTGAGGATTAGCAAGCTAGGCCACTTTTGAAGCACAAGGTTGGTACACACATCTGGCTAGGCAAATCTTGTTCACCAAAAACTTGATAGATTTGGATATTTGCACCCAGTTATGGTTGCTTTTGGCAGTTGTAGCTCCTTGTGAGCTAGTGTTTTCAATCCTCTTCTATATATTCTGTTCTTCTTTCTTGATAAATTTAATTTACCCAAAAAAAAAACATTTTCACGTTTGATATGTTGAGCCCACTATGATTACTGTGACTTTGTTTTTCTTCAACTACTTAAAATAGTCCTTAAGCTTTTTGGTAAAACTAGACACTAATACTACTTAATTTGTTGGAAATAGAGGGTGTTAAACTCACAAAAATATATTGTAGGAATCAGATAGATATAAACAGTTTATAACTTTGATTCCACTTCCTAACTCATGAACAAATGAGTACATGAGTATTTACATGATTACAATAAAAATGTATTTTCGCACATTTACTATTATCACTCCCCAAAACAACTTTTGGAATTATAGATAAATTAATCAAATCACTGGCCTGGGTGGTATGACCTACCTCCCCAAAAGCGAGTATCAATTATTCGAGTTGCTAGAGAGGCAAAATGGATGTGTGAGCATTGCTTTCTTACTATTATGAAAGAAATGAATATATTCACTACATTCATGCATCATTTAGTCTATAGAAATCTATTAACATAATTATTAAAATCGAATTCAATCTCACCATGCTTTAGATGGTGAATTTTGATTCTCTTCTGTGTACTGGATCGTCCAATGCCCAAAAGAGGATCCGGGTTCTTAGATGGTTTATCTATAATAATAATATATTACTTTACACAAAAAGAGAAAGAAAGAAAGGACATGACAGAACTGGAAGCCAATTCACTTGTTTCAGTCACCAACCATATGATTAAGATTGCTAAGCATGCTAGATTTAATAAAGGGCCAACAAAAGGTAATAATATATATTACAAGACATCTTAGCTTTATGAGCAAAAATGGCAGTTACATGAAGCCAATTCACTTGCTTAAGTCACCAACCATATGATTAAGATTGCTAAGCATGCTAGATTTTATATGGGCCAACAAAAAGTAATATTAATTAGTAGGCATAGTTAGGTTTATGAATATTATAAACGGCAGTTACATCAAGGATGCTTTGATGGTCTATCTAGGTTGTCAAATACTACTGTACCTTATGACTTGGCTTCTGGAAGAGAGGATGAAGATATATAAGCTAAGATTGTAATATGCACTAAAAGAAAAACTGTAGGAAACAAGGAAGAAATATATATATATATATATATAGTTTCTCCAAACTTTGCTTATTTGCTCTTAATATATAATATGCCTCAGACATGCATAGATATATATATATCTATGTCCTCTTGTCACAAACTTCATTACACAGGTTTGATCATATGTATAGTCATGATCAGAATTAAGGATGGTTCCTTCTAGCTATTTTTAGGTGGAAGAACTAGTGGGACTAACGTCGACCGGATATTTCTGAGCATTCTTGAGTATCTTTGTGAGGGCAGCTTGGCCAAGATCAAGCCCACAAACATCAGCCAGTTGAACTAGATAGAGTAAAACATCAGAGAGCTCCTCCTCGAGATGCTCTTTATCATCAGAACTCCAATTGGGTAGTCCTCTTGCTACTTCTCCTTTCCACTGGAATATCTCTGAGAGCTCTCCCACCTCTCCCACCTGCACATGCAATATATATTATAATATATAATACCAAATTGATATATATATATATATATGTGTGTGCGCGTTAAAAAAATGTTATGATCGATGCAACATTATTTTAGGATCTTAATTTCTAATAGGGACTTACCAGAGCCAAAAGGAGATTCCTAGGACTGTGATATTGATCCCATCCCCTCACTCTAGCAAACTCTGCAAGCCTATCTCTAAGTTCTTGAAGTGATACATCCTTAGTTTTTCTAGGACACCCATGAGAATTAATTTCCATCTCCTCTTCTCTAGCTCTTAATTATTCATGTTACATCAGTACTACTCATGCATATATACTTGAATTTAAAGGCAAGAGAGAGAGAGAGAGTGTGTCCCTCATCCTCGTTTCTTAGCTTAGTGGACGTCCCTTTGGTGTTCTTTTAAAACAGTATTCACGTGAGCCAGCAAAGATGTTTCCATATTCCCATCCATGACTTGATATCACTATCTTCCACCACCAGGTTTCTTTTACTATAAAATGTTTAAATATTCAATTACCTCAAATGGGAATTTGTACATCTCTAGCTTTGTTGCTATGCAATTTGGACCCAACCCAACCTGTTGATATATAAAGCGGTGAATTTTCGAAGCATTCGTACAGGTACACGACAAATTAAAGTTGAGTTCCTTTTTGCTCATGGAAGCAAGAAGGACTGAGAAACACACACATTGTCTATGCTCTCCATCATAAATCCCGGATATTGCGCTGCTGATTTGGACAATGGTCAGTCAGCTTTAAACCAAGCGTGTGCTTATATATATATATATATATATACATCTGTGTGTATATCTCTATGTGTGTGTGTGTATCCATATGCTAGTGCTTGGAATCTCATTCAACTCGGCAAATAAAGGGGAAGAAAAGAACAAAAAGGTAAATAGTTAGAAATTGAGTTGGAAAATTGTTCCCTACCCCTTCTCTTAATAAGAGTGCTCGACCTGAAGCAGCTCAATTGACTTTGTTGAGTAATATTTGTTTGAGTCAAAGTGTGCGTTCAGCAGCAGTGCAGTTTGTTATTTTGCTACCTGTGGACGTGCTGAGATGTTTAAGTTTTAATTTTGATGGTTTAGTCCAAAGGATGTCTAAGTCCGAGTTAGCTAGTTGTCTCAGACAATCCAGCGATTAACGGCCAAGCAAATATTTCTAGGCCGTAGGGTCAAGCAAATATTTCTACTACTACGGCGGGGGAAAGACCTATGGTCATTCTTTTATCTGGCTAAATGTGACTACGGAGCATAGAATGACACTCTCATGTGTTCATTCACTTCGGCCTAAGCTGCACTATTGATTTTCTCGAATTGTAGTGTTGATATCTTCCTATCTAGATTAACAGAAAGAGGTTGAAAGTGGTATAACCGAACAACACTTAATAAGTTGAATGTAATATTCTCGTCATTAATTGTAGGAAATATGATACTAATTAATACAAAAGCGAATCAAGTTACCTCGATATAGCTTTTTATCCGAAAGAATAAACTAACTGTGACATAAAGTCTCATTTGATCTCGCAGTGAAACTACACTACAGACGAGTGTAATCCTCAATTCCATAGTCCAAGAGCCTCATACCTTTGATCTCCGAGACATTGACAAAGAAAGAGAGATTTTCTAAACTAGGTGGATGTGATATGGGCGGGTGCAAAGAAGAGACATGGACGAGCTACCACACTAACAGGGTACAGGATGCTCAATCTCACATCGCCTGTGTGTGGAGAAGGGGATATACTTATATGTAGTGTGTTCTCTCCAAATGGTATGAGACCTTTTGGGGTAAAACCTGTCACGCCCCGGTTTCCGACACCCGGTTAAGAGCGAGGGAAACGGGGGTGAATCCGTAATTTCACTTCAAGTTCCCACACCTTAATCTCATTTTAATCTATTCTATTGCGGAAGCATTCTATATGTACACCATTCAGGTGACATAAGATCATCAATGGCCCTTGCAAATGATTTTCACGAAAATCGGGCATGACCCATTCTAAATAATCAGATCCTGGCATGTTATACCTGCTTTCAATTCAAATGGACACTTCTGGGCTCGTGTCCCCCCAGCATTTATATCTAACAATAAAAATGGACACTTCTGGGCACGTGTCCCCCCAACATTTCTACAACATACATAATCATGATATCTAGACTAGTCATCAAGTAAACACAGGTGTCATCATCCAAAATCATTCTAATCTGCAAAGCAACATTAAAGTCACAATGTTCATAAACAATATCTCAAAATATAAATCTCTTTATACATGTCTAAGCGCATCATGTCCACATCTCGAACGCGCATAACACAAAACGTCAAAAATGAGAGATCTTTCTAACTCTAAGTCAAACTCACGATTGCACGCCGCCAACCATCTCCTTGTCATGTCCTGAAAGTGTTAGTGTAGGGGGATGAGCAATTTTCAACGGGCTCAAGGTAATACGTTGTGCAATCCGTCCAAATTCATATCTCATATCAACGCATAAACACAATCAACACGCACCGCTTAACTACGTGTCATGCTTCCTAGCATTCTAGTCCAAAGATCGAAACCTTCACTTCACATGGCATAGACATCAAGATGCTTGACTACCACAAAATCTTCAACTTAAAACATGCAATAATGCACAGTCTCATCATATCTATAACATATGACCAAATGGGATTTAAACACAAGTTTAACGGAATCATCATAAAACTCACATTTCTACTCATTTCTTTCAAATCGTGGCATATGCATCAAATGTAACTTGACATCCACATAATTTCAATCCATGCATAAAGCACATTCTCCATCATATAAGTGGCATATGACATTTTCAAATCGGATAAATATCCACACGAGTCATGTAATTTCACATAAGTTACACATAAGACTCAACACACTCTCTCGGATTTGGTTCACACTCACACACACACACGAGATACGTACCGAAGTCCCATATCTCAAACTCTTGGTTATTTCGGGCTACTAACCCATCCGGTTACCACCCACTTGCGCAAGGTAGAGGTCTTTCAACCCCAAGGGGATATGTTCCCCCTCTATTTTCCATGAGCCACTTCCGAGAACACCCCACACTCGCACAAAATATTTCACATTTTTGCACACACATTCACAAGTTCGATGCATTGCACCCATTAAATGTCCTAATTCAATTCTAGCATGTCACACAAGAATCGTAAGACATAATTACAAGCTATTTTCCCAAAACTCAATTTTTATCACTTTTCCCAAAATCTCGTACATGTCATACATATATCATTTTGCATATAATCAATTCAAGCATTTTAACACATAGACCACTCTTTTCAACACAAAAGAAACTCATTCATCTTCTTGTAAAACACAAATTTTAAACCAAGGGTCCATATATGCACACCTATCACATAAGGCATATTCAACAATTCATGCGATTTAAATCATACATCAATTTAAATCAAAGATTATATTCCAAATTTTATTTAATCATAAATAACGTAAAAACATCTACTTTATGTCATTAACATGAAATTAAACTTGGAATGAAAAACACAACGCACACCCCCTACCTCAATTTGGAGTGAGAACTCCAAAAATCTCCAATTCTGAGAAAGCTGAATTAATCACCATCCACAGTTTTGTCGGAATTGTTTTACACATAATTGCGTATCCAAAGTTCATAGGAAGCTTCTAGTCTCAACCAAGTCTACTGCCCAAGTCTAATTTAATTGATCTAGACTCAATTAAAATAGTGAGCCCAAATCAATTAATCCCGCCAAGGTAGTCCACACATTAAACCCATTCACACTCCAATATGAGAGTTTTGCCCAATTTAATTTATGTAGCTCACTTCATTATGTAGGCCCAAAAATACCCAATCCAATTAGAGACTTGTAATTCAGCCCAAGTAATTCTCAAGACCAAACTATGAATCAACCACTTCAGCCCAATTTATAACCAAATTTAAGGACATACAAAGTTGGCCCAACATCAAAGTCCAAACAACCCACCCATTTTCCATGCTCCAAATCAAGCCCATATTCAAAGCCCAATATAAATCAAATTGAAGTTCAATCAAACAGGCTGCCATTGCCAATTGAACCCACTCAATCACATGTAGACCCATAACCTCAATTGTCCAAACCATGAACCACCCGAAACTGCCATCAAGTGCCTTCCACGGCCAAGTAAGCCAACCCAAGAATTCTACACTTCTACCACCATAACCAAACACCACACAAGACCCACAGTGAAGCCTAACCAACCGAGCTCCACCGCTGGCCAAGAGACCCGCAAGCTTCACCCTTCTCGGCACCATCAACTTCCTCACCAAACAACCACCAAGGCAGCCCGAATAACCACCATTCACCATTGATGTCGGCCACCAAAACTGGCTGTCCAAACAGCCGCGAGAACCAGTCCCACTGTCGAAAAACCATGAACAACCACCTGCTACTTGCACCACTTCCGGCACCTCAAACAGCAACCCACATCCCTTCTAGTTGACCACCATGCCCTGCTGAACGGACCAACCAAACCCAGCCGAGTCCACCACCTCGGCACACCGCAACCCAGCCACCAGCCGAGCTTCGTTCAAGCCCGAGACCACCGTGTTCCACCACACCTCAGCCCACCAAAGCTGCCACCGGCCAGCACCTACAGCCGAGCCAACCACCAACCACCAACCAGTCAAGAGACCCACCAAGTTCATCCCTCAGCTGAACCACCTTAAACCACCAGCCGCGAGCTCTTCTTCTCTCTTGGCTTCGGGTTCTCCTTCTCTCCCTCTAACTCAAGCTTTCTCTCTCTAAAGCTCTCTCTCTCTCTCTTTCTCTCTCTACACTTCCCTGTCTCTCGGGTTCTCTCTTTTCTCCTTCTCTCGGTTTCTCTCTCTAGCTTACTCTTCTTCCTTCTTCTTTCTTTCTTTTCTTTTCTTTTTCTTCTCTTCCCAGCCGACACTCCTCTTCTCCTCTTTATTTGTATACCACACATTTCCCCCAAGTCACTCTTGTCCACATACATATATGTATATTATATATATATATACACCTAACCCACATGTTATTATTATATATATGTATATAACACATATACATAATAATACATGTTTCTAATACACATACATATACATACTATAATACACATGCATATTAAACCTCATATGTATACACATGTATACAACTACACATGCCCTTCACTTATATATATATATATAATTCCATATATATATATATATATACTCTCTCCATCTCTCTCTATATATATATATAATTCCATCTATATATATATATATATATATATGCATCTTTTTGAAATTAATAAATTCGAAAAAAATAAATCTGGTCTAAAAATAATTCGGTCCTTACAACCTTCCCACCTTCAAAAAATTTCGTCCTCGAAATTTGCGTACTCAATCCCATCTCCGAACTTCTGACTCACAAAAATCGAGGTGACTCAGGTTGCCCGTCACCGCTCTAAATCTCAAGAGTCATTCCAAGAATTTTACAACCACAGAAGCTAATTATACATACGCAATACAAAGGCTTAAGCTCATTGCCCATTCGCCTCACCAATTCATACATAGCTCAAACTTGATTAAAACTTACGAGATTCAGACATTCGTCTTTCATTGATATCACAATTCATACACCTCGTAATCATAATCCAATAACACTCATTTCTACCAATTCTTTGCAAATACCCTCAATTCATTTCCACTCACCTCATGAAAATCATTGCCCTAATGTTTTTTTTTTTTTTTTTTTTCAAGAAAATTCCATCTTTCATGTACAATTCAACATGTAGAATCAACACTCACGTCGATAATTGTCACTTTCTCTTTCCAGATACTCCAGGCGTTGCTCTCGCAATACCTAACTCATAACAACAGAGTCCAACACGATCGGTACATCTTAATTACTTTAAAGTAGTCCAATCATGGAATGGTCTAGCTAATGTGAGTAAATAACTCCAAAATAGTCACAAGCTGCATAAACAATTCCTAATGATCTCTGAACCCATGTACGATTCACTTCCACAGTCCTCCGAAGCACTCGCTTCCTAGAGTCCACAGTCCCTACCTCAAGACTTATCCAGTCTATCTCTATCACAAGTCTAAGGTAATCTCCTCGACTAATCACATCAATCATTCACAGTGATACTTCCCTATTACGTGGGATCCTCAATACTCAAAGTTATTCTTTCATTGTCAAACATGGCTTTCAATCTGGCATACCATTCCTGGGCTTAGTCTAATATCCTGGGCATCTTCACAACACAAGCCACATCAATCCAGTGCACATCACAAGTGCACTCACCAGCAAGATACATAACCGTGTACTCGCCAATAAAAATCACATAAATAGTGTACTTGCCGCAGCAAGCCACATAATCCTGCTCAGTCTCATAGACTACAACCTGTTGGAATCCAATGCCAAGTCTAGGATCCTACATCCCACTGGTTTATAGTCTCGTTATTCAAGAGGAGAACCATTTCTCACTTCTCCCCTTCAAGGTAAGAAATTATCCTCACTTCAGGTACCATATGTCAGGATCCTCATCCATATCCACACTATGATACAACTGTATTAATCCTGCTCACATAACAGCACCCCGCCTAGATCAAGGCACATAAGGAGTGCATTTGTCAAAACAAATCATTTAGTCCTGTCCGACGTCATGGACTACAATCCATTGGCTTTAGTGCCAAGATTAGGGTCTTACATGCCCTTAACTTCACAATCTCATTCCTCGACGAATGAATCTCATTTACTCGTCCATTGATCCTAACGGACGTTTTCGACTTCTCGGTATTTATCCATTCCTTTCCAGCATCTCACTTAAGACCCCAAGATCCTGACTGCTTCGTCTAGGACCCCATAAATCTTTCCATGCCTCACTATTGCATTAATCAGCATTTAGGCATTTCGTTGCATCGCCGATGCATTGTCAAAGTCATCACATGTCCGCTGACTCCAAGAATTAAGTCAATTCTGAGTCCTCATCCGACTATCTCCATGACATATCTTAGACATACCCTGTCTAGAATCCTGGTATCCCAATACCACCAATATCCTTAGTCAATTAACTGACCTCTAGTCCTCAATACTCGTGTTAGAGTGCAACGCAAATCTGGACCACCAAACTCTCAGTTTGGAAAGTTCCAAGGCAAATTATGCCCTTCTTCATCAACATTCGACTCCTACTCTCAAGGTCTATCACAAGATGTCTATTTCAACATCATAATCCACTCGGTTTCAAACCTCTACCCAGGTTTACCAATCCTTAAAACTGGAATTTCTAGGTGACTACATGTCACCACTAGCCATGTGACGCAAAATGCAACACAACACAAAAAAAAAATGCACAATCACATGAATCAAGTCTACCACATAGCATATAATACACAACATGCTAAATCAAATAAACATGTACCATGCATGATATGACATATGATGCATCTACACAAATCAAAACCCTAGCCCTTGGGCTACAACCAGGAAAATACCTCTGACCACATACGATCCTAGTACTTCCTCTACATGAGCAAGCACGCAAACACGATCCAGTCCCCCTAGTACATACACATACTAGAACACAAAATCTAGAGTGGTTCAACCCAACCTACTCTTATCCACTGTACTCATTGGTAACCACCTACCAAATCTATCCACATCTGTAGTCTAAGGTAGTATCCTTGACTATCTACACCAATCACTTTCAGTGGCATATCCCTACTATATGGAATCTTTTATCTGTCGTCATCCAGACGAAACAATTCAACATCCACAAGAGCCGGCGTATTGTAAGAGAAACGCTAATCCAAGAAAAATGTCTGATCAGACCACTTTTCCCAGTTAGCCTAACTCCGGCAATATGCCTTCCTTGCATCCCATCTCAATCTCAATTGCCAACCTCGACAAAACACTCATCAATCTCATAAGTTCCTAAGTGTCTATAAGGACTTAAGCACTCGTAATTTTCTTTGCGGTTTCTCTTCATTGCTCACTAACAGGACTTAATCACCAAATCAAAGGTCTAAACTCAACCAATTCTGGGAGTTATTACCAATCGAAACCAGTTTCACATATCAACAACTTGATCTTTCATTAGGATTGCTCACACCGAGCAAATCAGTCCACTACTGTCCATAGGTAATCAAACCTATCATCTAGGCAACTATCAACCATTGCCTATCTCCAAATCAACACGTGATTTGACCCACGTCCTTAGGTATTCGAACTTATGACTTTGATACCCTAGGCTCTCAAACCTAATGCTTTAACAGCAATCCAGAGTTCCTCAAATCCTCAACCCTTACCCGTCGCCCCTAGGTATTCCAACCTAGTGCTCTGATACCATGTTGTCACGCCCCGGTTTCCGACACCCGGTTAAGAGCGAGGGAAACGGGGGTGAATCCGTAATTTCACTTCAAGTTCCCACACCTTAATCTCATTTTAATCTATTCTATTGCGGAAGCATTCTATATGTACACCATTCAGGTGACATAAGATCATCAATGGCCCTTGCAAATGATTTTCACGAAAATCGGGCATGACCCATTCTAAATAATCAGATCCTGGCATGTTATACCTGCTTTCAATTCAAATGGACACTTCTGGGCTCGTGTCCCCCCAGCATTTATATCTAACAATAAAAATGGACACTTCTGGGCACGTGTCCCCCCAACATTTCTACAACATACATAATCATGATATCTAGACTAGTCATCAAGTAAACACAGGTGTCATCATCCAAAATCATTCTAATCTGCAAAGCAACATTAAAGTCACAATGTTCATAAACAATATCTCAAAATATAAATCTCTTTATACATGTCTAAGCGCATCATGTCCACATCTCGAACGCGCATAACACAAAACGTCAAAAATGAGAGATCTTTCTAACTCTAAGTCAAACTCACGATTGCACGCCGCCAACCATCTCCTTGTCATGTCCTGAAAGTGTTAGTGTAGGGGGATGAGCAATTTTCAACGGGCTCAAGGTAATACGTTGTGCAATCCGTCCAAATTCATATCTCATATCAACGCATAAACACAATCAACACGCACCGCTTAACTACGTGTCATGCTTCCTAGCATTCTAGTCCAAAGATCGAAACCTTCACTTCACATGGCATAGACATCAAGATGCTTGACTACCACAAAATCTTCAACTTAAAACATGCAATAATGCACAGTCTCATCATATCTATAACATATGACCAAATGGGATTTAAACACAAGTTTAACGGAATCATCATAAAACTCACATTTCTACTCATTTCTTTCAAATCGTGGCATATGCATCAAATGTAACTTGACATCCACATAATTTCAATCCATGCATAAAGCACATTCTCCATCATATAAGTGGCATATGACATTTTCAAATCGGATAAATATCCACACGAGTCATGTAATTTCACATAAGTTACACATAAGACTCAACACACTCTCTCGGATTTGGTTCACACTCACACACACACACGAGATACGTACCGAAGTCCCATATCTCAAACTCTTGGTTATTTCGGGCTACTAACCCATCCGGTTACCACCCACTTGCGCAAGGTAGAGGTCTTTCAACCCCAAGGGGATATGTTCCCCCTCTATTTTCCATGAGCCACTTCCGAGAACACCCCACACTCGCACAAAATATTTCACATTTTTGCACACACATTCACAAGTTCGATGCATTGCACCCATTAAATGTCCTAATTCAATTCTAGCATGTCACACAAGAATCGTAAGACATAATTACAAGCTATTTTCCCAAAACTCAATTTTTATCACTTTTCCCAAAATCTCGTACATGTCATACATATATCATTTTGCATATAATCAATTCAAGCATTTTAACACATAGACCACTCTTTTCAACACAAAAGAAACTCATTCATCTTCTTGTAAAACACAAATTTTAAACCAAGGGTCCATATATGCACACCTATCACATAAGGCATATTCAACAATTCATGCGATTTAAATCATACATCAATTTAAATCAAAGATTATATTCCAAATTTTATTTAATCATAAATAACGTAAAAACATCTACTTTATGTCATTAACATGAAATTAAACTTGGAATGAAAAACACAACGCACACCCCCTACCTCAATTTGGAGTGAGAACTCCAAAAATCTCCAATTCTGAGAAAGCTGAATTAATCACCATCCACAGTTTTGTCGGAATTGTTTTACACATAATTGCGTATCCAAAGTTCATAGGAAGCTTCTAGTCTCAACCAAGTCTACTGCCCAAGTCTAATTTAATTGATCTAGACTCAATTAAAATAGTGAGCCCAAATCAATTAATCCCGCCAAGGTAGTCCACACATTAAACCCATTCACACTCCAATATGAGAGTTTTGCCCAATTTAATTTATGTAGCTCACTTCATTATGTAGGCCCAAAAATACCCAATCCAATTAGAGACTTGTAATTCAGCCCAAGTAATTCTCAAGACCAAACTATGAATCAACCACTTCAGCCCAATTTATAACCAAATTTAAGGACATACAAAGTTGGCCCAACATCAAAGTCCAAACAACCCACCCATTTTCCATGCTCCAAATCAAGCCCATATTCAAAGCCCAATATAAATCAAATTGAAGTTCAATCAAACAGGCTGCCATTGCCAATTGAACCCACTCAATCACATGTAGACCCATAACCTCAATTGTCCAAACCATGAACCACCCGAAACTGCCATCAAGTGCCTTCCACGGCCAAGTAAGCCAACCCAAGAATTCTACACTTCTACCACCATAACCAAACACCACACAAGACCCACAGTGAAGCCTAACCAACCGAGCTCCACCGCTGGCCAAGAGACCCGCAAGCTTCACCCTTCTCGGCACCATCAACTTCCTCACCAAACAACCACCAAGGCAGCCCGAATAACCACCATTCACCATTGATGTCGGCCACCAAAACTGGCTGTCCAAACAGCCGTGAGAACCAGTCCCACTGTCGAAAAACCATGAACAACCACCTGTTACTTGCACCACTTCCGGCACCTCAAACAGCAACCCACATCCCTTCTAGTTGACCACCATGCCCTGCTGAACGGACCAACCAAACCCAGCCGAGTCCACCACCTCGGCACACCGCAACCCAGCCACCAGCCGAGCTTCGTTCAAGCCCGAGACCACCGTGTTCCACCACACCTCAGCCCACCAAAGCTGCCACCGGCCAGCACCTACAGCCGAGCCAACCACCAACCACCAACCAGTCAAGAGACCCACCAAGTTCATCCCTCAGCTGAACCACCTTAAACCACCAGCCGCGAGCTCTTCTTCTCTCTTGGCTTCGGGTTCTCCTTCTCTCCCTCTAACTCAAGCTTTCTCTCTCTAAAGCTCTCTCTCTCTCTCTTTCTCTCTCTACACTTCCCTGTCTCTCGGGTTCTCTCTTTTCTCCTTCTCTCGGTTTCTCTCTCTAGCTTACTCTTCTTCCTTCTTCTTTCTTTCTTTTCTTTTCTTTTTCTTCTCTTCCCAGCCGACACTCCTCTTCTCCTCTTTATTTGTATACCACACATTTCCCCCAAGTCACTCTTGTCCACATACATATATGTATATTATATATATATATACACCTAACCCACATGTTATTATTATATATATGTATATAACACATATACATAATAATACATGTTTCTAATACACATACATATACATACTATAATACACATGCATATTAAACCTCATATGTATACACATGTATACAACTACACATGCCCTTCACTTATATATATATATATAATTCCATATATATATATATATATACTCTCTCCATCTCTCTCTATATATATATATAATTCCATCTATATATATATATATATATATATATATGCATCTTTTTGAAATTAATAAATTCGAAAAAAATAAATCTGGTCTAAAAATAATTCGGTCCTTACAAAACCCAAGAGCAAAATCGTGCGGGCTTAGGCCTAAAGTGGACAATATCATACCATGTGTTAGAGCGAGGTATTACAGATAGGGTATAGGGTACTCAATCCTACATCGCTTGGATGTGGAGAAGGGGATGTGCTTATATATAGTGTGTTCTCTTTAAATGGTATAAGGCATTTCGAGATAAAACCCAATAGCAAAACCGTGCGGGCTTAGATCCAAAGCGGATAATATCATACCATGTATTGGAGCGGGGTATTATAGTTGGTATCAAAGCCTGAACCTAGCCAGAAGTGTGCCGACGAGGACGTCGAACCTTGTAGGGGGTGGATTGTAGTAACCCTTGTGGGTGGGTGTGATGTGAGTGGGTGCAAAGAAGAGACACTGGGCGAGCTACCACACCGATAGGGTACAGGGTGGTCAATCTCACGTCGCCTGGTGTGGAGAAGGGGATGGGCTTATATGTAGTGTATTCTCTCCAAATGGAATGAGGCCTTTTGGGGTAAAACCCAAGAGCAAAATCGTGAGTTTATATAGAATCTAAACAATATAACATATTTATATTACCTTATTTCTTAACTCCCAAGAGAAGCATTAGGGTTTCCTAACTGAGTTGTGCTCACCCATGGACGCTCCAATTCGTGTCAAAATCCAAATTCCGACATCTCCCACTTGCATATGGTATGCACAATGTTACCATATCTCTTTATCAAATGTCCAATTGTCTAGACAATTCATATAAACTAATGGACCGTGCAACTGACGAGAATAACTACATGTGGGAGCTCTAAACTAGGAAAGAAGCAATATAGAGACATCAATCCTTGAAGATAACAAATAGTGTCTTGGTATACCCCAGATCCATCTAGTCACATTGGTTCAAGCATCTCTAATCCCTCAAAGAGCTTTCTTAATCCCTCAAGGACTAGCAATAGACACACTCTTATATTACAATTCCCTAGAGGAAACATAAGTTAGCCAAAGTAAATATAAAGTAGTGATGTGGCTCAGATGATCTTCCCTTCTCTCTTATAGCACTTAGCTCAGAACTAACCGTTTTCCAGCAATATCCCTTAAGGTAGAATCATACATGACCATAGGCAACATACCGAAGTAGTTGAGCATCAACTCTTTATTATATGACATAGTCAAAGCTACCAAAGGGTACAAGGTTGGTCATTTATAATAACCTATGGACTCACACAATGAGGAAGCAATGATCCATTCACTCACCTCTACAAAAGGTTGTGAAGTATATGTAGTAAGAAATATATGCTACAGTGGAGTAACTCTTTCAAAGAGTGTATGTCACAAACTCTAACACTGTACATATCTTAATCTAGTCCATTTGCAAGCGTCTAACCTGAGTTTTTATTTGCTCTTTATCTAAAGTGCCAAAATTAAGATCTCATCAATACAGGTAAAATGAATAGTGGGTATATTCATTATCGGTCTTTATCATTAAACCACATCTTAGCTCCTGTCACGCCCCAAAATTCAGACCGCTGAGACTCCCCCGGTCCAAGCCTGAATTCTGGGTAGTGAGGTGTTATAGTCACTTGATCCTCACCCCACGACCTAAACAATAATGGCGGACTACCATTTATCACCCTCTGATGCTATCATTGATACCAAGCTGACATGTCCCAAATCCCGGGCCATGACTGTAATACCCCGCTCCAACACATGGTATGATATTGTCCGCTTTGGGCCTGAGTCCACACGGTTTTGCTCTTGAAATTTACCCCAAAAGGCCTCATACCATTTAAAGAGAACATACTACATATAAGCACATCCCCTTTTCCACACCCAGGCGATGTGGGATTGAGCACCCTGTATCCTGTCAGTGTGGTAGCTCAGCCCAGTGTCTTGTCTTTGCACCCGCCCACTCACACCCGTCCACGAGGGTTACTACAATCCACCCCCCCTATGAGGCCCGACGCCCTCGTCGGCACACTTACTTTCGGCTGGGTTCAGGCTTTGATACCAACTGTAATACCCCGCTCTAACACATGGTATGATATTGTCCGCTTTGGGCCATAACCCGCACGTTTTTGCTTTTGGGTTTTTACCCCAAAATGCCTCATACCATTTGAAGAGAACATACTACATATAAGCACATCCCCTTTTCCACACCCAGGCGATGTGGGATTGAGCACCCTACACCCTGTTAGTGTGGTAGCTCAGCTCAGTGTCTGTCTTCGCACCCGCCCACTCACACCCGTCCACAAGAGTTACTACAATTCACCCCCCTCGTGGATGGGTGTGAGTGGGCGGGTGCGAAGACAAGACACTAGGCTGAGCTACCACACTGACAGGGTACAGGGTGCTCAATCCCACATCGCCTGGGTGTGAAAAAGGGGATGTGCTTATATGTAGTATGTTCTCTTCAAATGGTATGAGACCTTTTGGGGTAAATCCCAAGAGCAAAATCGTGCGGGCTCAGGCCCAAAGCGGATAATATCATACCATGTGTTGGAGCGGGGTATTACAGTTGGTATCAAAGCCTGAACCCAGCCGGAAGTAAGTGTGCCGACGAGGGCGTCGGGCCTCGTAGGGGGGTGGATTGTAGTAACCCTTGTGGACGGGTGTGAGTGGGCTGGTGCGAAGACAGACACTGGGCTGAGCTACCACACTGACAGGGTGCAGGGTGCTCAATCCCACATCGCCTAGGTGTAGAAAAGGGGATGTGCTTATATGTAGTATGTTCTCTTCAAATGGTATGAGGCCTTTTGGGGTAAAAACCCAAAAGCAAAACAGTGCGGGTTATGGCCCAAAGCGAAAAATATCATACATGTGTTGGAGCGGGGTATGACAATGACTTGTCGTGTAAGATTTTTTATTTTAATACATCAATTCCTCACCGGAATGTCACATTTGGTCAACAATCTAAGTCATTGTCTCATAAATCAGTGAAAGCATAATCATTACCATTACTACAATATACTACAATATACACATGTATGTATACGCAATTCAAGTCCACTACTCGAGTCCTTTATTGAAAAACATGCATATATAAATCCCTTTGAAAACACAGTTAATGCATATTTTGATTAATTGAAGTGCACTCTTTGATTAATCAAAGCCCTCACTTCGTTTAATCGAAGTTGAGGTTTCAATCAATCGAACCTTACGCTTGATCGAACTTGTATTGAAGTACTATAGAAATCCCACTAGAATTAAACTACTTCCATCGAATAATTTTTCGATACTTAACCAATTAATCAAAACTTTTCGATTAAGCAAAATAGGGGATTCGATTAATTGAAAGCCCTCGAACACATATTTCTTGTAGAATTCTCTAAGTGTCCATTTTCATGTTTTCGTCTCCATTATTATCATGTACACTCCTCAATTCACCAATTTATCATCATAATCATTCGCATAAGTTTATACATGCATAAACAGACAATAGAACCACAATTATACTATATAAATGAAGATAATCCAATCTTAAATATAAATCCAAAATCTTGTCCTCAATTGCGTTCAAGTGCCAAACTTGGCTCATACATATACAATCTAATACAAAATCCAAATTACAAGTTTGATAAATGCCTAAACATGGCACATGAAAGCATAAAGTAAATAGTCTTGAACAAAAGACTGAGCTCTCCAAATTCGAAGTACCTCAAGCCCTGTCAACCACCAGTGCCTTATCTGAAATATGTTTGGGGGAAAGGGATAAGCATCAACATGCCAAATAGAGATACCCAAAGTAACTTATGAATCGACTCGACATAACCTACATGAAATGCAAGTTTGGCATTCCTATGTACTATATGACATACTATCAATGCTCGTGAGATGCTATTATGGCATTCCTATATATTACGTGGCATACGTCAATGTTCATGCTTATGACATGTCAATTCAATACATGAATGAGTCATATATTTTAACAATGCCAATTTAAGGAAAGTCACACAAACATTAACACGAATATCACAATTCAATAGTAAGACTTAAACACCAAGTCACATAAATTCTGAAATCATTAAAAGTGGGAGTATTCGTAAAACCACAGGATAACCGCTAATTGAGCCAATTATCCATAATATTTATCTTTATGGGCTATCAACCCTAGGGTCTAGAGGGAACCATATCCAACTTTACGGGCTACTAACTTGAGGGTCTAAAAGGAACCACCTTGACCAAGTTTTAAGGTTTGCACCCTAGAGATCTATGCCCTCATTGCTTTCCGACCTTGTCCCAAAATCAAGAACTAATCAGATAGGATTCATGTATGACAACACATATAATTCCAAGCGAATCATAAACCACTTAATTTCCATGCCAAAACATGTTCTTCCATACATATCATAATGCAACAATCTCACATTCCAAGAGCATCATAAGCCACTTGATTCCATACTAAAACATACAATTATTAATGTATTTAACAATGCAATATCATTTCTTTCACAAGGAATTCCAAAAATACAATTTTGTTGAAAAGATCATTTTCATCCATTTAATCACATATGTACAACGGAACATGAATAACTTGGTCTCCACAATTACAAATCATGCTAATTGGTAACATCTATCATCAATTGCTAGCATATAAGGCATGTATACAAAATTCACAATATAATTCACATAAAAATATATTCTGATACATTTATATTCAACAATATAATGAAAACATATACATATAACATCAATGTATACAACTACCACCTTAATTAGCATGTAGTGACTCAATTAACAATAATTAACTTAATTAAAGTTGCAAGACTCACTTTCTAGCATTCTTAAACATGCTAATCAATTTAAAACTACATCAATTCCTAAGGAATCGATTATAAGGAGGAGACAACACCCTTTCCTCAATTCCAAGCCAAATTTTGAAAAATCCCCAAATTTTCACCGAAATCAGCTTTCTTCGAATTTGATTCCGAATAGATCAAACTCAAGCCCTCAATGCGTAGACCAAATTTCTCTTCTTCGGTGCTTCCTAATACTCGCCCCAAGCCTCTCAAATTCAATGGAGAATGAAGAAAATGAATATATATATATATATATATATATATATTGCTTTCTATTCAGCTGATGAGAATGAGAGAATGAATGATGTGTCATTCTTCTTTCTATTTATAGACCTATCATCTCATATTTACAAAAATATCACTAGTCACTGACCAAACCTTCCCGGGCTTCATTTTTTATTTCAGTAACTTTTATGGACTCGAAATTGATTTCATAACGCGTCAAATATTTTATTTAAGCTACCCTCAAAATTTGGTATTATTCTGACACTTTCAAATTTTTCGGACCCACTAGACTCGTGTCTTTGGTCCGCCTGACCTGAAAAATTTTAATTTCACCAAACACCCCCAAAAATATCCTCGAACACTTATACAAGTCTTCAAACATGTATTTCACATTTAAAACACATATATAGTCATTTAAAGCATTTATATGACAATAAAAGAAAACTGGCTAAAAATGGTCATGGTCTTTACAACCTCCCAACCTTCAAGAAATTTTGTCTTTAAAATTAAGACGTACCTTAAGTAGCAAATAGCTTGGGATACTTTGAGCGAACTTCCTGTTCCCGCACCCAAGTAGCCTCCTCAACTCCATGATGTCTTTAAAGCACTTTGACCAATAGAATAGTCTTGCGTCAAAGCACTTGCTCTCTGAAGTCCATGATCTCTACCGGTATCTCCTTATAAGACACATCCTCCCCCACCTCAAGATTCGTCCAATCAAGTATATGTGAAAGATCCAGTTTATGCTTCCTTAATATGGAAACATGAAACACATTATGCATAGTTGACATTTGTGGTGGCAATGCCAAGTGGTATGGAACCTCACTAACACGTTCCAAAATCTCAAACGGATCAATGAACCGCGGTGATAACTTGCCACTATGCCCAAACCGCATCAAACTTTTCTGTGACAAGACTTTTGAAATACCCCCCAACATTTATCGTATGATGTGGCTAGTCTCATACACAAAACCTGAGATATATTTACCACTAATAACAACAAGCACAGAGTACAAAAGACAGAAGAAAAAAAAATTTTAAAAGCGGAATAGAAAGTCTAGCCGAATTAATATAAAATGTTAAATAAATAAAGTACATGTCTGGTAATACAATTTGGAAGTCCCATAACCCAATGACCTCTTAACCAAAAAGAACAAGAGTTTTAATTCTAACTTAAAAATAACAATAGTCAAAGTCTCAAAAGTGTTCATAGTTTGAATTGGAAGAAGATGTCTGCCACAACCAAAACCCAAGACTCTATCCTCATAGTAAAACTGGCCTGGAACCTAAAATATCAACAAAGTGGGTTAAACCCATGAGCAAGTCCTATCTACTACATCCCAATCAGAGAACCGACATACATACCCTCCGTATAAGGAACATAAGAGACATTAAAGGTGTAAACATATAGGTCACTCCTTATCCAGTTCATGTTTTCAACATACATATCATTTTTTTCAATCACCCAACAAACCCTTAGCATACAACAATGAACACATTCTTTAAATTCAAAACAAAGAAAGGCAATCATGTATTTTATTAAATTTAAGCAATCCTGACATGCCACCATTTTGGTCCAACAAAAAGGTGACCTACAAGGTTAACTATACAAAGCCACAAATGGTGTAATTTCGATACTAGCCTGATAACTATTGTTGTAAGCAAATTCCACCAATGGAAGGCGATCCTCCCAACTACCACGAAAATCCAAGGCATAAGCTTGAAGCATATCCTCAAGAATCTGAATAGTACTCTTAGATCAGATGAAAAACTGTACTAAAATGGAGATCGATGTCAAAAGTCGCCTGAAAACTCTGCCAAAACTATGAGGTAAATCGTATATCCCTATCTGACATAATAGAAACTGGTATGCCATAAAGTTTTAGTATTTGCTCAATGTAAAACTGACTTAAAGCATCGATATCATCGGTCATCCGAATAGGAAAGAAATAAGCCACTTTGGTCAATCTATCAATGACAACCCATACCGCATCATGGCTCTTTCACGACTTCGAAAGTGTCATCACGAAGTCCATGGTACAACCATCTTTCCTTTGAATCTCAAACCTCCATCAGAATAGACTGTCCAACCCTCTACCATTTCGTTGTTCAAAATTCACATACGAATGGTTTTCATCTCACTATCCCCCTATTGTTACTCAATCACCCTACTCAATTGCGTTAGTTGAGCAATAAGTGTGAATAACGTTGCTGCCACCCCATCATCATTAAAGTACAATCCCATTTCTGAGATATTTTCCATTATCTTCCATTCACGTATAATAATGCTCGCCAAACTACCACATGACTTTTTACTCAAAGCATCAGACTATAATATTAGCCTTTCCCAGGTGGTATTGTAGATCAAAGTCATAATCCTCTATATACTCCATCCATCTTCATTGCTCATATTTAAGTCCTTTTGTTATAAAAGTATCAAACTCTTGTGATCGGAGAACACTTTAAACTTTTCTCCGTAGAAGTAATGTCTCCACACTTTTAATGCAAAAATTATCGCCGCCAACTCTAAATCATGAGTCAGGTAATTTTGCTCATGTGTCTTCAACTGTAGGGAGCCATATGCTACCACTCTCTTGGTTTGCATCAAAACATAACCTAAACCATGTTTGGGAATAATCAAGATTGGAGCAGAAGTCAATCGACTCTTCAACTCTATGAATGCATGTTCACAAGCTTCATTCCACATAAACATTATTTTTTTCAAGTAAGTCGTATCATAGATGCCGCCAATTGTGAGAAATCCCTCACAAAGCATCGGTAGTACCCAGCCAAGCCCAAGAAACTACAAATTTTAAACACACTCTTCGCTCTTTCCCAACTCATTATGGCTTCAATTTTTGAAGGATCCACAGAGACTTCTCCTCTCAACACCACGTGTCCGAGAAACTTTACCTCCATTAACCAAAATTTGCATTCTCATACTTAGGCATACAATCGATGCTCCCTCAAAAGTTTAACACCATCGTCAAGCGTTCCTTATACTCCTCTTTTGATGACGAGTACACTAGGATGTCATCCACAAATACAACAAAAAATTTATCCAAGTAAGTACTGAAGACACAATTCATCAAGTCCATGAAATCCGCCGGTGCATTTAAACCCAAATGGCATCACTAGGACCTTATACTGTCCATATTGAGTGCGAAAAGTGGTCTTTGATATATCTTCATCCTTTACCCTTAACTGGTAATATCCTGACCTCAAGTCAATTTTTGAGAAACATTTCGGATCCTTTACTTGATCAAACAAGTCATCTATCTATTGCAAATGATACTTCTTCTTGATTATTGCTTGGTTCAATTTTTAGTAATCAATACATAATCATAAACTCCCATCCTCCTTGTTAGTGAAGAGTATCGGAGCTTCCCAAGGTGATATACTAGGATGTACAAAGCCCTTGTCCAATAAATTTTGTAATTGGCCTTTCAATTCTTTCAACTTCGCTGGTGCTATACGGTATGGTGCCATTGAGATAGGCGCGATAGTACTAGTAGTAAGATCAATAGTAAAGACAACCTCCCATTACGGTGGCAACACTGTCAAATCCCCCAAAAACACATCTTCATAGTCACAAACTGTGAGAGTAAATTCCCTATGTGTCATATCTCCTTCTTTAGCTAACAAACTAGCTAAGAAGTAACTCATTCCACTTCGACTACTAGAGCTTTGTAAGAAGGATGTATTCAAGTTATCTCGGTCGCCCACAAAATAAAAGTAATCGCCCTTCGGCGTACACATTGTCACCCGCCTATGATAGCAATCAATAGTGGCTCTAAAGGTAGACAACCAATCCATACCCAGCATAATATCAAAGCTAGCCATGTCTAGAAGAACAAAGTTGAACACCAATCGACGTCTCAAAATCTCTATCTTACAAGACCGACAAACTCTACCTAAGGTGACTCTGCACCCAACCGGTGTATCAATAGAAAAAATTGTACATATGAAGACACCTCCAAACTTAAAGCAAATAAAAATGCAACAAATATAAATGAATAAGATGCACTCGAGTCGACCAATACCCTAGCCCATGAGCTAGAAACTAAGATGACACCTTATACAATTGATGGTCTTGCTAGGGTATCTGTCTGTGTGAGTGTGAATGCACGACCCTGTTCTCTTTGACCTTGCTGGCCAGTACCCAGGTGCCCAGATAGCTGATTAGATGCACTAGTAATGGCCCATTTTTACCACTCACAAACTATGTGTAGACTGAACTGGCTGAGGTAGTGGCAAAGGCATAAGACCATATTAACTCGCTGTGGACTGAGCATAACACTGCTATGATTCAGTCCTACTATGTAAACCCTGTCTCTAGGGATAGTCAATCCTGATATGGCCAAGCTGGCAATAATAATAACAAACCCGCTTTCCATTTGGAACCACTGTCTGCCTAAGAAGACATTCAGTCCTATAGTGACTAGGCTATTGGTACTAATGACATACGACCATAGATTGTGAGGATCCAGTGGATAAGGGCACTAGTGGTGTAGAGCAAATCTATTATCCTTGAGAAAATAAAATACTAACCCTGTGTATATTCCTTACCTGACTGTCAGTGAAAGGCCATGCACTTCGAGTTTATCCCTTAGAGTCCTGGGTTCTCTAAACATCCCTTTCTACAATAGCAGTGTAGATCTTCAAGTCTAAGATTGACACCTACCTTCTTATAGAGGTCTTAAGCCATCTCACAAACTGCTTTGCTTTAATCTCCTCACCGACCACCATATTTGGGGCAAAATGAGCCAAAGAAGTGAACTTAGTCTCGTACTCATTCAAACTCATGTCTACTTATGTGACATCAATCAATTCTTGCTTCAACCGATCTTTCACTGGTGTAGGAAAGTACTTTTTAAAAAATAGCCCTTTAAATACTTCCCAATCGATCACCTCAACATTGTGAGTGTTCCCAATGAGCTTCTACCTACTATCCACCTCTCTCAAGAGGTGAAGTGTAGCAATGCTACTTGTAGGTCTTCCTCAATCTCAAGTGCAATCAAGAGTTTGAGTATTTTATCAATCCATTCTTCCACCTCAAAGAGATCGGACCCGATTGCATACTTCTGTGGGCTATACTTTTTTTACTCCCTCATCGCAATCATCATTCTAGTAAGTTCTACTTGAGGCTGCACTCGTACCTTCTCCTCATGAGTTTCTCATGCAATTTGTCTCATGGTTTCGATCGTTTCCCTCATAAATTGTGCCCTATCAATCAGTGCTTGTGGGACATTTGCACCCCCACCTCGTCCTAGTGCACGTCTCGGTGGCATCTTGCAATATAAGTAACAAGAAGACACTTAGTCACAAGGCATACAAAATTAATCAATCAACCTCAATGTGCTTAATCAATAATATATCAAGTTATTCTTCAATTTAGAATATAACACCAAACATATAAGCACATAAGCATATTCCACGTAAGATGACATTCTTAAGTCCAAGCACAATTCATAGTACACATATGGTCCAACCCTAACCCAACGTCTAAGGTATTCAAACCCAATTTGTAAAGATCGTGACCAATTTTGGCTGATTTTGTATTTTTTGCATAATAATTATCATAAATACATTTTGAGTGATGTTTAACATGTTTGAAAAGTGTTTTAAAGGTTTTGAAAACTTTTTAGAAGATTTGGAGAAGTTTAACTTTTTGGTCAAATCGGGGTCTGGGATGCGACTTAAGTGGGCCAGGGAATCCAAAAAATTTTTAAAAATATTTATTTTTGAGAATGGCTTAGATGAAATGTTTAGAGAGTAGAGAAAGTTATTTCAAGGCCCTAGGAGTTTTCAAACTCAAAAATGGAGTTCGGGAAGGTGCGTTAAGTGACCTAGGGGTATTTTGGTCTTTTCGAGGTCAAGGGACCTTAAAAGTTTAATTTCTACAGATATATTTTAGATATCTCTCGGGAAGGTGCGTTAAGTGACCTAGGGGTATTTTGGTCTTTTCGAGGTCAAGGGACCTTAAAAGTTTAATTTCTACAGATATATTTTAGATATCTCTTTCTCACGCAAGCTAATCTCTCTCTCTTATTTTTGCCTCCATCTGACATTTTTGAGATTTTGAGAAGTGCTTGGAAGGCCTTCATTTGCGAGGTAGGGGTGTTATTTCTCATCTACTTGTCGATTCTAGGGTTTCGGGTGAAGTGGTGAGAACTAAGGGTGTGTATTGCATGTTTTAGAGATGTAAGAGGGTTGAGATTTTTTAAGGTATTTTTCTTCTTCTCTTGAGTCTCTTGTATGCAATAGATGTGTATCTCCTAGTATGCATGATGTGAGTGACAAATGCATGAAAATTTGAGAGAATGAGAGCATATATGCTTATGTGCTTAATGTGGTGTACATTTGTAATTATGTGTAATGTGAGACATATATGAGCTATATGTTGTAAGTGAGTTAAATGCATGGTATCTTTGTATAAAAAATGTGTGCATTGGTGAAGCATGACTAAAACATGCTTAGGTGAAGTTTTGTGAGCATATGTGGATAGTATGCTATGTTTTACATGTATAAGTAAATATATGTGTGGTGTTATGGGGATGAAATGCATGCTAGGTGTTTTATTAATTATCATGTACATTGTGGAGCATGAAATTAAATGCTAGATTGTTATATGTTCAAAATGTATATATTGGGGCCGTTGTGAGGAAATGTGGAAGTGTGGTTGAATTGCCTAGAGTGGGTAAGTAAATCCCCAATAAGATGATAGGAGTTGATGCAGGGCTCATTGGGATTATATGAGTGTGGTATAGTTCACTCATGGGGTTGAGTGAACGAGTTCACACTCAGGATTCGGGGCCGGTTTGAGAGAGTCTTGTCGGTCCGAATTCCCGGGCATGACAATGGTTTCAAAGCCCTAGGTTAGAATACCTAGGGGCAATGGAGGATGGTCACATCACGTGTGAATTTTAGAAGGTTGGAGTAATATAAGGGTTTGGACATAGGGTTTACAAATTACTTATGTGGAAATTGATATGTGCTTACATTTTCATAACATGCCTTTGTGGACTAAATTAACATGACATGTGTAAGCATGGTGGAAGTGATGTAAGAAGTGCACAATCTTTGGTTTTAAAATTTTCTTGTTGTGTATAGTAAAATGTCTCCAGAAAGAGCGCGAAACATTGGCGTTGATGCTCCTCAGGAGCCAACAGATGGAACGCAATTTATATGTGATATGGTGGACACTATGAGATGGATGGCCAGGGAAGCGAGGGAAGAGGAGGCTCAGGCATTGCCTAGGGTTGCCTTGAATATGTGAAATTTAAGCCGCCTACCTTTGATGGCGCGCGTGACCCTCTTGTGGCTGAGAGTTGGATATACCAAACTCACAAACTCATGGTTGCTCTTACAATCGATGAGGATTTGAAAGTGGGAGTAGTGGCGCTTCACTTACAAAGAGAAGTGGATCGGTGGTGACAATTCATCGGGAATGTCCACAACACCGAGACCATAAACTGGGAAACCTTTAAGGGTTTATTCTACAACAAGTTCTTTTTGACTTCGGTGAGAGACCAGATGAGGCAAGAGTTCATAGACTTAGTCCAAGGGGACTTGGATGTGATGGGGTACGAGACCAAATTTACATCTTTGGCACGCTTTGCCCCAGAGATGGTGATAATTGAGGAACTGAAGGTGAAAAGGTTTGTGAAGGGACTAAAAGCCTCTATTAGAATGAGGGTATCCATTTTAAGTTTGAGTTCCTACAATAAGGTGGTTGATAGAGCCTTAGTGGCCGAAGAAGATGATAGATGATAGGCGTTGAATGTTATGCATTCTAGCCTCTTAACTTATGTATTTTATTCTCTTAGTGATAGATTATTATGTGATTTTACTTTGTTTTAGTATTTTCTGTATTTTTAGGGCCTTAATGATTATTTCAGTTAAAACCAAACTTTTGGGTTTTTGAAGAAGACATCCAAGATGGTTAGATGAAGTCTACATCAAGGAGATTCACTCAACCATTTATTTCAACTCAATTCAGCTCAAGAAAGAGGTCCAAGAGAATTACAGCTGCTTAAATAGGTTTCGGGCCTGAAGCCCAAATCTGCGCATAATGCAGTCTTAATCCCGTTTTGGAAAATGGACCAGAAGTCTTATTTCCGAGCCTCAAATTGACATTACTTTTAAATGAAGTTGAACGAAATTCGATTCTGCACACTTTTGCATTTCACGAAAATTTCGTAAATCGGACTTCTAGTGGGTCAAAAGTTGGGCCGAAGTCAGCAGGAAAAACCCACCTGATTAGTGCTGTGGGAAACCCTAATTTATTCCTAATTGGATTAGGACTTTGGTGTATTCTCTTGGGGAATAAAGTGAAGACTTGGAGGCTAAATGAAAAGGAGATTGGACAGAGAGAACAGAGCTTGGAGAGTCTGAGAGGGCTGAGAAGAGAATAGAAACATATTTGCAGAGCCATTAGAGAATGAAGTCATACGCGTAATTTAGAAAGATTATATCTTCTTCCTCAACAGTTGAAGCTTCTTCTTCTACCATGAGCGGCTAGTTCATCCAATAGGGTTTTGATGTAGTCCTAACAAAGCATCAATGGTTTGATTATTTTAATTATTGGGGACCTTTATATACATGCATAGATTATGTAATTTAGAGGATTCTTATTATATAATTGAGCAATAAAAGTCTTGTAAATTCAATCTCAATGATTTCTTATCTTGTCTTAGATATTTAGTTGTTGTTATTGAATTCAATCTCTCTTGTTTTCTGTGATTATGAGAAAGATTATTACACAATGGTAATCACTGAATATATTGTTAAGAGCTTTGATGGATTATGCCTAGAGAAGATGAACCATATTGCACCCTAGATTAGAGTAGTTAGGCAGATGGCCCATGCCAATCGAAGATAGTCCATGGCTTAGCCTTAATCATATGTTATCTTCTTGACGGATGAAGGTGAGCTTGTAGCCACCGACACCACTAATGCATGGTGTAATTCCCCATAGTTGATTCAATTGACCATTGATTGTGGAGTTAGTGGTGAAGTCAAACACCATAGATTTCTCTCTTATTATCTTCACTATCTTGTTTACTTTGTTTTATTTTATTTTACCTTTTTAATTAATTTAGTTTAAAAATCAGAATTCTTTTCTTATAAATTTAGTTAGAATTAATTCCGTATTCCAACTCATCAGACCATAATCCCTGAGGTACGATACCCCTTTCGATAGCCCTATTCTGCAAGGAATTCGTTCTATTGCGAAGTGTGGAAATTTTTAATTGATATATTTTTGAGTCACACTCACACACGAATCAATTTTTGGCGCCGTTGCCAGGGATTATCTATTTGATTGATTGGATTTTACAGAATTAGTTTTAATTGGATTTTTAGTTTAGAAAATTTCTATATTTTATTTTTAATTTTGTTTTTGTTTTCTTTTCAGGTGCTTTTGGTTAATATATGCAAGGTCGTCGTTCTGTAGCTGATCCTTTGATACCTCTTGATCCTGAGCCTGAACGTACTCATAGACAACAGAGGAGCATCCCCGTTGATACCATTGTGCAAGAGGAAGAAATAATTGAAGACATGGCAGAAGAGAGGAATAACAACCTTGTTCCTAATGCTGATGGAGAAAGAGCTAGATTGCTGAGGGACTACTATGTTCCTGAGACATATACCTCGCCAGCAGGTTTTCAACTGCCCAATGTCACAGCACAGAATTATGAGATCAAGTCCAGCATTATTCAGAATGAGACCCTTATAAGCATCTGGATGACTTCATTGAAGTGTGCTCAACTACAAAAATTCACAACTTCTCTGAAGATGCTTTCAGAATGAGACTTTTTCCATTCTCTCTGAAAGACAAAGCAAAGTATTGGTTCAATTCTCTACCGGCTGGTTCTATTGCGACTTGGACTCAGATGCAACATGAGTTTCTCAAGAAGTATTTTCTGATAGGGAAGACCAATTAGTTCAGACGTGCTATTACTGGTTTCTCCCAACATGAGGGGGAACAATTTTATGAGACATGAGAAAGATTCAAAGACCTTCTTAGGAAGTGTCCCCATCATCAAGTTCCTAAGTGGCAACTAGTGTAGAGTTTTCATGAATGGCTCACAGAAGCCAACAGACAGATGGTTGATGCGTCGTGTGGAGGTACTTTTATGTTGAAGAGTGAAGAAGAGGCATGGACTTTATTTGAAAATCTTAGTGACAACTCTCTACAACATGTGTCCTCTACTCGTTCTAGCAGACCTGCCACTACCAGGAAAACTGATGGGATTTTTGAGGTTGGTGCTTCAGAAGTTATGCCAACTGATATTGATTTAATTGCACAGAAGGTAGCAGCAATCATGGCTGCCAATCAAACTCCTTCTGCTTCAAATTTTACATTGCTAGGCTCTTGTGAATTTTGCTCCAATCCTATGCATAATGTGAGCAATTGTGCTTCGGTGGGGCAATTTTTTGATATTCAACATGAGCAAGTTCAAGCTACTTTCACTGGACCAATGAATCCTCCACGAAGTAATACTTACAGTCCCACATGGAGGAATCATCTTAGTTTTTCTTACAGTAATCAAAGGGCAGCAATGCAACCATCATATCAACCTAGGACTTTTGTGTCTCATCAGCAGTATCAAACACAAAGCCCTATGGCCCAAAGAATTTCCGCTATTGAAGATAAGCTGACTCTTACCTTGTCTAAATTTGACAAGCTTGATTCTCTTATAGAGACAGTGCAAGCTACTGCAGCAACAGTACAATCTACAGTTCAGCTAGTGCACTTGCGTTCTCAATCCATTGTCAAACTAGAATCTCAGTTTGGACAACTTGCTACTTTATTGAGTAAAAGAGAAGAAGGGAAGCTCCCTAGTCAACCAATTGCTAATCCAAGGGGGATGCAAGCTTCCACAAGCAACCCACACCATGAGCAAGTCCAAGCTATTACCACTTTGAGAAGTGGGAAAATAATTGACAATAAGGTGGGTGAGAAAAAAGAATAAGAAAAAGTGACCACAAGTCCAAATGCTGAAAATCCTTATGAGCCCAAGGCTCCTTTCCCACAACGTTTCCTTGAAGCATCTAGATTGGGAAAGCAAGGGGACAAGCTGCATGACATGATGGAGGTGTTTCACCAAGTGAAGATTAATTTGCCACTCCTTGATGCGATCAAGCAAATTCCTCCTTATGCTAAATTCTTAAAGGACTTGTGCACCCAGAAAAGGCGTTCTAAAAGCCATGTGCCAAAGAAAGTGATGCTGCCACAATAAGTAAGTTCGATAATTCAGCAGTGTACTCATCCCAAGTACAAAGATCCTGGTGCTCCAACTATCTCATGCATTATTGGGGAGCACCATGTGAATAAAGCTCTTCTTGATTTGGGTGCAAGTGTGAATTTGCTATCCTATTCAGTTTACTTACAATTGGACTTGGGAGAATTGAAGCCTACCTCGGTGGTATTGCAATTTATAGACAGATCAACAAAGCAACCCCAAGGAATCATAGAAGATGTGCTCATTAAAGTGGACAAGTTCTACTTTCCTATTGATTTTATTATACTTGACACTGAGCTGGTTCACAATCCGAAGAGGCACATTCCAGTGATCCTTGGTCGACCTTTCTTAGCTACTGCTGATGCTTGCATAAATTGTAGGTCGGGGATCATGGATATTTCATTTGGCAACATGAAGGTTAAACTTAATATTTTCAATGCTGTTGAGAATCCTCCAGATCAGACTGATGTTTTCTTCATGGACTCTGAAGATGTGGCTGAATCTATAAATGAAATAAGGGTGCAAGAAAAATAGAAGGAGAAGAAGATGTTTGACGATCAACTTTCTACCATGGTGGTAACTTCTGTATGCACTACACTTTCCAAAACACTTCAGAGGGAGCAATTGTTTGGAGTTTCCGACAACTCCACACCATGGTATGCAGATATTGTGAACTATTTAGCCACAGGAAAAGTGCCAAGAGACTGGACCAAGTGAGAACGTGATCGATTCTTCTCTAAAGTTCATCATTACTTTTGGGAGGATCCAGAGTTATTTAAATATTGTCCAGATCAGATTATTCGGCGATGTGTCCCAAACCATGAGTTTTAAGATATTCTCAAGTTCTGCCACTCATTGGCATGTGGAGGCCACTTCAGTGTAAGGAAGACAGCAGCAAAGGTACTTCAATGTGGATTCCTTTGGCCTTTTCTGTTTCACGATGCATATGTTTTCTGTAAGACTTGTGATCGATGTCAAAGATTGGGTTCAATGTCGAGGCGTGATATGATGCCAATGAGCCCCATTCTGGTGGTGGAGATTTTTGATGTTTGGGGAATTGATTTTATGGGACCCTTTCTACCTTCTTTTGGCTACGAATACATTCTGGTTGGAGTGGATTATGTCTCCAAGTGGGTGGAGGCCATTGCAACTTGAACCAATGATCACAAGGTGGTAATCAAATTCATGCATGAGAATATTCTGAGTCGATTTGGAATTCCTCGAGCCTTGATCAGTGATTGTGGTACTCACTTTTGCAATAAATTCTTGAGAAGTCTGCTTGCTAAATATTCAGTGACACATAAGGTGGCGACACCTTATCATCCTCAGACAAGTGGGCAAGTAGAGGTGTCCAACCGAGAAATTAAGCATGTTCTTGAAAAGACAGTGAGACCGGATCGAAAAGATTGGTCATTGCGACTGAGTGAGGCACTATGGGCATATCAGACTGCTTATAAGACTCCTATCGGTATGTCACCATATCGGTTGGTGTATGGGAAAGCATGCCATCTTCCAGTAGAGATCGAGCATAAGGCACTCTGGGCAATTCAAAAATTCAATTTTGATGCAAAAAGAGCTGGGGAAGAGAGGAAGCTGCAATTGAATGAATTAGAAGAGTTTAGACATGATGCATATGAAAGTTCACGAATTTACAAAGAGAGGACGAAGGCATTTCATGACCGACATATCTCACGGAAGTCTTTCTCTCCAGGTGATAAAGTGTGGCTCTTCAATTCCAAGCTTCGGTTGTTTCCCAAAAAATTGCGTTCACGATGGGATGGACCATTCCAAGTGATTTCGGTTTTCCCTCATGGTGCCATGGAGATTCGAAGCTTTCGAGATAATACTTTGATGAAAGTAAATGGCCAAAGGTTGAAGCATTGTGTGGAAGGATGTGTGCCAAAAAGAGACGTAGAGTCCGTCGACTTGACGGATCCCGTCTATCTGACTTAATCCCTTTAGAGAGTCAATCGTCTCCTACGGACGTTAAATTGTAGGTTCTGTATGTATTTCTATACTTTATTTTCTTTAAGTTTAATTTTTAGTTCTAGTTTTCTTAAGTTTTTCTTCAATTCTAGTTGCATTTTAATGTTTTTTCTTTGAGTTTTTGATGTATAAGTTGCTTCCGGAGGATGCCAAGAGGTGTACCGAGGTATTTGGACTCAAGACGGGTGAAAAATCGTGCTCTCGGTCGACCTTGGGCGATGGAGACTCAAAAATATCAAGTCTCGGTCGACCTTGGGCGATGGAGGGTCCAGCAGGGTACCAGAAGGGGGATCGATCGCCCTATTGGAGGGGGATCGATCGCCCAAGGATTTTTTAAAGAGGAACCCACCAGCAGGTGGGCGATCGATCGCCCACCCTTGGGGGGATCGATCGCCCAAGGTTAAATGTGGGCTGCCCGAATTTTCTTGGTATTTAAAGCTTCCTTATCCTCCTATGTTGCTACTACTTGCATCCTAAACCTCTTTGAACTCCAATTCAAGTCCTACTTAAACTGGAAGATTATTTTCTTCAATTGGTGATTATTAAACAAGAATTCAACATTGACCAACATCAACTTCAACATCAAATTGGATCAAAAATCACTAGTTCTCAAAGGAAGCTCTCACTTTTTCAAGTTCAACATCAAAGTAAGTGAAGTTTTTCTTTGAAGAATTTATTCAAATCTTTTTGAGGGCTTTTGAAGACCAAGTTTGGGGGATTAATTTGGTGCATTCACTTGTTCGATTTGGGTGGAAAAATTGCCAAAAAGAGGAGGTTGAAGGTTACAAAAGAATTGTGCACACCAAGTGTTCGATTTAATTCCTCAACCACACTTTTTCTACTTCTATGGCACCAAAGAGAGCAAGTCAACAAGGTGCTTCAAGTTCACGTAATCCTCACCGAGCGAGGCATGATCCGACCACAGGTTCTTCACGATCTCACCGAGAAGGTATTCAAGAGAGATGGCATCCAAGGGTGTTGAACTTTGAAACCATGTTTGACATAGCCGAACTTTATGGTATGTTTCCCGAGACACGATGGGGGATTTTTGACATCCGTCGTCATCGGTCGGAATCCATTTTTGTTCCACTTTCATCTACTATTTACCCGAGGCTTGTCAAGGTATTTTACCAGAACTTAATACCAACACCTGATGAGCGGGATGTGCTTACTTCTTCCGTAGATGGAACAATAGTTCGAGTGGACATGTCATCCATTGCCATTGCCATGGGTTGCCCTCATGAGTGCCCAGATATTTTATCTCATATATATACTCCTTTACCCGATGAGTTGTCAGTGGGTAATTTGGTTGCACGATTGTGTGCCAACCAATTTTTTGGGCCGAAAAGGAATGCAACTTCCAAGTCTTCAATGACAAATCATTTATGGTTCCTTGACGCTGTTCTACTCAAGAATGTATGTCCAATTGGACATAAAATCGAAAGACGTCAAGAGTTCCTCAGAGCCTTATATGCTATACATTTTGGGCATTGACTGTCATTCCCACAGATTGTCTAGGGCCATATAGAAAAGTTCTATTCCAAGGTTGTGGCCAAGGCACCAGACAGTGCAAGTGACTGGGAATTTCCATTCCCTACTATTATTCACCAGTTACTTGTGGCACAGGGGTATGCAGTCCATGAGGACGAGCTTGTCTTTCCACGTGATCTTCATTATGGCACGCATGACTAGAATTTGAGCCGATCTCATATGCACCAGAGAGTCATAGCGGCGCCTGGTGAGGTATCTCGGTTGGCCCAGGGAGGAGAGCATATAGATATACCACCACCGGTGGAAGATCCAGAGGAGATGGAGGCAGAGGAAGAGGAGGTGCATGCACAGGCTGGTGGCCATGATTATCAATATTTAGAGGGACAGATTGCTGGATTGATAGCCCAGTTTGGCACCTTACAAACAGAGGTATCCACACAGTTTGGAGCAATGGGAACAGAGATGGCGGATCACTTTCGTGACACTCGCTAAAAGCAACTAGAGATGAGGAGGATGCTGCGTGCACTGATGCGCCAAGCAAACTTGGATTCGGATGCTCAGTCACCACCACATCCTTGACAGGAAGGTAACAATCTTTTGTATTTTATTTTATTTTTAGTTCTTATTTTTTTTTTAATTTTTTTTTTCTCTTTGTAGTTAGATTTTTGTTAGAAAAATTTTTTTTTTGAAAAATGAAAAAATATGTTATTTTTCTTTTGGATTTTTCTCTTTCATATTTATTTTGACCCATACTATTTTCACTTGATCTTTGGGGGTATAGTGGTTTGTTTTGACAGGTTTTAACATCCAAGTTTGGGGGGGTGTGCTTGCATTGCCTTCATGCTCGTGGTGTACTCTATTTTCTTTCCACTACTCCGAATTTCTGTTACATCGTTCTTAGTCTTCTCTATGCTTTAATTGGGTGTACATTGAGGACAATGTACTGTTTGGCGATGCCTATTTTTGTGCTTTATTGCATATGGGGGAAATTTGTGTGAAATTCTTTTTGTATTAGGATTTTATTTTATTTTATTATCTTAGTTTGTTTATTTTATTTTATTTTGTTTTATTTTTAGATAGAATGTTTTGACATTATTCAAAGGCTTAATACCTTATGTAGGTGCTTAACTTGCAATTTTTGAGTATGTTTTAAATTTTTGGAAACTGTGGTTTAAATTATGTGGTTTTAATCATGGTTTGCAATAACATGTTTTCGAGTGATTAATTTTAGTTTCCTTACATGCACAGACACACTAGCATAGTCTTATGGGGTATAGACTGTGGTTTTGAGTTATTGAGTTACATACGCTTGATATTAATTAGTATCTCTTGAGAATGAGTACCGATGATGTGTTTACTTGACTTCAAAAGAAAAGGAAAAGAAAAAAAATGTGATGAATAAGCAAATCAATTTGATCTTTTTCATGAGTAACCGGGCCTCTATGCCTCAGGAAGCACGGAGTGTTCACGTCAAAATTGAAAGGGTGAGAAAAGATGAGCATTGGTTGTCTTGATTTGTAGCTTGATTAATTCGAGTAATTAGGTCTTCAGGGTATCTCAATGCCTAGTGCCCTAAAGCCATCTGGTTTGGGAGTCACTGACTGAAAGCTTGCTACATGGATCTTTCAGAAAGCTTAATAGATCAAGACATTGCACAACCAATAAAACAATGACAAAAAAAAGAGAATTGGAAAAAAAATGATGGAAAAGTCATGTATGCATGTTTGGAAGTATGATTTCAATAAGGGGAACTAGTGAGTTGAAGGGGTATGTGCCTTAATATATTCAGAGCTTGGTTATGCTACATGAGATGACTTGTAAGGGCCGGAAAATATTTTGACCGGTCCCGGTTGAATTTTGACCGGATTGAATTTTTTTCGGATTAAATAAATTCCGGAAAGGGCATGGATATATTTCTAGATAAGTGGAAGGTGAGTATATGTATATATATATCTATATATATATATATATATATATATATATAGTACCTATATTTATATTAAATTATAAATATAGGGGGGCTTTATGCAATTACGAAGGAATGTGGGCGCATATGCAAGAATACATGTATTTTGTACATGGTGTAGTATATTATATATATATATATATATGATATATATATATATATATAATGTGTGGACAAGAAAGAGAAGACCACATGTGTGGTCAGCAAAAGAAGAAAAGAAAAAGAAAAGAAGAAAGAAAAAGAAAAGAAAGAAGAAAAAAAAAAAAAAAAAAAAGAGAAAAGGAGAAAGAAGAGAAAATCGGGGAGAGAGAGAGAACCGAGAGAAAAAGAGAAAAAGAAGATCGGGAGGGAGAGGAGGAGAAGCCGCGACGGCGGCGGATGGGATCGGTTCCGGCGGCCCTAGCAGCGGCGGCAGGGGCCGTTTCCGGCAGGGGTGTCGCCGATGGGCCCCTTCGGCAGTGGAGTTCGCGGGTTGGAGGAGGTGCGCACGGTGGCTGGTTTGTGGTGGAGGTTGTTCCGGCAGCGAAGGGAGTGGCTCACGGTGGGGTTCCACCTGGGCGACGGCGACGGCAATGGCGGTCGCGACGGCTGGAGGAGGCCGAGGTTGGTCCGATTTTTGGGTTGGTTCGCTGGTTCGATGGGAGGTCACGGTGGTGGGTTTGGCCGTGGCTGGTGCCGACGGTGGCTTCAGCTGAGTCTTCGCGGTTGAGGTTTGAGGCTTTGGTCAGTCGGCGATGGGCTCGGTTCACGGCAGCGGCTGGGCTGACGTTGGTGGTTCGACTTGGCTGAGTGGTGGCCGGAAATGGCTGGGTCTTCGGGTGGTTCCACGGACTGGGTCGTGTGTGGCTTGATGGGGTTTCGATTTGGCTGAGTTTTGGGTTTCTTCTCGGCGGTCGTGGCTGGTAGCGACAGTGGTGGTGACAACCTGTTCCGATGTCCAGAGGTGAGTCGATGGGGTTAATTTTGGGCTTCTATGGTGGTATTTCTCGATTGGGATTTGGGATGAGACTCGGCAGATAGCTGGGTTGTATTTGGTTGTGGACTGTCTAGTATGTAGTTGTTGGGTTTGTTTGAGCAACCATATTTTGGGCTGCGATGTTGGAGGTCTACAAATGTATAGGTTTGTGGTTGATTTCGGTTAGTGGCCGGTTAGAGGCTAGCTGCCGAATGGATGGTTTCATGGTTGAGCCGTGAAGAGGTAACTACGGGGGTTGAATATCAGAAGGTCTCAGTTGGTCTCAGCTGGGCATTTTCATGGGGGTTGCTAGGAGTAACAGCCACAGTTCTGATTTGATGAGTTCGGCTTTGGGGTCGACAATAGTGCCGAAACTTGGAACTTCGATTGGATGGTTTGATGATGCCGGCCTCGGTGTTGGCTTGAGGGTCTTGCATAACAGGATGTTATGGCTCGTGTTTTGGGTTGGACCGAAAATCAGAAAGAGCAAGGAGATGGTTCAGAGGATTGTTGTGTGGGCTTTGACACGGGACTGGACCAGACTTGGAAATGGACTGCTTTGCAGGCACGAACCGGTTGAGAGCGGGACCTAAGGCAAGTTGATTCTTGCCTCTATCTCTTACGTACATTTTATTACGTTGAGTAATTTACATATGTTATTAATTTGATCATATGTGGTATGTGTATATACATATATATGTAGGCGTTTATATATATATGTGTATAGGAAATGTGGTACATACATGGGATGTGAGAGGATATATATATATATATACGCGTGTGTGTATATATATGTATGCGCGGGTTTGGGAAGCGATAACATGTTAGATTAATCGCCTAATTGCATTGTGATAAGCATGTATGTATAGATTAAAGTCTATGGAAAGCATGCTAAATAATACCTGTGTAGCTCTGTGTTGTCTTGTATGCATATGTGGTTCTTATGCATGGTGTTCAGGAAGTATATATATGTATGTGATTATATATATATATATATACATATGGTTGAAGTGGTAGAAATGCATGCTAAGTTGAATTTAACTTTTGGCGAGCATTTGAAAAGCATGAAATGTGCTAAGTGTTTTATATGTTCTTGATACATATGTGGGTGATGTAATATATATGTATATATATATGGTGATTGGAATGCATGTTAGCCACTTGTAGTGAATACATGCATTGAATGAGAGCATGACTGTATGTATGCTAGTATACGTGCATATAGGACTTATATGCAGGATTGGACATATATGTGATTATATGTGAGAATGTGAATATGAGATGCATACTGGCTTTATTTATATATATCGAATGTGTGCATTGATACTAGCATGATAAAAATGTGCTAGGTTGAGTTTGTTGGCATATATGACGTATTATGCAGGTATTGAACATATATGTGTTGGAATGTGATGAGAAACATGTTAGATACTTCTTTTTAGTATTCATAAGCATGGGTTGAAGCATGAAAGTACTATGCTATGTATATATGCATCCATATTGCATGTATAGGAGGGAAATGACACATACGTGATTGTACGTGGGTTTACATGTATAGGTAATTATGTGTGTGGTTATGCGGAGACGAAATGTACACTATGTTTTCTTAAAACTAGCTTGTACATTGTGAAGCACAAAATTGAATGCTTAGCGTTTATATGTTTGAAATGCATATATGGGGCCGTCGTGAGGAAACGGGGAAGTGTGGTTGAATTACCTAGAGTAGGTTAATACTCGGGTATGGTTGTGGTTATAAAGTAGGCAAATCACCCAGAGTAGGTCAATACTCGGTCACGGTGAGGGTGTTGGAGCGGTTATGTCACCTTGGAGTAGGTAAATACTCGGTGACAGTGGTCTATCCACCTTGGAGTAGGTAAATACTCGGTGGCGGTGCTGATATGGTCTAACCACCTTGAACCATTTAAGACTCGATGACGGTGCTGATATGGTCTAATCATCTTGAGTCAAAATAAGCTCAGTGGCGGTGCTGATATGGTCTAACCACTTTGAGCCACCTAATACTCGGTGACGGTGCTGATATGGTCTAATCACCTTGAGTAGACAAATAATTGGTGACGGTGCTGATATGGTCTAATCACCAATGGGCAAACCAAAATATTGCCCCGGAAGTATGACGTTGGCGGAGTAGGTCAAGGTCATAGGATGGTTATTGGAGTTGTCATAGGTCACATGATCCTCGGAGCGGGCCAATCATGTGGGGTATCGGATGAGGACCGAGAGTGAGAGTACGTGCAAGCTTTGATGCTTGTCCTATGTATCGGATCATGACCGTGGAAGGTGAAAAATACATTTATGCTTATGTGTTTATCTGTTAAGCATGTTTTCCTGTTTAAATGCATCTTCATTGCATTTGGGATTGCTACTTGACGAGTAGGAGATGTAATAGTTGATTTACATTGTTTATGTAAATGTGTTGATATATATATGTTCTATATACATATTGGTGCTGAATGTTTACTGTTTTCAGGCATGTTGAGAATGATTTCAAAAATCATGTGTAGTGGATTTTGTATGTTCACATATGCTAGAGTAGCCATATACATCATTGGTTCATGCATGCTAGGTGGGGCATGGTCTTAAATATTGTGATATATTTAAGTGCATAAGTATATTTTTGAGAATATGTGAGGATCGACCTGCTGCAGCAGTGATAGTATGGTTCTACATACCTTGTTGGGCCTTTGAGCTCACCCCCTCCCAGGTTTTGCAGGTATTGCTGGTTTTGGAGTTAGTTAGGGGACTGACAGCACCGGTTGCAGAGGTAGTATCTAGATTCCTTAGAATCTAGTGTATATCCAGGATAGTGGGTAGATAAATGCTTTACATTTGGATTAAATGTATAAAGCGATTTATATTGATTCAGTTCCTTCAATTGTATTTATTCATGTGATGTATGTATTTAATACGGACATTCAAGGACTGATGCATGTATATTTATGATTGTTTATGCATGTTGTAGAAATATTGGGGGGACACGGGCCCAGAAGTGTCCATATTTACTGTTAGATATAAATGCTTGGGGGGACACGTGCCCAGAAGTGTCCATATAAATTGTGAAGCAGGTATATCATGCCAGGAGCTGATTATTTAGAATGGGTCATGCCCGATTTTTGTAAAAATAATAGAAAATTGAATTGTATGATCAGGTGGAGGTTATGTCGTGAGGGTGATCTCACGGGGTTCACACCTCGGTTTCCGGGCCTCGGGAACCGGGGCGTGACATGACTGCTAGTTCACTTTACACGAGGGAGCTAGAGTTGATTATTTTGAGATATGTTGTTGTGAATTATGCATGGGGACCACTGATTTGAATTATGGAATTTGAGAGTTGAAATTATTCTTGAATTCAAGTTTGTAACTATGTATTGTAATCTTCTTCTTGAATTAATGTTAAACAGAATTTTGAATGTTTGTGGGTAACATTTCTGGAAACCCTCACGAGACTATACTCGTCCACTAGGGGGAACCAATGGGTTTAAAGACTTGTTGCATATGCTAAATGCAATCGTTTCTCCCACGAAAGTGGAGTTGGGTAGTTTAGTTAATATTTAGTAGTTTTTTTTGTTTTAGTTTTGTTTTATTATATTGCTAAGGGACTAGCAATATGTAAGTTTGGGGGTGTGATAGGCGTTGAATGTTACACATTCTAGCCTCTTAACTTATGTATTTTATTCTCTTAGTGATAGATTATTATGTGATTTTACTTTGTTTTAGTGTTTTCTGTATTTTCAGGGCCTTACTGATTATTTCAGTTAAAACCAAGCTTTTGGGCTTTTAAAGAAGACATCCAAGATGGTGAGATGAAGCCTACATCAAGGAGATTCACTCAACCATTTATTTCAACTCAATTCAGTCCAAGAAAAAGGTCCAAGAGAATTACAGTTGCTTAAGAAGGTTTCGGGCCTGAAGCCCAAATCTGCGCATAATATAGTCTTAATCCCATTTTGGAAAATCGACCAGAAGTCTTATTTCCGAGCCTCAAATCGACATTATTTCCGTGTCTCATTTATGGTTTCTTGACGCTGTTCTAGTAAAAATGTATGTCCAATTGGACATAAAATCGAAAGACGTCAAGAGTTCCTCAGAGCCTTATATGCCATACATTTTGGGCATTGGTTGTCATTCCCACAGATTGTCTGGGGCCAAATGGAGAAGTTCTATTCCAAGGTTGTAGCCAAGGCACCAGACAGTGCAAGTGACTGGGAGTTTCCATTCCCTACTATTATTCACCAATTGCTTGTGGCACAGGGGTATGCAGTCCATGAGGACGAGCTTGCCTTTCCACGTGATCTTTATTATGGCACGCATGACTGGAATTTGAGCCGATCACATATGCATCAGAGAGTCATAGCGGCGCCTGGTGAGGTATCTTGTTTGGCCCAGGGAAGAGAGAATATAGATATACCACCACCAGTGGAAGATCCAGAGGAGATGGAGGCAGAGGAAGAGGAGGTGCATGCACAGGCTGGTGGCCATGATTATCAATATTTAGAGGGACAGATTGCTGGATTGATAGCCCAGTTTGGCACCCTACAGACAGAGGTATCCACACAGTTTGGTGCAATGAGAACTGAGATGGCGGATCACTTTCGTGACACTCGCCAAGAGCAACTAGAGATGAGGAGGATGATGCGTGCACTGATGCGTCAAGCAAACTTGGATTCGGATGCTCAGTCACCACCACATCCTTGACAGGAAGGTAACCACTTTTTGTATTTTATTTTATTTTTTAGTTTTTATTTTTCTTTTTAATTTTATTTTTCCTTCTGTAGTTAGATTTTTTTTATAAAAAATAAAAAAAAATATTTTTTTTAGGATTTTCTCTTTCATATTTATTTTCACCCATACTTTTTCACTTGATCTTTGGGGTATAGTGGTTTGTTTTGACAGGTTTTAACATCCAAGTTTGGGGGGGTGTGCTTGCATTGCCTTCATGCTCCTAGTGTACTCTATTTTCTTTCCACTACTCTGAATTTCTGGTAACATCGTTCTTACTCTTCTCTATGCTTTAATTGGATGTACATTGAGGACAATGTACAGTTTAAGTTTGAGGGTGAGGCGATGCCTATTTTTGTGCTTTATTGCATATGGGGGAAATTTGTGTGAAATTCTTTTTGTATTAGGATTTTATTTTATTTTATTTTCTTAGTTTGTTTATTTTATTTTATTTCGTTTTATTTTTAGATAGAATGTTTTGACATTATTCAAACGATTAATACCTTATGTAGGTTCTTAACTTGTAATTTTTGAGTATGTTTTAAATTTTTGGAAACTGTGGTTTAAATTATGTGGTTTTAATCATGGTTTGCAATAACATGTTTTCGAGTGATTAATTTTAGTTTCCTTACATGCACAGACACACTAGAATAGTCTTATGGGGTATAGACTGTGGTTTTGAGTTATTGAGTTACATATGCTTGATATTAATTAGTATCTCTTGAGAACGAGTACCGATGATGTGTTTACTTGACTTCAAAAGAAAAGGAAAAGAATAAAAATGTGATGAATAAGCAAATCAGTTTGATCTTTTTCATGGGTAACCGGGCCTCTATGCCTCAGGACGCACGGAGTGTTCGCGTCAAAAGTGAAAGGGTGAGAAAAGATAAACATTGGTTGTCTTGATTTGTAGCCTGATTAATTTGAGTAATTAGGTCTTCAGGGTATCTCAAAGCCAAGTGCCCTAAAGCCATCTGGTTTGGGAGTCACTGACTGAAAGCTTGCTACATGGATCTTTCAGAAAGCTTAATAGATCAAGACATTGCACAACCAGTAAAGCAATGAGAAAAAAAAGAGAATTGGAAAAAAAATGATGGAAAAGTCATGTATGCATGTTTGGAAGTATGATTTCAATAAGGGGAACTAGTGAGTTGAAGGGGTATGTGCCTTAATATATTCAGAGCTTGGTTATGCTACATGAGATGACTGCTAGTTCACTTTACACGAGGGAGTTAGAATTGATTATTTTGAGATATGTTGTTCTGAATTATGCATGGGGACCATTGATTTGAATTATGGAATTTGAGAGTTAAAATTATTCTTGAATGCAAGTTTGTAACTATGTGTTGTAATCTTCTTCTTGAATTAATGTTGAAACAGAATTTTGAATGTTTGTGGGTAACATTTCTGGAAACCCTCACGAGACTATACTCGTCCACTAGGGGGAACAAAGGGGTTTAAAGGCTTGTTGCATATGCTAAATGCAATCGTTTCTCCCACGAAAGTGGAGTTGGGTAGTTTAGTTAGTATTTAGTAATTTTTTTTGTTTTAGTTTTGTTTTATTATATTGCTAAGGGACTAGCAATATGTAAGTTTGGGGGTGTGATAGGCGTTGAATGTTACGCATTCTAGCCTCTTAACTTATGTATTTTATTCTCTTAGTGATAGATTATTATGTGATTTTACTTTGTTTTAGTGTTTTCTGTATTTTCAGGGCCTTACTGATTATTTCAGTTAAAACCAAGCTTTTGGGCTTTTAAAGAAGACATCCAAGATGGTGAGATGAAGCCTACATCAAGGAGATTCACTCAACCATTTATTTCAACTCAATTCAGTCCAAGAAAGAGGTCCAAGAGAATTACAGTTGCTTAAGAAGGTTTCGGGCCTGAAGCCCAAATCTGCGCATAATATAGTCTTAATCCCGTTTTGGAAAATCGACCAGAAGTCTTATTTCCGAGCCTCAAATCGACATTATTTCCGTGTCTCATTTATGGTTCATTGACGCTGTTCTACTCAAAAATGTATGTCCAATTGGACATAAAATCGAAAGACGTCAAGAGTTCCTCAAAGCCTTATATGCCATACATTTTGGGCATTGGCTGTCATTCCCATAGATTGTCTGGGGCCAAATGGAGAAGTTCTATTCCAAGGTTGTAGCCAAGGCACCAGACAGTGCAAGTGACTGGGAGTTTCCATTCCCTACTATTATTCACCAGTTGCTTGTGGCACAGGGGTATGCAGTCATTGAGGACGAGCTTGCCTTTCCACGTGATCTTTATTATGGCACGCATGACTGGAATTTGAGCCGATCACATATGCATCAGAGAGTCATAGCGGCGCCTGGTGAGGTATCTCGTTTGGCCCAGGGAAGAGACCGGTGGAAGATCCAGAGGAGATGGAGGCAGAGGAAGAGGAGGTGCATGCACAGGCTGGTGGCCATGATTATCAGTATTTAGAGGGGCAGATTGCTGGGTTGACGGCCCAGTTTGGCACCCTACAGACAGAGGTATCCACACAGTTTGGTCCATTGAGAACTGAGATGGCGGATCACTTTCGTGACACTCGCCATGAGCAACTAGAGATGAGGAGGATGATGCGTGCACTGATGCGTCAAGCAAACTTGGATTCGGATGCTCAGTCACCACCACATCCTTGAGAGGAATGTAACCATTTTTTGTATTTTATTTTATTTTTTAGTTTTTATTTTTCTTTTTAATTTTATTTTCCCTTCTGTAGTTAGATTTTTTTTATAAAAAAAAACAAAAAAACAAAATGAAAAAAAAATGTTTTTTTTAGGATTTTCTCTTTAATATTTATTTTCACCCATACTTTTTCACTTGATCTTTGGGGTATAGTGGTTTGTTTTGACAGGTTTTAACATCCAAGTTTAGGGGGGTGTGCTTGCATTGCCTTCATGCTCGTGGTGTACTCTATTTTCTTTCCACTACTCCGAATTTCTGGTAACATCGTTCTTACTCTTCTCTATGCTTTAATTGGATGTACATTGAGGACAATGTACAGTTTAAGTTTGGGGTGAGGCGATGCCTATTTTTGTGCTTTATTGCATATGGGGGAAATTTGTGTGAAATTCTTTTTGTATTAGGATTTTATTTTATTTTATTTTCTTAGTTTGTTTATTTTATTTTATTTTGTTTTATTTTTAGATAGAATGTTTTGACATTATTCAAAGGATTAATACCTTATGTAGGTTCTTAACTTGTAATTTTTGAGTATGTTTTAAATTTTTGGAAACTGTGGTTTAAATTATGTGGTTTTTATCATGGTTTGCAATAACATGTTTTTGAGTGATTAATTTTAGTTTCCTTACATGCACAGACACACTAGCATAGTCTTATGGGGTATAGACTGTGGTTTTGAGTTATTGAGTTACATATGCTTGATATTAATTAGTATCTCTTGAGAATGAGTACCGATGATGTGTTTACTTGACTTCAAAAGAAAAGGAAAAGAAAAAAAATGTGATGAATAAGCAAATCAATTTGATCTTTTTCATGGGTAACCGGGCCTCTATGCCTCAGGAAGCACGGAGTGTTCGCGTCAAAAGTGAAAGGGTGAGAAAAGATAAACATTGGTTGTCTTGATTTGTAGCCCGATTAATTCCAGTAATTAGGTCTTCAGGGTATCTCAAAGCCTAGTGCCCTAAAGCCATCTGGTTTGGGAGTCACTGACTGAAAGCTTGCTACATGGATCTTTCAGAAAGCTTAATAGATCAAGACATTGCACAACCAGTAAAGCAATGAGAAAAAAAAGAGAATTGGAAAAAAAATGATGGAAAAGTCATGTATGCATGTTTGGAAGTATGATTTCAATAAGAGGAACTAGTGAGTTGAAGGGGTATGTGCCTTAATGTATTCAGAGCTTGGTTATGCTACATGAGATGACTGCTAGTTCACTTTACACGAGGGAGCTAGAATTGATTATTTTGAGATATGTTGTTCTGAATTATGCATGGGGACCATTGATTTGAATTATGGAATTTGAGAGTTGAAATTATTCTTGAATGCAAGTTCGTAACTATGTATTGTAATCTTCTTCTTGAATTAATGTTGAAACAGAATTTTGAATGTTTGTGGGTAACATTTCTGGAAACCCTCACGAGACTATACTCGTCCACTAGGGGGAACCAAGGGGTTTAAAGGCTTGTTGCATATGCTAAATGCAATCGTTTCTCCCACGAAAGTGGAGTTGGGTAGTTTAGTTAGTATTTAGTAGTTTTTTTTGTTTTAGTTTTATTTTATTATATTGCTAAGGGACTAGCAATATGTAAGTTTGGGGGTGTGATAGGCGTTGAATGTTACGCATTCTAGCCTCTTAACTTATGTATTTTATTCTCTTAGTGATAGATTATTATGTGATTTTACTTTGTTTTAGTGTTTTATGTATTTTCAGGGCCTTACTGATTATTTCAGTTAAAACCAAGCTTTTGGGCTTTTAAAGAAGACATCCAAGATGGTGAGATGAAGCCTACATCAAGGAGATTCACTCAACCATTTTTTTCAACTCAATTCAGTCCAAGAAAGAGGTCGAAGAGAATTACAGTTGCTTAAGAAGGTTTCGGGCCTGAAGCCCAAATCTGCGCATAATATAGTCTTAATCCCGTTTTGGAAAATCGACCAGAAGTCTTATTTCCGAGCCTCAAATCGACATTATTTTCGTGTCTCATTTATGATTCATTGACGCTGTTCTACTCAAAAATGTATGTCCAATTGGACATAAAATCGAAAGACGTCAAGAGTTCCTCAAAGCCTTATATGCCATACATTTTGGGCATTGGTTGTCATTCCCACAGATTGTCTGGGGCCAAATAGAGAAGTTCTATTCCAAGGTTGTAGCCAAGGCACCAGACAGTGCAAGTGACTGGGAGTTTCCATTCCCTACTATTATTCACCAGTTGCTTGTGGCACAGGGGTATGCAGTCCATGAGGACGAGCTTGCCTTTCCACGTGATCTTTATTATGGCACGCATGACTAGAATTTGAGCCGATCACATATGCATCAGAGAGTCATAGCGGCGCCTGGTGAGGTATCTCGTTTTGCCTAGGGAAGAGAGAATATAGATATACCACCACCGGTGGAAGATCTAGAGGAGATGGAGGCAGAGGAAGAGGAGGTACATGCACAGGCTGGTGGCCATGATTATCAGTATTTAGAGGGCAGATTGCTGGGTTGACGGCCCAGTTTGGCACCCTACAGACAGAGGTATCCACACAGTTTGGTGCAATGAGAACTGAGATGACGGATCACTTTCGTGACACTCGCCAAGAGCAACTAGAGATGAGGAAGATGATGCGTGCACTGATGCGTCAAGCAAACTTGGATTCGGATGCTCAGTCACCACCACATCCTTGACAGGAAGGTAACCACTTTTTGTATTTTATTTTATTTTTTAGTTTTTATTTTTCTTTTTAATTTTATTTTTCCTTCTGTCGTTAGATTTTTTTTTATAAAAAATAAAAAAAAAATGTTTTTTTTAGGATTTTCTCTTTCATATTTATTTTCACCCATACTTTTTCACTTGATCTTTGGGGTATAGTGGTTTGTTTTGACAGGTTTTAACATCCAAGTTTGGGGGGGTGTGCTTGCATTGCCTTCATGCTCCTAGTGTACTCTATTTTCTTTCCACTACTCTGAATTTCTGGTAACATCGTTCTTACTCTTCTCTATGCTTTAATTGGATGTACATTGAGGATAATGTACAGTTTAAGTTTGGGGGTGAGGCGATGCCTATTTTTGTGCTTTATTGCATATGGGGGAAATTTGTGTGAAATTCTTTTTGTATTAGGATTTTATTTTATTTTATTTTCTTAGTTTGTTTATTTTATTTTATTTTATTTTATTTTTAGATAGAATGTTTTGACATTATTCAAAGGATTAATACCTTATGTAGGTTCTTAACTTGTAATTTTTGAGTATGTTTTAAATTTTTGAAAACTGTGGTTTAAATTATGTGGTTTTAATCATGGTTTGCAATAACATGTTTTTGAGTGATTAATTTTAGTTTCCTTACATGCACAGACACACTAGCATAGTCTTATGGGGTATAGACTGTGGTTTTGAGTTATTGAGTTACATATGCTTGATATTAATTAGTATCTCTTGAGAATGAGTACCGATGATGTGTTTACTTGACTTCAAAAGAAAAGGAAAAGAAAAAAAATGTGATGAATAAGCAAATCAATTTGATCTTTTTCATGGGTAACCGGGCCTCTATGCCTCAGGAAGCACGGAGTGTTCGCGTCAAAAGTGAAAGGGTGAGAAAAGATAAACATTGGTTGTCTTGATTTGTAGCCCGATTAATTCCAGTAATTAGGTCTTCAGGGTATCTCAAAGCCTAGTGCCCTAAAGCCATCTGGTTTGGGAGTCACTGACTGAAAGCTTGCTACATGGATCTTTCAGAAAGCTTAATAGATCAAGACATTGCACAACCAGTAAAGCAATGAGAAAAAAAAGAGAATTGGAAAAAAAATGATGGAAAAGTCATGTATGCATGTTTGGAAGTATGATTTCAATAAGAGGAACTAGTGAGTTGAAGGGGTATGTGCCTTAATGTATTCAGAGCTTGGTTATGCTACATGAGATGACTGCTAGTTCACTTTACACGAGGGAGCTAGAATTGATTATTTTGAGATATGTTGTTCTGAATTATGCATGGGGACCATTGATTTGAATTATGGAATTTGAGAGTTGAAATTATTCTTGAATGCAAGTTTGTAACTATGTATTGTAATCTTCTTCTTGAATTAATGTTGAAACAGAATTTTGAATGTTTGTGGGTAACATTTTGGGAAACCCTCACGAGACTATACTCGTCCACTAGGGGGAACCAAGGGGTTTAAAGGCTTGTTGCATATGCTAAATGCAATTGTTTCTCCCACGAAAGTGGAGTTGGGTAATTTAGTTAGTATTTAGTAGTTTTTTCTGTTTAATTTTGTTTTATTCTATTGCTAAGGGACTAGCAATATGTAAGTTTGGGGGTGTGATAGGCGTTGAATGTTACGCATTCTAGCCTCTTCACTTATGTATTTTATTCTCTTAGTGATAGATTATTATGTGATTTTACTTTGTTTTAGTGTTTTCTGTATTTTCAGGGCCTTACTGATTATTTCAGTTAAAACCAAGCTTTTGGGCTTTTAAAGAAGACATCCAAGATGGTGAGATGAAGCCTACATCAAGGAGATTCACTCAACCATTTATTTCAACTCAATTCAGTCCAAGAAAGAGGTCCAAGAGAATTACAGTTGCTTAAGAAGGTTTCGGGCCTGAAGCCCAAATCTGCGCATAATATAGTCTTAATCCCGTTTTGGAAAAAGGACATGAAGTCTTATTTCTGAGCCTCAAATCGACATTATTTTCTCATAAGGTTGAACGAAATTTGATTCTGCACACTTTTATATTTCACGAAAATTTCGTAAATCGGACTTCTAGTGGGTCAACAGTTGGGCCGAAGTCAGCAGGAAAAACCCACCTGATTAGTGCTGCGGGAAACCCTAATTTATTCCTAATTGGATTAGGACTTTGGTGTATTCTCTTGGGGAATAAAGTGAAGAATAAGAGGCTGAGTTGAGGAGAGGATTAGACAGAGAGAACAGAGCTTGGAGAGTCTGAGAGGGCTGAGAAGAAAACAGAAACATATTGCAGAGCCATTGGAGAACGAAGTCATACGCATAATTCAGAAAGATGATGTCTTCTTCCTCAACAGTTGAAGCTTCTTCTTCTACCATGAGCGGCTAGTTCATCCACTAGGGTTTTGATGTAGCCCTAACAAAGCATCAATGGTTTGATTTTTTTAATTATTGGGGACCTTTATATACATGCATAGATTGTGTAATTCAGACGATTCTTATTATAGAATTGAGCAATAAAAGTCTTGTAAATTCAATCTCAATGATTTCTTATCTTGTCTTAGATATTTAGTTGTTATTATTGAACTCAATCCCTCTTGTTTTCTGTGATCATGAGAGAGATTATTACACAATGGTAATCACTGAATATATTGTTAAGAGCTTTGATGGATTATGCCTAGAGAAGATGAACCATATTGCACCCTAGATTAGAGTAGTTAGGCAGATGGCCCATGCCAATCGAAGATAGTCCATGGCTTAGCCTTAATCATATGTTATCTTCTTGACGGATGAAGGTGAGCTTGTAGCCACCGACACCACTTATGCATGATGTAATTCCCTATAGTTGATTCAATTGACCATTGATTGTGGAGTTAGTGGTGAAGTCAAACACCCTAGATTTCTCTCATATTATCTTCACTATCTGTTTACTTTTGCTTTATTTTATTTTACTTTTTAATTAATTTAGTTTAAAAATCAGAATTCTTTTCTTATAAATTTAATTAGAATTAATTTCGTATTCCAACTCATCAGACCATAATCCATGAGGTACGATACCCCTTTCGATAGCCCTATTCTGCAAGGAATTCGTTCTATTGCGAAGTGTGAAAATTTTTAATTGATATATTTTTGAGTCACACTCACACACGAATCATGTGCTATAATTTTCATCAAATTGGCCATTTCAGCAGGGAGTGCCCACAGGGACATACAGTGGCATCAGTGCCAGTAGGGATAGTGGGGGAGAGGGTGTGTTTCTCTTATAAACAACCCGGACATGTGAAAGCTAACTGCCCATGGAGGCAGGTGATACAGAGTGGTACAAGGACTTAGTACTGACAGTTGGGCAGACGACTACAGTTCAGTCTAGCTTCATGGTATTATCGCCACCGCAGCCAGCACAGTCTGTACATGGATTGCGAGTAGTGAGGGGTTCCACGCCTGCTTCTAATCAGTAGTCAGGTTTACAGGGGACTGGTCAACAATCACGGGGCTGTGTTTTCATGCTTACTCCAGCAGATGATGTACCGGGACTGTCAGTGGTCAGAGGTATTTTCCTGGTTTCTAGCTCGTGGGCTAGGGTGTTGATAGATTTAGGTGAATCACATTCATTCATATCTGTTGCATTTGCTTGTGGCTTGGGGCTGTGGGTTTCATCAATAGAGTCACCACTGTCCATTGATACACTAGTTGGGGGTAGGGTTACCTTGGATAGAGTGTGTCGGTCTTGCGAGATTGAGGTTATTAGGCGTCGACTAATGTTCGACTTTGTATTGCTAGACATGACCACTTTTAATGTCATTCTAGGTGTAGATTGGCTATCTACATTTAGTGCCATGATTGATTATCTATGTAAAAGAGTGACAATGTGCACACCCGAGGGTGATTGCTTTTATTTTGTGGGAGAGCGGGATTATTTTTACTTTCCATCCCTGTTTGGTTCTGATGTGAGGGACGGGGTTGGATATTTCTTAACTAGCTTATTAGCCGAGGATGATGGGATTATGACTAGTGGAGGATTTCCACCGGTGGTTAGTGAGTTTATGGATGCGTTTTCGGGTGACTTAATAGAGTTACCTCCGATGAGAGATATTTTGTTTAGCATTGATCTTGCCCCTGGTACCGCACCTATCTCTATGGCATCGTACTGGATGGCACCGACTGAGTTGAGGGAGTTGAAAGATCAATTGCAAAAGTTGTTGGATAAGGGATTTGTACGACCTAGTACATCACCTTGGGGAGCTCTAGTCCTGTTTGCTAAAAAGAAAGATGGATCTTTACAGTTATGCATAAACTACCATAAGTTGAACCAAACAATGATTAAGAACAAGTATCCTTTGCTAAGGATAGATGACTTGTTTGATCAGCTTAAGGGTTCGACTTGTTTTTCGAAGATCGACTTGAGGTCGGGATATTACCAGTTGAGGGTAAGGGATGAGGACATTCCGAAGACAGCTTTTTGGACTAGATATGGCCACTATGAGTTTCTTATGATGCCATTTGGATTGACAAACGCACCAACATCGTTCATGTATTTCATGAACCGGATATTCCGAGTGTACTTGGATAGGTTTGTGGTGGTCTTCGTAGACGACATTCTTATGTATTCTTTTTCTATGGAGGAGCATGAGATCCACTTGAGGATAGTGTTGCAGACATTGAGAGAGATCTAGTTATACACCAAATTTGAAAATTATGAATTTTGACTAACGGAGGTAAAGTTCCTAGGACATGTGGTGTCGAAAGGAGAGGTATCAGTAGACACTTCTAAGATAAAAGCGGTAATAGATTGGGAGAGGCCTAAGAACGTATTCAAAATACGTAGCTTCTTGGGGTTTGTAGGATATTACTAGCATTTTTTAAAAGACTTTTCAAAGTTAGCGGCGCCGATGACCAAGCTTACTCGTAAAGGAGCTAAGTTTGAGTGGAATAAGGCTTGCGAGCATTCCTTTATGGAATTGAAGTATCGATTGACTAGTGCTCCAATATTGACTATTCCTGAGCACGGTTTGGGTTATGTCATCTACTGTGACACTTCACAGGACAATTTGGGATGTGTGTTGATGCAGACTGAGAGGTTTGTTGGGTACAGTTCCCAACAGTTGAAGGTCCATGAGTAGAATTACATGACTCATGACTTAGAGTTGGCAACGGTAATTTTTGCCTTAAAAATATAGAGGCACTATCTGTATAGACAGAAGTTTGAGGCTTTTTCTGATCATAAGAGTTTAAAGTACCTTTTTACACAAAAGGACTTGAATATGAGACAGAGGAGATGGGTTGAATACATGGAAGACTACAACTTTGATCTTCGGTATCACCCAGGAAAGGCCAATATGGTTGCTGTTGCATTGAGCAGGAAATCACATGGCACTGTTGCTAGCATTGCCATTCATGAGTGTAAGATGATAGAAGATATCTCAGAAATGGGATTATGCTTTGGTGAGAGTGATGGGCAGGCGAATTTGTTCACACTCATAGCGCAACCAACTCTAGTGAGTAGGGTGGTTGAGGAGCAGAAACACGATAATGAGTTAGGGAGCATTCGCACTCAAATTAGGCGAAACAGTTGAGGATTAGGTTTTTCATTCAGACAGAGGTATGAGGTTCAGAGGTAGGATGGTTGTTCCATTGGCTTGTAGGGATGTGGTTCTGAGGGAGTTTCATAGTTCCAGACTTATAGTACATCCCGGTGATACCAAGATGTACCACAATCTCCGTAGACAGTATTGGTGGAAGGGCATAAAAAAGGATGGCGCACGGTTTGTGATGAGGTGCCTCACTTGTCAACAAGTGAAGACCGAGCATCAAAGACCGACAGGTTTGTTATAGCCATTATCGGTAGCTATGTGGAATTGGGAACACATCACTATGGACTTTGTGACGGGGTTACCTAGGTCGAGGAAGAGTCATGACACGGTATGGGTCATTGTGGATAGATTGACCAAGATGGATCATTTCCTTCCGATTCGAGTGACGGATGATGTGGATACTTTTTGTCGGTTGTATATTGATCAAATTTGGAGACTGCATGGAGTGCCAATTTCCATTGTATCTGATAGAGATCTGAGATTCACGTTATGATTTTGGCAGAGTTTTTAGGATGCACTTGATATGAATCTCCATTTTAGTATGACTTTCCATCCTCAAATAGATGGTCAGTCAGAGCGTACTATACAGATTTTGGAGGATATTCTTATAGCATGTGCACTTAATTTTCGAGGCAGTTGGGAGGATCACCTTCCATTGGTGGAGTTTGCGTACAATAATAACTACCAAGCTAGTATTGAGATGGCTCCATTTGAGGCCTTGTACGATAGACCTTGTAGGTCTAGTCAGAGAGACTACAGAAAAGGTTAAGATCATACAGCAGCGTTTGCTTATGGCTCAGAGTCATCAAAAAAGCTATGTTGACAAAAGGTGGAGGCCTTTAGCATTTGAGGTAAGGGACCATATCTTCTTGAAGGTCTCTCTAGCACAGGGTTTGATGAGGTTTGGGCGTAGCGAAAAGCTAGCCCCACGGTTTATCGGTCCATTTGAGATATTTGATCGTGTGGGTGAGGTTGCATACCGCTTGGCATTGCCACCGCAATTGTCAAGTGTGCATAATACTTTCCACATTTTGATGTTGAGAAAGTATGAGCCGGATCCTTCACATGTGTTGGATTGGACAGATCTTAAGGTGGAGGAGGATGTGTCTTACGAGGAGAGACCAGTACAAGTTTTGGATACTAGGGAGCAACTGCTTCGGGGTAAGACCATCCCATTGGTTAAAGTCCTTTGGAGACATCAGAGAGTCGAGGAGGCTACGTGAGAGCGAGAACAAGAAGTCCGCTCAAAGTATCCCGAGTTGTTCACTACCAGAGGTATGTTCCTAAATTTTGGGGACGAAATTCCCTTAAGGAGGGGAAGTTGTAGAAACCGTGATGTTTAACATATTTTGAGTATGGAGAACACGTTCTGGGAGTGTTTTAAAGGTTTTGGAAACTTTTCAAAAGATTTAGAGAAGTTTGACTTTTTGGTCAAACCAGGGCCCGGGATGCGAATTAAGTGGGCCTAGAAATTCAAAAAATTTTAAAAAATATGAAATGTTTAGAGAGTAGAGGAAGTGATTTCAAAGCCGTAGGAGTTTTTGAAATCGAAAACGAAGTCCAAGAAGGTGTGTTAAGTGGCCCGAGGGTATTTTGGTCTTTTTGTGGCCTAGGGACTTTAAAAGGTCAATTTCTGCAGAGATATTTCAAATCTTTCTTTCTCACACCAGCTACTCTCTCTCTCTCTTCTTTCTCCCTCCACCTTCTCTCTAACTTTTGAAGGCTTGAGGCTTGGATTCGGGATTTACCGAAGAAAGGAGATATGTAAGGGACGGCTAGGGCTTCAGTTTGAACAGAACAAAGTTGCATTTCGACAAGGTTGACATTGCTGGAATTTTGAGAAGTGATTGGAAGGCCTTCATTTGCAAGGTAGGGGTATTTTTTCTTATCTACTTGTCGATTCTAGGGTTTTGGGTGAAGTAGTGAGAGTTAAGGGTGTGTATTGCATGTTTTAGAGATGTAAGAGGGTTGGGATAAGGTATTTTTCTTCTTCTCTTGAGTCTCTTGTATGCAATAGATGTGTATCTTCTAGTATGCATGATGTAAGGGACAAATGCATGAAAATGTGAGAGAATGAGAGCATATATGCTTATGTGCTTAATGTGGTGTACATGTGTAATTATGTGTAATGTCAGACATATATGAGCTATATGTTGTAAGTGAGTTAAATGCATGGTATCTCTGTATGGAAAATGTGTGCATTGGTGAAGCATGACTAAAATGTGCTTAGGTGAAGTTTTGTGAGCATATGTGGATAGTATGCTGTGTTCTACATGTGTAGGTAAATATCTGTGTGGTGTTGTGGAGATGAAATGCATGCTAGGTGTTTTATTAATTATCATGTGCATTGTAGAGCATGAAATTAAATGCTAGATTATTATATATTCAAAATGCATATATTGGGGCCGTTGTGAGGAAACGTGAAAGTGTGGTTAAATTGCCTAGAGTAGGTCAATACTCGACGAGGGCGTTGGAGTGGTTATGTCACCTTGGAGTAGGTAAATACTCGGTGACGGTGGTCTACCCACCTTGGAGTAGGTAAATACTCGGTGGAGATTCGAAAGAGATGCCCAATCACTTTGGAGTAGGTAAATACTCGGTGATTGTGGTTTACTCACCTTGGAGTAGGTAAATACTTTGTGAGAATTCAAAAAGGGGCCATGTCATCTTGGAGTAGGTAAATACTCAGTGATAGTGGTCTATCCACCTTGGAGTAGGTAAATACTCGGTGATAAAGTTGGAATGGTGTGGAAAGTGTTTCGGTTTCATGATTCGGTCAAGAATCATGTTAGGGTATCGGGTTGAGTCCGAGAGAGAGACAAGTGTATGATTATACTTTGATTTGAATTATGAAACATGATATGTGTTTAATGCATCGCTATATATATATATATATATATATATGCATTGTTGTGAATGAACATGATGTATGTTGAATGATATGTGAAATAATGTGACATGCATCGATGTAAGTCGTGTCAGGTCGGCACTTAGTTGGGTTGGGGTATCTCTACTGAGCCGCAGTGGTGCTCACCTTCTTATTCTAAACTCTTTTACAGATAAAGTGCTGATGATAGATGAGACATGAGTGTCCAAGTGGTACTCTAGTAGTGTTTTTGCTATCTCTTGGATGTTGTACATTTCGTGGCTATCCATGCCGGCTTGTGGCATGTGACTCCTTTTTGAGTTGTGGTTATATTTTGGACAAATGTAACTTTGATGTAGGTATTGAATTATAAGCTTGTTGGATATGAAAAGACAACAGATTAGTTTATGTAATGCTCGTGGTAGCATTTTGCTCATTATAAAGTTTTTATTATGAATGGATTATGATTGTGCAAGAGAATAACTCATTATGATGTATGATTCAATCATGAATATGATTTTGAGTGTGTAAATGATGTTGGTATCTTGCATTTATGTTACGGATCATGTATAAGAGGTACTAGGATGAGGGAAGGTGGATTGGGCTCCATATGGACCATATATAAGGCTATTGGGAATCCTGGGAAGGGCATTTCGATTGTGTGAAATGCCCATTTCGCACAATTGAAACCCCTATTTCAATTGTACGAAGGGGTGGTGATTTATGATGATTTTTAAGGTGCACACAGGGGCAATTTCGCACAATCGAAACCCCTATTTCAATTGTGCAAGATATTGCAAGTCTGGGGTCCCAAGAGGGTGGAATTTTTGGACAACCAAACTTTTTTTCACCCAATCAAGATGCCAATTTCGCACAATCGAAATCATATTCTCGCACAATCGAGATTTCTATTCACAGTATTTTTCCAAACTTCGTTTCGACAAAATTTCTTCATTCTGGATCGAAATTGAGTGTGATTTTTTTTAAAATCGAGTATTTTTGGATTCTATATTTCATGGTATAGGTCTCAATTTCAGATTCTAAACACAGTAAGTTTTGAGGCTTGAAAGTGATTCTTGAAAGTGTGGGTAAGTAAATCCCCAATAAGATGATAGGAGTTAATGCAGGGCTCATTGGGATTGTATGAGTGTGGTATAGTTCACTCATGGGGTTGAGTGAATAAGTTCACACTCGGGATTCAGGGCCGGTCCAGGGGAGTCTCGGCGGTTTGAATTTCGAGGCGTGTGATAGGCGTTGAATGTTATGCATTCTAGCCTCTTAACTTATGTATTTTATTCTCTTAGTGATAGATTATTTTGTGATTTTACTTTGTTTTAGTGTTTTCTGTATTTTCAGGGCCTTAATGATTATTTCAGTTAAAACTGTGATTTTGGGTTTTTAAAGAAGACATCTAAGATGGTGAGATGAAGCCTACAACAAGGAGATTCACTCAACCATTTATTTCAACTCAAATCAGCCCAAGAAAGAGGTCCAAGAGAATTATAGCTGCTTAAGAAGGTTTCGGGCCTGAAGCCCAAACCTGCGCATAATACAGTCTTAATCCCGTTTTGAAAAACGGACCAGAAGTCTTATTTTCGAGCCTCAAATCAACATAATTCACGCGTAAGGTTAAACGAAATTTGATTCTACACACTTTTGTATTTCACGCAAATTTCGTAAAACGGACTTATAGTGGGTGAAAAGTCGGGCCGAAGTCAGCAGGAAAAACCCATCTGATTAGTGCTGCGGGAAACCCTAATTTATTCCTAATTGGATTAGGACTTTGGTGTATTCTCTTGGGGAATAAAGTGAAGTCTTGGAGGCTGAGTTGAGGGAGATTGGAGAGAACACAGAGAGAGTCTGAGAGGGCTGAAGAGAACAGAAACATATTGCAGAGCCATTGGAGAACGAAGTCATACGCGTAATTCAGAAAGATGATGTCTTCTTCCTCGACAGTTGAAGCTTCTTCTTCTACCATGAGCGGCTAGTTCATCCACTAGGGTTTTGATGTAGCCCTAACAAAGCATCAATGGTTTGATTGTTTTAATTATTGGGGACCTTTATATACATGCATAGATTGTGTAATTGTGAGGATTCTTATTAAGGAATTGAGCAATAAAAGTCTTGTAAATTCAATCTCAATGATTTCTTATCTTGTCTTAGATATTTAGTTGTTGTTATTGAACTCAATCTCTTTTGTTTTCTGTGATCATGAGAGAGATTATTTCACAATGGTAATCACTGAATATATTGTTATGAGCTTTGATGGATTATGCCTAGAGAAGATGAACCATACTGCACCCTAGATTAGAGTAGTTAGGCAGATGGCCCATGCCAATCGAAGATACTCCATGGCTTAGCCTTAATCATATGTTATCTTCTTGACGGATGAAGGTGAGCTTGTAGCCACCGACACCACTTATGCATGATGTAATTCCCCTATAGTTGATTCAATTGACCATTGATTGTGGAGTTAGTGGTGAAGTCAAACACCTTAGATTTCTCTCCTATTATCTTCACTATCTTGTTTACTTTGATTTATTTTATTTTATCTTTTTAATTAGTTTAGTTTAAAAATCAAAATTCTTTTCTTATAAATTTAATTAGAATTAGTTCCGTATTCCAACTCGTCAGAACATAATCCCTGAGGTACGATACTCATTCCTTTCGATAGCCCTATTCTGCAAGGAATTTGTTCTATTGCGAAGTGTGGAAATTTTTAATTGGTATACTTTTTGAGTCACACTCACACACGAATCAATTTTTGGCACCGTTGCCGGGGATTATCTATTTGATTGATTGGATTTTACAGAATTAGTTTTAATTGGATTTTTAGTTTAGAAAATTTTTATATTTTATTTTTAATTTTGTTTTTGTTTTCTTTTCAGGTGCTTTCAGTAAATATATGCAAGGTCGTCGTTCTGTGGCTGATCCTTTGATACCTCTTGATCCGGAGCCTGAACGTACTCTTAGACAACAGAGGAACATCCCTGTTGATACAATTGTGCAAGAGGAAGAATTAATTGAAGACATGGCGGAAGAAAGGAATAACAACCTTGTTCCTAATGCTGATGGAGAAAGAGCTAGATTGCTTAGGGACTACTATGTTCCTGAGACATATACCTTGCCAGCAGGTTTTCAACTGCCCAATGTCACAGCACAGAATTATGAGATCAAGTCCAGCATTATTCAGATGCTACCATCTTATTTTGGGCTGACTCAAGAAGACCCTTACAAGCATCTGGATGACTTCATTGAAGTGTGCTCAACTACAAAAATTCACAACTTCTCTGAAGATGCTTTCAGAATGAGACTTTTTCCATTCTCTCTGAAAGACAAAGCAAAGTATTGGTTCAACTCTCTACCGGCTGGTTCTATCACGACTTGGACTCAGATGCAACATGAGTTTCTCAAGAAGTATTTTCCGATAGGGAAGACCAATCAGTTCAGACGTGCTATTACTGGTTTCTCCCAACATGAGGGGGAACAATTTTATGAGACACGGGAAAGATTCAAGGACCTTCTTAGGAAGTGTCCCCATCATCAAGTTCCTAAGTGGCAACTAGTGCAGAGTTTTCATGAAGGGCTCACAGAAGCCAACAGACAGATGGTTGATGCGTCATGTGGAGGTACTTTCATGTTGAAGAGTGAAGAGGAGGCATGGACCTTATTTGAAAATCTTAGTGACAACTTTCTACAACATGTGTCCTCTACTCGTTCTAGTAGACCTACCACTACCAGGAAGACTGATGGGATTTTTGAGGTTGGTGCTTCAAAAGCTATGCCAACTGATATTGATTTAATTGCACAGAAGGTAGCAGCAATTATGGCTGCCAATCAAACTCCTTCTGCTTCAAATTCTTCATTGCTAGGCCCTTGTGAATTTTGCTCTAGTCCTATGCATAATGTGAGCAATTGTCCTTCAATGGGGCAATTTTCTGATATTCAACATGAGCAAGTTCAAGCTACTTTCACTGGACCAATGAATCCTCCACGAGGTAATACTTACAATCCCACATGGAGGAATCATCCTGGTTTTTCTTACAGTAACCAAGGGGCAGCAATGCAACCATCATATCAAGTTAGGACTTTTGTGCCTCAACAGCAATATCAAACACAAAGTCCTATGGCCCAAAGAATTTCTGCTATTGAAGACAAGCTGACTCTTACCTTGTCTAAATTTGACAAGCTTGATTCTCTTATAGAGACAGTGCAAGCTACAGCAGCAACAGTACAATCTATAGTTCAGCTAGTGCACTCGCATTCTCAATCCATTGCCAAACTGGAATCTCAGTTTGGACAACTTGCTACTTCATTGAGTAGAAGAGAAGAAGGGAAGTTCCCTAGTCAACCAATTGCTAATCCAAGAGGGATGCAAGCTTCCACAAGCAACCCACACCATGAGCAAGTTCAAGCCATTACCACTTTGAGAAGTGGGAAAATAATTGATAATAAGGTGGGTGAAAAGAAAGAAGAAGAAAAAGTGATCACAAGTCCAAGTGCTGAAATTCCTTATGAGCCCAAGGCTCCTTTCCCACAACGTTTTCTAGAAGCATCTAAGTTGGGGAAGCAAGGGGACAAGCTGCATGACATGATGGAGGTGTTTCGCTAAGTGAAGATTAATTTGCCACTCCTTGATGCCATCAAGCAAATTCCTCCTTATGCAAAATTTTTGAAGGACTTGTGCACTCAGAAAAGGCGTTCTAAAAGCCATGTGCCAAAGAAAGTAATGCTGCCACAACAAGTAAGTTCAATAATTCAGTAGTGTTCTCCTCCCAAGTACAAAGATCCTGGTGCTCCAACTATCTCATGCATTATTGGGGAGCACCATGTGGATAAAGCTCTTCTTGATTTGGGTGCAAGTGTGAATTTGCTACCTTATTCAATTTACCTACAGTTGGGTTTAGGAGAATTGAAGCCTACCTCGGTGGTATTACAATTTGCAGACAGATCAACAAAGCAACCCCGAGGAATCATAGAAGATGTGCTCATTAAAGTGGACAAGTTCTACTTTCCTGTTGATTTCATTGTACTTGACACTGAGCCAGTTCACAATCCGAAGAGGCACATTCCTGTGATCCTTGGTTGACCTTTCTTAGCTACTGCTGATGCTTGCATAAATTGTAGGTCGGGGATCATGGATATTTCCTTTGGCAACATGAATGTCAAGCTCAATGTGTTCAATGCTATCCAACACCCCCCAGATCAGAGTGATGTGTTCTGCATGGATGATATTGATGAATGTGTGGAGGAATTTATTTCATCCTCTACATCTCGAAACTCCCTGGAGGTATGTAAGTCTGTTTATGACTTTGAGAACATTAATGATGAAGGGTTGTATGAAGAAGTGCATGCTATGCTAGAAGTGGATGCTATTCAGAATACTCCACCATGGAGAATTCCAATTGAGCCACTACCCTTTCTCTCTAGCACTCCCTTAGTGCCTTCATTAGAGTCCCCTCCAGAATTAGAGTTGAAGCCTTTGCCTGACAAATTGAAGTATGTATTCTTAGGGGCACAGAAAATTCTTCCTGTTATAATTGCCTCTGATCTGACAGAAATTCAAGAAAAGAGCTTAGTAGAGGTTTTATACCAACATCGTGAAGCAATTGGATGGAGTGTTGCTGATCTTAAAGGCATTGATCCCTCAGTTTGCATGCACAAAATCCATTTGGAAGAAGGATGTAAGCCAACTAGAGAGGCACAGAGGCGATTGAACCCCAACATGAAGGAGGTGGTAAAGAAAGAGGTTGTCAAGTTACTTGATGCAGGAATCATTTATCCAATTTCTGACAGCACATGGGTGAGTCCGACACAAGTGGTTCCAAAGAAATCTGGTCTTACCATTGTCCCTAACTCCATGGGAGAACTTGTTCCACAACGTACTGCCACAGGTTGGCGTGTTTGCATTGATTACAGAAAGCTCAATTCTATGACAAGGAAGGATCACTTCCCTCTTCCATTCATTGATCAAATACTTGAAAGGTTAGCTGGTCAGAGCTATTATTGCTTTCTGGATGGCTACTCTGGTTATAACCAAGTAGCTATGGATCCAGAAGATCAAGAGAACACTACTTTCACTTATCCCTTTGGTACTTTTGCGTATCGTCGTATGCCTTTTGGATTATGTAATGCTCCGGCTACATTCCAAAGGTGTATGATGGCCATCTTTTCTGACATGGTGGAAAAATTCTTGGAGGTGTTTATGGATGACTTCTCTGTTTTTGGATCATCTTTTGAACATTGTTTGAGCAATTTATCACTTGTGCTTCAAAGATGCCGAGAACGAAATCTAGTACTTAGTTGGGAGAAGAGCCACTTTATGGTGAAAGAAGGTATTGTATTGGGCCATATTGTTTCAGAGAGGGGCATTGAAGTTGATAAAGCAAAGATCGATCTAATTGCAACTCTGCCTCATCCAACTTCGGTAAGGCAAGTTCGATCTTTCTTAGGTCATGCCGGGTTCTATAGAAGATTCATCAAGGATTTCAGTAAAGTGGCCCGACCATTATGCCATTTGTTATCTAAAGATGTTCCCTTTATCTTTGATGAAGATTGTGTGAAAGCTTTTGAAAAGCTTCGATCTCTGTTATCCTCTGCACCAATTATGCAGTCTCCAAAATGGGCTATACCTTTTGAAATCATGTGTGATGCCTCTGATTATGCAGTAGGAGCCGTGTTGGGACAGAGAGAAGAGAAACGACCACATGTCATCTACTATGCTAGTAAGACTCTCTCTGATGCCCAACTCAATTATACAACCACAGAGAAAGAGCTTCTAGCTGTAGTGTTTGCCTTGGACAAATTTTGTTCTTATTTATTGGGGTCCAAGGTGGTTGTCTACTCTGATCATGCAGCATTGAGACACTTATTGGCAAAGAAAGAAACCAAACCGCGTCTTATTCGGTGGATTTTATTGCTGCAAGAATTTGATTTAGAAATAAAAGACAAAAAGGGGACGGAGAATGTGGTAGCGGATCATTTATCTCGAATCGAGTCTGAGCCGGTATTCGGTGCATTACCTATTCGAGACTCATTCCCGGATGAGCAATTGTTTGAAACTACTTTGATGAAGGTTAATGGCCAAAGGTTGAAACATTGTGTGGAAGGATGTGTGCCAAGAAGAGACGTGGAGTCCGTCGACTTGACGGATCCCGTCTATCCGACTTAATCCCTTCGGAGAGTCAATCGTCTCCTACGGACGTTAAATAGTAGGTTTTGTATGTATTTCTATACTTTATTTCTTTTAGTTTCTTTAATTTTAATTTTTAGTTTTAGTTTTCTTAGGTTTTTCTTCAATTCTAGTTGCGTTTTAATGTTTTTTCTTTGAGTTTTTGATGTATAAGTTTCTTTCGGCGGATGCCAAGAGGTGTACCGAGGTATTTGGACTCAAGACGAGTGAAAAATCGTGCTCTCGGTCGACCTTGGGCGATGGAGACTCAAAATTATCAAGGTTCGGTCGACCTTGGGCGATGGAGGGTCCAAAAGGCATCCAGGAGGGGGATCGATCGCCCCATTTGAGGGGGATCGATCGCCCCATGATTTTCCATGAGGAGCAGCATCTTCAGGTGGGCGATCGATCGCCCATCCTTGGGGGGATCGATCGCCCAAGGCTAAAATGTGGGCTGCCCGAATTTTCTTGGTATTTAAAGCTTCCTTATCCTCCTATGTTGCTACTACTTGCATCCTAAGCCTCTTTGAACTCCAATTCAAGTCCTACATCATCCGGAAAACTAATTTCTTCAATTAGTGATTATTATACAAGAATTCAACATTGATCAACATCAACTTCAACATCAAATTGGATCAAAAATCACTAGTTCTCAAAGGAAGCTCACACTTTTTCAAGTTAAACATCAAAGTAAGTGAAGTTTTTCCTTGAAGAAATTGTTCAAATATTTTTGAGGGCTTTTGAAGACCAAGTTTGGGGGATCAATTTGGTGCAATTACTTGTTTGATTTGGGTGGAAAAATTGTCGAAAAAAGGAGGTTGAAGGATACAAAAGAATTGTGCACACCAAGTGTTCGATTTAATTCCTCAACCACACTTTTTCTATTTCTATGGCACCAAAGAGAGCAAGTCACCAAGATGCTTCAAGTTCACATACTCCTCGCCGAGCGAGGCATGATCCGACCACAGGTTCTTCACGATCTCGCCGAGACGGTATTCAAGAGAGATGGCATCCAAGGGCGTTGAATTTCGAAACAATGTTTGACATAGCCGAGCTTTATGGTATGTTTCCTGAGACACGGTGGGGGATTTTCGACATCCGTCGTCGTCGGTCGGCATCCATTTTTGTTCCACTCTCATCTACCATTTACCCGAGGCTTGTCAAGGTATTTTATCAGAACTTAATGCCGAAACCTGATGAGCGGGATGTGCTTACTTCTTCCGTAGATGGAACAATAGTTCGAGTGGACATGTCATCCATTGCCATTGCCATGGGTTGTCCTCATGAATGCCCAGCTGATTTATCTCATATCTATACTCCTTTACCCGACGAGTTGTCGGTGGGCAATGTGGTTGCACGATTGTGTGCCAACCAATTTTCTGGGCCGAAAAGGAATGCAGCTTCAAAGTCTTCAATGCCAAATCATTTATGGTTCCTTGACGCTGTGCTACTCAAGAATGTATGTCCAATTGGACATAAAACCGAAAGACGTCAAGAGTTCCTCAGAGCCTTATATGCTATACATTTTGGGCATTGGCTGTCATTCCCACAGATTGTCTGGGGCCAGATGGAGAAATTCTATTCCAAAGTTGTGGCCAAGGCACCAGACAGTGCAAGTGACTGGGAGTTTCCATTCCCTACCATTATTCATCAGTTGCTTGTGTCACAGGGGTATGCAGTCCATGAGGACGAGCTTGCCTTTCCACGTGATCTTCATTATGGCACGCATGACTGGAACCTGAGTCGATCTCATATGCACCAGAGAGTCATAGCGGCGCCTGGTGAGGTATCTCGGTTGGCCCAAGGAGGAGAGCATGTAGATATACCACCACCGGTGGACGGTCCAGAAGAGATGGAGGCAGAGGAAGAGGAAGTGCATGCACAGGCTGGTGGCCATGATTATCAATATTTAGAAGGGCAGATTGCTGGGTTGACAGCCCAGTTTGGCACCTTACAGACAGAGGTCTCCACACAGTTTGGTGCAATGAGAGCAGAGATGGCGGATCACTTTCGTGACACTCGCCAAGAGCAATTAGAGATGAGGAGGATGATGCGTGCACTGATGCGCCAAACAAACTTGGATCCAGATGCTCAGTCACCACCACATCCTTGACAGGAAGGTAACCATCTTTTGTATTTTATTTTATTTTTAGCTTTTATTTTTCTCTTTATTTTTCTTTTTGTAGTTAGATTTTTATTATCAATAAAAAAAAAATGGAAAAATGAAAAAATATTTTATTTTAGGATTTTTCTCTTTCATATTTATTTTCACCCATACTATTTTCACTTGATCTTTGGGGTATAGTGGTTTGTTTTGACAGGTTTTCACATCCAAGTTTGGGGGTGTGCTTGCATTGCCTTCGTCCTCGTGATGTACTCTATTTTCTTTCCACTACTCCATGATCCTGGTAATATCGTTCTTACTCTTCTCTTTGCTTTGATTGATAGTCCATTGAGGACAATGTACAGTTTAAGTTTGGGGGTGAGGCGATGCCTATTTATGTGCTTTATTGCATATGGGGAAAATTTGTGTGAAATTCTTTTGTATTAGGATTTTATTTTATTTTATTTTCTTAGTTTGTTTCTTTATTTTATTTTGTTTTATTTTTAGATAGAATGTTTTAACATTATCTAAGGGATTAGTACCTTATGTAGGTGCTTAACTTGCAATTTTTGAGTAGGTTTTAAATCTTTGGAAACGGTGGTTTAAATTAAGTGGTTTTAATCATAGTTTGCAATAACATGTTTTGAAGTGATTAATTTTAGTTTCCTTACATGCACAAACACACTAGCATAGTCTTGTGGGGTATAAACTTTGGTTTTGAGTTATTGAGTTACATATGCTTGATATTAATTAGTATCTCTTGAGAATGAGTACCGATAATGTGTTTTACTTGACTTCAATGAAAAAAAAAAGAAAGAAAGAAAAAAGTGATGAATAAGCAAATCAATTTGATCTTTTTCATGAGTAACCGGGCCTCTATGCCTCAGGAAGCACGGAGTGTTCGCGTCAAAAGTGAAAGGGTGAGAAAAGATGAGCATTGGTTGTCTTGATTTGTAGCCTGACTGATTCGAGTAATTAGGTCTTCGGGGTATCTTAAAGCCTAGTGCCCTAAAGCCATCTGGTTTGGGAGTCACTGACTGAAAGCTTGCTACATGGATCTTTCAAAAAGCTTAATAGATCAAGACATTGCACAACCAATAAAGCAATGAGAAAAAAAAGGAGAATGAATAAAAGAAAAAAAAATGAAAAAGTCATGTATGCATGTTGGGAAGTATGATTTCAATAAGGGGAGCTAGTGAGTTGAAAGGGTATGTGCCTTAATATATTCAGAGCTTAGTTATTCTACATGAGATGACTGCTAGTTCACTTTACACGAGGGAGCTAGAGTTGGTTATTTTGAGATATGTTGATGTGAATTATGTGTGGGGACCATTGATTTGAATGATGGAATTTAGAAATTTAAAATTATTCTTGAATGCAAGTTTGTAACTATGTATTGTAATCTTTTTCTTGGATTAATGTTGAAACAGAATTTTGAATGTTTGTGGGTAACATTTCTGGAAACCCTCACGAGACTATACTCGTCCACTAGGGGGAACCTAGGGGTTTAAAGGCTTGTTGCATATGCTAAATGCAATCGTTTCTCCCACGAAAGTGGAGTTAGGTAGTTTAGTTAGTGTTTAGTAGTTTCTTTGTTTTAGTTTTGTTTTATTCTATTGCTAAGAGGCTAGCAATATGTAAGTTTGGGGGTGTGATAGGCGTTGAATGTTACGCATTCTAGCCTCTTAACTTATGTATTTTATTCTCTTAGTGATAGATTATTTTGTGATTTTACTTTGTTTTAGTGTTTTCTGTATTTTCAGGGCCTTAATGATTATTTCAATTAAAACCGTGATTTTGGGTTTTTAAAGAAGACATCTAAGATGGTGAGATGAAGCCTACATCAAGGAGATTCACTCAACCATTTATTTCAACTCAAATCAGCCCAAAAAAGAGGTCCAAGAGAATTATAGCTGCTTAAGAAGGTTTCGGGCCTGAAGCCCAAACCTGCGCATAATACAGTCTTAATCCCGTTTTGGAAAACGGACCAGAAGTCTTATTTCCGAGCCTCAAATCGACATAATTCTCGAGCTGGGTTGAACGAAATTTGATTCTACACACTTTTGTATTTCACGAAAATTTCGTAAAACGGACTTCTAGTGGGTCAAAAGTTGGGCCGAAGTCAGCAGGAAAAACCCATCTAATTTATTCCTAATTGGATTAGGACTTTGGTGTATTCTCTTGGGGAATTAAGTGAAGACTTGGAGGCTGAGTTGAGGGAGATTGGAGAGAACACAGAGAGAGTCTGAGAGGGCCGAAGAGAACAGAAACATATTGCAGAGCCATTGGAGAACGAAGTCATACGCGTAATTCAGAAAGATGATGTCTTCTTCCTCGACAGTTGAAGCTTCTTCTTCTACCATGAGCGGCTAGTTCATCCACTAGGGTTTTGATGTAGCCCTAACAAAGCATCAATGGTTTGATTGTTTTAATTATTGGGGACCTTTATATACATGCATAGATTGTGTAATTGTGAGGATTCTTATTAAGGAATTGAGCAATAAAAGTCTTGTAAATTCAATCTCAATGATTTCTTATCTTGTCTTAGATATTTAGTTGTTGTTATTGAACTCAATCTCTTTTGTTTTCTGTGATCATGAGAGAGATTATTTCACAATGGTAATCACTGAATATATTGTTATGAGCTTTGATGGATTATGCCTAGAGAAGATGAACCATACTGCACCCTAGATTAGAGTAGTTAGGCAGATGGCCCATGCCAATCGAAGATACTCCATGGCTTAGCCTTAATCATATGTTATCTTCTTGACGGATGAAGGTGAGCTTGTAGCCACCGACACCACTTATGCATGATGTAATTCCCCTATAGTTGATTCAATTGACCATTGATTGTGGAGTTAGTGGTGAAGTCAAACACCCTAGATTTCTCTCCTATTATCTTCACTATCTTGTTTACTTTGATTTATTTTATTTTATCTTTTTAATTAGTTTAGTTTAAAAATCAAAATTCTTTTCTTATAAATTTAATTAGAATTAGTTCCGTATTCCAACTCGTCAGAACATAATCCCTGAGGTACGATACCCATTCCTTTCGATAGCCCTATTCTGCAAGGAATTCGTTCTATTGCGAAGTGTGGAAATTTTTAATTGGTATACTTTTTGAGTCACACTCACACACGAATCAGCGTGACACAGTTGCTCTGATGCAAAGTTGTCACGCCCAAAAATCTAGACCACCAGTACTCCCCTAGTGCAAACCTGAATTTTGGGTAGTGTGGTGTCATGATCGCCAGATTGTCATCCCAAGACCCGGACAACCATGGCGAACTACCATTTATCACCCTCTGATACTATCATTGATACCACGTTGTTACACCCCAAATCTCGGGCCATGACTTGTTGTGAAAGCCTTTACATTTCAATACATCAATTACTACAATTTATACATGCATGTATAACCAATTTAATTCCACTACGTGAGTCTTTTATTGAAAAACATGCATATATAAGTCCCTTTGAAAACACAGTTAATGCCTATTTCAATTGATCGAAGTGCACTCTTCGATTAATCGAAACCCTCACTTCGTTTAATCAAAGTTGAGGTTTCAATCAATTGAATCTTACACTTGATCGAACTTGAATCAAAGTAGTATCAAAATCTCATTGGAATTGAAATACTTTCATCAGACAATTTTTCGATACTTAACTGATTAATTAAAACTTTTCGATTAAGCGAAAAAGGGGTTTCAATTATTCACAAGCCCTCGAACACAGTTTTCTTGTAGAATTCTCTAAGTGTCCATTTTCATGTTTTGATCCCCATTCTTATCATGCACACTCCTAAATTCACCAATTTATAATTACAATCGTTCGCACAAGTTTATATATGCATTAATGGGTAATAGAACAACAATTATACTATATAAAGGAAGATAATCCAATCTTAAACATAAATCCCAAATCATAACCTCAATTGGGTTTAAGTGTCAAACGTGGCTCATACATATGCAATCCAATACCAAATCCAAATTACAAGTTAGATAAATGCCTAAACATGGTATATGAATGCATAAAGTAAATTGTCTCGAACAAGAGACCGAGCTCTCCAAATCCGAAGTACCTCAAGCTCCGTCAATCACTATTGCCTTATTTAAAAAATGTTTGGGGGAAAAGGATGAGCGTCAACATGCCCAATAGAGATACCCAAACCAATTTATGCATCGACTCGATGAGATCTACATGAAATGCATGTATGGCATCCCTATGTACTACATAACATACTATCAATACTCGTGAGATGCTATTATGTCACTACTACATATTACGTGGCATACGTCATGCTTATGACATTTCAATTCAACACACGAATGAGTCATATATTTCAGCAATGCCAATTTAAGTAAAGTCACACAAACATCAACACGAATATCATAATTCAGTGTAAGACTTAAACACCAAGTCACATAAATTTTGAAATTATACAAAATGGGAGTATTCATAGAACTACCGTATAATCGTTAATTAAGCCAATTAGTCGTAATATCTATTTTTTGGGCTATCAACCCTAGGGTCTAGAAGGAACCATATCCAACTTTACGGGCTACTAACTTGAGGGTCTAGAAGGAACCACCTTGGCCAAGTTTCGATTTTTGCACCCTAGAGATTTATGCCCTCATTGCTTTTCGACCTCTTCGCAAAATGAACAATCAATCACATAGGATTCATGTATGACAACACATACAATTCCAAGCGCATCATAAGCCACTTAATTTTCATGCCAAAATATGTTCTTCCATGCATATCACAATGCAACAATCTCACATTCCAAGCGCATTATTAGTCACTTGATTCCATACTAAAACATGTAATTATTTATGCATATAACAATGCAATATCAATTTTTTCACAAGGCATTCCAAAAATGTAATTTTGTAGAAAATATCATTTTCATGTATTTAATCATACATGTACAATGCAACATAATAACATAGTCTTCACAATTACAAATCTTGCTAATAGGCAACATGTGTCATTAATTGTTAGCATATAAGGCATGTATACACAATTCACAATATTATTCACATAGATATATGTTCCCATACATTTATATTCAACAATATTATCAAAACATATACATATAGCATCAATCTATACAACTAGCACTTTAATTAGCATATAGGGACTCAATTAACAAGAATTAACATAATTAAAGATGCAAGACTCACTTTCAAGCATTCTTAAACATGCTAATCAATTCAAAACTACATCAATTAAGAAATCGATGATAAGATAGAGAGAATACCCCTACCTCAATTATAAGCCAAATTCTGAAAAATCTCCAAATTTTCACCAAAATCAACTTTCTCTTAATTCAATTCCGAACAGATCAAACTCGAGCCCTCAATGCGTAGACCAGTTCTCTCTTTTTTGGTGTTTCCCAATTCTCGCCACAAGCCTTTCAAATTCAATGGAGAAAGAAATAAGATGAATATATATATATATATATATATATATATATATATATACTAGGATATTGCCCGTGCCTACGGCACTATAAAAAAAATTCTCCTTACAACAAAAAAAAACTTGAAAAAAATCTTATTTATAGAATTGAAATGTGACGCATTTGAGAACATAAAATCATAACTTGCTAACTGAAACAGGAGCTTACTATTTAGGATCAACCAAACATTTGAATAGTCAAATCCAGCAACGAAAAATAATTTTTTATAACAGGGGTAGCTTTAAAACAATTTTTTTTTTTCAAACCATCAAAATAATTTTATTGGGTAAATTTATCATTGTTTATTGATAACATTTACTTTATCTATCAACAATTTTTAATAAAAATATTTATTTTATTATTTTTTAATTAATTTATTAAAAATTAAATGAATTTACTATTTTAAATTATTTTTTATAGATAGAGATGGGACAGAGAGAGAGCGAGAGAAAAAAAAAAAAAAGAGAGATATCGGAAAGGAAAGGGGGGGGGGGAATTTTTTTAGATATACACATGATGAATATATATAACAATAGTGAGATGGAAGACTATTTATTAGAAATAAAATGCGTGATTTGTGGATTGTTCATATGAATATCAAGGCACTAAATTTGTCATTTGATGAGCCATTCAGGATACAGTAAAAGTTTGGCAGGGTAGGGTTGGAACGTCATTTGATTGATGATTGGCACTGTGGTGAAATCATAAAAGTGAATAGCTTTATATATACATTCAGTTGTATTGGGCCTTCACCATGTGCACTGTGCAATAAATACAACATTTGTAGAAAAATTACACATGCAATTACTTCTATAATAATTCATTAATGTTTAGCTAATTAATCAAAACAACCACATTTAATTTAATACAAAAAAGCTTACATTAAAAATGTTCAAATTAACAATTTTTTTCAAAATTAAACAAAACAACAACATGTCTAATTAAAATTCAGTGTAATTATGATAGTATTAAACTCTATTGATAACTAATCAAGAAAAGGAAAATAGTTGATAGAAATACTGCATTGTATAACAAACAAAACACTACTATCAATTCAAGAAAAGGAAAAGAGCTCCCTTCATGACTCATGTAGAGAGAGAGAAAGGAAGAAAGAAAAAAAAAAGTAAAATGAAAGTTAGAGAGAGAAAGTGTGTATCAGGATTTTAATACAGTGAGAGAGAGAGAGAGAGAGGGGGAAGAGGGGTTGAAACTGAAATCTTTGCCAGGAAAGACGGGAAAGAAGAAGAAGAAGATGGAGTTGAATGAAACTCGAGTCCACTGTGGTATTCAAACACTAAGCCTTCTAATTTTGTTTCTTCTTCATCATCATCGACCAACAAATAATTCTGACCACTATTCACCATCTGGGTCTTCGTTTGACCTCTAACACATCACTTCCATTAAAGGCAACACCAACCTCTACTATGGCCGAAGTACCCACGGCCAGCTATGAACCACCGTTATTTTGAAGCTCAATCACTACTAAAAACCCACAAGCACAGTTCACGCACACATTGAGAAGACCAAAAACCATCAAAGCTCACCCCCTTCACCAAACCATAGCTGCCATTTTCGGCCACCACAGCCATTGCCTCGAGCAACTACCGTTCCACCATCCCATGGCCAGCATTGAGCCATCACCTGAGCATAGAGGAAGAAGAACCACCGTGAGCTGGTATACACAAATGATTATGGACCACCACCAAGCTTCGATTGAAGAATGAGACCCACTACCTGAAGAGCAATTGTCGAGCACCACCAGAGAAAAGCACCTCAAGCATTGGCCCACTTCCACCAACACCACCGAGCACCATCCCACGCCGACACCATGAGCCACCACTACCACTACCAACTACGAGCCAAGCATGGGAACTGCCGAAGCTCACAGAAGCTACCATAGAAAATCGAAGAGCCATCACTGCCAACTATTTATGATCATCCCACTTCACATCTTGGTGGCAGTGGTGATGTGGGTCTTGTAATGGAGCTTTGGGTTGGTTTTTTTGTGGTAGTGGTGGCTGACAGGTTGTGTTGGCTGCTACGGTGGTGGTTTAATGGGACTGGTGAAAGAGTTATTGGGTGGTTCAGCTGGAGATGATGTGGGTCTTGGGAGGTGGGTCTGTGATGGAGATGGGTTGATGGTGGTGATGAAGATGATGAAAGTGGTACGTGGGGATGGTCTTTGTAGGTACTCGCACTGAGGAAGTGGCTTTAATATATATAATGTGAGAGTTTTAAAATTTTAATTTAGGTGGGAATGAGTGGTTGAAGGTTTAAATTTGAATTTAGGTGGGAGTGAATCGTGATCGTTGATTGAAGATAGGGAGAGTAATTTTAGACCGTAAATAGGCATTGATATTTTGAACGGTCATATGAGTTTTTAAAGTATTTTTGGCCGTTAGATGATGATTTTTTTTTTGGCGGGAGATTCAAACACAAAGCTAAAATGTTATATAGATATATATTGCTCTCTCTTTTTGTTGTTGTGAATGTGAGAATGAAGGTTGTGTCATTTTCCTTTCTATTTATAGAAATAACCTCTCATATTTACAAAATGTCACTAGTCACTGACCAAACCTTTACGATCTTTGTTTTTGATTTTGGTAACTCCTATGGACTCAAAATTGATTTCGTAGTACTTCAAATATTTTATTTAAGCTACTGTTAAAATTTAGTGTCATTCTGACACTTTTGGATTTTTTGGGCCCATTGGACCTGCGTCCTAGACCTGGCCGACCCAAAAAATTCAAATTTCACCAAACGTTCCCAAAAATTCCTTGAACCCTAATACAAGTCTCCAAATATGTATTTCACATTTAAAACTCATATACAGTCATTTAATGCATTTATATGAAAATAAATAAAATCGGCAAAAAATGGTCATGGTCCTTACAGCTCCAACTATGGCGACACTACGACTAAGCTTCTCATCTTTGTTTGCTATCAAAAACACCAAATATGAGTAAAGTGTTTTTATGTTTGGTCACTACCACAAGCACCAAAAGGGTTTGCTCATGTGAGCGAGCCAATTAAAACTTGGTGACATGCTTTCTGTGTGTTATCTCACATGCTATGTTCAAATGCATTAATAACATAAATATCCCAAAGTGATCAACTAGTACTTAAAAACACATCAATGAAAATTAACGTAGCCCTAAAGCTCTAACATGAGTCATATCAACATCTCTAGTAATAGGCTTAGTCAAGGAGTCCGCAACCATGAGACTTATAGAAATGTGTGTCAGGATCAATTAGTTCTACGCAATAATATCTCTAATGATGTTATACCTCATATATATGTGTTTGGTTCGATCGTGGTATTTAGAATCATTAGCATAAGCAAGTGCAACCATGCTGTCATAATGGATTGTCATGCGATCATCAGCATGTGTGATAACTCCAAGAAACTCAAGGAATCTCCTCAACCAAACAACTTCATACACAACAGCTAAGCCATGAACTCTACCTCTAAGGCAATACAAGATTGCTTGTCACTGCTCTAAGAAATGGCTCCACCATTGAGTTAGAAAGCACATCCAAATATGGACTTGCACTCCAGATCGACATCCTAATCGGTATCACAATAGCTAATTAGGTGTAAATCTAAACACTAATAACAGAGCATATAATGACTGACCAAGCCAACTGGATAACATATGTCGAGTCGAGTGCATATTATAGAATACATTAAACTACCAACTGCTCTCGAATAGGGAACAACATATGTCGAGTCGAGTGCACATTATAGTATACATTAAACTACCAACTCTCTCGAATAGGGAACACAGACCATCCTTTTTTTTTTCTCAGGAGCCTTAGGACCCATCTCAAAGTTTAGGTATTAGCCTTTAACGATATGAATGTCTATGGATTTGAAACTTTGCATCTATAATCATTCTAAAATCTTTTTAATGTAAGTCTTTTAGGTCAAACTGAGAAGTTTTTTAGAACGATCCCTAAGGATCTTAACTTCGAGCATGTAATTTGCCTCACCCATGTCCTTTATCTCAAAAGTAGAGGACAACCACTCTTTAGTGGCAACAATCAACTCCTTATCATTTTCAGCCAATAATATGTCATTAACTTATAATGATAGTATAAGGAAACTACCTTTGAACCATTTAACATACATATAATGGTCATTATCAATAATCGTAAACCATTAGAGATAACGACTTGATGAAATCTCAAATACCATTGTGTGGATGATTGCTTTAGGCCATAGATGGATTAGATCATTAGTGTTTGCAAACTTTGTGCTCCTAACCATTTTCCACAAATCCTTCTGGTTGATCCATATAGATCCTTCCATCTAGTTCTCCACTAAAAAATGCAGTATTCATATCCATATGGAATATTTCTAAGTCTAAATGTACGACAATGGCCAGAATAAGGCGAATTGAGGCAAACCTCACAACAAGGAAGAAAGTTTCCTCATAGTCTACACTTTCACACCCCAAAATTCAGACCACCAGAACTCCCCTGGTCCAAGCCCAAATTTTTGGTAGTGAGGTGTCATGATCATTCGATCGTCATCCCACGACCCGAGCGACTATGACAAGTTACCATTAGTCACCCTTTGATATCCCCATTGATACCAAGCTGTAACAGCCTGAATATTGGGTCATGAATCATCATGGAAGCCTTTACATTCATTAATACACCTATCCTTCATTGGATATGTCACAATGACTGTAAAAACCATGACCATTTTTGGGCAATTTTCCTTTAATTTCATTGATTGAGGAGAAGTTAACTTCATTTTCCTTCCCTTTGTCTTTTAGATTATTGGAAGCTTCTTTTGAATTTATAGGACAATTATTTGGATTTATAGAAATTTTTGGATTTATCAAACGCTCACATTCTTTCTCTCGCATTTTATCAACTAGATTTTCTAACATTGTTCCACTCCTTAAAGTAGTAATTGATTGAGCTTGTTCTTGGTTAAACTCAAAGGAATCAGAAACATCATCACTTACTTGAACTCCATTAGGGTTCACCACCGTTTGGCTAGGCAATTTTCCACCCTCTCAACGATTCATTGCATTAGATAACTGTCCTAATTAGGACTTTATCTTTGCAATAGATTATGAGTGGGAGTTAATCTTTTGGGTATTACTTTCAATGTTGCCTAAAGCAGCCAAGACCTTTTCCTCAAAACTGGGGTTTCGAGGAGGTGGTTGATTGGGCATGTAGTATAAACTCAAATTTGAACTTGGTTGATAAGGTCTAGGTTAGAATTGAGATTGACCTTGTTCTCCATGTGGTCCCTGAGGTCCTTGATATTGACCTTGGTTCCCATATTGGAATTGGTTTTGATCTCTTCATCCAAGATTATAAAAGTTTTGATATGATCCTTGACCCGGCCTAGAATAAAGTGCATTTGCTTGCTCTTGTGAGAATTCAGGATTTTGCCCCGCATGAGGACAATCCTTTATATAATGAAAAGGACTAGAGCAAAAAGAACACACATCATATGTGGGATGAAGAGTAGGATTAGGAATAGTAGGATGGGGGGAAGAAGAAGAAGAAAAAGACCTGGCTAAGATGATTTGATCTAATTTCTTTTATAGGGCCTCTATCTTCATATTTGTTGCTTGCTCCTTACGTATTTCAAAGATTCTTTCAGTTTGGGCGTTAAGAGGAGACACTACCTTATTCTTCCTTTTATTAGAAGAACGATGAGACGAATTTTTGCTCATGTTCTCAAAGAGTATCCAAGCTTCATCGGGACTTTTTAGAAAGAATGTACCTCTACAACTAGCAACAACCATTTATTTGTGAGGCACTCCTAAACAATTGTAAAATCCTTGCACCAATTGTCATTTGAGAATAGCATGGTGTGGACAAAACCTCAAAAGGTCCTTTATCTTTTCCCAAGTTTCATGAAAAGCTTATCCTTTCCTATGTGAAAAACTGAACAATGCTACCATCAAGAGGGTACATGCACCTTAAAATACTATAATCCATCTTCGATACGTGTAAATTTTCTACCTACCTACTTACCTAAATGCCTAATTAACTAAATGTAGCTAATTTACCATCTCTTAGCATAGACTATGCAAGTCTAACTATGTATGTTAAAGTGAAAACTAGTCTCAAGCCATCACGTGTAGTCCTTGTAAAACTTACAAGTGTTGAAGATCATGTGAGGAATTTAAGCATTCTAAAACAAGAAGATAAATTGCAACACTTGAGCATCAAGGATTTGTAAACTTATATTGATATAAGGCTCAAGGAAAGAGACATATACACAACAATACACAAAAATCCCCAATTCATTAAAGTTAGAACATATTTACAAGACTAGGGTTCGTCAAACCCTTAGAGAAGGATTAGTTGATCATGGTAGGTTGGAAGCACTCCATAGACAGAGATGATCGCATGCTCAAAATGGTCTTCAAGGCCTTAAAAAGTCCTCTTTGAAGCTTTCCCTCTCTAGAACTTTACTTTCTCTCTCTAAAATTTTATATATGCTCTCTATTACAAGAATTGTGATATATATATTATTACATATTTCCTAGCTATATATCTGATTTGAGGCTCAAAATATCACTGAATTTTTGTTCATGGCATCTTCTAGAAGAATTAAGACAAGTGGCCAAGTGGAGAAAATATCTGTAAAATAATATCTTCTATAGGATTAGGTGATGCATCGGAGCTTCGATGGATTAAAGTTTTGACTTCAATGGATCGAAGTGCCTTCTTCTATAGTCCTTCAAATATTCAGCTTTCCAACTCCGGTCTTCACACACCATTCACTATTCCTTGATATAAACTTTTCATGAAGCATGATAGGACAAAGGAATGCATTCTTGAACTGATAAAGGTGTCGAATTGCACCAAATTCTAAGTTTGAACCTGATACCATCAAAAACATAAAAATATGTAAAAACTATACAATATGTGCAGTTATGGGATTAAAATATATAAGTAAAGGTGCAAGAATGTCTAACATTCAACACTTATTAGATACTTAGTTAAGGCTACATCAAAACCCTAGTGGAGAACTAGCCGCTAATGGTATAGGAGAATGCTTCATCTCTATGGAAGTAGTGTTATGTATCGTGCTCCAACATTTCTTCACTCCAAAAAATCTTCAAAGTTGCTGGCAAAGGTCCTCAATACAGTCCCAATTCATCACTTTTAATCCGAAAGACAATAGGGTTTTCTACAGGCCCTAATCAGGTGAGTTTTTTTGCTGAACTTTGGCCCAATGTTTAAAGCCTTAGAAGTCTGATTCATGAAATATTTGTGAAATACAAAAATGTCCAGAATCAAATTTTGTTCAATCATTATAGGAATTGAGTTATTTTGACAATCGTAAATAAGAGTTACGAGTAGTTTTCCAAAATAGAATAAAAAATGTATTTGCAATAGAATTGGATTTCAGACCGTAATACCCTTAAGAAGTTATTATTCTCTTGGGCCACTTCTTTAGGTTGTTTTGAGTTGAAATATTGGCTAAACTTGGTCCACTCGATGTAGGCTTCTTATAACCCTTTTGAATGTCATCTTTAAAAGCCAAAGATCATAGTTTAACTGAAATTATCATTAAGGGCCTGAAAATATAGAAAACACTAAAACAGAGTAATATCACAAATAATATACTACTAAGAGAATAAAGTATGCAAATTAAGAGGCTAGCCCCTATCACTTATCTCCATTTTGCCTTCTCCTACTACAATCAGACAAGTTCACTCTTTCATGGACCATACTTGGTTCTATAGAAGATTTATCAAAGACTTTAGTAAAATTGCTCAACCCTTATGTCAACTCTTGACTAAGGATGCTACTTTTTCATTTGATGACAATTGTCTGCAAGCCTTTGAGAAGCTTTGGTCTTTGATATCTTCTACACCAATTATGCAATCTTCTAGGTAGTCTTTTCCATTTGAAATCATGTGTGATACTTTTGATTATGCAGTAGAAGATATTTTGGGACAACAACAAGACAAGCGCCCTTATGTCATCTATTATACTAGTAAAACTCTTTCTGATACTCAACTTAATTATACCACAATAGAAAAGAAGCATCTAGCGGTAATATTTTCCTTGGACAAATTTCCTTCTTATCTATTGGGATCCAAGGTGATTGTCTATTTCGATCATGTTGTGTTAAGGCACTTGCTAGCAAATAAAGAGGCCAAGCCACGTCTTAATCGGTAGATTCTATTGTTGCAAGAATTTGATTTGGAGATTAAAGACAAGAAGGGTACAGAGAACGTGGTGGCGGACCATTTGTCTCGAATTTCATTGGACTCTTTGTTCGATAAATTATCTATTTGTGATTCCTTTTCAGATAAGCAATTATTTGGAATATCCAACGGTTCTTTACCATGGTATACTTTAATAAAGTTTAATGGACAAAGACTCAAGCATTGTGCAGAGGGGATTGTGCCTTTGGAAGACGTGGATCCATCGACTTAACGGATCCCATTTATCATAATTGATCCTCTTGGATGATAAACGTCACCTACTGGTGTTAACTGTGGGGTATTTTGCATTTTTGATATTTGATTTCTTTTATTTTTCTTCTTGAATTTTGCTTTTATGTTTTTCTTTACTTTTCTTTCAATATTAGTTGCATTTTAATGTGGTTGTTTTGAGTTTTTGATAGTTTAGTTACTTCTGGGGGATGCCGGGATGGGGACATGGGTGTTTGGCCTCAAAACAGGTGAAAAAGAGGGGTCTCGGTCGACCTTGGGTGATAGACACCCAAGGAGCTCTAGGCTAGGCGATTTATCGCCCCTCTACAAGGGGGAATGATTGCCATTTTCAAATCTTCATGGATGGACAGATCAGTTGGGTAATCGATCTCCCAGCCTTCGGGAAGATCGATCCCCTAGCCCATGTGTGGCCCAGTTGATGCAAAAATTTCTTATTTAACGCTCTCTCTCTCGCCTTATTGCTCTCACTCAAAAATTGCATGCTTTGGGACTCTTGGAGTCTCACCTACATCAACTTGCATTCCAAAACTTCTACTTAGTGATTATATTACTTAGAGATTGTTATTAATCATCATCATCACAATCAAATCCAACTTGTTATTCTCAAAGTCTCATTGAAGCTTCAACTTTCACAAGTTTCTTTTTCAAAAGAGGGGTACTTTATTTTTACAAATTGGTTAGGTATCTTTGAGGGCTTTTGTATTGCAAATTTGGGAGAGATCATTGTGTATTTAATTCCTTGATTTTGGGGCAGTGACAAGTTAAAAAGAGGAGGTTGAAGGTAGTGACTAAATTGCGCATGCTTTTGTGAGTTTAAAATGGCCCCTAAAAGAGCCAATGTGTATGGTGCTTCTAGTTCACATGGTCCACAATGTCCACGATTTGCCCAGTCATCAGTTGTCTCTATACCTAGAAGGGAGCGCGTTCATAGGATGTGCCATCCAAGGCTATTGAACTTTAAGATGACCTTTGAGATTCTAAAATTGTATGGTATGTTTGCTGAGACTCGATGGCATGTTGTAGACTTCTGTCGTCGTCGGGTTGATTCAATTTTCACTCTGGCATCCACTGTAATTTATAGATTGTATGGGGAAGCTGGAAAAGTTTTACTCTAAGGTTGTTGGCAAGTTACTCGACAGTGCGAGTGCCTGGGATTTCCCATTCCCCACTCTTATTGGTCAGTTACTCTTTGCATAGGGGTATGAGATTAGTCTGGATAAGCTCTCGTTCATGTGCGACATTCATTATGGCTCGGCTGACTAGAACTTGAGTCAGTTACACATGAGATAGAGACTTGTTGCTGCTCTAGGTGAGGTAGCAAGACCTACACATGGAGGAGGGGATGTGGTACCACCACCACCAATAGTCGAGGAAGAAGCAGAGGTTGAAGAGGAACCTATACAAGCAAAGGCTGGAGGACCAGTGTATGGCCACTTTGAGGAGCAAATTGAGGGGTTGACTGCCCAGTTCAGAGCCTTTGGTACAGAGGTGACGGAGCAGTTCAGAGCTGTTCGCCGAGACCAGAGATCGATAATTTCGATGATACGAACATTAATGTGCCATTCAAGATTGGACCTGGATGTTCCGCCACCACCATTCCACTGATTTTGAGGGAGTACTTTTCTTTTGTATTTTTAGTTTTGTTTCTGTTTTTTATTTTCTTTTCTTTTTCATATTTTGTTTTTAGTTTCAAAAACTATATATATATTTTTCCTATTTTTCTTTACTCTTTCATTCTTATTTTCACCCATATTTATTTCACTTGGTCATTAGAGTTTAGTGGTTTGTTTTGATAGGTTGTCGCATCTAAGTTTGGGGGAGTGCTTGCATTGCCTTCATGCTCCCAATTTACTATTTTCTTACCACTACTTCGGGTTTATGGTAATATCGTTCTCACTCTCATCTATGTTTATTTTTCATATACATTGAGGACAATATCCAGTTTATGTTTAGGGGTAAGACGGTGCCTTTTATGTGCTTTATTGCAATGGGTGAAAATTTGATGAAAATCTTTCTTGTTTTTAGGACTTTTTGGTTATATTACTTTCATAGTTTTTTATTTATTTTCCTTTCTTTTGTTTTTAGTTAGGATATTTTTACATTGATCAATGGTTTAATACTTTATATAGGTGCTTGACTTGCAATTCTTTAGTATATTTGCATTGACATGCCTTGGGGTGATTGGTTTTAGTTTCCTCATATGCACAGACACACTAGCATAATCTTGTGGGGTATAAACTTTGGCTCTGAGTTTTTGGGTTACATATGCTTGATAGTAATTGGTATCCCTTGAGAATGAGTACCGATGATATGTTTTACTTGACTTCAAAAAAATATATATATAATTGTTGAATACATAATCAATTTGATCATTTTCACGAACTAACCGAGCCTTTTGCATCAGTGAGCATTGAGTGTTTGTGTCAAAAATGAGGGGTGAGAAAAAATGAGCATTGGTTGTCTTGGTTTGTAACTTGCCTTATTTGAGTTATTAAGTTCTTTGGGGTGTCTTGATACTTAGTGCCCTAAAGCCACTTGGTTTGGGAGTCACTGACTGAAAGTTTGCTACACGAATCTTCTAGAGAGATTAGTGGACCAAGACATCGCACAACCAATAAATCAATGAAAAAAATAAAAAGGTCATGTATTCATGTTTTTGAAGTATGAGTTCAATAAGGGGAGTTAGTGAGTTGAAGGGGTATGTGACTTAGTATATTCATAATAGGGTTATGCCACATGAGAGGATTGTTAGTTCACTTTTCACGAGGGAGCTAGAGTTGCTTACTTTGATATGTGTTGATATGAATTATACAAGGGGACCATTGCTTTGAATTATGGAATTTGAAAATTTGAAATTACTCTTGAATGCAAGTTTGTAACTATTTACTATAGTCTTCTTATTGATTAATGTTTAAACAGAATTTTAAATATTTGTGAGTAACATTTCGGCAAACTTTCACGAGACTATAACTGATCCACTAGGCGTAACCTAAGCGTTCAAAGGTTTGTTGCATATGCTAAATGCAATCATTTCTCCCACAAAAGAGGAGTTGGGCAATTTAGTTAGTGTTTAGTTGATTTTTTTTCTTGTAGTTTATTTTGTCCTATTGCTAAGGGATTAGCAATATTTAAGTTTGGAGGCATGATAGGTGTAAGTTTCTAGCATCTTAATTTGTATATTTTATTCTCTTAGAAGTAAATTATTTATAATTTTACTCTATTTCAGGTTCTTAATAGTAATTTTAGTTAAACTATGATTTTTTGGCTTCTAAAGATGATATTCAATAGGGTTATAAGAAGCTTATATCAAGTGGATAATGTAATGACTCGGATAATTTTAACCGGTTTTGAATTATTTTTGGACCGGGTTTAAATTTTTTTGAATTAATTAATTTCAAAAAAATGTGGATATACATGTATATATATATGGAATTATATATATATATATATATATTGATGGAGGATATAGATGATTATATATATATATGGGGATATATATATATATATATACATAAATAAATAAATATATATATATATACATATGGTGGGTCTATATGCAATTATGGATATATAGAAATGCATATACATAATTATATGTATATGTGAGAAAAAGGAGAATACCCATGTGATGATGTTATAAATATATATATATATATATATATATATATATATATCTTCACATCCCACGTATAGACAATATCCATCTTTCTTCACATCCCACGTATATACAATATCCATCTTTATATATATATATATATATATATATATGTGTGTGTGTGTGTGTGTGTGTGTGTGTGTGTGTATGTGGGCTTAGAGGATGGGAGCATTGTTAAATTTAGATGCTTATTTGCATTGTTATATGCATATTTATGGATTGAGTCATGTAAAGTATGCTAAATTATATATGTATATTTAGCCAGATGTTGCCTTGCATGCATATGTGATTTTTATGCATGAGTTGAGTATATGTAAATATATATATGTGATTATATATTTGGTGCAGTGGTAGAAAATGAATTCTAAATTGTTTATAACATTGAAGGGTATTTGAAAAGCATGAAATATGATAAGTGTTATATATTTTCTCATTACATATATAGGTGACAAGATACATATATGTGTGATTATGTATGGTTGTTGGGATGTATGTTGGTTGCTTGTAGTAAATGCATGTGATGTGGCTAAACTCGAATTATATTGTAAGCTTAATTTTGCCCTTTTTTATCAAAATATAATTTAACCACTCGCAAGAGCACGAATCTTTGTAGATAAGGTTCTATATAGAGGGTATCGATCCCACGAGGACTAGTCGAAATTGTCTTAAAGGAAGATTAATTATACTTTAATTCTAAAAACAGATTTTTGGATTTTTTGTTTATAATCTATTGCATGAATGAAATGACAATAAAGTAAAGAGTTGAGTTGGGAGAGAGAGCTAGGGGTGGTTTCCACCACTAGCCATTCACATGTTCATTAGTGTAGCAAGCATGGGATTCATAAATTAAATGCCTAACAATGTCATTAGGCTTGTGACCTCAATAACATATCAAAAGATCAATGTGTGTGCTAACCTATCATAATCCATCTTCAACAAGCATAGCTCTTCAACCTAACTAACTACCTAATTACCCTACTCTCTAGGTGAACCCTACATGCATCCAAACTACCTTGTCTTGGCATGGTCTATACAAGCAAACATCACACATTCATTTAAACACCATTATCTAGCCATCATTTGCACTTCTTGTGGAATATGCAAATGTTGTGCATTCAAGTGACAAAATCTACTCTAAGACAAGAATAAATTCTCAATCAAATGAATATATATAAGAAATGTATTTGTGTACATATTCACTAGGCTAAATAATCAACATTTAACTACAAATCCCCAAGTGCTACAAAAATGAACAAGTTTACATGGCTAGTTGTGTCAACCACACCCTAGTGGAGGAGTTAGTTGGTCATGACAGCCTTGCACCCTTCCATTGATGAAGAAAGTGAAGCTTCTTGGTCTGGTTCAGCTCCTCTTCTTCCTCTCCCGAAGGTCTCTCCTTGGATGGTCTAATGTATATTGAGAGATATATGAGATATGAGAGATATGGCCCTTTTTGTGCTTTTTGGCTCCCTTTTCAACCTTGGAGGCCCACCATATATATATATATATGACTTTATATATCCCTTGTATCAAGAAGGCCCCCAAAGGTCTTGTTCAAGTCAGACAATCCCCTTAAGTCGTGCAAAAAGGGGGATTTTGTTGCAAGTGGGAGAGCAGGTGAGCAAGTGGCCAAGTGGGTTCTGCAGAATCTCGATCAATCGAGATTGGATCTCGATTGATCGAGATTTCGATCAATCGAAATGAGATCTCGATCAATCGAGATTTTGATTAATCGAGATTAACATCTCGATTGATTGAGATTTCGATCAATCGAAATGAGATCTCGATCAATCGAGATTTTGATTAATCGAGATTAACATCTCGATTGATCGAGATGCCTTTGGCTGCAATTCTGACTTTTTCTCTTCAGTTGCAAATAGCTTCAAACTTTGCTCCATTTACTCTAATACCTGCAATACATCAAAAACACAAAAATACCGTAAACATATCTCGGTAAACGCAAAAACGAAACTAACATAAGCAATAAAGAGGGTTCAAATGCATAGAATTGAACACTTATCAGCATGCATGTAGCGATAGCATGATTATATCCATGCTAATATACATGCATATGTGATTATATGCAGGATGTGACATATATGTGGTTATATGTGAAAATGTGAGTATGAAATGCATGCTAGCTTTATATATATCGAATGTATGCATTGGTTATAACATAATAAAAATGTGTTAGGTTGAGGTAGTTGGCATATATGAGGTATTATGCGAGTTTTGAACATGTATGTGCTATATATGTTGGAATGTGATGAGAAGTATGCCAAATACTTCTTTTTAGTATTCATAAGCATGAGTTGATGCATGAAAATATTATGCTATGTATATATATACATCTATATTGCATATATGGGAGGGAAATGACACATATGTGGTTACATGTGGATTTATGTAGAGAGAAATGCATGTCATGTACTTTAATACTAGTTGGTGCATTAGAATAGCATAAAATAAAATGCTTGATTACGTATGCATCCACATTGCATATATGGGAAGTTACGGAAAAATTAACGCAAAAGAGGTACACGGGACTTTGGAGTGGTCCAACTGTGTCACAAGAAGTGGTATAATTATCCACTACGTATGGCCCTCGGAGTGGACCCGCCATACAAAGGCTCTATACCTAGAATCGGAGTGTGCCCAACATTAGTGAGCTTCGAAGTTGCCCCCTCACAATTTGGCAAACTAATATATTGCCATCGGAGTATATCTAGAGTTTGATGACCCCTCAGAGTGGTCCCGGTCATCAGGTTGTATCGGAGTTGTCCAAGGTCACATAATCTTCGGACCGGACCAATCATGTAGGATATCGGATGAGGGACGAGAGTGAGAGTATGTGCATGCCTTGATGCTTGTATTATGTATCAGGTTATGACCGAGGAAGGTGAAAATATCTTTATGCTTATGTGTTTATTTGTTAAGCATGTTTTTCTGTTCAAATGCATCTACATTGCATTTGAAAATTGTTGTTTGTTGAGTAGAGAATGTGATAATTGATTTGCATTATTTCATATAAATGCTTAGACACATATGTTCTTTATACATATTGATGTTGAATTTTATCACCTATGAGCATGTTGAAAATGATTTCTAAAATCATGTGTAGTAGATTTAAATGTTCATATGTGCTAGAACTGCCATATGCATTATTGGTTCATGAATGCTAGGAGCATGACTTTAAATATTGTGAAATATTTAAGTGCACGTATATTTTTGAGAATATGTGAGGATCGACCTACTACTGCAGTGATAGTATGGTTCTACATACCTTGTTGGGCCTTTGAGCTCACCCCCTCCCAGGTTTTGCAGGTATTACTGATTACGGAGTCAGTTATGGGACTGATAGTACCAGTTGCAGATGTAATGATTAGACTCCTTAGAATCTAATTTATGTCCAGGATATTAGATGGATGTTGTATATTTGGATTAAATGTAACTGGACATTGTATGTTGCGTAATTTATCCCAATTGTACATTTCATTTGATGTATGTATATGAGACGGACATTCAGAGATTGAGTTATTATTTCAATTGTATTATGCATGTTGTAGGAATGCTAGGGGGACACGTGCCCAGAAGTGTCCATTTTGAATTTAAAGTATGAATAACATATCAGGATCTGATTTATTCGAATGGGTGATGCCCAATTTTCTTGAAAATAATAGAAAATTGAGATTGTATGATCAGGTGATGGTTATATAGTAAGGGTGATCTCACGGAGTTCACTCCCCGGTTCTCGGGCCTTGGGAATCAGGGCGTGACAGACAAAGTCTAGTCAATAATTCAATTTAAAACAACCCAAAGAAGACGCCCAAGAGAATTATAACTGCTTAAGGACATTACGGGCTGAAATCTAATTCTGTGCAAAATATAGTTTTAATCCCATTTTTGTAAACTACTCGTAACTCTTATTTTTTACTGTCAAAACAATCTAATTCTCTTGTAATTTGAACAAAATTAGATTCTGCATCTTTTTGTATTTTACAAAAATATCATGAATCGAACTTATAAGGCATCAAACGTTGGGCTAAAGTTTAGTAGAAAAATTCACCTGATTAGGGCATGCGGGAAAACTCTAATTGTTTCCTAATTAGGTGGGAACATTTCATATTCTCTTGTCAATTAAAAGTGAAGAATTAGGGCTACATTTAGACCATGGGCAATAGCTTTGAAGAGCTTTTGGAGTGAAGAAATATTGGGGAACAAGATCTTACGCGAATTCCATAGAGATGAAGTCTTTTTCCTCAATCGTTGAAGCATTCTCTTCTACTATGAGAGGCTAGTTCATCCACTAATTTTTTGATGTAGCCTTAACTAAGCATCAATGGTTTGATTGTTCTAATTATTGGGGATTTTTGTATACATGCATAGATTGTGTAATTTGGAGGATTCTATTATTAAAGAATTGAGCAATAAAGTCTATATATTCAGTTTCAATGATTTCTTATCTTTTCTTAGATATCTATTTGTTGTGATTGAACTCAATCCCTCTTATTTTCTGTGATTATGAGACTGATTATTATATAATACTATTTATTGAATGTATGATTTATGTTTTGATAGATTATTTCTAGAGAAAATGGACCATACTGTACCCTAGAGTAGTGTAGATAGGCAGATGATGCATACCAATTAAAGATAATCCATGACTTAGATTAAATTATATGTTATCCCCTTGACAGTTGAAAGTGAGTTTGTAGCCACTAATACTACTTATGCATGATATAATTTTTCATAATTAGTTCAATCAACCATTGATTGTGAAGTTAGTGGTGAAGTTAATAACCCTAGATTCATCTCACATTCTCGTCACTCTATAGATTTCTTTCTTTCATTTAAATGTTTTAATTAGTTAAATTAGAAATAAAAATTAGCAGCCTTCTTTTAATTTAATTAAAATTAGTCCTATCAATTGAACACAATCAGAACACTGTCTCTCTAGTTCGACACCCTTTCAACACCCCTATTATGCTAGAAATTCGTTGTATTGCAAAATGGTAATTTTTAATCGACAAACTTAGCCATGATCACATTAAATCCCAATTGGTGCTATAAATGACATACAATCCCAACAAGTTTTACAGATTTTATGAATCTCATTGGTTTCTTGTTCAAGATGATGTGGTTAATGCAGTGAAGAACTTCTTTGTGTATTCCTAGCTTCTTGTGGGTATGAGCAGTTTCTTTATCACTCTCACTCCTAAGAAGGATAATTGTTCAAAGATTACTGATTACAGGCATATTGCTTTATGTAATGTATCATACAAATTAATTACTAAACTGACTGCTAAAAGACTTGGCCTTGGTCTTCTGAAACTGGTTGGAAGGGAGCAATGTGCTTTTGTCAAGGGACGCAAAATTCAAGATAATCTAATTATGGCTAATGAGTTGATCAGAGGGTTTAATTCTAAGTATTATCCTACTATTGCAATGAAGATTGATGTGAGGAAGGTGTATGACTCTGTTTCTTGGCATTTCCTATTTGAAACTCTTCAGAAGATGGGTTTTAGTGCAACTTGGATTGGTTGGATTAGGAAATACATGCAGTCTTCTTTTTATTCAGTGTTGGTGAATGGATCTCCCTGTGGTTATTTCTATCTTCGCTTCTCTTTACTCTTGTTACTGAGGTTTTCTCTTCTTTGGTGGATGATGAGGTGAGTGCTAGACCTATTACTCTTTCAAGAGCAGCGAGGAAGGTGAATTCATATATTTTCCATTTATTTATGTAGATGACCTGCTATTTGTTTCTCATGCTAACATTCAGTCTATCAGATCGGTGATGAAGGTGTTTTTAGATTTTGAGGCTCATTCGGGGTAAGGAGAAGAGTGTGGTTGTTTTTTCGAAGGCAATTAGGAGGAAACGCCTTCTTCTTAATTTGTTGCATCTTAAGGAAGTCAATTTTCCTGTGCCCTTTTTAGGTCTTCCCTTAAATATGTATGGGTTAGTAGGACGACCTATTCAATTCGATGTTGCTTGATAAAGTCTCTCCCAGGTTTAATGCTTAGAACTCGAAAATATTATCTTTAGTTGGGAAGGTAGAACTTGTTAGATGTGTGGTTCATGTAATAATCCAACACGAAGACCCTTGGTGTTCGGATCAATCTGTGCTGCAGAACTTTGGGCACATGCTGTTTAGAATGCTCTCTTTCAAAAGGAATGCTTGCGTGGAAGTGTTGGTCTGTAATGGAGCTTAGAACCTGGCTGTCCTTGGTTTTGATGAACTACGAGACTTAAGGAGTTTTTAACCACTATCCTAATACACGGTTCTCATTAGGATCTTGTTAAATGGAATGGTGGTTCCTTTTCTTTCAAGAAGGCTTGGGAGGGTTGTAGGAAACATGGGTTGCAAAATAATATGCATCATTTAGTGTGTAATGGAGGAAAACCCTAGTGTTTCTTGTAATGCCTGCTTGGTTATCCATGAGAAGCTACCTTCGGGTTGTAATCTGTAGAAATGAGGCATTAGCTTGGCTCAGTTGTGTTATAATTATGGATGTCACGGTGATGATCGGGACCATCTCTTCTTGTCCTGCACTTATGCTCAAACTAAGAAGTAACACATGCAAAACACTATATCGAGATACAACAACATTATTTCTAGAATGCAATACTATATTGTATCTCCGTATATGCCAGAGAGGATCTGAGTTCCAAAAAGACTAAATATCGATCTTGGCCATCGCATCTCCATACTACATATATCGGCATAGCCACACACCCATCACCATTATTTCATAACTCAACCATAATTCACGTGGATAAGAATACAATGGTCTAACCATTGTCACAACCTACACAAACAAGACACACACCACCACATTAGAGCACAATTGACTTAGGCCTGTTTGGATTGGTTTTTGAAAAGCGACTTTCGGCTTTTCAAGTTCAAAAGTCGTTTTAGAAAGTGTTTGGATTGGTAAGACGGAAGAGTTTCGAAGTCCAAAAAAAACGTTTAAAGGAAGCTGGTGGATACCAACTTCTTAATTTAACTTTTGCTTCTCTTTTTCTTCTGCGTAAAAGCGGAATCAAAAGCTCTGCCAAACGGGACCTTACTAGCAATAGATTATGACATGCAACTATCCAAGGGCTTGATATCACTATCTTGGTGCTCAATATTTCCATCCATTACTTGTTATCACTGTCTTCCACCATCAGATTTATTACTATATTTAAAATGTGTAAATACAAACAGCAAATCATTATCTCATATGGGAATTTGTAGCATCTCCAGCTTTGTGCCTATATGCGATTTAGACCCAACCCAACTTGGTGATATATAAAGCGGTGAATTTTAGAAGCATTGGTACATGAAGACGACAAATTAAAGTTGAGTTCCTGTACGGTCATGGAAGCAAGATGGAGTAAGAAACACATTGTCTGGTCTTTCCATCATAAATCCCGGATATTGCGCTTCTGATTTGAAATTTTTTCAATCAACTTTAAACATACAAACATATATATATATACAGACACGCTAGCGTGACTATTAGATCGACAATAAAAAAAATTATTTTAATTATATATTGGTAAATATATTTTAAATAGTAAAATTAATTTTTAGACATTTTTCACCATTAGATTATGACTTCTTTTTGAGAAAAATTCAAACAAAATGATTAAATGTAATATATATATATATATATATATATATATATATATGTGTGTGTGTGTGTGTGTGTATATAGGGGTATTCGTGTGCTAATATGCTTGGAAACTCATTTAATTCAAAAAATAAATGAGAAGAAAACAACAAAAAGTTGAATAATTGACTTGAAAAATTGTTCCCAAGCCCCTCTCATAATAAGAGAGTTCGACTTGAAAATTAATCACGATAAACTATTAGATGGTCTTGTAAAGTTCATTCTATAACTAATATAATGGATCCAAAAGTTTAATAAAATATTATATATAAAAAAAAAACATGAATATAAAACTGGATCACCAACTAACTTATAATTCAAGAGCATCTATCTAATAATTTTTCGAAGGTAATGTGTCGACTTTATCTTATCTAGGTTGGCCTTTCAATTTGGCACAACAAAGTAGGTTGTCTTTTAGTATGTCAAGTGGGTAAGGTACGGAGAGTCCACCGTTTGGTGTTAGAACATATATGGAGCACTCCAATATGCATAATTTAAACAATTTTTTTCAAAAAAATAATATAATAAAATATTTAACAAACATTAATCTAGTGATTATGAATTTAAAATATGATGAAATTTAATGGAAAAAAATGATGTGCAAAGAAGACATTTAAATCGTTGGTCAGAAAAAGAAACATAGTCCACATTGATTATAATAGTAAAGAAAGAGGAAGACTAATGCTCCGTTTGATTGGAGTGATGGAAAAATGGATAGGAGGGAGGAGGAGGAGGAGGGATGAGGCATTCCTAAGGAAGGGATGATATATTCCTCACTTTTATTTGGTTAAATGAAAGGATAATAGAAAAAATTGATGGAGTAGCAACTGAATTTTGTTTGGTTGGAAGGAATAAAAGGAGAGGTTTATATCACTTTTACCGATATACCTTCATTAATTAAGTTGTTTACGTATTAAAAAAATTATTGAATTAAGATAGGGTTAAAATACATAAAGGTTAAAATAAGTCATTTTATAAAATATATGAAAGTTGTTTATAAGAGAGAATTACAGTAGGATTAAAATACATAAATGTTAAAATAAGTCATTTTATAAATAGATATGACAAATTTATAGGTTAATCTTTCACTCTTTCCTTCCTCTCTTCCGTTCAATTTTGGACTAATAAAAAATTAGCAATTATCGATTATGAGGGATGCTTCATCCCTTCTTGCTTCCTCCAACTCTTTTTTTCGTTCCAACCAAACAAGGAAACTCTCGCATTTCCTTCATCTCTTCTATCTTTCTTCAATCCTTTTTTCCAAGGATTGCTTTCCACGCGAACCGCTATTATTGATTGTCCAAATTAAACTGATAGCTTTGTGAGCCCATGGGTTTACTTGTGCAAATGGGACATCTGGTTTAATCGAAGGGATTAGAACTCTCTGCTCATACAACAACATATTTACTTCTAGTAAGCAACACTCATGCAAAACATTATATCGATATACAACATTATTTCTAGAATACAATACAATATTATATCTCCCTATATGCAAGTGAGAATCTGAGTTTCAACCGGACTAGATTTCAATCTTGGCCATCGCATCTCCAAACGTATATCAGCATAGCCATACACCCATCACCATTATTTCATAACTCAGCCACAATTCATGTGGATCAAAATATAATATCACCTACAAAAACATGACACACACCACCCCCATTACAGCACAATTGACGTACTAGCAATAGATTGTAACATGCAACTATCCAAGGGCTTGATATCACTATCTTGGTGCTCAATATTCCCATCCATCACTTGATATCACTATCTTCCACCATCAGAGTTTTTACTATAAAATGTATAAATACAAACAGCAAATCATTACCACGTATGGGAATTTGTAGCATCTCCAGCTTTGTGCCTATATGCCATTTGGACCCAACCCAACTTGGTGAGTTGGTGATATATAAAGCGGTGAATTTTAGAAGCATTCGTACATTAAGAGGACAAATTAAAGTTGAGTTCCTGTACGGCCATGTAAGCAAGATGGACTAAGAAACACATTGTCTGGGCTCTCCATCATAAATCCCGGATATTGCGCTTCTGATTTGAAAATTTTTCAATCAATTTTAAAGTATATATATATATATATATATATATATAGATTATGGTATTATCTGTGCTTATGAAACTATATAAAAAAAATTATTGGACTGAATTATTTTATAAGTATGAGGGTAGGGAGATGTGTACGTGAATTTAAGTATGAATGTAGTGTTTTAATGGTGACTGTTAAATCGACAATAAAAAGAGTTATTTTAAATCTTAAGTTGTAAAATTAACTTTTTTAAGTATTTTTGGCTATATGATTATGATTTTTTTTAAAGAGAAATTCAAATACAATGATTAAATTAAATGTAATATATATGTGTGTGTGTGTGTGGAGGGGCTATTCATGTACTAATATCCTTGGAAACTCCGTTAATTCCAAAAATAAATGAGAAGAAAACAACAAAAAGTTGAATAATCAGAAATTGACTTGAAAAATTGTTCCCAACCCCCTCTCAAAATGAAGAGAGTTCGGCTTGAAAATCACGGTCTTGCACCACAAGTTGATTCTATAACTAATATAATGAATCCAAAAGTCTAATAAAATATTATATATAAAATAAACATGAATATAAAACTGGATCACCAACTAACTTATAATTCAAGAGCATCTATCTAATAATTTCTCGAAGGTGATGTGTGGGCTTGATCTTATCTAGGTTGGCCTTTCAATTTGGCACAACAAAGTGGGCTGTCTTTTAGTATGTCAAGTCTCAAGTGGGTAAGGTGTGGAGAGTCCTCATCCTAGATTCATTCGAAAAAAAGGAAAAACAATGTAGGTAGTTATATATCTCAGTTGACATGGTAACATCACATCATCAACAATGACTCACTTATCTTGGTCAAATAGTCAACATGCAAATTACGTGGCAATGCCACATCATCAACAACGGCCCACTTAGCTTGGTCAAATTGTCAACATACAAATTATGCGGCACATACGACGTCATCAAACTAAAGACTTGAAGACCTGAGTTGGGAGCAGGACTCAGGAATACCTGGGATCTGAGGAGGTACTTGGTTTGGTGGCTGAAATCCAGGGTTCGTCGAGTCGACCCTCGACCGGACTTGTTGAGAGAGAAATATCATTTTGACTCCTATACAACTTTCTTTATTTTAATTAACACTGCTTTATAATTATTGGAGAAATTTATCTCTTTTAATTATTCTGTTAATAAACTCACATTTTATGTGATGTCATGCCATCACCATCTCACTCTTGGCCTATAAAAGGACATTGCCCAAAGCCAAGAGAGGGAGGGTTTTTTAGACAGATTGAACTATCTGCTCTCTAAACCATCAAAATAAAAAAAAGGAGAAGAGGAGAAGAGCTCTCATGCTCTCTCACACCTATGCTTTCTCCATACTTTCTCACCTTTCATCAAGGAGTCAATGGTTTACACGAGCACTGTCATCTTCTTTCTTTCTCTCTCTCAAGTTTGTCTGGGCTTCCACCTCTCTCAGTCCACCTCGAATCTCTGTCATGTTGCGAGTGATGCCTCACCATTTATATATTTTACTGTTATCAATAAAGAACCCCTACAAACAATTACAAAATTCATCTACCGTTAGGTGTCAAAACTCAGAAGATTTTTTTTTTTATATATAACTTGACAAGGAAGTTACACGTTAGTGTTAGTAAGTGAGGAGTCGAACACAGATTCTTCCATTTAGGAGAGAGGTGCCTTATTCACTGGACGGCCTGCTATCCTCGTGTTAGAACCGCTTTAAAGCACTTGACTATACATAATTTAAACAATTTTTTAAAAAATAAATAAATATAACAAAATGTTTAACAACTATAATCACAAATTTGATAACCTAGTGATTATGAATTTAAAATATGATGAAATTTAATGAAAAGAAGATGATGGGTAAAGAAAACCTTTAAATCGTTGGTCAGAAAAAGAAACATAGTCCACCTTGATTGTAATAGTAGGGAAAGAGGAAGACTAATGCTCCGTTTGGTTGGAGGGATGAAAAAATAGATGGAAGGAAGGGGGAGGGACGAATGAGGCATTCCTAAGGAAGGGATGATATCTCCTTCACTTTTGTTTAATTGAGTGGAATGGATAATAGAAAAGATTGATGGAGTGATTACTGAATTTTGTTTGGTTGAAAGAATAAAATGAGAGGTTTATATCACTTTTATCGATATACCTTCATTAATTAAGTTGATCAATCATGCATTAAAAAAAATATTGTGACTCACTATTTACGTATTAAAAATATTATTAAATTAAGGTAGGATTAAAATTCATAAAGTTTAAAATAAGTCATTTTGTAAATACATGAAAGTTATTTATGAGAGAGAATTGCAGTAGGATTAAAATACATGAATGTTAAAATAAGTCATTTTGTAAATAGATGAAGATTAAAATAGGTATTACAAATTTATAGGTTAATCTTTCATTCTTTCCTTCCTCTCTTCCGTCCGATTTTACACAGATAAAAAATTAGCAATTATCAATTAGGAGGGATGCTTCATCCCTTCTTGCTTCCAACCTCTCTTCTTTTCCTTCCAACCAAACAAGGCAACTTTCTCATTTTCCTCATCTCTTCCATCTCTCCTCAATCCTTCCCTCCAACCAAACGGAGCATAAAGCTAACGTAAGTAGAGTTAGAAAAGAAAGATATGATAGGATGTGAATTGACTGATGTTGTGGCCTTAATTAGAGCGTAATGAAATTATATGATTAATTTAGCCGAAACCAAGTATTTAAAAAATAGTTTGTTGTGATTTATTGTTTTATATTTATAAAACTTAAATAGGGCGGGTTCGGATACTGGAATATATGTTGACTCCCATTTTCGGAGCTTGGTCCTATTCCAATTAGAATAGAACCAAACCCTTCTCATTAGAAATCAAATTGATCAAGCAAGATGTCATATCTGCTATCTTATACCCCCCAAACCCGGTAAGCCGAAAATCAAGGCATAAATTTTTACCATTGTCAACGAACAAGCTACAAAGTGTAATTTCATTGAATACAATGGTCTAACTATAGTCAGAACATACACAAACATCACACACACACCACCCCTACTACGGCACAATTGACATACTATCGTGCACCTCTCATAGATTTTAACATGGAGGGCAGGCTCAATCCCCATCAAATGGTTTATCTCCCACCGAAAGCGTAGACATCTCAAAGGGTGCTCTATTAGTCTAGGATCATCTCGGCAGGCAATCCATAACCATGAATTTACTACCTTTATATCACTTTCTTATATCACTTCTTGGATTCCAAATCTACTACCTTTATATCACTTTCTTATCAAGTTTACTTTGATCTCAACAGGATTGAGAACCATTTCACATGATTGGCCATCCTCTATGGTCGAGTACTTTTAGCTATGATCATGACTTTGTCTAACTAGAATTTCATTTGTGAAATCTTATCAATACTCCTTTTTTTTTTTCATCATGGGATGAATAGGAGGCTTCTCTACTTGTTTGGCTCGAGTATCATGACCATAAGGGTCAGGATTGTGTTTCAAAATATATTATAATCTTCTTGAATATATATATATATATATATACTAAATATTTTTTTAATCTCCTTAAACAATCAAGTTTTAAATGTGTTCACATGTATGTGCATGTATTGGAGGCTTCATTTATCAACAAAAGAAATATTTTCAAATTCATTCACACTAAAATTTTGGTATTTTCGATAAATCTATTTGATTCATCTAATTTTTAGGATGAATCATTTTAACTTCATTCATAAAAAAAACTATGAGATATGTTGTGATTAGTATGATTAATAAATGAATTTATGTAAATTCATTATTTTGAAACATGAACCTTCTTAATTAATACATTTTGAAGATTAAACACATTTATGGAACCTCACTTGGAAGGTGAATACAATGACCACGCTTTGCTCACTCGAGTAAGGGTGAAGGTTGTCTAGCAAAAATAATAAAAACAAGAAAGCTAAGGGTAAACGTCAATCAACTCAAACCGACTGTTTCTTGACTCAAAGTGTCACACCCCAATTTTCAAGTTATAGGAAATGAGGGGTGATTAAGTTAAAAATTCACAATTTTATCACCAATATCCTTACAATCCAAATTTTCTTTATTTTCAAGAAAATTATTTCTTTTCCAATTTAATTAAATCGGACTCTTAATATCCATCTCATATACATAAATCCAATGTATAATTAAAACTGAAAGAATTCATCCAACATAAAATGTCCAATACATTTAATCCAAAAAAATAAATCATCTATCAAATATTCTGGACATAAATTAAATTCTATTGAATTTAATTACAATCTCTTCAACTAGTATTATAGTTCCCTAGCTGACTCTGAATCATCAGCAATACCTGCAAAATCTGGAGGGGTGTGAGTTCAAAAGCTCAACAAAATATGATGAACGCTATCACTGCATCAACAGATCGATTCCCACATATTCTCAAATTAGATAAATTAATTGCATCACAATAATTAATCATGCTCCAACTAGCATACAGGAATCAACAATTCATATGGCAATTTCAGCACATATATAAATCCAATAAACATGATTTTTAAAATTATCTTTTTATCATGCTCAATAAGCAGTAAAAATCCAACATCAATATATATATATATATAGAAATATATATATATTTAGATAAATACATAAAATGATGTAAAACAAATACCACAACGCATGTTCTTAATTTTAAATACATGCATATATATATTCATTTACATATCACAATGCAAAACAAGCACTAATTTATATATATATATATATATATATATATATATATATATATATACCACATATGAACTAATCACAGAACATACATAAATCAACAACGTAATTATATATACGTAGGAGATAGAGGCAAGAATCAACTTGCCTTAAGTTTTTCTATGAATATTATCCACCGCTAGTCCGAAATCCAAAGCCCACACTATATCATCATCTGGCCCATAGTCCATATCAAAACCCAATCCATGTCAGCCCACAATTTCAGCCTGGTCCAATGTCAAAGCCCACACAAACAACCCATATACTTTTCTTTTAAATAATACTGGGCATATATTTAAATTTTCAGCCCAATCCAGTTCACCAAGCCCAAATTCAACCCACACAACAAATTAATCTCAGTGCAATTTAATTATACATACTCAATTCCAAACCAAGCCTCATTTTAATCCAGCCATGCCCACCACTAAACCCACTAAGCTACCTAAGCAAACCACAACCATAGCCAACATCCTCAACTGCCCCAACTCCACACATTCAGCATCACCACACACAACAACTACCATTAAGGGTGCACAAAGAACTGGTAGAACCGGAATCGTACCTGAATCGAACCGAACCGTTCACTACGGGTCCGGTTCCGGTTCCAAATTTTAGGAATCGGAACCGTTAGAAACAAAAATGTAATATATAATATATAAATAATGTCTTTTAAGTTCTAGTGTTTTATATAAATATATAATATATAAAGTATAAAATATATAATATATAAATAAATACTAATACCTTCAAATTTCTAGTGTTCTATTTATATATAAAGTATCAAATATATAATATATAGATAAATACATTTAGCTTCTAAGTTCTAATGTTTTATATATTTATATAATATAAGATATATAAATAAATACTAATAACTTCTAATCTATTGTTATAACTAAGGGTGCACAACTATGAGTGTATATTTTGCCAATTTTTTAACAGAAAAAAAAATTGACAAAGAATCTTTGAAGAACTGAAACCGGAACTGTAAAGAACCGTAAAGAACAGGAACCGAACCGAAGTCAACAGTTTCGGTTCCGATTCCAAAATTAAGGAACCGTTAGGAATGGTTCCGATTTCGGTTCCACCAAGAACAATAAGGAACCATACTGTGTGCACCCCTAGCTACCATCACTGTCATAGCCCACACTATCTCTACTCTATCAAACAACTCCACCACCTTCAAGTGTAGCCACCTACACTAATCATACACGCAAGCCGAAATAGTGCATCAAACAAACCTCAACCAAAGACCCATGCCATGTTGCCATCGAGCTACGACTCACTATCACCATCTTTCACTCTCCATCACAAACCTAAGACCCACAGCAAAGACTTGAACCCATGCCATCAACAAACTCAAGCAAGCCATCCTTGCACAGCCAAGCTGTAACCCACTATGGTAGCCACCAATAAGCACCAGCCACACGTCAACACCACCGTGGTCAAACCACTATGGCACACCACCGTTAACCACCTCTACCAAACAAACCCAAACACACTTTAACACACACACATTCTCACTGTCCAATCGAGAGAACCAACTAAACAGCTTCCACCCGAAACTTACCAAGACCACCTACTGTCATTGTCCCAAACAGCCCATCAATTTTGGTCAGCTGGAGAGTAGCTTCAATCGGCCGAAAAGTTGATTTCAGCTAGCCGAAGCCTGATAAGTGTATAAAACTTGCTATTTTATATCCTAAAATAAGTTTTTAAATAATTTTTTATTTTATTTAAGTGTTATTATCTTTGCATTTTATGTTTTATAGGGGTTGATTTTTAAATAAGAAGAAACGCAGCAAAAGAAGGTTAAAAAAGATATATATAGCCAAAGATGAATATAAGAAGAATTGTAAGAGATATGGCATTCTCTTTAATCTACTTCACAAGAGGTCTCAAGTTCAAAACTTTGCAAAATATTTTTTACACGGTCACGTCTGCAGTCCAGAATTCAAATTAAAGATATGGAGATCAAATATTAGATATTTAAATTCAAAATTTTGTATTTTGAATTTTTGTTTTTAAATTTTTTATTTTGAATTTTGTATTTCAAATTTTGTATTTTAAATTTTTCCCACCTAAACCATTCCTCTCCAAGAGCATTCTTCTACTCTTCTATTCTGAATTTTTATTTTCTAAAATTAGAGGGAGGATTCTTCATGTTTGCCAAATAATGGTAATTCGAAAAATGCCTACCTCTATTTACCTAGCCAATGTGCATCAGATTAAGTAAAGAAATGTCTCTCTCATATATAATCAAGTCATTCTTTTTTATTCCATATTTTCCTTCATCTTTCCAAGTTCTAATTGGATTGGTGAAGTGTATTGATTATTAGAGGAAAAAACTAGATAAGAATATTAGAAACTTTATTTATATGGATCCATGGTGGTGAATTCTCTTTCCTTGAGATTTATTCCATCATTTGATCAAAAACATTTACTATTAGTTTTTATTATTAAAAAAATCAGAAGTTTATTTTTAAATATTCATTTTTCATCTCAATAGATTTAGGTTTTGAATTTTAGACTTGTTACAGATTCTCAGTTGAGAGTGGTTCGACCCTGCTTACTACTACACAGTTTTTAGTAAAGTTTTTGTAGGTTTTATTATTTTTGTATGAAGTGTAAAAAGCCAATGACAAACATCAACTATTCTACACACGTCAAATGGCGTCGTTGCCAAATCAAGTTTGAGAATTCAGAGGACAAATATTCAACACAAAAAATTTTTTGGGAGCCCACCCTAATTTTATTTCCCTCCCTTCTATTTTTTTTTATTATAGTTTTTTGTTTCTTTTATTATTTTTTTTTTCTTGAAAAAAATATAATATTTTTGTATTTTGTTTTTTCCATGACAGGTTCTTATGATGTACTTTTTCTATAGATGCCACCATCAGTTGCTCTTACAAGGGAAACAATAACTTAGTCATTCAAGTAAGTACCTAATTCTTTTACATCATTTTTTCTTTTTAGATTAAGAAAACATAGTTTTTATTTAGGTTGATAACTTTTGCATGTGAACTCTATGATAGAATAACTTAGAAATCTCCCTAGGGTCACACTTTCTTCAATTTTATTTTTTTTATTTATTTTTTTGTTGTTCTTTTTGTTTAAAAAGAAAAAAGAAAAGAAGAAAGACCACACACGTGCATTTTTAAATTAGCATTTGCATAAGATACTTAAGGTCAAGCACCCTAACAAGATACGGTCGGAATTTCATCACCTGTTTTCGTGGCCCGCAAATCACAAAATCCGAGCATTTGTCAAAGCCCAAGCCTAATTAATTTAAAATCAAGTAGACATTGGTAATAGGGTGTACACAAAGCTCGTAGGACCTTATTGAAAAGAGTTAACCCTTGGTAACTCCAGTGAGCACCTTCCAACTTTACAATGTTTAGGAAAAGTTTCGTCTAAGGAGTGTGGACGTACTGTCATTAGGCAGGCCACGTGTCTCTCCATAATTTCCTAGAAACTTTCCTCATTGTGTTGTTGGTAGACTTTAACCGGTAATCTTCTAGTTACTCTGAAAGGGAGTAGGAGTTGTCAAAATAGGAGAGAATTAAATTTGGAGACCATCTAATTAATTTTCTACAATATTAGATTTAAAATTCATCACCCTTGAATTTAAGCTCAAGATAAAAGGCCAAATTTTTTGTGTGGTTTGTGTGTTCAATCCTGTGTCTAGCTCATCTTCTAGGATCTAATTAGTTAGATTTTTCTTCCCTAAAAAAAAATTTGAGTTAGTTGTCTATTAGTTTATGCCCAAGTGGTTGCGGGTTAACAAACGATTAGTTCGGTCTTCGAGTGATCTATCAATTCTTGATTTAAAGAAAACTCTCATCACTCTCACACTCTCTTCAACCACCACTCATAATTCAATGGCTGCACCTCGGACCTTAAATGACTACTTCGCACCCATCATAACCAACCCACCCAATTGCATTGTTCTCCCCGAGACCAATGCGACCCAATTTGAGATTAGGCCCGCTACAATCAATTTGTTACCCAAATTCCATGGGTTTGAAAGTGAGCAACTTTATATCCATTTAGGAAAATTTTTAACAATTTGTAACACTTTCAAAAATCAGAATTTGGATGTCGAGGGTATCAAATTGAGTCTTTTTCTTCTATCCCTAGAAGATAAGGCTGCCTCATGGCTAAACTCCATTCCTTCAAATTCAATTGAATCATAGGATGCACTTGCAAAGAAATTTATGAAAAAAATTTATCCTATGCAAAAAATCGAGTCAATGAGAGATGTCATAAACATTTTTAGAGGGAAAAATGAGGAACAATTCCACCATACTTGGGAGCGCTGATCGGCATTGAATGTTACGCATTCTAGCCTCTTAATTTGCATATTTTATTCTCTTACTGATAGTTTATATGTGATTTTACTTTGTTTTTGTATTTTCTGTCTTTTTCAGGGCCTTAATGATTATTTCAGATAAAATCATGATTTTAGGCTTCTAAAGATAATATCTAAAAAGGTTATATGAAGCCTACATCTAATGGGTCCATTCAACTCCATATTTCAACTCAAATCAGCCCAAGGAAGAAGTTCAAGAGAATTATAACTGTTTAAGGATGTTACGGGCCTGAAGCCCAATTCTGCACTTAATCTAGTTTTAATCCCGTTTTAAAAAGTGGACTTAAAGTCTTATTTTCGAGCATCAATTCAACTTAATTCTCGCATAAATTGAACGAAATTTGATTCTGGACACTTTTGTATTTCACCTAAATTTTGTGAATCGGACTTCTATTAGGTCAAAACTTGGGCTGAACATCAGCAGAAAAATTCACTTGTTTAGGGCTGCGGGAAAACCCTAATTATCTCCTAATTGGATTAGGACTTTATGTATTCTCTTGGGATATAAAGAGGTGAATTGGAGGCTGTTTTGAGGAAAAAATAAGTGAAAGCCAAGGCAGAGAAGACAGAGACAATTTGGGTTTTATTTACTTATTATGTCTTTTATTTATTTGTTATTTTCTTCTTCTACCATGTGTAACTAAATTCCTCAACTAGGGTTGAGGAGGAAACCTCCATTCATGAAGTGAAGTTCTTTTGTTCATTAATTGATTCTCATGTGTATGATTTAAATTCTTATGATTTTCGTTTCTTGTGATTAATTATTTTATAGTTCTTTCACCATTTATATCATGTATATGTGGTAGTTAAAAAATATTATAATTAATCTAAGCTTGAGTTTGTATTTATTAAAAGTGATAATATTTGATCTTATGTTTTTCATTAAATTGGATACATAAGATGCTTAGAATTTTACACTAGTGAAGCGAAGGAAAATCTACCTTTTTGATATATTTTTCATAGTGCTTTATTGTTAAATCTTGAGTGAGCAATAGATTGATTTCTTGATTGCTACTCTAAATTTGGGAATTAATAAATAAATATTAGAAGATTCATGGATTTAATGGTGATGGAATCCGAAACCTTAGTTATTTTCTCTATTTGATTTCAATAGTAATATTTTATTTTCATATTAGTTTAATTTCTCTCAAATCAACAAAACTTTGTTTAAACTAGATTAGTTTTAAATTAATTTGAATTTGTGTTAGTTTTTCTTCTCAAAACATTCCCTTGGGTTCAACCTCGTTCTTGTCAATCTATACTTCAATAGATTCGTACACTTGCGAGTTATTTTACACTTTTAAAACAACATTAAGTTTTTGGCGCCATTGCCGGGGAATTGCAAATAAGAAACTAATCAAATTTCGATTGATTTAATCATTCTACTAGTTATAATTTATTTTTTTTTCTTTCTTTTTTTTATTATTATCAAAAAAAAATCTTTCCAATTTTATTTATTTGTTCTAGGTTTAAAAAAAAAAAAGAAAAACTTTTTCTTTATTATTATAGTTTAGTTTTAGTTTTAGTTTTTTTATTTTATTTTGATTATTATTTTTCTTAGTTTAGTATTAGTTTTATTTTATTGTTATTGTTTTACCTGATACTTCTTGAATTGTATAGGTGGTATTGTTGAAAATTACCTTTTTTCGCATATTCTTGGGCACTACTTTGGAATCCAAGTAAGTATAGTTTTTTCTTTCCTTCCGTTTATTTATTTTTTTTCTTTTCTTAGATTAGGAAAACATAGATTTTTGTTTTAGGTTGATTACTTGTGCATGAGAACTCTATGATAGAATAACTTAGAAATAACCCTAGGGTCACACTTTCTTCAAGTTTATTTTATATTTTATTTTATTTTTTTCTCTATTTAAAAAAAAAAAAAAAGACCACACACTCACTCACTTTTTATTTTATTTTTGTTTTTATGGTGTGTTTTGTTTGTGCATTTTAATTTAGCATTCTTGCATTAAAATTTTAGTAAGGGAAATTTAGTAAGGGCACGAACCCCTAACAAGATAAGGATTGGATTGGATTTCATCACCAATTCCTTGCCCAACTAAGTTAAAAATCTCCTTGCATTTGTCTATCCCAAGCCAAATTTAATTTAAATTTAAAATCAAGTAGACATTGGCCATAGGAATTCACATAACTTATAGGACCCTCTTGGACAGAGTTAACTTTTGGTAACTCTAGTGAGCACCTTCCAACTTCACAATGTCTAGTAAAGTTCTGAGGAGATTGGGTTTTAAGTGGGACCATTTGTGACCCCTCCAATCTATCTTAGAAACTTTCCTGGTTGTATTGTTGGTGGGGCTTAACTGGTAATCATCTAGTTCCTCTGAAAGGGAGTAGAAGCTGTCTAATTAAGTAAGAATTATTTTGGAACTAGTCCAGATAATTCTTTAGAAAAAAAAACTAAAATAGAAATCACTAACCTTGAATTAAATTTTAAAAAAAAAACAATTTGCTTGTTTATTTGGTTGGTGTTTTTGTGAGTCGTTTTAGGATTCTATTTTTTTCTTTTGTATTTGGCCATCTTAGATTGTTTTTAGTGATCCATTTCATTGAATTTTTCTAGTGTATGTTAAATTGTCGATCTCTAAATCCAGAGTTACTTCCATTAGATCTTGAGATTGAGAGAACCTTTCGAAAGGGTGTGAAGAATTCTAGTGTCAGAGATCCTTCTTTGTCCAAGATGATAGATCTTATTGAAACTAAATCCCTTAAGGACTACTACACTCCCGTGCAGATTATAAATCCATCTTGCATTGTGTTACCTGCTACCCAACAGAGACATTTTGAGATAGGGGCGGCGGTAATTAATTTATTGCCCACTTTTAGAGGTCTTAACTCTGATGACCCATACCTTCATGTTAAGGAATTTCTAGAAATTTTCTTCACACTATAATTTCAAAATATTTCTGAGGAGTCAATTAAATTGCGGTTATTTCTATTCTCTTTGAAAGAGAAAGCAAAATCTTGGTTATACTCACTAGAACCTGCGTCCGTTAATTCATGGAATGGGTTATGCACCAAATTCATTTCCAAGTTCTTTTCCATGCACAAAACTAACGCCCTTCATCGAAATATCATGCAATTTACTCAAAAAGAGGGTGAGGAGTTTTACATGTGTTGGAAAAAAATTAATGATCTTATCTTTAAGTGTCCCCATCATGGTTTTGCTAAGTGGCAATTAGTTCAATTCTTTTATGAGGGATTGTCACCCTATAATCGTCAACTAATTGAGTCATGAGGTGGGGTAGAATTCATGTCTAAGAATGAGGATGAAGCATGGAAATTTCTTGATGCATTATTAGAGAACTCTCAACAGTGGGAGTACTCAGGGAGGGTTGAAAGGAGTTCTATATCAGTGCTTTCAGAACCCAAAAAGGGAGGAATTTACGAGGTCCGAGAGGAGAATGATTTGAGTGCAAGGATAGCTAGTCTAACTAGGAAAGTGGAGGCTATAGAGATGAGTAAAGGGAGTAATTGTTCTGTTCGTACAATTAGTGAGGTGTGTCAATTATGTGAGAGTTTTTCTCATACGACTAAAACTTGTCCATCTATTGCATCTTTTCATGAGTGTATAGCCGAACAAGCCAATGCACTCAATTCCTATAAGAAACCATTTGACAGCCTCTATTCTAACACATACAATCCTAATTAGAGGAATCACCCTAATTTTTCTTGGAGGCAAGACCAACCTCAGAACAACCAAGGGGTGCAACCTATGCAACCCCAAGGGCAACTACACTTTTCATATCTTTTCATGTCCCAAAATGCCCCTCTGTATGTTCCCCCACCTCAACAAAGACCAACTTTAGAAGATACTCTCCAACAGTTCATGCAACAGACCAGTCAGTCAATTTCTAAGTTAGAAACTCAAATAGGTCAATTAGCCACTGTTGTAGGAGAGAAGGAGAAGAGAAAATTTCCTAGTCAACCTGTGCCTAACCCAAAGGGCCAGTTTCGTATTAGTAACCCGTCCACTTCTGGTTCATATGAGCAGGTTCACTCTATCACAACTCTAAGATCAGGCAAACAAGTTGATAATGGAGTCCAAATGCCTATACATAATGAGAAAATTGAAAAGGACCATATTAGCGGTTTAGGAAGGGATGACAAAATTACATCTGAAGTTGAGTCAAAAATTCAAATCCCTAGTCTTGACCCACCATCTCCAATAAGTCCACCAATTAGGAACTTTGTTCCTACTACGCCATATCCTCAAAGACTTCAAAAGCCTAAGAAGGGAAATCGCTATAATGAAATTATAGAAGTGTTTAAACAAGTCAAAATTAATATTTCATTTCTTGATGCAATTCAACAAGTCCCCTCTTATGCAAAATTCTTGAAATATTTGTGTACGGTCAAACGTGGCTTGAATGTGTACAAGAAAGCCTTCCTTACTGAGCAAGTTAGCTCAATCATCCAACATCGCACTCTACCTAAATTTAAGGATCCTGGATGTCCTACGATTTCATGTACCATACGTGATCAAAAAATTGAGCAAGCTTTGCTTGACTTGGGTGCGAGTGTCAACTTGTTACCTTACTCTGTTTACGAGCAACTAGGTCTTAGTGAGTTGAAACCCACCGCCTATAGGGCAACCTACCCAGCATTTGCACTATGGGATGCTCTACAATGTCATGTCATATGATGTGCAGGCTCCACCACAATGAGGCGGAGTCCACTTGGGAAAGAAAGGATGAAATAAAGACAAAATATCCAGAACTTTTATTTTAGGAATGAGGTGAATTCCGAGGACGAAATTCCTCTTTTTAGGAGGGAATAATGTAATACCTTGAAATTTGAGGATATTTAATTTGGGATTTTAATTATTCAAATTGTTCATCGTGTGGTGTTAATGTTTGTTCCTCTTTGTGGATGTTGATTTGTTGCTAAGTGTTGATTGATTTTAAATGCTTGTGAAATATTTTTTTTAGATGTAAATTTTCTTTTAAATAATTTGGTCAAATTTTTTGGACTAAAATTCCTTGTTTTTATTTTTTAATCATTGTCGGATTGGGCTAGACTTTTGGGTTTGGGCCACATTTATATATATATATATATATGTATGTATATATATATATATATATGTGTGTGTGTGGGGGGGGGGGGGCTAAATATATTTAGGTTTATTATTTGAAGTATTTAGGGAATTATTTTAATAATTTTTAGAAAAGAAAATGTAAATAAAAGAAAGAGAAAATAGGATTAGGGTTCAGTCGTTCCTAACAGACATGGAGAGAATTGTAGATGCCGAAAAAAAGGAGAGAAGGTGATTTTATTTTGCTCAAAATCATAATCTATGTTTATATATATATTATATAGATGATGCTTGAATATATGCATATACATGTATAGAACTATGTGATTGTATGCTTAGGGATGTTATGTGGATTAAACGTGAGTAATCTGTGGGTTTGGTACAGCTATAGGGTAATTTTTCATATGTATATGCATGTATATATGAGTGTATAGGTGGATATACGTGTATATATATATATATATATATATATGAACATGAGATTTGTGTTTAATGTAATCGTCATTTTCGAAGGTTTTTGTTCGATAAATATGTTGATCTTGCTCTCCCGAATAAACTCTGTAAGTTTGGTTGCGAATCGTTGGGTAAATTGACGAAAATTTGAGTTTGAAATTTTAGAACCCTAAAACTTGAAATTGAGGCTTTTCGATTTAGGCCGCGATCGGAGAGAATTTTGGTACCAATGCGTAGGTTAGACCGAGAGGAGTTGAATAGTATATTCAAATGCTAGATTCGGGGTCCGAAGGTGGCCGGGAAGTTCGGGCTCCATGGCTGTTACATAGTTGCAGGTGAAAAAAGAAAAAACAAATGAAGGGAAGAAGAAAGAAAGAGTGGGCGCCATGCACCCACGCGCGCCGCCGGCGCTTAGGGTGCATGGGGTCCTTTCCGACCGCCGACGGGGACCGAAAAAATGGTATTCCAGTCCCACTCATTGGGCCCACTTTGGGCCCAGTCTGGAATATTTTCATATTTTTAGTTATTTTATAATTGATTTTAAATTAGAAAAATATGAAAAATAATTTTTAAATTCCAGAAAATTTTAAGTAACCTTTTAAGGACAGAATACTCTTGGGTTTTAAATTTCAAGTGGAAAAGAGTTTCCCTCGTGGTTAAATTAGTTCAGAAAGTATGTCTCAAAAATTAGTTTTTCACTTCCTTTTATTTTTGGAAATACATTAAAATTTCTAAAAAAATTCTGAAATTTCAAAGTTACCTTTTTAGGACAGAATATACCTGGAACTTTAATTTCAAGATGAAATAAGTTCGCTTTGTTGTTGATTTAATTCAAAAGTGTCCTTTAAGTTAGAATTTTTATATTTTAAATTACCAAAAAATTTCTAAAATTCCCTGGAGATTTAGTTGAGACATTTAAAGGCAGAATATGCATGGAAGCCTAGGTTAGACCTAGGTTTAGATACACTTGATGTTAGATTGCATTGCAAGGTTATTTATGTGATTTTATTTTTAATTGTTTATTTATTTCTCGTTAATAGATTTCTCTGCATTCTTAAATGTTGATGCTTTGTTCAGTGTATAAAATAGTGTGATTATTTGCATACTTCTAGGTATGTTAAACTTTTTTTTCAAGGTTAATTAGGAAGGCATGTGAGGATTGCCAGTTACGTAGTAAGGTTTTTATATATATTTAATAAGGGAGAGATGTCAGGATTGTCAAATACTAGGCATATAATATGTAGATAAGAGAGGCATGTCAGGATTGCCAAATAATAGTATTTTATGTACTTACTAGGGGTTCGAGCATATATGGATTGCCTTTAGAGAAAACTTAGAAAAACGTGATCTATATTTTGTAATAACATATTGGTTGGTACCAGATATAGGATGGTCCCAATCTGGTACCGTAGGGTAAGTGAGAGAAGTTATGTCTGTATGTTTATATATATATATATTTTATTGTCCTCATATAGAGGGTATGTTTACTGGTTCTCTGATTGGGTTGTAGTAGAGAGAACTTACTCGTGGATTTAACTCACTTTGTTGATTATTTCAAGTCCCAGACAATTTCCACCTCGAGGTTAGGGCGTGGAGTTTGTAGAGCGGGGTAGTCATCTATTCCTTACCAGACATCAATGTAGGGACTTGGATCTTTTCTAGAACAGTACTTACTTTTGTTATTTTTGGTTATGGGGTCCTTGAGTTACGGGACTTCCAAGTTGTATCGCTCAGACTAGTATTATATTTATTTAATGTTATTTATTTTTATCTTAGTTAGACTTTCCTTTCAGCTTTTAAAATTCTTTTCTTTTGCCTTTGTATTATATGCTTGTTTGCTATCAGTTGTAAGTATCCGTCAGGTTTTATGTGTGAGACTGGCCACCTCATACGTGAAATTTGTTGGGTGTATTTCAGTTGATACTCAAGCCTTATGCATATGCCACTCTAAGAAACTTCCTGCTCACCATCAGTGTTCTCTCCACTCTACCAACTCATAATCTAACATCTCTACGAGCCATGTAAGCCAGAGGAACCAAGACCCCCATAACATATTTTCTCAACAAGTCGGCTGTCTTACATCTGTCTCATTCCCATAAGTCTCAACCTATAACCTAGGCATATATTTATAAAGTTCTAAACCCAAGTCCTTGTTGAATAAGGATCAAAATTTCTTGGAGCCCAGGCATACCTCCAACATAGATTTTTCTAATAAAATAAACCCCTAAAATGAAAACACCATTTGACTAGAATTTTTAAACACAATTCCTAACATATATTATCTTGGGAATCAAAATTTTTAGGTAGAAATATCTAATTTACTTCACTTGGGCCCATTACTTGAGAAGATTCTCAAGAAATTCAATCAAATTGAGAAGAAATCAACGCCCGCTCCATTTGATTAATGCATAAAAGTAATAAAGAATTTGTGTAAAAGTGGAGCTCAACTTGATTTTTCCAAAAATAATTGGAAGTCTTATATATTGCCATAATTTGATACAATGATGCAACTTGGAACTTGGTTTCAGATAAGTCAAAAGTCAACTTCTGGTTGAATTTTTTGCCTAGAAAGTTGGTTCTAATCAACATTTATTACTCACTCTTCTATGGAATCTGAGTCCATTGCCCTTTGAAATGTAAGAGACAAAAAATTAGGATTATGATCCTCTAGCGTCAATGAAGGATGGTAATGTACTTTATACTCGCAAGTGAAGAAAATGATGGCAAATTCTTATTGCTTTCTTGAATTAATAAGAGAATGATTAGAATTATTACCTTCTCTTACAAGGACACATGGATGAATAACTCGTATTGATATTGGTAGACATACCAATATGAGTTATCAAAGACTAGCATTCACTTTATAGTGATGATGAGACTGCATAACTATATGTATACAGTGAGGATGATGAATTAAAAGACACTCATCTATAGATCATCATATGAAGGGTCTAATTCTTATGGTACTGAGGCTATGTAGTATTTTGATGTGATTTAACTTTTTGATAGACCTATTTTCCAAAGTCAATAGACAAGAGATGATTTAAAATACATTACAGGGAATGGGACTAAAGCCTAAAAATAAGTTACTTGGGGATACCCAACCTGATGAGCTACTCAGGTTCAATGGAAAAAATGAACCAAGATGATACTTGTGGGTATACTACATTATGAGACTTGAAAGTCTTTTTCCCATGGTGTAAGTAGTGCAAGTCTTGTTTGTTGAGGTGACTACAAGACACTCCTGGTGAATTAAGAGTGAATGTCGGTCACCTTCTATGAGACTTTTTAGGTTGTCTCTAGAACTCACAAGGTGAAAACGGGATGAAACACAAACCTTAAAATGTTGCACCAGACGCACAACAATTTCATAAAAAAAATGTGTGACAAGTCTAGTTTGTAGATATGGGTTTCGTTACTTCAAGGTTCCATCCACTAATGTTCTCTGGCAAGCTTTAATTGGTTTGCACTAAGTAATGGTTCAAATCCTCAAGACACCTTTACTTGTGAACATGACTTTCCTGAATGCCCAAGAATCGAAATTCCTTATTCTCTTCTATTTTTCGTATTTGGGCATTATGAAAAGGGATTACATGAAGAAACGAACAATGTATCATGCAAATTAATCCCGATTTTGAGATATGATTATCCTTTGCACCTTGTTGGAGGCTTCAACTGTCTTCAAGAAGTGATTACACGCCTCTAAACTATGATTCGAGTTTCAAAACTTTTATGGTCGCCACACTTGTATGTGCGAGTGATCTATTGTGTTATTTTTTCCACCAAAAAGTAGGTCCTATAGACTCTCAATTCCCCACGGACTTTAAGTCGGATTGTGGGAGAGTCTACCAGGCCATGCCTTAAATCTTTTATGTTGTCCAAGTCTTGGCTATGTTTACATGTCAACTGTATCTCCCGTTATGTGCATCTGATACCCACACAAATGAAAATTCTACTTGAAGGGAGTATTGAATATAAGATCCATCTCAATTCTCTAGTAAAGGAAACCAAATCCTTACATATTCCAAATTGAAACCACTGCAAGGCCATTGGGGGCAACATCTACAGTCTACAAAGTAATCTTAATTTATGATCCTGGCAAATCAAAGAGTTCCCCATATTGTGTTCCAAAGTCTTGAGGCCTATGGAAAACACCTTCAGTTCTCAAAGTATATATGCGTTTATATTTGACATTATTAGATATAAAATCACAAGTTCTTGACCTTTAATCATATAATAAACAATCTTCCAGGATGTATGATTGAATAATTGATCTCATGAAAACAACTATGCAGTAGTTTCTTCTCTTTTTCTGTCAACACAAAACTTTGGTGACAAGTGAGAAAGGTAGTGCTAAAGAAATGGTTTATACTGTCACATGATTTCTGATTGACTAGAATTGCATGTTGAGAACCTTACCCAATGGTTGATATGCTTTGGGAACCTTGTCATAGATGAAACTACTGCTTTCTTTTGGGATTTCTTTCGGAATTGATTCCTCCCGAAGTGCAGCTAGAGCGGCCTTTCTCCTTTCCCTTCTCTCTCGCCACTTCCTCAGCTGATCCTCGAGTGCAGCTTTACCCTTCTCAGCCACTTCAGCCCTGCTTACGGCCTGCTCTGCTCGTATCCTAAGCTCCCCAATTCTCACTGTTGCAATTTCCAACTCTCTCATCAAAATTTCCAATTCATAACTATTTTCAGGCACAGGCTCTGGAACTTGATCTGCTTTCTCAGCCTTCTTCATCAAAGCCTCATATTCCTCCATAGAAATGGTGCAATCTCTTCTCTTTTCATCTTCTGTCATTGTCTCATTGATTTGTGGAAGTTCTACACCGCGAGAATAGTTATCATGTTGGGAGTTGACAAGGACAGCATTTTCACTTTCTTCAGCCGCTTTTCGTGTTTCTTCCATTAGCTCTCGTTTCTCTTTCTTGGCTGCTTCAGCTTCTATTGCTAGCTGCTGAACCGCAAGATATAGGCCTGACTTTTCGCTCTTAGCTCTTGTTTCAGCTACCTCTGCTGCTGCAATCTTTGACCTCCCTCTATGAAGCTCCGATTTCAGCATTGCCATCTCTACCTGTGCTTCTGTTTCTCTTCCTTTAATCTCCTCCATCTCATTTTTCACCTTCTCTAACTCGACCGTACTCATCTCGACACTGCAGTTCAGGCCACCCACCTCTTCATTTGCATTCTTAAGCTCTAATTTTAAGTGATTCAGTTCCATCTCCAATGATTCGATATAAACTTTTTGATCCGAGTTCTTCTTTTCCTGCATTTCCAAATACAATTTTAGCTGGTTTAAATCCATAATGGCATCAGAAGCAGTTTTCTCGGACGAACTCTGTAGCTCATTCACTTGCTGAATTTGCAACTGTAGTGAATCAACAAATACTGACTTAACCATGAGTTGATTCTCTAAATCCTGCATCACTTCCAATTGTTTTCTCATATTTTCTAATTGTTTTTGTGCATCAACTGCAGTTGCTGTAGTAAACTCTAACTCAACCTCTTTCTCTGATAAAACTCTACACTTCTCTTTCTCTGCTTCAATAGCAGCCATCTTCAAATGAAGAATAGTTTCATTGAGCTCCGATACATGCCTTAGAAGCTCCTCCATCCTTAACTTTTCCATTTGTAATTCAGTCTCCATCAACTCTGTTTGCGTCATAGCCTCAAGCTTCAATTCTCTAGCAGCAGCAAGTTCTGTTTCCACGCTAAGGAGCTCTCCTTGTGTAGCCCTCAACTCGCTAATAACAATTGAAAGTTGCTCACGGATCTTTAGAGTGTCCGACAGTTGACTGGCCATCTCCCCCATCTTGAATTCAAGTTCACCGATTTTCATTCTAGCTTCTCTACATTCATTGATGTATATATCTTTCTCGGACTCAGAATTCTTCAGGAGGGTGGAAAATTCATCAGCAGCCATCTGATAGTGATCTAGTTTAAGAAGGGCTTGCTTGTAATCATTGTCCTTTGCTTCCAACTGAACCTTGTGATTGGCCAAGTCCTTCAGTAGGCCTTCAAGCTCTCTCTCTTTCTCCATTTCCTGTTGGTGAAGGAAATATAAGAAATTTTAGCACAAATTATCAAATGGGAAGTCCTCATCTGAGGTGTCAGATATAGTCCCCACTTATGAATAAGCTAACAGGATCATATTGTGCATATACAAGTTAGAATTCATCATTTATTATAGCAAAAGACTTGTAGAACCTAAATTGGCTTTGTAGCTAAGATGGCACAATTTTAGACCATATCATTCTATATCATAAGAACCATAGATTTGCTACATGTGCGAAAACTATGAATAACTCCAATGTATAGCCAGTGAAACTAAAACTTTAATCCGGAATGGGATCTGAATCAAAGTTTGAAAATTTCCGAAGGCAAAATAATAAGAATGAAGTTCATTCCAATTGCAAATTCAGAAACCTACAAAGTTACCAAAGGACACTCATAATTGGCATATATTGGTAACACAGAAATGCATGAATACATATGAAAGTTCAGTGGATATGAATGTTAGACATTTTAGTCCAATAAATATTACCTAGATAAGAGTTTAGGAGTGTCATAATCATATTTAGTAATTAGGATTTGAAGCTAAAGTGTTGAAGTTGTAATCTAAATTCAAAATGCTATCAGTTTCCAACTTACATTGCTGCTAATAGACAGGTTTTTCCTCTGAACATTTTTCCCACCAAAGAAGGACAATGCAGTTTGGACCGATTCTATTGATTTTGTATCGATCTCCCCCATACTTCCCTCTCAAAAAATATCTAAAATGTGGGCCAACAAAACCTTTTGTATCAAACAAATTCTGGTGGCAATCTGCAAACTCTGCAAATCACATTTATTTGGTTTCGAAAATTAGCATGTTTAAGAAAATGGCGATTTATAAAGCCTCCAAACACGGCGAACAAACTAGAAATTTTTTTCTGAGTACATCAACAAAAAATGAACTAGAAGAGTAAGATTTCTCTTAAAAGAAGTACATAATGTTGGGAGTTTAAGCTAGAAATATTGGCATTTAGATAAGAGGCTTCTCAACCATTCTATCCATCTAAACAACCCTCTGTTGTTGCAAAAAGGCTTGGAAAGGCCTACAAGTCATTGTATTGCAGCGAAATATATGGCTATATAAAGAAAAATGCCAAAAAGTATACAAGAAATACAAGTTGTGTGTTTTTGAGGTATATGGCATGAACTTATGGTGTCTGTTTGCAGCCTCAAATCTCCTGTGCAATTTGGAGTTTGAAACTCATACCTTTATAGAGGCCTTGCTTCCACTAAAGTAGCTGAAATGAGCATCACTATTGCATTAAAAATTTCCAATGGAGTTTGAAACTCAATTGGCAACAACTATTTGTGAAAATGCAGGAAAGAGGATTGAGTACCTTTTTTCCTGTCTTGATGAATTTTTCTATGATAAATGGAAGATGAAATGATCCATTGTATTAATATTTATAGGTAATTTCAAATGAAAATACAACATTGATGGTTGCTATATAAATGGTGGCTTCAATGAATAAAAGTGAAATATCTTCCAATGCCTAGTGTTGTGTCCTGCAGCATTTCAGACCACACTGGGGTGTCTAATTTCCATAAAAGTGCTTGGAAATCACCAAGGCCATGACACTAAGCTGTGGACCTTGTGGTGATGAGTGATGAGTGATGACAGTTTTTTGGTCCTTTGAAAAGAATTCAGTACCATCAGTGGCATAGATGGCTTCAATTTTATTTAATTACTGATCCAGATGGATAGATTTGCACATTAAAATGCAATCCATGCCATAAATAAATGGCATTTGATCTAATAAATAAAGGGTTTAACACCCCTATAGTATCGATATACTGCATATACTCGCCTGATGTTAAAAAAAAACCCTCAAATTTAAGAAGTGTTCAAATAAGGATCTCCTGACACATTAATCTTATGTAAAGACCTAAATACCCTTACAGCAATAAAGTCCTCTATTCCTTCGCTAATTAAACAATTGATATCCCCAAAAAAATATTTTTTATTTATGTTATTTGTTTAGTTTAAATTTTTAAAATTGATAAAACATCTTTCAGTAAAAAAAAAAAAATGAATGGAAAACATATTTATAATTTTAAATTTCCTTTTTGATCACAAATATATCCTATCAAATCTCAATAAAAATAGTAAGTTTTGCTTTTGGAAAATTTTTTCCTATTAATTTTCAATATCTCAAATTTCAAGCTATACATACCATAAAATATTATTATTTCGTTTCATTTTAAAAAATTGACTATTTTTCCTATTTAGAAAAAAGACTAATTATTTAATAATTAAAATTATAAAAAAAAAATCTAATTGCTGACAATAAAATACAAACATCTTTAAATAGTTAAACAAGAAATTGGGCTACAAATCAATTTTTCCTTAGAATTATAATTACAAAAATTAATTTCTATTTTAGTATTATGCCATGTTTGAGAGAGAGAACATTCAAAAAGATAGAGATGTAATGTTTATGTGAGAGAGAGAGAGGATAAAAACGTATGCATCCAAAACTTAGGCTATGAAAATTGTACTCTTTTCCGACAAATTTCACATATCTTGAATTTGATATTAAAGCTAAAGTTTTTTCGATTCTAAATCCAAGGCACCAATTCAATGCTTCCAAAAACAACAAAAGATTCAAAAAAAAAAATCCGAAAGTTGAAGCAAACGCACACACCCACAACATGGCCCTACTCAACATCGCTAAGATCGATCCTACCAACTGGGCTAATGGCCGGTGGTACTTGAATGTATAAAGAGATGTTTATTTTTCAGGTAATATGGCAATAATTAAGCAATAGAATGTCTATAGAGAGGCATATATATAGATACTTTTAATTAGACTGCAAATTATGAACTTGAGATTAGCAACACTGCATTCACTCTATATTTAAAACTTGAGAAATGTGTGTGTGTATAGTGAGAGAGAGAGAGAGAGAATACCTACTAGCTCTTTTTCCTGGAAAACTGAGTAATGAAGCAGAGAAAATTGTGTTGTGGTGTGGTGTGGTGTGGTGTGGTGTGCATGGGAGGGACAAGGAGTGAAAGATGAATGAATATATGAATATTATTAGATTTCCTTGGATATGAAGCTGTTGGTCCTTCGGAGGTATCGAGGTGGTCCATTTTCGTTTAGATCGAAACTGCCCAATGCTCTGGAAATAAAAGATTTGATTGAACGATTGATCGACCACAACCTTGAAGTGAACGAAAAACCCTAAGACACCGCATCTACATTGTGCTCTCATTATATATATATATATCCCTTTCATGCTAACGGATTTTAACTGTTCGCGCTGTTAAATATATTCCGTCCGTCCCATAATTTTAGTCCACTATTTCTTTTTGAGATGTCCCAAAATACATGTTTATTTCCTAAAATGGATTATATGATTCCTAAATTATCCTTTTCAAACTCTACTATTCTAAAAGTTGGGTCTACCATATAATAATAGGACAATACTTACCTACTCTCCGGTGTGTAGGTGAGCCATCCTGATCGCTGATGTGTTCCAATAAAAAATGAATACATCAGCTATAATTACAAAGTTAAATTTAAAATGCAATAAATAAGTATAATCAATGAGGTTTAAAATGCAATAAATAAGTATAATAAATGAGATTGACCTCATTTATTATACTTATTTATTACACTTTAAAACTGATGTGTTCATTTTTTATTGGAACACATCAGCGGTCATGAGAACTCACCTACACACTGGTGAGTAGGTAAGTATTATCCATAATAATAATATTAACTTTTAAAGAAGGACTAATATGTAAATTCATGCATTATTACACTAAAAAGTGGATCCCATCATAAAAAGTTGAAATCCCCAAACATGCCAATAATTATGGGACAGATGGAGTATATGAAATTGGGTGGTGGACCCCACTCGATCTCTATATCCCAAATAGTAGTGTTTGTCTGTAGATGGTAAGAGTAACGATAATGATTTGGGCCATTTAATTTTATTTTTATGTAATTGAGGTGGTGGGTCTCATCATATGATGTTATAGTGATGTTATATAGTAGGATTCACCGCTCTACTCATATAAAATTATTCTCGGTTTGTTTCAATTCGGATGATTTATCATTACTGAATATTAATTTCGGGAGGCTAATGGGACTAGTCCGATTTTATTTTTATATGAGTAAAGTGGTGAGTCATATCACATGATGTCATAGTATGTCATGTGGTGGGACTCATCATTCCACCCGCATAAAATTATTATGAGCCTAATCTGAATCTGATGGTCTATCATTGCTCACTTATGGTAATCTAGAAAATAGATGGAAGAATAAATATGGGTTGGACCCATCTCTTGAATGGGCTTATCCTATTTCTGGTAATCCATTGGGCTTGTCTGATTGGATTGGGCCTGTCCAGCCCTTGCCCAATCAGATTTTCTTGGACTCATGCAAATACCCATTTACATTTTATACAATTGGTTAACCTTCCAAAAAAGAAATCATATTAGACTGTTTTAACTTTTATATAATACACAAGATAAGTGCGTCTTACTGTCTTGTATTAGTCAACTTTAATAAGCAATTTATTTTATTATTTATTGCTTTAATATAATATTTATTATTATTATTTTTAAAATCTTAGGGCATTACAATAACTGTCCATCATAGGAATGTATATGTTGTGATTTGTGCAGTGAGGATGATGAAACTCTTTCACTCATTAGTAAACCTCGCATTATCTCATGGTTTAGTTGATGAAAATTTAGGAATTGTCTCTCTAATTATTATTTTTGAGGTTCTGATTGTAATCCGATTTTATTTTTATGTGAGTGAGGTCGTGAGCTCCATTATATAATGTCATGTGGTGAGACTCACCACTCCACCCACATAAAATTATTCTCAACCTAGTCCTATGTCTACGATACTACACTATTAATCATAATCTTTAGATAGGGTTATTTTAAATTGTAGATAGACAAAAATATTTTGAACAATTGATTTTTTTTTAAACTTTTGTGAAGGTATAACTTGTTAAATGGATTGCTGGTGAAATTGCAATTAGGTTATTTTAGTTTTAGCTTAGAAGCAAAGATAAAGAAGATTGAAACTTTGTTGGAGTTCACATGATTGTTCAATTACACTGAAGACATCACACATTGGAAGGAAGACAAAGACAGATCATATCATTGTCCAATTAATACAAAGGAAGACAAGAATGTCACTATTGGATGTGAGCTGGAAACTATTCTTCTCGATACGCATCATGTGGGATATAATGACTTTTGTCGATTAGTATTAAGAGATAAAATACCTTCCCTAAAAATATATATATATATTAGGTGATACATATACTTGCCTCACCCATCATCTCTCACGGAGGATAATGAGACTGAGGTTATATATATATATATATATATATATATATATTAGCATACTGTCCGTGTCTATAGTATTATAAAAAAAAAATTTGCTGAACTGAATTATTTTAAAGGTGTGAAGGTAAGTGAATGTGTATGTGAATTTAGGTGTGAATGTAGTGATTAAATAATAATTGTTAGATCGACGATAGAAAAAGTTATTTTAAATTATAGATAAACATAAATATTTTGAAGTGTAGAATTGATTTTTTAAAGATTTTTTACCATCAAATTGTGATTTTTTTTAAGGGAGATTTAAACACAATACTTAAATATAATATTGATATCTGACCTAGAAAGCACGAACACTTCGCATAGGGGTGTCGTGACAGTATCGGACACTCCTTAGAAGTGTCCTGGATTTTTTTTTTAGGACACGCGGGGATATGACGAGGACACAGCAAGGACACGGATAGGGCACGAGGAGGACACGGCGGGGTACATTTTGTAATTTTTAAAAGTGCAAAAAAATTTCTGAACTTTTCCAAAGTTACAAAAAGACCCTTTAAACTATTTTTTTTTAGCATTTCAACCCCTCATCTTCTAAAAGTTGACTTCTTAACCCCTTGAAATAACTATAATGACATATATACCATTTAATATGACTATTATGCTCTTTTCTTTATAAATATAGTATTTTTTTAAATAAAAAATAGTTAGTTAAAATTCCTAAATAATAAATTTAGAAACAAAAAAATAAAAAAGCCAATAGAACTTTATTTAACATAAAACTATGTTGGTTTATTTGATATTTTGTATTTAGATTATTTGTTTGTTATTAGAAAAATGAGTAATGTGCAAAATTCTAGTAGTGAGTTTGAATATAATGAACACCCTTTTTGAAAATACATTAATTGCTTGATAATAAATTAAAGTATTTGTGTAATTTATTCTTTTTTATTGTTAGATTTATGGTATTGTAAATATTGATTAACTTGTTGAATATATATTAATATTTTATTTCATAGTCATATTTCCGTCGTGTCTGTACTCTTTTTTTAAAAATTTGTCATGCCGTCATATCCATGTCGTGTCGTATCCATATTTCGTATCTGTGTCCATACTTCTTAGCATATAACTGATTAAAATCTCTTATGTACCCTCTTTTCTGCAATACTTCGTGGTCTACACTTCATCGCATTTATTTCAAAATCTTACTATTAATTTTACCATTAATTGCAATAAAAAATTTTTTTACCACTTTTTACTGTACCATTGTGAATTTTTTTTTTTCCTTCCTCCCTTCAACGGCCTTAAAATCTTTACCTACGGCTTAGAACAAGCGGTGTGATCAGTATGGTGAGGAATTAGCTAGCTAGTGATGAATTTGGTCAGAGATTCCCTCCATATGGAGTTGCCGAAAGATGGGCGAGCCATTGTCTCCTGGCCAAATGGCTGGCCCAGCCTCTTGTGGACCCAAGGAGCTACAATAGCTCTTTGGTTTCTTTCTTCCTTGATTTTATATAGTTTTTTCTTTCCTTGTTTTTTGTTTGTTTCCTTTTTCCTAATTTTTTATTTTAATTATATATAAATTTATGTTTAAAAATGATGATGCAAAAAAATATCACGATCCTCTCGCGATCTAGTTTGAAGTCTGAGTTCTTATTAAATGTTGTGTACCTCGTTTAATCACCAACCTCTCGTATTTATGAATGTTTAATTATCTTATTCGAAATTTAAATTGTGATATCTAATCCGCCATTTATCATTTTCATATAAACCACCATCAGACTCTTTGGGTTACCATATCCAACTGTTGTAACTGCTCTTATCTCTCCATATCAATCGTCACCGAATTCCTTGAATCATCTTATCTCATTATATCACCTTATTTCATAATTCCTGTATCAGTTAGTGATGATTTTAACCATTAGATGTTTGTCTCTCCATGGTCACTTGTCGATAGTCCAAACCAGGATATGTGTTATATATATAGCTGCTGATAGATTATTGGCATGCAAAAAAAAAGAGTCCTGACTACTAAGTAAAACATTATTGGCATGCTTGCATGGATGACGGAAGTATTCGAGAAAAAATAAAACTGACATTTTGGTGATTTGACAAGCAACTCTATGAAATGGGGGCAAATGATAGGAGAATTATGAAATAAGGTGATCCGAACAAATCCGATGAAGAGATAAGAGGAGTTACAACAGTGAGATACGGTAATCCAAAGAGTCTGAGGGCGATTTATATGAAAAGGATAGACAACGGATTAGATGTCACAATTTAAATGATAGTTACCACACGAGGTACACAACATCTAATAAGTAATTACTCTTCTTTAATTGATCAACTCTGATCACTCACTTGATCGTCAAAGGGCCCCACTGATACCCCACCGGTGTCGGTCCAGTCTTATCTCCTCTCTTGTCTGTCTTGCAGGAACTCGTCCCCAAACCAGGTCACAATGGGACCATGATATTTTTTGCATCATCAAAAAATATATAAACAGAGTATTTACATTTGTATTTACTTATTTTGTTTCTTTCTGTGTTTTCTATTTTTTTTTATTTCCTTTTTTTTTCTTTGCTTCTTCATCACAAACAATACAAAAAATTACGTTGAAGAGTATATTATTACCTTTGAACTTCTTACCAAATTTATTCCACAAATGTTCCATGAGATCTATTCCACAAATGTTCCATGAGATCTCTTTTGAGATCCACATTATTACATGCAATGCAAATCCTACTAAGGCGAGTGAAGATGTGTGCTGCCAAAAATGTGTACTGTGAAAGAAAGACCTACTCATCCGTGGAAGATGTCCATTCCAAAAATGTTGGTATTATGCTCGTCTTCTATAATCGTATTATGCAATATGATGCACAATCTCATTATCTTGCTCAGGTCTCCGTGGATTATAGCCCACCTTATTTGCAGCACGTCAAATGCTCATTTAACATCCTTCCTAACGGCTTTTTGTTTGTGAGAAAATATGTAATGTCTTTTTATTTTATTTATTTACTTGTGAGAGAAAATATGCAATGTCTTTATATTTATGTTCCTTTAAATTTGTTAACAAAAACGTTCATGAAAATAAAAAAGTTTTCAAAACATGAGTGGTTAAAAAAATAGTCGTCGGAAGAAATACAAACAAACAATTAAATAAATTTGTTTTTTAAAATTTTTACTAAAAAAAAATAAATTATAAAATAATAATAGAATAATAAAAAAGTAACTACCCAGTATACTAATCACAAATTACAGCTAGCCACATTAGCAACACGTCAACTCAATTGCTAACATGGCTAGCCAAAAAAAATGGCATAGTCGGTATGGTATCATCGGATGTTTGTAGGAGTACAATTGTGAAATTTCACTATTAAAGTAAAGATAATGATTTATAAAATGAAAAGTTATCACTGAATATGCGGTTTGAATTGTAAAAGTGTGAGTTTCACTTATACTATCTAATAATGAGAGTGACTTAGTTTTCTAATTTGACATAATTTTCACTATGTCTATCATTATTTTTAAAGTAATAAAAGACATCGTTTGAATTAATGGATGACGTGACACTTTTTGTGTCATTTTAAAAAAAAAAAATAGTGAATACCATCTAACCATGACAACCCTAGCATTCCTTTTAATCTCTTTGTTGCACATGTCCTCACTTGACTCCTATCTTATGCAAATTTTATATAACCTCCTGTCATTCTTACCACCCTTGTTCAATGTATGTTGACTGTTGTGTGTATGGTAAGCCGTCTTTGTCGGATTAATCTTTACCAACTGAGAATTGAAATCATCTCTAATTCGATTGTGTTTAAAGCTATGAACACTCTTTGGTAACTTAACTTCTTTTCTTTTATATTTACAAATTTTATAATGCAAATAAAAATAAATTCAGTAGAAGCGGCCGCCTCTATATAAGTCTCTGCATATATCTACATTCTTCAAACTTTGATATGATCGGAATTTCGTACACTGAATTTGTTCTTTATTAAAGAAAAAAAAAAGCCTGACCATTTTGATGAAACTTCTCTTTAACCTATTAAATTTTGATTGAATTTTGACTGTCACACAACTTTGTTGCTTTTACAACTCTTATTTAAGAAGCCTCTTAAATTTCATAAACATAATTTGTTGACACTTGAACAAACATGATTTGGATTCCAAAAGTGAGAGAATTTTTAATTTACTTCTATTTGGAAAAAAAGAAACATTTGAAGCCATTTCTTTTATTTGTGTGGTGCCATGTTTGCTACTTTAATCATTGTTTGAACTGTATATTCTTTAAGAAATTAAAAAAAAAAAAAACAATGTCATGATAATATATAAAGAATAATGATTCTTTAACACTTTTTTTTTCCTAGGAACCCTTATAAGAATTCAAATCTTAGATTAAAACATGGTATGGATTATATGAATAGCCTAAATTTATACATGTAATTTATAATTGGTATGACACCATGATGAAATAATACGTTTTCATTTTGAAATTAAAAGATTAAAAAAAAATTAAAATTTTTCTCTATATTTTAAATTCATGTGTAATTCTGGTATTGTGCCACACTCACGAGTAACAAACATTTTTCTTTAATATATATTTTAAAAACAACAGCAGTAGATCTAAAGAAATTTATTTGGATGAAAAATATTGACAAGAGCTGTATAAAAAGTTATGTATGGGAACACTAAATCGCAGCTTGAAAATTTAGTTAAAATATTTTAACTAAATTTTTTTCAAATGTAATTTTAATTCCAATTAAATATTTTGTTTATTTAATTATTTATTTTGTGGCGCCGCTTTTCTGTTGGCTGGCAAGCACTTGATGAGTTGTGACACATGACTATTGGTGTGATAGAAAAACAAGTGAGAGAGAGATGAGGAGTGAAATTAGAACTTTCTGTTAAGGGCTCTTCTCTTCTCTCTCTCTCTCTCTCTCTCTCTCTCTAAAAGTGTGACGAGAGTGGAACAGACCGAGGACTGAGTAGAGTGGACAGAAACTCAAAATGGAGAAAGCTCTGACCAAAGTTGGGAGCTTGAAAACTGGTACATTTTGGGTTTCCAAGAAAGCCAAAGAAGAGATCTCCAATATCACCCAAGACCTCTCTGTATGCACTCTCTCTCTCTCTCTCTCTCTCTATATATATATATATATATATATATATATATATATATGATGTGGCTTTCTTAAACTTGCCCAGTTGATCTAGTTGTCATTTAATCAAATATCAAGGTTTTATGTGCAATGCACGAACAAGATCTGCATGATATATTCTCCGAAAAAATGCAGAGTAATTTAGTGAAAGAATTAAAGGAAATATTGGGTGGATTTGATGGAATTAGATGAGACTGAAAGGTTTAATGGATTTTCCTTTTCCCCAAATCTCTTATTTTCTCACTTTTATTTCTTTAAATGAGTTGAAAGATTTGATGCTGTGTGTTTGAAATGGTAAATTGACATGCATGATATGTATGGAGCAGGGATGATTGGAAAATTGGAAAGCAAGTTCATATCTGTGATTTAGTGTGAATGCAACGGAGTTTCAACACATTTCTTGAATTCTTATCAATATTGGCTTATCTTCATTCATTAACTTGTCATAATGTTTCTAATTTCAATTTTAAATTTTCAATTTTGTGGAGATTAAAAAGTGTCCATAAAAGTCTTTAATAGAATGGTCTGTATATGTTTGGTTGGAAATGATAATTAAGTTGATGATGGAAATAACATAGATTGGAAATGATAATTAAATTGATGATGGAAATAACATAGACACTATACAGATGGACTTGGCTCTCAAGGCGTGCTTTGATAATTAATATAATACTCTTTTTTCTCTATTTTTATGATTTTTTATATTTATAGTTCTTTATTTGTTACAACTTACAACCTAGTTGAACTTTTCATATGATGCGGCTCTCACTTATCAAAAAAAAAATGATGCGGCTGTTGGGAATTATACATTTATAATAACCCTTCATTTGGCACACGGCAGAGCATCATCATTACATCAACAATCACACAAATATATATGGTGATAACAATCAAACACATCCATGCAACACAATATTCTACATGAGTCACCCAACTCTAAGTTTTCGTCCATGAAAGCATGCCTACCACACACTCCCTTTCTCTTGGCATCTTTCTCCCGAAATTACATATATTCTCTCCTCTCCTCACGAACCCCTTACATCTTTTCTCTCTCTCTCTCTATCTTTTCCCTTTAACCCTATCTCTATTTATAAAGTCTCCAAACCCATTTTTTATTGCACAAAAATTACAATTCCTTAGAACCCAAGATAACTGGTCCTCCAAGAATTATCTATTAAAATACAAGTCAATATAAAAACCTAATTATATTAAGAATATGAGCCACAATTTCTAACAATCTCTACCTTGACTCAAATTCCATCAACGCGTTTCTCCATACCTCCACCTCGACTTAAGATTCTTCCACCTTAAACCAAACTCTATCACATTCTCATTGTTGCTTATTTTAGGGCCAAAAGTAATAAAAAACTCATTCACACCATCTAACTCTTTTTAAGGCAAATAGTAAACCTCCCTTATTCATACCATCATCTTGCCCCATCTTGCAAGCGAGCATCCTCCGACTTGTCCTAAGACTTGTTCCTCATGGGCTTCACATTATCATCATCCTCGTGTCTTCATTAGCTCTGATTATATCTCCATAACTCTTAACGATCAACATTTTGCTTTGACACACCACCAATCTTCGACTTTGATCTTCAGGACCAACCACATGCTTTGAACCACCATTGGCTCTGATACCACTTGTTGGGAATTATCCCCCTCCGTTCAACATACAACGAAAGCATCATTATTAAATCAACAATTACACAAGCATATACGGAGATAATAATCAAACACATCCACACACAACACAATATTTTACATGGTTCACTCAACTCTAGGGTTACGTCTATGGAGAGAGAGATTTCATTATAATTGAGAAGATAATATACAACACGCGAAAAACATGCTTACCACACACATTTTTTCACTCTTTCTCTTGGCATTTTCCTCCGGAATTACACATACTCTCTCCTCTCCTCAGAGCACTCACTAACTCCTTACATCTTTCCTCTCTCTCTCTCTCTCTCTCTCTCTTTTATCTTTAGCCCTATCTATATTTATAGAGTCTCCAAACCTATACCTTATTGCACAAGGATTACAATTTCTTAGAGCCCAAGACGACTTGTACTCCAAGATTTACCTATTAAAATACAACTCTATATAGAAACCTAATTATATGAGGAATATGAGTCACAATTCCTAACAATGGTAACCCTATTCCTTCAAAAGATGTGCATATTGAAGAAGACAGACTAGATCAGAGTAGTAACTGTTAGACATGAATTGCAATGAAAATGAATATTGAACGGAAAAAAGAAAATGAAAAAAGAGAATGAATTGAAGTTCATAAGTCTTATCTTGTTTATTCAAGTTATTTGCAGATTTTTCTTATAAAAAAAAATTCAAAAAAGTTAATTGCAGATCTTGTTCATTTGAAAATTCTGTAGAACTTAAAGTTATAGCATGATTTTACCCTAGTAAAGGTAAAGCCTTATTAATGGCAAAGATAAAAGGCAAAACATTAATATAACCCTTCTATTTAACATTCCCAGTCTTTGAACATTTTGGTTCACAGGGACCAGGAAATATACATAACATCACAACAAGAATCCATCCATTTAAGATAGCATGTCTTAGTTGGGTTGCCATGATTTTATGGTTTAATGAGATTAACTGAATTATGAGATTGCAACTTACCTAATAAATATGAGATTTTATGCTTTAGTTGGTCCCTTTTTTGCCAAGTAAACAGAAGAAAAGAAATGCCGAATTGTTGCGTATGACTTGGTTGATTTCTTCATTCCGCATACCTCATCAATGAAAATATTGGGTTTTCAGGGGTTTCCTTTCGACCTTATTTTTATTTTCTTTTCTTTGTCAGCCGGTATCTTAGCAACACCAAAAAAAAGCATTCAATTTTATGTCTATATGTCTACATATTTTCAATTTAGACTTCAACCTACAATTTTTCAATTTGCTTCATGTTTTATGCAATGAAACTACTTCTAAAACTTTTTGCAGTACAACAGTGAGTTGCTAAATTATTTTAAAATTTTTCGTAACTGTAAAATTTTAATCTACAAGATTGAATTGATATATGTCCTCCAAAAAATTTACTCTAATACATCCACCTTTCTTCTTTATCGACTTAACTCGCAAAAGGTAGAACATATTACTCTGCTAAAGACAGCTATCCTGTTTGATAATTTGGAGTTCTGTATGGGGTAACAGGTTTTGTGATGCATATGAGATGTTTAGATTGACATTATCATGCAATATGCTTTAGGAATTGGGCCCGTGCAGCAATTATAGTGTCATTCTACCCCCCTTATTTGTATTGCTGAACTTTAAAGTAGAAGTCTTGAAGTCCATCTCTCTATAGCTTTGGCATGAGTTTGTTTCTCGTTAGAAGGATATGTATCTGTGAGACATTAAAACAGGGATAACATTAGATGAGCATAAAACTGTAGAAAAGCTACACAATAGCTTCTTTTAAAGCCTCCTATTAGCATTTTATTTTGCTACTTGCTGATTGATTGATCATCCCGCAACAAACCTGTGCATCAAATTCAAAGTTATGTTTTCTTTTCCTGAACAATTCAGAGTTATGTTTGCTTGGCATGTTACCTGTTGTTGTAGATAAATTTTATCTATTATTTGGCTCTTAACTAAAGTGTACTCATGATACCAGACGTTCTCAAACACAGTCGAAGAAAAGGCAAAATGGATATTTAACAAGCTAAAAGGTATGGTGTTAATTAGAAATCTAAATTTAAGTAATTATATGACCATAATCATGCAAATATTCTTTTTTAAATGATTTGGAAATGCTTTAAGGACTTCAGGCTCTTGATTTTTATCTATTGATTGTATGCCTTCCTTGCTTTTGGTGTAGGTTTTTTTTTTTTTTTTTCTGGCTGAAAATTGTCAGGCCATCCAATATAATCCAAGAATGCTGTTTAAATAATCTGATTCTTTGATTTATCTGCATTTATGCAGTCTCTATTCTCCTTTTTTCTATTTGTGCAAATTTTTTGTTCATTTGTTTCAGTATTTCCTTTTCAATTGTCTCTGCAAATTAATATGCTGATATTTTAATCCGTTTCTAATATTGAAAATTTACAGTTAGAACTAGTGTAGTCCTAGAATATTCTTTGCAATGTTCTGTCAGGTACCTGGACTGATTGCTGTCACTTGAGTTCACATAACATTGAACTCTTAGGTTTATGTCATATATTAATTCTTAAGATTTCTCAATAGTAAGGTCATTCATAATTTCATTTTATTTCTTAAAATTATATAACAAGTTTCAGTATTTCCTTTTCAAATGTTACTTCAAATTAATATCCTAAGATCCTCGTCCTTCTCTGATATTCAAATTTTATAGTTAGAACTCAGAACTAGTGGTCCTAGAATATTCTTTGCGATGTTCTGCCAGGTACCTGGACTGATTGCTGTCTCTTCAGTTCACATAATATTGAACTCTGGGGTATATGTCATATATATATATAGATATATATTTCCTAGTTGAGACTCACACACCCACTTTGCTCCTATGAGGCCTTGAACCAATGACCTTTTACTTTAGAAGGTGAAAAAGTACCACTAGGTTACAACCTTTGGTAGGTATATGTCATATATTAACACGTATGATTTGTCAAATGATGGGTTGGTGTTTTTTAACTAAAGGTCATTCAGAATTTCATTTTTATTAGTTAAAGTTATATAATGAGTATGATACTTTTTTTTTTAACCTTCCTAGGTCAATTTAACTATGTGAAACTGAAGCTTCCCTATGACCAGAGTCTCATACTTCAACAAGTATAAAAAAACTTCTTTTAATTTTTCTTCACTTAGAGATGAGAGAGGTCATGATAACAGTTGAGGAGTGAGGCGAGGGGCTGATCCCTCTCAATCGATGAGGGCTTGAAGGAAACTGAAGGTTTCCTTGGTACTTTAGCCGTAGGACTGTTGTTGTACTATTATAGAATCTTACTCCATCAGTTGCCTTTCCTCTCAAACCTGAAGTTAATTTAGAATTTTGAATATTCTACTTTTTCGAAAAGGCAGGCATGAGTCCTTTGTAGCTCGTAATATGGTCTTGGTTGTTGTCACAATTCGTAGATTCACTTAGTTGGTGACATTCATGGTAATCCAGTAGTCACTCAACAAACAAGCTGGAGCAATGTGATTGGACGAATATGGATAAACTAACTGTAATGCTATCTGCAGGATGGACTGCGCATTTCGACCAATCTTTTGTTTGGTAGGAAAATTAAAGTGGGAATGACCATTCCAGGTCCATTTACGGGAATGAAAAATAATGAAAATCCATTCCACATCTTAACCTATGGAATGGTCACTCCATTCCTAAGTAAATTTTTTTAAAAAAATTACGTTCCAAAAATACCTCACATCCCAATTCCAAAAACCGCCGCCGCCGCCACCATCACCGTTGCCACCACCACCCCTTGCATTGCCACCACCACCCCTTGCATTGCCACCACCACCACTACACCACTACCACCACCACCACTACCGCCACCTCTACTGCCTTCCACTGCCGTAGCCACCTTCCACCTACATCACTATTGCCTTCCACCATCATGCCTTCTGTCACCACCACCACCTTGCACTGCCACTGCCGCCGCCGCCTTCCACCACCGCCACCTCCACTGCCTTCCACCACCACCACCTACACCACTGTTGCTTTCCACCACCACCACCGTGTTCCACCAACACCACCTACACCACTGTTGCTTTCCACTACCACCGCCTTCTGCCACTTCCACCACCACCCACGCCTTCCACCAACACCATCACCTACACTATTGGAAATTGGCTCTAAAATCACATTGGACGCATGGTGGAAGGATCAATTACATGGTGTTTGTAGAACACATGGATTTCAAAATTTCTATATGAACATACAAAAAAAATGCAGATAACTTCACCTTAAGAGTTTGATGAAACTCTTCTTCCCTTAGTTGATTTGTGAACCCACCAAGAAGAAGTGTAGAGAATGGCTTCTCTTCTAACTCCTTCCTTGCCCAAGTATTATCACCTCTATGTCCTCCTTTGTTGAAACCCTAGCAAGCTTGTAGATGGTGGGATCTATGGTGGTAGCTAGAGTGTAGAGAGAGAGTCTTTCATCTCTCTAACCATTTGGGGCAAATAGTGTGAATTAGGTTAGTCTCTTTGCAAGACCCACGTGATATATATAACCTCTACAATTTGGAGTGTCCTTAACAACTCAATTAATCCTTGGAGTGCTCATAGCATGTCCTACACTCTACTTGTTAAAATCCACCCCTTAGCTCACTAATCAACAGTTAAGCAACTGCAAGTGACTTGATCGGTAGCGACTTTGTGAATTAGGTTGTCCATATGACGATCAAAACCTTGATCGGCAGCGACTTTGTGAATGGATCCACAAGGTTGTTCCCTGACACAATCTTTGTCATGATAATATCACCGTACTGTACTATCTCCCTGATCAATGGTACTTCCTCTCAATATGCTTCCCACTCTTATGGTTTTCTTTACATTGAGCAACTGCTCCACTATTGTCACAATGCAAGACAATAGGAGAACTTGCATGCTCCCCGATCCCTAAATCAGTAAGGAATTTTCTCAACCAAATGGCTACCTTAATGGCCTCCAAAGTTGCTACATATCCAGCCTCCATGATTGATTCCGCAATACAAGATTGCTTCACATTTCTCTAACCGATTGCCCCACCATTAAGAGTATAAACAAATCCTGAGGTAGTCCTCTTGGAATCCCTATCTGATTGAAAATCAAAATCCGTGTAGCCGGTTGGAATAAGCTGCTCATCACCTCCGTAAACAAGCATGTAATCTCGTCTTTCTCAAATACTTGAGAATACACTTAACTGTAGTCCAATGCTCGTCCTGGATTGGACTGAAATATGCTGATCATGCGAACTGCATAACAGATATCCAGCCTAGTGCAAAGCATATCATACATGAGACCACTAACTATCGAAGCATATGGTACCCGCCTTATCTGCTCCTCCTCCTCAGGTGTCCTAGGACACTGATCCTTGGATAATACCAATCGATGCCTGAAGCGTAAGAACCCTTCTTGGAGTCTTGCATTGCAAACTTGGCCAATATCTTATCAATATATCCAGTCTGGGATAAGCCTAACATCCTTCTTTTTCTGTCCCAAAAAAGCCTTATCCCAAAGATGCGATTTGCTTCTCCCAAATCCTTCATGTCAAAGTGACTGGGCAACCATATCTTAACCGATGACAGCGCACCCACATCGTTTTCGATGAGCAAATATCATCAACATATGGTATGAGAAAGATCATCACACTCCCCTGTGCCTTCTGATACACACATGGCTCATCCATGTTTTGATCAAATCTATAAGGTTTAATAGCCTGATCAAAACGAATGTTCTAACTCTTGGATGCTTGCTTGAGTCTATAGATAGATCTTAGCAACTTGCATACTAGATGCTCCTGAGCTGTACTATAAATCCGTCTAGTTGGACCATATAGATATTCCTCATCCAGATGCCATTTAAGAACACTGTCTTGACATCCATCTCCTATATCTCATAGTCAAGATGTTCCACTGCCGTCACCACCACCGCCACCTCCACTGCCTTTCACCAACACCACCACCTACACAACTGCTGCCTTCCACCACTGCCACCGCCTTCCACCACCACCATTTCCATTTTTAAAAAAAAAAAATTATAAAAGAATGTTATTTTGTTAGTTTAATTTATTTGTCGCTGATAGGAGTATTTTGGATAATTCAATTTGAAATTCATTCCATTCCTACATCATTTCATATTTGCAACCAAATAGTAGAATGAGAATGACCATTCCATTCCCACTTGCATTACATTCCATTCCTTTCCTGCTTACGAAAGGTTTCCTGTCCTTTATAAGACTAGTGCCATTGGCCTTCTTGGTAGGCATGTTGCATCCCCTCTTACATCCCATATTTGCTTTTGTCTCACATGAATCACAATTATCTTTTGCTACTTACGCCTGGGTTGAGATAGTTTCCACTGCTCATTGCACACACAGAAACACACTATGTTATATATATTTGTATGTTCATGTGAGATGTGGTATTGTAAATATCTCTTTCACATAAAAATGTAGATGAAGTTTACATTTTTTTTATCCTTCTGAAGGCAAGCCATTGAAAGCCTTGCCAGATCTCCTCCGCGAGTTCAACCTTCCTCCTGGCCTCTTTCCTCAGAACATAACGTGTTACGAGTTTGACGAGTCAAAGGCCAAACTCATCGTGTACTTGGCTTCTCCTTGTGAGGTCTGCTTCAAAGACTCATCTGTTATAAGGTATGCCACTCGTGTCAAAGGGATGTTGTCAAGAGGGAAACTCACAGGCATAGAAGGAATGAAGACAAAGGTCCTGGTATGGGTCAAAGTCACCAGTGTGACCGTTGAGAGCTACAAGTCTGATAAAGTGTGGTTCACAGCCGGTGTTAAGAAATCGAGGTCCAAAGATGCTTATGAAATGCCTCGCGATGCCATTAAAGTGGAAGAATTTTGAGGTTAGAGAGTTTGAGACCTTCATATATCTGTTGTTAATGTCAACTGCTGCTTTAAAATACTATGTGCATGACCTTATTCATTGGTACATTTTTCGTTTTATGATTATATATGTTAATAGCTTTTCTTTATGACCCTTTAGCTGACCATATTGGTTTTCATTGTCTCTAAATAGATCATTTTCTGTTCTTTTGCCACTGGAAATCTATATGTATATAAGGGTCATAGGGATGCATCAAGGATAAGTGGGTATGGGAGAAACATTTAACATTGTTGTTATCATTCAAAAAAAAGCAATTCTAACACTCTATTGCTTGGTAGTTTTATCATTCAAAAAGTAACTTGATATGAACTGATTCACTATTACCATGGACAGTAAAAAAACAATTCTAATACACAGAAGACAAAGGTAACCATTGATTCACTTGTTCTTAATTGAACAGACAAGATTGTATATTGATTCCCAACTTTTTCTTTCAACTTATATAGATTACGAAGTAAGGAGTAATGATTACAACTATAGTTTATCTTTGTTGTTATATATATATATATATATATATATATATATATATATATATATATATATCATTTTATTTTGGAAATAAAGTTGGCAACCTCCTGCAAAAGGGAGCTATTATCTCTAGACGGCAGTCTTTACCTTGATCCATAAGTTTTTGAAAACTCATCCACCTAATAGTGTAACAACAAAGATAAACTATAGTTTTAATAATCATTACTCCTTACTTCGTAATCTATACAAGTTCAAAGAAAAAGTTGGGAATCAATATATCTTGTCTATTCAATTAACAACAAGTGAATCAATGGTTACCTTATATATATATATATATATATATTGTTCTTGGAAAGAACTCTCACAATTCTCTTGAGAAAACTCGAATTCTCTGCCTTTCACATTGAAAAGAGAAGAGAGGAGATATGATCAAGTCACAAACTTTGGTTATTCATGATAGTATGAAATTTAAGAATTAGAATTATGCATCATTTTTATTTATTTTTTATTTTTAGACAAGTGAGAAGTTAGAGATGTACCCAATTGTTCCTTTGGGGACTCGAAACCTTAAACCTCCGATTGAAAGAAAGATAGAGATACTATTTTCAAAGTATGAATTTCAAACCATCAAATGACTATTTCTTTGTAGCAAAACAATTTTCAAGGAACCTAAACCGGTGATCCAGTGAATAAGAGGTCTTCTGGGGCGAGCCGAAAACTCGGACTTTCTGTGTATTCGATTCTCATAGAACCTAAAAACAGTTGAGTTTAAATGATCTGTGATTTTTGAGTGACTGCACATGTCTGCTTCAAAATACGAAAAATTGAAAAACGATTCATGTCATTTTATCTGAACCCCTTAATAAACCTTTCAATATAATCATGTATCGTATTCCACTCCTTTCAGATTTCCTACTTAGTGGATCAAAAGCATTTCTCATAAATTGATATTTGAATAAGCCTCTCAGAGTAATCAGTCAATTCTTACACCACAATTTTTATGCCTTAAAGTTTTTTAATGGAAAACAAATAATAGATTTGTGTTCAACAAAATAAAGTTTCAAGGAATAGCTTTGGACATTATGTGGAACATCAAAGTGAATATAAAAGTCAATAGTTAAAATTCTTTAGGTAAGGCCTAAAGGTAGTGATAGATAAGCCCTTTGCTCCTTTGCCGAGTACCCACAAGATCAGAATTTCATGGTATTGTAATGTTGTCAAAGAAGGACAATGATCATGTTCAGTCAAATCTCTCTTCTGAATTACACAGATTCCAATCATGTGGTCTAAATTCATACACATTATTATCTTGATAATTTCAAATTTGAAAATTTTATTACAACTGAATTGGTAAGTACTAAAATTTAACAAAACGATGATCTGACTGAATCTGAATCATAGATTGAGGTATGTGGAATTTAGAAGAGAGGCCGGAGAGAATCATTATCTGTCTGTCAAAGAAAGTCCTCCAATCAGTTATAAACTTTCCATATTTAACTAGTATTGAAAAGAAAATGATCTAGGTCGAAGAGATTCCTTGTCTGTCTGTCAAAGAAAGTCCCCCAACCAATTATAAACTCTCCATATTTAACGTGTATTGAAAAGAAAATGATCTATTAATTCGGAAGAGCAATGACAAGGAGTTCAAACATTTTGCGCTGAAAGGAGTCCGAATGATGTATTGATTAGCCATTTGTATTCCGGAGAATTATTGAATACTACCGAAACTCCTTGTACAGGAGAATTTCACTATTAATAAAGTCTCTATTTCATACTATCTTCTAAAATAGTGTGAAATAGAGGTTTACTATCAGTTGAATTCTTATAAATAGGGAATTTTCGGGTACTCAATAAATGCTAGCTCAACAAAAACAAGATTTTTCTCTCTTTCCATAATAAATGTTATCTTTGAATCCAAAAATTAAGCATTTTTGTTTCTGAAAATTTACCATCCATGCCATTGATTAACGGTCAAGGGAAGCAAGCTTTTTGATTGCAAGTTTATATTTTTGTCGTATGCACTCTTTAATTACATTTAACTACTCTAATATATATATATATATTTTTTCTAACTCTAAAATACATCTGACCCAAAATTCTTACTCCTCATTGAAAATCGCAACTCACTTAGGAGTGAGATATAATAATAACTTTGTCTTCAAATCATTTCTTGCTTGAATTTTTGGGAAAAAAAATTACCAAAACAAAACAAAAAAATCTTTAGTGTAAAAATATAAAGAGATTAAATAATAAATTAAAAATATAAAAATATGTTGAGATGATGGTTTGAACTATTCTTTAGCGGAAAATAAATAACAATTTCAAGTTTTTATTTATTTCTTTTGTTACATAAAGATAAAAAAAGAGAGAGGGAGAGAGAAAGATAAGTTGAATAAGAGATAACAGGTATTGAATTTTAGCATGTATTAAATACTGTAAATTTTTTTTATAAAAAAAGTCACTTATTCAGAAAATATTTCTTCAATATTTTTTGAAATTTGATTCTATTCATACTTATCATCAGAGAACACAATTAAGGGCGTATTTAATTACCTTTGTATTATATGTAAAAAAAAAAATATGCCGTGTGATATATGAATTTACTGTTCATAATGTTAAATTACTGTTCATAATGTTAAATTTATAGCTCTGCCAAAAACAAAAATGTTTCTAAATACATTCTTTTATAATTAAGGGAAAATTAGATTTAAGTGACCAAAATTAAAGATAATTGTTTTAGAGTGAGCCTAAAGTTACAAAAAGATGAATAGTTACCAATTCTAAAAATATATTGCTCTTTAGTGACCATTTTGAACTATCGGCCTCAACGGTGTATTTTCATAAAATACAATCAAAACCCTAACTTTATATATATATATATATATATATTTTTTTTTTAGAATGCAAAGTTGGGTTTAATTATGGCTACAGTTTCTAATGTTATATTACATCAGATGCATAATACAACCTCAGAAGTATTAGGTTTCATATATTTAATTAATTAATTATTTTTAGTAACTACATAAAATACTTTGACAAAACTGCCCTCAAATGGTCACTAAAGAGCAATTTAGTTCTAAGAATGATGACTATTCATCTTTTTATATCTTTAGGGTCACTTTAAAGTAATTACTTTCTAATTTTAGTCATTGAAATATATTTTTTCCTATAATTAATGGCACCCATTGTAAATTTTGTGAAACATAAGTGGCTTTGTTTTAACTTACCAAATGATGAGCAGTTATTAGAGAGAAAGAATTCCAATTTAAGAGGCAATACACTTGTCGCACAGCGGACTGTAGGCCTAAAAGAGTCGGATTCTTTATCATTTTTCAATTCGGAGATTTTCAAATGAGATTATGTGATATGGTGGCTCACTCACAAAATTTCATTCGAAAACTTCTAAATTTAAACTCTGTATCATGGTTCAATTGAAAAATATATTTAAGGATTAATTTGACTTTTCACCAATCTTAAAAAATTATCTAAATCTTCTAAATATATAGAGCTCATCACTCTCGTCATTAAAGAGATTTCTTAGTAGAATTAATCTTCATCTTTTCCAATATGTTAACCTATTAAAGAGATTTCTTAGTAGCATTAATCTTAGCATTAATCTTCATCTTTTCCAATATGTTAACCTTAAACTCTAAATTCTTGTATGGAGAATTTTAATTTTCATCACTATTATTTAGTGACTACTTTGTTGCCTTGACCAGCAAAAAAACTCATATATTTAATATATAACAGTTTCACCTTAGCACTTACCAAGGGAAGAAAAAAATATAAGAGAGAGAAAATTATCACAAAGTCTTACTTTTTATAAATAAAAATAAATAAATTCTATCAATTATAAATGAGACCAATAAATCTTACTTTTAAAATTCTTTTCTATTTCATATTTGAACCACTAAATCTTTCATTTATTTCCTTACCAAATAGAAGTCAAATTTTACAAATATAACTTACTTCAAAAATTGATATGTACTCTAATTTATTTATTTTTTGTTATGGTATTCCTTTAAATTTTAATTAATTAACGAATAATACATTATGAATTTAAATTCAATTAAAAGAATCTTATGTAGAACTCATGACAACTTTATACACACAAAAAAAAAAATTATAAATTATTTTTATTATATTTCTTTAAATTATATCTAATTGGTAAGAGTATAAATGAAAATATTTTTCCAAAGTATAACTCATTGGCCCTAATATAAATTAATAATAAGAAAAGTAAGATTTTTAGTTGATATTTTTCTTGAAAAGAATTAAAAAAGAAAGAGTGTTGCTATTGACCCCGACAAGAAAAAAATTGACTCTTTAATGAGTCTATGTGGCTGCTTATGTGTCAAGTACAATGAGACTATCTTAAACTCAATAAAAATTTGTATTCTTTTCGTTTCCTCTCAAGAAGGTATACAATGCCCCGGGTGTACTGATGATGTGGTACCTCATGTAAGCTCTCCATTTCTCTCGACTCTTCCTTCTACTCAATTGAATAGAATCCTCCATAACTCTATGATTATTTCTCTCTTCAACGGTCAATTCAACAAACAACCTAGAGTATGTATGATTTTTGGAAAAAAATAAGAACATTAGATATTTTAAAGTCACTTAAAATATAAATGAACTTACACAGCGATCTGGAGATCCATATCAACAAATCCCGTAAATAAGATCTCAATCAACATTTGTCTATCCGAAATTCGAATACATAACCCTAAAAATAGATTCGAAAGAAAACAATGTCGCAATCAAAATTATCCGGAATCCGAAAACAAAATTATAGAAATAGATTAGAAAGATATGCAAACCATTTCAATGTACAATTTCATTTCAATTGGGTTACATAAGTTATTCTAGTAAGTTTTAAAGAACATATTTTATTTCAAAATAACTATTCGGATTGAATATAGGGTAAAGTGTGGAAAACACCCCTATAGTATCGATATAGTTCATATATGATATACCTTTTGATGTTCAATAAACATCCCTCAAGTTTAAAAAGTGTTCAAATAAGGACCTCTAACAAATTATGTAGTAACCCTTGTGGACGGGTGTGAGTGGGCGAGTGCGAAGACAGACACTGGGCTGAGCTATTACACTGACAGGGTACATGGTGCTCAATCCCACATTGCCTGGGTGTAGAAAAGGGGATGTACTTATATGTAGTATGTTCTCTTCAAATGGTATGAGGCCTTTTGGGGTATAACCCAAGAGCAAAACCGTGCGGGCTATGGCCCAAAGCGGACAATTTTATACCATGTGTTAGAGACGGGTATTACAAATTAACCTCATGAAAAAACCTAAATACCCTTATAGCAACAAAACCTTTTATTCATTAGCTAATTAAACAATTGATATCTCAAAAATATATTTTTTATTTATGTTGTTTGTTTACCTTTTAAAATTTATAAAACATTTTTCAGTAAAAAAAAATGAATGAGAAAAGTATTTATAAATTGGGTAAAATGCTCTAACACCTCTCTAGGTTTCCGTTTAATACCCACGGAGAATACTTGTGTCTTTGACTGTGGTCAACCTCCCCCAGGTTTGGTAAACCATGCCCTGACACCCCTGTCAGAGTTAACATCGGTTAAAAACTAAGGTTGCTCCACATATGTTGCATCTGGTTGTAACTCAATCTCCCCAACCTCAATGTGCTGATAGGTATCCTCATCCCTAAGAAATTTTTGCAACATAGACACATGAAAGACATTATGCACCCTATGCATTGTGTCTAGTAATGCCAATTTATACGTTACTGCCCCAATCCTGTCGGTAATCATGAAAGGACTCACAAAACGAGGCGACAACTTCCCCTTTTTCCTAAACTACATTAATCCCTTTATGGAAGAAACCTTGAGTAAAACCTGATCCCCCACCTTGAACTCTAGTGCTCAAGTTATTCGATCAGCATAACTCTTCTGTCTACTCTGAGCAGTCTGCATACGGTCTCTAATAAGAGTGACTTTCTCGGATGTGTCCTTAATGAATTCAGGACCCAAGAATATATTCTCTCCAACCTCTAACCAGCATACAGGGAACCTATATGGGTGGGTGCAAGAGATACTAGGCGAGCTACCACACTGTTAGGCTATAAGGTGCTCAATCCTACATCACCTGAGTGTGGAAAAGGGGATGTACTTATATGTAGTGTGTTCTCTCCAAATGGTATGAGGCCTTTTGGGGTAAAATCTAATAGAAAAATCGTGCGGGCTTAGGCCCAAAGCGTACAATATCATACCATCAAGTGGAGCAGGCTGTTACAAATGGTATCGGAGCTGAACTGAGCTGGAAGTGTGCCGACGAGGACGTTGGGCCTCTTAGGGGGGTGGATTGTGGTGACCCTTGTAGACGTGTGTGATGTGGGTAGGTGCAAGAGACACTGGGTGAGCTACCACACTAACAGGCTACATGGTGCTCAATCCAACATCACCTAGGTGTGGAAAAAGGGATGTGCTTATATGTAGTGTGTTCTCTCCAAATGGTATGAGGCCTTTTAGGGTAAAATCCAATAGCAAAATTGTGCGGGCTTAGGTCCAAAGTGGACAATATTATACCATTAGGTGGAGCGGGCCGTTACAATTCATTGGTTAAATAGTTTATTCATTTCCTTAAGGGGAATACCTTTGAGTGGTATACTGATTTAATGTTTGAATCAATTAATAGTTGAGAACAAATGGAACGAGAATTTCTAAACAAGTCTACAGCACTCTTCACACTGTTAGTATGATAAAGTTAACTAACACAAAACAATGGAAAGATGAGCCTGTGATAGACTACATCAATCGGTGGTGAGCACTTAGCTTGGATTGCAAAGACCGGTTGACAGAACTTTTTGTTGTTGAAATGTGTATGCAAGGCATGCACTGGGAGCTTCTCTACATTCTACAAGGAATCAATCCTCATACATTTGAAGAACTGGTTATTCATGCCCATGATATAGAGCTTAGCATTACAAGTCATGGTGCAAAGGGTCTTGCCTTTCCCAATATATTTGATAACTGTCTTAAAGATAAGGGGGTTGAGTCCAAAGAGAAAGACAAAATACTTCCAAACTTGGATGATGAAATAGATACATTTTATGTTACAAGCATTGTCTCTAAAGACTGGTATCAAGAAACACATCATGTTGCTTCAGTGACTTCATCTGAAGCTTCTCAGTTACATAAGGCATTGTATAAGAAAATTGTGCTCACATGGAGGCCAAGAAAATAAAGTTCAAGATGAGAATAGTTTTGCAAGGATCTCGCAAGAATCATTGCCCAGAAACACACGAGTGATGTCTTAAGAGTCATGTAGGTACAAAAAATTGTTCAACTAATAATCGCCAAACAACTTAATGCACACACCCAAAAATAATGAACAAAATATTTTTAGAGAAAGAGAAAAAATCTTGCAAGAGGTGGATTCGAGGATCCCTTTCACTAATAGTTTCATGAATATTTATACAAGTAAAAATTCAAATCCTTTTAGGACTTGAGTTTCTTTGTTGACAGCTAATTTTTCTCTTAAGGAATTTGAATTCCTTTTTGAGTTGTAAGTCTGCTTTTGATTTGGACTTTACAACCTTGGGGCGGGATGACTAGGCCTTTGATAACTAATGACCCAGCCCTTTTGGGCTTTCTGCTGATACATGGGCTCAAGCCAACGTGTGCCTGGTCCATTTTTGTATTAGTTCAGCCCATTGGACCATTTGTTAATTTTGCCCCTACACATCGCCCCTAATTCCCTTCAGTTATGAAATTTGTCATAATTGAGGGAATTCGTTTGGGTGCTATCATAATTTCTTTATTTGCATTGAGGTTCATCATTTAATGTTAGCTGCTAGCGATGACGCACTGTACATAAGTTTCTTTCTTCACGTTTTCTCTTTTTCATTTTGTGACCATACTTGTCATTTTTTAGCCACAAATCTTCTGCGACTACCTGACTTGTTTTTCAGATTCATTTTCCTTAACTTTTTTGGTGTCAATTTGTCACTTCAGGTTAGTTTTCGTCCATTCTCTTTCAACATTTTTTTCTTCTGAAAATGTCTTCTAGTGATAGCAACAGTACCTTTTCTGATGACCAAGAGATTGCCATGTCTAGTTCCTCTCACCCTGTTGTGGAGACTACCCATCCTGCAGGGGTGGTTGGAGATGTGGTCACATCTAACCAGGGTGTGGTTGCCACTTCGGTGACAAGGCTATTGGTTGACCTTAATAAGGTCAGAAAAGAATGTAAAATCCCTAATGAGGTCACCATTGAGGGTTACCTTCTGGATTTCGACTACAGTACTAGGGAAGGAGTTAAGGATGGAGAAGTCCTTTTCTCGATTTCCCATCTGAAAGCCTTCAGATTTCTCTTTTATCCTCTTTTTAGTTTTGCTTTGTACAAGCTGAAGCTTGCGCTGCTCCAGTTAAACCCTAATTTTTTCAGAATCATTTCTTGCATGCTCTCCTTGAATTGCCTTCATAAACTTGACCTACACCTGAATGATCTTCTATTTTGTTATTCTCTTCATAGGGTCAGATCAGAAGATAATCGTTATCACCTATTCCCTAGCAGTAAGGACAGGAGACTATGTTATGGTCTTCCCATTTTTAACAAGTTATGGAAAGAGAAACTGGTTCTTGTAAAAGGGCCCTGGAGTGTTAGAGCAGCCCAAAAATTCCTATTCCTAGCACTTTTGGCCACACTGTGATTCCTCATTTTTCTTTTTCTGGCAAGTTATCAGGATTTCCTCTTCTTTTTGCTAAGGGTTTATGAATTTTGTAATCTTGCTGTGTTCTTCTTTGTTATGAGATGAATGGATTGCTTATCTGAAGAAAAAGTGTGGAGCCTTCACCCTTCAGCGAGTAAATACGTATCTCATGGGCAACTTCTAGTTAACGCCGCTACTGCTCACATTGAGTCTTGCCATCTGTATCCAGCCTTGGACACAGAAATGGAACTGTCGGAGCCCAAGACTAGGAGGGGTTTTTCTAGTTCTATCAAGGTAAAATCTACTGAGGGGTACAAAGGCAAAGCTATTGTACCTTTTTCTCCTCAGAAGAGGGTCTTTTCTGGTGTTGCTCTGGCTCCTAAGTGCCAGAAGCTAATAGTGAGCGCCATGAAGGGCCAGGGTTCTTTCATCCTGACCTTGCCTGGTGTTGTTAGCAACATAGCTGATGAGCTGTTCGTCGGCTCTTCTGACCAATGGATTCTAGACTTGAAGAAGTCTGGTGGATCTTTTCTGACGGTGGAAGATTATGCTACCCTTGACCATGAAGTGATGGGTGCTCTTGCCCATGGGATCTAGCCTCCCAAGGAAGAGCTCCACCAGCAAGGAGCCAATAGAGATAAGTTTCTTGCCAATGCACCTCTTCATACCATGGAGGTTTGTTCCACCCCATCCTTTCATTTGTTCATCTTTTTTGATGCTTTTGTTTTTAATTCAATCTATTTTCTGTGGTACATGGTGCATATATGACCATCTCCCTCTGCAAAGCTCTGGAGGTCAAATGTTTGAACGATCGACAGGTCAAAATCCTTAAGGGGAAGTTGAAATCCCTGACCAAGTCCTTTGCTGGAAAGAAAAAAATGCTTAGTTATTTTGAATGGAGGGTGCTGGAAGCTGAGGAGAAGGTTGCTGGGCTTGAGGCCATGCTTCAAGTTTGCAAGACTGGGAGCCTTGAAATGTATCAGAGGTTTCTGTAGATCCCAGCTCTGAAGCTTGCTGATGGCTTTCGCTATGGCTTTGAGCAAGGAGAGAAGTCTGAAGCTGAACGGGATTATGTTGGCTCAAATGAGTTTGATGTCGAATAGGCCATTGTCTCATTTGGTGACTACAACATTCCTCCTACTGGTGAAACTGAATGCCAAGTTATGGATTTTCTGAAGAGCTCAAGCTTTTCTCCTCGTTCTGCTATCATTTCTTCTACCTCTCTGGCCGCTGCATGGTCGCTGCATCAGCTACCCCATCTCTGCCGATCAATCTCTTGTGGAAGTGCTGCCCCCAGCAAAACAAGAGATTTTGATTGTGGATTCCTTTGATTAGGAATTCAGTAAAGAAGATGGGGGTGGCTCCTCAAGGTTGATTTCTTCATTTTTTTTCCTTTTTACAATGCTCAGGGAGAGCTTTTTGCTTCAAGGGCAGATTTGTGCCCTTTAATATGTAATGAACACAATTTTTTTTTTAATAATACAATTTTTTTTTTGCTTCAAGTCTTGAGATATAGATTTACACCTCCACTTCTGATGAATGCTTGTGTTGCTTTAGCTAGGTGGGTTTGATTTCCTCCATTGAATTGGGGAGATTTCTTTGTGCAATCGGTTATGTAGACCTTATCAATGATAAGTAATAAATCATTTAAAACCTTAGCTGGATTTTAGACCAATGGCCTCTTTCTATTTTAAGCAATTGGTTGTTCAAACCTTAGCTTTAATAAATGATCGGTCGTTTAAGACCTTAGCTTTTGATAAGCAATCGGTTGTTTAAGACCTTAGCTTGATTTGGTCCTATGGCCTATTTTTAATAAGTGATCGGTCGTTTAAGACCTTAGCTTTAATAAGCAATCGGTCGTTTAAGACCTTAGCTTGATTTGGGCCTATGGCCTATTTTCATTAAACGATCGGTTATTTAAGAACTTAGCTTCAATAAGCAATCGGTCGTTTATGACTTTAGCTTCGATAAGCGATTGGTTGTTTAAGACCTTATCTAGATTTGGGCCTATGGCCTATTTTCATTAAGCAATCGATCGTTTAGGACCTTAGCTTTAACAAGCGATCGATCGTTTAAGACCTTAACTTTGATAAGCGATTGGTCATTTAAGACCTTAGCTTGATTTAGGCCTATGGCCTATTTTTACTAAGCGATCGGTCGTTTAAGACCTTAGCTTTAACAAGCAATCCATCATTTAAGACCTTAGCTTTGATACGTTTAAGACCTTAGCTTTGATAGGCGATCAATCGTTTAAGACCTTAGCTTTGATAAGTGATCGATTGTTTAAGATCTTAGCTTGATTTGGGCCTATGACCTATTTTCATTAAGCGATCAGTCATTTAAGACCTTAGTTTCAACAAGCGATCGGTCATTTAAGACCTTAACTTTGATAAGCGATTGGTCGTTTAAGACCTTAGCTTCATTTGGGCCTATGGCCTATTTTCATTAAGCGATCGATCGTTTAAGACCTTAGCTTCAATAAGCGATTGGTCATTTAAGACCTTAGCTTTGATAAGCGATCGGTCGTTTAAGACCTTAGCTTGATTTGGGCCTATGACCTATTTTCATTAAGTGATCGATCGTTTAAAACCTTATTGATGTGGTCGAAATTAAATTATATTGTAAGCTTAATTTTGCCCTTTTTATCAAAATATAATTTAACCACTCGCAAGAGCACGAATCTTTGTAGATAAGGTTCTATATGGAGGGTATCGATCCCACGAGGACTAGTCGCAATTGTCTTACGGGAAGATTAATTCTACTTTAATTCTAAAAACAGATTTTTGGTTTTGTGTTTAAAAACTATTGCATGAATGAAATGACAAGAAAATTAAAGAGTTTAAAGTTGGGAGAGAGAACTAGGGTTGGTTTCCACCACTAGCCATTCACATGTTCATAAGTGTAGCAAGCATGGGATTTATTAATTAAATGCCTAACAATGTCATTAGGCTTGTGACCTCAATGACATATCAAAAGATCAATGTGTGTGCTAACCTATCATAATCCATCTTCAACAAGCATAGCTCTTCAACCTAACTAACTACCTAATTACTCTACTCTCTAAGTGAACACTACATGCATCCAAACTACCTTGTCTTGGCATGGTCTATACAAATTAACATCACACATTCAATTAAATACCATTATCTAGCCATCATTTGCACTTCTTGTGGAATATGCAAATGTTGTTCATTCAAGTGACAAAATCTACTCTAAGACAAAAATAAATTCCAAATCAAATGAATATATAAAAGAGATGTATTTGTGTACATAATCACTAGGCTAAATAATCAACATTTAAGTATAAATCCCAAGAGCTACAAAGATGAACAAGTTTACATGGCTAGGGGTTGAAACCAACACCCTAGTAGAAGAGTTAGTTGCTCATGGTTGCCTTGCACCCTTCCATTGATGAAGAGAATGAAGCTTCTTGGTCTGGTTCAGCTCTCTCTCTTCCTCTCCCGAAGGTCTCTCCTCTGATCTTCTTTTGTTGCTTGAGAGATATATGAGATATATGTGGCTTTTGGTGCTTTTAGGCTTCTTTTCTTCCTTTGGGGCCCACCATATAGATATATATATCATTATATATATCTCTTGTATCAAGAAGGCCCCCAAAAGTCTTGTTCAAGTTAGATAATCCCCCTAAGTCGTGCAAAAAGGGGGATTTTGTTGCAAGTGGGAGAGCAGGTGAGCAAGTGGCCAAGTGGGCTCTGCAGAATTTCGATTGATCGAAATTGAATCTCGATTGATCGAGATTTCGATCAATCGAAATGAGATCTCGATCAATCGAGATTTCGATTAATCGAAATCAACATCTCGATTGATCGAGATGCCTTGGCTGCATTTCCTGATTTCTTCTCTTGATTGCGAAAAGCTTCCAATTTTTGCTCCATTTACTCCAATACCTGCAAAACATCAAAAACACAAAAATACCGTAAACATATCTCGGTAAACGCAAAAACGGAACCAACGTATGCAATAAAGAGGGTTCAAATGCATAGAATTGAACACTTATCACACCCCCAAACTTACATATTGCTAGTCCCTTAGCAATACAATATTACAAAAATGAAATCAACTATCTTATACAAAAGTTTAATCATGCTCAGTCATCAACTAGATAAAGGCCGCTCATCCGTTCATTTCACATTTGGCAAATGCAACAAGTATTACAGAACTATGTGGTCATTAGCAAAAATGGACTTTCACAAGCTATAAATGAACGACAGTCCCCACATAATGGCCAGTCCAAACAACTATAACCATTCCAGCCCCAAAATCCTCTTTGAAAAGTGAACATGCATTCTAACGTGCAGCTTTTGTCATATTTGGAGAAGAAAAACGAACAAATCTGTTTTTAAGAGAAAAACTCATTGAAAATGCTCGACTCGGCTGTTCATTATCACAAAACATTCATGATTGCTCATGCACGGATGACCGTGCAATGCTTAGCTCTTTTTGCTTTCTTGCAAGCCCATGTAGCGGAGTTGGGCCAATGACTCCCAAACCAATTGGTTTTAGGGCATTAGGTGAAGAAGCACCCCTCGGACTTAATGACCGAGCTTACAAGGCGATGAGCGTAAGCAAGCCACCCGCTTATTATTGCTCAACCTTACACACTTATACGTGAATATTCCCTGCTTTGAGGCATAGAAATCCGGTTTATTGAGTGAGAAGGCTTATTGCATATTTTTCTCTCTTTTTTTTTTATTTTTTTTATTTTTTTATTTTTACAACAACCAGAAGAACTTATTCTTTAAGTTGTTCAGATAAAAACAGAAATTTTCAAAAATTCTCCCTCAGACTTATACCCCACAATTTAAAATGCATGTGTGCGAATTTGTGTGGTTAAGGACAAATTTAGGGCAAGAACCGTACGCGCTCGAATTTGGACAAAAGTGTAGACCGTTCTAGCCTACAATAAAGCTTGCAAAAGTGCGGGTATTTACAATGTTAAAGTTCTTAACTACCTGCTGCATTTACCTCGGACATTTATTCGAATGACTTCCTTTAAAAAGCAAGACATCATAGCAAGTATGCAAAAAATATCAAGAAAAAGAAACTGCTCTACAATGACACTCAATATAATGACTGAACATTGCATGCATATGCAAGTGGTATAGCATACCGCACCCCCAAACTTATATGCAACATTGTCCTCAATGTTTGGACAAGAAGAACAAGGAAAGAAGTTACCGGGATGGCAGAATGCGAGAAAATGTTAGTCCACAATAGCGGTCATCGTGGAAATAAGGAAAACCTGCACGGAACACCAACTGGATACCACGAGCATTAAAAGGAACAAAAAGTAGATAAATAGAACATAAATAAAAGAATTATGCGCAAACAGATAATGCCAATATCACTGTATATCTAAGGGTCTGAACTGGTGTTTCCCAATTGTCTAAGATGTCTATGCGACAAGATATTGACTATCCAGGCACGCTAACATATAGCACGCAAAGGGGCTGCCTTTCTTTATTACCGCCATACTGTGTTGAAGCAATCTCAACAGTATTGGGAATTAAAACCAGGCGGTAATAAACGGAAATCATTAATTGAATCGCATATAACAATTAGACAAGTGGTACTACATACATAGTCAAAGTATAGAGAACAAGTAGATTGACGGAAAGTAAAAATAAACACAGTAAAGATAATACATGGCAGAAAAGAAAATATAAATGTATTCCATATAAATGAAAATGAGTTTTAGTACAAGTGTACATGCAGGTGGAATACTCAAAAAGAAACTAAACATGGCCAACATGGCCTATGAAAAATAAAGAAAGGAAAATACAGAAAATAAAACAGAAAAGATGAATAAAATGCAGCTACTCGAGGGCGGGTGGTGGTGGTGGCTCGGTGGGAGCAGAAGTGGAGGTGGAGGCTCGACCTGCGAACAGGAACTGCAGGTCCTGCCGGAAGGCTCAGAACTCGTCTAAGATCGCTCTCTGGCCCTGTGCCAGAGAAGAAATGTCTGACCGAATACCTGCCAACTGACTCTGCGTCACCTGGACGTGCTCGTCAAAACTCTGCTGGAGCCGCTCTACGTCAGCCGCCAGGCAGGAATAGCCCGTCGCTAAGATATCATGCCGCTCTGCAGTGAGATCCATCTCCTCCTCCCCTATCTCCTCGTCCTCTGACGCAGCCTCTGCTGGCTCGCCCTCATCCGCCTCCACCGGGGCATCCATATCGACATCGTCTGGTGGATCACCCTGGTGGTCCTATCGCTCTAAGTGTCGCCTCACCCGCTCCCACTGAGTAGATGTGAAGCGGGTGGGCGGTGCCAACCGGACATTAGTCTGACTGACCGGAATACTGGCACTGCTGAGAAAAGCGGCAATCAGGAAAGGGAAGGGAAGCCGCCAACTCGCTGCTCTCCTCTTCCTCTTATTGATGAGGCCATCCCAGACTTTGTGCATCTGCCCCCAGATCAGCAATGGGATAGAAAACCAAGCGCCCGTATGGAAAGCATAGAGGCAACGGAGGAGGTCGCCCCTGCGCTCGGCCACGTGCTGCAGCGGACACGCGTTCTTGAGGAGAACGGTGTCCAGGAACCAATATCTACTCGGGCACATCGATTTGGACGTGCAGTTGTGACTGGGCGTGGTAAACGCCCCGCCACACATGTCCATCACTATCGAGAAGAGCGTAGTGTCTGCTGGGAGTGCGTCACTATAAAGTGGCTGACCGTCTGGGCCAACCATGTCCGGCGGCTGCTGGTGAGGGATGCCGAGCATATGAGCAATCCGGCTCGGCGTAATCGTGATCGTGACGGTGCCCACGACCGTCTCTAGTGTATCCGGCACTGTGTAGGAGTAGGTCATGTGCTCATAGAAGACCTGCACTAAGCGCTCGTGTGCCATGTCAGTAGGAGGCACACATAGTCGGTCGAGGCGACGCCTCCTGAGCTCGGCAACAGTCCACGCGGTGTCGAGACGCCTCTCGAACTTGGCTAAGTCGAAAACTTGCTCCGGGTGGAACTTCCGAGACCGGAAGGCTCGCCCGGGCACGTCACGAACAGCACCGGCGGCGTTCTTCACCCTCGCCATGGTCTCGGAACAGTCTGCACTTGATTCCAAAAAGTACGTAAATAAAAGATGAGTAAGAAGAAAGTTAAACTACTAATAAACTAAAAGAAAAAAAATAAAAATGAAGTCCTAGTCCATGGTACTGACAAGAATGCGAAAAGTCGCTCTCGAAGAGGCAATGTGAACGGGTGCAACCGAAACGAAGGTGCCGCGGTTACACACCGTACACTGAGTATTTGAAACGAAGAAAATGCCAAATCTCACTCCTACATGAATTCCTACCCCCGAAACCCCCAAAATCTCGTTACAGATATCGCAATCGCAACCATCCACCCCAACTTGATCTAACTATGTTTATTACGTCGTAAAACTATCAAAAATGGCGAGAAAGTAAACAAAAAATAGCCATGCATCACGTACCTCGTGAGGAAGAAGATGAAAGGCTCAACCGAAGAAAACTCCACTCGCAGCCGCGAAGAGAAGATCGCGCAAGTGCTAGCGGCGGCTTCGGACTGCGTCGGATGGCGGCGGATGATCGGGAATGGTAGATCGAGTGCTCGGGAGTGCTTGGAGAAGGTTTGGATCGCACAGAGGGAGAGAAGAATTCGGACGATTTTTTATAAACTGGGAGGGAAGCCCAACGGTTTAAATAGATTTTTGGCTCACGTGCAGGCTCCGCGTGCATCTCGATTGATCGAGATGTGCATTTCGATCAATCGAAATTTTGATTGATCGAAATCTTGCTTCGATCAATCGAAACCAGCTTCGATGGATCGAGATTGTCTCTTCGATTAATCGAGAATTCCTTCACTGAATCACCCTCTTACTTCGATCAATCGAACATTTAATTCATTCAATCAAAATTTTATTTCGATCAATCGAAATCCCATTTCGATCGATCGAAATGTTCGATGGATCGAAAACCTATCGAAGTGCAATCGAAGAATACTACCTCTCGGGACTTTGGACTTGGCAAATCTCTGTAATTTTTCGATCAATCGAAAATGAGATCTCGATCAATCGAAATTTCGATTGATCGAAGTCTTTGTTTCGATCAATCGAAATGCTCAAAAACAGTCAGCTTGAGTTATGCTCTAGGGACTTGGATATTTGGGAATTAGATACTACATTGCTTAGATACACACCTACTTTGGATTAAAGGGACATCATGGAAGAGTGATAGCTACCATGGCTTCGCCACCTTACACGTCTATGGCGCGACGTCCGTATCGGCTCACGAGTCAAAATACACGGGATCCGTCAAAGTGACGACATCCACGTATTCGGTGGTGACTTGGTCATCCACACACACTTTTAAGTGCTGCCCGTTTACTTTGAACATCGAGCCATCTTTCAAGTCCTTCAATTCCACCGCTCCGTGGGGAGCGACGGAGTTAACCAAAAATGGACCATCCCAACGGGAGCGAAGTTTTCCGGGAAACAAATGGAGGCGTGAGTTGTACAACCAAAATTTTTGGCCCGGCGAAAATGTTTTAACTCGAATATTACGATCATGAAAGGCTTTGGACTTTGCCTTATAGATTTTCGCATTCTCATACGCGTCATGTCGCAATTCTTCCAATTCATTCAATTGAAGCTTTCGATTAGAACCGGCCTTTTTCATGTCAAAATTGAAAGTTTTGGTGGCCCACATAGCTTTATGCTCCAATTCAACCAGAAGATGGCACGCCTTGCCATAAACCAACCGATAAGGTGACATTCCAATGGGAGTTTTATATGCGGTTCGGTATGCCCATAATGCATCGTTTAGTCGCAATGACCAATCCTTCCGGTCGGGCCGAACAGTTTTCTGAAGAATGTTCTTAATCTCCCTATTGGATACTTCTACTTGGCCATTAGTTTGAGGATGGTATGGGGTGGCTACTTTGTGCGTGACGGAGTATTTGAGAAGCAAGGTTCGAAGGAACCGGTTACAGAAATGTTTACCTCCGTCACTGATGATGGCCCGAGGCGTACCAAACCGGCTAAAAATGTTAGCTTGAATGAATTTAACCACGACTGCGTGATCATTGGTTTTGGTAGCAACGGCCTCTATCCACTTAGATACGTAGTCCACCGCCACAAGTATGTACTCATGACCAGTAGAGGGTGGAAATGGTCCCATGAAGTCAATGCCCCACACATCAAATATTTCAATGATAAGAATAGGGTTAAGAGGCATCATGTCCTTCCGAGACATCGCGCCAAGGCGCTGACATCGCTCACAAGAGCGGCAGAATGAATATGCATCCCGATGAAGTGTCGGCCAGAAAAATCCGCATTGGAGAATTTTTGCTGCGGTTTGCTTAGCACTAAAGTGCCCCCCACAAGCGAGTGTATGACAAAACTTGAGAATGCTTTGGAATTCACTGTTGGGCACACACCTTTGAATTATTTGATTGGGGCAATATTTGAACAATTGAGGATCGTCCAAATAATATGATCGTGATTGGGAGAGAAAACGATCCTTCTCTTGCTTGGTCCAAGAAGATGGTATCTTACCGGCTGCCAAGTAATTAACCACATCCGCATACCAAGGGATACTCTCTTGAGAGATGACAAAGAGTTGTTCATCCGGGAAGGATTCACAAACTGGAATGGAATTATGGAGGGATTCAACAAGAATTCTAGACAGGTGGTCAGCTACCACATTTTCAGTTCCCTTTTTGTCTCTAATCTCAAAATTGAACTCCTGCAATAAGAGTATCCATCGGATCAACCTAGGCTTGGTGTCCTTTTTGGCCAAAAGATGCCGGAGGGCAGCATAGTCCGAATAGACAATGACCTTTGAACCCAATAAATAAGCTCAAAATTTGTCCAATGCAAATACTACCGCAAGCAATTCCTTTTCCGTGGTGGTATAATTGATTTGAGCCTCGAAAAGGGTTTTACTTGCGTAGTAGATTACATGTGGCAGTTTGTCTATTCGTTGCCCTAAGACAGCACCCATGGCATAATCGGATGCATCACACATAATCTCAAATGGGAGAGCCCAATTTGGAGGGATTAGAATTGGAGCAGTTGTAAGCATGGTGCGGAGTTTTTCAAAAGCGTTAAGGCACGCTTCATCAAAGGTAAAGCAAGACTCTTTTTCAAGAAGGCGACACAAAGGCCGAGAGATTTTGCTGAAGTCTTTGATGAAACGGCGATAAAAGCCCGCATGCCCAAGGAATGAACGAATCTCTCTCACCGTTGATGGTGGAGGAAGTTTGGAAATGAGTTCAACCTTGGCTTTGTCAACCTCTATTCCCCTCTTAGACACAATGTGCCCTAGGACAATACCCTCTTGAACCATAAAATGGCTCTTTTCCCAACTAAGAATTAGGTTGGTCTCTTGACATCGTTTGAGAACACAAGTTAGATTTTGGAGGCATGATTCAAATGAAGGCCCAAAAACGAAAAAATCATCCATAAACACTTCCAAGAATTTTTCCACCATGTCTGAGAAGATAGACATCATACACCGTTGAAAAGTCGCCGGTGCATTGCACAACCCAAAGGGCATGCGTCTATAAGCAAATGTGCCGAAGGGACATGTAAAGGTGGTTTTTTCTTGGTCCCTCGGGTCTATAGCAACCTGATTATAGCCGGAATATCCATCCAAAAAATAATAAAAACTTTGCCCGGCTAATCTCTCCAATATCTGATCAATGAATGGGAGGGGGAAGTGATCTTTCCGAGTGGCTGAATTTAATTTCCTATAGTCTATGCACACTCTCCAACCCGTGGCGGTGCATTGGGGAACTAATTCACCCTTGTCATTTGTTTGCACCGTAATACCTGACTTCTTTGGAACCACTTGAGTGGGACTAACCCACTTGCTATCAGAGATGGGGTATATGATTCCCGCATCTAGTAACTTCACCACCTCCTTCATGACAACGTCCTTCATATTTGGATTTAATCGACGTTGTGCCTCCCTTGAGGTCTTAGCATCCTCTTCCAAGTGTATGCGGTGCATACAAATAGAAGGATCTATTCCCTTGAGATCTGCCACACTCCAGCCTATTGCTTCTTTGTGCTCTTTGAGCACCTTAAGAAGTTCCATCTCTTGATCATTGGTAAGATTGGAAGCAATAATGACTGGAAGGGTTTCATTAGCGCCCAAGAAAATATACTTGAGTGTAGCCGGTAGGGGCTTGAGCTCAAGTTGTGGTGGGGAAATTAAAGAAGGAGTTTGGGAAGTTTTGGACAAAGGGGGCAAGGGTTCTCTCGGAACTCTCCACTTAGGCAAATCCATGACAGTATTAACATCGAGCATGGAATTGACTTCACATATGGATTGCTCAATGTCAAAATCATCACAGTTGAAGTGATTTAGGTGTGCCTCTAAAGGGTCCTTGAAAAGAATAGAAGGTAGCGCTTCTTGAACAAGGTCTTCCACTACATTGACACAAAAGCACTCACTTTCGTTACCGGATGTGTGGTGAGAAGCATTGAAGATGTTCAAGTGGACTTTCATATTCCCAAAAGAGATGTCCATCACTCCGGTAAGGCAATTAACGCAAGCGTTTGCCGTGGCCAAGAATGGACGACCTAGAATGATAGGGATATGATGCTTCGGATTTTGGACCGGTTCCGTGTCAAGGACTATGAAGTCCACCGAAAAATAGAATTTATCCACTTGAATGATGACATCCTCAATGATGCCACGTGGTTGCCTCACCGAACGGTCGGCAAGTTGTAACACAACCGTGGTATGCTTGAGTTCCCCCAAACCTAGTTGTTGGTAAACTGAGAATGGAAGCACATTGACACTATCCCCTAAATCAAGAAGTGCTTTTTCAAAAGATTGATTTCCGATGGTGCACGAAATGGTCGGAGCACCCGGATCTTTGAATTTAGGAGGGGCATGGTGTTGGAAAATGGAGCTTATGTGCTCAGTTAAGAGGACTTTCTTAGGAACATTATTCCTAGATTTGCGCTTTTGAGTGCACAAGTCCTTCAAGAATTTCGCATAGGAGGGAATTTGTCGAATAGCATCAAGGAGAGGGAGATTGATCTTTACTTGTTTGAAGATCTCCATCATGTCTTGGATTTTCTCTCCTTGCTTCCCGAAATGAGAAGGTTCCTTCAATCTCTGAGGAAAAGGAACCGGAGGTTCATAAGAGGTGTCAAGATTTGGAATCGATGACGACACAACTTCACTTGCCTTTCCTTTTGGATTTGAAGGGGTATTTTGCAAATTTGGATTTAACGGAAACGATTTTGGATTTAATTGGGATTCTTTTGGATTTTTAGGTTGCTCTTGGAATTCTTTTCTCTCTTCCTCCCCTACCTTGGAGTTAATGATTTTGCCACTTCTCAAGGTTGTGATTGATTGAACTTGCTCCGGAGGAGCATTACAAGTTGAAGATGATGGATCTTCAATCATATGCACACCTTTGGGGTTCGCCACCGGTTGACTCGGTAACTTACCTTCCTCTCTTCTATTTAAGGCATTAGCTAGTTGCCCGATTTGAGCTTCTAACCTAGCCATAGATTGAGCATTGGCTTCAAGCTTAGAGATTGATTGAGAGTGAGTTTGCAATAAGCGGGTATTGGCCTCAAGATTGCTTATCACTCTTTCTTCAAAGCTTTGGCTTCTCGGAGGAGGTGGTGGTTGTTGGTAATTAGATCTTTGATTGTAAGGTTGAGGGTTTGGCCTATAATGAGGCTGTTGAGATTGAGAATTAAAAAAACTTTGCCCTTGGAACGAGGGACTTGATTCTTGATTCTTCCATGAGAAAGCCAGATGGTTCTTATAACCAGGATTGTACGTGTTCGAATATGGATCATTTAGTTGTTTAGCATACAAGGCATTCGCTTGCTCTTGAGCATAATCGGGAGATTGCCCGGCAATAGGACAATCTCGCACAAAATGTGAAGTACTATAGCAAAACGAACAACCTTCCTGATTTTGGACAGATTGGTTTGGAGTAGGCAGCCCATTTTTCATGATTAAATCCATTTTTTGGGTTAGGGCTTCTACTTGCATGGCAACCTCATCTACCCGTGAAATCTCATGCACGCCTCTACAAGGTTGGGTGGCCTTCCCTTTCCTAGTGGAGGAGCGTTGAGCTGAATTGTTGCTTAGGGTTTGAAAAAGTTTCCATGCCTCATCGGGGCTTTTCGTAAGATATCCACCCACACACGCGGAGTCTATCATTTGTCTATGTTGCTCACTCACCCCATCATAAAAACTTTGCACTAGCTGCCATTTTGGGACAGCATGATGCGGACAAGATTTTAAAAGATCTTTTAACCTCTCCCACGTCTCATGGAATTGTTCTTGGTCAATTTGGGTGAATCCGGTGATTGCTCGTCGAATATCACTCGTCTTACCCATTGGGAAGTATTTTTTCAAGAACTCTATTTGCATCTCCGCCCAAGAATGGATTGAGTTAGGTTCTAAGGAGTTGAACCAACTTCTAGCTTTATCTTTTAGGGAGAAGGGGAACATATGCAGCTTTAGATCATCCTCCGTAAAGTGTGGTACACGAATAGTGGAACACACGGAAAGGAAGTAATCTAAGTGCCGGTACGGATCCTCATTAGGAAGACCGTGGAAGCTATTAAGAAGATTGATGGTGGAGGACTTTATTTCGAATTGATTTGCCGCTACATCCGGAAATTGAATACATGAAGGTACTTCAAATGTAGTTGGAAGGTAAAAGTCCATAACCAACTCTCCTTGAGGAGGTGGTGGTGGAGGTGGTTGTTCATGATTAAAAGGAGGTAGACCGGGAGGTTGTCTCTCATTTGGATCCATGTTTTCAGTCCTAGGCAATATAGGGTCCCTAGAGGTTCCTCTACGTTGTCTAAGTGTTCGTTCAAGTTCAATGTTACACGGAAGCAAAGGAAGTGACAATGACCGTCTACCTAGCATGCATTACCAATAGCACAACACCTCAATATACAAGATAAACAAATATATACAAAAGAATGAATGAATTCAAACCACTAATTTTAGGCGTTATACTCACAAAGGGTTCCAAGTTTGCTTCTCTTAGATGCCCGTTATGTGGTATACCTAAAATCAAGAAATTTGAGAAATAAAGACAAAATATGTACAAAAGAATGAAAGAATTTCTAGCCTAAGAATTAAACCAGATTTAATCTTCCAATGGCGACAATAAAACCGTAGTCCCCGGCAACGGCGCCAAAATTTTGATGTGGTCGAAACTAAATTATATTGTAAGCTTAATTTTGCCCTTTTTATCAAAATATAATTTAACCACTCGCAAGAGCACGAATCTTTGTAGATAAGGTTCTATATGGAGGGTATCGATCCCACGAGGACTAGTCGCAATTGTCTTACGGGAAGTTAATTCTACTTTAATTCTAAAAACAAATTTTTGGTTTTGTGTTTAAAAACTATTGCATGAATGAAATGACAAGAAAATTAAAGAGTTTAAAGTTGGGAGAGAGAACTAGGGTTGGTTTCCACCACTAGCCATTCACATGTTCATAAGTGTAGCAAGCATGGGATTTATTAATTAAATGCCTAACAATGTCATTAGGCTTGTGACCTCAATGACATATCAAAAGATCAATGTGTGTGCTAACCTATCATAATCCATCTTCAACAAGCATAGCTCTTCAACCTAACTAACTACCTAATTACTCTACTCTCTAAGTGAACACTACATGCATCCAAACTCCCTTGTCTTGTCATGGTCTATACAAATTAACATCACACATTCAATTAAATTCCATTATCTAGCCATCATTTACACTTCTTGTGGAATATGCAAATGTTGTTCATTCAAGTGACAAAATCTACTCTAAGACAAGAATAAATTCCAAATCAAATGAATATATAAAAGAGATGTATTTGTGTACATAATCACTAGGCTAAATAATCAACATTTAAGTATAAATCCCAAGAGCTACAAAGATGAACAAGTTTACATGGCTAGGGGTTGAAACCAACACCCTAGTAGAAGAGTTAGTTGCTCATGGTTGCCTTGCACCCTTCCATTGATGAAGAGAATGAAGCTTCTTGGTCTGGTTCAGCTCTCTCTCTTCCTCTCCCGAAGGTCTCTCCTCTGATCTTCTTTTGTTGCTTGAGAGATATATGAGATATATGTGGCTTTTGGTGCTTTTAGGCTTCTTTTCTTCCTTTGGGGCCCACCATATATATATATATATCATTATATATATCTCTTGTATCAAGAGGGCCCCCAAAAGTCTTGTTCAAGTTAGATAATCCCCCTAAGTCGTGCAAAAAGGGGGATTTTGTTGCAAGTGGGAGAGCAGGTGAGCAAGTGGCCAAGTGGGCTCTGCAGAATTTCGATTGATCGAAATTGAATCTCAATTGATCGAGATTTCGATCAATCGAAATGAGATCTCGATCAATCGAGATTTCGATTAATCGAAATCAACATCTCGATTGATCGAGATGCCTTGGCTGCATTTCCTGATTTCTTCTCTTGATTGCAAAAAGCTTCCAATTTTTGCTCCATTTACTCCAATACCTGCAAAACATCAAAAACACAAAAATACCGTAAGTATATCTCGGTAAACGCAAAAATGGTACCAACGTATGCAATAAAGAGGGTTCAAATACATAGAATTGAACACTTATCACTTATCTTCAATAAGCGATCGGTTGTTTAAGACCTTAGCTTTGATAAACGATTGGTCGTTTAAGACCTTAGCTTGATTTGGGCCTATTGCCTATTTTCATTAAGCGATCGATTGTTTAAGACATTAGCTTCAATAAGTGATTGGTTGTTTAAGAACTTAGCTTTGATAAGCGATCGGTCATTTAAGACCTTATCTTGATTTGGGAAGTTGGTCATTGTTGTTGGCAAAAAAGCGGGCATGGGCATGTAACGACGCATTTTAGTTCTATGCCGTTCCATGTCCATGACTTGCCTTTAAGGGCTTTATTTCCTTTTTTGTATAGTAAAAGACAAGGACTTTTATTCGATGTGGGATTCCGCCCATACATATATTCATAATGACCACTTTAAAAATGGCTCTCATTAGATTTGAGGTCAATCATAAGGAAGGTGAATCTTTTTCAGGAAAGATAGTGGGGTTGAATTGCCCTTATTTAAATTCTAGACTTTTTTTATATGATAAATTTTCCTTTATTTCTTGAAGAAGATTGGGAATCATACTTTGCAAAATATGTCATAGTGGCCTTAGAGGCTAAAGTGCCCTTGAAATAAAGGCAAAAAAGAGGGCAAGACATTGCCGCTATGTATTTCAAGTTTACATAGCGACCATGCCTTGCCACGACTATAGGACTTCCATTCTATACTTTATCTAGTATAAAGTATGGAGTCTTTTGTTCGGTGTGGGACCATGTCCTATTTCCTTTTGACAACGATGTATTTTCTCTAAAAGATAAATTCTTTATTGATTCCTTTCGTATCTCTTTGAGAATCAAAGGATAGTCTTTCGAAAAACAAAAACATAATTTAAACATGCTGGAATTTACACATAATACCTTTTTAAATGGGTTGCATTTCAGGGTTTACGAATTGCTTCTGCATTGTTAACTCTGCAAAGTCTGTATACGCCCTTTCCAATCACCACAGTGACTTCGTACTGGCCTTCCCACTTTTCTGTAAATTTTTCAGCATTTCGTTCCTTTGTGTTGTTGGTGACTCTTCGTAACACCCAATCCCTAAGGCTGAATGCTCGACGTTTCACCTTTTTGTCATAGCTGTTCTTAACCATCCTTTGATAGGAAACGAGTCTTATTTGGGCTGCCTCCCTCTTCTCTTCTAGGAGGTCTAGATTTTGTTCTAGTAACCGGTCATTATGCCCCCTTTTCAGTACCTCTGTTTGGATGGTCGGAGTTGATAGTTCGATTGGTATTATCGCCTCAGAACCGTACGCTTGGTAGAATGGACTCTCGCCGGTCAGACGCCTTAGAGTTATTCAGTATGCCCAGAGGACTTTGGATAGCTTTTTTAGCCACCTGCCCTTACGTTTCTCCAGCTTCTTTCGGATGCATTCGAAGATGGTCCAATTAGTTATCTCTACCTGGCCGTTGCCCTATGGGTAGGATCTGCCAGAGAACTTCTGGTTAATCCCATACTTTTTGAAGAACTTATCTAGCGGCTGGTTGTCAAAGTTTCTGGCATTATCCATGATAATGGATTCTGGCAGCCTAAATCAATAGATGATATTGTTCCAAATGAAGCTCTTGACTTGAACATGAGTGATTGTTGCATACGTCTCCGCCTCAACCCACTTTGTCAAGTAGTCGGTGGCTAAGAGTACGTATTTTTTGCTGTTAGCAGCCGTTGGGAGAGGCCTTACTTGATCTATCCCCCATTTTGTGAATGACCAAAGATTGGCTATAATGTCAGGTCTTTCGAGGGCTGGTGTAGTATACTGACGTGTCATTGGCAATTATCACATTTCTTGGCATACTCTTCAGCTTTTCTTTCCATTAATAGCCAGAAATATCCCCGTGTAAGGACTTTATGGGCCATTGAACGTCCCCCTGAGTGATTTCCACATACACTAATGAACCTAGAGGGGGAGGGGGTGAATAGGTTCTTCGATTTTTCTTCCTAATATTGCAAATTTGGCTGGCACATGCAATCACACAATTATGGACACACAGATTTATAGAGCAAAACCCCAAGGTGGGGAAAAAACCTTTTCGAATTAAGCTCCACTATGTATGAAAGGGTAGTATAGTAATTCTCTCAATCACTCTCTCACTCACCCAACTCACAACATAGTTGCTCCAGCACTCACCCAGTTCATAGCCTCCCTAGGCCTGAACCACTCTCACCAAATCTCACAACAACTTTTCCACTCTCAACCCAACTCAGGCTTCCAGAAGCCCAACGATCTCACCTCAATCTCACCACAATCACTCACACTCCCCCTGTCCAAAGTATCCCAATACTTGGACTATACATAGTGATAGTGGAGTTAGTTCGATGTGATAAGCAATAACTCCTTAGGCTTTGATTGTATGTATTCAGAATAAATCTTCAAAACTTCAAACTCTGGTAGTTAGTTTTCAAGGTCCAGCATGATAATGACACAGTCACTGGTCTTCTTGGCAAATCATGACACTTGAACTTCTTCAAAGTTAGGCTTCAATAAGTATACCTTTAAGATGTAGCTGCAACGTACTTGTAGACACCTGCTATTTCTATGAATCTCCTTCTTAGCTATTCAGACTTCCATTCAACTTGATTCAATCCGTATTTAATGACTGTCATGGAAACTGCTTGGTTTGTGTACCTACAGATTAACTAGACTGGACTACACTAGAGTAGAGATTAGTAGCATAAAAACTTGTGGATGCACATATAGAAATTGCATTTCATATTAGCACTTTGGTTTCCGCAAATACAACGTTATAGGTTTAGCAAAGACATTAATAATGTTCAACAAAATCAACTTAATTGCAACTTTAAAACAACAATTTCAGCATTACAAAAATCAGCATATTAGCAACCTCTAACTTAGCAATTTCCAGCACAATAAGACAGCATAATTTTAGCAATTTTCAGCACAATTAGCACCATAATTTCAGCAATTTCCAGTACAATTTGACACCATAATTTCAGTAATTTCTAGTAACACAATTTAATATTTAGCAAACTAAATTTTTTGAAACAGCATATCGCAATATGATTTTATGGACAACACAAACTAAATATAGCAATTTGATTTTATGGACAACACAAACTAAATATAGCAAATCAGAAATTTACGGAGAGCACACTCAATTCATCAACACGAAAATATAGCAGATTTCAAATTCAAGAAGTGCACAAAACATAACCATGTAGTTTAGATTTTAGAATCTTATATAATTTTAACACACTAAAACAAGATTTCAGGATCAATAAACTTCAACAGATGAAAACAAAGAGATTCAGAATCATATAGCTTCAACATACAAAATCAAGGAGACTTAGAATCACAAAATAACAGAACATATTTTTAAATCAGACCATATATATATATATATATATATATATATATCAAATAAGTGTGTCTATGATATGTGAAAGAGAGAATTAGAAAGATTTTACCCAGATTTTGAGTCTAGGATTTTCTGGTATAGTAGCCATGTATAAATTCTAGGAGTTGACAAGAGGAACATGCATTGATGTTTAGTATGAATTTGATGAAAAAGAGCTTCTGATGTTCACCATGGAATTGTAGAAGAAGAGCACACAGATCAGACATGGGATTATTGAAGAAGATCACAGAACTTAGGCATAAGATCGTTGAAGAAGATCAATCTTCTCACTCTATTGCTACACACACTTCTTAAAAAAAGACTCACACTCCTACGCAACTCACACCCACTCGATCTCATTGGTAGTTATGAAAAAATGATTGAAGAATCTTAATGTTGTTTTGTTCTCTCTCCGTCTGTTACGCCTCTCATTCACTTTTCACCCTTCTCCTCTATTAGCACGCCTTTACCTATTTATCTGACAAGAATCTTTTTCCACACTTTTCTTAAATCAACCATTGGATGTATATACTGCCATCTGAGCCACATATCTTTTATATATAAAAATCACCTTTTTGAAATGATGGAAACCCTAGAACATAATTTTCCCAAAATGTCCCTGCACCCAATTTGACCTTCTTTGAAAAAAAAGACAGAATTGCCCTTGCAATTTCGTTAGTGCATAACATGGAAGATCATAAAAAAAATAGGATAATTAATTAATTCATAAAATTATGTCAAATGACACTAATGCCCTTACAGATCCTTTTGACATTAAAACTTGGGCAAACATGTTCATGGGCTTTCCGGACCATCAATCTCCCCCTTTTACCTTTTAATGTCAAAAACTTACCTAATTACGCTAACTTCTTTCTCCCCTTTTTTGACAATGAAAGTCAAAAGGGTAAGAAAATAGAGAGCTAATGGGGAGGAAGGGTGAGACCTAAGGCAGTGCGAAGAGTCTCAAACATGGTTGGAGGCAAGGGTTTGGTCATAATATTTGCTAATTGGGATTCAGTATTGATATACTCGATGAGTATATTCCCTTTTTGCACATTGTACCTCAGGAAGTGATACTTGATGTCTATGTGTTTGCTTCTATTATGTAATGTGTGATATTTGCTAATGGCAATTGCACTTTGATTATCACAGAAAATGGTAGTGGGAGTAAAAAATTCAATGCCTAGATTTGTGAGTGTGGTTTTCAGCCATAATGATTGAGAGCAAGCTTGTGCAACTGAAATGTATTCAACTTCTGAGGTAGAGAGAGACACAGAAGCTTGCTTCTAGCTAAGCCATGAAACCACATTATTTGCAAACATATAACAACATCTTGAGGTGATTTTTCTATCAATTTGTGAACCACCCCAATCGACATTGGAGAAGGTAATAAGAGACAACACTGAAGAAGGGGTATAATCCAATCCGAGTCTAGTGGTACCTTTAATATATCTAAGGATCCTTTTGAAAGCTTTCAAATGTGAGACTCTAGGATCACTTTGAAATCTTGTAACTAAGCCAACTGCAAACATAATATCAGGTCTTAATGTAGTAAGGTATAAAAGACTTCCTATCATAGACCGGTAAAGTGTATTATCAATAGGGTCAGTTGTACACTATTTTGACAATTTTGTGGTGACACACATAGGAGTAGACATTGGTTTTGAATCATCCATGTTAATTTTTTTTAAAATTTCTTTTGCATATTTCTCTTGAGATATGAATATACCTTTAACATGTTGAATGATTTGAAGTCCTAAGAAGTATTTTAATGTTCTTAACATGGACATCTCAAACTTGGAATGCATGAGTGCAACAAATTGTGTGGTTTGACTTGAGTGTGAACCACAAAACATGATATCATCCACATAGAATTGTAAAATTAAAAAGTTTGAGTTGGAATGCCTCACATAGAGTGTGCCATCGACCTTTCCTCTTTGGAAACCTTGTTCAGTAAGAAAGGAGTGAAGTTTATCATACCATGCCCTTGGAGCTTGCTTGAGACCATAGAGCACTTTTTTGAGCTTTAGAACATGTTATGGATGCTTTGTATTGACAAATTTCTCAGGTTGCTCAATGTATACTTCCTCTGATAGATCATCATTTAGAAAAGCAGACTTGACATCCATCTGATAGACCATTACTCGCTTGTAGCATGCAAATGAGAGGAGCATTCGGATGGACTCTAATTGAGCAACTGGAGCAAAGGTCTCATCACAGTCCAGTCTGATAATTTGAGCAAATCCTTTACAGACCAGTCAAGCTTTATTTCTGATGACTGTTCCTTCTTCATTCATCTTGTTCCGGTAGATCCATTTGGAGCCAATAACATTCTTATTGTTTGGCTTAGGCATGAGAATCCAGGTATCATTCTTCTCAATTTGACGTAGTTATTCTTGCATCGTAGTTATCCAATCAGGGTTATCTTTTGCTTCAGAGTAGTTCTTTGGTTCAATGGAGGATAACATAGCAAAATGACTATGCTCATCCTCAACTACAAGTGGTAATGGATTCTTCTTAGCTCTTGTGAGAGCCCTTCCTTCATTGTTATCTAGAATATTTTCTTGTTGGACTTCTTTTTGTAGATTCGGATATCGAGGTTCTTTTCTTTCTTCTTCAATGGTAGTGGATGAGCTAGGCTGCTCATTTTCTTTTTTAACTTTTGGAGGAAGATCTTCTTCAGAGTCTTCCTTTGGAGTATTGCGTTCTTTATCAATCTTCACATGAATGGATTCAACCATTTTCTTGGTTCTCAAATTGTAACATCTTAGGCTTTACTCTTTGTAGAATATCCCAAGAAAACACCTTCATTAGCTCTTGAGTCAAACTTTCCCAGATTATCATCGTTGTTGTAGATGAATCATTTACTTCCAAAGATTTTGAAGTAATGCATAGTTACAGGCCTCCCAAACCACAAGTCAAAAGGTGTCTTTGTCGAATTTGATCTCAGAAGAGCTCTGTTGATAATATAGACTGCCGTGTTTACCGCTTCTGCCCAAAAACCCTTGGATAGATTCTTCTCAAACAGAAGTGTTCTACCATTTATTGAACTGTTCTGTTTCTTCTTTTAACTACCCCATTTTGTTGAGGTGTTCAAACTGCTGAGAATTCTTTCTTGATTCCCTTTGAATCACAGAAATCACTGAATTCTTTCATGATGAACTCAGTTCCAAAATCAGATCTAAGTCTCTTAACCCTGCAACTTTAATCATTTTCAACAAGGTTAACAAATTTTGTGAAATGAATTATAGCTTCAGTTTTTTCTTTCAAAAAATAAATCCAAGTCATTCTACTATAATCATCAATGACAAGCATAAAGTACTTATTACCACCAATACTTGTAGTCCTTATGGGTCCACACAAATCCATATGCACAATATCAAATGGTTTAGAAGTATTCACTTCCTTTGTTTTAAAAGAGATTTTTGTCTTCTTACCTTGTTGGCAAGCATTGCATACTTGATTTTTATTCAGAGACAAATTTGCAAGGCCTCTAACAGACTTATACTTGAAAATATTTTTTATGTTCTTAGAATGCATATGCCCTAAACTTTCATGCCAAAGTGTTGAATTTTCCAAGTTAGTGAAATTGCAAATAGTGTGTGAGGAGTCTTCATGAATAATGTAGAAATTTCCTAGAGCTTTACATGATGCAAAAAGAGTTTTACCGGATTGTTTATCGATAACATTGCAGTTTTCTTTGTCAAACTTTACTAAGCTACCACTGTCACATAATTGACTCACACTCAACAAGTTATGCTTTAAACCCACTACATAGAGCACATCACTTAGCATAGGCATTTCCTTGGTTTCAGGTATTGAACCTTTTCCTATAATTTTGCCTTTCTTATTATCTCTTGTTATGTGTCTAGAACAACCACTATCAACATACCAATTGGTATTGACATTACAAGCTTTCAAGGCAGTGTAGACAAGCATGCTTAAAGAGTTTAATTTCTTAGGAATCCACATCATTTTAGTTTTAATCAACCCTTTTAAAGTTACAGATGTTCTGTGCAAGTGTAGATCTGTCTTTCTAACATACATGGTTTTAGCTTCACATAATTGGGACATGCAATTCTAGCAAATGCATTCTTAATCCTAGATTGATGATAAGCATTATATAGAATTTTATATTTTGGTCTTCTAGTAGTATCAACAACAAGAGATGATGCATATATATTACCATTCACAACTCTAACAAAAGTTGAGTGAGATTTGTTTGATATCACCTGAGTGGCTTTGTTGTCAAAGCCAATACCTATTTTGCCCAATTACTTAGTAGAATTTTCCCAAATCTCATTCATCTTTTGAGATCTCTCCTCAAGAAACGAACTCAGTTCTAGTTTGCACCTTTTGGTGCTTCAATTTGATTCTTGAGTCCTACATTTCGTTAGATAGCACAAAGAAAGTGAAATAGCACATAAGGTAGACAATTTTACCCTTTAGTGCTTGAAAAGCAATTCCTTTGATTTCTGTAGCTCTGAGTTGGCCCTCTTCAATTGCTTCTTTTGTTCACTACACTTCTATACCAACCTTTTACATTCAGCAAGGACTTCATCAACATCAGGTTCTTCTTCACTCTCAGAATCTGAACTAGCAACATCTGATTCTTGTAAGGCCATAAACAAGCATGCCTCTTCGTCATTCTCATCTGATGATTCTTGTTGTTCTTCTTCTGAGCTTGAATCCCAACCAGTGTAAAAAGCCCTTTTCTTGCCTTTTCCTTTGTACTGTGGAGTACCGAACTTCTTATGTTTTTGTTTCTTGGGAGCAATTGGACAATTAGGTATGTAGTAACCTTGCTTTCCACACCCAAAAATAACCTTGTCCTTTCTATTGCTTTGCTTTTCTCCTTATTTTGATTTTTTTATGCTTTCTTACTATGTAAGCTATTTCATCTTCAGAGTCTTCAGAATTTGATTCCTTTTCAGTTGGAACCTCCATTTCTTTAAGTTTTAGAGCTGACTCCTTCTGTGTTTGAGTAGGAGGTCCAATTCTCATCTCATAAGCTATGAGAGATAACTCCATCTCATCAATGCTGAGTCTAGAGATGCCTTTGTCTTCTAGAATGGTGACTTTGGGATTGAATCTATCAGTCATAGTGCGCATTATCTTTTTGCACACTACTTTCTCTTCAATCTGTTCACCCAAAGCCCTCATGTCATTTACAATCTCATTGACTCTGAAAAAATAATCCGCCACATTCTCTCTTTCGTACATCTTAAGACCATTGAACTTGACTTGATGAAGTTGAATCTTATTTTCCTTGATGGTGTTGCTTCCTTCATGTGCAGTTACAAGTGAATCCCAAATTTCCTTTGCACTTTTGCAATTTTTGACTCTTGTGAATTCTTGCTTTTGCAAAGCTTTGTATAAGGCATTTCTAGCCCATCGACTGGTTTTGCAATCTTGTCAGCTGCTGAGGGGTTTATAGGATCAAGGATGACAACCCTTTTAATGTAACGTGCCAAACATCATAGGAGATGGAAAGTAAGAAAGCCTCCATCTTAATCCTCCAAGTGTCAAAGTTGGTGCAGTAAAAAATAGGAGCTTTGTGAGTTAAACTGTCTTCAGCCATCCTTAGAATATTTTCTTAAACCAAGAAATGCAGACCTGTGCTCTGATACCAATTGATGAACCTAGAGGGGGAGGGGGTGAATAGGTTCTTCGATTTTTCTTCCTGATATTGCAAATTTGGCTGACACATGCAATCACACAATTATGAACACACAGATTTATAGAGGAAAACCCCAAGGTGGGAAAAAAATCTCTTCGAACTGAGCTCCACTATGTCTAAAAGGGTAGTACAGTAATTCTCTCAATCACTCTCTCACTCACCCAACTCACAACATAGTTGCTCCAGCACTCACCCAGTTCACAGCCTCCCTAGGCCTGAACCACTCTCACCAAATCTCACAACAGCTTTTCCACTCTCAACCCAACATAGGCTTCCCGAAGCCCAAGCTATCTCACCTCAATCTCACCACAATCACTCACACTACCCCTGTCCAAAGTATCCCAATACTTGGACTATACATAGTGATAGTGGAGTCAGTTTGATGTGATGAGCAGCAACTCTTCAGGCTTTGATTGTATGTCTTCAGAATCAATCTTCAAATCTTCAAACTTTGATAGTTAGTCTTCAAGGTCCAGCATGATAATGACACAATCATTGCATAAAGTTAGGCTTCAATAAGTACACCTTTAAGATGTAGCTGCAACGTACTTGTAGACACCTACTCTTTCTATGAATCTCCTTTTTAGCTATTCAGACTTCCATTCAACTTGATTCAATCCCTTTTTAATGACTGTGATGGAGTTTGCTTGGTTTGTGTACCTGTAGATTAACTAGACTGGACTACACTAGAGTAGAAATTAGTAGCATAAAAACTTATGGATGCACATATAAAAATTGCATTTCATATTAACACTTTGGTTTCCTTAAATACAACGTTATAGGTTTAGCAAAGACATTAATAATGTTTAGCAAAATTAGCTTAACTACAACTTTAAAACAACAATTTCAACACTACAAAAATCAGCATATCAGCAACCTCATAGCAATTTCTAGCACAATAAGACAACATAATTTCAGTAATTTCCAGCACAATTAGACAGCTTAATTTCAGCAAATTCTAACACAATTAGACAACATAATTTCATCAATCTCCATCACAATTAGACAGCATAATTTCAGCAATTTCCAGCACAATTAGATAACATAATTTCAGCAATTTCAAGCACAATTTGACATCATAATTTTAGCAATTTTCAGCAACACAATTTAATATTGAGCAAACTAAATTTCCAGAAATAGCATATCGCAATATGATTTTATGGACATCACAAACTAAATATAGCAATTTGATTTTATCAAAAATTTTCGGACAGCACATAATTAATCAACACAGAAATATAGCATATTTCAGATTCAACAAGTGCACAAGACATAACCATGTAGTTTAGATTTTAGAATCTTATATAATTTTAACACACTAAAACAAGATTTCATGATCAATAAGCTTCAACATATGAAAACAAAGAGATTCAGAATCATATAGCTTCAACATACAAAATCAAGGAGACTTAGAATCACAGAATAACATAACATATATTTAAATCAGACCATATATATATATATATGTATATATATATATATATATCAAGTAAGTGTGCGTGTGATATGTGAAAGAGAGAATTAGAAAGAATTTACCCAGATTTTGAGTCTAGGTTTTTCAGGTATAGTAGCCATGTATGAATTCTAGGAGTTGACAAGAGGAACACGCATTGATTTTCAGTACGAATTTGATGAAAAAGAGCTTCTGATGTTCACCATGGAATTGTAGAAGAAGAGCACACAGATCAGACATGGGATCATTGAAGAAGATCATAGAACTTAATCATGAGATCGTTGAAGAAGATCACTCTTCTCACTCTATTGCTACACACACTTCTTAGAAAAAGTCTCACACTCATACGTGGCTCACACCCACTCGATCGCATCGGTAGCTATGAAAAAAATGACTCAAAAATCTTAATGTTGTCTCGTTCTCTCTCCCTTTGTTACGTCTCTCATCCACTTTTCACCCTTCTCCTCTATCAGCATGCCTTTACCCATTTAACTCACTATAATGTTTTTCCACACTTTTCTTAACTCAGCTGCTGGAGGTATATATTGCCATCTGAGCCACATATCTTTTATATATATAAAAATCACCTTTTTGAAATGATGGAAACCCTAGAACATTATTTTACCAAAATGTCCTTGCATCCAATTTGACTTTCTTTGAAGAAAAAAGACAGAATTGCCCCTATAATTTTGTTAGTACATTACATGGAAGATCATAAAAAAAATAGGACAATTAATTAATTCATAAAATTATGTGAAATGATACTAATGCCCTTACAAATCCTTTTGACATTAAAACTTGGGCAAACATGTTCATGGGCTTCTCGAACCATCATACACCTCCATGGATCCTGGAGAGTATCTCCCTTACTTCTTCCAGGGCCACACATCTCAAGTACGACCCTGAGAACGACCTTCTGTAGAGGTGTTTATCGATCATGGAGTATATGGTAAAGTTCATTCTAACTTTTCGTCCCTCCTCTTTTGAGTCTGGTAATACCCCATCTACGATATAGGCTTTGATGGGATCCATCCAACTAGGTTGGTTCTGTATGACCAACACCTCTTGTTGGAGATGTGTGTTGGGTTCTTGCAAGGACTCGATCAGAGCTATTGTGATCAGATCTAGATAGGTGACTGAGGCCAAAAATGCAAGCTTGTCGACTTTTAGGTTCAGATCTCTTGAGATTTGGGAGATTCTGATTCGATCGAACTCCTTAAGCAGCTTTTGCATCAGGTCTCTGTAGGCTTTCATCCAATCATCTTTTGGCAGGTAGTCTCCACTGACCTGTTTCACAATTAGATGAGAATCACTAAAAACTTGCAAGTTTTTTACCTGAAGTGTTTGCGCCAATCTCAATCCTGCTAAGAGGGCTTCATACTTAGCTTCATTGTTTGATGCGGGGAATTCTAAGTGGATTGCCTATTGCAAGGCTGTTCCAACTAGGGTCTGGGTTTCCACACCAACACCTAACCCTATTCACATTGACGACCGGTCGACGAATAGTTTCCATTCATGATGGGACTGAAGTTCTTTCTCCTCGTCACTTTCAGGTTCATATTCTAGCAAGATGTCTGCAATTGCATGTCCCTTTATGGCAGTTCGACGTTCATAGGTTATTTCATCGGCACCCAACTCTATTGCCTATTTGGCTACTTTTCTTGATTTATTAAGCTTATGAAGGATCGCTCTGATCGAGAGTTTAGTTGGGACAATAATTGGGTTAGCCTCAAAGTAATGCCTAAGCTTCCTCTTTGCCTGGACTTGGGCTAGTACTACCTTTCCCATCTTTGAGTACCTTTGTTCTGCCTCAGTCATGGTCTTGCTTGAGTATAACATCGGGTACTATTTTTTGTCAAGTTCTCTGATCAAGAAGACACTGGTGGTGGTTCGAGATACTGCGAGATATAAGTATAGAGACTCTTTAGCATTAGGTACCGAGAGCGTTGGTAGCTGGATTAGATACTGGTTTAGCCTTGCCAAGGCTTCACTCTATTTAACCCCCTATACTTCTCTCCTTTTCGATTGGATGACATCATAGAAGAGCTTACATTTGTCCGACAACTGAGAGATGAATCTACTCAGAGCGGCAATGCGTCCTGTTAGGATTTGAACGTACCTGTGAGTCTTCGGCTCCTCGTTCTGGAGAAGGGCCTTCATCTGAACTAGGCTCGCCTCTATTCCTGTTCGGTTCATGATGTGTTCAAGGAACTATCTTGAGGAAACACCGAAGGTACACTTTGACGGGTTTAGTCCAATATTATGGTTTCTCAGGGTGTCAAATACTTCCCGTAGATGCTGCATGTGGTCTTCCCTTTTGGGGATTTTCACCACCATGTCATCTATATATGCCTCAATTATTTGGCCCATTAGATTTTTGAAGACTTTGTTGATCAGCCATTGGTTAGTTGCTCCTGGATTCTTGAGTCCAAACGGCATCACCTTGTAATAGTAAGTCCATTTTTCGGTAAAAAATGAAGTTTTTTCCTAATTAGCTAGATTCATCAGGATCTAGTTGTATCCTGAATATGCATCAAGGAATATTAACCGTTCAAACCCGGTTATGGTATCGACCATCTGATAAATTTTTGGCAAAGGGAACTATCCTTGGGGCAGGCTTTATTTAGATTGGTAAAATCTTTGCAGACCATCCACTTATCGTTCTTTTTCTGAACCACCACTACATTCGAGAGCTAGTCTGGAAACTGAACTTCCCTGATGAACCTTGCTTGTGAGAGCTGATCTATATTTGAAGCGATGATCTGATTCTTTTCTGGGGCGGACCGTCTCTGCTTTTGCTGGATAAGTGGGAAGCTGGGATTGACATTGAGTACATAGCATGACACTGAGAGGTCTATGCAAGGCATGTCCATGTGGTCCCAAGCAAAAATGTCAGCATTTTTTCCTAGCAGCTGTATCAGTTGTACTTTGTCTGTTTGGCATAAAGAGGTCCCTATGTTTGTGGGATCTTTGTCAAAAATGATATCTACCTCCTCAAGCGGTTCCTCAGTTAGGCTTTCCTTTTCCCGTTCCTGAGGAACGCCTTTAGGCAGAGAGTTTTGTGATTGCTATTTGGTGAGTTCTTCCTGCACTGCTTTCCCCTTCAGCATAACGGCATAACACTTTTTGGCAGCAACCTGATCTTCTATGATATCGACTGTGTCTCTCCCGTTCGGCGCGATGCACCTCATAAGTTGGTGAAACATTGAAGGGACTGCTTGCATTCTGTGTATCCACCTTCTTCCCATTATTATGTTATATGAAGAGTGGAAGTCAACAATAATGAAGGTCTCAGTCAGTGCTCATAAGGTTACAGTAACTGGGAGCTCCGCAACACCTACTGGAGTCAGTTGCTTACCGTCGAAAGCTACGAACGGTTCAGCAGTAGGCCTAACGCGTTCTGGTTTTAGACCCATCTGCTAGAAAGTGGACAAAGTCAGAATATTGGCACTACACCTTACGTTAACCAATACCCTTTTTACCTCGTGATTCGTGTGTGAGTGTGACTCAAAAAGTATATCAATTAAAAATTTTCACACTTCGCAATAGAACGAATTCCTTGCAGAATAGGGCTATCGAAAGGGGTATCGTACCTCAGGAGAAAAGAATTCTGATTTTTAAACTAAATTAATGAAAAAGAAAAATAAAATAAATCAAAGTAAACAAGATAGTGAAGATAATATGAGAGAAATCTAGGGTGTTTGACTTCACCACTAACTCCACAATCAATGATCAATTGAATCAACTATAGGGGAATTACATCAGGCATAAGTGGTGTCGGTGGCTATAAGCTCACCTTCATCCGTCAAGAAGATAACATATGATTAAGGCTAAGCCATGGACTATCTTCGATTGGCATGGGCCATCTGCCTAACTACTCTAATCTAGAGTGCAGTATGGTTCATCTTCTCTAGGCATAATCCATCAAAGCTCATAACAATATATTCAGTGATTACCATTGTGTAATAATCTCTCTCATGATCACAGAAAATAAGAGAGATTGAGTTCAATAACAACAACTAAATATCTAAGACAAGATAAGAAATCATTGAGATTGAATTTACAAGACTTTTATTGCTCAATTCTATAATAAGAATCCTCTGAATTACACAATCTATGCATGTATATAAAGGTCCCCAATAATTAAAACAATCAAACCATTGATGCTTTGTTAGGGCTACATCAAAACCCTAGTGGATGAACTAGCCGCTCATGGTAGAAGAAGAAGCTTCAACTGTTGAGGAAGAAGACATCATCTTTCTGAATTATGCGTCTGACTTCGTTCTCCAATGGCTCTGCAATATGTTTCTGTTCTCTTCTCAGCCTTCTCAGACTCTCCAAGCTCTGTTCTCTCTGTCTAATCTCTTCTCAATTCAGCCTCCAAGTCTTCACTTTATTCCCCAAGAGAATACACCAAAGTCCTAATCCAATTAGGAATAAATTAGGGTTTCCCGCAGCACTAATTAGGTGGGTTTTTCCTGCTGACTTCGGCCCAACTTTTGACCCACTAGAAGTCCGATTTACGGAATTTTTGTGAAATACAAAAGTGTGAAGAATCAAATTTCGTTCAATCCTGCTCGAGAATTATGTCGATTTGAGGCTCAGAAATAAGACTTCTGGTCCATTTTCCAAAACGGGATTAAGACTGTATTATGCGCAGATTTGGCTTCAGGCCCGAAACCTTCTTAAGTAGTCGTAATTCTCTTGGACCTCTTTCTTGGGCTGATTTGAGTTGAAATAAATGGTTGAGTGAATCACCTTGATGTAGGCTTCATCTCACCATCTTGGATGTCTTCTTTAAATGCCCAAAAGCTTGGTATTAACTGAAATAATCATTAAGGCCCTGAAAATACAGAAAACACTAAAATAAAGTAAATCACAAAATAATCTATCACTAGGAGAATAAAATACATAAGTTAAGAGGCTAGAATGCGTAACATTCAACGCCGATCACACCCCCAAACTTACATATTGCTAGTCCCTTAGTAATAGAATAAAACAAAACTAAAACAAAGAAACTACTAAACACTAACTAAACTACCCAACTCCACTTTCGTGGGAGAAACGATTGCATTTAGCATATGCAACAAGCCTTTAAAAGCCTAGGTTCCCCCTAGTGGACGAGTATAGTCTCGTGAGGGTTTCCAGAAATGTTACCCACAAACATTCAAAATTCTATTTCAACATTAATTCAAGAAGAAGATTACAATATATAGTTACAAACTTGCATTCAAGAATAATTTCAAACGTTCAAATTCTATAATTCAACTCAATGGTCCCCATGCATAATTCAGATCAATATATCTCAAAATAATCAACTCTAGCTCCCTCGTGTAAAGTGAACTAGCAGTCCTCTTATGTAGCATCACCAAGCTCTGAATATATTAAGGCACATACCCCTTCAACTCACGAGCTCCCCTTATTGAAATCATACTTCCAAACATGAATACATGACTTTTCAATTTTTTTAATTCCTTTTTTTTTCATTGCTTTATTGGTTGTGCAATGTCTTGATCTATTAAGCTTTCTGAAAGATCCATGTAGCAAGCTTTCAGTCAGTGACTCCCAAACCAGATGGCTTTAGGGCACTAGGCTTTAAGATACCCTGAAGACCTAATTACTCGAATCAGTCAGGCTACAAATCAAGACAACCAATGCTCATCTTTCCTCACCCTTCCACTTTTGACGCGAACACTCCGTGCTTCCTGAGGCATAGAGGCCCGGTTACTCATGAAAAGGATCAAATTGATTTGCTTATTCATCACTTTTTTCCTTCTTTTTTTCTTTTTCATTGAAGTCAAGTAAGACACGTCATCGGTACTCATTCTCAAGAGATACTAATTAATATCAAGCATATGTAACTCAATAAGTCAGAACATAGGTTTATACCCCACAAGATTATGCTAGTGTGTTTGTATATGTAAGGAAACTAAAACTAATTACTCCAAAGCATGTCGATGCAAACCATGATTAAAACCACTTAATTTAAACCACAGTTTCCAAAAATCGAACATATAATCAAAAATTGCAAATTAAGCACCTACATAAGGTATTAATCCCTTGAATCATGTAAAAACATTCTATCTAAAAAAAATAAAACAAAATAAAATAAAAAACAAACTAAGAAAATAAAATAAAATAAAATCCTAATACAAGAAGAATTTCACAAATTTTCCCCCATATGCAATAAAGCAAACAAATAGGCATCGCCTCACCCCCAAACTTAAACTGTACATTGTCCTCAATGTACTATCAATTAAAGCATAGAGAAGAGTAAGAACGATGTTACCAGAAATCCGGAGTAGTGGAAAGAAAATAGAGTACATCACTAGTATGAAGGCAATGAAGCACACCCCCAAACTTGGATGTCAAAAACTATCAAAACGAACCACTACACCCCAAAGATTAAGTGAAATAGTATGGGTGAAAATAAATATGAAAGAGAAAAATCCTAAAACAAAATAAAATATTTTTTTCATTTTTCATTTTTTTTTTATTTTTTATTTTTATTTTTTATAATAAAATCCTAACTACAAAAAGAAAAATAAAAAGAAAAATAAAAACTAAAAATAAAATAAAATACAAAAGATGGTTACCTTCCTGTCAAGCATCTGGATCCAAGTTTGCTTGATGCATCAGTGCACGCATCATCCTCCTCATCTCTAGTTGCTCTTGGCGAGTGTCACGAAAGTGATCCGCCATCTCTGTTCTCATTGCACCAAACTGTGTGGAGACCTCTGTCTGTAGGGTGCCAAACTGGGCTGTCAACCCAGCAATCTGCCCCTCTAAATATTGATAATCATGGCCACCAGCCTGTGCATGCACCTCCTCTTCCTCAGCCTCCATCGCCTTTGGATCTTTCACCGGTGGTGGTATATCTATATGCTCTCCTCCCTGGGCCAACCGAGATACCTCACCAGGCGCCGCTATGACTCTCTGGTGCATATGAGATCGACTCAGGTTCCAGTCATGCGTGCCATAATGAAGATCATATGGAAAGGCAAACTCGTCCTCATAGACTGCATACCCCTGTGCCACAAGCAACTGGTGAATAATAGTAGGGAATGGAAACTCCCAGTCACTTGCACTGTCTGGTGCCTTGGCTACAACTTTGGAATAGAATTTCTCCATCTGGCCCCAAACAATCTGTGGGAATGACAGCCAATGCCCAAAATGTATAGCATATAATGATCTGAGGAACTCTTGACATCTCTCGGTTTTATGTCCAATTGGACATACATTCTTGAGTAGAACAGTGTCAAGGAACCATAAATGATTCGGCATTGAAGACTTTGAAGCTGCATTCCTTTTCGGTCCGGAAAATTGGTTGGCACACAAATGTGCAACCATATTGCCTACCGACAACTCGTCGGGTAGAGGAGTATAGATATGAGATAAATCATTTGGGCACTCATGAGGACAACCCATGGCAATGGCAATGGATGACATGTCCACCCGAACTATTGTTCCATCTACGGAAGAAGTAAGCACATCCCGCTCATCAGGTGTCGGCATTAAGTTCTGATAAAATACCTTGACAAGCCTCAGATAAATAGTAGACGAGAGTGGAACAAAAATGGATGCCGACCGACGATGACGGATGTCAGAAATCCCCCATCGTGTCTCGGGAAACATACCATAAAGTTCGGCTATGTCAAACGTGGTTTCAAAGTTCAACGCCCTTGGATGCCATCTCTCTTGAACACCTTCTCGGCGAGATCGTGAAGAACCTGTGGTCGGATCATGCCTCGCTCGGCGAGGATTACGTGAACTTGAAGCACCTTGGTGACTTGCTCTTTTGGGTGCCATAGAAGTAGAAAAGTGTGGTTGAGGAATTAAATCGAACACTTGGCGTGCACAATTAACTTGTACCCTTCAACCTCCTCTTTTCGGTAATTTTTCCACCCAAATCGAATAAGTAAATACACCAAATTGATCCCCCAAACTTGGTCTTCAAAATCCCTCAAAAAGATTTGAACAATTTCTTCAAAGAAAAACTTCACTTACTTTGATGTTGAACTTGAAAAAGTGAGAGCTTCCTTTGAGAACTAGTGATTTTTGATCCAATTTGATGTTGAAGTTGATGATGATCAATGTTGAATTCATGTTTAATACTCACTAATTGAAGAAATTAGTTTTCCGGATGATGTAGGACTTGAATTGGAGTTCAAAGAGGTCTAGGATGCAAGTAGTAGCAACAAAGGAGGATAAGTGACCTTTATAGGCCTTAAAAATTCGGGCAGCCCCTCCATGGGCCTAGGCGATCGATCCCCCCTAAGATGGGCGATCGATCGCCCACCTGCTGGTGGGGATCTTCAAAAAATACATTGGGGCGATCGATCCCCCTTGGCTGGGGCGATCGATCCCCCTCCTGAAGGCCTGTTTGGCCCTCCATCGCCCAAGTTCGATCGAGACTTGATATTTTTGAGTCTCCATCGCCCAAAGTCGACCGAGAGCACTATTTTTCACCCGTCTTGAGTCCGAATACCTCGGTACACCTCTTGGCATCCTCCGGAAGCAACTTATACATCAAAAACTCGAAGAAAAAACATTAAAACGCAACTAGAATTGAAGAAAAAGTTAAGAAAACTAAAACTAAAAATTAAAATTAAAGAAAACTAAAGGAAATAAAGTATAGAAATACATACAGAACCTACAATTTAACTTTCGTAGGAGACGATTGACTCTCCGAAGGGATTAAGTCGAATAGACGGGATCCGTCAAGTCGACGGACTCTACGTCTCTTCTTGGCACACATCCTTCCACACAATGCTTCAACCTTTGGCCATTAACTTTCATAAAACCAATTCCAAACAATTGCTCATCCAGGAATGAGTCTCGAATCGGTAATTCATCGATCACCGGCTCAAACTCAATCCGAGATAAATGATCCGCAACCACATTCTCCGTCCCCTTTTTGTCTTTTATCTCCAAATCAAATTCTTGCAGCAATAAAATCCATCGAATAAGACGCGGTTTGGTTTCTTTCTTTGCCAATAAGTGTCTCAATGCTGCATGATCAGAGTAGACAACCACCTTGGAGCCCAGTAAATAAGAACGAAACTTGTCCAAGGCAAACACTACAGCTAGAAGCTCTTTCTCTGTGGTTGTATAATTGAGTTGGGCATCAGAGAGAGTCTTACTAGCGTAATAGATGACATATGGCCGTTTCTCTACTCTTTGTCCCAACACTGCTCCCACTGCATAATCAGAGGCATCACACATGATTTCAAAAGGTAAAGCCCATTTTGGCGATTGCATAATTGGTGCAGAAGATAACAGAGACCGAAGCTTTTCAAAAGCTTTCACACAATCTTCATCAAAGATAAAGGGAACATCTTTAGATAACAAATGGCACAATGGTCGAGCCACTTTACTGAAATCCTTGATGAATCTCCTATAGAACCCGGCATGGCCTAAGAAAGATCGAACTTGCCTTACCGAAGTTGGATGAGGCAGAGTTGCAATTAGGTCGATCTTTGCTTTATCAACTTCAATGCCCCTCTCTGAAACAATATGGCCCAATACAATACCCTCTTTTACCATGAAATGGCTCTTCTCCCAACTAAGTACCAAATTACGCTCTCGGCACCTTTAAAGCACAAGTGATAAATTGCTCAAACAGTGTTCAAAGGATGATCCAAAAATAGAGAAGTCATCCATGAACACCTCCAAGAATTTTTCCACCATGTCGGAAAAGATGGCCATCGTACACCTCTGGAATGTAGCTGGAGTATTACATAATCCAAAAGGCATACGACAATAAGAAAAAGTACCAAAGGGACAAGTGAAAGTGGTCTTCTCTTGATCTTCTGGATCCATAGCTACTTGGTTATAACCAGAGTAGCCATCTAGAAAGCAATAATAGCTCTGGCCAGCTAACCTTTCAAGTATTTGATCAATGAATGGGAGAGGGAAGTGATCTTTCCTTGTCATAGAATTGAGCTTTCTGTAATCAATGCAAACACGCCATCCTATGGCAGTACATTGTGGAACAAGATCTCCCATAGAGTTAGGGACAATGGTAAGACCAGATTTCTTTGGAACCACTTGTGTCGGACTCACCCATGTACTGTCAGAAATTGGATAAATGATTTCTGCATCAAGTAACTTGACAACCTCTTTCTTTACCACCTCCTTCATGTTGGGGTTCAGTTGCCTCTGTGCCTCTCTGGTTGCCTTACATCCTTCTTCCAGATGAATTTTGTGCATGCAAATCGAGGGATCAATTCCCTTAAGATCAGTAACACTCCATCCAATTGCTTCACGATATTGGTATAAAACCTCTACTAAGCTCTTCTCTTGAATTTCTATCAGATCAGAGGCAATTATAACAGGAAGAGTTTTCTGTGCCCCCAAGAATACATACTTCAATTTGTCAAGCAAGGGCTTCAATTCTAATTCTGGAGGGGACTCCAATGAAGGCTGATGTGGTTGAAACTAAATTATATTGTAAGCTTAATTTTTCCCTTTTTATCAAAATATAATTTAACCACTCGCAAGAGCACGAATCTTTGTAGATAAGGTTCTATATAGAGGGTATCGATCCCATGAGGACTAGTCGCAATTGTCTTGAAGGAAGATTAATTCTACTTTAATTCGGAAAACAGATTTTTGAATTTATGTTTAAACACTATTGCATGAATAAAATGACAAGAAAAGTAAGAGTTTAAAGTTGGGAGAGAGAACTAGGGTTGGTTTCCACCACTAGCCATTCACATGTTCATAAGTGTAGCAAGCATGAGATTTATTAATTAAATGCCTAACAATGTCATTAGGCTTGTGACCTCAATGGCATATCAAAAGATCAATGTGTGTGTTAACCTATCATAATCCATCTTCAACAAGCATAGCTCTTCAACCTAACTAACTACCTAATTACTCTACTCTCTAAGTGAACACTACATGCATCCAAACTACCTTGTCTTGGCATGGTTTATACAAATTAACATCACACATTCATTTAAACACCATTATCTAACCATCATTTGCACTTCTTGTGGAATATGCAAATGTTGTGCATTCAAGTGACAAAATCTATTCTAAGACAAGAATAAATTCCATATCAAATGAATATATATAAGAGATGTATTTGTGTACATAATCACTAGGCTAAATAATCAACACTTAATTACAAATCCCAAGAGCTACAAAGATGAACAAGTTTACATGGCTAGGGGTTGAAACCAACACCTTAGTAGAAGAGTTAGTTGCTCATGGTTGCCTTGCACCCTTCCATTGATGAAGAGAATGAAGCTTCTTGGTCTGGTTCAGCTTTTCCTCCTCCTCTCCCGAAGGTCTCTCCTCTCCCCTTTGATGTGTGTTGAGAGATATGAGATATATGTGGCTTTTGGTGCTTTTTGGGCTTCTTTTTCCACCTTGGGGCCCACCATATATATATATATATCATTATATATATCTCTTGTATCAAGAAGGCCCCCAAAAGTCTTGTTCAAGTTAGATAATCCCCCTAAGTCGTGCAAAAAGGGGGATTTTGTTGCAAGTGGGAGAGCAGGTGAGCAAGTGGCCAAGTGGGCTCTGCAGCATCTCGATTGATCAAGATTGAATCTCGATTGATCGAGATTTTGATCAATCGAAATGAGATCTCGATCAATCGAGATTTCGATTAATCGAGATCAACATCTCGATTGATCGAGATGCCTTGGCTGCCTTTTATGATTTCTTCTCTTGACTGCAGAAAGCTTCCAACTTTGCTCCATTTACTCCAATACCTGCAAGACATCAAAAACACAAAAATACCGTAACCATATCTCGGTAAACGCAAAAATGGAACTAACATGTGCAATAAAGAGGGTTCAAATGCATAGAATTGAACACTTATCACACCCCCAAACTTACATATTGCTAGTCCCTTAGCAATACAATATTACAAAAATGAAATCAACTATCTTATACAAAAGTTTAACCATGCTCAGTCATCAACTAGATAAAGGGTGATCATCCGCTCATTTCATATTTGTCAAATGCAACAAGTATTACAGAACTATGTGGTCATTAGCAAAAATGGACTTTCACAAGCTATAAATGAACGACAGTCCCCACATAATGGCCAGCCCGAACAAATATAACAATTCTAACCCCAAAATCCTCTTTGAAAAGTGAACATGCATTCCAACGTGTGGCTGTTGTCATATTTGGAGAAGAAAACGAACAAATCTGTTTTTAAGTAGACTATAATACCACCGAGGTAGGCTTCAATTCTCCCAAGCCCAATTGTAAGTAGACTGAATAGGGTAGCAAATTCACACTTGCACCCAAATCAAGAAGAGCTTTATCCACATGGTGCTCCCCAATAATGCATGAGATAGTTGGAGCACCAGGATCTTTGTACTTGGGAGGAGTACACTGCTGAATTATTGAAATTACTTGTTGTGGCAGCATCACTTTCTTTGGCACATGACTTTTAGAACGCCTTTTCTGAGTGCACAAATCCTTTAAAAATTTAGCATAAGGAGGAATTTGCTTGATGGCATCAAGGAGTGGCAAATTAATCTTCACTTATCGAAACACCTCCATCATGTCATGCAGCTTGTCCCCTTGCTTCCCCAATTTAGATGCTTCTAGGAAACGTTGTGGGAAAGGAGCCTTGGGCTCATAAGGAATTTCAGCACTTGGACTTGTGGTCACTTTTTCTTCTTCTTTCTTCTCACCCACCTTATTATCAATTATTTTCCCACTTCTCAAAGTGGCAATAGCTTGGACTTGCTCATAGTGTGGGTTACTTGTGGAAGCTTGCATCCCTCTTGGATTAGCAATTGGTTGACTAGGGAGCTTCCCTTCTTCTCTTCTACTCAATGAAGTAGCAAGCTGTCCAAACTGAGATTCCAGTTTGGCAATGAATTGAGAATGCGAGTGCACTAGCTGAACTGTAGATTGTACTGTTGCTGCAGTAGCTTGCACTGTCTCTATGAGAGAATCAAGCTTGTCAAATTTAGACAAGGTAAGAGTCAGCTTGTCTTCAATAGCAGAAATTCTTTGGGCCATAGGACTTTGTGTTTGATATTGTTGTTGAGGCACAAAAGTCCTAGGTTGATATGATGGTTGCATTGCTGCCCCTTGATTACTGTAAGAAAAACCAGGATGATTCCTCCATGTGGGATTGTAAGTATTACCTCGTGGAGGATTCATTGGTCCAGTGAACGTAGCTTGAACTTGCTCATGTTGAATATCAGAAAATTGTCCCACCGAAGGACAATTGCTCACGTTATGCATAGGACTAGAGCAAAATTCATAAGGGCCTAGCAATGAAGAATTTGAAGCAGAAGGAGTTTGATTGGCAGCCATAATTGCTGCTACCTTCTGTGCAATTAAATCAATGTCGATTGGCATAGCTTCTGAAGCACCAACCTCATAAATTCCATCAGTTTTCCTGGTAGTGGCAGGTCTGCTCGAACGAGTAGAGGACACATGTTGTAGAGAGTTGTCACTAAGATTTTCAAATAAGGTCCATGCCTCTTATTCACTCTTCAACATAAAAGTACCTCCACATGACGCATCAACCATCTGTCTGTTGGCTTCTGTGAGCCCTTCATGAAAACTCTGCACTAGTTGCCACTTAGGAACTTGATGATGGGGACACTTCCTAAGAAGGTCCTTGAATCTTTCCCATGTCTCATAAAATTGTTCCCCCTCATGTTGGGAGAAACCAGTGATAGCACGTCTGAACTGATTGGTCTTCCCTATCGAAAAATACTTCTTGAGAAACTCATGTTGCATCTGAGTCCAAGTCGTGATAGAACCAGCCGGTAGAGAATTGAACCAATACTTTGCTTTGTCTTTCAGAGAGAATGGAAAAAGTCTCATTCTGAAAGCATCTTCAGAGAAGTTATGAATTTCTGTAGTCGAGCACACTTCAATGAAGTCATCCAGATGCTTGTAAGGGTCTTCTTGAGTCAGCTCAAAATAAGATGGTAACATCTGAATAATGCTGGACTTGATCTCATAATTTTGTGCTATGACATTGGGCAGTTGAAAACCTGCTAGTGAGGTATATGTCTCAGGAACATAGTTGTCCCTCAGCAGTCTAGCTCTTTCTCTATCAGCATTAGGAACAAGGTTGTTATTCCTCTCTTCTGCCATGTCTTCAATTATTTCTTCCTCTTGCACAATGGTATCAACAGGGATGTTCCTCTGTTGTCTAAGAGTACGTTCAGGATCAGGATCAAGAGGTATCAAAGGATCAGCTACAGAACGACGACCTTGCATATATTAGCTAAAAGCACTTGAAAAGAAAACAAAAACAAAATTAAAAATAAAATATAAAAATTTTCTAAACTAAAAATCCAATTAAAACTAATTTTGTAAAATCCAATCAATCAAATAGATAATCCCCGGCAACGGCACCAAAAATTGATTCGTGTGTGAGTGTGACTCAGAAAGTATATCAATTAAAAATTTTCACAGTTCGCAATAGAACGAATTCCTTGCAGAATAGGGCTATCGAAAGGGGTATCGTACCTCAGGGATTATGGTCTGATGAGTTGGAATACGGAATTAATTCTTATTAAATTTAGGAGAAAAGAATTCTGATTTTTAAACTAAATTATTGAAAAAGAAAAATAAAATAAATCAAAGTAAACAAGATAGTGAAGATAATATGAGAGAAATCTAGGGTGTTTGACTTCACCACTAACTCCACAATCAATGGTCAATTGAATCAGCTATAGGGGAATTACATCATGCATAAGTGGTGTCGGTGGCTACAAGCTCACCTTCATCCGTCAAGAAGATAACATATGATTAAGGCTAAACCATGGACTATCTTCAATTGGCATGGGCCATCTGCCTAACTACTCTAATCTAGGGTGCAGTATGGTTCATCTTCTCTAGGCATAATCCATCAAAGCTCATAACAATATATTCAGTGATTACCATTGTGTAATAATCTCTCTCATGATCATAGAAAACAAAAGAGATTGAGTTCAATAACAACAACTAAATATCTAAGACAAGATAAGAAATCATTGAGATTGAATTTACAAGACTTTTATTGCTCAATTCTATTATAAGAATCCTCTGAATTACACAATCTATGCATGTATATAAAGGTCCCCAATAATTAAAACAATCAAACCATTGATGCTTTGTTAGGGCTACATCAAAACCCTAGTGGATGAACTAGCCGCTCATGGTAGAAGAAGAAGCTTCGACTGTTGAGGAAGAAGACATCATCTTTCTGAATTACGCGTATGACTTTGTTCTCCAATGGCTCTACAAATATGTTTCTGTTCTCTTCTCAACCCTCTCAGACTCTCCAAGCTCTGTTCTCTCTGTCTAATCTCTTCTCTCCTCTCTCAATTCAGCCTCTAAGTCTTTACTTTATTCCCCAAGAGAATACCCCAAAGTCCTAATCCAATTAGGAATAAATTAGGGTTTTCTGCAGCACTAATCAGGTGAGTTTTTCCTGCTGACTTCGGCCCAACTTTTGACCCACTAGAAGTCCGATTTACGAAATTTTCGTGAAATAGAAAAGTGTGCAGAATCAAATTTCGTTCAATTCTGCTCGAGAATTATGTCGATTTGAGGCTTGAAAATAAGACTTCTGGTCCATTTTCCAAAATGGGATTAAGACTGTATTATGCGCAGATTTGGGCTTCAGGCCCGAGACCTTCTTAAGCAATTGTAATTCTCTTGGACCTCTTTCTTGGGCTGATTTGAGTTGAAATAAATGGTTGAGTGAATCTCCTTGATGTAGGCTTCATCTCACCATCTTGGATGTCTTCTTTAAATGCCCAAAAGCTTGGTATTAACTGAAATAATCATTAAGGCCCTGAAAATACAGAAAACACTAAAATAAAGTAAAATCACAAAATAATCTATCACTAAGAGAATAAAATACATAAGTTAAGAGGCTAGAATGCGTAACATTCAACGCCGATCACCTCGCTGTTGGAAATGATGAGGCTAATCACGAGAAGATCTTTGTGGGGCATTTGGGCCCTTCTCATGTCTTTGTCCATGAAGTTGATTGGCGTATTGGCTGAGTGATCATGTACTGAGCGGAGTTCTCCAATTCTCTGGATCTTCTAGTCACTCATGAGATTCAACCATCTTTTAGACTCGCTTTCTTTATCCGAGGTTGGTCGGCCATGAATCGCATTGATAATCCAGACCAAAACGGGATTGAGTTACTTGTTTGCCTTTTGTTAGGGTTGATTGATAATCTAGACCAAAACGGGATTGAGTTACTTGTTTGCCTTTTGTTAGGGTTGATTGATAATCCAGACCAAAACGGGATTGAGTTACTTGTTTGCCTTTTGTCAGGGTTTCGATCTACTGTCTTAAGATCCTACACTTGTTAGTGGTATGGCCGAAGTCATTGTGGAGGGAACAGTGTTTATTTTTGTCCCTCTACTCTGGTGGTTGCCTAATAGCTAGAGAAGGGCGAAAAAATCCTTTGCCCTTGTTTTCATAGTAGAGTCTGGCCCAAGATACTTTTAAAGGGGTGATCTTCTCCTCGATCTTTCGCCTTTTCATAACATTTGGAGCAGATATGGAAGATGCGTGAGGTGGCTTCCCCTTGGCCACTTGGCTTTTAGTTTGTTGCACCATAATTATTATGGTCGATCATTGCATTCTGGCTACCTCATCCTCATCTATCCTCAGGTACTTTTGGGCTCGGAGGTTCAATTCGCCCATATCCTTCGGAGCGTTCTTTACTAGGGATCGATGGAACCCTTCTTTTAGAGAAACTGTTATCTTAAAAGATACCACTGCAGCAGTCTGATTACATTGATCTATCATGGACATCTCTAAGTTAAAACAGGTTAGGAAAGATTTCAACATCTCCTATTTGGCTTGTCTCATGGTGAACAGCGAAGAGATCGTCCTTTTGCGTTCCTAGTATCCCACATACTGGACTACGAATAGATCGCATAGTTTATCAAAATTTGGTATCGAACGGGGTGGCTGCTACTTGAACCAAAGCAGCGCTGGCCTAGATAGGCTGGATGGGAAGATCTTGCATATAAGTGCATCGTTGTTGATGTTCAGTGTCATCTCCTATTGGTACTGGTAGATTTGCTCTACCGGGTCCATTTTCCCATCGAAGGTAGTGAACGTCGGTAGAGTGTCCCTGGCCTTTTGGTTCTGACTATTTCCTCGATGAAAGGGGATTCGGTCAATCGGGTGGTGGTGAGTGATCGATTGGCTAAATAGCGTGGTCTGTCACCCTTTAGCGTGTTGATCTCCCATTGCATCTGGATTCTCCATTCTGAGAGGGGTTGCGAGGGATTGATTTGACCCTCACTGGGCCGATCGAGGTGATGCTGTCTACTATCAGATCGATTATGATGTGAGGTGCTCAACGAGCGGTTATTCAAGCCGGCCCCTTGATTTTGTTGTAGCCCGGGGTTTCTTGCGCTTTCAGTGTGTTCCACCCTGGCCTGTAGATCTGCGATCTGTTGATGTATGACATCTTTTTGTTGGGTTAACTGTTGAACGCTATGGCATGCCAGCGGATACCGAGCCTCTGTTGTATGGGTTGTATGGGTGGCGCCCTTATTTGGTTCCTGGGGTGTCGAACCAACTTCGCCACATCATAAGTATTTCTCCTCGTATCCACCATGGTTACCAGTTTCTTTTATTTGGGAAAATGACTAAACATTTCCCATAGACGACCCCAAAGTGTAGGTACAAAAAATTGTTTAACTAATAATCACCAAACAACTTAATGCACACATCCAAAAATAATGAACAGAATGTTTTCAGAGAAAGAGAAAGATCTTACGAGAGGTGGATTCGAGGATCCCTTTCATTGATAGTTTCATGAATATTTATACAAATAGGAATTTAAATCCTTTTAGGACTTGAGTTTCCTTATTGACAGCTAAATTTTCTCTTAAGGAATTTGGATTCCTTTTTGAGTTGTAAGTCTGCTTTTGATTTGGGCTTTGCAGTCTTGGGGCGGGGCGATTAGGCCCTTGATAACTCATGACCCAGCTCTTTTGGGCTTTCTGCTGATACATGGGCTTAAGCCGACGTGTGCCTGGTCCATTATCTGTATCAGTTTAGCCCATTGGACCGAGTGTTAATTTTGCCCCTACAAGTCATTTTCTCGAACTGTCTCTACTAAGCAGCAAAACGAAGGTCTCAGATAAGAAAGCGAGGAACAAGAACAAATTCATCTCTAATTCCAAATAGAACAAGAAGCTTCAAAATCAAAAGACTGAAGGAAGGAAAAGTGTGGGGGCCAAAGCTCGAAGATGTTGTCAGGATCGAATCTCACAGTAGAATGAAAGCATACTAGGTGAGATTCAATCCGCCTGCATGGACCATGACGAATGAAATACCTTTTCTTTTTGGGTGGGGAGATGAGTTCGTAGGCAATGTTTCTTCTCAAGTACAGAGTACAATGAAGAAACAAAGCAAGAAGGAAATCTCCAAATTGACATTGAGCTGGTTCACACCTTTGAACACAAGCTTGGATTGTCTTCTGAGTCTTACAAAGTTGAAAAATAATTAAAGCTAAAGCGCTCCCTGGTACGAGCCTAAACTGTCAATGACACTCTATGACATGAGTATAAACTATCTATAAAAAAAAAACTTTCCTTGACACTAGTATAAACTGTCTGCATGAAAAAAAAATCAAGAACTCCTTGACATGAGTTTAAATTGTCTCATAGAAAAAAAAATCAAGCACTCATTAACATGAGTATAAACTGTCTTCATGAAAAAAAAAATCAAATACTCATTGATACGAGTATAAACTGTCTGTATAGGAAAAAAAAAGCACTCCTTGATATGAGTATAAACTATCTTCAAAAAAAAAAAAATTGAACTACGTGATAACTTGATCCCTATTCAGGGTACGTAAGCAACTTGGAGGATTGTTCCAAGTTCAGTCGACCTAATAAAAAAAAACTTTTGGCCTGTTGCCAAGATATTGACGATGTCTGCCGTACTGTGGTGACTTGGTCTGCCGCCAAGATGTTGACGATATCTACCGTACCGTGGTGACGACTTGGCTCACCACCAAAATATGTTAAAAGTTATTTGTTGCATTGTGGTAACTTGACTTGCTGCCAAGATGTTGAAAGCAACTGTTGCGCTATGTTAATTTGGTCGGTGGAGTAAAATGACCAACTAGTGGGGTTCTTACATTTAGTGTAGTTGTCACGCCTCTGAACCCGGACCACCGGGACTCCCTTGGATCGCGAACCCATTCACTCAACCCTGTGAACAACCTTAACCACACTCATACGATAGTATCAAGCTTTGATACCATTCTGTCATGCCCCGATCCCCTTACTCCCGGGAAAACGGAGGTTACTACCATCCATCAATCCCAATGGACTCTCTTACCCTCAAACACCGCAGAAGCTTAACTTTATTCTTGCACGTAGATGTGCAATATTCCACCTCAACCATTCCCAATGGGCCCTATATTAAAACATATCATCTTAGTGGAAATTCTATTTATCCACACTCTCATGAATCACTCACTTTAAGGACTCAACACTTTGTGTGTTTGGAATCCGAAATTGAGACTCGTCCTATTGGACAGAGAATCCAAAAATACTCAATTTAAAAAAAAAGAATCACTTGATTCGAGTTTGAAACAACCAAGTTATGTCTCTTTTAAAATTTTGAAAATCTGCATCAGTCGACTTATAGGGCATCAGTCAACCTATCAAGTGCATTAGTCGACTAATTTGCTACTCTAGAAAGCTCTAAAATGCTCTGTCAATGTTAGCCGAATTATAAAAAATAATCAGTCAACTAATTCAACCTGGAAACCCTATTTTACACATTTTTGACCAAAATTCACCCCAATACTCATATCTAAACCTTTCCAACACATAAAACTCATCCAACAACACCCAAATCATCTAGAAACACCATATCATCATACCCATTTATCAAATAACACATTTGAATCACAAAGGTCTCACAATCCACATTCATTCCCATTAACCAATCTCATCTTTATACATACAAGATTCGAATGAAAAACACAAATTATATATATGGTAATGCAACTACAACATTTATATAACTCCAAAACATCCATTGGGCCCAAAATATACATCCCAAATCTAAGTGGCTTCCAAGTTCATAGTCATTACAAGGATTTCATGCATAAGGTCCAAAAATGCTAAACATTCAACCATGACTACAACTACATAGATAACGTGCCACAAACTGGCACGAATAGCCAAAAATACAATATCCCAAAATATATCAAAATGCTACTAGAGTTCTACTTGGACACTCAAGTCCCATCCGTCATCAGCGTCTTATCTGTAAAAGAGTTCAGAATAAAGGGGTGAGCACCACTGCAGCTCAGTAGAGATACCCCAACCCTCCTAAGAGCTGACGCGACATGACCTATAGGAATGCATGTCACAACATTACATGTATCATCCAACATATACCATGTTCATCCATAAGTAATGCATATATATATATATAAATGTATTAAACACATAACATGCTTCACAATTTAGAATGAAAGCATTAACCACACACTTGTATCTCTCTCGTACTTAACCCAGAACCCTAACATGATTCTTGACCAAATCATGTAACCGAGACACTTCCCACACTATTCCAACTCCGCCACTGAGTATTTACCTACTCTAAGGTGGGTAGACCACCGTCACCGAGTATTTACCTACTCCAAGATGACTTGGCCCCTTTTCTTTATTTGAGTTTTCACCAAGTATTTACCTACTCCAAGGTGAGTAAACCACAATCACCGAGTATTTACCTACTCCAAGTGATTTGGACAACTTTTGGAAATCCCCATCGAGTATTTACCTACTCCAAGGTAGTTAGATCCCGATCACTGAGAATTTACCTCCTCCAAGGTGATTTACCCATTCTAACATCTCACTGAGTATTGAACTACTCTAGGCAATTCGACCAATTTTCCCCGTTTACTCACAATGGCCCCTATATATGCATTTCGAACATATTGTATCAAGAATTCATTATTCATGCTTCACAATGCATTATCTAGTTATAAAGAAACATACCATGCATCACATCTCCACAAACCACACATAACACATATATGTAAACACATGCATATAACCTCTCATATGCATACAACTTCAAAATTAGCATACTTTACTCAAGCTACGCTCAAAGCATAATTTTAGCACATAGAAATATCATGCATTCAACCACCACATATTCCACATATAATCATATATATGACACAAGATGTAAGAATCATCATATTAGTGTTTTAAATGATTGTTTATGTATTTTAAATGTCAAATACATGTTTAGATAACATATCTAAGGTATGGTGAAAATTTTAGAACGTTTGGCAAAAGTTGACTTTTTTGGGTTCGGTCAACCCAGGGGCGCGGGTCCCGTGGGCCTAGAAAATACAAAAGTCTCAGAATGACTTCAAATTTGGAGGATAACTTAAATAAAATATTTTATGTGTTACGGAATCGATTTCGTCTCAATCAGAATTATGGAACTCCAAAAACGAGCCTGAGAAGGTTTAGGGAAAAGTAATGGCATTGTTGTAAATATGAGAAGGTCATTTTTCTATAAATAGAAAAGGAGATCACCCAGCCCTATTCTCTTCTTCCCTCAGCCGTGAACATCATATATATAAACATACATATATAGCAACTTCTTCTCCTTCTCTTCTTCAACAATTTAGAGGGACTTCGGGTGGGAATTTGAATTCGCCGAAGAAGGAAGAAACGATCTACGTGACGAAGGCTTGAATTTGATCAGTCCGAAATTAATTTCCAAGAAAGTAAATTTTTTTGAGTGAAGTAAGGAATAGCTTGAAACTATAGCTATTGAGGTAGGGGGTGTGTGTTGTGTCTTACATTTCAAGTTTAATTTCATATTTTTAGCATAAAATTGATGTATTCATGTTATATATGATTATATTGGATTTTGTAAAATTAATTGTGGAAGTGAATTGGTGATATATGTCTTATTGATTTGGAAATGGTTAATAGATGTTATTGAATGTATGAATTGCTTAATTGTGCAAATTGATATATAGATTGCATATGTGAGTTTTTAGTGAATATATTGAAAGGCTTGATTTTGGAAATTTAATTTATATTTGTGTCATTATGAATTATTGAATGACATGTTAGAATGGACATAGGGCATGTATTAAGTGCAATGTATCCAAATGTGCATATGTACGTTCAAAACATGAAATATCTTTGTGTTTGTAATGAATACTCGGGAATGAGTCATAGAAAATAGAAGAGACAAACATCCTCTTTGGGGTTGAAAGTCCTCTACCTTGCGCAAGTGGGTGGTTACCTAACAAGTTAGTAGCCCAAAATAGCCAAAGGGATTTAAGATGTGGGACTTCGGTACATATCTTGGGTGTGTGGTGTGGGTGTGAGTTCAATTCCGAGTACAATGTGATTTTGTGTTGAACTATGTGAAGTAACGTGACTTATGTGAAATGAGTGAAATTGTGAATAAATTCGAATGTATCATATGTTATAAATATGATGGGTTGTGAAATGAAACATGTTGTGAATTATGGTTGACAAATGTATCGATTAGTATGTCGTGGAAATGAATGTTATAATTTTTGACTAGAATGCTAGGGAGCATGACACGTAGCTAGAATGTGCATTGGTATTGCCTTTATGCAATTATATGAAATGTTGACTTGAGTGGATTGCACAACATATTACTTTGAGCCGTTGAACTTGCTCATCCCCCTATATTAATATTTTCAGGACATGGCAAGGAAGTGATGGACGGTGAGCATTCATGATATGGATTCAGAGTCTTAGAACTCTTTTTTTGTTAATTTTGTCATTTGGCATGTCTGGGATATGGACTTAGTGCATATCAAATATATGTATGAAACTTGAAGATGATATGTTATCTTTATACTTTATGAACATGTTGTGAACATGTTGGAAATATGCTACGATTTCATACTCTATATATAAGTATGTGCGTGATGATTTATCATTTGTAGATGATTGAAATGAGATATGAATGATCCTAGGTTTGTAGGATGATTTTTGAGCACAAAAATGGCCAATGTATCAAGTTGAGGAATTTTATAGAGTTTCGAGTCGAGTGTAGTTTGAGGGGCCTCAAAGTGGAGTTTGAGGGGCCTCAAAGTGCAGTTTGAGAAGCCTTAAAATTTTTGAGGGGCCTTAAAGTGAAGTTTGAGGGGCCTCGAAGTGCAGTTTGAGGTGCCTCAAAATTTTGAGGGGCCTCAAAGTGTAGTTTGAGGGACCTCAAAGTGCCTTTTGAAATCAATAAGTCTTCTGGAAGTTTAAGGCGACTCAAACTTGAGTTTGAGGGGCCTCAAAGTCCCCTGACCCTTAGAAAGTTGAAATTTCTTGATTTAGGAATGGAAATGAATTGGTACAGATGCATTGATTGATGTGGGGCTCATTGGGATGAACAATAATGAGTATACGCATAGATAATCATTTGCATATGATTAGTCTGCGATTATATAGTGTTTATTGATAAATGTTCAATTCCATGCATTTGAACCCTCTTTATTGCATATGTTAGTTTCGTTTTTGCGTTTATCGATATATGTTTACGGTATTTTTGTGTTTTTGACGTTTTGCAGGTATTGGAGTAAATGGAGCAAAGTTTGAAGCTTTCTGCAGTCAAGAGAAGAAATCAAAAAATGCAGCCAAAGGCATCTCGATCAATCGAGATGTTGATCTCGATTAATCGAAATCTCGATTGATCGAGATCTCATTTCGATTGATCGAAATCTCGATCAATCGAGATCCAATCTCGATCAATCGAGATTCTACAGAATCCACTTGCCCACTTGCTCACCTGCTCTCCCACTTGCAACAAAATCCCCCTTTTTGCACGACTTAGGGGGATTGTCTGACTTGAACAAGACTTTTGGGTACCTTCTTGATACAAGAGATATATATATTAATATATATATATATATATATGGTGGGCCCCAAGGTAGAAAAAGGAGCCAAAAAGCACAAAAAGGGCCATATCTCTCATATCTCACATATCTCTCAATAGACATCAGACCATCAAGAAGAGAGACATTCAGGAGAGAGGAGAAGGAGCTGAACCAGACCAAGAAGCTTCATCTTCTCCATCAATGGAAGGGTGCAAGGCAACCATGAGCAACTAACTTCCATACTAGGGTGTTGTTGAAGCCCTAGCCATGTAAACATGTTCCTTTTTGTAGCACTTGGGATTTGTAATTAAATGTTGATTATTTATCCTAGTGACTATGTACACAAATACATTTCTTATATATATTCATTTGATTTGGAATTTATTCTTGTCTTAGAGTAGATTTTGTCACTTGAATGCACAACATTTGCATATTCCACAAGAAGTGCAAATGATGGCTAGATAATGGTGTTTAAATGAACGTGTGATGTTAGTTTGTATAGACCATGCCAAGACAAGGTAGTTTGGATGCATGTAGTGTTCACTTAGAGAGTAGAGTAATTAGGTAGTTAGTTAGGTTGAAGAGCTATGCTTGTTGAAGATGGATTCTGATAGGTTAGCACACACATTGATCTTTTGATATGTCATTGAGGTAACAAGCCTAATGACATTGTTAGGCATTTAATTCATGAATCCCATGCTTGCTACACTTATGAACATGTGAATGGCTAGTGGTGGAAACCAACCCTAGTTCTCTCTCCCAACTTTAAACTCTTTACTTTTATTGTCATTTCATTTATGCAATAGTGTATAAACAAAACTCAAAAACCTGTTTTTAGGATTAAAGTAGAATTAATCTTCCTTTAAGACAATTGCGACTAGTCCTCGTGGGATTGATACCCTCTATATAGAACCTTATCTACAAAGATTCGTGCTCTTGCGAGTGGTTAAATTATATTTTGATAAAATGGGCAAAATTAAGCTTACAATATAATCACAGTTTAGCTGCATCATTTATGTTTTGTTTAATCATCCTAAATAATAATATCAAGCATGATATCAAAGGGCAAGTGTGATTGGGAGTGTGGTTAGTTACACAATCACCCCTCGGTGTCCAAGTATCGGAAATCGGGGTGTGACAATTTGGTATTAAAGCTTAGCTTGTTATAAGGGCTTAACTAGGTCGAATACCTTTGGACGACGGGTAAAGGGTTGTATCATGTGTAGTTCATGATAAGTTAGAACTTTGAGTTGAAAACCTAGAGACGCATCTAGACTGGACATAGTTAAATGTGATGACTTATGAGCACTTTGCTTATGCTTATGTGATAACATGTTATATATGTTATGTGTTGGTTTGAGAACATGCCTACGTGATTAAATGTGTTCAAAGCATGTTTTTGTGTTATGTGCAAAATGATAATATGTTGCTATGTGAGTAGAATTGATTTATTCATAAATGCATATGATTAATCTTCCTTGGAAATGTTTATTAGAACCATGCCACCGAGAAGAGGCCGAGGTAGGGGTGCAAACCCTATTCCACCACCATTGATAGATGGGGCACAGTTGGTCTGTGAGATGACTGCCGCCATTCAATTGTTGGCTAGGACAGCCAATGAGGGTCCACAGAATCAAGCACAAGGAAGTGGGGATAGAGCAATGAGAGCTCTAAAGATGTTCAAGAAGATGAACCCCCCTATGTTTGATGGGAGAGTGGATCCTATGGCTGCAGAAGATTGGTTGGAACAGATGTCCAAAGCATTCGATGTGCTGAGGATAGTGGAGGATGATTTGAAGATGTCCATGATTCCTATTCAGTTGACGGGAGCGGCGGACTTGTGGTGGAAGTCCATGACTCATACTCACGAGGTGAGGGACATGGAGTGGAAAACTTTTTGAGGGTTGTTCCTTGAGAAGTACTTTCCAGACACTGTGAAGGAAGCTCTACAGGATGAGTTCATACACTTGATTCAGGGATCAGTGAGTGTGATGGACTATAAGAACAAGTTTACTGAATTATCTCGATTCGCTCTAGAGATGATAGCAAATGAGCAAGCAAAAGCAAGGAGGTTCATGAAGGGACTTCGATTTGAGCTAAGGGCCAAGGTTACTATCTTGGACTTGCCGAGTTATGTAGAGGTGGTGAGGAGGACATTGTTAGCAGAGGTGGATGACAATGACATTCAGAGGATACGGAGTTTGAGGAGTCAGTCTCGAGGAGTGATTTCTCATTCGGAGGTGAATCCGAAGAAGAAACACAAAGGGGATAGTTCATACTCTCAAGGACCACAGTAAACCCAGTCATTCTCTACAGTATCTATGTCTGCGGGATCCTTTAGGGACAAGGTGAAATGTTTTCATTGTCAGCAATTGGGGCATTACAAGTCACAATGCCCATAGTTGTAACCTACATCGAAATGGGATTCGAGGAAGTGCTACAAGTGTGGACAGGCGGGTCATGTGGTGAGAGATTGTCCACAGAGGGGGAGTGGTTCTTACAGTACCATAGGGTCACAACAGCATTATCCACAGGCTTCAGGGGCACAGATAGGATTCAGAGCTCCTCAGCTGCCACAGCCAGCACAGTCTGTTCAGAGTTCGTACCCGGGGAGGGGAGCAACATTAGTTGCCTCTACACAGCGGTCCGGTCATCAGGGGAGTGGTCAGGCAGGATGGGGTGTACAGGCTTGTGCCTATGCTATCACACCGACTGAGACTTCAGCGGGTCCTTTAGTGGTTCGAGGTATATTTCTAGTGTACAGTTCTTGGGCATGTGTATTGATTGATTTAGGTGCATCTTATTCATTTATTGCTACACCTTTTGAATGGGCTTTGGGGCTAGAGATTAGTCCATTCGATAGAGCAATTTGTGTTGATACGCTAATAGGTGGTATGGTGATACTTGATAGAGTGTGCCAGGGATGTGCTACTGAGGTAGCCGGGAGGACACTGTAGTTTGACTTCATTCTCCTAGATATGAGTAGTTTTGACATTATCCTAGGGATGGATTGGTTGTCGGAGTTTTGGGCTACAATAGACTGTTTTAGAGGTAGAGTGATGATTTGTACGCCCAAGGGCGATTGCTTTTTCTTTGTGGGGGATCAGAGTAATTCCTACACTTCTCCATGTTATGGCATTAGCAGTCGAGAGAGAAACAGTTTTATCTTGGCTAGTTTATTGGGCGAGGGAGATAAGATGTTGAGAGAGGAGTACCCAATGGTGGTTTATGAGTACTTGGATGTCTTTCCGAAGGACTTGATAGATTTACCTCCCAAGAGAGAAGTAGAGTTCAGGATTGATCATATACCCGGTACGACGCCTATCTCTATGGCACCATATCGGATGGCACCGGCAGAGTTGGTGGAATTAAAACACCAATTGGATGATTTGAAAGCCAAAGGCTTCATTAGACCGAGTGCATCATCGAGGGGAGCACCGATGTTGTTTGCAAAGAAGAAAGATGGTTCCTTGAGGTTGTGCATTGATTAGGAAAGTTAAATCATGTGACAATCAAGAACAAATATCCGTTACTGAGGATAGATGACCTGTTTGATCAATTGAAGGGAGCTCACTACTTCTCTAAGATTGATTAAAGGTCGGGATATTACTTATTGAGGGTGAAGGATGAGGATATCCACAAAACAGCTTTCCATACACGGTATGGACATTATGAGTTCCTAGTAATGCCATTCGGTTTAACTAATGCTCCGGCGGCATTTATGGACTTGATGAACCGCACATTCCATTTGTACTTTGATACTTTTGTGGTAGTATTCGTGGATGACATACTTGTGTACTCATCTTCAAAGGAGGAGCATGAGTTTCATTTAAGGATAGTTTTACAAATCCTTAGAGAGCACCGATTGTACGCGAAGTATAAGAAGTGCGAGTTTTGGCTCCAAGAGGTGAAATTCCTTGGACATGTTATTTTCGGAGGTGGAGTTTCAGTTGATCCATCTAAGATTGAGGCCATGATGAGTTGGGAGAGTCCGAAGAGTGTCTTTGAGATTCGGAGTTTTCTTGGATTGGCGGGCTACTATAGAAGGTTTGTGAAAGACTTCTCTAGTATTGCAGCGCCTATGACAAGACTCACTCGTAAGGGTGTGAAGTTTGTGTGGAACGAAGTGTTTGAGTTAACCTTCCATGAATTGAAGAAACGGCTAACCACAGCTCCTATTTTGGTGATACCCGAGCGTGGCTTAGGGTATTTGATTTATTGTGATGCTTCGAGGAGCGGACTAGGTTGTGTGTTGTTGCAATGTGACAGAGTAGTTGCTTACGGGTCTAGACAATTAAAGACTCATGAGCATAATTATCCTACACATGACATGGAGTTAGCAGTAGTGATCTTTGCCTTAAAAGGGTGGAGACACTACTTGTATGGTGAGAAATTTGAAGTGTATTCGGATCACAAGAGGCTCAAGTACCTTTTCTCCCAAAAAGACTTGAACATGAGACAGAGGCGATGGGTTGAATACATGGAGGATTACAATTTTGATTTGCAATACCATCTGGGGAAAACAAACGTGGTGGCAGATGCATTGAGCAGAAAGTCTCAAGGGACTCTAGCTAGCATAGCCATTCAGGAGTGGAAGATGATGGAAGATTTCTAAGAGTTAGGATTGTATTTCAGTGACGATAGTGAGCTAGCTACGTTGTTGAGCTTGGTAGCTCAACCTATGCTTGTGAGCAAGGTGATCGAAGCCTAGAAGAAGGATAGTGAGTTGAAGTCTATTCACTCACATATTGTTGGTGGTACGACGGTGAGAGATTAGACCTTGCATTCCAATGGAGGTCTACGATTCAGAGGGTTGATGGTAGTTCCTTCTAGGTGTCGTTATGATGTACTACAGGAATTCCATCATTCTCATTTTGTAGTTCATCCTGGTGGGACCAAAATGTACCACAATGTGAGATGCCAATATTGGTGGCGAGGTATAAAGAAGGATGTAGCACAGTTTGTGACTAGATGCCTAACTTGTCAACAAGTGAAGGCAGAACACCAAAAGCCAGATAGGTTGTTGCAACCATTACCAGTGGCGGAGTGGAAATGGGAACATATCACCATGAATTTTGTTACAAATCTTCTGAGATCAAATAAGGGCAATGATACAGTTTGGGTCGTTGTGGATAGATTGACCAAAAGAGCTCACTTCTTGCCTATGAGGTTGAATGATGATGTGAGGAGGCTTAGTAAGCAATATGTGGAGCAGATTGTGAGATTACATGGGGTTCTAGTATCCATTGTGTCGGATAGGGATCCACGGTTTACTTTGAGATTCTGGCAGGGATTTCAGACTATGTTGGACACCGAGTTGCATTTTAGCATAGCATTCCATCTTCCGACTGATGGACAGTCGGAGCGTACTATTCAAATATTAGAGGACATGTTTCGAGCTTGTATTCTTGATTTTGGTGGTGGTTGGGAGGACCACTTACCACTTGTGGAGTTTGCGTACAACAACAGCTATCAAGCCAGTATCAAGATGGCACCATTTGAGGCATTGTACGGCAGACCTTGTAGATCTCTAGTTTGCTGGACTGAGGTGGGCAAGACCACTGCTTTGGGACCAGATATTGTACATGAGACTACAGAAAAGATCAAACTGATTAATGCATTTTGGACAAAGTGGCAAGTTATCACCGAGGTACATTGGACCATTTGAGATCCTTCATGCGTCAGTGAGGTGGCCTACAGATTGGCTTTACCACCACAGTTGGAAAAGGTTCACAACATATTCCATGTTTCGATGTTGAGGAAATATGAACTTGATCCATCACATGTTCTGAGTTGGGTAGATGTTGAGGTTGATGAGGATGTCACCTATGAGGAAAGTCCAGTTCAGATTCTTGATGCTAGAGAGCAAGTTCTAAGGGGTAAGACCATTTCGTTGGTCAAAGTTTTGTGGCATTACCATAATATTGAGGAGGCTACTTGGGAGCGAGAGCAGAAAATCCATTCTAAGTATCCAGACTTGTTTCGCACGGGTATGATCTGATTTTGAGGACGAAATTCTTTTAAGTTGGGTAGGTTGTAAGAACCGCGACCACTTTTGCCCAGTTTTTTGTAATTTTCATTTAATCATCATATTAGTGTTTTAAATGATTTTTTATGTATTTTAAATGTGAAACACATGTTTAGATAACATATCTAAGGTTTGGGGAAATTTTTGGAACGTTTGGCAAAAGTTGACTTTTTCGGGTCCTGTCACCTCGTGGGCCCAGAAAATCCAAAAGTCTCGGAATGACTTCAAATTTGGAGGATAGCTTAAATAGAATATTTGACGTGCTACAGAATCGATTTCGTATCAATCAAAATTACAGAACTCCGAAAACAAGCCCGGGAAGGTTTATGGAAAAGTAATGGCATTGTTGTAAATATGAGAAGGTCATTTTTATATAAATAGAAAAGGAGATCACCCAACCCTATTCTCTTCTTCCCTCAACCGTGAACATCATATATATAAACATACATATATAGCAACTTCTTCTTCTTCTCGTCTTCAACAATTTAGAGGGACTTCGAGTGGGAATTTGAATTCACCGAAGAAGGAAGAAACGATCTACGCGACGAAGGCTTGAATTTGATCGGTCCGGAATTAATTTCCAAGAAAGTAAATTTTTTTGAGTGAAGTAAGGAATAGCTTGAAACCATACCTATTGAGGTAGGGGGTGTGTGTTGTGTCTTACATTTCAAGTTTAATTTCATATTTTTAGCATAAAATTGATGTATTCATGTTATATATGATTATATTGGATTTTGTAAAATTAATTGTGGAAGTGAACTGGTGATATATGTCTTATTGATTTGGAAATGGTTGATAGGTGTTATTGAATGCATGAATTGCTTAATTGTGCAAATTGATATATAGATTGCATATGTGAGTTTTTAGTGAATTTATTGAAAGGCTTGATTTTGGAAATTTAATTTATATTTGTGTCATTATGAATTATTGAATGACATATTATAATGGACATAGGGCATGTATTGAATGTAATGCATCTAAATGTGCGAATAAACGTGAAAAATGTGAAATATCTTTGTGTTTGTAATGAATACTCGAGAATGACTTATAGAAAATAGAAGGGAAAAACATCCTCTTTGGGGTTGAAAGTCCTCTACCTTGCGCAAGTGGGTGGTGACCGGACGGATTAGTAGCCCGAAATAGACAAAGGGATTTAAAATGTGGGACTTTGGTACATATCTTGGGTGTGTGTGAGTTCAATTTCGAGTACAATGTGATTTTGTGTTGAACTATGTGAAGTAACGTGACTTATGTGAAATGAGTGGAATTGTGGACAAATTCGAATGTATCGTATATTATAGATATGATGGGTTGTGAAATGAAACATGTTGTGAATTGTGGTTGACAAATGTATTGATGAATATGCCGTGGAAATAAATGTTATAGTTTTTTATTAGAATGCTAGGGAGGATGACACGTAGCTAGAATGTGCATTGGTATTACCTTTATGCAATTATATGAAATGTTGACTTGAGTGGATTGGACAACATATTACTTTGAACTGTTGAACTTGCTCATCCCCCTACATTAACATTTTTAGGACATGGCAAGGAAGTGATGGATGGTGAGCATTCATAACATTTTTAGAACTCTTTTTTTGTTAATTTTGTCATTTGGCACGTCCAGGATGTGGACTTAGTGCATATCAAATATATATATGAAACTTGAACATGATATGTTGTTTTTATACTTTATGAACATGTTGTGAACATGTTAGAATTATGCTACGATTTCATACTCTATATATAAGTATGTGCATGATGATTTATCATTTGTAAATGATTGAAATGAGATATGAATGATCCTAGGTTGTTAGGATGATTTTTGAGCACAAAAATGTTCAATGTATCAAGTTGAGGAATTTTATAGAGTTTCGAGTCGAGTGTAGTTTGAGGGGCCTCAAAGTGCAGTTTGAGAAGTCTCAAAATTTTTGAGGGGCCTCAAAGTGGAGTTTAAGGGGCCTCAAAGTGTAGTTTGAGGCACCTCAGAGTGCCTTTTTGAAATCAGTAAGTCTTTTGAAAGTTTAAGGCGACTCAAACTTGAGTTTGAGGCGCCTCAAAGTCCCCTGACCCCTTAGAAAGTTGAATTTCATGATTTAGGAATGGAAATGAATTGGTACGGATGCATTGATCGATGTGGGGCCCATTGGGATGAACAATGATGAGTATAAGCATAGATAATCATCTGCATAAGATTAGTTTTTGCGATTATATAGTGTTTAGGTTCTGTTTAAGCATCCTAAATGACGATATCAAGCGTGATATCAAAGGGAAAGTGTGATTGGGAGTGTGGTTAGTTACACAATCACCCCTCGGTGTTCGGGTATTGGAAATCGGGGTGTGACACAAGATCATTGATTCGTGTGTGAGTGTGACTCAAAAATATATCAATTAAAAATTTTCACACTTCGCAATAGAATGAATTCCTTGCAGAATAGGGCTATCGAAAGGGGTATCGTACCTCAGGGATTATGGTCTGACGAGTTGGAATACGGAATTAATTCTAATTAAATTTATAAGAAAAGAATTCTGATTTTTAAACTAATTAAAAAGATAAAATAAAATAAATCAAAGTAAATAAGATAATGAAGATAATATGAGAGAAATCTAGGGTGTTTGACTTCACCACTAACTCCACAATCAATGGTCAATTGAATCAATTATAGGGGAATTACATCATGCATAAGTGGTGTCGGTGGCTACAAGCCCACCTTCATCCGTCAAGAAGATAACATATGATTAAGGCTAAGCCATGGACTACCTTCGATTGGCATGGGCCATCTGCCTAACTACTCTAATCTAGGGTGCAGTATGGTTCATCTTCTCTAGGCATAATCCATCAAAGCTCATAACAATATATTCAGTGATTACCATTGTGTAATAATCTCTCTCATGATCATAGAAAACAAAAGAGATTGAGTTCAATAACAACAACTAAATATCTAAGACAAGATAAGAAATCATTGAGATTGAATTTACAAGACTTTTATTGCTCAATTCTATAATAAGAATCCTCTGAATTACACAATCTATGCATGTATATAAAAGTCCCCAATAATTAAAACAATCAAACCATTGATGCTTTGTTAGGGCTACATCAAAACCCTAGTGGATGAACTAGCCGCTCATGGTAGAAGAAGAAGCTTCGACTGTTGAGGAAGAAGACATCATCTTTCTGAATTACGCGTATGACTTTGTTCTCCAATGGCTCTGCAAATATGTTTCTGTTCTCTTCTCAACCCTCTCAGACTCTCCAAGCTCTGTTCTCTCTGTCTAATCTCTTCTCTCCTCTCTCAATTCAGCCTCTAAGTCTTTACTTTATTCCCCAAGAGAATACCCCAAAGTCCTAATCCAATTAGGAATAAATTAGGGTTTTCTGCAGCACTAATCAGGTGAGTTTTTCCTGCTGACTTCGGCCCAACTTTTGACCCACTAGAAGTCCGATTTACGAAATTTTTGTGAAATACAAAAGTGTGCCGAATCAAATTTCGTTCGACCCCACTCGAGAATTATGTCGATTTGAGGCTCGAAAATAAGACTTCTGGTCTGTTTTCCAAAACGGGATTAAGACTGTATTATGCGCAGATTTGGGCTTCAGGCCCGAAACCTTCTTAAGCAGTTGTAATTCACTTGGACCTTTTTCTTGGGCTGATTTGAGTTGAAATAAATGGTTGAGTGAATCTCCTTGATGTAGGCTTCATCTCACCATCTTGGATGTCTTCTTTCAAAGCCCAAAAGCTTGGTTTTAACTGAAATAATCATTAAGGCCCTGAAAATACAGAAAACACTAAAACAAAGTAAAATCACAAAATAATCTATCACTAAGAGAATAAAATACATAAGTTAAGAGACTAGAATGCGTAACATTCAACGCCGATCACACCCCCAAACTTACATATTGCTAGTCCCTTAGTAATAGAATAAAAGAAAACTAAAACAAAAGAAACTACTAAATACTAACTAAACTACCCAACTCCACTTTCGTGGGAGAAACGATTGCATTTAGCATATGCAACAAGCCTTTAAACCCCTAGGTTCCCCCTAGTGGACGAGTATAGTCTCGTGAGGGTTTCCAGAAATGTTACCCACAAACATTCAAAATTATGTTTCAACATTAATTCAAGAAGAAGATTACAATATATAGTTACAAACTTGCATTCAAGAATAATTTTAAACTTTCAAATTCTACAATTCAAATCAATGGTCCCCATGCATAATTCACATCAACATATCTCAAAATAATCAACTCTAGTCTCCTTCGTGTAAAGTGAACTAGCAATCATCTCATGTAGTATAACCAAGCTCTGAATATATTAAGACACATACCCTTTCAACTCACTAGCTCCCCTTATTGAAATCATACTTCCCAACATGCATACATGACTTTTTCATTTTTTTTTTCTTATCATTCTTTTTTTTCATTGCTTTATTGGTTGTGCAATGTCTTGATCTATTAAGCTTTCTGAAAGATCCATGTAGCAAGCTTTCAGTCAGTGACTCCCAAACCAGATGGCTTTAGGGCACTAGGCTTTAAGATACCCTGAAGACCTAATTACTCGAATCAATCAGGCTACAAATCAAGACAACCAATGCAAATCTTTTCTCACCCTTTCACTTTTGACGCGAACACTCCGTGCTTCCTGAGGCATAGAGGCCCGGTTACTCATGAAAAAGATCAAATTGATTTGCTTATTCATCACTTTTTTTTTTCTTTTTCATTGAAGTCAAGTAAAACACATTATCGGTACTCATTCTCAAGAGATACTAATTAATATCAAGCATATGTAACTCAATAACTCAAAACCAAAGTTTATACCCCATAAGACTATGCTAGTGTGTTTGTGCATGTAAGGAAACTAAAATTAATCACTCCAAAACATGTTATTGCAAACCATGATTAAAACCACATAATTTAAATCACAGTTTTCAAAAATTTCAAACATACTCAAAATTGCAAGTTATGCACCTACATAAGGTATTAATACCTTGAATCATGTAAGAACATTCTATCTAAAAAAAATAAAACAAAATAAAATAAAAAACAAACTAAGAAAATAAAATAAAATAAAATCCTAATACAAGAAGAATTTCACAAATTTTCCCCTATATGGAATAAAGCAAACAAATAGACATCGCCTCACCCCCAAACTTAAACTGTACATTGTCCTCAATGTACTATCAATTAAAGCATAGAGAAGAGTAAGAACGATGTTACCAGAAATCCAGAGTAGTGGAAAGAAAATAGAGTACATCACTAGTATGAAGGCAATGAAGCACACCCCCAAACTTGGATGTCAAAACCTGTCAAAACGAACCACTATACCCCAAAGATCAAGTGAAATAGTATGGGTGAAAATAAATATGAAAGAGGAAAACCCTAAAAAAAAAACTATTATTTTTTCATTTTTTCAAAAAAAATTTTATTTTTTTATTATTATTATTATTTTTTTAATAACAAAAATCTACTACAAAAAGAAAAAAAAATAAAAATAAAAATAAAAATAAAAACTAAGAATAAAATAAAATACAAAAGATGGTTACATTCCTGTCAAGGGTGTGGTGGTGACTGAGCATCTGGATCCAAGTTTGCTTGACGCATCAGTGCACGCATCATCCTCCTCATCTCTAGTTGCTCTTGGCGAGTGTCACGGAAGTGATCCGCCATCTCTGTTCTCATTGCTCCAAACTGTGTGGAGACCTCTGTCTGTAGGGTACCAAACTGGGCTGTCAACCCAGCAATCTGCCCCTCTAAATATTGATAATCATGGCCACCAGCCTGTGCATGCACCTCCTCTTCCTCTGCCTCCATCTCCTCTGGATCTTCCACCAGTGGTGGTATATCTATATGCTCTCCTCCCTGGGCCAACCGAGATACCTCACCAGGCGCCGCTATGACTCTCTGGTGCATATGAGATCGACTCAGGTTCCAGTCATGCGTGCCATAATGAAGATCACGTGGAAAGGCAAGCTCGTCCTCATGGACTGCATATCCCTGTGTCACAAGCAACTGGTGAATAATAGTAGGGAATGGAAACTCCCAGTCACTTGCACTGTCTGGTGCCTTGGCTACAACCTTGGAATAAAACTTCTCCATTTGGCCCCAGACAATCTGTGGGAATGACAGCCAATGCCCAAAATGTATGGCATATAATGATCTGAGGAACTCTTGATGTCTCTCGGTTTTATGTCCAATTGGACATACATTCTTGAGTAGAACAGCGTCAAGGAACCATAAATGATTTGGCATTGAAGACTTTGAAGCAGCATTCCTTTTTGGCCAGGAAAATTGGTTGGCACACAAACGTGCAACCACATTACCCACTGACAACTCATCGGGTAAAGGAGTATAGATATGAGATAAATCAGTTGGGCACTCATGAGGACAACCCATGACAATGGCAATGGATGACATGTCCACTCGAACTATTGTTCCATCTACGGAAGAAGTAAGCACATCCCGCTCATCAGGTGTCGGCATTAAATTCTGATAAAATACCTTGACAAGCCTCGGGTAAATGGTAGATGAGAGTGGAACAAAAATGGATGCCGACCGACGATGACGGATGTCGAAAATCCCCCATCGTATCTCGGGAAACATACCATAAAGTTCGGCTATGTCAAACGTGGTTTCAAAGTTCAACGCCCTTGAATACCTTCTCGGCGAGATTGTGAAAAACCTATGGTCAGATCATGCCTCGCTCGGCGAGGATTACATGAACTTGAAGCACCTTGGTGACTTGCTCTCTTTGGTGCCATAGAAGTAGAAAAAGTGTGGTTAAGGAATTAAATCGAACACTTGGCGTGCACAATTAACTTGTACCCTTCAACCTCCTCTTTTCAGCAATTTTTCCACCCAAATCGAACAAATGAATTCACCAAATTGATCCCCCAAACTTGGTCTTCAAAAGCCCTCAAAAAGATTTGAACAATTTCTTCAAAGAAAAACTTCACTTACTTTGATGTTGAACTTGGAAAAGTGAGATCTTCTTTTGAGAACTAGTGATTTTTGATCCAATTTGATGTTGAAGTTGATGATGATCAATGTTGAATTCTTGTATAATAATCACCAATTGAAGAAAATAATCTTTCGGATGATGTAGGACTTGAATTGGAGTTCAAAGAGACTTAGGATGCATGTGGTAGCAACATAGGAGGATAAGGAAGCTTTAAATACCAAGAAAATTCGGGCAGCCCACATTTAGCCTTGGGCGATCGATCCCCCCAAGGGTGGGCGATCAATCGCCCACCTGCTGGTGGGTTCCCCTTTAAAAAATCCTTGGGCGATCGATCCCCCTCCAATGGGGCGATCGATCCCCCCTCTGGTACCCTGCTGGACCTCCATCGCCCAAGGTCGACCGAGACTTGATATTTTTGAGTCTCCATCGCCCAAGGTCGACCGAGAGCACTATTTTTCACCCGTCTTGAGCCCGAATACCTCGGTACACCTCTTGGCATCTTCCGGAAGCAACTTATACATCAAAAACTCAAAGAAAAAACATTAAAACACAACTAGAATTGAAGAAAAACTTAAGAAAACTAAAACTAAAAATTAAAATTAAAGAAAACTAAAGGAAATAAAGTATAGAAATACATACAGAACCTACAATTTAACGTCAGTAGGAGACGATTGACTCTCCGAAGGGATTAAGTCGGATAGACGGGATCCGTCAAGTCGACGGACTCTACGTCTCTTCTTGGCACACATCCTTCCACACAATGCTTCAACCTTTGGCCATTAACTTTCATCAAAGTATTATCTCAAAAGCTTCGAATTTCCACGGCACCATGAGGAAAAACCGAAATCACTTGGAATGGTCCATCCCACCTTGAACGCAATTTTCTGGGAAACAACCGAAGCTTGGAATTGAAGAGCCACACTTTATCACCTGGAGAGAAGGACTTTCGTGAGATAAGTCGATCATGAAATGCTTTCGTCCTCTCTTTGTAAATTCATGAGCTTTCATAAGCATCACGTCTAAACTCTTCTAATTCATTCAATTGCAACTTCCTCTCTTCCTCAACTCTTTTTGCATCGAAATTGAATTTTTGAATTGCCCAGAGTGCCTTGTGCTCGATCTCTACTGGAAGATGACATGCTTTCCCGTACACCAACTGATATGGTGACATACCGATAGGGGTCTTGTAAGTAGTCCGATATGCCCATAGTGCTTCACTTAGTCGCAATGACCAATCTCTTCTATCCGGTCTCACTGTCTTCTCGAGAACATGCTTAATTTCTCGATTGGACAGCTCTACTTGCCCACTTGTCTGAGGATGATAAGGCGTCGCCACCTTATGTGTCACTGAATATTTAGCAAGCAAACCTCTCAAGAATTTATTGCAAAAGTGAGTACCACCATCACTGATCAAGGCTCGAGGAATTCCAAGTCGACTCAGAATATTCTCATACATGAATTTGATTACCACCTTGTGATCGTTGGTTCGAGTTGCAATGGCCTCCACCCACTTGGAGACATAATCCACTCCAACCAGAATGTATTCGTAACCAAAAGAAGGTGGAAAAGGTCCCATAAAATCAATTCCCCAAACATCAAAAATCTCCACCACCAGAATGGGGCTCATTGGCATCATATCACGCCTCGACATTGAACCCAATCTTTGACAATGATCACAAGTCTTACAGAAAACATATGCATCGTGAAACAGAGAAGGCCAAAAGAATCCACATTGAAGTACCTTTGCTGTTGTCTTCCTTGCACTGAAGTGGCCTCCATATGCCAATGAGTGGCAGAACTTGAGAATATCTTGAAACTCCTGGTTTGGGACACATCGCCGAATAATCTGATCTGGACAATATTTAAATAACTCTGGATCCTCCCAAAAGTAATGATGAACTTTAGAGAAGAATCGATCACGTTCTCGCTTGGTCCAGTCTCTTGGCACTTTTCCCGTGGCTAAATAGTTCACAATATCCGCATACCATGGTGTAGAGTTGTCGGACACTCCATACAATTGCTCCCTCTGAAGTGTTTTGGAAAGTGTAGTGCATACAGAAGTTACCACCATGGTAGAAATTTGATCTTCAAACACCTTCTTTTCCTTCTGTTCTTCTTGCACCCTTATTTCATTTGTAGATTCAATCACATCTTCAGAGTCCATGAAGAAAACATCAGTCTGATCTGGAGGATTCTCAACAGCATTGAAAATATTAAGTTTAACCTTCATGTTGCCAAATGAATTATCCATGATCCCTGACCTACAGTTTATGCAAGCATCAGTAGTAGCTAAGAAAGGTCGACCAAGGATCACTGGAATGTGCCTCTTCGGATTGTGAACCGGCTCAGTGTCAAGCACAATGAAATCAACAGGAAAGTAGAACTTGTCCACTTTAATGAGCACATCTTCTATGATTCCTCGGGGTTGCTTTGTTGATCTATCTGCAAATTGTAATACCACCGAGGTAGGCTTCAATTCTCCCAAGCCCAATTGTAAGTAGACTGAATAGGGTAGCAAATTCACACTTGCACCCAAATCAAGAAGAGCTTTATCCACATGGTGCTCCCCAATAATGCATGAGATAGTTGGAGCACCAGGATCTTTGTACTTGGTAGGAGTACACTGCTGAATTATTGAACTTACTTGTTGTGGCAGCATCACTTTATTTGGCACATGACTTTTAGAACGCCTTTTCTGAGTGCACAAGTCCTTCAAAAATTCAGCATAAGGAGGAATTTGCTTGATGGCATCAAGGAGTGGCAAATTAATCTTCACTTGGCGAAATACCTCCATCATGTCATGCAGCTTGTCCCTTTGCTTCCCCAATTTAGATGCTTCTAGGAAACGTTGTGGGAAAGGAGCCTTGGGCTCATAAGAAATTTTAGCACTTGGACTTGTGGTCACTTTTTCTTCTTCTTTCTTCTCACCCACCTTATTGTCAATTACTTTCCCACTTCTCAAAGTGGTAATGGCTTGAACTTGCTCATGGTGTGGGTTGCTTGTGGAAGCTTGTATCCCTCTTGGATTAGCAATTGGTTGACTAGGGAGCTTCCCTTATTCTCTTCTGCATAATGAAGTAGCAAGCTGTCCAAACTGAGATTCCAGTTTGGCAATGGATTGAGAGTGCGAGTGCACTAGCTGAATTGTAGATTGTACTGTTGCTGCAGTAGCTTGCACTGTCTCTATGAGAGAATCAAGCTTGTCAAATTTAGACAAGGTAAGAGTCAGCTTGTCTTCAATAGCAGAAATTCTTTGGGCCATAGGACTTTGTGTTTGATATTGCTGTTGAGGCACAAAAGTCCTAGGTTGATATGATGGTTGCATTGCTGCCCCTTGGTTACTGTACGAAAAATCAGGATGATTCCTCCATGTAGAATTGTAAGTATTACCTCGTGGAGGATTCATTGGTCCAGTGAAAGTAGCTTGAACTTGCTCATGTTGAATATCAGAAAATTGCCCCATTGAAGGACAATTGCTCACATTATGCATAGGACTAGAGCAAAATTCACAAGGGCCTAGCAATAAAGAATTTGAAGCATAAGGAGTTTGATTAGCAGCCATGATTGCTGCTACCTTCTGTGCAATTAAATCAATATCAGTTGGCATAGCTTCTGAAGCACCAACCTCAGAAATCCCATCAGTTTTCCTTGTAGTGGCAGGTCTGCTAGAACGAGTAGAGGACACATGTTGTAGAGAGTTGTCACTAAGATTTTCAAATAAGGTCCATGCCTCTTCTTCACTCTTCAACATAAAAGTACCTCCACACGACGCATCAACCATTTGTCTGTCGGCTTCTGTGAGCCCTTCATGAAAACTCTGCACTAGTTGCCACTTAGGAACTTGATGATGGGGACACTTCCTAAGAAGGTCCTTGAATCTTTCCCATGTCTCATAAAATTGTTCCCCCTCATGTTGGGAGAAACCAGTAATAGCACGTTTGAACTGATTGGTCTTTCCTATCGGAAAATACTTCTTGAGAAACTCATGTTGCATCTGAGTCCAAGTCGTGATAGAACCAGCCGGTAGAGAGTTGAACCAATACTTTGCTTTGTCTTTCAGAGAAAATGGAAAAAGTCTCATTCTGAAAGCATATTCAGAGAAGTTGTGAATTTTTGTAGTTGAGCACACTTCAATGAAGTCATCTAGATGCTTGTAAGGGTCTTCTTGAGTCAGCCCAAAATAAGATGGTAGCATCTGAATAATGCTGGACTTGATCTCATAATTTTGTGCTGTGACATTAGGCAATTGAAAACCTGCTGGCGAGGTATATGTCTCAGGAACATAGTAGTCCCTCAGCAATCTAGCTCTTTCTCCATCAGCATTAGGAACAAGGTTGTTATTCCTCTCTTCTGCCATGTCTCCAATTATTTCTTCCTCTTGCACAATTGTATCAGCAGGGATGTTCCTCTGTTGTCTAAGAGGACGTTCAGGTTCCGGATCAAGAGGTATCAAAGGATCAGCTACAGAACGACGACCTTGCATATATTTACCAAAAGCACCTAAAAAGAAAACAAAAACAAAATTAAAAATAAAATATAAAAATTTTCTAAACTAAAAATCCAATTAAAACTAATTCTGTAAAATCCAATCAATCAAATAGATAATCCCCGGCAACGGCGCCAAAAATTGATTCGTGTGTGAGTGTGACTCAAAAATATATCAATTAAAAATTTCCACAGTTCGCAATAGAACGAATTCCTTGCAGAATAGGGCTATCGAAAGGGGTATCGTACCTCAGGGATTATGGTCTGACGAGTTGGAATACGGAATTAATTCTAATTAAATTTATAAGAAAAGAATTCTAATTTTTAAACTAATTAAAAAGATAAAATAAAATAAATCAAAGTAAATAAGATAATGAAGATAATATGAGAGAAATCTAGGGCTACATCAAAACCCTAGTGGGTGAACTAGCTGCTCATGGTAGAAGAAGAAGCTTCGACTGTTGAGGAAGAAGACATCATCTTTCTGAATTACGCGTATGACTTTGTTCTCCAATGGCTCTGCAAATATGTTTCTGTTCTCTTCTCAGCCCTCTCAGACTCTCCAAGCTCTGTTCTCTCTGTCTAATCTCTTCTCTCCTCTCTCAATTCAGCCTCTAAGTCTTTACTTTATTCCCTAAGAGAATACCCCAAAGTCCTAATCCAATTAGGAATAAATTAGGGTTTCCCGCAGCACTAATCAGGTGGGTTTTTCCTGCTGACTTCGCCCCAACTTTTGACCCACTAGAAGTCCGATTTACGGAATTTTCGTGAAATACAAAAGTGTGCAGAATCAAATTTCGTTCAACCCCACTCGAGAATTATGTTGATTTGAGGCTCGAAAATAAGACTTCTGGTCCGTTTTCCAAAACGGGATTAAGACTGTATTATGCGCAGATTTGAGCTTCAGGCCCGAAACCTTCTTAAGCAATTGTAATTCTCTTGGACCTCTTTCTTGGGCTGATTTGAGTTGAAATAAATGGTTGAGTGAATCTCCTTGATGTAGGCTTCATCTCACCATCTTGGATGTCTTCTTTCAAAGCCCAAAAGCTTGGTTTTAACTGAAATAATCATTAAGGCCCTAAAAATACAGAAAACACTAAAACAAAGTAAAATCACAAAATAATCTATCACTAAGAGAATAAAATACATAAGTTAAGAGGCTAGAATGCGTAACATTCAACGCCGATCAATCATGCATTTGCACATAAACCCCAAATGGAGCACATAACACCTATATACCCAATTTGTTCATTTCACACACTTTAACCCACATGTTAAAACCAACACAAGGAACACCAAATGCGCAAAGACAGGACTCAAGAGGAGGAGAAAATTTGACTTCTAAGTATAAGATTCATTGTACTCTATACGTCTTAGTCTATTATTGGGGTATTGATTCCCTTTCTTTTCATCTATTTAGATGCCACCCCATATGAGGAGGGGTGTGAACCAACATCGGGGTCAGGATAATGTTGAGGGTGGAAATGCTAAACTTCCTCCTGATTTGGTAGCCATTGTTGCTCAGGTTGTAGCTATAGGAGTGGCGACTACTCTTCAGAATCAACAGCTACCACAGTAGCCACCGTAGTTGGCGCATGTTCTATTACTGGTGGAGTAGCCAAATACCTAGGATAGGAGTAATGGAAATGGTCGAAGGCAATTTGATAAGGGCAGTTACCCAGGGTAGTAGCCGTGGAAGAGGAACAACGCTAATGGTGATGCTTAAAGAGGGGAAGCCTCTACTTATAGGAGGTAGAATGGGGTACCGTAGGCAGGTCAGGTTCAATCATAGGAAAACCAACTAAGGAGGCCCGCTGGTGTAGTCATAGGACATTGTTACAGGTGTGGTGAGCTTGGGCATTCAGCTAAATATTGCCCTAACACCAATCAGGGACAACTTGGTCAGCAAGGACAGAGGTAGCAACCACATTTGCCGGTACCACAAGTTTCACAAATTCAGGCTCAGCATCGTCTAGCTTTACCAGCACCGCCACCCCCCGCAATAAGGGATTATGGTCTGATGAGTTGGAGTATGGAATTAATTCTAATTAAATTTATAAAAAGAAGAAATCTGATTTTTATATTTTAACTAATTAAAAAGCAAAATAAAATAAACAAAGGAAATAGAGAGTGAAGATAATATGAGATAAATCTAGGGTATTTTACTTCACCATTAACTTCACAATCAATGGTCAATTGAATTAACTATGGGGAATTACATCATGCATAAGTGGTGTTGGTGGCTACAAGCTCACCTTCATCCGTCAAGAAGATAACATATGATTAAGGCTAAGTCATGGACTATCTTTGATTGGCATAGGCCATCTACGTAACTACTCTAATCTAGGGTGCAGTATGGTTCATCTTCTCTAGGCATAATCCATCAAAGCTTTTAATGATATATTCAGTGATTACCATTGTGTAATAATCGCTCTCATGATCACAGAAAACAAGAGAGATTGAGTTCAATAACAACAATCAAGTATCTAAGACAAGATAAGAAATCATTAAAACTAAATTTATAAGACTTTTATTGCTCAATTCTATAATAAGAATCCTCTAAATTACACAATCTATATATGTATATAAAGGTCCCCATAATTAAAACAATCAAACCATTGATGCTTTGTTAGGGCTACATCAATACCCTAGTGGATGAACTAGCCGCTCATGGTAGAAGAAGAAGCTTCAACTGTTGAGGAAGAAGGCATCATCTTCAGGAATTATGCGTAAGACTTCGTTCTCCAATGGTCTGCAAAGTATGTCTTCTTTTCTGTCCAAAAGCTCTCTAAGACTCTCTAATCTCTCTCAACTCACCTTCAATTCACCCCTTTATTGCCCCAAGAGAATACACCGAAGTCCTAATACAATTAGGAATTAATTAGATTTTTCCGCAGCACCAATCAGGTGGGTTTTTCCTACTTACGTTCGGCCCAACTTTTGACCCACTAGAAGTCCAATTCGCGAAATTTTCGTGAAATACAAAAGTGTGCAGAATCGAATTTCGTTCAATCCATTCAAAAATTAAGTTGATTTGAGGCTCAGAAATAACACTTCTGGTCTATTTTTCAAAATGGGATTAAAACTGTATTAAGCACAGATTTGGTCTTCAGGCCCGTAACCTTCTTAAGCAGCTGTAATTCTCTTGGACCTCTTCCATGGGCTGATTTGAGTTGAAATAAATATTTGAATGGATCCTTTTGATGTAGGCTTCATCTAACCCTCTTGCATGTCATCTTTAAAAGCTCAAAATCATGGTTTTAACTGAAATAATCATTAAGGCCCTGAAAATACAGAAAACACTAAAACGAAGTAAAATAACAAAAAATTTAACACTAAGAGAATAAAATACACAAGTTAAGAGGCTAGAATGATCAACATTCAACGCCGATCAGGATGAAGGTGAGCTTGTAGCCGCCGACACCACTTATGCATGATGTAATTCCCCATAGTTAATTCAATTGACCATTGATTGTGGAGTTATTGGTGAAGTCAAATACCCTAGATTTATCTTATACTATCTTCGCTCTCTATTTCTTTTGTTTATTTTATTTTTCTTTTTAATTAGTTTAAATATAAAAATCAAATTTCTTCTCTTTCTAAATTTAATTAGAATTAATTCCGTACTCCAACTCATTCAGATCATAATCCCTGAGGTTCGACACCCCTTTCAATAGCCCTATTCTACAAGAAATTCATTCTATTGAGAAGTGTGGTAATTTTAATTGAGACACACTCACACATGAATCACTCTTAGGTCTTTCCCAACTTATCACTGCTTCTATCTTGAATGGATCCACGAAAACTCCTCCTCCGGACACAACATGCCCAAGGAATTTCACATCCGTTAGCCAAAATTCACACTTCTCGTACTTGGCATATAATTGATGTTCTCTTAGCCGTTGCAACACAATCCTCAAATGACCCTCGTGCTCCTCTTTTAAAAATGAGTACACTAGGATGTCATCAACAAATACAACCACAAACTTGTCCAAGTAAGCATTGAACACTCTGTGCATTAGATCCATAAATGTTTCTAGTGCATTCGTTAGACCAAACGGCATCACCAAAAACTTGTAGTGCCCATATCGTGTGCGAAAAGCAATTTTCAGAATGTCCGCCTCTCTAATCCCTAACTGATAATAGCCCGATCTCAGGTCTATCTTTGAGAAATATCTCGAACCCTTAAGTTGATCGAACAAGTCATCTATCCTTGGCAAAAGATACTTATTCTTGATTGTTGCTCGATTCAACTTCCGACAGTCAATGTAAAGTCACAAAAACCTGTCATTCTTCTTAGCAAAAAGAATCGGAGCTCCCCAAGGCGAAGTACTAGGACGTACAAATCCCTTGTCTAGTAGCTCTTGTAATTGGTCATTTAGCTCTTTCAACTCAGCCGGTGCCATTCGGTACGGTGCCATAAAAATGGGCGCGGTACCTAGAGCAAGATGTATCAGAAACTTCACTTCCCGTTTCAGAGGCAACTGTGTCAAGTCCCTCGAAAATACATCCATAAACACACACACTACATGAGGAAGCTCTCCAAGTGTCTCCTCATCACCATCAACAAGTAGGCTTGATATGAAGTGCCCAAACCCTTTCCGATGACTAGAACCATGCAAAGACGACAAGTAGAAGTCATCCCGCTCTCCCACAAAACAAATGCTAACACCCTCCAGCGTATGCAAGGTCACTCTTCCCCTATAACAATCAATATTGGCTCTATAGGTCGATAGCCAATCTATACCCAAGATCACATCAAAGCTAGACATTTTGAGAATGATAAAACCAAACACTAATCGATGTCCCGATATCTCGATCTCGCAGGATCAGCATACTCTACTCAAAGTCACTCTACCACCAACTGGCATATCAATGGATAAAACCGAGTCTAAAGATGACACCTCCAACCCCAAAGCACAAGCAAATGCATATGAAATGAATAAATGTGATACACCCAAGTCCACTAAAATCCTATCCCACGAGCTAGACACAAGAAATATATCTCAAACCACTAACAGTCCAGCTGAGGTCTCTGCTGGGATAAGAGTGAAGGCACAGCCCTGTGCTCTCTGGCCTTGTTGTGCCATACCCTACCGGTGCCCGTGAACTCTTAACTGACTGCACTATCTGTGGTAGTGGTAATACCTTAAAACCTAACTGTGAGGTAGCAGGCTACGTAGGACACTGCTCTGAACCAATACCACACATAGTACCCTTCTTGTGTAAGCAATCCCAACTTATATTCCCCATCTGATGATAATTGATGCACTTCTTATCCACCATAGAAGGAGTTTATCCTTAAGTACACTCGGCCATTCTGTGTCTTGGCTTCTGAAAATTGAAGGAAACTATCTTAGATTGAAAGGATCCAAAAGGTTTAGCCACAAAAGTCACAAATTGGGTTTGTTGCCCTTGTGAGGACGACCCACCATTCTTTCGCTTCTTCCTAGCCCGATTATCCGTAAAGGATCCCGTGCCCCTTATTTGGTTTTGTGCTTCCCTTATTCTTTGGTTATCATTGCTAAACTCCTTGGAAATCAATGCTCTCTCCACTACCGCTACATAGTTGGTCAAACCCAAAATTCTAACTTTGTCTCGTATGTACGTTCGGAGACCTGTCATGAACTGCTTGATCTTAAGTTCTTCCGTTGGAATCACCTCCATTGCAAACCGAGCCAAAGAGGTAAACTTTGTTTTATACTCCATCACTGTCATTGTCCCTTGAACAAGGTTGAAGAACTCTCTCCTCATACTGTCCTTCATCGTTACCGAGAAGTACATCTCAAAGAAAAGCACTTGGAATGTATCCCATTCCAATGTCTCCAAATCATGGTAATCTCCCAAGAATTTCCACCAATGTTTAGCGTCATCCTTATGATAGTGAGTGGCTTCCTTAACTTTCAAGTCTTCCTCTATTTCAAGCACATTGAGGAGTGTAACCATCTCATCCAACCAACTTTCCGCTACCATCGGATCGGATCCCCCAGAAAACTACGGTGGACAATGTTTCTGAACATGCCCCAACACCGTTATCATTCTACTAGGAGGAGCTACTCTAGGTGGAGCTTGTGTCTCCTCTTAGGTTTTCTGTTGTATCTCCCTAGCAATTTGCCACATGGTCGTGACTATGTCACGCATAAATTGCTCTCCTCCAATAGGAACCACTTTCGGTGTCCTCTCTCGAACTCTTCTTTGTGGCATCCTTCTATATAGATGACAAGAAGAAACTTAGAATTCGTGCATGAATGTATTGGACCAATTCACTTCATGCATACTTAACATGCTAAAGTACTTCACAAATAGCATGTTACGTAAATAATTAAGCACATAAAAGTTTCCAAGTACTTAATCCCTACTTACACTCATAAACCTCAAATCTAGGATCATAACCTCAATTTCACAATTCTAGAAGCCATCAAGTCCTTTCAATCCAAAATGTGGCTTCACCCCCCCCCCCCATTGTTCTAAGTTATTCAAACCCAATTAAGCTCTGATACCAAGTTGTCACACCCCGATTTTCGATTCTCCCAGAATCCGAGGGTAAACGATGTTATCACTGACTAAATCATCACCACACAACCATTTCATAAAAATGCAGAAGCTTAAATTATCCCTGTACATGGATATGCATATCTCAACCTCAACCAACCGTTACGGGCCTAAAACATACCAAGCTTGCATAACCAACTAGAGGTGGCCTAAAGCTTTTCAAACATGTGACCATGTGTGAATAGAATCTGAATCTAAAACAAATTTCAATGGATAGATAATTCAAAAATACTCAAGTTCAAAAAAAAGAATCACTCAATTCGAATTTAAAATGAAGAATTTATAACCCTTCAAAGTTGTGAAGTCACGTAGAAGCACCCAGGAATCTCCAAGATTCCTTCGGTCGACTGATGAGTAGTTTCGCTTGACTGATGAGTAGTTTTGGTCGACCAAAAGAGCACTTTTAGTCGACTAAAACCCTCTTCGATCGCCCGAAACAGGTTCCAGCTTTTCTAACTCTCTGGATCTCACACTTTCAGTCGACCGATGCAGAGGGCACTTGATCGAAAGTCCAAAAATGCCTCAAAACCTAATTTTTCAAGCCCAATGCACTACACCACCATACCGAATCATGATCAAACTTAAAACATGATCAAAACTATGCAAAATCAATGAATTTGGGTCTCAAAGAAGCAAAGTCCATGAACCTCTCAAGTTTGCTTCAAAGCTACTTTATCCTTGAAATCAAAACAACCATAATTGATCTATAATGTTCATAGCTTGGTAAGAATGCACAAATCTAGTCTCCAACATTCATTATCTCAATATCATACATAAGAACTTAAAAAGGTCCATCATTCATTCCATTCCCACAAGAAAATACATAATAGAAGTCAAAACCACATCCTTCCATTTATACACCAAAAGTCACATGTAATCAATATATATATTCATTACAAATGAACTAAAAAATACTAACATACTTAAAGCATAGATACAATGCTTTCTGTCTAGTCCACATGCCACAAGCCGACATAGACATCTATATACATATCAAAGGGTCGAAACTCAAAAGAACTCCAAAAGTCCACCTAGCCAATCATGCCTCATCTTCCATTGGTGCCTTATTTGAAAAAAAAGTTTGTATGTAAGGGGTGAGGACTCAGTAGAAATGATTCACCCATCCCCGCTCTAACCCGTCAGCCATGCATGAGTGCATATGAAATCGTTATATGTCTACATGTCAAGTATACATGCTCTTTACCCATAAACAAACATATTCTTCAAATTATGCGTGATGCTTCACATCTCAATGCATTTACGTACATATATATATCAAATTGATCAAGTCACAATTTATATATACAACTCACACCACATAAATCCGAAAATCAATTCAAGGGGGCTATCCAATCATTCCAATAGTAAGGGTCTCATCAAGGGCACCCAAACTCTGCGTACGCTTTATCGGGTTGTTATCTTGAAGGGAGTTCCTCCTCTTGGCCAAGTTTTGGGTCTTTCACCCTAGGGGCCATCCCCTCATCTTAATTCACACTCCAGCCCCAAAATTGTCACATAGTGCACATAATCACAATAATGAACATATCAAAACAATGAATGCATTTTATCAAATCAATGCATTTTACTCTCACCTCAAGATTGTAACAATGCTATCACACTCACATCATGAAAATCATCATGCTTATGCATTTTACAAGAAAAATCATATTCTTTATGCACAAGTTTATGAAAACTCACATTTTCATGTTTTCACCAAATGAACACATTTTTCATCTAAAGCATTCATAGTCTCATTTGCACATACACAACATATATAAGTCATAACTAACATGTTAGACATTTATACATGCATAAATCACTTTGATATACATATATACACATATACATAACCCTAGGCTCAAGAAATTGAATCTATCTTTCATGTCACATAAAAGTGACCTATAAGATCAAAGTAAAGATGAGTCTAGCACCCCTACCTCAATTCTTAGGCTTTGAATCCCACTTTGAGAAATCCCAGCCATCCCAAATTTATAAACCATGGACTTTGATCAGTTCAAACTGAAGCCCTTAACGCCCTCTACACACTTTCCTTCTTCAGTTACCTCCAAATCACACCTTAAGCCTTCCAAATTCTAGAGAGAAGGGAGAGAGATGAAGTGGGAGCTTTAGGAGAGAGGGAAATCTATAAAATTGAATATCTCTAACCCCCCAGATATTTAATCCACTCCTAGAGGAGAGAAATGACCGTTTTCCCCAAAGCCACTTAACATACCCTCCCGACCTCTGTTTTCAATTTTGAAAGCCCCGTTGGACTCGAAATCACTTCCTTAACACTCTAAATATTTCATTTAGTCCATACACAAAAATAAAATTTTCCAAAATTCCCGGATTCACTTAACCTCATCTTGTGGCTCCCATTGACCAAAAAGTCAAACTTTTTCAAAAGTTCCCAAAACTTCCCAAAATCATATTCCAACCTTCTAAACATTTTCCTCGCATTCAAAACATATTAAATACCATTTAAAAGGCATTTAGAGCAATTAAATGATGAAAAAAAAATCAAAAACTGGCCAAAATTGGGCACGGTCACTACACAAACAATCATCATCAAAGGAGAAAGTAGTATCCTTAGTCAAGATTTAACATAAGGGTAGAGCAATTTTACTGAAGTCCTTGATGAATCTTTTATAGAACCTGGCATGGGCCAAGAAAGAATGGACTTGCCACACTGTAGTAGGAGGAGGTAAAGTGGATATGAGACCAATCTTTGTTGTCCACTTCAATGCCCCTTTTTGAGACAACATGCCCCAACACAATGCCCTTCTTTACCATGAAATGACTCTTCTCCCAACTGAGTATCAAATTTCTGTCCTGACATCTCTGAAGCATGAGTGACAAATTCTAGAGAAGTCATCCATGAAGACCTCCAAGAACTTTTCCATCATGTCAGAGAATATGGCCATCATACACCTCTGAAAAGTCACCGGACCATTATATAACCCAAAAGGCATACAACGATAAATGAAAGTACCAAAAGGGTATGTGAACGTGGTCTTCACTTGATCTTCTAGATCCATGGCCACTTGATTATAACCAGAGTAGCCATCCAGAAACTAATAGTAGCTCTGACTGATTGGCGTTGAATGTTATGCATTCTAGCCTCTTAACTCATATATTTTATTCTCTTAGTGATAGATTATTTTGTGATTTTACTTCATTTTAGTATTTTCTGTATTTTCAGGGCCTTAATGATTATTTCAATTAAAACCATGATTTGGGGCTTTTAAAGATGACATGCAAGATGGTTAGATGAAGCCTACATCAAAAGGATCCATTCAAATATTTATTTTAACTCAAACCAGCCCAAGGAAGAGGTCCAAGAGAATTACAGCTGCTTAAGAAGGTTACGGGCCTGAAGCCCAAATCTGCGCTTAATACAGTTTTAATCCTATTTTGGAAAACGGACCAGAAGTATTATTTCTGAGCCTCAAATTGACTTAATTTTTCCATGATGTAAACGAAATTCGGTTTTACACAGTTTTGTATTTCACAAAAATTTCGTGAATCGGACTTCTAGTGGGTCAAAAGTTAGGCCTAACGTCAGTAGGAAAAATCCACCTGATTAGTGCTACGGGAAAAGCTAATTAATTCCTAATGGGATTAGGACTTTGGTGTATTCTCTTGGGGAATAAAGTGAAGAATTGAAGGCTGAGTTAGAGAGAGATTTGGAGAGTCTGAGAGAGCTTTGGACAGAACAGAAGACATACTTTGCAGACCATTGGAGAACAAAGTCTTACGCATAATTCATGAAGATGATGCCTTCTTCCTCAACCGTTGAAGCTTCTTCTTCTACCATGAGCGGCTAGTTCATCCACTAGAGTTTTGATGTAGCCCTAACAAAGCATCAATGGTTTAATTGTTTTAATTATGGGGACCTTTATATACATGCATAGATTGTGTAATTTAGAGGATTCTTATTATAGAATTGAGCAATAAAAGTCTTATAAATTCAGTTTTAATGATTTCTTATCTTATCTTAGATATTTGATTGTTGTTATTGAACTCAATCTCTCTTATTTTCTGTGATCATGAGAGCGATTATTACACAATGATAATCACTGAATATATCATTAAAAGCTTTGATGGATTATGCCTAGAGAAGATGAACTGCACCCTAGATTAGAGTAGTTAGGCAGATGGTCCATGCCAATCGAAGATAGTCCATGACTTAGCCTTAATCATATGTTATCTTCTTGAAGGATGAAGGTGAGCTTGTAGCCACCGACACCACTTATGCATGATGTAATCCTCCATAGTTAAATCAATTGACCATTGATTGTGGAGTTAGTGGTGAAGTCAAATACCCTAGATTTATCTCATATTATCTTTACTCTCTATTTACCTTTGATCTACTTTATTTTGCTTTTTAATTAGTTAAATATCAAAATCAGATTTCTTCTCTTTATAAATTTAATTAGAATTAATTTCGTACTCCAACTCATCAGACCATAATCCCTGAGGTTCGACACCAGTTTCGATAGCCCTATTCTGCAAGAAATTCGTTCTATTGCGAAGTGTAGTAATTATAATTGAGACGCACTCACACACGAATCAATTTTTGGCACTGTTGCTGGGGATTATCTATTTGATTGATTGGATTTTACAGAATTAATTTTAATTAGATTTTTAGTTTAGGAATTTTTTTTTTTGTTTTTAGTTTTGTTTTTGTTTTCTTTTCAGGTGTTTTTCGTTAATATATGCAAGGTCGTCGTTCTGTGGCTGATCCTTTGATAACTCTTGATCCTGAGCCTGAACGTACTCTTAGACAATAGAGGAACATCCCTATTGATACCATCGTGCAAGAGGAAGAATTCATTGAGACATGGAGGAGGAAAGGAATAACAATCTTGTTCCTAATGCTGCTGGAGAAAAGGCTAGATTGCTTAGGGACTACTATGTTCCTTAGACATAGACCTCACCAGCTGGTTTTCAATTGCCCAATGTCACGGCACAGAATTATGAGATCAAGTCTAGCATTATTCTGATGCTACCATCCTATTTTGGGCTGACTCAAGAAGACCCTTACAAATATCTATTTGAATTCATTGAAGTGTGTTCAACTACCAAAATTCACAACTTCTCTGAACATGCTTTCAGAACGAGACTTTTTCCATCCTCCCTGAAAGATAAAGCAAAGTATTGGTTCAATTCTCTACCGGTAGGTTCTATCACGACTTGGACTCAGATGCAACAAGAGTTTCTCAAGAAATATTTTTCGTAAGGGAAGACCAATCAGTTCAGACGTGCTATCACTGGTTTCTTCTAACATAAGGGGGAACAATTTTATGAGACATGGGAAAGATTCAAGGACCTTCTTAGGAAGTGTCCTCATCATCAAGTTCCTATGTGGCAACAAGTGCAAAGTTTTCATGAAGGGCTGACAGAAGCCAACAGACAGATGGTTGATGCATCTTATGGAGGTAGTTTTATGTTGAAGAGTGAAGAAGAGGCATGGACCTTATTTGAAAATCTTAGTGACAACTCTCTACAACATGTGTCCTTTACTCGTTCTAGCAGACCTGCCACTACAAGGAAGACTGATGGGATTTTTGAGGTTGGTGCTTCAAAGCTATACCAACCAACATTGATGTAATTGCACAGAAGGTAGCAACAATTATGGCTACCAATCAAACTCCTTCTACTTCAAATTCTTCATTGCTAGGGCCTTGTTACTCTAGTCCTATGCATAATGTGAACAATTGTCCTTCAATTGGGCAATTTTCTGATATTCAACATGAGCAAGTCCAAGCTACATTCACTGGACTAATGAATCCTCCACGAGGTAATACTTACAATCCTACATGGAGGAATCATCCTGGTTTTTCTTACAGTAACCAAGGGGCAGCAATGCAACCATCATATCAACCTAAGAATTTTGTACCTCAACAGCAATATCAAACATAAGTTCCTATGGCACAGAGAATTTCTGCTATTGAAGACAAGCTGACACTTACTTTATCCAAATTTGACAAGCTTGATTCCATTATAGAGACAGTGCAGGCTACTGCAACAACAGTACAATTTACAGTTCAGCTAGTGCACTCTCATTCTCAATCCATTGCCAAACTGGAATCTCAGTTTGGACAGCTTGCTACTTCATTGAGTAGAAGAGAAGAAGGGAAACTCCCTAGTCAACTAGTTGCTAATCCAAGAGGGATGTAAGCTTCCACAAGCAACCCACACTATGAGCAAGTTCAAGCTATTACCACTTTGAGGAGTGAGAAGATAATTGATAATAAGGTGGGTGAAAAGAAAGAAGAAGAAAAAGTGACCACAAGTCCAAGTGCTGAAATTCCTTATGAGCCTAAAGCTCTTTTCCCACAACATTTCCTTGAAGCATCTAAATTGGGGAAGCAAGGGGACAAGCTGCATGACATGATGGAGGTGTTTAGACAAGTGAAGATTAATTTGCCACTCCTTGATGCCATCAAGCAAATTCCTCCTTATGCCAAATTTTTGAAGGACTTGTGCACTCAGAAAAGGCGTTCTAAAAGTCATGTGCCAAAGAAAGTGATGTTGCCACAACATGTCAGTTTTATAATTTAGCAGTGCACTCCTCCCAAGTATAAAGATCTTGGAGCCCCAACTATCTCATGCATCATTGGGGAGCACCATGTTGATAAAGCTTTTCTTGATTTGGGTGCAAGTGTGAATTTGCTACCCTATTCAGTGTACTTACAATTGGGCTTGGGATAATTGAAGCCTACCTCAGTGGTGTTGTAATTTGCAGATAGATCAACAAAGCAACCCCATTGGATCATTAGATGTGCTCATTAAAGTGGACAAGTTCTACTTTCCTGTTGATTTCATTATACTTGACACTGAGCCAGTTCATAACCCGAAGAGGCACATTCCAGTGATCCTTGGTCGACCTTTCTTAGCTACTGCTGATGCTTGCATAAATTATAGGTCAGGGATCATGGATATCTCATTTGGCAACATGAATGTCAAGCTTAATGTATTTAATGCTATCCAACACCCTCCAGATCAGAGTGATGTGTGTTCTGCATGGATGATATTGATTAATGTGTAGAGGAATTTGTTTCATCCTCTATATCTTGAAATTCCTTGGAGGTATATAAGTCTCTTTATGACTATGAGACACTTTATGATGAAGAGTTATGTGAAGACGTGAATTCTATGCTAGAAGTGGATACTATTCAAAATACTCTACCATGGAGAATTCCAATTGAGCCACTCCCTTTTCTCTCTAGCACTCCCCTAGTGCCTTCATTGGAGTCCCCCCACCATTAGAGTTGAAGCCTTTTCTTGACAAGTTGAAGTACGTATTTTTGGAGGCACAGAGATCTCTTCCTGTTATAATTGCCTCTAATCTGACAGAAACTCAAGAGAAGCGCTTAGTAGAGGTCTTATATCAACATCGCGAGGCAATTGGGTGGAGTGTTGCTGATCTTAAAGGCATTTATCCCTTGATTTGCATGCACAAAATTCATCTAGAAGAAGGATGTAAGCCATCTAGAGAGGCACAGAGGTGACTGAACCCCAACATGAAGGAGGTGGTAAAGAAAGAGGATGTCAAGTTACTTGATACAGGTATTATTTATCCAATTTCTGACAACACATGGGTGAGTCCAACACAAGTGGTTCCTAAGAAGTCTAGTCTTACCATTATCCCTAACTCTATGGGAGAGCTTGTTCCACAATGGACTACCACAGGTTGGCGTGTTTGCATTGACTACAGAAAGCTTAATTCCATGACAAGGAAGGATCACTTCCCTCTTCCATTCATAGATCAAATACTTGAAAGGTTAGCTGGTCAGAGCTATTATTGCTTTCTGGATGGCTACTCTGGTTATAACCAAGTGACTATGGATCCAGAAGATCAAGAGAAGACTACTTTCACCTATCCCTTTGGTACTTTTGCTTATCGTCGTATGCCATTTGGGTTATGTAATGCTCCGACAACATTCCAAAGGTGTATGATGGCCATCTTTTCTGACATGGTGGAAAAATTCTTGGAGGTGTTCATGGATGACTTCTCTATTTTCGGATCATCCTTTAAAGACTGTCTGAGCAATTTATCACTTGTGCTTCAAAGGTGTCGAGAACGGAATTTGGTACTTAGTTGGGAGAAGAGCCATTTCATGGTGAAAGAGGGTATTGTGTTGGGCCATATTGTTTTAGAGAGAGGCATTGAAGTTGATAAAGCAAAGATTGACCTGATTGGTACATTGCCCCCTCCAACTTCGGTAAGGCAAGTTCATTCTTTCTTAGGCCATGCTGGGTTCTATAAAAGATTCATCAAGGATTTCAATAAAATTGCTCAACCTTTGTGCCACTTGTTATCTAAAGATGTTTCATTCTCCTTTGATGAAGAGTGTGTGCAAGCTTTTGAGAAGCTTCGATCTTTATTATCCTCTGCACCAATCATGCAATCTCCAAATTGGGCTCTACCTTTTGAAATCATGTGTGATGCCTCTAATTATACAGTAGGAGCAGTGTTGGGACAAAGAGAAGAGAAACGACCATATGTTATCTATTATGCTAGTAAGACTCTCTCTGATGCCCAACTTAATTAAACAAGCACAGAGAAAGAGCTTCTAGCTGTAGTATTTGCCCTGGACAAGTTTCATTCTTATATATTGGGATCCAAGGTGGTTGTTTACTCTAATCATGCAACATTGAGACACTTATTGGCAAAGAAGGAAACCAAACCACGTCTTATTCGATGGATTTTATTGTTGCAAGAATTCAATTTGGAGATAAAAGATAAGAAGGGGACAGAGAATGTAGTAGCGGATCATTTATCCCAGATTGAGTCTGAGCCTGTGATCGATACATTACCTATTAGAGACTTATTTCTGGATGAACAATTGTTTGAAATTGTTGATGAAAAAGTTAATGGGCAAAGGTTAAAGCATTGCGTAGAAGGATTTGTGCCAAAAAGAGACGTAGAGTCAGTCGACTTGATGGATCCCGTCTATCTGACTTAATCCCTTCAAGAAGTTGATCGTCTCCTATGGACGTTAAATTGTAGGATTTGTATGTATTTCTATCCTTTAATTTCTTTAGTTTTCTTTGATTTTTAAGTTTTAGTTAGTTTTCTTAATTTTTCTTTCAATTCTAGTTGCGTTTTGATGTGTTTTCTTTAAGTTTTTGATGTATAAGTTGCTTCCAGAGGATGCCAAGAGGTGTACCGAGGTATTTGGACTCAAGACGAGTGAAAATACGTGCTCTCGGTCGACCTTGGGTGAAAGAGACTCCAAAAATACACGTCTCGGTCGACCTTGGGCGATGGAGGGTGAAACAGGCCAGTAGAAGGGGGATCGATCGCCCAAGCAAGGAGGGATCGATCGCCCCCATTTTTTCCCAAGTTAGGATACTAACCAGCTAGGCGATTGATCGCCCAGCCCTAGGGGGATCGATCGCCCAGTGAAGAATGTGGGGCTGGCCAAATTTTTGCTCTATTTAAGGACCACCTCTCCTACCTTGATGCAACAACTTGCTTCCTTGACATCTTTGAGCTCCAATTTGACTCCTACTTCAACCGGGAATATATTTTCTTCAATTGGTGATTCTTAAACAATTATTTATCATTGATCATCATCAACATCAACATCAAAACCGGATTGATCATCACTAGTTCTTAAGAAAACTCTCACTTTTTCAAGTTCTACATCAAAAGTAAGTGAAGTTTTTATTTTGCAAAATTGTGCCAATCTTGTTGAGGGCTTTTGAAGACCAAGTTTGGGGGATATAATTGGTGGATTAAATTGTTCAATTTGGGGTGGATAAATTGCCGAAAGAAGAGGTTGAAGGAGAAACTTTTATTGTGCACACCAAGTGTTTGATTTAATTCCTCAACCAAGCTTTTTTCTAGTTCTATGGCACCAAAGAGAGCAATTCACCAAGGTACTTCAAGCTCGCGCAATCCTCGCTGAGCAAGACAAGATCCAACACCCGTTTCCTCAAGATCTCGCTGAGATGGAATTCATGAGAGATGGCATCCAAGAGCCTTGAATTTTGAAGCAACGTTTGACATCGCTAAATTATATGCCATGTTTCCTGAGACACAGTGGGGGATTTCTGACATCCGTCGTCATCAGTCGGCTTTGAGTTTTGTTCCATTATCTACTACTATCTACCCGAGGCTCGTCAAAGTATTCTATTAGAATTTAATTACAAAGCCTGATGAGCAGGGTGTACTTATTTCTTTGATAGATGGAACACGAGTTCAGGTTGACATGTCTTCGATTACTATTGCCGTGGGCTATCCTCATGAATGCCCAACTGATTTGACCAGTATCTACACTCCTCTACCCGATGATTTGTCGGTGGATAATTTGGTTTCACGTCTGTGTGATAACCAATTCTTCGAGCCCAAGCATAATGCAACTTCAAAGTCTTCTATGCCGAGTCATTTATGGTTCCTTGATGCTATTTTGTTCAAGAATATATGTCCCATCGGACATAAAACTGAGAGGTGTCAAGAGTTCCTTAGAGCTTTATATGCCATACATTTTGGGCATTGGCTATCATTCCCACAGATTGTCTGGGGCCAGATTGAAAAGTTCTATTCCAAGGTTGTGGCCAAGACACCGGACAGTGCAAGTGACTGGGACTTTCCATTCCCTACTATCATTCATCAGTTACTCATTGCACAGGGATATGTAGTCCATAAGGATGAGCTTGCTTTTTCACATAATATTCATTATGGCACGCATGACTGGAATTTGAGCCGATCTCATATGCATCAAAGAGTCATAGCTATGCCAGGTGAAATATCTCGATTGGCTCAAGGAGGGGAAGCTGTAGATATACCACCACCAATGGACGATCCAGAGGAGATGGAGGCAGAAGAAGGGAATGTACATGCACAAGCTGGTGGACATGATTATCAATATTTAGAGGGACAAATTGCTGGGTTGACCGCCCAGTTTGGCACCTTACAGACTGAGGTTTTCACACAGTTTGGAGCTATAAGGACCGAGATGGCGGATCACTTTCGTGAGACTCACCAGGATCAGCTAGAGATGAGGAGGATGTTGCGTGCACTGATGCGCTAGGCGAACTTAGATCCAGATGCCCAGTCACCACCATATCCTTGATTGGAAGGTAACTCTCTTTTGTATTCTATTTTATGTTATTTTATTTTTAGTTTTTATTTTTAATTTTTAGTTTTATTTTTCTTTTTGACAGTTTGAAAAAAAAAATCATTTATTTATTTTTTAGGATTTTTCTATTTCATATTTATTTTCACCCATACTATTTCACTTGGTCTTTGGGGTATAGTGGTCTGTTTTGACAGGTTGTGACATCCAAGTTTGGGGGGATGGTTTGCATTGCCTTCATATCATTGGTTTGCTATATTTTCTTGCCATTACTCTCCGGATTCCTGGTAATATCGTTCTTACCCTTCTCTATGCTTCGATTGGTAGTACATTGAGGACAATGTACAGTTTAAGTTTGGGGGTGAGGCGATGCCTATTTTTATGCTTTATTGCATTATGGGAGAAATTTAAATGAAATTCTTCTTGTTTTAGGATTTTATTTTATTTTATTTTCTTAGTTTTTATTTATTTTCTTTTGTTTTGTTTTTAGTTAGGATATTTTTACCATTTTTCAAGGGATTAGTACCTTATGTAGGTGCGTAACTTGTAATTTTTGAGTATGTTTTAGATTTTTGAAAATTGTGGTTTAAAATAAGTGGTTTAATCATGGTTTTCAATGATATGCCTTGGGGTGATTAGTTTTAGTTTTCTCACATGCACAAACACACTAGCATAATCTTGTGAGGTAAAACTTATGCTCTGAGTTATTGTGTTACATATGCTTGATATTAATTAGTATCTCTTGAGAATGAGTACCGATGATATGTTTACTTGACTTCAATGAAAAAAAAAGAAGATAAAAAACAGAGAAAAAAAAGAATCTGTTGAATAGCAAATCAATTTGATCCTTTTTATGAGTAACCGGGACTCTATGCCTCAGGAAGCACGGACTGTTCACATCAAAAGTGAAAGGGTGAGAAAAGATGAGCATTGGTTGTCTTGATTTGTAGCCTGACTGATTCGAGTAATTAGGTTCTTCGGGGTATCTTGAAGCCTAGTGCCCTAAAGCCATCTGCTTTGGTAGTCACTGACTGAAAGCTTGCTACATGAATCTTTCAGAAAGCTTAATAGATCAAGACATTGCACAACCAATAAAGCAATGAATAAAAAATTATGGAAAAAAATGGAAAAAAAATCATGTATTCATGTTTGGAAATATGATTTCAATAAGGGGAGCTAGTGAGTTGAAGGGGTATGTGCCTTAATATATTCAGAGATAGGTTATGCTACATGAGATGACTGCTAGTTCACTTTTCATGAGGGAGCTAGAGTTGATTATTTTGAGATATGTTGATGTGAATTATGCATGGGGACCATTGCTTTGAATTATGGAATTTGAAAGTTTGAAATTATTCTTGAATGCAAGTTTCTAACTATATATTGTAATCTTCTTCTTGACTTAATGTTGAAACAGAATTTTGAATGTTTGTGGGTAACATTTCTAGAAACCCTCGCGAGACTATACTCGTCCACTAGGGGGAACCTAGGGGTTTAAAGGCTTATTGCATACGCTAAATGCAATCGTTTCTCCCACAAAAGTGGAGTTGGGTAGTTTAGTTAGTGTTTATTAGTTTTCTTTGTTTTAGTTTTGTTTTATTCTATTGCTAAGGGACTAGCAATATGTAAGTTTGGGGGTGTGATCGGCGTTGAATGTTATGCATTCTAGCCTCTTAACTTATATATTTTATTCTCTTAGTGATAGATTATTTTGTGATTTTACTTCGTTTTAGTGTTTTTTGTATTTTCACGGCCTTAGTGATAGGTTAAAACCATGATTTTGGGCTTTTAAAGATGACATGCAAGATGGTTAGATGAAGCCTACATCAAAAGGATCCATTCAACTATTTATTTCAACTCAAATCAGTCCAAGGAAGAGGTCCAAGAGAATTACAGCTGCTTAAGAAGGTTACGGGCCTGAAGCCCAAATCTGCGCTTAATACAGTTTTAATCCTATTTTGGAAAATGGATCAGAAGTGTTATTTTTGAGCCTCAAATCGACTTAATTTTTGCATAATGAAAACGAAATTCAATTTTGCACAGTTTTGTATTTCACGAAAATTTCGTGAATCGGACTTCTAGTGGGTCAAAAGTTAGGCCTAACGTCAGTAGGAAAAATCCACCTGATTAGTGCTGCGGGAAAAGCTAATTAATTCCTAATGGGATTAGGACTTTGGTGTATTCTCTTGGGGAATAAAGTGAAGAATTGAAGGCTGAGTTAGAGAGAGATTTGGAGAGTCTGAGAGAGCTTTGGACAGAACAGAAGACATACTTTGCAGACCATTGGAGAACAAAGTCTTACGCATAATTCATGAAGATGATGCCTTCTTCCTCAACCGTTGAAGCTTCTTCTTCTACCATGAGCAGCTAGTTCATCCACTAGAGTTTTGATGTAGCCCTAACAAAGCATCAATGGTTTAATTGTTTTAATTATGGGGACCTTTATATACATGCATAGATTGTGTAATTTAGAGGATTCTTATTATAGAATTGAGCAATAAAAGTCTTATAAATTCAGTTTTAATGATTTCTTATCTTATCTTAGATATTTGATTGTTGTTATTGAACTCAATCTCTCTTATTTTCTGTGATCATGAGAGCGATTATTACACAATGATAATCACTGAATATATCATTAAAAGCTTTGATGGATTATGCCTAGAGAAGATGAACCATACTGCACCCTAGATTAGAGTAGTTAGGCAGATGGTCCATGCCAATCGAAGATAGTCCATGACTTAGCCTTAATCATATGTTATCTTCTTGACGGATGAAGGTGAGCTTGTAGCCACCGACACCACTTATGCATGATGTAATCCCCCATAGTTAAATCAATTGACCATTGATTGTGGAGTTAGTGGTGAAGTCAAATACCCTAGATTTATCTCATATTATCTTTACTCTCTATTTACCTTTGATCTACTTTATTTTGCTTTTTAATTAGTTAAATATCAAAATCAGATTTCTTCTCTTTATAAATTTAATTAGAATTAATTACGTACTCCAACTCATCAGACCATAATCCCTGAGGTTCGACACCCATTTCGATAGCCCTATTCTGCAAGGAATTCATTCTATTGTGAAGTGTGGTAATTATAATTGAGACGCACTCACACACAAATCCCTGACCTACCAATCTCTCAAGAATTTGATAAATGAAAGAAAGAGGGAAGTGATCTTTCCAAGTCAAGGAGTTAAGCTTATATAGAAATGAAAACACGCCAACCCATGTTAGTGTGTTATGGAATAAACTCCCCCATAGAATTTGGAAAAATGGTAAGGCCAGACTTCTTGGGAACAACTTGAGTCAGGCTCACTCATGTGTTGTCAAAAATTGGGTAGATGATGCCCGCATCAAGTAATTTGATCACCCCCTTTTTCACCACCTCTTTCATGTTGGGATTCAATTGCCTCTGTGCTTCTCGAGATGGCTTGCTCTCTTCTTCTAAGACCTCCACTAAGCTTGCTTCTTGAGTGTCTATTAAATCAGAGGCAATGATAACCGAAAGGGTTTTATTAGCCCCTGAAAAATATATTTCAACTTGGTGGGAAGAGGCTTTAATTCTAGCTGTGGAGGGGACTCCAATGAAAGTACTAGAGGAGTGCTAGAAAGGAGAAGCAATGGCTCGATTGGAATTTTCCACAGTGGAGTATTCTGAATGGCTACAACCTCAAGTATAAAGTTTACCTTTTCAATGGATTCCTCAGTATTAATTACCTTAGAGTTAAAGAAGTACATGCATACCTCGCTCCACACAGTCTTCAATAACATCCATACAGCAAAACATCACTCTGGTCTGGAGGGTGTTGGATAGCATTGAAAATATTAAGCTTGACTTTTATATTGCCAAAAGAGATGTCCATGATCCCTGACCTACAGTTTATACAAGCATCAGCAGTAGCTAAGAAAGGCCAGCCAAGGATGACTGGAATGTACCTTCTTGAATTATAGACTAATTGAGTGTCTAGCACAATAAAATAAACAGGAAAGTAGAACTTATCCACTTTGGTGAGCACATCTTCCACAATCCCTCATGGTTGCTTAGTTCATCTATTTGCAAACTGTAACACTACCGAGGTAGGCTTCAACTCTCCCAAACCCAACTATAAGTAGACCAAGTAGGGCAGCAAGTTCACACTTGCACCCAAATCAAGAAGAGCTTTATCCATATGGTGCTCCCCAATTATGCATGAGATAGTTGGAGCACCAGGATCTTTGTACTTGGAAGGAGTGTAATGCTGAATTATGGAACTCACTTATTGTGGCAACATTACCTTCTTTGGCACACGACTCTTGGAATGCCTTTTCTGAGTGCACAAGTCTTTCAAAAATTTTGCATAAAGAGGAATCAGCTTGATGGCATCAATGAGTGGTAAATTGATCTTTACTTGTCAAAACACCTCTATCATGTAATGCAACTTGTCCCCTTGTTTCCCCAACTTGGATGCTTCTAGAAAATGTTGTGGGAAGGGAGCCTTGGGTTCATATGAATTTTTAGCACTTGGACTAGTGATCACTTCTTCTTCTTCTTTCTTCTTCTCCCCTACCTTGTTATCAATTATTTTGCAACTTCTCAAAGTGGTAATGGCTTGAACTTGCTCATGGTGTGGGTTGCTTGAAGAAGCATGCATCCCTCTAGGATTTACAACTGGTTGACTCGGGAGCTTTCCTTCTTCACTTCTACTCAAAGCATTAGCAAGTTGTCCAAACTGACATTCTAGTTTGGCAATGGACTGAGAATTAGAATGTACCAATTGATCCATAGCTTGCACTATTTCAACAATGGAATCGAGTTTCTCAAGTTTAGACGCAATCTTGTCAATCCTAACTACGTCATCCATCATCTTGTCTTCAAAGGCAAAATTCTTCTGTGGCATAGGACCTTGTGCTTGATATGACTATTGAGGCACATAGTTCCAAGGATGATATGTAGGCTACACTACTGCTCCTTGGTTACTATAAGAAAACCAAGATGATTCATCAACGTTGTATTATAAGTGTTACTACGTGGAGGATTCACTGGTGCAATGAATGTAGCTTGGACTTGCTCTTGTTGATGTTCAGAAAGTTGTCCAACTGAAGGACAATTGTTCACATTATGCATAGGACTAGTGCAAAATTCACAAGGGCCTATCAATGAAGAACTTGCAGGAGGAGCTTGATTGCCTGCCATGATCAATGCTACTTTTTGTGCAATCAAGTCAATATCGATTAGCATAACATCTGTAGCACCAACCTCAAAAATCCCATCAGTCTTCCTTGTAGTGGCTAGTCTGCTATAATGATTAAAGGACACATGTTGTAGAGAATTGTCACTTAGATTTACAAATAAGGTCCATGCCTCTTCTTCACTCTTCATAATGAAAGTACCTCCATAAGATGTATCAACCATCTATCTATTGGCTTCAGGCAGTCCTGAACTGATTGGTTTTCCCTATCAGAAAAAATTTCTTGAGGAACTCATGTTGCATTTGAGTCCATGTCGTGATAAAGCCCACCGGTAGAGAATTAAACCAATACTTGGCTTTGTCTTTCAAGGAGAATAGAAAGAGTCACATTTTGAAAGCATCTTCAAAGAAGTTATGAATTTTGGTAGTTGAACACACTTCTATGAACTCATCCAGATGTTTATAAGGGTCCTCATAAGTAAGCCCAAAATATGATGGAAGCATCGGAATAATATTGGACTTGATCTCATAATTCTGAGTAGTAACATTAGGTAGATGGAATCCAACCGATGAAGTGTAAGTCTCTGGGACATAGTAGTCTCTGAGCAATCTCGCCCCTTCCACCACAACATTAGGTACAACATTGTTGTTGCCATTATTGTCTTTCACTCTAGCAATGTCGTCAATAATTTCTTCTTCTTGCATAATGGTATCAATAGGAATGTTCATCTATTGTCTGAGAGTGCGTTCAGTCTCGGGATCAAGAGGTATCAATGGTTCAGCCAATGAACGATGACCATGCATATGGTGACTAAAGTACCTAAAAAGAAAACAAAAATAAAATTAAAAACAGAATATAAAAATCTCCTAACAAGGAAATCCAATTAAAACTAATTCTACACTCCAAATAATCAAATTGATAATCCCCAGCAATGGTGCCAAAAATTCATCGTGGCTAAGTATATCAATTAATTATATCACTTCACAACAGAACGAATTATTTGCATAATATAGCTATCAAAGGGGTGTCAATCCTCTAGGACTATGGTCTGACTATGTTGGATGTATGGAATTAATTCTAATTAAATTAAAGGAAAATAGTTTGCTGATTTTTATTATAAATTAACTTCTAAGGCAATAAAATAAGTGCAAGACAAAAAATTGAGTGTAGAAAGTATGAGATAAATCTAGGGTTATTGATTTCACCACTAACTTCACAATCAATGGTCAGTAGAACTAACTATAGGGAATTATACCATGCATAAGTGGTGTCAGTGGCTATAAGATCACCTCCAACCGTCAAGAGGATAACATATGATTAAGGCTAAGTCATGGACTATCTTCAATTGGCATAAGTCATCTACTTAACTACTCTATTCTAGGGTGCAGTATGGTCCATCTTCTCTAGGCATAATCCATCAAAGCTTTTAATGATATATTCAATTATTATCATTGTGTAATAATCACTCTAATAATCACATAAAATAAGAGATGCTACGGTAGATTTTTTAGGTAGTACTTGACACAGACCTTCATTTTAGTACGACTTTCCATCCTCAGGCAGATAGTCAGTCAGAGAATACTATACAAATTTTGGAGGATATGCTTTGGGCGTGTGCACTTGATTTCCATGGTAGTTGGGAGGATCACCTTCCATTGGTGGAGTTTACATACAAAAATAACTATCAAGCTAATATTGAGATGGTTTCATTTAAGGCACTATATGGTAGACCTTGTAGGTCATCCGTTTATTGGACAGAGGTCGGAGAAACTATTGCTTTGGGGTCCGATATAGTCTGAGAGACTACTAAAAAGATAAAGGTAATAAAGTAGTGGTTACTTATGGCTCAGAATCATTAAAAAAAGCTATGCCGATAGATAGCAGTGGCCTTTGGCATTTGAGGTGGGAAACCACATTTTTCTCAAAGTCTTTCCACGAAGGGGTTTGATGAGGTTTGCGCATAGCGGCAAGCTAGCGCCACAGTTTATCAGTTCATCTGAGATATTGGATCGTATAGCATATCGCTTGGCATTGCCACCGCAAATGTCAAGTGTACAAAATACTTTTCCCATTTTGATATTGAGAAAATATGAGCCGGATCCTTCTCATGTATTAGATTGGATAGATCTTGAGATAGAGGAGGACGTGTTATACGAGTAAAGACCGATTCAGGTTTTGGACTCTAGAGATCATGTGCTTTGGGGCAAGAGCATTCCATTGGTCAAAGTACTTGAAGTATGTTTCTAATTTCGATGATAACATTTCTTGAAGGTGGGGAGGTTGTAGAGACTGGGTCCAATTTTGACCGATTTTCTTTTTATTCATCATTTTTACCTTAATTATATTTTAAGAGATGTTTAGCATGTTTTAAATATGGAAAATATGTTTGGGAACTTGTTTAGAGGTTTTGAGAAATTTTAGGAGCGTTTGGGTAAATTTGAGAATTTTGGGTTGGCGGGGTCCGGGACGCAGGTCGGGTGGGCCCAAGAATCAAGAAATTTTTTAAAAATATCTATTTTTGGTTTTGAACCAAATGAAATATTTAAAGAGTTAAAGAAATTCTTTCCGAGTCGTAGCCGTTTTCGAAATCAAAAATCGAGGTCGGGAGGGTACGTTAAGCAGCTCAGGGGCATTTTGGTCATTTTGCACCCCTAGATATTTTAAATATCTGTAATTATAAATATTCTCTCATTCTCTCTTGACCAAACACCTGTAGATCTCTCTCTCTTCTCTCCCGCTTCATCTTTTTTTTCTACTATCTTCATTTTGAAACCCTAGAGCTTGGATTCGAAAGTTCTCAAAAAAGGACAACTTGTAGTACATGGCAAGGATTTTGGTTTGAACCGAATAAACTTGGATTTTAGCAAGATAGAACTTGGAAGAATTCTTGGAGATTTGCTAGAAAGCCTTCAAATTTGAGGTAAGTGTGTTTCTTCCTTCTTATTAATCGATTCTAGGGTTTTAGTGAGTTTAGAAAGGTATTGGTTGAGTTGTGGCATGTATGGGAGAGTGTTAAGGTTGTGTATATTGCACTCTTCTCTTCTCTATAGTTTATACATGTTAAGTTGTTCATATTATGTTAAATGATGAATGTGTAATTATTCATGTATAATGCATGATAATATGGACAAGTTATGGTGTATTGTGGAATTTATGCATATATGAAATGTATGCCTAGTTTTGAACATATATGTGGTCATAGGTGGCGTATGTGAGAGTGTGATGCATGCTAAATTTATGTAGCAAGAATGTCCATTGAAAAGCATGAGAAATATATATATTATGCGATGTATATGTGCCTAACGAGTATGTAGTATATCAAAGTGTTGTCTGTTGTGGGCGGTTGCGCTACTCATAATTTATAAATTTATCACTCGCAATAGAATGAATCCTTGAAAGATAGGGCTCTAAGTTGAGGGTGTCGATCCCACAGAGACTACGTAGGTATAACTCACTAAAGATTGAGGGTTGATTCTTGTTTAAATCACAACCGTGTTGGTTGTTGCTTACTCTACTTTGAAAACATAAAAGTAATTTAAATACAAAAGTTGAGAGAATAAGTAAGGACTAGGGTTAGAATTCCCCGCTAACCTCGTAGTATGTCACACTTATAATAAATTGGGGGAATTCATGCAAATGTGTACTAATGGCGCGTTGACAAGTCCCACCTACAACGGCGTCATCAAGAGAATACACACACCTTAATATACTATAACCCATCTTCGAAAAGCGTGATTTTTCTTATTTACCTAATTACCTACTTGTAGTAAAATCATCGTCACATGATTTCCCTACCTACCTACTTACCTAATTGAAGTAAATTCACATTCTCTAAGCATGGACTATGCAAATCTAGCTATGCATGTTATAGTGAAAACTACTCTCAAGCCATCATTTGTACTCCTTGTGAAACTTACAAGTGTTTGATGATCATGTGAGGAATTTAAGAATTCTAAGACAAGAAGATAAATCACCACACATAAGTGTTTACTTCGATGCATCGATCTTTCTTCTTTTGCAAATCTTTAACTTTCTACTTTTTCGACTCCGGTCTTGACCCGCCATTCACTATTCCTTAATGTAGATTCTCCATGAAAGATGATAGGAATTAGGAATGCCATGTTGAACTAATACAGGAGTCGAATTATGCCACATTCTGAGTTTGAACCTAAAATCATCAAAAATATAAAAACACGTAAAACTATACAATATGTGCAGCTATGGGATCAAGATACATAAGTAAAGGCGCAAGAATGTATAACATTTAATACTTATCATACCCCCAAACTTAGATATTGCTAGTCCCTTAGCAATACAAAAAGAAATAAAATAAAATAACTACTCTACTTCCATTTTCGTGGGAGATCCGGTTGCATTTAGTAAATGCAAAAAGCCTTTTAGACCCCTAGACCCGTCTAGTGGATGAGTAAAGTCTCATTGGGTTTAACACTTGTTAAACTCACAAAAGTATGCAAAAATGATGCAATGCTCAATCATCAACTAGAAAAGAGTGACACCCCAATTGATGTTCAAAATGACAAATGCAACAAGTATTACGAAGCTATATGGACATCAATAGACAAAAACTGTCAAAAATCAGAATTAGGTGACAGTCCCCACATAATGGTCAGTCTGATACACATACAAGCATCAACCCTAAAATCCTCTTTAAAAAGTGAACATACATTCAAGTGTGTGGTTTATTGTCGTTAATGGAGAATACAAAGAAAAATCTGTTCTTAGAAGAAACAACTTTCTAAAATGGATCACCAAAACATAATGCTAATTGCAAAAATATTTACAAACCTTAAGCACAATTGGCTGTGCAATGCCTAAGTCCTTAAAGCTATCTAGCAAGCCCATGTAACAGTGTTGGGTCAATGACTCCCAAACCAGATGGCTTTAGGGAATTGGGTGGAGAAACACCCCTCGGACTTAATAACCGAGCTCACTAGGCTACGAACTTAAACGACCCAATTGTTTCATTATTGCTCAACCCTACACACTTTTTAGACGCGAACACTCCATGCTTCCTGAGGCACAGAGGCCCAGTTTAATAGTGAGAAAGCTTATTGCCAATTTATATTGTTTTGTTTTGTTGTTTTTTTTTTCTCTCTTCTTGTAAACTTCAAGAAGATTCAAATAAAAACAAAAATTTTCAATATTCTCCAAACAACGTATACCCCATAATTCAAATGCATGTGCGCGTATTTGTGTCGTTAAGGACAAATTTGTGAGATATAAATTTGTAATTGGCATATTTCGGTGATCAAAACCTAATTGATCGAGTTGTAATTTTTGGATTATTCTTTGTATCGATCATCGACATCTTCGAGCTAACACTCCAGTGCATGGAAGCCGACAAATCAGTTAGAACACCATATAGTACAGGTAAGTATGGTGAGGACACTCTGCACTTTTTAGTTCTGAGCCTATTTTGAAAAACTAGGGTTTAAATGCAAAATTTAAGATTTTTCAAAGTAGGACCGGTCCCCAATATTTAGGACCGGTCCAACTTTTCTCGGCAGTTAGGTTTCTGCAGGTTTTCAAAAAGTCCCACCGGTCCTATTTATTTGGCACCGGTCCCATTTAGCCTGTTCCAAATAGGAAATAGATTTTGACGGAAATCCTGATTCCTATTGGGTTTGAAACTTCTAGAAAAGTTCTATTTTGGTATTTAACTCCTTTTCCAAGTAGAATTAGAACTTCCTTGCCTATATATATGTATTCATATTTTCTCTACAGATATGCCCTGGAATATTATTTTTAAGGAGAGAAAGTATATACATAATAATTAGGGTTTATATATTTTTAAGAACACACATCCATACTACACGAGTGATTTCTAGGATGGTGTTCTACTTCTGATTAGCTGCTCAAAGACTGCATCAAATCTATTTGCTGATCAAAACATTGGATTGAAGGTTCTTCGCTTGCTTGCTTGCTGAGGAAGAAAGGTGACCAAATTGCACTACGAAGGGAACAAAATACTTGCTGAGTATTTTGATTCTTCCAGCAACCTTTCTGTAAGGGTGGTGACGTTAGCCGGAAGTCTGCAGCAGTTGGACGTGTTGTGGCAATCATAAGCCTGAGGTGTTCCGCATCAGATCCTTGATAGAGTGAAGAGGGGTGTGAGATTGAGACAAAGTCTGTTGTACTTTGCTTCATCATAGTGAATTGGTTCCCTGAGGCGTGCTGCCTCTCTCCGTGGTTTTTCCCGCCTTGGGTTTCTACGTATATCTGGTGCATTCTTTTCCTTACTTGCACTTTATTTATTTGCTTACTTTAATTGTTTGATTAATTGGACTTAAAATTGAATTAATTAAAAATTAAGCAAACGAGCAAGTGATCCTCTTCACCCCCTCTAGGTTCTAAAATACTTTTCGCAATCGCTTCCCCACCGCGCAACTCACAATTGGTATCAGAGCAGTGTTCTCTAATTTGTGAGTAGTTCCTTGCGAAGTATTTTTAAAATCAAAATTTATTTTTATTTTCAAAAATTATCATGGAATCTAGTATGAAGGAGGGTGGATCTATTCAGCGAACTCCTTTGTTTGATGGTTCAAATTATACTTTCTGGAAGTCTCGCATGAAAGCCTTTTTAAAATCTCAAGGAGAGAGAGTGTGGATGGCTATAGAGAATGGCTATAAAATTCCTACCATTACCACTGGTGATGGTGATGTTGTTGTGACTATAGAGAAGGATAAGGCAACATGGTCTAATGCTGAACATAAAGATGCCAATAATAACAACAAGGGTTTATATGCTATATTTAATTCTATTGTTCCTTCTGAATTTGCTAGAATTTCTGTTTGTTCCACTTCGAAAGAAGCATGGGATATTTTACAGGTAACTTATGAGGGTACCACCAAGGTAAGGAGATCTAAGCTACAAATGCTTGCTACTAAATTTGAAACAATTAGAATGGATCAAGATGAGATATTTTCTGATTTTTATTCTAGGCTTAATGATATTGTTCAAAGTAGTGCTAACCTTGGTGAGAAAATTCCTTCTTTTCAGATTATTAGAAAAATCATGAGATCATTGCCTGATAGATTCCAAGCTAAGTTGGAAGCCTTAGATGAGAGCAGAGATGTAGATTCTATGGAGGTGGCTGAGTTAGTTGGATCAATTCAAACTTTTGAGATGAAATATCCAAAGCTTCAAAAATTAAAAAATTTGGCTTTAAAAACATCAAAGACTTCAAAGTCTTCAAGTTTGTCAAATTGTTCAAATTCTTCAAAATCTGAAGTTGAAAAAATTGAAAAGTTTGAATATGATTCAGATAATGATGTTGCACTCCTTGCTAGGAAATTTAGAAAGATTCTTGAATATGAAAAAGGTAAGAATTTGAGAAAAGGAAATCCTTCTAAATTCCGGAATCAAAGCTCATCATCCAAAGGTAAGGAAAGGAAAGAGAAAGAAGATGACTCTAAGGAAATTGAGGTTACTTGTTGGACATGTGGTGGTAAAGGTCATACATCTAATCAATGTCCAAGTCCTAAGAAAAATAGCTTTAGTGCAAAGAAAATTTCAAACAAGAAAGTTATGAAAGCTATTATTTCTGAGTCTGAATCTTCTAACTCTGATAATGATTCTTCTGTTGAGAATGATTCTCTTGCTTTTGTTGCTTTATTGAATGGTGATATTGCTAATGATTCTTCCTCTGATGTAGGTGAAACAGAGATGTACACTACTCTCAGTCAAGTAGGGTCTGATGATTCAGAAGATGAGCAGTCTGATGAAGAACCATGTGAAAGCAAGCTGCCAGAACTGTTTGAGAAATTGTTGGAAGCTTATAATAAAAAATCTGAGAAGCTGAAGCAAAAAAAATCTGAGAAAGAGACTTTGAAGAAAAAGAATGAAGATCAAGTGAAGTTGATTGAAGAAAGTAAAGGTGAAATTCTGAATCTTCAAGGCAAAGTCAAGTTTCTCGGAAGCGAGGTAAGTCAAGCTATTTCTGCTAGAGATTCTCTTGTTGCTAGAATCAATTTTCTTGAGCCTGAATTCAAAAAATCACAAGAGAAATTAATTGCTTTTACCTCTGGACAGATTAAGCTTGATAGCATGATTAGTGTTGGTAAGCCTGTAGGAGATAAGACTGGATTAGGTTTTGTTGGGTCATCATCTAAGGAAAACACTATTTTTGTTAAACCAAAGAATTTGATTGTGTCTGAACCCAAACCTAAGTCTCAAGTTGAGTCTGTGCATGCTAAAGTTGTGTCCAATGTGCTTTATTGTTCTTTTTGTGGTAAGACTGGACATAGTCAACACTATTGCTATAAAAAGAGAAGACATTCTAATTCTGATTTTCATGTGCATAATTCTTTTGCTAAGAATAGGGTTCATGCTAAAAAGCCACGTTATTGGAACAAACCCAAAAATTCTTAAGGTAAAAAGAATTCAAATAAAAAGAAGAATGTTTTTGTTTCTCCACAATTCTTTCCTGATAAATTGCATGTTAAAACTATCTGGATGAAAAAGGAAGATTTGGAGAAGTTTTTACCTGTTGATACTATGGGATTTATTCCTAATAGGTCTTTGGGGGCAAAACTCCCTAACTAGGTCATTAGGAATTTGATGGTCATGGACTGAGCTTATGTTCATTTATTTATTTTCCATTGGACCATATCTTTTTGGTTAGGATAGGTTTTGTTTATTTTTAGTAATAATCATATGAGATTATGATAATTATATTTTTCGGAGAAATAATGTGATTTCTTTATATTTCTTTTTAATTTCACTTTGATTTGTGAATGCATAATTGGGACACTTAGTTTGTCAATGAATGAAGTACTTCATTTTATGATCTAAACATTGATGACCAATGTGCTGTATTTATTTTATTTTAGAGGTAAATCTTCTGAGTCCATACAATTTGTGCACTAGTCCAACTCTGAGAGAATTGATTGAAAACTAATGTGAAGTTGACTAGAGTATATTGTATGAGTAGCATTGAAAGCTTAAATGACCAATGAAAAAATTGAGAAAAAATATGTTTTTATTCAGCATGAAAAGAAAAAGAAAATATGAAAATTTGCTGAATATCTAAGATAAAAGGAAAAGGCTACCTTCGGGATGTGTTCGTAGCTTCCACTACAATGTAAATCTCCAATGAGATATCTTAAAAAAATTAAAGTGTTGTTTTGAGAAAAATAGCTGGCTGCCCGTAAAAGTGAAAGCCACCGTCTTAGAAATTAAAAAAAAATGATGATGAAATTCAATGAAAAAAAAAATGATGATGAAATTAAATAAAAAAAAAAATGTTTGATCATGAGTAGTTATATTTGCTTATTATCCAATATGTTTTAGAAGATGGATCAAAGGAATTTGATTAATTTTTGATGAAGTTGGATTGCACACACACACACAGATTTATTAGATGAATTTCTAAATTTTTATAAATATTTGTGTGTTGGAAGTTGTGTCATGATCATGAATTTGAGGATGAATTTTATAGATAAATTATGGGTTTTAAAATTCTGTATTTATAAATGTTTGAAATTTTTCAAAAATTCTAGAACTCATGTTATTCTCTGAAAAACGTGTTTTGATTATTCTCATGAGATTATTCATGTTTTATTTTTTTTATTTTATTGAAAAATTCTCAGAAATCCAAAAATATGTTTTATATTGATTTTGTGTTTATTTTTCATACTTTGTGTGCTTAATTGCTAAATCAAGTTAAGATGAGGTGTATTTAGTGAATTAGAGGTCCAAAGTAAAAATTTTCATAAATTCACAAAGTTGGACCGGTCCCAATTATTGAGCACTGGTCGCACTTCTGCAGGTTCTGAGGAACCGAAAGAAGTTGGACCGGTCCCCAAATACTAGGACCGGTCGCACTTAGCGGATGCCCATATTTTTGTAAATCCGCTCGCGCGTCTTAGCTTAAGACCCTCACTCACTCTCACACGCATACTCACTCATATCTTTTACACTCTAAAACTCACCAACTCACATATATTCTCTTCTTCTACATTTCTTTTGATTGTGTGATTGATTGGTGGATTGGGATTGAACTTGTGGAGGATTGTACTGATTATTTGTGGTTTGGGTGATATTGTGCAAACAAATATTTTTGAAATTTGAGGTTTATACCATTGCACACAAGGTGTTCGACAAAAGGCCCCAATGAAACTTCTAGCTCTATGTTTTTTTTAAAATTGTATAAATCCTCAACCTATCTTGTGCTACATAATATACATCATTTTGGTTGACATTTGTGATTGATTTTGGGTTGAAATTGGTAGAAGGGATTATCTTTGGAGTTGAGTTGGTTTTAAGTTATTGATCAAACAAGTTGTGCTCAATTTTTTAAATCTTGTTCTCCAAGTGTTTGACAAAGTTCTTCAATGGAGCTTGTGATCTTGTTTATGCTTCCATTCGGTGTAGCTCTAATGGATAGATTAAAGAGCTAGGATAGTATTTTTAAAAGTGGACAAGAATGTTGATTTGAAAGACTTTGGTTGGGAGTCCTTAAGTGATTTGAATGAAATATGTTTATGAACTTTATATGACTCAGATTTGGATGTTTTCTCATTTACAACCAAAGTATTGTTCATTATCATTGAGGTGAATACAATTGTTATGACTCAATTGTTGATGTTCTTAATCTAAACAGGTAATATTATTTTGTAGTATTTGAGGACAAATCTTGATAAGATCATATTTTGTGGATTTTGATGCAAATTTCAAATGGATGAAGTTACATGTTCAAGGATATATTTTTGATCGATGTTGATATCTAGTTTTTGGAGCTCATGATGATGATGAGTATTAGGTCTTGATGATAGACTTAGTTATGTTTTGCTAGACTTTGAATAGTTAACTCTATTTTGTCTAGGTTTGATGCTTGATCTTGTTTTCTTCTGTTTATTCCATCAACTGATATGTTTTGGATATTATTTGATCAAGTGATGATGATTTGTGCTTCCTTATTATTTTATTCTCTCTATGTGCTTCATGATTTATCTGGTCATATAAATCTCTTGGGTATTTCTTTGTCAATCTGTTCCAAAAAGGGGGAGATGATATTGTTATATGCATATGACATGATATGAGATTCTTTGACAAAGGGGGAGATATATTTATCAGATATTTTTGCTTAAAAGATTAAGGGGGAGATATTGATATAAGATTATATTTCTTTATTAAGCTTTTCACAGGTTGTGTTGTTTAAGAGATGTGCAGGTACAACAAGTTTTTACTCTAACTGTCTTGAACACACAAGTGAAGCTTCGGTTGATCAGTTCTTTATTTCTATGTATTTTTGGGCAAACATTGTAATCTAATTTTTCCAATGGGTTAGGTTATACTTGTCTAGGTGGTTTTGTCACGAAATAGCCAAAGGGGGAGATTCTGAGATATAAATTTGTAATTGACATATTTCGGTGATCAAAACCTAATTGATCGATTTGTAATTTTTGGATTAATCTTTGTATCTATCATCGACATCTTCGAGCTGACACTCAAGTGCATGGAAGCCGACAAATCAGTTAGAACACCATATTCTTGCTAGCCATTATTATTACTATTCTATATATTTTTTAATTCTATTGTTAATTATTATTGACGTAAGTTGCTTGTTTTGATCATCCATATATAATTTAATATTTTAACAATTTTGAAAACATAAAAGGGTGAATTGCATTAAAAACCCCCCTTCAGAATTGTTTCAGCAAAAACTCCCCTCAATTAACCGCGGGGGGAGGGGGTTTAATTGTGTGAATTTAGCTAAAAGATTCTGGTATTTTTTTTCTCTTGAATAATATCTAAACTTGTATTTTTCGTTACATGCATCACCATACATGTTATTAAAGAAAACCATTAAAAAAAATTTTAAAAGTAAAATTCATAGTTTTGAAACTATATGTAAGTTCAAATTTTATATGCTTACTCATATTATATATACCATTATTATATTATTTATACTATATTTTTGATTTTATACAATGCACACACATATATACATATTTACATATATATGTATAATATAAGTATATGAGATGGACATTTGATCATACAATTAGATTAACAAAAATAAATCTTAATTACAAAAAGTAATTGAATGGCATAAATAACTACTAATCTTATAGTAGTTTAACTTTATTATACATATATATGAAAATATGTATATGTGTGTGTGCATTTGTTCTTATGGTTGAAAAAAAAAAGAACGTAAACTTTATAAACATTATTGATGTAAAGTATTAACTTGATACAACAAGACTGACAACATGATCTTTTTTAATTTATCTTTTTGATATAATAAGTTCTTCTCTCATGTAAATAAAAGATAATATATTAGGTATCTCTCTCATTTTGTTTGATTGAATAGAAAAAAAATGAGGGGAAAGGATAGTGCAAGATTTAACTATGCAAGACATATGTTAAAGAAATAACATGTGCACATATAACTATGAATTTTATTTTTTTAATTTTTTTGATGTTTTTCTTTAATTAAAAGTTTAGCGATGCATGTAACAAAAATAATAAGTTCAAATATTATTATTCAAGAAAGGGAAAAAAACAAAATCTTTTAGCTAAATTTACACAATGGGGCGAATTGCATAACACCTTTAACTTGGTGGGGGTATTTTAGTAATTTTTCCTTTAAAGTAACCCCCCTCAGAAAAAAATGTCTAGGGAGTTTAATTTTCAAGGGGGGTTTAATGCAAATCGGCAAAGAAAAAAAAAATGGAAGTTATATAGTAAAAGCATGGTGAATAAGGTTGAAAACATTTACCTGGCGCAATGTAGCCGATTGTACCTAAAGTCTCCGTTTGTGTTGCAGTCTTGTTTTCAGCTAAAATCTTTGCAATGCCAAAATCACTCACATGTGCGACCATGTCATCATCTAAAAGGACATTGGAAGGCTTCAAATCACAATGGACAACAGGCTCTAATTGACCATGATGGAGATACTCCAAAGCTAATGCAACATCAAGCATAATGCTGACTCTTTGAAGGAGATTCAAGCAGTAGTTGTGAGAATATAACCACTTCTCTAGACTTCCATTACGCATGTATTGCAAAACCAAAGCTCTTAATTCAGAGTTAGAACATGTACTTATGACCTTAACAAGATTTCGATGCTTAACAGTCCGTAGTACTTTGCATTCCGCTTCAAAACTTTTGAAAGCATCCTCAAGTAGTAAGTTTAGAATTTTTACAGCAACATTCGTCCCATCAGAAAGTATTCCTTTGTACACTGCACCAAAACTTCCTACATGTAATTTTTGGATTATTCTTTGTATCGATCATCGACATCTTCGAGCTAACACTCCAGTGCATGGAAGCCGACAAATCAGTTAGAACACCATATAGTACAGGTAAGTATGGTGAGGACACTCTGCACTTTTTAGTTCCGAGCCTATTTTGAAAAACTAGGGTTTAAATGCAAAATTTAGGATTTTTCAAAGTAGGACCGGTCCCCAATATTTAGGACCGGTCCAACTTTTCTCGGCAGTTAGGTTTCTGCAGGTTTTCAAAAAGTCCCACCGGTCCTATTTATTTGGCACCGGTCCCATTTAGCTTGTTCCAAATAGGAAATAGATTTTGACGGAAATCCTGATTCCTATTGGGTTTGAAACTTCTAGGAAAGTTCTATTTTGGTATTTAACTCCTTTTCCAAGTAGAATTAGAACTTCCTTGCCTATATATATGTATTCATATTTTCTCTACAGATATGCCCTGGAATATTATTTTTAAGGAGAGAAAGTATATACATAATAATTAGGGTTTATATATTTTTAAGAACACACATCCATACTACACGAGTGATTTTTAGGATGGTGTTCTACTTCTGATTAGCTGCTCAGAGACTGCATCAAATCTATTTGCTGATCAGAACATTGGATTGAAGGTTCTTCGCTTGCTTGCTTGCTGAGGAAGAAAGGTGACCAAATTGCACTACGAAGGGAACAAAATACTTGCTGAGTATGTTGATTCTTCCAGCAACCTTTCTGTAAGGGTTGTGACGTTAGCCAAAAGTCTGCAGCAGTTGGACGTGTTGTCGCAATCATAAGCCTGAGGTGTTCCGCATCAGATCCTTGACAGAGTGAAAAGGGGTGTGAGATTGAGACAGAGTCTGTTGTACTTTGCTTCATCATAATGAATTGGTTCCCTGAGGCGTGCCTCCCTTTGTGGTTTTTCCCGCCTTGGGTTTCCACGTATATCTGGTGCATTCTTTTCTTTACTTGCACTTTATTTATTTGCTTGCTTTAATTGTTTGATTAATTGGACTTAAAATTGAATTAATTAAAAATTAAGCAAACGAGCAAGTGATCCTATTCAACCCCCCTCTAGGTTCTAAAATACTTTTGGCAACCGCTTCCGCACCATGCAACTCACAAAATTTAGGGGAAGAACTGTACAATATTCAAAAATTGAACAAAAATGTAAACCGTTCTTACCTAACACATAATTTTCAAAAATGCGAGTATTTTTTGGATGTCAAATCTCCTAATTACAAGATGCATTTATCGATGAAGTTATAGGGCATCACATCTTCAAATAGAAGGACGTCATGGCAAACATGAAAATGCAATATGTACAAAAATTTAAAAACAACCCAGTGTAGTATATGCAAGTATATCTGCAAGTATACCGTACCCCCAAACTTAAATGAAACATTGTCCTCAATGTTTGAACTAAAAGAGTTAGGACAATGTTACCGGTGGGTTTGATTGGTTTCAAAAAGTCAAAACATCAACCATGTCAGGGTAGTGGGTACACAGGACAAGTGGGGCATCAAAACCTGCACAAGTACAAGCACATACCAGCACAACATACACGAACTAGAAAAGTAAATAATGAATAAAGATAACAGAAAAGATGACAATAACCTAAAAAAAATGAAAAGCTAATAATATTTCATTAATTCAAACATGTGTGATACAAATGCGGGAATTCATAGAATACAAAAGAATTACTTCACAAAGCAACAAAACAGAGTGCCAACACGGCACCGACAATTCTATGATTGTGAGTACATAAAAACAAAATACTAGAAATGAAATAAAAACACAAAATACACAATAACTAAGGCTGAGGAGACGGCGGCGATGGTCCAGAAGTAGAAGCATCCAGGCCCAGCGCCTGTCTAAGCAGCTACTGGATCTGCCGCTGGCCCGCAATAACTGCGTCCAAACGCGCATCAGTCTGCTGTCGGTGCTGAAGTGTGATCTGGTTATCTTGCATCAGACTAACCATGCATTCGCCAATAGTACCTAAAAAATCATTTGTTTGCTGGCGATGCTCAGCAAACTCTAACTGTAAAGACTAAAGGCTGGTACTGAGACACTCTAGGCCCATGGCTAAATAGTCGTACTCGGTGCGGCTCATGGCAGGGGTATATGAGTCAGCCTCAGCCATGTCAGTGTCGGTGTCCTCCCTCTCAGAGGCATAAATATCTGGATCACCATCTTCAGCCTCGGGAGCGACATTGGGAACAAGCAATTGGTGGGTAAGCAACTTACTACACCTTGGAAAAGTAAAGTGAGGGGAGGGCTCACGAACAACCTCATTGGGAATAAAATGGAAGTGTGCACGACGAAGGAGAGCCGTGATAAGAAATGGGAATGGTAAGCTAACATTGGTCGTCCTCTGAGTGGGGCAGTCAACAAGCTACTCCTAGACCCGAAACATCTGGCCCCAGATAACAGCGGGAACCGAGAACCAAAATCCAGAATGAAGGGCATACAAAGCCCTCAAAAATTTTCCATGATGATCTGATCAGTGGCCCATAGGATGTACATTCCGTTGAAAGATTGTGTCGAAAAACCATAATTGTCGCGGGCACAAAGCTTTGGTGGTATAGGAATTGGTGGGAGGATCTAAAAAGTGACCCCGACACATATGCCGAATCATAGAAGAAATAGATAAGGTAGAAGGAATGTCAGAAAAATGGGGGATCTCCTCTCCCAAGTGAAAGTCGTCGGGCTCCTCATGGGGACACCCGATACAATCAGTAATGTCACAGATGGTCACAGTAATGGCGACACAGTCAACAGTGGTGCGCAAGCTATCTGGGGTACCTAATTGGTAAGACATGTTCATGTAGAATACACGAACAAGTCATGGGTAAAAGATGTCGACAGCAAGTACCAAGAGACCAAGCAAATGACGCTCTGTGAGGGAAGAGAGAGACCATGTTGCATATGGGTCCACTGTAAACTCATCGATATCCACCCTATTCTCAAGGTGGAAGTCTCAGGTCGCCCAATAACCACAAGGAATATCACTGATCGGAATAGGAGGAACGTCATCACTCGTCATAGTCCGAGAGAACTCAGAAGGGTGTAGATAGGAGGGAACCTGGCCACACAAATTACACCTTTTCATCAAAAATGGCTCCAAAACTGAGCATATTAATTCAATATAAAATCTACGCCTAGATATATATCTATACATCTCAAACATCCTACTCATGCCTAAGTATAGTTGCTTCTCTCATCCAGGCTTACTCAAACAGAAGAACATGCACAAGACCCACAAAAATCTAAAGCAAAAACTCCAAAGTCTAGAAGCAAAAGTATAAACAATGAAACCATAAAACTCTTACCTTGTAGATCACTAGCGGCAATGGAATGCGTGAACTTCTCTCTTTGAGAGCAAGGGAAGGGATGATCTAGATGATGGGACTTGCTTGGGAGGTCTGGACGTGCACAAGAACGTGAAGAGTCTCTAAGAAGAGAAGAAGAAATTATATTGTAAGCTTAATTTTGCCCTTTTTATCAAAATATAATTTAACCACTCGCAAGAGCACGAATCTTTGTAGATAAGGTTCTATATGGAGGGTATCGATCCCACGAGGACTAGTCGCAATTGTCTTACGGGAAGATTAATTCTACTTTAATTCTAAAAACAGATTTTTGGTTTTGTGTTTAAAAACTATTGCATGAATGAAATGACAAGAAAATTAAAGAGTTTAAAGTTGGGAGAGAGAACTAGGGTTGGTTTCCACCACTAGCCATTCACATGTTCATAAGTGTAGCAAGCATGGGATTTATTAATTAAATGCCTAACAATGTCATTAGGCTTGTGACCTCAATGACATATCAAAAGATCAATGTGTGTGCTAACCTATCATAATCCATCTTCAACAAGCATAGCTCTTCAACCTAACTAACTACCTAATTACTCTACTCTCTAAGTGAACACTACATGCATCCAAACTACCTTGTCTTGGCATGGTCTATACAAATTAACATCACACATTCAATTAAATACCATTATCTAGCCATCATTTGCACTTCTTATGGAATATGCAAATGTTGTTCATTCAAGTGACAAAATCTACTCTAAGACAAGAATAAATTCCAAATCAAATGAATATATAAAAGAGATGTATTTGTGTACATAATCACTAGGCTAAATAATCAACATTTAAGTATAAATCCCAAGAGCTACAAAGATGAACAAGTTTACATGGCTAGGGGTTGAAACCAACACCCTAGTAGAAGAGTTAGTTGCTCATGGTTGCCTTGCACCCTTCCATTGATGAAGAGAATGAAGCTTCTTGGTCTGGTTCAGCTCTCTCTCTTCCTCTCTCGAAGGTCTCTCCTCTGATATCTTTTTTTGCTTGAGAGATATATGAGATATATGTGGCTTTTGGTGCTTTTAGGCTTCTTTTCTTCCTTTGGGGCCCACCATATATATATATATCATTATATATATATATCTCTTGTATCAAGAAGGCCCCCAAAAGTCTTGTTCAAGTCAGATAATCCCCCTAAGTCGTGCAAAAAGGGGGATTTTGTTACAAGTGGGAGAGCAGGTGAGCAAGTGGCCAAGTGGGCTCTGCAGAATTTTGATTGATCGAAATTGAATCTCGATTGATCGAGATTTCGATCAATCGAAATGAGATCTCGATCAATCGAGATTTCGATTAATCGAAATCAACATCTCGATTGATCGAGATGCCTTGGCTGCATTTCCTGATTTCTTCTCTTGATTGCAGAAAGCTTCCAATTTTTGCTCCATTTACTCCAATACCTGCAAAACATCAAAAACACAAAAATATCGTAAATATATCTCGGTAAACGCAAAAATGGAACCAACGTATGCAATAAAGAGGGTTCAAATGCATAGAATTGAACACTTATCACACCCCCAAACTTTTATATTGCTAGTCCCTTAGCAATACAATATTACAAAAATGAAATCAACTATCTTATACAAAAGTTTAATCATGCTCAGTCATCAACTAGATAAAGGCCGCTCATCCGTTCATTTCACATTTGGCAAATGCAACAAGTATTACAAAACTATGTGGTCATTAGCAAAAATGGACTTTCACAAGCTATAAATGAACGACAGTCCCCACATAATGGCCAGTCCAAACAACTATAACCATTCCAGCCCCAAAATCCTCTTTGAAAAGTGAACATGCATTCTAACGTGCGGCTTTTGTCATATTTGGAGAAGAAAAACGAACAAATCTGTTTTTAAGAGAAAAACTCATTGAAAATGCTCGACTCGGCTGTTCATTATCACAAAACATTCATGATTGCTCATGCGCGGATGACCGTGCAATGCTTAGCTCTTTTTGCTTTCTTGCAAGCCCATGTAGCGGAGTTGGGCCAATGACTCCCAAACCAATTGGTTTTAGGGCATTAGGTGAAGAAGCACCCCTCGGACTTAATGACCGAGCTTACAAGGCGATGAGCGTAAGCAAGCCACCCACTTATTATTGCTCAACCTTACACACTTATACGCGAATATTCCCTGCTTTGAGGCATAGAAATCCGGTTTATTGAGTGAGAAGGCTTATTGCATATTTTTCTCTTTTTTTTTTTTTTTTTTTTTTTTTTCAACAACCAGAAGAATTTATTCTTTAAGTTGTTCAGATAAAAACAGAAATTTTCAAAAATTCTCCCTCAGACTTATACCCCACAATTTAAAATGCATGTGTGCGAATTTGTGCGGTTAAGGCAAATTTAGGGCAAGAACCGTACGCGCTCGAATTTGGACAAAAATGTAGACCGTTCTAGCCTACAATAAAGCTTGCAAAAGTGCGGGTATTTACAATGTTAAAGTTCTTAACTACCTGCTGCATTTACCTCGGACATTTATTCGAATGACTTCCTTTAAAAAGCAAGACATCATAGCAAGTATGCAAAAAATATCAAGAAAAAGAAAACTGCTCTGCAATGACACTCAATATAATGACTGAACATTGCATGCATATGCAAGTGGTATAGCATACCGCACCCCCAAACTTATATGCAACATTGTCCTCAATGTTTGGACAAGAAGAACAAGGAAAGAAGTTACCGGGATGGCAGAATGCGAGAAAATGTTAGTCCACAGTAGCGGTCATCGTGGAAATAAGGAAAACCTGCACGGAACACCAACTGGATACCACGAGCATTAAAAGGAACAAAAAGTAGATAAATAGAACATAAATGAAAGAATTATACGCAAACAGATAATGCCAATATCACTGTATATCTAAGGGTCTGAACTGGTGTTTCCCAATTGTCTAAGATGTCTATGCGATAAGATATTGACTATCCAGGCACGCTAACGTATAGCACGCAAAGGGGCTGCCTTTCTTTATTACCGCCATACTGTGTTGAAGCAATCTCAACAGTATTGGGAATTAAAACCAGGCGGTAATAAACGGAAATCATCAACTGAATCGCATATAACAATTAGACAAGTGGTACTACATACATAGTCAAAGTATAGAGAACAAGTAGATTGACGGAAAGTAAAAATAAACACAGTAAAGATAATACATGGCAGAAAAGAAAATATAAATGTATTCCATATAAATGAAAATGGGTTTCAGTACAAGTGTACATGCAGGTGGAATACTCAAAAAGAAACTAAACATGGCCAACATGGCCTATGAAAAATAAAGAAAGGAAAATACAGAAAATAAAACAGAAAAGATGAATAAAATGCAGCTACTCGAGGGCGGGTGGTGGTGGTGGCTCGATGGGAGCAGAAGTGGAGGTGGAGGCTCGACCTGCGAACAGGAACTGCAGGTCCTGCCGGAAGGCTCGGAACTCGTCTAAGATCGCTCTCTGGCCCTGTGCCAGAGAAGAAATGTCTGTCCGAATACCTGCCAACTGACTCTGCGTCACCTGGACGTGCTCATCAAAACTCTGCTGGAGCCGCTCTACGTCAGCCGCCAGGCAGGAATAGCCCGTCGCCAACTCGCTGCTCTCCTCTTCCTCTTGTTGACGAGGCCATCCCAGACTTTGTGCATCTGCCCCCAGATCAGCGATGGGACAGAAAACCAAGCGCCCGTGTGGAAAGCATAGAGGCAACGGAGGAGGTCGCCCCTGCGCTCAGCCACGTGCTGCAGCGGACACGCGTTCTTGAGGAGAACGGTGTCTAGGAACCAATATCTGCTCGGGCACATCGATTTAGACGTGCAGTTGTGACTGGACGTGGTAAATGCCCCGCCACACATGTCCATCACGATCGAGAACAGCGTCGTGTCTGCTGGGAGTGCGGCACTGTAAAGTGCTTGACCGCCCGAGCCAACCATGTCCGGCGGCTGCTGGTGAGGGATGCCGAGCATATGAGCAATCCGGCTCGGCGTAATCGTGATCGTGACGGTGCCCACGACCGTCTCTAGTGTATCCGGTGCTGTGCAGGAGTAGGTCATGTGCTCATAGAAGACCTGCACTAAGCGCTCGTGTGCCATGTCAGTAGGAGGCACACATAGTCGGTCGAGGCGACGCCTCCTGAGCTCGGCAACAGTCCACGCGGTGTCGGGACGCCTCTCGAACTCGGCTAAGTCGAAAACCTGCTCCGGGTGGAACTTCCGAGACCGGAAGGCTCGCCCGGGCACGTCACGAACAGCACCGGCGGCGTTCTTCACCCTCGCCATGGTCTCGGAACAGTCTGCACTTGATTCCAAAAAGTACGTAAATAAAAGATGAGTAAGAAAAAAGTTAAACTACTAATAAACTAAAAGAATAAAAATAAAAATGAAGTCCTAGTCCATGGTACTGACAAGAATGCGAAAAGTCGCTCTCGAAGAGGCAATGTGAACGGGTGCAACCGAAACGAAGGTGCCGCGGTTACACACCGTACACTGAGTGTTTGAAATGAAGAAAATGCCAAATCTCACTGCTACATGAATTCCTACCCCCGAAACCCCCAAAATCTCGTTACAGATATCGCAATCGCAACCATCCACCCCAACATGATCTAACTATGTTTATTACGCCGTAAAACTATCAAAAATGGCGAGAAAGTAAACAAAAAATAGCCATGCATCACGTACCTCATGAGGAAAAAGATGAAAGGCTCAACCGAAGAAAACTCCACTCGCAGCCGCGAAGAGAAGATCGCGCAAGTGCTAGCGGCGGCTTCGGACTGCGTCGGATGGCGGCGGATGATCGGGAATGGTAGATCGAGTGCTCGGGAGTGCTTGGAGAAGGTTTGGATCGCACAGAGGGAGAGAAGAATTCAGACGGTTTTTATAAACTGGGAGGGAAGCCCAACGGTTTAAATAGATTTTCGGCTCACGTGCAGGCTCCGCGTGCATCTCGATTGATCGAGATGTGCATTTCGATCAATCGAAATTTCGATTGATCGAAATCTTGCTTCGATCAATCGAAACCAGCTTCGATGGATCGAGATTGTCTCTTCGATCAATCGAGAATTCCTTCACTGAATCACCCTCTTACTTCGATCAATCGAACATTTAATTCATTCAATCGAAATCCCATTTCGATCGATCGAAATGTTCGATGGATCGAAAACCTATCGAAGTGCAATCGAAGAATACTACCTCTCGGGACTTTGGACTTGGCAAATCTCTGCAATTTTTCGATCAATCGAAAATGAGATCTCGATCAATCAAAATTTCGATTGATCGAAGTCTTTGTTTCGATCAATCGAAATGCTCAAAAATAGTCAGCTTGAGTTATGCTCCAGGGACTTGGATATTTGGGAATTAGATACTACATTGCTTAGATACACACCTACTTTGGATTAAAGAGACATCATGGAAGAGTGATAGCTACCATGGCTTCGCCACCTTACACGTCTATGGCGCGACGTCCGTATCGGCTCACAAGTCAAAATACACAGGATCCGTCAAAGTGACGACATCCACGTATTCGGTGGTGACTTGGTCATCCACGCACACTTTTAAGCGCTGCCCGTTTACTTTGAACATCGAGCCATCTTTCAAGTCCTTCAATTCCACCGCTCCGTGGGGAGCGACGGAGTTAACCAAAAATGGACCATCCCAACGGGAGCGAAGTTTTCCGGGAAACAAATGGAGGCGTGAGTTGTACAACCAAACTTTTTGGCCCGGAGAAAATGTTTTAACTCGAATATTACGATCATGAAAGGCTTTGGACTTTGCCTTATAGATTTTCGCATTCTCATACGCGTCATGTCGCAATTCTTCCAATTCATTTAATTCAAGCTTTCGATTAGAACCGGCCTTTTTCATGTCAAAATTGAAAGTTTTGGTGGCCCACATAGCTTTATGCTCCAATTCAACTGGAAGATGGCACGTCTTGCCATAAACCAACCGATAAGGTGACATTCCAATGGGAGTTTTATATACGGTTCGGTATGCCCATAATACATCGTTTAGTCGCAATAACCAATCCTTCCGGTCGGGCCGAACAGTTTTCTGAAGAATGTTCTTAATCTCCCTATTGGATACTTCTAATTGGCCACTAGTTTGAGGATGGTATGGGGTGGCTACTTTGTGCGTGACAGAGTATTTGAGAAGCAAGGTTCGAAGGAACCGGTTACAGAAATGTTTACCTCCGTCACTGATGATGGCCCGAGGCGTACCAAACCGGCTAAAAATGTTAGCTTGAATGAATTTAACCACGACTGCGTGATCATTGGTTTTGGTAGCAACGGCCTCTATCCACTTAGATACGTAGTCCACCGCCACAAGTATGTACTCATGACCAGTAGAGGGTGGAAATGGTCCCATGAAGTCAATGCCCCACACATCAAATATTTCAATGATAAGAATAGGGTTAAGAGGCATCATGTCCTTCCGAGACATCGCGCCAAGGCGCTGACATCGCTCACAAGAGCGGCAGAATGAATATGCATCCCGATGAAGTGTCGGCCAGAAAAATCCGCATTGGAGAATTTTTGCTGCGGTTTGCTTAGCACTAAAGTGCCCCCCACAAGCGAGTGTATGACAAAACTTGAGAATGCTTTGGAATTCACTGTTGGGCACACACCTTCGAATTATCTGATCGGGGCAATATTTGAACAATTGAGGATCGTCCCAATAATATGATCGTGATTGGGAGAGAAAATGATCCTTCTCTTACTTGGTCCAAGAAGATGGTATCTTACCGGTTGCCAAGTAATTAACCACATCCGCATACCAAGGGATACTCTCTTGAGAGATGACAAAGAGTTGTTCATCCGGGAAGGATTCACAAACTGGAATGGAATTATGGAGGGATTCAACAAGAATTCTAGACAGGTGGTCAGCCACCACATTTTCGGTTCCCTTTTTGTCTCTAATTTCAAAATTGAACTCTTGCAACAAGAGTATCCATCGGATCAACCTAGGCTTAGTGTCCTTTTTGGCCAAAAGATGCCGGAGGGCAGCATGGTCCGAATAGACAATGACCTTTGAACCCAATAAATAAGCTCAAAATTTGTCCAATGCAAATACTACTGCAAGCAATTCCTTTTCCGTGGTGGTGTAATTGATTTGAGCCTCGGAAAGGGTTTTACTTGCGTAGTAGATTACATGTGGCAGTTTGTCTATTCGTTGCCCTAAGACAGCACCCATGGCATAATCGGATGCATCACACATAATCTCAAATGGGAGAGCCCAATTTGGAGGGATTAGAATTGGAGCAGTTGTAAGCATGGTGCGGAATTTTTCAAAAGCGTTAAGGCACACTTCATCAAAGGTAAAGCAAGACTCTTTTTCAAGAAGGCGACACAAAGGCCGAGAGATCTTGCTAAAGTCTTTGATGAAACGGCGATAAAAGCCCGCATGCCCAAGGAATGAACGAATCTCTCTCACCGTTGATGGTGGAGGAAGTTTGGAAATGAGTTCAACCTTGGCTTTGTCAACCTCTATTCCTCTCTTAGACACAATGTGCCCTAGGACAATACCCTCTTGAACCATAAAATGGCTCTTTTCCCAACTAAGAATTAGGTTGGTCTCTTGACATCGTTTGAGAACACAAGTTAGATTTTTGAGGCATGATTCAAATGAAGGCCCAAAAATGGAAAAATCATCCATAAACACTTCCAAGAATTTTTCAACCATGTCCGAGAAGATAGATATCATACACCGTTGAAAAGTCGCCGGTGCATTGCACAACCCAAAGGGCATGCGTCTATAAGCAAATGTGCCGAAGGGACATGTAAAGGTGGTTTTTTCTTGGTCCCTCGGGTCTATAGCAACCTGATTATAGCCGAAATATCCATCCAAAAAACAATAAAAACTTTGCCCGGCTAATCTCTCCAATATCTGATCAATGAATGGGAGGGGGAAGTGATCTTTCTGAGTGGCTGAATTTAATTTCCTATAGTCTATGCACACTCTCCAACCCGTGGTGGTGCGTTGGGGAACTAATTCACCCTTGTCATTTGTTTGCACCGTAATACCTGACTTCTTTGGAACCACTTGAGTGGGACTAACCCACTTGCTATCAGAGATGGGGTCTATGATTCCCGCATCTAGTAACTTCACCACCTCCTTCATGACAACGTCCTTCATATTTGGATTTAATCGACGTTGTGCCTCCCTTGAGGTCTTAGCATCCTCTTCCAAGTGTATGCGGTGCATACAAATAGAAGGATCTATTCCCTTGAGATCTGCCACACTCCAGCCTATTGTTTCTTTGTGCTCTTTGAGCACCTTAATAAGTTCCATCTCTTGATCATTGGTAAGATTGGAAGCAATAATGACTGGAAGGGTCTCATTAGTGCCCAAGAAAATATACTTGAGTGTAGCTGGTAGGGGCTTGAGCTCAAGTTGTGGTGGGGAAATTAAAGAAGGAGTTTGGGAAGTTTTGGACAAAGGGGGCAAGGGTTCTCTCAGAACTCTCCACTTAGGCAAATCCATGACAGTATTAACATCGAGCATGGAATTGACTTCACATATGGATTGCTCAATGTCAAAATCATCACAGTTGAAGTGATTTAGGCATGCCTCTAAAGGGTCCTTGGAAAGAATAGAAGGAAGTGCTTCTTGAACAAGGTCGTCCACAACATTGACACAAAAGCACTCACTTTCGTTATCGGATGTGTGGTGAGAAGCATTGAAGATGTTCAAGCGGACTTTCATATTCCCAAAAGAGATGTCCATCACTCCGGTACGGCAATTAACGCAAGCGTTTGCCGTGGCCAAGAATGGACGACCTAGAATGATAGGGATATGATGCTTCGGATTTTGGACCGGTTCCGTGTCAAGGACTATGAAGTCCACCGGAAAATAGAATTTGTCCACTTGAATGATGACATCCTCAATGATGCCACGTGGTTGCCTCACCGAACGGTCGGCAAGTTGTAACACAACCGTGGTATGCTTGAGTTCCCCTAAACCTAGTTGTTGGTAAACTGAGAATGGAAGCACATTGACACTAGCCCCTAAATCAAGAAGTTCTTTTTCAAAAGATTGATTTCCAATGGTGCATGAAATGGTCGGAGCACCCGGATATTTGAATTTAGGAGGGGCATGGTGTTGGAAAATGGAGCTTATGTGCTCAGTTAAGAGGACTTTCTTAGGAACATTATTCCTAGATTTGTGCTTTTGAGTGCACAAGTCCTTCAAGAATTTCGCATAGGAGGGAATTTGTCGAATAGCATCAAGGAGAGGGAGATTGATCTTTACTTGTTTGAAGATCTCCATCATGTCTTGGATTTTCTCTCCTTGCTTCCCGAAATGAGAAGGTTCCTTCAATCTCTGAGGAAAAGGAACCGGAGGTTCATAAGAGGTGTCAAGATTTGGAATCGATGACGACACAACTTCACTTGCCTTTCCTTTTGGATTTGAAGGGGTATTTTGCAAATTTGGATTTAACGGAAACGATTTTGGATTTAATTGGGATTCTTTTGGATTTTTAGGTTGCTCTTGGAATTCCTTTCTCTCTTCCTCCCCTACCTTGGAGTTAATGATTTTGCCACTTCTCAAGGTTGTGATTGATTGAACTTGCTCCGGAGGAGCATTACAAGTTGAAGATGATGGATCTTCAATCATATGCACACCTTTGGGGTTCGCCACCGGTTGACTCGGCAACTTACCTTCCTCTCTTCTATTTAAGGCATTAGCTAGTTGCCCGATTTGAGCTTCTAACCTAGCCATAGATTGAGCATTGGCTTCAAGCTTAGAGATTGATTGAGAGTGAGTTTGCAATAAGCGGGTATTGGCCTCAAGATTGCTTATCACTCTTTCTTCAAAGCTTTGGCTTCTCGGAGGAGGTGGTGGTTGTTGGTAATTAGATCTTTGATTGTAAGGTTGAGGGTTTGGCCTATAATGAGGCTGTTGAGATTGGGAATTAAAAGAACTTTGCCCTTGGAACGAGGGACTTGATTCTTGATTCTTCCATGAGAAAGCCGGATGGTTCTTGTAACCAGGATTGTACGTGTTCAAATATGGATCATTCAGTTGTTTAGCATACAAGGCATTCGCTTGCTCTTGAGCATAATCGGGAGATTGCCCGGCAATAGGACAATCTCGCACGAAATGTGAAGTACTATAGCAAAACGAACAACCTTCCTGATTTTGGAAAGATTGGTTTGGAGTAGGCAGCCCATTTTTCATGATTAAATCCATTTTTTGGGTTAGGGCTTCTACTTGCATGGCAACCTCATCTACCCGTGAAATCTCATGCACGCCTCTACAAGGTTGGGTGGCCTTCCCTTTCCTAGTGGAGGAGCGTTGAGCTGAATTATTGCTTAGGGTTTGAAAAAGTTTCCATGCCTCATCGGGGCTTTTCGAAAGATATCCACCCCCACACGCGGAGTCTATCATTTGTCTATGTTGCTCACTCACCCCATCATAAAAACTTTGCACTAGCTGCCATTTTGGGATAGCATGATGCGGACAAGATTTTAAAAGATCTTTTAACCTCTCCCACGTCTCATGGAATTGTTCTTGGTCAATTTGGGTGAATCCGGTGATTGCTCGTCGAATATCACTTGTCTTACCCATTGGGAAGTATTTTTTCAAGAACTCTATTTGCATCTCCGCCCAAGAATGGATTGAGTTAGGTTCTAAGGAGTTGAACCAACTTCTAGCTTTATCTTTTAGGGAGAAGGGGAACATACGCAGCTTTAGATCATCCTCCGTAAAGTGTGGTACACGAATAGCGGAACACACGGAAAGGAAGTAATCTAAGTGCCGGTACGGATCCTCATTAGGAAGACCGTGGAAGCTATTAAGAAGATTGATGGTGGAGGACTTTATTTCGAATTGATTTGCCGCTACATCCGGAAATTGAATACATGAAGGTACTTCAAATGTAGTCGGAAGGTAAAAGTCCATAAGCAACTCTCCTTGAGGAGGTGGTGGTGGAGGTGGTTGTTCATGATTAAAAGGAGGTAGACCGGGAGGTTGTCTCTCATTTGGATCCATGTTTTCAGTCCTAGGCAATATAGGGTCCCTAGAGGTTCCTCTACATTGTCTAAGTGTTCGTTCAAGTTCAATGTTACACGGAAGCAAAGGAAATGACAATGACCGTCTACCTTGCATGCATTACTAATAGAACAACACCTCAATATACAAGATAAACAAATATATACAAAAGAATGAATAAATTCAAACCACTAATTTTAGGCGTTATACTCACAAAGGGTTCCAAGTTTGCTTCTCTTAGATGCCCGTTATGTGGTATACCTAAAATCAAGAAATTTGAGAAATAAAGACAAAATATGTACAAAAGAATGAAAGAATTTCTAGCCTAAGAATTAAACCAGATTTAATCTTCCAATGGCGACAATAAAACCGTAGTCCCCGGCAACGGCGCCAAAATTTTGATGTGGTCGGAACTAAATTATATTGTAAGCTTAATTTTGCCCTTGTTATCAAAATATAATTTAACCACTCGCAAGAGCACGAATCTTTGTAGATAAGGTTCTATATGGAGGGTATCGATCCCACGAGGACTAGTCGCAATTGTCTTACGGGAAGATTAATTCTACTTTAATTCTAAAAACAGATTTTTGGTTTTGTGTTTAAAAACTATTGCATGAATGAAATGACAAGAAAATTAAAGAGTTTAAAGTTGGGAGAGAGAACTAGGGTTGGTTTCCACCACTAGCCATTCACATGTTCATAAGTGTAGCAAGCATGGGATTTATTAATTAAATGCCTAACAATGTCATTAGGCTTATGACCTCAATGACATATCAAAAGATCAATGTGTGTGCTAACCTATCATAATCCATCTTCAACAAGCATAGCTCTTCAACCTAACTAACTACCTAATTACTCTACTCTCTAAGTGAACACTACATGCATCCAAACTACCTTGTCTTGGCATGGTCTATACAAATTAACATCACACATTCAATTAAATACCATTATCTAGCCATCATTTGCACTTCTTGTGGAATATGCAAATGTTGTTCATTCAAGTGACAAAATCTACTCTAAGACAAGAATAAATTCTAAATCAAATGAATATATAAAAGAGATGTATTTGTGTACATAATCACTAGGCTAAATAATCAACATTTAAGTATAAATCCCAAGAGCTACAAAGATGAACAAGTTTACATGGCTAGGGGTTGAAACCAACACCCTAGTAGAAGAGTTAGTTGCTCATGGTTGCCTTGCACCCTTCCATTGATGAAGAGAATGAAGCTTCTTGGTCTGGTTCAGCTCTCTCTCTTCCTCTCCCGAAGGTCTCTCCTCTGATATCTTTTTTTGCTTGAGAGATATATGAGATATATGTGGCTTTTGGTGCTTTTAGGCTTCTTTTCTTCCTTTGGGGCCCACCATATATATATATATCATTATATATATATATCTCTTGTATCAAGAAGGCCCCCAAAAGTCTTGTTCAAGTCAGATAATCCCCCTAAGTCGTGCAAAAAGGGGGATTTTGTTGCAAGTGGGAGAGCAGGTGAGCAAGTGGCCAAGTGGGCTCTGCAGAATTTCGATTGATCGAAATTGAATCTCGATTGATCGAGATTTCGATCAATCGAAATGAGATCTCGATCAATCGAGATTTCGATTAATCGAAATCAACATCTCGATTGATCGAGATGCCTTGGCTGCATTTCCTGATTTCTTCTCTTGATTGCAGAAAGCTTCCAATTTTTGCTCCATTTACTCCAATACCTGCAAAACATCAAAAACACAAAAATACCGTAAACATATCTCGGTAAACGCAAAAACGGAACCAACGTATGCAATAAAGAGGGTTCAAATGCATAGAATTGAACACTTATCAGGAAGCACGGTGATACCAGATTTCTTTGGTACGACTTGAGTGAGGCTTACCCACTTGCTATCCAAGATGGGGTATATAATACCAGCATCTAATTGCTTGATATCTTCTTTCATTACAACCTCTTTCATATTTGAATTTAACCTACGCTGCACCTCACATGAGGTCTTTGCATTCTCTTCCAAATATATATGCGATGCATACAAATGGAAGGGTCAATGCATTTTAAGTCAGCAATGGTCCATCCTATGGCTCCTTTATGTTCTTTTAAAACCATTATAAGTGAACATTCTTGGTCATGAGTTAGATTTGAAGCTACGATGACTGGGAGAGTGTCACTTGGGCCAAGAAAAACATATTTGAGATTAGACGGTAAAGTTTTAAGTTCAAGTTGTGGGGGAGACACAAGAGACGGAGTTAGAGGAGTACTTGAAAGAGCTGGGAGAGGCTCAATTGGTGTCTTCCACATGGGATAGTCATTAATGACATTGGCGTCGAGTATTAGATTTACATCCTCAATGGATTACTCAATGTCAAATCCTCAAAATTAAATTGACTCAAACACGCCTCAAGAGGATCTTTTGACAAAATTTGAGGAAGCATCTCTTCCACAAGCTCATCCACAACATCCAGACAAAAACAGTCACTTTCATCATTAGAGGTGTGGTGAGATGCATTAAAGATATTCAGCCTAACGATCATATTCCCAAAGGAGATGTCCATCACCTCGGTACGACAATTAACGCAAGCGTTAGCCGTAGCCAAGAATGGGTGACCTAGAATGACTGGAATATGCTTTGTAGGATCTTTGATAGGTTTGGTATCAAGGACTATGAAGTCCACCAAAAAATAAAATTTGTCCACTTTGATGAGAACATCATCGATTATCCCACGTGGTTACCTCACCAATCGATCAGAAAGTTACAACACAACCATGGTTGGCTTAAGCTCTCCTAGCTCTAATTTCTCATAAACCGATTAAGGAAGTAAGTTAACACTTGCTCCCAAGTCAAGGAGGGCTTGTTCAAATTCATGATCACCAATGACACGTGAGATTGTGGGAGTACCCGAATCCTTGAACTTTGGAGGGGTGTTATTTTGGAGAATTGAACTCACTTGCTCAGTCAATTGGACCTTCTTAGGAACTTGGTTCTTAGATTTATACTTTTGAGTGCATAAGTCCTTAAGAAATTTAGCATAGGAGGGAATTTGTTTTATAGCATCAAGAAGAGTAAGATTGATTTTTACTTGCCTGAAGATTTCTATCATATCTTACAATTTCTCTCCTTGTTTCCCGAATTGAGTTGGTTCCCTTAATCTTTGAGGAATTGAGTTTTCTCCAGAGGCTGTTATTTCAATTTTTGGAGTTTTCTTTATTATCTTTTGATTAATATGCTGAAGTGTCCAAGGTTTTGGAACTTTTAGGTCTTCCCATTTTTCGAGCCTAGGCTGGATAACAGAATCATAAGGTCATGGTTCAAAGATTTCAACTAATGTTTTGTCAAGTGGTTTAGTTGACGTTTTAGTCATTTTTGTTAGCTCATGGATTATTTTCCATTCGATGGACAGATCTGTTGTCTCATCATCAAGTTCTGTATCTTGGCAAAGTATCTTGATCCTTATGGCTTTTTCTATGGTTGGATCGTTTATAGAAAAACAAAATAATCAGCTTTTATGTTAAACCAAACTACTTTATGAACTAGATTGGATTGCATTCCTCCAATTAGTTCTTTGACTAGGTTTTTGAATCTGTTATCAGAAACCAATACTAAGATAGGGATGTCACATCCTAATCTATATAAGGAAGTTATTTTTATTTGTATAACTCCAATATGAACATATCGAACTTCAGGATATTTCTTTTTCCATCTAGCTATCTTATCTTTGGTAAAGATACTAAGTTCGATAGTACCATCTGCTGTTCCTTTAGCAAAAGTATTTCCACTAAATTGTTCAAAAACTCTAGCAGAAAATGGATTGAATTTTGTAAAAGGAGAAATCTTATATATTTTTTCTTTTTTGAGGATTTGCATTTTTTTCATTTGCTCAAGTTGTTCTTCTGTATAAGAAACTTCTTCGTTTATGACAACTCCAAGCCTTATGATTTCATTCTCTGTTGTATGAGTATTTGTCATAAAGACCAATTCTTCATCTGAAGATTCATCCTCACTAGATACTTCATACATAATATCTTCTGGATCAGATATTTCGTATCCAAAAATGATTTCAAGATTTTTTTTCTTCGATCATTTTGATCATTTTTCTAGTTCCTCTACCCTTGTTTGGGCAGTTTGGAGAAATATGTCCTATTTTATTACAGATGTAACATCTACATTCTGTCTTTTTGGATGTTTTTTAGGAATCTTTTTTAGGAGAAGATTTTTTCTTTCGAATGTACTTCTTCTTTTTTTAAAAGGTTTTGTCGGGAGACCATTTCTTCCAACGAAAAGTTTTCCTTTTGCTAAATCTTTTATTTTTAAAAAGATTTTTTTTTCTACAACCAATTTTCCAATTTTCTTGTAATATTTTATCACAACATTGTTGGCCTTGTTTAGAGCAGTCAATTTGGTTTTTTACATGCTTTTTTGCCTGTATTTTGAGGCATCTATCCATAATTAACCTTAAGACATAGTTAATCCTGAAACCTAAATTATCAAGTTTTCCTAGGTTTTTTAGGAATTCTGGATAACCTTTATTGGCTAATTCGTCCCAAGGATTGGGGAGTTTACTAAAAAATTGTTCTAACCAAAATTGATTTTTTGGTGGATTAATCAAGAAATAATATTTCTTGTATAATGCAACAAATTTGTCGAATTGACAAATATCACATAATTCGATTTTTGTTAATGCGTAATTAGCATCTTCCTGTAGATTTTCTTTTCCTGAAAAACCACACATATTTTCTTTTATTATTAAAGTAAATCCTCGAAGTATTTCTTCGAAAGATTTAAAATCACTTAGAAGACTAGCCTTTTGAGCTTTTCCTTCATCAGTGTGATCCCATTGTCTTAACCATGCTAAGACATCTCCTTGAAGTGTTGCCACAATATAGTCTAAAAATTCCTTATTCCAAACAGTTTTATAATTAGTAATTAGAATGGATAGTGATTGTGCCCAATCATCTATAGCTTGTTCTTGGTCTTTGAATGGGATATGGGTAAGATCAAAATAAGTACCGTTTTGTGCAACAGTATTTTTATTTAAGTCATCTTTTTGACTTAAACTAGGTTTTGGATCTGAAGTTCCTTCTTCAGTCTTTGTAGGGAAAATTTGTTCAGCTTCTTCTGAGATTCCATAATCTCTAAAGAGTTTTGGATCGAGTGGTTCTGCGATCTTTCTTTTAGGGGATCTAGTTTGAGGATTAGAAGTCGAGGGGTTTTCTACTTCTATTTCTTCATCGTATTCAGTAGACATTGAAGCTTCTGTGTCTTCTGTGTCTGATGAATCATCTGAATTATTAGTTATTTTTGTAACTAATTCTTCATTTTCTTCTTCGGAATCTGAATCAGATACTATGTGGACCTGATAGTTGAAGTGTGTTAGAATATTTTCATAATCTAAGGATGTTTGCCTTATTTGTTGAAGAATTTTATTTCGTTCTTCTATTGTTAAGGTAGGATCTGTATATATTTCTCTCCAATAATCTAATATTTCTATGATATTTTCGTATTCTTGCTTATTAAACAGAGTGTTTTCTTTTTTGTGGAACATTAGAATTTCTTCTGTTCCATAGTAAAGATTTTTTGTCACCAAAACCTGTTGTTCTGGATATAAATCTTCAAGTTTTTCTTTCTTAACTTGTTTCAGTGTTTCTATTAGATTAACCAACTCTTGAATTTTTTCCGAAAAATCAGAAAGGTCAAGAATTCCCTGAATATAATCGATTTTGGTCTCGATTTTTCAAGAGCATGTGTTATGCACTCAAATGATCCATCAATCATCATTGCTGTAGAATATCTGAACAGCGAGTTTAAACACCACAATAATATAATATTAACAGAGTTTAAATATGAAAAAAGAAAGAAATAACTTACTACTCAGGCTTCGTTACAAGGCTCTGATACCATTTACAAAACACAGTAGCGGATTACAGATTTTAGCACTACAAGACAAAAACATAAGAAAACATAAGAAAGCGTATATTATACAAGATGCCCTTCTTCTTCAACCTTGCTCTTCTTTTATAGACAAGAGGAATGACTGATGACCGGAGGCTACTACAGGAATCGATGGATTACTGTTCATTACTGTAGACCTTTTGACATTCGAACCGACAAATTACTTTGTTTGGATTTGTCGATTACTGTGCAACTGACACTTTGTCGATTACTATTTTGCCGACACTTGCTTGCTACTGTACTACCGACACTGCTTTTTACATTGTTGGTGAAGTGATCTCCTGTCGTGTGCTGGATGGTTTGCAGTCGTCCTTGGAGATTTTATCTTTTTGGAAAAGCTTTTCTTATCCTTCCATCATATTGATAATATTATGGAGCTCGTGCTCGTCAAGATCAGGAGGAGAATCAGGACTTTGTGCGTCATGTTGGTTTTCATAATGATCGTCTATTTCAGCTAAGTGAAGAATATCTGGAGGTAGATCCATTTCGAATTCTGCTATGTGTCTAAGAAGGCTTTTTGCTTCTTCTAGATACTAAGCTGAATAATTTGGAAAATCAATACTTAATTCTGTAACAAAAATTCTTTTTCCATCAGAGATCATGGTTAGAGGTCTGAGTGAGGTAAGAATGGTGGCAGCAATATTTTTGAGATGAATCAGGCTTTTAATAGCAAAGGTTCTTGGTGAGATATCTTTTGCTATGCAAAGAGAGTCATCTAGGGGTTTTTCAAGATATTCTGCATCAGTAGTGGTTTTTAGGTACCAAATCTAATATGGCTGATAGAAACGGATTTTTTCTCGCCAGCCAATTGAACTGGAGATCCAAATAGAGAGAGCTCTATTACAGATCCAATGACTAGTGACCTTGAAGATCATGGATTTGATCATGGCTGGTAAATCTTTTTTGGGATAATGTGACTGGATAATCAGTTTATTAATAATTCCCTAGTCGAGCATTTCCAAAGGCCATAGAAGGTGAGTTCCCAGACTTAACTTGGGAATTTCATCCTCTAGATTGATATGAGAATGATGATTAAGATAAAAATTTGTTATTGACAAAAAATTATCTTCAACAAGGTACTGGATTTTCACAAAAACGTGAACTGGAAAAAAGGCTTTTGCTTTTTCAAAAAGACATATTCTTTTGACTTTTTCAAAAAGGGGTGCTGGAAAATCATTTTTTAGAAGTTCAACAAGTTGCAAATACCAATTAATATTTTCCAATGAAAAATCTTGTGTCTAGTCAACTTGCTCAACCATTTTGATACACAGATTTTTGAAGGATAGAGAGGTAATATAAAGATCAGCTATTTGTTTAGCCAAAGTGCTTAAAGTATGTCAAAAAACTTTTCTTTGATCTGTGACATGGGATTTCCATACCAGATTAAGATTTTCATAAATGTCCTGGGGGATACCGGGATTAAAAAAGTCTGAAACCGCAGAAGAGTCATGTTTTTGAAAAAGTTTTTTGGATGCAATTTCAACATTGAAAAAAGCTTGTTGAGTTTCTTCATAGGTTTTGAAAGTTTAAAACATGATCCATTGAATCGATTGATCTGGTTAAAACATTCAAACCATGTTGCATATATTCCGGGTTGGAATCCTGAGAAAACTACGAACCATTGGTTTATGGATGTAGGAGGTTTTGACTATTTTGGCGCCTTTTTAGCTATTGTTACCCATTCATTTTCCTTTCCTTTGCCTCTATCCTTGTCCATCGTAGAAGTTCCTACTAAGAAAATCAGCAAGAAAATTATTAGTTCCTTTTAGATGTTCAACTTCAAAAGAATAAATTGAAATGTTATTATACCATTTTAATCTTCGTCCATCAAGACAGTTTTTCTTATTGATAAAAAAATCTCGAACTGATTGATTATCAGTTCTAACAATAAAATTTTCGGGAGCTAGATAGATATGGAAACGTTTTAAAGCTAATTTAATAGCTAAAAGTTACTTTTCAAAAATAATATAATTTTGTTCGTTTGGTTTAATTTTGTCAAACGCTCCGAAAATTTTCAAAACCTTAAATAAGTTTCCAAAATATGTATTTTACATTTAAAACACATATATAATCATTTAAAGCATTAATATGACAATAAATGAAATTAAAGAGAAAATCGGCCAAAAATGGTCATGATTTTTACATTAAGCTTCTACAGTGTTAATGGTAAGATGATTCATTAGGACTAAATGGACGAAATCACTCTTAGCTTACGGGAATCAAAAATTAGAGCGTGACAACTTGGTATTTGAATGGGATATCATAGACATGTTATTGATATGAAGTGATGACGTGTGACTTAATCACCCCTAAGTTTATGGGAGTCAGAAATCAGGGCATAACATTTAAGTTATGCAAGAAGTTAGTTCATTTATGTACATATCCTTATCCCATCTCTTCAACTTCGACAGCCTTAATCACCATTACCATCACCATCATTTATGCCCTTTAACTACCATAATTGATGCATAATAGGTGGGGTTGGATTATTTGGAGCACTTGGACAAATGGCCAATCGAAAACTATAGGAAATTAGCCCAAACTTCAAATGGTCTAAACTTACGGAAAGTTTGAGACAAGCACATTGCAGTCAATTTTTTCTGAGATTGGAGTCATTTTTGAACTCGAAATCAGGTCATTTTGATAAAGTTTCAGTTTATTGTAGTAATTTTTCGTACATTCCTAATTTCATGTGATGTTTGCAGATTACCTTTCAGAAACACAAAACAAATTTTTTAGATTTTTTTTCATTTTATATATATTTGTTTCTATAAATAGTTGTAAAGCTAGCTCCTATATGCTCAGAGTGGGCAGTTGCCCTTTGATTTTTTTTCTTTCTTGTTATATATATATATATATATATATTGTGAATTTTACAAAATGTCCCCCTATTTTGCAAAATTATAAATTTGGCCACCAACTTTTTACCTTCCCAAAAATATTAAACTCCCCCCCCCCCCATCTCTAATGGTCGCTTTCTTAATTCAGTCTTGTTATTTGGGTGCTTAAATACAATTCTTAACCAAATTTATTGTTTGTTTCAATTATTTGATTGTAAAAAGATTTTTGATATTTCAGTTATGTTCATCCTTATTCTGCTTTAGTTTTCTGCACTTTTTTGAGGTTTAACTTTGGATTCGGTCTAATTTTGTAGCCTAGAGTTCTTTGATTATTGATGGTCTTCATATTTTTTAGTTCTGATTATTGGTGTTAATTATAATCTTATTATCAAACTCTTCCTCCTCCCCCTCCCCCTCCCCCACCCCCATCTCTGATGATCGCTTTCTTAATTCATTCTTGTTATTTGGGTGCTTAAATACAATTCTTGACCTAATTTATTGTTTATTTCAATTATTTGATTGTAAAAATATTTTTTGATATTTTAGCTATGTTTATCCTTGTTGTGCTTTAGTTTTCTTCATTTTTTGAGGTTTAACTTTGGATTCGATCTAATTTTGTAGCCAATAGTTTTTTTTATTATCGATGGTCTTTGTATTTTTTAGTTCTGATTATTGGTCTTTAATATAATCTTATTTTATTAGAGGCAAATGATAGTATATTATGATTGAGATTTTTCAAATATAAAAGGTATTTTATTGAATCCAACCAGAAGATTGGATTCATATACTGTAAGTTTTTTAATAATTATGTCTTGGAGTGATTTAAGTTGAAATAGGTTGTTGATTTATTCAATTAATATATAAGTAGAATGTTGGGTGCCTTTAAAAGTGATACTAAGTGAAAGTGATTGTAGTAGTAATCTTCTACAATGAGAGGATGTGATTGAAAAATCAACAATGTTAATGCCTGCTATACCTAGCATAGGCAACAAGAGAGAACAACAAAAATAAATCACATATCTTCACTAGTGCCATGCCCCAATGACATACACAACACCAGTTTGTGGAATTAACATCTTGTGTAGGAGAAAACATAAACACACATGATGAAACCTCAGTTGCGAAGTAGCTGCAGTTTGATCTTACCTAGTTTAACTGCCACTTCTTTTATGTCAGTCCTCTCTTCTAGTAGTTCTCTTGAACACTCCAACCCTAGTTCTATAATAGCTATAAAAATACCATGTGTGACACTCATTTCATCTCCTCCTGCTGTCAACAAACCTCTGTCAATGACTTCTGTTATTTTGTGGGGAAATGATGCACTCACCCATTGCTTGAGACTTAATTCTTCGGTGAACATTTCATTTCTGGGGTTTTTTCTTGTGAATGTCTCCAACAACATTATTCCGTAGCTATAGATATCACCTTGAGTGGACACTCTTCCCTCTGAACCATACTCTGTCAAGACATTCATTTTGTTCAAGCATGGTCAAAATTCATATCTTTATTGTTTATCATATATTGCTAATCCTTAGTTACATGAAAAAGAAAATGCAAAGAACAACTAATTTGTAACTGATCATTAGAACTATGTCAATACATATTTATGTATATATAGGTAAAATTGCTGCATTTCTATGTCCGGACACCCTGATCAAAACAAGCAACTTACGTCAATAATAATTAACAATAGAATTAAAAAATATATAGAATAGTAATAATAATGGCTAGCAAGATTCTGTGCTACCATCCATATATAATTTAATATTCTAACAATTTTGAAAACATAAAAGGGCGAATTGCATTAAAAACCCCCCTTCAGAATTGTTTCAGCAAAAACTCCCCTCAATTAATCGCGGGGGGAGGGGGGTTAATTGTGTGAATTTAGCTAAAAGATTCTGGTATTTTTTTCTCTTGAATAATATCTAAACTTGTATTTTTCGTTACATGCATCACCATACATGTTATTAAAGAAAACCATTAAAAAAAATTTTAAAAGTAAAATTCATAGTTTTGAAACTATATGTAAGTTCAAATTTTATATGTTTACTCATATTATATATACCATTATTATATTATTTATACTATATTTTTGATTTTATACAATGCACACACATATATACATATTTACATATATATGTATAATATAAGTATATGAGATGGACATTTGATCATACAATTAGATTAACAAAAATAAATCTTAATTACAAAAAGTAATTGAAAGGCATAAATAACTACTAATCTTATAGTAGTTTAACTTTATTATACATATATATGAAAATATGTATATATGTGTGTGCATTTGTTCTTATGGTTGAAAAAAAAAAAAGAACGTAAACTTTATAAAGATTATTGATGTAAAGTATTAACTTGATACAACAAGACTGACAACATGATCTTTTTTAATTTATCTTTTTAATATAATAAGTTTTTCTCTCATGTAAATAAAAGATAATATATTAGGTATCTCTCTCATTTTGTTTGGTTGAATAGAAAAAAAATGAGGGGAAAGGATAGTGCAAGATTTAACTATGCAAGACATATGTTAAAGAAATAACATGTGCACCTATAACTATGAATTTTATTTTTTTAATTTTTTTGATGTTTTTCTTTAATTAAAAGTTTGGCGATGCATGTAACAAAAATAATAAGTTCAAATATTATTATTCAAGAAAGGGAAAAAAACAAAATCTTTTAGCTAAATTTACACAATGGGGCGAATTGCATAACACCTTTAACTTGGTGGGGGTATTTTAGTAATTTTTCCTTTAAAGTAACCCCCCTCAGAAAAAAATGTCTAGGGAGTTTAATTTTCAAGGGGGGTTTAATGCAAATCGGCAAAGAAAAAAAAACGGAAGTTATATAGTAAAAGCATGGTGAATAAGGTTGAAAACATTTACCTGGCGCAATGTAGCCGATTGTACCTAAAGTCTCCGTTTGTGTTGCAGTCTTGTTTTCAGCTAAAATCTTTGCAATGCCAAAATCACTCACATGTGCGACCATGTCATCATCTAAAAGGACATTGGAAGGCTTCAAATCACAATGGACAACAGGCTCTAATTGACCATGATGGAGATACTCCAAAGCTAATGCAACATCAAGCATAATGCTGACTCTTTGAAGGAGATTCAAGCAGTAGTTGTGAGAATATAACCACTTCTCTAGACTTCCATTAGGCATGTATTGCAAAACCAAAGCTCTTAATTCAAAGTTAGAACATGTACTTATGACCTTAACAAGATTTCGATGCCTAACAGTGCGTAGTACTTTGCATTCCGCTTCAAAACTTTTGAAAGCATCCTCAAGTAGTAAGTTTAGAATTTTTACAGCAACATTCGTCCCATCAGAAAGTATTCCTTTGTACACTGCACCAAAACTTCCTACTCCAATCAGGTTCGCTTCACAAAAGTTATTTGTAACATTACAAAGCTCTTGATATGAAAAAAACCTATGCTCCATTGCAGCTAACAAATTATAGGCAGAACTCTGAGCTTGTGCTTTATTTCCACAATTTTTTCTGAGCATCATATGTAACAGAGCAATGAAGATTAACACCGATGCAACAATGGCTGGAAGAACATATTTGTAAGGAAAATGTTTATTTCTTGAACCTGTGCATGGCGGAACCTGTAAAGTAGGTTTCCCACAAAGTGCTTCATTCTTCATAAAAGATTCTGTTGTAAAATTTAAAAAAGGACCACCACTTGGAATCTCCCCGGATAGGTTATTGTTAGAGAGATTCAAATATTTGAGATGTGAAAGTGCCTCTAGCGACTTGGGTATAGAACCAGATAGCTTGTTGTGGGAGAGATCCATGAAATCAAGTGCTTTCAAGTTACTAAATGATTCAGGTATATGTCCCCAAAATGAATTCCGGGAGAAGTTGACAGAACTTAGACTTTGAAAGGCTCCCAAAGAGGTTGGAATGTTATCTGAGATTTTGTTCCAAGACAAATCTATGTTTTCAAGTGATTTGAGTGCTCTATTGTTGAGATCTAAAGTTGTTAAGGAATTGAATGACAAATTCAACAACCAGAGATTATCCAAGCTCCATAAACTCAATGGTATTGACGAGTTCAATGAATTAGAATGCAACAACAACGTCCGCAACCCACTAACATTTCCGATGCATGCAGGGATTGATCCGGATAAGTTATTGTTATTGAGTCTAATATCTCCCAAGTTGCGCAAACTGCAAATCTCCTTCGGAATGGATCCTTCAAGCCTATTATCATCAAGGTACAACCTTTGCAGCTCTTTCATACCCCTGATTGAAGACGGAATGAATCCGTTGAAATTGTTGCCACTCAGGTAAAGATAATTCAAGTTTGTAAAAGAACCAATTCCCTCAGGAATTCGACCCATTAGTTGGCAATTAGATGCAACAAACATGATAAGGGAAGTAGAAAGATTTCCAAAAGAATCTGGTAAGATGCCATGAAATGGATTATCATGTATAAACAAATTTTTCAAAGATTTCAAGCTTGTCAAAGAAGTGAGAAAACTAAGTTTCTGACTCCTCGGTTCTATAGTTAACTGGTTTGCCTCCAGATTAAGTATTGTGAGTGATTCCAAGTGGCCTAGACTTGCGGGTACTGTTCCAGTGAATTGGTTGCGACCTAGCTCTAATCGAGTGAGCATAGAACAATTGGACAGATAGGAAGGGATGTTTCCACTGATTTGATTTCGTCCAAGGCTGAGAAGTTCGAGATTGGAAAGCCTAGTAGTACTGATCAAGGGAAGATTTCCGGAAAGGTCATTAAATTCTAACGAAACTTGTTGTAAAGAGGATATGTTGAATAAAAATGGGGGAATTGACCCAGTGAGATTATTAACACCGAAATAAATTCGTTCCAGACTTGGAACATTACATATCTCATTAGGAATATTGCCATGAAACTTGTTTGCTTCCAAAGCAAGGAACTTTAAACTTGACATGTTAGCAAAGAAAGATGGAATTGTACCTGTGAGGTTGTTTCGTCCTAGAAAAAGCACACTGAGACTGGTCAAGCTACTCAATTCTTTGGGTATGCTACCACTAAATTCATTTCCTGTCATCAATATGACTTGAAGCTGTCGGCAATGGTGTAAACTTGCAGGGATCACCCCTTCTAAGTAGTTATTATCTAATCTGAGTTCCTTCAAGCGACGCAAATGACTGATCTCGTGAATAAGTTGACCACCAAAATTGTTATGAGAAAGAATTAGCACCGTGAGGAAGGAGAGGTTACCCACATGAGGGGAGATGATGCCGTGGAGTCCAATGCGAGGAAGGTCCAAAAACGTGACTCTCTGCTTGTGTCGGCGGCTACATGAGACCCCAACCCATTGGCAAAAGTTGGTTTTTTCAGTCCAGTTACTCCCCAAAGTGTTGTTGGAGTCGAACGTGATTGCAGATTTGAAAGCAAGAAGAGCCAATTCATCGGTGTAGTTTGAGGAAAATGTGGCACAACAAACCGTGCATGACTGCAGTAGTAGCTGAAGCACTAAGAGCAGCAAGGCAATGCCAAACCTCTCCATTTTCATGGTTCCAAACACACAGTGAGTGCTTTAGAGAGAAAGAGAGCTACACAGTGAGTGCTTCAGTATGTATCTTGAACTGCACTATAACAGCCGCATATACATATACTGAGCTACACAAAGAAATCATAAACGCTTGACCAATATTTAAGCCTTGCTAAACGTCCGAGTCTTCTTTGACTAACGTGAACACCTCCAAATACTTTTTTGCGTTGAGATTTCAGTCTAAAATTACTCTCCGCGCCCTTTTAACGTTTTCACACTTCACAAATTAAAGAGGATTGAAACGGGAAGTTACAAGTAAAAATAAATAAATAAATTGGTAGAGAAAAAAAATTGTTAAAAAATTAATTTTTCTCAACCAATTGTTTCTATTTTCCAAAAATTCAAGTTTCTGAAGAAAAACAATGAATGCTTGGATTCCACTTTGTGAAATATATATTATTACCTTAATGAAAAATTAATAAAAATATATATCATTTTAAAAAAACAAAATCTCACATGCTTTAATAAAATACAATTATTAGTTAAAAACAAAATAGATAAATACTTTAATAACTTATATAAAAAGTAGCCAAAGAATTTGTCATTTAACATCTAACAACTCAAAAAAATTATTAACATATATAATATCATTATTGTTATTCACAATTTTTCCATATTGAAATCATAACACTTTAATTTTCTCTTCTTACCGGTGCTCCAAAGACTTTGACGAGGTCTCCTATCACCTTCGACTGGGCAAGAACTAAGAAAATTCTTTCCAATATAGTGTCTTGTAATTTCTCGTGGAAGGAAATTAAGGCCTCTTTTGTTAAGCAACCAATCAAGTTCGCATTACTTTTTGATTTTCCAAGTCCCATTTACCTTTTTCTACAACACGCTATGACCATACAATGAGTTAAAATGTTTTACGGAGTATCAATTATTTGGTCCACGCCAATACAATCAATTATTCATTTGGATGAATTATTGACACCCTTTGGTTGGCGGGACCCAATTCAATAAATTATTGGACTCCTAAGGCGGATTAGTTGAATTTCAATAACATAGATTAATATGGAATCGGCAAATTAAAAATGTTATTTATTAACACTTACAAAACTAAAACGTTTCCTATTTCAAACATAATTTTTAATACATGTTCTATAAATTATGAGACTAGAACGGGGTAATCATTCTTTTTTCGTTTCATAAAATTTGTGTAAGTAGATAACACATTTTAACTCATTGTTTTATGCCAACTTTTAATTAATACATTAATGCTACATTTGGTGCGCAGAAATGGAATAGAATGAAATTGAAAATAGAATGAGAATGAGAATGGAATGGAATGGTCATTCTCATTCTATTGTTTCGATGCAAATATGAAATGAGGTACGAATGAAATAAATTTTAAATCAAATTTTTTAAAATATCCCTCCTAGTGACAAATAATTTAGAGTAAATATCACTGATACCCCTTGAGGTTTAATGTATTACATGCAATTACAACTTTGTGAATATTCGTCACCAGAATCCCTTGTCAGCTTTTCCATTTTTTAATATAAAAATATTAGAAGAGGAAAATAACCACAACATGATAATATGCATTGACAACTAATTTTGTATTTTATGTTAATATTATTATTTATGAAAATAAATAATTATATATATTAGGTTATATCTATTATATTGTGTGTATATATAGATGAATAGAGAAAAAGAAAGATAAATTTAATTACTTTTTTATTTTATGTTAATATTATTATTTATGGAAATAAATAATTATATATATATTATAGTATATTGTATATTTGTAAATAGATAGAGAAAAAGAAAGAGATATTTAATTACTTTTTATTTTATGTTAACGTTATTGTTTATGAAAATAAATAATTATATATAGATTACATATATTATAATAAATATAGGTAGGTATATTCAAATGGGTATTTTGGTCCATTAGACAGGGTTAAATGGATAAATTTCGTATTCAAATAGGTTAGGTCAGAAGTCAAATGACAACACGATCATTTCACCGACAAAAAGTGTTCTGACATGGTGTACTTTTGGAAGGAGGGAGTATATGTGATATATAGCACAAACCACAGGAGTTGTTGGTGACAAAAATTCACAAAGTTATAGTCGTGTGTCAATACATCAAACCTCAGGAGGTGTTATTGATATTTACCCAATAATTTAAACCAACAAATTAATGTGTGGTGATGGAGGAAGGTGGCAATGTGGAGGTAGTGGGGTGGCGGTGGAGGTGGTGGAGGAAAGTGGTGGTAATGGAGAAAGGTGGTGGTAAAGGAAGGTGAAGGTGGTGGAGTGGTGTGGTGGGGGTGGCAGTAGAGGTGGTGGTATGGTGGTGGAGGAAGGTGGCAATGTGGAGGTGGTGGAGGAAAGTGGAGGTGGTGGTGATGCGATGTGGCAACGGCAGTGGTGGTGGAAAAAGGTGGTGATATGATGGACTAAGAAGGTGGCGATATAGAGGTGGCGGCGGTGGAAGTGGTGGTGGTGGTGGTTTTAGAGCCAATGGTGGTGGTAGTGGTAGAGCCGGTGTGGTGGTGGTGGTAGGGCCGATGTGGTGGTGGAAGTGGTGGTGGTGGTGGAGGTGAATGATTTTTTGGTAATATGATATTTTTTAAAATCTTACTGGGAATAGAATGTTCATTCCACATGTTTAACTATGGAATGAATTTTCATTCTTGGGAATGGATTTTAATTTCAAGGAAATGACTACTCTCACCATAAAATTCATACCAAACAAAGGACTAATTGGAATGGGCATTCATTTCCATTCCATTCTATTGTACCAAATGCAACATAAGACTTTAAATCCAAATTTGTCAAATTTCGATTGCGTAACTCTCGTTTGAATTACATTGTTTTTTAGTGAAAAATAATGCACTCTTAAAAAAGTCAAATATAAGAGAAAAAGTGGAGCACTAAAAATGGTGTTAATAAAAAATAAATAAATAACTTGAAAGATGGTTTTATACAAATTTAAACTTTATCTTGAGCTAGAACATGAAGTGCATCTTTAGTTCGCATTACTTTTTGATTTTCCAAGTCCCATTTACCTTTTTCTACAACACGCTATGACCATACAATGAGTTAAAATGTTTTACGGAGTATCAATTATTTGGTCCACGCCAATACAATCAATTATTCATTTGGATGAATTATTGACACCCTTTGGTTGGCGGGACCCAATTCAATAAATTATTGGACCCCTAAGGCGGATTAGTTGAATTTCAATAACATAGATTAACATGGAATCGCCAAATTAAAAATGTTACTTATTAACACTTACAAAACTAAAATGTTTCCTATTTCAAACATAATTTTTAATACATGTTCTATAAATTATGAGACTAGAACGGGGTAATCATTTTTTTTTTCATTTCATAAAATTTGTGTAAGTATATAACACATTTTAACTCATTGTTTTATGCCAACTTTTAATTAATACATTAATGTTACATTTGGTGCGCAAAAATGGAATAGAATGAAATTGAAAATAGAATGAGAATAAGAATGGGAATGGAATGGAATGGTCATTCTCATTCTATTGTTTGGATGCAAATATGAAATGAGGTAAGAATGAAATAAATTTTAAATCAAATTTTCTAAAATACCCCTCCTAGTGACAAATAATTTAGAGTAAATATCACTGATACCCCTTGAAGTTTAATTTATTACACACGGCTACAACTTTGTGAATCTTTGTCAGCAACACCCCTTGTTAGCTTTTTCATTTTTTAATACGTGAAATGTCTTGCCTCTGATTATTTAAATGTATTTTAATATAAAAATATCAGAAGAGGAAAATGACAACAATACCCTTCATGATAATATGCATTGACAACTAATTTTGTATTTTATGTTAATATTATTATTTATGAAAATAAATAATTATATATATTAGGTTATATATATTATAGTATTTATATATATAGATGAATAGAGAAAAAAAAGGATAAATTTAATTACTTTTTTATTTTATGTTAACATTATTATTTATGGAAATAAATAATTATATATATATTATAGTATATTGTATATTTATAGATAGATAGAGAAAAAGAAAGAGAAATTTAATTACTTTTTATTTTATGTTAACATTATTGTTTATGAAAATAAATAATTATATATAGATTACATATATTATAATATATATATATATATAGGTAGGTAGGTATATTCAAAGGAGTATTTTGGTCCATTAGACAAGATTAAATGAGTAAATTTAGTATTCAAATGGGTTAGGTCAAAAGTCAAAAGACAGCATAATTATTTCACCATAAAAAAGTATTCTGATATGGTGTACTTTTGGGAGGAAGGGGTGTATGTGATATATAGCACAAACCACAGGAGGTGTTGCTAACGACAATTCACAGAGTTGTAGTCGTGTGTCAATACATCAAACCTAAAGGAGTGTTAGTGATATTTACCTAATAATTTAAACTAACAAATGTGTGGTGGTGGAGGAAAGTGGCGATGGTAGTGGTGGTGGAGGTGAAGGGTTTTTCGGTAATATGATATTTTTTAAAATCTTAATGGGAATGCCCATTCCATAGGTGTAACTATGGAATGGATTTTCATACTTGGGAATTAATTTAATTCCAAGGAAATGACCATTCTCACCATAAAATTCATACCAAACAAAGAAATGGTTGGAATGGGCATTCCCTTCCATTCCATTCCATTCCATCATACCGAATGCAACATAAGACTTTAAATCCAAATTTCGATTGCATAACTCTCATTTGAATTACATTGTTTTGAAGCGAAAAATAATGCACTCTTAAAAAGTCAAATATAAGAGAAAGAGTGGAGCATTAAAAATGGTGTAAATAAAAAATAAATAAATAACTTAAAAGATGGTTTTATACAAATTTAAAGTTTATCTTGAGCTAGAACATGAAGTGCATCTTTAGTTCACCTATAGCATTAACTCTACACTGGTAAAATTTGAAGCGAACACGACACAAAGTTAGCAAGTTTAGGTTGGTTTTAATCGTATTTGTATCATAATCGTGTCAATCCGTTTCGTGTTTGTGTTTTATAACTCAACCCGTTTAACCCGATTAGACCCGCTTAATTAATCATGTCATAATCATGTCAAGTTAACTCATAATCTGCTTTAATCCAACTACAATGGACATTTCTATTATTTCAATGGAAATTAAATATGAATATTGTATTTGGCCCCTCTTTAATTGTATTGTCCCAATTATTCTTTCTTCAGTAATTTAGTCATATATTATCTCAAGAAATTTAACATATTTGCATTTTATATTTGATGAAACATAAATCGACACACGATTCGAGTCAATGCTAACCTAAAAAAAAAAGAAAATGTAACCGAAAGGACACCGGTGTGGGGTTAGCCAACTACGCTCCGACGGTCAAGTCAAAAATCGGAAAGGCTTAAGTAGTTGTGAAGGCATTTAAAGGGTAATAATTGCATAACTGTTAATGAATCACCACTGTATTTATAGAGGCGAGGTGCACTTCGTATCCAACTAGGAAATCGGCTCTTTAAACTCCTAATTCATTTGGAAGTAGATGAGCCTCGTTAAGATTTACTGCCACTATTCTTCTTCCACGTCATCTACATTTAATGAGTCAAATTCCCTCATCAGTTGCTCCCTATTCATGAGGGTCGCTTGTCAAATCTTAACAACACTATATTCTGCAATTTATTTGATGACTCTGTCAGATAACCCCTAGTAGATAATCCAGGAATTCGCAGGGGTATTTTTGGCTTTACAGCGGGTGAGATATGAGGCCAAATGAATGTTAACCGAAATACCCGAATAAACCAAATTCTTGACCTTCGCCCAGCCAGACCCTTTTAGGCCCCACAATCAGTGGGCCGAACCCACAAACCCAACAGTGACTCACCGGCCTTCTTAGAGCCAGCAGTGACTTCTTAGAGCTAACAATTGACTAGCCAGCCTCTTTGGGGCCAGCAGTTGACCGGCTGGCATCCTTGGAGTCCGACAGTGACCGGTCGGCCTCCTTTGAGCCTGGCAGTTGACCAGCCGGCCTCCTCAATGCCGAATTTGTTGCCACACAGGACCTTCGGAACTTGTCCAACTATATGCCTTTGCGACTATTATAATGTAAACATTACTATCTGAATGTTATAAAAGTGACCGTTTAAATGCAAAGTGAACATTGTAAAATGAACGTTACCAGTCCCTTTTTGCAAACTAGTCGTTGGACCTAATGACCATATGAACTCTAGTGCAGGGGTGCACCCATTGTTATACAGTCATTTTATATACAAGAAGAACCACCCAGCTCCATTTTTTCATTTTTAAATCGTTACTACCATTTTACTTCAACACTTCGTACAGAATAGTAGATGTTTGTCGTTGCTTTTCTACACTTCGTACAAAAATAATAAAACCTGCAAAAATTTTACTAAAAACTGTATAGTAGTAAGCATGGTCGAACCACTCTCAAGTGAGAATCAGTAACAAGTCTAAAATTCAAAACCTAAATCTCTTGAGATGAAAATTGAATATTTAAAAAAATAAAATTCTATTTTTTATTTAATAATAAAAACTAATATTAAATGTCTTAGATCAAATGATGGAACAAATCTCAAGGAAAGAGAATTCACCACTATGGATCCATATAAATAAAGTTTTTTTTTATATTTTTATCTAGTTTTTCCTCTAATAATCAATACACTTCACCAATTCAATTAGAACTTGGAAAGATGAAGGAAAATATGGAATAAAAAGGAATAACTTGATTATATATGAGAGAGACATTTCTTTACTTAATCTGATGCACATTGGCTAGGTAAACAGAAGTAGGCATTCTTCGAATTACCATTATTTGGCAAACACGAAGAATTCTCCCTCTAATTTTAGAAAATAAAATTCAAAATAGAAGAGTAGAAGAATGCTCTTCGGAGGAAAAAGTAGATAAGAAAATAAAACAACTTACTTATGCTTCAGCCATGGTGGCTTCATCACTCCCTTGAGAAGGATGCTTACGCTTGCATATTAATAGAACACAAACAAATAGAAATGAAACTACTACTCTTCATTGAATCAATAAAACAATTACACTATTTTTTTCTATAATTTCTCTACAATTTTCTAACTCCCTTCACCATCCCCTAAGACCCCCTATTTATAGAGTTAGAGGGAAATGGTTTAGGTGGGAAAAATTTTAAATACAAAATTCAAAAACAAAAATTCAAAATACAAAATTTGAAATACAAAATTTAAAATACAAAATTTTGAATTTAAATATCTAATATTTGATCTCCATATCTTTAATTTCAATTCTGGACTGCAGACGTGGCCGTGTAAAAAATATTTTGTAAAGTTTTGAACTTGAGACCTCTTGTGAAGTAGATTGCACAGAATACCATCTCTTCTACAATTCCTTTTATGTTCATCTTTGGCTATATATATATCCTTTTTAGCCTCTTTTGCTGCTTTTCTTCTTATTTGGAAATCAACTCCTATAAAACATAAAATGCAAAGATAAGAACATTTAAATAAAATAAAAGATTAATTAAAAACTTATTTTATGATATAAAATAGCAAGTTTTGTACACTTATCAAATTACCCCCAAACGAGCTTTTGTCAGTCCTCTAGCAAATACAAGCAAAAGATATTACTGCACAAAATTGTTACTTTTATTTAGCTCCAAACTAAAGATGTACCACTTTCGCAGACTACCGTCGATTGCATTTACCATATGCAATAAGGCCTTAAACCCTTAGGTTACCCCTAGTGGACGAGATATAACCTCGTGAGGGTTTGCAGTGAAGGTACCCACAAACTTTCTAACTACTACAAAACAGAGTTGTTTTAAGGCAGTAATTTCCCCTATTTTTCAGAGAATCTCCTGTATATCCATGAAACATGAAAAGTAAGAAATAAAATTTTTAAGTTCCTCATATACAACAAGCTACTAGGGTGTTATAAAAATAAACATCAAAGAAAAATCATCCACAAGTAACCTAGAAGCAGAGTGAATGTGTGTGAAGTCAACAAAAAGCCATCCTCAAATTCAAGTAATGTAATTCCCAAGTCACTAAAAGAAAAAGATGTTTCGACTTCAAATCTCATAGGTAAATATCTCTATAAAATAACAACTCTCGAAGATTTGGCTAACTGTTTCTCTCAGTTGTATGTGAGTAGACACTTTATTTCCAAAGTAAAAGTAAGCTCACATACTAATATGAAAAACTGATACATATAAATAGAAAAGTCTCATGATAGGAATATTGATCACTTTTGGAAGAATGTCGAGCTACCCACCATAGCGCCTTCTCACTTATTACCCACTATCATATCTTTCCATAAATCCTACAAATAGTGATTAGGATGAGGTTGTAGGTGAATGGTTCAGAGATTGATGAGTCTTCAAAATATCTCAAAGGGAAAACTTGTCTTCTTCTTTTCTTTTTTCTTTTTTCTTTTTTTCTTTTTTTTTCTTTTATTTTCTTCTTTTTCTTTTTCTTTTTTCTTTTTTTCTTTCTTTTTTTTTTTTTCATTGAAAAAAATATGATGGTTTTTTTTTTCTTTTCTTTTTCTTTCTACACAAGACCATCCACATTACTTTTCAGAAACAACCAATAGAAACAAGGGTTATGGTATGATATGATAGTAGGAAAATAAATTACAAGACCTATGTTTCTCTTAACTCAAAGTGATTTTATTCTCATTGATCAACCAAAATGAAAGATAATGAGACTAACAACAATTATTAATACGGTATCCAAAAAAAATTTAGTCATCTTGTGACTCGGAGTTATCATAAAAACTATCTAAAAAAAAGTGAAAGGCACAAAAGCTCACAAGGTCTAAGTCTCCACTATTAGATCTTCCAGATTATCAGGAGGTTACTCACTATTCAATTTTGAATTGCCAAGTGCGACTTTTGTGCAAAACAGTATTTTTGCTTCTAAATGCTCGTGATGCAATAATGTCTATCATTATATTACCCTAATAACAAGTTCAATTTAGATCTAAGCATTAACATCTCTTGAATTTCATCAAACGGATCATAAGTTAATCCAATCTCATCATTGTAAAGGTACTATACTACCATTTTTTTTTATTTTAATAAATTAAAAAAATGACTCTATTTTGGACCAAAAGAAGCATGCGTTTTGATTAATCTACCCCACCCCCAACCAAAATACAACACTGTCCCTACTGTTAAAATGACAGTAACAAAAGAAACAATGTATTGCTGGAGACAGATAGAAAAACATTGGAACAAATTACCTCAATTGTTCTGGAGTGGTAGAAGTACAGTCCCTGCAAATATGCAATGCATAATAATATAGACTAAATGATTTAGACCCATATTAATGAAAGACCGTACCCCCAAATTAGAATATAAACATATCCAAATAGAGTTTACAAAAAATTCTAAACTAAGCAGCAACACAACCAAACAGCTACAGAACTCTAAAATCAATCGGTAGGGTTGTTTCCAGGAGCGCTAAGTTTAATGTCGTCAGCCAGACGCAAAGGAGATAGTACCCCCAAAGAGATCAATATGGATAGACCGGATCGAAGAGGAGAACATCTTCAATTTCACGAGCCTCCAACTCAAGAAAAGGCTTTAGACGTTGAGCTTTAACTTTGAATAACTTTCCATTTCTGGGATCTTGAACCTCAATAGCACCATGACTAGCAACTTGGTGGACATAGAAGGGACCAGACCATCGTGACCTCAACTTCCCAGGAAACAATTCAAGACGAGAGTTATATAGAAGAACCTTCTGTCCTGGGGAGAAATATTTTCTCATAATTTGTTTATCATGTTCCAATTTACTCTTAGCTTTATAAATCTTTGAACTCTCGTAGGCATCATTTCTAATTTCCTCCAACTCATCGAGTTGAAGTGACCTATGCTCTTCGGCTTTATCATAGTTAAAATTCATGGCCTTGATAGCCCAATAAGCACGGTGTTCGAGTTCGACAGGCAAGTGACATGCTTTGCCATAGACCAAGCGATATAGTTACATTCCTATAGTAGTCTTATAAGCAGTACGATATGCCTACAAAGCATTTTGGAGGCAGAGACTCCAGTCTTTCCTTGTGGGGTTAACCATTTTTTCTAAGATATATTTGATCTCCCTATTGGATACCTCAGCCTGACCATTGGTTTGTGGGTGATAAGATAGGGCCACTTTGTGGGTGATCCCATATTTAGACATTGAGCTTACAAAGACTTTGTTGCAAAAATGGGAACCATTATCACTAATTATGGCTCGAGGTATACCGAATCTAGGCAAAATTAAGTCTTTCAAGAAATTCACAACTCTATGGTCGGCTGTCTTGGTGGCTAATACTTCTACCCATTTGGACATATAATCAACAGCAAGAATAATATAGATATACCCAAATAAGGAGGGAAAGGGTCCCATGAAGTCAATACCCCAAACATCAAAGATTTTGACAACTAAAATTGATTGTTGGGGCCACTCATTACGCTTGGTAATCTTACCTAATAGTTGACATCTAGAATAAACGAGACAGTAGGTATGAGTGTCCTTAAAAAGGTTGAGCCAATAAAATCCTGACTGCAAGATTTTTGCAACGGTCCTTTTAGAGCTAAAATGGCCACCACATGCCTGATCATGACAAAAGGAAATGATAGACTCTTGGTCGTCCTCGGGAACACACCTACGGATGCTCTGATCTAGACAATACGTAAATAAGTAGGGATCATCCCAAAAATATTCCTTAGCCTTAGCTAAGAATTTGTCTCTCTCTTGCTTAGACCAAGTGGAAAGGATTTGACCAGTCACAATATAATTGACAATATCAGCATACCATGGGGCATGAGATATTGTAAAAAGTTGCTCATTAGGAAAATAAATAGAGATGGGAAGGGAGTCACTAATAGAATCAACAATAAGACGGGACAAATGATCAGCGACTACATTCTCTGAGCCTTTCTTATCACGGATCTCAAGGTCAAATTCTTGAAGGAGTAAGACCCAGCGTATGAACCTAGGTTTGGCATCTTTTTTTTAGAGAAGATGTCGCAATGCTGCATGATCGGTATAGATGATGACCTTAGATCCGATCAAATACGAGCGAAATTTGTCAAAGGAAAACACGACTGCTAATAACTCTTTCTCAGTGGTCGAGTAGTTAAGTTGCGCGTCATTCAAAGTCTTGCTAGCATAATAGATCATATAGGGTGCTTTATCAACTCTTTGTCCTAAAACAGCCCCAACTGCATAATCTGACGCATCGCACATGATCTCAAAAGGTAGGTTCCAATCAAGTGGGCGGATTATGGGTGCAGTGGTGAGGGTTAATTTTAATTGCTCAAAAGCCGAGTGACAAGCATCTGTAAACTCAAATGGTACACCTTAGCTAGAAGATGGGTCAAAGGTCGTGCTATCTTACTGAAATCTTTAATGAAATGCCTATAGAACCCAGCATGACCTAAGAAAGCTCGAATATCGCGAACAATTTTGGGGATAGGTAGATTTGAGATGAGGTTAACTTTTGCTTTATCTACCTCAATTCTCCCACTAAAAATAGTATGACCTAGGACAATTCCTTTCTTTACCATAAAGTGACATTTTTCCCAGTTAAGAACTAGGTTAGTGTCATGACAACGTTGAAGCACTAGAGTAAAATGGTGTAGGCATTGCTTAAAAGATAAACCAAAGATAGATAAGTCATCTATGAAGATTTCTAGAAATATGTCAACCATGTCGTGAAAGATACTCATCATGCACCTCTGAAATGTGGCGGGTGCATTGCATAACCCAAAGGGCATGCGACGATAAGAAAATGTGCCAAATGGACAGGTGAAAGTTGTCTTGTCTTGGTTATCGGGGTGGACAGGAATCTGGTTATAGCCAGAGTAACCATCTAAAAAGCAATAATATGCCTGACTAGCTAATTTCTCTAACATTTGGTCAACAAAAGGTAGAGAAAAATGATCCTTCCTAGTCACACTATTAAGCTTCCTATAGTCTATACAAACTCGCCATCCAGTTTGGACATGAGTAGGAACTAACTCATTATTGTCATTGGCAACAACAGTGATACCAGACTTCTTAGGAATGACTTGGATTGGACTTACCCATTGGCTATCAAAGATGGGATAGATGATATTGGCATCAAGAAGTTTGATAACTTCAGCACAAACAACTTCCTTTAAATTGGGGTTAAGTCTCCTCTGAGGTTGTCGACAGGTTTTAGCATCGTCCTCTAAGTGAATGTGATGTTAGACCATGAAAGGACTAATACCTTTAATGTCATCAATGAACCAACCTATTGCTTCCTTATTCGCCCTAAGAACCTCAATTAGTTGGTATTCCTGATCCTCGGTTAAATCAGAAGCTATCTATGAGTTACACGGTGCGAAAGTGGTTGCGAAAAGTATTTTAGAACCTAGAGGGGGGTGAATAGGATCACTTGCTCGTTTGCTTAATTTTAAATTAAATCAATTTTAAGTCCAATTAATCAAACAATTAAAGCAAAAAAATAAATAAAGTGCAAGTAAAGAAAAGAGTGCACCAGATATACGTGGAAACCCAAGGCGGAAAAAACCACGGAGGGAGGCGGCACGCCTCAGGGAACCAATTCACTATGATGAAGCAAAGTACAACAAACTCTGTCTCAGTCTCACACCCCTCTTCACTCTGTCAAGGATCTGATGCGGAACACATCAGGCTTATGATTGCGACAACACGTCCAACTGCTGCAGACTTTCGGCTAACGTCACCACCTTTACAGAAAGGTTGCTGGAAGAACCAAAATACTCATCAAGTATTTTGTTCCCTTCATAGTGCAATCTGGTCACCTTTCTTCCTCAGCAATCAAGCAAGCGAAGAACCTTCAATCCAATGTTCTGATCAGCAAATAAATTTGATGCAGTCTCTGAGCAACTAATTAGAAGTAAAACACCATCCTAAATATCACTCGTGAAGTATGGATGTGTGTTCTTAAAAATATATAGCCCTAATTATATTGTATATACTTTCTCTCTCTAAAATATTAATTTTCCAGGGCGTATATTTTAGATAAAATATGAATACATATATGTAGGCAAAAAAGTTCTAATTCTACTTGGAAAAGAAGTTAAATACCAAAATAGAACTTTTCTAAAAGTTTCAAATCCAATAGAATCAGGATTTCCGTCAAAATCTATTTCCTATTTGGAACAAGCTAAGTGGGACCGGTGCCAAATAAATAGGACCGGTGGGACTTTTTAAAAACCTGCAGAAACTAAACTGCCGAGAAAAGTTGGACCGGTCCTAAATATTGGGGACCGGTCCTACTTTGAAAAACTCTAATATTTTCATAAAAACCCTAATTTTTCAAAATAGGCTCGGAACTAAAAAGTGCAGAGTGTCCTCACCATACTTACCTGTACTATATGGTGTTCTAATTGATTTATCGACTTCCATGCACTTGAGTGTCAGCTTGAAGATGTCGATGATTGATACAAAGAATAATCCAAAAATTACAACTCAATCAACCAGGTTTTGATCACCGAAATATGCCAATTACAAATTTATATCTCACAATCTCCCCCTTTGGCAATTTCGTGACAAAACCACCTAGACAATTATAACCTAACCCATTGGATAAATTAGATTACAATGTTGACCAAAAATACATAAAAATAAAGAACTGATCAACAGAAGCTTCACTTGTGTGTACAAGATGGTTAGAATAAAAACCTGTTGTACCTGCACATCTCTTAAATAACACAACCTGTGAAAAGCTTAATAAAAAAATATAATCATATATATCTCCCCCTTAAAAAAAATATCTGATAAATATATCTCCCCTTTTGTCAAAGAACCTCATATCACATCCTATGCATATAACAATATCATCTCCCCCTTTTTGGAACAAATTGACAAAGAACTAGTAAAGAGATTTAGATAAACAGAGAAATCATGAAGCACATAGAAGATAATAATGAAACAAAAATAATCATCATCACTGATCAAATAAATATCCAAAATATATCAGTTGATGGAATAAACAGAACATAACCAAAATAAATATCTCGACATCAAGGATAAATCAATCAACAATAGTTTAGAACAAAAGATATCAAGACCTAAAGTCTAAGTCTAGTCAGCCTCATCAGCAGATTCATCAAAAATATCAGGGTCAAGCTTGTCAATCTTAGCATGTAAGCGATCGAACCCTTGCTGAATGAACCTGAGAACCTCGTTCATCTGATTGGCCGTCACGGGTGTGTCAGTCGTAGGAAGTTAGAAAACTCCTCGACCCCCAGACACAGCCTGTCCAGCTCCTTGACTGAGCTCATAGGCCTTTCTGTCCTTCTCCTTCTTGTTTACCGAGTGAGTAATTGATGTAGCATTAATCATCCCTTTCGGTTTCTCAATATCAGCTCTCTCTGCAATACGGACCCTAGCATCCCTCAAAATAGCCATCACTATCTGTGGAAAAGGTAATGCTGATGAAGACCTAGAATGTCGAGTGGCTAAGATCATGGTATGCATGATTGTTGCGGGAAGATTGATTGGATCTCCTCGAACAATGTGATAGAGAATCTCAGCTCGACTCTTAATCAAATTACCCTTGTGGTCATGAGGATCTAAATTGTATGAGACTATCAAATTCAATGCCGAGACCTCATCGGTAAGGTAGAGTGAAACCAACCTATCTACTAGCCGTGGGGCTTCGGGTATGCACAACTCTCTAATCATATCATCCATGCTCGGTCTGTTTGGATCCTCAACTTGGTATGGCAAAACAATGCCATCTTCATTCTCTGCAATACCTAACACATTTGTAATAGTGTCCTTGGAGACCTCAACACGAATGCCATAACATTTAGTCACAAACATTAGGTCGTCAGCTTGATGTAATCATATTGCCATAAAAATATCGAACCATGTCGGGCCTTACAATTTCTCTAAGATCACAAAGAGACTCCCAACCAGTCTTCAAAATATTGCACAAAATCCATATCCCATTTGCGCTTGATTATAGCAAGGTTGACTCTCCTTTCAATTCTCATTGCTCGGCACCCTATGACATTCACAAAATTATTAAAGTTGAATTCATCCTCAAACATGTCTAGAGTGAATACAATTCGATTTTCATCACTGGTAAATGCCTCAGTACGTCCCCTCTTTCGTGCCATAAGCACCACAATGAACGGAATCAAAAATAAAGATAAAATTTCCATTGGGGCTTTTTGTCGAACACCTTGTGTGCAAGTCTTTAAACCTCAAAATTCAAAGCTATTTGATTGCACAATATCACCCAAATCACCAACCAATAAACCACAAACACCACAATCCGCCACAAGTTTAATCCCAACCTCCAATAATCACAAATTAAGAGACAAATAGATGAATAGAATGTATTGTGAGTTTGAGAGTTTTAGAGAGTTTTAAGAGTTAGAGATTGAGTGAGAGTGGGTAAGGTGCGAATGAGTGTAAGTGAGGAGATTTAAGCCAACATCGCGCGCGCGCAGAATCAAAATTCTGGGCATCCGCTAAGTGTGACCGGTCCTCATATTTGGGGACCGGTCCAACTTCTCTCGGTTCCTCAGAACTTGCAGAAGTGCGATCGGTGCTCAATAATGGGGACCGGTCCAACTTTGTGAATTATGAAAAATTACACTTTGAACCTTTAATTCACCAAAAACACATCTTTTCAATCTGATTTAGCAATTAAGCACATAAGAGTGAAAAATAAACACAAAATCAAAATAAACATATTTTTGGATTTTTGAAAAATTTTCAAGAGAAAAATAAAAATAAAACATGAATAATCTCATGAGAATAATCAAAGCACATTTTTCAGAGAATAACATGAGTTCTAAAATTTCTGAAAAATTTCAAACATTTATAAATGCGAAATTTTAAAACCCATAATTTATCCATAAAATTCATTCTCAACTTCATGATCATGACACGACTTCCAACACACAAATATTTATAAAAATTTAGAAATTCATCTAATAAATCCATGTGTGTGTGTACAATCCAACTTCTTCAAAAATTAATCAAATTCCTTTGATCCATCTTCTAAAATATATTTGATAAAAAGCAAATATAACTACACATGATCAAATAATTTTTTCATTGAATTTCATCATTTTTTTTCTTTATTTCTAAGACGGTGGCTTTCACTCTTACGAGCAGCCAGCTATTTTCCTCAAAACAACTCTTTAATTTTTAAAGATATCTCATTGGAGATTTACATTGTAGTGGAAGCTACGAACACATCTCGAAGATAGCCTTTTCCTTTTATCTTACATATTCAGCAAATTTTTATTTTCTTTTTCTTTTCATGCTGAATAAAAACATATTTTTTTCATCATTTTTTTTCATTGATCATTTAAGCTTTCAATTCTACTCATACAATATACTTTAGTCAACTTCACATTAGTTTTCAATCAATTCTCTCAGAGTTGGACTAGTGCACAAATTGTATGGACTCAGAAGATTTACCTCTAAAAAGAAATAAATACAGCCCATTGGTCATCAATGTTTAGATCATAAAATCAAGTACTTCATTCATTGACAAACTAAGTGTCCAAATTATGCATTCACAAATCAAAGTGAAATTAAAAAGAAATATAAAGAAATCACATTATTTCTCAGAAAAATATAATTATCATAATCTCATATGATTATTACTAAAAATAAACAAAACCTATCCTAACCAAAAAGATATGGTCCAATGGAAAACAAGTAAATGAACATAAGCTCAGTCCATGACCATCAAAGTCCTAATGACCTAGTTAGGGGTTTTGCACCCAAAGACCTATTAAGAATAAATCCCATAGTATCAACAGGCACAAACTTCTCCAAATCTTTATTTTTCATCCAGATAGTTTTAACATGCAGTTTATCAGGAAAGAATTGTGGAGAAACAAAAATATTCTTTTTTTTATTTAAATTCTTTTTACCTTGAGAATTTTTGGGTTTGTTCCAATAATGTGGATTTTTAGCATGAACCCTATTCTTAGCAAAAGAATTATGCACATGAAAATCAGAATTAGAATGTCTTCTCTTTTTATAGCAATAGTGTTGACTATGTCCATTCTTACCACAAAAAGAACAATAAAGCACATTGGACACAACATTAGCATGCACAGACTCAACTTGAGACTTAGGTTTGGGTTCAGATACAATCAAATTCTTGGGTTTAACAAAAACAGTTTTTCCCTTAGATGATGACCCAACAAAACCTAATCCAGTCTTATCTCCTACAGGCTTACTAACACTAATCATGCTATCAAGCTTAATCTGCCAGAAGTAAAAGCAATTAATTTCTCTTGTGATTTTCTCAATTCAGGCTCAAGAAAATTAATTCTAGCAATAAGAACATCTTTACCAAAAATAACTTGACTTACCTCGCTTTCGAGAAACTTGACTTTGCCTTGAAGATTCAGAATTTCAGCTTTACTGTCTTCAATCAATTTCTCTTGATCTTCATTCTTTTTTTTCAAAGTCTCTTTCTCAGATTTTTCTTGCTTCAGTTTTTTAGATTTTTTATTATAAGCTTCCAGCAATTTCTCAAACAATTCTGGCAGCTTGCTTTCACATGGTTCTACATCAGACTGCTCATCTTTTGAACCATCAGACCCTACTTGACTGAGAGTAGTGTATATCTCTGTCTCACCTACATCAGAAGAAGAATCATTAGCAGTATCACCATTCAATAAAGCAACAAAAGCAAGAGAATCATTCTCAACAGAAGAATCACTATCAGAGTTAGAAGATTCAGACTCAGAAATAATAGCTTTCATAACTTTCTTGTTTGAAATTTTCTTTGCACAAAAGCTATTTTTCTTAGGACTTGGACATTGATTAGAAGTATGACCTTTACCACCACATGTCCAAAAAGTAACCTCAATTTCCTTAGAGTCATCTTCTTTCTCTTTCATTTCCTTACCTTTGGATAATGAGCTTTGATTTCGGAATTTAAAAGGATTTCCTTTTCTCAAATTTTTACCTTTTTCATATTCAAGAATCTTTCTAAATTTTCTAGCAAGGAGTGCAACATCATTATCTGAATCATATTCAAACCTTTCAATTTTTTCAACTTCAGATTTTGAACAATTTGACAAACTTAAAGACTTTGAAGTCTTTGATGTTTTTAAAGCCAAATTTTTTGATTTCTTAAGCTTTGGATAATTTCATCTCAAAAGTTTGAATTGATCCAACTAACTCAGCCACCTCCATAGAATCTACATCTCTGCTTTCATCTAAGGCTTCCAACTTAGCTTGGAACCTATCAGGCAATGATCTCATGATTTTTCTAATAATCTGAAAAGAAGGAATTTTCTCACCAAGGTTAGCACTACTTTGAACAATATCATTAAGCCTAGAACAAAAATCAGAAAACATCTCATCTTCATCCATTCTAATTGTTTCAAATTTAGTGGCAAGCATTTGTAACTTAGATCTCCTTACCTTGGTGGTACCCTCATGAGTTACCTGTAAAATATTCCATGTTTCTTTCGAAGTGGAACAAGCAGGAATTCTAGCAAATTCAGAAGGAACAACAGAATTAAATATAGCATATAAACCCTTGTTGTTATTATTGGCATCTTCATGTTCAGCATTAGACCATGTTGCCTTATCCTTCTCTACAGTCACAACAGCATCACCATCACCAGTGGTAATGGTAGGAATTTTATAGCCATTCTCTACAGCCATCCAAACTCTCTCTCCTTGAGATTTTAAAAAGGCTTTCATGCGAGACTTCCAGAAAGTATAATTTGAACCATCAAACAAAGCAGTTCGCTGAATCGATCCACCCTCTTTCATACTAGATTCCATGATCATTTTTGAAAACAAAAATAAATTTTAATTTTAAAAATACTTCGCAAGAAACTACTCACAAATTAGAGAATACCGCTCTGATACCAATTGTGAGTTGCGCGGTGCGAAAGCGGTTGCGAAAAGTATTTTAGAACCTAGAGGGGGGTGAATAGGATCACTTACTCATTTGCTTAATTTTTAATTAATTCAATTTTAAGTCCAATTAATCAAACAATTAAAGCAAATAAATAAATAAAGTGCAAGTAAAGAAAAGAATGCACTAGATATACGTGGAAACCAAAGGCGGGAAAAACCACGGAGGGAGGTGGCACACCTCAGGGAACCAATTCACTATGATGAAGCAAAGTACAACAGACTCTGTCTCAGTCTCACACCCCTCTTCACTCTGTCAAGGATCTGATGCGGAACACCTCAGGCTTATGATTGCGACAACACGTCCAACTGCTGCAGACTTCCGGCTAACGTCACCACCCTTACAGAAAGGTTGCTGGAAGAACCAAAATACTCAGCAAGTATTTTGTTCCCTTCATAGCGTAATCTGGTCACCTTTCTTCCTCAGTAATCAAGCAAGCGAAGAACCTTCAATCCAATGTTCTGATCAACAAATAGATTTGATGCACTCTCTGAGCAACTAATTAGAAGTAAAACACCATCCTAAATATCACTCGTGAAGTATGGATGTGTGTTCTTAAAAATATATAGCCCTAATTATATTGTATATACTTTCTCTCTCTAAAATATTAATTTTTCAGGGCGTATATTTTAGATAAAATATGAATACATATATATAGGCAAGGAAGTTCTAATTCTACTTGGAAAAGAAGTTAAATACCAAAATAGAACTTTCCTAGAAGTTTCAAATCCAATAGGAATCAGGATTTCCGTCAAAATCTATTTCCTATTTGGAACAGGCTAAGTGGGACCGGTGCCAAATAAATAGGACTGGTGAAACTTTTTGAAAACCTGCAGAAACTAAACTGCCGAGAAAAGTTGGACCAGTCCTAAATATTGGGGACCGGTCCTACTTTGAAAATTTCTAATATTTCATAAAAACCCTGGTTTTTCAAAATAAGCTCGGAAGTAAAAAGTGCAGAGTGTCCTCACCATACTTACCATGCACTTGAGTGTCAGCTTGAAGATGTTGATGATCGATATAAAGAATAATCCAAAAATTATAACTCGATCAATCAGGTTTTGATCACCGAAATATGCCAATAACAAATTTATATCTCACATTATCACCACGGGAAAAGTTTTAGACTCACCTAGGTAGAAATATTTTAAAGTCGTAGGTAGAGGCTTTAATTCGACTTTAGGAGGCTTCTTGACATTTTCAGATGCAGTGGCATTTGGCAAAGACAATGGTTCAAATTGGGACCTATATTTTGGTGTGTCGGTGATTGGAGTGGAATCTAGCAAGGCATGGACTTCACTAATATAGGTATCCTCATCAAAATCAGCACTAAAATGTGCTAAACACTGTTGGAGTGGATCATCAGGGTAGGAATGCTCAAAAGTATGTGAGGTCAACGACTTAATAAAACAAATATCTTCAAAGGAATCTGAGTCGGGGGAGTTGTTTCAACAAGCTAAACACATTGACTTCCACTTTCATGTTACCAAAGGTCAATGTCATGTTACCATTCCTATAATTGATCAATGCATTGGCTGTAGCTAAGAATGATCGACCTAAAATAATTGAAATCTATTTACTTTGAGTGGGTTGGGTATCTAGCACGATAAAATCTACAGGGTAATAGAAATCAACCACTTTGACAATTACATCCTCAATTATACCCCTTGGAATCTTAACTGATCGATCGACTAATTGAATTCTAACATCAGTTTTTCTCAAATTATTCAACCCTAACTCTTGGTAGACTGAATAAGGTAACAAGTTCACACTAGCACCTAGATCCAACAAGGCCTGATCAGCAAAATTTTTTCCTATCCTACAAAGGACAGTCGGACTTTCGGGATCTTTATGTTTGACCACGGCTTGGTTTTGTAGGAAAGAAGAGCAATGTTGGGCTATGAAGGCTTCCTTTGGGATATTGGTTTTCCTCTTGACTAAGTCATTGATGAAATTTGCATAAGAAGGGATTTGCTTAATAGTAGTGAGAAATAGAATATTAATCTGGAAATTCTAAAAAATCTCTAAGATCTCACTGTATTGCGAATCCTTTTTATTATTGACTAGTCTAGAAGGAAAGGGTGCAGGTGGAGCATATGGCTTAAGAGTGGTAGTGTCAGTCTGAGGACCATGGGCTTTCTTGGCTCTGGGAGAGTTGGATGGGGGAGACTTAAACGGTGCAGTCTCATCTTGAATGGGTAGCTCAACCTTATTATCTATCTGCTTTCCTGATCGAAGTGTTGTGATGGAATTCACATGGCCATTTGATTGGTCAATGGTAGAAGAAGATTCTAGGAGATTAACCCCTTTGTTTTTAGGGTTGATTTTAGGTTGGCTAGGCAAGGTACCCCTCTGTCTTTCAGTCATAACAGAAGTAAGTTGACTCAATTGATTTTGGATTGACTGTTGAAATTGCAATTGGTTCTGAGTCAGTAGGTCAAAGTTACTCTCTAACTTTTGAAATCTCTAATTGGATTGCTTATTAGATTGATCTAGATTAAGGGCAAACATTTTCAGAGTGTCATCATAGTTGGAAATATGTTGATTTTTTGAGACAAGAGCAACATAATTGCTCATGGGATCAAGTGCTAGATCTCTATTGTGACTGAACTGATTGGTCAATGGGAATTGACCTTGAGGAATAAGAGGTCCTTGAGGTTGTGGTGGCCTATTGGAGTTACCTTGAGAACTAGGTTGACCAACTAAGTATTGTGCAGAAAAATGTTGTCAGTATGAAAAGTTAGGATGATTTTGAGTATCAGGATGGTAAGTCTGGCTGAAGGTATTAGTTGTCGATATCTTATAGGTATTAAAAGCACACACTTATGTATCCGAAGGTTCAGATGTACAATAGACCGGACACGCCTCAGTGGGATGGGATGAACTAGAACACGTATTGCATTGTGCACTTGTGGACATGAGCATAAAAGCATCAAACTTTTTACTCAAGTCTTTCACACCATCTACTAGACTTTGCATTACAGATTTTAGTTCATTTTTAGGCTTGATCTCATACATACCAGATTTTCTATGGGATTGGTCATTCCTAGAAAATTCATCATTACAAGTATTCCAGTTCCAATTTTGGGCATTCTCAGCTAGTTCTTCTAAAAATTTATATGCTTGATCAGGGGTTTGGTTCTTGAACTTACCTTGGTGCATAGACTCGAGCATGGTTCGGTTCATAGGTGAAAGCCCCTTATAGAAAAATTGAACTAACTGTGCTTTATCAAAGCCATGGTGTGGGCATTTGAGAAGCAAATCATGAAAGCGCTCCCAAGTGTGGTGGAATTGTTCCTCATTTTTTCCTCTAAAAGTGCTTATGGCATCTCTCATTGACTCGGTCTTTTGCATAGGATAAAATTTGTTCATAAATTTATTTACAAGTGCATCCCATGATTCAATTAAATTTGGAGGAATGGAGTTTAGCCATGAGGCAGCCTTATCTTCTAGGGATAGAGGAAAAAGACGCAATTTGATACCCTCGGCATCCAAATTCTAATTTTTGAAAGTGTTGCAAATTGTTAAAAAATTTCCTAAATGGATATAAGGTTGCTCACTTTCAAACCCATGGAATTTGGGTAACAGATTGATTGTAGTGGGCCTAATCTCAAATTGGTCCGCATTGTTCTCGAGGAGAACAATACAATTGGGTGGGTTGGCTGTGATGGATGCGAAATAGTTATTCAAGGTCCGAGGTGCAGCCATTGGATTATGAGTGGTGGTTGAAAAGAGTGTGAGAGTGATGAGAGTCTTGTCTAAATCAAGAATTGATGGATCACTCGAAGACCGAACTAACTGTTTGTTAACCCTCAACCACTTGGGCATAAACTAATAGACAACTAACCTTTTTTTTTTTAAGGGAAGAAAAACCTAACTAATTAGATCCTAGAAGATGGGCTAAACATAGGATTGAACATACAAACCACACAAAAAATTTGGCCTTTAATCTTGAGCTTAAATTTAAGGGTGATGAATTTTTAAATCTAATATTGTAGAAAATTGATTGGATGGTCTCCAAAATTAATTCTCTCCTAATTAGACAGCTCCTACTCCCTTTCAGAGTAACTAGAAGATTATCAGTTAAGGCCTACCAACAACACAACGAGGAAAGTTCCCAGGAAACTGTGGAGAGGCACGTGGCCTGCTTAATGACGGTACGTCCACACTCCTTAGACAGAACTCTTCCTAAACATTGTAAAATTGGAAGGTGCTCACTGGAGTTACCAAGAGTTAACTATTTCCAAAAGGGTCCTATGAGCTTTGTGTACACCCTATGTCCAATGTCTAATTGATTTTAAATTAAATTAGGCTTGGGCTTTGACAAATGCTCGGATTTTATGATTTGTGGGCCACGGAAACGAGTGATGAAATCCCGACCGTATCTTGTTGGGGTGATTGCCCTTAAGTATCTTATGCAAATGCTAATTTAAAAATGCACAAATAAAATAAGCAATAAAAATAATAAATAAAAATGAGTGAGTGTGTGGTCTTTCTTCTTGTTGTTTTTTTTTTTTTTTGAAACAAAAAGAATAACAAAAAATAATAATAATAATAAATAAATAAAGTTGAAGAAAGTGTGACCCTAGGGAGATTTCTAAGTTATTCTATCCTAGAATTCACATGCGAAAGTTATCAACCTAAAAAAAACTATGTTTTCTTAATCTAATAAGGAAAGAAAAAAAAATTGATGTAAAAGAATTAGGTACTTACCTGGATGACGTTATTATTTTCCTTGTAAGAGCAACGGATGGTGGCATCTATAGAAGAAGTGCATCATAAGAACCTGTCATGGAAAAAAATATATAAAAATATTATATTTTTTTCTTTCTTTTTTTTTTTTGTTTTTTTTAAGAAGAAAAAATAATAATAAAAGAAACAAAAAACTATAATAAATAAAAATAGAAGGGAGGGAAAGAAAGTTAGGGTGGGCTCCCAAAAAAATTGTAGTCTTGAATATTTGGGCTTCGAATTCTCAAACTTGATTCGGCAACGGCGCCATTTGACGAGTGTAGAATAGTGGATGTTTGTCGTTACTTTTCTACACTTCGTACAAAAAATAATAAAACCTGCAAAAACTTTACTAAAAACTATATAGTAGTAAGCAGGGTCGAACCACTCTCAAGTGAGAATCAGTAACAAGTCTAAAATTCAAAACCTAAATCTCTTGAGATGAAAAATGAATATTTAAAAAAATAAAATTCTATTTTTTATTTAATAATAAAAACTAATATCAAATGTCTTAGATCAAATGATGGGACAAATCTCAAGGAAAGAGAATTCACCACCATGGATCCATATAAATAAAGTTTTTTTTTATATTTTTATCTAGTTTTTCCTCCAATAATCAATACACTTCACCAATCCAATTAGAACTTGAAAAGATGAAGGAAAATATGGAATAAAAAAGAATGACTTGATTATATATGAGAGAGACATTTCTTTACTTAATCTGATGTATATTGGCTAGGTAAACAGAGGTAGGCATTCTTCGAATTACCATTATTTGGCAAACACGAACAATCCTCCCTCTAATTTTAGAAAATAAAATTCAGAATAGAAGAGTAGAAGAATGCTCTTGGGAGGAAAAAGTAGACAAGAAAATAAAACAACTTACTTATACTTCAGCTATAGTGGCTTCATCACTCCCTTGAGAAGGATGCTTACGCTTGCATATTAATAAAAACTAAACAAATAGAAATGAAACTACTACTCTTCATTAAATCAATAAAACAATTACACTAGTGAGTATCTAGGAATAAAATTTTCTTGACTTTAACTGGGTGAACCCGACGATTAGGGCTTTTAACCTTAGCCTTGGTGGTGGGCTTTAAACTGTATTGCTTTTATGAAGTTAGCCAGCCCTTTGGCTATGTATTGCTTTTCTATTTCTCGAAGCTTGTAAATGCATTAATGTTAGTAATGAATTTTCACACTTCATTATCATGGTGATTAGTGCACAAAACTTGCTATTTTATATCGTAAAATAAGTCTTTAATTACTCTTTTATTTTATTTAAATGTTCTTATCTTTGCATTTTATGTTTTATAGGGTTTGATTTCCAAATAAGAAGAAAAGCAGCAAAAAAGGGCTAAAAAGGATATACATAGCGAGAGATGAACATAAAAAGAATTGTAGGAGAAATGATATTTTGTGCAATCTACTCCACAAGAGGTCTCTAGTTCAAAATTTTGTAAAATATTTTTTTACACTGCCACGTATGTAGTCTAGAATTTAAATTGAAGATATGAAGATCAAATATTAGATATTTAAATTCAAAATTTTGTATTTTAAATTTTTGTATTTTAAATTTTGTATTTTGAATTTTGTATTTTAAATTTTGTATTTTAGATTTTTCCCACCTAAACCATTCCCCTCTAACTCTATAAATAGGGGGTCTTAGGGGATGGTGAGAGGAGTTAAAAAAATTGTAGAGAAATTGTAGAAAAAATAGTGTAATCATTTTCTTGATTCAATGAAGAATAGTAGTTTCATTTCTATATATTTATTTTCTGTTGATATGCAAGCGTAAGCATCCTTCTCAAGGGAGTGATAAAGCCACCATGGCTGAAATATAAGTAAGTTATTTTATTTTTTTGTCTAATTTTTCCTCCCAAGAGCATTCTTTTATTCTTCTATTCTGAATTTTTATTTTTTAAAATTAGAGGGAGGATTCTTCATCTTTGCCAAATAATGGTAATTCGAAGAATGCCTACCTCTGTTTACCTAACCAATGTGCATCAGATTAAGTAAAAAAATGTTCTCTCGTATATAATCAAGTGTTGTGTTTTTTATGTCATATCTTCCTTCGTCTTTCCAAGTTCTAATTGGGTTGGTGAAGTGTATTGATTATTGGAGGAAAAACTAGATAAGAATATTAGAGACTTTAGTTATATGGATCCATGGTGGTAAATTCTCTTTCCTTGAGATTTTTCCCATCATTTGATCAAAGGCATTTAGTATTAGTTTTTATTTTTGAAAAAATTAGAAGTTTATTTTTTGATATTCAATTTTCATCCCAAAAGATTAAGATTTTAAATTTGATACTTGTTACTGATTATCACTTAAGAGTGGTTCGACCCTGCTTAATACTGTACGATTTTAGGTAGAGTTTTTGCAAGTTTTATTTTTGTACGAAGTGTAGAGAAGCAACGACAAACATCCACTAGTCTACTCCCGTCAAATGGCGTCGTTACCAAATCAAGTTTGAGAATTCGGAACACAAATATTCAACACTACAAAAAAAATTTGAGAGCCCACCCAAACTTTCTTTCCCTCCCTTCTATTTTTTTTTAATTTATTCTTTTTAGTTTCTTTTATTAGTATTATTTTATTTTTTTGAAAAATAAATAAATAATATTTATACCGATATTTTTTCCATGGCAGGTTCTTATGATGCACTTCTTCTATAGATGCCACCATCAACCGCTCTTACAAGGGAAACAATAGCTTTATCATCCAGGTAAGTACCTAATTCTTTTACATCCTCTTTTTTCTTTTTAAATTAATAAAACATAGTTTTTTTTTAGGTTGATAACTTTCGCATGTAAACTCTAGGGTCACACATTCTTCAATTTTATTTTATTGTTATTATTTTTCTTTAAAAAAAAGAAAAAGAAAGACCACACACTCACTCATTTTTATTTTTATTGTTTGTTTTGTTTATACATTTTTAAATTAGCATTTGCATAAGATACTTAAGGGCAAGCATCCCAACAAGATACGGTCGAGATTTCATGACTCGTTTCCATGGTCCACAAATCACAAAATCTGAGCATTTGTCAAAGCCCGAGCCTAATTTAATTTAAAATCAAGTAAACATTGGTCATAGGGTGTACACAAAGTTTAGGAAAGTTCTGTCTAAGGAGTATGGACGTACCGTCATTAAGCAAGTCACGTGCCTCTCCACACTTTCCTGAGAACTTTCCTCATTGTGTTATTAATAGGCCTTAACTGGTAATCTTCTAGTTACTCTGAAAGGAAGTAGGAGCTATCTAATTAGGAGAGAATTAATTTGAAGACCATCCAATTAATTTTCTATAATATTAGATTTAAAAATTCATCACCCTTGAGTTTAAGCTCAAGATAAAAGGCCAAATTTTTTTGTGTGATTTGTCTGTTCAGTCCCGTGTCTAGCTCTTCTAGGTTCTAATTAGTTAGGTTTTTCTTTCCTTAAAAAAAATAATAAAAAAACGTTTGTTGTCTATTAGTTTATGCCCAAATGGTTGCGAGTTAATCCAATGGCTGCACCTTGAACCTTGAATGACTACTTCGCACCCAACACAGCCAACCCACACAATTGCATTGTTATCCCCGAGAACAATGCGACCCAATTTGAGATGAGGCCCGCTACAATCAATCTATTACCCAAATTCCATGGGTTTGAAAGTGAGCAACCCTATATCCATTTAGGCAAATTTTTAACAATTTGCAACACTTTTAAAAATTAGAATTTGGATGCCAAGGGTATCAAATTGCGTCTTTTTCCTCTATCCCTGGAAAATAATGCTACCTCATTGCTAAACTCCATTCCTCCAAATTCAATTCAATCCTAGAATGCACTTGCAAAGAAATTAATGAAAAAAATTTATCCCATGCAAAAGATCGAGTCAATGAGAGATGTGATAAACATTTTCGGAAGGAAAAATGAGGAACAATTCCACCACACCTGGGAGTGCTTTCATGATTTGCTTCTCAAATGCCCACATCATGACTTTGATAAAGCACAGTTAGTTCAATTTTTCTATAAGGGGTTTTCACCTATAAACCGAACCATGCTCGAGTCTATGCACCAAGGTAAGTTCAAGAACCAAACCCCTGACCAAGCCTTTAAATTTTTAGAAGAACTAGCTGAGAATGCCCAAAATTGGAATTGGAATACTTGTGATGATGAATTTTCTAGGAATGACCAATCCCATAGAAAATCTAGTATGGATGAGACCAAGCTTGAAAATGAACTAAAATCTGTGATACAAAGTCTAGCCGATGGTGTGAAAAACTTGAGTAAAAAGTTTGATACTTTTACGCTCATGTCCACAAGTGTGCAATGCAATATGTGTTCTAGTTCATCTCATCCCACTGAGGTGTGTCCGGTCTATTGTAAATCTGAACCTTTGGATGCACAAGTGTGTACTTTTAATACCTATAAGAGATCGACAGCTAATACCTTTAGCCAGACTTACTATCCTGATACGCGAAATCATCCTAATTTTTCATACAGACAAAATTTTCCTACACAAAACTTAGGTGGTTAACTTAGTTCTCAAGGTAACTCCAATAGGCCACCACAACCTCAAGGACCTCTAATTCCTCAAGGTCAATTCTCATTTATCAATCAGTTCAGTCACAGTAGAGATCTAGTACTTAATCCCATGAGCAATTATGTTGCTCCTGTCTCACAAAATCAACATATTTTCAACTATGATGACACACTGAAAAATGTTTGCCCTTAATCTAGATCAATCTAATAAGCAATCCAATTAGGAAATTCAAAAGTTAGAGAGTAACTTTGACCTATTGACTCAGAACCAAGTGTAATTTCAATAGTCAATTCAAAATCAGTTAACTCACTTCTATTTTGACCAAAAAATAGAGGGGTACATTCCCTAGCCAACCTAAAATCAATCTTAAAAACAAAGGGGTTAATCTCATAAAATCTTCTTTTGCCACTAACCAACCAAATGGCCATGTGAATTCCATCACAATAATTCAGTCAGGAAAGCAAATAGATAATAAGCTTGAGCTACCCACCCAAGATGAGACTGCACCATCTAAGTCTCTCCCATCCAACTCTCCCAGAGCCAAGAAAACCCAAGGTCCTCAGACTGACCATACCACTCTTAAGCCATATGCTCCACCTACACCTTTTCCTCTAGACTAGTTAATAATAAAAATGATTCGCAATATAGTGAGATCTTAGAGATTTTTTAAAATCTTCAGATTAATATTCCATTCTCACTGCCATTAAGTAAATCCCTTCTTATGCAAAGTTCATCAAGGACTTAGTCAAGAGGAAAACCAATATTCCAAAGAAAGCCTTCATAGCCCAACATTGCTCTTCTTTCCTATAAAACCAAGCCATGGTCAAAGATAAAGTTCCCGAAAGTTCGACTGTCCTTTGTAGGATAGGAGAAATTTTTGCTGATCAAGCCTTGTTGGATCTAGGTGCTAGTGTAAATTTGTTACCTTATTCAGTCTACCAAGAGTTAGGGTTGAATAATTTGAGAAAAACTGATTTAGAATTCAATTAGCCAATCGATCAGTTAAGATTCCAAGGGGTATAATTGAGGATGTAATTGTCAAAGTGGTTGATTTCTATTACCCTGTAGATTTCATCGTGCTAGATACCCAACCACTCAAAGTAAATAGATTTTAATTATTTTAGGTCAATCATTCTTAGTTACAGCCAGTGCATTGATCAATTATAGGAATGGTAACATGACATTGACCTTTGGTAACATGAAAGTGGAAGTCAATGTGTTTAGCTTGATGAAACAACCCCTCAACTCAGATTCCTTTGAAGATGTTTATTTTATTAAGTCGTTGACCTCACATACTTTTGAGCATTCCTACCCTAAGGATCCACTCCAACAGTGTTTAGCACATTTTAGTGCTGATTTTGATGAGGATAGTTATATTAGTGAAGTCAATGCCTTGCTAGATTCCACTCCAATCTCTGACACACCAAAATATAGGTCCCAGTTTGAACCATTGTCTTTGCCAAATGCCACTGCATTTGAAAATGTCAAGAAGCCCCCTAAGGTCGAATTAAAGCCTCTACCTACGACTTTAAAATACTTATACCTAGGGGAGTCTGGAACTTTTCCAATGGTGATAGCTTCTGATTTAACTGAGAATCAGGAGACCTAACTAACTGAGGTTCTTAGGGCGAATAAGGAAGCACTAGGTTAGTCCATTTATGACATCAAAGGTATTAGTCCTTTCATGGTCCAACATCACATTGACTTAGAGGATGATGCTAAAACTTGTTGACAACCTCAAAGGAGACTTAACCCTAATTTAAAAGAAATTGTTCGTGATGAAGTTATCAAACTTCTAAATGCCAATATCATCTATCTCATCTCTGATACCAGTGGGTAAGTGCAATCTAAGTCATCCCTAAGAAGTCTGACATCAATGTTGTTGTCAATGACAATAATGAGTTGGTTCCTACTCGTGTCCAAACTGGACGGCGAGTTTGTATAGACTATAAGAAGCTTAATAGTGTGACTAGGAAGGATTATTTTCCTCTACCTTTTGTTGACCAAATGTTAAATAAAATAGCTGGTCAAGTATACTATTGCTTTTTAGATGGTTTTCTGGCTATAACCAGATTCCTATCCACCTTGATGACCAAGACAAGATAACTTTTACCTGTCCATTTTGGCACATTTGCTTATCGTCGCATGCCCTTTGGCGTATGAAATGCACCCGCCACATTTCAGATGTGCATGATGAGTATCTTTTAAGATATAGTTGACAAATTTCTAGAAGTATTCATGATGTCTTCTCTGTCTTTGGTTCATCTTTTAAGTAATGTCTGCACCATCTTACTCTAGTGCTTCAACATTGTCGTGACACTAACCTGATTCTTAATTGAGAAAAATGTCACTTCATGGTAAAGAAAGGAATTGTCCTAGGTCATACTATTTCTAGTGGGGGAATTGAGGTAGATAAATCAAAAGTTGATCCCATCTCCAATCTACCTATCCCCAAAACTGTTCACGATATTCGAGTTTTCCTAGGTCATGTTGGGTTCTATAGGCATTTCATCAAAGATTTTAGTAAAATAGTAAGACCTTTGACCCATCTTCTAGCTAAGGATGCACCATTTTAGTTTACAGATGTTTGTCACTCTGCTTTTGAGCAATTAAAGTCAACCTGCACTGCTGCACCCACAATTCACCCACCTAATTGGAACCTACCTTTTGAGATCATGTGTGATGCGTCGGATTATGCAATTGAGGCTGTTTTAGGACAAAGAGTTAATAAAGCACCCTATGTGATTTATTATGCTAGTAAGACCCTGAACAATGCACAACTTAACTACTCAACCACTGAGAAAGAGTTGTTAGCAGTCGTGTTTTCTTTTGACAAATTTTGCTCTTTTTTTATCGGATCTAGGGTCATCGTCTATACCAATCATGCAACATTGAGACAATTTTTTTCCAAAGAAGATGCCAAACCTAGGTTGATACGATAGATCTTACTCCATCAAGAATTTGACCTTGAGATTCGTGATAAGAAAGGCTTAGACAATGTAGTTGCTGATCATTTGTCCCGTATTGTTGTTGATTCTATTAGTGATTTCCTTCCAATCTCTAATTATTTTTCTGATGAGCAACTTTTTGTAATATCTCATGCACCATGGTATGCTGATATTGTTAATTACAATATGACTAGTCAAATTCCTTCCACTTGGTCGCAAGAGAGAGACAAATTCCTAGCTAAGGCTAGGACATATTTTTGGAATAATCCCTATTTGTTTAAGTATTCTCCAGATCAGATCATCCGTAGGTGTGTCCCTGAAGAAAACCAAGATTCTGTCATTTCTTTTTGTCATGATCAGGCATGTGGTGGCCATTTTAACTATAAAAGGACCACTACAAAAATCTTGTAGTTGCGATTTTATTGGCCCACCCTTTTTAAGGACAATTATACCCACTATCTCATTTGTCCTAGATGTCAACTATTAGGTAAGATTACTATGCGTAATGAGTGGCCCCAAAATCAATTCTAGTTGTCAAAATCTTTGATGTTTGGGGTATTGACTTCATAGGACCCTTTCCCTCCTCATTTGGGTATATCTATATCCTTCTTAATATTGATTATGTGTCCAAATGGATAGAAGCATTAGCCACCAAGACAGTGGACCATAGAGTTATGGTCAATTTCTTGAAAGACTTAATTTTGCCTGGATTTGGTGCACCTCGAGCCATAATTAGTGATAATGGTTCTCATTTTTGTAACAAAGTCTTTGCAAGCTTAATGTCTAATAGGATTGTCCCCATATCGCTTGATCTGTGGCAAAGCATGTCACTTGCCTGTAGAAATCAAACATCGTGCATATTGGGCTATCAAGGTCATGAATTTTAATAATGATAAAGCCAAAGAGCTTAGATCACTTCAAAATTAGCGCCCTGAGAGGCAACCCTACTGGTTGATTTTAGAGTACATTTAGTTATATTTCACTCCGAATCAATAGCTCCGTAGCTGTTTAGTTATTTTTCTACTTAGTTTAGGATTTTTTGTAGACTCTATCTAGATATGTTTATATTATGTTTGGGGGTACGGTCTTTCATTAATATGGTTCTAAATCATTTAACCTATATTATTATGTATTGCATCTTTGCAAGGACTGTACTTCTACCACACCAAAACAATTGCGGTAATTTGTTCCAATATTTTTCTCTCTATCTCCAACGATACATTATTTATTTTATTACTATACTTTTAACACTAGGAACAGTGTTGTCTTTTGTTTGGGAGTGGGGTAGATTTATCAAAACACATGCTTCTTTTGAAAATATCTTGATCCAAAATTGAGTCATTTTTCAATTTATTCAAAAAAAAAATTCATGGTGTTTGGTAGTATAGTACCTTTATAATGATGAGATTGGATTACTTTATGATCCACTGTATGAAATCCAAGAGATGTTAATGTTTAGATCTAAATTGAACTTATTATTAGGGAAATATAATGATAGATGTTATTGCATCATGAGCAATTAGAAACAGAAATACTTTTTGCACAAAAGTCACACTTTGCAATTCGAATTGAAAAGTGAGTAACCTTCTAATAATCTGGAAGATCTAATAGTGGAGACTTAGACCTTGTGAGCTTTCGTGCCTTTCATCTTTGCAGAGAGTTTTTATGCTAACTCCAAGTCACAAGATGACTCAATTTTCTTGGATACCATATTAAAAATTATTGTTAGTCTCATTATCTTTTATTTTGGTTGATCGCTGAGAATGAAATCACTTCGAGTTAAGAGAAACATAGATCTTGTAATTTATTTTTCTACTATCATATCATACAATAACCCTTGTTTCTATTGTTAGTTTCTGAAAAATGATAAGGATGATCTTATGTACAAAGAAAAAAAAAATCATCAAATTTTATTCAATGAAAAAAAAAAAAAAAGACAAGTTTTCCCTTTGAGATATTTTGAAGACTCTTCACTCTCAAAAACATTCACCTATAACCTTATCCTAATCACCACATGTAAGATTTATGGAAAGATATGATAGTGGTAATAAGTGAGAAGGTGCTATGGTGGGTAGCTCGACATTCTCTCAAAAGTGATCAACATTCATATCATGAAACAAGCTTGAGGTGAAATTGATGTGCATAGACTTAATATATGTCATGCATTGGGGAAATTTGGTGAGAATCTTGATATTGTGCATTTATGCGATAAATGTGCAGTATGTGGAAATTTGTGATTTTAGGGGCATGTGTGAGAATTAAGAAGGGTCCAGAGCCCTAGGGTGCAAGGTCCAAAACTTGGCTAAGTGGATATCGTTTCTGTTGGGTTAGCAACTCGTAGAGCGTAAACAGAGTTTTATGGTCTTGAAAAAATTCTGACTATGGAATTATGATAAGCAGAAATCTCCAGTTGAAGTGATTTCTGGGTATACGTGGTGTGAGTTTATTTGTGAATGTGATTCATTTATAAACTGTTTATATGTATTGAAAACACATGACATCAAGCATGATTTCAAAACTAATATTGTTTTGAGTATAAAAAACATTGAGGCATGGCATGTAGTCACTTAGAGATTTCATTGTGCATTCATGCATGGCTGCTTGAGTTAAGGTAGAGTCAGGTGGATGATTCCTATTAGGCGTAGTTGTCTATTCACCCACTCCTTTCTCCCAAACTCTTTTTAAGATAAAGTACCAATGGAAGACAAGACTTAGAGTGCTCAAGTGGACTTTTTAAGTTCTTTTGGATTTCTACCTTTTGGATATGTAGATAGATGTCCATGCCAATTTGTGGAATGTGGACTATGTTAAAGATGTTGTCTTTACATTTGAATTATGTTGATGTATTTAGATTTCAAATGTAAACGCCACATGTGGCTTATGTAAGACTTGTGAGATATTAATGGAAAATGTTTAGTTTGAATCTCATTGCATATGTTTCGTGGATATAATCACTCTGAGATTGAATTTATATGTTTGGACTATGTAAGGCGTGTTTAAATCATTTAAGGTGTTTGGCACATCATAGAGAATGTATGTATGTGGTAGAGTGGGAATTGAATGAGGATTTTATAAGAAATGGGCCAAGTGAAGTTGCAGGATTTTCTATAGGAAAGCATTTCAATCGTGCAAAATCCCCATTTCGCATGATCGAAATCTTTCAATTATGCAAAAATGCCTTTGATTGCGCAAAAAATTATAGAGTGTCAAAAGTCTCGAATGTCAAAAAAAAAACTCGATAGTACTTCGAATGATCGAAGCACTTCGATTGTGCGAAACATAGATTTCGCACAATCGAGATTTTCGATTGTGCAAAAAGTAGATTTTGCACAATCGAAACCTTGCGGTCCATAACTAGGTTTTTCTCATGTGTGGCCAGTGTGGGGCCTTAATGAGTGGTTAGTGTTAGGTTATACGTAGGTACACGTATGCATGTTTTTAAGCTTCCGTGTGACTTAAGGGCTGAGGTTTCGAGCACGGTGACAGAGTCTCCTGTGACTCGAAGCATTGATGTTTGATTTCACTAGTCCACCCCTCATTTCCCTCGCTCTTTGCAGGGTGTCAAAAATCGAGGCGTGACATTTACAGCCTTATATGCCAATGACCTGCCCCCAAAATGATTCCCACTGTCCCCCTCATGAATTTCTTTTGACATACGGAGCTTCATCTGCTAAAACGCACCGTAGATATGATAATGAGATCCCCTTTTATATAGGATTCCATCAATAAGGGTATATATGTATGTCTTAATTCTTATTTTACGTGCCTTCATCTTGTCAAATGGCAACTAGTTGTCTTTGATATATTTGATGATTGTATTAGCCCAATCTATGCCCTAAATTACTTGATTTACCCCATTAGGCACTTCCTCGGTTCTACCCGGCTCATCAAGTAAATTGAGATGATATGTTTGAGTTGGAATTTTGTTGGTGTGTATATGTGTTTTTATTTTTTTAGAATAGAGTGCAACCCCCCACCCCCCCCCCCCCCCCCCTCTCGAACCACAATTTACTCCCTTAAACTAATGATTTGTTGATATTAAGGACATACGCATCACAAAAAATAATTTTATCATTTCTTATTAAATTTGTTCTTTATTATTAAATTACCCCCCCCCCCCTCTCGAACTACAAATTACTCCCTTAAACTAATGATTTGTTGCAATTAAGGACATACGCATCACAAAAAATAATTTTATCCTTTCTTATTAAATTTGTTCTTTATTATTAAATCATCTTCATTATCTTTTCTCTTATAAAAATATTAATTATACCATTTACCTTAATTTTATTATTGGTATTAATTTATCATTACAATGGTAAAAAAAACCACAAAATTATAAATACTACTAAATTTGGTCATTTTCTAAAATAATTAACTTATTATTAAAATTTTACTATTTATAATAAAACGTATTATACCCAATTTAAACTTTTTTAAGGAAAAAAATACTTTTTGTTATACAATATATTAATAAAATAAAGAAATTACTTAAATAAAAATACATTCTTTTCATGTTGTATATTCATGAAAAATTAAGAAATTACTTTAAAAAATTGACTTAAGATTTTTATAAAAAATTAGTTTCAAGAATTAAAGGTAAATTTATTCAAATTTAATGAAGAATATGTCATCAACATATTATAAAAAGATTTCATAATGTATTTTAATAAAAAATAAATAAGATAAATATAATTTAATAAGAAAGGACATTACGGTCACAATTGAAGGGTTTTTGTGTACAGTACAAAGTATAGTTTAGACGGATTAGTTGCAAATTCTGTGTCTCAAGGTTGGCTCCAAGTCTCCAACCATACTGTTCTGAGTTCTCTCAGCTGGACGAATAAGAGAGAGAGAGTCCTCCATTGTCTCCTACGCAGTAGAGAGAGATGAGTTCTTCGTCATCTCATCGTTCTCGTGGTGGCGGTAACAGTAGTAGCAGCAATAGCGGTGACAAAAATGAGAGACCAAGGTCCTTCGACTCCAACGCGAAGAGAAGGTGCTGGGACAAAGCGGAGATTGTCCCAGGTCGACACCCGGAGAGGTGGCGCTTCGACGCCGCCGGCAACATCGTCTGCAAGCGCTTATTCAACTGCCTGGGTTGCCTCTGCTTCGAGTACGACCACATCATCCCTTACTCCAAAGGTCCCTCTCTCTCTCTCTCTCCAATCATTTACATTTCTGGGCATTTTGATTGTAAGCGTGAATCTCAAAATGGGTTTATGTGAATTTATTTTTTCATTCTCTTCGGAAGGTTTTTTGACTGGAAATAGTTGATTTGTTCTATACGTTGTTGATATGATTCACGAATTGGGTTTATAATGTTTTACTTGGTGTAAATTATGGTTTTAATTTGAAATTTGGGGGTTTTTTGGTATTGGGTTTTGTTTGAGAATGGAGTTTGTTTTTTAGGTGGTGAATCCGTAGCAGAGAATTGTCAGATTCTTCAAAGCAGGGTGAACAGGTTCAAATCAAACAAAGAGCAGGTGGAAGCTACACAATTGCAAGATTACTCATGCGATGTCAAGTTCACTGGTATGTTTCCTCTCATACTAATTTCTGTATCTGTTGTGTTTTTAATCTGACAAGAATGCTTGGGTAATTGAAATCAACATGAGTCAAGAGCATTCTTATGTTGACTTGATGATATTGCTTAAAATTGTATTTCAAATGTAATTTGAATTAAATGATGCATAGAATCTAGGTTTAGATTTTTGTATATTGTGGTTTCTCCAGTAGTCATCGTCTTAGTTACACACTCTCTCTCTCTCTGGTGGGGGGGCGGGGGTGGGGGTAGGACTGCTGGAGAAATGATTAACACTTCTATGGTGTGCCCCTAAAGTTACGACAGGCGTTGTTTGTATTCTTTGGTCACATTTAAGATGGAATTTGACCAAAAATGCTAATGTTCAATAATGGGGTTCAAGTTTACATACTCTTGTAATGAATTATCAAAATGCACAACCTTTTTGAGAGACCACCAAGAGCATTTCCGAGGCCTTACCACTTCAAATTTTCTAGGATATTGTCATGATGATGTTATGCATCTCATGACCATACATGTTTCATCAGTTTTTATGGAAACATTTGGCAATTTGGGCTTCATTTAGCACCAACACAAATGTTTTTTTTTTTAATTATTATTATGCATAGGATGATAAGGTGGATGATACATGCTTCATTTTGTATGCACATAAAAGTTCTTAATTCCACCTCCCATTTTGTGTCAGGAATATAAACATCTTGGCATTGGGTTTCATCCACTTCTGATCCACATTAGGTTTGGCAATGCATGTTACTACCACCAGGTACAAATGTAAAGTTCTATTGTCATTGTTGTGATATGCAATTTAGGTGATTCACAGATTGGAAATTATAGACAATAATTGAACACTTGGGCATATTAGTTGATAAAACAGTGGTATTTAATAGTCTGGTAGCAACTGATGTAAGTTTATTTTATTTGATAGTGCTGTACAACAGAGTGTGCTCTCCCATTGATGGGAGGGTTGGTAATGAAATATTTGAGGGTGTTTAATAATGTTTTGCTTAAAAATAGTTTTTGTAGAGGTTTGCTTTTGAAAGGGAGACCCTTTGGTGAAGAGGGGTGGCAGAGAACTATGTGTGTTCTTGGGGACTAGGCTTTGTGGGTAATGGGGTGGGCTTGTGAAAGATTATCATGAAGGGCTGAGGGGAGTTCTTCCCTTTGTTTGCTTTATGGTGTGGAATGGAACTAACATTAGATTATGTCATGACTTATAATTTAGGAGATGGCCTTGAAGAATGCATTCCTCGGACCTTTTCCAGATTGCAGTTGATAAAGATGCTTTGGTTGCATAGTTGATCTCCTTTCTGGAGAATGGGAAGCTATGGTGTTTGGGAGTCAAGAAATCCTTTGGATTCAAGGATAGTTTTGTTTGATTTGCTTCAGTTGTCCCACACTATTGGAGAGGCAAAGGACGTGATCCGTTGAAAGGTAACTAATGTTCCGTTTGGCAGAAGGGATGGATGAGGCATCTTTAGGGAAGGGATGGTGTTCTTCCCTCCTTTCGTTTGGCTGGATGGAAGGGAAAAAGATAGGTGCTATTATTATTTTACTAATATACCCTTAAAATATATAAATTAGTACATTAAATGAGGGTAATGACGTCTTTTCAAAATTCGAACAATTTTTAATTTTTCTCTTTCCTCTTTGTCCCACTTTTGGATGGAAGCAATATGGTGGGCCAGGAGGGATGACTCATCCCTCTTATCAAACAACAAAGACTCGTTCCCTCCTTCCTACCAAACGACGCATAAGGGACTAAGGGAGGAATCTTTAGCGTTCAATTGTTCTATGAAGCTTTATCCACAAGAAGGATGATAGATTTGTAGTGGATCATATGATGGACAAAGGCATCCTTGAATGTGGCCTTTTTACTTGATCAACTGTCTCAGATGCTATTCTTACAATTGAAAATCTGATGATGGGTCATTGGATGACAAATATGTGTGTATGTGCAAAAATGAAGAAAGGACCGTTAGCAACCTTTTGTTACATTGTATCGTGGGTGGGAGTTATGGGGCTTGATGTCTTGTATGTGATTGTAGATTATGCAAGGGATAATGTTGAACTTGACGAGGTATTGGAGAGGCAGGTGCCAACAAAGGATGAGAGTGGGGCAATCAGAAAATCCCAGATTTTTCTTTTATATATTTTCTTTTCTTTTCTGAAAATTCTTGGACACATGACAAAAATTTATTGGCATGGCATACTATAAAGTATAACCTATCAAAAAAGATGTCGTTTAATAATGGGTAAATTTGTAGCTTGCATCTTCAGTGATTGGGTGAACTAACTGTATGGCCTAACTTGCAAACTTTGTATAGTTGAAGGATTTTTTCCCATGTCAGGTGGTTAAGTGAAAATTAAAATAGTTTATAGTACATGAAAAACTTTTTTACTCAAGTGACAAACGGAAATCATATAAACGGGGTAGGTATAGTACATGAAAAATAAAGTTGTAGAAGTTAAAAGACTAAGAGATAGATTAATAACTATAAAACTATTAATAGATACACAAGGAGCATTAGATGAAAGCACAAAACGAACATTTGGGAGGCAGTGAGGCACTAGATGACATAATGCATAATATATCCTGCCATGAAAGTATATGTATAGGAGGTGACTTTAATGGTCATATGGGAGTTCAATGAATAGGGTACGCACAAATTCATGGAGGATATAGTTTTGGAGAAAGAAATGAAGAAGGGGATACACTTAGAATTTGCAACAGAGATAAGCATTTGATAAATCAAGGGCGGGATGAATAAGACACAAATAGACTATTGTTTGTGTAGAAAGGCGGAGTGGAATACAGTAAAAATTGTAAACATTGCCCCTGTAATTGTACCTGCTCCCACAGCAATAACATATTTTGGTTTTGGCATTTGCTCAAATAATCCCACTAAAGGAGGATCCATTTTCACTGTTACTGTTCAGGCTGTTAAAATCAGGTCCATTTGTCTAGGACTCGATCTTGGTACAAGTCCATAACAATCAACTATTTTTATTAGACTTGGCAATTGAAGGGTTTATGTTTCAAAAGGGGAAAAAACATCTTGAACTATAAAATCAAAAGATTTGAAAGGCAACAGTGGGATAAAATTCAAAGAAAAATATTACAAGAAAATCAATGGAATTGGAATGATAACAGAGTAGTCTTTTGTCAAAAGTAACAAATTTTATAAGGGTGGTGGGCCGGTGGCTAAGGCAACTTTAGGAGAAACCAAAGGTAAGAAATTTATAAATAAATAAAAAATGGTGGTGAAGTGATGAAATAAACAAGCTATAAAAAACGAAAAAAAAAAAAAAAAGAATGAATTTTAAAGAATGAAAAAAAAGTTGGAAACAAGAGGATTTAGAGAAGTGAAAAAAACTTAAAAGTGAAGCTAAAAAGATGGTAACTAAAGCTAAACAAAATGCAATTAATGAGTTATATGAGAAATTAGTTAAGATGATGTCATATTAGAAAGATGAAAAAGCTACTTTTAATAATTAGTTAATTATTGAATGATGAATATACTAGGGAAGAACTTCTAAGTAACAATCTTACATAGGAGTTATAAACAAAATTACAACTAATGAAATAGAGGAAAAACATAAAAAGATAGGTAACAATATAGCAATAGGACCTGATAGCATACCTATAGAGCTATGAAGAATTCTAAGAAATATAGGAGTTGGATGGTTAACAAAGTTACTTAACAAAATTCTAGCAGAATAAATAATGATAAATGAGTGGAGGAGTACCATGGTTCCAATTTATAAAAATAAAGGAGATGTACAAAATCGTGAAAATATAGAACACTTGTTAAAAAAATTAATGATACATACTAGAAAGGATAGTCGAACAAAGATTAAGAAAAGAAACTTGAATATCAAATTATTAGTTTGGATTAATGTCAGGTAGATCTACTATGGAGGCCATCTGTTTAGTAAGACAAATAATAGAAGACTGTAGAAGTAAAAAAAAAAAGATTTACACGTGGTTTTCAAAGACTTAGAGAAGGCATATAATCATATAAAATAGAGATCCACGGATGCCCTAGTTAGAAAAGGTAGATTTCTGTGTATAGAAGGTAAAAGACAGAGAGGTCGGCCATAACTCATGTGGGATGAAGTAATTAGAAATAAAATAAAATAATTAAATATAATAGAAGACATGACTTGTAATAGGAAAAACAAAGATGATGATGGTAAGAATGGCAAAATAGAATTCATGTGAAGAAGAATTAAATATAATAGGAGACATGGCTTGTAATAGAAAGGAATGGAAAAAAGAGAATTCATGTGGTGGACACCATTTCATAATGATGATGATGATGATAACGAGGGAATAAAGTGCAAAAAGTTGATAGTTTATTTTTATTTTTATTTTTTATTTTTGCAATTTTCCCTATTTTATTTTTCAAGTACTTGGACATTAAGGGCATTTCTATAAAATACCAAATGTCATAGCTTGATTGGGCCTTTCTGTACTTCTATTGCACACATCCGCATAAAAGGATATTTTTGTGCATTCAACAATACACCTCACAAGGGCATTATTTAGATTTTCGATTAATTTTTTTTTTACATCAGCCTAGTCATCTGACCATGTTTTGGTTTCTTCAGAAGAAGTTGATGTTTAAGGACAGAGATCTTCACACCCTGGTTCTTAAAGACGAAGAATGTGATGAGAGCCTGGTGGTAGTGGTTTATTTTTAATTGAATAATACTTAAACCTTAAAAGTGTTTAAACTGCTACCCAAAGTTAGAGCCAAATCTTCAGGCTTACCTTGAGTTTCTTTGGTTCAAGCCACAGCTTGTTCCCGTTCCCCCAGCCCAGATTGGCATATTCACTTGAATTACTACTTTGTATGGACAGGTTTCAATATCTTTGCAGTTGTAACATTTGTTTAAGTGGTGGTGTATTGTCTATTAAATTCCATTACTCCAATTTGCAGATAAGGAGCTTGATATAATTGAAATGGCTGTCTATGGGGATGTAACTCGGCCAGGAAACCAATGTCGATGCAGGACTGTTGCTGAAACGCTTGGCAAATACAAATCCAAAGACAGCATGGCCGCTTGCAAGTTGCCATACAATGACAAGGCAAATGTTGGGTCAGAGCAGACAGCGGATGCAAGCGGTGAACTGATCTTGTCAAGGGTTGGGAAAATAGATCATGATTTACCTTCTTATTCACATTGGTTTGATTTTGTTTGATTTCCATGTACCATCATCTGGCCTATTGTCAGAATGGTTGGAAATGGAAAAACTCTAGAGTATAATTGTTTTGTTGTGCAATTGGGCTCATACCATTTCTTCTTAACTTGATAGAGGGAAAAAGGAAAAGAGACATTGATATTAGTAGATTTCAGTCAAGCTAACTCTTGCAATTGACTTGTTTTGGAAGTAGGTGCAATGATCAACTTGGATCACACCCTGTCCATTGAGCATATTGTGCTCAACAAAATGTATTTTAGCTGCAATAAAAAACTTACCATGGCTAATTTTACTGCAGTGGACTGAATCATTAGAGCTTATTTGTTGCATTTTAGTAGATAGATATACAGAGATCACAGAACCCTGATAAAGAAAAGGTAGAATTAAAAAGGCTTGGTGAATAAATCTACAAATCCTCCCCATCCTTGGCATTGACAGTGTGATGAAAAATGCCTATATTCATCTGATGTCCTGATCTATAAATCTTCTTGGTTTTCTGGACTAGAATTTTATTGCCTATTGTTCTTTTGTATTTATAGCTTCAACCTCAGTCTGGTTTTATACATGCATGTGGAAATCATAGTATAATTATTATTTTTCTTTTGATCTATAGGAGATAGATTTTGCTGTCTGCTAACAGAGGAAGGATGAACAACCCAAGGTGGGAAAAAAATTTATTTTTTGTCTATAAATAGAAATCATAGTAGTAGCAGAGCATTATGATAATACCAATTAAAAAAACCAAGCCTGAATTATTATTTGTCAAAGTATTTCATTGACCACAATCATTGGGGTGTAAGGAAGTAGAGAGATATCTGAAAAATATAGATATAATATAGGTTCAATTTTGTATAGAGGAGAGGGTGGCTAATGATTCACACTAATTAATTTCATCCATGGACAAGCACTAGTAAATTTTATATGAAAGTTAATTATGTGTATGCTCACCCACTCATGAACCAAAATGATTACCAAATGCCAATTTTGCATGTTTATGACCCTTTATAATCATGCATTATTTACACAATCCCAGAGAAAGTAAATCACTATTACCATTCCTCGATTACACACACACACACACACACACACACACACATATATATATATATATATATATATATTAGAAAGGACAAATTATACTTACGTCACCTCTAGATTGACTTTATTACAATTACCTTCCATCTAGTTTGGCATATTATACTTATCTCACTTATCCCTTCTCAGTAACGAATGTTATTAGTTGTTAACGAAAAATGTAAAATTACCATTATGTCATTTATACTTACATTCCCTCTAGATTGAGTTATTACACTCACCACCCCTGTGTTTTGGAATATTACATTTACTTCCCTCTAATTTGGATGTTTGTGACAAATACTCATTTATCGTTAGACACTAACTGTCAGCAATGGTCAATGTTGGCGTGACCAAATTCGAAAATTTATATGACAAAAACACTCTTCAAATATTTGTAGGAAAGCTTTTGTCCTATGTTTGCTTGTGCAAAAAGATAAATCTAACTCCAACTAAAGAAAATGCATAGATTATTTTTTTCTACATATTTGTCTTTCATCTTCTCTCTCTAAATCTATTGCCAATTTTATATCTATATATTCGTCAATATATCATTTATTATTAGTTTTAGTCCTTGTTCGCTTTCGATTATATCGATTATCGATTCAAATCATAATGATGAATGATAAAAACTAATAGATTTTGGAGTGTATCTTTGTTCTAAGTGTTTGACAAACACTTCGAATAAAATGGTATGAGTTTTGGTCCTTTGAAACATTTTAACTTTTAGAATTTATGAAAATATGTGCAAGGGTATATATAATGTAACTGTGATAACATAATTTTTAGTTAAAATTATTTATATAATAATAAGGACACAATCATAATTTCACATTTTCGTCATATAAATCTTTAAATTTGGTCACACTAGTATTGAATATCTCTGATAGTTAGTATTACTGACGATAAGGAGATATTTGCTACAAACGTCCAAATTAGAGGAATATAAATATAATATTCTAAAACACAGGGTGATGAGTGTAATAAGCTAATCTAGAGAAGATGCAAGTATAAATGACATAAGAATAATTTTATATTTTTCGTTAATAACTATTAAAATTTGTTACTAATAAAAATAAGTGTAATATGTCAAATTAGAGAAAATATAATTTTAATAAAGTCAATCTAAAACAACGGTAAGTGTAATTTATCATATTATAAAATGGAGTCTTTGTTGCATATTTTATGCTGTAGAAACTGATGTATTACGAGAATAGAAACATCTATTATCTATCTATGCGGTCTGGTTCAAAGTTTGATCTTTCTTTATTCTATGGTCATGAATGCCAGATTAATTCTTTCAACCACATATGGACTAAAAGTTGTACATCTTAAAAAAATGCCCATCTAGTTTGATAGTGAAGTTTGTTGGACAATGATGGATTAGTCCCACCACTTGACCTACCTTTGACCTACCCAGTCTCTCTCTCTCTCTCTCTCTCTCTATATATATATATATATATATATATATATATTGTGTATTTATGTATGAATATGATTGATGTGTTTATGCTAGTAATTTAATTTGTTGTTGGTTTTGTTAGAAATGAATAAATCTTCACTTAAAAGTAGCTTTATGTCTACTTTACTGTCACCACCAAAGAAAAGAACTATACCAACCTACCCCTTTTGTCTTCTTTTACTTTTCAAAGTCGAGGGCTATTTATTGGCATTTTTGCATTACACATTTTAAATAGAAAAAGAAAAAAAAAAAAAAAAAAAGCTGATTAGAACATCTTAAGCATTAAAGACCATAATTTATTATAATTTACATATCACGGAAAAAATAACAATAAAATGTCAAATAAACCATTAAAAGAAATTCTAGAAAAATCTGCAAGCATATATATCATCTTTCTTTGCTAGATTATATATAACACTTTAAAGTTGTGAAAATATTCTAATTTTTCAATGGAATTCTTTTGTACGCTCCCATTCAATTTTAATGTCATCAAGCCAAAACATTAAGAAAGAATATATATTTGAAACTGCATTTGACAATATATATATATATATATATATATATATATATATATATATATATATATAATGTTTTGTTCCGGTGGGGGCAACTTTGGATTTCTTGCATTAAGCTTAGTGTCAGATAAATCAACTCAAAGAGGGCTTTTCCAACTCTTCCGTCTCTTATTTTTAAGGTTGGAAGCTCAAATCTTGTTAGAAAAGGAATTTTTTTTGAGCCAAGAGGAACTCTAAAGTCCGAGAATGTTTGAGAGAGATGACTTAAAGAAAATCGTAAAATTAATTCAAAAAAATATCAAATGAGAAATTTTTAAATGGTCCAAAATTTTGTTGTTCCGGTCAATTACAGATTGCTGTCTATAATTGACCTGGACCATCTAATAACGGTCAGGGAGAGATGTTATATATATAGATATATATATATAAACAATTAAGAAGGTGCAGCTGCCTTGCTTGAAGCTGATGCAACTCCATCAATATAACATAAACATAATATATATTATATAGATCACATTATCAAACACTTTGGAATTGCCAGAATTTAATTGATCAAGATGCTACCATATGCACGGTGGAGAGGTACTTTGATCAATTCTTTCTTACAGTTTAATTATAGAAAAAAAAAATCTTTCTTATAGTTTTAATAGATATATATATATATATATATGTGTGTGTGTGTGTGTGTGAAACAGTGCAATTGAGTGTTTTGTTACCATGAGAAAGATAGTGATTAGGTGATGGACTCATGGGAAGCAGCAATCATAGTTTAACGTAAGACTCGGAGTAGTGGTAGAACACATCACATGCCAATTGCTGAAAGAAGGTTTATATTATATTATAGCAAATCTACCAAAAAGTGGAACATCTCCTAAAAGAGAACCCTAAGTGGACAGAAAGAATCTTATACATATGCAATCTATGAGTGTTATATATATATATATATATATATATATAGATAGCAGCACTGCATGCAATATGGGTTGCTATTTTCGAAGTTTTGACTTTGCTTTCAAATACACATTGACAAATTTAAGCATAGGTCCACATAATTTTGTTGTTACATCCTATTTTAACACACACACACATATATATATATAGATTTCACTTTCATACTGAGTAATAATAATTGAGATTATAGATTTCACTTTCATACTGAGTAATATTAATAATTGAGATTGTCATTTGACTCATTTGCTGAAAGACTCTTTTTATAACTCATTGTTTTCTCATTCATTCATGTCACTCTTGTGTTAGTTATCGTATTTATTTAAGGGAAAGTTTACAATATCCTGTACTTTTTATGTGGTACTTCAATTAGTGCAAGTTTTTTATTTTTGCTGAATACTGTCAATTTTTTTATTATCAAAGAAAAATAAAAAGTTTACACCGATGGTAAGTACCACATAAGAAGTATTCCGAAAATATTTCTTACACCTAATATTTTAATCGAAATGTTAGACCTACATTTATTAAAGTGGGACTCACATTGGTTCCACTTTGTTTCGTCCCATGCCGCGGTAGCATGTTGTCACAATTTTGAAAGCAAAAAATAAATAGCAGTGTTTAGTAGCAAATTGTTTTTCTCTTTTTGTAGTCTTATTTTTTTAAAAAAAAAATTCTATTTTATCTTTAATTCATCTATTCGTACCAGAAAGTCTTAAAATATAGATAGTGTATACAATTAAATGATTTCACAATTCCAAACAATAGCCAATACATGATAATAAAATACAATATCTAATTTAACGTCACAAATTCTAATAATACCCAATACATCAACATAAAATATATCATCCAAAATTAAAGCCATAATAGCATTCTTAAAAATAAAAAGTCATAACAATCACATAACACTAATCGTGTATATGCATTATGTATAACATTAGTATGTGATGGATAATATATTTGACATATAATATATAATAATAAATATTAAATATTAAATAATATCTTATATGTAATAACATATAATATATTATAATATAATATAATATTTTTATATAGTATATTATAATAAATAAAAAATATTAAATAATATCATTATGTAATAATATTATAAATTAATTATAATATAATATTATGAAATATATTTTGCATAATAATTTATTAATATTGAATAAAATAAATAAATAATATATAATAAATCATAAATATTTTTGTCCCAAGAAATCATTTAATCTATTATATAATATATTATATATTGAAAAATACTTTTTATTACTATTTAATATGTACATAAAATATTACAAATAATACGTAGTATGAATTTTATTTGGAATGAACAGTCTCCACATAGTAACAGTACCAAAAAAATATTTTTGAACTAAAATACCAAAAACATAAGAAACGCCTTTTTTATGTTCTCTTTTCTTCACAAAAATAAAAAACATTTTTTACTATAGAAAAACAAAAACATATTACTAAGCATTATATTTAATAACACGTGTGCAAAATATTCAAAATTTATAAATGAAATGTTACAGCAGAGGTGTGTCTAGTGATAGAGACAACCTATTTTGATGTGCAATAAATATGTTCTTTTAAGGAAAAACAACATTTTTTGGAGGGAAAGTAGCATAAGCTTCTCATTCAAAATGAATGGTCCCGATTGAATTGAAATGAGAATTTTGAAAGCTTGTTTAATTTGCATAATATGTAATAGTAAAACTTTTGTCATACTCACTGTATTTACATTGTCATTTTTTCATATCCTTGATTACTTCTGTCTTGAGTGTTTCATTTGTATTTTATACACTGATGTTTCAATTTCAGAGTTATTCAATTTTGATACATTTTGGCTTGTGAATTGTGATGTAATATATTGTATTATTTCACGCATACATACACCATATATAACGGGTTTGATTAATTAAGTTGCAAAATATGTATCAAAATAACATAACAAGGTGCACATACATAACCCCACTACTACCTTAAATAGGATTTTAAATAGGGTTGTAAATGAAGTGAGTTCTTCTCAAAGAGTTCGGCCTTGGCTTAACAAGATTTCAGTTCATGTTCGTTTATTTAGTAAACGAACTGATCACAAACAATATTTTCAAGCTTGTTTAATAAACGAATTAATCTCAAACAACATTCTGGCTTGACTAGTATGTTTGTAAACAGAACAAGCTCATGATTTAGGCTCGTGAAACTATAAAGATAATTTTATAGTTCGCATGAGCCCAAGCGATCTACTAGTGAACCATCTATCGCCATCGACAACGCAAACATACTCCATGGAGCCTACAACAACTTGATTGTCGATAACTCTCTCTTGTTGTATTTTATCATCTAATCTTACCTTTTTCTCTCTCATATTCCATGGAATGTTTGTGGATCTGAGTATAGATGGTGAAGAATGGAATCGTGTAGGTTTCAATGGCGATTTCTTGTATATATATAGAAAATGTATTTACTATTGATTATTGTGTAAATGAGCTCGATTCGAGATGCAATATTGAACTTGGCTTGACTGAGCTTGAACATGACTAGGGAGTTGGCTAGTTGAGCCCGAACATTCTAAAGCTCGGCTCAATTAGTGATTTACAGCCCTAACTACCCATGATCAAATGGTATACAACCTGCTCATAACAAACACACACAAAGTATAATGCACAATAAGGAGTATTAATTCTATTATGAGGTTGATTTTATGATAGTTGTCACAAGCACTTCATTAAATTAGCAATTTTGGTAGAAAAAATATATAATGCACAAATTACATTGTCATGTAGTCACTATTAAAGTGATTTCACTTGTAAAAAAAAAAAAAAAAGCTCAAAATACCATAAATAAAATTATAGGAGACGTCAAACATGGTAGTTTAATTTAGCTCAATAAAGTCCAAAAATAGATAATGTAAAATTTTGACTGATTCGCGTGATCTACTAAAAATGAATCTTGATACAAAAATTTAATTATATAATCCTCATAGAATTATTTTGCAAACGATTAGATACGTATTTCAATATTTGTACATGATCACAACAAAAGTATAGAAATCTCTAATAATACTATCACGAGAGCCCTCTCTTTAACTAAGATGTGTTTAATCATTTATTTAAGTTTATTACAAATCTCAAAATACTAATTCAATTCAATGATTAAACGTAGAGAGCTCTCGCGTTAACATTATTCGTTTTGCTAGTGGGTACAAAGTTTTAGAGCAGACTGTTTTTTTTTCTGAACCAATGACTCAGAGTCATAATGAAACAATTTTATGGTCTGGTCAAGGCTCACATGCATGATATGAAGTAGGTAAACAAATATATATATATATATATATATATACACACACATACGTGGAATAAACATGACAGAACTGAGAGGTCAAAAGAGTTGAGGTAAATTTTGTACCTTATATATAATCGTTGAGTCATGTCAGGTATTGTATTCGCTGAGGACATTGGAGGGACACTGCATGCCTACACAACATTTATATCGCACCAACCATGCATGTTGTAATATACTACATACTATTGCTTGAGTTATTTTGTTTGTTTAAGTTGTGATATTTTGCAAGCTTTCTCGTGACTGCTAAGATTGTACATGCACTAATCTCCACACTTTCTTGAATCTTGAGCTATATCTATATATATATATATATAGACACAATAATTATGTAAAACCAAAATGAAAGGGTTTTACCTTTTTTTTTTTTTTTTTTTTGGACAAACAACTTTCATAATGCTCTTGATTAGAGAGACTCAAAAGATAAAAGATATTACTAAACCACAGATCTCGGTAAAGCAAATCATGGGTTGGTAAGTTAAAGATCTGCTGGTTTTCCTATACTGTCTAGTGTCTATCCCCTTAAATAGGCCATATAGATATATATATATATATATACGTGTGTGTGTGTGTATCCTTACTAGTGACCAAGTAATAATTATGTTCCATGGACTTGGAGGAGAGCGCTTTGATCATCCAGAATAATTGGATTACTATTGGGAAATGTCCATGCTATATTCAATTAGGTGGACCCCGATTGATAGTTTGATAGATCCAACCTTATGGTAGTCCTTCAAGGGTTGGAAGTCCTATATACAATGTCTATCTGTATCCATCTATGTCTACAAAGTTAAAAAGAGTATTTCAATAAACCTTTTTTTTTTTTTTTTTGTTAAAAAATCACTTGCCAATCTTCCCTTTCCACGTGCTTATGTTTCATTGGCCAAAATGTAATTTTAAGTATAGGTCCACATAATTTTGTTGTTATATCCTATTTTAATATACACATATGTATATGTATATATTGATTTCACTTTCATGCCGAGTGATGATAAAGATTGTCATTTGTTAAAGACTCTTTTTAATTCAATTGTCTTCTCATTCATCCACGTCACTCGTGTGCTATTGTTTAGTTAGGTCTCCTATTAATTTAAGAACAAATTTTTTTTTGTTTCTTCTCCGTTTGTTTTTACGTAAAACATTTTTTGGCAAAATATTTTTAAATTTTTTGGTGTTTGATTGCATATTTTAAAAGAAAAAATATTATTATAACCGTAAAACATTTTTATTTCAAAATGTTTTGGTTGATGCAAACAACTCCTAAAATATTTTATAGCTAATTTGATTGATTCAACCAAACACCAAAAATTTTAAATATATTTTTAAAAAATTATTTTACGTTGAAACAAATGGAGGTCCGACATTAAAGTTATGTGAATTCAACTTTGTAGCATTCCATGGTTGGAATGGATTCAGCCATTCTGACTATAATGTTGGACTGATATATCACTCTCAAATAAAAGGTAAATTACTATGACACCCTTGTCAAACTAACAATTCGTTAAACAAAATCACATTTAATATTCAATTACAAAAGTACTTTCAAGTTATAATATTTTTTTGTGCAAAAATAATATCGATTTTTATCCCTTTGACTGAGATTAACATATATATACATATTCTCGAGCAATGCCATATTAGCACTACCACCACTGATGGTAGTTTTGACATTTTGATTTTTTATATTTATTGACTTTAATGTACCTGACTGCGAATTAACGGTAGAGGTATTCGGAGTAAATTCAATCAAATTTCAGGAGAATTTGACCACCATATTTTAAAAACTTTAATCCAAGGATAATTAGGCAAAACCTCAGAAGATAACAGAGTAATTTACCCTAAAAAAAAAGATGCCTGAAAATGGAAGGACATATAGGCACAAATTTGTGACTTTGTGTAAAATATATAATAAATCTAAAAGTGAAAACAATTGGATAATTAAACAAGAACAACTTATTATACTAATGGACTACAAATTTCAGTGATGAATTTGGTGAAGTTGTATACATATACATATATAAAGTTGTAGCTGAAAATGTGTCTAACAATAGAGAGTCTATTTTGGTATGAAATAAATATGGTCATTTATGAAATTAAAAATGACATTTTGGAGGGAAAGTAGCATAAGTTTCTCATTCAAAATGAATGGTCCCAATTGAATTGAAATGAGATGTTTAAAAAGCTTGTTTAATTTGCATATATGTTATAGTAAAACTTTTCACCATACTCACTGTGGCAAAATGATAAACATCTAGAATAACACTACAGAGTGTAACATTTTCATTTTTTTTATATCTTCAGTCTTGTAAAATATCACTAGAGAGTGTTTCATTGGTATTACATAAACTGATGTTTCAATTTGAGAGTGATTCGGTTTTTATATTTTTTGATCTTCTGATGTAATATATTGTATTATTTCACGCATGCATACTCCATATATGTACAATTGGTTTGATTTGATTAATTAAGTTGCAAATATGTATCCAAGTATCAACATGTGTATATACGTAACTAGACTGTACACGATTCAATTCGAATCGAACTCGATGAAAATTATTTTCAAATCAACCTGCTCATAATGGTTTCAAAAAATCTAGAACCAAGTCAAATCGATTTGACCAAACTAGTTCCATTCGATTATACGGTTCTACTTATTTTTTTTGGGTTAAGTGCAAAAAATACCATCGTTATATACAAAAATATACAAAAAACACCCTCCAATTTACTACGTGCATATCACCCTCATTAATTATCTCCGATGTGCAAATACCCCCTTCCGGCTAGTTGACCGGCATGTTTGACTTAATTTTTTTTTAAAATACCAAAATTACCCCTTCACCAGTTAAGACCTGTTTGGCTCTCTCTTATCTATCATAACCATATATATATAATATATCTATAGGAATGAGAGAGAATCGAAGAGAGAGAATCAAATTTAAACAATTTCATATATATATATATATATATATATATATGAAATTGTTTGTATTAACAGTGTGTGCGTATAACAGAGTGTGTGTGTGTAAATGATGATATAACCAATTGTATGTGTGTGTGATGATATATAACAGTGTGTGTATATATATATATATATATATATATAAACACACACTGTTATATATCATCATACACACACACTCTGATACACACACATATACTGCTATATATATACACTGCTATATACACACACACACTATTACAGAGAGAGAGAACGAGGAGAGAGAACTGTTGAAGAAATATCAATTAATCTACAACAAATGCCCCAATTTATTACTATTAATGAAGAAATAAATAGCAAAAAAAAATGGTTAAGAGAGAGAGTGAAGATGAGAAGAAAGAGAGAGAAATCGTGGAGAGAGGGTCTCACACAAAGAGAGAGAACGAGGAGAGAGAGAATGAGGAGAGAGAGTTTTTGTTTAGTATTTAATTTTTTTTATAACATAAGGGTATTTTTGTCATTTTCTATCTCCGGTACTGGAAAATTAATCATTTGTCCTTATTTGAACAATTTTGAAATTGTAGGGTGTTTTCTGAACATCAGGAGGTATTTTGCATATTATTTTATATAGTGGAGTGTCTTTTGCACTTAACCTTTTTTTTTTTTTGTTCCTTTTCTTGAATTATATATATAATGGCTGACAACATACAATCCAAAATCAAAATGAAAATCCAACTCTTCCTTGCTAAAAGAAAGCAACCAAGCTAAGTTACAACCCTTCCACAATATATAAAAAAAAAAACTAATGTTGTATGCAAGCATTATTACTAAAAAAAAAACTAAGAAAAATCAACTTTTGAACAATAAGCTAAGCAATCAAGCTAAACCAACCAAGCTGTAACAGTCTCTTATAATTGTCTTATGTAATTTTTGAATAATATCAAGCTAAGCAGCATTCAGTCAAACCACATAATCTAGCCACGATTTAGAAAAATACTACAAATACACAAATTGTTTAACAACTGTAATTCTAAAAAGACAATAAAAATGTGTTGTCATCTTCACTAAAGAGGAGAAATCGAACATAATATGTATATAAAGATTATAAGTAATTAAATATATAATAAAATAATATAACATGTATATACAAAAACTAATGCATTGGTTCGGTTCAAATTGGTTCTATAGCTTCTAAATCCGAAACAAAACAAAAAAATTAATAGTTCCATTATTTTTGAAATCGTATTTGAATCAAACTGTTAGAGAACTGATTCGAACTGTCTGATTCGGATCAATCTCCGTTTAAACAGATTTTTGCACACCCCTAACTACTACCCATCGTGAAATGGTATAAAAGCTTTTTCAACATAGAGCCGGATGCACCATATTTTCCCCCCATGGTCCAGGCTCATCCTACCCCATATACATAAACAAATACTACTATGGTGGAAGAAACAAACACATATATATAAATGTGTGTGTGTGTGTATATATATGTGTGTGTGTGCTCGTGTGTGTGTGTGTGTGTGTGGAATAAGCATGACAAAACTATATTAATCATCGAGGGCCAAAAGAGTTGAATTAGTAAATTTTGTACCTCATAGTATTAATCACGGAGTCATGTCAGTTATTGTTAGGGGTGCACACTGTACGGTTCCCCATGGTTCTTGGTAAAATTGAAACCGGAACCGTTACCAACGATTCCTGATTTTTGGAATCGGAACCGAAACCGGAACCGTTAAGGGTTGGAACCATGAGGAACCGAATCGCAGTTCTCGGTTCGGTTCCTGTTCCGAACCGCGGTTCCTTAGGATTTTTTTTTTTTCAATGAAGCTTGAAAATACAAAAAATATATATATATTCATTAAATAAATGTGAGACTTACAATCTAAAAATGGCACCCTATATATATATAATTATTATATTATATTATATATATATATACATTACATATAATAATTATATATAATGTATATAATAATTATATTATAATATAATTATTATATACATTATATATAATTATTATATGTAATGTATATATATATATGATATATAGTTATTATATTATATATATACACATGTTTAATATAAAACGGTTCTGGTTCCGGTACGGTTCTATTGGTCCTAAAACCGAAATCGGAACCGTTGGTAATGGTTCCTAATTTTAGGAATCGGAACCGAAACCGTAGCCACGGTTTCGATATGGTTCCTCTCGATTTCGATTTCGATTCCAATTCCGACGGTTATTTGTGTACCCCTAGATATTGTATTGCATGCACTAAGTAGATTGAGCGATATATGCCTACACATACAGCATTTATATTATACCAAGCACGTTGCAATTGCCAACTTCCTTTCTTTATTTAAAGTTGGGATATTTAGATATTGTATTGCATGCACTAAGTAGATTGAACGATATATGCCTACACATACAGCATTTATATTATACCAAGCACGTTGTAATTGCCAACTTCCTTTCTTTATTTAAAGTTGGGATATTTTGAAAGCTTTCTCGTGACTGCTAAGACCATAAATGCACTTGCTTTTTTGGGAGAAATTATTACATGCCGTATATATATATAATCTTGGGATATGTGGTACCGGTAGGAATGGTAATTTCGTCCGTTTCAAAGCTGTTAGGAGAAAATTAAATAGTTTTAGAGTTGAGGTAAAAAAAAAAAACTTGCAAAGTTGCGGAAATATATTTAAGATTTATTAGTTTAAATATTTTGACAGTGCACATATAAATTACGAAAAATCTTATCACATAAGAATGTAAAGATTAAAAATAGTACAATTATAAAAGTAATTCTCTAAAAAAAGTTCTTAAAAAAAATAAAAAAATTCGCCCCCGCCCCGTTTATGTCTCCCCCTCTCCCGCCTCACCCTACCCGGTTTATTAAATGGGGTGGGGTGGGGTGAAGATGGGAGGAGCTTTTCTAAATGGAGACAGGAATGGGGAAGGGCACCCTCGTCCCATACTCACTCCGTTGTCATCTCTAAGTACAGGCCAATTATAAACTGACACGTAAATAAATGTGTCAATTTTATTTAATATTTTGTTTGCATGTCTGTTTGTGATTGAATTATTTGAGAATCATGTAATATATATATTTTTTTTGAGCCACTTTCTTGATCGAGAATATATGTCTTCAGAAATTGTTGGTGCGCCATGCTAGCTTTGAGTGCATAACTATTCATTTTGATTAGATTAGAAGGCAATAATTATGTACAAAAATATAATTGGAAAATGAAAACAAAATCAAGGGATTGAAATGGTAATTCACAATAAACTTCATTAAAATAAGGAGAATAGTGCAAGTACAGATTATTCCTCAAAAGAAATTTCACCAGAGAAGGACCAATAAATTGAAGTTTCTGTGAAAGAAAACTAATAGAATCAGAAACTTAAGGGGAAAAAAGAATAGACATTGAATAAAATAGGGCTGATAAATACACTACAACAAACCATCTAATCATCATAACATATTATATTATTGTTCTCAATCATTAAATGCATGAAAAATTGAAAAGTAGGTTTATGTTTGGTTCAGTTTTTGTTTTCTCAGAATTAAAAAAAAAAAATTGTACAAATTTATTTGATTAATAGTTTCTGAAAATGATTTTCTAAACAATTAAAAAAGACATATTTTAGAAAACTAACTTTTATAGTTTTCTAAAAATAGTTTTATGTTTTCTAACTTCTAGAATAAAAAAAGTCATATGATTCTAAATAAAATTGTTTTACAATAAAGTATTTAAACAATCAATTATAAAATATTAAAAAATAGGATTTGTTGAATTGAGTTAAGTTCATTATTACATAAAAAGATAAAACTTGTGATTATTCTAGTTCAGATAAAAATTAAAGAACATTAAATCACTGTACCCAAACATAATTAATTGATGGATTTTACTAACTAATAATTGAAAATCATTCTTAATAAGTCGAGTAACAAGTTGTGACTATGATCATTCCATTTCAATTTGTAGCAGTATTTACATATTACTCCAGATTTTATTTTTATTTTTATCTGTGTTTGGGTATGTAAGAATGAAAAACAAATTTTTGCTGTCATAAAAATATTAAAGCATGGCATAGATGGTAAAGCAAATCATGGGTTGGCAAGTTAAAGATCTGCTGGTTTTCCTACTGTCTAGTGTCTATCCCCTTAAATAGGCCATGTATATATATATATATATATAGAGAGAGAGAGAGAGAGAGATACAGAGCTTGACATTGTATTAGAACTTCCAACCCTTGAAGGACTGCCATAAGGTTGGATGTATCAAACTATCAACAGGGGTCCACCTAATTGAATATGGCATGGACATTTCCCAATAGTAAACCAATTATATATTGTGGATGATCAAAGGCTATCCTCCAAGTCCATGGAACATAATTATTACTTGGTCACTAGTAATGGTGTGTGTGTATACATATATATATATATATATATATATATATATACAAAGTTAAAAGAGTACAACAAAAACCCCTTATTTTTTTCTCCAAAATAGTAAATACTAAATACCATTATCAATTTTAGTTTATTTATTATTTATTTTATGGGTGAGGTAAAAAAATCACATGGCAATCATCCCTTTCCACGTGTTAATATTTCATTGGCCAAAATGTCCATGCAGAAGATATGGGCACAGATTGAAGTATGAAGTACATGGTATCCAATAACAAAAATTTCACTCAAAACCTATTTTCTTTGCAATCCATTAATTGCCCTACTATAACAAATTTGTAGTACATTGGATTGGATTCAAATTTGTAAAATGTATGGACTGTGGTGAAAGTATTGCACAACTTTGGAAGAGTAATAAAGCTATTTAATAATTTGCTTTGACAACAATGGCTGTACAAACATAATCAAGGGCAATTATTCATTGGTTGCATAAAAGGTCTCATCTTGCAACCATGCATGCCCTTACATCTTTTGTTTTTCTGAGTTTTCTTTTATTTTTTTTATTTTATGAATGGGGCATTCTTAGAAAAGGGGAGCCAAAGTCACATAATTTTTTTAAAGGAGTGTCGCTCTCACACTACGTCACAAAAAGAAATTGATTTTTTTTTGCCACTCTCATACTCTCGTTCTCGCTCCCACTTTATGTGACTTAGAAGTAGATGCCAGGAAGCATAGATACGGATACGGGTACGACACGACACGGATATAACGATACGAAAAATTCTAAAAAAATAGGACACAAACACGACAAGGATACTGCTATAAAATAATAATATAATATACTAATATATATTATTATTCAACAAAAAAAATTATATTATAGAAATACTTCAATTCATCATCAACCAATTAAGAATCAAATAAACTTATAAACAAAAATAGACAAATAGATTAAAGAACCAAACTTATTTAGTCTTCTATATATATTTAGCTTAAATTTTTAATCATAACTTAGTCGTATATAATTTTCTTTCGAAATAATTAAATATATATCACTGCTACGAATTATCCGATGTGTGTTCAATGAGTGTCCAAGGAGTGTTTGAGAAGTGTCTGAAAAGTACTTTTAAAAAAAAAATGTCAGGAAGTGTCCGAGGAATGTTCAAGTGTCCAACACGGCTACGGCACACTCGGTGAAGTGTCTTTCTCTTTAGTTAAGTATAAGAGAGTAAAACGAGGTGACATCTTCCATTATTTGATAAGAAAGTATTGTATATTTTCTTTGAATAATGCTATTATGAGAGCTCCCTCGTCATGAGCTCTCTTTATTTAATTACTGAATTAAAAGATTTATTAAATGACTCATTTGACTTTTTACAAATCTCAAAAAAAAAATGTCTCAATCTAGTGATTAAATATGAAAAACTCATAACTTTTGTCATGAGAGAGCTCTCTTGATAGCATTACTTATTTTCTTTTACCATTATTCCATTATTTGAAAATTTGATGAGAGGTAATATAGTCACTTTACATATTAATATATCATATTTATCCTTCTCTTCCCTCCTCTCTTAGAAAAAATTGATGGGAGGGTGATTGCAAGGGATGAACGAGGCATCCCTAAAACGAAAAGTGTATCGCTCACTTTTTATTTTGTTGAATCGAAATAATAGTAGAAAGGATGAATGAGATGAAACATTTCTTTGTTTGGTTGGAAGGAAGGGAGTAAGAGATTTTATATTTTTTCTATCAGTACACACTCGTTATATAAACTAATAAAAAAGAAATATTCATTGCAAATTAGTAGGATTTACCAGAGTAATTTGCTAAATAATTGAGGGTTAAAAATGGTATGTTATATTTATGGAGCTGTTTCTTTTTCCCTCCTATCTTCTATCCAATTTTGAAAAGAAAAAAAACGTGAGCCAAGAGAGATGCTTCATTCTTCCCACCTTCCTTCCTTGTTTTCTTTCCTTCCAACCAAACTATGGAAATATCTTCCTCTCTTCCATCCTTCCTCCTTTATTCCTTCCGAACAAACTAAGCTTGTTAATTGGTCTAATCCAACATCTACATCCTTTTAAAATCCAAGTTTAGTCCTTTACATGCAATTTAGTATTTTAGTTGCCAATTTTCTAAGTACTTTTTAAACGTCCCTAACTTGTTTTTCAGTGAACAAAAAAAAAAAAAAAAATAGAGTACTTCAAAATAATGAAACTTTTAGTATAAATAATAATAATAATAAGAAAGTAACTATAGGGCACAAGGCATTCTAGAATTAACTTCTCTATTTAGGCCTAAATAGTCTCTAACTTTCTTTAAACATCCCTTCTTCTTCTTGATAACTTAGACTCCATTTGGATAGACACAAGAGAAAAGAAAGGAGATGAGATGATAGCAATAAACTCTATTCATGTTTGGATAAATAAAAAAGAAAAAAAAAAAAATGATAGTATTCTTGTTTAAATGAGATAGGAGAGAAAGAGTATAACGACCAAATTACCATCATATTATTTTATATTTATGGCGCATGAGTGAAATAATAATTTTCTATTTCTAATTATTTTGAACAATTTTAGAATTATAAAAACATTACTTAAACACTATTCTTCTTCACTCGATATTTGCATTTCTCTCCATACCCTTCCAAATCTCTCAATTCAAACTTACTGACAAAAGTTGTTAAGTAATCAGTGATTTATCACTTGTCCCAATTCTCAAGTGCAAAGTAGTTTCTCCCATCATAACAGTATATACATACATCTATAGAATAATTTCTTAATTCCAGCCACTCTTTTTTTATATCATTTTTTAAATTGAAATGTCTGGTTTTAAAAACGAGGATGGCACTAGAAATTATATTCACCAATTTTGTTAAGATCTAGGTACAATCTTTTTCATTCTTAATTTGACAATAATTCTAGTGATCCTAAAAAGCCTTCAAAGAATTTTGAAAACCCTATTTAATAGGTCCTAAAATAGTCAAAATTAAAATATAAAACTAAAAATATTTACTTACCAAAAAATATTAAAATGATTTAACATGTGACTTCACAAAGCTAACGAAATAACCTAAATTTAGAATCCTTTCAAACTCACCCCCATCTTTTTTTTCTCCTAGCTCTAAACTTTACCTTTCAAAGTGAAAGTTAAAGGCTTCGAATCTCCCCGAGCGGACGTTGGAGTTTCATAACAAAAAGAAGAAAAAAAAATCACATTTATAAAAAGTTTAGAATATGACCCATATTTTTCTTCTTCTCCCTATGTTAGACCATAATATATATATATAAATTATTATTCTGACAAATAACTCTCACAATACTCTTTAGAGGAGATTTAAACCCTCTAATTTTCAAGAAATTATTAGATGGTTCTGAGACCATTGATCTCGGGTAGTGAACACACAAACAAATGTGGTAGTTTTTTTTAACTTTTTGCGCGTGTTCACTTGTAATTGGCCGAAACCATATAATAATTTCTCCTACTTTTCATTTTGAAATAAAACGAGCTTCCATGAAACCAGAGACCTTGGTTTAGACTATAAACTTACCTCTACGCATTATTGTGTCATTCTTTAAATTGCAATTTCTTACTTGCGTGTCCACTAGTGATTAATCGAAATCATGTAATAATTTCTTTTGCTTTTTGTTTTGAAATAAAGGCGAATTACCATTAAACCATAGACCTTGGTTGAGACCATTATTGTGCCATTCTTCAAATTTCAATAACCAACATAATTGTACTGTTGACACATTCTTCTGAAATTTTCCATAGAGTTGTCACTCCACAAGAAAATATATATAGAGATGAAAGTCATGGCACCATCAATACAAGAAGTTGAGAATAAAGTCCAATATGGTGACAGTCTTCCAACTCCAAGATCCAATCACTGATAGGTTTGTGACATACAGCTCTTGGTTTAGAGAGCAGTGGGCCTCACCCAGCTCAACTTGTGGGCCCCATAGATGAGAAGTGGAGACTGAAAAAGGCAACACAACAGGTGTGAAAAAGAATAATAATAAAAAAAAGTCATCTACATTATTTACCCTCTTTTAACTTTTGCCTTTCCATTTTTAATCAATTAATACTTCTGACTTTCCATTATTTAATCAATTAATCCAACTCTCTCTCTCCCCCCCTCTCTCTCTCTCTCTCTCTCTCTCTATATATATATATATATAAACATTGTCTTCAATCTCTTCTAAAAAAAAATCATAATCGATTAAAAATATTCAAAATATCTATATATATTTACGATATGATATAATTATTTTTATCATTTATCTAACTATTATGATTCATCTAATACATTCACACTTAAATTCACACACACATATATATATATATATATATATACATCTCACATATATATACACCTATTCTTACACTTCTAAAATAATTCAGTTCAATAATATTTTTTTTATATAGTGCTGTAAACACAAACCTAGTGTGTGTGCGTGTATATATATATATATATATATATATAGCCACTATTGTTCCTTCTCATAATTTATAGTAATTCCCCACTACTAAAGAAGTCTGAACAAAAATGTAACTTAGAGAAAAATCCAAACACGAAGCCCATTAGTCAACATTCAACAACAACCCAACTAATCAGTTCAGCAAATCTACTAGTGTGTCTTCACACACCATAACATTTGCCTTGCCTGTCTGGGAAGTAGGTGGGTCCCACTTAATTAAGCTTTGCTACCCCTCAATTGATTTGAAAGCAATATATATATACACACACATATACATCCAAAATATTACTGTACAATATTAACAAATAGAAACAAAATTAGAGAAATAAAATCTCACAGACAACAAAACCCAAAAAAATTGGTGGGAAAAAAGTCGAAGTTAACTAAAAAGTCCAATTTAATATTTTATTACTTTTACAAAACAAAAACAGAAACGAGAAACAGAGCGATACACGAGAGGCACATAAGTCTACGTTTCCGTTGATTTCGGTCGTCGTTCTGTTGCGTGCCCATTAAAATCCTCTACAATTTCCACCTTCCGCAATTGTCGCAGAACTGAATAGAAGGGGGGAGGAGAGAGAAAGTAGTGAGAGAGAGAGGCTGGATGGAATGTTTGGGGGTTTTGGGTATATATACCATTTTCTTCGATCTTCACAGTCTGAGCTGCGACGTAGTAGTGAAAAAAATCCCATTTGACACTTGACACAGGTCAAAACTCGCTCAATTGACCCAGTTCTTGATCTGGGTCGATCTCTGATAGTGTTGAAAATCAATCTATGTTCGTGGGTCGGTGATCATTTCTTCATGGGTTGTGTGGCCTCGAAGCAGTCAGTGTCGGTGACCCCTGCTTTCGATCACTCCGGGGCGTTTCGTGACAATGGGAGCGTTTGTTCGGGTCGAAGCAGAGCTGGGTTGGTGGTGGAATTGGAGAAGAAGAAGAAAATGAAGAAGAGGACTGAGTCGGGGTTGAGTGGGAGCGAGTTGAGTGAGTCTGGGAGGGCGAGTTCTCACGGTTGTGGCGGTGAGTCTGTGAGCTTTCGGTTGGGGAATTTGCAGAAGTACGTGGAAGGAGAGCAGGTGGCCGCCGGTTGGCCCGCTTGGCTCAGCGCCGTCGCCGGCGAAGCCATTCACGGTTGGGTGCCCCTTAAAGCCGATTCTTTTGAAAAGTTGGAGAAGGTATATACATGATATATGTGATCCTAATACATTTAATTACTCAATATGTTATACATAATATATAACTGGTGTTAATTTTTCTGAACTCTTATTTCAGTTGAATTTTAAGTACTAACATCAGATTTATGAGCCATATAGTACTGTTTCTTCAAACATAGATGCTCAAGAAATTCTAAGATTTCATGCATTTTTCTAGTTTTTGCTAAATGGCTAATACAGGTTTAATATTTCAATAGTTTTATTTATTTATTTTAATTTAAGTATTTACGATTTTCAAAACTTGGGAGATGTGTCTATTAATGCAAACTAGGTAAAAATATCATTAAACTATTTTTGCCATTTACGCAGCCAATATGGTAAATGGAATTCCCTTCTTTTTCATGCTATCTAATTTTAGTATAATATATCAAGAGTTTTTTTTTTCTTTTTTTTTTTTTCTGGATCCTGAGTTTTTCCAATTATCATGAAAATTAAGAAATCTACCTACTTTTGGGTGCAAGAGCAAACTTTACTAGGTGGAATTTAAGGTTAATAGACTGAAAATTCTATTAATGTCTTTATATACCTATGAGGTATTCTTGAGCCTACAGTTTGGAGATTCTGGAATGTTAAGGACAGCTTATTATTCTCTAACTGCCACAAACACAATAGCTTTATGTTTAAACTATTTATTGATTCAATTTCTATTTTTCTTGATAAATCTTTTTTGAACAAAAAAACTTAATTTTTAGTTGTCTGTGCTGCAAACCTTTCTAATGTAAATTGACAAGTAATTGGTAAGGCGTTCTGAAAAAGTTCATTTCTTAGTAATCAGGTGCCCTGCTTTTTATTAAGGCATTACCTAGAGAGTGTCTAGAGCCACTAATTACTTTCTGAATTGATGATTGCTTTTTATTTCACCTTATAAATTGTGCTCATTCATTTGATCATATTCTAATAGTTTCTTTTATTTCTTCTTCTTTTTTTTATACTAAAGATTCGTTATTGGTATTAACTTCATATTTTATGTTGCATGATGTTTTAGCTGTTTATCTGATGAGAATTGTACAATTTCAACTGCTTTGATAGATTGGACAGGGAACATATAGCAGTGTGTTCCGGGCACGTGACTCGGAATCTGGGAGGATAGTTGCTCTGAAGAAGGTGCGTTTTGACAATTTTGAGCCTGAAAGTGTTCGGTTTATGGCACGAGAAATAATGATTCTACGCAGGCTTGACCATCCAAATATCATAAAACTGGAGGGGTTGATTACCTCGCGATTATCATGCAGCATATACCTTGTATTCGAGTACATGGAACATGATATTTCTGGACTCTTATCTAACCCTGATATAAAGTTCAGCGAGGCACAGGTTTGCTCATGTTGAAATTTGTTTATTTATATTATATCAAACTTTGGAGATCACACCAAATTGAAACTATTGAAATTTGGTTTGATTTTCTCATCTTTGATCAATTTAATAAAAGTGTCATCAGCAGAATACCATAATGACACAAGGATACCAGAACTTATTTTCTGAAATCTTCACATGACAATGACTTCTAGAAGAACATTAAACTTATTCTTTTATTTAAATGCTATGGAAATAAACAAATTCAAAATGCTAAGTTATTGAATATTTTAATTTCTGTTCCCCCAGTTGCCTCCTCCTTTCTGCGGAGCAGGTTAGTTGATTTCTTCTTTATTAGAGGTTCAATTGATTCTGTTTTGCAGGTTAAATGCTACATGAAACAGTTGTTATCTGGAATTGAGCACTGTCACTCAAGAGGTGTAATGCATCGGGATATAAAAGGTGCAAATCTTCTGGTAAACAATGAAGGAATTTTGAAGATAGCTGATTTTGGCTTGGCAAACTTCTGTTGTTCTGGGCCTTCTGGACACAGGCAACCTCTAACCAGTCGAGTCATCACTTTATGGTACCGTCCTCCTGAACTTTTGTTGGGTTCCACGGATTATGGTGCATCTGTGGATCTTTGGAGCGTTGGCTGTGTATTTGCAGAACTTCTTCTCAAGAGACCCATCCTTCAAGGAAGAACAGAGGTAATCACCTTACTGGATTGTTTTCTAATGTTCACAAGTGATGTAGATCATAATAATAAGATACATTTCTTACAAAATACCATGTGCTATCAGTTTTTTTGAATTTATTTGGGGATTTTTTTTTCCAGTAAACTTCATGATGTAAATGCTAATAGTAAGTATATAACATTTTCCTGGAAAATGCTTTCAAACACATCATATGGTCAAGTATTTTGGTTTCATTAGTAGTCCTCAAGAATTCAATTTCGGTAAGTAGTTGTTTAGGTTCAGGCAATCTTTTTCTCCCGTCTGTGACTTCCTGAATATAGGTATTTTTGCTGCTTCTCAACCATTTACGCCACAATGTCATCCCAAAAGGATATGCTCTTTGCAAAATGAAACTTACATTTCTCAAGATATAGCTTCTCAGCCATTTAGAAAATGACACCACCCTATGCACTATCATAAATGAGTGAAGCCAAGATTTGAAATGCTTGTGTAGATAACTGTCGAGGATTAATCATGTACTTCATAAACAAAATGCCAAGTTATAAAAATAAAGCATATTTATTCATACAATTTCTTTTTCTTCTATATATTTGGAAATTATCACAATTTGCCAGATCATCTTGAAATAACCTAATGTACCCTAGTTCTCAAGTTCCTTTAGATGAAGATTAAACACCTAACACATACTTCTGAAAAAGTTTATATCTAAAGAATAGGTATCATGGATGAGATTCTCAGCATGTGTTCATAGTTTGCAGTGGACAAACATCATCATCATGCTTTGCCTTTATCCCATATGGTAAGAGATTTCTCCAATATAAAAAACTATTATGTTCCCTTTTGCTATACAAATGGAGCTTAACAAATTATTTCCGTCAATTGAATTAAAAACAAGTCATGTTGATCTTACTATAGGGAAATCAATATCAGGGGTCATGACCAATCACTTGAGCGGTTACCTAGATTCCACCTTATCATCATTGCAGTATAATCATTTAGCACTAGCAGTGACTATAGAGTAAGAACTGGCATTAATGAACTGGATGATAAAACAATTAAATTGGATGCAACTGAAAGTACTTTTAACTAGAATTACAGATTTTGTTTCTTACATGAAAAAGAAACAAAAATTGGAAGCAACATAATTTGAAAGTTGAAACTAAAAACGGGAGATTACTACAGTACATCATTAAAAGAAAGTACTTTTAATTAGAATTCCTGTAGTAGTCTCCCCCTTTTAATTTCAAATTATGTTGCTTCCAAAGTTTGTTTCTTTTACATGTTTAACGGTCAAGTGTACAAATACATTCCGTGTTTGTAAGGCGATGTTTTCATGTTTATTCAAATGACATCAATAAAAATAATTTTTTTTTACCACATACAGTTGTAACGACATTATATACCTGTTATAGTATTTAATGTTGACGCCACATGAAGTTCTGAGAAATGCTTTTGTTCTGCCTACAGGTTGAACAACTACACAAAATTTTCAAGCTTTGTGGGACCCCACCAGAAGAGTACTGGAAAAAGTCTAAACTTCCTCATGCAACTCTATTTAAACCTCAGCATCGTTATGAAAGCTGCCTCTGGGAGACCTTTAAAGAGCTGCCAAAAACTGCCGTGAATCTGATAGAAACTTTCCTTTCCGTGGAACCATGCAACCGTGGGAGTGCCTCTTCTGCTCTTGCATCTGAGGTATTGATGGGAAAATGTCTGTCTGAACTTCTGTATAGCAGGTTATGCTATGCCCTTAATTGTCTGACTTGGCAGATGCAACTAATGATATTGATATCATCCGTTTGCATCTTAAAGACATGTATGCACATATAGTTCTAATTCATGATAGAGGAGTTGAGTTTTTATCTATTTTATTCCATACTTCTTCTTTGGTCAATTAAGTGTAGTGAAACTATTATTCTTGTGCCATATCAATGGAATCACACCAATAGTAACTGCAACAGGAAAGTTTATATTTAATATTTTATTTGAACTTCAGATTAAATAACCAGGATTCTGCATAATCTTGATCTTTTTCTTGTTATCCTCAGTATTTCACAACAAAGCCTTATGCATGTGATCCGTCAAGCCTGCCAAAATACCCACCAAGCAAAGAGATTGATGCAAAGCATCGCGAGGAAACACGGAGGTGAGGTTTATAGTTTTTCAGTTGCACATCAAAATTTTTGACTTGAATCATTCTGTAAAGGGTAGCACTTATAACACAACAATTGTCCTGAGCCCGTAAAAAGTTAGCATGTGACTTGATTTGAGTATTTTGGGCCAACTCAAATTGGTGACATCTGGACATCCCATGAAGATTGATTCAGTTCAATGTGTTTTACTTGACATTTGCATGTTCAACTTCATGATGGAATGATTTAGTTCAATGTGTTTTACTTGACATTTGCATGTTCAACTTCATGATGGAATGATTCAGTTCAATGTATTTTACTTTAAATTTGCGTGCACAACTTCAAGGTGGAACATGTGCCAAAAGGCCCGCAAACACTGTAGCTTGCCATTCAAAAAGAAGGGGCAAATTCAGGGGTTCAATTTTTGCCATAGATAAAAGATATGTTGGCTGTGTAATAATACTGTAGCTTGCCATTCAAAAAGAAGGGGCAAATTCAGGGGTTCAATTCTTGCCATAGATAAAAGATATGTTGGCTGTGTAATAATATGTCACAGTCAGTGTAGTGAACTTGAGGTCGTTTTATAAAAATCCTGGTTACCCTTATTTTGTTAAAGAGCCTCATTTGGTTGCTCTCAGTGCTGGGATTGATTCATTCAATTCCTATGTTCACAATGGACTAATCTAATTTTCATTTTCATCGAAATGTTCCAATAACTTTGTATGCCTTACGGGGATGTTTTTTGAGTTAGTAATTGATACAGCCTACAGTGCAAGGATACCAACTACTGAGTATAATTAATCTGTCTTGTGTGAGTGCAACTCGTTTGGAGTTCTTTTTTTTCTATCTATATTCAAGGATCTTATGTTTCAAGATTTGTAATTCACTTTTAGCACTGGATTTTCAGGAAGAGGCCTAGTGGAAGAGTCCGTGGACCTGAAACGACAAGGAAGCCAACTAGAAAACCAAATGGACTAAATAAATTGGCACCAGCCGAGGTTTCTCTCTCTCTCTCTCTCTCTCTCTACATTTTAAATAAATAAATAACTAATAGTTATATACAAGTATGCTTGTATTTTTAGTTGTATGATGTGTGGCTTGTTTGTGTAGTTGCTTCCTTTATTTGAGGGAAATTTATTCTCATTGATTAAATTGATCATGCCTGTGCAGGATTTTCCTGACCAAACTCAAGGCCTCCGTAAAATCAATGATAATAATGTAAATAATTGTAAGGAAAGAGATGTCAATTTAGGGGTGGAACTGCCTAAGCCATCAATTTCTACAATGGAAGAGGCTTCCCACATAAAGAATGCATCTCAAGGGGACATTCCCTTTTCAGGTCCACTGCAAGTTTCAGGTTCAAGTGGGTTTGCATGGGCTAAAAGGCGGAAAGATGACTTGTCCGTGAGATCACGCAGTAGATCTAGTTCAAGAAGTCTCATCTTTGAACCTTCCAGTGCATTGCATTTAAAGAATAATTCCGAGTCAAAAAGGCATGAAAATGCAGAAGTTGTATATGGAAGTCGCACCAGTTCTAAGGGCCACGATTCCTATGAAACTGTCAAGCATGCAATACTTAAAGACTGGAGCCAATTAGAGCGTCCAGATTCCTTTGATGCTTCTGACGGGTACCACTCACAGGAACTGTCACTGGCACTTTATCAAGGGGAGGAGTTGGCAGCTAAAAGGTTCAGTTTGGTAAGTTCTTAATTGTTAGAACTATCTCTAATTTTTCTTTATTGAAAGGAATTTTATAAGCATTGGAATTCTATGAAAATGCAAAATATTGGAAACATTGGTTAACAATCACCTAGTTTAAATTAATTTGCTGAAATAGGTGATTCACAGGTGACCAATTTGTTTCTCTTCCTAATTAGTTTTGGTGAAAGAGCTACCAAATTCTAACAGTTTTATTGAAAATGACAGTCCTATGTCTGATGCTTTTGTTGGGTTAAATTTCACTGATGAATTTTTTGTGATTGGTTGAGTCAACTCAATCCTATTAAGAGTTAAAAGGCTGATTTCTACCAATTCCATTTTTCATCTTTTGGTACCTTCTTTAACCTTCTAACCTTGGACTCGAGACAGGTTTATCAGGATCAAGGGGACAATGTTGAATTTTCAGGACCCTTGTTGTCTCAATCACATAGAGTTGATGAGCTCTTAGAGAGGCACGAACGCCAAATCCGCCAGGCAGTTAGGAGGTCATGGTTCCAAAGAGGTAAACAGTTATAAAACTCAAAAACAAAATAGAATAATAAACAAAGTTTCTATTTGCAATATTACATGCCGGTTTAGGCTTCTATTCTCCACCCTTTTTAGTTCTTATATATTTTTGAGCAAGTATGTCATGAACTCCACTATTTCACTGTCTCATTGTCCTTGTAGTCCATGTGATTGGTGCATTGCTTCAACTAAATTAGGCAGTTGATTTCAAGATAGGAAATATGCATGCCATTAACAATGTGCATTATATATACGTTGCCATTCAATGCACTGGGTACGACCTTTTTTGAGTCTTTAGCCACCTTATGAAGACAATACGAGGCACCCTCATATTTTGCAGCACCTAAGGTGGCTCTCTGGCTATAAATCGCCATAGAACCTCTTGTTTCATTCAGTTAGCTGAAGTCCCACTGAGATTTGTGTGAGATTATTTGGAGTATTTGGGTTTTGGCTGTGAACCACTTTTACTATTTGTATCTTCTTGTTTTAATTTCCATAGTGAAATTCTTCTCCCGTGGATGTAGGCCAAATGTGCGCGTCTATCTTTTATTTCCTCGGTATTATTTTTCTCTCGTTCTCATAAACTCCATTAGATTATGTTCATCTATGAAGAAGTCAAGAATTATATATAGTTGATAATCATACTAATCACCCCATTAGTTGACAATATAAATATATAATTTTAATCTTGAATTTGCAGGTAAGAAACATGGGAAGTGATTGCCGCGGTCTGTTCAACAAAAATAGAGTTAAATTAGCAGAATTGAAGAGGTCAGGAAAGATGAATATTGTCCAACTGAGCTGCTGAACCCAACACAGGACTTGTTACTAACAAAGCTGGGAAACTAGTCAACATTTGCAAAATCAAAAAGATGAGGAAAAGATGATGCTGGAATGATAGTTCTTTCTTCTCTTTTTAACATGCCCAGTCCCAAAAAAAAAAAAAAAAAAAAAGGGAAAAATGATTTAATTGTCCTTTTCTCATAGTTTTTTTTTTTTTTTTCAGATTTTTCCAATCTCCCACGGCTGTGTATATATGTTAATGGGTGATAGAGAGTAGTCATGTATATTTTCATGGTTCGTAAGATTTTTGACAAGAAGCTTTCTTTCTCTTCATAAATTCAATATTCTTGAATAGTTTCTTTTGATATTTGAAGGTGAAACTTGAACTTCACTGAGCTCATCGTATTAGGGTTGTGCTTGGTTAGAAAACTCTAATTCGAATGCATGGATTGAGGTGCCAACAAATCAAGTTCGGTCCGATATGAATTTTAATGACTTTTATATATTTATAAGTTTAAATGTATTATATATATGGGAACTGATACCTTTCCCAGGATAGGCTGTGTCCAATTTTTTAAATGACAAATATAACCTTAATACATCAGTTCTAATCCTTTTTATAATAAGGTTATTTTAGTCAGTTTACAATCCATGTGTCTTTTTTTGTGTGTACCCACTACCCACTCTCTCGCACCACCCCCACCCCCAGCCCAACCCCCATAACCACCACCACTGTGAATTCGCCGGTGAATGAACCACCGCCATCTCTACAACAAAACCCTCCACTAGCAAAACCGACGGCGCCACCACCATCTCCACCCCACAACCACCATTTCGATGAATGAACCACCACTGACAACACCATTACTTGTGGGGTCACCATCGCCATCTTCACCCCTACAACCACTGCCATAGTTACGACGAAAAGTTTCAATCAAATTCCAATCCAAATAAAAATTGAATTCAGTTAAGTTTGTTCGACCCCAAACAAGTTGTATCCTTGAGATAAAAATCCTCAAATCAAGAGTGAGCGAGAGGAAAATAGTACATACAGATGCAACGAAATTTAGTCAATCGTCGGAATTCAAATACGTGACGATGGACTTATGGATAGAGAAGTAAGAATTTTTAGAGATGGGGGGAAGGGTAGGAATTCTAGAGAGAGAGAGTGAGATGGGGAAGGCAGTGGATGCGAGAAGAGGAATAAATCCTACATTCTGGAGTGGTCAAGTATGGCACCAGCAAGTAGGAGAGAGAACGAAAACGATGAGAGAGAAGGTGGGGGTTAGGTTTCTGAAATTACATCAATGGCCACATTTTGTATGATGTGATAGATTCTAAGAGCACTATTTTATCAAAAAAAAAAATGGGTGGAGCATGGGCAGACCAATAGGGGAGGTGTTACAAAATTTTACAAATCTCATTACGTGAGTTCTCGTTAAATATCGAGTTTCTATAAATTTGACATTTGATTTCTTTAAATTATTCAAACGAAATATTATGAGTTCGCCACTATCTTGAAGGCGAGACGGTAGCTTCTCCATTATATTATACTCCCTCCGTTCCATAATTTTAGTTCACTATTTTTTTTTGGGATGTCCCAAAATACATGCTCATTTCTTAAAATGGATTATATGATTCTTAAACTACCATTTTCAAACTCTACTATCCTAAAAGTGGGGCCCACCATATAATAATAATACTAACTTTTAAATAAGGACTAATATATAAATTCATACATTATTACACTAAAAAGTAAGTCCTACCGTAAAAAGTTAGAATCCCCAAACATGTCAAGAATTATGGGACGGAGGGAGTATATATTTATAATTGTGATCAACCATTCTTCAATTTATTTTTTTTCTTGATTTTGAAGATTTTTTTTTATATTTTTTACATTTAATTTTTAGAATCAACATGCATAGGGTGTTACCCAACTCAATATTTAGTCAATTTTCAGTTTCATTAATTATAACTCGAGTTCAATCCAAGTTCAAAAATTTGAACATGATTGGGCTTGGATTGGAAAGCTTGCATTAAAGTTGGGATCGGTGATTGAAGATTTGATAGTCAACCCATGGAGTAAATAATTGAAAAGGAGAGGTGGGTTCGAGTGTTATAATGTTCGGGTACCATTGTGGGGGCATTTAACGTGAATATTGTCCAACCATATCCATAGAAGTCTAATGGCGTAGCAGAACAAAAAAGAAAGAACTACTAGAGTCGAATTGTTGTTAACCATTCGTGCAGTTTGTGTGTCTATATATATATATATATATATAGATACATACATATATACATATACCGGTGTATGCCCGTGTCTATGCACTATCAGACACTTTTAATCATAATTGTTAGATAGAATTATTTTGAACCGCAAATAAGTAAATATCTTTTAATTCATATGATTGATTTTTTTAACAGCATTTTGACTGTTAGATTGACTTTTTGTCTTATTATACCAGTGTGTATATATATATATATACTAGTACTGTCATTCGCTCGCAATCGTAACCGTTACATAAAGTGATTTTAGACCATAGATAGCAAAAAATATTTGGACCACATGATTGATTTTTTAATCACTTTTGACCATTAGATGACATCTTTTGTCCTTATTATAGCAAGTTTATATATATATATATAAATGTATCTCACTCTATCAGTTATTGGGTCAATATCTAACCCATATTTCAAAGCACCAGGCCTACACCAAGCCCAGCTACTAGTCACTCGAAGACGGTCTTGGGCCGGCCTTTATTTAGAAGGTGTTCTGCTAACATTTTTTTATTGGAGTACGTTTAGGCTGTTTAGCAACCATGTAGGCATTTCAAAATTGAAAATATTGTTCATCTCCGTTAAAGTTATATTTGGGAACATAATTAGTATCTTGGAATTTTATTTATTTTTACATAGGCTGCAATTCAGGCAGATTGGATCGGTTGAAGGTACAACTCGGGCTCAACTCAAGATATAAAATATTCAACCCTAATTCAACTCAACCCGACTTCTAACCCTAACTACTCAACCTGAGTTCAATCCATCATTGAATTTCTAAATTCGGGTTTGCAACTCAAGCTGGGTTAGAAAGGTGGGTTAATTCGGGTTTGTTTTATATTAGATTATTCCTAAACGTAAAAACATTTAAAACCTTAATGCAAATTTCTAAAAAATTATAAACGAATTCTTAGGAAATTAATTCTCAAAATGTTAACATACAAAAAAAAGAAAAAAAAAAGATTTAGATAGGAAATTGAAAAGTAATAGCTGATCCTAATTTGAATATTTTATATAATATATTTGAAATTAAAATAATAAAAAATAAAATTAGAATAAGGGTTCGAGTTTGGGTTACTAGCACCTCAACCTTAATTAAGTTTGGGTTGCATTTGTAGAAAAACTTGTCCACGTCTTGCAAAATTGGGTTGGGCTATACTTGAGTTCGGATTGACCAATTCAAGTTGCACTTCTATTTTTACTGTAAGAAATAACTCAACCACTTTTGTACTTAACCAGACTTGCACCCTCGCGAAGAAAATACTACTAGACTACAACACTTTTGAAAAAAAATTGGGTCAAAGGTTAAATTATTATTATTATTAATAGTTTGTTTGTTAAGTACTGCAATTTGCTCTATATTATTTTCTAAGATTGCATTATTTTCTTATACTTTGTGGATAAAATCACCCTTCATTTTTAATATGTAATCGGCCCCACGGCAATGCATAAACTATTAAATATAAATCATTACATATATATATATATATCTATATATATATATATAGATATAACTATGGTTGTTTAATTATATGAAACCCTTTAATTATTTAACAACATTCGTAAGTATTAATGAATCATGGTCATTATTGCTTTTAGCCCCTTAAAACAAAATACCACCACTTTAATGGTATTATAGTAATTCATTCAAGTATCAAAAGATATATTATTTTAGTAGTTAACAATATTGAATTTTCCATTGATAACCGTGTGAAACTAATTAAGAAAATGAGATTTTCCATTGATAAACACACTTTCAATATATCAATAACCTAAACTTAATTTTACCTATTTCAACGAAGGGTTGTAGGCAAGTGGTTGTTCAAAAAAAAGTAAATAAAAAGGTTTATAAACTTGTAAATTGTGATTTAATTGTGAGTTTTATTTTGTTATCTTTTTTTTTTTTCTCTTTGGCAAAAACTTGCACTCAATTTGCCTTATGAGAGTTGAACTCTCATCTCTCACTTTAGGAGTAGGGTGCACAAAGAACTAGTAAAATCGGAACCGTAGCTGAATCAAATCGTACACTACGATTTTAGTTTCAAATTTTAGGAAACCGTTTACTACGGTTCCGGTTCTGGTTCCAAGTCAAGGAACCAAAACTGTTAGAATATATATATATATATATATATATATATATATATAAATAATAGTTTCTAAGTTCTAGTGTTCTATATAAATATAAAGTATAAAATATATAATATATAAATAAATACTAATACCTTCTAAATTCTAGTGTTTTATTTATATATAAAGTATAAAATATATAATATATAGATAAATACATTTAGCTTATAAGTTATAATGTTATATATATTTATATAATATAAGATATATACATAAATACTAATAGCTTCTAATCTATTATTATAACCAGGGGTGCACAAGTATACGTGTGTATTTTGTCAAAAAATTTTTTTTTTTTAAATAAATAGTTCACACAGAACCGGAACCGAATCGAATCGAACTCAACGATTCCGGTTTTGGTTCCAAAATTAAAGAACCATTGAGAACGGTTCCGATTCCACCAAGAACCGTAAGGAACCGTACTGTGTGCACCCCTATTTAGGAGGTAGAAGAGAACCGTACTACTAAATTACAATCCTTGATTTTTATTTCATTATTATTACACTTAAAACAATTAATTTTTTATCCAACAAATTAAGGCCACCACCTCTCTCAATGTGCTCTCTCTCCAAACATTTTTTTGTATCTCTTTATTCTATGTTGCTTTATACTATCATTGGCTATCTTATTTTATTTGAGCCAATCCCATTCATATGAAATTAAGACATGGATGATGATATATACACATGTATGTATATATCCACTTCATTATTATTATATGTTTATGGACAACAAGACAATAACTTCGTTATTAATCTATCTCCAGACGTGTTCAACACGTGCATGTATAGAAAGGAAATATCGATTTTAGGATCTCTTCTAGCACGCCTTTCAATCTCAAACGTCAATTTTCTTATCTTTATTTAATTTAATTTATTTTCATGTACATGATTATAATTGATTAATATTTTTTAAATTTAATTATTCAAGAAGTTGTTATATTATTCATTTCATCAATGCAGTTATTCTATTTCTTGTTAATTGTACCTTAAAATTTAGATTGTAAGAGATTTGTATTCATCATGTCAATTTATAGAATGATAACCCTTTTTTTATTTTTTTTTGCTCATATTATGTAAAATTAATAATACACATAACAATAATAAAAAACACACTAATATTTTGAGTGAGATTTCAAGAGATGGCATATTGTGGGGCTTGTCGTGGTTGTAGAATCATTGTCTTCATAGTAAAATTAATAGGAAGATGCTTATTATGTATAAGGAGTACATGGCATGTCTAAGTTATCATAATCTAAGAACATGAGAATTTAAAATCAATCAATGTCAATGTCAGTAGTTGATTAGCAACCATCAATTGAAGAGAGGACATACACAAATTCCACAAATGTAGGGTGATGAGGAGGGAATAGTCCAAATAAAGCCACTTTCATTGGAGGATATAATGGCAAATCATAGCATGGGTATTTTTGTAATTAAATGTTTTAATAAAAAAAAAAGGCTCCACCATGATCATGATAAGTCACAAGAGTGGTGAAAGGGTCAAATGGACCAATGTGTCACCACTATAGTAAATGAAATATCAACTTATTTCATTTAGTTATCTAAGCATAATCAATTTAAGGTTGGTGGAAGAGGCAAAACTAGTAAAATGAAAACTTATAATTAGTTAATTTTAATTTATGATCAAATAGATATTAATGTTCAAATCCCATTGCTATCAAAAAGAAAAAAAAAATTAAAAAAAGCTAGTCAGTGCACAAGACTTTTGTCATTATGGGATCAGAAGAGAGTCAGATGTACGCCGCTCCACATAACATGGTAAGATTTATGACTATTTATTTATTTCATCTAATTTTATTTCCTAATGCAAAAAAAAAAAAAGGGGGTTTTGTTAAGGGGTTCAGAAAGAGAGAACATGTGTAATTTAGAGAGATGAGAGTTTTATACGGTAGTGAGAGGCATGAAATAGTAAGTATTTGCCATGACATATTGTTGGAGTCAAAGCTATGTGTCTTTGAAGCGTGTAAGATCATTTTCTTAAGGTGTTATTTGTTTAACTCAATCTGAGTTTGTTACCGGATTCTAGACAAAACATCTTCAACATATAACAAAATCAATAGAATATGCAGTTCCCCAAAATTGATTATAATTTTGAAAGAATAGAATAATAAAAAAAGGGGAGAAAGAATAATTATGTTTAATGATCTTTGAAATATTATAACGTTTAATCTTATAAGACACACCTTTGATATTATTTGAAACTAATCCAATCAATCAAATTAGAACAATCAAACCTATCTTGTGTATAAAGAGTTATAATTAGGGGTGCAACTTGGGTTGGGTAATTCAGACCTAATTTAATTTTTTATGAACTTGGACAACTATTTTTACAATTAGGGTTGAGTTTGGGTTAAAAAACCTCAACCCAAATTTAATTAGGGTTGGACTTGGGTTGAGGTGCCAACAACCCGAGTCCAATCCGAACTCGAATTGTAATATTACTTTTATACATATTTTTTATTTTAAATATATAATATATAATATTCAAATTATGACAACCTTTTTCTTTTCAACTTTCTTTATTTAAATCTTAATTTATTGTACGTTAACACTTTGGATAATTAATTTTTTAAAATTTTGTTTGTAATTTTTTAAAAATTTGGATTAAGTTCTTAATTTTTTGTGTGTTTAGGAGTAATCTAATATGAAACTTATTAAAGATCACTTTAAATTTTTAACATGAAAATTGGTGATATAAATAACCCGAATTAACCCGTCTTTCTAACCCGAAATTTCAACTCGAGTTTAAAAATTTAAGGATGAGTTGGGTTAGGATTGAGTTGTTAGAGTTGGGTTAGGATTGAATATTTCATATATAAGGTTGAATTCAAATTATACCTCTAATCCTTCCAATCAGTTCGAGTTGCAGCCCTAATTATAACGGGTCAAATACTTGTCTTTAAATTCAAAATAAATTATTAAGTAGTACTTCATACTCACACTTGTAAACATAGAATTTTCTTCAACATTCAGGACAAGAGTCTTTAACAATAGTTCACTGAAAACAGTGGAAATCAGTCTATAAAAGTGGAGTCCTCTAATGGTGGGGTTCACAATTTTTTAAAAAAAGAATTCAAATTTTGGAGGAACAATCTTATCATATTTTATAACCTCCATCATTTTAGGTCCTATCATTCAAAGTGAAACAAATGCTAAGTTCTTAAAGGAAGAGCTCGTACAAAAGAAATTGACATTGGCCTTAGGTTTAGGTCTGTATCTTCTTACAATTATTAAAGAAACAAATGGTTCAACAACAATTTCTGAACCAGGCAAATAAATAGGGAGAAAAGACAAAACACCATCTATTATTATATAATGGAAAACAACTAAAAGAAAAGAAAATGGAATGTTATAGGTTTGGAAACAATTCAATATCAAAACACTTTTTCTAAAAGCTATATCCTATCCGACAGAGATCCATTATCTGCTTTTCCTTGGAAGATCGTGTGGTCACAAAATTGCCACGTCAATTAGTGGAACTCATTGGAAAATTGATATTTGAGCCGATAAGTTTGTTCTAAAAAAATAAAAAATAAGCCAAGACTTTCCTACTAAACTAAATAAGAAATTTTTTAAAGAGGTAAGCTGAAAAATTAAAGATAAAAATAACTTAAGAATTTATAGAGGAAATCAGAAACTATAAGTTACCCGACTTTAGTTTCACCCAATTATATATAATTGAGACATTTGATAAGAAGTCTACGTAGATTTAGAAGAATAGGACTTACAACAAGAATGTAAAAACTTTGTTTGAGGCAAACAGGAATGGACTAGGAAGCATGAATACAAATACGAACATATGTATATGAATACGGTAATACGTTAAATTTTAAAAAAATAAGATACGAGTATTGCAAAATACAATAATTAAAAAATAATAAATTATATTTTTATACATACAAAAAATTAATTTTATGTTATATATTTTGCTATTAACATTTTTTTTTAATAAAATATCATGATTAACAAAAAAGAAAAGAAAAGAAGAAGAGTTATACTGCATAATTTGTATCGATAAATTGTTAGCTAAATCATGATATATTTCTCAATACTTCTTTTTAAAATAAATTTTAAATTTTTTTTAACAATTATACTATGATATTATTGTTGAAAAACTACATTTTTAGTATTCAAAACTTGTTAAAAATGTGTTGTGTCCGAGAAGTATCGGATATATAGTCGAAGTATCGGATACGTGTTATAAATAAATAAAAAATTAAAAAAATTATGAATACGTTTAGGATGTATCAGACACATATTCGAGAGTATTTGAGGAGTGTCGTGCTTCCTAGATGTCCACATAAATGTAGTCCAAGTTGGAATAAAACTTCTAAGAAGAAAAGAACTAGGAGGATGCCTAGTAGCTATTTTAAGGGACGATAGAATAAATGTTAGGTCCACAGGGCTAGGTTGACAAATTTCTTAGAACAAAACTCACTCAATGTAATTTTATTTTATTTTTAGTGTGCAACTTATTCTAGTGATGAGTTAAGTCTAAAGTCTACTTTTGATAAAGATGTCAACTTCGTCAAGATAAAGGACAAAAAGGTAAATTCACACCAAAATGCACTCTCACCGATCAAGGATGATGGATAAAAATTTGTTTGATCAAATTTCAAAGTTTTATAAACTTACTTAAATATTAAAACAAGTTTTTCATAATATACATGTAGTTTTCAAAGAATTATGCACTCATCAATCTATCTACCATATAATCTAGATCGATCGATGCAAGTCCGGTGGGGTTTGATCAAATTGACCCACGCCATCAATCGATCAATGCATTCCCAGAATTCAATCGATGTACGTGAGGACATAATTTCTCAAAAACGTATTCTACAAGGTTTTAACTACCTAAATCGTTTTGGACAATTTTTGATGAGTTGTCTATAAATACTAATGCTCTGAAAACCCTAGAGAATAACTAGAAAGAGACATTTATGAACATATAGAAAACATATTGAGAGCACTCAAACAAGATTTTTGTTTGTTTATTTTACTACAAGATTAAAACCTCATGTTCATTATATTCATATTTTTGTATGTTATTCTTGTGAGATCAAAATAAAAAGGCAAAGTGCAACTTTGTTTCTTCTTCATCATTCATCATACACATTAGTTTTGGTGAATAGATGATATATTATTGGTGTTGATACTATTGGTGCTGAACTACAAAGGACTACTTCAACATTGTTCAGAGTAATCAACCAACCATATTCTCAATCCGAACAAACTAGTGACTGAAGATTAATCGGTGAACAAGCAGTGTTCGAGTGTATTGAATGTTGTAGACAAATTAGAAAGTGACCTAGAGATCTTCAAAAGTATTTTTAGTGGATTGATTTGCCGAATTAGATCTCGTAGTTTTTTCATGTAAAAAATATGGTGTGAACTTTATTATTTTGTTTATTGCACTTTTAATTGCTTTATATTTTGTTTATTTATTGATATCTGTGAGCATATATTTGTTACTTGGTTTGGTGACTAAAGTTTAGGGCCCGTCGAGAAGGCAAACTACTCTCGTAGTAGTAGTTCAGCTAACCCTCGACCTAACTTGTAAAGAAAAAAATACAATCTTAACCCTCGTACAACTTATCACTATATTAGCTAGCATTGTTTTGTAATTATTTAAGAAATTTATATCTTTTAATTATTATATAACAAACTCACGTGTGCTTGTCCTAGTATGACATCACTCACTCTCTCACTTGGCTTATAAAAGGATATATTGCAAGGCCAAGAGGGAGGTAAAAACCAAAGGGAAGAAAGGGGAATTAATCATCCACATTTTTTAGCTCTCAAGCTCTTTCACATCTATGCTTTCTCTGCATCATCTAAACCTTCGTCAAGGGAGTCAATGGTGTATTATTAGCACATTGTCATCCTCTCTCTCATTCTCTCTCTCTCTTTCAAGTTTGTTTGGGCTTCCACTCCTCTCAGTTCACTTTGGATCTCTATTATGTTGCGAACAATGCCTCATTTTAGTCTTTTTTATATGAGCAGTGCTACACATCATGAAATTATTTCATGATTTTCTATCATAAATGATGTGGCAGGTAACAATTTTATATTTATAGGAATTCCACTAGCAATGAATCTCTATTTTTCATTACTATTTTTCATTATTTTAGGAGATAAAATTAAATGGTGAGTTAGTATTGGTAGTAGGATTCCTCCTATATACGGAATCTCAATGGTATTATCACCTGCCACATCATTCATGATAAAAAAATCATGAAATAATTTCGTGAAGTTTAGCATTTCCCTTTTTATATTGTGTTTATTTCAAAAACTCTTCAAAAATAAATTTAACTTGTGTCCCTTGAAACACGTAAAAAATTTCAATTTAGACTCTTTTAGTCATACTTTTAAATGCCCAAATCTTTTGAAACAAAAATGCAATTTAATTATTATTATAGTCTTTATACCAATATGTCGTTATTTTATTTACATATATATACACATGTGTATAATATCCATTATATAAATTCAAAAGAGAAAAAAAATAAAAAATTACACTAATGTCCCATCATGTTTAATAAAAATATATAAACCTTTCTTGTTAGTCGACATTTTTGTAATATGGTTTTTACAAAAAAATTTATTTAGAATTATATACTAAACTCCATGAGAGAGTCTTGGGAACAATGAGAAAGAGGAAAAACTAAAGTGTTGTGAGACCAAGATGAGAGAAAGAATGCCAATAACAACAATAATATCATATATGTTAATATTTTTAATTATCACTTATTAAATAACAAATTCTATAACTACTCCTTATATAAGTTACTAAAATACTTCTTTATTTTGTTCGTGACAATCCTATTTTGTTAAACTTGCAAGAATTTGTTTAGTTAAAATTAATTTTTTTCTTGATCATTCATCAAACTAATAATGATATATTTTTTTCAAAGTGGAATCAAAGTATTTTAATTTTTTTTTCAGAAATTGAATGTTGAAAAGTTAAAACAATTGCTTAAGGAAATTTGATTCTCTAACAATAATTTTCTTCGCAACGTCTCTATTTTTTTTTTCCCGCAACCAATCTTTTATCTCTATTTATTTATGTTTCATTTTTCTCATTTTTGGATTGTATTTTTCTTAATACACACACTAAGACTAATTAATATTATAAAGAAAATTATATTACAATTAATTTATAATTTTGTCACAGTTTAATTACACATCAGGAGCTGGTCTCCTGAAATCAAATTTTCGAACTCTGCCCCTGGGGAACATGAGTTCTTTTTTTCCATTCTATTTAATTTTTTAAAATCACTTTTTTTTTTTTACTTTATAGTTTATCCTATGTAAGTTTGAAAAATATACAATATATTTTAATATAAATTATAAATACATATAAAAAGTTGAGTTATAATTCGAGTTCAGTCTAATCTTAATTAAGTTGGTTAAGAATTTTCAACCTAAACTCAAACTTAATTATAAAATTAATTGTTCAAATACGTTTAAAAATAGAACTAGGATTGGTTCGGGTTGGACTGACCAATTTGCACCCTTACAAGTGCATGTAGTCATATATAGTTATCTGAAAATATTTGGGTAAATATCATTGACACATGTGATTTGGACTTATTTCATACGAAGAGAAAGTATGTTTATAGTGATCGTATAAACCCAAACGTTATACGCCATCTATCAAAGAGACCTCAAATTGTGTATAAGCAACTCTGACACCATGCAAAAAGACTTGTATACCTTTTGACTTTGTCAAATGACCTATTTAACCTTTAAAATTACATAAAACACTAAAATACTTCTCTCCTTTTTTTCTCTTCTTTCTCCTTCTATCTCTTCTCTACTGGATTATAATTCAATTATGGAAATTAATCAATACTTTACATATATATATATATATATATATATATATATATAGCTTTGAAAGAATATAGAGATATTTGTAGGATCAATTTATATATAAAAGGGAAAAAAAGTCAAAAATTTACTAATCACAAATAAAGAAAGTTGAATATTTCAAAGTTTCTCTTCCTTAAATGCACCGACCATCCATTGAAGACCTGAAGCTCAATGCACCAATCAACTATCATCTTCATCCACAGTCCCCCCATGGCTGAGACCCATAAGCTCCAGCTAAACCAATGCACAGAACCGAGCCACCATTGAAGCATCATTTCCGACGTCATCTCTGCTCCATTGCACGAAGTCAATCGAATCTCCATATAGATGTTGATTTGAGCTTACACTTGGTAGGTCTTTCAGGGAGGAAATGATGAAATTGGTAAGGAACTTAGGTGGTGGCTCTCGGTTGTGCTTTTGATGATGGTGAAGACATGGGTCTTCATAATAGAGCTTGATGGAACCGGTGATGGGTCTATTTATGGTGGAATAGAGAAGGAACAAAGGTGGTTTCGGCAATAGTTAAGCTCAATTTTGATAGAGCTTGGGCCATGGTGGTGATCGGGATGACGAATATGAGCTCGGTTGTGATGGCATGGGTGGTTGGTTGTGGGTCTTTTCGGCAGTGGCCAGAATGACAATGGAGTAAAGCTTCGCAATGGAGCTTATATGGGCTTTTGCATGGTGGTAGTGGTGCTCCAATGGGTAGCTTAGCAATGGTTTAGACATGGTTGTTTCGGTATTGAGGTTGGTGGCCGGAGATGATGGTTGCTTCATAGTGGATAGTGCATGGCCGAGATCCACAAGCTCCAGCTAAACCAATGCAGAGAACTAAGCCACAATTGAAGCATTACTGTCGACGTGATCTTTGCTCCATTGCCCGAAGTCGACCGGACCTCCATGGATGTTGATTTTAAGTTTACACTTGGTGGGTAATTTACGGAGGAAATGATAATAGTGGTGAGGAACTTAGGTGGTGGCTCTCGACTATGCTGTTAATGATGGTGAAAACATGGGTCTTCGCAATGGAGTTTGATGGAACTAGTGACAGATCTGTTCGTGGTGAAACGGAGAAGGAACATAGGTGGTTTCGACAATAGTTGAGCCCGATTTTTATAGAGGTTGGGCCATGGTGGTGATCAGGATGACGAAGAGGAGCTCGGTTATGGTGGCATGGGTGATTGTTGTGGGTCTTCTCGGCAGTGGCCAGAATGACAGTGGATTGAAGCTTCACAATGGAGCTTATATAGGCCTTTGCATGGTGGCAGTGGTGCTCTAGTGGGTGGCTCAGCAATGGTTCAAACATGGTTGCTTCAGCATTGAGGTTGGTGGCCGAAGATGATGGTTGTTTCATGGTGGATAGTGCATGGCCTGAGTTGGGGTGTTTGCTGAAATTTTTTCCAAAAAAATTATACTTCTTGTTAGAAATTAGAAATATAGAAAGAATTGTATTTGATTGAATTGATAATAATTGGTAAACAATACTTAAAGGCTTATTTATAGGCATATAATTTTGGAGACTAAGTAAACTTAGGAGACGAGAAATCCTAGTCTTAAATGGTTTAGGAGGAGGTGTAATAAACCTATGTGGTTTAGGAAAAAATATATAATCTAACAACAGATATAATAAGAAATATATAATCTAACAACCTCCTGCAAATTAAAGGTGAGTTATATGAAACTAACTTGAGTTTGAAGTCAAAATCTTGAATGCGGCTAGCAAAAGCAATCTGGTGATATTACCAACTGTGATTGCGATCACATACAAAGAAACTGTAAAAGAGTCGGAAAGACCGAAAGCGGTTCATTGGAGCGAAAACTGATTTAAAAATCAGAAAAGGAGCTCGTTGAAATCAACGACTTTGACACAAATGTTATGACTCGTAAAAGTAATCTGGTGATGTTACCAATAGTGGCTGTGATCACATACAAAGAAGTTGCAAAAGAGCGAACTCATTAGAGTGACGATGAGACCGAAAGATGCTCATTGGAGTGAAAACTGATTTGAAAATCAGAAAAATAGCTCATCAAAATCAGCGACTTTGACACGCAGATGCTAATGGGAGTCGATGGATTCAACTGGAGCTGGGCTATCATATTTTTCTTCTTTTAATCTAACACTTCTAATTAAATATCATTAAAAAATAAGGGACAAATAAGACATATTATGTATAAAATAACGGAGTTAGAAATGAAAATATCACTTACGGTGTGTAGGACAGTTATAAAAAAAGTTTGTTTTCATGTGTAATAAATCCAAATTTCGTGATGTTAGTGATTTTTACCCAAAATATTTATTGGTTATTTCTATTTTGTAATATTAACTTGGTGGTATAATATATATATATATATATATATATATAGTATTCATTTGGTGATATATTACATATACAAATAAGGATGGTCGAGTGAGGACAAAAGACCTAATCTAATAATCTAACAATTGCAAAATTAATCCAATGATTCAAAATGTGTTTTGCTATTTGTATTCAAAAATCATTCTTTCTTACTATCACGATTGGCGAGTGAATACACTAGTTTTATATATATTTCGAGAAACATTTTCCTTATAAATAGCATTTCTTCACTTAATTACAACTGTCTTAAAAGACACGCACTTATTATCCAACAAAGACACGCACCTAACTGTTCATTCAACAATAACATACCCACGCACCTAACTGTTATAACATATGCGCCGACTCTGACTCTCTCTCTCTCTCTGATTTTAAGAAAGAAAAGACCCCCTTATTTTTATCCGCATCCTCTCTTGTCCAGACCTGCAAGTCCAGCTCTCTCTCTCTCTAAAAACTCTCTCTCTCTCTCCCCTCTGTCTGTTAATCTCTGTCGCAGTTGCCACGTGTACACACACAGAGATCGACCGACCCAATCAATTTTCAGAGGTCTAAGTGTCTTAACCTTTTCAGTCCACTGCGCGCGCTCTCTCTCTCTCTCTCTCTCTATCTCTCTCCATGTGATCGTCTTCCATTTTGACAATCCTCTGCGAACTCTTCAACTCTCTTTCTCTCTCTAGAACTCCTCACTTCTGATTTCCCTTCTCTCTCTCTCTTAATTATTTACTATAGTGATATATATATATATATATACATATCGTTTTGTCTCTCTTGATTTATTGATTAATCGATCGATTTACGTCATCATTTTGGTGATTGTTTTGACGTTTCAACAAGATCTGCTGAGCATTGGTGGAGCAAAATTCGATCTGGAAGTTGATTTATTCGATCAACGTTTTGGATCCGATCGGGGCAGCAACAGCGCCATTGTTAGATGGCGCTGTTCAGAAGGTTCTTCTATCGGAAGCCACCTGATCGGCTTCTCGAGATCTCCGAGAGAGTCTACGGTTTGTTCTTTTGCTCATTCCTGCTCTGTTTCGAATTGAGAAGTTCGTAAAAGTCGAGTTCTACAGAGAGTTCATGCGCTATTGGGACTTTCAAAATTTTGTGGCATTTTATCTTCCGCGAAGTTGTGCCTCGCTTAATCATGCAAAGTCTTTTTGCAATTTTTGCTTTATTTGTTGAATTGTTAACATTTCGGGTTATTGAAGAATGGTGATCTAATGAACTGAAGGATTGATTAAGATGCTAAATTCTAACACAAGTTCTAGTGATTTTTATATTTCTGTACAGTTTTGAAATTGTTGCACTTCTCTGTTTGCTCCCCCTTCTCCTTTGTCGTGTAATTGTGTCTCTGATGGATTAAGGTTACAAATTTTTAAAGCTTAGTAACTGGAAAATCAGAGTTTTTTCTTTCATATTTTCCATTGTCATTTATAGATAAAGTGGTTTTTAGTGGAGGAATAACTTTGGAACCTGCTTATGCCACAAAATAATCAATTTCCCATGTTCTTGCCTAATAGATTCGAATTTCATGAGTAGGAATGGGGTGCGTTTTTATGATATATTACTGGATTTTGTGGGTAAGAGTGATAATTGGTGGTAGAACTGTTAGTTTTGGTTCTGTTCTGTGTGTTGAATTTCCTTGACATTCTTCAACTTTGTTGTTAAAAATTGTTTTTGACTCCTTAGAAGTTCTTATTGAAGTTTAAACTTTTCTTTATTCTTGTTTCCCCCATTCTTGTGAGGTGATAGTTCATAAATTTTGGCCCTGTTAACTATATAATCCCATTTTTTCTTCATTTTCAGTGTTTGATTGTTGCTTCTCCACGGATGTATTGGAAGAAGATGAGTACAAAATCTACATGGGTGGGATTGTAGCTCAGCTACAGGACCACTATCCTGATGCTTCTTTCATGGTTTTCAACTTCAGAGAAGGGGAAAGGAGGAGCCAAATTTCAGACATATTGTCTCAGTATGACATGACAGTCATGGATTATCCTCGGCAATATGAAGGGTGTCCTCTGCTACCATTGGAGATGATCCACCACTTCCTGCGATCCAGTGAGAGCTGGTTGTCACTGGAGGGGCAACAAAATGTGCTGTTGATGCATTGTGAAAGGGGAGGATGGCCTGTGCTCGCCTTCATGCTTGCAGGCCTTCTGTTATATCGAAAACAGTACAATGGTGAGCAAAAGACTCTTGAAATGGTATACAAGCAAGCTCCAAGGGAACTTCTTCATCTTTTGTCTCCTCTAAATCCACAGCCTTCCCAGCTGAGATATCTTCAATACATTTCCAGAAGAAGTTTGTTGGGTTCAGATTGGCCGCCATCAGATACGCCCCTAGCTTTGGATTGCATCATACTTAGAGTCCTTCCACTGTTTAATGGGGGAAAGGGTTGTCGACCCGTAGTTCGTGTTTATGGTCAGGATCCTTCTTCAACAATGGCCAACAGAAGTTCTAAGCTTCTTTTTTCGACCTCAAAGACAAAAAAACATGCTCGCTTCTTCCGACAGGTACTGCCAAATCTACACATTTGAAAGATAAAGGATGAACCAATCAAGTATTGAAGTTTTCTTTGTGACTTCTAACTTTCAATTGCAGGCAGAGTGTGCACTAGTTAAAATTGATATCCATTGCCGTGTTCAAGGAGATGTAGTTCTAGAGTGCATCCATTTGGATGATGATCTAGTAAGGGAGGAAATGATGGTCAGAGTTGTGTTTCACACAGCATTTGTCAGGTCAAATGTGTTAATGTTGAATCGTGATGAAGTAGATGTTCTGTGGGAAGCAAAGGACCAGTTTCCGAAGGACTTCAAAGCTGAGGTAGGATATCATTTTGATTATGTGACATGTCCTTTTTCTGAAGCTGTAGGGGTTGATTGCATGCTCATATCCGTGTCAGGTACTCTTTTCCGATGCCGATGCTGTTCCATCTATCATCACCGAAGAAATGGCAATTGAGGATGGGAATGAGACAGAAGGTGCATCACCCGAGGAGTTTTTTGAAGTTGAAGAGATATTCAGCAATGTAGGAGATGGACAGGATAAGAAAGTGGACTTGGATACTCAATTGGTTCAACACAGGACACAGGATGACGAGAATCACAAAGTAGCTTGGAAGGAGGATTTGGAACCTCACACATTTCAAGACTGTGCATCAGATGATGGGAATCACAAACAGGTTGGGCAGATGGATTCTGATATTCATGTTGTGAAATCCATTGCTTTAGATGATAGGGGTAATGAGTTAGACTCTACAACAGTGGTTGTTGATATGCCCAGTGATATGGAACCCAAGGCAGTCACTGAAGATGTCTGTAGCAAGTCAGAAGAAATAGAGGATAGAGAAGATATTGCTACACAGAAAAACTTAAAAAGGCAGGTAACACAGCAGAAGTTGAGTGCTGATCTTTGTAGACAAAAATCTGAAAAATCACTCCCGCCTGCATCAAAGAAACTGCCAAATTCAAACACAAAACCAGTTGCAGATTCAGGTGTTGCAAAACAAAAGGTTAAACAGCAAGAACCTCAGGGTACTGTTGCAAGACTGGCAAAGCCAACTGCAGTATTGCGGTGGATCCCTACTAACAAAGGCTCTCATACTAATTCAATGCATGTATCATATCCACCGTCAAGATATAACAGTGCACCAGCTGCACTAGCTGCACTAGCCCTTGTGAAGGATTCTCCTGTGGGTGGAAAATCGAAGGCTCCTGCTGCTGCTTCTGGTGCTCCTCCTCCTCCTCCATCCTCCAACGAGTCTTCAAATGCTTTTTCCTCACAAATTCCCATGACAATTCTACATGCTGAAGAAATTCAAGCCTCCCCACCCCCACCCCCACCCCCCCCTCCTCCTCTACCTTCCTCTTCTAGCTCTTTGTTGTATACTTCTTCTTCCATACCTTCTTCCCCACCTGCCTCCATTATGCAGGTAAAAAAGACAGGTCTGTCCCCTTCACCTCCACCCCCGCCTCCGCCTCCGCCTCCACCTCCACCTCTCCCTTCACCATTTACACACAGTGCAGTTCTTGTAACTCCTTTAGCGCCACCTCTGCCTCCACCTCCCCCTCCCCCTCCCCCTCCCCCTCCTCTACCTGCAAGCTCAAGGGTGGGTCCTCAAGGAACCCCTCCCCCACCTCCTCCCCCTCCCCCTCTTCCTTGCATTGTGTATGCATCTGTTACATCAAAGCCTATTGGATTTGGAGTTTCTACTCCACCTCCCCCTCCACCTCCTCCGCCGCCACCTCCGCATAGCGCTCCACCACCACCCCTTTGGAAGGTTGGAGCTTCTGCAACTGCTCCTGTAACAGTCTCAGTTTCTCCACCTCCACCGCCACCCCCCTCCCCCTGTGCATGCATATGCTTCATCAAAGCCTGCCGGACTTGGATATTCTACTCCACCTCCTCCCCCACCACCTCCTCCTCCTTTGCATGGAACTCCACCCCCACCCCCACCTCCTCCTCCTCCTCCTCCTCCTCCTTTGCATGGAACTCCACCACCACCCCCACCTCCTCCTCCACATGGTGCACCACCACCACCACCACCACCTCCTCCTCCACATGGTGCTCCACCACCACCACCACCTCCTCTGTCTTGTGCTCCACCTCCATTACGTGGAGCCCCAGCTCCGCCACCTCCTCCATTGCGCGGAGCCCCAGCTCCACCACCTCCTCCGATGCGTGGAGTCCCGACTCCACCACCACCTCCGCTGCATGGAGCGCCCCCTCCACCACCTCCAATTCGTGGAGTACCCCCACCTCCAATGCATGGAGCCCCACCTCCTCCACCTCCTCCAACAAAAGGGGGTCCACCTCCACCACCTCCTCCTGGAGCTCGTGCACCTGGCCCTCCACCACCTGGAGCACCTAGACCTCCAGGTGGTGCACCTCCACCACCTCCACTCTTTGGTGCCAAAGGAGCAACATCTGCAGGAAGAGGGCGTGGGCTTCTACGTCCTGCAGGGATGTCACCTGCTTCAGTGCCTCGAAGATCTACCTTAAAGCCACTGCATTGGAGCAAGGTGACCAGGGTATTGCAAGGAAGCTTGTGGGAAGAATTGCAAAGATATGGAGAACCTCAAAGGTACTGCAACTTCTCTTAGTGATAAAAAAAATTCTAGTTTAAAATGACAAGTGGTTTCCTTCCTGCCATGGTTACTTATTCAGTATGCTACTTTTCCAAAAAATTATTCAGTCGCCTTCTAGTAACATGTTCATGGTCATTGAGTCTGAAGTTGGCTTATATTTGTTTTACACAAACAAACACAGCCATGTAACATGTCCATGGTCATTGAGTCTGAAGTTCGCTTATATTTGTTTTACACAAACAGACACAGCCATGCAGACAGATACATATAATTACAAGTCATTACAGTTGAAATGTGATTATTTGCCTTTCTACTTGTAATTTTGGCCCTTTATAAATCACTGATATTGTATCCTCTAATCTTAGTGTGCCAGAATTTGATGTGTCAGAACTTGAGGCTCTTTTCTCTGCAACAGTCCCAAAGTCTGACAGCTCAGGTGGTAAATCTGGAGGGAGGCGGAAGTCTGTTGGATCTAAAACGGACCGAGTCCATCTGGTAAAGTTGCAAATATCTGATGTTTGTACCCTATCAATGCCATACTTAGCTTTAGAATTTTAGTTCCTTCAATGATCTGTAAACATTAGAATTGGCCTTCTCAGTCAAGGCAACAAAATTTGTCCTGTATATTGTGCTTCATGTAGTTAAAAGGGGCCTTCTTAGTCAACACAGTGTAATTTGTCCTGTATGTTGTGCTTCATGTGCTTTGGTGGATTCAAAGTTGACCAACTAAACATTCGATATGAAATTTGCTTTCTGATGAGAGTTATTTTTTTTTTCTTTCTTTTTACTTTTTCCTTTGTCTTTTCTTCTTCTTCTTCTTTTTTATTTTCAGGTGGGAGGAGTGCAAATATTTTAGACTTGGATTTCGTGTTAATTTATCCTGTTATATGAATGTGAAGTGTTATAATATGTTAATGTGATGTCATCCTCATCTGCTAACCTAATGAAGAGACTGTGTGCTCAGTGAATCTGTTGACAGCAACAGGAATTTTTATTTTTGAGTTGCACGCTCACCAATATTGACGAATAGTATGCTGAGAGTGGATCTGGTGTGTTTTATTTGGTCGTTGTTTTTCAATACATGACATTTTGATCTATTTTTGCTTTTAAAATAGGGGAACCTGATTAATAAAAGTTAGGCTGATAAGTACATTGCTTATTAGAGAAGTTATAGATGAAATTCTGGAAGTTCTCCGTTTGTAATGTTATTTGGATTCATCTTGTATAAAAAAATATTCTAGTAGCAAAATAGTTTTAACCAGAATATATATACACACATATATATCTTTGCTAATGTTCTTCCTTTCTGTTATTTTTTCCCTCCCTTTCATTTTATGGCACATTGGAAATCTTGAAAGCAAATACGAGCTGTACCTCTGGGTACCAAGAAAGCAAATCCGCCTCTTTCCATGCATGTAATGTAGGAAATAGAATACAGTGTATGTAGGGATTCTTGGTAAAACTTCTACTGTTCTGGGAGTGAATTTCACAGCATGTTCCTTGTCAAAAAAGTATATATAAAAAAAATTTCACAGTAAGTTTACAATAATTATTTGGCTTCCGGCTAGGATGCACGGATACTTCTACAAGAGTAACGTGCGGTGTATCCGATACTTATCGGATACCAACACTTCTTGGATACTTGCAGACAAGTGTCCGATACTTCCCAAACGTATCCATAATTTTAAAATATATATTTTTTATTTCTTACACGTATCCGATAGTTCTTAGATACTTCGACCATGTATCCGATACAACTCGGATACTTCAGAACATATTTCTAAATATAATATCATAGTATAATTGTTAAGAAAAGTTTAAATTTATTTTTAAAAAAAGTGTTGATATATATATCATAATTTAGTACAAAATTTATCCATGCAAATTATGCAATATGATTCTTAACTCTCAATTTGTTTGTTAATTATAATATTTTATAAAGAAATGTAAATAAATCTATTTTTTTGTATATATAAAAATAAAATTTGTTATTTTTATATTGCTGTATTCTGCCGTACCCGTATCCTTTTTTTTGAGATTTGTCGTATCGTTGTACTCGTATCATATCGTACCCGTGTTCCGTATCCATGCTTCCTAGCTTCCGGACAAAAAGATCTACTTTTTTTTTTTTCGTGATCATTTTGAGATAGGATTATTATACTTCATTAACTAGTGGGTTCTTTCTAACATTATTCTTTGTTATTCTTTCTCAATTATGACTTTTTGGTTGATGATTGTAGAACATTTTATGTTGCACCAGTAATTGTCAGAAGCGTTTGCAATGTGACACTCTTGATTTCATGGTCATAGTTTCTCCTCTCTTCTCTACCTCTTACTAATTCATGTTCTTTCCTATGCATTGTAGTTTGACCTGAGGAGGGCCAATAACACTGAAATTATGCTCACAAAAGTGAAGATGCCTCTTCCAGACATGATGGTAAGCTAGTATGGGCAAACTTCGTGAATCTAATATATATTTCCAATATTTGTGGAAGTAGACAGTTTGCTCAGATTAAAATCATGTTGTTTGATATGGTGTTTCCACGAAACTTGTGCAGAGTGATCATGATATTTATATATATGATGCATGATATATTTTTGGAAGATCTAAAAGGATTATTGTCTTCTATTACCAAATGAAGAATTCTTGCCAATTATGAAATGAAAAATGTTAGTTTTCAATTCTGGATAAGGATTCATGATTTGTCAACTATGCTGTTGGTATTTGTCTTCAAATTCTGCGGTTGTTTCTCTTCCCATATAAACCAAATAATATATATGATGCATGATATATTTTTGAAAGATCTAAAAGGATTATTGTCTTCTATTACCAAATGAAGAGTTCTTGCCATTAAATTATGAAATGAAAAATGTTAGTTTTCAATTCTGGATAAGGATTCATGATTTGTCAACTATGCTGTTGGTATTTGTCTTCAAATTCTGCGGTTGTTTCTCTTCCCATATAAACCGAATAATAGTAATTATGCTTGAATCGCAGGCCGCGGCATTAGCCATGGACGAGTCAATTTTAGATGCTGATCAAGTAGATAATCTTATAAAATTTTGTCCTACAAAAGAAGAGATGGAACTTCTTAAGGTGAAGCTATACCACAAAGCAATATTTCCTTAAATTTACTGTCATCGATCCCACGATTCTTTTTCATATGATAGGGTTTGCTGCTGTGAGATGTGATCTGATACTTCTACACTGCCCTTTGTTTCCTTCCTTTTTGTTTTAATTGGTTCTTCTTATAATGATTGTTCAGAATTACACTGGTGACAAGGAGAACCTTGGGAAGTGTGAACAGGTCTGTAAACCTCATCATTAGCTTGTAAAATTTTAGCACTTTGTGAATCTGAATGCTTTGGACATGATACAGGTGTTTTCCTTGATTAATTTATTTGAACATATTGAGTGCTAGTTGGCTTAATCCTTGTTGTTAACAGCTATAAATATATTGTGACTTCATATGACGTATGTGTTATTCATTTAAGTGAAAACTTGTTAGGCCTTAGTTTTTTCCTGTTCAACTTATATACTCATCTCTCTCTCTCTCTCTATATATATATATATATTAAAAGTACATCATTATTTTTATCTATTATTTTCTTTATCCTTTTCTAGGTAATGACAGTGAAATCATTGTTCGTATTGTTTGAATCATTAAGCCTCTATACGGTTGTTCTCTGAATATTAATTTTATGCTTAAAAGGTTTTCGTCATAATATTTTGGTCTTGAATCATCGTAGCCCGCTTCAATCCTTCTGCTGTAGTCTATAAACGTTGGTTAAAGAGATTGCGATTTGGAGGGTAGATGCAATTCAAGTTTCTGAGATTGTATTCAAGCATGAAACTGTGTATATGATACTTGAATTGGCCTTTATTATTTTTGAGGAAAGAGCATTTATATATTATTTTATCAATGAAAACCATTTCAGTGGTGTAAATTTTAATTTGACCTCACATTATAATAACTTACTGTTTAAGGAAAAATGTATAATAGTTTGTTACAGAACTGCCTCCTTTCATTGATTGTCGTCTCTCTCTCTCTCTCAGATACATGAACAGAGTAGATGAGATTAATTAGAGACCCTCCTTTTGTACTCCATAATCAAGTAACTTTCTTGCTGAGTTAAAAGAAAAAGAACAAAAAAATTGAAGTACAACTCTCCATCTTTATAATTTTACAACGCACAGTATCCTTTGAGTGCAAGGAATTTAACGTATCTGAGCCCGAGGCTAGAGTTTGGTGTGGTTATTGGTGCTTGCTTTAAGAAGTGGAAGATATCTATCCTGAAGGGAGAAATCTTTTTTCTGTTTAAGGGAAATAAAGGAAGGAACATGGGATTGAGATGCCAAAGTTGTAATAACGTGGGTGAAGTGGCCATCTGTGTTGGAGGGATGGGATTTGATGTTTTGGAAATTAGTAATATACACAAATTTTAGCATGTAATAACAAGGTATAAAGGGTCATTGATGACTAAGTTGTTACCCTAATTTGATATTTATAAAAACTAGAAAATTCCGAAGCAGTAGAAGTGGAAGCTGAAAAACAATAACTGAGGCTAGATGCGAGGGCTATATAATATGTGGGCATTGTAAAATCTCATACTCTACAAGAAATTAATATTGGTTCAAGTTCAATTTGGTGCTTGCTATAACTCACTTTTGGTTTGAGTTCCATTGGTGGTTTACAAGGATCAGCCTCGATTCAGCTCAGATCAAAGCCCTATATCTCGTTTGTTCTGGCAGTGTTGACCAGCATGGGCCCTCTAACTTAACCAGCACTAGAGAGGTTGAGGTGGTAGAGTTGGTTCTTTCTAGGAAGAAGCATGTTTCATTCTTATTTTAGTGGGTAAGGTTACATTGGCATTGCATGGTTGCCACATTATGTTTTATGTTTTAGGCATTCCATTTTAATTGTTTAATATTAACTCAATTTTTTTAATAATATGTCATATCTTGAAGCAATGTTTCTAGTTAATGTCAACTTTACAAAAGGTCATAAGAGGTGCATTATACAAACTTGGGGCCCGTTTGGTAACCGTTTATGTTTAGTGTTTATTGTTTAAGTATTTATATAAACAATGTTTATGTTACGCTTTTGTTTATCCATAAACATGAGTGTTGTTTGATAACGAAAAAACGTTTGTCTTATTTTAAAAATTATAAATAGAAAAACATGTTTATTAACCTTAAACTGTTTTTTTTTTATAAAAAAAATCAACACAATAAACTGCATAAAAAAGTCAAGTTTATGCTACAACAAATATATACAGCAATAATAGAGCAAGAAATATGCATAAAAAAGAAATAAATAATATTGGGTTACATATATATCTACACAGCAAATGATACTGTAAAAGTAGAATGACCCACAACTCAGAAGACCCTAACAAGTAGGGCGATGCACACAATTCGGTTCTTTACGGTTATTGGGAGAACCGGAACTAGAACCGTTCCCAACGGTTCTTTAATTTTGAAACCGAAATAAATGAGTTCGGTTCAATTTGGTTATTATAGGAGTTGTATTTAACCTTATAATAGTTATAATAACTTCATTGTTTAAAAGTTTTTACATAACAAAATGTTATTATATATATATATTCAACGTTTCCAGTTCCAAGGCTTGAAACCGGAATCGTAGTGAACGGTTCTTAAAATTTAAAGCCGGAACCGGAACCGTAGTGAACGGTTCGGTTCGGTCCAATTTGTATGGAGTGAGAAGAGGGATTTGGAGGGCATACTCTTTCTCTTGAACTTCTTACGTTACTATTTTCTTTTTCATTTTTTTTATTTATATTTTTTCTTTCAACACTGAAAATGAATGAGTGATATGAGTACAAAATATCATTCTTATTTCTTTGACAAGGAGATGGTTGAGACTTCTTTGTTTTTTCCTCAAATAAGGTTTTTTTTTTTATAGCATGGGTGCCCCTAAATAACTATTTTTTATTATCAAGTATATTAGTAATTATTCAGATTGTACCCAATATTTTTTTCTCAAGGCAATTGATGCTCTTTAATTTTGTCCACACTTGATAATTCTAATATTTTTATCGTTGTATCAAACAATAGCCTTTTATAATTTTTTTTTCTTTTCATTTTTCACTTTTAGTTTCAATTTTTAATTAAAATAATATAATCACCATTTTAGATAAAAAAAAGAAAAAAAAGTTTTTTTTTTAATAAACATAAACAATAAACATCATTTTGGTGTTTATGATTTGAAGGCTTAGCTACAGTGTTGTTTTAAAAGCGTTTAGACAATTTATAAACAAAACAAAAATTATCAAACTTGTTTATCGTAAAAATTTGTTTTGATAAACAATAAACACTAAACATAAACGGTTACCAAACGGGCCCTTGGAGTGTATAATAGAATCCTCAGGACTGAACTAGGTTAAAGATTAGAGATACCATAGGAATCTCATGTTTCTAGAATTAGTTGAGTGGTAAACTGTGGTGCTAACGCAGGATAATCTTTTTTTTTTTCCAATAAATGAGAGTCGTTGACAGTGAGACTTTATTAAAAGTTTCTAGTGAAATTTATACCAGGTTTCCTTAATGAGATCTAAAGATATTCCTAATCTTTATCCTATATCTATTTTTCGTCGTGTTTATTCCTTTTTTACAACCTTTGCCTCAATCAATTAGCCCTAATAAAATCCCTACGCTTACCTGCCCACCAACTCATATAACTTTGAGCTCTGGAAAGGAACATTGCTGGTCTTTATATCACCTGAGTATTAGGGATGTGAATTTGACTTGATTGGGACAAATATGGCACGATTGACTTGTATGTATATAAAGCATTTTGGCAATGTGCAGTTATTGTGTTAAATTATATAAAAGCATCTGTATTTCTAGTTTATACTGACGAAAACACTGATTGGGTTTTGTTTTCAGTCTACCCCTTCCATCACCCTCGATTAATGGGGGTCACACTGGGTTATTACCCTTTTTAGCGACATCTACTAACCAAAATGATGTGGGACATCAAATTTTGAACTTGCACTGTTTGAAAATGATGTTGCTCTGCTCTTTCCTAGTTATTTACTGAAAATGCTGCTGTTTTATAGACAGAATAGGCTAATTACTAATTACAAATTACATATTGTTTTCTGAAACAATGTTTAAACAGAAGTACAAAACTTTTGTCCCACATTGAACGTGAGAAACAAAGGAGTGCTAGTTCTGCATATATTACAGCATTCAGTGGCCAGCAGTCATCAAATCAATAAACATGGGCTTGTTGTCTCACGCAAGGTGCCATGTGTCTTATAGTTCTAAGTATTTGTCAATACAGGTGTTTAGACTATTAGTGGCTTGAGGCCGGACACGAACCTGCCTCACTTGGAGCTAAATTGCTCTTTTGTTCCGCCCCACCTTTTATTGGGTCAAGATGGGTTTGGGATCCCCCCCTTTCTTCTGTAGATGGGTTGGAGAAAGGGACCTCCATCCCATATTTGTCTTGTTGCCATTCATACTCATTCATGTTCTAGGAAGCACAGACACATTTAAAAGGTCGAAGTGTCCGTGTTAGACACGTGTCGGACATGGACATGCATCAGAGACGGCCTGACACATGTCGAACATGCCAAGAAACGTATTTGAATAATATTTTTTGGACACGTTGCAGACACACCGTGGAAATGCGATGAACACACCATGGTTTTTAAAAATTCGAAAAAAAGATGGGTTAAAATATAAAGTATGTGGAATTCTTTATAGTACGGAGGACAAAACATAACAAAATAGAAGTTTTTAAATGTAATTTACCAAGCAATTTTATGTACTTGATATTTTTACAGTTATTACTTATTTGAAATTGTAAAAGATCACAGATAATATGGTTAGAATCTTGCTCTCTTTCGCAGCCAAGCTTTGAAGTTACATTGGATCATCGAAGCTTGACTGCCGGCGAACTTTCTTCTTCTCCTTCAATAAATCCTTAATTCTCTATCTTTTATTTTATTTATTTATTTATTTTTGTCCTCTTCTTCCTATCACAAGCCTCTTTCTTCCTCTACAGGTTCTCTCTTTTATTGACAACGAAGCTTGACTGCCTGCGAACCTTCTTCTTCTCCTCTCCTTCAATAAATCCTCTTTCTCTATCTTTTCTTTCCTTTTTGTCCTCTTCTTCATATCACAAGCCTCGCTCTTCCTCTACAGGTTCTCTTTTATTGTCAACAAAGAACTATTTTTTTTTTCTCAACAAAACTTTAGTTTCCTTATTTCTTTAGCTAATTCTCTCTCTCTCTCCCAGTAGAAGTGTCTTTCCTTTTCTTCCAACAAATCCCTAATTCATGAAATAGTTTAAAAATTCTACTTCAGCCATCTCTCTCTCTCTCTCTCTCTTTCTTTATTTTTTCTTTTCTTTCATTCTTTATACAACTGTAATAGCTATGGATTTAGATTACAACAAATTTTATAACGGGAATTTAGAAATTATACTTGAGCCATGTTCTCTTCTTTTTTCTCTTCTTAAATAAGAGAATTGTTGTTCTATTTCATTTGTTATTGTGATATGGGATTTTTCATTCTTAATTTGATGAAAAGTAATATTAGTCTTATAATATATTATCACATATATTTTTTTGATAAGTATATATTATCGACTAATAATATATTATCACATATATTTTTTTGATAAGTATATATTATCACATATATAAAAATATATAGTTATTGTTCTCGGTGTCTCCGCCGTGTTTGTCTTAATTTTTTATCATTCGCTGTGTCTGTGTTGTGTCACATCCGCATCTGTGCTTCTTAGATCATGTTCATATATATACACACATACACAGATGGCATGACATCAGTGAGCTAGAGTTATGTTACACATGAGTAGCATAAGTAAGGAATCAAGTGAGATGCATTAAGCATGTAAAACAGAGGCCAGGACAATGGAAGTAACGTTAGCACAAGACGAAGGCTCTGGAACTTCAAAGTGCCAGTGAAGAAAATTGGAGAACAGACTTGGTGATATCTTATTGAAATTATGGCTTTTATAAACTGTATTTATTTAATGGAAGTTCTCTCATATTCCTAGAATAAATTACTTGTTTCAAGCATTTCTGTTTTTGGTGAGTGTAATTTATAAAGTTTGTTAACTTTTGTTTTTCTCTAACTTCAATTGGTATGGAACCATGGTTATTACTTATTTTTATGTTTTAAATATTTAATATTCATGTTACCTATAACTTTGGGCTGTAAAGATGATAAAATGGGTTCAAGTATGAGGGCAGCCACTTTGTGCCAATAATGCCAAAGATAGGTCTTTTCCCCTTGCCCTCTCAGCACCCTCAGTTAACAAGGAGCAACTGGTTAATGACCTTATGTTTTTTTTTATTTAAAAAATAACTAAATATTCATGTTACCTATCATTATTCTCTCACTTTTATCTTGCAGTTCTTTCTGGAGCTGATGAAGGTGCCAAGAGTGGAGTCCAAATTAAGAGTTTTTTCTTTCAAGATTCAGTTCAATTCTCAGGTTTGATACCTAAACTTTTTGTGTAACTGTGGAACTCTTGTGAATTTTTCTAAATTGTTATGTATCCTCACTTGTCTAATTCTTGACCAGATTTCAGATTTTAAAAAGAGTTTAAACACCGTAAACTCTGCATATGAAGAGGTATATCACTTATAGTATTTAAGCCGTCCATGCAGTTGCTTTATCTTCTTTTTGACATAATGTGCTTTTGCACTGATGTATTAGGTCCGGAATTCGCTCAAATTGAAGGAAATCATGAAGAATATTTTGTATCTGGGGAATGCATTAAATCAAGGAACTGCAAGGGGTAAGAACCTTCATAGTGATTTAGAATCTCTTGGTGGTGCTCTTTAATTATATCCCTTTACCTATAGAATAGAAATTTCATTTATAAGGTGTTCTGGACAAAAATGGAAGGTCTTATTCTTGTCTTTCTCTAACTTGGGCTCAAATATCTCATTAACTGTGTGTGTCGTAGTTTTTGTGATCATCTAAAACTCCAGTTTCTCACCAAAGATTAAGGACAAGTAGAGATGAAGAATAAGATGGAAAGATAAATATTTTTTCACTGAGTCGTTCTCTAAGAATACCTGCTGAAATAACTTCCTGCACTGCGGATTATAAGCTTCTAAGGTTCTTGACAACTATTGTGGAGAGTAATTAAGTAATGAATGCCCAACGAATCTACGAATTTCATGTCCAGAGGCCTGCTTTTCATACTATAGTCTCTAAAAGATCATCACCCCCATCATCATCCTTGCCTTTATCTCAAACAAAGGGGTATGCCACATGAAATCTTTTTGTTTCCATTCTATTCTATTACTCTTAAGGCAAAAATAATTACCTAATTTGCGTCAGTAAAGCATTTATGGTTTTTGTAGTCAGGAGATTACATGGATTGAGATTACTGGGATCCTGTAGACCATTATAAGAGACAAGGACATGCATCCTAAATTTTCTGTAGACCATTACTGTTTCACACTTATACATCTTGTCTTAACTTTATTGGGACGAACCTCAGTTCAATCAGCACTTTCAGACCTGCTTAAAAAGAAACAATAATGGTGGTCAAACCATGTGCTTTATCCTGTCATTTTCTGTTCGAATGTATGCTATCTCATATCATATTGTGTATTATAGTATTTCTTCTAAAGCTCTAAAATAGTTTGTGGGAAAATAAGCAAGCATGCAGAGAACATTTATGTAGTGCAACTGTGCAATCAAGTTTTTAACAATGGTAATGTATGCCGTGATGGTAACAATTGCAAAGCTATGGATGCTGGTGTAATGGACGTAGCATAAAAGATGCAGCTACCAGAGCTGTTAAGTTTTTTCCGTTGCACAACTTCCGAAAATGTATCGATATGTATGTTTTAATATCAGAATCCAATTAGTTTGGATGTAAATGATTTTTTGAATTTACAAGGATCATTTTATATGGTTATGAATTTTATATTATATTTAGTATTTAATATTGAGGTTGTTATCAACAAGAAAAGATTCTTAATAACTTTTACTTTTCTCTACATTTATCAACAAGAATGCGCTTAAACATGAAAAGAATTTTGAAATTTAAGTTAATTGAACCATAGGGTAAAGGTTCAAACCCCACCTCTGATATAAAATTGTGTATACGTCGCACCCCCCCTCCACACACACAAATAAGGACTAACCTTCATGATCCCATTAACAGAGAAAGGAAAAGAAATAAATGCCCTTATCTGAATAGAATAAAAGAAATGAAAACTAGAGATGATTTGTTTCCCTTTTGCTCCTCTCAACCCACTCTCGAACGATCTCAGCAACAACCCATTCTCTCTCTATCAATCCCCTTTGTCTCTCTCTCTCTATGTCTCTCCGTCTCTTCTCACCAACCTCGCTGTCTATGGCAGGCACTATCACCCTCTGCCGCCCTTTAGGGCTGTTACTATCAGTTCCTCCAAGAACTCCACAACACCTCCAAAAATCCAAATCTTGATCACATCATCGAATAACAAATTTGAAGATCCAAATCCAAAAGTTGTCTATCCTGATGCAATAACTTTCCAATTGTACTCTCTTTAATGTTAGTCAAGAATTTTTTGGACTAAACCAACACACCCAATGCCTGTTCGGTCTGAACCGAGCAGGCACCAGTGGGTCTATAAATGGGCCCGTGCTCTCATTTGCAAATTATTGATTCCAGATTACAAATTCTTCTCTCCCTCTCCCATGGACCCAAGTCTAAAGTGTTCAAACCACATGAACCCATGTCAAGTGGGTTTGAGTCACATGGTTAGACAATCATATAGGGTCAAACCAAATAGTTCAAATTGAGTACATTTCAATTTGAAATAAATTACACATTTATGTTTAGTCCGAGACGAGTCAAGAGAGAGTATAAACACAAAGTGGTTCGCTGGTTCAATTGGTTTGAAGTGCTGCTACCTGTTGAAATAAAAGATCGTTGTATCCTGTGAGACAAGCGTCGTTGAGTGTTAGCATAGTCCCACATTGCCTGGGTACCTTTGGAATGTGCAGTGTATATACATAGGGGCACCCTCTCCTTGTAAGTTGGCTCTCAAGGATGAGTTCTACCCATGGGTTGATCATGGTATTAGAGTAGGTGTACCCCAAGAATGGGTCGGGTTCGTATTTCCTGCCCTGCATAAATGGAGGGGGCGAGCCGAGTGTCTCTAGCTCTAGTGCTGAGGATGAGTGTTAGCATAGTCTCACATTGCCTGGGTACCTTTGAGATGTGTTGTGTATATACACATGGGCACCCTCTCCTTGTAAGCCCATTTTCAAGGATGAGTTATATCCATGGGTTTATCAAGTCCGTATAGCACCAGGCGGGGCGTAATTTGTCTTAAGGAGATAGTATGCAATACTAGCCTCAATGTACAAATTTTCCTTATTTCTTTATTTTATAATGCTAAGTTATAAAATTTGATTTTGCTTTTCTATATTAGTATAATTCTCAATAAGTCTTGAATAGTATCACTTATGCCTAAATTTTCCAACATTTGATATTATTTCATTGACAGTCTTAACGGTTTGACTTACGGTAGGGGGTCTCTATTATTTCTTCAAACCTCAAGGGAGGTCGACCACTTTTTTTTTTCAAAAGTTTAATCTGACGGTGATTTGAGCAAACCTCAGGGGGTCTCAGAATAATTTACCCTTTTTCATAATGAAGGATTTATTGTGCAGGTTCTGCAATTGGATTCAAGTTGGACAGTCTTTTAAAACTCATTGATACACGTGCCTCCAACAGCAAGATGACACTCATGCATTATCTTTGCAAGGTATAGCTACCTTATATTATTATTATTATGAACTCGGATCTTTCTGGTTTTACAGAGGTTTGTCTATTATGTATGCGGTTTATACAATGATTATTTTTTTCTTTTTGGCTGAATAAACATCAAGACAATTCTATAAATATACATCATCTTAGTTTAGAGCTGCTCTGTTGGGTTTGGAAGATACCTTCATTTTACATGTCAAAAGCATGGTTGAGCTGCCAATCGCTACACAAGGGCCTTGACAGTGAATTAGTTGCCTGGACTAGGTCCCGTGGTTTTTTAACTCTTGATTGAGGGTTTTTCCACGTAAATTCTAGTGTCCATTTATTTACTGCATTATTGCTTTATTGAGTTGTTAGTTTGCATTGCTTGTTTCAAATTGATAATATATCTTGCATATTAAAGAATCGGTTAAAATTGAAACAAGTTAGTTTATTTAGTTAAATTGTGACGTCCCAAATTGCCTGGGGGGAGAAGTTGCTTGCACTTACAAGGGGGGATGCCTTGCACTTATGTAGACGCGTTTTGAAAACTGTGTGCATGAATAGCTTATAAAGCAGACAGTATCTACACAGTGTGGGGCAAGTACGGACATATGGTATTAGAGCCAATTCTTAGCTGAAAATGGGGGGAGCGTGCACAAACCCTCAAGGGTCACACCAGAGACGAAGCTGGGTCCTAAGAGGAGGTGATTGTGATTTGCCACATCGCTTGAGGGGGAGAATTTACTGGCACTTATAGGGGGGATGCCTCCTACCTATGTTGACGCTTTTTGAAAACTGTGAGTATGGAGAGCGTGCAAAGCGGACAGTATCTACATAGTGTGGGGCGGGTCCTGACATAAACACAAGCCTTAACCAGAATATCTGAAAAAGAATATTTTATTTGTTCTACAACACCTATTCACACCCCTATAAGTCTAGATCAATGGACCTTGTGCAACTCTATATCAGAGCCTCGGGTTTCAGTTCTTCTACGTTTCACATGCGTACTTATCACACAATATAATTTTGTCAAACAAGATTTAATTTTTTTTTGTATTTAAGATCCATCAATCCCTCATTGTTAAAGCTGTGTAGTTGAAATTTGCATTTCCTTTTAAGGAGAGATGTTTACTCCCATTGTATCTAAAGAGATCTGTCACCCAACAATTGAAGTATTGCCTCATTCACTTCAGTTAAATTCTAAAAAATTGTAGAGGTTTGGATTTCAATTAATGCCTGAATTACCACTTAAGAACCATGGGCATGGATATAGGACACAAACATGACATAACATGATATAGACGAGTTGACACGACAAGTCTTAAAAATAGGGCATGGGCTTGTTGAGGAAACGAAAATCTATATAATATAGAAGCTTGGTATAATAAGGACAAAAGAAGCCATCTAACGGTCAAAAGTGGTTAAAAAACTAATCCTATGGTCCAAAATGTCTTCTGCTATCTACGGTCTAAAATCACTTTATCTAACGGTCTTGATTTCGAGTGCATGATAGTGTCGTAGACACGAGCATACACTATATATATATATATATATATATATATATATAACTCTGCTACTCTAATAGTACTCCAATATGATATGCTATGAATTCTAATAAAGTTATTGCCATACCACTTACATGGATTGGAAAAGTCACTAAACTCTCAATCAAAACTCTGCTACTCTATTGAGTAGTACTCCAATCTGATAATTTCTTTGCTCAAATTGCTAGAACTTTTTGCTCAAAGCTGCATTGTGCAGCTTTTGATAAAGTTGCTGAACTTCAGGTGAATAGTTCTGACCACTAGGTGAATAATAATGAGATGATGTGGCAGCTTCTGATAAAGCTGTTTAAAATTTTGACTGAAGTGAAGTGCCTACAGGAAGCTTTTGTAGAGTACACAGTACACATGGTAGCTTAGCTTTTGTAGACTATATAGTACACCTCATTATGTAGCTTTTGACTTTTTGTATTTATTCACCTGATGGTCAGAACTATTCACCTGAAGTTCAGCAGCTTTATCAAAAGCTGCACAATGCAATTTTGAGCAAGAAGTTCCGGCAATTTGAGCAAAGAAATTATCAGATTGGAGTACTACTCAATAGAGTAGCAGAGTTTTGATTGAGAGTTTAGTGACTTTTCCAATCCATGTAAGTGGTATGACAATAATTTTATTGGAATTCACAGCATATCAGATTGGAGTACTACCTAATAGAGTAGTAGAGTTATATATATATATATATATATATATATATATATATATATGCACACTTGTGTAGGCCCGTGTCTACGGCACTATCATGCACTCGAAATCGTGACCGTTAGATAAAGTGATTTTAGACCGTAGATAACAAAAGACATTTTGAACCACAAGATTAGTTTTTTAATCACTTCTGACCGTTAGATGGCTTCTTTTATCCTTATTATACCAAGCTTCTATAGTATATAGATAGCTAAATGTGTATGTATAATTGGTACGAATGTGGGGGTATAGTTAAAAGTGTTGTAGAGTAGTAGGACAATGAAAGAAACTGTAAAATGAAAATAATAAAAAAGCCAGCTACAGAGAGAGGAGAATGCATTAGCTAGAAGAAAAGTACGTACAGTCAGTTTGCATGTGCTTCAAAGTCCTAAAGAGTAAAGACGTGGTTGACATAATTGATCTCCAGTACCACTAGCTAGCACAGATCAATTATGTCAACCACGTCTTTACTCTTTAAGACTTTGAAGCACATGCAAATTGACTGTACGTATATATCTATATAGATATATATAGATGTCTATATATATAGATATCTATATATATAGATATCAAAGTTATCACTAAATTAATATGTCAAAGAGTCTCTTATAAAGTAGCAATTAAATCAACTCGAAATCAAAATGTCCTTAAACCTAACCCTTTTAAGAGTTGATGTATCACGCGCAAAGAGGTTGAATGTAGAGCCTTTTACTGCCATTTTTAGGTCGGTGGAGATAGGTGGTGGGGTGGGTAAGGGCAGCGTTACTGATACAAAGGAAGATAAATGCATAACGCCGAATTTTATAGAGATATATATATATATATATAGCTCCTTCGTGACTTTTCCAATCCATGTAAGTCTCACAACATATCAGATTGGAGTACTATTGATAGAGTAGTAGAGTTTTGATTGAGAGTTTAGTGACTTTTCCAATCCATGTAAATGGTATGGTAATAACTTTATTGGAATTCACAGCATATCAGATTGGAGTACTACCCAATAGAGTAGCAAAGTGTATATATATATATATATATATATATATACTAGTGTAAGCCCATGTCTACGGTAACATCATGCACTCGAAATCATGACCGTTAGATAAAGTGATTTTAGACTGTAGATAGCAAAAGACATTTTGGACCACAAGATTAGTTTTTTAACCACTTTTGACTGTTAGATGGCTTATTTTGTCCTTATTATACCAAGCTTCTATATTATATAGATATAGATTGGTTTTTTAACCACTTTTGACCGTTAGATGACCTCTTTTGTCCTTCTTATACCAAGCTTCTATATATATATATATATATAATAAGGACAAAAAATCCAATCTAATGGGCAAAAGTGGTTAAAAAGTCAATCTTGTAGTCCAAAATGTCTTTTGCTATCTATGGTCTAAATCACTTTATCTAACGGTCCCGATTGCAAGTGCATGATAGTGCCATAGGCACGGGCATACACTAGTGTATATATATATATATTTTATAAAAGTTATATTATATATCAAAAATAGATACTCTATGATAATAATTGAATTTGTTAACTTATTATAATATAATTTTAATCAACCCTTTCATATAGAGAAAGAGATAACAGGAACACAACATATGTCTAGATGCACATGCTTGTGCTTTGTGTATGTTTGCATGTTATGTGTAGCATTGAAGGTGGTATAGATGTTAACAAGTGCCCAAGAAGTGTTGAGCATGCGTCTATAATTAAGAATTTATTTTTAAATTATGGACACGTCTAAGATGTGCTGGACACGTGTACAAGGGTGCTCAATAAAAGTCACACACTACTCCTTAGAAGTGTCCGTCCTTATATTTGTTTATTATTACGAGGGACTTTCAATTTTTGTGGCATGGTACTGTTGTGATAACTTCAGCTTTTACTGTCGATTGCTTAAGACAACTTGAACAGTAATATTCCAGTGGGTCTATTGTGTTTGGTTTTCTTGTTTAGTGAAGAGGCAACGACTTTTGGCCATGAATGTTGGCCAAGTTAATGTGTTCTTGGCATATAATGTATATATGTTTTCAGGTGCACAATATGGACTCTTACATACCCATTATTGATCTTATAGTTGTATTTGGAGATTTTCTAGTTTTACGTATTTATCTCTTCAGTGCCGAATATTATGCCCCCTCCTTCCATTTGGGATTTATTGAATATATACTGTACCTGCAGGATGATTTAGTGTCTCATTAGTGTTGTTTTTTGTGCCTCAGGTCCTTGCCTCTAAGTCCCCAGCTCTTTTAGACTTCCATGGAGATCTTGTTAGCCTGGAAGCTGCGTCAAAGGTTCACATTTAGTCTGTTTTTCAACAATCAACATTCTATCTGTTTCTCAATTTTGATCTCAAGATTTTTGGTTAGAAAATGATTGCTTTATTTTAACCGGGTTCTTACTTCCTTACAGATACAGTTGAAGTCTTTAGCAGAAGAAATGCAAGCTATTATCAAGGGATTAGAAAAGGTAAAGCAGGAGTTGACTGCATCTGAAAATGACGGCCCTGTATCTGAAATTTTTCGTAAGGTATTTGGCCAGATTTTTCATTCAACAACACTAGCTCTTTTATATATATATATATATATATATATATATATATATATATTTATCATTGTTAGATGCAATATCTTAGTTGTCATTGGGGAACAATATTTCTGATTTCCTTCTTTTTTTCTTTTTCTTTAAACAACTCTTGTTTTCTTGGCACTCATGAAACAAGAAATCGACCCTTCATAATGTAGAAGAATAACAGGAAGTGTATTATACCCACCAGACTCCTGCTATAATCATGTGACCACCAATTTTAGAAGTTAAATTAATGTGTTTTTTTTTTTTAAATATAGATCATTTTTAAATATTTCTATTTTCTTTCATCTAAAAATATTACTTGTGATTATTTTAGTACCCTAATTTTTTTATTTCTTTTTCATTTAGACTTTAAAGGAATTCATTGGTGTTGCTGAGACAGAGGTGGCCTCTGTAACAAATTTGTACTCTGTGGTGGTAATTTTTTATATTGACCCATCTCTTTGGTACATTATCTGTTAGCATCTCTCTCTCCTTCTCTCTCCATCTCCTTAATGTCTTTTGCCTCTCTCTTTTTTTTTTTGGTGGACAGGGTAGAAATGCAGATGCACTAGCCCTATATTTTGGTGAGGATCCTGCCCGTTGCCCATTTGAACAAGGTAAAATATGGATAACACAATTATGCCATCAATCTGTACTCCCATTTACAAAATTAAAGTTGCGCTTAAAAGTTTTGAAGTTTCCAGTTTTTTTCAGATGTGTGATTCTTTGCTAGGAATGGCAGAGCGAGTTCTGTGTAGGCCACCCATATCCAGACCCATTTATAACGGAACTTCATTCCAACCAATCCCAAACCTGTGTTGGGGACAGGAATGGCTGGATATCCAGTTATACCTTAATGTGACTTTTGAATCCACGCGTGTGAGCTAAAGGTAGCTAATGATGCTAACTTTATGGACATGATGAATTTAGGAAGGAATGAGAAGCCTTTTTATAGACTGATTAAGCCCATCACATCTATAGGAGAATAATGTGGGATCTATTTGACGAAGGCTTCTGTTGTTGTATTCTACTGTGAGAAAAATTATTTGTCTGGATTTTCACATTTCTCATGAAAGGAAATGAAAGAACAATGATTCCTGACTCTTTACAAGTGCCTCTTACCAAATTATTCTTAGATTTATGGGCAGCCCAACATGTGAAAATTGTGATTTCACAAATGCTCAATTATCAAATTTATAGGAAAACGCCCACTAATGGCAAGGAAAGTAAGATTTTTGTAGTTGTATTGAGGTTGGGAAGGCGGTGTTCAACCAAAATATTATCCCTTCCTGAAAGGGTTAAAGGAATCTCTCATCCTGTCAGCACCCATACCCCAATTTAGTGTGGACTATCCCCATCCTTACAATTAGGGCAGTGTGGAGTGGGTTAGTACGACAATGGGTTAAATTGCCATCCCTTTTCTGTGGCCTTGTTTTTTTTACTATTTGTATGTATAGTTGAACAAAAAGAAGGAAATAGGGAGAGAGATATAGTAATTAAGTGATGCAGTAGGGGAAAGAAGAAGAAGACGGATATGAAGTTTGTTCTAATACCAGTTGATGCAAGAGGGGAAGGAAGAAAAGAACCAGAGAAGAAGGAAAGAGAAAGAAGAAGAAAATATGTCATTTTTTAAAATCAATTTCCCATCATAATTATTTGTCTATTATTCTTTCAGTATAGGCCTTCTACAGGAAAACCCACAACAAGAGATAAGTATCAAAGCTATCAGGTTCGGGATTCTACGTAAGATTGATGAGGGGTTCATGGAATCGGGATCGTAGGATTGGATTGAGGATCGTAACATCCTACAAAACTAGTAGAAAAGCAACGCAAACGAACTTTCTAAATAAGAATATCTCTAAAATAAATAGATACTAGGCCCAAAACACAAGAACATATAGAATTACACTCCAAACATATGTAACATACATCTAGGGATAATGTTCATACACATATCTAAGAGAATGTAGCTGAAGAGGTAGAGCTCTCATACCAACATTTAATATTTATCCACTTTAACACCAACATCATCATAATAACAACCTAGCAAAAGCAATTAACATACATTATACTTTTTAATACCAATTGATGGAAGAGGGGAAAGAAGAAAAGAACCAGAGAATAAGGAAAGGGAAAGAAGAAGAAAATATGTAATTTTTTAAAATCAATTTCCCATAATAATTATTTGTCCATTATACTTCCAGTATAGGCCTTACATAGGAGAACCCAGAACAACATTTAATATTTATCCACTTTAACACCAACATTGTCATAACTACAGCCCAGCAAAAGCAATTAACATACATTATTCAAACTTTCCAACCACAAAGACACAAAACTCTGTTTTTTATTCAGAAAAAAAAAGAACAAAACTGATACATTCGAAGTTTTGTTTTTTATTCAAAAAAAGAACATAAACTGATGTTGTTTCTACTATAAACTTAATATAAACTTAAAAAGTTTCTGCATAAGATCAAAAAGGAGGGATAAACAGAGACTAGTTAGAGGAAAAACCAAACTGAGGGAAGAACCGAATAGAGCACTCAAGTTTTTCAATTTTGTTGCTTTGAAAAACAAAAACAAAACAGAGATTTGATAGGTAAACAGAGTTCTCTGTTTTTTGTTTTGAAATAGAAAGAAAAAGTGACAAACTGAGAAATCAAGAAGTGAAGAACAGAGCAAAAATTAATACCTTGAAAGTTTGGACTAGTTTGTGTCTGCCGAAAGAAGCTACAGCTCGCCAGAGTTGGTTAGTATAGATAAGAAATTGGAAGTAGACTTCGCAACCAGCAGTCAGAACTCAAGTCCAAAACCAATCGCCGTTGAGAGAGAGAGAGAGAGAGCTAGATGGAGCTCGTTGGAGGTTCCTCAAGCTTGTTGGAGGTCACTGAACCTAGCCGGAGGTTGCCGACGTCGTCCAAAGCTAATCGCCACTGAGAGAGAAGAATTCGCAAGAGAGAGACACTGGAGACTCCATGCCATAGGTCTGATGCTTTGATTTCACGTATTTACAATTTTTTTACTTTTTAAGTTGCAAGTGGGCTTAAAAAGTTGCACTTTACACTTAAAATAGCCAAACAAGCCCATAAAACCATATAACAATAAGCTGAAGGCCCAACAAATCTAAAAAAAGGAATATTCAAATAGGTAAATTTGGTAGAATCGGTCTCTTGGGGCGAACCATAAACTCGGATGGGTTCAAGTCTCACAAGGCACAAAACAATTGGGTTTAAATGATATTTGTGGTTTGTGAGTGATTGCACATGATCGAAGTTTACCTTGCAACCTCATTTACCAAAGGTCACCAGGTTGGAAGGGTTCCCGTTTCCAAAATAAAAATAAAAATAGTAGACTGGGTAGAATCATGTGATTCTATATGATTTACGATTCCACTCACGATCCCATTGAGTCTACGAAGATCCTACTTGTAAACAATTCTCTTTACTATTTGGATCGATTCCTCACTTTTGGATCGTAGGATTGTCCGATCTGGATTGCAATTTTGACAAACATGGTATAGAGTAGAGAGAGTGATCGAAAGAGATGAGAGAGAGTAGAGAATATCAGAGGGAGTGAAACATTATAGGAATAGAGAGAGAGAGAAAAGAGATATAGATTAGATATGGGAGACAAAGTGGAGAGTTATCAGAGGGAAGAGAAACGTCAGACTACAAGCGATAAAATATAAGAGAGATGAGAGGGAGAGATATGAGCAGGAGATATTAGAAGAAAGGAGAGGAGAAGAAGAGAGAACTAGAAAAGAAAAAAGATCTGTATTTGCTTTTATACCAATCTGACACCACTGACTGATACAGGAGGGAGAAGTACAAAAAGAAGAGAAGAGAAGAAGAGGAGGAAGAAGAAATAGAAGAAGAGAGAGTGTAAAGCTTTATAATTTGATTAATACTCGAATAACAATAATTTGTCTAATATATTACCAACAAAGGCCTTATATAGGTGCGTTCCTTTTATTGGAGGCTTTTGGATGTTTGGGGTCTTTCTTCCCCTTGGAGGGCAGTGTGGTGCACCAAAGTCCCCCTTAAATGGCCTTCTTTGGATAGACGTTTGTTTTAGGGAGGATTTTGACAATTGATAAGTTAAGGAAGACATGTCAAAATATGGTGAAGTGGGGTTGAATTTGTAAAAGGGATGAGGAGACAACAAATTATCTTCTTCTGCTTTGTTTGGTGGCTAGAGATGTGTGGGCCATGTTCCTTGCTCTTTTTGGAGTTCACCGTGTCTTGTCGGGTTCCAAGTTGAGCATACTCAATGCTTGGAGAGGTTGTATAGTGGGTAGTCAAATCTGAGATGCTTGGAGGGTGACCCCCTTTGCTTGGGGTGGTGTTTGTGGCGCGAGAGGAATAGGAGGTCCTTTGATGGGGAGGAAGCTCCTATTTGTGTTTTAAAATATTCCATTTTGAGTTCTCTATTTTTTTTAGAGTAAAGGGTGGTATTGTAAATCATTGGAGGACTTTGTAGATTTTGTGGATAGTTTGAGAGTATCAGGGTTTTTGTGATTTTTTTAGAGTACAGTGCCTCTTGTGCAGTTGTTCCTTTGGGTGCGCTCCCCTTTTGGGGCTTTTAATGAAATTCTACTTATTAAAAATGAAAAAAAAAAAAAAAAACAAAGGCCTTATATAGGGAAACCTAAAACAAGAGATAAATACCAAAGCTATCAAATCCCTAAAAGTAAGAAATGATAAATATTTTTTCAGTCATTAAGAAAAGATAAACACTACCGGGTAAGATAAAAAGATAAGTATAAACTTATCCTGATCTCCATCTTCATATGGTATGAGGAATGAAAAAATAAATGGAAGGAAGAGGAGGAGAGATGGATGAGGCATCCTTAGGAAAGGGAAAGTGCCCATCCCTAATTTTATTTAGTTGGGTGAAAGGGAAAGAAATGGGTAATAGTATCATTTTATTGTTAAGACCATTAAATATATTAATTAAAGGGTTAAGTGCAAAAAACACCCTCATTATGTACAAAAATGTGCAAAAAACACCCTCGTTATATACAAAAATGTGCAAAAAACACCCTCCAATTTAGTACGTGCATATCACCCCCCACTAGTTATCTCCGATGTGCAAATACCCCCTTCCGGCTAGTTGACCGGCATGTTTGACTTAATTTTTTTTTTTAAATTCCAAAATTACCCCTTCACCAGTTAAGACCTGTTTGGCTCTCTCTTATCTACCATAACCATATATATATCTATAGGGATGAGAGAGAATCGAAGAGAGAGAACCAAATTCAAACAATTTCATATATATATATACACACACACTGTTATATATCATCATACACACACTCTGTTACACACACATACAATTGGTTATATCATCATATACACACACACTATTAATAGAAACAATTTCATATAGATATATATATAACAGTATGTGTATATATATATATACACACACACTGTTATATATCATCATACACACACACACACACTCTGTTACACACACATACAATTGGTTATATCATCATATACACACACACACTGTTAATACAAACACTTTCATATATATATATACACACACACACACACACACACACACACACACACTGTTATATATCATCATACACACACACACTCTCTGATACACACACATATACTGCTATATATAAACACACATATACATACACTGCTATATATACACACACTGTTACAGAGAGAGAGAGAACGAGGAGAGAGAACTGTTGAAGAAATACCAATTAATCTACAACAAATGCCCCAATTTATTACTATTAATGAAGAAATAAATAGCAAGAAATAAATTGTTAAGAGAGAGAGTGAAGATGAGAAGAAAGAGAGAGAAATCGTGGAGAGAGGGTCTCACACAAAGAGAGAGAGAACGAGGAGAGAGAGAATGAGGAGAGAGAGTGTTTTGTTTAGTATTTAATTTTTTTTATAACATAAGGGTATTTTTGTCATTTCCTATCTCCGATACCGGAAAATTAACCATTTGTCCTTATTTGAACAATTTTGAAATTGCAGGGTGTTTTTTGAACATTAGGGGGTGTTTTGCACATTGTTTTATATAGTGGGGTGTTTTTTGCACTTAACACATAATTAATCATCTAAAGGATGTAAATGATATCATTTCAGTTTTATTTGACAAATTATTTGTTTCTCTCTCCTCTTTAACACTCTTTTAGATGGAAGCAAAATGGTGGAGTCGGAGGGATGCCTTATCCCTCCTCCCATCTTTCTCCTCTTTCTTCTTCCGAACAATGGTAGCTTGGTCCATCCCTTCTCTCTTCCCTCCCTCCTCCTTTCTCTCTTACCAAATATTGGCTAAGTTATGATGTGATCTATGAAAATTGAGCCAAAGGGTGAGGCATCCCTAGGAAGGGAAGGTATCTTAACTCATTTGTTTGTTGAGTGGAAGGGAGTAAAAAGAAGTGACACCTTCAATTGTTTGGTAAGAGAGAAGAAAGGAGAGGCTCTATATTTTTTTACCATCGTATCCTCATTATATTATATAATATTTTATTTAGTCTTATCTTCTCTCCACATTTCCTTTTAATTTTTGAGGGATCAAAACTGGTGGGCCAGGAGCAATGCCTCATCCATCCATTCTTCCCTTTCCTCCAGCTCTCCTTTGTACCAAACAATGGAGACTTGCTCCATCCTTCCTCCGCCTTCCTTCCCTGGTATCATAAAACGAGAAATGGAGAGTGAATTATTTGTCCTAACAATCTGATTTGTTTTGAGAAGAGGCGAGACTATGAAATTAACCTTGTAGTAATTTGTTACAGAGACAAACTGTCATCTCCATTTACAGTATAGATGGTGCAATTCTGCTGTGATGAGGCCTCTTGTGGAAAACTGTGGGGCAAAAGAGTTGGCCAGCTCTATTTAGCATGATTTGCTTTTCTCTTATCAATGCTAAAAACCCTTGCCAATCTCCTTTACGATCCCAATTGTAATAGATTCAGTTCAGTTTCTAAGATATTTAAATTTACTTGTAAGTGGCCTTCTATTAGGATGATGGATGACGCCAATTTCATGAGATTCACTACTCTGAAAAATTATCATGACAGTCCAAACCAGTTGTTAAAATAAGAGGGCCCAAATCAAGAAATGCACAATGTGAAAATTAAGGATGATTTGATTCCTTTTGAGCTTTTTGTTAAATTAACTGACGCATGTAGTTAAGATAGTTCTTGGAAAATTGTCAGATTAGATACGCCAACCGTTGTTTATTGGCCTATAAGAACAACCATCTACTTTTGGTCCTGAACCTCTTAAATGTGACACATGTTCAACCTGGGTATGTAAGGATCCAGCCAATAAGAACATTTGAGTAGTGTAAAATGTGCTAATTTTTATGTGTTGGGCTTCCCAGGGCATCCTTATTCCACCCTTTTCTATAATCAAGTTTCTTGGGAAAAAGGCTGCTGGTAGGTGATCTGAGTTTTTGAAATGACCAAGTAAATGATGCATTGAATACATTAATGTGTGTGTGTGTGTGTGAATGGATGTGGTGGTGAGCGTACATGCATGCACTCCTTTCTCTTGCCCTGGGTGTGTGCATCTGTGCTTGATATAGAGAGCAGGGGAGTCTCTGTGGGTTTGATATGCATTCATGTTATTTCATTTTCTTTTTGGTTTTAGTAATCTTCTGCTTTGTGATTATGTACGCATTTGAGTGAATGTGGTGGTGAGCATACATGCATTTGCTCCTGTGTGTGTGAGAGAGAGAGGTCTGTGTGGTTTTTCATGCCTTTGTGTTTTGTCATTTTCTTTTGGTTTCAGTAATCTTCCGTTCTGAGTTTGCTTTCATCCATGGACTTGTTGACATACGGAAAAACGTTGAAGACATGGTCCCCTGTTTTCTAATTGTTTTCATTAGTAACATGTTTTAGAAGGATAATATGTTGCAACTGTTAAGAACCTGTGTAGGTTTTTTACTACACTATTTTCTTAATTTTGAACATCATAAGATTCATTCTTGCCACTGGATTTCTATTTGTTTTATCGATTGGAGTTGTCTTTTTTCTAATGGCAATGAACTTGAAATCTAGAAATAGTTTCACACCGTCCTTTTAAAATATATATATATATATATTTTGTAGTTTAATTCTGTAGAAAAAAACTTTGGCGAAAGACGACAACAAGCTTTTGTTTCTAGTGAACGTCTTGTCATCTGAATTGCCCTTTCCTGTCTTAGCTACTGAAACATCTTATCTGTAGCTAAGCTATATGTTTTCTTGTATGAACTAGCAACATTGAAGTTTTGCTTGTAAGAACCATGTAACGTTCAGTACATTGACTAGTTCATCTTATTAGCTGCTGATAACTGGCTGGTAAATGGTGCATTCCTAGTGTGTTCTGTGTAGGATTTGTAATTATTCCATTGTAGTTTTCTTCTTTTCTCTTTATTTACCTTTAATATGATCTATGTAAAAACTTTGGAAAAAAGATAAATTGGATTTATTTTTTGATTTTTTAGGTCATCCCAGCACCACTTAAATGTTCTCTTAAGTAATTAAAATTTAGTTAATTCATCTTACTTTTCATCTTGTTCTATATTATATCATACCTTAAGAAAATTAAGTTTTTGTGATCCATAATATTTTCTTTTTTATTGGTGACTTCTTTTTTCATATCCAATGCTTTATGATTTATTGCAGTTGTTGTGACCCTATTAAACTTTGTGAGATTGTTCCGGAGAGCGCATGAAGAGAACTGCAAACAGGCTGAATTGGAGAAGAAGAAAGCTCAGAAGGAAATTGAAATGGACAAGGCAAAGGGTAATAACCTAACAAGGAAGAATGTGAGATAGCTAAAATTTCCTTTGCTTTATCTACTGCATGGGTTTTCTGGATTCTTCCATATCAGAGGTCTGCCTCAGCGTTGGCTACAATATGTCGTACAAGGACACTACAACAACAATGCCAGAAGCGCCGCTTAATCCAGCATTGTTGTAATGGTATGCCTTTTAAAGGGATTCGAAGATGAAACAAAGAGGCTACTACTCATGGCTTGCAGACCTTAAACTGTCTTTGAACAGCTCAGTAGCATGTGCAAGCTCAATGCTGTCGAATCACTCGGATGATTGCAGCCAACTGATCTATCACACGAGATATTGTGCTTTCATTATTTTTATCCGAGTAATGGATTTTCTCCATATGATCTATGAGAGGAACGGATCTGGCCCTTGGCCCTTTTCTCATCTCATTTATAGAAGAAAGTTTTGGTAACCTCAGGGAAGTTCCGCCTTTCACCATTCATTTTGGATTTCTGCACCGGAGCCCAAGCTCGGAATGTACGATGAATTGTGTACAAAGCTCTAACCCTGTACTAGTATTGAAATTTGATTCTTTTCTTTGTAACATAGAAAATGGTTCCTGTTTTTATCTCCTTTTTTTTTCGAGATTTTAACAGGAGCCGTCATGAAATGTGTTGCTGTATATAAGATCAGGATAAAAAGAGAGTAGGAGAGGCTATTGTAGTGCAATTGTAATATAAACCAAAAATATAGGCTAGGCTGTGGGTGTAGAAATTGCTTTGTTTCTTTCATTTGATTATTCTTTAGTAAAAACTTTCTAGTTTCATGGCAAAGGTTCTCTGTTTCTCTTGTACTCCTGTGCTTGCATTTAGTGCTTTACCCTTCTAGTTTGACAATAAGAGTGCTAGAATACTTTTTGTGTGCTGCATGCAGATCCACAGGAACAAAATCACAGAGGATTATTATTTTTTTGTTTTTTTTTTTTATATTTTTGGGTTGGATATACCTACCATTGTTGCCAAATTTCATAACAGTTCATCAGAGATGACTTTAACATTGAGAAAGCTGCAATTATGTGCAAATGCAATGAGACAATTTTTGTAGTCACTACTTGGCATGGATACAAATGGAATGGAATCCATCATTGAAATTGACAAAAAGAAATCATTCACAACAGACATGTGCATCCAAAAGGGTTGCTGGGTTAGGGTTTTAGGGTTACTGTTCTAGATTCCCAAACTGGAAATTTCCTGGAAGAGATTATGGCATCAGGTTAGCAGCCCCTGTATGTGTTGATTCACTCTGTAAACAGCAAGTACAGCTTCAGAACTGCAATTTCTCCTACAGGTGGTGTACTTTGCCCCCATTGGTGATTTTTTTTTCCCCCTTTTTTCTTTTTGCAGTTTGATGCAGGAAGAAGATGGTGGACTGAGTTTTTTAATATTTGAATCATGGTTTTGCTCCATTGTAAACTCCGCATGTATTTCTTTACACAGCTGGTCCCAAGCCCGGATAAAGGAGGAGGGTTGCGTCAGGTAGTTTGACTGCCGGCGTAAAACTATGTCATAACCAATATGAACATGAATGATAGGTGTTTCCCCCTTATGATTGAATGGGGAGTTCTATGAATAGCTATACTTTATTGTGTAGAATGTTGGACATTTAGGAAACATCATTTGCATAAAGTGAGTGTGGCAGAAATGTCGATGTTGAGATGGTTGTGCGATAAGACTAGAAAAGATCACATCAAAGAGATGGTTGAAGTAGCACCAATTGGAGATAAAATAAGAGAAAATCAGTTAAGATGGTTTGGGCATGTGCAAAGAAGACTTTTAAGTGCGTCGGTCTAGAAAAGTGACATAATGCACATTGAGGGTAATACTAGGGGAAGAGGAAGACCAAAGTTAGCGTGAGTAGAGTTAGTAAAGAAAGATATGGTAGCATGTAGATTGACTACGGTTATGATTTTAAATAGAGCGGAATGGAAACATATGATTCATGTGGGCAAAAGCTTGGTTGTTGCTTTTGCTCCACTGTAATCAGGCCCTTAAATATGACTTCACCACCAAACCATGAAGAGGCGATCAATACTTTATTTATCATGCTCTCGGCATGAATTCATGTAAGAATTGGGAAAACTTGTTATTAGGACTTTGATTTGTTGAGTAAATTCACTTTTGTTGAACTGTCATGGCATTAACATATGGTTTTGGCATTCTTGTCACTCATTATGGCATTTCATGACAAATCTAACTTCTTCTTTTTCCTAATTGAGGGACTCGTACACACTTTTTTCCCCACACCGGGGCTCAAACCCCTCCCCTCCTCTTTGAGGTTGGGAGGTTATACCATTGGGCTGCAAGCCCTTTGGTACAAATCTAACTTCATAAAAGCCTTTACAAGTTCTTTTACAATATATACAATCTGCAAAAATATACAAGGAAAGAAGGAATACAAAAAAAAGTACCAAATGATGAATGAAACACAAAAATTGAGTAAAGTCACTTGCAGTATCCTTTTTCTTTAGACTATTCAAGTTACTCCACATTTGAATACTTGCCCTTTGGAGTTGATTTTATTAATTAATTTAATTGTAGTAGCCTTGTTTCCAAAGCACACAGTAATTCTAAATGAACATGTACCTGCTTTTTATTTGTATTAATAAATATGTACACCCTTCTCCTGCAAATGATTAGCACAATGAAGTCTTGAGCTTTGCCAAATTTCTGGCATCTTGCTTTTGAATTTCAATTTGGTAATAGTATTTACTCTCCTCATCTATCTGACCAGTGGTTTTACAACTTCTGTAGAACACACAACTCACAATGGTATCAAGTACAATGACAATGGAGTTCAAGTATGCTATGAACATCCCCTCCAAAGCCATGAAAGAAGTGGGGTTCTTAGCATGATGATGATGATAAGCTCTCACAACCCTGTATTGGAACAGGGCTTCAACTGCAGCCATGGCCACATTGACAGACACAGCCAGCGACAGCGCGGTTGCACTTCTTCCCCTGATCAGTACACAGGCCTTGAGAATGGCAACATGCCCACCACACTTCTCCATCCCCGACGAAACCAATGCCAAGTTGCAGATTATGATGGCATTGGCAAGAATTACCGAGTAGAGAATGGCTCCGGTGGAGGAGAGGAAGAGGATGGAGTTGGGAGAAGAGTAGCCAAGGCCTTCAATACAATTGAATGCAAATAGTAGGAGAGAAAAGCAAGTTGCGTTCACGGAGAGGATGAGAAGTGAGTAGCAAATTTGGGTGAGAAGGATGGGTTTGAAGAGTGATTGAAAAGAAGAGAAAGAAGGTGGAGGAGAGGGTTTGTGGTGGTGATTGAGAGCTTGAATTATGGAAGCCTTGGCGACGACGAGGGAGGAGAGGGTGAAGGGAAGCACAAGAATGGAGGAGACAATGATCTGAGAGAGCTTGAGAGTGAGAATGGTGAAGAGTTGTGAAGAGGGAGGAAAGCCTGCAGCATCAAAGAGAGAGGTGAGATGGTTGTGGAGGAGTGATAGGAGAGAAGAGGAGGAGGGGATGAGAGATTGTGAGAGGAGGATTGAGGCTGAGAAAGGGAAGGCAAGGAGAGCAGCAGTTGTGGTGAAGTATTGGTAGTTTTGAAGAAAGATGTAGATTGCTCTTCTCATGATCTTGCTTGTTCTCTCCATTGGGATTGATGGGTACTCTTCCATTGACTTTGGAGATGGAAATGGAAAGGGAAAGGGAAAGGAATTGGGTATCTCAACAATTGATTGCTTCTCTCTGAGTGTGTTTGTGTGGTAGTTTAGAGGAAGTGGGCATCTCAACAATGGGATATATATATGATGTTTCCTTCTCTAATTCAAACTCTCTCTCTCTCTCTCTTTGGGGAGTTTAGAGGGAAGTTGGAGTTAGGATGAATAGATTGGCCAACAACTAATAACCAATAAAACGTGCAGATGTAGAGTTGCTTGAGCATTAAGAGATATATAAAGACTACTTTATATATATATATATATTCGGAAATACAATAATATTATAATTAGCCTCCTAATGTAGTTGTAGTTTTAAGTTTGGCTACCATCTATGTGATGGTAAATTCAAATCCCATCCCATCCCATCCCATCCTCTGTGTGATAAGATTGTAACATTTGTCACCTCTTACAATGTGACTTGGCTGTTGGCCCTTGCTTGCTGAATGGTGATGCAAAAAATGAGGCATTTGGTGGCTTATAAAAGTTACAAAATCTATCTTAATTGTGTTCATGTTGTAATTTTGTCAATTCATTTGATTTATAGTGTCATAATCTGTTTTAATTCAATTATTGTGAAATTTCTATTATTTCAATAGAAATCCAATGTGGATACTGTTTTTGTTTTTTTTAATTGTATTGTTTCAATTATTCTTTTTTTTATGAATTTAGCCATTTATTATCTCAATTTTCTTAATATATTTGTATTTTATATTTAAGATAATAAATGAGTTACATGACTCATTTAAGTTAAAAGAGTTAAACATGTCAATTCATGTAACTCATTTAATAAACGTTCGTGTCAAGGGTTCCTGACACTATTTAACGATTTATGTTCAGTTAACATGCTTAGCAATACTCATAAATTGACACAACACAATTATGATCCGCGAACGTGAATTGTCATCCTTTTAATGGTGGTTCGCGGATCTGCACAATTCCCAATGAAAAAATAGATTATCAAATACTCCGTACTTAGGCCCTGTTTGGATTGGCTTTTGAAAAGCGACTTTTGACTTTTAAGCTCAAAAGCCGTTTTGAAGAGTGTTTGGATTGGTAAGGTATAAGAGTTTCGGAGTCTAAAAAGAGCGTTTAAAAGAAGTTGGGGGTACCAGTTTCCTGATTTAGCTTTTGCTTCTCTTTTTCTTCTGCGTAAAAGGCGAAGCAAAAGCTCTACCAAACAGGCCTTAGACTTGTCCGATTTATGGATTTTTTCCTAAATTCGCGGCTGAACAAACTGGTTCTTTACAGAAACGACCAGAACAGGCCATTTCTTTTTAAAACGGCCGGGCCGGTTTGGCCCTGCACTGACCATATCAACTATTCTACTAGTGATTTATTAATGCTAGCCTTTTTCCTCTTTAAAGCTCCTGTTTAGGGGTTCCAATCAGAGTGATAAATGAACCTTTTATTTTGAATGCCTCATCTCTCCTAACTTAATCTTAAAACATGGTTTTTTTTTTTTTTTTAATTTGAAGATTTTTGAAAATTTGGACATTTAGATAACTCTATAGTAAAATTATATTTACATAAAAGTTGTGTCATGAAAGCCTATGGCAACTGTGATAATAAACTATGGAAATGGTTTATTTGATAAAAATGATAATCTTTGACCAAATTTAATTTAGGTGAAAAAAAAAAGAAGTGAAAATTTAATTTCTCATAATTAAATTTATAGATTTATTTTTTCTTTTCTTTGTTGGTAGAGATCAGATTAGGTCAACTCTTAGATTGAGAGTCCTATATCATGTGATTGTAGGCCCATGAAAAAGTTTGATGTAAATGTATCATCTGTCCTAAATAAGCAAAGCATGGAATGAAGCCCAGCTGAGTCCAACACCGAGTGGGTTGAGTTATGTCCATGCCCCCAAAGGAAGAAAAGAAAATGATGAGTTATCATGAGGTTGGTGCACCGAATTATTTTCACTGGTTGTGATAAATATTTGTTACTTTCAATAATAATAATAATAATAAATAATATCATATAGACTGAATAAAAATATAATGCATAGCGTCACAAATTCAAAACAACATATCAACACGACTGAGTGGATGATGGGTGTGTTTGTTTGCTTTTAACTTCCAAAAAAAAAAGAAAAGAAAAACAGGTCAAGAGATTTTTATTTTACGTTGTTATCATGTTAATTAGGTCCCAACTAAATTATATATTTAAAAAAAAAATTATACCTAGTGTATAAGACTCTTGTTCGAGACCTATTGCTTTTGGACGAAGACCCTTGCCATCATCGGTTATGTTGTTTGTTTGTCATGTAAATTTGCATGCATAGCCTATTTGATCAATTAAGCAGACATTCATCTACTTTTTATTTATGATCGTCACCGCGTAATAATAAGGAAATTTGAATTTTCATTCTAATTATTTTTTATTGTTTCAGTTTTTGGACAAGCCAATTTAACTTTCACAGATCATGTTTCTGTTGATCAAATCACTGAGAATAGTACCTCAAGGGCTCATTGGTTGGTATCATGTCTACAGTTTTACTTGAACTTGGAGACTTCTCATTTCCCAATTTCTGTTTTGTGTAATTACTATATGAAGTTGGTGATGTTCCTTAGAGGTTGAGTGATGCTTATTTGCTCATTTTGGCCACCAGATGTCTTAGCTGTATGTATATATATGTATAGACCATCACAGGTTTGTCCATGTAATTATTTAGTTTCTCTTAGTTTTATTTTCAAGAAGTAAACTGTAATAGGCATGGGTCTCCTCCTATCTGCAGTTTAAGTATCCCAGCTGTATATTAAACTCTTAATAGAAAAGAAGATAATTTCACATGTATTAACAGAGTTCCATTGTGTCTCATTAGATTGTATATTTTCTAGCATGTGTTGTTTTATATTCCTTAGATAATGCGTGGTACGTTGCTTTGGAAAGTAAGTTTTAAATTAATAAAAGTTGAGTGGGAGTAACATGAATGATAAAAGTAATTAATTCCATCTCAGTCCCCCCTGTACATTATAATAAGTCCCTTGCTTACATTGAAAGTTCAAATCCCAACCAAAACCTCCTTCACTCATTCATGGTTACAGAAATATAACTGAAATAAGATACAACATTTAATTTCCAGTGCTGAAAGTTTGGACAATGGTGTTGTGCCATGGGTCTGAGATGTGCTGCAACAGGTTCTCAAATGGCCCTTTTCCTGTCACATTGTACTGAACCACGAACCCCAGGAATGCCAGCATTGCCAATCTCCCTGCAAATTAATCACACAACATTAGTCCAATTCCATTAATAGTCCCATTAATAGTCTGAGATGTTTCAGGTGGGTTTCGAGTAAGCTCACCGTTGGCGAGCTCCTTCTCCTTGGCCTCGAGAGTGGGTGCGAAATTCAGGGGGTTGAAGATGCTGCCGGGGTAGCCACACTCATGGGGAGGCAAGCTGTAGCTCTTGAAGATGGGGTCCTGGTTGACACATCCAGGGTTCTTGATGTCCTGCCACCGTCTGATCTCCACATAGTGGAACAAGATGAACTCGATGACAAAGAGGGTTGACGATGACGCGAAGTACTCGGCTTTTCCGGCCTCAAACCATGTTGGAGCGTTGATGATTCCGATTTTTGTGAAGACTTCCGGCAGTAGCATTCCGGCAACACCCAACATGGCCCAACGACTATTGACAAGCTCGGCTTGGATAAACCATTTCAAGTTTTCAGGGTCCTCGGCTAGCCCCAGAGGATCGAATCCATTGTCACCAGGAAGACTGTAGAGGCAAATAATAATTGGTTTTCTTTTTATGAGCATTGCTATTTACTCAAAATGAAAATTAAATAATGGATATATTCATGCACTCATCACATGAATGTTTATTTACTATTTTCTTGGGTATTTCTTAATTGCATCATGTATTTCAATGTTTTGTGTTGAAAAATATTCTCCTAAACTATTTGATAAACTGTTTTATACATGACATCATTGTGATATAATTTTTCACTTCCATAAAATAGACAAAATTATTCGACTATCGAACTCTAAATTATTTTTCTTATAAACTACAACTCTGATATATAAGTTACCTGCCATTGAGGTATGCCGGCGAGGGCAAACCTGGCAACCATTCGCCTTTCTTGGCCTCAACCTTGAATGAACCGGACGAGGATGTCGATTTAATTGATGAAGTTGTGGGTTTAATTGATAATACTCTGTTTAATTTACCAGAAGATCCGGTCAAGAACCTGGATTTGGAGTTGCATGGCCGGAAAACGGCAACGGAGGGTTGGGTGGTGACAGTGGCCATATTTTCAGACCTGAATTTGGGTGGAGAAATAGGATATCAGCTGCGGAAGACTGAGATGGTTATGGTTCAAAATGTATGCTTTTGTATTTCATTTCAGAGTAGTCTTGTGGCCCTTGTTCAATTTCCTTAGATTTTGGTATCCAATGGTTGTGATGTGTTTGTGTGTTTTGGAGTAGCCAATGGGATCTATTGTCCCTTATCTTTTTTTTATCCTTATCTTGCTGCTCATATCCACAAATCTATTTCTTTGTAGCTATTGGCTCCATAAAAGATGTTGTGGGACCTTTGCGTGTATTGGTTGGAAGATGGTACAATAGTGCCATGTGAATGTAGTAGTACAAACTAGCCAAAAAAAAATTCTTTTAACTAATTATTTTTTATAATGCATCATAATCAACAACTAAAATTCATTTTTTTTAAATACTCTTCTACATATTTACAAATCTACTTGATTCCATACTTCTCTGGAATGTTTTCTCCTTTACTGTAATTTTCTAAAATACTCATGAACTCTACAACTCTATACTATTCTAGAAGACTTTAGTATTCATTCTTCACACATGTCAAGCGAATGCCCTACAGAGTCCTCCTCAATGCCTGCGTGACACAACCTCCATTGGGAGGGCATGACATAAGGCCGAATCTCTGCCTAGTGAACTGGGTTGCACCTTCGAATGGTTTTGATGATTTCATACGTAGTATATATGTACACTAACACACACGTAGTTGTGTAAGTTGAATGGTATATTAAATAAAGGGACAATTTATATATTTGGTGACCTTCTAACTGATGTACCAAGAAAAGACCTCCCAACCAATATGCTTTAAATGAGATACTTATATTATAATAGTGATCACAATTTACATATTACTATAGACATTGCACTAAATGGAAATGCTGCCTCAAAGCATGAATATATAGAAGGACTCCTAAAGTTCCTAACTCTAAGCTTCTTAGAGTTTGATGATGAATATTTGGTCTTTCCAATAACTGTTAATGAATATTTGTTTCTTCCAATTAAAATAATAATAATAATAATAATAATAAAGAGACAGAGTATAATCTCACTAAATCAAACAAGAATCTTTCGTACGTAGTTCTGAATAAAAAATTATATTAAATGTGAGTCACAATTTTTGAAGTGCCCTTATATTTTGGGACGGAGGGATACATAATGTTGTTTTGAAGATAATGTTATTTAATATTTTGTAAACAAAAAAATCGAACTATATACATACATTTACGAGCACATATTTTTTCGGTTACTTAAACATTATCTTTTCTACAAACTCTTCAATATTTTAGAATCATTCATCTCTCTACAACACTTCATATTTTCTTATTATTTCTAGTCTTTATATTTTGGAAATGAAAATATATAAGATGAAAAATAGTATATATGTGGTTGAAATTTCAATGGCGAACTTTTAAACATAAAGAAGTATTATACTCTAATATATGTATTCGTATTTTTTCAATTATGATTTTTTAATGTTTTGTAAACAAGAAAAGCGAACTGTATCCATACATTTACAAATGTTATACAGTACTCACATAACCAAATATGTCCAGGAAAGAATGCAAAACGAAAAGTGACCAATAGACATTCATAGTCTCTCACATTATGTCAATTCAACATCATGACATATTGTTCATTTTATTTTATATTATTCAGTAGGTTAAGTTTTTCAATTTAAAAAGAATTTTCAGTTTATAAGTTAATCCTGTTCCTCTAATACATGACTTGCATGTATTGGATAATGATACCACGTCACATGTGTGACGTGGTATCATTATCCAATACATGCAAGTCATGTATTAGAGGCACATGATTAACTACATGTGACGTGGTATCATTATCCAATACATGCAAGTCATGTATTAGAGGAACATGATTAACTTGTAAACTGAGGTATTACCATTGCAACGTATAATTTCTCCAAAATTATGAAGGAGAGAGAGAGTTGAACAAAAATGAGAGATGTTAAATTGAATAGGCTGTCTAAAGTATACACCATTTTAAATTGAATAGGTCTAACAAATCGATAAAGAGTTGATTATTTTAGGCAAAAATATAGAGCAATGAGAGGTTTCAAACATACCTTTCAGGATAAAAGAAAAATGATTTATAGACCCACCAATTCGGTTGAAGTGGTGGGCTTTTGTAAGCATACTCAATATATATATATATATATGTGTGTGTGTGTGTGTGGATTCGCTGCAGAGCTGTTGGATTAAGAGTAATATAAGCCTGTCAAACAATTTCGAAATAGCCCCTCATAAGGTCTACTTCACATGGGAGAGCCTTAAACGATTAAACCTGTTTTCAGGATAAGGTGAGAAATCCCCTACAAAAACATCACCACAATCTGTCAGATAACAAACTCAACTCCTAGGGCAAAGGCTATGGAGATCTTCAACAATAGCAAGTATAAAATCATACACAACAAGCCTGTGAAATGAATACAATATATAGACCTTTAAAATACATTACTTGCACTGAACAAGAAGAAACAAAACATAAAAAAGTTGCAAAGGTACAGGAACTCGTCTCCCTCGGGAATTCAGTTAAAGCTTCAAAAGTTTCTTCTTCAAAACAGGTCTGAGGAGTGCGCGACAGCTTCATTCTTCTTTTCATCCCATTAATGAACTTAGAAGAATAGAATGCTGGTGTCATGTCGCTCAATCCACTCGTTATCTATTACTCCCAACTTCTTTACTACTTAATAAGTCCACATAATGCCATGGCAACAAAATATCAGATATTTACAATCAGTGAGCAAAAACAGATAATAGAGAAATGTGTTTGTTAATATTAATTCAATTTGCGTATAATCGTTTGTCACAATAAAAAATGAAAAATGAAAAATAGGGGATCCACTACCTATATAAAGTGGATCAAAGAATATAACAACAATATATCCAGTCAAATTATGAAGTATTTGAACCTGTTACATTTGTTCTTATTGCAGCCTGCAACCTTGTTCTTCTGCTCTCATAAAAAGGAGTCCCCGTCTTATCCTCTGCATATGAAAATCCGAGTAAAGTAAATAAAAGGAGGTTTAAACTATTAAGGTAAAAAATACAGTGAATCAGGAAATCTACAAGTATGCACATAATTATGGATACCAAAAATGCATATATATAGGAAGTGCTGCATAATTATATCCCAGCTCCCCTCCCTCCCTCCCAACATTTGATTATTGCCCATTGGAGGTAACATAACCAAACTATGACCTCTGTCCAAATTGCAGGGCACATTAAGAGTAGTGTCAGGAGAAGTTTATAAAGAATTAGTCATAATATGCCCATGTACACTGACTACATGACGCAGCGATCAATGATTGTGATCATCTTAGCTAGATTATTGGCATAAGAATTCTTCTAAATAGGATTTGGTCTAGATTGTTGCAACCAGCAGATATGGTAACAAGTAGCACATAAATTTTCAACGGATTAAGATCCGATACCTCGTTTGTGTCTTTCATACGAAGAAGATCCAATCTTTCTGATGGCCTCCGATTTGTTAGAGTAGCAAGCTGCAACCAAGCATACATTAGTACTAGTTTATAAAAATCATATTTAAGAACATCATAAATTGAAGGTATGAAAGTATGATATATACCCAAAAACTGAAGCGCTCAGGATCCTGTGTTGTGGGCATCATCACTTCCGCATTACTGAGTTCCAGAAGTCTTCTTCGATCTGCATATGATCGCTATTTTGTGAACCACAAGAGTAATAGTGAAAATGTCGCATTAATTGAAGGTGTGTGAAACAAATATTTTGTTTATTCAATTGGTAGAAATATCTATAAAACAGATTGCTTGGGTTCCATTTGTAGCACAGAAATATTTTCCTGCCACAGAGACCTAATACAAAGTGGTACCAGATAGCTTTGCTGTATAGTCTCCCATGTAGTACCAAAGATTTGGACTGAATCCTTCCTTTATCAGGCCCATAGTTGCCTTTGGAAGCCAAAAAGGGAAGGAAAAAGGAAAAGCCTTCAGCTGATAACAAATATATCTATACATGTGCTCCTCACATTAAAAGGAAGTGGTATTTCCCCCTAAATTATCAAGAACAATTCCCTCTAAATTAACACTAAACATGACATGTTTAAAAAAAAGAAGTTGTTTTAGCTGCCACTAAATAGACTTAAATTTGCTAGTTGATTGTAATAACAAACTGAAAATTATAATTATTTTTTCTTGGGTCTTTTCTTTTTTTGGTCAAGAAAAGACTCCAACATAAAGGAAATTAATGAAGAAATTTGCTAAATGCTGATGTTATTTTCACTTTTTCCCTAGAAAATGACCTTATTACCCAGCATAGAACAAATGGAAAATCTAATTGGATTGCATTTTGCCCCATAAATCCAAGGTAGATTCTCATATTATAATCCTTCTCTTCAATGTTTTACCTTGCTGTGCTGCGTCTTGTGCATTCCTTATCCATGACCGAGCATGTTGTGCCACACTATTTGTCATTTCCTGCAACTGTAAGCTTCCAGAAATTAATAAAAGCACAATCAATGTAAATATAAGTTGAATATATATATTTTTATTTCTCCAGCAGTACGTGTGCAACATAAGTGGCTGTCCAAAAGGAGAGGGGGGGGGGGGGGGGTGTGGTTTGGCAATGAGCTTTGTGGCTTTAGTACTTTATTTTGACATTGACAATACTAGAAAAACAAAAAAGCTGAGAAACAGGCACAACAAGCAAGCGAGTGTTTCGTGTTTGGTTGAATCCATGTGGAATTTTCATTGCAATATCTTTTTGAATGAATATGTTCGAAAGCAATGGGAAGTTGACTCAATTCTCAGATTTAATACATATATCTTCAGGACTGGTCCAAGTGTCTCGTCTAAGTTCCCGCATTTAAACATAGGCTTGATGTGTTTAGAAGCAAAAGCGTATTTCACTCCCTGCAAGGCAAGGCCTAAGCCTTTTGATTCTTAAAAGAAAGATTTAACTCAACCATCCCCACAACTGCTTGATCCATGTGTCTAAGTTCCCCCATCCATAATATAGCCTTTAAAGGCAAGATCATAAGATGAGGCGTTTTACTCCCTACAAAGCAAGTCCTAAGCCTCTCAAGGAAAAAGGTTTCAGCGTTTTGATTCTTCATTATTTATCTATATACTTCTATATATATATGTATATATATATATATAACACAAAAGAAATAAAATAATAGATAATATATAAGAACTTACAGAATGTTTTAAGAGCATACTAGAGGAATGAAATTAAAATAAAAAAGTAGCATTTGATTAATTTATATGAAGATTGTACATAGAACTACAGACTTGTATAAGATTAAGGTATTACTGCACACAAAACATAACAAGTAATAAAATAAACGTTGTTGGTTATTTCAAAACTGAAAAGGGAATGGGGGAATAAAAAAAAAAACTTTAAAGCCACTAACAGTAAGCACGTGGCTCATGAGGTACGGCATAAAAAGGTGCACCAGATATTTTATTTTGATTTGTGAGGCATAATGCTCAAAACTACTTTTGCTTAATATTTTAAGCCTGGATGCCAAAATCTGAAGCCTTTTACAATCATTCAGTCTAATATGCCTTCACATTTTTATTATCTCCTATAAATAAATAAATAAGGCAAAAACATGCAACAAAAATTCCAGTACACTTTATCCAGGATTTACGATATAGCCATGAGTCAAAAGGCGTCTGGTTGGAATGGTTCCTCATTACCAAAAAGAAATGAAAATCCATTGCACTTACATCTTCTCGCTCTTTCGACCCTTCTGAAGGATATATATCATGTACCCACTCGACCTCAGCAACACGATACCTTGATTCATTGAATAACACAACCAACTCAAAAACATTATATTATGAAGAAAGAAAAAAAAATTTACATGAATAGGTATCAGTGCAGATACATGACACCCAAGGATGAATATACTAACCCATCTTGATCCCAAGTTCTGAGGATACGGAATCTCCTTCGACCTTCAACCTGCATGGAATTGTATCTTACTGAACAATCAAAACGACCAACAAATCATAAATGGAATTCAAAAGAAATGAACTTCACTCAATAACATATGCTAGAATGGAACAAGTTCCCTCCAAAACATTTTCGCTTTCGTCCTTGGATGCTTGACACCATATTAATGCACTAGCTAATTATCGGTTAATTATGAAACCAGCTGCTAAGATAAAAGGATGATGGACTCCTTTTTCAAGTGCTAATTGGAAAGCTTGACCGACTTCACAATACATTCATGGCAAGATAGAATTCACCAATAATTTATATGGAAACATTCAGATACCAGACCTACAAAAAGGTAAATCATAGCCTTCATGATATGATTGTCTTTTTTTTTTTTTTTCTTTTTTACTTTACTTGGCTCAAAAAAACTATCCATTAGACTGGGAAAGCTGATTCTTGTACTGATCAGATGGCTTAACACAGTATTTATGGTCCTATTGGAACTGACCCCCTAATATTAAAGGAGGATGCTTCATTCCTTCACAATGAAGTACATAATTTGGGATCAACAAAGCATAAATTACTCTACTGGTAATGCCACGTCAGTCTTTCACAATTACTACCAAAATTTCACTATCAAAATAAGAGGAAGTTACCATTGGAAGAGAAGAACAGAACAAGACAAAATTTCTGACCAGCAATATTCTTTATATATATATTTATTAAGTGCTTCAAACCAGTTATTTCACAAGTGAAATGGCTTATCAAGTATTGGGAAGGTCCAAAAACATAACTAATAAAACCGCAGGACCATTACCCAAGGCTCTGATACGTCAGAGTGTGAGCAGTGAGTTGACCGGGGGTGGGGGGTGAATAGGTCTTATGGATATTGTATTGTTTTTAACCTAACTTTTCAAAATTCAGTTAATTCTCTTCGATAATCAATAATTAGTTGTGAAGATTGATATCTAAATTCTGATTAGTTTTCAATTCCACTAATTATACTCACAATCAAACAATAAACAGAAAGGAGAGTAGACACAAGATTTTTACTCAAAAAACTCAAAAAGGAAAAAACTATGGGACCTAATTCAACCACGCACAAACCACTAAACGAGAAACATATTATAACTAGGAGAACAGTTCAGTAAACCTTGAACCCCTAGTTACCTCTAGGCATAGATGACCCCAAATTTCTACGAAATTCTCTTGGCCGTCCATTCGCTCTTCTATAGGTTTTGTCCTCACAAATTTGCTTCTCCCGTGGTAGCTCCCCTTTTTTTCTTTGAAAGTTGAATGGTTGAATTGGATTGAATAGATAAATTCCTCCTTAATGAATACTCAATCACATATGATGAATTTGATTAAAACCCTAGACTGAGTAAATTGGGAATTCTCCTCTCACAAGGATACCTCTCTCTAGATAATTAGAGACATTCAATCCATACGTAATGTGGAGACCTTAGTTGCGGGCATGTAGGTGGGCGGGTGGAAGAACCACTGTCGAGCTACTGCATTAGGGGCCAAGGACCTCAAGATCTCACATCACTTGGGTGTGCAAAGGGGATGTGCTATATATGTAAATTTCCATCTCCAAATGGTATGAGGCCTTTTGGGGTAAAACCCAAGAACAAAACCGTGCGGGCTTGGCTCAAAGCGGACAATATCATACCATGTGGAGCGGGTCCTTACAAATGGTATTAGAGCCGGACCCAGCCAGAAGTGTGCCAACGAGGACGTTGGGCCTCCAAGGGGGTGGATTGTGGAGACCTTAGTTGCGGGCATGTCGGTGGGCGGGTGGAAGAACCACTATCTAGCCACTGCATTAGGGGCTAAGGGGATCACGATCCCACATCGCCTGAATGTGAAAGGGGATGTGCTATACATGTCAGGTTCCATCTCCAAATGGTATGAGGCCTTTTGGGGTAAAGTCAATAATAAAACCATGCAGGCTTGGCCCAAAGCAGCTTACACCTAAACTAGCTATAACCCTATATTTATAGCCAATATATGAGTCCCATAAGATTTAGGTAGTTAAATCCTTGTAAAATTGTATTTTGAGAGAGTTACCAAATATTCGTATCTGACAGTTTCGATTGAAGCCTACTAGACAGTCCTTGATCAATTGACCCTTCGATCGAGGCATACTGGATTTAAAAATATTTTTTGTTAAAAACTTTGATCGATCGACCATTCGATCAATACAATCTAGTTTTGAAAAAAAATAAAAATTCCTGGAACATCTTGATCAAACGACCATTCTATCATGCTTTCTGGAAGCCTCTCGATCGATCGACCATTCGACCAATGCACACTGTTTTCTAGTTCAAAAACTTGTTTTGAAAAATATAAAAACTTATGTTTTGCCACCCTTTATTCAGAAACACTTTCAAAACTTCATGAGCCCAACCAACATTAAAATAGGTCAGATGAGGTATTTTTAAGGTCACTTTACTTGTGCCCTACATATGTGATTGAGGCTATGAATTTTCCATTGTGTTCTCTGCAGTTCTGTGTCTGCCATGTTTGTTTCAGATGTCCTTGTACGACTCAAGATACTTTGACACATTATACCACTAGTTTTGAGTAGGGATTTGCCAACACATGGACTCATATACCAAACAATTACCATGTTCTGACTTAAAGCTATTGACCACCAACAGTGTTCCTTGTTTATGTTTCACAACACATAGTTCAAATTTGGAATTTGGATATAAAGAATAGAATATAAAGAGTATCCAGAAATATAAATAAAGTAAACCGAGAAGAAAAAAATCAAAAACTTAAAGTCTTTTTCGTTAAAAGGTAACAAAATAATATATAGAAAAAAGTATACATTGTGGGAAGCCTGATTAAAAGGAATATGGGTTTGTATTGTAATTTTTGTGTGCCAGTGCTACTTTGACATGCCTGTGGGTACGCTCACCTTGGGTTAGACCCATCTGCAGGCCTCCAGCAATGCGTAATTTCTTCCTATATATTAATCTCTTACCTTTAGAGAAAAGAAAAAAATTCATGTGTGTTTTTTACACAATATTATATTACTTGTTGAATGTTTCATCTTGGTTTACTTCGTTTATACTTCTAGCCTCTAGGGACTTCCTATCTGAATCTTTCATGAATCAATGCAGACAAAGGCAAAATGAACATTAGCAGGAACATATAGTTATATTTCACCTCTAGAAAGAAACGTCCATCCGAGAATGGCTCACACCTACATGAGAAGAAACACAAAGTAATTATTATAAGTCAAGTTAACATAAACTGTGGTGTATAGAAGAACAATCTGCAGATTAAAAAAATGGTAAAGTATATGATATCAAACACATACTCAGTAATCTCCACTTCACAAGCAACATCAGCTATGGAACCTGTTGTAGAATCAATCACAACCTACATCATTAATAGACAAATCACAACCCAAAACCTGAGGAATGCGAGACCTTTTAATATACCTTATAACGAGGAAAAGGGAAAGAAAAGGACCAGTCACAATATTCTACCATTCCCATTCGGTGATTTCCTTCCATTATCCTCCTCACCTGTCATTCAATTAAAATGAGAAAGGGATTATTATAAGTTGTACCATGAAAATAGTTGAATAAAAATAATATTCAATGTGTGAGAATTTTGATTCAGACAGAAAATCCAGTCACCAACTCCATAATTAATTACTTTTTGTCAACTCCAACTCTCCTCGTCTAATTTCAAATTTAAATGTCTTTGGCTTTGACAGATTATAGGCAATGGACCATAATGTATATAGCATAATAGCATGCTTCAACACAAAAGTAGAAGCTTTATCATTTTTGCTCAATGGCAACCGTTGAATATTCTGCTGTCATTGCTCTGAAACTCATGGCAAGAATTTCCATATCACTACAGTGTTCACATATCAGATAAGGCAATAGGATCAGTGACACTAACAAAGCTTGCGACATTAATAAATATGACTGAACAACTACAAGATGATATCATGGAGATCAATTCAATGCTAATACAGAGTAGAGCGTTTGATTCTCAAATAGGAGCTATTCCTTGGATTACTTGCACATATGCTAAGTACACAAAAAGTGACATTTTTTACCACTTATTATCGTGTAAGCAATAAAATATGAACCACAAGTAATACAAAAGGGACAAAGGCAGCCAAAAGAGTCACAATTAAAATCGGTTAAACAAATAATAAGATATGTTAATGGTACTCTAGATTTTGGATTAAGATAATCTATTCATTCTAGTTGTAAACTATCGGGGTACACTGATGTTGATTAGGCAGGTAGCCTAGATGATAGGAAAAGTACGTCTAGTGGGCACAAACTTAGTAGCTTGGTCTTGTAACAAACAAAATTCAATTTTCATGTCTACAGCTGAAGCTGAATACATAGCAGCTTGGAGTTGTTGCACACAATTTTATTGAGTGAAACAAATGTTAACAGATTATGGAATTAAACAAGGAACAAAATTTATATTTTGTGATTACACAAGTGGTATAAATATTTCTAAAAATCTAGTGTTACATTATAGAAATAAACATGTAGACACTAGACACCATTTTAGAGCTTGTTGGACAACATATGATTAACTTAGAAAAAGTTCACACTTTAACCAATTAGCGGAAAATTGACAAACCCATTAGACCCAACTAGGTTTGACACATGGTTCGAAGAGGTGATGAGCGTAAATAACAGAATTGATTATAGCGATCGTGAAATTTTCTCGACCTTACACATCTTTAGACGTGCTAACTCAGCCAATTCCCTATGGACTCAGTTGAGACTCCACCGATTTTCTAGGGACTTGATCGAGTATCATGTGATTCTGATTCTCACTGATATACCAGTGAGTAGTGGACTCGGACTCAGATCAAACTCAGCCGAGTTTGATACGATTTGGCTGATACGGAGAACTGTGATTTTAATACCTTTAGAAGGCTATTGGTGTTGTTACTTGTGAAAACTGATTTCAGTTATAGATATACGGTAGTATATTTTAATATATAATAAAATAAGTCTTTTGTTATCACGTAATATGAAATTGAGAGTAGAATACAAAAGGCACAGATTTAGTATGGAAAGAAGTATTGAAATTGTTTTTGAAGTAAGTTAAAACTTTGTTGATTTAGTTCTCTTCCATTAGTTTTTGATGCAAGGGAGTTTATCTTGTTTATGCACATAACCATACTAAAGATCACTGCTTGAATTTGTTTCGAAATATGTGATTGTTATCTTGGAAATCATGGAAGTTAGGATGACCATATGCATGACAAAAGACCAAGAAAAATAGAGATTATGTGAAATAGCATCAGCAGGAAAAGACAAGAAAAATATAGCTGATGAATGTGTAACTTTGAAAAATGCTGCCTATGGGATTTGTTAAAAACTACCGAGACAAAAGGAAAATAAAATAAAATATAAAGAGTAAACAATATTGTCTTAGAAAAGAATTGGCATCCTATTAGTCCGAAAGCCATCAAGGGTTAGTAAAAAAAATGAAAGAGAAAAATTAAAAGAAGAATGTTGAAAATTTTACTTGATTTTCTTTCAAATAACTATTTGGTCTGCATTCATGAATGGAATTCCTTGATGACTATGATTATTAGATGAAATGAACTTTGTTTAAATTCAAATCACTCTAGCTGATTATTTGTTTACTTTTACACACAAGAAAACAAAGTTAAAGATCTTTCTAACACTTGAAAAGTAAATTGAACTTTTGAGACTTTCTTCATTGACAAAATTAGATACATGTGGACGAAATCAAATCTGATTTAGTCAGCTGTGATTAATTCAGTCTTTATTACATTATTAGCTGTTAGAATCTTCCTTTAAAGGTCATATTTTATGGTGTAAATAGCCCCTGATTTTAGGAGTGTGTTTTTTTTTCTTTCCCTGTTGGAATCTATATATATGTACCTTTCTCCATTGATTCAATATTCAAAAAATATTTTTTTCCTAGCTACATTTTATATGGTGTCAGTGCAGGTTGGCCATCTTTTTGGGATTTTCTTCATTTCAAGCCTTCTATTTTCCTCTGTTTTTCAATTCCAAAACAGAGCAATCTATACCCATTTTTTTCTTTCTTTCCCGATAATCTATGGCTGATAAAGAGACAGCCATGACCGGCAACAATACCGACTCTACAACTTCCGACCAGGCCCAGGCCGAGAGTCCAACCCCTACTTTTGTCACTGCTTTTTCTGGTAGTGAGATCTCGTCTATTCACATTACAACCCACAAATTAGATGGAAAAAATTACCTACAGTGGGCTCAATCTATCAAGATTGTCATTTGTGGTCGAGGCAAACTCAGCTACATCACGGGTGAACTTCCTGCTCCTCCTCCGACCAATCCCACATACAAGACATGGTTGGCCGAGAACTCTACTGTTATCACCTAGCTTATCAATTCCATGGAGCCTAAAATCAGCCGTCGTTATCTTTATTTTAAAATTGCAAAAGAGGTCAGGGATGTTGCTCGCCGGATGTACTCAAATCTTGGAAATGCTTCCCAAATTTTTGAGCTTTGTTCAAAATTAAAGGAGATGAAACAAGGCTCTAATTCTGTGACTCAGTATTTTTCTCTGATCTTCAAAATCTTTGGCAAGAACTTGATCTTTTCTTTGAAGATGATTCCCCCTGCGCTGAGTGTAGTGTCGAGCAGCGGCGCAAGCTTGAAAATGAACGCATCTATGATTTCCTTGCTAGTTTTAATCGAAATCTAGATGAGGTACGCGGTCAAGTGGTGGCATGAGACCCGTTTCCTTCAATGGAGGAAGCTTTTGCTGAGGTTCGCCGTGAAGAGGGTCATCGCAAAGTGATGTTGACTGATGATCAACCATTTTTTTCCTCTGCCCCGGAAGGATCTACCTTGGTGTCCAGAAATTCCTCTTCGCATGGGCAGCATAATCATGACCCTCGCATGAATAAGCGAGGATGACCATGGTGTAATCACTATAGTTGTCCTAGTCATACTCGAGAGAAGTGCTGGCAACTTCACGGAAACCAGGCAATTGGCAACCCAGAAAGCAGGTTGAAGGGAGTGCCTATCAGGCTCATTCTGGCCACGACACAACTGAACAAACTGGCACTCCTATTCAGTTCAACAAAGAGCAAGTTGAGCATCTCTGTCATCTTCTGAATCAGTTATCCTTCAATGTTAATTCCTCATCAAGTTCCACTGTCAGTTCACGCTCTGTGGCTCAATCTGGTAACCTTCATTCAGCCTTACATTCTTTTATTTCCCCTAAGGACCCTTGGATCATTGATTCAAATGCCTCTGATCATATGACAGGTGGATCTAATTGTTTTTATTCGTATATTTCTTGTTCTAATCATACCACTGTTAAGATTGTTAATGGATCTTTAACTTCTGTTGCTGGGATTGACACCATTAGACTTTCTCCAAATCTTGTTCTTAAGTCTGTCCTTCATGTTCCTGCCTTAAAATGCAATTTGATCTCTGTTAGCAAACTTACTCATGATAATCACTGTGTTGCTAAATTCTTATCTTTGTCATGTCAATTTCAGAATCTATCATCGAGGAGGACGATTGGCAGTGCTAAGATTCATGATGGTCTTTATTACTTTGAAGATGATCTTCCAAAGTGTAGACAAGCTTGTGTCTAGTGTTGATTCTGTGTCTGTTTCTAGTACTAGGGAAATAATGTTATGGCACCATAGACTTGGCTATCCTAGTTACTCTCATTTGAAGCGTTTGTTCCCATCTTTATTTGATAATAAAAATTATGTTTCTTTTGAATGTGAAATATGTCAACTTGCCAAACACACTCGCACTTTCTTTCCTACCAAACCATATACACCATCCACTCCATTCTCTTTAATTCATAGTGATATATGGGGACCTTCCAAAATCACCACTTCCCATGGCAAAAAATGGTTTATCACATTCATTGATGATCACGCATGCACTACATGGGTTTATCTACTTCGAGAAAAATCTAAGGCTTGTCAAATCTTCCAAAATTTTCACAAAATGATTCAAAATCAATTCCAAGCTCATATCCGAATTCTTCGACCAGACAATGGCAAAGAATATGTTAATTCTATCCTTGGTGAATATCTGTTGAAAAATGGTATTCTCCATCAAAGCTCGTATGTTGACACTCCAAAACAAAATGGAGTGTCTGAAAGAAAAAACCGTCATTTGTTGGAGGTCGCCCGAGCCCTCATGTTTAACATGAAAGTCCCAAAATACTTATGGGGAGATGCTATCCTAACAGCCACATATTTTATCAATCACTTACCAAGTCGCACCATCAACTTCGAAACTCCTCTCTTTGTTCTCACCAAACACTATCCACATATTTCCACCTCTAATTCTCTTCCCTTAAGAATCTTTGGGTGTACAGCCTTTATTCACATTCATGCCCATCATAGAAATAAACTTGATACCCGTGCTCTCAAAACTATCTTCATTGGCTACTCTCCCACCCAAAAAGGCTATCGATACTATTGTCCTCAAACAAAAAAAACCTATGTCTCTTGTGATGTTACATTCTTTGAGGATACTCCTTATTTCTCTACAACTTCGCTTCAGGGGGAGAATCAGGATCAAGAAGCTTGTTGTTCATGGGACACTCTTGACTTGCCATTACTCGGAGTAGAAAACACCATACAACCTCTACCTCCTCTACCTACCACTTCTAGTTTGCCTAATATTTCGAGTCCAGCTCCTATTTTATCTGATCCAACAACTATTTCAAAAATAATTTCCATCTCAGAGTCAAGTTTGCCATCTGACAATATACCAGTATTAGAGATAGGGGGAGAATCGATTATACCTAATCAACAAGAGTTATGTGTCTACTCTAGAAGAAAGGTCTCCCAAGGAAACAAAGAAATCATGAATCCTACTCACGGTTAAGAAGCCGAGCCGATGGTAGGACCTCAATTGCCAATTGAGTTAGGTAATCCAAATCCTAATCTTGACCTAGATGCTTCTATAGCAATCAGAAAGGGTGTTAGATCTTGTACTCAACATTTTATTTCCATGTTCACCTCCTATTCCAATCTGTCATCTCCATTTCGTGCTTTTACTTTAAATCTTTCTAGTGTTGTGATTCCCAGGTCTATTGAAGAGGCATTAACAGTTCCTGAATGGAGAGCTACTATATTCGAAGAGATGCATGCTCTTAAACAAAACAATACTTGGAGCTTAGTGGAATTGCCACAGGAAAAAAGTATTGTTGGGTGCAAGTGGGTGTTCACAGTAAAGTATAAGGCTGATGGTTCTGTTAAAAGGTACAAGGCAAGGCAAGGTAGGTGGCAAAAGGTTTTACACAAACCTATGGCATTGACTACACCGAAACTTCCGCTCCTGTTTCCAAACTCAATACCATCTGAATTCTACTTTTACTAGCAGCAAATTCTGATTGGCCACTACATCAACTCATAGTTGTCAAAGGCGCGCGAGGCGCAGCCTCTGCGCCTAGGGTATGCCCAAGCGAGGCGCCTTGGAAGAGGTGCGCTCCTCAAGCATTGAAGCGCGAGGCATGCCTGAGGCGCAAGGCGCGAGACACAGCCTACAGAACCTGTTTCACTCACTCCGGAATCTATTTTTCTGTGTCATTTGTTGTTAATTGCCATGAATATGTTTTTTATTTGCTCTCAATTGTAGTTGTTCTACATTGTTTCACTCACTCACTACAAATGTTATATTTTTAAAATTCAACTTGCGCCTCACTTCAGTCAGGCTCGCGCCTCAGGCTCCAGGAAGCCTTAGCGCCTTAGTGCGCCTTGAGCCTTTAACAACTATGCATCAACTTGATGTAAAGAATGTGTTTCTTAATGGTGAACTTGAAGAGGAGCTTTACATGAGCCAACCACTAGGTTTTGAAGAAAAATTGGGAAGCAAAACTGTTTGTAAGCTCAACAAGTCTCTCTACGGTTTAAAACAACCCCACGTGCTTGGTTTGACCGTTTTTCAAAAGTAATCAAGAAGCTTGGGTATATTCAAGGACAAACTGATCATACAATGTTTGTCAAACACTCTGAAGGTGAGAAGATAACTATTCTGATTGTGTATGTCGATGATATTATCGTTAGAGGGAATACTATTAAGGAGATAGAGAGAATTAAACAGATGATAGCGAAGGAATTCGAAGTCAAAGACCTTGGGGCTTTGAGAAACTTTCTAGGAATGGAGTTCGCAAGGAGTAAGAAAGGTATTTCTGTTTCTCAAAGGAAATACACTTTAAATCTCTTAGAAGAAACTGGCATGTTAGGATGTAAACCAAGTAAAACTCCAATTGAACTTGGTAATAAGGGAAAAATGTTTGAAGGAGATCCTATCGACAAAGGAAGTTATCAACGCCTTGTTGGAAAGCTTATTTACCTCTCACATACAAGACCTGACATAGCTTTTGCTATAAGTTTAGTAAGCTAGTATCTGCATGCACCGTGTCAAGGTCATCTTGATGCTGTGTATAGAATCTTGAGGTATTTGAAGCAAACACCTGGAAAGGGACCGTTTTTTGCTAAAACTGATGATCGAAAAGTTAGAGCTTTTACTAATGCAAATTGGGCTGGTTCTATTGACGACTAGAAGTCAACATCTGGGTACTGTATCTTATTATGGGGAAATTTGGTGACATGACGTAGTAAAAAAAAATTGTTGTCGCAAGAAGCAATGTGGAAGCTGAATATAGAGCATTGGCTTATGGAGCTTGTGAGGTTATTTGGATAAGGAGAGTGATGGAAGAGTTGAAGATCAAATATGAAGAACCTATACACCTCTACTGCGATAACAAGTCAACCATTAGTATAGCTTACAATCCTGTCCATCACAATAGGACTAAACATGTGGAAGTATATCAACATTTTATCAAGGAAAAGCTTGATGGGAGCATGATTAGCATTGAATATGTGTCTACTTCTCAACAACTAGCTGATATACTCACAAAAGGACTAACAGAACAAACATTTGAGTTCCTTGTGAGCAAGCTTGGTCTCATCAACATCTACAGCCAAGCTTGAGGGGGAGTGTGGACGAAATCAAATATGATTTAGTCAACTATGATTTATTCAATCTTTATTACATTATTAGCTGTTAGAATAGTTGTTAGAATCTTCCTTTAAATGTCAAATTTTATGGTGTAAATAGCCCCTGATTTTAGGAGTGCATTTTTTTTTCTTTCCCTGTTGTAATCTATATATATGTATCTTTCTCCATTGATTCAATATACAGAAAATATTTTTTCCTAGCTACGTTTATAATACATGAACTTCGTTTAGATTCAAATCACTCTGGCTGATTATTTTGTTTACTTTTACACACAAGAAAACAAAGTTGAAGATCTTTCTAATGGTCAAAATGTGAATTGAACTTTTTAGACTTTCTTCATTGACAAAATTAGATACCTTGATCTCTATTATTTGTGGAATCGTGTGGTGAAGCTAAAGTTGATTTATGTTGTTCAATGACATGAAAGTTTATATGTGTATGCTTAATCTTTTCAAAAATGAAATAGACAAAAATATTTTAAAGTATTATTGTATATATTTATCTTTAATTATCTCCTTAGAATTTCTTCTTATCTTTTTGTCATATCCATAACGAAAAGGGTAGAAAAAGTAGAACTATTGGTTGATATACTGAGGTGAGATGTGAGATGTTTGAGCCTTATGATTTATAAAGCTTTAAATATTAATGTTTTATGCTTTACAACTATATATCATCTTCTTATTTTTATTGGACAGTAATGCTTGAGTATGTTTACTATGTTTGTGATTTGTAGGAAACAACGTAGTAGGAGTTGTCAAAGATGATTGAGCAGACTTTGAATCATTTATTTGTTTCTCTTTACATGTAAGGGCGATTGGGTTTCCTGGTTGAGTCAGTCATTCTTATGTTAGGTTTCATTTTAGTTCTGTTACAAAATTGTCAAATAGGGAAATGTTAGGTTATTGAATCATGTGTTGGCAAATCCTTACTTTAAACTAGGGTTGTAATTTGTGTTAAATGTCTTGAGTCAATTGTCTATGGCCGAAAGAAGATGAAAAAAATGAAGAACAAGGAAGAACACGGCAAAATTCTTACAAGCTCAATCACATATTTAGGTTAAGGTATGATGAGACCTTAGTAACCAATCAAAACCATTGTAGTAAAGCCAAAGAAATAAAAAAACAAAAAACAGACCAACAAATTGGGATGGAGGAAGTAGTAGACAAGCGACTCCTTGAAATCTATATCCTGAACATATAAAATCTTTTTTTTCTTCCCAACTTTCAACTACATTAATTTATTCACCAAAAGTTTTAGCTGATAAACAAATGGTTCTACTCATTGGTTCAAAGCATTGTTCATACCATGGTTTATATAAGGGTCATCCGGTGTTAAATTATGTGAATTGATAATCTGTATAGATGTAAATGATGCAGGTATGATATAGTGAACTTATGTTAACCCAAAATAGCCATGTTATTCAATTTTTATATACAACAGCAAAATGCAAAGAGTGAAACCTAGCAATTTTCTGATCAACTCACCATAAGTCTGTACCGAGGTTCAAATATGTTGAGTTGAAGCCTCTGGCATGGGAGGACAACATCCATGACAAAGAGTGGCATCAAATCAACACCAAACCTCGTCAAACTGGCATGCTCCAACTTCCTTTCAGCATACTCCTCTGGAAAATTCTTCTGTATTATGTTGTTTAGCGTTACACTGATAAAAGCATAGTAAATATTATACAAGTTAGAACATAAAACAGGATTTGATGCACACATTGAATTACAGAATTGGTTAGTGAAAAAATTGGAATTCAGTAACTTCAAGAAGATGTACTTTCATTGGTTCATTAACCTGTGCTGGGTGCTTGGCATATATTCATGGGCAACAACAATCAACTTAATCGCCTCAAAGGGGGAAAAAAGTAATCTTGTGTTCCTTTTTTAAATCTACTTCCTGTTCCTCCTTTTCGTTCAAAATGAAAATGTGGAAAATGGTTCCCTACAAACTAAATTTTTGATAACACAGCCCACAAGCTGAATGGTTATGATTGTGTGGATGGATGGCCGCTTTTGGATCTAATATATGTGCTCAATGCAAAAAGTATATTCAGGAGAGGAATCCTACGCTTTGCTATATGGCTAACACAAACATTTCAAATAATTACTACCATGTAAGCATCTCACCTGATTGAACATGTTCTAGGACTTATAAACAGAACTGTCCGGCACAGTGGACATCTATTACCTGGCATTTTCATCCAAGGGTCAGTACAAGCAAATCAACGTTATGGTTTTATTGAAGAATAGGTGAAAAGAAAAATTGCAAAAAGCTCACCTCGGTCCATTGCCTGAAACAGGCATGATTGGCAAAATGAATGTCCACAAGGAGTTGTAATTGGGTCGTAGAGTAACTTCAAGCAAAGAGTACAATCAAAATCATCAGAACGTTCTGCTTTCCCATGGCGGCTTCCCCTGGTTATATTGGCCATTATTCTCTCCAAATTTTGAAGAGAACCCTGAAGAATATTGCTACATTTTACGACAAACAAACAAAAAGCAATTCATATGTCAAAAAGTGAATGACCAATGGGTGTTACACAAGTAATATCATCCACAACTACATTTTCAAACTAGAGAAATATTAAAAAAATCAAAGTACACAACATTATATTACCTAAGAGGATCAACCTGAAGGCCTGAAAGAATAATATCCCGGGCCAGCTCATATTTTTCTAGCTGCCAGTTTAAAGCAAGGTGAATTTGATGTTAAAAAGGTAATATCCACCCAGAAAACATCTAGAACAAAAGAGTAAAAAATCAACATAAAGATTTACAAAGTCTGTTCCAGTAAGAATTGTCTCAATATAAATATAGAAAAAGCAATAGCAGCAATGAATTTTTGTAAATGTGAAATTTCATTGCCAAATACCAATAAATCTTTAGTGAGATAGGTTAGTTAAGGGTTATTCATAGTTGTAAAATTCTACATGCTATAAGAGCAGTAAGAACACAAATTTATTATGCTAAAACTTATGCCACATAGAAGGAGAAAGGAAGTCTGGTAGATCAATAATTATGAGTATTTTATTTAAAAAATAATAATAATACACACCTAATTCTATAGAGCTTTACGCCAACTACATGGAATTGGTTATAGGAATTCATTTTTCCTACTCTGCTCTCTCTAAATTACTATTAGTTTATAATGTCTTCTCCTACGGACTAAATCTACCCACATTCAATTTGGTCATCCTTTTCTCAAAAACCACAACAAAACCTATAGTACAGTTATTTCTGAAACTGACCATACCATCTCAGATGAGTTCCATCATCTTGTCCTTAAAAAGGTGCTGCCACTAACTTCCTAAAAATGTATCCATTTTTAGTTATACTCTTCTTAACATGTGATCAATATCCTCAAGCATAAGGCAATGAATATCAAAAAGATTGAAAAAAATTCTCTGCATATTTCAAGTCATTAAAGAAAGCACTGCTAAAGAAACAGGAAAACTTTTTTTACATGTAATCAGTATATATGTAAACTAAAACGAAAGAAAAGTAGAATACTTCTTCAGTGGGAGATAAAACTCCCTAAAATGAATGCATGACAATAAATCTTGTTACCGAAGCCTTATTCCACAAAACATATACCAAATATAAAAAACCATCTCCCTCATTCATTACGTGATTATGCAACAAATTACTTGTTAGGTCAATAGGACTTATGTTGGTAAATTTCGTTCAAAACTTGGAGTCTGTATGCTTTATTTTAGCTTTTGATTAGTATTTTCAAATTTTAGTTAATTTAGTATCCAAGGGAAAAATCTGAAGTTATGCTACAACCAAGGCAAAAAGGTAATTGCAACTCTCAATTATGCCCAATTAGGGTTTATATCCTTGAGCATTGATACAATTAGGGGTTTTCCAAAATTACATGTTTGATGCATTAAAATCCCTTTTAGAATGAAAAAAATGAAGAAAAAAAAAACTGTTTTTGGAACTTTCGTTGATTGAAAATCCTATATCTATAAGGGCAACACACTTCATAGATAGATGGATCAGTTGAAGGGCACTGGTCATGTGTTGATTGATCGACACTTGACTTGATTGACCGAGACTTGTGAAGAACAGCTTCCAAATTAAACTTAATCTCTATCAATCCTAATCCCTTTGGGTCTCTAAACTCTATATAAAGATCTTGTGTTCTCAGAAAAAAACACATGCAAGCATATTCATACCTAAGGCTAAAGAGTTAGAGCGTATTGAGTGCATCTTAGCAATCTTGTGTTACTAAACTTTCTAAATTTCACATACTTCATCATTGCATCTAGATGGTGAGTGTATGGTGTGAGTGTTGATCATCATAATCTTTCTGCGACAAGGAGTAATCAACACCAGAGTTCAACAACACGAAGAACACAGACATCGGCGTCACTAGTCATGGAGATCGAAGTGCTAAAGAAGAAGCAGATCGCATGATGACCGGGATCTATTGACTGAAAATGGCAAGTGCTCAAGTGGAGAGTCCCGTGTAAGTCTGAGTATATAGAGGTAACAAGGGGATTCTAGGGTTTTGGGAATCTGTGTAACCTAGTTAAAAACTTTTTTCTCATATGGATTTGATCTGCCTGAACTAGATCTTGTGAATTTTTCCCTTCGGGTTTCCACAAAAGAATCTGTGTGTTCAAATGTCGCTGATTGATATAATTTTATGCTGTTACATATATTTAAGCAGATAAATGGATTTATATATATATGCTTTCTAGTTAATTTTTGAATTTCATGTGTCGCTGATTGATTTATTTTTAAGCTTTACATATTTTCAAGCATGATAAATGAATTTATATATTTGTTTCTAGTGAGTTAGTTTTTTGAATTTCAGTTATAGTAGTTTAAATTCACCCACTCCAACACACCCCCCCCCCCCCCCCCCCCCTCTCTTCCCTCTAGATCTAGATCACGGCCTAGTGCTAACTCTACATCAGAGCCCAAGGTTATGGTCCTCAGATTTCTCGGTACCATTGACACTGTTTATGAATGACAAATACAAAGCTGAAAAGTAACATTTTATTATATTAAACAGCATTTAAACAAGAAAATTAAACTAGAATGGGTTGACAGAATAGATGTATGCAAACTTCTTAAATTATTGATTTTCTAGTAAGAGAGAAAGCTATGACTCACACTTCTTAGCATTTAGGGTGAATGAAAATATTAACACTAGTTTAAAGAATCAAGTTTGCACATGGCTTCTATTTTCACATCTAACACACAATTTACAAGTTTTGATTTATTATATGTAGTTAAGGTCATTCCCTTAGCAAACAAAAAGTAAAAATGATAATGATAATAATAACACATAATATTAAGAATAATTCCACAGAAGAACTCCAAAGATATTGCAACACTGTCATCTCAGGATTCAACTTAATGCTATCTGTCATGTTAGCTATATTTACAGCAGTTCCACCACTCCCATGAAAGATACAATCCAAGAAGTTCCTATGAACTTTCAGTTTCCCTCGAGTAAATTAGAACTTTTTTTTTTATCCTCATAAGAACTAAATGGATTTAAGTACACCAAATAATCAATATGCAAGACTGTCAAAATTGGCAAACCAGAAGAGACAAAAAACAGTTCAGTCAAGATAGTGGGCTTCCCAAAAGCACAATGGCATCTCAGGATGCTTCACACCACACATAAATATGACCAGACAAACAATACACCTACAAATAAAAATATCCAAAGAAAAAGAAACTCAAGGACCTTCGCCAATAAACATGTACTCATAAGCAATACAGGCCAAAATTGTTGTTTCAAATTAGCATTTCTAATGGCAATCCAAGCTTGTGATATACAAAGGTGGGATCAACTGGAGTTTGGTTATGGTTAATTTGGTGGATAGGCATGAAATCAAGGATAAAACATGCTAAAATTTCTAAAGATAATTACTAATAATTTTAGCACCACCTTTACATCTCACCAATTATCCCTAAAGCATCACAATTTCGACTTTATATAAACCCCTTCTAATTGATATAGTGCACATATAATGCCCCGGCATGTAGGCATTATATGTGTATATTAGCCTCAGAAGAGGATTTTAGTCTCCACATCATGTTCAAATTTATACCTATAATGACCATGTGTGTGTATATTAGCAAGTAGAAATTTGAAAATTAAAATAAGCAACATCACGCACTTACCAGAATAAGCGAATTAGCATTTAGAATGTAGGACTTTACTGAATTACTTCGGAATTTCACCACTTTCTCCGCATCCTTTAGTGCAAGCTGAAACAATGGTTAAAACATTATAAAACGCATGCAACATTTATGAAATGACGAATGGGATTCTTTAGGCCGTAGAAACAATGAGGCAATAGGACATACTGCAGCATGTGTTGTAGGATCCAGCCCATTCAATGCTCTATTTTCAGAATCTGATGAAGGTCTCTGTTTTAGAAATTGACAAATCCTGGTTTAGCAACAAAGAAAAAATTAAAATAATTTGCTGTCAGTGCAAAACAATTTTAAAAAATTGTGAATTGCTGAATTTAGATTCATCTGAAAGATGGTAGAAACAAATGGATATAGTGATAAATGGGGTTGAAGTGTTGAACCAATCAAGAAAATGAATGGATAAGCATCAAACAACGCTTTTACCTGATATAAGCAGTGCATCGGTTGCTCAAAATAACAGGATCATCTGGTTTAATGTTATGAGCTCTCGAGTAACAATTGATTGCCTGAACAAGAATCCAAATGATCAGAAATGAAGTAACAAGAAATGACATGACACTACAAAGTACGAACCATGACTGTCAAAGTCTGAATATTCCCAACTCAGTAAGAATTTGCACTAGTTATTTGTCATGAATATTTTGTGTTTTATGGTCAAATGGTAAAGATACTAGCTTGGAAAAATCAGCCATACTTGTCATTTCTTGTTTTCAGAAGGAAGAAGAAGGCTCAAGTGGCAAACAGTTGTGGAAGGAAACACTGATAAAAGACCCTGGAAACATGATTACTGGCATTTTCGATCTATTTCGGGCATGCAAACCTTCCAAATATCACATTGTTCATACTATATCCTACCACCTTACCTCATGGCCAAAAAACAATGCAATGAAGCAATAGTTGCAACCTAAGAAGCACGGAAACGGATTCAGGACATGGATATGACACGACACGGACACGGCGACACGGCAAATTCTAAAAAATTAGGACACGGACACGGCAAATAATAAATATTTATTTTTATATAAAATTTGATGTCGTACTTTAAATAATTAAGAGTCATTATTTATCATCAACCTAACAAAAAAAAATTCACAAATCATAAGTACACAATTGAATCTACTCCACAACAACAATAATGATAAGAGAACAATGTCACAAAGTCAAAAAACCAAATCAAAATGAGACATTAGAATAAAAACTAATCTTGTCATTTAAACATTATTCCAGCTTACTCCAAATACAAAAGTATTATCAAAAAGTCACATGTAAAAGATCGCAGTTGTACGGTAAGAGAAAGAAGAGCAAAAAAGAACAAAGATGAATAGATGAGATGGGCTGTAGTTGAATTGTTAAAACAACCTTTCTAGAACTTGTGTTTTGCTGGGAAAAAGAAAGAAAGAGAAAAAAGCAAAAAAAATTAGGGTTTTGTTGGAAAAAGAATTAGGGATTAATAAAAAATAAAGTAAGAATCCATGGAAGAGAAAATATTCATGAAAACAAGAGGAAAAAGAGAAAAAAAAAATTGGCGTGTCCAACATGTGTCTGCGCCATGTTCGCACCGTGTCTAAAAATTCATGGCATGTCGGACGCGTTTTCGCGCCATGTCCGTGCCGTGTCCCTGAATTCAAAAAAATATAAAAAATTCAAACACATTTTTTAGTGTGTCCAACACGTGTCGGGGCGTATCCGACGCGTGTTCGTGTCCGAAACGTATCCGACATGGATTCTTTGCCTTTTTAGGCGTGTCCGTGCTTCCTAGGCTACAACCACATAAGTGATATATTTTTCTTCATTAGTAGAGAAGCTATAGCTCAAAAATTCTGACACTTATTTTTTTGGTTGGTGATCTTACTCTACTTTTGTAATACCCCGCTCCAACACATGGTATGATATTGTCCGCTTTGGGCCTGAGCCCGCACGGTTTTTCTTTTGGATTTTACCCCAAAAGGCCTCATACCATTTGAAGAGAACATACTACATATAAGCACATCCCCTTTTCCACACCCAGGCGATGTGGGATTGAGCACCCTGTACCCTGTGAGTGTGGAACAGTGGACTTTATACACCTTTGCCTGTTCCACATACGCCATGGAAAGATCTTAGCATGGATTTTGTCCTAGGATTGCCTAAAACCGTTAGAGGACATGATTCTATTTTAGTGGTTGTAGATAGGTTTTCCAAGATGACACACTTTATTCCTTGTAGCAAGACAGCAGATGCCTCGCATGTGGCTAAGTTGTTCTTTAAGGAAATTGTTAGGCTTCATGGATTACCCACTTCCATTGTGTCTGATAGGGATGTAAAATTTGTGAGTTATTTTTGGAAGACACTTTGGAAACTTTTAGGGACTAATATGAAATTCTCCTCTGCTTTTCACCCCCAAACTGATGGTCAGACCGAGGTTATTAATACAAGCCTAGGAGATTTGCTTAGGTGTCTAGTTGGAGAACATCCGGGCATATGGGATTCCTTGTTACCAATAGCTGAGTTTGCATATAATAGCTCTGTCAATAGGACTACCGGTAAGAGTCCATTTGAGATTGTTTATGGATTTTCTCCTCGCCAGCCTGTTGATCTTATTCCATTGCCACCTAAATCCCGTCCTTCTGAGTCTGCTGATTCCTTCGCCTAGCACATCCGTGATGTTCATGCCGATATAAGACGGAAAATTGCTTTAAGTAATGAAAATTATAAAATTGCTGCTAATGCTTATCATAGGAATCAGGAATTCAATGAAAGAGATTATGTTATGGTTCGTGTACGCCCAGAGCGTTATCCTAAAAACTCTTTCGAGAAATTGCATTCTCGTGCTTCTGGACCATTTCGTATCATACGTAAGTTGGGACCTAATGCTTATTTACTTGACTTACCATCTGATATGGGTATTAGTCCAATTTTCAATATAGAGGACTTGTTTCCTTACCAAGGCACCTTTGAGCCTCCTGCATTTCCGACAGGTACCCCCATAGGTGGATATGCATCTTCATCAGCACCATTAACAGTTCTTCCACCGATTCCGCCACGGAGTACAGATCAGATTGCAGACGTACTTGACCATCAGATTATTGCTTCTCGTCAAGGTGGTTGTCAGCGATACCTTGTTCGTTGGAGAGATCGTCCAGATACAGATGATACATGGATCACAGAGGATGAGTTTCGCCGTATTGACCTAGACCTTTTGGAGCAATATCACGAGCTTTACTCTCCAGAGGAGAGTTCTTCTCAGCCGGGGAGAATTGATGGAGATCCTAAGCCGGATGGTCTACGCACTTACTATAGGCGTAGACATAGAGAACGATTTTGATTTATTTTATTTTATATGTATTTTCCTTATTTATTTAGGACTTTTGTTTTCCTTTTAGGGTTATTGTTTTGCCTATAAATAGGGATAGCTAATACATTGTGACGACACTTTTTTGATGATTATTATTGAATACGTTTATTGAGATTTCTCTTCTCCATCTGTTCTTCTCTTTCTCTCTTCTTCTTCACCTCTCTCTCCTTTTCTTTCAAGCCTCCTGCATCAGTATGCTTACTAATTCGTGACTATGTCAAGGTCAAATAAAACTCTCGCAATCTTGATGTCAATGAACCAATAAGCGATCAGCCATTAGATTTTTAAGTTTCCATGGTCAAGAAAAACGGACTGATCAAAAGACAAACTCATCATCAAAAGAGAGAGTGCCAACTAGGGTGATTGAGAAACCTTCCCCAACATGGTATTCAGGATCAAGCCATGGTTGAGGCCAATGAAATCTCTCAATCTTGGATCCACAAGGTGGTAAGGATTCTCTTTCAATTTTTATCAAGGTTGACTAAAAGGCTACTTGACCAAGGAGTATCCAACGATAAATCCCAAAGTCACCATGATAGAGATAAAGGTTTGAATCAAGACCAACTCATGGTCACAATTCCTTGACCACATGTCGAGGGTCTATAAAAGTCATGACTTAGGGGAATCCAACCATGATCAAGATTGAGAGAATGGTGATTGAGGCTCTTATAATCTTAAATTGAGATCAAGAAGATTGAAATTAGGCTTGAGGACTTGATCATGAAAGAGTAGTCCATAAAGGGAATCATAAATGAAGTCAATCCATGATTGAGGCATATGGCTTTCTATTAGAATGATCAAAGCCCAGTATAGATCAAGAGAGAAATCCAAAACGGGACGGTCAAGACCAAAAGATCAAGATCCTTAGACTAACTGATAATCATAGGCAAAGATCTTAACCATACTAATCGAGAACCTTTGAACCTAAATCCCAAATCAAGAATAGTCAAAGACCCATTTCATGCCAAATGCAAAAGGATAGAAGGTTGAAAGCTTAAAAAGGGAAAGATCTCACAAACCACCAGCAAGAATAGCTCAGAGGAGGCAGTGGTTAGATGAACAAGTAGGTCAAAGAGGGATCAACAAATCAAAAGGAGCAAACCCAAGCTTTCACCAGAGATGGTAGATGGGAAAAGCTCAAAATGGCTAAACCATCGTCAAAACCTGAAGATTCCAAGATTGATCATAAATGGTCACTTTTAAGCTCTGAACAAAACCATCACCTAAGAGAATTGGGCTGAAGAGACAACACCAGACCAAGGCCACTATAAATACTCAACCAAGTCCCACAAGCAAAGGTCTGACTTCATCATCCAACATGTCTTTGTTATTTATCCTTCTTAGCTAATCTTAGCTTAAAGCTTGTAACTTCACAACTTTAATCTTTCATGTCTATTTATATCTTTAGTTCCTTAGCTTTAATCCAGTAATTTTAGCTAGCTGTAATCTAGATGCTTAGCACCTTAATTCTCTAGTTTGTAATATTAACTCGTGACTTGATTCCAACATTAATTAAATTCCTTGCTTCATGAATGTGTTGAGTTTTTCATTCTTCACTACATCTTCTAGTCTCATTATCAGAGTTTCATTCCCAAAGATTAAAGTCCTTGTTTCAAGGCAATGTGATACTGCTGGGGAGGGTCATTCTTACTCCCTTCCAATCCCCTGATCTTTAAGAAGACTAGCTCCCAGTCTGAAATAGGAATAGTTTGGCTTACCCACATTTGTGTTCGGTAAAACACTAGTATGCCCACATACTTTAACCAGACCCATGTTACGACCCAAATAATTTTGACTTGCCACGTGGGACTTGGAATTGCAACCCAAACAATATGATCCTACGATTAGAAATAGTTATCTAAAAACACATGCCACTACTCCAATGAGCAAATTTCTTAGAATGTGGTAAATGTTAGTAAAAAATAGGAGCAAAAGTCCATTGGCTTCTGCTGAAAAAGTAAAGAACAAATAAGTAAATCATATTTGTTTATTACAAGGAACCTGATATTTTCTTATATAAGTTATAACTCAACGATTGTGACTGCCAAAAACTAACAGATTTAATATAAAGACTTAAAATAATTAAGATAATACTATACTATAGCTTGGTTTACCTCAAAATGACCCTGAACTGCATTGACAGCTGCTGTCAAATATTCTTTTCTAAAAATATTTCCAAATTATCATGGATGATTCCTAAATCTTAAATTGTTCTTGGTCCCAAAACAAGCACAAGTGCTAATTCCCCACCATAGCAAAATAAGTTGGTGCCAAAAGCTGAGGGGAAATAATTACACACTGACACCAAATATGCATGGTTTGTCAAAAGCTTGATGACCATATCCATAGGCATACTATTCCATAAAAAGAAAAACATCAAGAACTTCATTAAGATTACAAACATGCATGTCATGAAATTACCTCCTTGAAAGGTAAACATGACAAACTTTTTTCTTGCCCGACTTCATACCCCTCTAAGATTAAGATCCTCACACAAATCCCTGACTACGCTGAAGAACACTCATGCTACTACTAAACAATAACTCTAAAAGCACACTAGATAATCTGAAAAGAGAACTATACAACCTTTCTGTTACAAGAACTTAAGTTGAAAATATACCCTTGATCTGAAAATAAATTAACATAACCTTGCTGTAACAAGAACTTAGCACCCTAGGGCTGTTACATGACATGGCTTTAGCAGCCAAGATTAAAGGTCATGTAAGAAAGAATCCCAGTTAAAAAAATTCCTTCCTTGCCAGAAATGTAGTAGTTAAGAAATTTGTGTGGGGATGTTTCTGTCATTGATCTTCACATAAGGATCTGGAATAGCTTAAAAGAATATTTAATATATACTTCCCCAGAAAAGCAACACTAGTGTCCGGCGAAGCTTCAACTCTCACCAAAATAAACAAGGTAATTACACAAACACTTGCATAGATTGTTTAATAGTCGCTTATATTTTGAAAATATAAGACAAATTCTCATGTGATATGATGCTAAGTTGTTTAAAAGTGCTTAACTGTGGTACATCGACCAGTCCTAGTATTTTTGTTGTACTGATTATGTTCATATCATTTCGCAGTAAAGCCAACCCTGAATTCAAAGATTTAGAAACAGAAGGGCTAGTAAGCATGAGAACGTAGCAGGTGTTGCACGAATGGCCCACCATGAAAGTTGATTGCAAGACATAGGGGAACAATATGGTTCAAGTGACCCAAAGAAAATTATCTGACCCATTCCATCAATCACAGATCCTTTGATGCATTAGCAAGATTAATGCAACAAATTTGGTTGAACGAATTAAATAAACCCATCTAGACCAGTCGGAATCGCAACATTGATGCTTTAAGAAAATTTTTGTCAAATTTGGTATTGTGGAGTTAGTACAGACGATCGAACCTTCACAGGATGGGAAAAAACTATAATCAGTCTCGTTTAGATTAAGCCTGAACCTCTTTTAACACTCACTTTGCACTTAAACCTTTTTTAGACGTTAAATGGAAAAGACTGATGTTGAATTCCAAAAGAATTTTTCTTTGTAATCAATAGACCAAGAACATACCTTAATAAGGGAAAGATACAATGCAATTAAACCAAAAAGAAAGAATAAGAAAAACAATCAAAGTTGAATAGACAGCGAAAGTGAAAGAATTTCACCTCTTCGAAACGATTGTCTCTGAATGCCTTATTCCCTGTCTGCATGAGATCGAAAACCTGAGTAAATCGCTCCCATGAAATTGACGACTCTCCTTCATTCGCCTGCATTTCAATTTGTTAACCATCACATTCACATTCACAAATGCATTCAAAAAAATTCCTCAACACAAGTAACTTGTCTCTTGTACTAATCCAGTTGTCTGCTAGACTGAATAGTGTAAAGAAAATTTTAGTTGTCCAAATCTTGATTTCTTTGCTTTTATGTACATTTTCTCACCAATCAAACAATGGAAAGAAAAGAAACAAATCAAACTCACCCAAACCAACTCTTCCACATCGTCCAACCCTTCCAAGCTCAGTCCTGAGGACGACGCTTCGCTTGACATCAGAAGCAGAGAGAAGATGGAGAGAGAGAACAAATTGCAGAGAACAGAGAATCGATTGAGAAGGCCAAAGAAAAATCAGTAGAATTGGAAGAGATATTGAGAATCAAAGGTCAAATCCGACGACGTTAAATGGTGGGAGGGAGAAGAGCATCGTGTTCTTCCCTGTATCCTTCATTGCATACAAGGACGATATTCATTCACGTGTTCTCTCTCTTTACTTTCTCTCTCTATACCTACACCTCTACATTCTCTCTCTCCCGAACAAACTGAAAGTTGTTTTCCAATTGGCTGATTACGACTTACGAGTGTGAGCTTTCGTTCTCAGATCACTTTTACAGCGTTTTTGCAAAGAAAGTTCTGTGTAATATCCGTCTATATATATATATATATATTTATTTATTTATACATAGACACGAGCATTAGTTGTTCAACCGTCTGATGTACCAGATTCATTTTGCGTTGCAGAGTAATAAACCGAAAAATTCTCCTATTTTAGTAACCTTGATACCGGTTGTGAAAGAGTATATGGTTTCGATCTAATTTCACTCGATTAAAATTTAATTTAACATATTAAATTAGAATGTTCAGTTCGCCATTTAAAGGAAAAAATAATTTGAATCTGAATCTGAATCTAATTCTGAAATTTGATTATATTTATGGTTTTAGTCTAAATGTATCTTCAATATTTTCATTATTATCACAGTTTTAAAACATGATGTGTCATAAAAAAAACTGTTTCACCTTTATCTTCTCCCGATAATGTGAAATCATGATACTCAATAGTCTGAGTGCCTCACATTCGCACACATCATGTCTCCAAGTGTTAAACACAATATCTCTAATTTGTGTCCAAAAATATAAGAAGCACAGATACAGACAGATATAACATGGATACGTCAAAAAATAATAATATAATATTATATATATATATGTATAATGATAATAATTTTTTGTCATTTTATTTGTATAGTCATGAATGAAATCACTAATTTTAAGTTTAGAACTAGATGTTTGTTATTTTTATTTTTTTAAAATTTTATATTATTTATTAATTAACCTATAATATATTTTAAATTGCATTGAATCTCATTCTTTTAAAAAAAATTAATTACAAAATCACCTCACCGTCTTCAGAAAGTGTTCAAAACGTGTCATTGTTGTCCAACCAGAAAATAAAATATTCAAATATCAGAGCACTTATAGTTGTATTTGCGTATTCGACATGTGTTCAATACTCTCACAACATACGTCAGTGAAGTGTTCGTTCTTTCGAGTCAGAAACTTTATGACAACTTCGGATTTAATTCTAATGAGTTTCTCAACAACACATGTACTTAAGAAATTAATAATAGCAAATGTAACAAGCACTTAACACATGAAGTTAGTAATTTATTCTCTGCTTCAGGTACTATATACTATATAAATGTCAATAATTTTTTATTTTGTATATATATTTCTAATTAATAAGTAATTACATATATAATTTCTTTCAATTTCTATTGATGTATTATTCCATTATTTAATTGTATTTTTTTATTAGCGTATTATTTATTTGTATTTTTAAAATTAATTAATGAAAGATCGCTGGGATTACAAACATTTTTCTTCCATAACAAAATATAATTAATGAAATATATTTTAGTTTTTCATCTTTCTATTCACTAATTATTTTATTAATATTATACTAATATTGATTTCAGACATGAAACACGGGTCAAGCATTCTGTTCATTTACCCTCTTTGTGACAAATGAATGTTCGACCCAAAAATGTAACTCTTTCAAATACATTGTGAGAGAGGGTCTTGTACTCCAGATCAGATAATTAGATTTGACTCATTTATGATAGTTCACTCTTATTATTTGATAATATAATCTCCACATTTGATAAAGTACATAACTCTCTCTAATACAAAAGAAGATCCAAGTCCAGTTTTTACATAATTTGTCTTTTATTTTTGGGTAAATATCACTTACACTCCCTCAGTTTAGGCAATATTTCAACTAGACTCCCTCTAATTTTGATATTTTTAACCATATCTCTTAATTTTGAATTTATGAATCAATTTCTTCCTTTTGTTAGTGCGACGTCAGCAGATAAATGAAATTTACTGAGGTCAATAAGAGAGTAAAATTGACGAACGTTATTGATAGAGGGTGTAGTCGAGAATATTAAAATTAAAGAGAATTTAATTGAGATATTGCCTAATTTAAGGAGGTATAAGTAATATTTACTTTTTATTTTTCAAGATAAATATAATTAAAAATTATTAATTTTTTGAAACATGTGCTTTGGTGATGGTCTTTTTAGGGTCTTACTGATGTTCCTTTCTAAGGAGGGATTTGCTTCTTCAATTACGTCTTATACACGGAGTATGATAAGAAAAGTAAAGTATGTGGGGCCATTTTGTTCATGACTTTCCTGCTTTTATGTCGCTTAATGAACTTGTTTGTTTTTTTTTGAGAAAGGCTATTGTAAAGGAGTTGATCTAGGAAGCACGTCGGTCAAGGGTTTGATACGAACACACACGGTGATGCGATAAATTTTAAAATAATAATATACAGACAATAATGATACGTTAAAAAAATAAATAAATAAAAATATAATGTTATAACTAAAAAAATTAAATTTTATTCTTCAACAATATAATAAATGTATTTAAAAATTTTATACAAAATGAATGAAATTAAAATAATAATATACAGACAATAATGATACGTTAAAAAAATAAATAAATAAAAATATAATGTTATAACTAAAAAAATTAAATTTTATTCTTCAACAATATAATAAATGTATTTAAAAATTTTATACAAAATGTAATTTCATTCATTCTATTATTTCGGCAATAAGTATTGCTACTTATTTTTTAGTTTACGACATAAGCATCCATCCATTTAGACTATTAATCTATTATTTGGGGCTTTTAAATTTTTTTATTTCAATCTGACCCTCATCTTTTAACTTACAAACTTTTTAATATAAAATTTGACCCCCCTTTTAAGATTAAAAAATTATAAATTGTCAAAAATGTATTCTGATCTTAAAGGTATCCAAAGTATTTTTTAACGTCTTATTTTAAATTTCAGTTCGTGAAATATTTAGATTCCTTTTTTAACTGAATAAAGTTGACAAAATTATCCCCTTCTTCTTCTTATCATTTCAAGAAGTAAAAAATTGATCTCCAGTGAAGGTTACCGGCGATAATTTTTGGTGACAAAAGAGAGAAATGATAAGATATATTTTTTTTCTTTTTCTTTTCATTATCACCCTCTCTCTATTTTCTCTCTTTTCACTTAATTAAATCAAGAGTTAGGATCTTGAAATTAGAGAGTTTAATTGTGTGGCTTGGGTTCAATGGAACATATATGTGGTTTCGGAATTGAATTTAGAATAATTAAGGTTAAATTATTTGAATTAAAAATTCTGGATTCAGTTTATGTAATAAAATTTTCTTTTTTCTTTTTGAATCTTCTTTTACGTTTTTAAAAGTCATAATACAAAAGTTCGTTATTTTGATTACACACACACTAGTATACAAAATTACAAAGTCAATGAGCTAACCCATATATAAAAGCTAGTAACCAGCCAACCCATTTATGCTTTTCAATTCACTATCACATCTCTAAAAAATTACTATTGTTCCTTAGTTACATACATAAATATAAACCTATTTTAATTCATGATTTTTTTTGTTAAATTTGTGAATAGCAGTCTCTTCACTAATTTATTTAAACTACAATTAGGTTTAAGTTGTCAAAAATATTTTATTTTTCATCAATTTTAGATTTTGTTTTCTAAATGAACTGTTGAGCTCATCGATGTCGTTAATGGCAGTGAAGCGAAAGGAGAAGGGTGAGCAGACGTTGGAATACAATTGGCTAATTTTATATTTTCGTTTTGCTTTGTTTATGAACTAAAATAATATTAAAAAAATGAGAAAAAAAATAATTTTGTTACTTCCATTAACGGCATCTACCTAATAACTTTGATAAGGTGTCAGTGTAATTTACCCTTTTAACAATTGAAATGACAAGTTTATCTTTCATATTCTAAATGAAGCATATGGTCCGTTTGGTTATATGAAAATTAATAGTGAAAAATAAAGTGAAGTGAAGGAAAGAAAAATTATTTTTCTAGCGTCTACTTGATTAATATGAAATTTTTTCAAGAAATTAAGTTGTGGGAACTACTGTTTCTTGATTTGAATAGAATCAAAGTTACAAAAAAAAAGTATAATGGTTCACCTAAAAGTAATACAAGAATCTAAATAAATAATTTTGTAAGACATATATTGAGAAAGATATAAACTATTATTATACTATTATTTTAAAAATATATTCATAAAAACTAGGGGTATGTGCAACTCGAGTGGCTAACCAGAACTCAGCTTGATATTTCATAGGCTTGGACAACCATTTTACAATTAGGGTTGAGTCTGAGTTAAAAAATCTTAGCCCGAACTTAATTAGGGTTGGACTTGGATTGATGTGCTAACAATTTGAGCCAAATCCGAACCCGAATTCTAATTTTATTTTAAATATATTATATATATAATATTCAAATTATGATCACTTTTTCTTTTCAACTTCTTTTGTGTAAATCTTAATTTATTGTATATTAACACTTTGTAAAATTAAGTTTTTAACAATTTGTTTGTAATTATTTAAAAATTTGCATTAAGATTTTAAAATTTTGTATACTCAGAAGTAATCTAATCTGAAACTAACTTAAGATGACATTAAATTATAAGTGTGAAAATTGGCCATATAGGCAATCCGAATTAACCGAAATTTCAACCCAAGTTACAAACTCGAGTTTAAATATTTAAGAATGGTTTAAGCTTGGGTAGAGTAGTTAGGATTAGAAGGCGAGTTAAGATTGAAACATTTCATATTATAGGTTGAGTCTGAGTTATACCTCCAACCCGTTCGAGTTACAGCCAAAATAAAAACGTTTTATTTTAGAGAGATAAAAAGGACATAATAACAAGAGCACCTAACTTTCTTAGAAAATGACATAATAATAAGTTGACATAACTTTCTTAAAAAAGAAAAAAAAATAATTTTATTTTAGGAAAAATTAATAAAAAAATTAAATAATTATGAAAAGTTACTATTCTACAAAATCTTTCTTTCCTTGCCGTGTAAACTCCTAAAATGTATAATTAATCATTTGGCATTTCATGTAGTGAATTTTGTATTCTCATACTTGACTTCTGATGTGAAAGTTTCAATTCTTGTATAAAGTTGAAAGCAAGAATTAAAAATGAGTTGGAGTACAAGAGGATCCAGAATGTGAGACTACAAACAACAAAGAAAAGAAAAGGCCGCCTAGATTCGATAAAAACGGCGACGGTCGAGGTCGAGGTCGAGGTCGCATTTGCTTACAAATGCCACAAAACAAACTTTACATACTTCAATTTTAATAATGTGACAGACAAAACTCAATAGTCCTTTCCTTTCCCAACACACATTTAGTAATCTTATTAAAATAAAAAAAATAATAAATTACTTTGACATTCTTGAGATTTTGTCTAAATATTCACGAATTAAAATTTCTTTTAAATATAATAGTTAACTTTTTTTAAAAATTTGGTTGATTTTACTTCAGATACCCCTATCATTAATTGATAGTCAGATCTATTAAAGTCAATTAGCTTAAAAAAATTAAAATGTTAAAACTATCTTTGGTGACGGTAGTGCTAGTGTGACATTGATAACAAAAATACGTATATAATCTCAGTCAAATGATTAGAAATTAAGATTATTTTTGCACAAAATTATTATAATTTGATAGTAGTTTTGTAGTTGAATATTAGAAATGATTTTATTTAACAGATCTTTTTAATAGGAGTGTCAGAGTAATTTTCAAATACATTAATTTGAAGATAATTAAGTCAAATTTCAAAAAAAATTAGAATAATTAATAATAAAAAAAGTGTTTTTTTTTTCTTGGGAGGGAGAAAATAATGCAATGTGCTTTAATTGAAAGCAACATCGAAGGGTCCAGAGAGGCAACGGCTTTATTGGCTTGGAATGAATGTTTGTATGTGACTCAAATTTGGCCACGTTTGGTTGGTATCATCCACTTTTGAAAATCTGGTGTCCATGCAAGTGCAATACAATCCACTATTATGTGTGTTTTTTCTACTTTGTCTTGATAGATATACCTTTTTGGCTCTGTCGATTATAAGTCAAACATTATCGTCCAATATTGTTGTCTATATATATATATGTGTGTACACACACATAGTGCCCAATGTAAGCAAATTAACCTAAGAGTGCTTTTAGTTGGAATTGAGTTGGAATTTCAAAGAAATGAAAATCACTAGACGACTTCTAAATTTCTAATATACCATGTTTCGTTACTTTTTCAATAATCAAATATACAAACCATATCATAGAAATAATCATTAATAAATATGATAAATTATTTATTAATAATTTTTGAAACTCTGTCAAATATCTGATACTTAAAATTTTTGAAGATGAAGAATAACAAGCAAGTCACACAATTGTATTTTTTTTTTTTGAAGTCTTTCTATCCATTGTTCAAGAACGAGCACATCTTGCCTAGGGATGGCAACGGGGCGGGTACGACACGGGTTTGCCTAAACCCGTCCCCGCCCCGCTACCTTCAACATAATTACCAAACCCGCCGCGGGTTTGAAACGGGATGGAATTTCAAAACCTATTCCCGCCCCGTTGGGAGAAACCCCACCCTGTCCTCGCCCCGTCCCACCCCGTTTAAAATTTCAAAAGGGGTGGAACGAGACGGGCGAGGCGGGGCCCCTCCCCACAAAATTGTAACCACATCAAATATCAATAAAAATTAATTTTTTAAAAAAATACGAACCTAGTGGGTAGTATCAAGTTTGATACTATTAAATTCAAAATAGTATAACCCCTGTTTAAGAAGTAAAATGATAAGATTCTACAATTAAATAGCCTATTACATAAAATATATTTCACAACTAAATAACTTAGTAACAAGTTTAATCCAACAATTAAAGAAGTTTTAATACAACAAAAAGATAAAATAAAAACATAAGTCTTAATATAACCAAAAGTAAAATTATAATTTGTATATATATATATATATATAAATATATTTATAATAATAAAATATATAGGCGGGGCGGGTACGGGGCGGGTTATTATAGAGTCCCGAACTCGCTCCGTACCCGCGGCGGGTTTTGATTTTTTTTCCTAAACCCGTCCCTACAGAAAAAAATGGCTCCCATACCCTCCCTAAACGGGGCGGGACGGGGCAGAAACCCTGCGGGGCGGACAAAATTGCCATCCCTAATCTTGCCTGCCTTCAGTTGAAGATTTGAAGTTTTAAAATTTTAATTTGCACCGTCAAATTTGTGTACACTATCAAATTTTTATTTATATATATGTAAATCCTTCTATCATTTTTTTTCCCATTTTATAGATTAAACATCCACAATAAGCACTCACATATGCAAATCCTATATATATAAATATATGTATATATATGGCTTACGGAGTGGATGAAAATATAAACAATTGGTATTGTATCTATATAAAGGCAAGTACATAAGTGGTACATAAATCCATTTTTATGTACTATCATGTTAGATATATGTACGTACAAAGAGTGATCGATGTGATAAACAATTTGTATTGTATCGATGCAATTGGGTGGGACCCTCAGGGGCCCCACTTAAACTCATCAACACAGCTCCCCCTTTAAAGAAAGTACCGTATATCATATATGACTTTATAAATGTATGGTCTATTATTTGGACAGACCAATTCCAAGTACCATATGGGATAATGCCTATTTAATTATTTTTTACAAAAAAAAATAAGAAAATCGGATTACAATAGCTATGTCACATTGTCACTGGACTATAGAGTCTATACTCTATAGCACTTGGTGATGTTTTGTAAGTTATTTTATTTTCTTCAAATTTTGTGTAAAACACTTACAAATGAAAAAAAAAAAAAAAGGAAATTGAAATAGTTTTCAGCAATTCTTTATACTGAAAGAAAAGTAGCCTAAGGAACCATGGAAGAAAAAAGGGGAAAAAAAAAAAAACGAAATCATGCTTCAAATAAATAATAAAATATTTTGTTGTTAGAAATTAACATTGCCAACTACTCCACCAATGAAAGGAACCAACTACTCAAAGTGAGTCAATCTAATTTTGCAAGCAATCTAGCAAATTATTTTATTTTATTTTTTTTATTTACAATTTATAACCCACTGAGAAGACAAATAAAAGTCACTAGGTTAATATATAACTAATAAAATCTTCATTCCGTTAATTGTGATGGTATTTTATGTTAAACACCATCTATTATAAAAATTTAACTGTTAGAAAGGTTACACTTGAATATTTATACTTTTAAAATGCTCCCATGTCCCTTCAAGTGTGACTTTGTCGAGTACTTGCATGAGTCCAATGAGTGATAATTTTTAATTATAGAGGCAGGCTGATGACGAGATTTGAACTCATTGTAGATTAGTGTTGTAGACTTGTAGTAACATCTGTTACTTGTCTCAAATCAACTAACTTAGAACTCAACCGGTCTAACATATATATTATGATGGCATTTTTGGCGGTGGTGTTAGTATCATTGACAACCAATACGTATATATAACGGTTGCCATCAAATGGCTGGTATGAGAATGTAACTGTTGGCACTCAAATATGGCGCCACTTGGTTGCCAACATGGGTATTGATTGGATAATGTAAATTGGACACATGGATATATTCACGTAAAGTTGTTATCTAACAAGAGTCCATAAAAATGAAGACTTTAGAGGCTAATGGGATAGAGTCATGAAGGCTTTAGGCTCTTGAAGCTATATTGTTGACTTTGGATATATATGGACTTTGTTTATGAGATACGTATATATAATGGCCTCCTGAAAATCTGGGTTATATTACGATTAATTGAAGACTTTGTGTAACTTTGGACTCTATGATACAAAAAGTTGTATAATTCAGTTATGAGGATCATATGAAGATGAAGTTGCGTGGGACTTGGACTCTAAGATGGCTGAAGCAAAGAAGTTACATTATTGGAGTTTGAAGATATGTGCATTGATATATATAATTCTTATATTTTCCTTTTATTGTAAATTGTTTATTCCATTATTATCTTCTAACTAGATGTTAGGAAATTAGTTATAGGAGTTGCTATAAATAATTGTAATGAACTCCAAATTAGGGTTCCACAACCATCAATCAACCTTTGCATCACGTGCAAACTTATCTCTCACAATATTCTCACGAAATATTGCTTTGTCTTCTTCCTTACTCTACTTCTCTCTCATAATTTTCTTACTCCCTACCTTCTTTTATCAGTCAGTCTATCTACATCTCATTCCATTGCTATCGATCTCCTTTCTTCTATCTCCCTCTTTCTACCTCCCTACTTACTACAATTTAGTCTCACAATTCTTTATGCACCCTAAAGTCCTCTTCATTGAGGCAAGTAAGAACCTTTGAGAAGTTTGGTATTCTTTTTTCTCATACAATTGTCTAATCCTACATTGTTTCCCCAAAAGATATAATGTTCGACCAGTTATCACAACACTTTGGGCCGATCTTATGGCTTTAAGCATGCCCGCACATGCTAATAATAATCAACTAGTCAGGTCGATTAATTGATTGAACATATTTTGACATGCCTAGTGGGACTGAAAAGTGCTAAAGAATTGTGATATAACACCTAAAAGAACAACAAAGAATTCATCCACTGTTGAGGACGATCATGAGGAAGAAATTTCTTAGCCAATTGGTAGTTCTGTTGCCATATCGGCTGATTTCCCAGCGTTAATGGAGGCTTTCAGTAATCATTTTGAAGCCCAAATGAAAACAGAACTTGGAGCATTCAGAACCCAGATGGAAGAGAGTTTAGCTTACAGTGAGGCTAAACACAAGGCACATTTTGAAGAGGTTCATGCCTCGATAAATCAATTATCGGCCACTCAAACTAAGCCAATTAACCAAAACTCTAGCATGCAAGATTCAACTTAATTATCAGTCGAATACTCAATAGGCTAACCAGTTACTGATACTACCTTCACCTCAGCCTTCTGCATAAATCAATCTGCCATCCAATAGTTATCAACCAATTGAAATGGAAAATCAGCCACAGTTGATAAAGGTTATGAAAAAATGACTACATGATCAGCTGAATCCACAACAGCAGGTAATTCCTCATAATGACCCTTTAGATCCAATCGACCCAGGGGCAACCTTAATAAAGGAAGAAGGTTAGACCCGTCAATTGCACCAGCACTCAGGGGGTAGGCTGAGCATAATCAACCGGTAAGGTGGCATGAACATGATCAACCAAATCCACAAAACCCTATAAATCAAGTTAATGAATATGTACAATGAGCTTTAAGATTAAGAAGAGCCAATCGGTCTGCTTATAGAAAACCTTATCCTGAAGGATTTGATTTAGTTGAGAATTCTAATGGATATAAAGTTTCTAACTTTGCTACCTTTAGTGGGGAAGGGAATTAATCAACATTAGAGCATATTAGCCACTTCACAATTCAATAAGGAGAGGCAGGTGTTAATTGTGGAGATTAAGATTATTTCCCAATTCTTTAACTGGGATATCTTTTACATGGTACTCTAATTTGGGGTCAAATTCTGTTATGAATTGGCAACAAATGGAGGAGTTATTTTATACACAATTTTAGCATCCTGAGGCTACATTGGCTAATCTTTCTAGGATAAGTCAATTGCCTAGTGAGATAGTTGAGACTTTCATTGGAGATTTAGGAGGGCCCGACTCAAGTGTCGTGTGTCTCTTCTAGAATTAGAATATGCAAAATTAGCCCTAAATGGTTTAGTTATCAAACGTCAAAAATGATTTGAGGGTGTTGATTTTCATGATATGTTTGACTTGGCTGATAGAGTCACTCGATATGAGTCAATCCTTAATGAGAAGGAAGAGAGAAAAATCTTATCAATGGGAACTTATTACAAAGACCCAAAATATGAAGTCTTTTCAGTAAAAATTGATGGGGATCTTGAAGCAAATTTGGCTGAGGTCCATATTAATAAGCTGATATTGTTTTAAACAAAAGTTGATTGATTTGAGAGAGATTAAACTAACATGCAAATAAAATAACACAATTGAAATCAAATAGATAAAATAACTAAGGTGTCGGATTCCACCACCATTAAATCCATGAAGCTTCTAATATTCATTTATTAATCCCCAAATTTAGGGTAGCAATGAATAAATCAATCTATTGCTTACTCAAGATTTAACAATAAAGCATTATGAAAAATATATTAAAAGGTAGATTTTTCTTCACTTTACTAGTGTAAAATTCTAAGCATTTTTTGAAACCAATTTAATGAAAAACACAAGATCAAAGATTATCACTTTTAAGAAATACAAACCCAAGCTTAGATTAATTATAGTACTTTCTAACTACCACATATACATGATATAGATGGTGAAAGAACTATAAAATAATTAATCACAGGAAGCGAAAATCAAAAGCATTTAAATCATATACATGAGAATCAGTTAATAAACAAAATAACTTCACTTCATTAATGAAGGTTTCCTCCTCAACCCTAGTTGAGGAGTTTAGTTACACATGGTAGAAGAAGGTAACAAATAAATAAAAGACATAATAAAATAAATAAAATCCGGATTGTCTCTATCTTCTCTGCCCTGACCTCTACTTGTTTTTCTCCCCCTCAACCCTACTCATCTCTTTCTCTTATATAGAGGTCCTCTAGGGTGTTCTCCAAGTAAAAGAAAATAAGAAAGTGTTTAGGAGAAAATCTGCCAGAATATTTTCTCTGAATTGAAATCCAATTTTGACCTTGAATTAGTGCAATTCACAAAATTTTCGTGAAATACAAATATGTCCAGAATCGAATTTCATTTAATTTATTTTGAAATCAAGTCGAATTGACTCTCAGAAATAAGACTTTTGGGCCATTTTTCAAAACAAGATTAAAATTGAATTATGCGCAGAATTAGACTCCAGCCCGAAATCTCCTTAAGCAGTTGTAATTCTCTTGGACTACTTCCTTGGGCTATTTTAAGTTAAAATATGGAGTTGAATGGATCCATTTGATGTAGGCTTCATATAACCCTTTTGAATGTCTTTTATAAAAGCCTAATAATCATGATTTTAACAGAAATAATCATTAAGGCCATGCAAATATAGAAAACACAAAAATAGAGTAAAATCACAAATAAACTATCACTAAGAGAATAAAATATGCAAATTAAGATACTAGAATGCGTAACATTCAACGCCGATCACACACCCAAACTTACATATTGCTAGTCCCTTAGTAATAGAACAAAATAAAACTAGAATAAAGGAAACTAATTAAACACAAACTAAACTACCCAACTCTTCTTTCGTGGGAGAAACGATTGCATTTAGCATATGCAACAAGCCTTTGAACCCTCAGGTTCTCCCTAGTGGACGAGTTATAGTCTCGTGAGGGTTTTCAGAAATGTTACCCACAAACATTCAAAATTCATGTTTAAATATTAATCAAGAAAAAGACTACAATATATAGTTACAAACTTACATACAAGAATAAATTCAAAATTTTAAATTTCATAATTCAAAGTAATGGTCCCCATACATAATTCACATCAACACATCTCAAAGCAACTAACTCTAGCTCCCTCGTGAAAAGTGAACTAACAGTCATCTCATGTAGCATAACCCAGCTCCAAATATATTAAGTCACATATCCCTTCAACTCACTAGCTTCCCTTATTGAACTCATACTTCCAAACATGAATACAAGAATTTTTTTTCATTCATCATTTTTTTATTAATTTATTGGTTGTGCAATGTCTGGTCTATTAAGCTCTCTGGAAGATCTATGTAACAAACTTTTAGTCTGTGACTCCCAAACCAGATGGCTTTAGAAAACTAGGTGTTAAGACACCCCAAAGAACCTAATAGCTTGAATCAACCAGGCTACAAACCAAGACAACCAATGCTCATCTTTCCTCACCCCTTCACTTTTGATGCGAACACTCAATGCTTACTGAGACAAGAGGCCCGGTTACTCATGAAAATGATTAAATTGATTTTGCTATTAATCAGATATATTCTTTTTTTTTTGTTTTTTTTTCACTTTTTCTTTTAAGTCACGTAAAACACATCATTAGTACTCATTCTCAAGGGATACCAACTAATATCAAGCATATGTAACCCAACAACTCAGAGGCAAAGTTTATACCCCACAAGATTATGTTAGTGTGTCTGTGCATGTGAGGAAACTAAAACCAATCACCCCAAGGCATGTCAATGCAAACCATGATTTTTTTTCCTGAATGAGATTGTATTAAAAAAAAAAGAAGAAAGAAGGGACAAACTTAAGAACGTACAAATACAAGAAAAGGGCATACCCTCCTGAATCTAAAACACAAAGGAAATGAGAAAACCCATTTCCAATACAAAGAAAAAAGAATAAAGAATTTAATCCAAAACAATATCAAGGAAACAAAAGATCAATATCCTGAATTTGAAGGTCCAATAGCAGAAGACATTCAAATATGACTTCTCGAGCAACTTCTTTCAAATCCTTCTTAGAGCCCAAATGCAATGCAAAATTTTGTTGCCTCCAAATATACCAAATAACAGTAAGAAAAATACATTGCAGGAACTTGTGCCACTTTAATGAACTTTTCACTTGAGATAAGAACCACTCAACCATATGCGCCATGGAGAGAAATAGAGGATTAGGAACCTGGATAATACCAAACACAGCATGCCAAAACGATGCTGCATAGCTACAATGCATGAACAAATGATCCACCGTATCTGGCCCATTAAAACAACAATGACATATAGGTTGAACCATGATACCTCACTTCTGTAAATTCACAAAGGACGGGATGGCATTCTGCATGACTAACACTGTTGCCACCGCAGCTTGAGGCCGACATTTATTCCAAGCTAGAACCTTCTATGGAACACGTTGTCCATGCTTTCGACAGAGCTCCCATATGGTTTTAAATGAGCAACCTCCATGCTGCCATTTAATCATATCACGCGCTCCCGTAATCGGAACAACCTCAATGACTTCTCGGACTACAACATGAACCTGGAGAGGAAGATTCCACCTGCCATTGTCTATAATTATAGCAAGACCTGCCTGTCTATTAAATTCTCGACAAGCTCTACTGCCAAATTTTTGGATCGTAAGACCCTCACACCAGGGGTCGAACAGCAACCTGAACCGCTCACCATCACCAACCTTGAACGAGATATTCGACAAGACAAACTCACGGACACGCAGGATATTAAGCCAAACTGAAGAGTCTTGAACTCTCGGAATACACTGCCAGATACTACCTACTTTGAGGTACCGTTCCTTAAACCACCGTACCCATAGCTTATTTTCATTCGTTAAGAAGTCCCAAAACATCAGGCATTTGGCAGCAAAGTCAACATCACCAATTCTCCTAATGCCTAACCCCCTTCTGACTTAGGAAGAGTGACTTTCGACCACTTAAGAAGCTGAATCTTATGCGTTGTATCAGTGTGACCCCAAAGAAAAGTTCTAATTCTCTTCTCTATTTGAACTTGACAAGACGATAGAATTTTAAGACCGAAGGACCAATAATAGATAAAGGATAGGATCACCGTCTTGATAAGCTCCAACCGGCCAGCAAGTGACAAATTCATCGCATTCCAGTCTAATAAACGCGCATTAATCTTGTCTAATAAAGGATTAAAATTAGACTTCTTTAAAACTGATGCATTCAAAGGGAGACCCAGAAATTGAATAGGTAGGCTACCTCTTTTAAAAGAAAAAATCCTTTCCAAGCCCCTGGATCTTCTTACGGCCTTTAAAAAAATTATTTCACTTTTATCGTTGCTAACTTGAACCCCGGAAGCTTTAAAAATTTCTTCAAGATGGTGAGCAACCCTTGGGCTGTATGAACATTAGCTTTCACCATCAAAAATAGATCATCAGCATAAAAAATATGGGATAACTTAACCCCAGCCTGAACAACAATATTAGATAGCGAAACATTTCCTACATTCACAGCCCAATCCATCAGATTACTGAATTATTCTGTGACCAAAGTGAACAACAAAGGCAACAAGGGACAACACTGCCGAAGTCCTTTCCCTGCTTGAAAATACCCCGATGGCACACCATTTATAAGAAGGGAGAACTTTGCTGAGGAAATACAGGTCTTAACTCAAGCTATCCATTTGTCACCAAAATTATGGAGTCTAAGAATCTGCAATAAAAAATCCCATGACACTGAATCATAAGCCTTCCTCAGGTCGATCTTCACTGCCATAGCAGCAACACCCCTCTTATTGTTGAAGCCTCGCACCATATCAGAAGCCAGCATAATATTGTCGTGAATTTTCCTCCCTTTCACAAACGCTGCCTACTCCAGACCCACCAATATTTGTAACTCAATAGCCATCCTATTTGCCATCACCTTTGAAATAATTTTATAAAGAGTAGAGCAAAGAGAAATTGGCCGATAATCTGAAGCCTTTAAACCCTGATCTTTCTTTGGAATCAGAGTAATAAAGGTATTATTAACCGCTTAAGGAAGAGAAGCAATCAGGAAAAAATGTTGAACTGCCAGTATGACATCCTGACCAACTATGGACCAGAACTTTTGAAAAAACTGAGGGAACCCATCAGCTCCAGGCGCCTTATCTAGACTTATGTTCATGACCACCCCTTTAATTTCGTCATGACCCACCTCTCTCTCAAGCCCTTCTTTTTCATGGTCATCTAACACTTGTCTAGCAGGCATCAAATCAGTTGTAGTTGTAGGGACCTCCTTATAAAGGTTCTCATAAAATTGCACCAACCATTCTTTGACATCCATAGGGCTTCAGTATAGGCACCCTCGTCATTTAATAAAGAGGTAATCGCATTCCTATTCCACCTCTGCTTAACCTTTTGATAGAAAAACTTAGAGCACTTATCATTTTCCTTGAGCCACGTCACCCAGGATTTTTGAGCCCAGAGCATATTCTCAAATCCATTCAAGCTTTCTAAGCTTATGGAAGACTCTTTTTCCATACACAGCAATGACTCATTTAGAGGACCATCTAAGAGCTTATATTGAACATCACTCAAGACCTTCCTAGCCTCTAGAATCTGGTAGTTGAGATGACCTTTCCCTTTATTACAAGACTTGATTTTATCTTTCAAAATTTGAATCTTCTTTAGAAGTCTATGAATAGGATTTCCAGAAACCAACGACTGCCAGACCTCCACCACTAACATCTCCACTTCGGGCATAAAACACCACATTTTAAGAAACTTAAATGGTTTCGGACCATACGAGCAGTTGGACGCCCAATTAACTATCATACCATAATGATCTGAAAGTGAGGCTGCAGAAAAAGAGAGTTTAGAGTCGGTGAACATGTTCAACCATTCCACATTAACAAAACCTCTATCAAGACGAGCACAAATCCGTTTATGAACAATCTGTTTGTTAGACCAGGACCATGACCCATTGTTAACTGGCAGATCATCCAATCCAACAGTTTGTAAAACACCATTAAATTCGTCAAGTAAGGACTGAGGAATACGCCGACCCCCACTTTCTCGGAATGAAACCTGACCATATTCCAATCCCCAATCGCCAACCATGGCCAATTAACGGCCTGCAACTTTAGACTCTTCCAAAGATCTTTCCTTTTAGAAACAGTATTGGCTGCATAAACCGCTGACACATGACAGCCAATCCCAGTTTCAAGAACCTTACAAAAGATGAGCATATGTTGAGCATCCAAGAATAAAACTTCAACCTTTACCAACTCAGAATTTCACCCAATCCAAATCCGCCCACCTGGGTGAGAATCATAGTTGGCTTTCCAGTTCCACCCAAGACAAACTTTATTTGAAATTCTAGAAAACTTATTTTCTCTAACTCGAGTCTCCACAAGAATAACAATAACACACCTGTGAGAGGCTATCCAAGACTTAACCTCTCTCTGCATATGAGGTCTAGTCAAACCTCGAATGTTCCAGCACCCAATCATTAGTGGGGGATAGGTGGAAAAGCTCCACCTGCTAGTTTACTACGAGTAACCCTTGAAACGGGTTACACAACCTCAGTCTTCTTTTTTTTTCCTTTCTCAACCATTTTTTTCTTATCCGACAGAACTTGTAAATGAGACTCTTCAGACTGGGGGAGTAGATCGATCTTACCAGAAGAAGAAGACCAAAGCACTATACGAGTATCCTTGACAGTAGGAAAAACTGAGCCCTACTGGATAGGTCCTTGTGATTGCATCGCACCAGAATGAGAAAAGGACTTACCTGAAGGAGAAGTCCACCCACCCGTATGCAGAGGAACTGAACATGGCTGGACAGGAGAAGGAGGAGGAGAACTAATGGTTCCCTCATTCACGGATGCCACACCCACACCGTCCGGAGCTGTGGACATTGGCAATTTCGAGCCCAAAACCTGAACAGGAGAAGATGGCAAATACTCCTCTTCGGAAGTAACCAAAGCAACAAAGGAATTATGGATGCAAACCATGATTAAAATCACTAGATTCAAACCACATATTCCAAAAATTTAAAACATACTCAAAAATTGCAAGTTAAACACCTACATAAAGTATTAATCCCTTGAATAATGTAAAAACATTTTATCTAAAAAACAAAACAAAAGAAAATAAATCAAAAACTAAGAAAATCAAATAACCAAAAAGTCCTAAAAAAAGAAAATTTTAATAAAAATCTCCCCCTCATTGCAATAAAGTACATAAAAAGGCATCGCCTCACTCGCAAACTTAAATTGTACATTGTCCTCAATGTACACCCAATAGAAGTATAGAGAAGGGTTATAACGATATTACCATGAACTTGGAGTAGTGGCAAAAAAAAAAAGCAAACCAGTAGCATGAAGGCAATGCAAGCACTCCCTAAACTTGGATGCGCCAAGCTGTCAAAATAAACCACTATACTCCAACGACCAAGTGAAATAACATGAGTGAAAATAAATATGAAATAGAAAGTAAAAATAAAAAGTTCTTTTTTTAAACCTAATCTTCACGCGAAAATTACGGGTACTACTTTTCTCTCTATTTTCTGAACTGGTGGGTTCCAATTTTTCAAGGTGTATATGTGATAAGATATTGATTATACAGACACTCTAATGTATAGAGTATAAAGGGGTTGCCTTTCTTTATTAAAGTCATACTGTGTTGAAGCAATCTCGACAATATTGGGTATCGAAACCAAACTTTAATAAATGAAAATCATCAATTTTATTAATCATATCACAAATTGTAGAATTAGTACTACATACATAGTCAAAGAATGGGTGGCTATACCTAGGGATGACAATGGGGCGGGGCGGGTTTTGAGTTCTCCATCCCTGCAACTGTTTAACTTTCCCCACCCCCATCCCCACCCCGCAACCATTTATAATATCATCCCAAACCCCGTCCCCGCAACTGTTTAATTTTTTCAGCCCCGCCCCAGCCCCGTTTATACTTTTTTTTTTAATGCAATTTTTTTTATAATAATAAATATGATATTTAGATACATATACACCAAACACACATGTTTAGGTACATGTAACACAATGGCTAATATTGAGTTATCCATTACTGATATAATCTAACTTGGAAAGTTTAATACTATGCATGAAGAAAAAATGTAAAGAAAAAGGACTGACATAAACTAAAAGTAAAAAGACTCAAGAGTTATAAATCCTAAAACTAATAATGTACACTAATGACCAATTAGGTCAATCATGATAAAAGGGACTATAACTCAACCGATACCTTGGCTTTACATCTTGGCTTTCCACTTTTCGGTGTCTATAAAATGGATTGAATTCAATGAAATATTTACGTCCAATAAAACATTCACATCTTTACAAGCACTATCAATATCAAAATCATAGCCAAAATTAGTTAGGTTTGCCTCTAAAAGGTCCTTATAACTAGCATGAATAAAAGCATTCTGAACTAGACTCTCTATTAAATTTAACTCACAAAAATTCTCAGAATCTAGTGGTTGTCGGTTTACGTTAAAAACATTAAGCTCAACAGAGATATTTCAAAGAAAAGTTTCACAACACCATTCCTACAGTTGATTAGGGCATTTGAAGTGGCTAGGAATGAACGACCTAAGATGACAGAAATCTGGTGATTAGGATTAGCTACAGGTTAAGTGTCTAAAACAATAAAGTCTACATGGAAGAAGAATTTATCAACTTGAATGAGCACATCCTCAATAACACCACGAGGTACCTTAATTGAACGATCTACTAATTGGAGTACCATCTTCGTGGGTTTTAACTCACCAAGACCAAGTTACTCGTAAACAGAGTAAGGCAACAAGTTGACACTTGCACCCAAGTCAAGCAAAGCTTGCTCAATTTTTTGATCACCTATGGTACATGAAATTGTAGGATATCCAGGATCCTTAAATTTAGGTGGGGTACGATGTTGGATGATTGAGCTAACTTGCTCAGTGAGGAAGGCTTTCTTGTGCACATTCAAGCCACGTTTGGCCGTACACAAGTCCTTTAAGAATTTTGCATAAGAGGGGACTTGTTGAATTGCATCAAGAAATATAATATTAATTGACTTGTTTAAACACTTCCATAATCTCATTTTAGTGATTTCCTTTCTTAGGCTTTTGAAGTCTTTGAGGATATGGTGCAGTAGGAACAAAGTTCCTAACTGGTGGACTTATTGGAGATGGTGGGTCAAGACTAGGGACTTGAATTTTTGACTCAACTTCAGATGTAGTTTTGTCCTCCCTCCCTAAATCGCGAACATGATCCTTTTCAATTTGCTCATTATGTATAGGCATTTGAACTCCATTATCAACTTGTCTACCTGACCTTAGGGTTGTGATAGACTGAACCTGCTCATGTGAACCAGAAGTGGACTTGTCACTAATATGAAACTGACCCTTTGGGTTAGGCACAGGCCGACTAGGAAACTTTTCCTTATCCCTATTGACGAGTGTAGAATAGTGGATGGATGTCGTTGCTTTTCTACACTTCGTAAAAAAGTGTAAAGCATGCAAAAACTCTACTAAAAATTGTATAGTAATAAGTAAGGTCGAACCACTCTTAAGTGAGATTCCGAATGAGCTCAAATTCACACACTAATTTATGGAATGAAAATTATTATTTTTAAAAATATTTTTTATTTTGGAATTATAATGAATAAATAAAACTATAATAATAAAATAAATCTCAAGGGAAGGGAATCCACCACTAAGAATCCACAGAAATAGTTTATTTACTATTCTTATACGATTTTTCCTCCAATAAACAATACACTTCACCAATCCAATTACAACTTGAAGAGATGAAGGAAAATATGACATAAAAAATAAACTTGATTATATATGAGAGAGACATTTCTTTACTTAATCTGACGCACATTGGCTAGGTAAACTGAGGTAGGCATTCTTCGAATTACCATTATTTGGCAAACACAAAGAATCCTCCCTTTAATTTTAGAAAATAAAAATTCAGAATAGAAGAGTAGAAGAATGCTCTTGAGAGGAAAAATTGACAAGAAAATAAAATAACTTACTTATATTTCACCGATGGTGGCTTCATCACTCCCTTGAGAGGTGTGTTTACAAGAAAAGAAAATGAATACAAGAAAATATTTACAACTACACTTTATTTTTTTTCTACAATTTCTAACTCCCTAAACCATTCCCTCATTTGACGAGTGTAGAATAGTAGATGTTTGTCGTTGTTTTTCTACGTTTCGTACAAAAATAATAAAACTTGCAAAAACTTTACTAAAAATTGTATAGTAGTAAGTAGGGTCGAACCATTCTCAATTGAGAATCAGTAACAAGTCTAAAATTAAAAACCTAAATCTCTTGAGATGAAAAATAAATATTTAAAAAATAAACTTCGGACTTTTTTTTAATAATAAAAACTAATACTAAATGTCTTTGATCAAATGATGGGACAAATCTCAAGGAAAGAGAATTCACCACCATGGATCCATATAAATAAAGCTTCTAATATTCTTATCTAGTTTTTCCTCGAATAATCAATACACTTCACCAATCCAATTAGAACTTGGAAAGATGAAGGAAAATATGGAATAAAAAAGAATGACTTGATTATATATGAGCGAGAGACATTTCTTTATTTAATCTGATGCCCATTGGCTAGGTAAATAGAGGTAGGCATTCTTCGAATTACCATTGTTTGGCAAACACGAAGAATCCGCTTTCTAATTTTAGAAAATAAAAATCCATAATAGAAGAGTAAAAGAATGATTTTGGGAGAAAAAATTAGACAAGAAAATAATATAACTTACTTATATTTCAGCCATGGTAGCTTCATCACTCCCTCGAGAAGGATGCTTACGTTTGCATATTAATAGAAAAACATACAAATAGAAATGAAAATACTATTCTTCATTGAATGAAGAAAACAATACACTATTTTTTTCTATAATTTCTCTACAATTTTCAAACTCCTTTTACCATCCCCTAAGACCCCCTATTTATAGAGTTAGAGGGGAATGATTTAGGTGGGAATACAAAATTCAAAATACAAAATTTAAAATACAAAATTTAAAATACAAAATTCAAAAACAAAAATTAAAAATACAAAATTTTGAATTTAAATATCTAATATTTGATCTCCATATTTTCAATTTGAATTCTGGACTGCAGACGTGGCTGTGTAAAAAAATATTTCACAAAGTTTTGAACTTGAGACCTCTTGTGGAATAGATTGCATAGAATACCATCTCTTCTACAATTCTTCTTATATTTATCTTTGGTTATATATATCATTTTTAGCCCTTTTGTGTTGCTTTTCTTCTTAGTTGGAAATCAACCCCTATAAAATATAAAATGCAAAGATAAGAACATTTAAATAAAATAAAAGAGTAATTAAAAACTTATTTTACGATATAAAATAACAAGTTTTGTACACTTATCAAATTACCGCCAAATGAGCTTTTGCTAGTCCTCTAGCAAATACAAGCAAAAGAGATTTGTGCACAAATTTTTTACTTTTATTTAGCTCCTAACTAAAGATGTACCACTTTCCCAGGCTGTTGTTGATTGCATTTACCATATGCAATAAGGCCTTAAACCCCTAGGTTACCCCTAGTGGATGAGCTATAGCCTCGTGAGAGTTTGCAGTGAAGGTATCCACAAACTTTCTAACTACTACAAAGAAGAGTTGTTTTAAGGTAGTAGTTTCCCCTATTGTTCAGAGAATCTCCTGTATATCCATGAAACATGAAAAATAAGAAATGAAATTGTTAAGTTCCTCATATACAACAAGCTACTAGGGTGTTATAAAAATGAACATCAAGGAAAAATCATCCACAAGTAAACTAGAAGCAGAGTGAATGTGTGTGAAGTCAACAAAAAGCCATCCTCAAATTCAAGTAATGTAATTCCTAAGTCACTAGAAGAAAAATACGTTTCGACTTCAAATCTCACAGGTAAATATCTCTCTAAAAGAACAACTCTCGGAGATTTGGCTAACTGTTTCTCTCAGTTGTATATGAGTAGAAACTTTATTTCCAAAGTAAAAGCAAGCTCACATACTAATATGAAAAACTGATACATATAAATAGAAAAGTCTTATGATAGGAATGTTGATCACTTTTGGGCTAGAAATCACGGACACTTCGTATAGGGGTGCCGTGTCTGTGTCGGACACTCGGACACTTCTCGAACACTCGGACACTCCTTGGACACATGTTGAACACTCTTTAGAAGTGTCTTAGAATTTTTTTTAGGACACGCAGGGGACACGGAGAGGACACGGCAAGGATACGGATAGGACACGCGGGGGACACGTCGGGGTACATTTTATAATTTTTAAAAGTGCAAAAAAACCCCTGAACTTTTCCAAAGTTACAAAAAGACCCCTTTGAATTTTTTTCCAGCATTTCAGCCCCTCATTTTCTAAAAGTTGACATCTTAACCCCTTGAAATAACTATAATGACATATATACCATTTAATATGACTATTATGCCCTTTTCTATATAAATATAGTATTTTCTAAAATAAAAAATTTTAAAAATAAAAAATAGTTAGATAAAATTCCTAAATAATAAATTTAGAAACGAAAAAAAAAAAAGCCAATAGAACTTTATTTAACATAAAGTCATGTTGGTTTATTTGGTATTTTATATTTAAATTTATTTGTTTGTTATTAGAAAAATGAGTAATATGCAAGATTCTAGTAGTGAATTTGAATATAATGAACATCCTTTTTGAAAATACATTAATTGCTTGATAATAAATTGAAGTATTTGTGTAATTTATTATTTTTTTATTGTTAGATTTATAGTATTGTGGATATTGGTTAACTTGTTAAATATATATTAATATATTATTTCATAGCCGTATTCTCACCGTGTCGTGTCCTATTTTTTTAAAATTTGCCGTATCACCGTGTCCGTGTCGTGTCGTACCTGTGTCCCATGTCCGTGTTGTGTCGTACCCGTGTCCCGTGTCCGTGTCCATGCTTCTTCGCTTTTGGGAGAATGTCGAGCTACCCACCATAGCATCTTCTCACTTATTACCCACTATCATATCTTTTCATAAATCCTACAGGTGGTGATTAGGATGAGGTTGTAGGTGAATGGTTCAGAGATTGATATGTCTTCAAAATATCTCAAAGGGAAAACTTGTCTTCTTCTTTTATTTTTTTTTTCTTTCCCTTTTATTCTCTTTTTTTTTTCTTTTTTCTTTCTTTCTTCTTTTCTCTTTTTTTTTTCATTGAAAAAAAAATATGATGGTTTTCTTTGTCTCTTTTTCTTTTTACATAAGACCATCCTTATCACTTTTTAGAAACAACCGATAGAAACAAGGGTTATGGTATGATATGATAGTAGAAAATAAATTACAAGACCTATGTTTCTCTTAACTCGAAGTGATTTCATTCTTAGTGATCAACCAAAATGAAAGATAATGAGACTAACAGCAATTTTTAATACAGTATCCAAGAAAATTGAGTCATCTTATGACTCGGAGTTAGCATAAAAACTCTCTAAAAAAGGTGAAAGGCACGAAAGTTCATAGGGTCTAAGTTTCCACTATTAGATCTTCTAGATTATCAGGAGGTTACTCACTGTTCAATCTTGAATTGCCAAGTGCGACTTTTGTGCAAAAAGTATTTCTGTTTCTAAATGCTCGTTATGCAATAATGTCTATCATTATATTACCTTAATAACAAGTTTAATTTAGATCTAAGCATTAACATCTCTTGGATTTTATGAAATGGATCATAAGTTAATCCAATCTCATTATTGTAAAGGTACTATACTGCCAAACAAATTTTTTTTTTGTTGAATAAATTGAAAAAATGACTCTATTTTGGATCAAAAGATTTTCAAAAGAAGCGTGCATTTTGATAAATCTATCCCACCCCAAAACAAAATACAACACTGTCCCTAGTGTTAAAAGGACAGTAACAAAAGAAACAATGTATTGCTGGAGACAGATAGAAAAATATTGGGAGAAATTACCTCAATTATTCTAGAGTGGTAGAAATACAGTCCCTGCAAATATGCAATGCATAATAATATAAACTAAATGATTTAGAACCATATTAATCAAAGACTGTACCCCCAAAATAGAATATTAACATATCCAAATAGAGTTTACAAAAAATCCTAAACTAAGTAGCAACACAACCAAACAGCTACAGAACTCGAAAATCAACCGGCAGAGTTGCCTCCCATTAGCGCTAAGTTTAACGTCTTCAGTTAGACGCAATAGAGATAGTACCCCAAATAGATCAATCTGGATAGATCGGATCGACGAGGAGAAAGTCTTCAATTTCACGAGCCTCCAACTCAAGAAAAGGCTTTAGACGTTGAGCATTAGCTTTGAATAACTTTCCATTTTTGGGATCTTGAACCTCAATAGCACCATGACTAGTAACTTGGTGGACATAGTATGGACCAGACCATCGTGACCTCAACTTCTCAGAAAATAATTCAAGATGAGAGTTATACAGAAGAACCTTCTGTCCCAGGGAGAAATCTTTTCTCAGAATTTGTTTATCATGTTTCAATTTGGTCTTAGCTTTATAAATCCTCGAACTCTCGTAGGCATCATTTCTGATTTCATCCAACTCATCGAGTTGAAGTGACCTACGCTCTCCGGCTTTATCATAGTTAAAATTCATGACCTTGATAGCCCAATAAACACGATGTTCGAGTTCAACAGGCAAGTGACATGCTTTGCCATAGACCAAGTGATATGGAGACATTCATATAAGAATCTTATAAGCAGTACGATATGCCCACAAAGCATCTTGGAGGCGGAGACTCTAGTCCTTCCTTGTGGGATTAACCATTTTTTCTAAGATATGTTTGATCTCCCTATTGGATACCTTAGCCTGACCATTGGTTTGTGGGTGATAAGATAGGGCCACCTTTTGAGTGATACTATATTTAGACATTAAGCTTGCAAAGACTTTGTTGCAAAAATGGGAACCATTATCACTAATTATGGCTCGAGGTACACCGAATCTAGGCAAAATTAAGTCTTTCAAAAAATTCACCACAACTCTATGGTCTGCTGTCTTAGTGACTAATGCTTTTACCCATTTGGACACATAATCAATAGTAAGAAGGATATAGATATACCTAAATGAGGAGGGAAAGGGTCCCATGAAGTCAATACCCTAAACATCAAAGATTTTGACAATTAAAATTCATTGTTGGGGCCACTCATTATGCTTGGTAATCTTACCTAATAGTTGACATCTAGGACAAGCAAGACAGTAGGTATGAGTATCCTTAAAAAGGGTGGGCCAACAAAATCCCGACTGCAAGATTTTTGCAGTAGTCTTTTAGAGCTAAAATGGCCACCACATGCCTGATCATGACAAAAGGAAATGACAGACTCTTGATCTTCCTCGAGGACACACCTACGGATGATCTGATCTGGACAATACTTAAACAAGTAGGGATCATCCCAAAAATATTTCTTAGCCTTTGCTAGGAATTTGTCTTTCTCTTGCTTAGACCAAGTGGAAGGGATTTGACTAGTCACAATGTAGTTGACAATATCAGCATACCTTGGAGCATTAGATATTATAAAAAGTTGCTTATCAGGAAAATAATCAGAGATGGGAAGGGAGTCACTAATAGAATCAACAATAAGACGAGACAAATGATCAGCGACTACATTCTCTGAGCCTTTCTTATCACAGATCTCAAGGTCAAATAATTCTTGAAGGAGTAAGATCTAGCGTATCAACCTAGGTTTGGTATCTTTTTTGGAAAGAAGATGTCGCAATGCTACATGATCGGTATAAATGATGACCTTAGATTTGATCAAATAAGAGTGAAATTTGTCAAAGGAAAATACGACTGCCAACAACTCTTTCTCGGTGGTCGAGTAGTTAAGTTGCGCGTCATTCAAAGTCTTGCTAGCATAATAGATCACATAGGGTGCTTTATCAACTATTTATCCTAAAACAACCCCAACTGCATAATCCAGTGTATTGCACATGATCTCAAAAGGTAGGTTCCAATCAAGTGGGTGGATTATGGGTGCAGTGGTGAGGGCTAATTTTAATTGCTCAAAAGTCGAGTGACAGACATTTGTAAACTCAAATAGTGCATCCTTAGCTAGAAGATAGGTCAAAGGTCATGCTAACTTACTAAAATCTTTGATGAAACGCCTATAGAACTCAGCATGACATAGGAAAGCTCGAATATTATGAATAGTTTTGGAGATAGGTAGATTCGAGATGAGGTAAACTTTTGCTTTATCTACCTCAATTCCCCCACTAGAAATAGTATGACCTAGGACAATTCATTTCTTTACCATGAAGTGACATTTTTTCTAGTTAAGAACCAGGTTAGTGTCATGACAACGTTAAAGCTCTAGAGTAAGATGGTGTAGGCATTGCTTAAAAGATGAACCAAAGACAGAGAAGTCATCCATGAAGATTTCTAGAAATTTGTCAACCATGTCGTGAAAGTTACTCATCATGCATCTCTGAAATGTGGCAGGTGAATTGCATAACCCAAAGGGCATGCGACGATAAGCAAATGTGCCAAATGGATAGGTGAAAGTTGTATTGTCTTGGTCATCGGGGTGGACGGGAATTTGGTTATAGCCAGAGTAACCATCTAAAAATTAGTAGTACACCTGACCAACTAATTTTTTTAACATCTGGTCAACAAAAGGTAGAGGGAAATGATCCTTCCTAGCCACACTATTAAGCTTCCTATAGTCTATGCAAACTCACTATCCAGTTTGAACACGAGTAGGAACTAACTCATTATTGTCATTGGCAACAATAGTGATGCCAGACTTCTTAGGGACAACTTGGATTGGATTTACCCACTTGTTATCAGAGATGGGATAGATGATATTGGCATCTAGAAGTTTGATAACTTCAGCACGAACAACTTCCTTTAAATTGGGGTTAAGTCTCCTCTGAGGTTGTCGATAGGTTTTGGCATCGTCCTCTAAGTGAATACGATGTTGGACCACGAAAGGACTAATACCTTTGATGTCATCAATAGACCAACCTATTGCTTCCTTATTCACCCTGAGAACCTCAATTAGTTAGTTTTCCTGATCCTCGGTTAAATCAGAAGCTATCACCACGGGAAAATTTTTAGACTCACCTATGTATAAGTATTTTAAAGTTGCAGGTAGAGGCTTTAATTCGACCTTAGGGAGTTTCTTGACATTTTTAGATGCTGTGGCATTTGGTAAAGACAATGGTTCAAAGTGGGACCTATATTTTGGTGTGTTAGAGATTGGAGTGGAATCTAGCAAGACATTGACTTCACTAATATAGTTATCCTCATCGAAATCAGTACTAAAATGTGCTAAACACTGTTGGAGTGGATCCTCAGGGTAGGAATGCTCAAAAGTGTGTGAGGTTAACGACTCAATAAGACAAACATCTTCAAAGGAATCTGAGTCGGGGGGTTGTTTCATCAAACTAAACACATTGACTTCCACTTTCATGTTATCAAATGTTAAGGTCATGTTACCATTCTTATAATTGATCAATGCATTGGCTGTAGCTAAGAATGACCGACCTAAAATGATTGGAATCTGTTTACCTTGAGTGGGTTGGGTATCTAGCACGATAAAATCTACAGGGTAATAGAAACAGCCACTTTAACAATTACATTCTCAATTATACCCTTTAGAATCTTAACTGATCGATCGGGTAATTGAATTCTAACATCAGTTTTTCTTAAATTATTCAACCATAACTCTTGGTAGACTGAATAAGGTAATAAGTTCACATTAGCACCTAGATCCAACAAGCCCTGATCAGCAAAATTTTCTCCTATCTTACAAAGGACAGTCGGACTTCCGGGATCCTTATGTTTGACCACGACTTGGTTTTGTAGGAAAGAAGAGTAATGTAGGGCTATGAAGGCTTCCTTTGGGATATTGGTTTCACTCTTAACTAAGTCCTTGATGAACTTTGCATAAGAAGGGATTTGCTTCATGATAGTGAGAAATGGAATATTAATCTAAAGATTTTGAAAAATCTTTAAGATCTCACTGTATTGCGAATCCTTTTTATTATTGACTAGTCTAGAGGGAAATGGTGTAGGCGGAGCATATGGCTTAAAAGTGGTATTGTCAGTCTGGGGACCTTGGGCTTTCTTGGCGCTAGGAGAGTTGGATGGGGGAGACTTAAACAGTGCAGTCTCATCTTGGGTGGGTAGCTCAACCTTATTATCTATCTACTTTCCTGATAGAAGTGTTATGATGGAATTCACATGGCCATTTGATTGGTCAGTGGCAGAAGAAGATTTTATAAGATTAACCCCTTTATTTTTAGGGTTGATTTCAGGTTGGCTAGGCAAGGTACCCCTCTGTCTTTCAGTCAGAACAGAAATAAGTTGACTCAATTGATTTTGGATTGACTGTTGAAATTACAATTGGTTCTGAGTCAATAGGTCAAAGTTACTCTCTAGATTTTGAAATCTCTGATTGGATTGATTATTAGATTGATCTAAATTAAGGGCAAGCATTTTCAGAGTGTCATCATAGTTGGAAATATATTAATTTTGCGAGACAGGAGCAACATAATTACTCATGGGATCAAGTGCTAGATCTCTATTATGACTGAAATGATTGGTCAATGGGAATTGACCTTGAGGAGCAAGAGGTCCTTGAGGTTGTGGTGGCCTATTGGAGTTACCCTTAGAACTAGGTTGACCACCTAAGTATTGTGCAGGAAAATTTTATCGGTATGAAAAGTTAGGATGATTTCGAGTATCAGGATGGTAAGTCTGGCTAAAGATATTAGCTGTCGGTCTCTTATAGGTATTAAAAGTACACATTTGTGCATCCGAAGGTTCAGATGTACAATAGACCGAACATGCCTCAGTGGGATGAGATGAACTAGAACACATATTGCATTGCACACTTGTGGACATGAGCGTAAAAACATCGAACTTTTTACTCAAATCTTTCACACCATCGACTAGACTTTGCATCACAGATTTTAGTTCATTTTCAGGCTTGATCTCATATATACCAAATTTTTTATGGGATTGGTCATTCCTAAAAAATTCATCATCACAAGTATTCCAATTCCAATTTTGGGCATTCTCAGCTAGTTCTTCTAAAAATTTATAGGCTTGGTCAGGGGTTTGGTTCTTGAACTTACCTTGGTGCATAGACTCGAGCATGGTTCGGTTCATAGGTGAAAGCCCCTTATAGAAAAATTAAACTAACTGTGCTTTATCAAAGCCATGGTGTGGGCATTTGAGAAGCAAATCATGAAAGCGCTCCCAAGTATGGTGGAATTGTTCCTCATTTTTCCCTCTAAAAGTGCTTATGGTATCTCTCATTGACTCGGTCTTTTGCATAGGATAAAATTTGTTCATAAATTTCTTTGCAAGTGCATCCCATGATTCGATTGAATTTGGAGGAATGGAGTTTAGCCATGAGGCAGCCTTATCTTCTAGGGATAGAGGAAAAAGACACAATTTGATACCCTCGGCATCCAAATTTTGATTTTTGAAAGTGTTGCAAATTGTTAAAAATTTTCCTAAATGGATATAAGGCTGCTCACTTTCAAACCCATGGAATTTGGGTAACAGATTGATCGTAGCGGGTCTAATCTCAAATTATGTCGCATTGGTCTCGTGGAGAATAATGCAATTGGGTGGGTTGGCTGTGATGGGTGCGAAGTAGTCATTCAAGGTCCAAGGTGCAGCCATTGGATTATGAGTGGTGGTTGAAGAGAGTGTGAGAGTGATGAGAGTCTTCTCTAAATCAAGAATTGATGGATCACTCGAAGACCGAACTAACCGTTTGTTAACTCGCAACCACTTGGGCATAAACTAATACACAACTAACTTTTTTTTTTAAGGGAAGAAAAACCTAACTAATTAGATCCTGGAAGATGGGCTAGACACAGGATCAAACACACAAACCACACAAAAAATTTTTTTGGCCTTTTATCTTGAGCTTAAATTCAAGGGTGATGAATTTTTAAAGCTAATGTTGTAGAAAATTAATTGGATGGTCTCCAAAATTAATTCTCTCCTAATTAGACAGCTCCTACTCCCTTTCAGAGTAACTAGAAGATTACCAGTTAAGGTCTACTAACAACACAACGAGGAAAGTTTCCAGGAAACTGTGGAGAGGCACGTGGCCTGCTTAATGATGGGACATCCACACTCCTTAGACAGAATTTTTCTAAACATTGTAAAGTTGGAAGGTGCTCACTAGAGTTACCAAGAGTTAACTCTTTCCAAGAGGGTCCTACGAGCTTTGTGTACACCCAATGGCCAACGTCTACTTGATTTTAAATTAAATGAGGCTTGGGCTTTGACAAATGCTCAAATTTTGTGATTTGTGGGCCACAAAAATGGGTGATGAATTCCCGACCGTATTTTGTTGGGGTGTTTGCCCTTAAGTATCTTATGTAAATGCTAATTTAAAAATGCACAAACAAAACAACTAATAAAAATAAAAATAAAAATAAAAATGAGTGAGTGTGTGGTCTTTCTTCTTCTTTTTTTAAACAAAAAGAATAACAAAATAAATAAATAAAATAAAATTGAAGAATGTGTGACCCTAGGGAGATTTCTAAGTTATTCTATCATAGAGTTCACATGCGAAAGTTATCAACCTAAATAAAAACTATGTTTTCTTAATCTAAAAAGAAAAAAATAAATGATGTAAAAGAATTAGGTACTTACCTGGATGACAAAGTTATTATTTCCCTTGTAAGAGTGGTTGATATTGGCATTTATAGAAGAAGTGCATCATAAGAACCTGCCATGGAAAAAAAAATATAAAAATTATATTTTTTCCTTTCTTTTTTTTTTATTATAAAAATAATAATAATAAAAGAAACAAAAAACTACAATAAATAAAAATAGAAGGGAGGGAAAGAAAGTTAGGGTGGGCTCCCAAAAAAATTTGTAGTGTTGAATATTTGGGCTTCGAATTCTCAAACTTGATTCGGCAACGGCGCCATTTGATGAGTGTAGAATAGTGGATGTTTGTCATTGCTTTACTACACTTCTTATAAAAATAATAAAACCTGCAAAAACTTTACTAAAAATTGTATAGTAGTTAGCAAGGTCGAACCACTCTCAAGTGAGAATCAGTAACAAGTCTAAAATTGAAAACCTAAATCTCTTGAGATGAAAAATAAATATTTAAAAAATAAACTTCGGACTTTTTTTTAATAATAAAAACTAATACTAAATGTCTTTGATCAAATGATGGGACAAATCTCAAGGAAAGAGAATTTACCGCCATGGATCCATATAAATAAAGTTTCTAATATATTCTTATCTAGTTTTTCCTCGAATAATCAATACACTTCACCAATCTAATTAGAACTTGGAAAGATGAAGGAAAATATGGAATAAAAAAGAATGACTTGATTATATATGAGAGAGAGACATTCCTTTATTTAATTTGATGCTCATTGGCTAGGTAAACAGAGATAGGCATTCTTCAAATTACCATTGTTTGGCAAACACGAAGAATCCTCCTTCTAATTTTAGAAAATAAAAATCTAGAATAGAAGAGTAGAAGAATGCTCTTGGGGGGAAAAAATTAGACAAGAAAATAAAATAACTTACTTATATTTCAGCCATGGTAGCTTCATCACTCCCTTGAGAAGGATGCTTATGCTTGCATATTAACAGAAAACATACAAATAGAAATGAAACTACTATTCTTCATTGAATCAAGAAAACAATACACTATTTTTTTCTATAATTTCTCTACAAGTTTCTAACTCCTTTCACCATCCCCTAAGACCCCCTATTTATAGAGTTAGAGGGGAATGATTTAGGTGTTTAAATATCTAATATTTGATCTCTATATCTTCAATTTGAATTCTAGACTGCAAACGTGACCGTGTAAAAAAATATTTCACAAAGTTTTGAACTTGAAACCTCTTGTGGAGTAGATTGCATAGAATACCATCTCTTCTACAATTCTTCTTATGTTCATCTTTGGCTATATATATCATTTTCAGCCATTTTTTGCTGCTTTTCTTCTTATTTGGAAATCAACCCCTATAAAACATAAAATGCATCAAGATATTTTCATGCTTCATCATCATTTTTAGACATGAATTCTACCCCACCTCGTGACTTGATTAGTTGACGATTATGGGGTGACAACCCCTCGTAAAAGAATTGAACTAATTGTCACTTAGCAAAATCATGATGGGGACATTTAAGGAGGTGATAATTAAATTTCTCCCAACACACGAAAAACTCCTCACCCTATTTTTGAGTAAATTGTATGATATTTCGACGAACGGAGTTAGTTTTGTGCATGGGAAAGAACTTGGTAAGGAGTTTGGTGCATAAACCATTCTATAAATTGACGGACGTGGGTTTCAGTGAATATAACCAAGATTTTGCTTTCTCTTCCAAAGAGAATGGAAATAAACGCAAGCTAGAACAAGAACAAAATCGTGCGAGCTTAGGCCTAAAATGAACAATATCATACCATCAGGTGGAGCGGGGTATTACAAGGATGATTTGAGGATGTCTATGATTCCTATTCAGTTAATAGTAATGGCAGACTTGTGGTGGAAGTCCATGACTCATACTCACGAGGTGAAGGATATGGAATGGGAAACCTTTCGAGGGTTGTTCCTTGAGAAGTATTTTCTGAACACAGTGAAGGAAGCTTTACAAGATGAGTTCATCCACTTGATTCAGGGTCAATGAGTGTGATGGACTATGAAAATAATTTTATTGGATTATCTCGATTCGCTCCTGAAATGATAACGAATGAACAAGTGAAGGCAAGAAGGTTCGTGAAGGGACTTCGATTTGAGCTAAGGGCCAAGGTTACTATCTTGGACTTGCCGAGTTATATAGAGGTGGTGAAGATGACATTGTTAGTAGTGGCAGATGACAATGACATTTAGAGGATACGAAGTTTGAGGAGTCAGTCTCGAGGTGCAATTTCTCATTCAGAAATGAATCCAAAGGAGAAACACAAGGGGAGTAGTTCATACTCTCGAGGACCACAATCGACTAAATTGTTCCCTACAGTATCTATGTCTGTGGGATCCTTTAGGGACAAGTTGAAATGCTTTTAGTGTCAGCAGTTGGGGCATTACAAGTCACAATGCCTATACTTGCAGCCTGCATTGAAAGGGGATTCGAGGAAGTGCTATAAGTGTGGACAGGCAAGTCATATGGTGAGAGACTGCCCATAGAATAGGAGTGTTGTTTACAGTGCTACAGGGTCACAGCTGCATTATTCACAGGCTTCTGGGGCACAGACAAAATTCAGAGTTCCTCAGCCATCGCAGCCAGCACAGTCTGTTCAGAGTTCGCACCCAGGGAGGGGAGCGACATCAGATGCCTCTACGCAGTGGTCCGGCCATTAGGGGGGTGGTCAGGTAGGATGGGGTGTATAGGGTCGTGCCTATGCTATCAGACCAGTTGAGACTTTAGCGGGTCCTTCAATGGTTCGAGGTATATTTCTAGTATACAATTATTGGGCACGTGTATTGATTGATTCAGGTGCATCTTATTCATTTATTGCTACACTCTTTGCATGGGCTTTGGGGCTAGAGATTAGTCCATTAGGTAGAGCAGTTTGTGTTGATACACCAGTAGGTGGTATATTGATACTTAATAGAGTGTGCCAGGGATGTGCTATTGAGGTAGCAGGGAGGACACTACAGTTTGAATTTTATTCTCCTAGATATGAGTAGTTTTGATATCATCCTAGGAATGGATTGGTTGTTAGAGTTTCATGCTACGATAGACTATTTTAGAGGGAGAGTGACGATTTGTATGCCCGATGGCGATTGTTTTTGTTTTGTGGGAGATCAGAGTGATTCTTACACATCTCCATGTTATGGCATTAGTAGTCGAGAGTGAAACAGTTTTATCTTGGTTAGTTTATTGGTCGAGGGAGATGAGATGCCAAGAGAAGAGTACCCGACAGTGGTATGTGAATACTTGGATGTCTTTTCAGAGGACTTGACAGATTTGCCTCCCAAGCGAGAGGTAGAGTTTGGGATTGATCTTATACCTGGTACGACGCCTATTTCTATGGCACCATATCGGATGACACCGGTAGAGTTAGTGGAATTGAAATGCCAATTGGATGATTTGAAAGCCAAAGGCTTCTTTAGACCAAGTGCATCACCGTGGGGAGCTCCGGTGTTGTTTGCTAAGAAGAAGGATGGTTCCTTGAGGTGGTGCATGGATTACCGAAAGTTGAATCACGTAACAATCAAGAACAAGTATCCGTTACTAAAGATAGTAACTTGTTTGATCAATTGAAAGGAGCTCACTACTTCTCAAAAATTGATTTAAGGTCGGGATATTACCAATTGAGGGTGAATGATGAAGATATCAACAAAATGGCTTTTCGTATGCGGTATGGACATTATAAGTTCCTGGTAATGCCATTCGGTTTGACTAATGCACCAGCGGCATTTATGGACTTGATGAACAGTGCATTCCATGAGTACCTTGATACTTTTATGGTGGTATTTGTGGATGATATACTCATGTACTTATCTTCGGAAGAGGAGCATGAGTTACATTTGATGACAGTTTTGTAAATCCTTAGAGAGCACCGATTGTACGACGTCAAGTATGAGAAGTGGGAGTTTTGGCTCCAAGAAGTGAAATTCCTTGGGCATGTCATTTCTGAAGGTGGAGTTTTAGTTGATCCATCTAAGATGGAGGTCGCGATGAGTTGGGAGAGTCCAAAGAGTGTTTTCAAAATTCAGAGTTTTCTGGGATTGACAGGCTACTATAGGAGGTTTGTGAAAGACTTCTCTAGTATTGCAACTCTTATGACATGACTCACTCGTAAGGGTTTGAGGTTTGTGTGGAATGAGGCATGTGAGTTAGCCTTCCATGAATTAAAAAAATGGCTAACCACAGCTCCTATTTTGGTGATACCCGAACATGGCTTAGGGTATATGATTTATTGTGATGCTTTAGGGAGCGGGTTAGGTTGTGTGTTAATGCAAGGTGACAGAGTAGTTGCTTCTGCGTCTAGACAACTAAAGACTCACGAGCACAACTATCCTATGCATGATCTGGAGCTAACAACAGTGATTTTTTCCTTGAAAGGGTGGAGACACTACTTGTATAGTGAAAAATTTGAAGTGTATTCAAATCACAAGAGTCTCAAGTACCTTTTCTTCCAAAAGGACTTGAACATGAGACAGAGGTAATGGGTTGAATACATGGAGGATTACAATTTTGATTTGCAATACCATATGAGAAAAACAAATGTAGTGGCAGATGCGTTGAGCAGAAAGTCTCACGAGACTTTGGCTAGCATAGCCATTTGGGAATGAAAAATGATGAAAGATTTCTCAGAGTTAGGATTGCATTTCAGTGATGATAGTGAACCAGCTACGTTGTTTATCTTGGTAGCTCAACCTATGCTTATGAGCAAGGTGATTGAGGCACATAAAAAGGGATTGTGAGTTACAGTTTATTCACTCGCAGATTGTTGGTGGTACAACAGTGATGGGTTGGACCTTGCATTTTGTTGGGGGTCTACGATTAAGAGGATTAATGGTAGTTCCTTCTGAGTGTCATGATGAGGTACTATGAGAATTTCATCATTCTCATTTTGCAGTTCATCCTAGTGGAACCAAAATGTTCCATAACGTGAGACGCTAATATTGGTGGCGGGGTATGAAAAAGGAGGTAGCATAATTTGTAGTTAGATGCCTTACTTGCCAACAAGTAAAGGCAGAACACCAAAAGCCAGCTGGGTTGTTACAACCATTACTAGTGGCAGAGTGGAAATGGGAACATATTATCATGAATTTTGTTATGAGTCTTTTGAGATCGAACAAAGGCAATGATACAGTTTGGGTTGTTGTGGACAGCTTAACCAAAATAGCTCACTTTTTGCCTTTGAGGCTTAATCATGATGTAAGGAGACTCGGTAAATAATATATAGAGCAGATTGTGAGATTACATGGGGTTCCAGTATCCATTGTATCTGATAGGGATCCATGGTTCAATTCGAGATTTTGGCAGGGATTCTAGATGATGTTGGACACCGAGTTGCATTTTAGTACAACATTCCATCCTCAGACAGATGGACAGTCGGAGTGTACTATTCAAATATTGGAGGATATACTTCGTGCTTGTATTCTTGATTTTGGCAGTGGTTGAGAGGACCATTTATACTTGTGGAGTTTGCGTACAACAACAGTTACCAAGCCAGTATTGAGATGGCACCATTTGAAGCGTTGTATTGCAAACTTTATAGATCTCTAGTTTGTTGGACTAAAGTGGGCAAAACCACAGACTTAGGTCCAGATATTGTGCACAAGACTATAGAGAAGAAGTTGATTAGGCAACGATTGTTGACAGCTCAGAGTAGACAAAAGAGCTATGCCGATTGAAGGAGGAGACCATTATACTTTGAGGTGGGAGACCATGTGTTCCTTAAGGTTTCACTATGAAAAGGATTGATGTGCTTTGGCGAGGTGGCAAGTTGTCACTGAGATACAATGGACCATTGGAGATCCTTGAGTGTGTTGGTGAGATGGCCTACAGATTCGCTTTGCCACCATAGTTAGAAAAGGTTCACAATGTATTACATGTTGCGATGTTAAGGAAATATGAACCTGATCCATCACATGTTTTGAGTTGGGTAGATATTGAGGTTGATGAGGATACCACCTATGAGGAGAGACCAGCTCAGATTCTTGATGCTAGAGAGCTAGTTCTGAGGAGTAAGACCATTCCGTTGGTCAAGGTTTTGTGGCATCACCACAATGTTGAGGAGGCTACTTAGGAGCGAGAATAGGAGGTTCGTTCTAAGTATCCAGACTTGTTTCCTTCAGGTATTATCTGATTTCAGGGATGAAATCCTTTTAAGTTGGGTAGGTTGCAAGAACCGTGACCACTTTTGTCAATTTTTTTGTAATTTTCCTTTAATTGTCATATTAATGCTTTAAGTGATTATTTATGTGTTTTAAATGTGAAATACATGTTTAGATAACATATATAAGGTTTGGGAAAATTTTTGAAGCATTTGGCAAAAGTTAATTTTTTCGGGTCTAGTCAACCTAGGGAAGCGTGCCACACGGGTCCAGAAATTTGAAAGTGTTAGAATAACTTTAAATTCATAGGATAGATTAAATAAAATATGTAACGCACTATGAAATCAATTTCGTATCAATCGGAGTTACGAAACTCTGAAAACGAGCCCGGGAATGTTTAGTAAAAAGGTTGTGGCATACTTGTAAATAAGTGTAGGGCATTTTGCTATAAATAGAAAAGGGAGGTCAGCCATTCTGATTCTTTTGTCCTAGTAGCAATATGAGTATACATACATACATATATATGTAGCAACTTCATCTTCTTCACTACTCCATTGAATTGGAAGGTCTTCAGATAAGAATTAGAGTTCATTGAAAAAGAAAAAAATGATCTACGCAACGAGGGATTGAGTTTGATTGGTCTGGAATTGATTTCCAAGAAATTTAAATTTTTGAATGAAGTAAGGAATAGCTTGAAACTATAGCTATTGAGGTAGGGTGTGTGTGTTGTGTCTTACATTTCAAGTTTAATTTCATATTTTTCGCATAAAATTGATGTACTCATGTTATATATGATTATAAGATATTTTGGGGATTAGTTGTTGGATTTAATTGATAAGATATATCTTATTGAATTATAAATGATTGATAGATGTTATTGAATGCATGAATTGATTAATTATGCAAATTGATATATATAGATTGCATATGTGGAATTTTTGGTAAATTTATTTAAAGGCTTAATTTTTGGAATTGAATGTATACTTGTGTCATTATGAATTGTTGAATGACATGCTAAAATGGGCGTATGACATGTATTTAGTGCAATGCATCTAAATGTGTGAATGTACGTGCAAAACGTGAAATATTTTATATTTGTAATGAACACTTAGGAATGACTCATAGAAAATAGAAGAGAAAAATATACTCTTTGGGGTTGAAAATCCTCTACCTTGCGCAAGTGGGTGGTGACCAGACGGGTTAGTAGCCCAAAATAGCCAAAGGAATTAAGATGTGGGACTTCGGTACATATCTTGGGTGTGTGGTGTGAGTGTGAGTTAAATTCTGAGTACAATGTGACTTTGTGTTGAATTATTTGAAGTAATGTGACTTATGTGAAATAAGTGGAATTGTGGATAAATTCAGTTATATTATATGTTATAGATATGATGGGTTGTGCAATGAAACATGTTGTGAATTGTGTTGTCAAATGTATTTGATGAGTATGCCATGGAAATGAACGTATAGCTTTGATTAGAATGCTAGGAAGCATGACACGTAGCTAAATTGTGCATTGATATTTTCTTTATGCAATTATATGAAATGTAGACTTGAATGGATTGCACAACATATTACTTTGAGCCATTGAACTTGCTCATTCCCCTACATTAACATTTTCAGGGTATAACAATGAAGTAATTGATGGTGATCATCTATGAGATGGACATGGAGTCATAAGAACTCTTTTTTTTAGTGTTTTTACTATTTGGCACATCCGGGATATGGATTTAGTGCCTATTGATGTGTGTATGAAAACTTAGACTTTAATATGTTATTGTTTTTATAATTCAAGAACATGTTGTAATTGTGCTTGATGATTTTATACTCTATATGTAAGTTTTGAATATGGTAAATGCATTATGTTACAAAGGATGATGGTATTCTCATTAATATCCAAACATGTTTATGATTTGTAGGTTAATTATATGGAATGTATGAGGTTTCGACATTTTATTCATGATTTGGATAAGTTTTGTGTTTCAGAAATGTATATGTATGAAGATTGGTATGAGTTTTGGGCAAAAATATGCTAAAAAGATGTTTCCAGGTGGAATCAGTCGACTAATTATTTTGAATAAGTCGTCTGTTTTGGGCAGAGCATTTTTGAGATTTCTAGAGGGGCAAATTAGTCGACTGACTCCTTTAAATAAGTCGACTGATAGAGATTTTCAACCAGTCGACTGCTCATTTAAGTTAGTCGACTGACTCCTTTAAATAAGTCGACTGATAGAGATTTTTAACTAGTCGACTGCTCCTTTAAATAAGTCGACTAATAGAGAGTTTTAACCAGTCAACTACTCCTTTAAATAAGTCGACTGATAGAGAGTTTTAACCAGTCAACTACTCCTTAAATAAGTCTACTGATATAGATTTTTAAATATGTAGAAGTAGTTGACTGATTTTTTTGAATAAGTTGACTATTTTGGGCAGAGTATTTTTGAACTTTCTAGAGCGATAAATTAGTCGACTGCTTTTTTTGATAAGTCGATTGATAGAGATTTCAACTTTCTTTTTAAATAGGCATAACTTTGTCGTTTTAAACTTGATTTAAGTAATTTTTTTTTAAATTGAGTATTTTTGAATTCTCTTTCCATTGATATTGGTTAATGTTGAGTTGTATATACACATGAGTGTGTACATAATTAAGCTTCTGCGGTAAATATGAGTTAAAATGGTTCATTTGGGTTTAATGGACATGTTCACTCTCGGGATTTGGACTTGGAACGGGGGAGTGCCGATAGTCTAGATTTTGGGGCATGACAATTTGGTATCAGAGCGTGATATCGAAAGGGTAATTGTAATTAGGAGTGTGGTTTGTTACACAATCATCCCTCGGTCTTCGGGTGTCAAAAATTGAGGGCGTGACAGATTCACCCTAACATGTGTATCCCATCTTCACTCCATTAAATGTTGATTTTTTGGAATGGAAATGAGGTCAAGATAGTATAGGTTGATAATAAGCCTTCTGTTGATAATGTGTATTATGTTGAAGCTGTTTTGTATGACGAAGCTTTTGTTCCAATTAGGTTCACTGGCTTTGACAGGATGGGTCGTCCCATATCAACCACAATGAGAAGAGAGCTAGCTGATGCTGAGATGAAAAAATTATTTGATGAAGCTTCTCGGCCAATGCTAGAGCTCAATCGGTCTATTTCTAACTCCAATCAGTTTGTTAATGATAACAAATGAACTTAATAAAGAAGAGAAGAGAAGATAATGCAGGCCTTCAGGGCCACCTGTGTTCAACTAAAAGCATACTTAGCTATGAAGAGAGTTACACAAGTAGAGCAGTTATATCTTGAGCTATCGGCCAATATGGCCAATGTAATTAAAAAGGATATAGAGAAACTAGATACGAAACAATTGGTCAATTTGGAATTGGTGCAAGCAAATATAGATAATCTCAAAGTAGAGGAGCATGATCCTTTGCTGGAAGTGAATTTGGGAATGACTGACGATCCTCGGCCTACTTATATTAGTGCTTTTTTGGAGCCTAATTTATAGGCTGAGCTAATCAAGTTACTTAAAGAATTCAAAGACTGTTTTGCATGGAAGTATGAGAAAATTCCAAGCTTATCGAGAAATCTAGTGGAACATAAGATGCCAATCAAGAATGAGTATAAACCATACAAATAACCACCAAGAAGGATGTCTCAGGAAGTTATCTCAAAAGTTAAAGAGGAGACTGAGAGACTCCTTAAGGCAAGTTTTATCTGAACAACTAGATATATTGATTGGTTGTCCAATATGGTGCTCGTTATCAAGAAAAATAGAAAGCTGAGGGTATGAGTTGATTTCAGAAATTTGAACTCAGCCACCCCGAATGATGAGTACCCAATGCTAGTAGTTAATTAATTGGTTGACTCAGTTGCTAAAAATGAGATCATGTCCTTTATGGATGGACACTCAAGTTATAATCAAATTTGTATAGTTGATGAGTATATTTCAAAGGTAACCTTCAGGTGTCCTGGATCAATTGGAACACTTAAATAGGTGGTCATGCCTTTTGGTCTAAAGAATACCAGAGCTACTTACCAAAGGGCAATGAACGTAATCTTCCATGACATGATTGAAAATTCATGGGGGTTTATATTGATGACGTGGTTGTAAAGTCATCGGCCAAGAAACCACATTTGGTACATCTAAGATCAGCCTTTCAAAGGATGAAAGCTCACAATCTAAAGATGAATCTTATTAAATGTGCCTTTGGGGTTTTAGCTCAGAATTTCTTGGGTTTCTTAGTACATTAACAAGGTATTGAGGTTGATCATAATAAGGCCAAGGTGATCTTGAATGCCATGGCACCAAGTAATAAAAAACAACTTCAATATTTCATCGGCCAAGTCAAATTTCTAAGACATTTTATCTCCAATTGTGCTTGAAAGATTAATATATTTTCTCCTTTATTAAAGCTGAAATCCCAAGAGGAATTTGTGTGGGATGACAAACATCAGCATGCCTTTGAAAGAATAAAAGAATACTTGGCTAATACACCAATGAAGATGCCTCTAAGGAAGAAGTGGCAAGTGAAACTTTACTTATCGGTTGTTGAGGAATTAATAGGAAGCATGTTGGTTCAAGATAATGAAATGGGAAAGGAACAAGCTATTTACTATTTAAGTAGAGTTTTATCCCAAGTCGAGTGTAGATATACACCAATCGAAAAGCTCTGCTTAGTCTTGTACTTTTCAGTGATGAAATTAAGAGTACACATGTTGCCGGTATAGGTTTATGTGATTTTCCAAACTGATCTGATCAAGTATATGTTGTTGAGGCTTTTGATCACTGGCTGGATAGGCAAGTGGTAATTCAGTTTCAGCCAATTGGAGGTCTCATCAGCCAGCTAAAGAAGTCCTTTAGCTGTTCTATTCTTATGTGTACACTAAATTCAAATCTGTAACTAGTCAGTTGGCTGAAGGTAGTTTTGGTTAGCTGAAAGTTCCCTTTTGGCTAGCTGAAACTCTTTTTCAGTTGACCAATATAGGTTTCAGCTTTCAAACTCTTGGGGTCTCTATTCCTTTGGTCTACCGATACCCTCCTTCGGCCGACCGAAACAGGTACTCTACAGTTACAGTTTCTCAAACTCTTGGTACTTTGAGAGTATCGGTCGCTGATAGGGTCCATTAGATGACCAATGGTTCTCAAAACTTGATATTTCTCCATTTCAACCTCCCAACGGTCCATATGAACATCCTAATCCATGTGTAGACCAAGATCATCATTTTCCACATCCTAAAATCATTCATTCACATATAAAAGAGCATAATAAATCCTTATACATTCATCCACCATTAATACATATATGCTCAAGGTTTGAATATGCAAATTCAAATACAAAACACTTGTCCCTTATCCTATATTCAAATTACAAGGTTTCGATAAATGCCTAAACATGACCTATGAAAACATAAAATAGATAATCGTAATAAAAGTCTGAGTTCTTCAATCGTAGCACCTCAAACTCTGTAGACCACCAATGCCTTATCTGTAAAACATTTGGGGGAGGGGGTGAGTGCTAACATGGCTAGTAAAGATACACAAACTAACTTATGCATCGACTTGACGCGATTTACATGAAATGCAATCATAACATTCCTATGTACTACATGGCATACTTCCAATGCTCATGAAATGCAATCATGACATTCTTATATACTATGTGACATACTTTAATGCTCATATTCATGGAACCTCAACCCAATATATAGATAAATCATATGTTCAAAATGCTTAATTAATGGAATACCATACAGGAATCAACTTGAATATCACAATTCAATAACAAGACTTAAACACCAAGTCACGTAATCTTGGAATACATATTGGACAATATTCTTACACTTTATTTTGTCTTTGTCCCAGTGTACGTTAGCCCCCACCACTGCCAGAGTCTAACCTAGTAGTAGTATTAATGTTTTATTAGTAGAAAGCTGAGGCAAGACTGATCGTGTGTTGTGAGTGTTTCAATTAACATTACCACACTTCACAATAGAACGAATTCCTTGCAGAATAGGGCTATCGAAAGTGGTGTCAAACCTCAGGGACTCTGGTCTGACTGAGTTGGATATTGATTCGTGTGTGAGTGTGACTCAAAAAGTATATCAATTAAAAATTTCCACACTTCGCAATAGAATGAATTCCTTGCAGAATAGGGCTATCGAAAGGGGTATCGTACCTCAGGGATTATGGTCTGATGAGTTGGAATACGGAATTAATTCTAATTAAATTTATAAAGATAAGAATTCTGATTTTAAACTAATTAAAAAGTAAAATAAAGTAAATCAAAGTAAACAGATAGTGAAGAGAATATGAGAGAAATCTAGGGTATATGACTTCACCATTAACTCCACAATCAATGGTCAATTGAATCTGTAGTAACCCTTGTGGACGGGTGTGAGTGGGCGGGTGCATAGACAGACACTGGGCTGAGCTACCACACTGACAGGGTACAGGGTACTCAATCCCACATCGCCTGGGTGTGGAAAAGGGGATGTGCTTATATGTAGTATGTTCTCTTCAAATGGTATGAGGCCTTTTGGGGTAAACCCAATAGCAAAACCGTGCGGGCTCAGGCCCAAAGCGGACAATATCATACCATGTGTTGGAGCGGGGTATTACAGAATCAACTATGGGGAATTACATCATGCATAAGTGGTGTCGGTGGCTACAAGCTCACCTTCATCCGTCAAGAAGATAACATATGATTAAGGCTAAGCCATGGACTATCTTCGATTGGCATGGGCCATCTGCCTAACTACTCTAATCTAGGGTGCAGTATGGTTCATCTTCTCTAGGTATAATCCATCAAAGCTCTTAACAATATATTCAGTGATTACCATTGTGTAATAATTGCTCTCATGATCACAGAAAACAAGAGAGATTGAGTTCAATAACAACAACTAAATATCTAAGACAAGATAAGAAATCATTAAAACTGAATTTACAAGACTTTTATTGCTCAATTCTATAATAAGAATCCTCTGAATTACACAATCTATGCATGTATATAAAGGTCCCCAATAATTAAAACAATCAAACCATTGATGTTTTGTTAGGGCTACATCAAAACCTTAGTGGATGAACTAGCCGCTCATGGTAGAAGAAGAAACTTCAACTGTTGAGGAAGAAGGCATTATTTTCATGAATTATGCGTATGACTTCATTCTCCAATGGCTCTGCAAAGTATGTTTCTGTTCTCTTCTCAGCCCTCTCAGACTCTCCAATCTCTCCCCTAATCTCCCCTCTTATTCTTCACTTTCTCCCCAAGAGAATACACCAAAGTCCTAATCCCATTAGGAATAAATTAGGGTTTCCCGCAGCACTAATCAGGTGGGTTTTTTCTGCTGACTTCGGTCCAACTTTTGACCCACTAGAAGTCCGATTTACGGAATTTTCGTGAAATACAAAAGTGTGCAGAATCAAATTTCGTTCAACCAATTGCAAAAATTATGTCGATTTGAGGCTCGAAAATAAGACTTCTGGTCCATTTTCCAAAACGGGATTAAGATTTTATTATGCGCAGATTTGGGCTTCAGGCTCGAAACCTTCTTCAGCAGCTATAATTCTCTTGGACCTCTTCCTTGGGCTGATTTGAGTTGAAATAAATGGTTGAATGAATCTCCTTGATGTAGGTTTCCTCTAACCATCTTGGATGTCTTCTTTAAAAGCCCAAAAGCATGGTTTTAACTGAAATAATCATTAAGGTCTTGAAAATACAGAAAACACTAAAACAAAGTAAAATAATAAAATAATCTATCACTAAGAGAATAAAATACATAAGTTAAGAGGCTAGAATGCATAACATTCAACGCCTATCACACCCCCAAACTTACATATTGCTAGTCCCTTAGCAATAGAATAAAACAAAACTAAAACAAAAGAAACTACTAAACACTAACTAAACTACCCGACTCCACTTTCGTAGGAGAAACGATTGCATTTAGCATATGCAATAAGCCTTTATACCCCTAGGTTCCCCCTAGTGGATGAGTATAGTCTCATGAGGGTTTCCAGAAATGTTACCCACAAACATTCAAAATTCTGTTTCAACATTAATTCAACAAGAAGATTACAAAACATAGTTACAAACTTGCATTCAAGAATAATTTCAAATTTCTAAATTTCATAATTCAAATCAATGGTCCCCATACATAATTCACATCAACATATTTCAAAATAATCAACTCTAGCTTCCTCGTGAAAAGTGAACTAGCAGTTATCTCATGTAGCATAACCCAACTCTGAATATATTAAGGCACATACCCCTTTAACTCACTAGCTCCCCTTATTGAAATCATACTTTCAAACATGAATACATGACTTTTCATTTTTTTTCTTTTTTTTTCATCATTCTTTTTTTTCATTGCTTTATTGGTTGTGCAATGTCTTGATCTATTAAGCTTTCTGAAAGATCCATGTAGTAAGCTTTCAGTCAGTGACTCCCAAACCAGATGGATTTAGGGCACTAGGCTTTAAGATACCTCGAAGAACCTAATTACTCGAATCAATCAGGCTACAAATCAAGACAACCAATGCTTATCTTTTCTCACCCTTTCACTTTTGACGCGAACACTCCGTGCTTCCTGAGGCATAGAGGCCCGGTTACTCATGAAAAGGATCAAATTGATTTAATTATTCATCACATATTTTTTCTTTTCTTTCTTTTTTCTTTCTTTTGAAGTCAAGTAAAACACATCATCGGTACTAATTCTCAAGAGATACTAATTAATATCAAGCATATGTAACTTAATAACTCAAAACCATAGTTAATACCCCACAAAATTATGCTAGTGTGTTTGTGCATGTGAGGAAACTAAAATTAATCACCCCAAAACATGTTATTGCAAATCATGATTAAAACCACATAATTTAAACCACAATTTCTAAAAATTTAAAACATACTCAAAAATTGCAAGTTATGCACCTACATAAGGTATTAATCCATTGAATAATGTCAAAACATTCTATCTAAAAGCAAAAAAAATAAAATAAAATAAATAAACTAAGAAAATAAAACAAATAAAAATCCTAAAACAAAAAGAATTTCACACAAATTTCCCCCCATAATGCAATAAAGCACATAATAGACATCGCCTCACCCCCAAACTTAAACTGTACATTGTCCTCAATGTACTACCCAATGAAAGCATAGAGAAGAGTAAGAACGATGTTACCAGAAATCCAGACTAGTGGCAAGAAAATAGAGCACACCAAGTTAGATGAAGGCAAATGCAAGCACACCCCCAAACTTGGATGTTATAACCTGTCAAAACAAACCACTATACCCCAAAGATCAAGTGAAATAGTATGGGTGAAAATAAATATGAAAGAGAAAAATCTTAAAGTTTTTTTTATTTTTTATAATACAAATCTAACTACAGAAAGAAAAATAAAAATAAAAAGAAAAATAAAAATTAAAAATAAAATAAAATACAAAAGATGGTTACTTTCCTGTCAAGGATGTGGTGGTAACTGAGCATCTGGATTCAAGTTTGCCTGGTGCATCAGTGCATGCAGCATCCTCCTCATCTCTAGTTGGTCTTGGCGAGTTTCACGAAAGTGATCCGCCATCTCAGTCCTCATTGCTCCAAACTGTGTGGATACCTCTGTCTGTAGGGTGCCAAACTGGGCTGTCAACCCAGCAATCTGTCCTTCTAAATACTGATAATCATGGCCACTAGCTTGTGCATGCACCTCCTCTTCCTCTGCTTCCATCTCCTCTGGATCTTCCACCGGTGGTGGTATATCTATATGTTCTCCTCCCTGGGCCAATCGAGATACCTGACCAGGCGCCGCTATGACTCTCTGGTGCATATGAGATCGGCTCAAATTCCAGTCATGCGTGCCATAATGAAGATCATGTGGAAAGGCAAGCTCGTCCTCATGGACTGCATACCCTTGTGCAATAAGCAACTGATGAATGATAGTCGGGAATGGAAACTCCCAGTCACTTGCACTGTCTAGTGCCTTGGCCACAACCTTGGAATAGAACTTTTCCATCTGGCCCCAGACAATCTGTGGGAACTGATGTGGTCGGAACTAAATTATATTGTAAGCTTAATTTTGCCCTTTTTATCAAAATATAATTTAACCACTCGCAAGAGCACGAATCTTTGTAGATAAGGTTCTATATAGAGGGTATCGATCCCACGAGGACTAGTCGCAATTGTCTTACGGGAAGATTAATTCTACTTTAATTCTAAAAACAGATTTTTGGTTTTGTGTTTAAAAACTATTGCATGAATGAAATGACAAGAAAATTAAAGAGTTTAAAGTTGGGAGAGAGAACTAGGGTTGGTTTCCACCACTAGCCATTCACATGTTCATAAGTGTAGCAAGCATGGGATTTATTAATTAAATGCCTAACAATGTCATTAGGCTTGTGACCTCAATGACATATCAAAAGATCAATGTGTGTGCTAACCTATCATAATCCATCTTCAACAAGCATAGCTCTTCAACCTAACTAACTACCTAATTACTCTACTCTCTAAGTGAACACTACATGCATCCAAACTACCTTATCTTGGCATGGTCTATACAAATTAACATCACACATTCAATTAAATACCATTATCTAGCCATCATTTGCACTTCTTGTGGAATATGCAAATGTTGTTCATTCAAGTGACAAAATCTACTCTAAGACAAGAATAAATTCCATATCAAATGAATATATAAAAGAGATGTATTTGTGTATATAATCACTAGGCTAAATAATTAACATTTAAGTATAAATCCCAAGAGCTACAAAGATGAACAAGTTTACATGGCTAGGGGTTGAAACCAACACCCTAGTAGAAGAGTTAGTTGGTCATGGCAGCCTTGCACCCTTCCATTGATGAAAAGAATGAAGCTTCTTGGTCTGGTTCAGCTTTTTCTCTTCCTCTCCCGAAGGTCTCTCTTTTCTCCCCTGATGTTGCTTGAGAGATATCTGTGTGATATGGCCTCATTTTGTGCTTTATGGCCTCCTTTTTCAACCTTGGGGCCCACCATATATATATATATATCACTATATATATATATTGCATTAATAAGGCCCCCAAGAGTCTTGTTCAAGTCAGATAATCCCCCTAAGTCGTGCAAAAAGGGGGATTTTGTTGCAAGTGGGAGAGCAGGTGAGCAAGTGGCCAAGTGGGCTCTGCAGAATTTCGATTGATCGAAATTGAATCTCGATTGATCGAGATTTCGATCAATCGAAATGAGATCTCGATCAATCGAGATTTCGATTAATCGAAATCAACATCTCGATTGATCGAGATGCCTTGGCTGCATTTCCTGATTTCTTCTCTTGATTGCAGAAAGCTTCCAACTTTGCTCCATTTACTCCAATACCTGCAAAACATCAAAAACACAAAAATACCATAAACATATCTCGGTAAACGCAAAAACGGAACCAACGTATGCAATAAAGAGGGTTCAAATGCATAGAATTGAACACTTATCAGGAACTACAGCCAATGCCCAAAATGTATGGCATATAAGGATCGAAGGAACTTTTGATGTCTTTCGGTTTTATGTCCAATGGGACATATATTCTTGAGTAGAACAGCGTCAAGGAACCATAAATGATTTGGCATAGAAGACTTGGAAGCTGCATTCCTTTTCGGCCCAAAAAACTGATTAGCACACAAACATGCAACCAAATTACCCACTGACAAATCATCGGGTAGAGGAGTATAGATATGAGTCAAATCATCTGGGCACTCATGAGGATAACCCATGGCAATAGTAATGGATGACATATCCACTCGAACTACTATTCCATCTACTGAAGAAATAAGCACCTCCCGGTCATCAGGATTCGACATTAAGTTCTGATAAAATACCTTGACAAGTCTCGGGTAGATAGTAGAAGAGAGTGGAACAAAAATGGATGCCGACCGACGATGACGGATGTTGGAAATCCCCCATCTTGTCTCAGGAAACATACCATAGAGTTCGGCGATGTCAAACGTGGTTTCAAAGTTCAAAGCCCTTGGATGCCATCTTTCATGAACACCGTCTCGGCGAGATCGTGAAGAACCGGTGGTTGGATCATAGCTCGCTTGGCGAGGATTGCGTGAAATTGAAGCACCTTGGTGACTTGCTCTCTTTGGTGCCATAGAAATAGGAAAAGTGTGGTTGAGGAATTAAATCGAACACTTGGTGTGCACAATAAAATTGTATACTTCAACCTCCTCCTTTCGGCAATTTTTCCACCCAAATCGAACAAGTGAATGCACCAAATTGATCCCCCAAACTTGGTCTTCAAAAGCCCTCAAAAAGATTTGCACAATTTCATAAAGAAAAACTTCACTTACTTTGATGTTGAACTTGAAAAAGTGAGAGCTTCCTTTGAGAACTAGTGATTCTTGCTCCGATTTTGATGTTGATGATGATGATAATCAATGTTGAATTCTTGTTTAATAATCACCAATTGAAGAAATTAATTTTCCAGTTGAAGTAGGGCTTGAATTGGAGTTCAAAAAGGTCTAGGATGCAAGTAGTAGCTTTGGAATTGGAGAAGGAGTCTATATATAGAGAGATGTCTCGGCCAGCCCACAAAATGGCTTAGGCGATCGATCCCCCTTGGAGTGGGTGATCGATCGCCCACCTGCTGGTGGGGATCCTCAAAAAATACCATGGGGCGATCGATCCCCCTTGCCTGGGGCGATCGATCCCCCCCTGACTGCCTGTTGGACCCTCCATTGGCCAAGTTCGACCGGGACTTGCAATTTTTGAGTCTCCATCACCCAAGGTCGACCGAGAGCATGATTTTTCACCCGTCTTGAGTCCTAATACCTCGGTACACCTCTTGGCATCCTCCGGAAGCAACTTATACATCAAAAACTCAAAGAAAAAACATTAAAACGCAACTAGAATTGAAAGAAAACTTAAGGAAACTAAAACTAAAAATTAAAATAAAAGAAAACTAAATAAATTAAAGGATATAAATACATACAAAACCTACAATTTAACGTCCGTAGGAGACGATCAACTCTCCGAAGGGATTAAGTTGGATAGATGGGATCCGTTAAGTCGACGGACTCTACGTCTCTTCTTGGCACACATCCTTCCACACAATGTTTCAACCTTTGCCCAATTCCAAACAATTGCTCATCCAAAAATGAGTCTCGAATAGGTAATGCATCGATCACCGGCTCAAACTCAATCCGAGATAAATGATCCGCAACCACATTCTCAATCCCCTTTTTGTCTCTTATCTCCAAATTGAATTCTTGTAACAATAAAATCCAATGAATTAGACGCGGTTTGGTCTCTTTCTTCGCCAATAAATGTCTCAATGCTGCATGATCAGAGTAAACAACCACCTTGAACCCCAATAAATAAGAACAAAACTTGTCCAAGGCAAATACTACAGCTAGAAGCTCTTTCTCTGTGGTTGTATAATTGAGTTGGGCATCAGAGAGAGTCTTACTAGCGAAATAAATAACACATGGTCGTTTCTCTTCTCTTTGTCCCAACACTGCTCCCACTGCATAATCAGAGGCATCACACATGATTTCAAAAGGTAAAGCCCATTTTGGAGATTGCATGATTGGTGCAGAGGATAACAGAGACCGAAGCTTTTCAAAAGCTTGCACACATTATTCATCAAAGATAAAGGGAACATCTTTAGATAACAAATGGCACAATGGTCGAACAATTTTACTGAAATCTTTGATGAATCTTCTATAGAACCCAGCATGGCCTAAGAAAGATCGAACTTGCCTTACCGAAGTTGGATGAGGCAGAGTTGCAATTAGGTCGATCTTTGCTTTATCAACTTCAATGCCTCTCTCTGAAACAATATGGCCCAATACAATACCCTCTTTCACCATAAAATGGCTCTTCTCCCAACTAAGTACCAAATTCCATTCTCGACACCTTTGAAGCACAGGTGATAAATTGCTCAAACATTTTTCAAAGGATGATCCGAAAACAGAGAAGTCATCCATGAACACCTCCAAGAATTTTTCCACCATGTCAGAAAAGATGGCCATCATACACCTCTGGAATGTCGCCGGAGCATTACATAATCCAAATGGCATACGATGATAAGCAAAAGTACCAAAGGGACAAGTGAAAGTAGTCTTCTCTTGATCTTCTGGATCCATAACCACTTGGTTGTAACCTGAGTAGCCATCCAGAAAGCAATAATAGCTCTGACCAGCTAACCTTTCAAGTATTTGATCAATGAATGAAAGAGGGAAGTGATCCTTCCTTGTCATAGAATTGAGCTTTCTGTAATCAATGCAAACACGCCAACCTGTGGCAGTACGTTGTGGAACAAGCTCTCCCATAGAATTAGGGACAATGGTAAGACCAGACTTCTTAGGAACCACATGTGTTGGACTCACCCATGTGCTGTCAGAAATTGGATAAATAATACCTGCATCAAGTAACTTGACAACCTCTTTCTTTACCACCTCCTTCATGTTGGGGTTCAGTCGCCTCTGTGCCTCTCTAGTTGGCTTACATCCTTCTTCCAAATAAATTTTGTGCATGCAAATTGAGGGATCAATGCCCTTAAGATCAGCCACAATTCACCCAATGGCTTCACGATGTTGATATAAGACCTCTACTAAGCTATTCTCTTAAGTTTCTGTCAGATCAGAGGCAATTATAACAGGAAGAGTTTTCTGTGCCCCCAAGAATACATACTTTAACTTGTCAGGCAAAGGCTTTAACTCTAATGACGGAGGGGACTCCAATGAAGGCACTAGGGGAGTGCTAGAGAGAGAAGGTAGTGGCTCAATTGGAATTCTCCAAGGTGGAGTATTCTGAATAGCATCCACTTTCAGCATAGAATGCACTTCTTCACACAACCCTTCATCATTAATTTTCTCAAAGTCATAAAGAGACTTACATACCTCCAAGGAGTTTCGAGATATAGAGGACGACACAAATTCTTCTACACATTCATCAATGTCATCTATGCAGAACACATCACTCTGATCTGGAGGGTGTTGGATAGAATTGAACACATTAAGCTTGACATTCATGTTGCCAAATGAAATATCCATGATCCCCGACCTACAATTTATGCAAGCATCAACTGTAGCTAAGAAAGGTCGACCAAGGATCACTGGAATGTGCCTCTTCGGATTGTGAACCGGCTCAGTGTCAAGTACAATGAAATCAATAGGAAAGTAGAACTTGTCCACTTTAATGAGCACATCTTCTATGATTCCTCGGGGTTGCTTTGTTGATCTGTCTGCAAATTGCAATACCACCGAGGTAGGCTTCAATTCTCCCAAGCCCAATTGTAAGTAGACTGAATAGGCTAGCAAATTCACACTTGCACCCAAATCAAGAAGAGCTTTATCCACATGGTGCTCCCCAATAATGCATGAGATAGTTGGAGCACCAGGATCTTTGTACTTGGTAGGAGTACACTGCTGAATTATTGAACTTACTTGTTGTGGCAGCATCAATTTCGTTGGCACATGGCTTTTAGAACGCCTTTTCTGAGTGCACAAGTCCTTCAAAAATTTAGCATAAGGAGGAATTTTCTTAATGGCATCAAGGAGTGGCAAATTAATCTTCACTTGTCGAAACACCTCCATCATGTCATGTAGCTTGTCCCCTTGCTTCCCCAATTTAGATGCTTCAAGAAAACGTTGTGGGAAGGGAGCTTTGGGCTCATAAGGAATTTCAACACTTGGACTTGTGGTCACTTTTTCTTCTTCTTTCTTCTCACCCACCTTATTATCAATTATTTTCCCACTCCTCAAAGTGGTAATGGCTTGAACTTGCTCATGGTGTGGGTTGCTTGTGGAAGCTTGTATCCCTCTTGGATTAGCAATTGGTTGACTAGGGAGCTTCCCTTCTTCTCTTTTACTCAATGAAGTAGCAAGCTGTCCAAACTGAGATTCCAGTTTGGCAATGGATTGAGAATGCGAGTGCACTAGCTGAACTGTAGATTGTACTGTTGCTGCAGTAGCTTGCACTGTCTCTATAAGAGAATCAAGTTTGTCAAATTTTGACAAGGTAAGTGTCAGCTTGTCTTCAATAGCAGAAATTCTTTGGGCCATAGGACTTTGTGTTTGATAATGCTGTTGAGGCACAAAAGTCCTAGGTTGATATGATGGTTGCATTGCTGCCCCTTGGTTACTGTAAGAAAAACCAGGATGATTCCCCATGTGGGATTGTAAGTATTACCTTGGGGAGGATTCATTGATCCAGTGAATGTAGCTTGGACTTGCTCATGTTGAACATCAAAAAATTGCCCCATTGAAGGACAATTGCTCACATTATGCATAGGACTAGAGCAAAATTCACAAGGGCCTAGCAATGAAGAATTTGAAGCAGAATGAGTTTGATTGGCAGCCATAATTGCTGCTACCTTCTGTGCAATTAAATCAATGTCAGTTGGCATAGTGTCTGAAGCACCAACCTCAAAAATCCCATCAGTCTTCCTTGTAGTGGCATGTCTGCTAGAACGAGTAGAGGACACATGTTGTAGAGAGTTGTCACTAAGATTTTCAAATAAGGTCCATGCCTCTTCTTCACTTTTCAACATAAAAGTACCTCCACACGACACATCAACCATCTGTTTGTTGGCTTCTATCAGCCCTTCATGAAAACTCTGCACTAGTTGCCACTTAGGAACTTGATGATGGGGACACTTCCTCAGAAGGTCCTTGAATCTTTTCCATGTCTCATAAAATTGTTCCCCCTCATATTGGGAGAAACCAGTGATAGCACGTCTGAACTGATTGGTCTTCCCTATCAGAAAATACTTCTTGACCAAGTCGTGATAGAACCTGTCAGTAGAGAGTTGAACCAATACTTTGCTTTGTCTTTCAAAGAGAATGGAAAAAGTCTCATTCTGAAATCATCTTCAGAGAAGTTGTGGATTTTGGTAGTTGAGCACACTTCAATGAATTCATCTAGATGCTTGTAAGGGTCTTCTTGAGTCAGCCGAAAATAGGATGGTAGCATCTGAATAATACTGGACTTGATCTCATAATTCTGTGCTGTGACATTGGGCAGTTGAAAACTTGCTGGTGAGGTATATGTCTCAGGAACATAGTTGTCCCTCAACAATCTAGCTTTTCTCCATCAGCATTAAGAATAAGGTTGTTATTTCTCTCTTCTGCCATGTCTTCAATTATTGCTTCCTCTTGCACAATGGTATCAACAGGGATGTTCCTCTGTTGTCTAAGAACTTATGACTGAATGTTGAACACACTCTATGATGAAAGTTCTATTTTTTCTTTCGAAATGACAAATATAGCCATAAAATTTCATCTTCTCGTCCCTCATCTCTCGTGCTCAAACAAGAAACCACCAAGATTCTCCGTGGCCATCTTCCTCGACCTATATTTCTGAATTAACCAACACAATTATTCAGTAGAATTTATTCTTTCCAATAGACATTGAAAATGGATATTCGAAAACAATGAAGCCCCAAGTTGGGTGTATGAAAGAGAAATATTTGGTAAGTAGTCAAAAATGCCATTTGGGGGGGGGGGGGGGGCGTGGTGGAAGCTAGTTGAAGAAATTGATCTTGCGAAGAAAGCATTTATGATGGTGATGTGACCAAAAAGGCCATTACTGATGATGTAGAACGTAGTTCAGCGAACCAATTAACCATCTGGTTCGCAACGGAAACTGGCCTAACGTTTCATAAGTGAACTAGCCATTTCTATTGTGAACCAACCTTTTATTTCTACACTAAAATGAAGAGGGCAAGAGTCAAACTTGGGGAAAGTTTGGGAAGGGAAGCACTCTGAGAGAGTGATTTGGCCTATAGAAGCGAGGATCTGGAAGAGTAACCATTCGGTTACAAGTTCTTTTTGTTAAAATATCCAACAAGTAATTTATGTATGTGTTTTAGAATGCTAAAACATGTAAACCATGGGGATCAAATCCTAGACCTTTGAGAGAATGACAGAGATCTCCCACTTTTCCACATTGCATCTTTGTTATATTTAATAAGTTTTTTTATTTAATCTAAATCAAACTTTTTTTTTTTTAATGCAACAAACAAATTTTAGTATAGAACCTTTCATTTAATCATTAAAGAAATACACAGTATATTAAGTAAAATTAAACAAAAAGTGACAAATAATTAATATGATTGTACACATGTTTTATAGTATATGTTATGATTCATAATTTTCTTGTACTTTTGACTTGCGTTATTTGTTTATTTTTGTTTTTTCTTGTCATTGATATATATGGTATGGATTTTCATTTATTTCATGCTTAAATTTTTTATTATTCATTAATTTAGTAAAAAATATAATTACTAAGCCTTTTTAATAAGGACGACTTAGAATTTATAAATAGGTCACTATTCGTGTTCAAATTATGGTATTAAACTTTTTAACAAAAATCACTAAAAATCCAATTTTATTGAATTATGTTGTAGAAATTATCATATCAACGCATTTTTGGGATTATGTACGAGGTCAACAAAAATTCACGACTACGATAATCAATTCAATTATATTTACACCAATATAGATCTTGGTCCGTTCACCGCGTACATTTAAGGGATCGCTTCTGTGACTGTGAATCATGATGTAGAGGCGATTCTTGAGGCCGTTGACAGTCGCCGTGAAGAAACCAACCCCATTCTATATTAATCATTCATCTCTAAGGTCTTTGACTTTTGGAAGATTTTAACAACTTGCTTGATCTTATGACAGCAATGGTAGAGCTAAATACCCTATTTCCCCTCTTTCATTTCACATTTTTCTTTTTTCATGTAATTTTCATATCCAAATCTCGACAGACCACAAAGCCCTCAATTTTGTATGCATTCTTTTTTTACAAATCAATCTTCATATGCAATCTCTTGGTAATTGGTATGATGATGTAAGAGAGCATTATTTATTTATTTATTTATCCCTTTGGTAAGATCATTCTTCATTGTGACCTAGAGGTCATGGGTTGAAAATTGAAAGCCACCTCTCCATGCGAAGGTAAGGTTGTATACATCTGACCCTTCCCAGACCCCGCAATAGGGAGAGTCTTGTGCACTGGGTTAGCCCTTTTTTATATATAGAGAAGAAAAAAAGGAACTGTTATTATTTGAAATGAAATGAGACATTCATTTAATATCATGTCATTTTCATTCTATATGGACACACACACGTGTGTGTTTATATCATTATCCTTGCCTTGTCTAAGTCTATGAAAACCATATGCAAGTCTTTTTGTTTACTTTTATATTCTTCTATAAGTTGTCTTATTAAGTATATGACTTCCACTGTGGATCAACCTGACATAAATCCAAATTGGTTATAAGATATTGATGTTTCTTTCCTTAATCTCTAATCTATTATTCTTTCCCACAATTTCATTGTATGACTTATTAATTTAATTGCTTTATAATTTTCACAATTTTTAATATCCCCTTTATTTTTATAAGTTGGTACTATTGTGCTTTTCCTCCACTCATTTAGCATCCTTTCTTATCTTAGAATTTTGTTAAACAACTTTGTTAACCATTCAATGGGTATATTTCCTAAAATTATCCAAGCCTCTATATGTATGTTATATGGTCCAACGACCTTAATGTTACCCTTCTCTCCAAGTGTGTCCTCTACTTCCTTATTATGAATTTCGTTTACCATTCCTATGTATGGTTTGCTACTTATCACTTCTTCTCTAGTATATTCCTTATTTAGTAATTGTTGAAAGTAATTTTTTCATCTTTCTAATAAATCTTTATCTTTAATTAATGTTGTTTGATCTATATCCTTAATACACCTAACTTGATCCATGTCTCTTGTCAACCTCTCTCTATTCATTGCCAATTTGTAAATACCTATTTCACCTTCTTTTGTTCCTAATTTTTCACACATATTATTTAATGCATTTTTTTTAGCTTTGGCTACCATCTTTTTAAATTCATATATATATATATATATATATATATTTGAATTTTTCTAAATCCTCTTGTTTCTTACTTTTTTGCCATTTTTAAAAACTCATTCTTTTGTTTTTTATTTGTTGTATTTCATCATTCCACCACCATATTTCTTTTTTAATAAATTTATTCACTTTATTTTCTCCTAGAGTTTCTTTTGCTACTTTCCTAATGCATCCTGCCATTTTGGACCACAAGTTATTTATATTTTCATTCCAATCCCATTGGGTTCCTTGTAGTATTTTTTCTCTAAATGTACGTTATCCCTTTATTACTTTACCTTTCAAGTCTTTCCACATTATGTGTTGAATTCCTTTCATTACGTTTTGACTTTTTGACTCTTTGTCCAAGAAATCTATTACTAATAGTCTATGTTGGTTGTCAAACTTTCCCGGAATTACTTCGCAATCTTTATATGCACCCCATTCTCCTTTTATTTGTGTCACTCTTATAAGTGATTAAATGTTCTTTTTGTTTCTTAAAAAAAGTATTTGCTATAGCTAAATCATATGCCCTTGCAAATTCTAAGAGTGTTTCCCCGTCCTCATTTCTTTCACCAAAGCCCCCGGCCCCCATGAACCCATCCGTATCCCATATTCTTTTCCCCCATATGTCCATTGAAATCACCTCCTATAACTACACTTTTATGATTAGGTATACTTTACATTATTTCATCTAAAGATTCTGAAAATATCTTCTTCATATTTTCATCTTGTGCTCCTTGATGTGCATAAACATTATTATATTTAGTATCATTGTGTTTAACACTAGTTTAATGGTTATAATCCTATCGCCTTTTTTTTAACTTCTATAACTTTTTCTCTCATTTGCCGATCTACCACTATACTCGTCCCATTCCTATTATTATTTTTGTCGCCTGAATATAAAGTTTGTATCCTTCCCCAATCTCCTTTGCCTTTTCTCCTTTCCATATAGTTTCTTGTAAACATGTTATTTTATTTTTTCTCCTTTTAAGTGTGTCCATGAGTTCAATACTCTTCTTCCCTGATAATGTCCCTATATTCCATGTTCCTATATTAATTTTTGTTTTTCTACTAGTTTTATTTGTTTTACTTGAAAGAGAGTTCATTATAGAGTTGTGATATAGATTTTACTGTCGGTTGTCTCTCTGACACCATCCCACCTCCTTTTCGCAATCAGCCTTTTGGGTACCAACAATGGGAGAATAAAAATACCTGTGTTTTTGAAATATCTACATAAAATTCTGTTCTGATAGTATAACATAGCCTATAAGTTACTTATTTTGTCAAATTTGCAAATAGTTTCCTACCAAACAAAATCCTCCAAGTTCTCTGTGTCTTGAAATCCAAAATCAAAAAATAAGTACATAAATCAAGATGTTAACCATGTGTATATAAATCAAGATGCCTCAAAATCAGAATCAGTATGTGTGTCTACATGTGTAACTATGTATAAATCAAGATGTTAAGTGCAATATATATCTTTGCCAACTCTGTGTATAGAAATCAAGATGTCCCAAAATCAAAAATCAGTGTGTGTGTACTTGTGTAACTATGTGTATATAAATCAAGATGTTATGGGCAAAATATAAAAATGTGTAATTGTGTGTGTATATGTATATAAAGATGTGTGCGTGTGTGCACGCGTAATATTATGTGTTTAGATGTGGGTGTTTATATATGTATATTAATATGAACACGAATACAACTATTGATTATTAACAACCAAAATTTTTCTTCATTAGTAGTATTATTAGTTCAATGTGTTTATTTTTTTTTACCCTTTTTAAATTTCTGTCATGTTTATAATTGACTGAAGTTTTTGTTTCAATTATGGTGTTTATTTGTAATACCCCACTTCAACACATGTTATGATATTATCCGCTTTGGGCCCAACTCGCACGATTTTGCTCTTGGGTTTTATCCCAAAAGGCCTTATACCATTTGAAGAGAACACACTACATATAAGCAATTCCCTTCTCCACACTTAGGCGGGCATGTCACGATTGTTGCCAAGGCATGTTAGGATTACTCAATCCCACATTGCTTGGAAGTGGAGAAGGGGATGTGCTTATATGTAGTGTATTCTACCCAAGAGCAAAACCGTGTTGGTTTGGCCCCAAAGAGGAAAATAATATACAATATGTTGGAGCGGGGTATTACAACTGGTATTAGAGCTTGAACTCAGTCGGAAGTGTTGGAGGTGGATTATAGTAACCCTTATGGGCAGGTGTGATATAGGATAATGCAAGAAGAGACACTGGGCTGAGCTACCACACTGACATGCTATAAGGTACTCAATCCCACATTGTTTGGTGATAAGCTCAATATAGCGCAAGACTTGAAGTGGGGGCAATTTGTAGACACATAAATTTTATGATGGATTAATCACCGTCTGATTGGTCAATAAGTTAAAACACTTTTGATCAATTTAAATCTACGATTGTGGGTCCTAGCAACAGACACGTGTCAAAATCATAAAGGTTCAGGCCTTTAAAAAACATGTGTGATAATTCAAATTTAAATTTAATTTATTTCCATATAAAAGGAGGCAAAAGGACAAAAAAACACAGAGACAAAGAGTTCAAGAGAACACAAAAGCTCTGCCGAAGCTCTGCCTCAACCAACACTCGAAGTTTTGAAGACGAAGAACATTAAACACGTCACACAAGTGTTGTTCTACTTCAAAGACCTTCAACCTTCAAAGTTTTGAAGACGAAGAGCATCAAGCACGCCACACAAGTGTCGTTCATCTTCGAAGACCTTCAATCCACCATTCGAGATCAAGCTCTATCAGCCCTCAATCAAAAATCCAGTCAAGCCTTCCTCAATCCTGAAGTTTTGAAGAAAGCTCGTCACTACCAGTTCAAGAACAAGCTTTCGAAGCCCTTGTACCAAACATCAAGGAGATTGAATCAGAGGAAGATTCTTTATTGTAAAAGAATCAACTACAGAGAATTGTACCCCTTTTTCTTGAATTAATAAAATTGACTGTTTGTTACTCAACATCGTTCCTAGGTTTTCGGACATGAAATTTATGTGTACAAGTTTCTGGCACGCCTGGTGGGACCTCTCTGCCTCTCATCTCTATCTCCTTAATCAATTCCTCAAAGATTTTTCTCGCTTGTATCGATGGCCCCTAAGAAGATTCAACTACGTCAAGGCACAAAGAATGTTGTCAAGAACGTTGCCGCTACAACAATCAACAACTCTCTTGCTAAGAATGTTATGGCTCCATCAAGTGGTAGCAGCACCTCTACTAGACCAGCAGCTCACAGCAAAACAAAGGCACCTATTTCTCTAGCACCAAAACAAAGCATGGCGGATGTCAACTCGACCAAGCCTGCAAGTACAAAGCTCATCATCCATTTATCACCCTCGAGTCCTTTAGGACGATGAACTTCAACAACACAAGTCTTGAAGAAGTTCCACCACTTTCTGAAAGCTCTTTCCCGAAAGACATGTCACCGCGTTCATCTTGCTCTATGTTGGATTCTAATTCGAGTTCAGGATCACGCTCAGTTTCCTCCCCTGAATCTCCGAGAGAGCTGATTTCTCCAAGGTATCTAAATTTCCAGACGCAATCACAATCAACCAACATGCAAGTTATGATGACCGATATAGCATCGGTAGAGGAACAACTTGTGACCATGGCTCGCGCTATTGAAAAGCTCACCAAAATCGTTGAAGAAAAAGACTTGCAGATTGCTTCCCTTATGAATAGGTTGGAAGGTCAGAAATCTAAGGAGTCGAGTCAAGAACTCTCACACCCTCCCGGTTTCACACCATAAGGGGCCATGACCAATAAGGCTCACCATGCAAACACGTTCGAGCAAAGGGCAAATCATTTCAGTTTTGCTCCTTCTATCGCTTCGTTGTCTGTCAAACAACTTCAAGATATGATCACTAACACGATCAGGTCACAGTATGGCGGTGTTTCTCAAAACTCGCTCATGTATTCAAAACCTTACACAAGACGGATTGACAACATGAGGATGCCAGTTGGGTATCAACTTCCTAAGCTTCAACAATTCGATGGAAAGGGCAATCCTAAACAACATGTGGCTCATTTTGTCAAGACATGCAATAATGCAGGGTCCGAGGGTGATCTTTTGGTAAAACAGTTTGTCTGTTCCCTTAAAGGAAATGCCGTCGATTGGTACACTAACTTGGAGGCTAAGTCGATAGTTGGGAGCAGATGGAGCGAGAGTTCTTAAATCGCTTTTACAGTACTCGTCGTACCGTGAGCATGATAGAACTCACCAATACTAAATAATGGAAGGATGAACCTGTTACAGATTATATTAACAGGTGGCGTGCGCTTAGTTTAGACTGCATGGACCGACTCTCAGAAATTTCTGGTGTCGAAATGTGCATGCAGGGTATGCATTGGGGACTCCTCTACATCCTTCAAGGCATCAAACCTCGTTCATTTGAAAAGCTAGCTACACGTGCACATGACGTGGAAATCAACATCAATGCTCATGGTGGAAAGAACCCTTCTATCCTGGAGCAACACAAGGACAAAAAGGAAGGAAAGAAAGATGACAAACTATCAAAGAGGGTCTCCAAAGAGACTATGGCCACCACAGTCATGCCCTTGAAAGTTTTTGCGAAGGAAAAGAATAAAGAAGAGAGCAAGCAAAGCAAATTCCAAGAGAAAGAGAGGCCTCATCCCACACTCAAGGAATTAGAGAAAAAGGAGTACCCATTCCTAGACTCCGATGTACTTGGTATATTGGAATTCTTGCTCGAAAAGAAAATAATTGAACTCCCAGAATACAAACACCCAGAGGAGATGGGACGAGTGCATGACCCAAAATACTGCAAGTATCACCGTATTGTCAGCCATCCAATCGAGAAGTGCTTCATATTCAAAGAATTGGTTATGACCCTAGCAAAATAAGGAAAGATTTTTTTGGACAGTGATGAAGTAGCCGAATCAAATCACACTACCATTAGTTCTGAATTTCTTAACTCGACCGGTACCAAGATTATCTAGTTTGGTTCGTTGGAACCAGTGATTGTCCCAGTGCCGCATACAGAGCTATCTAGACGAGAAGATGAAGGATGGACTCTGGTGATGAGAAAGAAGCCATGAAAGCAATGTACTACTTTGATGCAACCTGCTCATTCTAACAAAGGGCAAACAAGAGAGAAACATCGACATCACCACCCTCAAAAAATGGCTACAAAGAGAAAGACAATCATCAAAAATGACCAAATGGATGAATTTTCATACAATAGTTCTCGCAGGTTCGCTACCTTACGAGACTTCTTCCCAACTGGATATTTTAGCAATGATCAAATTCAGACTGTTTACACAGGAACTGTTGCTGAAACTAACTGGCAGAATAAAAAAGAAGATTCTAAAGAAGAATCTCAAGCCCTAGAAGATAATGATGAGCGGGTCCCTACTACGACTTGTGCCTCTTGTTGTGCAGCAATCACTTTCACTGATGAGGATCTTCAATTAGGGTCAAAGCCACATAATCGACCACTCTTCGTTTCTGGATATGTTCGGGAACAGAAAGTTACTCGAATCCTCATTGATGGAGGTTCTGCAATAAACATCATTCCAAAAACTACTATAAAGAACCTCGGCATCATGGTTGATGAGTTGGCTCAAAGTCGTTTAATCATTCAAAGTTTTAATCAAGGAGGCTAGAGAGCAATCGAAATGATTAAGGTCCACCTCGCCATTGGGGAGTTAAATGCTGAAACTCTATTCCATGTCGTTGACGCAAAGACCTCCTATAACTTGTTGCTAGGGAGACCTTGGGTTCATGGAAATGGCATAGTTCCTTTTACATTGCATCAATGTTTTAAATTTTATAGGAATGGCGTGAAGACTGTGTTTGCAGATGATAAGCCATTCAATGAGGTGGAATCACATTTTGCAGATGCCAAGTTTTACTTAAATGCTGATACATCAACAAAAGTTCTTCCATCAAAAATTCCTTCGACGGGAAAACCTAAGGGTAAAGAAGTTCTGATTAATTCTGAAGAAACTCTTGATTGTGATAGTAAGAAGTCTATAACTGTTACACAAGAGTCTGGGTCATCTTCAAGAATTTCCAATGACAAGCCCATTTTCAAGTATGTTCCAAAGTCTATGAGTAAGGAAGGACAATCCCCATTTGTTGAGCTTGCCGAGATAAAAGAAATGAGGATAAAACCCGCTCATGCTATGACAGAAAGTGATATTCGTGTACTTCGTGAGAGTTCTATAATTCCTGTCGTGAAGCTAGAGAAGTTCAAAATTACCAAACCGCCACTGAAGGGATTTGTCTTTGGCTCTCATAACTCGACTAGACAAAAATCACTCCCTTGTCAAAGAACTGAAGAAGGATTCGATCCAAATGCATACAAGCTCTTAGCTAATTCAGGATATGACTTTGAAAATCCTACAACACTTGGGCAACTCAGTCCCGAAGTCACAGGCGAGAAGGTTCATGGCCTTAATGAAACTCAAAAAAAGTTACGCCAACAAGGGTATAGAATCAGTCTGCCTAAAACTGGCTTGGGATTCACGCCAGCAGAGCCTGTCCGAGTCTCTATAGGAAGAAAGGGCAAACAAGAAATTACACAGTACATTAGCGTTGAAGAAGTTGAAGAGAATGAGGACCAAGTACCTGCTTTACGAACTTCAGTCTTTGATCGAATTGAAGCCCCAAGCCCCCATACTTCGGTATTTGAAAGGTTAAATATGGGTGGTCAAACAAATAGGTCAACTCCTTATAGTAACCATTCTTCCCGGGCTTCAGTATTCAGTAGGTTAGATAACCCTGCTCAGAATAGAGTAGCTCTGAATTCTTAACCATGAAACACTGTATTTTCTCAGATTAAAGGCACAAGCTCCACACCTGAGGAAAGAGGTAATGAGGTAAGTCAAAGAAAAGTTGAGCTTAGATCAGAAAAGGATGATGATGTTCGAAGCCTAATTCCATCACGAATGAAAGGTAAAGTGGATTTAGAAATCAACATTGATGAAGTGCTAAAAGTCAAAAGACGAACCAACATATGCATGAGACAACCTAACTAAGAAGACCAACCAGAATTTATAGATGAAATGATTTATGCTACTTTCCACCATATCACAGTAGAGGAAGAAGATTTGATTTTTGATTCACAAAATGAATAAGTCAAGGACGCACCTCCAACACTTGAAGACGGGGGCAATCTACTGTTGATCAACTGAAAGAAATAAACTTGGGTTCGTCTGAAGAACCTAGGCCAGTTTTTGTCAGTGCACTCTTAAGTCCTCTAGAGGAAAAAGAATATGTCAAATTGCTATCTTAATATAGAGACATCTTTGTCTGGACTTACAAAAAAATGTCGGATCTTGAGCCTAAGATTGTAGTCCATAACTTTGCGGTTAGGCATGGCACACGTCCAGTCAAGCAATCTCAAAGTTTCTTTAGGCCTAATCTTATCCCAAAGATTGAGGAAGAAATCAACAAACTAATTGATGCAGGCTTCATTCGAGAGGTCAAATATCCAACATGGATTTCAAGTATTGTCCCAGTTAAAAAGAAAAATGGACAAATACGAGTTTATGTGGACTTCCGTGACCTGAACTCTGCATACCCAAAAGATGACTTTCCTATTCCTGTGGCTGAACTCACAGTGGATGTAACAACGGGACATGAGGCTCTTTCGTTCATGGATTTCTTCTCTGGTTATAATCAAATAAGAATGTCGCCAAAAGATGAAGAGTTAACTACGTTTCGCACTCCAAAGGGGATTTATTGCTACAAGGTTATGCCTTTTGGACTTAAGAATGCTGGTGCTACTTATCAACGGGCCATGCAAAAAAAATTTTGATGACATGCTTCATAAAATCGTAGAATGCTATGTTGATGACTTGGTTGTCAAAAGCAAAGAAAGAATGACTCATCTCAAAGATCTTCGCATAGTTTTTGAACGATTAAGAAAATTTCAACTGAAGATTAATCCTCTCAAATGTGCATTTGGCGTCACATCAAGAAAGTTCCTTGGATATATTGTCTGACATCGTGGCATTGAACTCAATCCATCAAAGATTGATGCCATTCAAAAAATGGCACCACCTAAAAATCTACGTGAGTTATGAAGTCTTCAAGGACAACTTGCTTTCATTCGTTGATTCATTTTAAATTTGGCTGGACGATGTCAACCATTTAGCTGACTTATGAAGAAAGATGCTCCATTCATATGGGACCAGACTTGTTAAAATGATTTGGACAACATCAAGAAATACTTGCTTAAGCCCCCGGTGTTGGGAGCTCCTATCCCTGGAAAAACACTTATACTATACATCGCTGCTCAAGAAGAATCTCTTGGGGCTCTTCTGGCAAAAAATAATGAGGAGAACAAAGAAAAGGCTCTATACTATTTGAGTTGAAGATTGACCACGACAGAGTTCAAGTACCCTTCAATTGAGAAGACTTCTCTTGCATTAGTTTTGCTACCCAAAAATTGAGACATTATTTTTTAGCTCACACAGTCCATGTGGTTGCAAAAGTAGACCCTCTCAAATACGTTATGTCAAGACCTGTTCTTTCTGGGTGACTCGCAAGGTGGTCAATTTTGTTTAATGAATTAGAAATCTTGTATGTTCCGCGTAAAGCAGTCAAAGGATAAACCCTTGCTAATTTCTTAGCTGATCATCCTATACCAGCCGATTGGAAAATTTCAGAGGACTTTCCTGATGAGGATGTGTTCCTTATTGATATCCTTCCCCCATAGATGACGTTCTTCGATGGTGTGGCACGTTCTGAAGGAGCTGGGGCGGGCGTGGTATTTGTCTCTCCACAAAGGCAAATTCTTCCATACGCATTTTCCTTTCCAGAAAATTGTTCAAATAATGTCACCGAATATCAAGCTCTGATAATTGGTCTTCAAATGGAAAATGAAATAAAAATTACAGACATTGAAGTTTATGGGGATTCTAAGTTAGTGATCAACCAACTTCTCAAGGATTACGAAGTCAAAAATGATAACTTGGTCCTATATTCTCAGTATGCTTCAAATCTACTTAGTAGATTTGATAACATCATCTTAGAACATGTTTCAAGGGAAGAGAATCGGTTGGCAGATGCACTAGCTAACTTGGCAACCACAATGGCATTAGAGGAAGATGAGGCAATTACTGTTTCAGTATGTCAACGATGGGTACTACCAAAGTTACTCGAAGGCCAATTAGAAGAAATCAATGCAATCTTTGTTTCAATTGTTGAAACTGAAGACTGGAGACGACCCATCATCAATTACCTAGAACATAGGAAGCTTCCTGAAGATCCTTGTCACAAAATTGAGATTCATCGAAGAGCTCCCCGATTCATCTTTTACAAAGATACATTATTTCGACATTCATATGAAGGTCTTTTCCTTCATTGTCAGGGAGAAGAAGAAGCATCTCACGCAATGGAAGAAGCACATTCAAGGGTCTGTGGGGCTCATCAATCAGGTCCTAAGCTTCACTTTCGAGTAAAGAGAATGGGATACTATTGGCCAACCATGGTCAGAGATTATATGGATTACGCTAAAAGATGTCAGGCCTATCAATTCCATGCCAATTTCATACACCAGCCACCTGAGATGTTGCACCCTACAATTATGTCCTGGCCATTTGATGCATGGGGATTGGATGTAGTTGGGCCTTTCCTGAAATCTTTTAAAGGTCATCTATATATCCTTGCGGCAACTGATTATTTTTTAAAGTGGGCTGAAGCCATCCCAGTTAAGGAAGTGAAAAAAGAGACAGTGGTGGACTTCATCAAAGGGAACATTATCTTTCGGTATGGTGTCCCTCATCACATCATCACTGACAATGGGTTACTCTTCAAAAATAGTCTGATGGCCAATTTGTGTGAAAAATTTGGCTTTAAACAACACAAGTCTTCAATGTACAATGCACCAGCAAATGGACAAGCAGAAGCTTTCAATAAAACTCTTTGTGATTTGTTGAAAAAGGTAATCTCTAAGTCTAAAAAGGATTGGCATGAAAGAATGGCAGAGGCCCTTTGGACATATCGAACAACATATCGTACTCCAACCCAAGCAACACCGTATTCTCTTGTTTATGGTGTCGAAGCAGTTCTCCCACTTGAGCAACAAATTCCTTCTTTGAGGATTGCCTGAAGCACAACAGCGGTTAGAGTGTTACCAAGCTCGACTCTCAAGTTCCTTCAACAAAAGAGTTCATCCTCAATCCTTTCAAGTCGATGACTTGGTGCTTGCTATGCGAAGGCCCATTATCACCAGTCATCGTATGGGTAACAAATTTACATCAAAATGGGATGGACCATATGTGGTGCGAGAAATCTACACTAATGGCGCCTACAAAATTATCGATGAAGATGGGGTCAGAGTTGGGCCTATCAATGCCAAATTCCTAAAATGATATTATCCATAAACAATGGAAGTTGCTCCTGATCGCATGAGCCTAAACTGCGCTACACTCCTGGCCCGCACGAGTATAAACTGTGTACGGCCCAAAAAAAAAAGTTTGAGTTTGTTAATCTGAACTACGTAAATGACTTGATTCCTGTTGAGGGTACGTAGGCAGCTTGGAGGTTTATTCTGAGTTCAGTCATCCAAAAAAAAAAATTTTTTTGTATTACTCCTGGCCCGCAAGAGTATAAACTGTGAACGGCTAAACAAATAAAACTTTTTGTTTGTAAAAAAAAATGATATTTATTATTAAAATAGACGACATAACAATTCTGTAAGAGTTTTTTTTTAATGCGTTGATAACAAAGCAATGTATAAAAGAGAGAAATTAAGACAGCCGAGGTAACTCTAGGATCTCTTCTTTCTCTTTCTGTAACAACTTCTCTAGAGTGCTTACAACACCACGATCATGATCAGGAATGATGGGAATCTCTTTGATTGCTTTCTTTTCATTCTTGATGCTAGCAATGACATCTTGCCTCTGAGAGATTCGTGAATTAGCCTCAAAAATTGAAGTTTCAAGCTTCTTGATTTGAAGAAGTAAAATCTCTAACTTATTTTTATCATTGAGAAGATTTGCTTGAAGTTTTTAAACATGTGCCACATCTGCAATATTTGAAGAAAGGACCTCGTTAAGACGTGAGTTAATGTGGGCCAAGCGTCGGGAGTGTACTTCTTCAGTCAAAGCTTGGGCATATCTCGATTTAAGATCATTGTAATCCTCTGCACTCTGTAAATATGAGTTAACTGTCTCCTGAAACTCAGAACAGTCCATGGGAAGTGAAGAAATCTCATCAAAAGTTTCCTTAACTCTTGATCTAAGTAATGGAACTTTAGAAAACTCTGACCTCTTTAACATTCTCTTAAGGTTGTTTCCCAATGCTAAGGCCGATTGATGCCTGATTCCAAAAATCATATTCTTCACATCATAAGTGGGCACTTTAGAAAATGTGGCCTGATGTGATTCCTGAATATTCACTTGGGGTATCACATGCCCTCCTACTGTCTCCACATGTGCCTGAAGTTGAGACTTGTGTCTAACAGAAGAATCATGAGGATGAGGGTTTACCAACACTTGATCAGAACCATGAAGGGAAGATGTGACATCTGCTGTGGATGGTAAAAGGTTTGTTTTTCTAGTTGCCAACTCAAAGGCGGAAGGTCCATAAACAGACTCTTCACCACCAAGATGATTTGCACCGTCAATCGCTCCATTACCATTTTCTATCTTAAAAAAAAAATGTGAACAGGTGCAAAAAAAAAAAGGTATATATATATATATACCAACAAATCCTCAACCTACATTGGTAAAGAATTGCTGGAAAGTCTGTCAAAGAAGTCCTCCATATTTGGAAGGGAAACAACATTTTCTGCTGAAGAGGCACAGTCTGACACTTTCAGTATATACTTCTAGTTGCGTTCACCACTAGCTCTTCCACCCCCACTTCGGATCACTATAGATCGAGGATGTTTCTGGTTGTTAGAAGGATGATTGGATGGGTTAAAAGGGGTAGCTGACCCATTAACAAAATTATCACTACTCTAAGTCTTTGAAGATTCTCCATTTATGTGTTTAGTATGCGTTCCAGGTTTCCGGTTTGGAGCCTCACCCTTCCTATACTTTGCTTCTTTATTATTTGGAGAGGCTGGATGTTTATTTCATGATAAGTTCTCCATCGTAGTCATGAAAGGGTCAACATGGACCTTTGAACACCAATCAACATAAGCTTTGGTGACTGAAAAATCTTTTAGACTCGTAGTCTCTAGCAATAATACTGAGGACTTGGTGTTACAAAGAGTACATGATTTCCAATATTTGAAAATCTCGTCCAATGAGTTAGTGCGAATGTCTTGTTTCAAATTTCCTAGAACATCTTGGTGAAAACCAAATTGCCTACTAAATCTATAAGGGCTGTAGGGTTCAAGCACATAGTAGTCGCCTTGTCTTAAGGATAAAAAACTGGAGCAAAGACTGGCCAAATACTCAAAAACAAAAATTGGCATCTCATCATCAACTTTAACTTCCCTTTGGTGAAACTTCATTACTAAGCGATTTAGTACAAGACCCTTACAAGATTTGAACAAATCCTGCGCCTCAGAATTTTCAAAATGCTTTGCCATCCCTTCTCCTGCATATTTAGTCATCCGAGGTGAAGATTGATTGATTGGAGAACGAAAATGTGTCTGAAAATATTCTGCTAGCCAGGCATATACATAATGACTAGGAAATACAACTGTAAAATTAGGAGATTCGGGAAGTGAGACGATGTCATTCAAACCCCTATAGATGCTTGCAAGTACTGGAATAGTAAGACAAAATATTTCTACATATGCCATCTTGCTTGCAATCTTAAACACTCCAGGCCGAATTATGTTTGCAGGACTTGATGGAAGAACAAACTTACACAACCAACATGCTAAAAAAGTAGCCAAGTAAGTCTTCTCTTTAACTTCATCATTTATACCGAGGTCAACAAACACATTTTCTTCTGATGACGTTCCAGATTGGTGCACAAGAGCGCAATTGTACACATAGTTGGAGTTTTCTAAACCACGGCTTCCGGACTGGAGCACAAGAGTGCAATTGTACACACAGTCAGAGTCTTCCAAACCACGCCTTCCAGACTGGAGCACAAGAGCGCAATTGTACACACAGTCGAAGTCTTCTAAACTATGCCTTCCGGACTGGTGTACAAGAGCATAATTATACACACAGTCGGAGTCTTTTAAACCACGCCTTCCAGATTGGTGCACAAGAGCGCAATTGTACACACAGTCGGAGTCTTCCAAACCACACCTTCCAAATTGGTGCACAAGAGCGCAATTGTACACACAGTTAGAGTCTTCAAAACCACTTGTGCAAACCGCAGTCACGTCTTTTTTGAGATTGCTACACAAGTGCACATTTTAGTTTGCAAATTTATGTTACAAAGGCATATTACAAGAGAAATTTTTACTTATTTATTTAAAATAAAATAAATAAATACCTATGTGGCCGGAGTCTCTTCCCTTAAGTTAGTTGGTTTCCAAGCTTCTGCAAAAAAAAAAAAAAAATCAGCACGTGAAAAAAAAATTTGAAGTTGCATGTTATATTATTTTTCGAGGGTTTGTGGTACATAGGGTAGTGCAAGAGAGATGGTATGACATTGTACTAATTCTCTATGAGGTCTCAAGTTCAAAACTAGTAGGCACCATAATGAGCAATATATATTTTCTTTGTTTTGTTTTACACAAAAAAAGAAAAAAAAAAAGTAACATGCGTGAAGAAGAAGAAGAGGAAAAAAAAAAGGGAACTAGCATGAATAAGAAGAAGAGAAAAGAAGAAAAAAAAAAAAAAAGGAAGAAGGAGAGAAAGAAAGAAAGAAGAAAAAGAAAATTGGTGAAAAAAAAAAACTTACGGTTGTTAGGTGTGAGCTTCATCTACGTTTCTTTCAGTAGCAGCTTAACAAAACTTTTCTCCAGTCTTCTCAGCTTGTGGGGCTTCTCTTCATTATTCTCTGATGTGAAGGATCTGAAGCGTAGGCTACATATATATAATGGTGGATTAATCCAAGTTGACATAGGATTCTCAAATTTCCAATTCTGTTTGGAAAAGGGAAAAAAAATCCTATTTCTAATAAGATTCTCAAATTTCCAATTCTGTTCAGAAAAAAAAAATTCTATTTCTAATAGGATTCTCAAATTTCCAATTCTGTTTGAAAAACAATAGGATTCTCAAATTTCCAATTCTGTTTGGAAAAGGAAAAAAAAAATCCTATTTCTAATAAGATTCTCAAATTTCCAATTCTGTTTGGAAAAAAAAAATCCTATTTATAATAGGATTTTCAAATTTCGAATTCTGTTTGGAAAAAAAAAATCCTATTTCTAATAGGATTCTCAAATTTCCATTTCTGTTTGGACAAAAAAAAAATTTAAATACTTCAAGTCCAGCTTAAAAAAAAAAACGTGACAAGCTCAATATAGCGCAAGACTTGAAGTGGGGGCAATTTGTAGACACATAAATTTTATGATGGATTAATCACCGTCTGATTGGTCAATAAGTCAAAACACTTTTGATCAATTTAAGTCTACAATTGTGGGTCCCAGCAATGGACACATGTCAAAATCATAAAGGTTCAGGCCTTTAAAAAACATGTGTGATAATTCAAATTTAAATTTAATTTATTTCCATATAAAAGGAGGCAAAATATCTTTTTATGGAAGTTGGCACAATTAATGGGGAGTTTCCAAATTAAACCTCCACCCCTTTTGCCTATAAATACAATGTCACCCTACACATTTGAGGGACGGAGACAGAAGGACAGAAAAACACAGAGACAAAGAGTTCAAGAGAACACAAAAGCTCTGCCGAAGCTCTGCCTCAACCAACACTCGAAGTTTTGAAGACGAAGAACATCAAGCACGTCTCACAAGTGCTGTTCTACTTCAAAGACCTTCAACCTTCGAAGTTCTGAAGACGAAGAGCATCAAGCACGCCACACAAGTGTCGTTCTTCTCCGAAGACCTTCAATCCACTATTCAAGATCAAGCTCTATCGGCCCTCGATCGAAAATTCAGTCAAGCCTTCCTCAATCCTGAAGTTTTGAAAAAAGCTCGTCACTGCCGGTTCAAGAATAAGCTTTCGAAGCCCTTGTACCAAACATTAAGGAGATTGAATCAGAGGAAGATTCTTTATTGTAAAAGAATCGACCACAGAGAATTGTACCCCTTTTTCTTGAATTAATAAAATTAACTGTTTGTTACTCAATTTTATTCCTAGGTTTTTGGACATGAAATTTGTGTGTACATGGGGACCAGTGGGTAATCATTTGCAAGGAGATGATTTTCCAAGTAGTAGAAGTATCCACGATCATCTATCTGTGGACAAGTCTCCCACTCCCCCTGTACGACTGGAATCTCCACGACAAGGGAACTCTAGGAAGGAAGAGTTCTCTCAACTGCATGTGCATCCGAGAAATGAGTCTCACCATGATGTTTCAGGTTTTCATGCACATACCGCTTTTCCATATTATATTTCAGGAGTTATGAATTAAGTTATGATGTCATCATCAGCACAATTGTATCGAAAGAACATGTAAGATCTGCAAAACCATGCTTCTTCAGCTATGGATGATCGAACTTGACGCGTCAGTGTGTTGTAGTGTTGGTTGTGGCTTATGGATTACCTTGAGCTTTGCAACCAACGGGTTCCTCTGGCTTCCTATTGAAACTGGCCAGCTAGCATGATCATTACTTTTTTCATTTATGATGGCTAACTAAGTGATGGCTGAGGAGCTATTATATCAACATTCTACATGCAGGTTATGGATATACTAAATTTTTTGTTCAAATCTGAAAGTTTGATGAATTTTCCCTTCTAGTTCCTTCTTCAGTGAAATGTTTAGCTTTCTAAAAACTCCAGAAATGAAGCTACTTTACGTGCAGTTCCATGGTCGTATGAAGGTACTGAAGCTATGTTAACATTTTCATGAGAACTTTTATTGACTTAATATTGTTTTCCAATTTTTAACATGATCATGCTACATGTGATTTAATTCATGACAAGGCGAGTCAAGGAATTAGCAGCAGTATATAGAGAATTAGCTTTAGTTAAGGAATTAATATGTTCTTGAAATAAATGGTTAATATTCAAGACTTGGATCTACCCTAATGATATTGCTATTTGCTACTGGAATGACAATTTACATGATAAAAGTTTCTCGAAAATGATAACCAAATTCAAGGTTTTTTGACAATTGTTAAACTGCCAAGGTAAGGAATGGAATGACTACCAGTGGGATCGAAGAATTGCTTTAACAAGAAGTAATGAATGAGCATTGTATGTGATATATATATATATATATTGAAATTTTAGAAAATGTCCCACTATTTTGAAAAATTATAAAAATTTGGCGACCACCTTTTTAGGTTCCCAAAAATATTACAACACCCCCCCCCCTCTATGATGATCACTTTCTTAATTCATTCTTTAGTTTTCTTCATTTTTTGAAGTTTAACTTTGGATTTGATCTCATTTTGTAGCCAAGAGTTGTTTGATTATCGATGGTCATTGTATTTTTTAGTTCTAATTATTGGTCTTTATTACAACTTTATTGTGTGAGAGGCAAATGATAGTATATCTTGATTGAGTTTTGACACAGAACGGAAGTATAAGGGGTAACCAGCGTAAACCCTACGAACACAGAAACTGGAATCCACCAGCACAGCACAATTAATTGTAAACCAAAGTAAAACTTTATTGATAAATTGATTCATCTCTACCCTATGGTAGTACATATATTTATAATAGAGAAATCATAATCCTAACAGTACTAGAAAACCTAAAAATAAAGGAAACTTGTAGAAATTCTAATCCTAATAGGAAAAGAAAATCTATTTCCAAAGGAAATGAAGAAGGAAAGAAAACACTAAAACAATAAAGGAAACTTGTAGAAATTCTAATCCTAACAGGAAAAGAAAATCTATTTCCAAAGGAAACGAAAAAGGAAAGAAAACACTAAAACAATAAAGGAAACTTGTAGAAATTCTAATCCTAACAGGAAAAGAAAATCTATTATAATAGTTATTCTGACAACCGAGCGAAAAGTTATGCCAGTTTCTTCGGACCAGCGCGTTTTGCCAATTTCCGGTCAATCTCTTCTTCAAACTCCAAAGCCAATTGTTCTACATCAGCCTTTCCCACCTCGAAGAACTCGACCTCGAGTTGTAATCCGGATAAAGCGGAACATCATCACTAAACTCATAAAGGTCAGCTACATTGAAAGTACGAGATATGTTCATATCAGCAGGCAAGTCAATCACATAGGCGTTGTCATTGATCTTCTTGATCACCTTGTAGGTCCCATACTTCCTTGGCTTCAACTTGTTATAGGAACCAACTGGGAACCTTTCCTTACGCAGAAACACCATAACCCGATCACCCTCAGTGAACAATTTCTCACGTCTCTTCACATTTGCTACAGCTTTATACTTCATATTCTTCTCTTCTAACCGTTGGGAACCTTTCTAACAAGTTCTGAGCAGCAACACTTATTCCAGTGACCTTGGGAAGACGTGCCAGGTCTAACACATGCTTAGGAGGCTGTCGATACACTAAAGCAAAAGAAGATTTACTAGTAGTAGTGTGAACTGCATTGTTATATGCAAATTTAGCTTGTGCCAGAACTAAATTCCACTGTTTAGGCTTGTCACCACAAATGCTCCGAATTAAATTCCCCAGTGTTCGATTCAGATTCTCAGTCTGCCTGTTGGTCTGTGGGTGCGCAGTGCTACTGAACTTTAGAGTAGTATCCATCTGCCGCCACAACGTAACTCAAAAATGGCTAAGAAATTTTGAATCCCTATTAGAGGTTATAAACTGAGAAACTCCATGTAGACGAACCACCTCACGAAAGAACAATTGAGCCACATATGACGCATCAGATGTCTTCCGACAAGGGATAAAATGTCCCATTTTGGAGAACCTGTTAACCACAACAAACACAGATAAAATGTCCCATTTTGGAGAACCTGTCAACCACAACAAACACAGAGTCTACTCCACGCTGAGTTCGTGGAAGACCCAAAACAAAATCCATTGACAAGTCCTCCCATATAGCATTCGGTACAGGTAGAGGCATGTAAAGACCTGTATTCTGAGCCTGCCCCTTAGAAGTCTGATAAACATAACACCTGCAAATAAGGTTACCCACATCGCATTTCAATCGAGGCTAGTAATACCGCTCGGCTATCCCACTAATAGTCTTGTCACACCCCAAGTGACCACTCAAACCTCCACCATGTAACTCTCGAATCAGCCTCTCCCTCAAAGAGTTTCAAGGAATATATAACTGATTACCACAGAATAGGTATCCTTCGACCAAATGGAATTCTCCCTCTGTCTGTCTATGACCACATTTTTCTCATACCTCAGCGAAATCTTCATCATCAGAATACAACTCCTTCATGAACTTAGACCCAATAATCTCTTGCTACATAGTGATCAGTAAACTCGCACGTCGACTTAATGCATCTGCCACCTTATTTAGAATCCCAAATTTGTGTTTCAACACATAAGGAAACTTCTGTATATAGGTCACCCACCGAGCATGGATATTACTTAAAGTCCTCTAACTGTTTAGATACTTCAAAGCTTGGTGATCAGTGTAAAGAATAAATTCTTGTTGAATCAGATAGTGCTCCTAATGCTTTAGAGCACGGACAATAGCATAAAATTATTGGTCATAGGTACTCCACTTTCGGCGTGCATCACTAAGTTTCTCACTGAAAAATGCCACTGGTCTCTTCTCTTGTGACAGAACTGCTCCAATCCCAATTCCACTAGCATCACACTCCACCTTGAATAGTTTCTCAAAACTGGGTAAAGCCAAAACAGAAGTAGTGCACAGTTTTTCTTTAATGCCTGCAAAAGCTGTGTTGGCATCTTCACCCCACTGAAACTTACCCTTCTTTAAGCACTCTGTAATAGGAGTCACAATACTGCTAAAGTCCCTAATAAATCGACGATAAAACGTCGCCAACCCATGAAAACTCCTCACCTATCCTACTGTCTTTGGTGTAGGCCAATCACGAATGGTTCTCACCTTTTCATCATCAACCATTATTCCCTCCAAATTGACCACATACCCAAGGAATAACAATCTTTCTATCAGCCAACTGCATTTTTTAAAGTTGATAAATAGCTTATTTTTGGACAACACCTCTAACACAGCCCGTAGATGCTCCATATGATCTTTCTCACTCTGACTGTAAATCAGTATGTCATCAAAATAAACGACTATATATTTTCCAATGAAAGGTCGCAATACCTGGTTCATAAGCCGCATAAAAGTACTAGGCACGTTAGACAATCCAAAAGGCATAACCAGCCACTCGTAAAGTCCATCTTTTGTTTTGAAAGTCGTCTTCCATTCGTCACCAGGTTTGACCCAAATTTGATGTTATCCACTTCGTAAGTCGATCTTTGAGAACAACTTCGAACCCTCCAACATATCTAGCATGTCATCCAATCTCAGAATTGGAAAGCTGTATCTGACAGTTATCTTGTTGATCGCACGACTATCAACACACATCCTCCAACTACCATCTTTCTTTGGGACTAATAATGTGGGAATAGCGCAAGGACTCATGCTCTCTCGAATGAACCCCTTCTACAATAATTCTTCCACTTTAGCCTGTAAAATCTGATTCTCCTTGGGACTCATCCGATAGTGTGGCAAATTTGGTAAGCTTGCTCTCGGAACTAAATCAATATGGTGCTGAATATCTCTCAATGGTGGAAGATTATTTGGTAACTCTTCAGACACCAACTCACTGAATTCGAACAACAAGGACTGCACCTCCTCGAGTAACACAACTCTCTGCTCTTCCTTGCCTTCTATCACTAGAGCTCGCACAACCACAACATGTACCTCTTGTGCATCCTCAACTTCAAATTCTAACTTAGTTACTGACATGACTAAAGAGACTAAGGACTGCTCTTCTACCGTGGCCTTAGTTGAGCCACCACCGGAACTCTACTTCGAAACCATTGCAATCTTCCTGCCATCCCAACTGAAAACACAAACATTGTCATGCCCCCTATAGGTGATATCCACATCAAACTACCATGGTCATCCCAATAACACGTGACTAGCATCCATGTCGACTACATCGCATACCACCTCATCTCGATAATGTTGCCCGATTGAAATAGGAACTTTACACACCTCCGTCACATTTGCTTTAGGCCCCTTCTGAATCCACCCAATCGCATACGGCTTTGGATGTTTTTCTGCCTGCAGCTTCAGATGTTCCACTATTTTTCTGGACCCAAAATTCTCACAACTTCCACTGTCAACAATTAAATCACAGACTTTGCCCTGGACACTGCTGCAAGCCTTAAAAATATTGTTTCTTTATGAGGAATCCTCTAGCTTTGTTGAACACATGACTCGCTGAATCACACAGTTGACATGCTCTCCCTGTTCCTCCGTAATTTCTGCACCATCCAGGAGTTCATCAATGTCTACTCCTTCTTCAACATCCTGATCGTACTCGTCCTTTTCCCCAATATCCACAAAATTCACTAATTTTTTGGCTGGACATTCATTCGAACGATGGCCTGGTTGGCCGCACCTGTAGCACTTCAAACCGCCTATTTTAGCATATGGGTTTGGCGTCATCCTTGGGCCTTCCTTCGTAGCTGCTGCTATCGGACGTGTCCCAGCATGGTTATTACTAGAAGACAAACCCCTTTGAGTCTGATCTGTAGCAGTTTTAGACTGATAATTCTGCCATCGCCTGGTGGAAATCTGCTCCTGTTTACAACTGCATTGGACGTCCCAGTCGTGTCCTTCTTGTAGTTGGAAAATTAATTAGATGCCTTCTCCATTAACTCTGCTTTCAAGGCTAAGTTTTGCGCCTCATCCACTATCCAAACAACTTGCAGTCCAATTTTGTCTCGAATGGTAGACTTTAATCCTGCTAAGTATTTGAAAACCTGCTGTCCCTCAATCTCATTCCGATTGTTACGAACTGATAGCCTGGTCCACTCCCCAGTATAATCCGTAACAGTCCTATTACCCTACACACAATTCTGGTAATTCTGGAAAATAAATTGCTCATAATCTGGAGGTAAAAACCTACTCATCAGAAGTTGTTTCATTCTCCTCCAGGTTCGTATAGGAGTCTTGCCTTGTCGTCACCTATTTTTCTGTAACACCCTGCTCCAACACATAGTATGATATTGTCCGCTTTGGGCCATAGCCCGCACGGTTTTGCTCTTGGGTTTACCCCAAAAGGCCTCATACCATTTGAAGAGAACATACTATATATAAGCACATCCCCTTTTCCACACCTAGGCGATGTGGGATTGAGCACCCTGTACCCTGTCAGTGTGGTAGCTCAGCCCAGTGTCTGTCTTCGCACCCGCCCACTCACACCCGTCCACAAGGGTTACTACAATCCACCCCCCTACGAGGCCCGACGTCCTCGTCGGCACACTTCCGGCTGGGTTCAGGCTCTGATACCAACTGTAATACCCCGCTCCAACACATGGTATGATATTATCCGCTTTGAGCCATAGCCCGCACGGTTTTGCTCTTGGGTTTACCCCAAAAGGCCTCATACCATTTGAAGAGAACATACTACATATAAGCACATCCCCTTTTCCACACCCAGGCAATGTGGGATTGAGCACCCTGTACCCTGTCAGTGTGGTAGCTCAACCCAGTGTCTGTCTTCGCACCCGCCCACTCACACCCGTCCATAAGGGTTACTACAATCCACCCCCCTATGAGGCCCGACGTCCTCGTCGGCATACTTCCGGCTGGGTTCAGGCTCTGATACCAACTGTAATACCCCGCTCTAACACATGGTATGATATTGTCTGCTTTGGGCCATAGCCCGCACGGTTTTACTCTTGGGTTTACCCCAAAAGGCCTCATACCATTTGAAGAGAACATACTACATATAAGCACATCCCCTTTTCTACACCCAGGCGATGTGGGATTGAGCACCCTGTACCCTGTCAGTGTGGTAGCTCAGCCCAGTGTCTGTCTTTGCACCCGCCCACTCACACCCGTCCACAAGGGTTACTACAATCCACCCCCTACGAGGCCCGACGTCCTCGTCGGCACACTTTCGGCTGGTTTCAGGCTTTGATACCAACTGTAATACCCCACTCCAACACATGGTATGATATTGTCCGCTTTGGGCCATAGCCCGTACGGTTTTGCTCTTGGGTTTACCCCAAAAGGCCTCATACCATTTGAAGAGAACATACTACATATAAGTACATCCCCTTTTCCACACCCAGGCGATGTGGGATTGAGCACCCTGTCAGTGTGGTAGCTCAGCCCAGTGTCTGTCTTCGCACCCGCCCACTCACACCCATCCACAAGGGTTACTACATTCTCCCACCAAACAGCAGCCCCACTTCTCAACTTATACGCCACCATCTTAACTTGTCGATCCTCCCTAACTTTTGTCATCTCGAAAAACCTCTCAACCTCAGAAATCCAATCGAAAAATTCTTCAATCTGCAATTTACCATGGAACAACGGTATGCCTGTGCGTATTCTATAGTCAGGTTGATTTTGGTTTTGATTTTGTTGATGAGTCCCTTGGTGACCTACAACGTCCTCATCAGAGACTTCATCACTCAAATCTTCAACTACTCGTGTCTTACCGCTCTAGGCGGATGTCCACCTCCAGGGCGGCCAAGGGCAATTCCCTCGAATCTAACTCTGTTGGCAGGGGCTTGAGTGTTACCAATAGGGATGTTGGGATTAGGTTACCGCTCCATTAGTTGTTGTAACGTGGCCGTCAACCTCTCCATCGCTTGTCGCTACTCGTTAATCGCTGCTTATATATCTGCATCCCTACGACTAGCATCGCTAGGGTTAACTCCTCCGTCTTCATTGTTAACCATCGTACAAGGAAAATCCTTTTACTCTGATACCACTTGACGCAGAATGGAAGTATAAAGGGTTACCGGTGTAAACCCTAAGAACACAGAAACTGGAATCTACCAGCACAATTAATTATAAACCAAAGTAAAACTTTATTGATAAATTGATTCATCTCCGCCCTATGGCAGTACATATATTTATAATAGAGAAATCATAATCCTAACAGTACTAGAAAACCTAAAAATAAAGGAAACTTGTAGAAATTCTAATCCTAATAGGAAAAGAAAATCTATTTTCAAAGGAAACGAAAAAGGAAAGAAAACAGTAAAACAATAAAGGAAACTTGTAGAAATTCTAATCCTAACAGGAAAAGAAAATCTATTTCCAAACGAAACGAAAAAGGAAAGAAAATACTAAAATAATAAAGGAAACTTATAGAAATTCTAATCCTAACAGGAAAAGAAAAAATATTATAATAGTTATTCTGACAACCAAGCGAAAAGTTATGCCAGTTTCTTCGGACCAGCGCGTTTTGCCAATTTTTGGTCAATCTCTTCTTCAAACTCCAAAGCCAATTGTCCTACATCAAATTTTCAAATAGAAAATGTATTTTATTGAATCCAACCAGAAGATTGGATTCACATAATGTAAGTGTTTTTAATAATTATGTCTTAGGATTGATTTAAGTTGAAATAGGTTGTTGATTTATTCAAGCAATATATAAGTAGAATGTTGGTCGCCTTTAAAAGTGATCCTGAGTGAAACTGCTTATGGTAGTAATCCTCTACAATGAGAGAAAGTGAATGAAAAATCTACTATGTTAATGCCTGCTATAGCTAGCTTAGGCTACAAGAGAGAACAACAAAAATAAATCACACATCTTCATTAGTGCCATGCCCCAGTGACTCATGAAACCTTAGTTGCGAAGCAGTTGCAGTTTGATCTTACCTAGTTTGATCGCCACTTCTTTTATGTCACTCCTCTCTTCTAGTACTTCTCTTGAACACTCCAACCCTATTTCTATAATAGCTACAAAAATACCTTGTGTGACACTCATTTCATCTCCTCCTGCTGTCAACAAACCTCTGTCAATGACTTCTATTATTTTATGGGGAAATGATGCACTCACCCATTGCTTGAGACTTAATTCTTCGGTGAACATTTCATTTCTGGGGCTTTTTCTTGTGAATGTCTCCAACAACATTATTCCGTAGCTATATATATCACCTTGAGTTGACACTCTTCCCTCTGAACCATACTCTGCAAGACATTCATTTTGTTGAAGCATGGTCAAAATTCATATCTTCATTTTTTATCATATATTGCTAATCGTTAATTACATGAAAAACAAAATGCATAGAACAACTAATTTGTAACTGATCATTAGAACTATGGCAATATATAGGAAAAATTGACACATTTCTATGTCTGGTCACCCTGATGAAAACAAGCAACTTATGTCATTACAACAATATTAATTAACGATAATTTTTTTAAAAAATATAGAATAGTAAAACAATGGCTAGCAAGGTAATTTAATATTTCAACAATTTTGAAAAAATAAAAGGGCAAATTGCATTAAACCCCTCTCCAGAATTGTTTCAGCAAAAACCCCCCCTCAATTAACTGCCGGTGGGGTGGAATGGATATGCAATTTGTTCAATTGTGTGAATTTAGCTAAAAAGATTCTATTTTTTTTCCCTCTAATGAATAATATCTAAGCTTGTATTTTTTTCTTACATGCATCACCATACTTGTAATTAAAGAAAAGCATTAAAAAAATTTTTTAAGTAAAATTCATAATTTTGAAACTACATGTAAGTTCAAATTTTATATGTTTACTCATATTATATATACCATTATTATATTATATTTTTCATTTTATACAATGCGTATGTACAATGCACACACATATATACATATATATATATATATATATATATATATATATAATAAAGTTAAATTACTGTAAGTATATGAGATGGACATTTGATCATACAATTAGATTACCAAAAATAAATCTTAATTACAAAAAGTAATTGAACGGCCTAAATAGTGACTAATCTTATAGTAGTTTTAACTTTATTATATATATATATATATGTGTGTGTGTGTGTGTGTGTGTGTGTGTGTGTGTGGTTTGTTCTTATGGTTGAAAAAAAGAAGAATGTAAACTTTAGAAAGATCATTGATGTAAAGTATTAACTTGATTCAACAAGACTGACCACATGAACTTTTTTAATTTCCCTTTTTAATATAGTAAGATTTTCTCTCATGTAAATAAAAGAAAATATAGTATGTTTTTCTCTCATTCTGTTTGGTTGAATAGAAAAAAAAAATGAGGGGAAAGGATATTACGAGATTTAACTATGCAAGACATATGTTAAAGAAATAACAAGTAGCTGCACTCATAACAATGAATTTTTTAAAAAATATTTTGTTGTTTTTCTTTAATTAAAAGTATGGTGACGCATGTAACAAAAATAATAAGTTCAAATATTATTATTCAATAAAGGGAAAAAAAATCTTTTAGCTAAATTTACACAATGGGGCAAATTGCATAAAACCCCCTTTAACTTGGTGGGGTATGTAAGTAATTTTTCCTTTAAAGTAACCCCCCTCGATTAATTGAGGGGTTTTTTTTTTCAAAAAAAATGTCAAGGGAGTTTAATATTCAAGGGGGGTTTAATGCAAATTGGCAAATATATATATATATATATATATATATATAGAGAGAGAGAGAGAGAGAGAGAGAGAGAGAGAGAGAGATGAAAAGGATGTTATATAGTAAAACCATGGTGAATAAGGTTGAAAACATTTACCTGGTGCAATGTAGCCGATTGTACCTAAAGTCTCCGTTTGTGTTGCAATCTTGTTTTCAGCTAAAATCTTTGCAATGCCAAAATCACTCACATGTGCGACCATATCATCATCTAAAAGAACATTGCTAGGCTTCAAATCACAATGGACAATAGGCTCTAATTGACCATGATGGAGATACTCCAAAGCTAATGCAACATCAAGCATAATGCTGACTCTTTGAAGGAGATTCAAGCAGTAGTTGTGAGAATATAACCACTTCTCTAGACTTCCATTAGGCATGTATTGCAAAACCAAAGCTCTTAATTCCGAGTTAGAACATGTACTTATGATCTTAACAAGATTTCGATGCCTAACAGTTCGTAGTACTTTGCATTCTGCTTTAAAACTTTTGAAAGCATCTTCAAGTAGTAAGTTTAGAATTTTTACAGCAACATTCGACCCATCAGAAAGTATTCCTTTGTACACAGCACCAAAACTTCCTACTCCAATTAGGTTCGCTTCACAAAAGTTATTTGTAGCATTACAAAGCTCTTGATATGAAACAAACCTATGCTCTAGTGTGACTAACAAATTATAGGCAGAATTCAAAGCTTGTGCTTTATTTCCACAATTTTTTTTGATCATCATATGCAACAGAGCAATGAAGATTGACACCGACGCAACAATGGTTGGAAGAACATATTTGTAAGGAAAATGTTTATTTCTTGAATTTGTGCATGGTGGAACCTGTAAAGTAGGTTTCCCACAAAGCGCTTTATTCTTCATAAAAGATTCTGCCGTAAAATTTAAAAAAGGACCTCCACTTGGAATCTCCCCGGATAGGTTATTGTAAGAGAGATTCAAATATTTGAGATGCGAAAGTGCTTCTAGAGACTTGGGTATAGAACCAGATAGGTTGTTGTGAGAGAGGTCCATGAAATCAAGCGTTATCAAGTTACCAAATGATTCAGGTACGGGTCCCCAAAATGAATTTCCGGACAAGTTGATAGAACTTAGACTTTGAAAGGCTCCAAAAGTGCTTGGAATGTTACCTGAGATTTGGTTCCAAGACAAATCTATGGTTACAAGTGATTTCATTGCTCTAATATTGAGATCTCGAATAGTTAACGAATTGAATGACAAATTCAAGGACCAGAGATTATCCAAGCTCCATAAACTCAATGGTATTGATGAGTTCAATGAATTAGAATGCAACAACAACGTCCGCAACCCTCTGACATTTCCGATGCATGCAGGAATTGATCCAGATAGGTTATTGTTATTGAGACCAATATCTCCCAAGTTGTGCAAACTGCAAATCTCCTTTGGAATGGATCCTTCAAGGCTGTTATCATCAAGGTACAACCTTTGCAGCTCTTTCATACCCTCGATTGTAGACGGAATGAATCCGTTGAAATTGTTGCCACTCAAGTCAAGAAAATTCAAGTTTGTAAAGGAACCAATTCTCTCAGGAATTTGACCCATTAGTTGGCAATTAGATGCATTAAACATGAGAAGGGAAGTAGAAAGATTTCCAAAAGAATCTGGTAAGATGCCTTGAAATGGATTATCATTTATAAACAAGTTTTTCAAGGATTTCAAACTTTTCAAAGAAGTGAGAAAACTAAGTTCCTGACTTCCCGGTTCTATAGTTAACTGGTTTGCACCCAAACTAAGTATTGTGAGTGATTGTAAGTGGCCTAGACTTGCGGGTACTGGTCCAGTGAATTGGTTGTCATTTAGATCTACGAGAATGAGCATAGAAAAATTGGACAGATAGGAAGGGATGTTTCCATTGAGTTGATTTTCTCCAAGGCAGAGAATTTTAAGATTAGAAAGCCGAGTAGTACTGATCAAGGGAAGATTTCCAGAAAGGTCATTAATTTCTAACCAAACTTGTTGTAAAGAGATGTTGAATAAAAATGGAGGAATTGAGCCAGTGAGGTAATTTATACCGAAATAAATATCTTCCAGACTTGGAACATTACGTAACTCATTAGGAATATTGCCATGAAACTTGTTATCTCCCAAACTAAGCCTCTTCAAGCTTGACATGTTTGCAAAGAAAGATGGAATTGTACCTGTGAGGTTGTTTCGTCCTAGAAAAAGCACACTGAGACTGGACAAGCTACTCAATTCTTTGGGTATGCTGCCACTAAATTCATTCCTTGCCATAGACATGATTTGAAGCTGTCGGCAATTTTGTAAACTTGCAGGGATCACTCCTTCTAAGTAGTTGTAATCTAATATGAGTACCTTCAAGCGATGCAAATGACTGATCTCGTGAATAAGTTGACCACGAAAATTGTTACGAGCAAGATTTAGCTCCGTGAGGAAGGAGAGGTTACCCAGATGAGGGGAGATGGTGCCATGGAGTCCAGTGTTAACAAGCTTCAAAGCTGTGACTCTCTGCCTGTGTCGGCGGCTACATGAGACCCCAACCCATTGGCAAAAGTTAGTTTTTTCAGTCCAGTTACTCCCCAAAATGTCGTTGGAGTCGAACGTGATTGCAGATTTGAAAGCAAGAAGAGCCAATTCGTCGGTGTAGTTTGACAAAAACGTGGCACAACAAACCGTGCATGATTGCAGTAGTAGCTGAGGCACTAATAGCAGCAAGGCAATGGCAAACCTCTCCATTTTCAAAGTTCCAAACACACACAGTGAGTGCTTTAGAAAGAAAGAGCTACACAGTGCTTTTGTATATTATATATAATATACAAATAGACCATACGCATTAGTGGGTGAAGTTTATTTTTTGCATAAAGCACTTTGACGAGGTCTCCTAGCACCTGCGATTGGCCAAGGATTTCATTTATGCAACCGGATATCTTTCCTCCACAATCCAATTTGTTTATGTAGATAACACATTTTAACTTTCCATGTGGAAGACTGCCACTTCTAACTTTTAGTAGAAGACTGCCACTTCCAAGTTTCCATGTGGAAGACTGCTGCTTTCCAGTGGAAGACATGCCACTGCCAACTTCCAAATGTCGAAGTCTTCTTTGATTAACATGATCCCCATACGACACACTAGAAAAAATAAAACTAAAAAGTAACAATTAAGCTACTAATTCTGAAAAGGAAATCTACAAGACCTTGAATTCTTTACTTTCTTTCTTCCGTTTTATTTTTAAATGGATACATAAAAGTTACTGTCATGGCCATCTGAAAGTCTTTTTTATTTATTTTTTAAATGTTACTTGAAGAAAGAACGAATTGTGATGCAGCAATAGAATAAATAAATATAAATAAATGACAAAAAGTGAATTAGAAAGAAAGAGACTACATAGTGCTTTAGTATATATCTTGAACTGCACTATAACTACCGCATACATATATATGTGAAAGATAGCTTTTATTGAATCACACAACAAAAAATTTCAATTCTAAAATCACTATCAAACTGACGTGTGTGCTTGGCAATTAACAATTCACCTTCTCCTACATGTCTTGACTTTGCCGGCCATGCCACTTATATAAATAAATAAAAATTGACCCAACCATTTCTCTGGTCATCCAAGGAAAAATCATTACCAAACAGATGTGTGCTTGACAATTGGCAATTTACCTGTACGTCCGAGTCTTCTTTGATTAAAAAAAAAACTTTGATTCTTTTTTTATTTTTTATTTTTTAAAAATGGATAGAAGTTACTGTCATGACCATCTGAATTACCTTATCAAGATAAAAAAAACTAACTTGTTTGCTGTTGAAATTTAAAAAGCCTATTTGGAATTGTTGTTCGATTACTTAAAAGCGTTTTTATTTTAAATTTTTGCTTTTAGATGTGTTTGTTAATCATAAAAAAATTCTTTTAAATGGTAGAGATTTTGGCTCAGTAGAGCTTTTAGATAAAACTAAAATATTTAGCTTCTAAAACTAGATTTTGAGTAAAGATTATATATTTTTGGTGACTGTTTTTCCTTTAGGCTACGTTTGGTAGAATGAAAAAGAAAAGAAATGATAACATTACTAATAAGAGAAGAGAAAAGAAAGGAAAGGAAATGATAGTGTTAAATTTTTATCGTGTTTAGTTGATTAGTAAAGGAAAAGATAGTTAACATGTTTGGAGAAAGAAAAGAAAGGAAACAATTTAAAAAATTTACCATTATACCTTTTTATATTTAAAATAACAAATTTTAGTTTTTATCAAAATAAGGATAAAGTTGGTATTAAAAAGTTTCATTAAAAAAGGTAGCATTTCTTTCCCTTTCCTTCCATTTCTTCCTATTTTTGGAAGGATAACAAAAGCTACTATTCATCCTTAATTGATCCCTCCAAATTCTTCTATTTCCTTTCCTTTCTATTAAAAATTTCATACCAAACACACTAACGCGGGACAAAATAGTGATTATTCTGTAGGCTAGTGTCAACAGCTAATTCACAGGGAAGAACACAAGAGAATCGCTCAAAATATAGAGAAAATCCTCTAGTATTTAATTCAATATTCAAAATTCAAGTCTCTTTTCAAAATCAGCCCACAAGCCGGGCTATATAACTGAAAAATCATCATTATCGAAAATAGCAAAATCCCAATAATCATCCAAAAATGAAATACGTAATAAAAGAAGTAATCTGCCAAAAATGTAGCCCAAATCGAGTTCAGAATCACTTCCTAAACAACAAAAGAAATAGTACTATAAAAGGAAAGAAATAACTAAAAATAGGGATTCGAAAGGGGAAACAGTGGATTTTGACCTCGAAAAAATATGCACCTAGCGTATCTTGGTGCCCATGACATGCGCGCCAAAGAGAGCTTTCCGAATTAGAGTCATATGAGCGATTTTGATACCCATAACCAAAGTTATGGCCAAAATACCGAAACGCACCCAAGACTGCCCCAATTAGGGAGAAAATCATGACTTCCTGCCATCTTTGCACTGATCTGCCAACTCAAGGTATCTCAACGCCATCGACGTGCCATCTGACAACTCAGCATCATCTGACTCGGATCCTCCTGTATCACACACAAAATCATATCCCTCCATCACCTTTATTTTCTTTCCCTTCTATTTCTTTCCTACCAAACTGACCCTTAGACAATTTTATACCTATTTTTTTTTTATAAAGATAATTTTGTCCCTTCTTAAGTCTTTTCGTTATCAAATACATATACTAGTAGCATTCTAATAAAAGATATTATTGTAAAATTAGTAATAAAACTATTTTGATAACGAAATCTAAAAAACCTTGGATTCTTTTTTTTTTTAAGATATATACAAGTTACTGTCATGGCCAACTGAAAGTTTTTTTTTTTTTTTAAATTGTGTAAGTACAAAAAATTATATAGCTAATTACAGCTAATTGATTCGATGCACACACCTAATAAAATTAAGAAATTAATATTTTCAAAGAGCAATTTGAGATGAGGATTTAGGATCCCTTTCATTCATCTTTCATTGGATATTTATACAAGTTTGGAGTCTGAATCCTTCTAGGATTCAAATTCTTTTATTTATATCTACCTTTACTCTCAAGGATTTAAATTTCTATTTGAGTTTGGACTTATGTCTAGGATGGGCCATTTTGACCTTTTAATGGAGCGATTAGGCCCATTCCATTTCTTGAAACAACCCTTTGGGAGTTCTGCTGATACTTGGGCTCAAACCGACTTGGGCTTGGTCCATTTGGGTACCAGTTCGGTCCATTCGATTAAGTGAGAATTTTCCTTTACACATTGTTCTCTTCAGTTATGAGCTTTTACTATACTGGAGGGAATTTGTATAGGTTTTGTAATGATTTCGTTACCTGTATCGAAGTCCCTCATTAATGCTTAGGGTACTAACGACTGTGCTAAGCACGTAACTGATCTCTTCATGTTACCATTTGTATTTTTTCTTGGTGCTTCATCATTTTCAACCACAAATTTTCTACAACTTATTGTCTTCTCTTCCAGATTCATTCTCTCTTGAACTTTCTAGTACTAATTTATCTTGGTAGGTTAGTCTTTATCTTTTTACCCACATCTTTTTCTTCTTTACGATGTCTTCCAGGGATACCGACTACACCCTTTCTGACAATCAAGAAGTCACCATGTTTAGTTCTTCTCTTCTAGTCATAGAAACTACCCAACCTTCTGTTGTTGTTAGGAAGCAGTCACATCCGATTAGGGTGTGGTCGTTGCTCCGGTGACTAGGCAGTTGATTGACATTAAGAGTGTAGAGAACAGGTCCAATTTTGACCGGTTTCCATTTTAAGCGTCATTTTTTCTCTAATTACATTTTTAATGATGTTTCGTATATTTTGAATGTTGAAACATGTTTGGGGAGTTATATTAGGGTTTTGGGAATATTTGAGAAAGTTTGACTTTTTAGGTCAACGGGGTCCCAAAATAAGGTCTAGTGGGCTCGGGAATTCGGAAAATTTTTGAAAAAATATTTTTGTTTATGGGCTAAACGAAATCTTTAGAAAGTTAAAGAAGTGATTTTGAGGCCGTAGGAACTTTTGAAATCAAAAACGGAGGTCGAAAAGGTACGTTAAGTGACTTGGGGCAAATTGGTCATTTCGCGCCCCAATTGGTGAGATAAATATCTAGAGGGCTGGGATATTTCACTTTTATAGATTCCCCTCTCTCTTTCTAACTCTCCCACTTCATCTCTCTCCCTTCTCTCTAGATTTTGAAGGTATTAGGCTAGGAATCGAGAAACGCCAAAGGCAAGTGCTTTGCTCTACTCGCGAGAGCTACACTTTGGACCGAACAAAGTCTGTGTTTGACAAGGTAGAAAGGGCTAGTGTAGTAACCCTTGTGGATGGGTGTGAGTGGACTGGTGTGAAAATAGATACTGAGCTGAGCTACCACACTGACAGGGTACAGGGTGCTCAATCCCACATCGCCTGAGTGTGAAAAAGGAGATATGCTTATATGTAGTATGTTCTCTTCAAATGGTATGAGGCCTTTTGGGGTAAAATCCAATAGCAAAATAATGCGAGCTCAGGCCCAAAGTGGACAATATCATACCATATGTTGGAGCGGGGTATTACAGTTGGTATCAGAGCCTGAACCCAGCCGGAAGTGTGCCGACGAGGACGTTGGGCCTCGTAGAGGGGTGGATTGTAGTAACCCTTGTGGACGGGTGTGAGTGGGCGAGTGCGAAGACAGACACTGGGCTGATCTATCACACTGATAGGGTACAGGGTGCTCAATCCCACATCGCTTGGGTGTGGAAAAGGGGATGTGCTTATATGTAGTATGTTCTCTTCAAATGGTATGAGGCCTTTTGGGGTAAAATCTAAGAGCAAAATCGTGTGGGCTCAGGCCCAAAGCAGACAATATCATACCATGTGTTGGAGCAGGGTATTACAGTTAGGATTTTTGGAACTTGGCTTCCAAGTTTAGGAATTGAGGCATGGGTATGAATATTTTTTATTCTATATGTCCCTTATATGTGACATGAAAATTATGTTGTACATTTTGTGAGATTAGGGTTTTGTTCATATATATATGCATATGAAAATGTGTTTTATGTATAGCTTAATGATATTCATGAATTCTTAATATAAAATTGTGCTCATTTGTGAAATGGTGAGAGTTTTGATTCCATATGTTGAATTATACAAGAAAAATGAAATTTTTTTTTAAATGCATAAGTGTAATGCTTTCCATGAGATGAGTGAAATTATATTGTAACAAGCTTGAGTTGAGGAAGAAAATGCATTTATTTGATAAATTGCATTGCTTTGATTGAAATTGTGAGATTGTGCATTTATGTGGTAAGTGTACATTATGTGAGAAAGTTGTGTTTTTAGGACATGTGTGAGAATTAAGAAGGGCCCAGAGCCTTAGGTGCAAGATCCAAAACTTGACTAAGCGGATTGTCGCTCCCATCAGGTTAGTAGCCCGAAAAGTATAAACAGAATTTGTGGTTTCGAAGAAACCCTTACTATGAAACTATGCAAGCAGAAGTCCTCAGTTGAATTGATTTTTGGATTTTATGTGGTATAAGTTTACTTATGAGTTGTCACTTTATATAAATTGTCATATATTGAAATGTGAAGTATCACACGTGATTTTCAAAACTTGAGTGTTTTAAGGATGAAAAAGCACAGATAATTGTCATGTAGCCATATAGGGATTTCATTTGCATTTCATACATGATTGCCTGAGTTAAGATAGAGTCAGGTAGATCATTCCTACTGGGTGTAGATGTATGCTCACCCCCTCCCCTAAACTCTTTTACAGATAAAGCTCCCATAGAGGATGCGGCTTAGGTTGGCATGAACTATTCTCAGATTCAGCCATTTTCTCATGCACAGTGCATCATCACATTTCTTACTTATTTACATAAAAAACATTTATGTAAATCCTAAGTTATTCAATTTAAATAACCAAAGTATCCCCTATTTGGATTCAATAAAAATAGTTTCAAAATCAAATTTCAAATGAATCAAAATCTGATTTATTAGTTTTAGTACAAAACAGATTTTCACAGCTTTGACGTAAAAATTCACCGTGCAATATGAATGACCAAATCAAGTCATTTGGGGCTAAGAAAATTCATATGATCATGATAAATCATAGGGTACAATTACCGAGACTTTTTAGATCAAGATTCATTAAAAAAAACTCATATTTATATATTTGTCCTTAGAATCCAACACTTGGTCAAATTTCTGCGCTAAGTCCCTAAAACAGCAACTATACATGACAATGCGTTATAAAGTGAATCAATTGAATTCAAAGCCTAATTCAATATATCTAAGAATCATAAATGATATTTTCTAATTCAAGTGAAGTTTTTATAAATTGTTTACTCAAGAATTGAGTTTCTTCAAAGCTAATCATAAGCTTAAATTAACTCAATCTTATCAAAGACCTTCGAGATGATTCAATGAAGTTCATAACCTAATTCTAAGTGTCCAAGGAACCATGATATGATATGAATAATATGCATTGGTCCTATGGTCTACTAGATTAATGGATGACCTTCCAACAGAAGTTACTTCAAAAATAACTTTACATTAAATACTAGCACTCACCCAAGACTAGCCTACCCAAGTCTTGTGATCTTCAAATATTTAAGCTCTTGGGTTCCTTCATCATGTGGCTTGAATTTTCTTCAACTTCATCATTGATCTTGATTATTGATCTTTGAGCTCTATAATTCTATGGCTTCATATATTTTCTTTTAATTCCTTTGAAATCCAACACCTTTAAGATACTTGAAATAATTTGATACCTTATAAAATGCACACTCAAGTGAACTTATTAGATCTAAACTTCAATATATTGTAATCATCAAAATTATCCAAATAACCTTGGGTTGAAATCTTGAGGTCAAGAATGTTCCTTCCTGATCAAGTTTGGTTACCTTAACCCGATAGTTTGTCCGCACCGTCATCCACCACCAAATCAACATACTTATATTAGTCATGTGCTAGTATAATTAGGAGAATCAATCACAGCTGACCACGTAAAGCCCAATCTGATGAACGACACTCACTGAAGACATGAATCTCCATCTATAAATAAAGCACTTCCTCCATTGGAAAAGAGGTCCAAACACCACAAACAAAATAAACTTATCCCCAGCGGATACCCCTTGTTTTTGAGCAAAGTCTAAGGTTTTACTTTGCATATCATACATTAAATTGCATTCACTTTTAATGTGATTTACTACTTTCTCCCAACCCAAGTAGCCCCCTAGCACTCTGCTTCTAGCTTTGCCTAAATCCAAGTAGTTTCCTTTGCATTTTGCTTCTGGCCTTACTTAAACCCAAGTAGTTTCCCTAGCATTCTACTCCTAGTTGTGCCTAAATCCAAGTGGGATCCACAGAGTTCCACTCCTGGTTGCCCCTAAATCTAAGTAGTCTTTCTAGCACTTTACTCCTATATGAATCGCCCAAGTATATTCTATAACACTCTACTATTGATTGCTTAGCCCTATTTCGGGTTGATGTATTTTGTTTTATATGTAATTTAGGACCAAGGTCGTATAATATTAAAGAGGTTGTAATAAATTCTCATTCAAGAATCAATGTTAGTGATGATTGTTGCATCTCTCTTGATTTAATGTTATTCGATTGACACATTTAAGCTCTATTCAATCTAAACAGGTGCACACACACATTAATACTTCGAGGAAATCCGCAGTGTCGTTCGAAACCGAAGTAACTAACTTGTGAGAGGGTCATTTTCTACTCTCCACAATTGCACGAAGTCAGATTAAATAAAGTCTACTAGCCGTCACGGCTGTAACATTAGGAATATTTACTTGCCATCTGAGCTCGTTTGGTTCGTCAATAATTGGCGAGCTCGAACCTAGTGTCTTAGCACACACGCATCCAGAAGATTTGGAGTCCTGTTCCTGGCATGCCTGTACATCACCAAATCAAAAGAAGGCCAGCTCGAACCTCACGAGCGAGGGGTTCCACGAGCAAGACCCCCTTGGCTACCAAACAAATGGTTCAAGCAATAAAAATACTAGAAATGTTGCTATGGTTGGCAAGCACAGTAAACCAAAACTAGAAAACTAAAATTTTTGTTAAGTTAGCAAAACAAGATGGCAGATTAACATACATGCAAACATTGCCACTATGCTATTTTCACTTTAGTTGCATGTATTGGGATATTAATTCTTTTCAATTATGATTTTGCATCCCATTATGTATTTAATATATATTTAGCCAATTGGGTGTTTATACTTCAGTTTTGATACCGGGTACGTATCCTTGTACAATTCGTGGGAATTTAACAATTACAATTGTGCTTTGGTCTGTTGAGGTTGTCATACATTTTCATATTTGCAAATGCAATGTGTTTCTTAGCCTTTGGAATTCTTTAATGCATATGCCTGCAATGCAGGCTTCTAGACACACGATCTGATCCCTGTTGTCATCTTTGTAGACAAAATATACATTTGTCAGCTCAAATGTAAACAAAGGCATAAATGTCAAATGGAATTGTTTAATTTATTGGTGGAGACTCAAATGATGAATATTTTAACATTGAATTCACCATTTTGTGACTATACGACAGATGGTTTACATTGTGACAAATAAATTAACTATATAATGACTATTGTCATCCAAAATTCCAAATAAATTGGTCAACGAGAATCGGTCAATCAGTTGCAATATAGACAGCCAAGAGTCATCCGAGAAAAAAGAAATAATTTTGGACTTTGACACTCTCGCTTTCGCTTTGTGCGACTAAAATGGCAACAGGTAAAAATTTTGTGTGAAAAATTAACTGTGTCAAAATTTAGGAAATGCTGAGAAGTAATCAAACTCTACAACACCATCAGATTATATCATTATCCTTGATGGTTCATCTTATGAACATAAGAATAAATTATGAATGATATGTAAAAACCGACATGATTTATAATGTAGATCGGGAATCAAGTTAGTTCATCAAAGTAATTCAAAAAAGTTGTTAGGGACTATACAATCAAGTCAACACAGAAATAAAAATGGTGAAGAAAGTAACAACTAGCATGAAAATTTGTTTGTTTTCAAAAATTTGCTTGCTAGCAAACTTGTATCGTCACATTTTCTGCTCAGTTTATGATATATATGGGTTCCTGATCTTCTCTCTCCGGATGGCTTTTTCCCCTTGGGCCTTGAAAATAGGGGTCTTATTTATATAAGGAATGCTATTGGATTGGGCCTTATTTAATAAACTTGTGGGCTAACCGAGTCTAGTGACCCGAGCTTGGGTTTGTTCGGGCTCGAATTGGACTCATTTGTTATTTTATTTTATTTGTTTTTATCGTGACAAGAAACTTGCACCTCAATCTTCAACATTCTAATGTGAAAAAATATCACTAAACTTCCACATTTTATCTCATTTATTAATTCAATGAGCTCATTAACAAGTAGAGTCCAAACTGTTCATAAATAACTTAGTTCATTTGCAACCTTAACTTTTGTTGCCTTTCATATATAGGAGAACTTGGAAGAAAATGATATGAGGTTAATAATTATCTATTTGTCTTTATTTATTTTGAAAAAATTAATTTCTATTTTCCTCTTACTAGTCATAAAATAAAACAACCATTTCTCTTTTCTTTTTTTCACCATTGTGAAACATGATAGGGGTTAAGAATTACCACCATTCTATTTTTTTTTCCTTCCTTAATTATCCGAACATGAAAAGAGTAACATATTATATATTTTCTCTATTCTTTTCATATCTTTAGTAACTTTGTTTTTTTTTTTCTCCTAATTATCTGTAGGCACAAAAAATTGTTTAGCCCAATTAATGCCAAACAACTTAATGCACACACCCAAAAATAATGAACCAAGCGTTTTTCAGAGAAAGAGAAGAGAGTTTTTGAGAGGTGGATTCGAGGATCTTTTTTATTGATAATTTCATTCATATTTATACAAGTAGGAATTCAAATTCTTTCAGGACTTTGAGTTTCCTTGTTTACAGCTAACTTTTCTCTAAAGGAGTTTGGATTCCTTTTGAGTGTATAAGTGTGCTTTAATTTGGGCTTTGAAGCCTTGGGACAAGGCAACTAGGCCCGTGATAATTAACAACCCAGCCCATCCGGGATTCTGCTGATACATGGGCTCAAGCCGATATGGGCCTAGTCCATTTTCTATACTAGCTCAGCCCATTGGACTGGGTGATAATTTAGCCCCTACACATTGCCCCCAATTCCCTTCAATTATGAATATCGTCATAATAGAGGGAATTTGATTGAGTTTTATCATGATTTTATTGTTTTGAATCAAGGATCGTCATTAAATGTTGGCTGCAAGCGACGGCGCAGAGCACGTAAGTTCCTTTCTTCATGTTTTCTCTTTTGCATTTTGTGATCATACTTGTCATTTTCTAGCCACAAATCTTCCGCGACTACCTGACTTGCTTTTCAGATTCATCCTCCTTGACTTTCTTGGTGTCGATTTGTCTCTTCAGGTTAGTTCTTATTCGTTCGCTCTTATCTCTTTTATTTTTTGAAAATGTCTTCCAGTGATAGTGACCATACCTTTTTTGACAACCAAGAAGTTGCCATGTCTAGTTCCTCTCACCCCATTCTAGAGATTGCCCCCCTGCTGAGGTGGCTGGAGACGTGGCCACATTTGATCAGGGTGTGGTCGCCGCTCTGGTGACAAAGCTGTTGGTTGACCTTGATAAGGTCAAAAAAGAATATGGAATTCCCAGCGAGATTACCATCAAGGGTTATCCTTTGGACTTCGATTACAGCACTGGGGAAGGAATCAAGGATGGGGAGGTCCTTTTGAAATACCCCCCAGAAAATTTTGCACATGAGATGGCCAGTCTCATACACAAAACTTGAGGGATACTAACAACTGATAGCAAACAAACATAGAATACAATGACAAAAGAAAAAGAATTATAAATGCTGAAAGGAATGTCTAACTGAAATAAATAATCATGTTAAATAACATTATATTATTCTGATTGATACAACTTGGAAGTCCAGTATCCCATGGACCCCTTAACCAAAAAAAACATAAAAGTAAAACTTTATGAATAGATTTAAGTCCCTACACTAAAGTATGATAAGGAATGAATGATGGTCAAGCTCTACGAACTCCACGCGCAAATCTCCAGGTAAAAACTGTCTGAAACCTGAAATATCAACAAAGTGGGTTAAACCCACGAGCAAATTCTCTCTACTACAACTCAATTAGAGAATCGGTAAACATACCGTCTATATGAGGACAGTAAAGACATATAGATATAATTATACCGTTTAGTCATTAAATCTCCTATCTTAGAAGTAACTAGAACTATGTTATGAACTAAGCCATGCATTATCACAATACAGATAAAATAAATTTCTAAGTTTAAACCATAGACAATCCTAACATGCCTTCTTCCATATATTCTACAAATGCCTTACAAGGTATTAGGCAAACCTATCCTGCCTCCACTAATAAGCGTTAAATGTTACACATTTATTCCTTCTTAATTGTATATGTTGATTCCATATTTATGTTTACCTTGGTATTTTTATGCCATTTTTGTATTTATGTTATATATTAGGTTTTATCCCAAAGAAGGGCAATGTTCCCGATCAAGTGCTGAGGAAGTGAAGAAATCAAGAAAAATTCATCAAGGCATTTCGCACAATCGAAATTATGCAAACTGCCACTTGCCCACTTGTCCACTTGTCTTGCCACTTGCTTCCAAGAATGACCTTTGCACGTCCTTTTTGAGGATTTTCTAACTTCAAACAGCCAAGTGAGGGGAATACATATATAGTAGGTGAACTATATATATATATATATATATATATATATATATATATATATGCAAGGTGGGACCCAAGGACACAAGTGGATGGTGATATATGCATGTTTTTAGGGAGAGAAGACACAACTTTCGGGAGGAGAGAAGGGGAGCTAAAACCAGACCTTTGAAGCTTCACATCTCTGGCCATGAAGGATTGCAAGTCTACTATGATCAAATAACTTTCCATGTAGGGTGTGGTTGAACCTCTAGCCATGTAACTTGTGCATTTTGTAGCTGTTTTGGGATCTATATGTATATGTTGATTACTTAGCCTAATATTTTGTATAATACTTGTAAACTTCTTCAATATATTCATTTGATTTTATTTCTTCCTCTTGTCTTAGAGTAGAAATGCTTCATTTTGAATGCTCAACATTTACAACTTCCACAAAAAGTGTAAATGATGACTTTGTAATGGTGTTGAATGGAATGTGGTATTTCTTGCTTATATAGTCCATGCTAAGATAGGATAGTTCGGACACATGTAGGTACATTTAGAAGGTATGATAAATAGATAGGTTGAAAAACTATGCTTATTAAAGATGGGCTATGTTTAGCTAGAAATCACATATATCTTTTGATATGTCATTGTAGGTCACAAGCCTAATGACATTGTGTTGCATATACTTATAGAAGATCCCATTAGCTACATAAATGAACATATCAAATGGCTAGAGGTGGAAACCACCCCTAGTTCTCTCTCCCTCAACTTTACAACTTGTTTTAAACTTAATGCTTTTACATTCTACAAAGTAGTGTTAAACTCAAACCAAAATTCTGTTTTGAGGATTAAATTAGAAATTCTCGCTTCGTAGTGCAATTCAACCAAACTCTTTGTGGGATCGATACCCTCTATAAAGAACCATATCTACAAAGATTCGTTCTCTTGCGAGTGGTTTAAATTATATTTTGATAGGCAATAGTAAGCTATAAAAATAAAGACATATTTGGCCACATCATCCACCAAAAATCCTTTCCCAAGACAAGAGATTTATGTTTATATACAATTAAAGATAACCCACCAGCTCATAAATATATATATCCCCAATTAACCCTATGACCCAAGAATAGAGCCGCCCCACACCCTACACTAACACATCAGTTATCTTAATACAAGTGCAGATTAGTTTTAAGTTTACACAAGAAATAATCGTAACATGCTCGAATATATAACGAGAAACGTTCTTACCAGAAATTAAGCAATCCTGACATGCTCCAAATAAAATATAAAGATACCATATTAGGTGTTTGGCGATCCCGACATGCCTTGGCAATCCCAACATGCCAAATATAATGCATATATACCTTATTAGGTATTAGGCGATCCCGACACGCCTTGGCAATCCCAACATGCCAAATATAATGCATAGATACCTTATTAGGTATTAGGCGATCCTGACACGCCTTGGCAATCCCAACATGCCAAATATAATGCATAGATACCTTATTAGGTATTAAGCGAACCTGACACACCTTGGCAATCCCAACATGCCAAATAAAATGCATAGATAGCTTATTAGGTATTAGGCGATCCTGACACGCTTTGACAATCCCAACATACCAAATATAATGCATAGATACCTAATTAGATATTAGGCGATCCTGACACGCCTTGGCAATCCCAACATGCCAAATAAAATGTATAGATACCTTATTAGGTATAGGCGATCCTGACACTCCGGGCAATCCTTACGTGCCAAATAAAATGTAGAGATGCATTCCCAATATGAAACATAAAATAAACAAGGTGCATTACGATTTTTAATTTGCACAAACAAAATAATTCAAATTATCCGACATGAAATTATCACTATAAGACAAATCATTCACAAGTAAGCTATAATCAAGTATTTAATGGGCATTTATATCCTTAAAGGAAAATACATTCAAGTAAATCAAATAACACAATTTAACAACTTTATAAGCAAACACCCAATCCAACCCCCAATGCACTCAAATCTATGAGGGAGTCTAAACCAAACTCTTATTTAGGTTTCTGGGCCTATTCTACTTCTAAGAACCCTACTTCACATTTTATAATTTTCTGGACTTTAAAACTATTTTCAACAAATAAAAGAAGGTGAAAATCCAACTTTTAGACACTTTAAAAATTAATTGAACACCAAGGGAAGCTCATTTCAAGATGAAAATTTAAACCCAAGTTTATTTAACCTACAGAAAGTTACAGTAAAAATTTAAAAATTTTTGGAATTATAAAACTATTTTCTAAAATTATAGAAAATGAAAAACCCAACTTTTGGACACTTTAAAAATCAATTGAACAATAAGGAAAGATTATTTTGAGCTGAAAATTTAAACCTAAATGTATTTAGCCTCCAGAAAGTTACAGTAAAAATTTTGAAAGTTTTAGAAATTTCTAAGTAGTTTCTAAAATTAAAGAAGCTGAAAAACTCAATTTTTTTAGACACTTTAAAAATTAATTTAAAGACAATACTAAATCTTTTTGACATGAAATTTAAACCCCAAGCTCCTTAAGCTGTTAGGAAGTTGACATAAAATTTTGGAAATTTTTAGAATTATAAAAGTATTTTTAAAAAATAATTTTCCAAATTTTTAAGGTTTTCCAAAAATTTTAAAACTTCAAAACAAATACCAAAAAAATTTGGAATGGGCCCATATTGGACCCAGAGGTGGGCCCCCGCAAATGGGGCCCAAAAATACTTTTCCGGCCACCTTTTCTTTTTCTTTTTTCTTTTTTTTTATTTCTTTCTTCTTCCTTCTTCTTCCTGAAGCCTCCACGCAACAACAATGGTGGAGAAACTTCCCGATCACTTCCGGGCACCGAATCGCGCATATGAATATACCATTGAACTTGTATCGATATAAGCTACGCATTGGTACCAAAATCATCCCCTCTCACGGTCTAAATCAAAAACGCCCAATTTCAAGTTTCAAAAATCTAAAATTTCAAACTCAATTTCCCGTCAATCTACCCAACGGTTCATAACCAAACTTTCAAGGATTGTTCTAGGAAGTAAGATCTACCTTTTAATCGGAACAAAAATGTTCAAAAATGATGAATATAGTAAACCCAATTTCATGTTAATATATATATATACCCGCCTATACAGTCATATATATATATGTAAATACACATGCAAAAATACCCTAAAACAATACCAAAACTCCAAAATCTTCATGTTTAATTCACAGAAATATTCTTAGCATGCAAAATCATTTAGTTTCATAATTAATTGCATACAAATTTCTAGCAACATGTGTATTACCCCGCTCCAACACATGGTATGATATTGCCCGCTTTGGGCCTGAGCCCGCACGGTTTTGCTCTTGGGTTTTACCCTAAAAGGCCACATACCATTTGAAGAGAACATACTACATATAAGCACATCCCCTTTTCCACACCCAGGCGATGTGGGATTGAGCACCCTGTACCCTGTCAGTGTGGTAGCTCAGCCTAGTGTCTGTCTTCGCACCCACCCACTCACAACCGTCCACAAGGGTTACTACAATCCACCCCCCTACGAGGCCCAACGTCCTCGTTGGCACACTTCCGGCTGGGTTCAGGCTCTGATACCAACTGTAATACCCTGCTCCAACACATGGTATGATATTGTCCGCTTTGGGCCTGAGCCTGCACGATTTTGCTCTTGGGTTTTACCCCAAAAGGCCTCATACCATTTGAAGAGAACATACTTCATATAAGCACATCCCCTTTTTTCACACCCAGACGATGTGGGATTGAGCATCCTGTACCCTGTCAGTGTGGTAGCTCAGCCCAGTGTCTGTCTTCGCACCCGCCCACTCACACTCGTCCACAAGGGTTACTACAATCCACCCCCCTACGAGGCCCGACGTCCTCGTCGGCACACTTCTGGCTGGGTTCAGGCTTTGATACCAGCTATAATACCCCACTCCAACACATGGTATGATATTGTCCGCTTTGGGCCTGAGCCCGCACGATTTTCCTCTTGGGTTTTACCCCAAAATGCCTCATACCATTTGAAGAGAACATACTACATATAAGCACATCTCCTTTTCCATACTGACAGGGTACAGGGTGCTTAATCCCACATCGTCTGGGTGTGGAAAAGGGGATGTGCTTATATGTAATATGTTCTCTTCAAATGGTATTTGGCCTTTTGGGGTAAAACCTAAGAGCAAAACAGTGCGGGCTCAGGCCCAAAGTGGACAATATCGTACTATGTGTTAGAGTAGGGTATTACAGTTGGTATCAGAGCCTGAACACAGCCGAAAGTGTGCCGACGAGGACGTCGGGCCTCGTAGGGGGTGTATTGTAGTAACCCTTGTGGACGGGTGTGAGTGGGTGGGTGCGAAGACAGACACTGGGCTGAGCTATCACACTGATAGGGTATAGGGTGCTCAATCCCACATCGCCTGGGTGTGGAAAAGGGGATGTGCTTATATGTAGTATGTTCTCTTCAAATGGTATGAGGCATTTTGGGGTAAAACCCAAGAGTAAAACCGTGCGGGCTCAGGTCCAAAGCGGACAATATCATACCATGTGTTGGAGCGGGGTATTACAACATGTCTATATAATTAATATATATATTATACATATATTCCAGCAACATGTATATACAAAAAATATATATGTATACAGATTCAAAGGGGAAGAGAAGAGTTCAAACTTGCCTTGTGATGTTGAGCAAAAATCACTTTTTTTCTCTTTTCCTGGCGTCTACCGTTTTCTCCCTATCTGTGCGTAGGAATCCTCTGTACGTAGAAACTACTGAACCCTAATTCATTTTCTCTTATTTAATATTCCTAAATAATTAAACTAGTAAATATAAAATATTTAGCCCAACTATATATATATATATATATATATATATATATACATATACATATATATTGCCCAGCCCAGCAGCTTAGCCCAACCTAATATTAATAGTAATAATAATAATAAAACAAAAATAAAGAAAATGCAGCCCAAACCAACATATTTTTATTTAATAGAAAAAACTATATTTAAAACAAATATTTAACACACAATTAAACTCAATCAACACTTAGCAACAATTCAAACATCCACATTAAACATATAAAAACAGGCATTGACAAAATTAATTAAAGCATTTAAATAGTTAAAAACTCCATCAAATAAATAAAACCCAATTTAGATATCCTCAAATTACGAGTATTACACCTTTTCTCGATTTCCCAACTAAAAGCCTTCAGATTTTCTCTTCCTCCTCTTTTCAGTTTTGCTTTACACACATTGAAGCTTGCGCCACTTCAGTTAAACCCTAACTTTTTTAGGATCATTTCCTGTATGCTTTCCCTGAACCACCTCCACAAGCTTGACCTAAATCTGAATAATCTTCTGTTCTGCTACTCTGTTCATAGGGTCAGATCAGAATACAATTGCTACCACCTATTCCCTAGTAGCAAGGACAGGAGGTTGTGTTATAAACTTCCCACTTCTAATAGGTTGTGGAAAGAAAAACTTGTTCTTGTGAAGGGGCACTGGAATGTCAAAGCGACCCAAAAATTTTCCATTCCTAGTGCCTTTGGCCAAGTTATGACTCCTCAGTTTTCTCTTTCTGGCAAGCTTTTAACTTTTTTTCTTCTTTTTGTTATGAGTTTGTGCATTGCATAACTTTGTTGCGTTCTTCTTTGTCATGCGAAGGAACGGATTGCGTACTTGAAGAAAAAGGTGTCGGACCTTCGTCCTTCAGCGAGCAAGTACATATCACGTGAACAGTTTAGAGTCAATGCTGGTACTACACACGTTGAATCTTCTTGGTTATACCTAGCCTCTAATACCGAAATGGATTTGCCAGAACCCAAGACTAGGAGGGAAAGTTTGGTTCTGCCAAGGCAAAGCTGTGATTGCTTCTTTTAAAAGAGGACCTTTATTGGCGCTAATCTTGTTTCTAAGCGCCAGAAGTTGATAGCGAACGCCATAAAGGGTTAGGGTTTTGTTGCCCTGACATTGCCTAGTGTCGCTAGTGAGATTGTGGATGAGCAATTTATGGGCTCTTTTGAACCATGGATCCCGAACTTGAAAAAGTTTGACGGATCTTCTTCGATGGTGGGGGATTGTGCTACCCTTGACTGTGAAGTTATGGAGGCTCTTGCCCATAGAATTTGGCCGCCCAAGGACGAGCTTCGTCAGCAAGGAGCTAATACGGAGGAGCTCCTAGCAAGTGCATCTCTTCATGCAATGAAGGTTTGTTCATTTTAATTTTTTCATGTGTTCTGCTAATGCTTCTGTCTTTTAATACGATATATTTTCTATGGTGCAGAGGGCATATATGACCATCTCTCTCTACAATGCCTTGGAGGTCGAATGCCTGAACGGGTGGAAGACTGAGAGCCTTAAGGGGAATGTGAATAATCTGACCAAGTACCTTGCTGAAAAGTAGAAGGCACTTAGTTATTTTGAACAGAGGACCCTGGAGGGTGAGGAGAAGGTGGCTGGCCTAGAAGCCATGCTTCAAGTCTGTAAGGCTGGGGGCCTTAAGATGTATCGGCATTTTCTGTAGATCCCTACTCTGAAGCTAGCTAATGGTTTTTGCTATGGCTTTGAGGAAGGGTTGAAGCCTAAATCTGAATGGGACTATGCTGATCTAGATGAGTTCAATGTTGATCAAGCCCTCAACTTATTTGGGGATTGTAGCATCCCCCCTGCTGGTGAGGTCGAACGCCAGTTTGTAGACTTCTTAAAGAGTTCTAGTTCTACTGTTGTCCCTTTAGTCGCTATTTCCACTCCCTCTACTATTCATCATGATGTAGTCCCAGATCCTCCCCTTTTTACTAATCAGCCTGCTGTGGAGATGGTGCCCTAGTCAAGCAAGGCACAGTGATCGTGGAGTCCTTTGACCAGGAATTCAATAAAAAGGATGGGGCGTCACTTGAGGGCTGATATCATTATTTTTCCTTCTTTTTTTTTTTTATTTTGTAATGCTCAAAGATAGCTTCTTGTTGTAAGGGCTTATTTGTGCCCTTTTTGTAATGAACAATTTTTTTTTTTTAGTAATACTACGGTCATTTAGGCCTTAGCTTTGATATAGGCCAAGGGCCTTTTTCTTTTTTAAGCGATCAGTCGTTCAGACCTTAGCTTTGATAAGCGATCAGTCATTCAGGCTTTAGCTTTGATAAGCAATCGGTCGTTCAGACCTTAGCTTTGATTTGGGTGAAGGGCCTCTTTCTTTTGTAAACGATTGGTCGTTTAAGACCTTATCTTGATTTTGGGCCTTTGGCTTATTTTTGTTGATAAGCAATCGGTCGTTCAAACCTTAGCTTGAATAAGCGATTGGTCGTTTAAGACCTTAGCTTGATTTTGGGCCTTTGGCCTAATTTTGTTGATAAGCGATCGGTCGTTCAGACCTTAGCTTGAATAAGCAATTGGTCATTTAAGACCTTAGCTTGATTTGTAAGAAAGTTGGTCATCTATGGCGTCATAAATGCCGGTATGGATCTTCATTTGGGAGATCATGGAAGCTATTAAGAAGATTGATAGTGGAGGACTTTATTTCAAATTGATTTGCCGCTACATCAGGAAATTGAATACACGAAAGTACTTCAAATGTAGTCGAAAGATAAAAGTCCATAAGCAATTCTCCTTGAGGAGGAGGAGGTGGAGGTTGTTGTCCATAATTAAATGGAGGTAGTCCGGGAGGTTGTCCATCATTTGGGTCCATGTTTTCAGTCCTAGGCAATATAGGGTCCCTAGAGGTTCCTCTACGTTGTCTAAGTGTTCGTTCAAGTTCAATATTACACGGAAGCAAAGGAAGTGACAATGACCGTCTACCTAGCATGCATTAAAAGTAAAACAACACCTCAATATGCAAAAATAAAAAAGAATTACTCAAATGCACAATTTTAGACTTTATACTCACAAAGGGTTCCAACTTTGATCTTTTGAGATACCCACTATGTGCTATACCTAAAATCAAGAAAATTGAGAGATAAGAACAAGATATATACAAAAAAAGAATGAAAGAATTTCTAGCCTAAGAATTAAACCAGATTTAATCTTTCAATGACGACAATAAAACCGTAGTCCCCGGCAACGGTGCCAAAATTTTGATGTGGCTAAACTTGATTGTACTTGTAAACTTATTTTTGCCCTTTTTCAAAATATAATTTAACCACTCGCAAGAGCACGAATCTTTGTAGATACGGTTCTATATAGAGGGTATCGATCCCACGAGGACTAGTCGTTAATTGTCTGAAAAAGAGATTAATTCCACTTTAATTCTAAAAACAAGGTTTTGATTTTTGTTTAAAAACTATTGCATGAAATGTAAAAACACTAAATTTAAAGAGTTAAAAGTTGGGAGAGAGAACTAGGGGTGGTTTCCACCACTAGCCATTCACATGTCCATAAATGTAGCAAGCTTGGGATTTATAAAATTAAATGTCTAACAATGTCATTAGGCTTGTGACCTCAATGACATATCAAAAGATTAATGTGTGTGCAAACCTATCACAATCCATCTTCAACAAGAATAGTTCTTCAACTTAACTAATTACCCTACTCTCTAAGTGAACCTAAATGCATCCAAACTACCTTATCTTGGCATGGTTTATACAAGTAAGAACAACACATTCAATTTAAATACCATTACCTAGCCATCATTTGCATTTCTTGTGGAAGATGCAAATGTTGTGCATTCACATGATAGATTCTACTCTAAGACAAGAATAAAATCAACATCAAATGAATATATATAAGAAATGTATAAGTGTACATTGTCACTAGACTAAATAATCAATATTTAAATACAAATCCCAAATAATGCTACAAAAATGAACAAGTTTACATGGCTAGGAGTTTCACCCACACCCTAGTAGAGAAGTTAGTTGTGCATGGCAGCCTTGCACTCTTCCATTGAAGGAGAAAATGAAGCTTCAAGGTCTGGTTCAGCTTCCCTTCCTCCTCTCTCGAAAGTCTCAATGTATGTATATGATATATGTGAGAAAAATGCTCCTTTTATGCAATTGTGGCTACTTTTCATCCTTGGGGCCCACCATGTATATATATATATATATATCAATATATATACCAACTAAAGCTATAGTATCTCCATGTGTCTTGTTCAAGTCAGAAAATCCATCCAAGTGGTGCAAAAAGGTGGATTTTGTTGCAAGTGGGAGAGCAGATGAGCAAGTGGGCAAGTGGGTCTGTAGAATCTCGATTGATCGAGATTTCGATTAATCGAAATACATGTCTCGATCAATCGAGAGTCCGATTGATCGAGATCAACATCTCGATTGATTGAGATGCCTTAGCTTCATTTCTAAATTCTGCTCTTCAACTACAAATGGCCTCAAACATTGCTCATTTTGGTACAAAACCTGCAATGCATCAAAAACACAAAAATACCGTAAACATACCTCGGTAAATGTAATAACGGGACTAACATATGCACTAAAGAGGGTTCAAATGCATAGTATTGAACACTTATCACACCCCCAAACTTACACATTGCTAGTCCCTTAGTAATGCAATGCTACAAAAAATGAAATGAACTATCTTATACAAAAATTGAATCATGCTCAGTCATCAACTAGATAAAGGATGATTATCCATTCATTTCACACTTGGCAAATGCAACAAGTATTACAGAACTATGTGGTCATTAGCAAAAATGGACTTTCACAAACTACAAATAGACGACAGTCCCCACATAATGGCCAGTCCAAACAAAAATACCGATTCCAACCCCAAAATCCTCTTTGAAAAGTGAACATGCATTCTAACGCGTGGCTTTGTCATATTTGGAGAAAAATAAGAACAAATCTATTTTTAAAAGAAAAACTCATTGAAAAAGCTCGACACTGTTGTTCATTATCGCCAAACGTACATGAATGCTCATGTGCGGATGACCGTGCAATGCTTAGCTCTTTTTGCTTTCTTGCAAGCCCATGTAGCGGCATTGGGCCAATGACTCCCAAACCAATTGGTTTTAGGGCATTAGGTGAAGAAACACTCCTCGAACTTAATAACCGAGCTTACAAGGCGATGAGCTTAAACAAGCCACCCGCTTATTATTGCTCAACCTTGCACACTTACACGAATACTCCATGCTTAATGAGGCATAGAGATCCGGTTTATTGAGTGAGAAGGCTTATTGCATATTTTTCTCTTGTTTTTTTTTTACAACAACCGGAAGAACTCATTCTTTAAGTTGTTCAAATAAAAACAGAAATTTATAAAATTCTCCATCAGACTTATACCCCACAATTTAAAATGCATGTGTGCGAATTTGTGCAGTTAAGGACAAATTGAGGGCAAGAACCGTACATATTCATATTTGAACAAAAATGTGGACCGTTCTAGCCTATTACATAGCTTGCAAAAGTGCGGGTATTTACAATGTTAAAGTTCTTAACTACCTGTTACATTTACCTCGGACATTTATTCAAATGATCTTCCTTTAAAAAATAACACATCATAGCAAGCATGCAAAAATATCAAGAAAAAGAAAAAAACTGCTCTACAATGACAATCAATACAAAGACTGAACATTGTATACATATGCAAGTGGTATAGCATACCGCACCCCCAAACTTAGACGCAACATAGTCCTCAATGCTTGGACAAGAAGAGAAGGAAAGAAATTACTAGGACAGCAGAACGCGACAAAAATGGCATTCCAACACGGCCGATCATCCTGTAAATGTGAAAAACCTACACGGAACACCAACTGGATACCACGAGTATTAAATGGAACAAAAAGTACATGAAAAGAACATGATGAAAGAATTATGTGCAAGCGGACAATGCCGAGATCGCTGCACATCCAAGGCTCTGAACTGGTGTTTTCCAATTAACTAAGAGGTTTATGTGATAAGATATTGACTATCCAGGCACGCTAACGTATAGCATGCAAAGGGGCTGCCTTTCTTTATTAATGCCATACTGCATTGAAGCAATCTCAACAGTATTGGGAATTGAAATCAAGCGGTAATAAACGGAAATCATCAACTGAATCGCATATAACAATTAGGAAAGTGGTACTACATACATAGTCAAAGTATAGAGAGCAGAGATATGGACAGAAAGTAAAAATAAAGACAGTAAATAGAACACATGCTATAAAAGAAATGACAACTGTATTCCATATATGTCAAAATGAGTTTCAGTACAAAAGGTACATGTATTTGGAATACACAAAAAGTAACATGGCCAACATGGCCTATCAAAAACAAAGAAAGAAAAAGAATGGAAAGTAAAGCAGAAAATACGAAAAGATAAAGCTACTCTAGGGCGGGTGGTGGTGGAGGTGGCTTGGTGGGTGGAGTAGAGTTGGAGGTGGAAGCTCGGCCGGCAAACAGGAACTGCAGGTCCTGCCGGAAAGCTCGGAACTCATCTAAAAGCACCCTCTGACCCTGCATCAGAGATGTAATGTCCGTCCTCATAGCCTCCAGCTGACTCTGCGTCACCTGGACATGCCCCTCAAAACCCTGCTGGAGACGCTCAACGTCAGCTACCAGACAGGAATAGCACGTCGCCAGAATCTCATGCCGCTCTGCGGCGATATCAATCTCATCATCCTCCAGCTCCTCATCGGATGCCTCACCCTCTGCGGGCGCATCCGCATCTATCTCCACTGGAGTATCCATGTCCATGTCCTCTGGTGGATCGCCCTAGTGGTCCTCGTGCTCCAAGTGCCTCCTCACCCGCACCCACTGAGTATGTGTGAAGCGGGAGGGCTGAGGAAAGCTGCGACTAGGAAAGGAAAGGGAAGCCGCCAACTCGACGCTCGCCTCATCTTCTTGTTGACGAGCCCGTCCCAGACTTTGTACATGCAGCTGCCCCCAGATCAATGATAGGACAGAAAACCATGTGCCTGTGTGGAAAGCGTACAGGCAACGGAGAAGGTCGCCCCGGCGCTCTGCCACATGCTGTAAAGGACACGCATTTTTTATGAGAACGGTGTCCAGAAACCATAACACGCTCGGGCACATCGATTTGGACGTGCAGTTGTGACTGGGAGTGGTAAACACCCCGCCACACATGTCCATCACGATGGACAAAATAGTGATGTCGGTAGGAAACTCGGGCCTGTAGAGCGGCCGACCATCCAGGTCAACCATGTCTGGGGGCTACTGGTGAGAAATATCGATCATCTGCGCTATCCGACTCGGCGTATTGGTAATCGTCAAGCCTCCTACGACTGTCTCTAAGGTGTCGGGCTCGGTACAGGAATAGGTCATGCGCTCGTAGAAGACCTGCACCAATCGCTCGTGCGCCACATCGGTGGGTGGCACACATAGCCGGTCGAGCCGGCGCCGCCAGAGCTCTGCTATCGCCCACGAGCAGTCGAAACGCATCTCAAACTCCCTCAACTCAAATCGCTGCTCCGGGTGGAACTTCTGACTCTGGAAGGCTCGCCCGGGCACATCTCGAATAACACTGGAGGCATTCTTCACACGCGCCATAATCCAGAACAATCTGCACTTATTCCAAAAATAAAGTAAATAAAAATAGAATAAAATAATAGAAAAATAAAAATAAAAATTACAAAGAAGTTCTAGTCCATGGTGCAGACACATGCACTCCAAAATACGCTCGAATCGACTCGATTAGTTCTACTCGGAAGCAAAAACAACCCGTACGAATATGTCTCTCATCTCGCTCTCAACGAAGCGGCGTAAGTGGATGCAACCGAAACAATGGGGTTGTGGTTGCAAACCGAACATCAAGCGCCTGAAACAAAAATAATGCAAAATCTCACCTGTACATGTACTCCTACCCCCGAAACCCGCAAGTTCCCATTATGAACGTAGGGCATGCAAGCCACTCCAACCCAACATCATCTATCGACGCTTATTAAGCCGGTAAACTAACAAAAATAGTGGCAAAGCAAACAAAATAAATCATGCATCAACTTACCTCAAAGCGAAGATGATGGACGGTGCAAGAAAATGGAACCCCAACACGCAGCCGCGAAGAGACGAACTCGCGTGAACGAAGGCGAAGGGCTGGGAATGATCGAAAAAGGTTGGATGGTGATTGGGGATTACTTTGGATCTCTCGGACTGGAGGGAGAAGTCGGATGATCGCGAGAAGAAATGGTGAAATGAGAGGGAGCCCGACGGTTCGAATATATAAGTGACTCACGTGCAGCCAGCGTGGAAATCTCGATTAATCAGATACACATCTCGATTAATCGAGATTTTGATTGATCGAGAATGGGATCTCAATTGATCGAGATTCCGATTAATCGAGTACCTATCGAAGTGCCATAAAAAAAAAGCACCTCTCGGCACTTTGCACTTTGCAAAATGTTCAAACATCTCTGCATTATTTTGATCAATCGTGATCTCGATTGATCGAGATCCATGTTTTAATCAATCAAAATTCTAAAAAGGAGCCTTGTTGATCAGCTTGATTTAGAACCTCATGGACTTGAACTTATGGGACGTAGATACAAAATTACTTTGGATTAGAGGGACATCATGGAAGCATGATAGCTACCATGGCCGCACCACATTATACGTCTATGGCATGACGTTGAAATCGGTTCACGAGTCAAAATAAACGGGATTTGTCAAATTGATGACATCCACATACTCCATGGTAACTTGGTCATCCACACACAGTTTTAAGTGCTGCCCATTCACTTTGAACAACGTTCCATCTTTTAGGTCCTTCAATTCCACCGCTCCGTGGGGAGCAATAGAATTAACCAAAAATGGACCATCCCAATGGGAGCGAAGTTTTTTGAGAAACAAACGGAGGCGTGAGTTGTACAATCATACTTTCTGGCCCAGAGAAAATGTTTTGACTTGAATATTGCGATCATGAAAGGCTTTAGACTTTGCCTTATAGATTTTAGCGTTCTCATACGCGTCATGTCGTAATTCTTCCAACTCATTCAATTGAAGCTTTTGATTAGAGCCGGCCATTTGCATGTCAAAATTGAACGTTTTGGTGGCCCACATAGCTTTGTGCTCTAATTCCACTGGAAGATAGCACGCTTTACCATAAACCAACTGGTAAGGCATCATTTAGTCGCAATGACCAATCTTTTCAGTCGGGCCGAACTATTTTCTCAAGGATGTTCTTTATCTCCCTATTGGATACTTCCACTTGTCCACTAGTTTGAGGGTGGTATGGGGTGGCTACTTTGTGTGTGACAGAGTATTTGGTAAGCAAAGTTCGAAGGAAACGATTACAGAAATGTTTACCTCTGTCACTGATGAGGGCCCGAGGTGTACCAAAATGGCTAAAGATATTAGCTTGAATGAATTTAACCACGACTGCGTGGTCATTGGTTTTAGTAGCAACGGCCTCTATCCATTTAGAAACGTAGTCCACCACCACAAGTATGTACTCATGACCAGTAAATGGTGGAAAAGGTCCCATGAAGTCGATGCCCCACATATCAAATATCTCAACAATAAGAATAGGGTTGAGAGGCATCATGTTCTTTCGAGATATTGCGCCAAGGCGCTGACATCGCTCACATGAGCAGCAAAATGAGTATGCATCCCGATGAAATGTTGGCCAAAAAAACCCGCATTGAAGAATCTTTGCTGCGGTTTTCTTAGCACTAAAGTGTCCCCCACAAACAAGTGTATAATAGAATTTTAGAATGCTTTGGAATTCACTGTTGGGTACACACTTTCGGATTATTTGATCGGGGCAATATTTGAACAATTGAGGATCGTCCCAATAATATGATCGTGATTGGAAGAAAAACCGATCCTTCTCTTGCTTGGTCCAAGAAGAAGGTATTTTGCCAGTTGCCAAGTAGTTGACAATGTCCGCATACCAAGGGATACTCTCTTGAGAGATTACAAAAAGTTGTTCATCCGGGAAGGATTCACAAACTGGAATGGAGTCATTGAGGGATTCAACAAGAATTCTAGAGAGGTGGTCAGCCTCCACATTTTCAGTTCCCTTTTTGTCTCTAATCTTGAAATTAAACTCTTGCAACAAGAGTATCCACCGGATCAATCTAGGCTTAGTGTCCTTTTTGACCAAAAGATGCCGGAGGGCAGCATGGTCCGAATAAACAATGTCCTTGGAACCTAATAGATAAGCTCGAAATTTATCCAAGGCAAATACTACCGCAAACAACTCATTTTTCGTTGTGGTATAATTAATTTGAGCCTCTGAAAGGGTTTTACTTGCATAGTAGATAACATGTGGTAATTTGTCTACTCGTTGCCCTAAGACCGCACCCATGACATAATCAGATGCATCACACATAATCTCAAATAGGAGAGCCCAATTTGGAGGGATGAGAATTGGAGCGGTTATAAGCATGGTGCGGAGCTTTTCAAAAGCGTTAAAGCATGCTTCATCCAAGGTAAAACAACACCCTTTTTCAAGAAGGCGACACAAAGGCCGAGAGATCTTGCTAAAGTCTTTGATGAAATGGCAGTAAAAGCCCGCATGCCCAAGGAATAAACAAATCTCTCACACCATTGATGGTGGAGGAAGTTTGGAAATAAGTTCAACCTTGGCTTTGTCAACCTCAATTCCTCTCTTAGACACAATGTGCCCTAGGACAATGCCCTCCTGGACCATAAAATGGCTCTTTTCCCAACTGAGGATTAGATTGGTTTTTTGACATCGTGTGAGAACACGGGCTAGATTTTGGAGGCATGATTCGAATGAAGGTCTAAACACGGAGAAATCATCCATGAATACTTCCAAGAAATTTTGCTCCATATCTGAAAAAATAGACATCATACACAGTTGAAAAGTCGCCGGTGCATTGCACAACCCAAAAGGGCATGCGTCTATAAGCGAATGTGCCGAAAGGACATGTAAATGTGGTTTTTTCTTGGTCCCTTGAGTCTATAGCAACCTGATTATAGCCAAAATATCCATCTAAGAAGCAATAAAAACTTTGACCAGCTAATCTCTCTAAGATTTGATCAATAAATGGAAGAGGGAAGTGATATTTCCGAGTTGCTGAATTTAGTTTCCGATAATCTATGCAAACTCTCCATCCTGTGGTGGTGCATTGGGGAACCAATTCACCCTTATCATTTGGTTGCACCGTAATACCAGAATTCTTAGGAACCACTTGAGTGGGACTAACCCACTTACTATCTGAGATGGGGTAAATGATTCCCGCATCTAGTAACTTCACCACCTCCTTCATTACAACGTCTTTTATATTTGGATTTAATCGATGTTGTGCCTCTCTTGAGGTCTTTGCATCTTCTTCTAAGTGTATGCGGTGCATACAAATAGAAGGATCTATTCCCTTAAGATTTGCCACACTCCACCCTATTATTTCCTTGTGCTCTTTTAGCACTTTTAGAAGTTCCATCTCTTGATCATTGGTGAGATTAGAAGCAATAATGACTGGAAGGGTTTCATTAGAGCCCAAGAAAACATACTTGAGGGTAGCCGGTAAAGGCTTGAGCTCAAGTTGTGGTGGGAAAATTAGAGAAGGAGTTTGGAAAGTATTGGACAAAGGAGGCAAAGGTTCTCTCAGAACTCTCCATTTAGGCAAATCCATAAAGGTCATGACATCGAGCATTAAATTAACTTCATAAATGGATTGCTCAATGTCATAATCATCACAGTTGAAATGACTTAGGTATGCTTCTAGAGGATCCTTAGAAAGAATGGAAGGAAGCATTTCTTGAACGAGATCTTCCACTACATCAACACAAAAGCACTCATTTTCGTCGTCGGATGTGTGGTGGGAAGCATTAAAGATGTTCAAACGGACTTTCATATTCCCGAAAGAGATGTCCATTACTCCGGTACGGCAATTAACGCAAGCGTTTGCCGTGGCCAAAAATGGATGACCTAGAATGATAGGAATATGTCTATTTGGATCTTGGACCGGTTCCGTGTCAAGGACTATGAAGTCCACCGGAAAGTAAAATTTGTCCACTTGAATTATCACATCCTCAATGATGCCACGTGGTTGCTTCACCGAGCGGTCGGCAAGTTATAACACAACTGTGGTGGGCTTAAGTTCCCCCAAACCTAATTGTTGGTAAATTGAGAACGGAAGCAAATTGACACTAGCCCCTAAATCAAAAAGTGCCTTTTCAAAAGCTTGATTTCCGATGGTGCATGAAATGGTTGGAGCACCCGGATCTTTGAATTGAGGAGGGGCTTGGTGTTAGAAAATGGAGCTTACTTGCTCAGTTAGGAGGACTTTCTTAGGAACATTGTTCCTAGATTTGCGCTTTTGAGTGCACAAGTCCTTCAAGAATTTAGCATAGGAGGGAATTTGCCGGATAGCATCAAGGAGAGGGAGATTGATCTTTACTTGTTTGAAGATCTCCATTATGTCTTGAATTTTCTCTCCTTGCTTCCCAAAGTGAGAATGTTCCTTCAATCTTTGAGAAAAAGGAACCGGAGGTTCCAAAGAGGTGTCAAGATTTGGGATAGATGGTGACACGACTTCACTTGCCTTTCCTTTTGGATTTTGTGGGACTTTGTTCACATTTGAATTTAAAGGAAACACATTTGGATTTGATTGGGATTCTTTTGGATTTTTGGATTGCTCATTGCATTCCTTTTTCTCTTCCCCGACCTTGGAATTTATGATTTTACCACTCCTTAAGGTGGTGATCGATTGAACTTGCTTCGGAAGAGCATTACAAGATGAAGATGAAGGATCATCAGTCACATGAACACCCTTAGGATTTGCCACCGGTTGACTTGGCAATTTACCTTCCTCTCTTCTATTCAAGGCATTAGCTAGTTGCCCGATTTGAGTATCTAACCTAGCCATAGATTGAGCGTTAGCCTCAAGCTTAGAGATTGGTTGGGAGTGAGATTACAACAAGCGAGTATTAGCCTCAAAATTGCTTATCACTCTTTCCTCAAAACCTTGGCTTCTCGGAGGAGGTGGTGGTCGTTGGTAGTTGGATCTTTGATGGTATGGTTGAGGATTTGGCCTATATTGAGGCTGTTGAGATTGGGAATTAAAGGAATTTTGCCCTTGAAAAGAGGGACTTGGTTCTTGAGATTTTCATGAAAATGCCGGATGATTCTTGTAACCAGGATTGTAGGTATTTGAATATGGATCATTAATCTATTTAGAATACACGGCATTCGCTTGCTCTTGAGCATAATCGGGAGATTGACTGACAATAGGACAATCTCGCACATAATATGAAGTGCTATAGCAAAACAAACACCCTTCTTGATTTTGAACAGGTTGGCTTGGAGTAGGCAGCCCATTTTTCATGATTTGGTCCATTTTTTGGGTTAAGGCTTCTACTTGCATGGCAGCCTCATCTACCCTTGAAATCTCATGCACTCCGCTACAAGGTTGGGTGGATTTTCCTTTTCTAGTGGAGGAGCGTTGAGCTAAATTATTGCTTAGGGTTTGAAAAAGTTTTCATGCATCATCTGGGCTTTTCAAAAGGTATCCACCTCCACAAGCGGAATCTACCATTTGCCTATGTTGCTCACTTACCCCATCATAAAAGCTTTGCACTAGCTGCCATTTTGGGACAACATGGTGCGGACAAGATTTAAGAAGATCTTTTAATCTCTCCCAAGTCTCATGAAATTGTTCTTGATCAATTTGGGTGAATCCGGTGATTGCTCGCCGAATATCACCCATCTTTCCCATTGGGAAGTATTTTTTTAAGAATTCAATTCGCATCTCCGCCCAAGAATGGATTGAGTTAGGTTCTAAGGTATTGAACCAACTTCTAGCTTTATCTTTTAGGGAGAATGGAAACATACGAAGCTTTAGATCATCCTCCGTAAACTGTGGTACCCGGATGGTGGAACACATAGAAAGGAAGTAATCTAAATGCCGGTATGGATCTTCATTTGGGAGACCATGGAAGCTATTAAGAAGATTGATAGTGGAGAACTTTATTTCAAATTGATTTGCCGCTACATCAGGAAATTGAATACATGAAAGTACTTCAAATGTAGTCGGAAGATAAAAGTCCATAAGCAATTCTCCCTGAGGAGGAGGAGGTGGAGGTTGTTGTCCATGATTAAATGGAGGTAGTCCGGGAGGTTATCCATCATTTGGGTCCATGTTTTCAGTCCTAGGCAATATAGGGTCCCTAGAGGTTCCTCTACGTTGTCTAAGTGTTCGTTCAAGTTCAATATTACACGGAAGCAAAGGAAGTGACAATGACCGTCTACCTAGCATGCATTAAAAGTAAAACAACACCTCAATATGCAAAAATAAAAAAGAATTACTCAAATGCACAATTTTAGACTTTATACTCACAAAGGGTTCCAACTTTGATCTTTTGAGATGCCCACTATGTGCTATACCTAAAATCAAGCAAATTGAGAGATAAGAACAAGATATATACAAAAAAAGAATGAAAGAATTTCTAGCCTAAGAATTAAACCAGATTTAATCTTTCAATGACGACAATAAAACCGTAGTCCCCGGCAACGGTGCCAAAATTTTGATGTGGCTAAACTTGATTGTACTTATAAGCTTATTTTTGCCCTTTTTCAAAATATAATTTAACCACTCGCAAGAGCACGAATCTTTGTAGATACGGTTCTATATAGAGGGTATCGATCCCACGAGGACTAGTCGTTAATTGTCTGAAAAAGAGATTAATTCCACTTTAATTCTAAAAACAAGGTTTTGATTTTTGTTTAAAAATTATTGCATGAAATGTAAAAACATTAAATTTAAAGAGTTAAAAGTTGGGAGAGAGAACTAGGGGTGGTTTCCACCACTAGCCATTCACATGTCCATAAATGTAGCAAGCTTGGATTTATAAAATTAAATGTCTAACAATGTCATTAGGCTTGTGACCTCAATGACATATCAAAAGATTAATGTGTGTGCAAACCTATCACAATCCATCTTCAACAAGAATAGTTCTTCAACCTAACTAATTACCCTACTCTCTAAGTGAACCTAAATGCATCCAAACTACCTTATCTTGGCATGGTTTATACAAGTAAGAACAACACATTCAATTTAAATACCATTACCTAGCCATCATTTGCATTTCTTGTGGAAGATGCAAATGTTGTGCATTCACATGATAGATTCTACTCTAAGACAAGAATAAAATCAACATCAAATGAATATATATAAGAAATGTATAAGTGTACATTGTCACTAGACTAAATAATCAATATTTAAATACAAATCCCAAATAATGCTACAAAAATGAACAAGTTTACATGGCTAGGAGTTTCACCCACACCCTAGTAAAGAAGTTAGTTGAGCATGGCAGCCTTGCACTCTTCCATTGAAGGAGAAAATAAAGCTTTAAGGTCTAGTTCAGCTTCCCTTCCTCCTCTCTCGAAAATCTCAATGTATGTATATGATATATGTGAGAAAAGGCTCCTTTTATGCAATTGTGGCTACTTTACATCCTTGGGGCCCACCATTTATATATATATATATATATATCAATATATATACCAACTAAAGCTATTGTATCTCCATGTGTCTTGTTCAAGTCAAAAAATCCATCCAAGTCGTGCAAAAAGGTGGATTTTGTTGCAAGTGGGAGAGCAGGTGAGCAAGTGGGCAAGTGGGTCTGCAGAATCTCGATTGATCAAGATTGGAGTCTCGATTGATCGAGATTTCGATTAATCGAAATACATGTCTCGATCAATCGAAATTCCAATTGATCGAGATCAACATCTCGATTGATTGAGATGCCTTAGCTTCATTTCTGAATTCTGCTCTTCAACTGCAAATGGCCTCAAGCATTGCTCCTTTTGGTACAAAACCTGTAATACATCAAAAACACAAAAATACCGTAAACGTACCTCGGTAAATGTAATAATGGGACTAACATATGCACTAAAGAGGGTTCAAATGCATAGTATTGAACACTTTTCAATTTCCACGCTGATCCCTGATCCTATTTGCATTGATGACCCGTTGACAAAAAGTCTCCATTCAAGGTAAGTTGGAAGTTCTGCTTTCTCATCGCTTTCAGGTTTGCATTCTAACAAGAAGTCTGCTACTGCCTGTCCTTTTATGGTGGTTCGAGGTTCGTAGAATATTTCGTAGGCACCCAGTTCTATTGCCCATTTGGCTACTCTTCCCGATTGATCAAGCTTATGTAAATTTCTCTAATTGGGAATTTGGTTAGGACAATGATTGGATGGGCCTCAAAGTAATGTTCCTATTCGCCTAAATATGGGCTAGCACAACCTTTTCCGTCTTTGAGTACCTTTGCTCTGCCTCAGTCATGGTTTTGCTTGAGTAGAACATAGGGCACTGCTTTCTATCGAATTCCTTGATCAAAACAGCACTGACAGCCATACGGGACACTACAACATATAAGTATAGGGTTTCTCCTACATCAGGTGCTAAGAGCGTTGGTAGTTGGATCATGTACTGCTTCAGCCTCATTAGAGCTTCACTTTGATAAGTGATGTGGCTAAACTCAATTGTATTTGTAAGCTTAATTTTACCCTTTTTATCAAAATATAATTTAACCACTCGCAAGAGCACGAATCTTTGTAGATAAGGTTCTATATAGAGGGTATCGATCCCACGAGGACTAGTCGTAATTGTCTTAAAGGAAGATTAATTCCACTTTAATCCTAAAAACAGGTTTTTGAATTTTTGTTGCAAGTGGGAAAGCAGGTGAGCAAGTGGGCAAGTGGCTTTTGCAGAATCTCGATCAATCGAGATTGAATCTCGATTGATCGAGATTTCGATCAATCGAAATGAGATCTCGATCAATCGAGATTTCGATTAATCGAGATCAACATCTCGATTGATCGAGATGCCTTTGGCTGCAATTTCTGATTTTTCTCTTGAACTGTAAAAAACCTCAAACTTTGCTCCTTTCACTACAAGACCTTCAAAACATCAAAAACACAAAAATACCGTAAACATATCTCGGTAAACGCAAAAACAGAACTAACATATGCAATAAAGAGGGTTCAAATGCATAGAAATGAACACTTATCACACCCCCAAACTTACATATTGCTAGTCCCTTAGCAATGCAATATTACAAAAATAACATTAACTATCTTATACAAAAGTTTAATCATGCTCAGTCATCAACTAGATAAAGGGCAATCATCCGTTCATTTCACAGTTGGCAAATGCAACAAGTATTACAGAACTATGTGGTCATTAGCAAAAATGGACTTCCACAAGCTATAAATAAATGACGGTCCCCACATGATGGCCAGTCCAAACAAACATACCAATTCCGACCCCAAAATCCTCTTTGAAAAGTGAACATGCATTCTAACGCGTGGCTTTTGTCATATTTGGAGAAAAAAAATGAACAAATCTGTTTTTAAGAGAAAAACTCATTGAAAAAGCTCAACACTGCCGTTCATTATCACAAAACATTCATGATTGCTCATGTGCGGATGACCGTGCAATGCTTAGCTCTTTTTGCTTTCTTGTAAGCCCATGTAGCGGCATTGGGCCAATGACTCCCAAACTAATTGGCTTTAGGGCATTAGGTGAAGAAGCACCCCTCAGACTTAATAACCGAGCTTACAAGGCGATGAGCGTAAGCAAGCCACCCGCTTATTATTACTCAACCTTGCACACTTATACGCGAATACTCCCTACTTTGAGGCATAAAAATCTGATTTATTGAGTGAGAAGGTTTATTGCAAATTTTTCTCTTTTTCTCTTTTTCTCCCTTTTTTTTTTTTTTTTTTACAACAACCGGAAGAACTTATTCTTTAAGTTGTTCAGATAAAAATAGAAATTTACAAAATTCTCCCTTAGACTTATACCCCACAGTTTAAAATGCATGTGTGCGAATTTGTGCGGTTAAGGACAAATTTAGGGCAAGAACCATACGTGCTCATATTTAGACAAAAATGTAGACCGTTCTAGCCTATTATATAGCTTGCAAAAGTGCGGGTATTTACAATGTTAAAGTTCTTAACTACCTGCTGCATTTACCTCGGACCTTTATTCGAATGATCTTCCTTTAAAAAGCAAGACATCATAGCAAGCATGCAAAAATATCAAGAAAAAGAAAACTGCACTACAATGACACCCAATATAAGACTGAACATTGCATGCATATGCAAGTGGTATAGCATACCGCACCCCCAAACTTATTTGCCACATTGTCCTCAATGTTTGGACAAGAAGAACAAGGAAAGAAGTTACCGGGATTGTGGAATGCGACAAAAATGGTATTCCACAGTAGCGGTCATCCTGCAAATAAGAAAAACCTGCACAGAACACCAATTGGATACCACGAGCATTAAAAGGAACAAAAAGTATATGAAAAGATCATAATAAAATAATTATGCACAAACGGACAATGTCAAGATCACTGCATATCTAAGGGTCTGAACTGGTGTTTCCCAATTGTCTAAGAGGTCTATGCGATAAGATATTGACTATCCAAGCACGCTAACGTATAGCATGCAAAGGAGCTGCCTTCCTTTATTAACGTCATACTGCGTTGAAACAATCTCAACAGTATTGGGAATTTAAACCAGGCGGTAATAAACAGAAATCATCAACTGAATCGCATATAACAATTAGGCAAGTGGTATTACATACATAGTCAAAGTATAGATAGCATTGATATGGGCAGAAAGCAAAAATAAAGACAGTAGAGATAAGACATGGTATAAAAGAAAAGATAACTGTATTCCATAAATATATAAAATGAGTTCAGTACAAATCGTACAGGCATCTGGAATACTCATAAAAACTAAAAATGAAAGAAAACATGGCCAACATGGCCTATGAAACATAAAGAAAGAAAAATACAGAAAGTAAAGCATAACGGACAAATAAAAGTAGCTACTCGAGGGCGGGTGGTGGTGGTGGCTCGGTGGGAGTAGAAGTGGAGGTGGAAGCTCGACCTATGAACAGGAACTGCAGGTCCTGCCGAAAGGTTCGAAACTCGTCTAGAATCGCTCTCTGACCTTGTGCCAGAGAAGAAATGTCCGATCGAATGCCCTCCAACTGACTCTGCGTCACCTGGACGTGCTCTTCAAAACCCTGCTGGAGCCGCTCTACGTCAGCCGCCAGGCAGGAGTAGCCAGTCGCCAGGATGTCGTGCCACTCTGCAGCAATATCCATCTCCTCCTCCTCTATCTCCTCATCATCGGACCCATCTCCGGCAGGCTCTCCCTCCTCCATCTCCACCGGGGCATCCATATTTACATCGTTTGGAGGATTGCCCTGGTGGTCCTGTCGCTCTAAGTGTCCCCTCACCCGCTCCCACTAAGAAGATGTGAAGCGGGTGGGCGGTGCCAACTGGATGTCAGTATCACTGACCGGTATACTGGCACGACTAAGAAAAGCGGCGACTAGGAAAGGAAAGGGAAGCCGCCAGCTCGCTGATCGCCTCATCCTCTTGTTGATGAGGCCGTCCCAGACCTTGAACATCTGCCCCCATACCAGCGACGGGATAGAAAACCACGTGCCCATATGGAAAGCGTAGAGGCAACGGAGGAGGTTGCCCCTGCGCTCTGCCACATGCTGTAGGGGATACGCGTTCTTGATGAGAACGGTGTCCAGGAACCACAGTCTGCTCGGGCACATCGATTTGGATGTGCAATTATGACTGGGCGTGGTAAACGCCCCACCACACATGTCCATCACGATGGAGAACAGTGTCGTGTCTGCTGGAAGTGCGGCCCTATAAAGTGGTCGACCGTCCTGGTCAACCATGTCTGGCGGCTGCTGGTGAGGGATGCTGAGCATCTGCGCAATCCGGCTCAGCGTAATCGTAATCGTCGTGGTGCCCACGACCGTCTCTAAGGTGTCCGGCGCTGTGCAAGAGTAGGTCATGCGCTCGTAGAAGACCTGCACTAAGCGCTTGTGTGCCACATCAGTGGGAGGCACACACAATCGGTTGAGGCGACACCTCCTGAGCTCGGCGACAGTCCACGCGCTATCGGGATGCGTCTCGAACTCACCCAGGTCAAAAGTCTGCTCCGGGTGAAACTTTCGAGATCGGAAGGCCCGCCCGGGCACGTCTCGAACAGAACTTGGGGCATTCTTCACCTTCGCCTTAGTCTCGGAACAGTCTGCACTTTATTCCAAAAATTATGTAAATAAAAAGAAAATAAAAGGAATACTAAACTAGGAATAAAAATAAAAGAAAAAAAAATGAAAATGAGGTCCTAGTCCATGATGCTGACAAGAATTCAAAAATTCACTCGCAAAGAGGCAGCGTAAGCAGATGCAACCGAAACGCAGATGCCGCGGTTACAAACCGTACACTAAGCATTTGGAACAAAAAGAATGCCAAATCTCACTCCTACATGAATTCCTATCCCCCGGAAGTCCTCAAAATACCATTATGAATATCGCGAATGCACCAATCCAACCCAACATCATTTGTCTACGTTTATTATGCCGTAAAACTATCAAAAATAGCGAGAAAGTATGCGAAATGTAGCCATGCAACACTTACCTCAAGGTGAAGAAGATGAACAGGACACGAAGATGAAAACCCAACTCGCAGCCGCGAAGAAAAGAGCGTACGAGTGCTAGCGGTGAACTCGGACTATGTCGAACGGTGGTGGATGGTCGGGAATGGTAGATCAAGCGCGGGATGGCTCTTGCAAAGACTCTGGATCGCACGGAGGAAAGAAGGAAGTCAGACGGTTTGAGGAAGAAATGTGAAAATGAGAGGGAAGCCCAACAGTTTAAATAAGATTTTGGCTCACGTGCAGGCATCGCGTGCATCTCGATTAATCGAGATGTGCATTTCGATCAATCGAGATTTCGATTGATCGAAATCCCACTTCGATCAATCGAAAGTCTGCCATCGATCAATCGAAATTTCTTCACTGAATCGAGATTTTATTTCGAGCAATCGAAACTTTAATTCGATCAATCGAAATTTTACTTCGATCAATCGAAATCCCATTTTGATCAATCAAAATTTCGATCGATCGAGGACCTATCGAAGTGCTATCGAAGAATACTACCTCTCGGGACTTTGGATTTGGCAAACTCTCTGCAATTTTTCGATCAATCGAGACTGAAATCTTGATCAATCGAAATCTCGATTGATCGAGATCCTAGTTTCGATCAATCGAGATGCTCAAAAATAGTCAGCTTAAGCTTTGCTTCATGGACTTGGATTTTTTTGGGACTTAGATACTAAATTGCTTAGATACAAAGTTCATCTTGGATTAAAGGGACATCATGGAAGCATGATAGCTACCATGGCTTCGCCACCTTACACGTCTATGGCATGACGTTCGGACCGGCTCACGAGTCAAAATATACGGGATCCGTCAAAGTGACGACATCCACGTATTCGGTGGAAACTTGGTTATCCACGCATATTTTTAAGCGATGCCCGTTTACTTTGAACAACGAGCCGTCTTTTAAGTCCTTCAATTCCACCGCTCCATGGGGAGTGACGGAATTAACCAAAAATGGACCATCCCAACGGGAGCGGAGTTTTCCGGGAAACAAATGGAGGCGTGAATTGTACAACCATACTTTTTGGCTCTGAGAAAACGTTTTGACTCGAATATTACGATCATGAAAGGCCTTGGACTTTGCCTTGTAGATTTTAGCATTCTCGTACGCGTCATGTCGCAATTCTTCCAATTCGTTTAATTACAGCTTTCGATTAGATCCGGCCGTTTGCATGTCAAAATTGAAAGTTTTGGTGGCCTACATAGCTTTATGCTCCAATTCAACCGGAAGATGACACGCTTTGCCATAAACCAACCAGTAAGGTGACATTCTAATGGGAGTTTTATACGCGGTTCGGTATGCCCATAATGCATCGTTTAGTCGCAATGACTAATCTTTTCAGTCAGGCCGAATAGTTTTCTCAAGAATGTTCTTAATCTCCCTATTGGATACCTCTACTTGGCCACTAGTTTGAGGATGGTACGGGGTGGCTACTTTGTGTGTGATGGAGTATTTGGTAAGCAAGGTTCGAAGGAACCGGTTACAGAAATGTTTACCTCCGTCACTGATGATGGCCCGAGGCGTACCAAACTGGCTAAAGATATTCGCTTGAATGAACTTAACCACAACTGCGTGGTCATTGGTTTTGGTAGCAACGGCCTCTATCCACTTAGATACGTAGTCCACCACCACAAGTATGTACTCATGACCAGTAGAGGGTGGAAATGGTCCCATGAAGTCAATGCCCCACACATCAAATATCTCTATAATAAGAATAGGGTTAAGAGGCATCATGTCCTTCCGAGACATCGCGCCAAGGCGCTGACATTGCTCACAAGAGCGGCAGAATGAATATGCATCCCGATGAAGTGTTGGCCAGAAAAATTCACATTGAAGAATTTTTGCTACGGTTTTCTTAGCACTAAAGTGTCCCCCACAAGCGAGTGTATGACAAAATTTGAGAATGCTTTAGAATTCACTGTTGGGTACACACCTTCGAATTATTTGATCGGGGCAATATTTGAACAATTGAGGATCGTCCCAATAATATGATCGTGATTGGGAAAGAAAATGATCATTTTCTTGCTTGGTCCAAGAAGATGGTATTTTACCGGTTGCCAAGTAATTAACCACATCTGCATACCAAGGGATACTCTCTTGAGAAATGACAAAGAGTTGTTCATCCGGGAAGGATTCACAAACTGGAATGAAATTATGGAGGGATTCAACAAGAATTCTAGAAAGGTGGTCAGCCACCACATTTTCAGTTCCCTTTTTGTCTCTAATCTCAAAATTGAACTCTTGCAACAAGAGTATCCATCGGATCAACCTAGGCTTGGTGTCCTTTTTGGCCAAAAGATGCCGGAGGGCAGCATGGTCCGAATAGACAATGTGACCTTTGAACCTAATAAATAAGCTCGAAACTTGTCTAATGCAAATACTACCGCAAGCAACTCCTTTTTCGTTGTGGTATAATTGATTTGAGCCTCAGAAAGGGTTTTACTCGCGTAGTAGATGACATGTGGCAGTTTGTCTACTCGTTGTCCTAAAATTGCACCCATGGCATAATCGGATGCATCACACATAATCTCAAATGGGAGAGCCCAATTTGGAGGGATGAGAATTGGAGCGGTTGTAAGCATGGTGCGGAGTTTTTCAAAAGCGTTAAGGCACGCTTCATCAAAGGTAAAGCAATATTCTTTTTCAAGAAGGCGGCACAAAGGCCGGGAGGTCTTGCTAAAGTCTTTGATGAAACGGCGATAAAAGCCCGCATGCCCAAGGAATGAACGAATCTCTCTCACCGTTGATGGTGGAGGAAGTTTGGAAATGAGTTCAACCTTGGCTTTGTCAACCTCTATTCCTCTCTTAGACACAATGTGTCCTAGGACAATACCCTCTTGAACCATAAAATGGCTCTTTTCCCAACTAAGAATTAGGTTGGTCTCTTGACATCGTTTGAGGACACGGGATAGATTTTGGAGGCATGATTCAAATGAAGGCCCAAAAATGAAAAAATTATCCATGAACACTTCCAAGAATTTTTTCACCATGTCTGAAAAGATAGACATCATACACCGTTGAAAAGTCATCGGTGCATTGCACAACCCAAAGGGCATACGTCTATAAGCAAATGTGTCAAAGGGACATGTAAAGGTGGTTTTCTCTTGGTCCCTCAGGTCTATAGCAACCTGATTATAGCCGGAATATCCATCTAGAAAGCAATAAAAACTTTGCCCGGCTAATCTCTCCAATATTTGATCAATAAATGGGAGGGGGAAGTGATCTTTCCGAGTGGCTGAATTTAATTTCCGATAATCAATGCACACTCTCCATCCCGTGGTGGTGCGTTGGGGAACTAATTCACCCTTATCATTAGGTTGCACCGTAATACCTGACTTCTTTGAAACCACTTGAGTGGGACTAACCCACTTGCTATCTGAGATAGGGTAAATGATTCCCGCATCTAGTAACTTCACCACCTCCTTCATTACAACGTCTTTCATATTTGGATTTAATCGACGTTGTGCTTCCCTTGAGGTCTTTGCATCCTCTTCCAAGTGTATACGGTGCATACAAATAGAAGGGTCTATTCCCTTAAGATCTGCCACACTCCATCCTATTGCTTCCTTGTGCTCTTTTAGCACTTTGATAAGTTCCATCTCTTGATCATTGGTGAGATTGGAAGCAATAATGACTAGAAGGGTCTCATTAGCGCCCAAGAAAACATACTTGAGTGTAGCCGGCAGAGGCTTGAGCTCAAGTTGTGGTGGGGAAATTAGAGAAGGAGTTTGGGAAGTTTTGGACAAAAGAGGCAAGGGTTCTCTTGGAACTCTCCATTTAGGCACATCCATGATAGTATTGACATTAAGCATTGAGTTGACTTCACATATGGATTGCTCAATGTCAAAATTGTCATAGTTGAAATGATTTAGGCATGCCTCTAGAGGATCCTTGGAAAGAATAGAAGGAAGTGCTTCTTGAACAAGGTCTTCTACTACATCGACACAAAAGCACTCACTTTCATCTTCGAATGTGTGGTGGGAAGCATTGAAGATGTTCAAGCGGACTTTCATATTCCCGAAAGATATGTCCATCACTCTGGTACGGTAATTAACGCAAGCGTTTGCCGTGGCCAAGAATGGACGACCTAGAATGATAGGAATATGTCGATTTAGATTTTGGACCGGTTCCGTGTCAAGGACTATGAAGTCAATTATGCCACGTGGTTGCTTCACCGAGCGGTCGGCGAGTTACAACACAACTGTGGTATGCTTGAGTTCCCCCAAACCTAGTTGTTGGTAAACTGAGAATGGAAGCAAATTGACACTAGCCCCTAGATCAAGAAGTGCCTTATCAAAAGATTGATTTCCGATGGTGCACGAAATGGTCGGAGCACCCAGATCTTTGAATTTAGGAGGGGCTTGGTGTTGGAAAATGGAGCTTATGTGCTCAGTTAAGAGGACTTTCTTAGGAGCATTATTCCTAGATTTGCGCTTTTGAGTGCACAAGTCCTTCAAGAATTTAGCATAGGAGGGAATTTGTCGAATAGCATCAAGGAGAGGGAGATTAATTTTTATTTGTTTGAAAATCTCCATCATGTCTTGGATTTTCTCTCCTTGCCTCCCAAAATGAGAAGGTTCCTTCAATCTTTGAGGAAAAGGAACCGGAGGTTCAAAAGAAGTGTCAAGATTTGGAATTGATGACGACACAACTTCACTTGCCTTTTCTTTTGGATTTAAAGGGATGTTATGCACATTTGGATTTAAAGGAAACAATTTTGGATTTAATTGGGATTCTTTTGGATTTTTGGGTTGCTCTTGGAATTCCTTTCTCTCTTCCTCTCCTACCTTGGAATTGATGACTTTACCACTCCTTAAGGTGGTGATTGATTGAACTTGCTCCGGAGGAGCATTATAAGATGAAGATGATGGATCTTCAATCATATGAACACCCTTAGGATTCGCCACCGGTTGACTCGGCAACTTACCTTCCTCCCTCCTATTCAAGGCATTAGCTAGTTGCCCGATTTGAGCTTCTAGCCTAGCCATAGATTGAGCATTAGTTTCAAGCTTAGAGATTGATTGAGAGTGAGTTTGCAATAAGCGGGTATTAGCCTCTAGATTGCTTATCACTCTTTCTTCAAAACATTGGCTTCTCGGAGGAGGTGGTGGTTGTTGGTAATTGGATCTTTGATGGTAAGGTTGAGGATTTGGCCTATATTGAGGCTGTTGAGAATGGAAATTGAAAGAATTTTGCCCTTGGAAAGAGGGACTTGATTCTTGAGGTTTTCATGAAAAAGTCGGATGATTCTTATAACCAGGATTGTACGTATTTGAATATGGATCATTCATTTGTTTAGAGTACAAGGCATTCACTTGCTCTTGAGCATAATCGGGAGATTGCCCGGCAATAGGACAATCTCGCACGAAATGTGAAGTACTATAGCAAAACGAACATCCCTCCTAATTTTGAACAGGTTGGCTTGGAGTAGGCAGCCCATTTTTCATGATTAGGTCCATTTTTCGGGACAAGGCTTCTACTTGCATGGCAACCTCATCTACCCGTGAAATTTCATGCACTCCTCTACAAGGTTGGGTGGCCTTCCCTTTCCTAGTGGAGGAGCGTTGAGCTGAATTGTTGCTTAGGGTTTGAAAAAGTTTCCATGCTTCATCAGGGCTTTTCAAAAGGTATCCACCCCCACACGCGGAGTCTATCATTTGTCTATGTTGCTCACTCACCCCATCGTAAAAACTTTGCACTAGCTGCCATTTTGGGACAGCATGATGCGGACAAGATTTCAGAAGATCCTTTAATCTCTCCCATGTCTCATGAAATTGTTCTTGGTCAATTTGGGTGAATCCGGTGATTGCTCATCGAATATCACTTGTCTTTCCCATTGGGAAGTATTTTTTCAAGAACTCTATTTGCATCTCCGCCCAAGAATGGATTGAGTTAGGTTCTAAGGAATTGAACCAACTTCTAGCTTTATCTTTTAGGGAGAATGAAAACATACGCAGCTTTAGATCATCCTCCGTAAAGTGTGGTACACGAATAGTGGAACACACAGAAAGGAAGTAATCTAAGTGCCGGTACGGATCCTCATTAGGGAGACCATGGAAGCTATTAAGAAGATTGATGGTAGAGGACTTTATTTCCAATTGATTTGCCGCTACATCTGAAAATTGAATACATGAAGGTACTTCAAATGTAGTCGGAAGGTAAAAGTCTATAAGCAACTCTCCTTGAGGAAGTGGAGGTGGAGGTGGTTATTCATGATTAAAAGGAGGTAGTCCGGGAGGTTGTCTCTCATTTGGGTCCATGTTTTCAGTCCTAGGCAAGATAGGGTCCCTAGAGGTTCCTCTACGTTGTCTAAGTGTTCTTTCAAGTTCAATATTACACGGAAGCAATGGAAGTGACAAGGACCGTCTACCAAGCATGCATTAATAGTAGAACAACACCTCAATACGAAAAATAAACAATAATATATATAAAAAAAAATGAATGAACTCAAACCCACTAATTTTAGATTTTATACTCACAAAGGGTTCCAACTTTAATCCTTTTAGATGCCCGCTATGTGGTATACCTAAAATCAAGAAATTTGAGAGATAAGAACAAGATATATACAAAAAGAATGAAAGAATTTCTAGCCTAAGAATTAAACCAGATTTAATCTTTCAATGGCGACAATTAAAACCGTAGTCCCTGGCAACGACGCCAAAATTTTGATGTGGCTAAACTCAATTGTATTTGTAAGCTTAATTTTGCCCTTTTTATCAAAATAAAATTTAACCACTCGCAAGAGCACAAATCTTTGTAGATAAGGTTCTATATAGAGGGTATCGATCCCATGAGGACTAGTCGTAATTGTCTTAAAGGAAGATTAATTCCACTTTAATCCTAAAAACAGGTTTTTGAATTTTTGTTATAAACTATTGCATGAATATAAAAATAATAAAATTAAAGAGTTTAAAGTTGAGAGAGAGAACTAGGGTTGGTTTCCACCACTAGCCATTCACATGTTCATAATTGTAGCAAGCATGGGATTCATAAATTAAATGCCTAACAATGTCATTAGGCTTGTGACCTCAATGACATATCAAAAGATCAATGTGTTTGTCCACCTATCATAATCCATCTTTAACAAGCCTAACTCTTCAACCTAACTCACTACCTAATTATCCTACTCTCTAAGTGAACCTACATGCATCCAAACTACCTTATCTTGGCATGGTTTATACAAACAAACACAACACATTCATTTAAACACCATTATCTAGCCATCATTTGCACTTCTTGTGGAATGTGCAAATGTTGTGCACTCAAATGACAAAATCTATTCTAAGACAAGAATAAACTCCAAATCAAATGAATATATAGAATAAATGTATTAGTGTACATGATCACTAGGCTAAATAATCAACATTTAATTATAAATCCCCAAGTGCTACAAAAAGGAACAAGTTTACATGGCTAGGGGCTTCAACCACACCCTAGTAGAAGAGTTAGTTGCTCATGGTTGCCTTGCACACTTCCATTGATGAAGAAAGTGAAGCTTCTTGGTCTGGTTCAGCTTCTCCTCTTCCTCTCCCGAAGGTCTCTCCTTGGATATATGATGTGTCTTGAGAGATATATGAGATATGTGGCTATTTTGTACTTTTAGGCTTCCTTTTCCAACCTTGGGGCCCACCATATATATATATATATATCATTATATATATCCCTTGTATCAAGAAGGTCCCCAAAGGTTTTGTTCAAGTCAGACAATCCCCCTAAGTCGTGCAAAAAGGGGGATTTTGTTGCAAGTGGGAAAGTAGGTGAGCAAGTGGGCAAGTGGCTTCTGCAGAATCTCGATCAATCGAGATTGAATCTCGATTGATCGAGATTTTGATCAATCGAAATGAGATCTCGATCAATTGAGATTTCGATTAATCGAGATCAACATCTCGATTGATCGAGATGCCTTTGGCTGCAATTTCTGATTTTTCTCTTGAACTGCAAAAAACCTCAAACTTTGCTCCTTTCACTACAAGACCTGCAAAACATCAAAAATACAAAAATACTGTAAATATATCTCAGTAAACGCAAAAATGGAACTAACATATGCAATAAAGAGGGTTCAAATGCATAGAAATGAACACTTATCAATAAGCCCCCTATACTTCCCTTCCTTTTTATCTAATGGCATAAAAGAAGGGTTTGCACTTGTTCGATAGCCAGGAGATGAACATGCTCAGTGCGGCAATACATCTTGTCAGGATCTGAACGTCGCTGTAAGTTTTTGGCTCTTCGCTCTGAAGAAGGGCTTTCACCTGAATTGGGCTCACCTCTATTCATGTTCGGTTCACAATGTGCCCAAGAAACTGTCCTGAGAAAATGCCGAAGGTACACTTTGACAGGTTCAGTCACATTTTGTGGCTTCTCAATGTGCCGAACACCTCCTGTAGGTGTTTTAAGTGGTCTTCCCTCTTGGGACTCTTCACTATCATGTCGTCTATATATGCTTCAATCGTTCAGCCAATCTGGTTTTTGAACACTTTATTGATCAGCCATTGGTAAGTTGCTCCCGCATTCTTGAGACCGAACGACATCACTTTGTAACAATAAGTTCATTTCTCAGTGATGAAGGAGGTCTTTTTCTGATCTGCTGGGTTCATTGGAATCTGGTTGTACCCTGAGTATGCATCAAGGAATGTCAACCGTTCATACCCTGTTGTGGCATCAACCATCTAATCGATTTTTGGCAGTGGAAGCTATCTTTAGGGTAGGCCTTGTTCAGATTGGTGAAATCTATGCAGACCTGCCATTTACTGTTCTTTTTCTACACCACCACCACATTTGAGAGCCATTCAGGGAACCGAACTTCCTTTATAAACCCTACTTGTAAGAGTCGATCTACTTAAGAAGCAATGATCTGGTTCTTTTTCTACACCACCACCACATTTGAGAGCCATTCAGGGAACCAAACTTCCTTTATAAACCCTGTTTGTAAGAGCCGATCTACTTAAGAAGCAATAATCTGGTTCTTTTCTAGGGCAAACTGCCTCTGCTTCTGTTTTGACTGGTGGGAAGCTGGGATTGACGTTGAGTGCATGGCATGACACCGAAGGGTCTATGCCAGGCATGTCTGTGTGGTCCCAGGCAAAAATATCAACATTCTTTTTCAGCAGCTATATTAACTGCACTTTTTTTTATTGGCTCAAAGAGGTTCCCAAGTTTGTGGGATCTTTGTCAAGGATGAACTCTATCTGCTCGAGCGGCTCTTCAGTTGGGTTTTCTTTCTCCCATTCCTGAAGAACGCTCTTTGGTAGAGAGTGCAGTGATTGCTATTTGGTCGGCTCTTCTTGTACTGCCTTCCCTTTTAGTGTAAGGGCATAGCATTTTTTGGCCGCGACCTGATCCCCGATGATATCGACTATATCCCTCCCATTCGGGGTGACACACCTCATGACTTGGTGAAAAGTTGAGAGGACTCCTTGCATCCTGTGGATCCAGTATCTTCCCATTATCATGTTATATGAAGAGTTGAAGTCAACAATGATGAAGGCTTCAATTAGGGTTCTAGAGGCTACCGTGATTGGGATCTGTATAACACCTACTGGAATGACTTGCCTTCTGTCAAAGTCTATGAGTGGTTCGACGATCAGCTTAACACATTCAGCTTCTAACCCATCTGTCAAAAAATATACAAAGTTAGAACGTTGGCGCTACTCCTGGCGTCAACTAGTACCCTTTTTACATTGCAGCTGGAAACAATGAGGCTAATCACGAGTGGGTTTTCGTGGGGCATTTGGACCCTGCTCATGTCTTTGTCTGTGAAAGTGATCGACGTATTGGTTGAGTGATCATGCACTGAACAAACTTCTCTAAGACTCGACCGTCTTTCTTGGTCTGAGGTCGGTCGGCCGTGGATTGCATTAATAATCCGAACTGGGCCAGGGTTGAGCTGTTTGTTTGCCTTTGGTTGGGACTGATCAGTAGCTCTTTTCTGATCTTCCCGAATGACGTACTCTACCAGACCCCCTCTTACAATCAAGGCCTCAACTTGTTGCCTTAGGCTCCTGCATTCGTTGGTGATATGGCCGAAGTAGTTGTGGAGGGAGCAGTGCTTGTTTTTGTCCCTTCGTTCTGGCAATTGCCTGATGGTTGGGGTGATCGGCGTTGAATGTTATGCATTCTAGCCTCTTAACTTATGTATTTTATTCTCTTAGTGATAGATTATTTTGTGATTTTACTTTGTTTTAGTGTTTTCTGTATTTTCAGGACCTTAATGATTATTTCAGTTAAAACCAAGCTTTTGGGCATCTAAAAAAGACATCCAAGATGGTGAGATGAAGCCTACATCAAGGAGATTCACTCAACCATTTATTTCAACTCAAATCAGCCCAAGAAAGAGGTTCAAGAGAATTACAACTGCTTAAGAAGGTTTCGGGCCTGAAGCCCAAATCTGCGCATAATACAGTCTTAATCCCGTTTTGGAAAATGGACCAGAAGTCTTATTTCTGAGCCTCAAATCGACATAATTCTCGCGTTAGGTTGAACGAAATTTGATTTTGCACACTTTTGTATTTCACAAAAATTCCGTAAATCGGACTTCGAGTGGGTCAAAAGTTGGGCCGAAGTCAGCAAAAAAAACCCACCTGATTAGTGCTGCGGGAAACCCTAATTTATTCCTAATTGGATTAGGACTTTGGTGTATTCTCTTGGGGAATAAAGGGAAGACTTGGAGGCTGAGTTGAGAGATCTTATAGGGAGAGATTGGAGAGTCTGAGAGGGCTGAGAAGAGAACAGAAACATATTTGCAGAGCCCTTGGAGAACGAAGTCATACGCCTAATTCATGAAGATGATGCCTTTTTCCTCAACAGTTGAAGCTTCTTCTTCTACCATGAGCGGCTAGTTTATCCACTAGGGTTTTGATGTAGCCCTAACAAAGCATCAATGGTTTGATTATTTTAATTATTGGAGACCTTTATATACATGCATAGATTGTGTAATTCAGAGGATTCTTATTATAGAATTGAGCAATAAAAGTCTTGTAAATTCAATCTCAATGATTTCTTATCTTGTCTTAGATATTTAGTTGTTGTTATTGAACTCAATCTCTCTTGTTTTCTGTGATCATGAGAGAGATTATTACACAATGGTAATCACTGAATATATTGTTATGAGCTTTGATGAATTATGCCTAGAGAAGATGAACCATACTGCACCCTATATTAGAGTAGTTAGGCAGATGGCCCATGCCAATCGAAGATAGTCCATGGCTTAGCCTTAATCATATGTTATCTTCTTGACGGATGAAGGTGAGCTTGTAGCCACCAACACCACTTATGCATGATGTAATTCCCCTATAGTTGATTCAATTGACCATTGATTGTAGAGTTAGTGGTGAAGTCAAACACCCTAGATTTCTCTCATATTATCTTCATTATCTATTTATCTTTGATTTATTTTATTTTACTTTTTAATTAGTTTAGTTTAAAAATCAGAATTCTTTTCTTAAATTTAATTAGAATTAATTCCGTATTCCAACTCATCAGACCATAATCCCTGAGGTACGATACCCCTTTCGATAGCCCTTTCTGCAAGGAATTCGTTCTATTGCGAAGTGTGAAAATTTTTAATTGATATACTTTTTGAGTCACACTCACACACGAATCATGGGGTAGGGTGAAAATTTCCTTTGCCCTTATTTTCATAGTATAGCCTGGCCAGAGAAACTTTCAGAGGGGTGATCTTCTTTTTGATCTTTTGTCTTTTTTCCATTTCTAGAGCAAATGAAGAAGGGGCACAAGGTGGCTTCGCCTTGGCCACTTGGCTTTTGGTTTGTTGAGCCACCGTGATTAAAGTCGAACGTTGCTTTCTGGTCGCCTCATCTTCATCTATCCTCAAGTATTTCTGGGCTCAGAAGTTCAGTTCACCCATGTCGCTTGGTACGTTCTTTACCAGGGATCAGTGGAATCCCTCTTTCGAAAAGACTGCTATCTTAAAGGCTTCCACTGCTGTGGTTTGGTTGCACTAGTCTATCATGGACATCTCCAAGTTAAAACGAGTTTAAAATGACTTCAGCGACTCTCCTTTGGCTTGTCTCATGGTGAACAACAAGGAGATCGTCCTTTTATGCTCCTGATTCCCATCATACTGAGCTACAAACAGATTGCATAGCTTGTTAAAGTTTAGTACTAAACGGGGTGGCTGTTGCTTGAACCAAAGCAGTGCTGACCTAGATAGACTGGACAGGAAGATCTTGCACATAAGGGGATCGTTCTCAACATCCAATGTTATATTTTGTTGGTACTAGTAAATATGCTCTACCAGGTCCGTTTTCCCATCCAAGGTAACGAACGTCGGTAGTGTGAACCTCCTTGGCCTTTCGGTTCTAACTATGTCTTCCGTGAAGAGGGATTCGGTTAATTTGGCAGTGGCGAGCGATCGGTTGGCTGGATAACCTGATTTGTCGCCCTTAAGTGTGTCGATCTCTCACTGTATCTGGACTCTCCATTCTGGAAAGGGTTGTGGGGGATCGACTTGATCCTCACTAGGCCGATTAGAGTGACGTTGTCTGTCTCCGGATCAGTTGTGATGTGAGGCACTTAGCGAGCAGTTGCTCGAGCCAACCCCTTCGTTCCATTGTCGACAGAGGTTTCTTGCGCTCTCAGCACGTTCTACCCTGGCTTGTAGATCTGCGATTATTCTGACGTAGGGCATCGTTTGGTTGAGTTAACTACTGAACGTTGGGGCGTGTCAGCGGATCTCGAGCCTTTGGTTGCATGGGTGGCGCCCTCCTATGATTCCGAGGAGGCTGACCCAATTATGCCGCGTCGTAAGTATTTATCATTGTATCAACCATGGTTACAGGTTTCTCTTGTTCTAGAAAATGATTGAATGCTTTCTACAGACGGCGCCAAAGTGTAGGTACAGAAAATTGTTTAGCCCAAAATGTCAAACAACTTAATGCACACACCTAAAAATAATGAACCAAGCATTTTTTTAAAGAAAGAGAAGAGAGTTTTTAAGTGGTGGATTCAATGATCCTTTTTATTGATAATTTCTTTCATATTTATACAAGAAGAATTCAAATCCTTTCAAGACTTTGAGTTTCCTTGTTTACAACTAACTTTTCTCTAAGGAGTTTAGATTCCTTTTGAGTGTATAAGTCTGCTTTACTTTGGACTTTGAAGCCTTGGGACAGGGCGACTAGGCCCGTGATAATTAACAACCCAGCCCGTCCGGACTTTCTGCTGATACATGGGCTCAAGCCGACATGGGTCTGGTTCGTTTTATGTACCAGTTCAGCCCATTAGAATGGGTGATAATTTAGTCCCTACATTATCCAATCATAGTCTCATGGATATAAATTCGAGAATTATTTGTGTCTTAACATTTAAGAAAGAATCTCCTCCTTATAGCTAATAAGAACCTTCTTCTTATAGTTAATATAATGATATTAATGTAACAAGTATCCTTTATAATATTTAAAATAAACCCACAAAAGAAAAAAATAATAAAACAATTAATTCATTTTATTTAGTCAAACGGATCCCATACAAGTTAATCGCAAAATATAGTCCAATTATATCACGACATCATCCATACATTCATTATTAGATGAACTTGTTTACTATTTAACCATACCAATCAACTATACCGGATAATATGATCTCTAAGAGATTACAGTCTGCTTGGCTTGTGACTCAAAAAAACAACAGTTCTTTAGAAACTTAAAAACATAAAACTGTTTTTAGAAAATTATAAAAAATAATTTTTAAAAATAATTATCTTTTTAATATAAAACGGTTATAGTAAAGTATCAACCAAGTAGATTATTATACAATTTTTTGATTTTTAGTTATCATAAAACAAAAAACTGTATTAAGAAAATTCAACCCACAATATTGTGGGTGTGGAAGTGTTTGTTTGAAAAATTTTCATTAAAAAAAAAAAAAAATTAACCATGGGCCACATGGGCCGAACATATCAGCACACCAACAGATCCACACCTGATTCTGATGCCTCTATTCGAAATATACAATGTCAGTAACTTGAAAGTTTTTTTGTATGCTTCTTGGAAACATCGTGGAAAACCAAAAATGGTGGAGGAACAAGAAACATCACAAGGTTTCCTAGGATGGGATCGAATCCTCTTCTCTCATCTCCAATGGACACAAACCCACTTCCAATCAGATCCCCAAACCCAATGGTCAATGCCAATGGTGGCCATCAGAGACTCTTGCTCCGCCGCCGCCGCCGCCGATGACGACCGACTCTCCGTCGTCTTTCCTCCCAACAACCACGAAGGCCTTCACATCTCCAATCAAAATCAACCCAATCACCACTCCTCACCGCTGCCACCACCGACACGGCCGTTGTCGTCAGTTTCGCCGCCGTGCGAAGTAAACGGAGACGACCCATCGCCGCTGGCGAGGTGGTTGAGATTTGGGTTTGGGTTCTTGCGTTCCAAGGTTATTGGCATTGCTTCCTCACTTCGATGTTATGCTGCCACTAGAGGGACATTCTTGTCATTTCGCTCTGCCGCCTGCGCTACTGCGGCGGCTCTGCTACTATGGTTGCTGTTGCACATGAAATTCCGGCGACAACGGCATTCTCGGCGGCGGATTAGGAGAGAGAGTGAAGATCAGCTGCTGCTTGTTATCAAAGAGAAAGATAAGGTTGGTTGACTTGCTTTCAATCAAATTCTGCTAAATTACTGTCAAGTGTTTGTGAAAATGTCTATGCTAATCTTATTTTATATAGTGTTTGTGAAATGGGTTATATAGTTTTATTTATATGGAAAATGTAGCCAATTATGATTAACGTTGTATATAACTTAGTTCAAATTAGTGAGGGAGAGAATTTAAGTTGGGAGTCATTACAGGGCTATATATGTCTATGAAATATGAAATGTGATCATCCAATTATGATGATATCTTTGGGCATGATATTGGGCAGCCAATGTACTTTGTTAGACCAATGGTGTTTATACTTTATATACAAGACTGTAAGTAGAAACATTGTCAAAGAATATTTTTTTTCGTTTAGGAATTTCAATTTCATACCTTGAGTACTTGATGTTAATATGATTAGTCAGTGTAGGAGGGACCTCAACCATTTTAGATATTGCACGAAAGGTGTTTAATGTGATATGAATCGCATGATCATGTACTTCAATTTTGCTTTTGTAAATATAACATGTATATTTCAAGAGCCTATGCATGTTAATTCTGGTGCAAGTGAGTTGATTGGGTTATGCTATTGAAAAAACAAATATTTGAGAGATTGTTGTGAGTATGTGTGTGAGATGGAAATTGAGCAGTTTCAATGTCAGATGGGGTATATAAAGATTGTCTTTCTAGTACCTTCAAAAGGCATTAAAAAAAAACCATCAAATCTGCTGATTCTACTGACTGCAACTGGTTTTGAGAAGTTTTTTTATGAGATCCTACTCCAAAGTTGTCAAATGTTGCTTGAGAGTATGAAAAGGACTGGCAATAATTGTTGGCTCTTCTCTATTTCTAAAGCAAAATGCTATTATTGAGTTTTGTTAGAAGCCATATCCTGGATGAGATTCTTGATATTACTCTTATTGCACTATAAAGTAATGAATATGAAGTGTCTCATTAAGCTATGAATTAATGGATTTGTTGCTGCTAATCATGCTACCTACGTATATTAGTGTTTATGCATGATGTTGTTCATTATTCTTTTACTCTCATTGATCCATCCAACTGAATGTTTATCCTAGCCCTTTCTGTCCTGTACTGTTTCAGTAGCACTGAATTTTGATGTGCTGGTTTGCAGAAAATTAACGAACTCTTGCATCAAATTGCTCAAATGAATCAAGTATTGGTAGACCTTCATAGAGTTTCTTTATCCAAAACTGGTTGATTGACCAGGTAACATTCACCAACTTGGTAGCATTTTCTTTAGGCCAACCTGAGCATTGTAATCTTGATGCTTGATCCGTGGCTGTCTTTCTGTTCTTTATTGGTTACAGTATAATATGTCCTTTTTTCTTTTTTGTTTCTTTTTACTAGTCACATGCTTTGATTATGAGACATCTACTTAGCTTAGCATAATTTATAGATTAATAGGAGGTGCAGGTTATGCGTTTGGTTCTTACAAATCCACGAGTACCTTGAACTCTTGTTATCTACCATTTTGTCCATTACATTCAATTGTGTATATCTTCATGCTTCTCTACCATGTCTTGACGTTTTTCTCCTTCATTGTTATTATAGGTTAGAAGAGTTCATGTAACACAACTGACTGACACATCTAATCACGTACTGAATACAATATTTTATGGATCTCAAATTGTTCTAGGAAGTGGAATGGGAATGGAAACATGTTATGTTGAGACTCTACAATAATGATGCCATAGGGATGGTCATATTTAGATGACATAATTGGAACATTATAACGAAATTCTAGTTGTGAGAGTGGATTTCTTTAACCAAGAGTTAGAGGACTACTAAAAATCAAAATGAACAAGTTACTTTCTTACTTGTGGAAGTTTCTTAATCTGGAATTTATCATGTAAAGCAATGAACAACATGTATCCTCTCAATGTGATAAGGCCCGTTCTTTTCATTCCTCTCCTAAAAACCTCTCTACTTCACTAGATTTCTTTTCATTACTCTTGAAGCTTCATTATTTAAGAAGGAAATCAAGATATAAGAATAACTTTTTGGATTGATGAAATTAGGTGTTGTTCGATAACCCAATTAAGTTTGAAGTTCAAGTCGGACTGTGAATTTGAAAATTGGAGAGTACTTATTATTGAATGCTGAATATAGTACTATGTGATAGGTGGTTTTAAACTTTAATCAAACTCTGCAAATTCATTCTTAAATTTTCAGTCCTATAAATTTGGATGTGCACTTTGGAGCGACATTATTCGATGTTTTTGCTACACATGTTTCAGTCCATTGATTACTCGGTTATTATCAACTATAATTGATCATATTATGCATGTACAATATGTGTTGTGAACTCTATATATAACGTTGAAAGTATGTTGTATAGCCATTCATTGCTGCACTTGATTTGACCATAGCCATAGTGTTCTACAGGCGTGGATCATCTCCAGTACTTTTTCTCTCCGATCTTCTCCAAACCTAAATCCAATGGTTAAAAAATACCATATCACCATTTTTGTTTGGATTAAGTAGTGTATAATTTTACGACATAGTGGGTATCTACACAATTGATGACATGATTTTACGGGTATGGATTCTCTCCAATACTCTCTCTCTCCAAGCATTTTCAATTCACATTCAACGATAAAAAATGTGTCATGTCATCGCATGTGTAGTCACCCACTATGTTATGAGTTTATACACAATTTAATCCAAACAAAAATAGATTCACAGCTGTCTAAGAGCATGATCAAGTTGTAGTGAAAACTTGCATGGAGAACTTAAGCATTGCACAATGATGTTGAATTTTACTTTCTGAAGGAACTCGTTCGGCCCTAGACCATTTCTGTATTGAAATTGGGTGTGACAAATATTTGTAGGAGACACCAACTTAGGCAATTACAATGAACTGTTTGAAAATATGACCGTTTTCAAATTGATAGGACATTGGTTATTTGAAATTTTATTTGATTAGCAGTTTTTTTAAAATAGTGTTTTGAAAACTTAATTAAAGAAAAAAAAAAGTAAGGATTTGCTTCGTTCAGTTTTCTAAAAATAATTTTCAAAATCTCAAAAAACTGTAAAATACAGTTTCACTTAAACATTCTATTTTTAACGAGTTTAGATTGGGTCAGATTTACGAAGTCTTAACATGACACGTGAAGAAGCTGTTTTTGTATTTTGAACCCGCGATTTCCATGTCACAATAAAATAACTTTATTGTTACGCCAAGGCTAGCCCTCAAATACAATAATTAGTGTGGCGGCTTGTATTTTGCAGCATCTAATTAGGTGGTTTGGCAAGCCTGAAATTGCAGGATGAAATGTAGAAGTAAATGAATCCCAGATCAGCAATTGGACAATTTAATGGTGTTTTACATTTGAAATTTAGATATTTATGAGTAAAAAAAAAAAAAAGGCCTAAATTGATCACTTGAAGATAAAATATTTATATGATTTTAATTCACTGTGCCCTTGGCATTTTAATTTTAAAATTTACCCTTTTCAAAAAATAATATTATTTTCATGAATGCGACCTTATGGATTTTTATACATAGAGCATTACTTAAAGTTGACAACACCCTTGGGTCAATTCTGCAACACTATCTTATTTCAAAAGTGCAAAACCAATGTTGCACTTTCAAAATAAAGGTGTTGCGAATTTGAAAAAGGTGTTTTGTCTTTATTTTGAAAACAAAAGGCTGTAACTTCAAGAGCCAACACCAAAGGCATGACACCTTCAAAAGTTGTGATATAACGTCCAAAAGCCGATTCAAATGTTGACGTTCCGAAACAAATGCTGACGTTGCGGTGATGTCATTTCTCACCGGCATAAAATAAAATAGTTAGATTATTCTGACGGTCGGAAATTCGACTCTTTCAGATTACGTATTATTTTCCATATCTGTATGAGATCCTCAGATTACATATCATTTTTCTTATTTGTATTGAGAATAAGGCCCTGCTTGTTAACACTTCTGATTTCAAATTTTAGCTTTAATTTTCATTTTTTTGTAAGTCATGGCAGAAATTGCGTATGGTAATGCAGTTTTTATTTTTGAAAAAATAAAAGTGATGTCAAAATTTTGACAATTCTTAAGCATAATTTGAACTTTCAGTTTCAGATTTCATTTTTCAGTTCAAGTTTTTATTTCTGATTTTTTTTATAAAATACAATAAATAAATAATTTTCTTACTCAAAAATATAATATAATATAATAAATTAAAATTTTATAAAAAACAAGAATAAAAAGTTTATAAAATACAATAAATACAAAATTATAAGTTAATAAGAATAAAAATCTTTTATAAAATACAATAAATATATATATATATATATAAAAGAAAAAAATACATGATAGTTTGAATTTATGACAATTACCAAAAATATGCAAATGTAAAAATAAAATAAAATTTTAATTAAAATAAACTAAAATAAAGTCTTAACAAATATAATTTCAAAGGAAATAATATACATAAAATATGTAATATCATATTTATGTTACTTAAAATGAGTTGAAACCATATTACTCAAACACAATTTTTAATCAAAGATACTATTAATTTTTTAAAAAAATTAATATGGGTTAGCTAAACATATTTTTAAATTTCAACTTTCAAAAATTCAACACGTTACCACTTTTAATAGAAATGACAGCACAATAAGATTTCAGATTTTATTATTCAAAAATCAAAAAATGAAATCTAACAGCTTTACCAACCAGCCCCTAAAATACCATTAACCACAAAAATTTATGAGAAAATAAATTATTATTAACCACAAAAAGTTGAAGCCAAGCTAAATTAAATAATGGTTCCTTGTTCCAAGTTTTTATGCCAACAAAAGAATAAATACCACAGGAAACTGCAATGCATCATTCCAATAACATGACAGTTTGGGGAAGGTAGCTTTCTAGTCAATTTCTCCACCAATAAAAATAGGAATTTGATGGTTTGTTTTCTCAGCTCCACCTCTTTTCCTTTCTTGGGACAGCTCATGATTCTCTGTCATCCATCTCCCTTTGAAGGTGAATAAACAGCTTGAAAGAAGTAAAATTGAGACAACATTTCATACAAAATGCCCAAATAAATCTAAAATAAATTTTATCCCTTGGGCTTCTGGCTTGGCTTCACAAGTAAAGGTCTATTATATATGCCAGAAGTCCTTTAGCAACAACTTGAACCATGGATTTTACACCTATTGAATTCCTCAACAACTGATTGATGATAGATCTCTCTCATCTACTTCTTCTCTTGTGGAAACTGATGGATGTATTCTGCAACAACCATTCATTCAGTCAATATCAACTCAATAATGTTTTGTAAGCTCTTTGATGTGGATAACATTAGTCAGTCAAACATATACATATCACTATCAATTTAGATATTTTCATTCATCATAGTTAGCAACCATTAAGCTATTATGAATTCAATAACTATGTCAAGTTTGGTAGAAATTTTTTCATACACAGGCAAATTGTAAGCTCAAATATCAACTCAATGTTTTGTAAGCTCTTTGATATGAATAACATCAGTCAGTCAAACATATAAATCACTTCCACATTAAATCTTCCCATTCTAATCATGAAGTACAACATGCATAATAAGTGAGTCTAATGAGGACAACTAAATCCCTTTCTGATCATGAATAAGAGATGTGGACTTTGCTTATTAAATGAATATTCAGAATAGAAATTTCTTTAACTATTAATAAGAAGATAGCAACATTCTGTCTTGGATACAACTATTATAACTCCTACAAAATACTGTGTTAGCCAAGGCTTATGAAGAGATCAAATCAAACTTAAAAAAGTCTACAAACCCAGTAGAAGAAAGATTAGCCAAGGCCATAGCTGCCTGATTAAGCCTGCATGAAATTCAATTTTAATGCTACAGTCCTCAACGGTTCATATAAAAGAGTGAGAGAGAGAGATGTAAAAGATTTAAACACGGGTTTGGATTTTTGAGTCTGGAATTCAGATTTCATACACTCCCACATTTTAGAATCTTGGGACTTCAACAACTAGTTAAAGAATGACATGAAATTTGTATAAAATTAATTAAACAAACAATGATAATTACTTCATTTTTCATCCTAGTTTGCATATAGATTCTGGTACATGAATCAATTCGTGGCCTACAAAGGAATTGCTGGTTTTAGCTGTGCTCCAAAACTGGCTCTGAAAAATATACAACTGGATTACCCAGCAGATTGCATAAAAATGGCAATTTAGAAGTGTCACAAACTAATTCAGGTCAGCTACACAAGTCTTGTTCCCTCATTATGCTCTTATCTATAGATCAGTATGTAAATAAATAGAATTTAACAGGGTAAATGATTGATTGTTCAGGTATTTAATAAACACTCAAAAAGAAGTGATTTAATTAAGTTAGAGAACTTATCAAATAAAATAAAATGTAGAACTTGAATAGGTATATAAGATCTTCCTGAATTTGCTTTTCATGATGACCTCCACCATCTTTTATGTACAAAAGCAACAAACTCTGGAATACACAATAATCTAACCTTGGAGAGTTCCATTAAGCATTGAGTTCATGCTTGAAAGCAAACTATTATAGCATCACTATCCATTAATCATAACTATGTGAATGATTCCTAGGCCAAACATGAGACGATATTGGAGCTGTAATGTGTTACTAGGCAACACCTTTTTCAGAGGCATAGCAAACACACACTAGACTCGGGTGTTTTTCCCTTCATACTCAACCATTAATACTGAGATTACCAAAAAATCCAGAGAAATTAGGGAAGTCTTTATATATATATATATATATATATATATATTTCAAATGGAACAGCAAAGTTCCTGGATAGAAGTTTGATTCAAACTATCATTTGGTTTTAGGTCTTCAATCTGAACAAGCAAGATCATTGTATTTCAACCATTTTTCCTTGCATCTCCTACTTCACTACAATTCGCGCTAGAAGTCAAATATTGCAGGCCTTGGAACAAAGACATTCATAACATCTATCAAGATTGAAAAAATGTGTTGCACAACAATTATTGTTCCGAAGGAATAATAGTTCATGGGTTCATGTCCAAAACATATAAAAATAGAATAGAAAACTCAAAGTTCTCAAACTATGGGTTGAAAATTAGTATTGCTTCTGAGGTAATCAAGGAGCAAGCTACAAGTATAACCAAAGAATTTTGCACCTGTGTTCTTAAATGGAGTCCAAAGGCAGCACAACAACAAAACTAACTTAACTTTGAATTATCATCAAATTGAAATCTGCATTTTCAATAAAAATCAAATTACCTACAAATTATCACTCATGGAAGATAGTTTACTAGCTACTTTGTGGTCCACCACTCTTGTGCACTGAATGCTGCCGAATATCAAACTTGTCTACAAACTTCAAAGGTGTAACAGTTTCGTTCCTGCTCCTCTTGATCTTGGGGCTCAACAGGCCTCTATGCCTAAACCCATATAGTTGAAGCACCTGGTTATCAGCAAAATTGAATGCCCTTTCCATACTGCTCAAGCACCTCTCAACCGGGTAATCCCCGTAGCTCCCACAAGGCTTGCAACCCACAAAATGGGTCACGAACGGCCACCTCTCATCTCCCAATCCCGGATGATACTTCTCAATCATCTCTTCATACCGATCCACCAATCCAGCCCAGTACCCATGTAAGTAGTAAGTATTCTCAACAAATACCTTTTTCATCCACACATCCTTCTGCGAAATCAACAAGTATATCAATGCTGACTGATCATCTGCTTCAAAAGCCGGCCTGCCCTTCAAATTGGCCGTCAAAATCCTCCCGGCCTCATCACGAACCGGACCTTTTGGACCCATCGGCGCCCAGACGTCGAGCAAATCCAAAGACCACTGGCAATTCCGAAACAGAAAACTCCCAGTATTCAATGCAATCCATGACTTCTGTTCGAATAACAAATCTGGGTACCCATGAATAACCAAGTTATGATCCTTGTACTTGGAAAGTGGAAGCTCAAAAACCATATCTGTAAACAAAGCATCACTGTCCATCCACCAAATCCACTCCACTTCGGGATGGGACAGCATTAGCTTCCGAATCAAAGGCAATTTCGCCCAATACCCAGCAAGTTCTTTATCCAAATGAGCCATATTATACACAATCTCAATCCCATGTAACCTACAATAATCAATTTTGTTTTTGACTGCTTTCAACAAATAATGATCCCCAATTGCGTTATCACATGGGCTCGGGGGAGACCCAGTAACGAGCAAGATTCGAGCTTTACCGTTCACATAATTTGGGAATTCAGGGTTGCGATCGAGCCAGATCTTTCGCTCTTCTTCCCAATTCGTGATCTTGGGTCCCAGAGTGTAGGTGATGTTAGGGTTGATCTCTGATTCAGCGATGTCATCGGGGTCGTTGGGGTCCTTGTCGGATCGGATCTCGGCGAGGATCCGATTGGTCTCTTCGATTAGGTGCTGGTTGACGGCGTCGGCGTCGGAGCTGCTTAGGTTGAGGCCGATGGTGCCGCGGAGGACGAGAATGGTGACGAAGCCGCAGAGGATTGTGATCTTGATGTTGTTGAATGTCCGGTGGATCTGGCGGCCGCGCGGCAAGATAGACCCCCGGCCGCCGGGTACGGCTCTGCCGCCGTTGACGGTGGTGGTTGGAAGTGATCCGTTTCTCTTCTGAGTACTTAAATTTTCTTGACCCATCATATGCTCCTCAACACACAATCTTTCTTTCCGGTATAAAACACACACACAGTCTCTCTCTCTAGAAATGGTTAGGAGAGAGAAAATAGGAGGAAAATGTAAAACCCTAGCTGGGAGGGAGTTGTCATGACATGGGGATTATTATATCAGATATTTTGTTCGATTTAGAGAGAGAAAGAATGAGTTGATGAGAGAGAGAGAGAGAGAGAGAGAGGCACCGACTGATTTGGGAGGTTTGTCTATGTTAATGTTGAAAAGAGTGTGAGACAGTGTGTGTGTGAGGACCATCCCGCTGCTTACGGGAATGTTCTCATGCACGGCTGTCTTTCAACGCGTCCATGAATCTGTGGTTTGTTCATTTTTGACAGTATCATTTACTTTAACCTTGTCAAAAAGTTTGGTCCCTTTCATAACCCAATTCAGTATTTAAAATTAGAGTTGCACAAAAACTTGTTTAAATTTGTAATTTGGATCGGTCCCAATCAAATTATATGATTTTATTTAGTTCTTTGATGAAATGATTGGTTGCAGCTCTAAAAATTAAAAATCATTGTATAATATATATTACAATTTAGTATTGAAAGCAACCAAGCCAACCAAATTGAATCATTAGTTATAATTTAATATATATTATACAATAAAAATGTTCAATTTTTATTAATAGAGAATATATCTTACTATTCACCACAATGCATAGGATGATCATGTATATATAAAAGTTGCTGGTATTAACGTTCCAGGAATATCCTAAGCGCTATACTTTTTTTTTTTTTTTTTATAAAATGAAATTACAAAAAATTCCTAAAATTCACCATCTTTAATTCTTAAATTTTTATTTCAAAATTGTCATTCTCTATCAAATTTAAGAGTACGTTGAATTCCATTTTCTTTCAACGATCTTTCTCTTTTAAGTGTGTGTTGCTTGTCCCTTGCACATTCTCTCCATAACATATGAAGTAATTAATTGCAGCTGATTTTACACTCATAATGTTCTTCAATTTTTTCATATTGTGATTTAGTTTTTAGAACATTAAAGATTTCTTTGTTAAACTACGGCAAATATAGTAGTAATAAATTTACCAAGCAACGTTTGATTATTTCAGTAAATCTACTAGCAGCTTAATTAGAGTAGGGTAAATATTAATTACACTTTCTGAGGTTTGATGGAATTTCATCTGACTACAATTTTGTGAAATTTTGTCACAAACACCCCCAGTTAGCTTTTTGATTTTTTTAATTGTGAAATGTCTTGATTGCCCTTGATTATTTAAATGTATTTTAAGTAAAAGTATCAAAATACAAAAATGACCACAATGCCCTCCATGATTATATTGATTCGGAACCGCCATTGTTCTTTCTCTCTCGTCTCCTCCTCCAACCACCACTGCTACCCATGTACAGACCACTGTAGTAACCCTTGTGGACGGGTGTGAGTGGGCATGTGCATAGACAGACACTGGGCTGAGCTACCACACTGACAGGGTACAAGGTGCTCAATCCCACATTGCCTGGGTGTGGAAAAGGGGATGTGCTTATATGTAGTATGTTCTCTTCAAATGGTATGAGGCCTTTTGGGGTAAACCCAAGAGCAAAATCGTGCGGGCTCAGGCCCAAAGCGGACAATATCATACCATGTGTTGGAGCGGGGTATTACAGTTGGTATCAGAGCCTGAACCCAGCCGGAAGTAAGTGTGCCAACGAGGGCGTCGGGCCTCGTAGGGAGGTGGATTGTAGTAACCCTTGTGGACGGGTGTGAGTGGGCGGGTGCATAGACAGACACTGGGCTGAGCTACCACACTGACAGGGTACAAGGTGCTCAATCCCACATCGCCTGGGTGTGGAAAAGGGGATGTGCTTATATGTAGTATGTTCTCTTCAAATGGTATGAGACCTTTTGGGGTAAACCCAAGAGCAAAACCGTGCGGGCTCAGGCCCAAAGCGGACAATATCATACCATGTGTTGGAGCGGGGTATTACAACCACGGTTGGAAAAGCAAACACCAAAATAACCACCATCGAAAGCATACCCATTTTCCAAAAACTCAAACCTAAACATTAGAAAATTCTTTGAAGCCTAAACACAACTCGAGGTAACAATTTTTGTTACCACCATCAAACCGATCTTTCACTGTCACAAGCAAACTAGCTACCACAAACCCCAAACTCAAGTCATTGCAATCGCCACAAACGTCATCTCAACACCAATCGATCTCCTTTGACACTACCACTGCCAAACCATCTTGTCACTGACGTCAGCCCCCAAAACTGAAGCCTAGAACCCCATTGTTTCACCATCGAACAACCACTACCGCTTCAAATTCTTCCTATGGTGTGAATCGCATAAGGTCAGAAACACTAACCCTAGCCAATTTGTGCAGAAACTGATCTTGATGAACTGCACCACTAGGTGTATATTCGAGTATGATTCAGCCTTGGAGAATTTCTCAACAAGAATTGCAATATTAAATCAATATTAAACCCACTTTTGAAAATCCTAATTCCATACTATCGAGAGTTATATGCATGCATACATATATATACATATGTGTGTTTGTGTATGAATATGTATATATATATATATAGAGAGAGAGACAGAGAGAAAGTACGGGAGGTTTTGGTTATGAGATGGAATAGTGCGTTATAATGCAATGTTTGCAAATGCGGATAGGAGGAGGACGAAGGCAGGGTCAGCCTTGGGCCTAGACGGCCCAAGCGGTCACCAAGGGCCCCAAATTTGGAAGGCCCCCAATTTTTATCAAATCTAATACTACTACTTGGCCTAATCTAAAAAATATATTACTGGGTCTCATTTAAAAGAAATACTACTGGGCCTAATCTAAAAAAAATATTACTGGGCCTCATTTAAAAGAAATACTACTGGGCCTCATCTAAAAAAAAATATTACTAGGCCTCATTTTTTTTAAAATTTCTTTTACTAACTATTGCTTCAATTACTCTATGAGGGTACTGCCAGCTCATATGATACTCATCGACATTGAATGTTACGCATTCTAGCCTCTTAATTTGCATATTTTATTCTCTTTGTGATAGTTTATTTGTGATTTTACTTTATTTTTGTATTTTCTGTCTTTTCAGTGCCTTAATGATTATTTCATATAAAATCATAATTTTGGACTTTTAAAGATGATATCCAAGAAGGTTATATGAAGCCTAAATCTAATGCATTCATTCAATTCCATATTTCAACTCAAATCAACCCAAGGAAGAGGTCCAAGAGAATTATAACTGCTTAAGGAGATTACGGGTCTGAAGCCCAATTCTGCACATAATCTAGTTTTAATCCCATTTTGGAAAACAGATCGAAAGTCTTATTTCGACCTTATTTTCATTATAGTTGAAGGAAATTTGATTCTGGACACTTTTGTATTTCACGTAAATTTCGTGAATCGGACTTCTACTGAGTCAAAAATTGGGCCGAACGTCAGCAGAAAAATTCATCTACTTACTGCTGCGGGAAACCCTAATTATCTCCAAATTGGATTATGACTTTTTCTCCTAATTGGTTAGGACTTTATGTATTCTCTTGGGTATAAAGTTGTTAATTGGAGGTTATTTTGAGAGGAGAAAAAGAAGTGAAGGTTAGAGCAGAGAAGGTAGAGACAATCCGGGTTTTATTTATTTTATTTCATTATATCTTTTATTTGTTTGTTATCTTCTTCTTCTACCATGTGTAACTAAACTCCTCAATTAGGGTTGAGGAGGAAACCTCCATTAATGAAGTGAAGTTTTTTGTTCATTAATTGATTCTCATGTGTATGATTTAAATGCTTATGCTTTTTGCTTCTTGTGATTAATTATTTTATAGTTCTTTCACCATCTATATCATGTATATGTGGTAGTTAGAAAATATTATAATTAATCTAAGCTTGGGTTTGTATTTCTTAAAAATGATAATCTTTGATCTTATGTTTTTCATTAAATTGGATTCATAAGATGCTTAGAATTTTACACTAGTGAAGCGAAGGAAAATCTACCTTTTTGATATATCTTTCATAGTGCTTTATTGTTAAATATTGAGTAAGCAATAGATTGATTTCTTGATTTCTACTTTAAATTTGGGGATTAATAAATGAATATTAGAAGTTTCATAGATTTAATGGTGGTGGAATCCGACACCTTAATTATTTTCTCTTTTTGATTTCAATTGTGTTATTTTAGTTGAATGTTAGTTTAATCTCTTTCAAATTAACCAACTTTTGTTTAAACTAGATTAGTTTTAAATTAATATAAATTTGTATTAGTTTTTCTTGTCAAAGCATTCCCTTGGGTTCGACTTCGTTCTTGCTAATCTATACTTCAATAGATTCGTACACTTGCAAGTTATTTTACACTTTCAGAAGAAAAACTAATACAAATTTAAATTAATTTAAAACTAATCTAGTTTAAACAAAAGTTGGTTAATTTGAAAGAGATTAAACTAACATTCAACTAAAATAACACAATTAAAATCAAAAAGAGAAAATAACTAAGATGTCGGATTCCACCACCATTAAATCCATGAAGCTTCTAATATTCATTTATTAATTCCCAAATTTAAAGTAGAAATCAAGAAATCAATCTATTGCTTACTCAAGATTTAACAATAAAGCACTATGAAAGATATATCAAAAAGGTAGATTTTCCTTCGCTTCACTAGTGTAAAATTCTAAGCATCTTATGAATCCAATTTAATGAAAAACATAAGATCAAAGATTATTACTTTTAAGAAATACAAACCCAAGCTTAGATTAATTATAATATTTTTTAACTACCACATATACATGATATAGGTGGTGAAAGAATTATAAAATAATTAATCACAAGAAGCGAAAATCATAAACATTTAAATCATACACATGAGAATCAATTAATGAACAAAAGACCTTCACTTCATTAATGGAGGTTTCCTCCTCAACCCTAGTTGAGGAGTTTAATTACACATGGTAGAAGAAGAAGATAACAAATAAATAAAAGATATAATGAAATAAAATAAATAAAACCCGGATTGTCTCTATCTTCTTTGCTCTGGCATTCACTTCTTTTTCTCCTCTCAAAACAGCCTCCAATTCACAACTTTATACCCAAGAGAATACAGAAAGTCCCAATCCAATTAGGAGATAAAGTCCTAATCCAATTTGGAGATAATTAGGGTTTCTCGCAGCACTAAACAGATGAATTTTTCTGCTGATGTTCGGCCCAATTTTTGACTCAGTAGAAGTCCGATTCACAGAATTTACGTGAAATAAAAAAGTGTCCAGAATCAAATTTTGTTCAACCTATATGAAAATAAAGTCAAATTGATGCTCAAAAATAGGACTTTCGATCCTCTTTCCAAAACGGGATTAAAACTGGATTATGCGCAAAATTGGGTTTCAGGCCCATAATCTCCTTAAGCAGTTATAATTCTCTCGGACCTCTTCATTGTGCTGATTTGAGTTGAAATATGGAATTGAATGAATCCATTAGATTTAGACTTAATTTAACCTTCTTAGATATCATCTTTAAAAGCCCAAAATCATAGTTTTATCTGAAATAATCATTAAGACCTTGAAAAAATAGAGAACACAAAAATAGAGTAAAATCACAAATAAACTATCACTAAGAGAATAAAATATGCAAATTAAGAGGCTAGAATGCATAACATTCAACGCCGATCAAATACAATCACTGCTCAACGTTTTTTCTTCTCTCTTCATGCCAGGCTCATCAATAGCAAGCATTTTTTCTCATTTTTTCAGAAAATGAAAATTTTGTGCTTATCATCTCATTTTAATAAAAAATTTGCACTCCTATAAAATGTATGCGTGTGTGAAAATTTATGCATAAAGGGCCCCCATTTGAAAGTCCACCTAAGGCCTCTCAAAATTTTTAGAATCTCAAGGCCGACCTGGGATGAGGCGTGCGTGTAATGACCCGAATTTTTTTTTATTATAACTAAAGGTTAAGTGAACTTTTAAGTATGATTAGTTGCTTAATGACATGCTTAGCGGACTTAAATGATCTTTTTATGTTTTTGGTTACGGGTGTGAGACCGGAATTGGTTCAGGTATCCCGAGAAAATAACTACAGACTTTAGAGAGTGCCGTGGGGGTATAGATGAAATTTTAAGGGCATAAGTGAAGTTTTGAAAAGAAGAAAAATGTTAGTTTACAAATAAGTGCAAAAGGCCCATAATAAGGAGCAAATAAGGGAGAGATGGAGGGTTTAGTTGTAAAAGGGCAAATATATATAATATATATATGTGTAAAGAGAGAAAAGAGGTTAGATTTTTTCATCCCTCTCTCTCTCTAGATTCGGTTCTCACTCTCTCTCTCTCTACAAGTTTTCTTCCTCTCATTCCCTCTACAATTTGGGGGCCAAGAAGAGAGATTTGAGGGTAAAGTCAAGAACAAAAGTTGTTCCCCTCACTCTCCTCTTCGATTTGATCAGTGGAAAGTTTCTATTGGAGGAGTTTGGAGCTTGAAGAATTTGGGGCTTTGCTCAACCAAGCTTGGATTTTGAGGTAGAGGTGCTAGACTCATCTTTATTTTGATCTTATAGGTCACCTTTATGTGACATGAAAGATAAATTTGATTTCTTGAACCTAGGGCTATGTATATGTGTATATATGTATATCAATGTGATTTAGGCATGTATAAATGTCTAACATGTTAGTTAGGACTTATATATGTTGTGTATGTGTAAATGTGACTATGAATACTTTTGATGAAAAATGTGTTCATTTGGTGATAACATGAAAATGTGGGTGTTTATAGAGTCATGCATGAAAGATATAATTTTCTTATAAAATGCATAAGCATGAGATTTTCATGATGTGAGTATGATGATATTGCGACATTCTTGAAGTGGAAGGAAAATGCATTGATTTGATAAAAATGCATTGCATTGTGTTGATTGAGTACATTGATGTGATTGTATGCACTATGTGAAAAGCGAGGTTTTTGGAGCGTGACAACATTGAGAATTAAGATAAGGGGATGACCCCTATGGTGAAAGACCCAAGACTTAGCCAAGTTGGCGCATCTGTCGGAATAGTAAACCGAGAAGCGTAAGTAGAGTTTGGGTGCCAAAGAGACCCTTACTATGGATGTGGAATGATAAGCTAGTCCCCATTGAAGTGATTTCTGAATTTATGTGGCGTGTGTTATATATATGAATTGTGATTTGTCCAATTTGATGTGTGTATATATATGTGTGTGTATGTGTGTGTGCGCGCGCGCATTGAGATGTGAAATATCACGCATGATTGAAAAACGTATTTGTTTATGGGTAAAAAGCATGTATACTTGTCATTTAGACATGTAGGGATTTCATATGCACTCATGCATGGCTTAAGGGTTAGAGTGGGGTTGGGTGGATCATTCCTACTGAGCCGCAGTGGTGCTCACCCCCTATTTATATAAATTTTTCAGATAAGGCCCCAATGGAGGATGAAGCATGAATAGCCCTATGGACATTGTCGGGTTCCATTTTTGGACTTTTAACCTTTTTGAGATGTAAATAGATGTCCATGCCGGATTGTGGCATGTGGACTATGATGAAGATGTTGTATTTACATTTGAATTATGTTGGCTTATTTGAACTTCGTATGTAATCACCATGTGTGGCCTATGTACACTCCTAAGGGTTGAAGATATATGATGTTTGTTGGAACACAATGTCTATGTTTGGGATTCGACGTATGCACTCTGGACATAATCCACTTTTCTATGCATGTTTTTATGGTAGTTACTTATATGTATGGAAGAAGGAATGTATGAGTTTCAGTTTGATAGGTCACGGGTGTTGTTTGGATTTAAATTGAGTAAGATATGCATGTTTTAGTACAAGAGTTGGTAATATGACTTAAGCCCGTTGATTTGTGTGTAATCTGGGTCATGAGTTGAATTATTAGGTGATTATAATTGGGTTGGGAAGAAAACATTTTGAGGATGATCCATACCAAATTTCAAGTCAAATGGACTTATGGTTTGTAAGATATTTGAATTTGAAGACAAGTGAAAAATTGGTCAAGTACAGGTTGCAGAAATTTTGCTTCTGTATTTATGACGCTCGATTGCCCTTGTAAAAGACCCGGAGGCTTAGTCTCGGGAGCGAAAGCGTTCGATCCCTTTATTTAAACTGTTCGCGCTCTTCTATAGCATGCATTGACAAAATTCTGTCCAACTTCTAATGGGCACATCTTCTTTATTTCAAATCGAACTTTGACAATTCTTTTTTTGAAATTGAGTGTTTTTGAACCCTCTTTTTAATGGTTCCATTTTCAGGCCATGATTAGAAACTTAAAAGGAGTTTCATATCCATTGTTACTGGATATAACCAATTTGAAGGGTTGTATGGTTGAGGCCCACTAGGAGTAGTTGATGTTGAGTTGTATATATATATATATATAGATGTGTATGTATGTGATTAAGTTCCCATGGAAAATAGAGGTCAATATGTTCATTAGGGATTAATGGATGAATCCATTATGATTCTCAGGAATCGGACGTGACGTCATGGTATCTAAGCGTGATGTAAGTGTGGTTAAGGTCAGTTACGAGGTTGAGTGAATGGGTTCGTGACTCGGGATTCGGGTCGATTCGAGGGGTTCTCGGAGGTCCGAATTGCACGGCGTGATAGTACGTATTGCGCATGGTGGCATATATTAGTGTGGAGAAAAAGTGTGTCCGTTTAGAAATGTTTAAAAAAGCTTGATCATGTGTATTTAGTGTGAGAGTATGAATTAGATGTAGTTACACCATAACTTAGAACAAAGAATAAACATACATATTTTACTTTTATGAAAATAAATAATTATATATATAAGTTATATATAGTATAGTATATATACATATATAGATAGAGAAAAAGAAAGAGAAATTTAATTAATTTTTTTATTTTATGTTAACATTATTATTTATGAAAATAAATAATTATATATATAGGTTATATATATTATAAGGGCAGGTGAAAGGGGCATTTTGGTCCATTAGATAGGTTTAAATGGATAAATTTAATATTCAAAAGGGTTAGGTCAGAAATCAAATGACAATAAGGTCATTTCAGTGTGAAAAAGTTCTGACACGGTGTACTTTTTATAGGAGATGGTGTTTGTGATATACGACACAAATCTCATGAGGTGTTTGTGACGAAATTTTACAAATTTTTAGTCGCGTGAAATTGCATTAAACCTCAATGGGTGTCAATAATATTTACCCATTATAGTATTTGTACTTGTAAAATGCATGCAAAAAGATAGCAAAACCATAGGTCAAAATAGCATAAACTAATGCAACGCTATGATTGACAATCCAAAGCATTAGAAGAAATAACCGAGAAGAAGGGGAAGAAGACACTAATTGAGCAAATAATATACTCCACCATATATTATGTTCGGACACCCTTGGTTACTAAAAAGAAATACTTAGTAGTTTCCTGCCACCAACTATATATATATATATACATATATATATATAAGAAAAAGGAGGAGGATTAACATTTATAATTAATTTATTCTCAAAGTGTACTATAGTTTCATGTGCTATTAAGAGCATGAATGAGAGGGATTAAGGGATATGAGTGAGAGAGAATGTGAACTGGAATTGAAATTCAACAAGACTGCTAACTTTGGGCTCGTTTGACGCACGTTTTGTTTTTATTAATTTGTTTTTGTCTAAATAGAACAAATATTTTGTTATGAGTGTGTTTTGAATAGAATCAAAAATACATTTGGCAAGAAAAATATGTTTTAAGTTTTGTTTTTAAAAAATAGAAGCATATAAAAACATATTTGGTAAGTCCAGTTGTTGGCCAAAAAATTGAAGCAAAAATTAAGAAACATGTTTGACATTAACCTTTTAAAGTGTTTATTCTTTAAATATTTATATTATTATATATAACTAAAATTTATTGTAATTTAAAATTAATGATATACAATATTTAGATAAATTATATGTTTTTTTTAACAACACTTGTCTAAAAATTCATAAAATTGGCAAATATTTTTAATTTTTTTTGGCAAAGTCTTATTTAAAAATTGACATACTACAAATCTTGTTATTTCCATAAATCAACCCTGCGCAAGTCTAAATATAAAACAACACAACTTTTCAACATATATTATTACAATTTGCTCCAAATAGAAACAATCCAACAAGTTTAAAAAATAACAACTTTGTTTGAATACAACAAATAAGATTAAACCCATATATCTGAAAAAAATAATGGATTACAATTTAACAAATCCAACATAAAGAACATTTCAAGCATCACTCCAGATTCTATGACAAGAAAGCTCAGCACCATCAGCATATCATCCAAGTGTAATGTTGGAGCAGTACCCACATGCAATAGAAAACACAAGTTTGTTACTTATACAATGCAACTTATGTTATAATCAAAATTTATAAAGAAAAGCACTAAGAGTTTGACATTTTTCAAACTTCTTGAGTAAACATAAGTCATTAGGACTCAAATAGACCACACAAGTGAAGTGTTGAAACAGTATCCACATGCAATATAAAACACAAATTCGTGTCACAGTTACAATGCAGCTTGTGTTATAATTAAACTTTTTAAAGAATTAAAGCAAGAGTTTTACATTTTTTCAGATTTTTTAAGTAAGCATTGTTTCACTCAAAATGCATCACAATATCCCAACATCCAATGCATCATCATTACCATTGAGTGGCGAATGATAAAATGATCACTTAATACAATATCATATATGCTACAATATGTAAGTTTATACTAATGTATTACACAACATCCAAGTTTATACTAATATATTAAACCATGAAGTTTCTAATATTCATTTATTAATTCCTAAAGTTAGAGTAGCAATCAAGAAAACAATCTATTGCTTACTCAAGATTTAACAATAAAACACTATGAAAAATATATTAAAAGGTAGATTTTCCTTCGCTTCACTTGTGTAAAATTCTAAGCATCCTATGTATCCAATTTAATGAAAAACATAAGATCAAAGATTATCACTTTTAAGAAATACAAACTCAAGCTTAGATTAATTATAATACTTTCTAACTACCACATATACATGATATAGATGGTGAAAGAATTATAAAATAATTAATCACAAGAAGCAAAAATCATAAGCAATTAAATCACACACATGAGAATCAATTAATGAACAAAAGAACTTCACTTCATTAATGGAGGTTTCCTCCTTAACCCTAGTTGAGGAGTTTAGTTACACATGGTAGAAGAAGAAGAAGAAAAAATAATAAAAGACATAATGAATAAATAAAACCCGAATTGTCTCTGTCTTCTCTGCCCTGGCCTCCACTTCCTTTCTCTCCCCCAAAACAGCCTCCAATTCACCTCTTTATACCCCAAGAGAATACATAAAGTCCTAATCCAATTAGGAGATAAAGTCCTAATCCAATTAGGAGAAAATTAGGGTTTTCCCGCAGCCCTAAATAGGTAGATTTTTCTGCTGACTTTCGGCCCAAGTTTTGACCCAGTAGAAGTCCGATTCACAAAATTTTCGTGAAATACAAAAGTGTCCAGAATCGAATTTCGTTCAACCCACACGAGAATTAAGTCGAATTTATATTTGCAAATAAGACTTTAGGTCGAATTTCCAAAACGGGATTAAAACTGAATTAAATGCAAAATTGGGCTTCAGGTCCGTAACCTTCTTAAGTAGTTGTAATTCTCTTGAACCTCTTCCTTGGGCTGATTTGAGTTGAAATATGGAGTTGAATGGACCCATTTAATGTTGGCTTCATATGACCTTCTTGAATATTATCTTTAAAAGCCTCAAAATCACGGTTTTATCTTAAATAATCATTAAGGCCCTGAAGAAGACAGAAAACACAAAAACAGAGTAAAATCACAAATAAATTATTACTAAGAGAATAAAATATGCAAATTAAGAGGCTAGAATGCGTAACATTTAACGCCGATCACACCTCCAAACTTACATATTGCTAGTCCCTTAGCAATAAAATAAAATAAAACTAAAACAAAAGAAACTAACTAAACTACCCAACTCCTCTTTCGTGGGAGAAACGATTGCATTTAGCATATGCAACAAGTCTTTGAACACCTAGGTTCCCCCTAGTGGACGAGTTATAGTCTCGTGAGGGTTTCCAGAAATGCTACCCACAAACATTCAAAATTTTTGTTTAAACATTAATCAAAAAGAAGATTACAATATACAGTTACAAACTTGCATTCAAGAATAATTTTAAAATTTCAAATTACATAATTCAAAGTAATGGTCCCCACACATAATTCACATCAACATATCTCAAAGTAACCAATTCTAGCTCCCTCGTGAAAAGTGAACTAGCAATCATCTCATGTAGCATAACTCAGCTCTGAATATATTAAGTCACATACCCCTTCAACTCACTAGCTCCCCTTATTGAAATCATACTTCCAGACATGAATACATGACTTTTTCATATATATATATATATTTTTTCATTTTTTTTTCATTGCTTTATTGGTTGTGCAATGTCTTGATCTATTAAGCTTTCTGAAAGACCTATGTAGCAAGCTTTCAGTCAGTGACTCCCAAACCAGATGGCTTTAGGGCACTAGGCGTTAAGACACCCCGAAGAACCTAATTACTCGAATCAGTCAGGCTACAAATCAAGACAACCAATGCTCATCTTTTCTCACCCTTTCACTTTTGACGCGAACACTCCGTGCTTCCTGAGGCATAGAGGCCCGGTTACTCATGAAAAATGATCAAATTGATTTTCTATTCATCACATATTCTTTTTTTTTTCATTGAAATCATGTAAATCACATCATCGGTACTCATTATCAAGGGATACCAATTAATATCAAGTATATGTAACCCAACAACTCAAAGCCAAAGTCTATACCCCATAAGATTTTGCTAGTGTGCCTATGCATGTGAGGAAACTAAAACCAATCACCCCAAGGCATGTCAATGCAAATAATGATTTAAACCACTAATTCAAACCATAGTGTCTAAAAATTTAAAACATACTCAAAAATTGTGATGTGGTCGGAACTAAATTATATTGCAAGCTTAATTTTGCCCTTTTTATCAAAATATAATTTAACCACTCGCAAGAGCACGAATCTTTGCAGATAAGGTTCTATATAGAGGGTATCGATCCCACGAGGACTAGTCGTTAATTGTCATAGAGAAAGATTAATTCTACTTTAATTCAAACAAAACAGATTTTTGGTTTTGTGTTTAGAAACTATTGCATAAAGGAAATGACAATAAAATTAAAGAGTAAAGTTGGGAGAGAGAACTAGGGTTGGTTTCCACCCCTAGCCATTCACATGTTCATAAGTGTAGCAAGCAAGGGATTCATTAATTAAATGCCTAACAATGACATTAGGCTTGTGACCTCAATGACATATCAAAAGATCAATGTGTGTGCTAACCTATCATAATCCATCTTCAACAAGCATAGCTCTTCAACCTAACTAACTACCTACTTACTCTACTCTCTAAGTGAACACTACATGCATCCAAACTACCTTGTCTTGGCATGGTCTATACAAACTAGCATCACACATTCATTTAAACACCATTATCTAGCCATCATTTGCACTTCTTGTGGAATATGCAAATGTTGTGCATTCAAGTGACAAAACCTACTCTAAGACAAGAATAAATTCCATATCAAATGAATATATAAAAGAAATGTATTTGTGTACATAATCACTAGGCTAAATAATCAACATTTAATTACAAGTCCCAAGAGCTACAAAGATGAACAAGTTTACATGGCTAGGGGTTGAAACCAACACCCTAGTAGAAGAGTTAGTTGCTCATGGTTGCCTTGCACCCTTCCATTGATGAAGAGAATGAAGCTTCTTGGTCTGGTTCAGCCCTTCCTCTTCCTCTCCCGAAGGTCTCTCTCTTCTTCCTCTGATTTGTATGTATTGAGAGATATATGAGATGTGTGGCTTTTGGTGCTTTTTGTATGCTTTTTGGCTCCTTTGGGCCCACCATATATATATATATATCATTATATATATCTCTTGTATCAAGAAGGCCCCCAAAAGTCTTGTTCAAGTCAGACAATCCCCTTAAGTCGTGCAAAAAGGGGGATTTTGTTGCAAGTGGGAGAGCAGGTGAGCAAGTGGCCAAGTGGGCTCTGCAGCATTTCGATTGATCGAAATTGCATTTCGATTGATCGAGATTTCGATCAATCGAAATGAGATTTCGATCAATCGAAATTTCGATTGATCGAAATCCACATCTCGATTGATCGAAATGCCTTGGCAACAGTTTCTGATTTCATCTCTTGACTGCAGAAAACTTCCAACTTTGCTCCATTTACTCCAATACCTGCAATACATCAAAAACACAAAAATACCGTAAACATATCTCGGTAAACGCAAAAACGGAACTAACGTATGCAATAAAGAGGGTTCAAATGCATAGAATTGAACACTTATCACACCCCCAAACTTACATATTGCTAGTCCCTTAGCAATACAATATTACAAAAATGAAATTAACTATCTTATATAAAAGTTTAATCATGCTCAGTTATCAACTAGATAAAGGGCGCTCATCCATTCATTTCACAATTGGCAAATGCAACAAGTATTACAGAACTATGCGGCCATTAGCAAAAATGGACTTTCACAAGCTATAAATGAACGACAGTCCCCACATGCTGGCCAGCCCGAACAACTATAACAATTCCAACCCCAAAATCCTCTTTGAAAAGTGAACATGCATTCTAACGTGCGGCTTTTGTCATATTTGGAGAAGAAAACGAACAAATCTGTTTTTAAGAGAAAAACTCATTGAAAATGCTCAACCCGGCTGTTTCATTATCACAAAACATTCATGATTGCTCATGTGCGGATGACCGTGCAATGCTTAGCTCTTTTTGCTTTCTAGTAAGCCCATGTAGCGGCATTGGGCCAATGACTCCCAAACCAATTGGTTTTAGGGCATTAGGCGAAGAAGCACCCCTCGGACTTAATAACCGAGCTTACAAGGCGATGAGCGTAAGCAAGCCATCCGCTTATTACTGCTCAACCTTACACACTTTTACACGAATATTTCCTGCTTTGAGGCATAGAAATCCGGTTTATTTAGTGAGAAGGCTTATTGCATATTTTTCTCTTTTTTTTTATTTTTTTTTTATTTTTTATTTTTTTTATTTTTTTTTTTTACAACAACCGGAAGAACTTATTCTTTAAGATGTTCAGATAAAAACAGAAATTTTCAAAAATTCTCCCTCAGACTTATACCCCACAATTTAAACTGCATGTGTGCGAATTTGTGCGGTTAAGGACAAATTTAGGGCAAGAATTGTACGTGCTCGAGTTTGGACAATAATGTAGACCGCTCTAGCCTACTATAAAGCTTGCAAAAGTGCGGGTATTTACAATGTTAAAGTTCTTAACTACCTGCTGCATTTACCTCGGACATTTATTCGAATGATCTTCCTTTACAAAGCAAGACATCATAGCAAGCATGCAAAAATATCACAGAAAAAACTGCTCTACAATGACACTCAATATAATGACTGAACATTGCATGCATATGCAAGTGGTATAGCATACCGCACCCCCAAACTTATATGCAACATTGTCCTCAATGCTTGGACAAGAAGAGCAAGGAAAGAAGTTACCGGGATGGCAGAATGCGAGAAAAATGGAAGTCCACAGCAGCGGTCATCCTGTAAATAAGAAAAATCTGCACAGAATACCAACTGGATACCACGAGCATTACGAGGAACAAAAAGTAGATAAATAGAACATAATGAAATACTTATGCACAAACAGACAATGCCAATATCACTGTAAATCTAATGGTCTGAACTGGTGTTTCCCGATTGTCTAAGAGGTCTATGCGACAAGATATTGACTATCCAGGCGCGCTAACGTATAGCACGCAAAGGGGCTGCCTTTCTTTATTACCGCCATACTGTGTTGAAGCAATCTCAACAGTATTGGGAATTAAAACCAGGCGGTACTAAACGGAAATCATCAACTGAATCGCATATAACAATTAGACAAGTGGTACTACATACATAGTCAAAGTCTAGAGAACAGATAAATTGACGGAAAGCAAAAAGAAAAGGCAGTAAAGATAACACATGTCATAAAAGCAAATATAAATGTATTCCATAAAGATGAAAATGCGTTTCAGTACAAAGGGTACATGTAGGCGGAATACGCAAAAAAGAAACTAAACATGGCCAACATGGCCTATCAAAAATAAAGAAAGTAAAATACAGAAAGTAAAGTATAAAAGGTGAATAAAGTGCAGCTACTCGAGGGCGGGTGGTGGTGGTGGTGGTGGTGGCTCAGTGGGAGCAGAAGTGGAGGTGGAGGCTCGACCTGCGAACAGGAACTGCAGATCCTGCCGGAAGGCTCGGAACTCATCTAAGATCGCTCTCTGGCCCTGCACCAGAGAAGAAATGTCCGTCCGAATACCCGCCAGCTGACTCTGCGTCACCTGGACGTGCTCGTCAAAACCCTGCTGGAGCCGCTCTACGTCAGCCGCCAGGCAGGAATAGCCTGTCGCTAAGATATCATGCCGCTCTGCAGCGACATCCATCTCCTCGTCCTCCATCTCAGCCCCTGCTGGCTCTCCCTCATCCATCTCCACCGGGGCATCCATATCTACATCGTCTGGTGGATCACCCTGATGGTCCTGTCGCTCTAAGTGTCGCCTCACCCGATCCCACTGAGTAGATGTGAAGCGGGTGGGCGGTGCCAACTGAACGTCAGTCCGACTGACTGGTATACTGGCACTGCTGAGAAAAGCGGCGATCAGGAATGGAAAGGGAAGCTGCCAACTCGCTGCTCTCTTCTTCCTCTTGTCGACAAGGCCATCCCAAACTTTGTGCATCTGCCCCCAGATAAGCGATGGGACAGAAAACCAAGTGCCCGTATGGAAAGCATAGAGGCAACGGAGGAGGTCACCCCTGCGCTCTGCCACGTGCTGCAGCGGACACGCGTTCTTGAGGAGAACGGTGTCCAGGAACCAATATCTGCTCGGGCACATCGATTTGGACGTGCAGTTGCGACGGGGTGTGGTAAACTCCCCGCCACACATGTCCATCACCATCGAGAAGAGCGTAGTGTCGGTTGGGAGCGCGGCTCTATAAAGTGGCTGACCGTCCGGGCCAACCATATCCGGCGGCTGCTGGTGAGGAATACCGAGCATATGAGCAATCCGGCTCGGCGTAATCGTGATCGTGACAGTGGCCACGGTAGTCTCGAGTGTATCTGGCGCTGTGCAGGAGTAGGTCATATGCTCGTAAAAGACCTGCACTAGGCGCTCATGTGCCACGTCTGTGGGAGGCACACATAGCCGATCGAGGCGACGCCTCCTGAGCTCGGCAACCGTCCACTCGGTGTCGGGACGCCTCTCAAACTCGGCTAAGTCGAAAACCTGCTCCGGGTGGAACTTCCGAGACCGGAAGGCTCGCCCGGGCACGTCACGAACAGCACCGGCGGCGTTCTTCACTCTTGCCATGGCCGCGGAACAGTCTGCACTGGATTCCAAAAGGTACGTAAATAAAAGATGAATAAGAAGAAAGTTAAACTACTACTAGACTAAAAGAATAAATAAAAAAAAATAAAAATAAAAATGAAGTCCTAGTCCAAGGTACTGACAAAAATGCAAAAAGTTGCACTCGAAGAGGCAATGTGAACGGGCGCAACCGAAACGAAGGTGCCACGGTTATACACCGAACACTAAGCGTTTGAAATGAAGAAAATGCCAAATCCCACTCCTGCTTGAATTCCTACCCCCCCCCCCCCCGAAACCCACAAAAACTGGATTCGGACATCGCACTCGCAACCATCCACCCCAACATGATCTAACTATGTTTATTCCGCTGTAAAACTATCAAAAATGGTGAGAGAATAAACAAAAAGTAGCCATGCATCACTTACCTCGTGAGGAAGAAGATGAACGGCTCAACCGAAGAAAACTCCACGCGCAGCCGCGAAGAGAAGATCGCGTAGATGCTTGCGGCGGATCGGACTGCGTCGGATGGCGGCGGATGATCGGGAATGGAAGATCGAGTGCTCGGGAGTGCTTGGATAGGGCTTGGATCGCACAGAGGGAGAGAAGAAGTCGGATGGTCTTTTAAAATGGGAGGGAAGCCCAACGGTTTAAATAGATTTTCGGCTCACGTGCAGGCTCCGCGTGCATTTCGATTGATCGAAATGTGCATTTCGATCAATCAAAATTTTGATTGATCGAAATCTTGCTTCGATCAATCGAAACTAACTTCGATGGATCGAGATTGTCTCTTCGATCAATCGAACATTCCTTCCCTAAATCACATTTTTACTTCGATCAATCGAACATTTAATTGATGCAATCGAACTTTTAGTTCGATCAATCAAAATCCCATTTCGATCAATCGAAAGTTTCGATCGACCAAAGACCTATCGAAGTGCAATCGAAGAATATCACCTCTCGGGACTTTGGACTTGGCAAATCTCTGCAATTTTTCGATCAATCGAAACCAAAATTTCGATCAATCGAAATTTTCGATTGATCGAAATCTTGGTTTCGATCAATCGAAATGCTCAAAAACAGTCAGTTTAAAATATGCTTCAGAGACTTGGATATTGGGGAATTAGATACTACATTGCTTAGATACAAACCTACTTTGGATTAAAGGGACACCATGGAAGCTTGATAGCGACCATGGCGTCGCCACCTTACACGTCTATGGCGCGACGTCCGGATCGGCTCACGAGTCAAAATACACGGGATCCGTCAAAGTGACGACATCCACGTATTCGGTGGTGACTTGGTCATCCACGCACACTTTTAAGCGCTGCCCGTTTACTTTGAACATCGAGCCATCTTTCAAGTCCTTCAATTCCACCGCTCCGTGGGGGGCAACGGAATTAACCAAAAATGGTCCATCCCAACGGGAGCGAAGTTTTCCGGGAAACAAATGGAGGCGCGAGTTGTACAACCAAACTTTTTGGCCCGGCGAAAATGTTTTGACTCGAATATTACGATCATGAAAGGCTTTGGACCTTGCCTTATAGATTTTCGCATTCTCATACGCGTCATGTCGCAATTCTTCCAATTCATTTAATTGAAGCTTTCGATTAGAGCCGGCCTTTTTCATGTCAAAATTGAAGGTCTTGGTGGCCCACATAGCTTTATGCTCCAATTCAACCGGAAGATGGCACGCCTTGCCATAAACTAACCGATAAGGTGACATTCCAATGGGAGTTTTGTATGCGGTTCGGTATGCCCATAATGCGTCGTTTAGTCGCAATGACCAATCCTTCCGGTCAGGCCGAACAGTTTTCTGAAGAATGTTCTTAATCTCCCTATTGGATACTTCTACTTGGCCACTAGTTTGAGGATGGTAGGGGGTGGCTACTTTGTGTGTGACGGAGTATTTGAGAAGCAAGGTTCGAAGGAACCGGTTACAGAAATGCTTACCTCCGTCACTGATGATGGCCCGAGGCGTACCAAACCGGCTAAAAATGTTAGCTTGTATGAATTTAACCACGACTGCGTGATCGTTGGTTTTGGTAGCAACGGCCTCTATCCACTTAGATACGTAGTCCACCGCCACAAGTATGTACTCATGACCAGTAGAGGGTGGAAATGGTCCCATGAAGTCAATGCCCCACACATCAAATATTTCAATGACAAGAATAGGGTTAAGAGGCATCATGTCCTTCCGAGACATCGCGCCGAGGCACTGACATCGCTCACACGAGCGGCAGAATGAATATGCATCCCGATGAAGTGTCGGCCAGAAAAATCCGCATTGAAGAATTTTTGCTGCGGTTTTCTTAGCACTAAAGTGTCCCCCACAAGCGAGTGTATGACAAAATTTAAGAATGCCTTGGAATTCACTGTTGGGTACACACTTACGAATTATTTGATCGGGGCAGTATTTGAACAATTGAGGATCGTCCCAATAATATGATCGTGATTGGGAGAGAAAACGATCCTTCTCTTGTTTGGTCCAAGAAGATGGTATTTTACCGGTTGCCAAATAATTAACCACATCCGCATACCAAGGGATACTTTCTTGAGAGATGACAAAGAGTTGTTCATCCGGGAAGGATTCACAAACTGGAATGGAATTATGGAGGGATTCAACAAGAATTCTAGAAAGGTGGTCAGCTACCACATTTTCAGTTCCCTTTTTGTCTCTAATCTCAAAATTGAACTCTTGCAACAAGAGTATCCAGCGGATCAACCTAGGCTTGGTGTCCTTTTTCGTCAAAAGATGCCGGAGGGCAGCATGGTCTGAATAGACAATGATCTTTGAACCTAATAAATAAGCTCGAAATTTGTCTAATGCAAATACTACCGCAAGCAATTCCTTTTCCGTTGTGGTATAATTGATTTGAGCTTCGGAAAGGGTTTTACTTGCGTAATAGATGACATGTGGCAGTTTGTCTACTCGTTGCCCCAAGACCGCACCCATGGCATAGTCGGATGCATCACACATAATCTCAAATGGGAGAGTCCAGTTTGGAGGGATTAGAACTGGAGCGGTTGTAAGCATGGCACGGAGTTTTTCAAAAGCGTCAAGGCACGCTTCATCAAAGGTAAAACAAGACTCTTTTTCAAGAAGGCGACACAAAGGCCGAGAAATCTTGCTAAAGTCTTTGATGAAACGGCGATAAAATCCCGCATGCCCAAGGAATGAACGAATCTCTCTCACCGTGGATGGTGGAGGAAGTTTGGAAATGAGCTCAACCTTGGCTTTATCAACCTCTATTCCTCGCTTAGACACAATATGCCCTAGGACAATACCCTCTTGAACCATAAAGTGACTCTTTTCCCAACTAAGAATTAGGTTGGTTTCTTGACATCTTTTGAGAACACAAGCTAGATTTTGGAGGCATGATTCATATGAAGGTCCAAAAACGAAAAAATCATCCATGAACACTTCTAAGAATTTTTCCACCATGTCCGAGAAGATAGACATCATACACCGTTGAAAAGTTGCCGGTGCATTGCACAACCCAAAGGGCATGCGTCTATAAGCAAATGTGCCGAAGGGACATGTAAAGGTGGTTTTCTCTTGGTCCCTCGGGTCTATAGCAACCTGATTATAGCCGGAATATCCATCCAAAAAGCAATAAAAGCTTTGCCCGGCCAATCTCTCCAATATTTGATCAATGAATGGGAGGGGGAAGTGATCTTTCCGAGTGGCTGAATTTAATTTCCTATAATCAATGCACACTCTCCATCCTGTGGTGGTGCGTTGGGGAACTAATTCACCCTTATCATTAGGTTGCACCGTAATACCAGACTTCTTTGGAACCACTTGAGTGGGACTAACCCACTTGCTATCAGAGATGGGGTATATGATCCCCGCATCTAGTAACTTCACCACCTCCTTCAGGACAACGTCCTTCATATTTGGATTTAATCGACGTTGTGCCTCCCTTGAGGTCTTTGCATCCTCTTCCAAGTGTATGCGATGCATACAAACAGAAGGGTCTATTCCCTTAAGATCTATCACACTCCATCCTATTGCTTCTTTGTGCTCTTTGAGCACCTTTATGAGTTCCAATTCTTGAGCATTTGTGAGATTGGAAGCAATAATGACTGGAAGGGTCTCATTTGCGCCCAAGAAAACATACTTGAGTGTAGCTGGAAGAGGCTTGAGCTCAAGTTGTGGTGGGGAAATTAAAGAAGGAGTTTGGGGAGTTTTGGACAAAGGGGGCAAGGGTTCTCTCGGAACTCTCCACTTAGGCAACTCCATGACAGTATTAACATCGAGCATGGAATTGACTTCACATATGGATTGCTCAATGTCAAAATCGTCATGGTTAAAATGATTTAGGCATGCCTCTAAGGGGTCCGTGGAAAGAATAGAAGGAAGTGCTTCTTGAACAAGGTCGTCCACTACATCGACACAAAAGCACTCACTTTCATCGTCGGGTGTGTGGTGGGAAGCATTGAAGATGTTCAAGCGGACTTTCATATTCCCAAAAGAGATGTCCATCACTCCAGTACGGCAATTAACGCAAGCGTTTGCCGTGGCCAAGAATGGACGACCTAGAATGATAGGAATATGATGATTCGGATTTTGAACCGGTTCCGTGTCAAGGACTATGAAGTCCACCGGAAAATAGAATTTGTCCACTTGAATGATGACATCCTCAATGATGCCACGTGGTTGCTTCACCGAACGGTCGGCAAGTTGCAACACAACCGTGGTATGCTTGAGTTCCCCCAAACCTAGTTGTTGGTAAACTGAGAATGGAAGCAAATTGACACTAGCCCCTAGGTCAAGAAGTGCTTTTTCAAAAGATTGATTTCCGATAGTGCACGAAATGGTCGGAGCACCCGGATCTTTGAATTTAGGAGGGGCTTGATGTTGGAAAATGGAGCTTATGTGCTCAGTTAAGAGGACTTTCTTAGGAACATTATTCCTAGATTTGCGCTTTTGAGTGCATAAGTCCTTCAAGAATTTCGCATAAGAGGGAATTTGTCGAATAGCATCAAGGAGAGGGAGATTGATCTTTACTTGTTTGAAGATCTCCATCATGTCTTGGATTTTCTCTCCTTCCTTCCCGAAATGAGAAGGTTCCTTCAATCGTTGAGGAAAAGGAACCGGAGGTTCATAAGAGGTGTCAAGATTTGGAATCGATGGTGACATAACTTCACTTGCCTTTCCTTTTGGATTTGAAGGGGTATTTTGCAAATTTGGATTTAACGGCAACAATTTTGGATTTAATTGGGATTCTTTTGGATTTTTAGGTTGCTCTTGAAATTCTTTTCTCTCTTCCTCCCCTACCTTGGAGTTAATGATTTTTCCACTCCTCAAGGTTGTGATTGATTGAACTTGCTCTGGAGGAGCATTACAAGTTGAAGATGATGGATCTTCAATCATATGCACACCCTTGGGATTCGCCACCGGTTGACTTGGCAACTTACCTTCCTCCCTTCTATTTAAGGCATTAGCTAGTTGCCCGATTTGAGCTTCTAACCTAGCCATAGATTGAGCATTGGCTTCTAGCTTAGAGATTGATTGAGAATGAGTTTGCAATAAGCGGGTGTTGGCCTCAAGATTGCTTATCACTCGATCTTCAAAGCTTTGGCTTCTCGGAGGAGGTGGTGGTTGTTGGTAATTAGATCTTTGATTGTAAGGTTGAGGGTTTGGCCTATAATGCGGCTGTTGAGATTGGGGATTAAAAGAATTTTGCCCTTGGAAAGGGGGACTTGATTCTTGATTCTTCCATGAAAAAGCCGGATGATTCTTGTAACCAGGATTGTACGTGTTCGAATATGGATCATTCATTTGTTTAGCGTACAAGGCATTCGCTTGCTCTTGAGCATAATCGGGAGATTGCCCGGCAATAGGGCAATCTCGCACAAAATGCGAAGTGCTATAGCAAAACGAACATCCCTCCTGATTTTGGACAGATTGGTTAGGAGTAGGCAGCCCATTTTTCATGATTAAATCCATTTTTCGGGACAAGGCTTCTACTTGCATGGCTACCTCATCTACCCGTGAAATCTCATGCACTCCTCTACAAGGTTGGGTGGCCTTCCCTTTCCTAGTGGAGGAGCGTTGAGCTGAATTGTTGCTTAGGGTTTGAAAAAGTTTCCATGCCTCATCGGGGCTTTTCAAAAGGTACCCACCCCCACACGCGGAGTCTATCATTTGTCTATGTTGCTCACTCACCCCATCATAAAAACTTTGCACTAGCTGCCATTGTGGGACAGCATGATGCGGACAAGATTTTAAGAGATCTTTTAACCTCTCCCACGTCTCATGGAATTGTTCTTGGTCAATTTGGGTGAATCCGGTGATTGCTCGCCGAATATCACTTGTCTTACCCATTGGGAAGTATTTTTTTAAGAACTCTATTTGCATTTCCGCCCAAGAATGGATTGAGTTGGGTTCTAGGGAATTGAACCAACTTCTAGCCTTATCTTTTAGGGAAAATGGAAACATACGTAGCTTTAGATCATCCTCCGTAAAGTGTGGTACACGAATGGTGGAACACACGGAAAAGAAGTAATCTAAGTGCCGGTATGGATCCTCATTAGGAAGACCGTGAAAGCTGTTAAGAAGGTTGAGGGTGGAGGACTTTATTTCAAATTGATTTGCCGCTACATCCGGAAATTGAATACACGAAGGTACTTCAAATGTAGTCGGAAGGTAAAAGTCCATAAGCAACTCTCCTTGAGGAGGTGGTGGTGGAGGCGGTTGTTCATGATTAAAAGGAGGTAGACCGGGAGGTTGTCTCTCATTTGGATCCATGTTTTCAGTCCTAGGCAAAATAGGGTCCCTAGAGGTTCCTCTACGTCGTCTAAGTGTTCGTTCAAGTTCACTATTACAAGGAAGCAAAGGAAGTGACAATGACCGTCTACCTAGCATGCATTATCAATTGAACAACACCTCTATACACAAAAGTAACAAAAATATATACAAAAGAATGCGAATGAACTCAAACCACCAGTTTTTGAAGTTATACTCACAAAAGGTTCCAATTTGAATTCTTTTAGATGCCCGCAATGTGGTATACCTAAAATCAAGAAGTTTAAGATATAAGAACAAGATATATATACAAAAAGAATGAAAGAATTTCTAGCCTAAGAATTAAACCAGATTTAATCTTCCAATGGCGACAATTAAACCGTAGATCCCCGGCAACGGCGCCAAAATTTTGATGTGGTCGGAACTAAATTATATTGCAAGCTTAATTTTGCCCTTTTTATCAAAATATAATTTAACCACTCGCAAGAGCACGAATCTTTGCAGATAAGGTTCTATATAGAGGGTATCGATCCCACGAGGACTAGTCGTTAATTGTCATAGAGAAAGATTAATTCTACTTTAATTCAAACAAAACAGATTTTTGGTTTTGTGTTTAGAAACTATTGCATAAAGGAAATGACAATAAAATTAAAGAGTAAAGTTGGGAGAGAGAACTAGGGTTGGTTTCCACCCCTAGCCATTCACATGTTCATAAGTGTAGCAAGCAAGGGATTCATTAATTAAATGCCTAACAATGACATTAGGCTTGTGACCTCAATGACATATCAAAAGATCAATGTGTGTGCTAACCTATCATAATCCATCTTCAACAAGCATAGCTCTTCAACCTAACTAACTACCTACTTACTCTACTCTCTAAGTGAACACTACATGCATCCAAACTACCTTGTCTTGGCATGGTCTATACAAACTAGCATCACACATTCATTTAAACACCATTATCTAGCCATCATTTGCACTTCTTGTGGAATATGCAAATGTTGTGCATTCAAGTGACAAAACCTACTCTAAGACAAGAATAAATTCCATATCAAATGAATATATAAAAGAAATGTATTTGTGTACATAATCACTAGGCTAAATAATCAACATTTAATTACAAGTCCCAAGAGTTACAAAGATGAACAAGTTTACATGGCTAGGGGTTGAAACCAACACCCTAGTAGAAGAGTTAGTTGCTCATGGTTGCCTTGCACCCTTCCATTGATGAAGAGAATGAAGCTTCTTGGTCTGGTTCAGCCCTTCCTCTTCCTCTCCCGAAGGTCTCTCTCTTCTTCCTCTGATTTGTATGTATTGAGAGATATATGAGATATGTGGCTTTTGGTGCTTTTTGTATGCTTTTTGGCTCCTTTGGGCCCACCATATATATATATATATCATTATATATATCTCTTGTATCAAGAAGGCCCCCAAAAGTCTTGTTCAAGTCAGACAATCCCCTTAAGTCGTGCAAAAAGGGGGATTTTGTTGCAAGTGGGAGAGCAGGTGAGCAAGTGGCCAAGTGGGCTCTGCAGCATTTCGATTGATCGAAATTGCATTTCGATTGATCGAGATTTCGATCAATCGAAATGAGATTTCGATCAATCGAAATTTCGATTGATCGAAATCCACATCTCGATTGATCGAAATGCCTTGGCAACAGTTTCTGATTTCATCTCTTGACTGCAGAAAACTTCCAACTTTGCTCCATTTACTCCAATACCTGCAATACATCAAAAACACAAAAATACCGTAAACATATCTCGGTAAACGCAAAAATGGAACTAACGTATGCAATAAAGAGGGTTCAAATGCATAGAATTGAACACTTATCAAATTGCAAGTTAAGCACCTACATAGAGTATTAATCCCTTGAAAAATGTTAAAACATCCTATCTAAAAATAAAACAAAATAAAATAAAAAATAAAATATGAAAATAATGTAACCAAAAAGTCCTAAAAACAAGAAAATTTTCATAAAAATCTCCCCCCATTGCAATAAAGCACATAAGATATCGCGTCACCCCCAAACTTAAACTGTACATTGTCCTCAATGTACACCCAATCAAAGCATAGAGAAGGGGTAGAACGATATTACCAGAAAACGAGAGTAGCGGTAAGAAAATAAAACAAATCAGTAGCATGAAGGTAATGAAGTCACTCCCCCAAACTTGGGTGCTACATCCTGTCAAAATAACGACTACACTCCAACGACCAAGTGAAATAACATGGGTGAAGATAAATATGAAACAGAAAGGAAAAACAAAAAGTTTTTTTTTTTTAAAACCTAATCTTTACGTGAAAACCAAGGGTACTACTTTGCTCCCCATTCTCTGAACTGGTGGGTCCCAATTTTTCAAGATGTATATGTGATAAGATATTGATTATTCAGACACCCTAACGTATAAAGTGTAAAGGGGTTGCCTTTCTTTATTAAAGTCATACTGTGTTGAAGCAATCTCGATAGTATTGGGTATCGAAACCAGACTTTAATAAACGGAAATCATCAACTTTATCAATCATATCACAACTTGTATAATTGGTACTACATACATAGTCAGAGAATGGGTGGCTATACCGGATCATGATGAATTTTTTTTTTTATAAAGAAAAATTGAAAATTAAATACACAAACTAAAAATAAAAAGACGCAAGAGCTATAAATCCTAAAACTAATAATGTACAATGATGACTAAATAGGTCAATAAGTCAACCGATACCTAGGCTTTCTATTTTGGCTTTCCATTTTTTAGTGTTGATAACATGGACTGAATTCAATAAAATATTCACATCCAATAAAGTATTCACATATTTACAAGCACTATCAATATCAAAATTACAGCTAAAATTAGTTAGGCTTGCCTCTAAAGGGTCCTTATAACTAGCATGAATAAAAGTATCCTGATCTAGACTCTCTATTAAATTTACCTCACAAATATCCTCAGAGTCTGGTGGTTGTCGATTTACGTTAAAAATATTAAGCTCAACCAACATATTTTCAAAAGAGAGTTTTACAACACCATTCCTACAGTTGATTAGAGCATTTGAAGTGGCTAGGACGACCTAAGATGACAGGAATCTGGCTAGTAGGATTAGCTACAGGTTGAGTGTCTAAGACAATAAAGTCTACAGGGAAGAAGAATTTATCAACCTGAATAAGCACATCCTCAATAACACCACGAGGTACCTTAACTGAGCGATCTTCTAATTGGAGTACCACCTTCGTGGGTTTCAACTCACCAAGACCTAGTTGATTGTAAACAGAGTAAGGCAACAAATTGACACTCGCACCCAAGTCAAGCAAAGCTTGCTCAATTTTTTGATCACCTATGGTACATGAAATTGTAGGACATCCAGGATCCTTAAATTTAGGTGGAGTGCGATGTTGGATGATAGAGCTAACTTGCTCAGTTAGGAAGGCTTTCTTGTGCACATTCAAGCCACGTTTGACCGTACACAAGTCCTTTAAAAATTTTGCATAAGAGGGGATCTGTTGAATTGCATCGAGAAATGGAATATTAATTTTGACTTGTTTAAACACTTCCATAATCTCATCATAGTGATTCCTCTTCTTAGGCTTTTGAAGTCTTTGAGGATATGGTGCAGTAGGAACAAAGTTCCTAACTGGTGGACTGATTAGAGATGGTGAGTCAAGATTAGGGACTTGAATTTCTGACTCAACTTCGGATGTAGTTTTGTCCTCTCTTCCTAAATCGCTAACATGGTCCTCTTTAATTTTCTCATTATGTATAGGCATTTGGACTCCATTATCAACTTGTTTACCTGATCTTAGAGTTGTGATAGAGTGAACCTGCTCATGTGAACCAGAAGTAGACGGGTCACTAATATGAAACTGACCCTTTGGGATAGGCACAGGTTGACTAGGAAACTTTCCCTTCTCCCTCTCTCCTACAACAGTGGCTAATTGACCTATTTGAGTTTCTAACTTAAAAATTGACTGACTGGTCTGTTGCATGAACTGTTGGAGAGTGTCCTCTAAAGTTGGTCTTTGTTGAGGTGGGGAAACATACGGAGGGGCATTTTGGGACATGGAAGGATATGAAAATTGTGGTTGCCCTTGGGGTTGCATAGGTTGCACCCCTTGATTGTTCCGAGGTTGGTCTTGCCTCCAAGAAAAATTAGGGTGGTTCCTCCAATTAGGATTGTATGTGTCAGAATAGGGGCTGCCAAATGGTTTCTTATAGGAATTGAGTGCATTGGCTTGTTCGGCTATACATTCATGAAAAGATGCAATAGATGGACAAGTTTGCGCTGTATGAGAAGAACTTCCACACAATTGACACATCTCATTAACTGCACGAACAGAAGAATTACTTCCTTTACTCATCTCTATAGCCTCTACTTTCCTAGTTAGACTAGCTATCCTCGCACTCAAATCGGTCTCTTCTCAGAACTCGTAAATTCCTCCCTTTTTGGGTTCTGAGAACATTGATAGATCACTCCTTTCAACCCTCCCTGAATACTCCCATTGTTGAGAGTTCTCTGATAATGCATCAAGAAATTTCCATGTTTCATCCTCATTCTTAGACATAAATTCTACCCCACCTCTTGACTCAATTAGTTGACGATTATGGGGTGACAACCCCTCATAAAAGAATTGAACTAATTGCCACTTGGCAAAACCATGATGGGGACACTTAAGGAGAATATCGTTAAATTTTTCCCAACATATGTAAAACTCCTCACCCTCTTTTTGAGTAAATTGCATGATATTTCGACGAAGGGAGTTAGTTTTGTGCATGGGAAAGAACTTGGTAAAGAATTTGGTGCATAACCCATTCCATGAATTGACAGACGCGGGTTCCAGTGAGTATAACTAAGATTTTGCTTTCTCTTTCAAAGAGAATAGAAATAACCGCAATTTAATTGACTCCTCAGAAATATGTTGAAATTGTAGTGTGGAGCAAATCTCTAGAAATTCCTTAACATGGAGGTATGGATCATCAGAGCTAAGACCTCTAAAAGTGGGCAGTAAATTAATTACCGCCGCCCGTATCTCAAAATGTCCCTGTTGGGTAGCAGGTAACACAATGCAAGATGGGAGTGTAATAGTCCCCGGCAACGGCGCCAAAAACTTGATGTTGTTTTAAAATTGTTAAATAACTCGCAAGTGTACGAATCTATTAAAGTATAGTTCGGCAAGAACGAGGTCGAACCCAAGGGAATGCTTTGAGAAGAAAAACTAACACAAATTCAAATTAATTTAAAACTAATCTAGTTTAAACAAAAGTTGATTGATTTGAGATAAATTAAACTAACATGTAAATAAAATAACACTATTGAAATCAAACAAAGAAAAAAACTAAGGTTTTGGATTCCACCACCATTAAATCCATGAAGTTTCTAATATTCATTTATTAATTCCTAAAGTTAGAGTAGCAATCAAGAAATCAATCTATTGCTTACTCAAGATTTAACAATAAAGCACTATGAAAAATATATTAAAAGGTAGATTTTCTTTCGCTTCACTTGTGTAAAATTCTAAGCATCCTATGTATCCAATTTAATGAAAAACACAAGATCAAAGATTATCACTTTTAAGAAATACAAACTCAAGCTTAGATTAATTATAATACTTTCTAACTACCACATATACATGATATAGATGGTGAAAGAATTATAAAATAATTAATCACAAGAAGCAAAAATCATAAGCAATTAAATCACACACATGAGAATCAATTAATGAACAAAAGAACTTCACTTCATTAATGGAGGTTTCCTCCTCAACCCTAGTTGAGGAGTTTAGTTACACATGGTAGAAGAAGAAGAAGAAAAAATAATAAAAGACATAATGAATAAATAAAACCCGGATTGTCTCTGTCTTCTCTGCCCTGGCCTCCACTTCCTTTCTCTCCCCCAAAACAGCCTCCAATTCACCTCTTTATACCCCAAGAGAATACATAAAGTCCTAATCCAATTAGGAGATAAAGTCCTAATCCAATTAGGAGAAAATTAGGGTTTTCCCGCAGCCCTAAATAGGTAGATTTTTCTGCTGACTTTCGGCCCAAGTTTTGACCCAGTAGAAGTCCAATTCACAAAATTTTCGTGAAATACAAAAGTGTCCAGAATCGAATTTCGTTCAACCCACACGAGAATTAAGTCAAATTGATGTTTGAAAATAAGACTTTAGGTGGACTTTCCAAAACGAGATTAAAACTGAATTAAATGCAAAATTGGGCTTCAGGCCCGTAACCTTCTTAAGTAGTTGTAATTCTCTTGAACCTCTTCCTTGGGCTGATTTGAGTTGAAATATGGAGTTGAATGGACTCATTTGATGTAGGCTTCATATGACCTTCTTGAATATTATCTTTAAAAGCCTCAAAATCACGGTTTTATCTTAAATAATCATTAAGGCCCTGAAAAAGACAGAAAACACAAAAACAGAGTAAAATCACAAATAAATTATTACTAAGAGAATAAAATATGCAAATTAAGAGGCTAGAATGCGTAACATTCAACGCCGATCACACAACATCCAACTTCATCTAAGTTTATTTCTCAAAAACAATGATGATCAAGAAAATAAATATTATTGTAATAGTAACACATCCACATTCACCATATAACATGTACTTATGTCTACTTTGCTCATTTTGTATCAATGCAATGACACTTTCCAACTCATCACCAACTGCTTCTTCAACTTGTGCACCTTGGTGCAAATCATCCAACCATATAAATACATGATGGTATGACTACAGCAAATGTAATATGTATATTTATGAAACTCTAACACAGATAAAACCATTGAAAAATAAAATGCATATCATTCTAAGTCATACCTCCCAAGCTGGACACCTGTAGAAGAATTGTCCATAATTTTTAGTTGTTCTAGTCTGGTAAAGTCTCATTGGACCTTTACCACAAACACATGGATGTAAGTATAACCCCTTTTACCTCGAAAGGGTATTTGCTTATCAGCTGGCACTACCGCATGGATGTGAGTTCCATCTATGGCTCTTATGCAATTCTTAAAGAAAGGGTACAACTTTAGGTTATGTAGAATCTCGTTAGGAATTTAGTTAAAATCTGAGGGAGCAATAATCCTAGTCCCTAACTCACATAATTTCTTTAACACTTCATTAAAGTATACTGAAATAGTCGATGTTGAGTGTTGGAATCTTTCAGCAACCACACGACTTCTTTCATTGTTGGACAATGTTAGTAAAAGATTCCAACTTGTTCCTGGACTGTTAAGTGTTTAGAATCTTATAGTCCTAACAATTTCAGTTTATAACACAATTGCCTAAAGGAATAGAGGGTACATCCTAAAATTCTCATAACACTTGTTTGGATGTCCATTCAGAATCTCCTCTATATATTCTTCACCTTGTGGCATAGAATCCATACAAGGACGTTTATCATGATGTTTGTGATAGTACTCAAATGTGGCTACAATTAATAGCAAACAATATTTCTCATCGTCGTAGTCATCGTCATACATAGATAATATTGTCTTCATATCTATATATAGTTATCAATCCTATTTAAGAACAAAAAAATAATAAATGAATATTTTTAAACTAAAAATAAAAGTAAATAACAATCTTCCAAAAAACATTTATCCAATATAAAAAGGTAAAACAGTTATAATACAATAATCTAACATAAAAAGTAAATTGCAATGCCAAATACTACAATCATCAAAATCCAAAAGTATGAAGTAAAGAATGAAAAAGTTATAATAATATAGTTATCCAACATAAAAATATCTGCCACTCAGAGATTCATCACTCACCTAACCTCCCTCTCATCATAAATTTAAAGAAATAAGTTCATCCATATTTCATCATCATGTAGCAACCTTAGAGCCTTATCATAATGGATATCATCAATCCCCTTTAATGCATTAAGGGCCCTAATACATAAATTACATTTTTCCTGCACTTTTTCAGCTTTAGAGGGAGAAACTACTTCTTGCACTTCTAACTTATGGCAATTTGATTTCGCTCAGCTCTCATGTTAGCATTCTTAGCAATGCTTACCATCATGATTGCCATAACAATAGACATTGTGGAGGCAAAACTATCTTTCTTGAATTTCTTACTTATAGGTTGAGGGGAGGGACTCGTATCAACACCTTCTCCCTCACCCACGTCAATGCTATCCATGGCAGCATGGTTGTTATAGTACTTACATCCCTTTCTTTGAAACTTTTTTGTACCAGTAACGACCTATAATTAATTATCTCAACGTTAACTTTAATGGAATCTTATAAATTTATACAACATGATGAAAATAACATTCTAGATTAAAAGTATTTTAAATTCTACTAATCTTGTATAACCATTCCTATCTTTGATCTTCTACAATAATCATGCCTATGTCATGGTTGTACCCCACACCAGTCTCATACAACAGTTTCTTGAAGTCTTTATACACTCCTCTCATACTATTGAATTTATTTTTTAGTGGTTCCTTTGTGAAAATTTTTCCTATTTTTTCAATTATCCCATCTACAAGATGTCTCCACCTAATTGAATTGAAAGTGCTACTAATACAATTCCCTTGCCTAACTTCTTCCTCCATCAAGAGAATGAATGTCTCTTCAAGGGCGTCATCCCAATATACCTTGGTATCTTTGACTTTTTTACTTCTAGCACCTACGTTCTCTTGCTTCAATTCAATTGGGTTCAGGAATTGCTTAGCATATTCGTTATTGATATCCATCTTATAAAGCCAAGAGAATTTCTGAAAAACTACCAACTTAAATGGCAAAAGTTGTACAAACATTCAATTTGTACATTGGGAATTTCTAAGAAAGATTTAGGAAAGTAAATGTGAAATAAGCTACTGATTTGCAAAAAAAATTCAAACATATACACATAAATATACCCATAACCATTAGTGATTTAGACAAAATAGCTTGTGAATTTCATAAAATAAGTGTGTGAACATAATTCTTGGAGTTGGTTGAGTTAAAGTCTGGTCATTAATAATGATGGTCTAGGAAGCCAATGAGCATGTTTGCTCAAGTTTTAATGTCAAAAAGATCTTTAAGGGTTTTGGGGTCATTTGGTTTTAAATACACTATGCTGAATTTAAATTTCATTTGTTTCAGCACATATATAGATCTATATACTTATATTGTGAGATGTGGCTGAGGATGATTTCCATATCATAGATACATATATATGTTCTGACGACCCAAATTTTTTTTTCGAATTATAATTACGGGTCGATGATTTTTAAGCATAATTAGTCACTTAATGACATGCTTAGTGGATTTAAATAATTCTTTTCATGCTTTCGGTTACGGGTGTGGGATCGAAATGGATCCGAGTAAATCGGGAGGTAACTACGGACACTTGAGAATGGTGTAGGGGTGTGGATGTACGTTTAAGGGCATAAGTGAAGTTTTGGAGAGAGAGAGAGAGAAAATGATGGTTTGCAATTAGATGCAAAGTGACCATAACAAGGAGCAAAAAGAGGAGAGATTGAGGGTTTAGTTGCAAAGTGAAATATATGAATTATATATATATGATATGTATGTATAGTAAGAGAGAAAAATCAAATTTTTTGAGGCTTCTTTCTCTCTCTTCCATCCGGATCTCTCTCTCTCTACAAAGTTTCTGTTCTCTCTTTCTCTCTAATTTTTGAGGGTCTAGAAGTGGGATTTGAGGCTGGAGCCAAGAATTAAAGTTGCTCCCCTCACTCTCCTCTTCGATTTGATCGGTGGAAAGTTGTTATTTGAGGAGTTTGAAGCTTCGTGAAAATTGGGTCTTCAACAACCAAGCTTGGATTTGAGGTAGGGGTATCTCATCCTCCCTAAGTGTTAATTATATAGGTTGAATTGTGGGTTTCTTGGGGGGTTAACATGCTAGGTAAAGTTAGGAGGTTGGGTTTCCCTCTCCTTGTTGCATTTGTTATATGATTGCATGATAAAGAGGTGATTTATGTGTATTACATGTTATAGAGTTGATATACGTATGACATGTATGAAGCTTTGTGGTAAATGCTATGTGAAAAGCATGATTTGGTGTTTCTTGAGCATATAATTTGATGCCAAAGTGTAGAGCCTTGTAAATGTATGCTAAATTTTATTATTTGGTGATGTTTGTGGTGTTAACATCATCTATGAACATGTTGCATACATGATGTTTGATAAAACGTCCCAAAGAGGGTTTTTCTTTGAAAATGTGATGTGGGGCTTCGGAGTATGCCCACCCATGTCTCTTTTGTTGGAGTTTTGACGAATCATGAACCATTTGTGTATGTGTAAACATGCATTGCTTGAAAGCATTCATTTGGTAATGTTGCTCATGTGTTAAATATGTTATGTATGTCTAAATACTCTAGCATATGCCATGTAGCCGATAGGGATGCTATGACTTGAATTCATGTATATCGGCGTCGGGTTGGTGCTTAGGTGGGGTTGGGGTATCTCCACTGAGCCGCCGTAGTGCTCACCCCGCTCCCCCCAACATTTTTCAGGTTATGCATCAAGGATGATGATAGGGACTTCATAGTTCTTATGGGCATTTTGGAAACTCAATTGTAGTATGATGATCATTTGGATATTGTATATTTGGCTATCGGTGCCGGCTTGTGGCACGTTGGTTATGTATTTGTAGTAATGGTAGGATTTTTAGCATTTTTGGACTTATGCGTGAAATCCTTGTAATGACTATATGAACTCGGAATCCATCGTATTGGGATGTATTTCTTGGACAAGATTCATGTTTTGAAACATTTGGAATGTAAAATCATGACCTCTTCTCATGTTGTGACTATATGTATGGATTTTTCTCAAGTAAATGAATTGAGAATGAAATGAAATGAAATGGATATGTAGTTTGAATGGATGATTTGAAATGCAAATATTGTGAATTTATATTTTCTTTCAAATGTTGTAAGTTGTGTGAATGTTTTGATGGTGGTTGAGGGATTGGAATAACCATTTGGGAGAAAACATGCCCAAAAGTGTTAATTTTGGATCCATGGAGTATTCATGAGAATTTATTTTGTTTTTGGTAGATTTCAAGTATGATATAAGTCATTCATTAAGTTTGATGATGAGTTGGTAAGGTGATTGAATGCTTTGAGGCTTGAAAAATTAGGTTTTAGGGTGTTTTTAGTACTTTCGGCCTCTTGGGCTCTGCGTCGGTCGACTAAAAGTGCAATATCCTGAGAGTTTTCATTTTGTAACAGGTTTTGGTTGACTGAAAGTCCTCTTTTGGTTGACCGAAACTACCCATCAGCCGACTAAAGAAAACCTGGGCAGCTCCATTTGCATCCGAAATTCAAAGGGGTGTGATTTCTTCGTTTTAGATTGAAATTGAGTTTTGTTTTTTTTTTAAATTGAGTGGTTTTAAATCCTCTATCCAATGGGGTAGGTTTGAGCCTCAATTTATAATTACACAGGTTCACATGTGTGATAATATGTAGGCCGTAACTAGTTGGCTATACAAATGAGGCATGGTTTGGGGTCCATGGTGGTTGACTAAGGTTAAATGATGCATATCTATATGCAAGGTTAGATTTAAGCTTTCGTGATAATCAAAGAGAAAAAGGAGGGTTCATTGGAGTTAATGGACGGAGTCACACCTCGGTTTCCAAGAGTCAAAAATTGGGGCGCGACAGAATGGTATCAAAGCTTGATACTATTACATGAGTGTGGTTAAGGTCATTCACAGGGTTGAGTGAACGAGTTCACACTCGAGATTCGGGTTGGTTAGGGGGAGTCCCAGCGGTCTAGGTTTCGGGGCGTGACAGAATGGTATCAGAGATCTAGGTTAGAATACCTAGGGACGACGGGGAATGGACATATCATGTGTATGGCTGAGAAGGTTAGATTATGCACCTGATACCAGAATGGTATCGGAGCACTAAGTTGGAATACTTGGGGGCTCTGGGTAAGGGTTGAGGATTTGAGAATTTCTGGATTATTGTTAAAGCATTAGGTTTGAAAAACCTAGGGTATCAAAGTCATAGGTTCGAATACCTGAGGACAGATGGTTAAATCACATGTTGGTTTGGAGATAGGCAATGGTTGATAGTTGTCTAAACGATAGGTTTGATTACCTATGAAAAATAGTGGAATGATTAACTCGATTTGAGTAATCATGAGGAAAGATCAAAATGTTGATGTGGGAAATCGATTTCAATTTGGTAATACTCCCAAAGTTGGTTGAGTTTGGATTTTGACTTGATAATTCAATCTTGTTGAGTGAGTAATGATTAGATACCTCAAGGAATGTTGCGAGTGTTTAAGTCCTTACAGATTAGGGGCTTATGATATGTGGATAGATTGGTAGGTGTTTACCAATGAGTATAATGGATGAGAGTAGGTTGGTATAAACCACTCTAGATATTCAATTCTAGTATGTGTCAGAATACTAGGGAAATCCGGGCTGTGTTATCACGTTTGCTCAGACAGAAGATGTGCTGGGACCATGCGTGGTCAAGGGTACTTATCTAGTGTTAGCCTGAGGGCTGGGGTGTTGAGTTGTTAAGATGCATTACATGCCATATCATTCATCCTATGTGCTTATTTGATTTAACATGCTATATGTTATGTGTTATGTGAAATATATGACTCATGTGATTGTGCATTAACATTAGTGTTGCATTATGCATTATGTGGTCAATAATGACATGTAGTCACTGTTTAGAAATCCTAAACTCTGAGTATTGGAAAAAACCTAGGTGGAGGTTTGGAGTTTAGTGGATTGTGATGTCGAAATAGACACGTGAAGATAAACTTCGAAAGCACAAGTCTAGAGTTGATGGAAATGAGGTATGAATTACCTTGAAGATTCAAAACCAAGAGTTGGTGATTTAGAAATTGCGTTGCATTGATTGCACGATTATTGAGGATAGAATTTAGTCAAATGCCTAAGACAATTGGTGGTATTGTAATACCGAGAATTTAGATAGGGTATGTCTAAGGGGTGATTATTGATATAGTCGGTATGAACTCAGAAATGACCAAATTCCAGGAGTCGGTGAACATTCGATGATTCTTATGTTTGAAAATAGGACATTGGGACTATGTGAAAGGAATTGAGAAGTTGTATTATAGGTTGAATATGATGGTTAAGTAAAGGATAAGTTGATAGTTGGTTAGAACCCTGACATGTAGTGTCTGAAGCAAAGATGATTTCTTTCCTTAAGAGGGAAGGGTGGATGCAATGGACGTAGTCCAGGATATACGCCGAGTTGGGTGTATGTGACTGTAGGTGATTGTAGGTATTGGAAGGGGTTGTCTGAGGTGAAGCTCTATATGGAAGGTATTTTTTCTAACTGTTAGCTAATTCTTTGGACTGAAAGGATAGGATGAGATTGTTAAGTTAAGGACATGTAAAACCTTAATATTGGCACTAAATGCCAATAGATCATAGTCCACAAAGATGGATAGGACTGGATGATTAGTTTTGATAAGTGCACTTCTTATGTGCCTTGATCTAAGTGGTGTGCTGTGAGGTACGCATAATTAATATAATGATATCATAGTGTGGATATGATGATAAAAAAATGATGAGTTGATAGTGGATGAGGGTCCTGGCAAATGGTATCTAAAATGAGGATAATTTTTTGCTCTGAAAGGGAAGAGGTGGACGCAGTGGACGTGTAGATGCAGTGGGCTGCGGCCACTGTATGACTGTTATTTGGCTACTGTAGGTGACCTCGAACTCTCATTGGTAAGGGTTATCTAAAGTGAAGTGCTAATATGAAAGGACTTCTCTCTAACTGTTAACTAGTTCCTTGGTGTGAAAGATGAAAATGAGAAATAGTTCTTCTCTTGAGTAATGAGATTGTGAAATCAGTGGGATGTAAGATCCTGGACTTTGCATTAGATTTTAGTGGGTTGTAGTCTATGAGACTGGGTAGGATTATGTGGCTTGCTGCGGCAAGTATACCGTTTATGTGGTTTATATCAGCGAGAGCATTGTCATGTGCCTTACTAGTGAGTGCGCTTGTGATGTGCACTGGATTGATGTGGATTGTGTTGTGATGATGCCCAGGATATTGGACTAAGCCTGGGAATGGTATACCAGAGATTGAAAGTTATGTTTGACAATGAAATAATGACTTTGAGTATTAATGATTCCAGAATATTGGGAAGTATCACTGTGAGTGATGGATATGATTAGTCGAGGATATTGCTTTAGACTAGAGATAGAAGTAGACTGGATAGGTCTTGAGGTAGAGACTGTGGACTCTAGGAAGCAAGTGCTTCAGAGGATCGTGGAAGTGAACCGTACATGAGGTTCAGAATTGCCTAACCATGTCATGGAAGTGGTTAATTATCCACTAAGGTTGGCCATCCAAAATTGTCTATGCAAATTGTGACTGCAAAGTGACCATAACAAGGAGCAAAAAGAGGAGAGATTGAGGGTTTAGTTGCAAAGTGAAATATATGAATTATATATATATGATATGTATGTATAGTAAGAGAGAAAAATCAAATTTTTTTAGGCTTCTTTTTCTCTCTTCCATCCGGATCTCTCTCTTTCTACAAAGTTTATGTTCTCTCTTTCTCTTTAATTTTTGAGGGTCTAGAAGTGGGATTTGAGGGTGGAGCCAAGAATTAAAGTTGCTCCCCTCACTCTCCTCTTCGATTTGATCGGTAAAAAGTTGTCATTTGAGGAGTTTGAAGCTTCGTGGAAATTGGGTCTTCAACAACCAAGCTTGGATTTGAGGTAAGGGTATCTCTTCCTCCCTAAGTGTTAATTATATAGGTTGAATTGTGGGTTTCTTGGGGGGTTAACATGCTAGGTAAAGTTAGGAGGTTAGGTTTCCCTCTCCTTGTTGCATTTGTTATATGATTGCATGATAAAGAGGTGATTTATGTGTATTACATGTTATAGAGTTGATATACGTATGACATGTATGAAACTTTGTGGTAAATGCTATGTGAAAAGCATGATTTGGTGTTTCTTGAGCATATAATTTGATGCCAAAGTGTAGAGCCTTGTAAATGTATGCTAAATTTTATTATTTGGTGATATTTGTGGTGTTAACATCATCTATGAACATGTTGCATACATGGTGTTTGATAAAATGTCCCAAAGAGGGTTTTTCTTTGAAAATGTGAGTGGGGCTTCAGAGTATGCCCACCCATGTCTCTTTTGTTGGAGTTTTGACGAATCATGAACCATTTGTGTATGTGTAAACATGCATTGCTTGAAAGCATTCATTTGATAATGTTGCTCATGTGTTAAATATGCTATGTATGTCTAAATACTCTAGCATATGCCATGTAGCCGATAGGGATGCTATGACTTGAATTCATGTAGGTCGGCGTCGGGTTGGTGCTTAGGTGGGGTTGGGGTATCTCCATTGAGCCGTCGTAGTGCTCACCCCGCTCCCCCCAACATTTTTTAGGTTATGCGTCAAGGATGATGATAGGGATTTCATAGTTCTTATGGGCATTTTGGAAACTCAATTGTAGTATGATGATCATTTGGATATTGTATATTTGGCTATTGGTGCCGACTTGTGGCACGTTAGTTATGTATTTGTAGTCATGGTAGAATTTTTAGCATTTTTGGACTTATGCGTGAAATCTTTGTAATGACTATATGAACTCGGAATCCATCGCATTGGGATGTATTTCTTGGACAAGATTTATGTTTTGAAACATTTGGAATGTAAAGTCATGACCTCTTCTCATATTGTGACTATATGTATGGATTTTTCTCAAGCTATGAAGCACGGATACGGATACGGGATACGGATACGACACGATACGGATACGGCGATACGATAAATCTCAAAAAAATAGGATACCGGTACGGCGGGATACTGCATATATATATATATATATATATATATATATTTTATATATTATACAAAAAAATTAATAGAACACAAATTAAGTTTTAAGTTTTAACTTAAATGATCTTTTTTTTTCAACATTAAAGATCTTTTGATTTATTACAAATTAAATCCCACATTTTAACTAAGCTTTTTAAATTTTAATATTACAATATGGCTACCATCTTTAAAATAAAATTAACAAAAAAAAAAAAAAATCAAACGTATCCGAGAAGTATCCTGGCCGTATCCTGCCGTATCCGTGTCGTATCCTACCGTATCCTTGCCGTATCCTACCGTATTCGAAAATAAAAAAATTATTTAAAAAAAAACGGATACTTCCCGGGAGTATCCGATACGTGTCCGGCCGTATCTTGGCCGTATCCGTATCGGATACGTATCTGATACGGCCACGGCGCCTCCGGGGAAGTATCCGTGCTTCATAGTTCTCAAGTAAATGAATTGAGAATGAAATGAAATGGATATGTAGTTTGAATGGATGATTTGAAATGCAAATATTGTGAATTTATATTTTCATTCAAATGTTGTAAGTTGTGTGAATGTTTTGATGATGGTTGAGGGATTGGAATAGCCATTTGGGAGAAAACATGCCCAAAAGTGTTAATTTTGGATCCATGGAGTATTCATGAGAATTTATTTTGTTTTTGGTAGATTTCAATCATGATATAAGTCATTCATTTAAGTTTGATGATGAGTTGGTAAGGTGATTGAATGTTTTGAGGCTTGAAAAATCAGGTTTTGGGGTGTTTTTAGCACTTTCGGCTGCTTGGGCTTTGCATTGGTCGACTGAAAGTGCAATATCCCAAGAGTTTTCATTTTGTAACAAGTTTTGGTCGACTAGACGGAGTTTTGGTTGACTGAAAGTCCTCTTTCGGTCGACCGAAACTACCCATCAGCCGACCGAAGGAAACCTGGGCAACTCCATTTACATTCGAACTTGAAAGGGGTGTAATTTCTTTGTTTTAGATCAAAATTGAGTGCCATTTTTTTTTAAATGAAGTGTTTTTAAATCCTCTATCTAATGGGGTAGGTTTGAGACTCAATTTATGGTCACACAGGTTTGCATGTGTGATAATATGTAGGCCGCAACTAGTTGGCTATACAAATGAGGCATGGTTTGGGGCCCATGGTAATTAACTAAGGTTAAATGATGCATATCTATATGCAAGGTTAGATTTAAGCTTCAGCGATAATTAAGGAGAAAAAGGAGGGTTCATTGGAGTTAATGGACAGAGTCACACCTCGGTTTTCGGGAGTCAAAAATTGGGGCGCGACAGAATGGTATCAAAACTTGATACTATTACATGAGTGTGGTTAAGGTCGTTCACGGGGTTGAGTGAATGGGTCACACTCGAAATTTGGGTCGGTTCGAGGGAGTCCCGGTGTTTAATTATATAAGTTGTGATAAGCTGTCGTACATTGCTGTTTTTGTAGTACTGAAATTCTGAATTGTGTTTTGCTTAATTTTATTCATACTTTTTATACTTTAAACTGCTTGTAATACTAAAGTCTACTCTAGTTGCAGCCTTGTCTATTTTAAGAACATGTACAAACACAAAGAAATACAAGGACAGTTATGTAAAGTGAAGTCCAAGAATGGGTGTTCAAGAAGCTGAAAGCAGGATTCACTGAAAGAGTGTCTTGTACAAGTCCATTGCAGCTACACCTTTGAAGGTGTACTTATTGAAGACTATTTTTGAAGAAGTCCGATCACTATTATCTGCCAAGAAGTTCAAATGTCATGATCTGCTAAGAAGACAAGTGATCGAGTGATTTATCAAGCCGGATCTTGAAGACTATCAATCAGAGATTGAAGATTTGAAAAACTGACTTTGAAGACCAACTTACAAAGCTTGAAGATCATTGATGCTGCTCAAGATATCGAACTGACTCCACTATCACTATATATAGTCCAAGTATTGGAATATTTTAGATAGGGGGAGTGTGAGTGATTATAGTGAGATTGAGGTGAGATAGTTTGGGTTTTGGGAAGCCTAAGTTAGGATTGAAAGTGAAAAAGCTGTTGTAAGATTTGGTGAGAGTGGTTCAGGCCTAGGGAGGTTGTGAACTGGGTGAGTGCTGGAGCAAACTATGTTGTGAGTTGGGTGAGTGAGAGAGTGATTGAGAGAATTACTGTACTACCCTTTCAAACACAGTGGAACTTAGTTCAAAGAGGTTTTTTCCCACCTTGGGGTTTCCTTTATAAATCTGTGTCCATCAAATTGTGTGATATCATGTGACAGCCAAGCTTGCAATATTAGGAAGAAAAATCGAAGAACCTATTCACCCCCTCCCCTTCTAGGTCCATCAAATATAATCAATAATTTTTAAGATTCCAAGCATGACTCTTAATTCCCTCAACAAAATTAAACCACTACATTAGTTTATTATTCACCACTTAATATGTTCTACCTCTATATTTTATTTCAAATTTCACCTCTTTTTGGTCAATCAAATTTCTTTGAGTGAGTGAACAAACATCATATACACCTATAATTTAGTGAAAGTTTATTCAAGTGGATTTGAGCATTGTTAAGAAGCATGTCTCACATTTCCCAACCTCCACATGCAAGAGAAAATTGATACAAAAGAAGCACAGGAGAGAGAAGAGTCATCTAAAATTCCTGGCACTTTGGCTAAATGCATGTGACACATTAACATTGTATATATATATAGGAAAAAGAAATAGAAGGCTGCAAGGTTGTGTTTGAAATACTTGCTCCTATAGCTTATCATTACTCATTGATGTAATGACCAACACATTGGAGTTCTAACACTTGTTGATTAATTAATAAATCATATATAAACAAATGTAATATATGTATATATACATATATATACCCACAAAAGATGAAATCATTCAAGTTTTTGTAGCCATATATAATGCTTTAATTGTTTTATCCATGTGGTACGTTCTTCTTAATTTTTTTAGTTTTTTTTTTCAAAATAAAATGCAAGCAATGACACATAGTACGGGTACAAAGAAAGTTGACATTTAGCAATTTTGAATCATCCAAATGATATAGATTTTTTTCTCAAATGAGGATATACAACATGGATTTTAGTTCCACAATTCATAGCTTAATTAATCGTTATCAATGTAATAATCATATTGAGAGTCTCACTAGCAAAGGGTGGTTTACTAGTGCAATAGTTTGATTTCAAAAAAATTTACTTGCCTAGCCCAAATATTGATTAATAATGACAGATCTCAGAGCAATGGCCCAAATATATATTAAGCTTGAACTTTTGAGCCTTAGCAGATCTCAGAAAACTGACAAATCGACCCTAAAATTATATGTCAGTACTTATTCAAGTCTGAGAACAGAAGGTATGCACCATCATAATAAAATTTGGAGCATGTTTTGCAATTGAAAGATACTGGATGACATGTATACCTCAAGCTCTTTCGAATCTTTGTTATTCTACATGAATATGGCCAGAAGCAGTTAGATCGTTAATAACACTTTCTAAATCGCAAGACCCACTTTTGCTACAATAGAGAAAGAAAGACTAAGGAAGAATAGGGTTTTCTTAGGAAGTAGATTTATGCTTAAACTTATGAAATCGAGCTAGGGTTTACCTCAAGAAATCTAAATTTTTCTTATAAATCGAACGAGGACGAGGATCTTCAAACTCAATGATCCTAGATAAGGGAGTAATAGGCAGATGAAGATCTAGGATTTTGAACTATGATTTATGGAGTGAAGATTTACTCCAACAAGCTTTGATTTGTGGTGATATTCGCAAAAATGGCCATAGGACAATGGATCTCCTTGAATCGCCAGAGAGCATAGGTCGTCAATGACAGAGAAAGAGGCAGAGAAAAATGGCTAGGGTTTTGCAATTTTCTTTTTATACTTCGGCCATTGTGTTTTAAGTTTGTTTAGGCTGTGGGAGCGCTACAATGCCATTTGATGCGCTACATTAATAGAATCACCCAAAAACACCAAATTGGTGTTTCAATTATGGGCCTGTATATTACAAATGTTTCAACACTATTAAAACAAAACGGGCCACTACAGAACACGTTTTGTGACCCTTTTTTGCTACAGTAATGGGGCAAAAATAAAAACGAAGCAGATACCAAACATGCCTTTTAATAGGGAAGGGAAATTATAGTATTAAAAAAAATATAATAAGCAAGGCTTATGGGCTTTAGGACATTTTTGTAACTTCATTTTAAGAGAAAAGGAAAATGGAGTGTCTGGATATGTTTTTGGAGTGCCAATATCAGCACCCATATATATATAAGAAAGTATAAAACCATAAAACTGAATAAAACCAAACCAAATCGATCATTTACAAATAGGTTCAATTTTGCTAGTTTAAATGGTTCAATTCAGTTCTAATATTTTTAGAACTGCTAGGCTGGTTTGGTTTTGGGTCATTCTAGAATCGAATCGAATCGAACCATGTGCACCCCTATTTAAAATCAAATAAATAAGTATTTTTAATTTAAATAAAATGATAATGTAATAAAAATACCACTTAAAAATATAATATTATTTAAAAGGAGTTAAAGTTTTTGAGTGATAGGGATTACATTTAATGGTCAATATGGAATGCATTTTAGCATGTTGGAACATGTTTCAAAATTATTTATATATTTTAAACTTTCAGTTATGACTTTTCATCTCCCTTCAAGAGTTACAAGATTAAATAGTCATAATTGGTTGATTATGTGATTAGATATATCATTTAATCATCCATGAATAATAAGACTTTTGAGTTGCTTGTAACTTGTGTCTCTTTGGATTCCGTAATTAATCCATCATTTATATATGTTGTAACTTCTGTCTCTTGGGCTTATCATTATGTCTATATTTAATCACCCATAAATGACAGAACTCTTAGGTTGCTTGATTAAATATGTTATTTAATCACCTATAAATAGAGACCATAAATATATAGCCTATAAAAAGGGGCCTAGGTGATCGTATACAACACACATTGACATATTCAGAAGTTGAGATGATGAGTCCATTGTATAATAAGTGAAGTTACCAAGTCTAGAGAAACTCTAGTGACTTTGTTGAAATCTCTGATGACCAATTCTAGAATCTGGTGGGATTCTGATGAAGTTATAGACGATCAAACTCAAGATTCTAGAGAGGTTTCAGTAGAGGTTTGATAATAAAATTTTAGAATTTCGATTAGTTTTCTGGTAACAAAATTATGAAAATTCTAGGAATTTTATTCTGGTAACGTTTTTAACTTCAATGGTCAATATAAGTATATATATTGATATACGTATTTAAATATAATTTTTTTAAATTATATTTTATTTTGGACGTATGATTGGATGGAGATGAATATATGGGTTCATAGATGGTGTCATTTTATAGACATATAGATTGTTGAATGTGGCTTAGTTGAATCCCAAAGATAGTGCTGCCATTTGATATTCTGATTGCACCTAGGAGAGACTTCAACTATCTTCAAGAAGCGATTATGCGCTTCTAAGCCTTGATTTGAAATTATTTATAATTTTTTTAATTATATTTTTTGGGAAATTATTATTTATCACATATTTGTATTTATGTGATGATTTCCTCTTATAATTGAATATTGCCACTTTTGATTGTCCAGTTCCAACATAGCAAAAAGGTGTTTAAAAGATTTTTGGACTACACAAAATTATTCACGAAAGAAATTAGGTATTACATCTTTGCCTCCATGTAAAATCACTCAAAGTCGTCTACTAGTGCACCTTATCCTTATAATTAGTTTCTCCTCCCTAAATTCTCTACAACCACAAGCAAACCCTTGAACAGGTCTTCTGAATCCTTTGTTGTTCATTTAGTCATTGAAATGTCGGGCCATTATTGAATAAGTGGAAAGTTACCTCTTCATGTATTTAAATTTTTCTTTGGAGAGTCTCTTAGGATATTGGTTGGAAGCCTTAATTTTTAGTTTTATCAAACACCACCTAATTATTTAGCTGTGTCAACATTAACATTAACGGTGTATTTATACCTAATTTGGCAATTATCGGCCACTTTTCAGTGGAAGATTACCATTTTCAACTTCTAGTGGAAGTTGTTATCCTCGAGAAATTTTAGCATTTGAAGGGTCAATGGGAGATTGACACGTGACAGGTTGACTTATTCAAAATATGGTTAAAGGTACATGGGACACAAATTGAACAAGTTGGTTGAGGGAAGTACCTAAAAACTAGAAGTGGCCAAAAAAGTAAGAATTGCCATAATATAACTCTAAGACATGGGACACATGGCAACATCTGATTAGAAGGACATGAAAAATTCTGACAGAGGTTATAAATTTTGGTAACTGCCATTGGAACTGTTAGCAGTAAATGCTCTAAAAATAAGAGGACGTGGTCTCAAACATACAAGCACTATGAGAAGAGTAAGAAGAATGAGGGACACGTGGAAAATTCTAATCATTGTTATGTGAAAGTTCTCAACTGCCATTGGAACTGTTAGCAATAACTGATGATTTGAAGCTACAGAACACAAGAGAACATGGGCTCAAGCATACAAGAACAATGAGAAAATCAAGGAAGACATGGAACACCTGGCAAAATATGGTTACTTCCACGTTAAAAGTCTTAACTTCCACTAGAACGTTCATCAGAAAACTACCATCAGAGAACTTTATAAATAAAACATCATTATGTACATGTCAAATCTTGTTCAACACATACAACAACAACATGTTTCAATTATCTTTACATTCCTGCAATGTACTTTTAATTAATTTCATTTCATTTCAATTTCTGCACTTTACATTTCCACAATGTACTTTCAATTAATGCACTTTAAATTCTAGTAAAATTTAATCTTCCAGCACTTTACTTTCAGTCTTACACTTTAGTTCTTTTACTCGCTTTCAGTAGCATAATCTTCCTTTCCATTTGTCTAAAGTCCTTTGTTCAAAAGGCAAAAAAGAACCCTGGAAGGTGGTCATTCTTGATCTTCATACAATCGTCTGGTCCTCACTTTCCAACTAAAATATAGTTTGTATATTCATTTGGAACTGCATAAATTCTTGGCATGCCTGTACTTCCACTAAAACTGAAGATTATTTTTAGGCCAAACATTTTGGCACGCCCAGTAGGACCTTGATAAAGCAGTGTCCAAATGGCTAGAAGTTTTCATTCATCCAATTATGAAGATTTATTCTAAAAGGAATGCTAAAGAACATAAGTAATCTTATGTAGAATGTAGGCAATATTTTTGAGAACTCAGGGAACATTTTTAAGAGAATTCTGAAAGATGTAAGACCGATAGTCAAAAATTTGTGACAGAATGGAGTAGGTTCCAACAATAGAAACAAATCCTTCCATAAGCTCAGCCACAACCATCATTTCCAGTGTTGGATCCATTTTGAGTGGAACCAATTCTACTTCTAGTGCAACCACCACCACTACCAGTGTCAGCTCCTCATCAGACATAGACCCAACCACTACCTCTAGCACCGGTTCCACTTTTAGTGGAACCGAAACCATAATTGCCACCACCAGCACCGATTCCACTTCCACCGGTGCAGATTCCACTTCCAATGGAACCGATTCTGCAACAAGTGCCACATGAAGCATAAAACCCACTACCAATAGTACATTTACCTCAGGTTTGGCATAAAAACCCTCTAAGTTAATGTTATGCCACCTAACATGGCTACAGTTAGTCACCCGCACCTTCCACCAGCTCTTCAAACCTAGCAGAACATTTCATTCCCAAATATTCAACAACATGCAATCCAACAACCAAGGCCACCTCTGGGCCCACCTTTACAGTTTAGAGGGTAACCCCCACTAAGAGAACCTCTTGATCAAGGAGGAGGAAACTGAGTCTGCTGGAGGAACAACCCTCTAGTAGACCCAAATCCACTTCCAGTGGTGTTTGGGGGCATGGAATTGTTAACCAATCTCTGAGTTGGCCAAAAAATAATATTAAACCATAAGCCTAACTTGTTGTACTTGACTGTGGCCAAGTTACTGATTCTTCCAGTAAGAAGTTGATTTTTCCATGAGTAAGGTTAGCAAACCTGTCTATAAGAAGTCATGCTCACAATTTATTGATTGAAATAACTTTCAGCCTAGATAATATGCCAATTACAATTTTTGGCCAAACGGTATATTAAGGCTGAAAATTTTAGTGTCCCATTTATAAGTCAACGAGGATATCATATGCCAAAATCTCACTCAAAATATAAAATTTTGCATGCCTTACTATTATTCGAAGAGTATGTGACATAAAATTTGGGGAACAATGTTTATGCCCAAATTGGCAATTATTAGCCACTTTATAGTGGAAGATTGTCACAAGCTAAACAAGTTGGTTATGGAAAGTGCCTAAAACTAGGAGAAGTGGCCATAAAAGCAGAAACTGCTATCAGATAACTCTAAGACATGGGACTCGTGGAAGATTCTAGTGTAAGATATAACTTTCAGTAACTGCCATTAGAACTGTCAGTAGTGAATGCTCCAAAAATGGGAGGACATGGTCTCAAGCATACAAGCACTATAAGAAGAGCAAGGAGAACGTGGGACATATGGCAAATTCTGATCATTGCCATGTGAAAGTCTTCAACCATCATTAACTAATTTATAAAATAGGAGAACATAGTCTCAAGCATATAAGTATTATGAGAAGAGCAAGGAGAGCATAGGACACATGGCAAATTCTGATAATTGTCACATGAGTTGTCACATGAAAGTACTTAACCATCATTAGAAATCGTCAGTAATAATTGTTGATTTGAAGCTGCAGAACACAAGAGAACATGGGCTTAAACATACAAGAACAATGAGAAGATCAAGGAAGACATGAGGCACGTGGCAAAATCCGATTACTTCTACGTGAAAAGTCTTAACTGCCACTGGAACAGTTGTTAGGAAACTGTCATCAAATAACTCTATAAATAGAACATTAATTTTTACATTTCAAACCTTGTTCAACACACACAATAACACCACCTTTCAATTATCTTTACATTCCTACAATATACTTGCAATTCATTTCAATTTTGGCACTTACTTTTTTGTAATGTACTTTCAATTCCTTTCAATTAATGCACTTTAAATTTCAACAATTTAATCTTCCAACATTTTAATTTCAGTTTTGCACTTTAGTTCCCTTACTCACTTTCCGTAACATAATTTTCCTTTCCATTTGCAATACCAAAGTCCTTTGTTCCAAAGGAAAAAAAGAGCCCTTGAAGGTGGTTATTTCAGACATTCATACAATCGCCTGATCCTCACTTTTCAACTAGAATATAGTTTAAATCTTCATTTGGAATTGCATAAGTTTCTAGCATGCCCACACTTCCATCAGAACTAAAGGTTATTTTCAGGCCAAACATGATTTCTTTTTTAAAAAATATACAATATTGATACTAAATTCAAATTAGTTAACATTAACAATGTCTTTTTCTTAAATATAAAATATTGATCCACCAAATTCAAGTCACAATTTCATTTGCTCTCTCTTTTTTACTCTCTCTACTCAAACTCCATTCTTTCTCTCCATAATTGGTATATTTTCTTCTCTTCTTCAACCTCTCCCTCTGTGTCCATCCATGAAGTCAACTAGCTCTAGCTTGCCTATGAATTCTTACACTTTTGAAGTAAGAGTATTGAAGCGAGTGTTGTACTTTACAAAACAAGAATATTAAAGTCTTCAAGTAAGGGTCTACTGTAGGCTCGAAGTAAGGGTGTACAATTTCAAAGTAAAGGTTTTTGCAATTTCAAAGTGAGGGTGACACGAACTTGAAATAATGGTGTTGCATTTTTAAAGTAAAAGTTTTACAAAGGTGTTGCAATTTTGAAGTAAGAGTTTTGCAGTTTCAAAGTAAGGGTGATGCAGTCTTGAAATAAGGGTGTTGCATTTTTAAAGTAAAGATTTTGCAGTCTCTTTGAAGTCTCAAATTTAAGGTGTTGTAGCCACAAAACAAGGATGTTGTATTTTTAAAGTAAAAGTGTAATAGTCTCGAAGTAAGGATGTTGAAGTCAAATCCTTTTCAAAGTAAATGTGTTGCATTCTCGAAATAACAATGTTAGGTGTCACATTTTCAAAGAAGAGTGTTGCAGTCACGGAGTAAATTGAAGTCTCAAATTAAGGGTGTTATCACCTCGAAGTAAGAGTGTTGGACTTTCAAAATAAGGATGTTACAGTCTTGAAATAAGGGTGTTGCATTTTCAAAGAAATAGTTTTGCATGATTGAACTAAATGTGTTGCATACAAGATAAACATCACATAGCACCACACACAAGGAAAATATGATTTAACACCAAACTATATACATAACTTTAGGATAATGATTTATATAGTGAAAGTTATCACTTAATGAACAGTCAAATAGGCTGTCTTTCTATTGGATTGTGAAAGTGTAATAAATGTTTAGTCCACTTACACTATCTAAGGAATGAGAGTGATTCGATTCTTAATTCGCTGATAACATTCATTGTGCCTATCATTACTTCACAACTTTATCACGATAAACATTTACTTTTATAATATTGGAGTTGCATTTTTAAAGTAAAGACGATGCATTTTTGAAGTAAAGTGTTTCGAACTCAATCTAAGGTGTTGTATTTTTTAAATAAAGGCATTGGAGACTTGAAGTAAATGTGTTGCAATCACGAACTAATAAACGGCCGCCAAATGTGAGTAGGCCTGGTTGGATAGGGTTGAATATAGGTTGTGACCCATATTCAACCCGTTTGTAACGGGTCAAATATGGGTTGGGTCAACCCGCCAACCTAGTAAACCATTTTTTAATTAAAAAAATGTAAAAGACATTTTTAATTTGGGCTAATTCTACAGGTTGGAATAAAAATACAGACCTATATTAACTTTACAGGTTGAAATAAAAAAATCTGTTTGATCACTTAAATCGAATAACCTTTTTCAAAAATTCTTTAAATTCTATACTATTTTATAAAATTCGAAGCTAAAAATCCAAGTTGGCCTGGAATGATCTGTTTACAAGAATTCGAACCATTTAAACAACCCAATCCATTTACATTGACCCGACCCGTTTACCCCCAAAAAACTTTTTTTTTTCCATGAATAAAAAATAAATGTATATTATCAGTGTGAAGATTTAACAAAAGAGAGAAATAATAATTTATAACGTGTTTTTTGGCCTGACTCATTTTGTAGGATCCGATCCCACCCATTTTGTAGGACCCAACCCATTTTCGTAGGACCCGATCCGACCCACTTTGTAAGACTTGTCCCGACCCAGCTATTGCGAGTGAAGTTGGTGCATTGAGCAGGGTCCATGAAATTCTAACCCTAGGTTCTCACTCCACATTTTGTAAGAACTTAAGTAACATAAAGCGAGTGCAGGAGTAGGAGCCAGGGCGTTAAAATAAAAATAAAAATGAGAGCGGGAGCGCCCTTAGATTGTTTGTCCATTCACTTATATGTACTTATTCAACTTAATACATTATCATATTAATTTATTAAGTATTATTTTCTTTAAATTTTTTAATATAAGAATTTTTAAAAGTAATGAGTATTCATACATCATTGTTTCAATAGAATTAAATTGATGAAGTAGTGATTATATTTTTTAATTGTATCCCTTGTTTTGGTTTCCCATTAACTAATCGAGATGATATTTATAGAGAGAGAAAGAGAGGATCTCTAGTGTTGTTTTATTGGCGGTGCACATGTAAATTATCAAAGACCTTATCACTCCAAATACTAAAATTACAAAAGTAATCTCCTAAATTTTTTTTAAAAAAATATAAAAAAATCCCCCCAACGCCGTTTATATCTCCCTTCCCATTTATTTAATTGGGTGAGGCGGGGATGGGGGTAGCTTGGGGATGGGAAAGGGCCTGCCCCGCCCCATACCTACCTTGTTGCCATGCCTACTTATAACATGAGTACTCATATTCAACCCGTTTAAATCTCTATAAAAATAGGTCTAATTTTTTATCCTTATTTTAAAATGGTTCACTCATATTCATTAAAAAATGGGTATAGACAAGTTGAGGGTTTGCACCTAATTTGTTACCCTAAAAGTGAGAGATGTTAATCGTGTTCAAGAGAGAGAAACTTGAATTAACAAGCATGAAAATTGTTTCTTTATTTACCATTTCTGAATATTTAAGTCAATAGGTTAAGTGGCGACAGTCATCTAAACAATCACGTTTTCTGATGTCTTTGTGTTGATAACAAGACACGTTATTGGGCTTCTAATTTCCACAACAACTTAGCAAGGAAATGTGTAGCCCAGATCCACCCAGATCTGTTAATATCAAGTTTTCAATTATGTATAGAACACTTTTTTGGTTAATTGGTTCGATTTAGTCCAAGTATTTTACACAAGGAAGAAAGGGTAAATTCAAGGGTGCTATTGTAAGCATAATACAAAATATACAGGTGTTTGATGTGCCTTTTTGTTTTGCGTTTTTGTCTAAAACAAAATAACAGTTTCTGTTATAAATATTTTGAATAGTAATCAAAAATACGTTTCATATTGAAAATGTATTTGAAAGTTTTTTTAATTTTAAATTTTTTTATGTTTTCTGTTATAGTAGTTGAAATACAATAAAAGTATTAGTATTTTTCAATTTTAGTCCAAAATTTTAAAATATTTTAACATTATTCAAAAAACAATCGACGATATCAAATATATTTTGTTTTTAAAATGTCCAAAACAAAACAAAACAAAACGCATCATGATATCATGTCGAGGAATGGTAGCGATAGTAGTGGCCAACATGTCTATCAAGTTTGCGTAGAAGAGATAAACATGGCATGACACGAGATTTGAGTTTGGGGGACAGATCTCAACGGTTCCTCATCAGCCAATGACTACATTACATTGACGTACAACTGACACTATGGTCACTTAAATTTGTACAGTAATCTATATATATATATATATATATTTTTTTCTATTATTGGGGTTGTAAGAAAAGAAAGGTTTCATTATTTGGATTTCTTTGTTTTTATTTTGCAGTAGTGTGCATGTGCCAGCAGAATAAAAGGCTATACGTGTATTGGGTACAGGAAATATTAGTACACATGGATACAGAAAGCGTTATTTATATAATTTTGAGAGGTCAAATGTGAATTTTTGTAAGATTCAATACTTAAAGAGGGGTACATAGTGAAATTTTTAAAAAAATTGGGAAAGCCATGGCCCTTCTTGGTCCCTCTAATGGTTCACCCCCGATACTGCTACATTTTCCTATTATTTAAAATAAATTTTTATTTTTTAGAGTAAAATTATTTTTATATAGCACTATTCATTATAGACATTTTACTCATTTTGTTTTGACTCAGCAAACTTGTCTGCTCGTGTTTGATTTTCCTCCCCGACTAACTCTTAATACTCACTGCTAATGCATGTCATTGAAAAAAAAAAAAAAATTTATTAAAGTGCCATGTTTAACCGAAAATATCCAACACGTATTTAAGTATTGTTTGTTGAATTCGAATACAAATACAAATACAAGTACAAATATTTCACTTACATTTGAAAAGCTAGGTAACATAGGTTAAAAATAAAGATATGGTTAGGAGCATTGCCATGTGGGGGGTGGGGTGATGACAAGTGACTGGAAGATGGAATCTCAAGACATAAGTGTTTGGGATCTTGCCTTCTCTGCCCATGTGGCATGTGCTCAACTGCCGAGTTTCAAAGTTACAAAGCATGGACACTTCATCGAATGTGTCATACTTGTGTTGGACACTCGGATACAGTATCGGATATTCAGACTCCTCGAACACGTGTCTTAACATTTTTCTTTTTAGGATACTTCTCGGACACTCCTTGGACACTTTTAGGACACTCCTTGGACACTTTTAGGACACTCCTTGAAGACGTATCAGACACTTCATAGCAGTGATGTATATTCAAATATTTCGAATAAAAATTATATAATACTAAGTTATGATTAAAATCTAAACTAAATATATGTAGAAGACTAAATAAGTCTAGTTCTTTAATTTATTTTAATCTATTTGTCTATTTTTGTTTATAAGTTTGTTTGGTTCTTAATTGTTTGATGATGAATTAAAGTATTTCTGTAATGTAATATTTTTTTATTGAATAATTAATATAAATTAATATATTTTATTATTATTTTATATCCGTATTCTCGCTGTATCCTGTTTTTTTCAAATTTCCCGTATCGCCGTGTTCGTGTCGTGTTCGTGTCGTATCATAGCCGTGTCCTGTGTCCGTGCTTCCTTGTTTCAAAGTCTTACTAGTAGAGACCTACCATTGACTTCTTTCTTCATACTTCTTACTTTTTATATTTATTGATGAAAATTGTCCAAAAATGTATAATGGAACTTAATTTTCAAAACTAGACAAGAATGTGGATATGAGGGACCTCTATTATACAGAAGAAAGAGATGGGATTACAAATATATAGGTTCAGTTAAAGCAACAAAATAAACACTGAGATGGAGATTCAGCTATCAACAGTACCCTCAACTAGAGGCTTTATTAGTGACCTAGAAAGCATAGACACGAATACGGGTAGGATATATTATATACACATAGATACGAAAAATTCTAAAAAAATAAGGTACGGATATGACTCGGATACGACTATAAAATAATAATATAATATATTAATATATATTCATTATTTAACAAAAAAAGAGACTACATTATAAAAATATTTCAATTCATCATCAATCAATTAAGAACCAAACAAACTTATAAACAAAAAGATTAAAGAACCAGACTTACTTAGTTCTCTACATATATTTAGCTTAGATTGATAATCATAACTTAGTCGCATATAAATCCTTTTCGAAGTACTTGAATATACATCACTGCTACAAAATGTTTGATACGTGTCTGAGGAGTATCCAAAAAAGAAAAATGTGACACATGTCTGATGAGTATTTTGAGTGTTCTACACGAATACGGCACCAATGGTGAAGTGTCCGTGCTTTCTAGCTAGTGAGTAGTGACGTATAAGAGGAATCAACTTTTTAGCCTCGCTACCAGTTTATCTGTACCTCTTAAACAGTCCTGTGTCAACTTCATTTGTCCACTGTCAAAAACCTTGTAAAGCTCATTTCCTAGTTCAAATTTTGAATTAATTTTCTTCCGATTTCAGTTCCAAAGCACCAATTCCATGCTACCAAAGATAGCTCAAGAATTTTTTCTCTGTCACAGAGTTCAAAGGTTCCCAGAAAATCTGAAATCGCAAACCAAAACTGTCTCAGATATTTCAGAAGTTTCTACATTTGCAGGAACACTGATCAACCTGATCTGATTTCCATAGGTGGATGGTGCAAACGGGTAATAAATCAAAGCACTGACATAAGGAAAAAGAAAATACATAGCATGACAAAAGAGAAAAATATAAATTCCATCTAAATGTTATTGTTTTCTAAATTTAATCATCGGTTCCAGGATGCCAAACCTTGAGATGAACATCTGTTTTACAATTAATGGGAAATGCACAGGTAAAAATCTACAAGAACCCAAGCACACACAAGTCAGAACATTGAATTGGACTCCCAATGCAACATACATTGTTATCAACAAGGAGGACAAAAGGCTTGCCTATATGAAAACTGTAAGCACTGATAAACGTTATTCATTGAGGAGATTCATAGCTGCATTTTTGCTTTCATGAATGAATCCTAAAATAATTGTGTCCACCAGAAATTTGAAAACCTATCCCAAAAAAAGTAATTCAAAAATAAGGAGACATTCAAGGATGTGTTGCTGCAAGTATAGATACATCTTTTTGTATCATTCAGAAAATGGATAGTTAATGACAGAAACTAATCCAAGGTCAAAACAACTTTCTGAAGAATCCAATCAACTTATCAAGTAAATCAAAGAGCAACAGGGAGGTGGACTGACATCTTCAGCTACTTATTTGGCAGTTCCAGAAATGCAGGAGCAAGAATTAACACCTAAAGAAACATAGCTATTGGTGGCCAGAATATACCAAGTGGGAGTCCAGATAGGAACAAGCCAATTTAGAGGTGTTAAGTGAAGGGACCCATTGTCCTATATCTTTTTATCTCTATGACATAGCATGACAGTGAGTTGTGCATACACTCAGATTGGTATTTAATACCTTCTAGGTCAGCCCTTAATTTTCACTTCATCTTTGCTAATGATATTGTATACTTATTACTACAGCCTCTCTAATGGCATGTGAGATGTCATTGACTGTTTACTGGAGTATCCTAAAGAATCTGCACAAAAAATTAATTCACACAATTTACTGGAAAGTGAGATCTAAAGATATTTATATTCACATATCTCATGCACCATGCCTTAATTTTCATTTATGTGCCCAAAAGTGAAGGGAGTTTAAAAATAAGTTCAGAAGATCTTATTGCAGTCACTATGCTGAACTGTCAGCCTGAAGACTCAGAGATGATATTTTAGGTTGAGGCTAAGTACACAAAATATATAACAAAAGAATTATCCCCGGGCCAATTCAAATGGCAATGCATCATAGTCTCATATCTTAGAACGTAGACACCTCCTAACTTAAGGTTCGAGGATGGGATCTTGAGAAACAAACCCCAAGTAAATCATCATTTCCAATTTTCCATTATTCAATTGAAATATGTATCAGAACATGGCAGTAGGTATTTATAATCAGCAGATAATATATATATATATATATATATATATATATATATAATGAGCCAAAATGAAGAAGTTCCTATAACTGCATTGAAATTACAGAGAAAATCCTCATTTTACAATCAAATCTAACGCAAAATACTGGTCCCAATATCAATAACATGCCTCCCTAAATGGACTACTCCATTACCACCTAGAGGAAATAATTAAATGTTTTCTAGCTCAAACTCATAGCATATACAACACTTTCTCCCACTATACTTCTGCATCAATAGCAACTGGATACTTGCCTTTTCATGTCATTTAAAATCAGCATTACATCTATTTTACCTCTTCCCCTTTTGACTTCCATTCCAAATTTCAGTCCCTCTCCCACAGCTAAGCCTCTATCATACACACTGAAGCAACACATGGAATGTGATTAAATTTGCTGGCAAAATCTTCCCTTTGTTGTGAAAAATAATTCTGAGACCTCCATTTAATGAGAGCTGTGCTGTTATTTCAAGCATTTTAGTTCTGTCGCCTTCCAAGCGACACCATTGTTCCTGCTATTTATTTCAGGGAATCACTCCACTGTTTTTTCTGGCCTCATCTGGTGTGAATTGGTCTGCCTTTTTCCATAATCCGTTATATTTTTATTCAACCTCTACAAGATCAACAAATCCACAAGCTTGGACTTAAAGGGCATGAGATTTTTATCAAATGAGATTGCTGCTTCAAATTTGAAAGCATTCTTAGTTGCCACAGATTTAGTCTGTTTATTTCTTTAAGATACTACATCGCTGCAGGCCTTCTATAGCTGGCATGGTTTGTAAATAGCAACTCGCAATAGAATTTCTCCATCTTCTTCCTTATTTGGTCTTGCCCCAACCCTTAACCACCATTCCATAAAGAGTATTCTTCAACTGAATTACATCAAGTTGCAGAGGGCTTAAATACCATAATCTTTTAAGAAAAATAAATCAATAAACAAACAGTTGCCAAACAGTCTAGCTCATTTGCACTATTGAACCATACATATGATCAGTCATTTTGGTATTCATCTTATCTGACTAGTAAAATTTCTTTAACACACTTCCACATAGATACTTATCAATAAACAAACAGCTGCCAAACAGTCTAGCTCATTTGCACTATTGAACCATACATATGATCAGTCATTTTGGTATTCATCTTATCTGACTAGTAAAATTTCTTTAACACACACACACACACACACACACACTTCCACTTAGATGCCTTCAATTTGCTTGTTTTGCTAATATAGAAAGGATCTCCAGTTCCCAGATTCATTTCCAAAGTCCTGTTCCTTCCTCTTTTCTAGTGGTTTCTCCACTACCACTTTGGTGCCAAGTCCACAGCCATTCCTCTCCTTTGCAACCTCAAATCCAGAATTAACCGAATAGATATTCTTTGTATTATAGTTCCACAAAATCTTACCCGCGTAGAGAATCCATCCTTAGATGTACTTTAAAAATATCTTATTGCTCTCTCTCTCTCTCTCTTTTCTTTTTGGAAGGTACATTGGCTGTACCCTCAACAGTCATTGATCTGTCTGATAATCCCCGCTTATGTTACCTTTACTACTCAAATCTGTTACCATTTCATTATTCTGTTGGACATTTTGTTTAGGTACCTCCTTGAAAGACTGAAGACTCGACAACCACGGATCATTCCATACGTCAACACTGTTTCCATTGCCATTCACAATATAATCCCTGCTTCAAGCACCTCCAAATCTTCAACTATACTTATCCAATCCCATGAACTAGTAGTACCTACTTTAGGCTCCAAGGAAGGTTAACTGCTTATAAACCTCTCAGCGCCCACTGAAACAAGTTGTTTATACCCAAAAGTGTTCTCGGCCTAAGTTCTGTTAGAACTCAGAAGAGCTTTATTTATACTCTAAATATCTATGAAACTGAAACTCTATCATCAAAATTAGCTCAGCATAAGGCGATCAAGTCGTCGACATGAAATAGAAGACAATGGGAGGATTCTTCTGGTAGATTTTCAGTCCTCTAACCCTGTTTCTCCTTTCTGCCTTCTTGAGGCCTTTGCACATAACAAAAGGAAAAAAGGGACAGGAGTCCCCTTGCCTATGCTCCCCATGAGGTTTGATAAAAAAAAAACCCTTTCTTTCACCATTAAATCATAATATCATATGCTAGATCAAACTCCATGCTCATGCTGAGTTTAATGGCTATTTTTTTTTTCCCCACATTCCTTCTGTTTTTATCCTTCCAACAATTTTACTAGTCATGTTCCACTGACTCTCAACTCAATAAAGCCTCACTCCATAACACTTATACAAAAGAATCATTTTTTCCCTCCATCTTTATTTAAGACTCCATTATATACACACATGTATACAACATAGCTACGTCGAAACATCCATGTCTATTGTTGCAGCTAGTTGTTTTTGTCCTTCCTTCTGTCCTTGAGATGTCTTCAAGTTCCACCCAATCAGTCGCCCTTATCAATGCTGCAACTAAAGATTTTCCATTGGATGTATTGGAAAGAATTGGGATGTAAGAATATTGATTCACAAAAAAAGAGAAGGCTCTCTGTTAAGTCAAATGCTGCACCTATTCGATAAGGATAAAGGAAGAGGAACAACTGAAGATTAACAGTACTTTTGATTATATATATATATATATAATCTGATTTTTTTTTACCCTTTGCCCAAAGAGAAAATGGGTCAAGTTCTACTGGATCAAACCAATAGGTTTTTGTTAAGTCTACAATCGATATGCTTTGATATCAATTGTTAGAACATGACATCATTACTCAAAGCTTTGATACGTCAAAGTGTGAGCGGTGAATTAGACCTAGAAGGGGAAATGAATAGATCTTATACATATTAATTAGCAACAAACTAACTTTTTGAATTACCGTTAATTCTTGTTTAAAATTCAGTTAGTTATGATGATCGTGATTTGAATTTTTGTTGTTTGTATTAGTTAAACTTTGAAATCTTTCAACAAAACCACAATCATGCATCTATAAAAAGTAAAGCATAACAAAGATACATTATGTTTAAGTGAAAAACCCTAAACAGGGAAAAACCACATGACCTAATCCAGTCATAAACAATCCACTGCATGATAGAGAAGTTACAACTAGATTAACAATGATAATATGTTTCTGGTAAATCAAAGAAATTGTAACAATGGTATGCAGATAATTAGCAATTATTGCATTTCTCCTGCAATTTAGAAATAACAAATAATAAAACAATAATATTATGACAACAGCTATGAAGATTATATAAAGTACCAAACTAAGTTGAAGTGGCATTCTTCTTTTTCTTTTTTCTCTTCTTCCCCTTTCCCCAAGTCTTTGCTACTTGCACTCGAGCTCTAGGTCTGGTGTCCACAAGGTTAACTTCTTCCCTCACCTTCCTTATTGGCTTGAAAACCTCAGTGACTGAGGGGTCCAACACATCTCTTGAACATTGAAGAGTGACACCCGTAGCTGTCGCCTCATCCCAGAGCTTTCTGCCCTTTTCAAAATCTCCTCCTCTACAAAGCTTTGGGATAAGCAAATCATATACTGGCTCATAGCCACCTAATGAGCTTATTTTCATTTGCTCAAACAGCTCAAGAGCATAATTTGCCCTCTCAACTCCACAGAGAATGCCAATTAAATCATAATAAAATTTACGTTCTGGCACCAACCCCTCTTCAATCATCTTATCCACAATTTGCTTACCTTTACCAAATCTCCCTGTCAAATACAAAACTCTAGCAACAAGATAATAGCTGGTCCAATCAGGCGAACAACCCGATTTTCTCATCAAATCAAAAATGTGGAGAGATTCCTTGACCCTTCGTGTCCTACCCAAACAAGAGAGTATTATATTGTAACTGATTGAATTAGGGACGATCCCATGAGACCTCATTTCTATCATCACATTTAAAGATTCGGGAACAAGGCCAGATGGATTTGATTTCAGGTTTCGCTCACAAAGGCACCTGAGGAATGTATTATAGCAAAAAAGGTCCAGCATAACTCCATCGGACCTCATCTCTTTAATAATTCTTCGCGCTTCCTTTACTTTCTCCAACTCAGACCACCCATAAAGGAGATTCCTATAAATACAAGGCTCTACACCTGAAATCTTATCCTTATGGTGCCAAACAACCCCTTCAGCTCTTTTAGCATGCCCTTTGGCGCAAAGAGAAGTAACAATGGCAGTAACTGTAGCTTTATCTTGTGGGCATTTGAACTTTTCCAAGTTCTTGAAAATGCCCAAAGCTTCATCTTCTCTCCCCATTTTAACCAATGTCTCAGCTACAAGACTAAAAGTTTGGGCCTCCATCACCCGACCTTCCTTTTGGAGATCAGATATCATGACGTCCATTGCCGTGAAGTCCTTTTTCTGGGCAAACACCCGAATTGCATGATTGAAATCCTTATCTTCCAATTCATGGTTTAAATTCTTGCACGACCACAAGAAGAACCTGAGAAGCTTTCTAGTAGGTGCTTCATTTTTACAAGAATCAAGGACTTGGGTAACAAGGGGCGACCTCAAAGGGAAAGTAAACTTGTTAAGACTCGCTTCCAAATCGTCTAGACTGCCAACTCCACTTGAAACAACTCTACATAGCTCTTCCAAGTCCGTAGATGATGGGGATTGCAGCATTGTGGAGTAGAGAGAGGAAAAACACGGTCTTGGTTTCTGGGCAATGATAGTTTGCAGCAACAAACTTTTCCATTTCGATTTCAGTGAGAATGACATATTTTCTAAGGCAATTCGTCGAACCAGTCAAGCAAGTTAAATCATAATGCTTGAATTTTCAATAAATGTGTGCGTGAGCTTCAATCGAAGTGCCAAGTTAACATGATACGTGCAAGAAGCTTGCAATTGTTATGTAAACAAAATCATCACATTCTCTGAGGAAATTCATCAAACAGGTGGTTTGAATTAATACAGAATACTTTGAATTCTTAAACGTACGTGCATGTGAAGATCAAGCAGGGGCCCAAAATAAATGGACACTTGAAGGAGTAAGAACATACAAGCCACTCTTTTGCATCACCTAGAAGGCTGGAACCATCTTGCTGATCAACGTCGAGACAGAGAAAGCGTAACAACCACGAAGTGTAAGAGCAGAGCAGTGACAGAAGCAAGAATATTAAGAGTACATTTGGAATGGTTGTTCAACTAGAGTATTGAAAAGTGCTTTTAATATAAAGCACCATCAGATAGCAAGTCATTGGAATCTTTGTCGACGATTCACTGGAATATATTTGAACATCGTTTCATAACAGTTGGTCCCACTGCAAGCAGGGTCCTTGTTATTGCCGTCCACTATTCATTTTTATAAATAACTCTTCTTGAATATAATTAAATTGGACAATACTTTACTCTTTCGTATAAAAAGAAACTTAGTTCTACAAATGATGTGCTCCAATGAAATGTTGACACGTGTCTAAAAAAATGCAAAAAATAAATTATATCCGATAAAAAATGGGTTATGGGGGTATAATCATGTGACCAAAAAAATCCCTCTCCCTGAATCAAATCTCCACTCTTTACGGTCCAAAATCCTAATCACGACCCCTCCTCCCTCACACGTGTGGGGTGTGTCATGTGTGTATATCTAGGGGTACAACTTAGACCAATCTTAGCCCAACTGATTTTTTACGAACTTAATCAACTATTTTTACAATTAGGATTGAGCTTAAGTTAAAAAATCTCAATCCAAACTTAATAAAGATTAAGCTTGAGTTAAGGTACCAATAACTTAAAACCAACCCAAACTCGAACCTTTACAATTATTTTTATACATATTTTTTATTTTAAATATATCATTTATAATATTCAAATTATGATAACCTTTTTCTTTTTAATCTCCTTTATTCAAATCATAATTTAATGTATGTTAACACTTTGAAGAATTAATTTTATAAAAAAATATATGTATTTTTTTAGAAATTTGCATTACGTTCTTAAATTTTTTGTGTTCAAGAGTAATCTAATATGAAACTAACTAAAGATCACTTTAAAATTTTAATGTGAAAATTGGACATATGAGTAATCTGAATTAATCTGACTTTCTAACCCGAAATCTCAACTCGAGTGCAAAATCGAATTTTAAAATTCAAGGATGGATTAGGCTTGGGTTGAATAGTTAGGGTTGTACGTCGGGTTAGGGGGTAGGTTAGGGTTGAACATTTCATATGTCGGGTTGGGTTCAAGTTGTACCTCTAACCTGCCTACCACTCGAATTGCAGCCCTATGTATCTGACCGGTTCTTGAAAGAAAATCTAAGAACAGTTCAACAAAAAGAAAATTTGGCAAAGATTAGAATTTCCACTATTTTCTCTCCCTAACTAAAGGAAATCTGATAATTGTTCAACAAAATGGTAATTTGGCAAAGATTAGAATTTTCACTATTTTTTCTCTATGGCTCCCTATAAACGAAATATTCTAAATTGTATATATATGCATATATATATATGACCGGCTGTGGTTGCAGTAGCCATCTCCCAGCTCCGAAAAGGAAATATGAGAATGGTTCAACAAAAAAGAAATTTGGCAAAGATTAAAATTTGGACAATATTTACCTATTGACCGGTGAGTAGGTGCTGCCTCTTGAGTGTTGATATGGTCTAATTGCATACACATCTCCTATAATTACAAAATCTGGAAAGAAATAAATAAGGAAAAAAAACCTAGATTGACCCGACTTCACTCTGGTAAATCAATTTCTATATTTATTACTTTCCTGATTTTGTAATTAGAGGAGATGTGTTCATTTGTGATTGGACCACATCAACGATCAGGAGACAACACCCACTCATCGGTCGGTAGGTAAGAATTGTCCTTAAAATTTTCTCTATTTTCTCTCTCGGGCTTCCTAAAAAAAAGAAATAGTTTACATTGTATATATATATACACACACACACACAATAGTGTTCAACTACTCCCCGGTGAGTAGGGAGTAGTTTACACACTTTTAATTATAGCCTTAGGATTTAATCCTAAGGCTATTAATTAAAATTAGGTTCTTCACTCTTATATTAGGAAACTTATCAAAATTTTATTTCTATTAAACACTAATAATATAAAATGACAATAATAGACATTACTTAAAAGGAAGAAAAAAAACTGTATCTTCAATGATCACAGCCCAATTGCAATTCCATCTCAATCTATACAAACCTCATCAATCAATCAACAATAGCACCAGCACGGACTTAGATAGGAACTCCAAAACCCAAATCAATATCATCATCATCAAATATCATGATAACTATCAAATACAACATTTTGCATAAATACATTGTGCTCGTCTGGCATTACCGTGACATGGGACTAATCATTTTGCTTTTCCTCTGCTAAAATCTTAGAAAAAATTTAAAATAAAATAGTGCAAACTTTTATCCCAGAAATATTTCCCACACCCAAATTTGATAGCTTTGCAAGTACTTGACCAAAATGTCATATATACGACTTCACGGTACACACGTGGAGTGAAATCCTTCAAATAAAAATTGTACATTAAATTCATGATAAGGTAATATAAATAAACTACTCAAATTGTCCAATAAAGTTTATACGAGACTTTTCTTCTTTGCTGCACCTCCAACAAACACCTGTAGAAAATGAAATAGTTATGTTCACTAAATAAACTAATAAAAAAATTTTGTTAAAGAAAATAAAATAATTTGAAATATATACCTTGAAAATGATTCACTCACAATCACCATCAATATGTTCTAACTCATTTGAAATATCATCATCGCTATTTTTAGTTGATCTGTTTAAGAGAAAAGAATGAATGCCACAAATCTTTTAATAAAAGTTAAGGAAAATAAATAAATAAATGAAACTAGGAAAATAATTTGAAGGAAAAAACCAATGTATAAAAGATAATACCTTACCTATTCGTAAGTATTGGACAATTTCTCTTATCATGAGATTGCCCAAAATTTTCACAACCATGACAACGCCTAACTTTTGTCTTTCCTTTCTCTCGCCATGATTTTAAATGTTTACCACACCCTTTGGCCCTAACTTGAAGAGGATCATTAAAGATTTGGTGTTGAGGAGTGTCTAATTGCTTCTCTCGCACATAATCATTACTTTCTTCGACTCTACTTGCTTTCATCTCTCTGACTTGTTCACGAACTGTTTCCAGTTCCCTTGTTAATAGCTCAGTCCTTTCTTCCATAACTACAACTTCATCAATGACAGTAGATGCAAGTTAAGATAATTTAGTATGCCTTATCAAAATAAACTTATCCGGTACATTTTTAATCTCCACACCATCTTTACCTACTACGTTTTCGATTCTTACAAACTTCATCCATCTTTCCATGATATAATATTTTGGCGAAAACATGGTTTGTTTTATTTTAAAAAATGCAAGAATGTGCCTACATAAGATTCCTTCAAATTTAAAATTTCGACAACTGCAGTTGACCACATCGACTTTATCATATAAAAGTTTTTGCACTTTAAAATCCCCACTGCACACTTTAGTAACCTCATAAGTACATTTATTTTCATCTTCCGATATAAATTTTATTATATAAGCACTACTTTCGTAAAGCTCAACTTGAAACATATGGAAGTATTTTTTTGTATACAAATCCATCATTTGCTTTTCCATAGGCATCACGGATTTTAACTTCGGCTGTTCATTGACATTAACATGGTCATCACTCACCTCTTCATGCCTTAGATGACCAATTGCTCTATTGAATCTTATGATAAAATCCATTAACGAATTATTTTTAGAGCAATATTTTTTTAAGAATGCATGTGAACTTTCCGCACTCTTTGACTGCTTGACATTCCAGCAGAAAAGTATTTATTAACAAATACAGGAACCCATCTATCACGTAGTCCAAACATTTTTTTCAGCCAATGATTATCATGTTGCTTACTTGTTTCCAATGCAACATTCCAAGTTTCTTCAAACTCTTCTGTCGTCTCTGAATTCCATATAGATGCTTTAAAAAGGTGATAATGATCTCGAAAAATTATAGAATCTAACTTTTCTGAAAAAAATTTTAATATGTGCCAAATGCAGTACCTATGGAATATGTGTGGAAGAGCTTGAGTTATAGCCTTTTCCATTGCTGGATCTTGATCAGTGATAATAACATTTGGTGCACCCTTTGGCATTGCCTTTAGCCATGTCTCAAATAGCCAAATGAATGAATCAAACGTCTCATCACTTAAAAAACCACATCCAAAAATTGTTGTTTTCCATAGTGGTTCACACCTATTAGTGGAGCGAATATCATACTATAACGATTTGTGTTGTATGTTGTATCATATATAATTACATCACCAAAAAAATTATAGGCTCTTCTTGCAGTGGGGTCAACCCAAAAGCACCTAGTCATCCGACCATTCTCATCAGAATCAAATTAAAAAAAGAAAGCAATTTTTGTTCTTACTTTGTTTGAAAGTACTCATACAACATATCTACATCATGACCTTTGAGTCTTTCCCTCATATCTCGCTTATAGTTTCTGAGATCTCTTTCTGTACAATCAACATTTTGAATTCCACCAGCTTGAGTTTCTAACATGTCAAACTGTTGATATGTAGGCACATTTATACTTCCAAATTGTTGAACCAATGCCTTTTTTGCATCTGAAACATTGCGATGTGACCTCAAAAGCTGTACTTTGCTTGGGGTTGCAAGCAGATGGTTATGTCCTTCAACAAATTTACTGACTATAAAATTTTCTCCACGTTGAACTACAGTCAATCTTGCTTTGCACCCGTCACGTACTTTCCCTCACTGTCTTTCTAATTTATTTGGACTAGATTCAACATTATCATTCATTTGTTTTTCTTTTGTAGGACATCTCATCTGTTTCTCCTTCTTTATAACAGACATACTGTTTCTAGTATGTTTCACCGGTCTCCTACAAAATAAATGTCATTCTTATTCAAAAAACTTTGGATATTCTTCTATCATCTTTGATTCCAACTCTCTTGTAGTTTCTCTTTTGTCATGATGATTCCACTGCACCTTCAGAAATGGTATCTCTGTCCACCTTAATTGTTTCACTATACAATCCACAATGCGAATAGGTGTTTCAATAGATGTAGTATCAGGGCGTAACTCCACCCCACTACTGTCAATGGCTTGAGTCTCAACTCTCAAACATTTTTTGAACATAGAGGCATGAAAGACATCATGAACTGCTGCTAAACTGGGAGGTAAAGCTATCCTATATGCCACTTCCCCAATTCTCTCGGTGATCAGGAAGGGTCCAATAAGTCAAGGAGCTAACTTTCCTTTTCTTCCTTCAAATTTGACCACTCCCTTCATAGGTTAGACTTTCAAAAACACTAAGTCCCTTACATTAAACTCCAAGTACGTTGATGTCGATCCACATAATTCTTTTGTCGACTCTGAGCTGTACGAAGCCAATTTCTAATAGTAACTATCTTCTCTGTAGTTTCCTGCACTAACTCGGGGCCCAATAGGCGGGTATCACCGACCTCAGCCCAACATACCAGTGAACAACAAGTTCTTCATGCAACTATATGCATATAATCAGTACAATGCCAATATCATATCTCATAGATATTGTTACTCACATAGTTCTTAATGTAGATTAGCGTGTCACTACACATTATCACATAAAAGTCACATGTTCACAAAGTTCACTAACTCTTCCATGTGCTTAACATCATCATCCCCAAACAAAAATCATTACTAAATTTGCAATTAAATCCTTGTATTCTACGAGAGACAATACAAAGATCTAACGTATCACTAAATCCTACTTTCCCTAATACTCACCTAGGCTATAACTCTTTTCTCACTTGTCAATACCCAACAAGTCAATTCCATAACTACTTGGGCCTGACACGTTGTAAGAGAAGTACTAATCAAAGAAAAATGTCTGGCCAGGCCATTTTCCCTCGTTAGTTCAACCCCGACAACCTGTCTTCCTTGTCCTCATACCTTCGATTCTCTCAAACTTGTAATCACAATCAATTCTCCATTCCCACATTAAATTCCTATATCCAAAACTTTTCAAAATTCTAGGCTCCCAAACTGGAGTCTACCACGACTCGCATATTTTAACTATCACATCTCTATCTAGACTTAAACCTCAGGTCTAGCTTACCAATTTCCCAAAACAACATAGGCGATAATGATATGCCCTCATTTACATCACTATCCAGTCCTCTGAATGTTCCTTCAATAATCCTAATAGGACAAGCACGACTCACCCTATCAAGTGTCGTTGAGTGTCCAAGGGAAGTTGCAATGGGTACATCACTATTCATATTTTCAGGTTCTAGTCCAAGTGCATTTACCAACAATAGTGAAATAATGGCTACATAGAATTTTGAATCAAATAACACTTTAGCTATATTGCTATAAATAGCAAATGTACCTTCCATTGTAGGTGGTGCAGCATCCTGCCCAACTTTTGGGTAGACAACATAAATCCTTGCTCCCCCCTGCTGCTGTGGTGCTTGAACCCTCTGCTGTCCTTCCTTATGTGGTTTGGTACAGTAGCGGGCTATGTGTCCTTTTTCTTGACAGTTGTAGCACTGTCCATGAAACTAACGAGGCTGAGCGTTTTGAGGTGCAACTGGTACCAAAGCTGTGGACTGCTCACCTCCACCAACTCTTTGTCTTTTCGCTGCTTGTCAATCCTGCCTAACTCTCTGCCTCGCTTGGCTCTGCATATCTTTTGGAGGTTGTTGCTGCTGTTGCCTCCTCAGACTATGCTGCGAGTTAAAACTACTTTTTCCCTTTTCCTTCTCTACAACTTTATGTTCCTTCCTTCGTTGATATTTAAGATTATCCTGTTCAATCCTCATAGCACGCTCCACAACCTCTGCGTAACTATTTAACCCTTGACTAATCACTAGCCTCCTCATGCTTGGAGTTAGTCCCTCTGCAAATCTTCTAGCCCGACTCTCCTCATCTGCAACCATATATATAAGGAGCAAATCGAGAGAGTTCTACAAACTTTGCCTTATATTGACTCACCGTCACTGCTTCAGTTTCTTGCTCCAGGTGAATAAACTCAGCTGCCATTCTATCCCTCACTGCACGTGGAAAATACTTGTCATAGAATCGGTTCTTAAACTCATCCCAGTGCATGTGTGTGACATCTCCGACACTCCTAATCACGGATTGCCACCACTGTCGAGCATCGCCAGATAAGCAGAAAACTGTTATCCTTGTTTTCTGCACTTCGGTGCAGTCCATAATTTCAAAGTACTTCTCCAGGTCTTCTATCCACTTTTTTGCATCTAGTGGATTTGTAGCCTTGGTAAAGTCAATCACTCCCAATTTCTTTATTTGGTGGACCAAGGTAATGACTTGACCCTGTCCCACCTCTGGGTTCGGTATTTGAACTTCCGGATTCGGCATTTGAACTGCCTCATCCATCTGTTCCACTCCACAGTCGCCTCTACCACGACCAGCGTCACCTTGTCGACCACGTCCTCTACCAGCTCCAGACATCCTATTTCCATTACAGGATGTTAATATTGTTAGTCAAACAATCAATTATGCCTAAACTAGGAGCAGGATAAGGTAATAGATAGGATAATCAGTACGTCTCATACAACTCCTATCTTAAAATCACTCCCACTAGCCTAGTAACTTGTAACCTAGGCTCTGATACCAAACTATCATGCCCCAAAATTCAAATTCCTGAAACCCTAGTCCAGTACTTGAATTTAGTGCGCGATTTGAAATACATAACGTCCTTCTTACCATACATAAATCCAAAAACTTACATATTACAATCAAAATGTGATCGTCTAGATCATCTATTACAAAAACTTCATCTGGAGACCTCATCCCTCATCCTGAGAGCCAACTATGTACAACAAAAAATAATTACATGCTAAGAAATTTACATGTAAATGGCCTCCATTGTCCTGTATCGTGCTTCCATTCACTCGGTACCTGAAAAAAATAAAATGGGGTGAGCTCAACAAGCTCAGCAAGAATTGCAAAACACTATCATTGCTCAACAAATTGACCTTGCCTTGAATTCCTATATATAAGGACTCATACAACAATCTTTGTTGATTTCATTCACAAATTTTCTTATGATAATTAAACGCTAGTTAATTATCATATTCACAATTTAGTTCACACATATGAATCGTGTTATCAACAATTCCTTATTAAGCTAATCATCTAGATTAACTTAACATAACCTCACCGTGAGCCCCGGGCTCCCCTCCAATAGATGGCATGTTTAGCCAACAAGTGGTGCGCATCGCATAGTCCCGGACTAAGGAAGCTCGCACATGTGGCTGGGCTTGTACGTCTACTCCCCCCAAATGATCCCGGACCACGTCCACACAATAAGGGCACGCTTCGCCCAATGGCCATAACAAAAGGGCTGTACACACCCCAAAGGTAGGTCCCTGACCATACCTCACAAATTCTTTAAGAATTTTATCTCATTTTCAAGATTTCAAGCTTTAGGATTTACTAAATGCTTTTGATATTTAATAAATCAAATCATTCTCTTAATGTGATCACTAATCACATTAATTAATCACTTTAAGATTTCACCACTCAAATATTTTCTAAACTTAATTATTTTAGCAGAATTAAGTTTATTATGCCAAAATGTACGACTCTAGAGCTTTTCGAAACTTTTAAAGCTTAAAGGATATTTTTCCCAAATTCACTCTAAATACAAGGAACCAAGCGTTCTTTACCAACATAAAATATTTTATAATTTATTAAATGCTTTTCACATTTAATAAATTAAATGAACATATTGTGTGCGTTCATAAGCTTAAATCATCTCTAACCTAAGCTTAATTCCTTCTAACATAACAAGCTCTATTACGTCAAAACATATGGTTTCATAAATTTACACAATTTATGGAGCATTCAAGAATTTTTTCCTAGAACCAACTATTCTAGCATAAAAAGTCCTATTATTCATAAACATAGAATTTTAGAAATTAAACGTAATTTATGGCACACCAAACATTTTTATCAACTAAAACATTTTCCTCCAAGTTTTAGTTTCAACCCAAAAAGGAAATTCTTTAAATTCCTTTTTAAAATGATACTGGGCCTGTTCTCAATTTCGGCCCAGTCCAAAGTCATGCAACCATTTATTTCTTTTAAATGATACTGTACCTATTTTTAATTTCGGTCCAGTCCAAATCATCTAACTCAAAACTGAACCCATTTAAATTTCCATGGCCCAACAACACCATTTTTTCATCAAATAACCCACTTCCATATTCACTGTTCCATCATCTTCCTCACTAACTGTGAGTAATTTTATTTCAAAAACATCCAACTCCAAGCACCCACCAAACCATGCACAGCCAACACCCTGACCACAAGGTTGCTGAAAACCAAAAGCCACCAAGACACCAACCAAACGAACCAACCACCCACCATGGAACCGAGCCCATGAACCCACGGCCATTGCAGTTACAACCAACCTTTGAAGAGGCTACCAAGGCTGCCAAACCAGCCACGAACAGTCCTTTCGGCACCGCCGATCACCTCCAAATCAACAACTATTGGAAGCCAACCATCATGGCTGAACCCCCAACCAAACTCCACCATCAAAACACCTAGCCGCCCATGATAGCCCATTCCATAGGCAAACCGAACTACCAGCCATCTTTCATGCAAAGACCAAGCCAAGCTTGGTTGAACCCATAGCTAACCGAACACTATTGTTCTAGCCGAGAGGTCCACCTTCACCACCACTGTGAGCCATCAACCCAAGTTGTCATGGCCATGGTTGCCACCCAACAACACCTCACAGTTGAGCCACCACACCACCACCATACACAGCCATCTACGAGCTGTACCATTGCTAAGACCCCTTTTCAACACCGTGCTCTCCACCTTCATCAAGTAGACCCACTTCTTGCCATAACCAACGAAGACCCACATACATCTATATAACTATATATGCACACATCTATGTATTTATATCTGAACACTAACATAAAAGAGATTTATGCAAAACAACTTACTGCAATTATACAAAAAAATAGAGATTAACCACATAAGTTATACATGCATAATGATTATCTATATATATATATATTTATATATATACATAGAAATGAAAGGCAAGATTCAACTTGCCTGGTTAGTGATCTTCTTCTCCTCTCTTCTCTTTCTCTTTTTCTTCTTCTCTTCTTCTTCTCTCTGTTTCTCTCTCTATTCTGCAAACCCACTTGCTTTCCCTTTTTCTTGTTTTTATCGGACAGCCTTTGGTCCTTTGGTTCTTAAAAAAATTTGCTTGTTACATCACTTAGTACAAAATCTACACTACACAGCCCAAGTCTCCATGTGTCAACCATACAATAAGTTGTCTGCCACCAACCAATTCATCATTTCATACATCAATTGACTCACATGACAACACACGAGCTCAAACTTCACTCACACGACATATACACACACACACACACACACACACACACACATATATATATATATATGCATATATATATACACATTTCCATAACTACGCTTCTATCCTTATAAAATCTTAGAATTTCCTTTGGATCCTTAGATATTAAAACAAAGCCCTATTAAAATTTTTTAAGGGTGTTACAATATATATATACTTTTTTTTGGGGGGGGGGGTGTGGATGGGGGCCACTAAAGTTCTTTCCTTCCTTTTTGTCAAACTCCTCTATAAGTTTTTTTTTTTTTTGGGTTAAAGTTGAATGTTTTGACTTTTCATGTTGATTGTTATCATCTCTCTTCGCTAATTTAAAAAAGGGCATAGTTATATACAAAAAAGAATTTGAAACAGGCAAGCAAAATGTGTGGCGAAGTCAACAGAACGGGTTTAAGACGGGGCACCTCAATCCTAAACCTATTTCACAAATAAAAAGTTCTTCCTAAATTCGTCCCACATCGAAGTCAGGATAGGAACATTTGGGTATACATATTTTTTAAAACAAACAATTCAAATTTAAACAAATTTAATATAAATTTTGTAAAAATATATATATAATAAGTATAGACAAATACTTAACAAATATTATTGCAAAAAAGTTGTTGAAATTTAAAATTATCATAAAATGAAGGAAAAATAAAAACTATAGCTAATAAAATATTATTTATTTATATATTTATTATTAGTTGGGGCAGCTTCAAAACTTGGCGGGTTTTAAACTCTCTTTCCAAACCTGTCCCTAACCTTATTAGGATGATCCAACCTATCTCATTGGAGGCCAGACGGGGCGGGGCCTCGACGAAGTAAGCTAAATTGACATTGTTTTACACCCAAATTGGTAATTTGGTCCACTTAGGCATAACGTGACAAAGAAAGGGGTCCAGGTCAATAGAAAGGTAGAAGAAGGATCCCACTCCAAGCCACATTAGCATCTTTCAGGACCATGTCTAACCTATGACCAATGTAGCGAATGATTACTAAATGGGTAAAGTCACCAGCTTCTGTCCCACCAACAAACAAAGGTATTGAGCAAAGTGTTCAAAGCAAAACGGTGTTCGAGTGCCTGCAACCCATCATATCAAACGTAGGTGAGCCTAGAAGGTCATATCCGTGTCAGTCAAAAGATGATGCATCACGTGTAGCAATAGCCTTTATAGAAAGATCATCACAGTAATAGAAATTATTTATGATGAAATCAAGGTCTTGCACCAAGACAACTGCTTTTCACTCGTTTATCCAATCTTGTGCCATCTATACTTGGCTTTACATTTCAGTGTAACTTAGCTTTACACTTCAATACATATACATGCTTTTCATAGTATAACTTATAACCCTAGGTTTACATTTCTTGCTTTTTACTTGCTTTCAGAATGTAGCTTACAGTTCTTCATTTAGGTTTTCATTTCAAACTTGTAATAGGTAATCGATGGTTCAACTAGTGAACCCTTTAGAATGTAACTAGGTCCTGACACATTGTATCATCCAAGAACTTGTAATTGATCTTTATTGTACTGCTTAAAGTTAATGAAGAGAATGTTCTATTTTCTTAAAAGGTATTTTTTTGATTGCTTGTGGTTCACATCCATAACTCCCACCCAAAATACTTCAGGCTAAGAAGTACGGACAAAATGAAACACAGATACGTCAAGGATATGTAAAATAATAATAATAATAATAATAATAATAATAATAATAATAATAATATATTTTTAAACATAAAAATTAAATTTATTTAAAATTTTCAATAATATCATACACATTCTAGGGGATGTCTCCACTTTTTCTTCTATATCTCTATTTCTTCTTCTTTTTCCTCTCTTTCACTGTTTAGTTTACATTTTGATATGGGAAGTGAGAACAAAGCTTAGGCAAAATAATGAACAAAAAATATGAATGCATTTATGTTATTGCTGGACATTTAAACCTGTCACGTCCCAAAATCCAAACCACCGGGACTCCCTCGGTCCAAGGCCGAACTCCGGGTAGTGAGGTATCATGATCACCGGATCGTCATCCCACGACCCGAGTAACCATGACAAGTTACCATCTAATATCATTATCAATACTAAACTATCACGCCCTGATTGTTGGGTCATGACTTATTGCGGAAGCTATTACATTACCATCATACCAATTTCTTATCTCATTCATCATTTTTATAACACAACGGAAGCTTAACAAACCCATCATAAGCCCTTAAGTAAGACACATGAACACTCACTACACTACTGTACATAAATAAGCTCACATTCAAGTTTCGGTCAATTGATGAGTGTCCCACTAGTTGGCTAAAACCTAGGCAATTCATCGGCGGGCTACCCTTTAGCTTCGGTCAGCTGAAAGATGCATTTCGGTTGGCTGAAGGGTTGTTTCGGTCGACTGAAACAGATACCTGCAGAGTCTGCAATTGCAAACATTTGGTATCTCACCATTTCGGTCGGCTGAAGGATGTTTCAGCCGGATGAAACTCTCTTGCACCTGTTCCTCTCTATTTTAAATTGCCAATTTACCCTCCACAAGGCTTACAATTCAAAGGAGTTATTCTATACATCAATTTCTCATCATTTACCACTCTCACCTTCATCATACATGCCTAATCACAAAGAAGGGTTCCTCATACACACAACACTTAACTCATTTTCATGCTCTTTCATCTCAATCATTACCCATTAACATACATACATACTTGGAACTTAATGAAATCATAAAACCATCATTTGCATATAATGGAATCATAAAACCATCATTCGCATCATCTAGCATTTACCATGCTCAAAACATACATATAGATACATTTCAACGGAAAGCAAAATCAAAGGAAATTACCAAAATCATTGTTAACCATTTTTACAGAATTTGCATCCAATCTCATTATTAAGGAATGATGAATCATAATCTCCTCCCCAATTTTGGAAGGAAAATGTGTGAATGAATTAAAAACAAATATTATAAATTTACTCACAAAGCTCCATAAAAGGGCAGAGTGAATTTCCCCCAAAACTACATCCTATATTCTAAGTGTTGATTCTTGCTATTACTAGTGAGTAGAGTTTTGCATCTATTGTACTGTTTTCAAACCTCCTTGGATCTTGCTTTCTTAATTTCATTTTATACTTTTGGTAATCTCTATTATACATATATATTATGTTATGAGTATTCTGGATTGAAGTGATTGTGCAACATTCAACTATAGAGACATTGGCTTTCTAGCAAAGGGAGGAATTTCACTTAAAAAAAGCATATACTGATTATGTGCCCCATGCATGTTGTGTATTACATCCAACAAACATGTTCTAACTCCGTAGATGAGTTTTGAAAAGCCATTAACACCTAGAAGAGAATGTGCAAAGCAGTATCTACACAATGCAGGTTGGGTCGTGACAGAGAGAGGGCTTGATGATCGATTAGTGAAAAATGAGATCGAAATCAATTGGGTTAGGATTTTGCTTGAAAATATTGAATTGAAGATGAGAATTAATTAGCTGATTGAGATTTGGCTTATGAGAGAGAAAGAGAGAGCTCAATGATTGAAAAATGAGATCAAAATTGAAAATAGTGAATTGAAGATGAGAATTAATTAGCTAATTGAGATTTGGCTTATGGGAGAGAGGGAGAGAGTTTCATGATTGAAAAATGAGATCAAAATTGATTGGATAAGGATGTTGTCTGAAAAATAGAATTGAAGATGAGAACTGATTGGTGAGGTGAGATGGTTTGGGAATGAAACCTCATCGCTTCGTCAAATGCTTTAATAAGTATTTTCCACGAAATTTAAGTTTTGTAGGAAAAACAAAAAATATATATATTGTAGAAAGTTTTTTTGTAGCAAATTGTATAATTTGTAGTGAAAACAACTCCAAGATGATCAATTTTGACCTTTTTTTTAGATAATTTTGAATTTATTTGTTGTAAAGAAAATATGAGGAAATTGTTTTTTTTTTCTTTCGTTCCCTTTTCTTTTCGTCAGTACTGAATATGCAAATAAATAAAAAAAAACCTTGAATGGACTTCTACTGCAAAATATAAGCCCTATACACTATCATATATCGATGTAATTATTAGATGAATCTTTTCTGCTTCACTTTGAGCATAATTTGTTTTAGCCCTCAGGTTCAAATTATTAGATGGATAAGAAGGCGACATGCTATGATTATTAGGTAATTGTGTCTTTGGACAATCACTAAGTATGGAGGTCCAAATATTAGTTGCGCCCTAAAGTATGAACAATACCGAGCAAACAACTTTATATAGCCAACTTTCTGAAAGGAAAAAAAACTTTATATAGCCATACTAAAAAGTTCTGATTCATTATTTGAAAAGAGTTCGCATCTATAGTAAAAAACTTCGCTTAAAAATTATTAAAAATAACGGCAGTTGAGCAACAACTACTACTAAGAATTACGCTTTTAAAAAAATTCACTCTCCTTAAGGAGTGTCTTTTTGTTGTAGTTGACTTCGGTGGTGTACTAGAAAAAGATGGATTCAAGAACCTACGTACGAGTATAATTTGATTTTTTTTTAAATTACGTTACAAAAATTCAGTTATGAAAAGCAAAAATGTAAAAATACAATTATGGATACGGATACAGATACGGATATGTGTAATACGCTTTATGAGTTAAAAATTTGAAACAAAAAAATGGCTACAAACATGTTATTTATTTTCTTATATGTCACATGAAGCTTGATTCGTAAAAGTAAAGACAATAAAATAAAATGTAACAAATAATAAAATAAATTTTCATTTCATGCAAATTGACATTGTCACAATAATCATAAAATCCATAAACTTCCAAAAGAAATTAAAAGACCTATAAGAATCTATTGTCATCCTCCAATGTTCCAAACAATCCATAACAACAAAGTATATATTTAAAACATCTCTAACAATCTAATGTCATTCGCCAAAGAACCAAATAACTCATAATCACAAAATTTGTATATATATATATATATATACAATTGTATGTCATTAAGACATAAATTCATAAAATTTTATTCCTTAAATTAAACACTATTGATCCTCAATAGCCAATGACTCGCTTATGAATTATGATTGTAAAATGAAATGAATTACTTTTCTAATTTATTTTAATTTTCAAATTTATTTTTTATTTTATTTTTTATTCTCTCATGTTATATATGTATAGATATTCATTTATTTCATAATCTAGTTTTTTTTTTCATTAATTTCGTAAAAAGTATAATGCGAATCATTTTTAATAAGAATAGCGAAATAGAATTCATTAATAAGTCTTGTGTTAAATGATATTAAAAAATTCTAACAAAAATCACTAAAATTTGCTGAAAATTCATATTTATCAAATTATGTCATAAAATGTCGCGTATCAGTCTAATTTGGGCATTATGTGTGACTGTGTGAGGTCAAAAAAATTTCATGATTGTGATAACCGATTCTGTTACGTTCCACATCCATGAATGCAAAGCTTGTAACACAATGTATGTGTATAATAGAGAATGCCCAATTTATAATGCGTTAAAAAGAATATTTCAGAGAGTAAAAGAGAGGAGTCTGCAATTTTTCATCCTTTTTCAACATGCGTTTGACTTTCATATTTATAACGTCATAGATGACTTTTTAGAATAGTTATGACCTTTTTGGAATCTTTTTTAAATTTAAAAACTAAAGAACTTTTAGAAAGGTTATGTATTTTTCTGAATATATATCTTTTAAAATTTAACTACCAACGTAAAATAAGGCCTTTTTAGAAAATAATTTGAAAATATATTATTTCCAGCAAAGATATCACAACGAGCAATCATTAGGGCTTGAAATTAAGCAAATTTGGACAGATTCATGTGAATCAATGTCCAAATCTAGTGAAGCGAAAATTCGTATGATCCGGTTTGGTACGAGTTGCCTGCAAAATAAGGGAGTTAGGACCAAGACCAGTTGGATGTCGGCCAGGGTCACTCCGACGATTAAATTAGTGCTTGACGATATAAAAGCATAAAGTAATTTTATCTATAATTTAGGCGTACCTTTGGATGTGCCCTGGCTCTCCTTTTTATAACAGAGTGTCGGTAGTAATGTTCATTTATGAATTAGTTCTCTTAATATCTCCACCACATAATTGGAGAGTTATCGCATGACAGGTGTGGTTATCTTTACAGTGTCCTTTGACCCCTTTGGCCTTTAGACTTCTTGTCGATCTAAATTTCCATATCAAAATCTATGTCTTACTCATTGTTAGAAATAAGATGAAAAGAGAGAAACATCTCTGAATTATATTAATGAATGGTATATGAAATAATATACAGTGAGAACATATATATAGGAGAAGGAAAAGAGGTAGGTGAGTGGGGAACAAGTTTTCCTATACATGGTAAGTACCCAATCATAGGAATCCTAATTGGATATAGAAAAGGTTAAATATAAAATATACTAATATATTATACTAATATATTCTAACACTCCCCCTTAAACTCAAGGTGGGTTATAAGACACCATTTGGAGTTTGAAAACAATCTCTCGAAAACATCTAGGTGGAAAAGATTTGGTGAAGATATCTATTATCTGATCATGTGATGTGACTAACCATAACTGTAAGCTATTCTGAAGTAGATGATGACGAACAAAATGACAATCTATCTCAATATGTTTGGTCCGCTCATAAAAAATATCATTGTGTGAAATTTGAATAACGTTTTTATTATTACAATAGATAGGAGTAGTAGTGGATGAAGAAACACCCATATCCTAAAGAAGTCATTGTAACTATAAAAGCTCAGAAGTAACATCTACAAGTGCTCTATACTCGGCCTCAATGCTAGATCAAGCAATAACAGTCTACTTCTTACTAAACCAAGAGATCAGTGAGTCACCAAGAAAGAAGCAATATCTTATAGTGGAACGACAATCTGTTGGTCCCCAACCCAATTTACATCAGAATTAGCATGAAGCAGCAATGAAGACCGATGAGAGAAAAAGAGTCTACGAAATACAGTACCCTTGACATAGCAGAGAATACAAAGAACAATAGCAAAGTGAACTAATCTTGGCGAAGCCATAAACTGGCTGACAATATCAACAACATGAAAAATATCTCGACGAGTGATAGTAAGATATACCAGACTACCAATCAACTAACGATACAAAGTACCATCACGAAGAAGTTCACCATCATGTGGAGTGAGTCTCACATTCGGCTCAAGTGGAGTATCAGCAATCTTATTGTTTGTGATGCCAACTTTAAAAAGAAAATCAGAACAATACTTTGCTTGAGTAAGATAGTAGCCATCAGTAGCTCTAATAATTTCTAGGCCAAGAAAATAACTGAGAGGTCCAAGATCTTTCATTTCAAACTGATGATTAAGAAACTTCTTAAGTTCCTGAATACCATGAGTATCATCATTGGTGATCATTATATCATCAACATAAAGCAAGAGAAGAATAACACCACTTGTAGTATGCCAGATAAATAAAGCTAAATCATATGTACTAGTAGAATAGCCAAGGCGAGTAATAGTAGAACTAAACTTAGTGAACCAAGCTCGAGGTGCCTCTTTAAGACCATAAAGAGCACGTCTAAGCCGACAAACCTGATGAGGCGAATGATCAAAACCTGGAGGAGGCTTCATATAAACTTCCTCAAGCAAATCACCATTGAGGAAGGCATTTTTGACATCCATTTGAAAAAGTTCCCAACAACGGGAAGCAGCCATAGCAATAAGAGTACGAACAAAAGAAAGACGAGCAATAGGAGCAAAAATCTCCTCATAATCGATGCCAAACTCCTGTGTGAACCCCCTTGCCACAAGTCGGGCTTTATAGTGCTTAACAGACCCATATGAATGAGTCCTAATTTTGTAGACTCATTTAGTTCCAATGGCAAACTTCCTTAAAGGTAATTCAACTAGATCCTATGTATAAGTCTTGGCAAATGCATCTAACTCTTCTTTTATTGCTCGCTGCCATAAAGGGTTAGAGAAGGCCTCGCAAAAAGTGTGAGGTTCATGAAGGGTTGCAAGAGCATGATAACAATGATAGTCATAAAGATGTGCAAGGGAGGTTCTTACCCAAGTGGATCGACGAGGATCCAAAGCAGTGGCAACATCAGGAGCCTCAGGCGGGATAGATGATTGGAACTCAACTGTAAGAGGGTCAACCACATGTGATGAGCCAGAAAGGTTAACTGTATTCGATAAGCTAGCAGAAGGAGAATCTAAAAAAAGATCTACAAATGTATCTAAAGAAGGAATACGAAATTAGTGATCAGGAATACCAGTGAATTTGGATAAGGTATGAAACATTTTATGTTTCCAAAAAATAACATGATGAGTGACTCTAAGGCATCTCATAATTGGATCATAACACCTATATCCCTTTTGTTCAAGTCCATACCCTAGAAAGTAACAGAGCTGAGCACGAGGTTGTAATTTTGTTTACTCATGAGGATGAAAAAAAACAAAACAAGTAGACCCAAAGACTCTAAGATTACTATAGTCAGGAACCTGCCCGTAAAGACGCTCATAGGGTATTTGATTTTGTAAAAGTGGTGTGGATACACGATTCATAGTATAGACAATAGTGAGGGATGTTTCACCCCAAAAAGATGATCGCACAGAAGAAGAAATGACAAGTGATCGAGCCAAATCTAAAATATGTCAAAGTTTTCATTCAGCTCGACCATTTTGTTGAGAAGTACCGGGGCTAGAATAGTGAGAAATAATGTCATAGTGTTTGAGGATATTTTGAAATTCATTTTGCCTATATTCTGTAGCATTATCAAAACAAAAGGTTTTGATATTTGTGAAAAATTGGGTTGAAACCGTTTTGGTGAAATCACGAAAGATGTTGAGTAATTGAGAATGATTTTTCATTTAAAATATCCAATTGAATCATGAAAAATCATCTAGAAATATAACAAAATATTGTGCTCCACCCATGGTGGCTACAGGAGAAGGTCCCCAAACATCATAATGAACAAGATCAAAAGGAGAAGAAGTAAATGACTCACTGTTATTAAATGGTAAATCAAATTGTTTACCTAATTGACTAGAAATACAATCAAAAGAATCAATTTTTCCTGATTCTAACAAACCTTTAGATGCGAGACTTTTGACTCGAAATACTGATGCATGACCCAAACGAGAATGCCACAACTTAAGAGTAGGTATACAACTTTGTGTAGATGCGATTATGATAGATTAAGTAGGTAGATGTAAGGAAGAAAGCTCGGTAGAGGAAAAGGTTATATTCAAACCTAACTCAGTCAATTAACTAAGAGACAAAAGGTTAAAAGAAAGATTGGGAACAAGATAAACATTGGGAATAGACAAATTTGACTGAGAGACAGTGCCTATGTGAATAATAGCCATAGTGGAGCCATTAGCTGTGTGAATAATAGGGGTATAAGATATAGGAGTCTGAACAGTGAGAAAAATATGATCAGGTGTCATATGATTGCATCAAGCAAAGTCCAAAAACTATGAATTTGGTGTACCTGGTGCAGTTGAGAAAGCAGAGTTAGATGATCTTGAACTTGATTGCTTCGATAGAACCTGGTTGAGAATTGCCTCCAAATCAACAGTAGAAAATGTAAATGGGGACGCCTTAGAAGGAGTAGTAACTGGTGCAGAAGGAGAGGGATGAGATGACACTGTCTCTGTAGTAGATATAGTTGTAGCATTACGAGATCTAGTAAGTTTGAAACACTTCTCAATTTTATGCCCTGATTTGCGACAGTATTTGTATGAACGTTCACTAGTTTTGGGATGAAATGACTGTGCTGGATGTTTGTTTCCACCATTGTGACGTGGCAGGGAAGGGCTAACGTGGCAGAAAAAGATGACGTGTCAAGTGACGTGTCGATGGCATAGTAGTCAATGACAAATAAAAAGCTGGCATGTCAGATGATGTGGCAGAAAGTTGACGTGTTTCTGCCATGTCTGATGACGTGGTGGATGACGTGTCTGTTGACGTGGCGGATGATGTGTCACTGTATGTTGAATCAGCTATAACGTGTTGGTGTGTGAGAGCGCATGGAAATACATGGAGGTGTGTGGAGGCAATTTGAGGCACGTGGCAGCGCGTGAGAACGTCAAAAAAAATAGAAAACTCTAGTCGCGCGTGGAGGCTCTGTTTAGGCTGAATTTTGTGGTGACTTAATCGTTTTGTCGAGGGCTTTGTTCTTATATATTCGTAAAGTCAAAAAGAATTTCAGAAGATGGAGTTTCGACACCAAATAGAAAAGAGTTCTCTTTGGGTGATAAGAACAATTAAGCGGAAGAAAAAAAAGGGTTTTAAAACCCTAGCTCTGATACCATGTTAGAAATAAGATGAAAAGAGAGAAACATCTCTGAATTATATTAATGAATGGTATATGAAATAATATACAGTGAGAGCATATATATAGGAGAAGGAAAAGAGGTAGGTGACTGGGGAGCAAGTTATCCTATACATGGTAAGTCCCCAATCATAAAAATCCTAATTAGATATGGAAAAGGTTAAATATAAAATATACTAATATATTTTGACACTCATGTTATATCATTAATATGAATCTAGGTTTATATTTAGATCCAAATCCAAATATGATCCTATAGACATATCAATGTCTGACTCATATAATTAAAACATGATCCAAATAGATTAAAAAATACTTGATCTGACTCGAATCTTAGAAAAAACCATATCTATTTCAAGATATTCCAAATCCATATCTAATGGAAAACTAAATAATTTGTAGTAATGAAAATAACTCAAAGATGATCAATTTGTGAGTTACACGGTGCGGAAGTGATTGCAAAAGTTTGATTAAAATCACTTAGAGGGGGTGAATAAGTGTTCTTGCCCATTTGCTCAATTTGTTTTATTATTTTAATTTTATCCAAATTAAAATTAAATAATGCACATAAAGAAATAAACAAGCATAGTAAGAGAGGACACCAGTATTTTATGTGGGAACCCAAATGGGAAAAAACCACGATGAGGCTGTAGCCTTAAAGCAAAACATTATCTTGAAACAAAGTACAACAGACTTTGTCTCAATCTCACACCTATTTCACTTTGCCAAGAACTAGTTGTTAAACATACCAGATTGATTCCTGCAACTCCACGTTCAGTTGTTGCAGACTTTAGGCTTACTCCTCAATCCTAGCAAAATGGTTGTTGGAAGAACACGAATGCTCTGTGAACAATCTGTTTTCTTTATAGTGATCAATTTGCCTTTCTCGCGAATACGAAGTTAAAAGGAGTAAAACAAACAAATCTTGTGTCTCTGACCAGAATCAATATGATGTTTAAAAAGTTTAGTATGCCGATAAGATAAACAAGATTTTTCTACCCTAAAAATCCTCTCAAAAGCTCTCTCTAAAAATAATAATATTCTGAAGCATAAGTTTTAGAAAATCACAGAGTAGTATTTATAGATGAGAGAGTACTAAATCTACTTGGAAAATAAGTTAAAACCCTTTAAAAACATCTCAAGTGGTTTCAGCTAAAAAGGAAATTAAAATAGGCTTAATCGCAAAGCCCCGTTCATATCATGAAAAGTGCGACCTATCCATAAAATTACAACTGGTCGTACTTCCTGCAAGTCTCATGTACCGAGACTTGTTGGACCAATCGCTAAAAGTGCAACCGGTCGGACTTGTTTGGAAAACCAAAATAAAATTTTACTACATCCCATTTTCCCAAACTCGTCATAACTAACTTTGGAAAACTAAATTAAAAATATTTCTGGCTATTTTTCCAAACCTTTCATAACCAAACTACAGTGTATTGTGTCCTCACACACTTACCTATTCTAAATGATATTCTCATCGAAGTCAATGGTATCCGCGCACTTGTTCTTCAACTTCCATGATCGAGACCCAAAATAAATAAATTAAAATTATACCTCGATCAATTTAGGTTTTGACTTTGAAAATTTTCAACATACAATAATATATCTCACACTATTTTGACCTTTTTTAGACAATTTTGAATTTATTTATCATAAAGAAAATATGAGGAAATCATTTTTCTTGTTTCTTTTTTCCTTTCCTTCCTTTTTACTTTTCATCACTGAATATACAATAAAAATGAACTTTAAATGGATCAATGGATTTCTACTACCAAATATAAGTCATATACACGACCATAGATTCATATTTTATTACTTCATGAACCTTTTTTGCTTCACTTCGAGCATAATATATTTTTAGTTCTAAAGTTCGAATTATTAGATGGATTAGAAGGGGACATGCCGTGATTATTAGGATAATTGTGTCTTTGAACGATCACCAAGTGTGGAGGTCCAAACATTACTTGGGGCCATAAAGGTATGAACACTATCGAACAAAAAATTGAAAAGGTTAATAAAAAATGAAGAAAATGGTCCATTGATCTCATTTTACAATTAGATCAACAATTTTTTCCATAGCAAGAGTTAGTAGTTAATTAGAGGTATGAAGAGTCGAACACACTCCCACACATTGGAGGAGATGTTTTATCTACTTAAGCTACCTACTATTTTCAATTAGATGAACATTTTACTTTCCCATGCTTCATTATAATACTTTTTTTTTTTGAAATGGGGACTTCTTCCCAACATATCATTTAAACCTAGATATTTTTGGGTCTTGTGAGAATCGAATCTAGGAAGTTCGAGTTTACAATTCGCTCTAGAAAACCCCTTATCCACTGGGTCATCCGTGCAGGTTTTCATCATAATACTTTGTATTGAAAAAAACTTATTTATCTATTTATTTAATTTTTAAAAGGTAAATCTTTATTTCTACATAACAATATTGGATATATGGGTATTGAAAACAATTTTAGTATAAGACTGAAGATTGATCCACCCTTAAATATTAGGCTTTTGATAGGCCAACCAAGGACTTGTTATTGCAGTCCAGCTTTAGATCATAAAATCTAAAATACAGGACTGGATTATTAATATTTGTTTATAATAACTGTCACGCCCCAAAATTAGGACCGCCGAGACTCCCCCGGTCCAAACCCAAACCCTAAGTAATGAGGTGTCATGATTACTCGATTGTTATCCCATGACCCGAACAACCATGGCAAACTACCATTTATCACCCTCTGATATCATCAGTGATACCAAGCTATCACACCCCAAATCTCGGGCCATGACTTGTTGCGGAAGCCTTTACATTTTCAATATAGTAATTCCTCACTGGAATATCATAATGATCGAATAATCTAAGTCTTCATTTCATAAATCAACGGAAGCATTATTTATACATTAATATCATCATATACAATGATTATTCTCACAATAGGGCCCCACATGCACACCATGCACAATTGTTCACTCACTTCAGCTCACTCAACATCTAACTATTATAATGCATCGTAACCTAGATTATGATGTACCGTAAGCTATGATGCATCGCCAATATATCATAACAAGGTACGAAAATCATTGTTTTTGACCTCTCATTTCCCTCAATTTTATAATATATCGTAATATACGCTACGATGCATCGTAATGTGGTGATGCATCATAATATACATTACAATCCATCATAATCCTACGGTCAGTCATCCCTCAACATGAAATGTAGGATCTATTTCATGCTCTCTTAACTTAATCATTCCAACATTAATACACATGCATATAATGGACATTCATGGTAATATAAAACATCATTCTTATGTTATGGTTCTTATTCTTACCATACTTACTCCTCATATTATCCATTCATCAACACAACCACTCTTACAGTTTATACATAAAAAAATGAACATAGATGCAATATCATCATCCTTGTATCTAGCATTCACCATGGTCAAAACATACATATAAAGTATGAAATCATAAAATGCTATTATAACATGTTATTGAAGCATAGAAAGTCTTATACATGTTCACCACATGCATATAGTTCACAATTCGGATATATATTCAAATAAAGTATTAAAAGTCTTTAAATTAAACTGATCCTTACTTCGTGCCAACTCACGGTTAAGGAGACTCCATCACTTTTTTGCCATTTCCTGACAAAAGTTAATACTCATGGGATGAGCTATAATATGCTCAGTAGGAATATCTAAAACATAATTCTGCAAATTATGTGAATATCACATAAACATATATTTTTATTTAATCATGTTACGCAAATATCCGTACATCTCAACCATATCATAAGTAACATGTAATGCAACATTATATGCATAACTCCCTCGTACTCTCCACATAATCCATTAGACTCCGCTACCTAGGATCATCCAATCCCACCTAACTGAGACTTAAAACCAGATTACCTCATCGTGCGACTCCATTTAAGGGAGTATCCTCTTTCATCTAATCTGGAGCTCCATATAGATCACTCCAAAGGGTTTCTCCTCGGATTGCCCCACAAGGCTCCAAACCAAATTGGCCTTGCCACTCGTCAAGAGGACACTCCACCCAATTGAGCTCACCACATGCTTACCCATGAATGAAGATAATTACACATGCTCATGGTAATTATGCACATGTAATTGAAAGTAACGTTCTAACCACTCAACATGTTTGTACAATTCCATACAATTCTCATATGTATTCACATTGAACATATACCATATATTTTATGTCATATCATTTATATTGGCAATTACACATATATTTCATCTAAACATACTTCTAAGATAATTTATCAAACACGTAAGAATCACTTTCTCATATACACATGAATACATAAAATTCTCTCACATTTCACATTAAACATTCTCTTTAATCATCTAAAAACAATTATAAGCAAGTAATCATCATGCTTCACATTGAGAACTTTTTAAATGGCATAATTTAGCATGTTTTCACTTTAAAAGACATCTAATTGTACCCACATACCCAATTGGTTGTCATACATAACTAATATACTCACAAAAATCCCAGATTTCATGGGTTAGGCATCACACCTCAATTTGGAAGAGCTTCCAAATAATTCCCCCAAAATGTTTATAGAAATCAACTTTCTCCGAATTCGATTCCGAATAGATCAAACTCGAGCCCTCGATTCGTAGACCAATTTTCTCTTCTTCGACGCCTTTTAATTCTTACCCCAAACCTCTCAAATTCAACGGAGAAGGAAAAAGATGAATATATATATATATATATATATATATATATATATTTCTCTCTCTATTCGACTGATGAAGATGAGAAATGAGGGTTGTGTCATTCTCCTTCCTATTTATAGACCTAGCCTCTCATATTTACAAAAATGTCACTAGTCTCTCACCAAACCTTCCCGGGCTCTGTTTTCAATTTCGGTAACTCCGATGGACTTGAAATCGATTTTGTAGCGCGTCAAATAATTTATTTAAACTACCTTCAAAATTTGGTGTCATTCTAACACTTTTGGATTTTCTGGCCCACCAAACCCGCGCCTAGACACTTATATAAGTCCCCAAATATTTTTTCACATTTAAAACATATATATAATCATTTAAAGCATTAATATGTCAATAAATGAAAATAAAGAAAAATTGGCCAAAAATGGTTACGGTTCTTACAATAATACTTATCTCGAACTTATATAAGGTTCATAATATTAATATGACACGTGTCCTTCGAAATGCCAAAAAAAAAATTATTTTTACTCGAGTGAAACAGACCCTAAATTGGTTAATTCATTTTCATGTGGTACAACTATAATATGATATTTTTGTATAGTCTCAAATCACTCTAAATTAATCTAAATCAATCTTATAGATTTGTTTTTGATATTTGTATGTGTTCGTCCACTAAATTATCTAGGCTAGCCGATTAGATCAATGAGTAGTGCAAACATGTCAGAGCCATTCAGTCGGCTTAAAGAGATTTAGAGATTGGTCAAACACTATATCTCATTTTGAGAAATTATGATCAGACGATTTGACTAGGGAGAGAGAATACCAAACTCCCTGTCAAGTTATTTTTTGCCTTAATAAAAAAAATGTTTGATAGAAGAATTGCAGAGAATCGTAGTAGGAGGGAGATAGAAAGAGGGAGTTGTAGATACAAATTGAAAGAACGACGGAGAGATAGAGGGAGATAGAATTAGAAAGATAAAGGGAGGAATTGCATTAATTGTAAAGTTGTGTTGGTTGGGGACCTTTTGCACAATCACATACATCACTTGTTTATAGAATTCTAAGAAAGCTAACAACTTCCTAAGATAAAAATCTAAAATAAAAATAACAAACAAGTTGATAACCTAATGCATATCTAATGAGATTGTGTGTCTTCAATTTCCTTTATTTTAGAACCTTGATGCAAGCTTCCTAAACAACAAGAAAGGAATATTTGTCTTTCTACTAAATGCGATATATTGAACTATACACTTTTTGTTATACCGTATAAAAAGATCCTGCCTACTTCACTAATTCGTAAGAAGAGATTGAACTCTAGTATTAGAAAATATGATCAAACAATTACCAATCATGGTTCTAGCACCCCATTTTTTACCTCCCATTTCATTCTAAGAATCTCGCCATAAGCAGAAGCTCAATTCCCAATTATTAGGTCAAGAGGGCTCGCATAAGTAGTCAAAATAGGCAACTAAACATCTAATCGTTAAATCGACAAAAACAATCTCACCAATGTGTTCAAAAGGTCCCAAAACCTTAGAGAACAGTACTCATGGCAATCATAAGTCCTCTCGAACATCCTAATTTGACCCAAACCCAAAATAGGGGTAGAACAGTCATTTCAATAAAATAGATCGTAATTCGATCATCCAAATGATGATCTAACTTCACCACTGAGTCTATAATGGTCAAAAATCCCAGAAAATCAAAATCCCAGAAAAGACTACTCATGAGAATCATGAGTCTTCTTGAATAGTTTGTTGACACAAACCTTAGTATAAGAACAAGACAGTCAACTCAAAAGTTTCACCAACAAACAAATGGTCCACATAGAAAAAACATAGGAAGTTCTATAAACATGGACCCATTCCACTCCAGACATCCTGCTAACCAAAACCCTAAATCGAGGTTAAATTGGACAACCCAAAAGTTTAAGAGATAAACCGAGTACCAACTCAACGAATGGACCTCACCATCATGATCGTAAGATCCAAAAAAAAAAAACCCTAGGATATAAGATAATATTGACACCTTTCTAGCCCAGAGACTCGTTTGACCAAAACCCTAGCTCAGGGATAAATTGGTCATTTTGTTGTGCACACTATCCAGGACAGATCTGGAATTCTTATTCTTGGATAAAATGACATTATTTTATTCAATAACTTCAATACAATGACACCATGAATGATGCAACCTTAAAATTTTCCAAAATAACTCCTATAAAAGGGCATTTTTGAATTTTCAAGCGTAGTGCCACGTGCCATCGCTTAGTTGGGCGAGGAAAATACTGCAGAGAGGTGTGTGGAAGCTTCCTCATACCACCATGAGGAAATTTAAAAAGTTTTATAAACAGTATAGATCAATTTGATCCTATGGTTCCTGTTCGCCCAACCTCTAATACCACTTTGGAGGGTCAAGATTAACTCAAGAATGCACCAATTTGTGTCACTTTTTAATCCAATTGCCAAAATTCATTGTCTACAAAAATTTTCACTCTTCACAACTCTCTCCAATCCAAAGGTGCACATTTATTCTTGCAAAAAATAGTGGTTGGGATTGAGTAAGAGCTCACCATTAGTGACCTCTCTTCATTTTCACACACCTTGAAGCCCTAAGCCTACTATGCTTAAATGATCTCTCTCTAGATAATTCTCTTTCTACAAGCCTTAGAGCTCTCTCTCTATCTCTTTAGAGAAGCCTTAGAGCTCTCTTCGTCTCTATCTATATCTATATACGTATAAGCCTCCACCTTCTTTCATCTTCAACCACCAAGCTCTCTTGCCATGAAAATCCATTAGAAGGTTGTCTTGGTGGAGAAATCATTCTCCACATTGTTGCTCTTTTTCTCTGCACTTTAAATCTCCAAATCTTTTACATTTTCCTACACTTTAATATCTTAGTCTTTACATTTCTTTGCATTTCTATACATTTTAAAATCTTAGTCTTTACATTTCTTGGCATTTCTATAAACTTTAATATCTTAGCTTTTACATTTCATTCATTTTAAAGTCTTCACATATAAATGACATGGCATCATCAATTGTCCAAACTTCCATTTATGGAGAGTCATTAGTAAGTTGACTATTTGGTGATTTTTCAGCAAGATGGATAATTGTTTCTTTACCTTATTGTTTTTGAATTCACATTTGCATTTTATTTTATTTCTCATACATACATCTTTTGCTCCCTCTCCTTTCTTCCATTTTTGTGCTCAAAGGACATTTGCTTGGTTTGAAAGTCATCGATACTAAAATAGTCATGAGATGGTTTCTTGATTGTTACATGATCAATGCACCCCCACTAAAGTGATGCTAGGGGCGAGAGTTACCCTCCTATACAGATCATGTGGTAGACATTTGGTCACGAAAAGGGTAGGTCTAACCACAAAGTAGGGTCTACTCGTACCTTGGCCTTATGAATGAAACCACCCTCGGCATAAAAATTATCAATGAGATTTAAAATCTCACATACGAGCACTTTACATATGCATCTTTAAGCATTCTTTATTCTTTGCTTATCCACTTTCCAATGATAAATTACTTGTCCAATTCTCAAAATTATTTCTCATAATTTATTGAGGCACTAACATTCACTAAAAGAGTTTCTGTTAGTTTTGTTGACTTTTAAGAAACCCTTGAGGTATAAACATGTTCAATTGCTATACATTTTTGACACTTTATTTAAGTGTCAATTTTTTACTTGTTTCATGTTCAAGTGCCATGTTATCTTTCTGTTACATTTTTGACACTTCATTTAAGTGTCAATTTTCCTATTTGCTACTTGTTCAATTGTCAAGTAATATTTTTCATTTCAATATTTTGCACTTTATTTAAGTGTAAATTTTCCTACTTGCTATTCACCCTATTGTCATGATATTTCCCATTTCTATTTTCAATATTTTATATAAGTGATTAATTCTCTTACATTTCTCATCCACTTTAAACTTTTGACTATTTTCATTTCTAATTTTCAAATCAAAACCCGTTTTATTCAAGTGGTGGTTTTCACTCTTCAAAACTCGCTTTATTCAAGTGGTGATTTTCATTCTCCATTTTTCAACTCAAAACCCACTTTCAGGTAGCGATTTTTCATCCTCAATTTTCATTTCAAGTGTCTAATATTTCATCCTCACTTTTCAAAATTCCAAATATTTCCAATCCTCAAATTTCACTTTTTCAAATGTTGATTTCTCATGTTCATTCTTCCAAATATATTTTAAAAACATAGTTACTCAAGCATCAACCTTTCATTGCCAAATACATTTTCAATTCTCAAAACACACTTTATCAAGTATCAATTTTTCATATCTACATTTTCAATTCTCAAAACACACTTAACCAAGTGTTAATTTTTCATCTCTTCAATTTCAATTATGAGTACATTTTCAATTCTCAAAACACACTTAATCAAGTTTTAATTTTTCATTGCTACAATTTGGATTCCGAGTACATTTTCAATTCTCAAAACACACTTAATCAAGTGTTGATTTTTTATCTCCACAATTTTGATTCCGAGTACATTTTCAATTCTCAAAACACACTTAATCAAGTGTTAAATTTTCATCTCCACAATTTTAATTCTGAGTACGTTTTCAATTGCTTTTATGCATACTCGAGATATTCCAACTCAACTATTTATCCAACCTTCATCCTACAAAAACTCAAAATCATCAATGCATTAAACAACTTAAACCTATCATACTAGTTCATGTAAATCTAGAAAAGAATCAACCATACATATAACCTAATTGATAGTATGTGAAGAGAATTATACATAAACAACAAATTATAGCATGAAGAAAATCTAAAATAGAAAACACAACAATATATACATTTCTATATCAGATTATAAATATGAATACATACAAACAATAGTTTTGATAATCTACATATGCATAAAATAGATTTTATATAGTCAAAGCAAACATATGAGCATTATTTTATGTCCCTCACAACATATATATGTATATATAACAAATCGGACACACACAACCAACTTAATCTCATGCAAACCTTATTTCTTATGTTTTTCAAACTAATCTAATACTTTGGCAACATATAAAACACCTAATTCATATTTCATATACTCGTATAAACATATATATATATATACACACACGCACATACAAATTTCACGTTTATACACATATCATCCATACACCCAACCAAACTTATAATATATACCTAGTATATACTAGAGGTGCTAGGTTTATGGGTCCAAAAGGGAAGAGAAGAAAGAAACTTGTCTTATAATTCACAGATCAATACCATGTATCTCCTCACGTATTCCCATAATTCATTCTTCACAAATTTGTATGTGCAAGACCAGTGATTAGGGTTTTGTGATCTTCTCCCTCTCTTTTCCTCTCTAAACGTGCATATAAGTTTTGTATAATAGTGTTTTATATAACTCCAAAATGAACTAGGAAACCTACTTAAAATAAAATTTTAAAATAGAAATCTCGTCATAATTACGATCCATGTAATGCATGTTACGATTCCGTGAAATACTGATTATGATTCTGCATAAACTCAAAAATGAAATTATTTAAAAACTTTCGTATTTAAAAATAATGTGGAATTCCAATAAGTGAGTATCTTGCGGCCGTGAAGCAAGGTTTCATAATCCGTTGCATCCCAGTCCACATTTCAACTATATAAGGGTACAAAAGAATATATTAAGAACAAGTCAAAAGAAATTGACAATGATGTAATGTAAGGACCGTGACCATTTTTGGCCAATTTTTCTTTAATTTTATTTATTGTCATAATAATGATTTAAATGATTGTTTATGTGTTTTAAATGTATAATAGATGTTTAGATAACTTATTTAAGGTTTGGGAAATTTTTTGAAGCATTTGGCAAAAGTTGACTTTTTTGAATTCGGTTAACCCGGGCGCGCAGGCCCCATTGACCCAGAAAATCCAAAATTATCGAAATGACTTCAAATTTAGAGAGTAGATTAAATAAAATATTTGACGTGCAACGAAATCATTTTCGTGTCAATTGGAGTTACAAAACTCCAAAAATGAGCCGAGAAGGTTTAGGGAAAAGGTGATAACATTTTTGTAAAAAGGAGTAGGGCTTGTTACTATAAATAGTAAAGTGAGAGAATGCATTTCATTCTTTCTCATTCAGGATGACCAGGATGTTCAGAGAACCCGAGATTACAGGGGACAAACACATGGTGCAGGGCCTTTCTCTGATAGTCAGCCAAGGAAGAGGCACATGGGTAGTACTCCATTCTCTTAGGGACAATAGATTCACTCTACACCATCAATACCCTTACCCACTGGATCCTCATAATCTACAGTGGTGTGCCACCACTACCATCAGCCTGGTCATTATCGGACTGAGTGTCCTCAAAGGCAGACAGTAATTCCAGAGAGAGAGGACTTATTTTTATTGCCACCAGCCTGGTCATCTTAGAGCTGATTATCCCCAGAGATAGGGCTTACAGAGTAGGACCAAATCATAGCAGCGTTATGCTCAGTCCACAGCAAGTCAGTCTAGTCCTAGGGCTTTACCACCACCTCAGTCAGTTCACTCTACACATGGTTCTCGAGTGATGAGAGGGGCCACTGCTAGTGCATCTAGCCACCAGTCTGGGCACCTAGGTACTGGCCAGCAGGGTCAGAGAGCACAGGATCGTTAGCTGTCCGAGGTATCTTATTAGTTTCTAGCTCGTAGGCTAGGGTATTGGTTGATTCAGGTGCATCTCATTCATTTATATCTGTCGTATTTGTATTTGGTTTGGGTTTGGAGGTGTCTTCATTAGATACAGTTTTATTTATTGATAAACCAGTTGGGGGCAGAGTCACCCTGGGTAAAGTTTGTCGATCTTAAGAGATCAAGGTTTTGGGACGTCGATTGGTGTTCGACTTTGTTCTTCTAGACATAGCCAGCTTTGATGTCATTCTGGGCATAGATTGGTTGTCTACCTTTAGAGCCACTATCGATTGCTATCATAGGTGACTGACGGTATGTACACTAGAGGGAGATCATTTTTGCTTTATGGGAGACCGAGATGATTTCCACACATCTTTATTATATAGTTCTAGTACCCAGAGTGGATTGGGTTATTTTTTAGCTAGTTTATTAGATGAGGAAAGAGATGTGACATGTAGAGAATTTCCTATTGTGGTTTGTGACTTTGAGGATGTGTTTCTAGGGGATTTGACGGCGTTACCACCGCAACGGGAAGTTGTATTTACTATTGACCTTACTCCCAGTACTGCGCCTATCTCTATGGCACCGTACCATATGGCACCAGCAGAATTGAAGGAGTTAAAAGGTCAATTGCAAGACTTGTTAGACAAGGGATTTGTACATCCTAGTACATCACCTTGGGGAGCTCCAATACTTTTCACTAAGAAGAAGGATGGATCCTTGCGATTGTGTATTGATTATCGGAGATTGAACCGGGCAACAATCAAGAACAAATATCCCTTGTCAAGGATAGATGACTTGTTTGATCAATTAAAGGATTCAAAATGTTTCTCAAAAATTGACTTGAGGTTGGGATATTACCAGTTGAGGGTAAAAGATGATGATATACCAAAGACCACTTTTCGCACTCGATATGGACACTACGAGTTTCTAGTGGTGCCATTTGGGTTGACGAATGCATCGGCAGCTTTCATGGACTTGATGAATTGAGTCTTTAGTGCTTACTTAGACAGATTTGTTACGGTGTTTGTGGATGACATTATAGTGTACTCATCATCGGAGGAGGAGCATGAGGAACACTTGAGGATAGTATTACAACTTTTGAGGGAGCATCGATTGTATGCCAAGTATGAGAAGTGCGAATTTTGGCTAATGGAGGTGAAGTTCCTTGGGCATGTAGTGTCGAGAGGAGGAGTCTCTGTGGACCCTTTAAAGGTTGAGGCAGTGATGAGTTGGGAAAGACCAAAGAGCGTGTTTAAAATTTGTAGTTTCTTGGGCTTAGTTGGGTACTACAGACGCTTTGTGAAGGATTTCTCACAATTGCCAGCACCTGTGACACTACTTACTCGGAAGGAGGTAAAGTTTGTGTGGAATGAGGCTTGTGAACATGCATTCATGGAGTTAAAGAGTAGATTGACTTCTGCTCCAATCTTAATTATTCCCGAACGTGGTTTGGGGTATGTGATCTATTGTGATGCTTCACGAGATAGTTTGGGTTATGTTTCGATGCAAACCGAGAGAGTAGTGGCATATAGCTCCCGACAGTTGAAGACACACAAGCAAAATTACCCGACTCATGATTTGGAGTTAGCGTCGGTAATTTTTGTATTGAAGGTGCGGAGGCATTACCTATATGGGGAAAAGTTTGAAGTGTTCTCTGATCACAAGAGTTTGAAATACCTTTTCTCATAAAAGGACTTGAACATGAGGCAACGAAGATGGGTGGAGTATATGGAGGATTATGACTTTGATCTATAATACCACCCGAGAAAGGCAAACGTTGTAGTCTATGCCTTGAGTAGAAAGTCACATAGTAGCTTGGCAAGTGTTGCAATTCGTGAGTGAAAAATGATGGAAGATATCTCTGAAATAGGAATATATTTCAATGATGGTGGGGAAGCAGCAACGTTGTTCACACTTATTGCTCAACCAACTCTGTTGAGTAGGGTGATTGAGGAGCAACAGTGGGATAGTGACATGGAAACCATTCATACTCGGATTTTGAGCAACGAAATGGTAGAGGGTTGGACAGTTCATTCCGATGGAGGTTTAAGATTCAAAGGGAAGATGGTTGTACCATTGCCCTACAGGGATGATGTACTTAGAGAGTTTCATCACTCTAAACTAGCGGTACACCCCGGTGGGGCCAAAATGTACCATAATGTGCACTGACAGTATTGGTGGAAAGGGATGAAGAAAGATATGGCTTAGTTTGTGGCAAAATGCCTTACGTGTCAACAAGTGAAGGAGGAGCATCAAAGACCGGAGGGTTTGTTACAACCGTTACTAGTAACGATGTGGAAATAGAAACATGTCACCATGGACTTTGTGATGGGACTTTTGAGGTCGAAGAAGGGTCATGATGCAGTATGGGTTGTTGTTGACAGATTGACCAAAGTGGCTCATTTTCTTCCTATTTGGGTGACTGATGATGTGGACGCATTAAGTCGGTTGTACATTGAGTAGATACTAAGACTTCATGGCATACCAATTCTATTATATTAGATAGAGACCCACGATTCATGTCATGGTTTTGGCAGAGTTTTCAGACAGCTCTTAACATTGATATCCATTTTAGTACAGCTTTTCATCCTCAGATGGATAGTTAGTCTGAGAGGAATATTCAGATTCTTGAGGATATGCTTCAGGCTTGTGGCTTGGATTTTTGAGGTAGTTGGGAGGATTATCTACCATTGGTGGAATTTTCTTACAACAATAGCTATCAAGCTAGTATTGAAATGGCATCTTTTGAAGTTTTATATGTTAGACCTTGTAAGTTGCCCATGTGCTGGACCGTGGTGAGGTAGTGGCATTGGGACCTGACATAATCTGAGAGACCACAGAAAAGATCAAGTTGATAAGACAATGGTTGATGATAAGTGTTCAATTCTATGCATTTGAACCCTCTTTATTGCATATGTTAATTCTATTTTTGCGTTTACCGAGATATGTTTACGGTATTTTTGTGTTTTTGATGTATTGCAGGTATTAGAGTAAATGGAGCAAAGTTTGAAGCTATTTGCAGCTGAAGAGAAAAAGTCAGAATTGCAGCCAAAGGCATCTCGATCAATCGAGATGTTGATCACGATCAATCGAGATCTCGATTGATCGAGATCTCATTTCGATTGATCAAAATCTCGATCAATCAAGATTCAATCTCGATTGATCGAGATTCTACAGAAGCCACTTGCCCACTTGCTCACCTGCTCTCCCACTTGCAACAAAATCCCCCTTTTTGCACGACTTAGGGGGATTGTCTGACTTGAACAAGACCCTTGGGGACCTCCTTGATACAAGGGATATATATATTGATATATATATATATGGTGGGCCCCAAGGTTGAAAAGGAAGCCAAAAAGCACAAAAAAGGGGCTATATCTCTCATATCTCACATATCTCTCAACATACATCAGACCATCCAAGGAGAGACCTTCGGGAGAGGAAGAAGAGGAGCTGAACCAGACCAAGAAGCTTCACTTTCTTCATCAATAGAAGGGTGCAAGGCTGCCATGACCAACTAACTCCTCTACTAGGGTGTGGTTGACACACCTAGCCATGTAAACTTGTTCATTTTTGTAGCACTTGGGGATTTGTAGTTAAATGTTTATTATTTAGCCTAGTGAATATGTACACAAATATAATTCTTATATATATTCATTTGATTTGGAATTTATTCTTGTCTTAGAGTAGATTTTGTCACTTGAATGCACAACATTTGCATATTTCACAAGAAATGCAAATAATGGCTAGATAATGGTGTTTAAATGAATGTGTGATGTTTCCTTGTATAGACCATGCCAAGACAAGGTAGTTTGGATGCATGTAGGGTTCACTTAGAGAGTAGGGTAATTAGGTATTTAGTTAGGTTGAAGAGCTATGCTTGTTGAAGATGGATTATCATAGGTTAGCACACACATTGATCTTTTGATATGTCATTGAGGTCACAAGCTAATGACATTGTTAGGCATTTAATTAATGAATCTCATGCTTGCTACACTTATGAACATGTGAATGGCTAGTGGTGGAAACCAACCCCTAGCTCTCTCTCCCAACTTTACTCTTTAATTTTATTGTTATTTTATTCATGCAATAGTTTATAATTAAAAATTCAAAAACCTATTTTTAGGATTAAAGTAGAATTAATCTTTCTTTAAGACAATTGTGACTAGTCCTCGTGGGATCGATACCCTCTATATAGAACCTTATCTACAAAGATTCATGCTCTTGCGAGTGGTTAAATTATATTTTGATAAAAAGGGCAAAATTAAGCTTACAATTTAATCCGAGTTTAGCCACATCAGTTGATTATAGCTCAAAGTCATCAGAAGAGCTATGTTGATAGGAGGCGGCATCCTTTGGCTTTTGAAGTGGGAGACAATGTTTTTCTAAAGGTTTCACCACAGAGGGGTCTAATGCGGTTTGGACGTAGTGGCAAGTGATCATCATGGTTCATTGGTCCGTTTAAAATTTTAGAACATGTTGGTGAGGTTGCATATTGCTTGGCATTGCTGATAAGTGTTCAATTCTATGCATTTGAACCCTCTTTATTACATATGTTAGTTCCGTTTTTATGATTACCGAGATATGTTTACGGTATTTTTGTGTTTTTGATGTATTGCATGTCTTGTAGTAAAAGGAGCAAAGTTTGAAGCTATTTGCAGCTGAAGAGAAAAGTCAGAAATGCTGCCAAAGGCATCTCAATCAATCGAGATGTTGATCTCGATCAATCGAGATCTCGATTGATCGAGATCTCATTTCAATTGATCGAAATCTCGATCAATCGAGATCCAATCTCGATTGATCGAGATTCTACAGAAGCCACTTGCCCACTTGCTCACCTGCTCTCCCACTTGCAACAAAATCCCCCTTTTTGCACGACTTAGGGGGATTGTCTGACTTGAACAAGACCCTTGGGGACCTCCTTGATATAATGGATATATATATTGATATATATATATATATATGGTGGGACCCAAGGTTGAAAAGGGAGCCAAAAAAAGCACAAAAAAGCCATATATCTCACATCTCTCTCAATACACATCAGATGAGACCAAGAGAGGGAGAGACATTCGGGAAAGGAAGAGGAGAAGCTGAACCAGACCAAGAAGCTTCATCTTCTTCATCAATAGAAGAGTGCAAGGCAACCACGAGCAACTAACTCTTCTACTAGGGTGATGGTTTCAACCCCTAGCTATGTAAACTTGTTCATCTTTGTAGCACTTGGGATTTGTAATTAAATGTTGATTATTTAGCCTAGTGACCATGTACACTAATACATTTCTTTTATATATTCATTTGATGTTGAGTTTATTCTTGTCTTAGAGTAAATTCTTTCATGTGAATGCACAACATTTGCATATTCCACAAGAAGTGCAAATGATGGCTAGATAATGGTGTTTAAATGAATGTGTTGTGTTTGTTTGTATAAATCATGCCAAGATAAGGTAGTTTGGATGCATTTAGGTTCACTTAGAGAGTAGGATAATTAGATAGTTAGTTAGGTTGAAGAGCTATGCTTGTTGAAGATGGATTATGATAGGTGGACAAACACATTGATCTTTTGATATGTCATTGAGGTCACAAGTCTAATGACATTGTTAGGCATTTAATTAATGAATCCCATGCTTGCTACACTTATGAACATGTGAATGGCTAGTGGTGGAAACCAACCCTAGTTCTCTCTCCCAACTTTACTCTTTAATTTTATTGTCATTACATTCATGCAATAGTTTATAAACAAAAATTCAAAAATCTGTTTTTAGGATTAAAGTGGAATTAATCTTTCTTTAAGACAATTGCGACTAGTCCTCGTGGGATCGATACCCTCTATATAGAACCGTATCTACAAAGATTCGTGCTCTTGCGAGTGGTTAAATTATATTTTGATAAAAAGGGCAAAATTAAGCTTACAATATAATTCGAGTTTAGCCACATCAAAATTTTGGCGCCGTTGCCGGGGACTACGGTGTAATTGTCGCCATTGGAAGATTAAATCTGGTTTAATTCTTAGGCTAGAAATTCTTTCATTCTTTTTGTATATATCTTGTTCTTATTTCTCAAATTTCTTGATTTTATGTATACCACATAGCGGGCATCTAAAAAAATTGAAGTTGGAACCCTTTGTGAGTATAAAGTCTAGAATTAGTGGGTTTGAGTTCATTCATTTTTTTTTTTGTATATATTATCGTTTATTTTGTGTATTGAGGTGTTATTCCACTATTAATGCATGCTAGGTAGACGGTCATTGTCACTTCCTTTGCTTCCTTGTAATATTGAACTTGAAAGAACACTTAGACAACGTAGAGGAACCTCTAGGGATCCTATATTGACTAGGAACGAAAACATGGACCCAAATGGGAGACAACCTCCCGGACTACCTCCTTTTAATCATGAACAACCACCTCCACCTCCACCTCCTCAAGGAGAGTTTCTTATGGACTTTTACCTTCCGACTACATTTGAAGTACCTTCATGTATTCAATTTCCAGATGTAGCGGTAAATCAATTCGAAATAAAGTCCTCCACCATCAATCTTCTTAATAGCTTCCATGGTCTCCCTAATGAGGATCCATACCGGCACTTAGATTACTTCCTTTCTGTGTGTTCCACTATCCGTGTACCACACTTTACGGAGGATGATCTAAAGCTGCGTATGTTTCCATTCTCCCTAAAAGATAAAGCTAGAAGTTGGTTCAATTCCTTAGAACCTAACTCAATCCATTCTTGGGCGGAGATGCAAAGAGAGTTCTTAAAAAAATACTTCCCAATGGGAAAGACGAGTGATATTCGGAGAGCAATCACCGGATTCACCCAAATTGATCAAGAACAATTTCATGAGACGTGGGAGAGATTAAAAGACCTTCTTAAATCTTGTCCGCATCATGCTATCCCAAAATGGCAGCTAGTGCAAAGTTTTTATGATGGGGTGAGTGAGCAACATAGACAAATGATAGACTCCGGGTGTGGAGGTGGATACCTTTTGAAAAGCCCCGATGAGGCATGGAAACTTTTTCAAACCCTAAGCAACAATTCAGCTCAACGCTCCTCCACTAGGAAAGGGAAGGCCACCCAACCTTGTAGAGGAGTGCATGAAATTTCACGGGTAGATGAGGTTGTCATGCAAGTAAAAGCCTTATCCCAAAAAATGGACCTAATCATGAAAAATGGGCTGCCTACTCCAAGCCAACCTGTTCAAAATCAGGAAGGATGTTCGTTTTGCTATAGTACTTCACATTTCGTGCGAGATTGTCCTATTGCCGGGCAATCTCCCAATTATGCTCAAGAGCAAGCGAATGTCTTGTACTCTAAACAAATAAATGATCCATATTCAAATACGTACAATCCTGGTTACAAGAATCATCCGGCTATTTCATGGAAACCTCAAAAATCAAGTCCCTCTTTTCAAGGGCAGAATTCTTTCAATTCCCAATCTCAACAGCCTCAGTATAGGCTGAATCCTCAACCTTACCATCAAAGATCTAATTACCAACAACCACCACCTCCTCCAAGAAGCCAAGGCTTTGAAGAAAGAGTGATAAGCAATCTTGGGGCTAATACCCGTTTATTGCAAACTCACTCTCAATCAATCTCTAAGCTGGAAGCTAATGCTCAATCTATGGCTATGTTAGAAGCTCAAATCGGGCAACTAGCCAATGCCTTAAATAGAAGGGAGGAAGGTAAGTTGCCGAGTCAACCGGTGGCGAATCCTAAGGGTGTTCATATGATTGAGGATCCATCATCTTCATCTTGTAATGCTCCTCCGGAGCAAGTTCAATCAATCATCACCTTAAGGAGCGGTAAAGTCATCAATTCCAAAGTAGGGAAGGAAGAGAGAAAGGAATCCCAAGAGCAACCCAAAAATCCAAAAGAATCTCATTTAAATCCAAATGTTTTTCCTTTAAATCCAAATGTGCTTAACATCCCATTAAATTCAAAAGGAAAGGCAAGTGAAGTTGCGTCGTCATCAATTCCAAATCTTGACACTTCTTTTGAACCTCCGGTTCCTTTTTCGCAAAGATTGAAGGAACCTTCTCATTTTGGGAAGCAAGGAGAGAAAATCCAAGACATGATGGAGATCTTCAAACAAGTAAAGATCAATCTCCCTCTCCTTGATGCTATCCGGCAAATTCCCTCATATGCTAAATTCTTGAAGGACTTGTGCACTCAAAAGCGCAAATCTAATGCTCCTAAGAAAGTCCTCTTAACTGAGCACATAAGCTCCATTTTCCAACACCAAGCCCCTCCTAAATTCAAAGATCCGGGTGCTCCGACCATTTCGTGCACCATCGGAAATCAATCTTTTGAAAAGGCACTTCTTGATTTAGGGGCTAGTGTCAATTTGCTTCTATTCTCAGTTTACCAACAACTAGGTTTGAGGGAACTTAAGCATACCACAGTTGTGTTGTAACTTGCCGACCGATCGGTGAAGCAACCACGTGGCATAATTGAGGATGTAATCATTCAAGTGGACAAATTCTACTTTCCGGTGGACTTCATAGTCCTTGACACGAAACCAGTCCAAAATCCAAATTGACATATTCCTATCATTCTAGGTCATCCATTCTTGGCCACGGCAAACGCTTGAGTTAATTGCCAAACCGGAGTGATGGATATCTCTTTTGGGAATATGAAAGTCCGCTTGTTCAAGAAGCACTTCCTTCTATTCTTTCCAAGGATCCTCTAGAGGCATGCCTAAATCATTTCAACTGTGACGATTTTGACATTGAGCAATCCATAAGTGAAGTCAACTCCATGCTCGATGTCACTACTGTCATAGATGTGCCTAAATGGAGAGTTCTGAGAGAACCCTTTCCTCCGTTGGTTAATTCCGTCGCTCCCCACGAAGCGGTGGAATTGAAGGACTTGAAAGATGGCTCGTTGTTCAAAGTAAACGGGCAGCGCTTAAAAGTGTGCATGGATGACCAAGTTACCACTGAATACGTGGATGTCGTCACTTTGACGGATCCCGTATATTTTGACTCGTGAGCCGATTCGGACGTCATGCCATAGACGTGTAAGGTGGCGAAGCCATTGTAGCTATCATGTTTCCATGATGTCCCTTTAATCCAAATTAAATTTTGTATCTAAGCAATTTAGTATCTAAGTCCCAAAAGTCCAAGTCCATGAAGCAAAACTCAAGCTGACTGTTTTTGAGCATCTCGATCGATCGAAGCTGAGATCTCGATCAATCGAGATTTCGATTGATCGAGATTTTGGTCTCGATTGATCGAGATATTGCAGAGAATTTGCCAAGTCCAAAGTCCCGAGAGGTAGTATTCTTCTATAGCACTTCGATAGGTCATCGATCGATCAAAATTTTGATTAATCCAAGGGAAATTTCGATTGATCGAAGTAAAATTTCGATTGAGCGAATTAAAGTCTCGATTCAGTGAAGAAAGTCTCGATTGATCGAAGGAGAGATCTCGATCGATCGAAGCAGATCTCGATTGATCGAAGCTAATCTTAATTGATCGAAGTTGGATTTCGATTAATCGAAATCTCGATCAATCGAGATGCATATCTTGATCAATTGAGATGCACGCGATGCCTCCCTCTTGTCCTTTTAGCCATAATCACTCAGGTATTAAAGCTCTTGCCTATTATCATCTCACTGTCTTCGTCATGGTGATCCCTAGCTTGGGTTAATGAAAGGAATAAAACCGGCTCAAAAGGGTCATCAATGGTAATATTTGTATTAACTTGGGATAAAGAATATAATGGCCTCTCATCCCTTCATTTTTGACTTCTTAATCTCAAAAGCTCATTTGACATAGAGATATCTACCTGAGGAATTGAACATGTACTTTAAAATTTTTCACCTATTGTGCTAGGGATATAAACAATGCAATTCACTTGTTGGTTCTAACACTTAAGAATGAAACAATACCCATAAATTTTGCACCTACAATATGACTAGTTGGGGATATCTTGAATTTTGAATTTTGGAAAAAAGACTTTTGAGAAAATATATTTTAGATGAGGCAAAGTGACATTTAAGAATGTGAGTTAAAAATGCAAGGGATGGTTTTTTTTTGGGAAAAACCTTATTTTGACTTTAAAAAGGGTGATTTTTTTGAAAATTAATGAAAGTGACATTTTTTAGAATATTTTGAAGAGACGGTTTTTAGAAAGTCTTGGAAAAAGATTTCAAAATGACGATTCCTACGAAAATCATGAAAAAAGAGTTTAGAATGGTGAAATTTTGAATTTAAGATTTTTTTTTTGATGAAAAATCATAGATTAAGATTGGAAAACAATGAAAATGGTTATTTTGAACGCCTAAAAGGGTTTAGGAATTGCCCCAGCTAATAGGGGCATTTGTTTTTAAACACTAGGGTTGAGCCGACCTAGGTTATTATTCTATCTTTCTAATGCTTTGGGAGAGATCCTAAGGACCATAATATTCCCTACATGGCATCCTGAAAAATATATTTGTGAGAAGCATGGAAATGCTATTCAAATTGACATACTATCCAAATTATTTTATCAAGCAAAGGCAACAAGCATATTTAAAACATATGAAGAAATATTATCCAAGTTATGTTATTATATTAAAAATTATGTAGAAAGTAAATGCTTAGGAGAAAGTTGTGGGACTCCCTCCTTCTACCAAAACTTGATTTGAGCCGAGGGACAAATTCCCGCTTGCTTTGTCTTGTGAATTGGAAGAAGTCTGTGGACAGATGTAGCCAAGAATAGCAATGGGATCATCTTCTTCAAAAACAAGAAGAAAGGAAAAAATACCACAAATTAGTGAACAAAAAATGATGGACAAGTATACAAAGAAAAACCACATGAATTTATACTATTTACTCCCAAAAGAAAAGTTCAATTCAAAGCAAAACCAATTAGACACAAATTTGAGAAAAGTGCAGAAAAAATGTAATTAGAAAGAAAGTCACGCACACATAGAGGGGAAGGGAGGTGTACTCACACATATTTTTAAGCCATTCACTTTTTGTGTAATAGAAACAAAAAGAGAGAATCCAAGATATTATACTTGATAAGAAGGCGACGTGTATTCCAAGATCGTTGCGTAGTGGGTAGATTTTCACCAAAGAAAAAGGCATAATAGTATATGCCTTCAGGGCCACATTTTTTATAATAACTTCATTTCTCTTTTTTCTTCTTTTTTTCACACCCAACTCCTTTTCCCTCTTTTTTTCTATTCTTTTTTCTTTTCATATCGTCTCGTTTCTTTCATTTCTCTAATTTCTCCTTTTTTTCCATCCCATCTTCACTCTTGTTTCATATTTTTTTCTCCTTTTTATAATTTTTTTTCAAACACATGACCTCCTAGGCGAGATATGATAGCCTAGAATCAAAGGATTTAATTTTATTTACGCATATATTTAGGCATAGAATCTGTAGTGATTTTATTTGGTCTCCTTTCTTGTAATATTAACATGTGCTCTTTTAGTCTATAATACCAGAGTTGCGAATGAGTCTTTAATCTCATTCAAGCCTTTTCATATTTGATTTTTGACATCTTACAATTCTCTCGTAACTTTTCATTCTTTCCTTTTCAGATCTTCGGAATAATATGAAACAAATACAAATTGTAAAAGGTAAATATTCAAGCAAATAACAGTAGTAAGAATAACTGAACTGGAAGCACAAATATGCACCTCAATGTCTCTAATCATAAAAGAAAAAAAATTAGTTTCATATGATTTACCTTCCAAAACAAAAGTTCCATAACATATAGAATCACCCAACCAAGCCACGCTCTGTCTTGTGAGAAATGGAAGCGACAATCTAAGAGAAATACATAGCAAATACATCCAAAATAGAAATAAAAGGTAAAACCAATTAAACAAAAATTTGAGCAATGTGCATGAAAAATGCAATTGGAATGAAAGTAGTAAAAGAAAAGAGAAACCATACAGCTGAAACGGTGGAGCTTTAATTGAAAAATCAGTAATTCAGTGTCACAGTCTTCTCTGCCATTTCCAAACAAACCACAAAAATATCAACAAAAAAAATATAAAAAAGAAAAAAGTACTACAAATCAGTAAACAAAATAAGATGGACAAGTATTAAAAGGAAAACCGCATGAGTTTATACAATTCACTCCCAAACAGAAATTTCAATACAAAGCAAAACCAATTAGACACCAATTTGAGCAAAGGGAAGAAAAAATGCAATTAGAAAGAAAGTAATAAAAAGTGAGATATCATACAGTTGAAACAGGGAAGCTTTAACCCTCCCACAAATGGGACTGGATTATGCACATCAGATGAAAAGAGGATTTGTGCACCTCTAACTACTCAGAGATCCTTCCTGAACTTTTATAGTTTTCCCTCTAAGCTTTTTCCTGTAAATTTTTGCAAAAATGTTTTATTAAAATCACAAAATATCAATCTCACATAAATGTATTAAATCACATGCTTTAAATGTTCAAAGTAACTTTAGAAGAAAAGCATACAAAAGAAGGAATTACAAATAATATAACTCAGTGCACAAGAATTATATTACAAACACACACACACCTTTAACTGAGTCTAGGAGAGAGACAGAAAGCCCTCGCAAAGATTTCTTTGAGCCAGTGTGTTTTTGTGTGTAAGAGAGAAACAGAAAAAGAAGGAACAAAGGCATTATACCTGAAGGATAACGACGGGCAAGCCAAGATCGCTTCACAAAGGGTAGATTTTCACCACGGCACAAGGCAAAAAATAGTACATTCTGGCCTCACTTTTCATATCATGTATTTTCTCTCATTTGAATCCATTTCTCCTCCTTTTATTTTTGTTGTTCTCTCGTTTCTTCCCACCCCAAATCTCTAATCTTGTTTCAAATTTCTTCTCTACTTTATTTTGTTCTCAAACAGTATTCATATCCAACCTCTTCTTTTTTTTGCATCTCATCTTACTTTTTTTTTTTTTTTGAACATCTTGACATCTTCGCCCCATTTATTCTGCTTTTTTTATCATTTCTTCTTGTCCATTTAAAAGGTGACCTGAAACACACAAGAGTTGCATTAAACAAACATATAAGAAAATGTAACTGCTACAAACATTACACCCCTTCAGTAACCGGAAAGGAAAAAGAAAGGAATGAATGAAATCCAACTAAGAGTCCCCTAACGTGACAAATTATCAGAACTAGTTAAAAATTAGAAATATCAATTTTAGTGAAAAACATTGGCAGACTTGTAACAATAGATCCATACTATTCACCTTCCAAAAAGAAAGTTCCATAACATATAAAAGCAGCATAAGCCCAGGATCTGCTTTATTAGGAAAAAAAAACTACAACTAAGAGAAATACAAAGCAAATACAGCAACATGTGATGAAAAAAGAAAAACCAACTAGAAACTAATTTGAGCACAGAGCACAAAAATGCAAATGGATAAAAGTAGTAAATGAAAAGAGAAATCATAGAACAAGAACACAAAATCTTCAACCCACACATAGAAGGAACAGGGTTTGAAAAAAACATAAAAGACAATAGCATGGAAGAGCGAAAGAAGATTTATGCACCTCTACTACTTGCGAAAGGGCAATGCAGTACTCCTTCCAAGCTTTCCAGTAAATCTTTTGTAACAATGCTTTGTACTACAAAGAAGAAAGAGAAAAAGAATGGATTTTTGGCAGTTGAATTTGGAGCACAATAGTAGAAAAAGGAATCAAATCCAGTGGTAAACCAAATTCTTACACCCAAAATTATGCATTTTACAATGACTAACAGAAAACAGTTGAAGTAATGATGTTATTTGAGGGTGAAATACTACATAAGCTCTTTGCTGCAACCTGATGTAGTGAGAGGGATATGTCATTAGACTAATAGCTTTCTCACTCAAACAGAAATTGGCCTAAACAAAAAAACTTACAATTACAATTTGACAGGTCTTCAATCAGTTTCTTTCACTAGAATGGACTAGAATCCAATAGTTTCTGACAACTAGAATCCAAAAGTGTCCATGTCCATGTCCATGTTTCTTAGTTGATGCAATTTCATGCCATAAGGTGTTTTTTTGCACATGTACAAGCTACAAAATCTCAAAGGTACATAAATAAATATTATCTAAATAGAAATTCACAAAATACAAATAATTGTCTCCAAATCTGTTACATGCCAAAACGAACCCCTAGTCCACGCCATGGTAAATCAAAGTCTAATAAAGCTAGCGTCATTACCCAATGATGATCCTGTTAATCGATGATATTAGGGGGTGTAATACAATAACTTGATACAAGCCTAACCTTTGGCATGAATTGCATAAAGTGGTTGCTTTCAGGAACTGAATTGCACAAACAAGGAACAAAAATTATTTGCTCCACTTCTAAGGTGTTGAAGAGTGAAGGAACTTGGGCACTGACAACCATGTATAGGTCTTAAAGGGTTGAAAGCTAGAATTGCACAAACACTTCGATGCACAGATATGCACACAAAATAATAAGAGGAATGCAACAAAAAAATACAAATCAAACACAAAGGTTATGCACAATTCAACATATTACGATGGTGATGGATTATAAAGCTAGAATTGCGCACATGCACAATTACACACACACACACAAAATACTTTAGATAAAGAAGTGGTACTGATTTCAGAAGGGAATATGACATAGAAAAAAATTGACATCATAATAAAGGCTATGCTTCTCATCATGTTGGTAGCTATCCGCATGCAAAGATGACTAGATAGTTCTAATGTTTAAGAGTGAAACAATATTCCTCCTATCTTTGTTTATCTGTTTTCTCCAATCCAAAGGGATTAATTCTGCCCTAGAAGGGGATGGGGACACCCTCCACAACAAAAAAAATTAATTAAAAAAATAATGAGGCTAACAATTTTATCTTTGTTGCACATAAATCCTTGGAAGTCCACAACCTGGGACTTGAATGGCGTTTTTCACCTAGTATAGCTCAGACAGAAAACCAACTTCCTCTCATGGTTACATTTGCACCCAAGCAAGCATAGAAGCTACTTCCATAGGTCCATTAGGCATGGTTCTAATTAATGGGGCTTATACAGAATGAAATTAAGTGATTAATACATAAATGATGACTTCAAAGATTTTGTAGTTCATCGTGAAGGGATACCTTAAAATTGTAGAATTGCACACCGGTGCTCTCGCGCGCGTGCACACACTAACAATAATAATAATAAGGGTAAAGTACATAAAACCTCCCGCTATAGAGAAAATGTGCAAAAGCTCCCATGTTGTTCGCAAAACCTCCTACATTTATCAATTTGAGCAAATAAGTTAAAATCTTCAATTTGATCAATGAAATGACTAAACTACCCTTACTTTATAAATAAATAATTAAAAGATAAATCCAAAACGTTAAATGAAAAAAGGGTACTTTCGGATTTTCAAAACAAGTATGACATCATCAATTTGCTCTTAATTTTAAAATTATAGGGTTTATATGCACATACCAAATGGAAGGGGCGTTTCTTGCACATCTAATAGCACGGGAGGGTGGGGGGGGGGAGGGGAGATCACTAGTTGTTGTAGAATAGATTCAAAAGGGGAGAGATAGTATAAAGAATAATAAACATCATACCTAAAATTATGCACTAAAGAATAACAAACATCATACCTAAAGTTATGCAGCTCACATTTGGTGACTATATCCACATCCAAAATGGCTAGATAGTTCTAATCTTTAGAAGAAGAAATAACATGCCTCCTCCTATCTGGGTTTTTTGCTTTCCCCTAAAAATCATGCATATCCTTATTCCTGATAGTCCTTTGTTTCTCATAAATCCTAGGAAGTTCACAACCTAAGGCTTGAATGAATTCTATCACCCAGTACTAGAATCAGCCACAAAACCCACTTCTTCTAATGGTTTATTTGAATCCAAACAAGCGTGGAAACTACTCCACAGGTCTCTCACTTAGGTGTGGAATTCTAACTAATTGGGCTACATAGAATTAGATTAAATAAGTATCACTTCAATCATTTTTAATAATCTAACCTGGTAAAGAGAAAAATGAGGCTAACGATTCTATTTACATACTAAAAATGTATTTAGAATTGGGCTTAAAGAGTTTCCCAAACAATTTCATAGAAATGGGTATAGACAAATTTGAATTTAAAAAGGCCTAAAAATACTTTGAAGACTTCACTCTGGTATAAACATTGAAAAAGAGCTTTCAAACAATGTTAACTAGACCCAGATACTTGTATACAATTAGCCAACAATCTACATTCAACAATATTGAACCTAACTATAATCAATAATGAATAAATTATCATGCAGATTCTTAGAAATTCTATGTGGCATGTCTAGTATGAATATATGAAACTACTATAATAAATTACCTACTTCGTTGATAACTTTTTTTCTATTTTCCACCCACTTTTTATTTTCTCTCAATCCCATTGTTGTATTTGGGTAAGAGAAGGCTTTCCACACAGGTTTGCTTTGCTTGAAACATAGGTTCAGGCATATTTGGGTCGCCATGCACCCCAATATCCCTCAATTTTTCTTCTTTAAAGTTGTATGCAACCAATTCCTCTCCATTAATCTCCATCAAAACTTCCCCATCAACCAGTAAAGATAAGGGTATAATCACAGACAATTTAGGCATACAGATCGTAAATTTGGTCCAAGACTCAGTCACCAAATACTCCTTCATCACCCAAACATCAGCATGGGTACTCCTAGGAAATTCAAGCAAAAAGAGACACCCTCCAAGAACTCCGAATTTATAGTGCAACAACTTATTGACTTCAACGAAATTTTCACATGCTAAATCAAGAGAAGCAATCATAAACAAATAATCAGAAGACCTACGAGTTAACCAATGTACAGACCTCTTTAAGAGATCTAAATGCTCAAAGTTGCATCAGCTGCCACTAGGGCCATGGAAGCTCCCCTTATCGGTAAGTTAAACCAGTTGGTAGGTTCTCATCTTCCACACCATGCCTTGAATGCCTTAGCTAAGAAACATGGACCCTTAATGCACCTCCAACTCAGTGAGGTCTCAGCTGTAGTCATTTCCTCACCGGAACTAGCCCAGGAGGTGTTGAAGCAGCACGAACTCAACTACGCACAAAGGCCTCAAATTGTTGCTGCAGAGTTCATGTTCTATGATATGTTCCCAAGGACTACTCATTTCCATCAATCTCAGTCAGAAGATATTCTCACTGTCAAACAACATAATTGCACGCGCCATGCATGGTGAGGCATGTGGAGGAGATGATCAAATACTACTTGATTACAACAATAATATTAGTGGGAAAGCAGTCGACTAAGTAACACGCTTGCTGATCATGGGAGGAGGCTTTGGGTTAGATGATATGTTCCCCTCCCTGCTTAAAGTGCTTCATTACATTATTGGAACGACAAAGCCTGTTCTTCAGAGATTACACCAAAAAGTGGACAAAATTCTCAACAGCATTGTAAATGAGCCCAGAGCTCAAAGGAAGGACATGCCCACCAGCAATTATGAATTTGTGGTTGATGTACTTCTGAACACGTTGCAGGAGTATGGTAATAACTTCTCCCTCACAGCTGACAACATAAAAGCAGTCATTTTGGTATGCATGTATAACAAGAATTTATATATACTTGTTTGAGAGGTAATGTGTCATCAGTGTGTGTGTGTGTGTGTGTGTGTGTGTATATATGTATTACAGTATCACCACTCACAAGCAACATTATTAAATAAAAAAAACATAATGCTAAACCTTCACTAACTGTATGAAAGCCATTTCCCAAGCCACTGCCATCCCATTTTCATTGCCCACTTCGTCAACTGCATTATTGACTGGGTAAGTTATAATAAATGCAGATTCCTGTCATTGGAATATCATCAAATGATTAGTATATACTCAAATAGCCAACGCAGGGAATGAGATAAATGCAGAAGCCTTCAATTGGAATATCATATGATTAGTATATTCTCCAATAGAAAAAGCAAGGGGTGAAATATTACCTCGGAATAATTATTTCCGGAAAATCCCCCCAACGCAGTGCTTGGATCAAGGGGAGCCTTAAATGCGCTCAAACATGTGTCTGCAGAAGTGTAATGCTGCAAAGCAGGAAATGCGATTACGAAAGTAAATAAGTATTCGACAGTATAGAACAGTATGTCAACAATGATAATGTAGTTGCAACCATTTTAGATGGACCACAAAATAAGTAACCCATTAACTCTTTAATTCATGCATTGAATAAAGAAAAAATGTCATATCATACTTGATTAAGAAATCTAGCAGTCCTTATTTCATCTGAAAGTCACTTCTCTTAACTAGCATATTAGGAAGCACAATCTAAGAAACAAATCCTCCTTAAAGTTCCTCTTCAAGCAAGAAGAACACTCATGCTGTCCGGCAAGTTCAAAGGATAGACATTAAAGATCTTGTTGAATCTTGTATTTGCCAACATGTCAATATTAGAGCTCTCTATAATTGTTGATTGAAAAGAATTCAGGTCACATATGCACAACAACTTGACCTAACTTCAAATTCAGCATAGAAACAAAGTATTTCCACTTGGCTGTTATAGCTAGTATTACTGAAAACAGTTTTACTACGCACATCAATGAGAATTTCTCAAAAACGCTCTCTGAATATGTTTGCTTCAAAATTCTGACAAACTAAATTGGGTTCTCCACAATCATTCTACGGCAAAAATGGATTCTCTTATGGTATGGTTGCTTGTGCCGTGCCTTCATTTCTGATTGAAACAATGTCATGATCTCAAAATGCCCATGGAATGCTGTTTTGTTTAAATAATTATTATGCTCAAACTCTACCAAAGGTAAAATCACATCCAAAGTGCTCAATATATCTATAACCAAGTACGAAGCATATCCTCAAGCTTCCATTTATAATCATAGTCTGACATAGTCTAATACAAAGCAAAAAAAAAAACTCCAGCTGAGTGTTAATTAGATGCAACTAGATCCACCAAACATAACTAGTGAGCTTCATATCCCTGTCAAAGACAGTTGTCTTCGGCAACCTACGAAGTCCAACCTAGTTTTGAAAGAACATTCTGACCACAATTTACCACATCTGTTGTCTTAAAGCAAGGAACATATGCACATGCTTGAAAAACGATCCATGGCTACATCAATGGAGTCACTTCCTCCAAGCTCAAATTGTCTTTGGCATTCCAACCACAAAGTCCATGCTTAGGTCTTGAAGGTTAACGAGGAACCAGAAGTGGCATGTATAGGCTTGTTTCTTGTCTATTCCTTTACCATTTGGCAAGTATGCCATTGCAAACAAATACAACAAAATCATGATTGAATGTAGGCTGATAAATCTTTCCTCAACCGTAGCAACCATCTTGTTTCAATCAAATTAGCCACTACCATGTAGTTTCCATAAAATAGAACATGAACAGACATATAAGGCAAGTAGAGATGATGTCACTTAGATAAATAGTCATTTTATAGAAGGCTAGAGACGACATCCATATTAACTAACCACTACCATATATGTTACTTTTCTCAGGCTTCACAATTTATGCTGCAACTCGTGCTTAAGCTCCACAAGGAGTAAAGCCTCAATGCCTCAGTGCACCTAGAGGCAAATACTGTGTTTAAATGAACGTTTTATCAAACCAAAATAAGTACAGTTCACTATTTAAATTAACCTAACGGGAGGTTCATTCCATTCTTTACAATCAACCTATTCAAATCTATCCTCCTCCTTTTGCCATTATTCCTAAGCTCTCTCCTAGACCCTAAAATTAACCCATTTAAGTATCCTCTTGCTTATATCATTTATAATGGTTTTTAATGTCTTCACACTTAGAAGAGTAATTGTATGTGTAAATATCTTTTTGAAATAAAATTTAGTACTTTGTACAAACAAAGAATATGGTAGTCAAACACTCAGACTAGACTTAAAGCTTCATTTTGAGTTATTATTAGTTTTGTCATTACCCATTGTTGGTTACGCAATCCAAGATGTGGCTTTTGGAAACTACTTTTACCATTGCACCATGCAATGGTTATCCTACTTCAGTTTTTTATATACATGTAAGAATATATTACCAAATAACGAGATAATTAGCACTCTGATCTTTTTCTTTTGTATCTATTACTTATTTTTCATTTCTTTATTCCTCTCTTTTGTTTTTCTATAAAGCTAAGAACATTATTCATTAGGTGCAACACTATCCTCTTCAAGATAGGATCCAAGAAACTATTAAAAAAGTGATTTCAACGCAAATAGATGCTAAGAAACTTACTAGATCGCCTGCTTATTGAGCAGCTAAAAAAAGAGAGGCATCTGAATATATAACATGAGCATAATCCCCATTTGTAACAATATTCTCACAGTTGATATAGAATGCGAAAACATATATAAGTAGTAACAAAAACAAGATGGATATACTTGTCAAGAAGAAGACGAAAAAAGAAACATAAAGATCATTAAGCACACCTGAAAACAATACTCAGCATGTTCCACTCCCCTGTAATCGTCAAAATTTTCGGAATCCATTTTGAAATACTGTAGGAAATACAACTCTATCTTAACACTTGTAATAACAGCACAGCATGTGTCACAATTTCAACAAGGAAGACACAGTAAAATAAAATAACATAAAAAGATAATGAATTCTAACAAGAAAAAGGTTACCAAGTTGCTCTAGCTATTGCAAATATGATGACAATCGGAAGTAAACTACACAAGGTAAGTGCTGTAAGGCACAAATTTAAATGATTTTTGAATCTTGACAATTAGGAAGAGTGCAGACCAGGAAATTAGGAAAAACAAAAAAAGGAAAGCAGAACATAATTTAATACCTCATTTATTTTTGCATCCTTGCATTTACTATAAATAATTTCCAGAGTAATGAGTTTAGAGAGAGAGAGAGAGCTCAAAAACTAAAGAAATAGGTAGAAATGCAATAGTTAAAGTCCAAATGGCGCAATACCAGAGAAAAAGAACAAGAAATAAGTAAGAAAACACAAACAGGCAAGTCCAGTGCCCTATACTTATTTGTACAATTGTACTTCCACTTCCAACAATTTTACCTCCAAATGGATGTACAAACTATGTTATTTTGAGCCAAATAGAGCAAATGAAGCTAAAAGAAATCTGAAACCTGTATAATCAAACAAACTATTGCTGCAGAAATTTTTTATGATTCAAAGATGAAAATCCATGAAACCTCTGCCTTTGCTTAACAAAATTAAAAAAAAAAAATCGAAGAATTTCCACTATCCATGGACAGCCTGTAATACCCCGCTCCAACACATGGTATGATATTGTCCGCTTTGGGCCTGAGCCCGCACGGTTTTGCTCTTGGGTTTTACCCCAAAAGGCCTCATACCATTTGAAGAGAACACACTACATATAAGCACATCCCCTTCTCCACACCCAGGCGATGTGGGATTGAGCACCCTGTACCCTGTCAGTGTGGTAGCTCAGTCCAGTGTCTGTCTTCGCACCTGCCCACTCACACCCGTCCACAAGGGTTGCTACAATCCACCCCCCTACGAGGCCCGACGTCCTCGTCGGCACACTTCCGGCTGGGTTAAGGCTCTGATACCAACTGTAATAGCCCGCTCCACCACATGGTATGATATTGTCCGCTTTGGGCCCTAGCCCGCACGGTTTTGCTCTTGGGTTTTACCCCAAAAGGCCTCATACTATTTGAAGAGAACACACTACATATAAGTACATCCCCTTCTCCACACCCAGGCGATGTGGGATTGAGCACCCTGTACCCTGTCAGTGTGATAGCTCAGCTCAGTGTCTGTCTTCGCACCCGCCCACTCACCCCCGCTCCAACACATGGTATGATATTGTCCGCTTTGGGCCTGAGCCCGCACGGTTTTGCTCTTGGGTTTTACCCCAAAAGGCCTCATACCATTTGAAGAGAACACACTACATATAAGCACATCCCCTTCTCCACACCCAGGCGATGTGGGATTGAGCACCCTGTCAGTGTGGTAGCTCAACCCAGTGTCCGTATTCGCACCCGCCCACTCACACCCGTCCACAAGGGTTGCTACACAGCCAATATATCAAGTAGTTGACAACTCATAGTCAGTCAAAATGGGTTTAAATTAAACAATGGCAGGAATACGGCATGCGCCTCCTCTTATTTTTTCTGATTTGAGGTGGGGGAATGGAGGAAGGAGAATAGACTCCAAAGAACCGAAGGAGGTCACTTCCTAATTCATAGAACCTGGATGCTGAGTATGAGTAGAGAAGGAATAGGATTTGAATTTATCTTGGAGTCTTAATTGATAAAAGAAAAAGAAAGGGAAACAAATTAGAAAAAAATAAATGTACACAAACTAGGAGTGCAACAAAAGCCAGTTAGCGAGAGAAAAAAGAATAAATTAAAAAAACTTCAGAATTCCAATTAATGGTATTGACAGAAAGAATAAAGGAAAAAGTGTGCCCGTAAACTTGCGTATCCAAATTACAAAGCAGCCAGTTGGCTGAAACATACCCAAATTACAAAGTAGCCAGTTGGTTGAGTTCAGATAGACTAAAAATAAGTAGGTCCTAACTACCAAGTACCAAGTCCAAAATAAACCCAAAAAAGAAACAAACTGACAACCCTTTGACAAAATATATAAATATATCTATATGAAATTGAAATTACATTTGAAAATTACTTGGAGCACAACTGATATATTTAAAAGGGAAAAGATCAAATTCAAAACTCGAGCATCCAATGAACACTCCATAACATCCCATAGCCAAGCCCAACCCCATCAACCAGGCAGCTCTAGATCAAACTCCGCTAACAGTTATTCAGCAAGTTCACTCGTGTGTGCTGAGCTATCGATTACTTTTCTTAATACATCACAGCATTTGAGTCTTTATGGTGCTCGAGATGGAGAACCCACCCCCTTTATGTTGTTAGGGGGTAGAGGTGGAGGTTGAGCTCATGGGGAATAGGCCTTGACTTTCAATCCGTTTTACCACTCCTAAACCAAAAAATCTAAACTCACCACCCTTAAGAATTCTGCTTACAATAACACAACAAAGAGGAAGCTATTCCTGCATGTGGACAGCAAAATATATATACATGCGGGAAAATACAAGACCTGTAAAACACTTTGAGTGGCACAGTCCTGGCCAAGAGGCTTCAAGCAAATGTCAGTCAGAGATACCACACTGCCAGAATAGTTTGCACAAATTCCATCAACCTGTCAAAATGAGCAAAAGAGCAGACAGATATCATCTTCCCTATAAAAATGAAACAAACAAATATCATTCTAACAGTAGCAGCAAGCAATAAAGTACCTTCTTTTGTATTTCAAAGAGTAACTGGATATTGTCATCTGTTACAATACTGGGTGACTTGCCATACTTCGGATCTGGCATGGTTGCCAATATGAGCTAGAAAAAAACACCTTGTAGCATGTTATTGGTTGCATATGGAAATTACAACAGATGATTAAAAGATGGGAAACAGTACCTAAAGAGAGAAGAAAAAAACAGTTATTCAGAACATCATCAATGCATAATCATTTTTCAAAGAGGAGATTTAATGGGGACCGCTCTCTGAGTTCCTAAGGTAAAATATGGATTGATAAATGTTGTTAAGTGTGCATAGCATCAGCATCATCAAGACTACAATATCTTACACATGGATGTCTAGTTACAACTTCCAACTAACTTCAAATATGTGAGCTATTAGGAAAACAGAAAAATGACATAACAAGCAAGTCCCGATTTTGATATAAGTAGTAATAAGAGCATAATCATAGAACTGATCTTATTTTCTCAAATAAACACAACGAAAACCCAATCCGAACTATTTTGGGACAGCTACACAAATCCTCTTTCCCCATGTAGCTCAATCAGTCTCATATCCTCCACTGCATCCTTGAAAAAAATATGTCCTATTTACCACACTTTTCTCACACTTCACAACTCACTCTTTATCCATTACACCAAGCAATGGCCCTTTACGAAAAATGCAAGAGATTCTGTCTTTACCAGTACACCCTTCGTAACACCCAGCATCAATGGACCAACCCTGGGTTTTTTTCTTTTTTTTTGAACTCCTGAAGAATCCTATACTTTTCAATAGACCACCAATGTGGAAAGCAAATAGATACCATGAATTATACTTAACTTTAAGAATTCCTATTATTATTTAGGGCTTAATACTTGAATGGGAAAAAAATGATGATCAATCATCAAATATCAATCAAAACTATTGTCATTAGGATCAACCCATTCAGGGGAAGTATGCAGAATTAATAACCAATGTTCATAAGGAACTATCTTAAGCAGCAACACTATTTATTGGGAGCATTGAGAAGTTCAATTGCATTAATAGGAATTAGTCCATCACTCAATTACAGATAAAAAGAGAACCTAAAAAGGAAAGCACTTGGCTGACACTCATAAACTTCATTGAAGTCAAAAAAGAGAGAAGACTGTCCAAGAGATTTTCAAAACCTCTGGGAAAATGATAAGAGAAGAAATCTTTAGCTCAAACCATTGAATGGATAACATACAAAACAACGAAAACAAATCTTTCTTTTTTTTTCTCAGAGTGAAACAAAGAATAATATTAGAATTACAAGATATTACTTTGACCCTGATCTAAATTACCTGAAAGACACCTAGAATTTTGTATATATCAACACTGAGGAAAGCTTCAAAAGTCAGACCACTCCATATTCTTCAAATTAACTGAGAAAGATCTGCTATTACTAAAACAGACAAGCCTTTATGCCTCTGCAGTGGGCTCCCATGCTGATAGAGGAAGGCAAGTAATGAACAAGGACAGGCTAGAATAGGCTTGATACCAGAGCAAGACCAAACTATATGCACTGGTCATTAACAGAAGCACGTATATGGGTCTTTCCGGAGGCCAGCCTACTCACACTTATATCTTAAACAATGAAATTGATGATTAAAGCAATAGTAACACCATATCTTCACCTGGACAGGATTTTTAGCACTTTCTAAATAATTCTCTTTATCCTTGGTAACAACAACAATAACAATAGTAATAGTAGTATAATATTTTATACAAAATAATGCAATTTTGACCAAATAAATAAATAAATAATAAAAACAAATCAAAAACTATAGAGCAAGAGCCCCGATGAATCAAATAGAATATCTCGAAAGAAATGCATCTAAAAAGTAAACAAACAAAGATATCATAGCTTATCTAACTGAAGTGTTATGCTTAAACATGACAATCACACAAAACTGTCAAAATTTCAGGAAAACCCAAATGATGACAATACAAATTATGAAGCAGCCATACAAAACAAAAATATTAAAAAAAATACAAAAAAATAAATAAAGAAAGAAAAGTAGTAAGGATAATAAGGACACCTGTTCAATCCTGTAAAAAGGAGCTAGGTGGCTGTCAAAAAAATGCTTCTCTTCAGCTGCCTTACTCCCATGACCGACCCACAGCTGCAAGGACAGCAAATGTCAAAATTTAACCGAGATTCGAGCATAATAGCCAAAGTCATCAAAGAAGTATTCTGATAACATATTTGGAAAAATTACACATCTAAATCCTAAAAAAATAAAAACTAGGAGCACTAAAGTAAAGAAAATTAATCAACTTCTGCAAGCCATCATCAATAGTCAGATGACACATAATATAAAACAACAGGCAGAAAAAGATGGTCTAATTATATTCATGTTATAACTTAAAAGTTCAGAAGTTTATAATTTTAGTAACGGGACATAATCAGAAAGGACTCTGCGCAGTTCAACGAACGATCACAAAGGAAAACTATTGCTGATTATGAAGGTCCTAGATAACCCTCTAAATTAAAATATTTTACATAATTTTGAACACCTTGGACAAAAATGCTACTTCTTTTTTTCGGAAATTGAACAAAACATGCTACTTCTGAAAGCAAAATTTTCATTGAAATGAGGAGAAGAAAACTATTTGCTTGCAAGAAAACATAATGAAAATCTCCTTCCATTTTGATAATGGCAAGAAGTAGCAATGAGGTAATTACTATGAAGAGAGAAGCCAAAGTGCTTTAATATGTTTTTCTCATCTTGAACAAAAATGTTGGGAAAAATTTTGGCCCAAATTTTAAGAAAACAATTTCTACTCAAATGGACAATTTGATATAAAACAGTAAACTTTAACAATGATTTTTTTGCATGGAAATTAGTGCTGCACTGCAAGCTATACCAAATGAAAGAACATTTCCAGCCTGGATCTTACCAAACATGAAGCAATAGTTGGGTACACTATGGCAATCCACAAATTTTGTTGTTGCAAATGATAAGAAAATAACTCCTTGCATCTCTGCTTAGTAATAACTCTGCCTGTGATTCTCTACACAGCCAGTCCTAAGCCCAGATGAAGGAGGAGGGTTGTGTTAGGTAGCTTGATAGCCAGTTTAAAACTTTGTTATGACGAATATGAACATGAATCCTATGAATACACAAGTGAATGCTAAGACGTTCCCCTTAAGCGATGCATTGCATCATCTTCCAAATGCTTCGAAAATGGGCAAGGGACGCAGCACTGACGCCGGAATGCGATAAAAAAATTTGCAAGGGTTCCTGCATTTTTCTAGACTAGCGCTGGTAAAGAAGTTAGCCAAGATAGTAGCCTTAGGATAGGGAGGTAGAAAATATAGGAACCTTGACGGGAAAAGGAATGGAGTTGGTAGACACTATGATAAGGAAGAATAATATTTTCTGTCTACAAGAAACTAAGTGGGTAGGAGCAAAAGCTAGAGAAATTGAAGGACAAAAACCATATTACACCAGAAATGATAGAAATAGAAATGGAGTAGGGCACTGATAAGAATTTAAAAGATGTGATAATTATTGTTAGAAAAAAAGATAGAATAATATTAGTAAAACTCATATTAGAAGGAAATATAGTAGATATAGTTAGCGTGTACGCACCCCAAGTAAGACTAAATGAAAATATTAAAACACAATTTTGGAACACGAGGACGAATTAATACAAGGGATAACCAAAGGAGAAAAAGTGTACATAGGAGGAGACATTAATAGGCATGTAGGAAAAGAGTGTGGAGGATATGAAATGGTACATGGTGGACATGGATTTGGAGATAGAAATGGTGTCGGGGAGGCTATCTTAGATTTTGTGGTAGCATATAATCTTATAATTAGGAATACCTATTTTAAAAGAGATATGAACACTTAATAACCTTTAAAAGTGGATCATATATGAGTCAAATCGATTTCTTTTTAACTAGAAAAGTAGATCAATTAACAAGCAAAGATTGTAAGGTTATCCCCGAAGAGAGTTTAACATCACAGTATAGGCTTCTTGTTTTAGATTTATATACAACAGGACAACCTAAGAGGAGAAAGAGAATTATAAACCCAAGGACTAGGTCGTGAAATTTAAGAGGGAGAAAATAGAACTATTTAAGAATAAGATGTTAAAAGAAGCAACATGGACAGCAAAAAGTCCTAAGGAAATCAAAAGCAAAGGGACCATTATTTAAGGAAACTTGATGGTGGAATGAACAAGTTCAAAAAGTTGTAAAAACAAAATGGGAATGCTATAAAGTTGGGGCAAAAATAGTGAAACCTTTGAAAAATATAAAAAGGTAACTAAAGAAGTTAGGAATATATAAACTTGCTAAACTAAGGGAGAGGAGAACAGACATTGTAGCCATATTAAATGCACTAAGAGAGAAGATTCACAGGTTTTAGTAAAAGACAATGAAATTAAAGAAAGATGGAAAAGTTATTTTGAGAAATTGCTAAATGAAAACCATATAGGAAGTTTAGGCTTAGATGAATATAGTGACATTAGAAATAACATATTTTTCCATAAGATCAAGGAGTGGGAAGTTAGAAATGTCTTAAGGAAGATGAAATTGAGGTTCCTATTGAGGTTTGGAAGTCTCTAGGAGAAGTTGGTTTGTCTCAGTTAATAAAATTGTTTAATAAGATACCCCAAGGGGTTGGCGCTCAAGTGGATAAAGAACTTGGTCCTAGTGCCTAACAAGCATTAGGTCTAAGTATCAAGTCCTCTTGGGTGCAAACATGTCTGATGAGTGGCGCAAAAGTATCCTAGTGCCTATTAGGGGTGGGACTTGGGTGGGCCTAATTCGAGCAACCCGAGCCCCACCCGAACAATTTACGAGCGTGGGCAAAGTACTTGGGACCATGGGATTAGGACCGGATTTAAATTTTAGTCCGAAGTTATTTTGGACGGGATTTGGACAAAGGTTTTACTAACCCAAGGAACCCAAAATACAACAAAAGTTTATGACTTTTATATTTTTAAGGCTATATGTTGTTTATGTAAAATAAAGTTAAAATTAGATGATTTATGGTATCATAGATATTAACCTAAGTTTGACATGTTTGCTTTAAAATTTTAAAATTTTAGTTAAAGAAATAAAATAATAAAGAATATAAGATTTTGAGTTTTTTCAAATTCTAATTGGAAGGAATATTTTTAAGTTCCATAGGTTTTAATCTCCCAAAGTCCCCATAAAAATCCTACTTGTCACATGATATGAGTTCAATGCGTTCCTCAAGACTTGGGCATGGTGCGGACTGCGGTGTTAGAGCCTTGGGTTTGGTGTGGGCCAACTCCTTGGCCCCCCTAAGTCCCACCCCTAGTGTCTATATATAAAAATAGAGGGGACATACAAAGTTAAAATAATTATCGTGGTATTAAATTAATGAGTCACACTATGAAACTTTGAAAGAGAGTGATTAAACAACGCCTAAGACTAGAGACTGAAGTGTTAGAAAATCAATTTGGATTCATGTTGAGAAGGTCAACAATGGAGGCTATTTACTTATTAAAGACTGAAGAGGCTAATGGAAAGATAAGAAAGAGATCTCCATATGAGTTTTTTTGTTTTGGAGAAAGCTTATGATAGGGTTCCTACGGATCTAAAATGGAGGGTTTTAGAAAAGAAAGGAATCACAAAGGAAAACATTGACATAATAAATGACATGTATTATGGTTGCTTGACTGTAGTTAGAACGCTTTTAGGGAAAACAAGTGAATTCCAACTAATGTAGGCTTACATCAAGGGTCAACATTAAGTCCATACCTTTTTCTCTTGGTGTATGTTATTTGCCAATGATACTGTTTTAGTCAATGAGACTAGAGAAGAAGTTAATGCCAAATTGGAGGTTTGGAGAGAAGTTTTAGAATTAAAAGGGTTTAAGATAAGCAAAAATAAAATTGAATACATAAAGTGTAACTTTAGTAAATCCAGAAATACAAATGAGGATGTAGTGAGGATTGAGAATCAAGAGGTACAAAAAAGTGAACATTTTCATTATTTAGGTTCCATTATTCATAATCAAGGAGAAATTAGAGATGACGTCAATCACATAATCAAGGCGGATGGATTAAATGGAGGAGCTCATCATCTAGTGTATTGTGTGATAGGCGTATCCCCTTAAGATTGAAAGAGAATTTCTATCGAACCGCTATTAGACCAGCCATATTTTATGGCATAGAATATTGGGCAGATAGGAAACAACATATGCATAAAGTGAGTGTTGCGAAAATACGAATTAGAAATGATCGCATTCAGGAGATAGTTGGAGTAGCACAAATTGAAAATAAAATACAAGAGAATCGGTTAAGATGGTTTGGAAATGTGCAAAGAAGACCTTTAAATGCGCCTGTTATGAAAAGTGACATAGTCCACATTGAGGGTAATACCAGGGGAAGAGGAAGACCAAAGTTAATGTGGGTAAAGTTAGTAAAGAAGGATATGATAGCATGTGGTTTGACTGAGGCTATGGCCTTAGATAAAGCGGAATGGAAACATAAGATTCATATAGCCAACCCCGAGTAATTGAAAAAAAGAATTGGTTGTTATTGTTGTTATATACTCTTAGGGAGAGAGAGAGAGATATATTGTTATAATACCTTCTCAGGTCGTGTCTCCACGTTGAAGTGGATTAAACCTAAACAAAGTACAAGAACAACTGCTAATGATGAGAACAGCACAATTGCGGGATATCTAGCAACCCATGTTCCATATCTCCTGAACAAAGTAACAAAAATTGCTCAACATGTATTGCCAATACATAGGTAACGATAAATACGATATGTAATGGTATAGGTGTAAACCTGAAAAAACTTGACATGTATCCTTGGACAACTGGAAGATGGACCTCATTTGCCATTTGAGGGACCCTCTCATGCACCTGATAATTATGAAAAATATTTATGAATGTAGCATCAGCAAAAATAAAAGTAAATGTATAGATATTAGCTTGATTAAAATTACTCAACATGTATATATAAGCATGTCTTCATATATGCCAATGTGTCTTTGTGTGCACGTTGGTGTACCGGGAAGACCACACTCAGAGTTTGTTTGTGCGTGTGGATTGGGAAAACCATAGTGGCAGTTATATTTAAAATTAAAAGATATTGCAAAATTGAGCCACAACCACCAAGGAAAATGTGAGATATACAAAAAATTGATTGGTGTGTCATTTCAGTTAACCTACATACAAAATTATCTCAAGAGCCCTTAGTAATTAGAAGCACACGGAATTGCAAACAAGCATAAGAAAGAGCTATTTAACACAGAAAAGACTTAGCTAAGTTAAATTTACGTATGTGAGAACTTAGGAGGCTATATATCAACCCATGTTATATTGACGTTGGATTAAAGAGAAAACCATAACATGAACTAAATCTCATCTAGAGCACTGCTAATTATTTGCAGAAAAAATCAGCAAATCCTAAATTTAAAAAACAGACATGTTCCAACCATGTAAAATGACAGAAATTATTTAATTAAGCAAACAACAATAAAATTCCAATATCTGACTTAACTTCTCTGAATAACACCCAAAACCAATTGGCAACTTGTTACCTGGAATGCTTTACCCTTACCCAAAAGTACTCTTTTTTTTTCCTTTGTTCCTTTTTCTTTTTCCTTTTTTTTTTTTTATCTGACACTAAAACTAATGAGGAATACTCTGAAGTTAGATAATCCCAGCATCTATACACACACAAGTTCATTTCAGGTCAATGCAGATTAGCAAAGATCAATAGTTTCTAGGAAATATAATGTTTCACATTGATCATTAAACACATCATGATTCCCAGAACTAGCCCACAGTTTAGAAAGAAGATAATATATCACAGGATAAAGAACATAGAAGTTGGAAAACACCTTCATATCATGCTTCTGCACATTGACATAATTGATTTCACCTTCATCCTGATATTCCAACAAAGGTTTCATGGTAGATGCAGCTCTCCTCCTTTGTTTTGTCCGATGGAACAAACCCCATCCAAAAAATGCAGAAATCAAAATAATATAGAGGATTGCTAGTGAAAATTCAATGCATCTGACCTGCAAACAGCAATCAATGGTACCAAAACCATGAAGAATATCCAAAGGCTAAATTGACACACAATGCTACCAAAAGATAGAGCTTCATGACCACACAGTCATCAGCATAGCGATAGTTAACCAACTAATGAACCAATGTATAGCAAAACAAATGAGGGAAAATCTATGTTGATCAACTCCAACCTTAAGAGACCCAATTCTGACCAAGCAAGGATCTTTCTTGTGTGCAGAAGGAGGTTCTGAATTGGAACACACAGGAGATGAAGGGCAATCTCCACAAGAGCAGCCCAGTGAAGTGTCACCACAAGAATAAATGGACACATTCATAAGCTCCATACCAGATGACTCAGGAGTACTTGACTCAGGAGTACTTGGCTGAAAGTTAATGGCATAAGGTGAACCAGGAAACCAAGGGGCGCTTGCTGACCAATAAATGCAAACCATTCTGGCAAAAACAATTGGAAATAAAAGCATCAACACTCAGAGAAAAGCAAAGGTTTGTTAAATATTGAAGAGGAAAAACATTCCATGCAATACTCGTTTCAAATATCAGCTGCGAGTAACTTGTACTCAACCAATTGCAAAAGCAAGATCATTACACACTTATGATCAATCCTGATGCTGATGTCGGACAGTTTTAGTAGGTTTCATATTATATATATCTATATATATATATATTTAATATTTTTTTAGAGAAAGTTTAATTTTGGGTATTAATTTTCTTTTATTTTAGTATCCTTTTGGAAATAGATTTCCTTTTTCCTATTTGGATTAGAATTTCTATAAGTTTCCTTTTGTTTTTAGGTTCCTAGTGCTGTTAGGATTAGAATTTTTCTATTATAAATATATGTACTGCCATAGGACATATATCAATCAATCAATTTATTAATAATATATCAATTGCTTTGCAATTTTCTTTAACTTTGTGGATTCAAAGTTGTTTATTTTGTTTGTTTCATAGCTTCCACTCCGTCAGATGCCCTCACTCTCGTCACTAATAAAAATCTTTAGGCATTTATATAATTTTTTTTAAAGGCTTATCAATTATGAACCAGCACAAGTTGCTTATAGTATGACAAGGGCTTATTAATTGAGACTGTGACCAGGACTCTAGGGTATACCATATACATCATATGTGCTTGAAAATCACTTCACAGTTCTCTCTCTTTTTCAATCATATATACATCTAGAAAATATATGATAAGAAATTTTGTTTCTTAGGTGAATTTTAAAGTTTCTAAGGGGAAAATTTCTCAAGCTAAAGTAATGGAAGAAACTATTATGAAATGATGTAACCACCAAGAAAAAATCACGAAGCAGAAACAAAATCTCTTTATGTGCAATTTTATGTTGAATAAGGAGCTGTTGTGTGACATTTATCATAAAATATTACAATTATATCAAAGGTATGCAAAGATGGCCCAAAAAAGGGTTGATTTTCCTTTCTTTTCTTTCTTTTTTGTGTGTGGGGTGGGTGGGGAGCTGTTTAAGACAAATTTTCATCTTCTTTTGTCTTCCATTTTCTCAAACATATGCCAAAATTAGAATATAAAGCTAGAGTATAGAAAAGACTAATTTACCAATAAACGTGTTTGTGAGTGTAAATAAGATTCAAATATGATGAATAGATATATGAAGATCCAAAATGCTCATAAGAAATGGAATTTTTCATAGAACTACGAAAAATTTAGCCACGTCTCTTTTTTACTTCTGAACTATAGTCTTTAGATTTGGATCAGATTGCAAATGTATACTCATCGCTAGTTTGATGAATGCAAGAAAAGCACCTTCGTACTTTGGTGGCAGTTCTTTCATAGCAGTTCCCTCTGAAGGGTGGTGTGTCGCCTCCAGTAAAAAAATACTTCAACTAGTCTCTCTATTTATTTGGCAATGTGGTTTAACATTCATGACATTTTCTTCTCTTTCGTCTCCCCCAATGGAAGATAGTTCTTGGCAAAATCAGTTAGTCATACATAACCAATATACAGGGACAATGGCATAAAATGCCAGAGAAGTTAGCTCATTTAGCAAGATTGTTTGTCTTATTAATGTTAAATTATACTCCAAGAAAATATTAAACAGAAAGTCAATACTTTTTCTCTTAAATCTTGATACCAAAAAGAAATGCTCTACTCTTCACAGATTTACCCTTCTTTTTTTCTATGCATAAGAAACTAAAAATATTATTCAAGAGAGAGGAAAAGGATCTCTCAAAGTCCATTCGATTCAAAAGGAAACACACCGTACAGACACACACATAAAAGAAGGGGGAATACAATGAAAAGAAGGTTGATAAAGTAAATCTTCAAGATAAAGCAAAACAATAACATAGAAACGTGACGAATGGACAATAAGACTAAACAATCAATAGCTTAAAAACGAAAGAAATTGAGATAGTTGCCTCCCGCTCTAAAGCCCAAAACCTATGTTGCCTGAACTAACCTGTCCCCCTCAACATACTCGTGTTGACACAACACAACATGGACATGGGTATGAATATGTGTCAGACGCATACTCAGATTGGACACCTAGATCCTCAAATTACGATGATGGAAGAAGGAAATTGCTCAAATTTGATAGCCAGGAAGAGGTTCCTACTTAAGAGATAGGCGGTATCTCTCTTCTTTTAACCATATGCCATTTAGTTTCATTTAGTTTAAAGTATTATTGAGTATTTTGAAAAATAATAATATGATACATTACATTTTTAAGTAGCACGTCATGTTTTTAAGTATGTAAAGCGTGTCCACATACCCATATCCAAGTTTTGGATACATTTCAAGTCGAGTCATTATATCCTAAAATTTGAAATTAGGGATGGATGTCTGACACTCAAACACACACCCGATACAAATACTTGCCAACTTCTAATTAGCCAATCTAAGAATGGACCAGAAATCCACCTCAAGGGTGGAGAATAACAAAAAGAATTGTATCAAAAGATGAGCATAGTGCGAAGAATCACAACACAACTAGAATCACCTTCAACCAAGTTCTGAGATCATCATAAAGAAGAGGCTTCTTTAAAGCCTTCCAAAAGGCTCTAATCTCTACATCCGTGAAGAAGCTATAACCAAGCAGTTTAAAGAAGACAGAAATAGTAGTCACTTCATGATCTCTAGAGACACCAAGTTGAACTAGATCTCCAACAAAGCGTCCATCAGGGTCCAATTTAGCACTCCCCCCCAGCGAAGCATTCAAGCACCAGAATACACATTATCTTGAACCCACTAAAAGAAGACACCTCAGTTAAGTTACTTTTGTAACACAAAGGAATTCCACTAAACTCCTCAGTACTAGAAGCCCACAAAGACACCGTTTTTTTCCTGAACAACAGACGCTTTGCAGACTTCTACATATTGAATGACAAAGACAACACAATCTTTCAAGATGAAAGATGCCTTAATCTTGGACTGTTTTCTGGGATTTTATATTCTGGGGTGATTACTCTCAAACTACACACACTTTGAAATTTCAAAGGATATAAATCCATGAATCATTTCAATTCTGAACAAAAATAAAGATTCTAGTAAAATAAATAAATCTTTCAAGTTTTGAAGCCGGTGAAAACCTAATAATTAATATCCAGTTAGACTTCAAAGAAGACCTAGTTTCTAATTATGTAATAGATTTTTAAGGAGAGAAAAAAAAAATGATCCAAAGGAATTAAAAATTGTTAACGAGACTTGAGACTTTGCAACATAATAAAGTAGCCCACAAAATGGACCAACTGGCTAACAACATGATGCAATCTCTGGTGAAAGAAATGAACCACCTATGTCATCTTTCTAACAACAGGTTGTTCTCTCTTGTTTCTAGCCTTATTCTAATAAGATTTTTCTTATTTGAACTATTATGCTACATGAGATACTGCTTAGCACGATGCTTGTAAGTGCACACTTACACAAATATGTATGAGAGAGAGAGCACTTAAACATAAAAAGAAAAAGTCACCTTTAAAATTTCGAGCACCCGCACCAATAAATTCTATGGCCGGTGTGTTCATAGTCCCAAACTTTACATCCTTGCATGAGTTATACAACCCTTCTCCAAAAGTATCAGTTACAAAGAAATCTATGCCATCCACAGTCAGGGTCCCATTAATCTGAAACACAAATTATAAAAGAGAAAAAATGATAGGTGGTACTAACTTCATAATAGCCTATATCAAATCAAAAGTAATAAATATTATTTCTTTTTGGCAAGTAATAAATATGAGTTAGTGCTAAAGCAAGAACTAATTCACCCACATTAAAATCAAGCACATGCACAAAATATTTGTCAGCCTATGAATCACGATCTCATATGCCAATCAACTCTGAATGTGAGCTGAAGCCTACACCATCTCCCACTACTTAAAACGGTCAACAAATAATATCAAATGCACAAAACCCCATGGCACAAGCAGATAGCATAGAATTTATGACAGTATGATAAGCTAGCATCATTAGATTAATTTGATTCACAAATCAAAGTGATGTTATAATCATATCAGAAATACATCAAATTCCAGCTTCCAATTTGAAAAAGGAACACAAATCGAAGTCGTTTTCTGGGAGCTTTCCTACAAGTTCCATAAACAATCTTCTGTTCATCCATTTTTTTTTCCACTTCTCTTTTAAGTAATTGTTCTCGATTAAATGCGAGAGATAGCAAGAGAGAGGGGGAGAGAGAGAGCACATATGAGGTTATAATTATAAATAATATCACACTGAAGTGCTACACCATGTTACTTAAAACAAGATCTGAGCAATAAGCAATTTTTACTGACCTCAAAAACAGAAGTCACATTGATAAATAGACTCTGATTTGGAGAGCAGGAAAGCTCACAGAAAATATTTAGGAAGTTCCGCAAGCATGATGGGCATCCCACAAGGAAAGGAATTGCCCGCAATAAATAGAATTCGTCAAGGAATATGCAAGTGGCATTAACTGGACAGATATTTAGCAAGTCAAACAAAAAATGCATGTGCCATGTTCTTGGCTCAACGAACTCACATAAAGTCTTACAAGGAACTCTCAATCGTGGCCCACATCATGAGTTACTAGTAACACAGGTAGAAATCGAAAACCATCTCATGTTTAACATGCAAACACACTATAGCCGGATAACCACATAAGAAAGTCCATCAGAAGCAATTACATAGAAGCAGCAGCTTCAACTAATCAGCAGAGCGCGTGATATGCCCTTCTCATTCTTCATATAGAATTTAATGAAAAAGAGACTTTTTTTTTTAAAAAAAAAAACATAAAATGTATCTAATAAACCACACAAGAAACAACACCAACATTCAAGTATCCAAAAGCTTGGAACCTTAGGCAAACATGCCAGATAAGGCAAGGATGCTTCCAGGGGAGTCGTATCAACATCGAATTGGATCCTCCAGACTGTACATGCAACTTAGCTTACAGATACATGCCCGACACTTTCTAATGTATCCATAATTTTTATTTTGAACACCTATTAGGTACTTCTCAAATAATCATGATACATGTCTAACAACTATTGACCATTTGAAGGTAACATTTTCATTATATCATCATCTAACTATTAGAAAGAGAAAGTGAACACAGGTTTCAAATACTTCCACGTTCTTAGTTGAGATAATGAGTATATATTGCGTAATTTTGTTTAATGTTTATGTCAATACAACAAAATTTTCAACATAATTTCTTTTATAAGCAAATGTTAGCATAAAATATGCATATAATATGCAAAACAATTACTAATTCAGATCTATAAATAGATATATTTGTATAATTTACATAAGTACATGTATATAATAGACGCATGCATGCATATATAATGTCATATCCTTGTCGTATCCATGCATAGTTGTTAAAGGCTCAAGGCACACAAAGGCGCTACGGCCTCCTGGAGCCTGAACCTGAGGCGCAAGGCAAGGCATAGGCTTGACTGAAACGAGGCGCAAGTTGAAAAAAAAAAAATTGTAACCAATAATACAAAGCCAACAACAACAATTGCTCAACAACCTCAAACTACTATTTAGCCAGAAGCATGAGAACATCAAACCACAAAATGAAAATACATAGGCCCTGCTTGGTATGTATCTCCCAAAACAGTTTTCTGTTTTGGGAGTTAAAGGAAACCAAAAACTGTAATCTTTTTCTACTTGGATATCATTTATAAAAACAGTTTTTATAAAACTGAGTTCAGATAGTTCATGATTTTAGAGAACAACTAAAAGTTGTTTTGAGTTTTTTTCGAGAACACGGAGATACAAGTTAAACTCAACAAAACTTAAAAAAAATACGGAACTGAAGCCCTCGTTTATAACACGGAACAGAAGCCCTCTTTCTCTTTCCATTGTCAAGTTCTCTCTCTCTACAATATCTTTCGAACGGACGCTTGGATTTGTAATCCACCTCAAGCATAAACAACAATTCCAAGCTGATGATAATGACCCTTCTTTATGGGTTGAAGCAGTTTAGTTAATTGTATGTGTGTATATATAAGGAGAAAGTCTGTATATATAATATATATATATATATATACGCCCAAATTTGCAATAACCAAATCTGTATATATATATATATATACACACATAGTACCACCACCACTAAACCAAATAGATCCAGCACCACTACTAAATCAAATAGATCCAGCACCTCTCACTGTACATATAAAACCAAATAGACCCAGCACCACCACCAAACCAAATAGATCCAGCACCTGTCACTACATATATATATATATATATATAGACACACACACACGATGAAGACACTCCAAGTTATACGATGAAGACAATCATAATGGATTTGTGGGTGGTGGTTGCTGGTGATGATGGAATCGTGGTGGTGGTGGCGAACATTTTTTTTTTTTTTTGGATTTGTGGGAGATGATGAATAGTTTAGTTTAATAATTCATCTTGCTTTTCCCTTCTTCTCTTTTTCCCCATTTGTTTATGGCTACCGGAACTACTATAATGCCCTCAATACTTTCAGATATATATATATATGTATGAATTTATATTTGGCTAGTGTATTCTTTTAGGACTTTGATGTTGAAGACTTTCCCATTGATCATTTTTTTTGGATTTTTTTGGTTAATTTTTTTTTTAAAAAAATGTATTCCTTTTATTTGTTTGATATAATTTGAGAATTACTTTAATTAGTGAAAATTATTTTTTATTATAGTAGTGCACAATTTTTGTTATTTTATTTGTTCATAAAATTATTTTTAGTACCCAATAAATTTATTAAATTCAAAACACTAGCTTAAAAGTAATGCACCTCTAACACTTATTAATAAAAATTGCATTATTAGATTAAAAAAAATAAAGTAAAAATTGTTCTCTGAAAACTAGTCTATAGATACAACCAAGTAGATTTATGAGTTTTTGTTATTTGAAAACTGTTTTGTAGTTTTATCAACCAAGTGAATTTTTAAATTGAAAAACTTGAAAACTATTTTCTGTTTTGATTATCTAAAAACTGAAAAAACTAAAAACTAAAAATTGTTTTCACAGTTACAAACCAAGCAAGCCCATAATATCCCAATTTCAATGTTTTCTGCATTTTCTGTGATAATATGCTTTAGCAACTATTACACACATTAGAGAAACAAAGCACAAAACATAAACATCATAAGAGTTCATAAAAAATTAAAAAATAAAAAGAAGAAAAGAAAGAGAGAGAAAAGAACAGAAAGACCATAAAAAGAAGAAAAAAAAGTGAACAGAGAATAAAAAAAACAAAGCATCAAGGATGAAAAAAAAGAAACAAAAACAGAGAAAAACAGAGAAGAAGCAGAAGTTGTCGAAGAAGAGTTCAATGTCCAGAAAAGCCTAAATCTGAAATTGCAAACTGTCATCCCACTGTGTATTGACTTCCAAAAAGTTCAAAATCGACTGATTGTATCAAATCTATCGATCCCTTTTTATTGCTTTTACCGTTAGGGACTGTATTATATAATTAGAGTCCACTCTAACACAAAAATACACCACATGCTAGCAAGTAGGGGAAAAAGGTTAAGTGTTCTATATTAGGCACGCCTGAGGTGTCACTTGAGCTTAACACCTCAAATGCAAAGGCGAGCGCCTTATTGAGGGAGCCTGGCCTGGCCTTAGTTTAGGTGCAACTATTGCACCTTGAGGAGCCTTGAGCTTGAGGTGTGCTTAGGGCTGGGGAGCACCTTTGACAACTATGTATCCATGTCCTATTTTTTGAGAATTTGTCATATCAATGTGTCATATTAATATCCCATATATGTGTCCAAGTTTCGTAAAGTGTTAGGCCCAGTAAGATATTGGCTAATTTCCATTTGATAAGAGTTAGATACCTTCTCAGTTAAGCCCTCCAGACTTCTCACTTTAATAAGTTTAATTTGAGGTCGATTCATGTGGTCATTTCATCATAAAGATATTTACTATTTGTTGTCAGTTGATTTTGGTTGTAGCCTTCGTTTCATTTGGGATTTCCAGCCTTCACTCAAATTCACAATCACTTGGCTATTTAATCCATAAACCCTAACTGAACAAGAAAACAAGAATTACTCAATCATGCACCAGTTTACACATCATTCAAGAACATCTAGTCTAAAGCATTACATCAACAATTCAACTTAACTTCCACTAAATTTCAAAGGTGACAAGCAGCATTTTTTTTCTTACAATAGAAAAAAACATATTTAAAGTAATCTTAAAGAATCCATCATGTGCTTCATTTAATAACTTGGAAGAACGAGGAAGTAAGGAATGTGCTCAAGCATGGTGTAAAATATGGAAAAGAAAATCAATATTACTTACTCAATCAAGAAAAACTATAACTGCAAAAGGGGCTATTAAATACCAAAATGTTTCATCAAGAAAGCAAGCAATATTAGATCATTCCAGATAAATTGTCCACATAGTAATATCTATCAACAAAAAATAAATAACAATCCCATAAGACGGTTGTGTGCTAGCCAGCAGCAAGCAAATTTCTCTCTTCCACGTAATGCATGAAAAAATATGTGGTACCAGTACAACCCTTCCCAAATAGATGATTTAATCATAAGCAAATATGCATGAAATCAAATGTCAGTAATTAACTTCAATTTCAAATAAATGAAGAAGGAAAAAATCTGTACTTGTTGAATTTGTGCACGCAGCATATCAAACTGCTCCTCTGTACATCAAACATTTCCACTTATTGTAGGACACAAACTTTGGATTTTTGCAAAAAGTAATTCGTCAGGCTGCAAAGCATATTGTATAATGTTATGAGCCCAACATATGCGGGATGAGTGCAAATGCAAATAGTTCTAGGATTAAAAATGAAATATATTATATATACCTTCACAGATAGGGAACCATAAGGGCAATTCAATGCTTTCCCATCACTTCGTTCTCCACAAATATCATACATTGCACAGTATTCTCTAGAATGTATTTCTCTGATCCACAAATCAAGCACAGTGATCCTCAAACACAACAGCATGGACGAAATTTCAAAACAATCACATGGAAATCAACAGTCACCATATAAGTCTTCAAGATAATCAAGAATGAGAAAATAGAAATGAAAAATGGCTATACAATTTTCATACATATTAGTGGGAAAGATTTCACCAAAAATTTCCCCTGAAAAAAGGAACATATAAATCCTATGTGTAGGGAGATAATTTTCCTACAGGTTAAGTGAGGGAACATAAAAAAAGACACCAAAGAACAGTGGAATATCCATCAAACCCTTTATGAGAAGAAAAAAAAACAGATTCTTTAGATTTTTTTTGTTACTTTCAAGAAACTATTTCATCAAAACAATACAGAGAGAACCCATAAAAACTTTACAAAGATGCCATACAAAAATTCACGTAACTGGGTAACAAGGTAGACAACTAAACGCCCATAAAATCAAAGGAGTCCAGAGTCAATCAAGCAGTACCACAGAAGTCCCGTAATCTGGAAAGGGTATTAAACAATAAATCTTTAACTACAAGAACCAATCAGAGACATAAAATTGTACATATACATACAAATACATGTATGCATAAAGGTACTTTATACAACAAAAATCCGTTTGCACATTAACCATCTCTTACATACTGCCACTTTTATAGAACCAAGCCTCAAGAAAAAACAAGAAAAATGCAAAAATCACTCGTTATTCACTACCCTGTTCTCGAAACGATCGAGTAAGTTGAGTCACGAAAAATCACTTACCCATTAGGGGAATCGGAAAGCAAAAGCAACTGCGCCTCACTCTCTTCTACTCTGGGTAAACATGCGAATACAGACACCTGATAAAAATAAAAATCAATAAATAAAAAAGTAAATAAACAAATTCAAGAGAAAAAGAAACCCAATAGTGTGGCGCATACATTGACCAATAAAGCATACGAATATAATCTACAATTTTTTTCCATCTTTTCTTTTTCATATTTTCAGAAATTCAAATGGAATAAAGCTAAGGTTTCGTAAACTTTTCTTTTCCTTGCTTCATATCTGTTTTCTTTCGGGTTCTTGAAATTTTTCTAGGCAAACAAACGGTAAGGACAATGGATTCTTGCCTGTAATAGAAAGATAATAGCGAGAAGACCTAAAGAGGACAGCGATTTTGTATCTGAGAAAGCCATGGCCATGGCCATGTCCTCCGTGGATAGAACGAGCAATGATCAAACCATCAATTTTGAAATTCCTTTTTCGCTCTCTTTCTTCTAGTTGTAGTTGAGCAGTGTAAGTCAAGAAACCAAAGGTAATGATCTTCTGCGATTCGGCTTGGAGGCAGTTAATTTATTTATAGATGAAAAATGGACACGCGTCACGCATTCAGTTCATGCTTTTGATTTAGCTTTTGTGAGTTGTGACTTCATTTTTTCATCAAACACCTGCTATGTATTACCCGATTTATAAGAATTCGTTTTCCTTATAATAGAAAATGACAGGTTATTATATAGTAAAACGTTACAATTGTTTTTTTAAAAATAAGTAATGGTATTAGGGATAATAATTTCTTCCGCCCCGACGGATTTTCGTCCCGCTCCGTCCCTAATGAAGGGAATTTGATCCGCCCCTAATAGAAGTAGGGCCAGGTATGATTTTTTTAAGAAAACCCGCCTAATACCCGCCCCGCCCCGATTATATACATACATATATATATATATATATATATATATATAGTGACATAATTGTATAAAATGTGTCATTTCTTTTATTATTATATTACTTATATAAATATAGTATACTAGATATATGGCAGCCACTAGGTTACCTTGTTCTGCTCTATTCTTCCATTTATCTTATGACTAAAAGAAAAAAATTTCTATCTTGTGTACATAATAGAACTATAATAAAAAAAAATCTTGAAGACCAAAATCGTTTCTATCTCCATCGATATATGTATGTATGTTTGTGTCATTTTCTTTAGTCATATATATTGGGGTTTTGACTGTAAGAATATTGTATCATCGTTTGGGTGCATTTAGTTCAAACATCGAATTCAAAGCAAATAAAGTAAAGGATTTTAAGAATTTTATTATTCCTCTCTTTCTCTAAATGGGACAGTGGTGGTATACTTACCACAAACCCGTTAGGGTTCTTAACGGGAGATGGATTTAATATTTCCTTGATGAGGCGAGGTAGGATTTTGGTATATCCGCCCCATTGCCATCCCTAAATGGTATTCTCAAAAAGACAAAATACATTACGCTTGCGTCTTTATGCTTTTTTTCTTTTTCTTTTTTCTTTTTTTTTTGTAATTGTAAAGATATATATATACACACACACATTTCCTCAGTTTTAGTTGTGTTTTATTAGTTTCATTCTATCCACAGTTAGCCTTTTCTTTAGCACTTCTCTTTGCCCCTCTCATGACCCATGATCTACAAAGCACGGATACTCCTAAAAGAGGCCCGTGGCTGTATCAGACACGTATTTGATATGAATACGGCCAAGATACGACAGGATACGTGTTCGATACGGCTAAAAAGTATCCAATTTTTTTAAATTATTTTTTGAATATCAGATACGACTAGGATACGTGAGAATACGCCAGGATATGTTTAGAATACGGTTAAAAATTTTATAGATTAGAAAATAAGAATTATTTTATAATAAAATAAAAATATTTTTAAAACCCACAAGTAAGTGAATCATTGTAAAGAATATTAGAAAAGATAGTGATTTCTAGATTTTAACTTATTATATTTTGTATAATTACTTTAACTATATTTATTGTAGGGTAAAATGCTCTAACACCCCCTCAGGTTTCATTTTATTGCTCATATATTAAACTTGTGTCAAAAATAGCTCTGACACCCCCCCAAGTTTGGTTTAAGTAGCCCTAACATCCCTATTCTACCCAAACTACCCTTCCTCTTTCTCCTCAAAGCCATCTCTACTCTCTCTCTAACTTTACTCTCTCTTTTCTCTCCCTCGATTCTGTCTCTGCTTCTCTCTTCCTTCTATTCTTTCTCTCTCATCCCTCACGGTGGTAGATAACATTGGTGTGGTCACCCATGGTGGAGCCGAGAAGGTGGTATTGGTTGTCAGAAATTGCTCTCTTCCTTACTCCAGCCACGGGAGTCAATGGAGCTCGGCGGGGGCATCTAAGATGATGGTGGTTGTTGATGGCGGTGCTTTAGACAGTGAAGATGGAGACTCGGTGTGGACAAGTTGCTTGACGGTAAAGACATAGGTCTTTGACGACATCATTTCTACGATGGTGGAGATGCTCAGCGATGGTTCCGGTGGCGATGCTTGAGAACGGTGGTCCGACATAGGTGGAGCTTGTGGGTCTTCTCTTTAGTGATGGGTCTGGTTCCACGCGGCATTGGTGATAACCATTATGGACAATGGACATGGTGAATATGGGGCTAACTGTGGAATAGAGGTTGAGCTAGTGGCTGGTGATGCTTCGGCTGTGAGCATGGAGTTCGGTGCATGGGTTGTTAGAGATGGCGATAGTGGGTCTGTTCTTCAATTGAGAAATTCAACGTTGATGCTCTGGAAATGTGTCTCTGGACCTTCGGTGCTACGAGGTGGTATATGATAGTGGAGATTCGCCGAAAGGTGGAAGGTGAAATGAACCTTGGCCGTGGGGAAGAGCAGCAAAATGGGTCTTCAATGGGGAAGACAACCCGACGATGGAAACTTGGTTGACAGTGGTGACTTCCGATGCTCGGTGGTGGGCTGCCTGGTTGGTGAAGCTTGTTTCGGTAACAATGGTGGTTCTTTGGTGTAGTCTTGGTAGAGAGGGAGAAAAGCTGAGAAGAGAAAATAAAAATAAAATAAAATAAAATAAAATAAAGAATAGAGAGAGAATAAGGGGCATAAAGTTAGAAGAAAGTAGAGAGATGAAGGGTAGTTTGGGTAGAATGGGGGTGTTAGGGTTACTTAAATCAAATTTGAGGGGGGTGTCAGAACTATTTTTTATACAAGTTTAATCTATGAGCAATAAAATGAAACCTGAAGGGGGTGTTAGAGCATTTTACCCTTATTGTATGGTTGAAGAATAAAAATTAATATTTTGTGTATAATATTATATTTTTATTTATTTATTTGACATATCATTACCCTATTCGTATCCTATTTTTTTGAGATTTGACGTATCACCGTATTCGTATCGTGTTGTACCCGTATCCGTGTCCGTGCTTCTTTGCCCATGATTTCACACATTATTTTTCTTTCTGGACCCTAAGTAGTTGAGCAAGAAACCCTTTTTTTTCACACTATATTACTCTTTCTGCAAAATAGAAAATTTATTTTAAAAAACAAAAAATATTTTATTAACATTAATGATTTGATGGATTAATTATTTTGTGGACTAATAATTGTTTATTGTTTAGAGCTAGGAAGCACAAACACGGACATGGAACATGGGTACGACATGACACAGATACAGCGATATGAATTTTTTTTAAAAAAAAGACACAGACACGGCGAGAACATGACTATAAAATAATAATATAATATATTAATATATATTAATTATTCAATAAAAAAAGATTACATTACAGAAATAATTCAATTCATCATCAAGCAATTAATAATCAAACAAACTATAAACAAAAGTAGACAAATAAATTAAAGAAACAAACTTATTTAGTCATCTACATATATTTAGCTTAAATTTTTAATAACTTAGTCGCATATAATTTTCTTTTGAAATACTTGAATATACATCAATGCTACGAAATGTCCGACACTTATTCGATGAGTGTCCAAGGAGTGTCTGAGAAGTGTCCTAAAATTAAAAATGTCAAGATATTTTTACAAAGTGTCCGTATCCGAGGAGTGTCCAAGTGTTCGACACAGTGTCTGAGTGTCCGACACTTGTACGACACCCTCAGTAAAGTGTCCGTATTTTCTAAGTTTAGAGGATATAGTTTCTAGTATATTTGAATTATGTCTTGTGTTGAGATTATCACGAGTCACTTTTAAAACATGAATAGTGTTTGAAGAGAATTACAAATGCATTTCAGTTTATAAGTTTTTGTATTCATTATTTTAGTTGAAATTTTTTAAAAACTAATTCGTCTTCAAAGTCACCCTTAGAGTAAATTCTGACTCTTCAAGCCACCTTATTGGACCCCAAAAAAAACCCCTAATTCTGTCCAATGCAAGATATGAATACCGTGGCGGACCCACAACCTGATGATTGGGGCCTAAACTCAGTGAATATTTTTTTTAAAAAAATATATATAATTAAATAATATTTTATTATTCTTTATACATAAAAATATTCTATATCTTTTAAATATGAACAAAAAAAATTAAAATAAGATCATATATAAACAAGAATATATTTAATATTCCATGCATATAGAATTATATCTAATTTTGGCATACAAAAAATACATATATAAGTGGATCAAAAAAATCTAAAATTCAAAAATAGTAAAACAAAGAGAGGAAAAATATGGATTATATTCCCCTATATATATAAATCTAGATTCCCGAAATGAAGCTTAAAATATTTCAAATTGAGATTATTTTTTAACTTTATGAGAGTTAACTTTTAATGCATATATTTTTTTTTGTTAAGTAAATCTTTTCAACTATTCATATGACCCTATTAAATAAGAATTTTCAAAATCTTGGGGAGGCCAAACATGTTTTTGGTATGTAAATCTTTTAGTAATTTTAATTTCAACTATTTTAGGACCCTATAAAATAGAATTTTGAAAAAAAAAATTGGGGGGACCATAGCCTCCCTTGGTCTCCACATAAGTTCGCCCCTGTATAAACACAAAATAATTCAAGAATGATGGGAAGATGAGATCAAATAATTCAAGAATGCCAACATTGTGTACTCATATAACATAGCCACAGGATATGGAAACAACAGAACCACAAGGCCAATGGTTCATATTCATATTTCATATTTCATACACCAATGCAGAGAGATTGACAACCTAATAGCTCTTCTGATTCATATTCATATTTCATACACCAATGCAGCTGCTAAACAGTACGGCATATCTCACCAGACCTTGGGTGACACTAACCTCCAACAAACTTAATGGCTTACCATCAGTATGCACAAAACTGTAGACATCCTCCATCACCTCTCCTTCACCATCTCATCCTCCAGGCTACGTTATCAAGCTCACTGCATTAGCAAGCAGTGATGTATATTCAACATCACTTTTGCAGAAAAGAGACTCCAACAACTCACCACGACTACACACAGATAACACTAGGAGCATCATTACTGGATTTGGCTTCAGACCACGCACTCCCATTTTGGTAAGCAAAGCTACGACAACACATTCAATCCCGTTCATACAATACACTAAAATCACAGGGCTCCATGACACAATGTTTCTGTGAGGAATTCAGTCAATGGTCTTCTTTGAGGCATATATTGGTGTTACTTCGGAGTTCATATCTAGAATTGCCGTTACCTCTGCCACCAAGCCTCTTTGAATTGCAGTGTGATGAGCCTGTTCTCCAGAAAATTTTATAAGACAATGGCGTTGGACTTTTCATGTACCTGGTACATTTCCTCGAAGAATGCAACTCCATTCTCTGTCATCGTGCCACAAGCACCCCACTATCGTTGTGTATCATGTAACCATCCATTCCCTTCATCTGATGGAATAGTTCCCATGCACAAGGCAAATTGCACTTTTAATGAGCATCAAACAAAGAATTTACCACCAACTCATTTCATTGACATTCTTGCCAGCTTCTTGGTGTGAACTTGCACTGTAATGGATATACAAAATCCTTGCATGTTTGAAGACTTAACAGAGTCAGTGCATCTACGCCAATTCCCTCCTTCCCCATTAAAGCAAACATCATTACTGAGAAATCCAGACAAGTGAAAATTCCAGGGAACACCATTCCTACTATGCATCTTGGTGGACACTTCAAAGGCAGAACCAGAATCATCAACTAAAGCATTTCCAACAAGAAAATGATTTTTGAGACCTCTATGGACTACAAACCCATTGGCCAATCTTCCAATACCAGTTTCCCCTAAATTAATGCAGGCCTCAAGTACACACCATTATATCATAGAAGGGAGCATGAGTTCTCTGAGAACAACAACATTCAAATTTCATTTTATTTTTATCAGAAACAATGGTAACAGACACTGCATGAGATGAGCAGGTAAACTTCACAGAATATGAAACCATTATTCATTGATGTTGCAAAGTTGAAGATAAGAATCAAACATTACGTATCTAGACCAATATGACTTGTACTTGCTGATAGCTAGATCCAACCATGGCTTGTAGTTTCCATTATAATGGACGACAGCAGCATTCTCTATTTCCGTTTGGTTGAGTGCTGGATCATAGCCAAGTCCAAGCACATGCCAGCTCCGATCCAGTGGATGTGTCAGATTATAAAAAGTTATAAGTCCTGGAGGCAACGTGCCAAGTTTCCAAAGTGTTCTATCTTCATTCTGCAAAATAATCTCACTGTAAGCTGGAATTCAGAATAACAAAGTAGAATTTCAGTAGAATGATGATATGAAAAAACTATTTACTAAACTAATCCTCCCCCACCACCAAGGGTTGTAGCCTAGTGGTAACTCCTCTACCTCCCAAAGTGGAAGGTGAGTGTTCGGGTCCCCTTAGAGATAAATGAGGGTGTGAGTTTCTAAAAAAAACTTTCCGAAGGACAAAATCCTATGACAAGTTCTATGCACACACAACTAGAACTAAAAGTGGAACTTTCTCGAAACCAGTTATGACAAGAAGTGCAAATACATTTCAAACTACTAATCCCAATTCATGCTTGTTAATGAAGTCATATGCATTTCCTCCACATTAAGATCTACCGCACCTCTCTGAGGAAAACAACCACATATAGTTTGTTAAAATCTCACAAAATAATAATAACAATAATCTAGATGGAGAATATGACTATTTGTAAGATTGTAGCCACTCTCACAATAATATCTGCACACACCCAATTCACACTGAGCTACATGTAAAATATACTAAAAGACATGCACAGAGTTGAGAGACTACACTGGGTGCACGTGTGAATTTTAACATCAAAACTTTGATCAAGTTCTAATAAGAAGCATGGTCATGTGTTTTGTTGGCTGTGAATGGCAAGGGTATGATGGTTACTAAGGTTTCCTTACCATGTTTTGCCAACCATGATATATTCCAGTAATGTCTCGCTTCTTCCACTCATTCAAATCAAAAATATTCATGCCAAACGCCCAACCACAAGCATTTGGATCAAAGTTCTGGGAGATCTTTGGATTAGAAAAGTTCAGATACTTGTCAAACCTATGAAAACTATGCTTGCAGGTCTCAACTGCACCATTGACCATCCCTTGCAGATCCACAGACCAAAGAGGTGTTAGATCCTTCTGAACTACAATATCATCGTCCAAAAACAGGATTTTATCTAGCTTTGGGTAAACCTCAGGAAGGTAGAATCTAAGATGATTCAGCATGGACAAATATTTTGGGTTTCTATATTTGAGATTGTCAGACCCATCAGAAAGTGAAGAAGCCTGATGTGCCTTAAAATAATATTCTTTGATTCGAGCAGACTCAAGTTGACGTAGAACAGGACAGTAAGATGAATTGAGCCACGTAAAATCATCAACGTTCTCGACTTGGATGGCCGCACTTGCAGGAGGATTGACAAGAAACCACATTCTCATTGCTGCAAAATTCAGTTTATCTGTTACAATATGGAATACATGCTTTTCAGGTTCCTTCGCATGTAACACTGTAGATCTCACAACAACAGATGCTGCAAGTACATTATCAGAAAATATGGCATAATGGTACAGAGATGGATCTTCAAGTTTTTCTCTGTTAGGAAACTCCTTGTTTTCATAACCCTGCAGGAAATAGTCTGTTGTAAGCTGTAAAGGAAGGCAATGCAATCGTTTAGGGACCGTTTTTGCAGCTAGCTGAATTAAGAATGCGCTCTTTTTCCTCAGTGCATTTACATTCGCTTCTGTAGATTGAAGCATGGCCCTTAACTTCCTTGTTACTGTAACACAGTCGTATAGTCGAACCTTGGCTGTAGACAGAATGCGACCCATTGCTTTTGCTCTATCAAGTGCACTGAATAAGGGGAAAAAGAATAAGTCCTCGTGAAAACCAAGAGCCAAACATGTACACTTGGTTAAGCTGGAGAAAATTAGCATAACAGTACCTTGGCTGAAGTTCAGCATCAAGTGTAGCATCTCCAATAGCACGTTGACTTTCTCTCGAATGTTTTATAAGAGTATCATATAGACTAGTTTCATTTTTAGCTTTTGCAACACTAGCATAAGCTCTTGCCATTATGATCTGATCGCGCATAAGTTTCAAGGTAGAATCAGAATTTGGATTTTCATACTCTCGCCTCCAAATACTGAACTTTCCCTTTACAGTGGTGTCAAGCTCTTTAGCCCGTTCAATGGCAGCTGCTTGCATCTGGTTGTCAATCTCTCTGTCTTGTCTGATAAGCTCCGCAGTGCGGAGATTCCTCCTCTCCTGTCGTAACATCTGAGGTGCAAGGAATAGTCATGATACCAAACAACCAAATAACATATATAGTGAACATAATTAGAAGCACTTGACATTTCACCCGACGCTTGAGCTTCACTGGATTCATCATAGACATCTGTAGTTTTGGAATTTCACTTCCAGATTGATCTTCATCAGTGGAATGCTCAGAATCATCTTCCAATCTCATTTCCACTTGAGATGGATCGTCTAGTGTCTGAATAAAAAAAATGAAGAATTTCCAGTCTATCAATCATCAAGAAATTTATATTATTATATGGCTTTCAATCTGACTGTATGTTCTTGATGAAACCAAAATTTCACACTTACATCACTATTTCCAAATTTTCACATTAACATCACTATTTCGAAATAAAATTCAATCATAAAATGGACTTTACTACCTGGGAACTCTCTGGCTGGTCATGGTTTTTATCAATAGGACTTTTCCAGACCCAGGAAGCAGAGAGGTCTCTAGACTTCACGGTCCTAATCTGAATGGCACCAGAAGTGTCGCTGTATGCCACAATTATGTCAATGTCCTGTAAATAAATGGATTAAGCATCGTTATACTAAAGTCTACCACGATAAAATGAGAACTGGTGATTACCTTTTCATCCCGATGGTTGGCGACTGCAACAGCAGATTTTATGAGACCTTGTTCCTGAACAGCCATCATTTGGTCCACATGGTGAATAATAACAAAACATGAGTTATGTCATCTAAGAAATAGCAAGTTATGTACATATTTAGTGTGTTTTAAATTTTTAATACATACAAGTGTGTGTTTGTGTGAGAGAGAGTGTGTGTGTGTGCGCGCGCGCGTGCGTTGTGGGCGAGAGGGAGGGGTCTTAGACAACAGGAGCAACTGTGAGTCTATGACAGATTAACATTTCAGTTCAACTCAGTATTATTCCAGTAATCAGGCCCAGCTAAGTGAAATCTTCTGTTGCCACTGCACTATATTGTTCTTGACCTTCACAATTCCACACCACAAGAACAACCTGCTTTCTCATATCACCAACCAACTTCAAGGACTCATATTTCCTGTCAAAACCTTTTCCTAATTGCCTACGCAATGAGTGCAAACCTTTCAATCTACTCTGAAAAAGAAAACACTCCTCCTTGAAGTCAGTTATTTGCCTTTTGCAAACAAGAGTTGAGTAATAATAGACTTGCTTACCATAAGAATCCACGCCTATGAAACTCCCATTCAGCCAATCAAAAAGGATTCATCATTAATTGAGGAAAAAGGGAGATAAAGATCCACCTGTCTTGACGCTTTGGCTAGAAAAAAGTCATAAATGGTGCGGGTAACTGACCCCCACTTTACATGTCACTACGGAGGCACACCTCATCTTGCCACAAAGTGTCAAGATTGGAAAACTACATGGTACTTTCACCACTACCATGTGGCACGTTTAGCATAACTCACGTGTTAATTTTACAATTAGACTCATTATGCATGTCGCTCTCTCCAATATAGCAAAGTTTGGTACTTTCTTTCTCTGCATACCACATCTAGGGATCATCACCAAATCTTATCACCCCAAGGCTACTACTCAAGGTTGAGGGATTACTATTCTACCTCAAAGGAAGCTATGCCTTGGCACTCTTTAACCCTGACCCATCAAAGATATGTAATCAGCTTATTAGTTACTCCCGTCTTCCCAGAATTACCTCAACAAGTTCAACTCCAACCACCTTATCTTACCCAGAAATATTATCTCTGACAGACTTATTATCACAAGCCTTCTCTAGAGGCTTATTCATTATCATCTATTTTAGGATTATCTTATATTTTTAATCAGTTTATCTATCTTACTCCTCAACAGAAGTTACAGAACTATCTTTGAAGGGCACCACCTATGCCTATGGCTACATGATCTAACCCCTTCTAAAGGTTTATCAATCTGGTAGGCTTATTACTTCCAATGGAGCTTGATTGCACACTCTCATACCGTGCAATTTGTCTCCTGATGATTTCATATGTTGTACCTCTTATATAATCAATATAAAGAAATAAGGATTAGCTTCAACCTGCTAGTTTGTACACTATGGTGTTAACTCGGTAAGTTTCACAAATTAAGGGCATAATTCAGGTATCAATTATATGTTGTCAAAGAACTGAACAGCTACCAAGACATTTTCTCAAAACGATTGTTGGAAGCAACAAAAGAATGCAGGAGATAAATACAGCATTACATCCTTATCATCTAGTTTTCACTAGTCTTTTTGCATCAGGTGGCTAGACATTTACAGACTGCACATCTCTGTACAAATTCACACTTTCTCATGTATATGCTTTTTACTAAATGATAAGTTTTTCTTTTTGTTCTTTTTTGTTATGTGCTATTTTTTCAGCTGCTACATATTAAAACACAAATGAAATATTTAATAGGTATATTTTTCTCTATATAAATGTGGAATTGAGAATTCCTTTTTCATTACTTCAAATTCCTTTTTCATTACTTCAACCTGTTATACCCCAACTAAAAGAGAGAAAGATGAAACTCATAGCACCTCACATCCTCCTCTCTACCCACCCTCCAACACTTGCTCCCACTTTCATGTTCTATCCACATCTAATCCTCTGGCTGTCAACTTGAAACCATAAGTTTGCCTATAGCTTTCAACTTCTAACCATAAGTTTGTTTGATTGATTCTAACACGTTTGATAGGTAGCCCCGGTATTCACTCTCACATCCCTTTCTCCTCCTTAGTAAAAGAATATAACTGATAGCACACTGATAACTCAATTTTTATTTTAAAAGCCCCCTCTAGAGGCTAGTATCAACGCCTTATCCAAAAGAATTCTTTAAGTTTCCTGTTTTACAGATATCACCTTAATATGTCTTTTAAGCGCCACCAAGTTAGATAGAGTGAATTGAAGGAGACTGTACGTCCTCCTTGTCCATCACCAACAGATTATTCTTTGAAGCCACAAACTGCCTATCCGCTTCCATTTGCCTTGTATACCATTCTGTATACCCTTTTCCCAAAATAATTGTCCATTAATTTCTTTTATCTCTCAAGTTGTGTGCGATCAATGACAAGAAACCAATCCAAAAACATCTTGATACAAACAGCCTATTTTTAGATTGAATGACGTACAAATAAAGTTTTGAAAAAGAGGTCGGACCTTGGTGTGATGGCAAGTGCCCTTGCCCAAAGCGATGTGTCGCCAGTTCGAGACTTGGGAGCTAACTCTCCAAAAAATGGGGGCTAAGGCTTGCCTACATCCACCTCTCCCAGACCCTGCTCAAGTGGGAGCCTTGTGCACTGGGTACAACTTTTTGTTTTTTTTGTTTTTACAAATACAGTTTTAAAAAGTAGAGAAAATAAGAAAAAGGAGGAAGAAAGCTTGATATGCCACTGAATAAAATATATATATACTACGGTTATACCCATAAAACAGGAGATAAAAAAACTCTTTTGATATATAATGAGAAGGTGTTGATACAAAACCCCTACGGTTTTGGTATCAGCTCACCATCTCCAATAAAAAGTAAAAAATAAGTCAGTGGTGTGAAATAAATCCCACCCCTTTATCAAGAAGCAAAGGAATGTGGAGAATAAATCTCACGACTACTTATCAAACAGCAACAAAGAATACCAAATTCTGTTTTGAGGAATGTTTTATCAATTTATTTCCATCTGTATCTGTTGCAAATTCCAATTTGAGTAGAATAACAATACCAACCAAGCAACCCCTTTATCAAGAAGCAAAGGAATGTGGAGAATAAATCTCACAACTACTTATCAAACAGCAACAAAGAATACCAAATTCTGTTTTGAGGAATGTTTTATCAATTTATTTCCATCTGTATCTGTTGCAAATTCCAATTTGAGTAGAATAACAATACCAACCAAGCAGCCCACAAGTAGGGTTTAATTTATAGAAGAATAGATGTGAAGAGAAAATGATGTTGGTTGAAAATTATTGAAAGAGAAAAGGTTGGAGGATGGATAGAGAGAAGAGGTGAGGTGCAGCGACTTTAACAATTCCCTCTACTAATAAGGGGGCCACTAGTTGAAAAAGTAAAATGCATTTCCTCACTGCCCCTTCTATGGTTAAAAATGCATGTACCCAGATTATTTTGTTCTTCAATATCTAACTTCAGACCACGTACAAGAGAACAGAATATTTTATGTTCAAGAACAGCTCAGTTTATTTGTAACCTAGTTATATATATCTTTTATCATAACCCTAACCCTCATTGACCTGTGCACAGTATTTAAAAAAAAAAATTCATTTTTTATTGGCATATTGCAATATTGCTTGGTTACTAGAAGATTTAAAAAACTAAAAAAACTAGAAATGCACTCTTGCGTAGGCAGCAAAAGAAAACTTCATCCAAACGATAACAGTTGGTTTAGTAAGGCTTGATTTGGCTTGAGCCTAGTTATTACCTAGGTTAAATTTTTAGATGAACTCAATGCATATACCCAATCCAATCCAAACTTTGTTTATATGATCAAATTGTATCTATTTATGCGATTTCATCAGTTTGATTTCAATTTTCAAAAGACCATTAGAATCCATTTGATTCAAGTTTACCCTTGAAACGAAACCATGGCAAAAAGAGCAAAGAAGACAAAGTGTGCATTCTTATCGAGATTTGTGGCCTATACTTTTTTTATATTTGTCCCAACAAATAACACCCACAATGTTTTGGGGGAAGACTTGAACTGTCTAACTTTCACTTTGAAAGGAGATGAGATACCACTAGGCTGTGCCTTGGTGGTGACAAATATCGAGATGTGCGGCCTATACATACTTAACCAAAATTTGCAAAAAAAAAAAAAAATGGTGGAGACCAGTCGACAAAGACGCAACGCCCTGGTGACTAGTCGACAAGGAAGTCTTGCATGCCTCAATTTTTTCTCTTGCATGCCTCATTTTTTTCCGAAGTCTCTTCAGAACTTGGAGGCAGCCAATTGGTTCTTAGACAACAAGAAGTCAATCCAAGAACAATAAGCCATGATTGATACCTGAATTAGACCTTTAATCTCCAAACTCCAATAACATCAAGATAAAGTATCCTGAACTAAGTCCTTAAGTAGAAAGATGCAGGCTGCGAATGGATTAAGTTGAAATCTAGAGGACCTCACAATAAGTGTTTTAAAGAACAGCACAACCCAATCCACTAAAATGAAAAATATTGCTACAGGATTCATAACTTTTAACTTTAGTACTGAAAAATCATAATATATAATGAGAAGGTTCAATGATGAAACACTAAAGTCAAAATTTTTTATACAGACCAGAAGAATTACATTACATTTGACAAATGCTAGAAAGAAGGTTGAGGCTGAAACCTTTCTGTCGATACATTGAGGACAATCGTACAACTGCAAATTTCCTCTAAGCTCTCTGCTGGAAAATACGAAACAAAACAAGCATGATAAACAGTTACTGACACATATAATGTAGTCAATTATGCCAAATATTTACTAAAACCATAACTGCAAACATTTTGGTAACAGCATGTATGTCCGCATGAGTTATATTCAATTTCATTTGCAAAACTATGAGTGGTCTTACACTGTTAGGTTATCTGATATATTTGCTCTGGCAAGAACAATATGAATCATAACCTGTATGGAGACAGTGAGAAGTATAAGACAACACTAAAATCTGAACATAACACACCTATAACATAAGTATGGGTACATAATCATGCTTAAGGGAAAGATCCATACTAATGGGACTGTAGAGCAAGGATTAAGCTAGAGATGGCAAATTGAGAAAGTGAAACATTTGATAGTTCAACCCAAAAACCTAAAGGATAAAAATCAAGCCTTCCCTGATGTTTATAACTGCCTTGAATACTAAACAATTAAAAATATTACAGAGTATTGTTGAAAATAAAGATTTCGAAGTTACGCCTTCCATGCAAACAGACTTGTAAAGACATTTTAACAGAATTAAATATAAAATTCTTTGCAGATATTTGTACAAGACACCTAAAGCCTCAGTGGGACTCTAATCCCAAGGTTTATCTTCTTTCTTCTCCATTTTTGGTTTATCTTCCTTCTTTTCCATTTTTGCTTACTTCTTTTAAATTTATTTTTTGCACAACTATGGGAGCATGTTTCATTATACAATCTTATTGATTGAAATCGAAGTGTGCCTTAAATAAAGCTTCTTGGCAAATAGTCCTTAATATTTTCAGTTTCAGGCCAACAAGAAAAATACAATGTAACAAATTTGATCCCATTTGATACCTCGATAGAGATAATCATCTCATACTTTGAGTTACATTTTAAAAATTAAAAAAAAATTAAAAAAAAGGAAGAGAAAATGCACAGAAGCAAATCAAGTGATGCATAATGTAGGCATAGGTTATAAAAGTCTGATCAGAAAAATATAGTGATAAATTAAACCTAAAACATCCAAGTTGTCACTCGCGCATCTGTGAGGGATCTAAGCATCAGCAATATTGATCTTGCATTACTGAAAACCCTAAAATGCATAAAGAAAAACACACAGCAGATCTTCAACACCAGCTAAAGACAATTATAAGTAATGGAAGTTTTGAACTCCAAATCAGAAACAGTGATACAAATTTGTGTAGAAAATATAAAAAATAAAAAAAAATCAACGCAAGGAAACAGAAATAATCCAACGGAAAAAGAATGAGATGAGAACGAATGTTTACCAGGCAGACGAAGACAATTAGCAGAGATGCAGAGTTCAAGAATCTTCTCGAGCGAATTTTCATGGTAGATATCATTTAAAGATAACTTCAGCAATCAAATGGAGCACTTGGGTCTCAATGAACATTGCAAAGTACACAAACACACACTGTCACTGTTTTCCTGGGGTTTTAGTGGTTTCCCTGGAAAGGGAAGATGTTTGTGTACAATAAATCGTACTAAGAATTGCAAAGCTGAGCATAATATGAAGCAGGTAGATGGAGAGAATCATACCAGAAAGCGAAGGTAAGGTTTTAGAATTTGGTGAGACATTGGAACGCTTGAAAAACGAAGAAGAGAGAGAGAGCGCGTCAGCGATTCTCGCGGATCTTCCTCTAAGTCTCCCAACAGTACTAAGGAGAAATTATTAATTACCCATAATTCCGGAAAAATTTTACCACTAATAAAATTTCTTATTTTATAATTTTTTAAAAATTATAAAATATGAGTGGTGAAATTTTTATATTTAAAAAATTTTCAGAGTATTGTAGAGCTATTCATATTTTAGGAAACAAATATCGGGATAAGAAGAATTAAGCTCAATGGTGTGTTTGGACAAAGAGTAGAAAGCAATGGAAATGCATTTTTTGCATGAATACTATCTTCCACCCAAACTCGCAACTCCCTCGTTGCTTTGACTCCTTCAAGTCAAATAGGAATGCACAGTTCGATTCTTAGTAAAATTGAAACCGTTCTCAATAGTGCCTTAATGTTGGTATTGGAACTGTTGAGTACGATTCGGTTTGTTAAGTTTTGTTATTCTATGTTATATTGTCTTTTAGTGCTATTGTTAAAGGACGGTTGTTTGATTGATTTAGTCATACCTCGTTATTAGAATTTGTTAGACGTGGGTTGTTATTTCTCTTGTTTCAGTTTATTCTGTAAGGTTATATAATAGCCAAGTTTGTCTTAAATATCAGAAGAGATTTCTCCCAATTTCCTTATCTTTTCATAAATTTTTCTGTTTTTAACATTTTGGTATCAGAGCACCATCACGGGACCTGGTTAAAATTAGAAGCAGCAGTCTCTTACGTATGTAGTAATCGAAGTATGATGATAGAGAGTTCATTTGTGCAGCCAACAGCTCTGAAATTTGATGGGCACTATGATCATTGGGTGATGCTCATGGAAAACTTTTTGCGTTCAAAAGAGTATTGGGGCTTGGTGGAGAATGGGATTCCTGTAGTAGTAGAAGTTGTTGTTCTCACAAATGCCTAGAGGAAAAATATTGAAGATCAGAAGTTGAAAGATTTGAAAGCAAAGAACTATTTATTTCAAGCATTAGATCGTTTGATCTTGGAGACGATCCTTAACAAAGATACAGTGAAGAACATTTAGGATTCTTTGAAGCAAAAATATCAAGGTACAACACGAGTAAAGCGTGCACACTTGCAAGCTCTCCGAAAGGAGTTTAAAATTCTCCACATGAAGGCAAGAGAATATGTGAATAAGTATTTTGCTTGGACCCTTATCATAGCCAACAAGATGAAAGGAAATGGTGAGGACAATGGATATGTTGCTATAGTTGAAAAGATTTTGAGATCCATGAGTCCCAAGTTTGATTATGTTGTATGTTCCATTGAGGAGTCTAAGGATACGGACACCTTAAACATTGATGAGTTGTAAAGCAGCCTGCTTGGCATGAACAACGCTTGAGTTCTCATGTTGAAGAAGAACACGGTTTGAAGATTACTCATGGAGATCAATCTAGAGGAAGGGGTCGAGGTCGTGGAAGTTTTAGAGGAAGAGGAAGGGGACGAGACAGACAAAGCTTCGACAAGGCAATAGTGGAGTGTTATAATGGTTAGAAGCTAGGGCATTTTCAATAGGAATGTCCAAGCAAAGAAAAGGAGGCCAACTATATAGAGACTCAAGAAGAGATGTTGCTGATGGCTTACGTGGATATGAATAAGGCTAGTAGAGAAGATATGTGGTTCCTTGACTTGGGATGTAGCAATCATATGTGTGGGAAAAAGGAATACTTCTCAGATTTTGATGGAAGATTCAGTGATTTTGTGAAGCTGGGCAACAACTCAAGTATGGTCATAATAAGAAAGGGTAATGTACAGCTGCAAGTGAATGGAATAGCACATATCATCATAGGAGTATTTTATGCCGGAGCTGAAGAACAATTTACTGAGTATTGGGCAATTGCAAGAAAAGGGGCTTACCATTCCGTTTCAAAGTGGAAAATGTAAGGTGTTTCATCCTAAGAGAGGCTTAATCATGGAGACGAAGATTTCTTCAAATCGAATGTTCATACTGCATACTATTTCTCAACCTATAACATCTACTTGTTTCAATACAATTACAGAACATATGGTGTAACTTTGTCACTGTAGAGATGGACACTTGAGCTTTAAGGGCTTAAAGACTCTTCAGTAAAAGAATATGGTGAATGGTTTACCACAGCTTAAGTCTCCTTTGAGGCTATGTAAGGATTGCTTGGTGGGAAAGTAACAAAGGTACTCGTTTCCAAGGAAGAGCACTTGGAAAGCTTCACAAATTCTTTAATTAGTACATGCTGATATTTGTGGACCGATCAACCCCATCTATAATAGCAAGAAAAGGTAATTGATTACTTTCACTGATGAATTTAGTAGAAAAACATGGGTTTACTTTTTGATAAAGAAATCAGAAGCCTTTGTTGTTTTTAAAAGTTTTAAGATTCATGTTGAGAAGGAAACAAACTCGTTTATTAGAGCCTTACGTACTGATCGAGGAGGAGAGTTTACATCCTTCACCAATTTTTGTGATGTAAATGGTATACGAAGACAATTGACGGTTGGATACATGCCACAGCAGAATGGAGTTGCGGAACAAAAGAATAGAACTATTATGAATATAGTTCATAGTATGATTTTAGAAAAGAAAATTCCAAAAACTTTCTGGCCTGAAGCAGTCAACTGGATGGTGCATGTCTTAAATCGAAGTCCAACATTGGCAGTGAAAAATAAGACTCCAGAAGAAGCTTGGAGTGGAGTCAAGCCTTCGGTTGAGCATTTTAGAGTTTTTGGATGTATCTCTCATGTTCATGTGCCTGATAGTAAAAGAACTAAGCTAGATGATAAAGCTTAAATTGTGTTCTGCTAGGAGTTAGTGAGGAGTCAAAGGCTTATAGACTCTATGATCCAACTTCACAAAGGATCATAATAAGTAGGGATGTTGTATTTGACAATGATAAGAATTGGGATTGGGATAAGAACTATGAAGAATCCACTGTGTGCGATTTGCAATGAGGTGATCATCAGGAGGAAACAATTGTGTTTGATGACAATGAAAAGGGGAGCGAATCTGATCTTGAAACTTATATAGAAGCAAAAGAGGAGAATCTTTCCTCTGATTCTTTGACCGACGAAGCTCTCCCAACTCGAATGAAGGGAGGAATAGGAGACCACCAGTCTGGCTGAGAGACTATGAAACAGGTGAGGCCTTTTTGAAGAAGATAATGAAGCTCATTTGGCTATGTTTGAAGCTACTGATCCTATTCACTTTGAAGATGCCGTGAAAAGTGAGAAATGGAGGAGAGCCATGGATTTGGAAGTGGAAACAATAACCAAAAATGACACGTGGGAATTGACGGAGTTACCTGAGGGAAGAAAGAGGTTGGAGTGAAATGGATTTATAAGACTAAATTTAATGAAAATGGAGAGGTGGACAAATACTAGGCTAGGCTTGTAGCGAAGGGGGGTATACTTAGCAGCATGGGGTAGACTATACTAAAGTATTTGCACCTGTGGCATGCATTGAGACAAGTCATTTGGTGGTAGCACTTGCAGTTCAAATAAGATGGACCATCTTCTAGCTAGACGTGAAGTCTGCATTTTTACATGGTGAGTTGAATGAAGAGGTCTTTGTGGAGCAGCCTTGTGGTTATGTGCAAAAGGGAAATGAACAGAAGGTTTACAAGTTAAAGAAGACGCTATATAAGCTTAAGCAAACCCCACGTGTTTGGTATAGCTGTATAGAAGCCTATTTCATGAAGGAAGGTTTTGAGAAGTGTGACTACGAGCATACTTTGTTCATTAAGACAAGAAAAGAAGGCAAAGTATTAATCGTAAGTATGTGTGTTGATAATCTCATTTTTACTAGAAATGATGAATTGATGTTTACAGAGTTTAAAAATTCCATGAAGCATAAGTTTGATATGACGTACAGATCTTGGTAAGATAAGGTATTTCCTTGGTCTTGAAGTCTTGCAAAGATTTGATGGTGTTTTTATCAGTCAGAAGAAGTATGTATTTGAGGTGTTGAAATGGTTTGGAATGGATAAAAGCAATTCTGTTAATAATCCTATTGTCCCTGACTTTAAGCTCGTGAAGGATGAAGTTGGAGTTAAAGTGGACAAGACTTACTATAAACAGGTTGTGGGTAGTCTCATGTATCTCACAGCTACTCGACTAGACATGATGTTTGTCGTGAGTCTTATTAGTAGGTATATGGAAAATCCTATTGAGCTTCATTTACAGGCAGCAAAAAAGGTACTGAGATATTTGAAGGGAACAACTAGGTTTGGAATTTTCTACAGGAAGGGAGGAGATGATTAACTTGTTACTTACACTAACATTGATCATGCTGGAGATTTGGATGACATAAAGAGTACTTTAGGTTATGTGTTTTTATTAAGTTCAGGAACAGTATCCTGGTCATCAAAAAAATAACCAGTAGTAAGTCTATCTTCCACATAGGCAAAATTTATCGCTACAGCTTCGTGTGCATACTAGGCAATATGGTTAAAAAGGGTGTTGGGAAAGCTAGGTCAGCCAAATATTATTCGCTGTTATATTAGCTCTGCAATTAAACTTTAGAAGAACCTAGTAGTGCATGATCGTAGTAAGAACATAGATGTGCATTTCCATTTCCTTCGAGAACTTACAAAGGCTGGTATTGTGGAGTTGGTGCATTGCGGCACACAGGAATAGTTGGTTGATGTGATGACTAAACCACTCAAGCTGGATGTTTTCTTGAAGCTGTAAGGGCTATTGGGAGTTTGTTCTGAGATGGATAAACTGAGTGCTTATAGCATTCAGTTTAAGGGAGGAATTATTAAGTTTTGTTATTCTAGATGCTAGGTTATCTTTTAGTGGTTTGTTACCACTCAGTCAATAAGTCCCTATTGTTAAGGGATGGTTGTTTGATTGATTTAGTCATACCACGTTATTAGGATTTGTTAGACGTGGGTTGTTATTTCTCTTGTTTCAGTTTGTTCTATAAGGCTATATAATAGCCAAGTTTGTTTTTCAATATCAGAAGAGATTTCTCCCAATTTCCTTATCTTTACATAAGTTTTTTTTGTTTTTAACACAGTTCCAGTTCTTTACGGTTATCGATTCTAATCGTTCTTTGTCAATTTTTTTTTAAACATAGACAAGAAACACACTCACACATGTCTACTCCTAGTTATAACAATAGATTATAAGCTGTTAGGCATCATTTGGATTGAAAGATTTGGAAGGATAAGGAGAGAAAAAAAATGAAAGGATTGTGTGCTTGTGTTTGGGTACTTTAAATGAAGAGAAATGAGAGGATTAAGAGGGATTTGGAGGGATAGTTATGCCTCCTAATCCCTCGTATCCTATCCTCCCAAAAATGAGAAGATTGGGAGAGAAATGATAGAGAGTTAAGTAGTACTTTCATAATTCTGAGACTACCCTTAACAATTAGAAAGAGAAAATTGGTATTCCACCCACATCCCATTAAATATAAAAGGGTGTGAGAGTAATTTGGTTGTTATCCCTTCTTTTCTCTTTCCTATCTTATCCAAACAATAATATCGTCATTTCTTTTCTTTTCTTCTCTCTCATATTTATCCAAACGTAAATAGAGGTTATTATATCCTCTCATTTCTTTTCTTTTCTTTCATAACTAAAGTTATCCTCTCCTTTCTTTTCTCTCTTGTCTCTCCAAACGGAGCCTTAGTATTTATTTATATATATTATATTTTATTTATATATAGAACATTAGAACTTAGAAGGTATTAGTATTTATATCTATACATTATATATTTTATACTTTATATATAAATAAAACACTAGAATTTAGAAACTATTAATCTTTATTTATATATTATATATGTATACACAAATTTCGTGCTCGAAAATGAAGGAACAAAAATGAGTAACAAATAGTCAATTTTATTAACTTTAGAAAAATGAGTACAATTCTCTGTGGTTGATTCCTTACAACAAGAAATTTTCCTCTGATTCAATCCTTTTGGAATATTCAGTGTAAGAGCTTTACAAGCTTGATCTTGAACCAGTTGTGACGAGCTTTCTTCAAGATTAAAGAAGGCTTGATTAGATTTCTGATCGAGAGTTAATGAAGCTTGATCTCGAACGATGGATGAAGATATTCAAAGAAGAACATCACTTGTGTGACGTGCTTGTTGTTCTTCGTCTTGAGAAACTTTGAGGGCTAGTTTGGTACGTTGGAATGGAATGACCATTCCATCTTTTAATTCATTTTCTCTAGTTTGGTATGTTATATTAAAAATGGAATGGAATCCCAAGTCATTCCCTAGGAATGCCCATTCCAACAAAAAGCTGGAATGACCATTCCTTTTCTCAACTGATGGAATGGCCATTCCATTCCACCTCTTCTCACTAATAATTAAATAAAATAACTCAAACCCCGAAAAAATCCTTTTCCATTCATTTCGATCAGAAAGACCTAATATAGCAACGTTGTTTTCTCTCTTTTGCAGCAACGTTTCTCTCTTCTACAACATTGTTGTTCGCTTTCTCTCTTCTATAGGAGTATCATTCTCTCTCTGTGACTGGTATGTCATCTCTCTTTCTCTATCGCTAACCTAGGGTTTTCACACAGTAAATAAAACTATGGTGTCTCTTCACACACACATGCAATATATATCCAAGTGTATATATATATATATATATATATATATATATCTAGGTCTTTTGCACGTTAATTGTGTTCTCTCTGTGTGTAGTTTAGACCCATGAATATATGTATAATATGTATGTTATATGCATACTTTCATTTATTATTATTTTTTGTTTGTCTTTTGATTACTCTGTTTTGTGATTTTGGATAAATTTTGAAACTATTGATATACATGTTATGTATGCTTGTAGTCTACCATGGAAATTTGTGGTTTAGGGTTTATCAAACAAATTCTTTTTTTTTTTGAATCTAACAGCAACAACAAAGTGGGCCAGAGATGGTTAAAGAATATTGCGTGATTTCACACTATAATACTATCAAAAAGGAAGTTTTTTAAAAGGTTAAAAATGCATAAAAAGAAAGAATAGCTCTTTCAATCTTCTACTCATACTCTTGGGCTGAAAGAATTTCAAATCCTGAAAAAAAAATATCTTCTATCATTTTTTTTCTCCTTTTCTCTTATTAATAAGGGTATTGGTTTCATAGCATTTTTTTACCCCAAAAAAAAAAAAAGGACCAAAAATTACTATTTTGGAGTATGAATATCATATGGCTTGTTGTTATCACTATCTATCATTATATATACTGTTATGTCCAATTTATTTAGAAAATCACTAGTTTATATTAACCTATATATAAAATTTTCAAAAATTGAAGACATATATTGACAATTAAATTAGATTCTCTTCTATTTTATTATTATATATTTATTTACTTGAATAGGTACAGAGATTGATAAAAAGTAAGTATGCCTTGTAAGTTGTAACTAAAATAAAAAATGTCTACCATTTTGTTTCTAGCATGTATCTCTGTTTTTCTAATGGTTTTATATCACAAAATCAATGGGAACGTTTTCATTGACTTCATCTCCTAATATATATATATATATATATATATATATATATATATATATATATTATGTTAATATCTTTATTTTCATTGACAAAGTCATGTATGAGGCTGTAATGTTGATTGCTTTCATTACTTTCCTTTGTATTCTGTTGGCTTGTTAGGCTTTGTTAGACCTTGTTGTTTCTTCTAATAAAATTCTTAATGAGCACTGATTAGCAACTATATTTTATTTTATTGCTTATTTGGCCATTTACGTAGTAACACCTTCACAGTAATTTGCTCTAAACATATATTAACTTCTTGTCAACTACAACATAAAGCATTGTTGTATGTTTTCGAGTCCAAATTCCATACCAGTGGCTGTAATTTGGTGTTTGTTTATTTCTTTTCATTCATTAATAATCCTTTGTTCCAAGTTGAAACTAGTTGTTGTGGGTGATGAGAGGTTGGTAGACTATAGGTACAGTGGATACCTTTTTGGAGGGCCTCTCATTTAAAATTTCACCTGTTAAAGTAATATATAATCCTATTATTTATTTTACTACTAAATTTTTTGAATTAATTTATTTTAATGCATTAATGGCACGACTAAATTCAGCAACAAAGAAGTTGATAAGGAAAAAGAAAGTAATGGCACTAGTAATAGTATGGTCAAATATAGAGTATGCTGTAAATTGGTGGCGTATGCTGTAAATTGGTGGCTTCAACTAATTTATTGTTTAATGATGTATTATGTCCGAAAGCGTTCTCTAAGTAGGAGATACATAATAGATTTTTACTCAAAAAGAAATTATATTTATCAACTAGTTTATGAGAGTGATAAAAATTGCATAGAGCAACTTAGAATGGATAGGCGTACCTTTACCAAATTGTGCTCCTTTCTTCAAAATTTAGGTGGGTTAAAGGAAACAAAAAATATGATGATAGATGAACAAGTTGCAATGTTTTTACATATTCTTGCACATCATGTCAAGTATCGAGTCATAAAGTTTCACTTTATGCGATCAATGGAAACTATTAGTAGACATTTCGGTAGTGTGTTGAATGTCGTCATACGTCTACAGGGATTTTTGCTTAAAAAGCCAGAGCCAGTTCCTTCAAACTCAACAGATGAGAGGTGGAAATGGTTTAAGGTAAATAGTCTTTAAAATTATCAATGAAGGTATCTCTTATTTAATATGACCAAATATGACGTATTTTTGTTTTTGTAATATATTAGAATTGTCTTGGAGCTCTAGATGGGACATATATAAAGGTTAGAATGCCTACTCGAGACAAGTCTAGGTATAGAACACGAAACGGTGAAATTGCAACAAATATGTTGGGAGGGTGTTCAAAGGACATGCAATTTATATACATACTACCTGGTTGGGAAGGGTCAGCTGTAGATTCTAGAGTACTTCGAGATGCAATGGAAAGGAGAAAATAATTCACTATTCCTAAGGGAAAGCATATGTTTATACAAAGTGTTCAGACTTTAGTTCATGCTAAGTATAGAAAATTATCGCTAAAACTAATGTTATTATATAGGTTACTACTATTTTGTTGATGCTGGATATACAAATTGTGAGGGATTTCTTGCACCATATAGAAGACAACGGAATCACTTGAATGATTGGAGGGAGGGTCACCAACCTACTACCCCTTGTGAATTTTTCAACATGAAGCATTTTGCAGCTATAAATGTGATAGAGAGATGTTTTGGACTTCTTAAATTACGTTGGGCAATTCTAAGGAGTCTCGCATTTTATCCAATTGAAATACAAGTTCGGGTTATTCTAGCTTGTTGTCTTTTACATAATCTTATAAGACAAGAGATGCCGATAGACCCAATGGAGGAAAGTTTAGAAGCCCAAGAGCAAGTTGTAACTAAAGCACATGGTGGTTCAATTACGACGATCGAAACATCAAATGAATGGAGTAATTGGAGAGATAACTTAGCTGATCATATGTTTGGTGAATGGAGTGCAAGGAGACAAGGAAGATGAATTATATTTTGAGTTGTACTTTAAAAAATATAATGTTACTTGAAACTTTGTAATATTTTGTGTTACATGTACTTTTTTTTTGTTGCTTGTGTTGTTTATTTGGAAAGAGAACTGATATTTTGAGTTTCACTTTAAGAAATATAATGTTACTTAGAGACTTGAGAACTTATATTTTGTATTTCATGTACTTTTTTTTTTTTTGATTCCTTGTGTTGTATACGTAATTATATTTGATGTTATTTTGAAACTTTCCTATATTGATATACTATTTAAAATCAGGGATGGAGTTGTTTTCAGGACCAGGTAAAAATAAAAGAAAGTGGACTGACGAAGAAGATATGAAACTTATTGAGGCTCTTCTTGATTTACATAACAATGGGAAGTACAATGCTGATTGTGGTTTTAAACCCGATCATTTTCAAGCTGTGGAAAAAATACTTGTAGTCTCATTACCGGCCAACTTCAAGTTTAAAGTCAAACCCACATATTAAATCAAGAATGAAAACCTTGAAAACTCATTTTGACATTGTCCATGATATGTTGAATGGGTATAATACTAGTGGGTTTGGTTATGATGATACAAAAAATTGTGTGGTAGTTGAAAAAGCTGTATGGGATGCCTACTTACAGGTATTTTTTTTATACATTACTTTATTTAGATAAAAAACTTTTACACTGTAATGTCCTCAATAAATATTTTTCTTATGTTATTTTGCAGAGTCATAAGAATGCTATAAAATTCAAAGATAAACCTTTTCCACACTATAAGGAGTTGTGCAAAACTTTTGGAAAGGATCATGCTAATGGTAAGGCCGGTACAACACCGGATGATGTTTTAATAGCAATGGGAAAAGAAGAACTCGATAAGGAAAAAGAGGTTGATAATGATGATGTTGAAGACCCTTTAGATGATATATCTACACCACAATAGTTGGTAATACTAGTGAAACAATTTCTAAAAAGAATAGAAAGAGGAGAAGCCAAAGTGGTGAAGAAATGATATTAGAAGTGGTAAAGAGTGCATCAAGTTTCATTGGCTCTAAGATGGATTCATCCAGTGAAGGCGTTAGCCAAGCAATTGAAGATGCATCAATCAAAGATATAAAACTCAAGCTAAATGAAGAACTGAAGAAGTTAGTCTGTTTCAGCATGGTTGAGCGACACAGAGCAACTACTAAACTTGCTCGTGATTATGACTTGCTTGATTTGTTTTTACAATTGATGATGAGGAAAAGGAAGCATGGGTGAAGGAAGTAGTTCTTTAAATGCTATTTAAACTTTTGGATATGGTTTTTGGATGAACCAAGTATTTCTATTATGTTAAGTAACTATGGTTTTCAGATATTTTATAACCATTTTTAGGTTTAGACTTTTGGATATGGTTTTTGGATGAACCAAGTGATTATATAATGTTAAGTAATTATGATTTTGGATATTTATATAACTCTTATTAATTTAGACTTTTGGATGTGGTTTTTGGATTAATTTTGAGTCATATTTTTTTACACCCAACTTGATGAAGGAGCCGAGAAGAGATTGAATATGTGAATTGTGTTTGTCTAGCTTGTTGCTTCTAATTTCAGAATTGAGCTTTAATTTGTTATATTTTTCCTTGTTTTGTAATTTTTTATTTCTACCAAAAGATTACACTCCAATAATTAACAAGATTGGGAATAAGATGGATTTATAATATTTTTTTTGATCTGGAAGGGCTTTAAGTAATCCAAAAACCATAGTTACTTTCCAAGTTAGTTGTTATTTGCAAACATATTAGTAGTTAGTTTAGTATCCCTTTTATATTTTGATAATATTTTATATGTTTTACCTCAAATTTAATAACTTTCACGTTTATGTGACTTTTTTGAAATTACTGAATCAATATTAACATACATATATCAACGATTACTTAAACGAACACGGTGTGGTTGAAGTAAGAGGTGACCAAATACCAGCTCTAGAGTGCTATGTTGCCTCCTTTAGAGAAAAAAAAAGTGCAAGAGATGGTGATGATTGAAAGGTTGGAGGTAAGAGATAAGGAGGTTTCCTATCGAGCCGAACCAATAGAAGATCTAGTAGAGATCAGTCTTGGTGGTGACAAAGCCGCAAAAAAGGTAAATATAGGGTCTTTATTCCCCCCAGATATCATAGATAAACTAATTCATTTCCTTAAGGAGAATCGAGAAATGTTTACATGGTCTCACCAATGAATTACCAGAAATAGACCCAGTTGTGATTGAGCATCATCTGAATGCGGATCCTAGTTTCAAACCAATCAGACAGAAGAGGAGGACCTTTGCTCCAAAGAGGAACTTGATTATATTAGAAGAGGTGGAAAAGTTGTTGAAAGCTAATTTCATTCAAAAGTTGCACTACTCGGAATGGTTGGAAAACATGATCCTAGTGAAGAAGGCAAATGGGAAGTGGAGGCTTTGTGTGGAATTCACATACTTGAACAAAGCATGCCTGAAGGACAACTTCCTCTCCCAAGAATCGACATACTGGTTGAGGGGACAACTGGACACGAACTATTGAGCTTTATAGATGCCTACTCTAGATACAACTAGATCTCCATATATGACGTAGATAGAGAGAAAACAACTTTCATCACTCATAAAGGCCTATACTGTTACAAGGTGATGCCTTTTGGGTTGAAGAACGCTGGAGCAATGTACCAGAAATTGGTAAATGTGATGTTCAAGCACCAAATTAGTAAGTACATGGAAGTGTATGTGGATCACATGTTAGTGAAGAGCCTAAAGAATGGAAACCATTTGGTTGATCTACAAGAAACCTTTGAAGTACTTAGGAGACATAAGATAAAGCTCAATCCCAGAAAATATGTTTTTCGGGTTTGTTCGGGCAAATTCCTTGGATATATGGTAAGCAAAAGAGGAATAGAGGCCAACCCTGAGAAGATCAAAGCAGTCATGAACATGAACTCACCCAAGTCAACTAAGGATCTGTAGCGGCTGACAGGGAAGATTGCAGCTTTGAGTAGAGTAATTTCTCGAGCAACAAATAGGTGTTTACCCTTCTTTTTTCTACTCGAAAATACTTTTGAATGGATGCCAGATTGTAAGCAAAATTTAAGGAATTGAAGGAATATCTCAATTCTCCCCACTGCTATCGCGAGCCATACTAGAGGAATAGTTGTACTTATATCTTGCAGACTTCACATCAGTGGTTAGCTCAACTTTGGTTTGAGAGGAAGATGACGTCTAAAGGCCGAAATACTACACAAGTCGAACACCTAGAGGTGTAGAGCAGAGATACCCTAAGATAGAGAAGTTTCCTTTTGCCATGATTGTGTTAGCCAGAAAGTTGAGGTTGTATTTCCATACGTGTACTATGGTGGTCTTAACGGATCATCCACTTAGGTAGGTCCTTTATGAGACAGATACTTTAGGTCGATGAATGAAGTGGTCGGTAGAACTTGAGGAGTTCAACATCCATTACAAGCCAAGGAATGTAATAAAATTGCATGTGCTGGCTTATGTTGTTGTTGAGTTCACCGCATTAGAGGCAGAGTTAAATGAGTAGATGAGCTAAGAAGAAGCTTGGACCTTGTTCATGGATAGGTCATCTAACGCTCAGGCCAGTAGAGTAGGGTTGATGATTATCTCTCTAGAAAGAGAAAAATTACAGTACGCACTTCAGTTTGGTTTCAAATTAACTAACAACAAGTAGAGTACCTTAATAGTGGGAATAAGAATGGAAAAAGCTCTCGGGGTGGAGCATATCTAGGCTGACACTGATTCCCAAGTAGTTGCTAGGCAAGTTTGGGCCTAATATGTAGCAAGCGGTGAGAAGATGACATCACTCCATCCTTTGGTGATTGATAGGATTGGTCGCTGTCAGTCCCTATTATTTTAATGAGGATGTGATCAGGCCTACTAGCTTGATCCTTTGAAGTGGCTAATTGGGACCACTGCTGGGTCCCTTATTTTAAGTAAGACGGAATCAAACCATATGGTATGATCCTATGTGCAGTAAATGGGACCGGCTTATGCCAATCCTTGCTTTCTAAAAAGAAAGGGATCAGGTTAGGCCTGATCCAATGTACAAAAAGTAAGATCGACTACTGTTGGTCGGCCTAATCCCATGTGTAAGGTGGGTCTGGCAGGAGCCAGTTCCTACCTTTTAAATAAAAAAAAGGTGGGGGCACATATTTAGCTTGACCCCTTACAACAAAAAGGTAGGACTGGCCAACTACTTTGGTCCTTACCTTTTTTTTAAAAAAAAAAAAGGGGGGGGGGTGGTAAGGCATATTGTCTAACCCCTTGCACAAAAAGGTAGGACCAACTACTATTAGTCCCTAACCTTTAAAAAAATGATGATGTTTAGATAAGGCCATAACCCCTTAGGCAATTAGGTAGAAACCTGTCCTGGTAGACTAGTCCTTACAGATAGATGGGCCCAACTTACAGACATGTGGTTTCAAAGATTGAGATGGGACAGAATAGAATCTACTGTATCTACAATTCGAAATATCTACTATGAAATATTAAAAGAGATAAAATGACTTGAGATGTCCCTTACCCGGCAAGTTCAAGATGTTGACCGTTGAGAGCTTTGATGGGACTAGAGATCCTCTTGATCACCTGGAGATGTTTAAGGGGTTTATGCACCTATAATCCATCCCGAACAAAATCATATGTAGAGCATTCCCTACGATATTAAACATATCGTTTTGTGTCTGGTTTAAAAAGTTAAGGCCGGGCTCTATCTAAAGCTTTGATGAGTTGAGCAAATAGTTCATAGCATACTTCATTATTGGATAGAGGCTTCGGAGACCGATAACATACATGCTGATTGTGAAGCAATAAAAGAGAGAACCTTCCGAGATTACATAAGTCGGTTTAACACTGAGATGTTATAAGTGGATGAGGTGGATGATAAGGTTGCCCTCACAGCTTTCATGGGGGGATTACAGTCATCAAGGTTTTTGTTATCGTTGTAAAAAAACTCCCTACCAACATAGCAGAGTTGTTGGTTAAAGCCCGAAAACACATGAATGTTGAGGATTTTCTGAAAGCAAGCAAAAACAAGGAAGGCGAAGATAAGAAGTCAAATAAGAAGATACCAATCCCAAACCCAAGGGAGAAAAAAAAGAGAAGTATAGAAATTCCTCTATCAATCAAGGAGATAGATTGGTCTGGTAAGTGAGAAGTCCAAACAGATTTACCAGATATACCAATTTCATTCCCTTGAAGGTTGACCCGTCACTGAAATGTCCCCAACAGATGAAACCTGACCCAGTGAAAATGTCCCGGGACAAGTACTGCAGGTTCCACCAAGACTATGGACACCATACTGAATACTGCTTTGAGTTGAAGAACCAAATTAAAAGCCTGATCTTGGGTTCATCTATGCAAGTTTATAGCAAAGAATGGGAAAAAAAGTGCTAACCCTACAAGAGGAGGTCGAGATGATCGCCGGGCGAGATAAGAGTTATCTTGGGTGGATTCACTCGTGGCAATAAGTCGAGCTCGGATTGGGGGGCTCATGCCAGAAAAGTCCGAAGCTTTCAGAGGTGAGTGAAGTCAGAGTGGAAACTCCTCTAGTGAAGTTATCTTTTCTAGAGGAACTCAACATCACTTTCTCTCAAGTTGATTCCAAAGGAGTCCACCAGCCCCATGATGACCCCTTGGTGGTCTCAATGGTCATAGCCAACTATACTATTAAGTGGATATTGATCTGAAGAACCTAAAGGGGGAGGAGGTGAATAGGTTTTGTCTAATTTTAATCTTTAATGCTTTAAGTATGGCATACATAATCCACAAAACTTGACACAGTAATTTATAAAGGAAAACCCCAATGTGGGTTAAAAAACCTCTTGGCCCGTAGGCCCAAACTGAGCTTCACTATGTCTGAAAGGGTAGTACAGTAATTCACCAATCACTCTCTCACTCATCCAACTCACCACATAGTCACTCTAGCTCTCATCCTAGTTCATAGCCTTCCTAGGCCAGAACCACTCTCACCGATCTTCACAACAACGTTTTCACTCTCTCCCAGCCCAAGCTTCCCAAAGTCTAAGCTATCTCTCACCAATCTTACCACAATTACTCACACTCCCCTGTCCAAAGTATCCCTATACTTGGACTATAAATAGTAAATGTGGAGTTAGTTCGATGTAATGATCTACAAGTCTTCAAGCTCTGATTATCAGTCTTCAAAGTCCAGCTTGATAATGACACAACCACTTGAATTCTTGGTAGATAATGACACTTGAACTTCTGCTGTGATAGACTTCAATATGTACACCCTTGAGTGTAGCTATAGAGAACCTGTAGAAGCCTGCTCTTTCAATAAACTCCTTTTTCAGCCATTTAAACTTCTATTTAGATTGGTATATTCCCTTTCAACAACTGTCCTTGGTATTGCTTGGTCTGCGTACTTGTTGTTAAAATAGACTAAACTGCAACTAGAATAGAAATTAGTAGCACAAAACTTATAGAAACATGTATAGTAGTTGGCAGTTTAAAAGATAGATAGAATAAGCACAATTTATGAAAAACAGCGACACATAAATCTCAAATCAACACTATTAAAATCACAAAACATCATTTCTAAAACAGCAAATCAACAATTTCAAACCAACAATTTAACAATTCCAAATCAACAAAAGCAGCAATTCCAAATCAGCAAAAATAGCAATTCCAAATCAGTAATTCAATAATTCCAAATCAGCAAGTTAGCAATTCCAAAACAGCAATGGGCCCGTTTGGTATGCGTTTTGTTTTTGGTGTTTTGTTTCTGCCTAAAACAGAACAAGTGTTTTGTTACGAGTGTATTTTGAATAGAATCAAAAACATGTTTGGCAAGGAAAATTTGTTTAAAATTTTTTAAACCAGAAACAACAAAAACATGTTTGGTGAGTCCAACCGTTAGCAAAAAAAATTGAAGCAAAAATTAAAACATGTTTGGTATGAACTTGTTTGCGTGTTTTGTTTTAATTTATTATTATTATTATATATAATTAGAAATTATTAAAATTTACATATTGTGTTATTTGCTAATATTAAGACATAATTGTATTTAGATAAATTTTATATATATATATATATATATATATATATATATATATATTTAACAACACTTGTCTAAAAATTCTAAAATATGAAAAATAATTTTAATTTTTTTTGACAAAATCTGGTTTAAAAATTGACATATTACAAATCTGTGCATTCCCATAAATCAACCCTGCACAAGTCTAAATATAAAAAACACAAATTTTTAACGTTTATTATTGCAATTTGCTCCGAATAGCAACAATCCACCAAGTTTGAAAAATAACAACTTTGTTTGAATACAACAAATATGACTAAATACATATATCTAAAAAAAAAATACATTATAATTTAAAAAATCCAACATAAAGAACACTTCAAGCGTCACTCCAAATCTAGTACAAAGCCAAAGCAAACAAGATTGCCAAATACAACAAAGGAAAGAACTGATAAAACAAAAAAATAACAAAACCTAACCCAACTTCTAACCCTAACTACTCAACCCATCCTTAAATTTTTAAACCCAGGTTTGCAACTCGAGTTGAGATTTTGGGTTAGAAAGTTGGGTTAATTCGGGTTATCTATGTCACTAATCTCAATGTTAAAAATTTAAAGGGATCTTTAATAAGTTTCACATTAGATTACTCCTAAACACACAAAAAAATAAGAACTTCACTAAATTTTCTAAAAAATTACAAACAAATTTTTAGGAAATTAATTATCCAAAGTGTTAACATACAATAAATTAAGATTTAAAAAAAGGAAGTTGAAAAGAAAAAAGCTATCATAATTTGAATATTATATATAATATATTTAAAATAAAAAATATGTATAAAAAAAAATATTACGATTCGGGTTGGGCTCGGGTTGTTGACAATTCAACCCAAGCCCAACCCTAATTAAGTTCGAGTTGAATTTTTTAACCCAAGCTTAACCCTAATTGTAAAAATATTTGCCCAAGCGAGTAAAAAATCTGGCTGAACTCGAGTTGGGTTCGGCTTGCCCAACCAAAGTTGCACCCCTACCAAAAATACTCTTATGACTGTTAAATTCATTATATATATAAATGCGCCTTATACCTCAACCTCTACAATCAACATAACCAACATGACTTATTTTATTATATTTTCTTCTTATATATATATATATATATATATATATATATATATTACATATATTTATATTTTTTGTACTGTATTTTATAAAAAAATTACTCTTATTGATTTATAATTTTGAATTTATTATATTATATTTTTATATTATATATAATTGTATTTATATATAGCTCTTATTTTATTGTATTTTCTTCTTATATATATATATTATTTCATTATTATTTATATCTATATTATTTATATATATATATATTATTTCATTATTTTTTATTTATTTCATTTTATAAAAGATTTTTATTCTTATTGACTTATAATTTTGCATTTATTGTTTTTTATTTATTGTATTTTATTTTGTTATACTTATATTTTTTTAGTCACCAATTTTGTATTTCTTGTCTTTTCTAATTTTTTTATTCTTTTTTTATATAAAATTTTAATTTATTGTATTATATTATTTTATATTATATTTTTGAGCATGAAAATATTTTATTTATTATATTTTATAAAAAAATCATAAATTAAAACTTGAACTGAAATTGAAATCTGAAACTGAAAGCTTCGTTATGAAGCTTTCAAAATTTGCCTAAGGGTTGTCAAAATTTTGACATCACTTTCATTTTTTTGAAAATGAAAACTGCATTACCAAACGTGATTTCGACTATGCCTTCCAAAAAAATGAAAATGAAAGCTGAAAGCTGAAAACCAAAATCTGAAATCGAAAGTACTACCAAACAGGGCCTTAGTAAAATTCACCAACAATCATACATATTAACTTAGGACAAAAAAGTAATTTGATTTTTTGTTAAATGTTAATTGACGATTTGCCCTTAAATGTGTGTTTCTTATAATTCAGAGGGGTTTCTTTCAATCTAGTGATAGTTCAAGCGGTTAATTCGTAGTTCAGGGGTTTCTTTAATCTCGTAATTGTTCAGGGGGATTTCCTGCAATCTGGTGATAGTTCAGGGGCTCAATTTTTAGTTCTGGAGGTTCCTTGTAATATGGTGATAGTTCAGGAGGGTTTAATGCACTTAAACCTATATATTGCTTTAAGAATTGGGTTTTCAGATTAGTATATATTGCATTGGACAGATTAGATTCATTGGGCTTAATTATTAGAACTGAACTAGTCATTAGACTGAATTATAAAGAATTATAGAACCGAAGTATCAAACTCATTTTGTTTGGTACAATTTTATTGATTTCCCCGTCTAATGGTTTGAATCCAATTTTATACAACCATTAAAATTAATTTGGTTTCAAAATACTCTTAAAATGGCCCAATTTGAACCTTGTGCGCCCTTACTTCATATCATGAGTGAATTAATTTTTTGATTATAGGAAAAAAAAACTAACTAAACAGTGGATAGGTCCCACCGATCTCATCTGGTTGTCATGTCGTGTCAACCAAGTCAAACTATAAACCCTAGCTGACTAGAATTGGACAGTAAGTAACTCTATATATATATACAATATTTTACTCTTGACGTAACTATACCAGGAAACCCTAAAAGCTGCGCTGCGTAGCTATAGCAGTAGGAAAGCAAGGCCCTAAGTAAAGTTGCTAATAAGATGAAGAAAAGGAGAAAGGTAGGAGAGTTTTCAATTCCGCGAGAGACAATCTTCCAAATACTTAAAGAGCTTTATGTGAAAAGTTTACTGAGATTGAGGTGTGTTTCCAAGCTCTGGTGCTCCATCATTAATTGAGAATTAGGGAGGAAGATATTCCTAAGACTGCCTTCATGACTCGTTATGGCCTCTACGAATTCATAGTCATGCCTTTTGGGCTGACTAATGCTCCAGCAACATTTATTGATATGATGAATCGAGTGTTTAAACCTTACTTAGATCAGTTTGTCATAGTTTTTGTGGATGACATTATGATATATTCCAAAAGTAAAGATGAGTATGAGCAACATTTGAGTATTACACTTCAGCTTTTGTAGGAACATTAGCTCTACACTAAATTTGAGAAGTGTGATTTTTGACAAGAACATATTAAGTTTTTGGGGCATATGATCTCTAAAGAGGGAGTTTCGGTAGATTTTGCCAAAGTGGAGGGGGTGTTGAGTTGGAAAGAGCCTACTATTGCTACGGAGATTTGTAATTTCTTGGGCCTGGCTAGTTACTATTTTTTCTTTCTCAAAAAACCCTCCTGAACTATTATTTGGACACTTAATCCACTAAATTATCTTCTCTCTCTCAAAAAGTCCCCATGTCCAAAATCTAACCTTAGTTGACACACATGACCTACTCCAAATTTAGAATGACAAAAATTAGAGTTGCAACTCGGGCGGGTTAGAGGTACAACTCGGGTTCAACCCTACATATGAAATGTTCAACCCTAACCCTACTTCCAACCCTAACTACTCAACCCATCTTTAAATTTTTAAACCCAGGTTTGCAACTTGAGTTGAGATTTTGGGTTAGAAAGTCGGGTCAATTCAGGTTATCTATGTCACTAATCTCCATGTAAAAATTTTAAATTGATCTTTAATAAGTTTCACATTAAATTAGTCCTAAACACAAAAAAAATTAAGAACTTAATGCAATTTTCTAAAAAATTACAAACAAATTTTTAGAAAATTAATTATCCAAAGTGTTAACATACAATAAATTAAGATTTAAAAAAAGGAAGTTGAAAAGAAAAAAGTTATCATAATTTGAATATTATATATAATATATTTTAAATAAAAAATATGTATAAAAAAAAATATTACGATTTGGGTTGGGCTCGGGTTGTTGACACTTCAACTCAAGCCCAACCCTAATTAAGTTCGGGTTGAAGTTTTCTAATCCATGCTCAACCCTAATTGTAAAAATAGTTGCCCAAGCTCGTAAAAAATTGGGCTGGACTCGGGTTGGGTTCGGCTTGCCCAACCCAAGGTGCACCCCTACCAAAAATACCCTTATGACTGTTAAATTAATTATATATATAAATGCGCCTTATATCTCAACCTCTACAATCAACATAACCAACATGTCTTATTTTATTATATTTTCTTCTTATATATCTCCTTATATATATATATATATATATATATATGACAGCTGAAAGCGCCAATCTGAAATCGAAAGTGCTACCAAACAGGACCTTAGTCTACTTCACCAACAATCATACATATTAACTAAGGACAAAAAAGTAAGTTGATTTTTTGTTAAATGCTAATTGACGATTTGTCCTTAAATACATATTTCTTATAATTTAGTGGGGTTTCTTGCAATCTAATGATAGTTCAAGCGGTCAATTTGTAGTTCAGAGGGATTTCTTGCAATATGGTGATAATACATGGGGTAAATTTTTAGTTCAGGGGGTTCCTTACAATATGATGATAGTTCAGAAGGGTTTAATGCACTTAACCCTATATATTGCTTTAAGAATTGGGTTTTCAGATTAGTATATATTGCATTGGACTTATTAGATTCATTAGGCTTAATTATTAGAACTGAACTAGTTATTAGACTGAATTATAAAGAATCATAGAACCGAAGTATCAAACTCATTTTGTTCGGTTCAATTTTATTGATTTCCTAGTCTAATGGTTTGAATCCAATTTCATACAACCATTAAAATTAATTTGGTTTCAAAATACTAAATTGGCCCAATTTGAACCCTGTGCGCCTTTACTTCATATCATGAGTGAATTAATTTTTTGATTACAGGAAAAAGAAAACACTAACTAAACAGTGGATAGGCCCCACTAATCTCATCTAGTTGTCGTGTCGTGTCAACCAAGTCAAACTATAAACCCTAGTCGACTAGAATTGGATGGAAAGTAACTCTATATATATACAATATTTTATTCTTGACGTAACTATACCTGGAAACGCTAAAAGCTGTGCTGCGCAGCCATAGTAGTAGGAAAACAAAACCCTAAGTAAAGTTGCTAATAAGATGAAGAAAAGGTGAAAGGTAGGAGAGTTTTAACTTCCGCAAGAGATAATCTTCCAAATACTTAAAGAGCTTCCTGTGAAAAGTTTACTGAGATTGAGGTGTGTTTCCAAGCTCTGGTGCTCCATCATTAATTGAGAATCAGGAAGGAAGATATTCCTAAGATTGCCTTTAGGACTCATTATGGCCTCTACGAATTCATAGTCATGCCTTTTGGGCTGACTAATGCGCCAGCCAAGGAAACACAGATACGACTCTATAAGAGCCGTGGCCGTATCGGACACGTATCTGATACGGATACGGCCGGATACATGTCCGATACGGCTAAGAAGTATCCAATTTTTTTAAATTATTTTTTGAATATCGGATACGGCTAGAATACGTGGGATATGCCAGGATACGGGAAGGATAAGGCTGGGATACGTTTAGGATACTTTTCGGGGCAAATTTGTAATTTTTTGTTATATAAGATGAGGTTGAGATATAATATTAAAAACTTTATAGGCTAGAAAATAAGAATTATTTTATAATAAATCAAAAATAGTTTTAAGTATATTTATTTTATGGTTGAAAAATAACACTTAATATTTTATGTATAATATTATATTTTTATTTATTTATTTATTTGACGTATCATTGCCGTGTCCGTATCTTACTTTTTTGAGATTCTCCGTATCGCCGTATCCGTATCGTGTCGTACCCGTATCCCGTGTCCGTATCTGTGCTTCTTAGGCGCCAGCAACATTTATTGATATGATGAATCGAGTATTTAAACCTTACTTGGATCAGTTTGCCTTAGTTTTTGTGAATGACATTCTGATATATTCCAAACGTAAAGATGAGTATGAGCAACATTTGAGTATTATACTTCAGACATTGTAGGAACATCAGCACTACGCTAAATTTGAGAAGTGTGAGTTTTGACAAGAACATATTAAGTTTTTGGGGCACACAATCTCTAAGGAGGGAGTTTCGGTAGATTTTGCCAAAGTGGAGGCGGTGTTGAGTTGGAAAGAGCCTACTATTGTTACGGAGATTTGTAATTTCTTGGGCCTGGCTACTTATTATTTTGTCTATCTCAAAAAACCCTCCTGAACTATTATTTGGACACTTAACCCTCTGAACTATCTTATTTCTCTCAAAAAATCCTCCTGTCCAAAATCTAACTTTAGTTGACACACATGACCCACTCCAAATTTAGAATGCCAAAAATTAGAGCTACAACTCGTATGGGTTGGGCGGGTTATATGTACAACTTGGGTTCAACCCTACATATGAAATGTTCAACCCTAACCCTACTTCCAACCCTAACTACTCAACCCATGCTTAAATTTTCAAACCCATGTTTGCAACTCGAGTTGAGATTTTGGATTAGAAAGTCGGGTTAATTCGGATTATCTATGTTACTAATCTCCATGTTAAAAATTAAAGTGATCTTTAATAAGTTTCACATTAGATTACTCCTAAACACACAAAAAATTAAGAACTTAATGCAATTTTCTAAAAAATTACTAGCAAATTTTTAGGAAATTAATTATCCAAAGTGTTAACATACAATAAATTAAGATTTATAAAAAGGATGTTGAAAAGAAAAAAAGCTATCATAATTTGAATATTATATATAATATATTTTAAATAAAAAATATGTATAAAAAAAAATATTATAATTCGGGTTGGGTTCGGGTTGTTGACACTTCAACCCAAGGCCAACCCTAATTAAGTTCGGGCTAAAGTTTTTTAACCCAAGCTCAACCCTAATTGTAAAAATATTTGTCCAAGCCCGTAAACAATCGGGTTGGACTCGGTTTGCGTTCGGCTTGCCCAACCAAAGTTGCACCCCTACCAAAAATACCCTTATGACTGTTAATCCCATTATATATATAAATGCGCCTTATATCTCAACCTCTACAATCAACATAACCAACATGTCTTATTTTATTATATTTTCTTCTTATATATATATATATATATATATATATATATATATATATATTACATATATTTATATTTTTTTATTGTATTTTATAAAAAAATTATGCTTATTGATATATAATTTTGAATTTATTATATTATATATAATTGTATTTATATATAGCTCTTATTTTATTGTATTTTATTCTTATATTTATATTTATTTATTATTATTATTTATATCTTTATATTTATATATATATTTTATTTATTGCATTTTATAAAAGATTTTTATTCTTATTGGCTTATAATTTTACATTTATTGTATTTTATTTATATTTTTTATTTATTGTATTTTATTTTGTTATATTTATATTTTTTTAGTCACCAATTTTGTATTTATTCTATTTTCTAATTTTTTATTTTTTTTAAAATAAAATTTTAATTTATTGTATTATATTATATTATATTATATTTTTGAGCATGAAAATATTTTATTTATTGTATTTTATAAAAAAATCATAAATGAAAACTTGAACTGAAAAATGAAATCTGAAACTCAAAGCTTCGTTTTGAAGTTTTCAAATTATGCCGAAAGATTGTCAAAATTTTGACAACCATTTCATTTTTTCGTAAATGAAAACTGCGTTACCAAATGTGATTTCTGCTGTGACTTCCAAAAAAATGAAAATGAAAGATGAAATCTGAAATCGAAAATACTACCAAATAAGGCCTTATTCTACTTCACCAACAATCATACATATTAACTAAGGACAAAAAAGTAATTTGATTTTTTGTTAAATGCTAATTGACGATTTGTCTTTAAATGTGTGTTTCTTATAATTCGGTGGGGTTTCTTTCAATCTAGTGATAGTTCAAGTGGTTAATTTGTAGTTCAGGGGTTTCTTTAATCTGGTGATAGTTCAGGGGATTTCTTGTAATCTGGTGATAGTTTAAGGGGTCAATTTTTAGTTCAGGAGGTTCCTTGCAATATAGTGATAGTTCAGGAGGGTTTAATGCACTTAACCCTATATAATGCTTTAAGAATTGGGTTTTCAGATTAGTATATATTGCATTGGACTGATTAGATTCATTGGGCTTAATTATTAGAACTGAACTAGTCATTAGACTGAATTATAAAGAATTATAAAATCAAAGTATCAAACTCATTTTGTTTGGTTCAATTTTATTGATTTCCCAGTCTAATGGTTTGAATCCAATTTTATACAACCATTAAAATTAATTTGGTTCCAAAATACTCTTAAATTGGCCCAATTTGAACCTTATGCGCCTTTACTTCATATCATGAGTGAATTAATTTTTTCATTACAGGAAAAAAAAAACTAACTAAACAGTGGATAGGCTCCACTGATCTCATCTCGTTGTCGTGTCGTGTCAACCAAGTCAAACTATAAACCCTAACCGACTAGAATTGGACGGTAAGTAACTCTATATATATACAATATTTTATTCTTGACGTAACTATACCTGGAAACCCTAAAAGCTGCGCTGCGCAGCTATAGTAGTAGGAAAACAAACCCTAAGTAAAGTTGCTAATAAGATAAAGAAAAGGTGAAAGGTAGGAGAGTTTTAACTTCCGCAAGAGATAATCTTCCAAATACTTAAAGAGCTTCCTGTGAAAAGTTTACTGAGATTGAGGTGTGTTTCCAAGCTCTGGTGCTCCATCATTAATTGAGAATTAGGGAGGAAGATATTCCTAAGACTGCCTTCAGGACTCGTTATGGCCTCTATGAATTCATAGTCATGCCTTTTGGGCTGACTAATGCTCCAGCAACATTTATTGATATGATGAATCGAGTGTTTAAACCTTACTTAGATCAGTTTGTCATAGTTTTTGAGGATGACATTCTGATATTATGAGTATGAGCAACATTTGAGTATTACACTTTAGATTTTGTAGGAACATCAGCTCTACACTAAATTTGAGAAGTGTGATTTTCGACAAGAACATATTAAGTTTTTGGGGCATACGATCTCTAAAGAGGGAGTTTCGGTAGATTTTGCCAAAGTGGAGGCGGTGTTGTGTTGGAAAAAGCCTACTATTGCTACGGAGATTTGTAATTTCTTGGGCCTGGCTGGTTACTATTTTTTCTTTCTCAAAAAACCCTCTTGAACTATTATTTGGACACTTAATCCACTAAATTATCTTCTCTCTCTCAAAAAATCCTCCTGTCCAAAATCTAACCTTAGTTGATACACATGACCCACTCTAAATTTAGAATGCCAAAAATTAGAGTTGCAACTTAGGCGGGTTGGGCAGGTTAGAGATACAACTCAGGTTCAATCCTACATATGAAATGTTCAACCCTAACACTATTTTCAACCCTAACTACTCAACCCATCTTTAAATTTTTAAACCCAGGTTTGTAACTCGAGTTGAGATTTTGGGTTAGAAAGTCGGGTTAATTCGGGTTATCTATGTCATTAATCTTCATGTTAAAAATTTTAAGTGATATTTAATAAGTTTCACATTAGATTATTCCTAAACACACAAAAAATTAAGAACTTAATGCAATTTTCTAAAAAATTACTAGCAAATTTTTAGGAAATTAATTATCCAAAGTGTTAACATACAATAAATTAAGATTTTAAAAAAGAAAGTTGAAAAGAAAAAAGTTATCATAATCTAAATATTATATATAATATATTTAAAATAAAAAATATTTATGAAAAATAATATTACAATTCGGGTTCAGGTTGGGCTCGGGTTGTTGACACTTCAACCCAAGTACAACCCTAATTAAGTTCGAGTTGAAAATTTTTAACCAAAGCTCAACCCTAATTGTAAAAGCAGTTGCTCAAGCCCGCAAAAAATCGGGCTAGACTCGGGTTGGGTTCGGCTTTCCTAACCCAATTTGCACCTCTACAAAAAAATACCCTTATGGCTGTTAATCCCATTATATATATAAATGCGCCTTATATCTCAACCTCTACGATCAACATAACCAACATGTCTTATTTTATTATATTTTCTTCTTATATATCTCTTTATATAAATATTACATATATTTATAATTTTTTTATTTATTTTATAAAAAAATTATTCTTATTGATTTATAATTTTGTATTTATTATATTATATTTTTATATTATATATAATTGTATTTATATATAGCTCTTATTTTATTGTATTTTATTCTTATTTATATATTTATTTATTATTATTATTTATATCTTTATATTTATATATATGTTTTTTATCTATTGCATTTTATAAAATATTTTTATTCTTATTGACTTATAATTTTGCATTTATTGTATTTTATTTATATTTTTTATTTATTGTATTTTATTTTGTTATATATATATTTTTCTAGTCCCAAATTTTGTATTCATTGTATTTTCTAATTTTTTTATTCTTTTTTTTTATAAAATTTTAGTTTATTGTATTATATTATATTTTTGAGTATGAAAATATTTTATTTATTGTATTTTATAAAAAATTATATATGAAAACTTGAACTGAAAAATGAAATCTGAAACTGAAAGTTTCGTTATGAAGCTTTCAAATTATGCTTAAGGATTGTCAAAATTTTGGCATTACTTTCATTTTTTCAGAAATGAAAAATGCGCTACCATACGTGTTTTCTGTTGCGACTTCCAAAAAAATAAAAATGAAAGCTAAAAGCTAAAATTTGAAATTTGAAATCGAAAGTGCTACCAAACAGGGCTTTAGTCTATTTCACCGACAATCATACATATTAACTAAGGACGATAAAGTAATTTGATTTTTTGTTAAATGTTAATTGATGATTTGTCCTTAAGTATGTGTTTCTTATAATTCAGTGGATTTCTTGCAATCTAGTGATCGTTCAAGCGATCAATTTGTAATTCAGGAGTTTCTTTTAATTTTTTAATCCAGTGATAGTTCAGGAGAATTTCTTGCAATCCGATGATAGTTTAGGGGATCAATTTTTAGTTCAGGAGGTTCCTTGCATTATGGTGATAATTCAAGAGAGCTTAATGCACTTAACCCTATATATTGCTTTAAGAATTAGGTTTTCAGATTTGTATATATTGCATTGGACTGATTAGATTCATTGGGCTTAATTATTAGAATTGAACTAGTTCTTGAACTAAATTATAAAGAATCATAGAACCGAAGTATCAAACTCATTTCTCTTTGGTTCGATTTTATTGGTTTCGGAGTCGAATGGTTTGAATCCAATTTTATACAACCCTTAAAATTAATTTGGTTCCAAAACACTCTTAAATTGGCCCAATTTCAACCCTATGCGCCCTTACTTTCATATCATGAGTAAATTAATTTTTTGATTACAGGAAATAAAAAAAAACTAACTAAACAGTTGATAGGCCCCACCGATCTCTTCTGGTTGTCGGTGTCGTGTCAACCAAGTCAACTATAAACCCTAGCCGACTAGAATTGGACAGTAACTAACTCTATATATATACAATATTTTACTCTTGGCGTAACTATACAGGAAACCCTAAAAGCTGCGCTGCGCACAGGAAAACAAAACCCTAATGAAGAAAAGGAGAAAGGTAGGAGAGTTTTCAACGAAGAAAAGGAGAAAGCTAGGAGAGTTTTCAGTTCCCGGAGAGATAATCTTCCAGATACTTAAAGAGCTTCCTGTGAAAAGTTTGCTGAGATTGAGGTGTGTTTCCAAGCTCTGGTGCTCCATCATTGACGATCCAGTTTTTGCTCAATCGCATCATACTCGCTCCCAAACTCGCCCCGGCGGCTGCATCAGCTTCTGCAATATTGGTAGTCAACTCTCACCTTTAGCCCCGTCTCTTGACACTGTAAGTTTGTTCAGCCATTATTGCGGAAAATCACAGTATGTTAATGGGTTGTTCCTTTTTGACAACTGGATATGGAATCCTAGCACACGAGAATGCATTAACCTTCCACCCATCACCATGAACTTAATTTCCATTGATGTATCAGTTCCACACAGTTCACTCACATTCGATAAGGAATGCTTCTTAGGGTTTGATCCTTCCACATTGAAATACAAAGTTCTTGCCAGATGCTATATTACTATCGAGAGAATCCGCCGTCATGTGGAAGGAATAATCGTGTGCAAGATTTGGACAATCGGCACCAACTCCTGGAGAGATATTAATAATTCTGATTCTGATTCTATCCCGTATCGAATGAATGTGTTGGTAAGAGATACTGATAGATGTTGCGTTGCCGGTGTTATATATTCCATAAATTCTTTCCTTGATAATAATTCTTTAGTGGCTTTTGAAGTGGGACACGAGAAGTTTCGAGTCATGCCTCGTCCTGAAGACAGTAAGGATTATAGCTGTAATTTAACACGAGTTGGAGAACATTTGGCTCTAATAGACGAGAAGTTGTCGACAATTTGGATATTAGAAGACTACAACAAGCAACTGTGGAACAGACAAAGCCTCGTAATGAAGTATAGGGGGAAGCCACTATTAAATGATCCACGCAAGTATATGACACCACTTGGTACCATCCATACTGGTGAGAGTTTACTCCTCTTAATTAGAAAGAACAAGGACACACCAAAACTATTTTACTATGATCTTAAAAGTAAAACATTGAGGATCGTCAATGTATGCAAAGATAATCCCCCATATGTGGAGAGCATATTTCGATTGAAGGGTTGTAAGTTGCAACTTCAAAATCTCTAAACTTTTATTCATCAAAACTTATCAGTTTTTGTTATTCTCAGTGATTGTGATTCCATATTTCAAATTTGGATTATACCTGTGTTTCAAAATAGATGCATGTTTATTAGTTTATGGTTGTGAGTTGTGACACTATTTAGTTTATAGTTAACTCGTTCTTCTGTTATTCTTAGATGCTCAAAGGAGCTTTTTTATGCATTAATTTTGATGGCCTTTCTTCCTTTCTTTTCCCTTCTCTTTTGATAATTATTTAACACTTACACATCATTTGGATGGAAGGATTTGGAAATATAAGGAGAGAAAAGAAAAGAAAAGAAAAAAAAGGAGAAAGTGTGTTTTGTTTTTGGAACCTTTTTTATGCATTAATTTTGATGGCCTTTCTTCATTTTTTTTTTCCTTCTCTTTTGATAATATCAATTAGGCTGGTTGAAGTAAAATGAGCTATTACATGGTCCTGAACCTTCTACCAGTTTGTCTGATCACAACTAATGGTTATGTTTTTTTTTTTGTTATATATTATTACACTTTTGTGGATTCAGTGTTCTTAATTGGACCAAGTGTCAGTGGTCGAGGACAATCTAATTATTTCACACGCTTACTATTCATTGCCCTTTTTTTCTGTTTTATTTTTTACCCGAAATTATGTTAGTGCTCTGCTAATTTCTATACTAATAGTCTCAATATTGACACACATACATAATAATTCAGCATTGCATTTGAGGTTGTCGGTGAGCTTTGTATAGTCTTGATTAACTTTGCTGCAAAGTGTTGGTAGTTAGTGTTAGAGTATAAATATTCAAGTAAAAATTATCACACATTGAGTCCACACAAATACTCAACTAAGTTGGACTTGAGAGGACGTGTTAGAGATGTAAATATTCAAGTTGCACCCTCTCTAATAGCTTAAACTTTTAGAGTAGATGATGTTTAACCGTTAGAAAGGCAATTAGTCGAATACTTTATGTCTAAATGCTCATCTCTTCAAGGGTTGTGTGTGGCACATTCAGTATTTTCAGTAGATCTGAAAGTTTCTGGTCTATCACTCAACTTCAAGTACTTGGCCGAAGGTAAGTTCCTGCCATAATTTGAAAAATCTTACAGAATTTTGGGACAAATATCTATCTTTTAATTGAGAGTAAATTATACTCACACCCCTTATATGGTTTAAACTTATTTCAACAAAGAGAAATTTTGTTTATAGTGTCAATATAAATCCAAACTTTTTGCACCGTCTATCATCGAACTTTCAAATCGTGTATAAACAAGTCTGACACCATGCAACCCTTTGACTCCTCGACTTCGCAAAAAAACATTTCATTACATAAATACCTTGACAAACATTTTTTTTTTCAAAATAAATTCAAAAAATTATATTTTATAATTATCTTTCATATATTTATATATAAACAGACTAATATATATAAATATTTTAGAAATTTATTATATTAGATATAATTTTTTTAAAAATATATATTTTAATACCTTCTAAAATGCTAGTTTAGTTTTGGGAAGCATTAAAAAAAAAAAAAAAAAAAAAGGCTAAAATTCACTCTCAGTTAATGTCACCCAGTTCGCCCACACATCAGAGGTTAAGTGTTCTGTTCAGACACCTCGAAGGATAGTCGTCCTCCATCATGGACTCTCAGACTATGATCTTGGCTTCTCAGACTTCAGCTTTCGGTCACAATTCTGTCTTCACCCATGTTGTTCGTGCTCCTGAAGATCCCATCCTCGGTGTATCTCTCTCTAACACTTTCTCTCTCTACCTTTGCATCAATTTTGTACTACTATAGTTAGTTGTCTTGATCCAATTTTTCTCCTCTCTCTCTAAACTTTCTCACTCTACCTTTGTATCAATTTTGTTACCAGGCGTTTGCGTTTAACAGATTTTTTTTAGAATTCTGTTTTGATTTGTATCAATTTTGTTACCAGGCATTTTCGTTTCACAGATTTTTGTTTTAGAATTCTGTTTTGATGTGATGTTTATGGATCAAATTATCAACGTAGTGGTCTTGATTCAATTTTGAACGTCCTATATATATATATATAGTTTTCCTCATCTCTGAATCTTCCTCTTCTCTTTAATATTTTATCTCTTTCCCTTTCCGTTGCTCAGATTTTCTCAAATTCTGTTTTGATGCAACATTTATGGATCAAATTGTCGATCGAGTGGCGTTTATTAAATTCTGAACATCCTCTCTCTCTCTCCATATATATATAGAGAGAGAGAGAGAGGCTTTCCATATATATATATATAGAGAGAGAGAGAGAGGCTTGCTACTCAAATCAATTCGGCAGAAAATGAGTGTGGCAGCCATGGTGGTGATGATGTCCATGGGAGCGTGAGAAGGAGAAGAAAGGCCATCAAGGCGTAAATGTTTGTAACCAAGTCGATACCACTCGTGTTCTCATCTAAAACCACCACCTCAAGATCGATCCACAGTAAACAAACTCATCATCTCTCACAACAACTCACGATACAACCCAAACAAGACCCACAAACCCACTGTTCATTGACCCAAATCGTGACCCATCTCACCATGCATGCATTAATACTCTTCATTGTGGTTTAGACCTTATTGAGCTGTCATATCTTAGTTGTTATATTTATTATATTAATCTTTGATTCTAACAAATGTATTTTGCTAATATTCATGGATTTAACTTAGTTTAGAACTCAATTTGGGGTTGCACCTGAGTTCTGACCTCTGAACCTTGTTAATGCTCATAGTGTGCTGTCATATTGCATACTGTGGTCTAAAAGGTAGTGAAGGTCTTCTGGGCTGTTTCTTAAGAATTAGACAGGTGTAAATCAACATATTGAGATTTTATTTACAAGCTAGGAGTTGAAATAGAAACTCTTTAGAATTTCCAAAACCTGAAACCCTCATAACATGAATGAACAGAAGTTGTGAAGGTTTGTATATTGCTCTGTGGGTTTGCTTGTGGAAATGTATGTTGGAATATGGCTTAAAAGTACTCTTTTAAGGTCCTGTTTGGCAAAACTTTTGCTAAAGCAGAAGTTAAAAATGAGAAAGTTAGTACTCACAAGCTTCCTTTGAATGTTTTTTTTTTATTCCGAAACTCTTCAGTCTAATAAATCCAAACACTCTCCAAAACAACTTTTAAGTTTAAAAAACTGAAAGCATTTTTCAAAAACCAATCCAAACAGGATCTAAGTTGGTTAAATTCTTGAAAGAAATCTGTGAGTGAACTTCAGAGTTGAATTTGCTTCTTTATAACCCAAAGCACAAATTAGTGAGCTGTATTGTATTGTTTTTGGATAATGTTTTTGTAATGGGTACTAACCTGATTCTCTGATCATTTAAACACCATAAAAAATTGTATTAAGGATGATTATGTAGACTAATTACACAGATGTACCATGGTTGTGACTTAAACTGATATGTACACCTAAAATCACACATCTGTCACAAATTACTTCTATTGATTTGATCTATTTCGTGATGTCTTATCATTCTCAGAGATAGATCTGTGCTAGTGAATTGATTTGAGCATGCTATAAATGATATATAACTAGCACTTGATAGATATACAGACCTGTTATAACCACAATTTTTCTTTGAGCATATATTTGGACTATTTAAAGCTGTAGCAGTGTGTTCAAGCTTATAATTGCTCAAAAACAAGCCTGCATTGCAAATCACCTGTCCATTCCAGGCCTGCTGGTGTATTGTTTGTTGTCATCCTCAAAGGCACTTGTTAAAAGACCAAATGGTGGATTCAAAGCTAAAAATTAAACAGAGCATATTAGATATATTATTTTCAATTTGATCAATTTGTCATTGAACTCAGATTGAGGCTGCAACTATCTTTCAAAGATTCACATCTATGGTTGTTTTGAATAACTTCTAATTTGTTATTCATTGTTTACGATTAAGTTGTTACTTAATTTATATCTGGTGAACTTAAGCATCATTACGGTACAATTCATTTTATACTACTTGTTTAGTATTAAGTGATTCTTCTTGTAATCCAAGCATAGGGTTGCTTTTAGGGGTGCACACGGTCCGGATTGGTCCGGTTCTGGCCTTTTTTGGAACCAAACCGTATGGTCCGGTTCCACTAAAAATGGAACCGGACCGAACCGTTTAACCGTATGGAACCGGACCGAACCGAACCACGAAGAACCGGTTTGGTCCGGTTCGGTTCCACGGTTCACCAACCTATAATTATAATACTTATAATTATAATACTATAAGTATATTATAAGTATAATATTTCAAACAACAAAGATTGTAGTTATATTATAATTATAGTATAATTATAATACTATAAGTATAATATTTAAATATTAGATATAATATATTTTATATTTATATATATAGAAACGGTTCGGTCCGGTTCGGTCCGGTCCTGAGGGACTGAAAACCGTAACCGAACCGTTACTACACGGTTCCAAAAAATTGGAACCGTGACCGAACCGGACCGCAAAAAAACCGGACCGAATTGTCCGGTCCGGTCCGGTTCGGTTTGGATTCCCGGTTTGGACGGATTTTTGTGCACCCCTAGTTGCTTTGGACATGGGGTGTGACTATGAGTTTGGTGTGAGATATCTCAAACTTAGGAAAGCTAGAGCTGGGTTAGAGCTGAATGCTTTTGGTAAGATTGGTGAGAGTAGTTTAGGCTATGGGTGGTTGTGAACTAGGGTGAGAGTTGGAGTGATTATGTTATGAGTTAGGTGAGTGAGAGAGAGTGACTTGTGAGTTGTTGTACTACCCTTTCAAACATAGTGGAGCTTAGTTCTGACTGACAGTCAAAGAGGATGTTTTTCCACATTGGAGTTTTACCTCTATAATCCTTGTGTCGCCTATGTTTCCATATTTGAATAATTCATCAAACAAACCACAATTTACTTACAAAATTGTTAAGGAATTGGATATAACCTATTCACCCCCTCCCCCTCTAGGTTCTTCAATTCAAGTCAATATTGTTCAGAGTAATAAACCAGAGTCTCAATTCGAACAGACTAAGCACTGTTTGAGTGTATTAAATTTTGTAGACAGATTAGATGGACGACCTTGAAGATCTTCGAAGGACTGAAGGTTTGGTGTTAGTCGATCTGTGTTTAGAGGTCAACTAAGTGTTCAGGTTTGATGAACAAATTTGAGTTGTACATCTCCTTCTTCATAATGGATTGATTTGTCGGACTTGGTCTCGTGGTTTTTTTAACTCGCCAAAAGGGAGTTTTTCCACATCAAAAATCTGGTGTGAATTTTATTACTCTTTTACATACTTTAAATTGCTTTATATTTTGTTTATTTATTGATAGCTGGGAGCATATCTTTATTTATTTTTTAACCAACTTTCAGATAATTGATTAATTTTTAATTGGATTTAAAATTGGTAAAAGTTCCATCCTAGACTAAATCACCCCCTCTAGATTTGAGTGATACAAATGTGATCAAGACAATTCTTGCGTAACTTATAACTGATTGTTACTATATTATTTCAGTCGATTCCCCATCAAGACGAATCCAATGTTTGGTTCCACCAATATTGCCCCCACGTAATTAACCCCAAGGCCAATCAATGATGGCCAATAAAGACCAATTGACGAAATTAATACAAGAATAATACGAGACTATGTTCTGTAGTGGGTGATACTGTCACGCCCCAAAATTCGAACCCCCTGGACTCTCCCGATTCAAGTCCGAACTCCGGGTTGTGAGGTGTCATGATCGCTCAATCGTCATCCCACGACTCAGATAATCATGAAAAATACCATTTCTCACTCTCGGCTCTGAATCTGGACCACCGGGATCATTACTCAATACGGAAGCCTTTTATTCTCATTCTATCACTTTCCAAATCGAAAAATCACATAAGATTAATTAATCTATGTCTTATTATCACAGTCTCGTGGAAGCATCATTTCACAAGTCAATGTCATCACATACTATGCAATTTGCACCACTAGACCTTACAATGATTATCAAGTACACCCATTCACCCAACTCAACTCAACTCAGTATCTAAGAATTTTGATATATCATAACCCAGGTTATGATCCATTGTAATTCTACGATGCATCGCACATGTATTGTAATAAGCTGCGTAATGCATTAGATTTGGCAACAAAACTCCCTCATTTCTGTAATGTATTGTAATGTTCGGACTCTTGAGATCATTTTAAACTCTTATGCTATGTTTGGTTGGAAGGATGGAAGAGAGGAGGGATGAATGAGGTTTGTCATGTTTGGTTGGAAGGAAGGGAAGATAAAGAGGAAGCAAGAAGGGATGATGCATCCCTCCTAACCGACAATTTTGTATCTGGCCAAAATTGGGCGAAAGAGAGGAGAGAAAGAATGAGAAGCTAACATAAAAGTATGAAATACCTATTTTAACCCTGAAGCAATTACAAAATTTCAATACCTAATTTAACATTGAATTGATTACCAAATTTTAAAAATAATGTTTCGTTACAATTTTTTAGGATCACAAAGGTAAATTTGCCATTAACCTGCATGTTTAATGACTATCTTAAAAAATACAAGTCTGATATGAGAAACAATAATTGTCTAAAATTATATGTAGCTCTTTTAATTAGTTTCTCCCAATATCACAGCTTTCAAGTAAATTTAGTGAAATTTACTTTTTCTACTTAATTGATGAGGGTATATTGGTAAAAGTATATAAAAACTCTTATTTCCTTCTTTCCAACTAAATAAAAATAGGATAATGCTACTCAGGCAGAATTGTTAGGCAGAATTCATAGGCAGAAACTTTTACATCCATTGGATGTATGTGGTAAATGTATGTGATGGGGTCCACCACATGCATCCAATGGATGTAAAAGTTTCTGTCTATGAATTATGCCTAACAATTCTGCCTAAGTAGCATTACCCATAAAAATAAGTTGCCGCTACATCAATCCTTTCTACTATCCCTTCTATCTAACCAAACAAAAAGTGAAGGAGACACAATCCCTTCCCTAGGAATATCTCATCCATCCATCTCCTTTTCCTTCCATTCTTTTTTCCATTCCCCAACCAAATAGAGCATTAGAGTGATGGATAAAATGGAATATCTACAAACATGATCATGCCATAACAACTGAGTGTGTATACCATAATAACTCAACTATAAATAGTTATTTATTTATTTTAGTAACGAAGAATTAATTCACTCGTTAGCTCCTTTGAATTTGTAGATACTTTGTTTACAAACATCGAATATGTGTAATCCCTCGCAAACAACATATATCATTTAAGTCGGACTATTTTTGTGCCTCCTGAAAATCAAATCACAATTTTAGATACACGATAATCGAAACATTACTTTCACGTAACAATCCGTGCATAAGCTAAAATAGATTAAAAATTACCAAGAGGTTGCATGAACCTTAACTTTTTTTTTTTTTTTTTCAAAAATTGGCCAATTTTAACACAAAAAAAAAAATTTAACTGAAGAATTATTGCGGAATAACAACTGGTCCACATACTATAATAATGCATGCATTGCCATGATTTATAAGAAAACACAATCTAACATTTTAGTTCTGTTTGTAATTTGCCCGTTTTTGCATTGCACATCATTAAAACATTCAATTGCGGTAATTAACTCAAATGTTGGGGCATTTCTGAGATATTAATTATTTCCGTGCCAGTGAGTGTAAATACGAAGAATCGTCTTTGTTCCAAAACCAGCCCCAAAAGGTGTTTCACTTTTTCATTGGGATTGTTCGAATAACAAACATCTCCAGATCGATCAAATCTTCGTCAAGCTCCGGCGAGTTTTCCGGCATCGTAATTTCAACCCTCCCATCAATTTCCGGTACAATCCGATCTTTCTGGCATTCTTTATTTCGAAATTTTCTATATTCAATCAACCACAAATCACTTGATTATCACCATCAATTTTGTTGGTCTTTTTGATTATCACCATCAATCTTAGACCTTAGAAAGAGAATTTAGATGTCGGTGTTCGATTTTATTGAGTCTGAATTTGATTTCAGAATATGTTTAATTTTGCATGATTTTGTGGACAATTGAAAAAATTAATAATAATAATAATAATTATTATTGTTGATTGAAGGTAGGTCATAGCGAGATTTGACAGCATGAGTCAGGTATTTGAAGGATACGAGCGCCAATACTGTGAAATTTCGGCAAATTTATCACGAAAGTGCACGTCCGCAAGTCTCATTGATGGAGGTGAGACATCACCTCTTTCACAATTCATTCATTATGCAGTATTTTCTCTTGTTGAATGTTTTATTATATATATACATATATATTATGTTTATGCATATAGTTGTAGTGTGTAAATTGATATAGAAAAGGAATAATGCACTAAAAATTTGGAATCAAATTGAGAATTTTGCATAGATGCTATGTTTCACTTTCGGGAGTTTGTTGTGCTAGGATCATCATACTATTGTACAGAATTTGGACATTTAAAATCATATTGTAGTTTTCTGAAAGTGTCTGAACTACAGAGATATAAGAATTGATCTTCACTCTCAGCATCTTTGTTGTCGCTACCACTTTTTTTCTAGACCATCACCTTTGCCTTACAGATTCTTTTCATCTGGTAGCATTTAACAAGATTCTCAAATATGATTCGAAGAAGTGAAACAAGTGGGAACCATGGTTGTATTTTGATGCAACGTTATTGTGCAGATATTCATGTATATTAGAAGTTAGACTCAATTTTTCTCGACTTAATAGAGCATTATCCAAAGACCTAACTACTTGAGATAGGCTACACAAATCTATTTTTTCCACATCAAGGATACATCTTCTGTTATATCATAAATTGTTGTGTTTTTACTCTGCCATCTAGAGTTCTACACGTATCTTGGGCCTGACATATGCACAATTGGGATTGAAGGGATATCTTAAATTTGGTTTAACAATTTTATTGTAATGCCAACTTCAGACTCTCCTACTTAGCTACAACACATACAAAAAGAAAATAAATAAATAAAAAGAAATGAAAATGAAAAAAAAAATCTGGATTCTGCAGCAACCAACAACAAGTATGGTTGACAAAGGAGTCTCACTTCCTTTATCTTCTTGTGGTTCAAGATTGGAATCCACCTATTTAAGAAGATCAGGTAGAGAAGTGGTTCTGCAATTATAGTTGTATAAACAGCTGCCAGCTTTGTTGTGTGTGTGTGGATGATCTCCTTTTCTTTATCTCTCTGTATGTCTATTTGGATTTCGGAGAATGATTATAAGGGGGAGAGGGTGTGGAAGTTGCAACTTTCATGTGTCAAATATTTGGTCAATGTCCATTATTTATGATGTTGGATAATAATAAGAGTTGATTTTTCTCTAACCACACAGACCTTATAATATGTATAGATATTGACTAATTTTTAGTTAGTTATGGTTTTTGATTGTTGTGGTTCTGTACATTCATGAACTTGCAGAACAGAAGAAGCAGAAAGTGTCTGAAATAAAAGCAGGACTAGATGATGCTGATGCTTTGGTAATTTAGAATCTATTTTCAGTAGCCGAAAACTTATATTTCCTTCTCTATTTATGGTTTTACAATGCAATCTTTGCCTGAATTTATCTAGATTCGTAAAATGGACCTTGAGGCGAGGAGTTTGCCAGCCAATGTGAAAGCTACCCTTCTTGCTAAGTTAAGAGAATATAGAACTGATTTGAACAATTTGAAAAGTGAAGTGAAAAGAATTTCATCAACTAATGCTACTCAGGCTGCTCGAGATGAGTTGTTGGAATCAGGAATGGCAGATACATTAATGGTCTCTCTCTCTCTCTCTCTCTCTCTCTCTCTGTTGTAGTTCTTATTTTAAAGTGCCTTGATTCTGAACTTTTTCGAGAAGTAAGTTGAGGTTATGATCATGTTGACTATTGAGGAGACACAGCATTTTCTTTGAGTTGTATTACGATATTCTTTTCCCTATATTTGGAGTTCTGCTTAATTAAATTTCCATGAATGGTTTATTGTCTAGCGCTATTGCATTTTAAACTGAAAAGAGTATTTTGTCATTTTTAAACTGATTTTTTTTTGTTTTATTTGTCTTCTTCTACATGTATGAAATGTTGATATGCCTCATCCAAACTGCATAGATTGGGTATTTGTAGCCATGTTCTAATTTTGCTCCTTTTTTGGCAATATTTGCTGTTACACATAAGCGAACATATCATTTTCAGGATATTAATGGCCTTCAACTGAGGGCGGGCTTGGTGTAATGGTAAGATTGTTCCATTACAGCCTCTCCACATGCAGAAGTAATGCTGCATACATCTGACTCTCCCTAGACCCCATAGTGGCGGAAGCCTCATGCATTGGGCTACCCTTTTAATGGCTTTCAACTAGCATTCTTTTTATTTCTAGCTCATCCTTTCTGTGCGATCAACTAGAATCATATAACTCCTTTTCAATGATGCAGTTATGGGTCTTCATCCATATGATGATGTCAGCTCTACGAACGACCTCTCATTTTGTCCAATTGTTGCAATGTTGCTACCTCGTCCACATGTTACATTTCATTATGTTGTTATTTCTTGTCTGACTACTTAACCATCTTAACATTTTCATTTCAGATCTGCTCTTTTGATGAACATATTTTTCCCCAATGAACTGATATTCTGTGGCACTATGGTTGGTTCTTAACTTCTTGTACATCTTATGAAATTTCCCTTCTATATGGTTGCCGTAGATCAGTCCAGAACCTTCAAAACAACCTTTCTACTTCATCTCTCCAGCTCTATTCTATGGGCAATCCGTGTTGAATCTCACTGCTTCTTCATAACGAAACCACATTATTGGATCATCTCTTGCCATTTATAGTTTATAATATCTATGTCTTCTTTTTGTTAACTTCATGCATTATTCCTTTTTGATGATTCATGTGCCCCTCAATTTCATGCACTGGTGATGTTCTACTTCTGAGTCTTACCATTAACTGTTTGTCTTTCCAATTGCTGGTTGTCTGACATGAAACCTGAAGCTCGGACGTTTTACTGGTATTGGTTTACTGTGATTCTTGGATGCTTAGCTTGATGTTTTGATAGTAGGAAGATGGTTGGATGGAATATTTTCTCAAATAAATGACAAATACATGGAGAGTCACACTGCAAGTATTGTATTGCACCCTACCAGGTTCCCATTCTGAGTGAGTCACTTAAAGGGTGTTCCGTCGATGTACAACAACTATATATTCACCTCCTGAAACTTTGTGGCTATTATTTATCCATCTGCAATTCTTTTTGCGCAGAGAATACCTGAAACTACTGAATGGTGTACCTTTTCTGCATCAGGTTAGAGAGAGAAAGAGATAGAAGAGGGAGAGATCCAAAATGATCAACTAGTGCCTTTTTAATTGATTGACTTGTTAGGGTAATAGTTCACTTGTAATTAACCTCAAAGGCAACTGATTTAAGTAGTTTTGCAGCTCTTTTGTCAGAGTGAATTACGGGGAGCAAGTTTCTTTTCTTTCATTTCCTTTCTTTATCTTTCTTTCTTATTTTTATTTTTAAATAGTTTCTTGCCAAATAGATTGAGGGTAATACACAATTTACTGTGAGAATAGTATCAGACATATTATGCATAAAGTTATGAGTTTATGCACCTTAAACTTTTGAGTTGACATAAGTTGGCATATCTTGCAGTATGATGTTCCTCCCGTTTTTTTCTCTCTCCTCTGTCTTAACTATTTTGTCTCTCTTTTTTAGGATTTGACACCTTTTACAACTTTCTTGTCGCATTAATAGTTTTTAAAAACTGTGTTTGATTATGTTTCTCTATTTTCTGCAAAATTGGGATCAGGTCAAATGTTGTAAGACCTTTTAGATGTTTACAGCTGCTTGATACATGAAGCAGATCCATAAATCATTGTGGATATCCTTTTTCCAATTGATGGTCTCTTGGACATTGACCTTTTGTTATACATTATGAATATGAATTTTTCTGCTAAACGGTGATGAATGATGGTACAGGTGTCTTCTGATCAGAGAGGAAGGTTAATGATGACGACAGAGAGCTTAAACCAGTCCAGTGATAGAATTAAGGAAAGTAGGAGAACAATGCTGGAAACTGAAGATCTTGGTGTTTCGATTCTTCAAGATTTACATCAACAACGTCAGTCTCTCCTACATGCCCATAACATGGTAATGTCCATTCCCCACTTCTTGGTCCAGTTTTGTTTCATTCTCACTCTTTGCTGTTTTGATGATTCTTTTGGTTTCACTTAACTTCATGTTTCTATTGTTAAAGAAAAAAATTTGTTTTATGAAAGCGATTTTTTTTTTTAAACATTTAATCATTATCTACAAGTTTGTATGGATCATACTATGATTAGATTAAAATAAATAAGAACAGAAGATACGTTGATGAAGATGGTGATATTTGCTTCAAAACCTCCAATTTTTTTACTTCTCTCTCTCTTTAGATTGTTCCTAGAATAGAGAAATAGTTTCCAATTTAAAGTATTCAAATCAAGGAAGCTAGAGATGCAATCCAATAATAGGTTATTTGAAGTGAAGTCCGAACTATGCTAAATAACTAAAAATAAGCCTCACCAGGTAAATTAGCATTGGGGATCTATAAAGGATTGGTTGTCTACCCTTTGGCTAATTTCTGATTACTATTGTCACTTAAATATTTGTTTTGATCACACTTCAGTTTTGTATAGAAGATTATATCTAAAAATAAAAAAGGCTTTATATATGTCTAGGAAAAACCTTTTTAGCAAAATCTTTACTACAATTACTAGATCCAATTTTGTTTGATAAACCCAGAAAAAAACCAAAGTACATCAAGCCACGTGAATTCCATCTTTTGAATATATGTTCCAATGCCCCTAGTATTGATTACATAAGATACTGCTGTTTCAATCTCACAAGATCTCACTTATTCGTTAATCAAAGTAACCAAGACTAGAAATAAGAGTCCAATACTCTCAAGACCCATAACTATTTACCTTCAGATGATGAGAAATATATCATTTGAAACAATTTTATATGATATAAACATATCAGTGATCCAGTTCAATACATTTTAAATATATATGATGAAACTTATTTTCCTTGGATTCACTTCACTTTATACTACTTTCACTTTTAATCATTCTCTTCTTCCTAATTAAATTGAGTCTTAGGATAGCAGGAGAAGGAAAAGTTTGAGAAAGTAGGATGCCTGTAACTGATTAATCTTTCAAAAAGTGTGTCAATTTCCTGCAATAAAAGATAGGAAAATTTATTTCCTATGAAGTGGTGCTCTATATTTCAGCTTCCGTTATGCCGAGCATAAATTTTCCTATTCTAAAGAATTGTAGATTTTTGTTCCTCATATTATGATTTCTTTATTGCAATCATGTTTTAACTGTCTGTGTATGAGATTCCAAGCATGTGTGTGAAACATTTATTTTACAAATTTGGCTTAAATGATTTTGAGTTCCAAGTGATTTTTATTTATTTATTTTCTAAAGAAGAAGAATAAATGATCGGGTAAAAGCTGATTGATGTAAAACAAATCTATTTAGGTTTTCTATTACGTTTAGTATAGATAAGGGCAATTTAAATTAAAAAATGGAATTTTCTTATAACTTTTCATGCCATCCAAACCATTATGCAAGTTTCTTTTTCTGGGTGAAGTTCACAAAACACCCCCTGTAATATGCAAATTGTGCGTATCACACCCCTCCTATTTGAAAAACACTCCTAACCTAAATATTTGGTGCAAATAGGTCCTTTCCGTCAATCTGCCGTTAACAGAGATGTCAAATTATTTAAATGCCCATCTAAAAGAAAAACAAAAAAATAATTGTTATAACTGAAATAAATTTTCTCTCTCTACACTCTTATCATTTCAATCTCCCCACATCTCTCTATTTCTCTCTCTGCCGTCTCTTAACAGGAATTTGACTGCAGAGGCTAAGATTATTTGTTCTGAGACCCAGAAGAAATCTGGGTCTTCTAGGCAGTTCAATAGCGAAGGCAAGCGAAGTCCTTTCCTTGCAAATTGGTGAGATGTTTCTATGCTCAACTTACAAATATCACAATTTCACCAGTCATATAAGCCATTCATGCGAAATTGTGTAAGAACCAAATTTCCAGATCCACTGACCATCAAATCATCAAAAAATGAGAAGATTGCTTGCAAGTGATGAGATCCAGTTGATATGTATTCCACCAAAGACAGGTGGACATACTGCCCAATTAGGTAATGGAATATATTCATTGTAAAACCAAAAGACAGAGAACAATCTTTGGAGCAAATACCATCATTGTGAGAATCAAAACTGAATCAACCAAAATACAATTTCATTGTTTGATACTAAAATTCTGAGAACCACATCAACCACACAAAAAGCTAAATTGAAACAAAGAACACAAAACCCAATTCGAAGAAACCAATATAATAAAGAAAACATTAGCATATTCTTCTCAATTTTCTTTACTGCAACACGATCTCCATTAGACTTATCGGCTACAACATATGTATACCCAAATTGGGCGTGACCCAACAATTTCCCAATCGTGTACCTTTTATCGAAATCTTTCGCGTACCCAAAATCGGTTTGCCTGACTTATCGGCTGCAACATGGAATTTGCCTTGTCTTTCTGCGTAACCTGCTGAGAATTCCTCTGTTTGCGGTTGTTGTTGCTATTGAGAGAGAGAGAGAACAAACTGTTTGTTCAGTGTAAAGAGAGAGAGAGATTTGCAGAGGGTAAGAGAGAGAGATAGAGAGGTGGAGGGAGAAAGTGAGATAGACCTTGAAGGGCGAGAGAGAGAGAGAGATAGAGAGGTGGAGGGAGAAAGTGAGATAGACCTTGAAGGGCGAGAGAGAGAGAGAGAGAGATCGTGACTTAGAGAGAGAGAAAGGGAGGGTAAGAGAGATGATACATGGGCACTTTTGTCTTTAAATATAAAACCTACCTCACGTGTTAGACGTGTGACCACATTAACGGGCAAAAGCTAACGACTAGCTACCAGAAGGTACCAAGTTGCAAAATTTGTTCAAATATATTGGAGTTATATACACAATTGGAATTAGAGGGGTGTGATTAGCACAAAATCTATAATACAGGAGTGTTTTGTGAACTTAATCCTTATTTTTTTCATCCCAACTAAATACATGCAAGAAAACTTGTTTTCTTTTATCTCTTTCCTTTATTCCTAACCAAATGGAACCTAGGAGATAATTATCGTCCTTCCAATTTTCCACACTCGTTTTTCATCACTCAATATCAAATAGTGAAAGCTTTGAGCTCCAAAGTCATCTAGTCACTAGGGATGTTTCTTTTGCAGCTTCATGGGGTGGATGACAATATCGGCAAGAGCAAGAAGATCCTTACTACCATGTCAAGAAGGATGAGCAGGAACAAGTGGATCATCGGTTCTGTTATAGCTGCCCTAGTCCTTGCAATTGTTTTGATCCTTTATTTTAAGCTGATCCATTAGCTTGTCAGCCTCGATTTTAAAAACTTCCATGTGTTTGACATCTTGCATATTCTTATATATGGCGTGTATGTTCCTGGAAACACCTCTATAATTTCCATATCTATATCTATATCTATATATTTAATATGTGTGAACTCTAGGTGTTTCTCGTCATATGCTTGCAGTTCTTTGTTTAATACCAGCAACTGGGCTGAAATAGTAAGACATTCCCGTTCTATTTTCCATTTTGTGTGTGAATTTGTAGTCTATGTTGTTACTTGCATTGCATTGGATGGTGTTAGAGCTCTTTTTGCCCACATATTGAATTTCTTGGATTCATAAAATTTCTGTAGTTTTTATTTATGGAAACATGTGTTCTAAACCTAAAGAGGGCAAGGGTTTCTATTTTCTTTTGCAGTGAGGAACGATTTATTTCTTCTAGTTCCATCTTCTCTACTTAATCACACAATAAATTATCACTGCAATTCTAGTCTTTTACTACAATGCAGTGATTATTCACTTGACTTCCATGACTTGGAACTTAAAACATTTTCTTGAAGTGTTTTGATGGTTTAAAGAGAGAATTTCCTAATATATGCTCGAGCTTGCAGAGAGGGGAATGGTGGTGACAGTGTATACACGAGTTTGTGAGGTGCGAGCGAGGATATTTATAGGTGGAGAGACTTTAAGGGTTATTATGGTCTTTTGGGAGGTATATGTTGAACAAAGAAGATAAGGTGTCTCGTTTTTATTGTTGATTTATTTTGTAATCATTATTTGATTCAGCTAGGAAGTTGAAAGTACAAGAAATTTCTTTTGGGGCAGGGAAGAAGATGATGTATATAAAATTAACTTCAAGTGTACTGGGGGTATTTTCCTTTTTGAACCTTGAAGCAATTATTAGTTTTTTTTGGTTGGCCGTAGGGGTGGTAAAATAGGTGCAAACTTGCCGACCCACTCATATCCGGCAAGTCATATATGAATATGGGTGACTTATTTTTTTAATGCCGGTCGAAAATGAGTTGGATAAATATAAATCATTAAATTTGCGGGTTACATGGGTACCCATATTCCACCCGATATATATTAAAAAAAACAAGAGGGTTCTTATTTTGACCTCTCTCTCTCTCTCTATAACCTGCCTCTCTCTACGACCATTTGATGTATTCATGCACATTATTGAAAATTTGGTCTATTTAACATTACTCATATGGTTTTATGGATAATGTGAATCTCCTATAATTTTTATGGATAAAGTGAGGGAAGATCATTGCAATTCTAGATTTGGATACAACACAAGCATTTTTAAAAAACACAACAAAATTACTTTGTATATGCTTTTTAGTTTGCAATGTTGGAAGTGGCATGAGAGAGAATGTAATTTACAAGCCACGTGCGTGCACAAACACGCACACATCGGAAGACAGAACCTGGGCAAATCCCATGCGATCTCTCTCTGCAAAATAAAAGTCTGTGTAACATAACATGCAAGCGAACCCCTCATGGTAAATGTCAATTTACAAAAGGTTAAGTTCATATCTATTTGCTATATATATTTTTTTTCCTAACTTTGCCCATCAAATATACTGACAAATCAACTAAATAAGAAAGAGCCGTTCTTGTTACCAATGGCAAAGACTTGTCAGTTCCTTCGTCTAGGTGGTTGACCAGTTGTGCTGAAATGACCATGTTCTTTTTTGGTGATTTGCTTCAAGCCCCACCAGGATGGCGACAATTTGAACACATAATTCCATCGTGGTTCAATTCGGGTGTGTTCTGAATTTATAACAGCTTTGTGGAGGGAAAACACCACACCCAATGAAATAAAGACACGTGTGGTCTTCTCACACTGCTGACATGGCAACTGGTCTTCACATCTCACGTGGTGCCTGACCTGACAAGGAGTAGTCAAATTACTACCGCAAACATCAATCCATAGACACTATTAACGGATTCTGTATTCATCCCTATTTCCGTAATTAAAGAACAAAATGGAGTCATCAACTCCTCAATTAGGGGAATAGTAGGTGAAATAATTGGGAGAAAGTTGATATAAATATTGTACAAATGCTCCATAAGTGAGAATGGTGTATTCTTCCTATATTTCTAATATGGTATCAGAGCCACCTAATCCTTGGCAAATCTTTCTCAGTCGATCATCATCACTGCCGGGGATGGCATCACTAGCTTTATCCCCGGCGGATATCTTTCTCAATCCATCATCATCACCGCCGGGGATGGCACCACTAGCTTTATCTCCGGTGGATAATGATAAATCGTAGAAAATAGCTTCCGCCAAATCAACATCTAACCAACACTCTTACACAATTGGTGTAAGAATTGTCAAAAAAAAATTTCTCTCCTTCAGAGGTAATCACACGCTTTTGTGATTGTGTTGTATCTCCATAGTTCCGTTACCGCATCTTTGCACGCTTTTTATGATAATCACACTCCTTTGTGATTGATCATTAATGCGCTTTTATGTGCCTTTAGAAAAAGTCATCATGTGTTTCCATACACATCATGTGTTTCCAGACGCATCCAGAAGTCATCATGTATTTCCATATGCATCTAGAAGTCACTAAAGCGCTTCCATGTACCTCCAGAAGTCACTAAAGCATTTCCACACGCCTCTAGAAGTCGTACCGCACTTCCATGCACCTCCGGTAATTATACACCTCAACATGTCGGATCTTTACAGCTCTGCCATTGTTTTTATATATCCAAACTCAAATTGATTTCATATAACCCACCTTGAGTTTGTGGGGGGTTGTTAGATAATATATTTAATATTATGTTACTTTCTATTCTAATCCATCTAGGATTCCTAATTCATCAAGGACTAGGGTTTCTTATATTCTAAGTAAACTTGGTCTCTCAGATTGTGGGCGTATAAATAGGCCTTTATGTATTCATCAATTAAATCAATTCAATATATATATTTATCCTATATTTCTAACAACTACCATAATCACTGAAATACCCCTTACAAATTCCACACATGAGGTGGCCAGTCTCATACATAAAACATAAGAGATATCTACAATTGATAACAAACAAGCATAGAACACAAGAACAAAAAGAAAATATTTATAAATACTAAAAGGAAAATCTAACTGAAATAATAAATAAAATTAAATGAATATAATACTAGTCTGAATAATATAACTTGGAAATCCCGTAACTCAAGGACCCTTTAAACCAAAATCATAAAAGTGAATACTTTATGAAAAGATCCAAGTCCCTACACTAAAGTCTGGTAAGGAATACATAGCTGCCATGCTCTTCGAACTCCACACCCTAACCTCGAGGTGGAAATTATCTAAGACCAGAAATAATCAATAAAGTGGGTTAAACCCACGAGCAAGTTCCCTCTACTACAACCCAATCAGAAAACTGGTAAACATACCCTCTATATGAGGGACAATAAAAATATAGCTATATACATATCATTTTCTTATTTAACCTCTATCCCAAAATAGAAACCATCCTTCACACCATCCCAATCCATCAAACATAGATATATACGTATCATTTCTTTATTTCACCTCTGTCCGAAAATAGAAACCATCCTACACACCATCCCAATCCCTCAAACATAAATATATACGTATTATTTCCTTATTTAACCTCTGTCCCAAAATAGAAACCATCCCAATCCATCTCCTATCACACAAATTATAAAACCTACTTTATAAGTTCAAACCAAAGGCAATCCTTACATGTCCGGACATTTTATTAACTAAAATACCTTATTAATTGTCATACCCCGAATTTTTTCAAAAATTCGAGATATGAAAAAAAAAAAAAGAAAAAAAAAGAAAGAGAAATCTAAAGTTTCCAAACTGTCCTTTAAATAGATAGAATAATGTACAACATTCTATTACATTGGAATGAAATATTAAGTATATTTATTCCGTACAAATCCTCAAATTAAAACAATCTCCAAATACTTGACAGTAAATAAATTCTAATGGTCCCACTGCTATCTCTGAAATCGGTGTTATCAAATCCCATATTGCATGTTCCCGTATCAGCGACCTAACCTACAAAATCTAGAAGTATGTGAGCTCAAAACTCAATAAAGATATGCTAAATAATCTTTCATTGTAGTAACAAATTGACTTTTGCATCATAATCTTAAAAGGGAAAACTACACTTAAATAAAGTTAGGAGACCTAAATTACAAAGTGGTCTATTTTAAAAGTTTATTTTTCATTTTGGTTGAATTAAGCAAAATAATTACATATGCATTGAAAATTATTATTCAAGCACAAAATGCCCTTCAATCTCTTATTCTAAAATATCAAATTATCATTCTTAAATCAAATAATTCCTTCACTCAAAAAATTAATAAAATATCGGGAACATCATTTGGTTTCTGAAAAATTGCAGAAATATAAAAGTAGTAAAAGTGAACAAACTCATAAAGTAAAGCAAAATATACGTTATACAAGCACTTGTGATTATTCTATTATGTCATAAAGTAGTCAAAATTAGACCGCCTAATATGCCCCTGAATGACATCAACTTTTTTTTCCTCTTAGATTAATGTAAGTGAATTACACTTGTGGTATCACAACACATCGACTATATCTGGATGAGAATAAAGTAGATTTTTTAGATGTACTTGGGTAACTTTTCGGTATGATATGCCTAAAAAAATATGAGCATCAGGAAAAGATATTACATCAAAACATGAGGCACGAAGATAAGAAAAATCCAAATTTCACAAGTAAACTCCTATCAATTTCAAGTAAGCCTACAAATGCAAACAAAATTTGAGCTTTATCAACAAATGAGTTATGAGTCATCGTACATGAAATATGTTTGTTCACTAATCAACTTAATAACATATTTAAACAAGCAAATATGAATTAGATAGTTGATAATGAGAACTTAAAAAAGTGACTAGTGAAACTGTTCATCACATTTAAAAAAACCTCAAAATTAAAAATCATTGACACATGAATTTGCTATACAATTCAAAAATTAGTTCACTAATTTTTATTATTTTTTTAAAAGTAAAAATAGCAGTTCACTAAAGCAAAATTATAGACCATATTTTTGTGATGAGAGATAATCAACGAGTAATAATTTATCCAGCTAGTGATACTTTGCAATGAATTCGATTATCTTTCAGTGAGACGAAAAGACAATGATCTATTGATTTTTATTTAGTCACACACAACGCTCCTTCAGTTACACAGAAACCAAACAGAATTTAGTGTGGGTTAGAATAAGAAATTGAAGGGCATTTTGGACTTGAATAATAATTTTCAATGCATATGTGATTATTTTGTTTAATTCAACCAAAGTGAAAAATTAACTTCTAAAATAGACCATTATGTAATTTAGGCCTCCTAACTTTATTTAAGTGTAGTTTTCCCATCTTAAAATACTAAATAATTGATATTTTTATAAATAACACATTCACAAATATACAATTTATCATTTCATAACAATTAAACATTGACAATTTAAAATACACAAAACCACCATCAATACACAATTAAATATACAACACGTTCACAAGTAAATACGTACACATCCACAAACTGTGCATATAAAATAATGCTATAATTGCACTTAAACATCAACGTCACGTAAATAAATTTACAACACAAAATATATTTCATATCCACAATTCAATTAATTGCAAAACATAATTTAAATAAGCAATTAACAACAACACATTCACATTCATCAATATATACACACACACACACACATTTATATTTAATAAATGCATACACATCAATTTATATATATATATATATATATATATATATATATATATATATATATAAATTAAATGCACAACAACATTGATGCATATATATCAAATTATACAAAACTTAAATCTATAATTAATAGGAGAAGAGAGCAAGTATCAACTTTCCTCGAGTTTATATCCAAAAGTCCGTGAATCCGTTGCATATACTCCTGTAATGGCCCAAGGATTTCAGCCCACTGTCAAAGCCCACCATTTCTTTTAAATGATACTAGGCCTATTTTTAATTTCAGCCCAATCCATATCACCAAGCCCAAGTTAATTTATATAGGCCCATCAATTTCAGTCCTTCGCAACACCAAATCCATCATTTATATCTAGTAAACGCTATTGAGCCTATTTTAAGTTCGACCTACTTTCAATTTACTAACCCCAAAATAATGTAGCCCAAATTTACCATTATTCAGACTCCAAATTCTTCAGGCCCAATTTAAGATTGTAAGCCCTAAATCAAATCCACCAAATCATTTATGCAGGATCAATTTAAATACACAATACTTTTGTCTCTGGGCTTGGTCCATGGAATATTATTTTAGCCCAAACCCTTAACTCTAAACTCTTCAGTGACCCAATCAATGGTATTAACAGAAGAATTGATTGTCTTGAGAAAATAACCAGTTCCCCACTTAATTATTTCTTTAACATGGTTGAGCTCTCCTGCAGCTTCATATTTTGCACTATATTCCATTACACTCCTGCTTAACATGGTAATGGCGACATGGAAAAAGATGCAGGAAATTTGAATTTGATTGCATCTCTAGCATCATAATAGTTACCATAGCAAGCAACACCATTAACTCACGACAAAAACTGCCAGCCATCTTCTTCACGGCCAAAATTCTCTGTCGGCAACAACTAGCTGAACCCACAAGTTGCCACCAAGAATGGTCACTAATCGAAACCACCAAGTTGTGATAATCTGCTTTGTCAATCACCTATCTACAAATCACCACCTAACTGCCACCATGCATGAGCACATGAAACCTCCTATGCGATAACCATCTCCTTTCATCCAGCCTCTACCCATTTCAGTCGCACAACACCATCAACTTTAGCCTCAAGTAACCGCCATCATCTCTTCCACGACAGCTACTTGTTAGAAATTAATCCATACTCAACTTGTAGAAATCAAGACTACTGCAATTAATTAAAGAGGAGATTTTAATTGACATACTTGAATGAAGATTAAGCTGTAGAATACTTTTAAATTTTTGCAAGAGATCCTTAGAGAGCTCTATCCTCTTTCTGAGAGTTGTCCTTCGATAGGGCTGAATAAGGGCTATGAAACCCTTATTTATAACAATAACAGGGGGGGACGACTTCTCTACAAATAAAATACCTAAGTTTTCCTTCCTATCATGGAGATTTAGATATCAACGGTTAGGATTAAATCCCACCAAATAAAGTTGAAAAACCACAATCCAATGGTGTAAATATTATACTGTCAATTAGACCACAATTGACAAGTATAACCCCAACCCATCAATTAACGATAATTACATTGCAATCCAATTTTAGAAAATAGTGCATAGGACCACAAAAATATTTTATTTATTTAAAATATTCCAACAATCTCCCACTTGGTTCATACACTTTAAGTTTTATAAAATGACACTATGGATTACAACACTTTAGAAAAGTCGATTGGCCACTCATTTTATTTTAGAAAAAATACAATTATCGAAACAAATGGGTTGAAACTTTAAAACACTCTCTTCCATAGACTTCCTCAATAGTGGATCATGGATGCGTAGACAAGTAATATATTAGTCTAAACAGTTCCATAGTCTCAAAACTGATTCCATCTAGGATTTGAGCAAATATAGTGGTTTTACTGCATTTCATGAGATACGCAAATTGCATGTGGTCTAAACGCACACCTCACTATCCGTCCTGCTTCATACCATCACGGTATGTCACCTGAACATATTACAGCAAACCGTCAACCTTCTGTCCAGTGTGAGGGTTTACCGATATAGAGCCAATCCCATATCTAGCTCAAGCTATCCTCATGGAGTGTGAAACACTCCCACAGACACTTTAATAATTATGTTTGAATTTTTTTCAATGTGGTACCAATTCCACATATAATCCAAACACCCTTATGAGTAGGGCTGCACAAAGAACCGTAGGAACCGGAACCGTATGGAACCGTACCTGAACCGAACCGAACCGTCGGTACGATTCCGGTTCCGGTTCCATTTTTTAAGGAACCGTTGAACACGGTTCCGGTTCCGGTTCCAGGCCCAGCAGAACCGAACCGAACCGAACCGAACCGTACCGTACCGTAGGTGACGGTTCCAAGGAACCGGAACCGGAACCGATCCGGAACCGTTAAATTAGTTATATAATTATATTAGTTATTAGTCTTATTACTAATTTACTATTATAATATTATGATAATATTATACAAACACCAAACATATATGGTTAAACTACATTTATTATCAATAATATTATATTATATTATATAATGATTCAATATATTAAATTGTAAAATTGAAAAAAAAAAAAAAAAAAACAACCCGGAGAACCGCGGTTCCGGAACCGAACCGAACCGTTGGCTACGGTTCGGTTCGGTTCGGTTCCACCTCCCAACGGTTCCGGTTCCGGTTCCAAAAAATAGGGAACCGTTAGGACGGTTCCGGTTCCGGTTCCTCCAGGAACCGTAGGGAACCGAACCGTGTGCAGCCCTACTTATGAGTGTAACATCACTCACAGGTAAACATAATAGCACGTGCATAAACTATATATAAATGAAGATAATAATAACGATGCATCATAACTTTATTTTGCATGCAAATAACTGTCACCCAAAGATGTAAATAAACTGAAGGAAAATAACTATCATCATAAGATGTAAATAAGCTGAAAGCTAGCTGCAATGTAACATGTTGTAAAGAAAAATCAGACATCATTACACAAGGACTCTCGAACACCCATCCGGATCACATGCTTCTTAAATAATTTGCAACTAAAAACCTTTAATGAGAGGATCTGCAATAGTATTTTATGTGGAGAACCTCAATAAAACCTTCCTTAACCTTCTCACACACGAAAAGATACTTTATATCAATGTGTTTATTACGCTCGGTCAACTTTTCATTTTTCACATACTTTATAACAATTTCATTATCACAGAAAATGCCATAGGCTTGTGTATAGAGTCCACAACCTTCAAATCTATAATAAATTTTTTTTAGCCACATGGCATGTTTGGTTGTTTCACAACAATTGGTCAACTCTACATACATAGTGAAATACGTGATAATATATTGCTTAGAAAATTTGTCACAAGATAGCTCGTTCCTTGAGCCAGCAAAAAATAAAAACAAAAGTAGATTTCCTACTACTTGAGCAACCTGCATAGTCATCATAAGAATAACCATTTATCTTTAAGCAATTTGATTTCCTGTAGATCAACATGAACTTTTTAGTTCTCTGGAGATACCTCAAAACTTTCTTCACTACCTTCGAGTAAACAATCTGCAGATTTTGCTAAAATCAACTTGAGTTCTCACAAAATAATTGTCGAGACACTTTTATTCTGACAACATATTTCCTTCAACACCTTGAACCTCACTTGGTACACAAATTTTTGACCTCAAAAATTTTCAATACTTTATCAATACATACCCTTTGAGAAAGTTTAAATTTTTCTATAGTGCATGTATCGCATGAATATCATTGCCAACTAACAAAATATCATTAACATATAGAACAAGAATAACAAATTAACTCCCACTAAACTTGAGGTATATGCATTAGATCACGATATACTTCAGGTTGAAACATGTAAATCACTTCCTTAATGTCTCCATTGAGGAACATTGTCTAGACATCTATCTAATACAACTCAAGATTATTAAGAATAAAGAAACTACAAAGTTTTAGACTCCCACTGAATTCACACATCCTCAATAAATTTTGCAATGACATGTTTCAACAATTTTCATAAGTTTAGAGGGATACTAAAAACCATAACCAAAAGATCTCTCAAGATACTCAATGAAATGACAAATGATGGTGCGAGGATCAAGTTTCTTAATATCTAGTTTATACAATTTCACCTCTACAAGGCATCCTCACACATGTAAATGTTTGAGACTGGGTCTACGACCCATTCAAAACATTAAGATATGTACTAAAATACCACGATTCACACCCTCCATATCTATAACCTCAAAATTGCATTTCTTCTACATCTTCCCCTTGACACTATCAACACATAAATTATAATCTAAAAAATTAGTAGTCCAATAATCTTATCCTTAACCAAACGTTCATGTCTCTTTCAAGAGACATACCCCAATCTCCTATGCCACAACATAGATGAATCATCTTTAACAAAAGCACGATTTATCCGAAAGGTATCAAGTCCATAGAAAAATAAGAGGCATGTATGATCTCTCTTGAATCAATCCTCATATATATTCAGGCATGTTTACCTAATTGGGCTAAAAATTACCACAATAATTTTCATACATGCATTGTTTTCCTTCAACTAAATTTTGAAATTGTCAGAGTCTTTCTTTTGATGCCCTTTCATTTTGTAGAACACTCATCATTCCTATGATTATGCATTTTTTCTTTATTGTTCTGTTTTTTAACTTTTCTGTTTTGCCTGATTTCCTTTCTTGTCACTTATTTTCTTCTAGAAATTATTCTTACTGTTATCATTTACGACAAGATGGTCTGACTCAATTTTAATTCCCTTGAGCCGCTCTTTCTCAATCACACAAAGTGCCAATAGCTGGTTAATATTTTATTTTGTCTCATGTGAATTATAATTCACCTTGAATTTCTCAAAAAGACCTAAACAGAGAATTAATATATCACTATGTGGACTAGTAACTCATCATCAAATGTGATTCTCTGCTCCCTTAAAGCATTAACCAGTTTGCACATCGTATAAATGTGCTCCCTCACTGAACCATTGCCATCATATATGGCTGACACAAGTTGTGTCAAATAATAATACTGTAGCTGCTTCTTGGTGCCATGAGATTAGATCAAGAAGCTTCTTAGCAGTATCAAATACTAGAATACCACCCCACAAGTCACACCAATAGAAGCACAAATCAACTTAGAGGGTTTCTCCTTAAAAGGCATAGATTCATAGTCTAAAAAACTCAACATAATTTCAATACTTGTCCTCTAGGCAATATAATTTGAATCATCCAATGGTTCAAACCCTGTAAGCTTTATCTGAATTGCGGAAGCGTCTATAACCTTAAAACATGTCATATTAAATAACACCACATAAACAACATATAAAATAATATGTCACAGCTTTAGAGATTATCACTTTAATTCGTATTTGGAGTTTTAAGCCGAATTTATCAGAGTGTTTTACTATGTGCAAAACCTTCCACCCTGCGGGAACGGGTAAGATGTCATCTAAAAATCACCTTTGGGCAGAATTTTAAATATATTTACCCCCATATTTGTGATTAAAATTACACATAGACCTAGTTGATTATGCTTGAATTATTGCTAAACACTTCCACTACCTTTGGGCAAGAGGGTTATTTAGTTCTAACCCAAACACTCTCAACTATTTTACTCACTTATCCTACATTAAGACACTGATCACCTTTGGACAGAACTAATGTCCCAATATAGGTAAGTGCACTGTAAGACCTTAATAAGACCAATATTTGTCTTTAAAAATTTTCAAAAATAATAACCTACATGAGTGAATGTCACATATGGGCAGACATCACTCACTTTGGATACTACCTTGAAACGGTCATTTTACCGGTCCTCCTACTCCAGGGAAAGACCTAAATTTTAAGAAGTTCCAATTTATTTAGGTTCACAATTTTATTTTATTTTATTGCACATAAATCAAACCTAAAAATTATGGAACACATAAACATGGACCAAATATAACTGAAAAATAAATAGAAAACTATTTATAATTATCTATGCACATAAAAAAACTTTAAAAACAGGACTTTTCTTTCATCTTCAACTGTAATGTGAAAAGCATTTAAAAAAAAAAATCCAATAATACACAATATAATATAATATTTAAGAAATCACTCTAGATTTCTTAAACAATCTGGACCATTATATATATATATATATATATATATATATATATATATATATATATATATATAAAATTAACAATAACCAAGCATATATATATACATAAATGCTCTACATGTTAAAAATTTAACAGACCCAAACGTCACATCCATGTGCATATTCACTGTGTACTGCTCAAGATAATTTCATATATATGGAGATGAACATAGACTCACATTAGTGGACTTTTTGAATGAACTTTCAACTTTGCATCCAATTCATGCACAAAAATCAAGAAAGAAAAAAATTTTCTTTAATATCCTTTCTCTCTGTTGTAATACCTAACCTTTGAATACTATGTGATGTATTTAAATTGAATACTAAATGACCCAGATGGCCACATGCCATCCAAAAAGATAAATTCCATTAACAGTCTAACCCACTCAAATATAGCAACACATGGCGTCCAAAATCTAAACCAAAAATGATATAAAATTCATGTTCTGTTTTTAAAACACAGAAATCAATGCCACATGTACGCTACCGACTGACTGGCCGATTGTAAAAATAGTAACCTAAATCACAATATCGATAACTTTCAAATAAAAAAAAATCTCAATACAATGAATGTCATGGTTCAAAACAAAAAAAAAACTTATATATATATATATATATCTATCTTCACTTGATTTCTATACCAAAAACCCTAGCCTTAACGAGGCTCTGATACCAATTGTTGGAAATTAATCCATACTCAACTTGTAGAAATCAAGAATACTGCAATTAATTAAAGAGGAGATTTTAATTGACATACCTGAATGAAGATTAAGCTGTAAAATACCTTTGAATTTCTACAAGAGATCCTTAGAGAGCTCTACCCACTTTCTGAGAGTTGTCCTTCGATAGGGTTGAATAAGGGTTATGAAACCCTTATTTATAATAACAACAGGGGGGACGGCTTCTCTACAAATAAAATACCCAAGTCTCCCTTCCTATCATGGAGACCTAGATATCAACGGTTAGGATTAAATCCCACCAAATAAAGTTGAAAAACTACAATCCAACGGTTTAAATATTATACTGTCAATTAGACCACAATTGACAAGTATAACCCCAACCCAACAATTAACGATAATTACATTGCAATCCAATTTTAGAAAATAGTACATAGGACCACAAAAAATATTTTATTTATTTAAAATATTCCAACACTACTGCCAACCACAAGAAGACCCATTTTCGACCACCACAGACCCGCAATGACCACCTTGTCACGACCAAGAATACCACCACCACAATAGACTGCCACTAAAACCACCATCTCCAACATCCGAACCAAACAACAACCGTCACCAATCCGCAAATCCGTCATCAAAAACCACCATGCCGCTATGGCTGCTGCCATGCCTAATGGAACCCATGGCCACCCAACTACCACCACCATGGACCATCATACTCCACCACCAACTTCCATCCTCTCCGACCAATAAAACCACCATCAGGCATCACCACCCCTAATACCATCATTTGGCCAACTCTATGGCCAACGACCACCTTCTATGGCCAACCACCACCTCTCAACATCATTCCCAACACAACCACTACCAACCACTGTGAAGGACCGAACACCACCAATCGCTACCAGCCATGAAGCAATCCACCTTTTTCATTAAGTCACCTCAACCCATGGCCATGCACAAGCGCGTTGTGATGACTCACGCCGGAACAGCCACCATGATCCGCTGTGAACCCACCTTGGACAAACACCAGCCGACCCAAATAACCCCTCTTCCTCGGCTTCTCCTCTCTTTCTCTCTCTAACATTCTCTCTCTTGGGCAAAAACTACCAAAAGCTTATTATTTTTTCTCTTTTATTTTATTTTTCTTTTTAGAAAAACAAATAAAATCCTAAAAAGAAAATAAAAGAGAAAAATAAAACAAAACATAAAAATATGTACTTAGCCCACTCCAAAAAGATTTGTAAGCTCAAACTTAAAAATTTATAGTACAACATGCCCAACTCAATAATCTAACCCAAACTTAAACCTCACTTAAAATTAAATAAACCTCAAAATTATGGGGTATTTGATAAGTGCACAAAACATATTATTTTATATATCAAAATAAGTCTTTAGTTACTCTTTTACTTTATTTAAATATTATTATCTTTGCATTTTGTGTTTTATAGGGGTTGATTTCCAAATAAGAAGAAAAGCAGCAAAAAAGGCCTAAAAATGATATATATAGCCAAAAATGAGCGTAAGAAGAATTGTAAGAGAGATGGTATTCTATGCAATGTGCTCCACAAGAGGTCTCAAGTTCAAAACTTTGTAAAATATGTTTTTTACACGGCCACGTCAGCAGTCCAAAATTCAAATTGGAGATATGGAGATCAAATCTTAGATATTTAAATTCAAAATTTTGTATTTTGAATTTTTGTTTTTTGAATTATGTATTTTAAATTTTGAATTTTTTTTTAAAATTTTATATTTTGAATTTTGGTATTTAAATTTTTTTTCCACCTAAACCATTCCTCTCTAACTCTATAAATAGGGAGTCTTAGGGGATGGTGAAGGGAGTTAGAATATGGTTAGAAATTGTAGAAAAAAATAAAGTGTAGTTGTAAATATTTTTTTGTATTCATTTTCTTTTTCTTATAAACACAACTCTCAAGGGACTGATGAAGCCATTATGATGAAATATAAGTAAGTTATTTTATTTTCTTGTCTAATTTTTCCTCACAAGAGTATTCTTTTACTCTTCTATTCTGAATTTTTATTTTCTAAAATTAGAGGGAGGATTCTTCGTGTTTGGCCAATAATGGTAATTCGAAGAATGTCTACCTCTGTTTACCTAGCCAATGTGCATCAGATTAAGCAAAAGGAATGTGTCTCTCATATATAATCAAGTCATTCTTTTTTATTCCATATTTTCCTTCATCTTTTCAAGTCTAATTGGATTGGTGAAGTGTATTGATTATTGGAAGAAAAACTAGATAAGAATATTAGAAAATTTATTTATGTGGATTTGTGGTGGTGGATTCCCTTCCCTTGAGATTTATTTTATTATTATAGTTTTATTTATTCATTATAATTTCAAAATAAAAAATGTTTTTAAAAAAATAATTTTCATTCCATAAATTAGTAGAGAGGTTGAATAGATGTAGTTAGCATGGTTGATTTATTTTAGAGCAAGCTGATAGATATATTATTAATCAAGAATCAAAACATTAACTGTTAACATATATATCAATACTATCGTTTTAATTAGTAGACTGACAAATTAAAAAGGAAAAAAAGAGATTGATGAACGAGAAAGAGAGAGAGGAGAATGAATTCAAGGAGTTTATTTTTATATTGAATGGTAATTTCATCATTTAAAAATTATTTTAAAATGTTTAATAAATATGAAGTGTTTTTTTTACTAAATTAACCTCAAATGGTCACTCATCGGCAATTAAGTTTCAATTTTGGTAACTATTCATCTTTTTCGAACTTTATGGTCACTTTAGAGTAATTTTGTTTAGGATTCGTCACCAAAATCTAATTTTTCCTTTTTTTTTATTTATCTTTAATCCCAATACTGATGGTACCAATGGAACGAGACGTCAAATAAATTTGAATGGGGTGGGAAACAAACTCAGCCCACATGTTTAAGAAGTGAACTCACCATCCACTTAAGCAGCTATAATAGCTTCATTATATAAAGGAACTTTTATTTTATTTAAATGAGAAATCTGACTAACTATCAAATATAATTATTTTTCCACCTAACTAAGCTTAATTAATTAATTAGAGATCATAATAAAATTTGATTATAAAAGAACATGAAACTAAATTTATATATGTAAACAAAACTATCCATTTTTTTTAATTTTTATTATATTTTATGTGATTTTATTATTAGATATAATATGTGATATTATCACATATTATATATGATATCAATTTTCATTTATTTCATGCTTAAATATATTATTATTATTTATTAATTTTGTGAAAAATATTATTACTAAACATTTTTAATAATCATATTGGTTTGAATTCATGAAAAAATCATGGGAAAATGCTCTAACCACCCCCCGGGTTTAGGTTTAATACTCACGGAGAATACTAATGCCTTTGACTGAGGTCAACCTCCCTCAGGGTTGGAAAACTATGCCCTGACATCCCAAATATTCGTTGATCGTCAGGTCAACTAACTTGAAAAGTTAAAATGCCTAAACTACCCTTTTTGTTTGAATGTACAATTTTACCCTCAATTAGTACCCTCAATTAGTTGGACATTTATACCCTTAAGAATGTACAATGTGATTACTGTTTATATATATATATACTGTTATATTATATATTTATACAATATACAGTATATATATATATACGGTATATATGTATATGTACATATATACGGTATATGTATATATATACTGTATATATGTATATGTATATATTTATATTTATATACTGTATATATATATAGTATATATGTATATGTATATATACTATATATATACGGTATATATGTATATGTATATATATATGGTATATTTATATTATATACTATATATATATATACGATATATATGTATATGTATATGTATATATATACTGAATATTTATATTTATATATTTTATATATATACGGTATATATGTATATGTATATATATATTGTATATCTATATATATACTGTATATATGTATATGTATATATATATATACACACACACACGATATATATGTATATGCATATGTATATTTATATATATACTTATATATTATATATATACTGTATATATGTATATTTATATTATATACTGTATATGTATATATATTGTATATATGTATATGTATATATATACTATATATTTATATTATATATTGTATATATATATGTATATACTATATATATAAAAGGGAGTAGCTTGTCAAGGGTATTTAGGTCATTTCGTATAGGAGGGTCTCTGTCATCATGACATCAACAAATACAATTACAATATCATTAAATATAAGAGGGTAAATTGGTAAAAGTAGTTGAACCGTTAGTTTTTAACGGAGGTTATCTCTGATTTGGGGTGTCAGGAAATAGTTTTTCAAACCTGGGGGAGGTTGACCTCAGTCAAAGGCACTAGTATTCTCCGTGGGTATTAAACCGAAACCTGGGGGGTAGTTAGAGCATTTTACCCAAAAATCATTACTTGTGTGAAATGTTTTTTAAAAAATTAATAAAAATCAATTAAATTTATTTTTATTGAATAATGTTGTAAAAAATTATGTATCAATGCATTTTAGACACTTCGTGTGAGTTAAAAAAAAATTCACAACTGCAGTAACCGATTCCGTTATGTAACGCCAATACAGGCTCCGTTACCTCGCGATCGCGTCCATTTTTGCAGTCGAGACCGCGACTACGAAACATGGTTCTTAGAAAATCTCTCTATCTCTTTTCATCTCTACCTTTTTTCCAACTTTGTTATCTTTCTACTAAATATATATGTTAGTATTTTATATTTTGTTTGGGGCAACTTTGAAAACAAGACTAGTACATGTCTTTTTTGGATGTTTTCAAAGAATACCACTAGTGGATATGAGTAGTATATTGGAGTTGTATAAGACTATTAGTCCTTACATTTAGAGAGGTAATACAATTTTAGGACAGTGCTTCGATGCTTCTCATTATTCAGTAGAGTCTTCCCTAACTTATTTTATTATTATTATTTTCCTTGTTTTATTTCTTAACTTGTGTTGTTTAAATTTTATGATTCATGGTGATATCTATGTTGTTCATGTTATATGTATTATTCATGTTAATTTCCTACATTATGATCTTGTATATATATATTAGTGTCTTGTGTAACATAATTGAAAATATTAATAAAGTTTGATGTGTTATGTTATTAGTATTTTAAAATTTTTGTACAAATATTCATAACAGTTAACACATTGAAAAGCATCACTTTCGGATTTTCCGAATCGGTCTAACGGAAACGCAGCTTCTTCTAATCCTTTCTTGGACTGAAATGTCAAGCACAAACAAGTATTTGGACGTGTTCATCCTGTGAGATATAAATTTGTAATTGGCATATTTCGGTGATCAAAATTTGATTGATCGAGTTGTAATTTTTGATTTATTCTTTGTATCGATCATTGACTACTACGAGCTGATATTCAAGTGTATGGATGCCGACAAATCAGTTAAGAAAACCATATAGTACAGGTAAGTATAATGAGGACACTTTGCACTTTTTAGTTCTGAACCTATTTTGAAAAATCAGGGTTTAAATGCAAAATTTAGAGTTTTTCAAAGTAGGACCGGTCCCCAATATTTAGGACCGGTCCAACTTTTCTCGGCAGTTTAGTTTCTGCAAGTTTTCAAAAAGTCCCACCGGTCCTACTTATTTGGCACCGGTCCAACTTAGCCTGTTCTAAATAGGAAATAGATTTTGACGAAAATTCTAATTCCTATTGGGTTTGAAACTTTTAGGAAAGTTCTATTTTGGTATTCAACTTCTTTTTCAAGTAGAATTAGGACTTCCTTGCCTATATATATGTTTTCATATTTTCTCTACAAAATAAGCTTGAAGAATAAATATTTTAGAGAGAGAAAGTATATACAATATAATTAGACCTATATATTTTTAAGAACACACATCCATACTTCACGAATGATATTTAGGATGGTGTTTTACTTCTGATTAGCTGCTCAAAGACTGCATCAAATTTATTTGCTAATCAGAACATTGGATTGAAGGTTCTTCGCTTGCTTGCTTGCTGAGGAAGAAAGGTGATCAGATTGCACTACGAAGGGAACAAAATACTTGCTGCTGGAAGGGTGGTGACGTTAGTCGGAAGTCTGCAGCAGTTGGACGTGTTGTCGCAATCATAAGCCTGAGGTGTTCCGCATCAGATCCTTGACAGAGTGAAGAGGGGTGTGAGACTGAGACAGAGTCTGTTGTACTTTGCTTCATCATAGTGAATTGGTTCCCTGAGGCGTGCCGCCTCCCTCCGTAGTTTTTCCCGTCTTGGGTTTTCACGTATATCTGGTGCATTCTTTTCTTTACTTGCACTTTATTTATTTGCTTGCTTTAATTGTTTGATTAATTGGACTTAAAATTGAATTAATTAAAAATTAAGCAAAAGATCAAGTGATCCTATTCACCCCCCTTCTAGGTTTTAAAATACTTTTCGCAACCGCTTCCGTACTGCGCAACTCACACATCCCTCTTTGGTGCGTAGTTGCCCGTACTTCTATTTCTTTAAAGACTTTAACCGGTTTCATAATTGTGTTAGGAACCTTGACATGAATAGAGTCAGTTTATTAGACGAGTTGGTCTTTTTAATTTAAATGATTTATGTAACTCGTTTATTATCTTAAGTATAAAATGTAAATATGTTAAAAAATTTGACATAATATATGACTAAATTATTGAAAAGAAGAATAATTGGGAAAATACAATTACAAAGGGGCCAAATACAATATTCATATTGAATTTCTATTGAAATAATAGAAATATTCATAGTAACGAGGTTAAAACAGATTATGGGTTGACTTGACACGATTACGACACGATTAATTAAGTGGGTCTAATCGGATTAAACGAATTGAATTACAAAACACAAACACGACATGGTTAATTAAATAGATTGACACAATTACGAGAACAATACAATTAAAACTAATCCAAACTCATTAACATTGTGTCATGTTTGCCGGTCATTTCGAATTTTGCTACCATAATAGAGTTGGTGTATAGCTGAACTGAAGTCAAAAGCAGATGCATTTAATGTGCCAGCTCAAGATAAACTTTAAATTTGTATAAAATCATCTTTCAAGTTTTTAATTTTTATTTACACCGTTTTTAATGCTCCACTTTTTCTCTTATATTTGACTTTTTTAAGAGTGCATTATTTTTTGCTAAAAAATAATGTAATTCCAACGAGTGTCATGCAATGAAAATTTGACAAATTTGGATTTAAAGTCAGCATAAAACAATGAATTAAAATGTGTTATCGACTTACACAAATTTTATGAATTGAGAAAAAAAAAACCGAATGATTAGCCCGTTCTAGTCTCATAATTTGTAGAACAAGTACTAAAAATTTGGTTTGAAATAGAAAACGTTTTAGTTTTGTAAGTGTTAATAAATAACTTTTTTAATTTGGCGATTCCATATTAATCTATGTTATTGAAATTCAACGAACCGCCTAAAGGGCCCAATAATTGATTGGATTGGGTCCCGCCAACCAAAGGGTGTCAATAATTGATCCAAATGTATATGATTGTAGGGAAAATTAGATTTTAGTGATACTAAACAAAATTGATCTTAAGTGACCATAAAGTCAAGGAAAGATGAATAGTGACCAAATTAAAAAGTTAAATGACAGTAAGTGACCATTGATGATTTATTCCATAAATGCCCATTAAAAAAATCATTTTATTATAAAAACTAAAAATTGCTAATCTATCGGATCACCAGTTCAAATTTCCATTCTTCATTTTCTTCTGCCCCCTCCAACCTTATTTCTCTCTACAACTTTCTATATATGTATATATATGTATGTTTATTGAATCATCCGGCAAGAACAATTCACGGTCACACACACACACACACACACACACATATATATATATATATATTGGCCATTAATATATATGTATATATATTGACCATTAATACAGTCTCAAGAGAATGGAATGTTGAGTAAGTATCGGATTGGTCACTGTCTTGGTCTAAAATTTGAAGGCTATAACTGAGGATATCATCAACTGAATTGCTTGATATTTTGGACATGAATGTGAGGTTCAATTCCTGGCCACACTTAATATGATCCCAAAGCCAAATCACATCCTTTGGAGCACTTTCATTCCAAAATTACATCCTTTGGAACCCAATAAAATGATTTTTTTTAAGATCATCAAATGGTCACTTATTGGCATTTAACTTTTTAATTTGGTCACTATTCATCTTTTCTATACTTTATGGTCATTAAACAATAATTTTGTTTAGATTTGGTCACTAAAATATAATTTTCCCTTGATTGTACCGGGTACTGATTGGTTTTCCAATGTCGGTTGTGGATCAACCTTGAATTTGATTATGATTTTTGAGAAAATTTTTGAGGTTAAAATCATCCATTCAATGTCGAAAGAATATACTGACATATAAATTGCCATTGGAGTAACAAGAAAGTTCGATAAATTTGATTTGTTCAAAAATTTTATTATGACTCAAATTGTTACAAATTAAATATCTTTTTTTATGAGATAAAGAAATATTCCCACTTATATATATAGTACTTTTTAATTTGTGAGGTGTGAAAATATTAAAAGGGTACATAGACTCATTTAGCTTCTTGAGCCTCAAACTAGTATTTGGACGTTTCATCACTCTTTGGTACATGGTTGTCATATGTTTTGGTTTGTCAACTAAAGTGACAGGGGTGGAACCAACCCCCCACCCCCACAAATTTTTTTTTGAAATTTCTTTTATAGGTTTTTTTTTTATAGTTATTATTGGTGAGTTTGAAAAAAATTACATTGGTCCCTCCAATTTCTTCTTGAAAAATTTTGTTCACTGGTCTCTTAATAGTAATTATTAATGTTGAGTTCATAGAACTTGTGAACTCTCAAAATTTAATTTCTGGTTTTGCCCTTGCCCATTGAATTTTGTTGTTGTTTGATTGAATAAAAATCTCTCATTTATTGATTCTATTGTTGTATCACATTACGGTTTTCTTTTTGATAAATTACTCTGACCTTCTTTGAAGTTTGACTTAATTATCCTTGGATTAAACTAGTGAAAAAAGTTTGATCAACTTGACTTGAGGTTTGGTTGACTTTACTCTGTTCACGCCTACCGTTATTAAAATTAAAAATTAGTTAGATAGACAAATTGAAATGCCAAAACTATCATTCTTTTAAAAACTTTATTCTAAGGGTAATTAAGACAAACCCAATGGAAGGTCAGAGTAATTTACCTTTTTTTTTTGATAAATGCATCTTAGTATGTTTTTTTTTGCATCCATCCATAGTGTTTTTTCATAATATAAGAAAAATCAAAAGTGAGAGAGGACAGCGAAAATGCTATAGATTCGCAAAGAAGCATGCTGAGCAAAAATGTGTCTACCAAAATTGAATGAAATCATATATCGAATAGACATGAGTCTTTTCTCTAGGCAAAGGACATGAGTCTTTTCTCTAGACAAAAGACTTTTGATCGGAATAATCGAAATCTATTGACAAGTCTATCAGTGTGTTTTGGTTCGCCAACTAAAACACATTATAAGGTCTTCTGACTAAAATTTATCGGTCAATTTGCTCTATTTTATGGTTTTGTTTTTCTTTTGTATTGCAAAAAATAAAATAATTGTCACTTATTTATATTTATTTATTCTATGGCTGCATCACAGTACGTTACTTATTCAAGTAAGACTTCAAAAAATAAAATAAAAACTTTTAGTTGGCCATAACAGTAACTTGTATATATCCATTTTTTTTTAAAAAATAAAAGAATCCAAGGTTTTTAAGATTTCGTTATCAAAATTAGTAGCCATGGCACTTTGTCAAAGTGGGCTTTGTACAATTTAATAGTTTTTTTTCTAGCGTGTTCTATGTTTGGCATGTTAAATTACAAAAAAATGATTATCAATTATAAATTTTAAATCTTTATAAAAAAACATGGAGAGAGATAGAGAGAATTGGGTTGGGTGAGTTTGGGTTGACTCATTATTTGGGTCACCAAACTGAGCTAGGTTATCGGATCTGTGTCTGTTTGACCAATATGGGTCGGGTTGATCTGTTATCTAGGTCCGGGTTAGTCTGACTAATCCGAGCCTGATTGGGTCAAGTATGGGCTGACAAGTTGACCCGACCCATATTCAGCCCATTACAAATGGGTTGAATACGACTCACAACTCAAATTTGACCCGGTCCAAATCCGTCCAACCCGCCCATTTTGCCACCCTTAGTTTTGATTTGCCAATGTTAATGTGTATATATATATATATATATATATATATATGTAATGTACATATTAGTTAGTCCCACATTGGTTAGAAAGGGAAGCATTCCCCTCAAGTTAGGCTATAAATGGGATACCTCTCTTGTAAACAAATCACACCATTTAATACAATTCTCTTCTATTTGTATTGTCTCATTTTCTCTCTTAAATTCAACTTGGTATCAGAGCTACTATTTTTAGTGGTTCTTGGTATATTAAGAGTTGAGTATGCTCTGTGATTACCACTATTAGTGGATCTTTCACATCAGAAAGATTTCTTATATATCCTCTTTAATATCAAGAGTTGAGTATGCTCTGTGATTGCCACTATTAGTGAATCCTTCACATAAGAAAAACTTCTTGTATATCCTCCTCATACCTGTTGCGTCGTCACTATAGTCGGAGTTTTATTCTCCATCGACGTCATCTCAGCCGCCACTCCATTAGTCATTTCCTGACCAGTTCAGTTCAGTTCCTGTTATTTTTTATCTGTTTCTTTCTAATTTCTTACACACTATGGAGCATCTTGAGGCCTCACAACCCATTGCCATTGTCAGGGAAGGACTCAACTACACTATATGGGCTCAGGCTATGGGAAGCTTTCTTAAGGGCAGAAAGCTCTGGCGCTATGTCACTGGCGATATCATCGAACTAGAGAAAATCACTAGAGAAGACAACACAAAATACTAGGGGTGCACACGGTCCGGATTGGTCCGGTTCTAGTATTTTTTGGAACCAAATCGTATGATACGGTTCTACTAAAAAAGGAACCGGACCGAACCGTTTAACCGTATGGAACCGGACCGAACCGAACCGCGAAGAACCGGTTTGGTCCGGTTCGGTTCCACGGTTCACCAACCTATAATTATAATACTTATAATTATAATACTATAAGTATATTATAAGTATAATATTTCAAAAACAAAGATTGCAATTATATTATAATTATAGTATAATTATAATACTATAAGTATATAATAAGTATAATATTTAAATATTAGATATAACATATTTTATATTTATATATATAGAAACGGTTCGGTCCGGTTCGGTTCGGTCCTAAGGGACTGAAAACCGTAACCGGACCGTTACTACACGGTTCCACAAAATTGGAACCGTGACCGAACCGGACCGCGAAAAAACCGGACCGAATTGTCCGGTTCGGTCCGGTTCGGTTTGGATTCCCGGTTTGGACGGATTTTTGTGCACCCTTACAAAATACATAGACCGTCTCGAGGAGTAGGATAGCAAAAACCACCAAATTATCACTTGGATTCGCAACACGTGTGTACGCTCCATCAGTCTCCAGTTTGGTAGATTCAAGACTGCCAAGTCATTATGGGATTTTTTACAGAAACGCTACACCACCGCAGATCTATCTCATCAATACTAACTTCTGGGCACTCTATATCGCATGCAACAACAACCGAGGCAATCCATCAATAATTTCTTATCTAAGATGTACTACGTTTGAGATCAACTTTGTAATACTCCGCTCCAACACATGATATGATATTGTCTGTTTTGGGCCTGAGCTCGCACGATTTTGTTCTTGGGTACGTTTTATCCCAAAATGCCTCATACCATTTGAAAAGAACATACTATATATAAGCACATCCCCTTTTCTACACCCAGGTGATGTGGGATTGAGCACACTGTACTCTGTTAGTGTGGTAGCTAAGCCTAGTGTCTGTCTTCGCACCCGCCCACTCACATCCATCCACAAGGGTTACTATGAACTTGCTTCCTTAGAACCAAAGTTTACAGATACCAACAATGCTGAAATTTTTTCCAACTATCGGGATCAGCAACACTTGGTTCTCTTTCTCATGGCCCTCACTATTGAGTTTGAGCATGTTCGTGCATCTCTCCTTTACCGCAGTCCCTTACCTACTTTAGATCAAGCAGTCACTGAACTTCTCTCAGAGGAAACTCGTCTTGCCCCTCGCAAGACGACCTCTACAGATGTTGTCTTCGCCACTCCTAGGGGACCTCAACCCAACAACAAAGGGCATCCATCTGGATCATTAAAATTTTGCAATTACTGCAAGAAACCAGGACACATTCTTTTGGAATGTCTGATTCAAGTTTGCCAATTCTGTCATAAGCAAGTCCCTAGTCATCTTCAGCGTGATTGTTTCCAACACCCCAACAGACACTCCCAGCAATACATGCCTCGTGGTACTCCTTCTAGATCTGCCGCCACTACTGCTAAAGGTTCATCATTCACTACTTCCAGTGAGACATTTTCTACGTCTGACATAGTGAAAATTATCAAAAAAGTCCTTGCTCATTCTGGTAATCTACCCTCTACTGCTATGTTAGTCACCTCAGGTACTTCATCTTGGTTCTTCGACTTTGCATGTTGTAATCACATGACACCTGATTCCATTATATTTTCCACCAAACATCTTGTTAATCAACTCTGACTATTCAAACTGCTGATGGTTCTCCTATGACCGTGAGTCATATCAAAAAAATATTAATATTAAAAACTTCTCTTCCTCATACTTATTGTATTCCCCAACTCACTCTCAATGTTATATCTGTTGGTCAATTATGTGACTTCGGACTAACTGTCCTCTTTTCTGCTTCTGGTTGTTATGTGTAGAATCCAAAGACGAGACAAACTCTTGGGATAGGCCGTAAGGTTGGACGACTCTTTAAGCTCATCAATGTTTACCTTCCATCCTATTTCTCCTCATCAGTTCAGACAACAGCCCTAGTCTCATCTACCCCATCCGCCAGTCTCTGGCATTCTCGTCTGGGTCATGCTTTTGTTGGTTATCTTCAATCCTTAGTATCTAGTGGTCATTTAGGGCCTGTTTATAAACAATAATTTGATTGTCTTCCTTGCCAACTTACAAAACAATCGGCATTGCCATTTCACAAAAGTGATTCTTTTTCTTCTACACCATTTGATTTGATTCACTCTGATGTTTGGGGCCTGTCTCTCACTACTACTATGGGAGGCTCTAGATATTTTGTCATTTTTATTGATGATTACTCTCGTTACACTTGGATATTGTTTATGCGTAATCAATCTGAATTACCTCAGTTGTACTTTGATTTTGCTACCATGGTCAAAACTCAAATTTCTTGTAATATCAAAGTGTTTCGTGCTGACAATGCTGCTGAATACACAGGCTCTAGATTCCTTAACTTTCTTCGCCAACATGGCACTCATCCTCATCGTTCATGTCCAGGCACTTCTCAATAAAATGGGCATGCTGAGCACAAACACCGAGACATTCTCAATACCGTTCGTGCTCTTCTCATATCCACTTCGTATCCTGAACGCTTTTGGGGTGAAGCTGCTCTTATAGTTGTTTACACCAATAACCTCGTGCTTTCTCCCATCATTGGGAATCAATCACCCTTTGAACGTCTTTATAGTCGCACTCCTGACTATAGCATTCTTAAGGTATTTGGTCGTGCTTGTTTTGTTCTTCTTTAGCCTAATGAGCACACCAAATTAGAATCTAAATCTTGATTATGTTGTTTCTTAGGATACGGTGTTGAACATAAATGATACAAATGTTGAGATCCTTACTCCAAACGTCTCTGAGTATCTCGTCATGTTATTTTCTGGGAACACAAGATGTTCGCCTCCATATCTAAGTTTCACCTATCACATGACAACACCTCTCCTCTATTCACTGACCTCTCCATAGATCTTTTTCCTGACACTTTTGAGACAAACTCTTCTTCTGAGTCAACATCTCCATCAACACATCTTATCTCTTTCTCAGATATGTCATTACCAACTAACTTGTCTACAGATACCTCAATTAAGTTATCCACCTTATCCTCTTCTGAGGAACTTGTCTTTTCTGATGGATTCGCTCCAACAACTTCTGATCTCCCTCCTCGGCGAAGTGACCGGGTAAAAACTCCTTCTGTTAATCTTCATGACTTTATTGTATTTTCTGCTATTCTTTCTCACCATGAACCTCAGTCTTATCGTGAAGCAAGTTCTAATCCTCTTTGGTAGAAAGCAATGCATGATGAACTACAGACACTCGAAAACACTCACACCTAGGATCTAGTGGACCTACCTAAAGGCAAACGTGCTATGGGATGCAAGTGGGTTTACAAGATCAAAACTCACTCTGATGGGTCCATTGATCAGTACAAAGCTCGATTGGTAGCTAAAGGGTTTACCCAAGAGTATGGGATTGACTATGAGGAGACCTTTGCCCCGGTTGCCCGCCTCACTTCAGTTCGTAGCTTAATTGCAGTTGTCGTTATTCGTCATTGGGGATTATTTCAAATGGATGTGAAAAATTCTTTTCTTAATGGTGAACTCACCGAAGAAGTTTACATGTGCCCTCCTCCTGGTTCTCATCATCTTTCACATCAAGTCTACAAACTTTGTCGAGCCCTTTATGGTCTCAAGCAAGCTCATCGGGCTTGGTTTGCCAAGTTTAGTACCATTGTTGGAGATTTTGGATTCACTTCCAGCTCACATGATTCTGCTATTTTAATTCATAAAATAGACTAAGGTACTATCCTTCTTCTCCTCTATGTTGATGATATGATCATCATTAGTGTTGACACATCCGATATTTTAGATCTCAAGACCTATCTCAGCCAACATGTCGAGATGAAAGATCTTGGGAAGCTTAGTTACTTTTTGGGACTTGAGATCACTTCTAACTCTGAGGTATATTATCTTTCGAAAGAAAAGTATGCTTCTGATCTTCTTCCTCGAGCAGGACTCACAGATAGTAAGACATGTATCACTCCTCTAGAGCTCAACTCTAAACTCACTCCTATGGATGGTACACCTTTGGATGACCACACCTTATTTCGCCAGTTAGTTGATAGTCTTGTTTATCTTACAGTTGCTCGTCCTGACATCTCTTATGCTGTCCATATTGTCAGTCAATTTCTCTCTGCTCCTTGCACACCCCATTATGCCGCAGTGCTTCGCATTCTCAGGTACATCAAGGGGACCCTATTTCATGGTCTCCATTTCTCAGCTCACTCTTCACTTGAGCTTCATGCCTACTCTGATGCAGATTGGGCAAGTGACCCCACTGATTGTAGATCCACCACTAGTTATTACTTCTTCCTTGGTGATTCTCTTATTTCTTGGCACAGCAAGAAGCAAACAGTAGTCGCTCGATCCAGTATAGAAGCTAAGTATCGAGCCCTTGCTGATACAACTCAGGAACTTTTTTGGCTTTGTTGGTTACTTGAAGACATGGGTGTCACTCATTCTACTACCACTATCATCAACTGCGATAATAAAAGTGCCATCCAAATTGCTCACAATGATGTTGTATTCCATGAACGCACAAAACACATTGAGATTGATTGTCACTTTGTGCGTCATCATCTCACCCGTGGGACTATTAGACTATTATCAGTTTCTTCAGCAGATCAAACTGCTGATATCTTCACTAAAACGCATCCTCCTGGACGCCTTCAGGATTTAGTTTTCAAACTTAAGTTGGTCTCCATTTTATCACCTTGAGTTTGAGGGGGGCTGTTAATGTGTGTGTGTGTATATATATATATATATATATATATATATATATATATATATAATGTACATGTTAGTTAGTCCCACATTGGTTAGAAAGGGAAGCATTCCCCTCAAGTTAGGGTGTAAATAGGATATCTCTCTTGTAAACAAACCACACCATTCAATACAATTCTCTTCTCTTTGTATTGTCTCATTTCCTCTCTTAAATTCAACTGCCAAAACACATTATAAGGTCTTTTGATTAAAAGCTATATATCAATTTGTTCTGTTTCTTGGTTCCATTTTTCTTCTGTATTGCAAAAATTAAAAATAATTGTCACTTTTTTATATTTATTTATTCTATTGCTACATCAGAGAATGTTCCTTATTCAAGTAACACTTCAAAAAATTAAAAAACTTTCCGTTGGCCAGGACAGTAACTTGTATATATCCATTTAAAAAGAAAAAAGAAAAAAAGAATCCAAAGTTTTAGATTTTGTTATGAAAATTAATAGCCATGGCACTTTGTCAAAGTGGACTTTGTACAAATTTTTTTTTGTCTAGCGTGTTTTCATAATCTTAATCAAACAAGAATTGGATGTGCAGGATAAGACTTAATTAGATTATAACTACTTAGAATGAGTGATCCCTGCAAGTTTACAACATTGCCGACACCTTCAAATCATGTCTTTGCCGAGGAATTAATTTTTGTGGCTTACTTCGATATATTAAGTATTAACATTATATACTTTTCTAATCTGTGAAGTGTGAACACATTGAAAAGTACTTGAGGGCACAAACAAGTCTTTGGACGTGTTTGTCGGCCAACTAAAACACGTTATAAGGTCTTTGGACAGTGATTGATGATAGGTGTTGAAATGTCCATTCGTTTCGTTTCTTCATCCAGCTAGCATAGTGACTTGTCACTCACTCTCACACACACACATGGCACATACACATCAAAACCGCATCACTTCAAAGATGAGGAAACATACAAAAGAGGCCTTAATTTCCTTCCACGAAAAACTACAAGAAGTTGCAACTTTCTTTTCCACACTATCGCAGGTGCTAGGAGACCTCGTCAAACTACTTTATGCAAAAAAATAAACCTGACCCACTAATGCGTATGATTTTTGTGGGGGAAATATATCCGGTTGCATAAATCCCATTAGGATTAATAAGTTCTAGACAAATTGTTGCAGCCAAAGCAATATATAAGTGTATATATAAGAGTATTCCAATCCCGCCATTGAATACAACGTTTTGAAGAAATATAAGACCCAACCCTGTTGGGGTATGTGCACTCAAAGTGAAGGTTGTTAAATATAAGAGAAGAAAATAAATGGTTTCATTATTGGGTTAAGTGCATTAAACCTCCTCTGAACTACCATCATATTGCAAGAAATGCCCCTCAAATACAAATTGGCATCCTGAACTATCACCAGATTGTAAGAAACCTCCCTAAACTATCATCAGATTGCAAGAAACCCCTGAACTACAAATTGGCCCCTTAAACTACCACCAGATTGCAAGAAACCCCCCTGAATTATAAGAAACACACACTTAAGGACAAATTGTCAACTAGCATTTAACAAAAAAATCAAATTACTTTTTTGTCCTTAGTTAATATGTATGATTGTTGGTGAAGTAGACTAAGGCCTTATTTGGTAGCACTTTTGATTTCAGATTTCAACTCTCATTTTCATTTTTTTGAGAGTCACAGCAGAAATCGCTTTTGGTAACGCAGTTTTCATTTCTGAAAAAATGAAAGTGATATAAAAAATTTGACAATTCTTAGGTATAATTTAAAAGCTTCATAACGAAACTTTTAGTTTCAGATTTCATTTTTCAGTTCAAGTTTTCATTTATGATTTTTTTATAAAATACAATAAAAAAAATTTCTTGCTCAAAAATATAATATAATATAATACAATAAATTAAAATTTTATAAAAAAATTAGAAAATACAATAAATACAAAATTGGTGACTCAAACAAATATAAATATAACAAAATAAAATACGATAAATAAAATCTAATAAATACAAAATTATAAGTCAATAAAAATCAAAATCTTTTATAAAATTCAATAAATAATATATATATATATAAATATAAAGATATATATAATAATAATATATAAATATATATAATATATATAAGAAGAAAATACAATAAAATAAGAGCTACATATCAATAAAATTATATATAATATAAAAATATAATATAATAAATACAAAATTATAAGTCAATAAGAATAAATTTTTTTTATAAAATACAATAAAAAATATAAATATATGTAATATATATATATAAAGAGATATATAAGAAGAAAATACAATAAAATATGACATGTTGGTTAGGTTGATTGTAGTGGTTGAGATATAAGGTGTATTTATATATAATGAGTTTAATAGTCATAAGGGTATTTTTGACATTCTAAATTTGGAGTGGGTCATGTGTGTTAACTAAGGTTAGATTTTGAACCGTAATTTAATGATTTGGGTTTATTACAGAGAGAGAAGATAGTTTAAGGGGTTAAGTTCGAGAGTTTTTTGAAAGAGAGAAGATAGGTTAGAGAGTTAAGCGTCCAAATAATAGTTAAGGGAGGTTTTTTGAGAGACATAAAATAGTTCAACATGGTTTAATGCACTTAACCCTTCATTATTTTACGAATATATCATAATGATTAGATATGTCACTTTGTCAAACTAGGCTTTGTACCTTTCTTTTTTCCTTTTTTCTAGCGTGTCATTTGGTCATCTTAATCAAAGAAGACTCGTGACGTACAGGTAAGGCTTAAATTGGTCAAGCATGTACCATGCATCCATTTATGATTTCATTTTTCTAGGGCGTGTTGTGCAGTATATATATCTATATCTATATGCGACTGTTATATATAATATACAGAAGCACTGTGTAGCTCTTTCTTTCAAAAGTACTCATTGTGTGTGTTTAGAACCTTGAAAATGGAGAGGTTTGGCATTACCTTTATGCTATTAGTGATTCAGCTACTACTGCAGTCATGCACGATTTGTTGTGCCACGTTTTCGTCAAACTACACTGATGAATTGGCTCTTCTTGCTTTCAAATCTGCAATCATGTTCGACCCCAACGATGTTTTGGGGAGTAACTGGACTGAAAAAACCAACTTTTGCCAATGGGTTGGGGTCTCATGTAGCCGCCGACACAGGCAGAGAGTCACAGCTTTGAGTCTTGTTAACACTGGACTCCATGGCACCATCTCCCCTCATGTGGGTAACCTCTCCTTCCTCATGGTGCTAAATCTTCATGATAACAATTTTGGTGGTCAACTTATTCACGAGATCAGTCATTTGCGTCGCTTGAAGGTACTCATTTTAAATTTTAACTACTTAGAAGGGGTGATCCCAGCAAGTTTACACCATTGCCGACAGCTTCAACTCATATCTATGCATGGCAATGAATTTACTGACAACATACCCAAAGAATTGAGTAGCTTGTCCAGTCTCAGTAAGCTTTATCTAGGAGCAAACAACCTCACAGGTACAATTCCATATTTCTTTGCTAACATGTCAAGCTTAAAGTTGATTGCTTTGGAAGCAAACAACTTTCATGGCAATATTCCTAATGAGTTACGTAATCTTCCAAGTCTGGAACATATTATTTTGGGTGGAAATGATCTCACTGGCTCAATTCCTCCATTTTTATTCAACATCTCCTCTTTACAACGAGTTTGGTTAGAATTTAATGGCCTTTTTGGAAATCTTCCCTTGATCAGTACTACTCGGCTTTGTAATCTTAAAACTCTTGTCCTCGGAGCAAATAAACTCAGTGGAAACATCCCTTCCTATCTGTCCAATTGTTCTATGCTCACTCGATTAGAGCTAAGTGGCAACCAATTCACTGGAACAGTACCAGCAAGTCTAGGCCACTTAGAATCACTCACAATACTTTATTTGCACACAAACCAGTTAACTATAGAACTGAAAAGTCAGCAACTTAGTTTTCTCACTTCTTTGACAAGCTTGAAATCCTTGGAAAAGTTGTATGTAGATAATAATCCATTTCACGGCATCTTACCATATTCTTTTGGAAATCTTTCTACCTCCCTTCTCATGTTTGGTGCACCTAATTGCCAACTAATGGGTCCAATTCCTGAGGGAATTGGTTCCTTTACAAACTTGAATTATCTTGACCTGAGTGGCAACAATTTCAACGGATTCATTCCGTCTACAATCAAGGGTATGAAAGAGCTGCAAAGGTTGTACCTTGAGAATAACAAGCTTGAAGGATCCATTCCAAAGGAGATTTGCAGTTTGCACAACTTGGGAGATATTTGTCTCAATAACAATAACCTCTCTGGATCAATCCCTGCTTGCATCGGAAATGTGAGTGGGTTGCGGACGTTGTTGTTGCATTCCAATTCATTGAACTCGTCAATACCATTGAGTTTATGGAGCTTGAATAATCTCTGGTTGTTGAATTTGTCATTCAATTCCTTAACTACTTTAGATCTCAACAATAGAGCACCCATATCACTTGAAAACATAGATTTGTCTTGGAACCAAATCTCAGGTAACATTCCAAGCACTTTTGGAGCCTTTCAAAGTCTAAGTTCTATCAACTTGTCCAAAAATTCATTTTGGGGACCTGTACCTGAATCATTTAGTAAATTGATAACGCTGGATTTCATGGACCTCTCCCATAACAACCTATCTGGTTCTATACCCAAGTCTCTAGAGGGACTTTCGCATCTCAAATATTTGAATCTCTCTTACAATAAGCTATCTGGGGAGATTCCAAGTGGAGGTCCTTTTTCAAATTTTACAGCGGAATCTTTTACGAAGAACGAAGCGCTTTGTGGGAAACCTACTTTACTGGTTCCGCCCTGCACAGGTTCAAGAAATAAACATTTTCCTTACAAATATGTTCTTCCAGCCATTGTTGCATCAGTGTCAATCTTCATTGCTCTGTTGCATATGATGCTCAGAAAAAATTGTGAAAACAAAGCACAAGCTCAGTGTTCTGCCTATAATTTGTTAGCCGCAATGGAGCATAGGTTTTTTTCATATCAAGAGCTTTGTAATGCTACAAATAACTTTTGTGAAGCGAACCTGGTTGGAGTAGGAAGTTTTGGTGCTGTGTACAAAGGAATACTTTCTGATGGGACGAATGTTGCTGTAAAAATTTTAAACTTACTACTTGAGGATGCTTTCAAAAGTTTTGAAGCAGAATGCAAAGTACTACGAACTGTTAGGCATCGAAATCTTGTTAAGGTCATAAGTACATGTTCTAACTCTGAACTAAGAGCTTTGGTTTTGCAATACATGCCTAATGGAAGTCTAGAGAAGTGGTTATATTCTCACAACTACTGCTTGAATCTCCTTCAAAGAGTCGGCATTATGCTTGATGTTGCATTAGCTTTGGAGTATCTCCATCATGGTCAATTAGAGCCTGTTGTCCATTGTGATTTGAAGCCTAGCAATGTCCTTTTGGATGATGACATGGTCGCACATGTGAGTGACTTTGGCATTTCAAAGATTTTAGCTAAAAATAAGACTGCAACACAAACGAAGACTTTAGGTACAATTGGCTACATTGCGCCAGGTAAATGTTTTCAACCTTATTCACCATGCAAGATTAGTAGTTATTTATGCCATTCAATTACTTTTTGTAATTAAGATTTATTTTTGTTAATCTAATTGTATAATCAAATGTCCATCTCATATACTTAAGAGTAATTTAACTTTATTATACATATATATGTAAATATGTATATATGTGTGTGCATTGTACAATCGCGTTGTATAAAATCAAAAATATAATATAAATAATATAATAATGGTATATATAATATGAGTAAACATCTAAAATTTGAACTTACATGTAGTTTCAAAATTATGAATTTTACTTTTTAAAGTTTTTTTAACGCTTTTCTTTAATTACAAGTATAATGATGCATGTAACAAAAAATAAAAGCTCAAATATTATTCATTAGAAAAAAAAAACACAGAACTTGTTAGGTAAAATCACACAATTGAACAAATTTCATATCCATTCCACCCCCCCCCCCAAGCGGTTAATTGAGGGGTTTTTTTCGCCGAAACAATTCTGAAGGGGGGTTTAATGCAATTCACCCTTTTATTTTTTCCAAAATTGTTAGAATATTAAATTATGTATGGATGGTAACTCAAACCCTTGCTAGCCATTATTATTACTATTCTATATTTTAAAAAAAATTTATCATTAATTAATATTTTTGTAATGACGTAAGTTGCTTGTTTTCATCTGGGTGACCAAACATAGAAATGCATCAATTTTACCTATAGATAAATATGTATTGGCATAGTTCTACTGATCAGTTACAAATTAGTTGTTTTCTGCATTTTCTTTTTCATGTAATTAAGGATTAGCAATATATGATAAACAATGAAGATATGAATTTTGACCATCTTGAACAAAATGATCGAATGTCTTGACAGAGTATGGCTCAGAGGGAAGAGTGTCAACTCAAGGTGATATCTATAGCTACGGAATAATGTTGTTGGAGACATTCACAAGTAAAAACCCCAGAAATGAAATGTTCACTGAAGAATTAAGTCTGAAGCAATGGGTGAGTGCATCATTTCCCCACAAAATAACAGAAGTTATTGACAGAGGTTTGTTAACAGCAGGAGGAGAAGAAATGAGTGTCACACAAGGTATTTTCGTAGCTATTATAAAACTAGGGTTGGAGTGTTCAAGAGAAGTACCAGAAGAGAGGAGTGACATAAAAGAAGTGGCGGTTAAACTAGGTAAGATCAAACTACAATTGCTTTGCAACTGAGGTTTCATGATGTGTGTTTCTGTTTTCTCCTAGGCATTATATTAATTCCACAAACTCTAGTGTTGTGTATGTCATTGGGGGCATGGCACTAATGAAGATGTGTGATTTATTTTTGTTATTCTCTTGAAGCCTAAGCTAGCTATAGCAGACATTAACTTAGTAGATATTTCAATCACTTCCTCTAATTGTAGAAGATTACTACCATAAGCACTTTCACTCAGTATCACTTTTATAGGCAACCAACATTCTACTTACATATTACTTGAATAAATCAACAACCTATTTCAACTTAAATCAGTCCAAGACATAATTATTAAAAAAACTTACATTATATGAATCCAATCTTCTGGTTGGATTCAATAAAATACCTTTTCTATTTGAAAAATCAATCAAGATATACTATTATTTGCCTCTCACACAAAAAGGTTATAATAAAGACCAATAATCATAAGTAGAAAAATACAAAGACCATCGATAATCAAAGAACTCTTGGCTACAAAATTAGATCAAATCCAAAGTTAAACTTAAAAAATTGAAGAAAACTAAAGCACAACAAGGATACACATAACTGAAATATCAAAAAATCTTTTTACAATCAAATAATTGAAATAAACAATAAATTAGTCAAGAATTGTATTTAAGCACCCAAATAACAAGAATGAATTAAGAAAGCGATCATCAGAGATGGGGGGGGGGGGGGGAGAGGGAATTTGATAATAAGATTATAATTAAGACCAATAATCAGCACTAAAAAATACAAAGACCATCAATAATCAAAGAACTCTTGCCTACAAATCTGATCGAATCCAAAGTTAAACCTCAAAAAATGAAGAAAACTAAATGAAATAAGGATAAACATAACTGAAATATCAAAAAGTCTTTTTACAATCAAGTAATTTAAATAAACAATAAATTAGGTCAAGAATTGTTTTTAAGCACCCAAATAACAAGACCTAATTAAGAAAGCGATCATCAGAGATGGGAGGGGGGGGGTGGGGAGGGTTTAATTTTTTGTTAAGGTAAAAAGGTTGTGGCCAAATTTATAATTTTGCAAAATAGGGGGACATTTTTGTAAAATTCACAATATATATGTATGTATGTATCTATATAACAAGAAAGATGAAAAAATCATAGGGCAACTGCCCACTCTTATGCTTGTCATTGCTGATGAGAAATTATTAACCAGTCCAGACCCATTCAAGAGAATCCATGTAATCAAAAAGCTTACACATTTGATTACTTTTTTTGATTGGTCAGGACCACATGCTTCTGGACCATCTACAATTTTCTCTATTGTCTATAGTCCACTATGTCTGAAAGAGAGAGAACTCGAGTTCATATTAATAAAGAGAGAGAACTCGAAGTTGAAGAGATAGGATAAGGATATGTACATAAATGAAACAACTTAGTGTATATCCTAAATTAGAAATTCTCCTGAAATACCCCCACAAAATTTCATGCATGAGGTGGCCAGTCTCATACACAAAACTTGGGAAATATTAACAACTGATAGCAACAAGCATAGAGTACAACAAGTAGAATGAGATAAATTCTAAAAGCAGGAAAGAAAGTCCCTCTTAATTAATATAAACATTAAATAACTGAGTACGTGTTTGGTATTACAATTTGGAAGTCCTGTAACCTAAGGACCCCTTAACCAGAATGAAAAAAGTTTGCAACCCTAACTTAAAACCAATAACCAAAACCTCCATAAAGATCATGGCATGAATTCTTGAAGAAGAAGATGAATTCCTACCCTGAGACTGATGAGAGGAGATATCTGCCACAGCCAACCCTAATACTTTATCCTCGCGGTGGAACCTACCTGGGACCTGAAATATCAACAAAGTGGATTAAACCTACGAGCAAGTTCTATCTACTGCAAAATATCAACAAAGTGGGTTAAACCCATGAGCAATTTCTATCTACTGCATCCTAATTAGAGAACCAATATACATACCCTCAGTGTGAGGGACACAAGAGACAAATATATGTGTATACATCCATGTCATTCCTTATTCAGTTCATATTTTCAAAATAAAAGACATCTTTTACCATGTTCTATTAAAACCCTCATCATAAAGCAATGAACACATTCTTTAAGTTCAGAAATCGAAAACATATGCATATATTTTATCAAGTTATAGCAATCTTGATATGCTCATGGCAATCCTTACATGCCTCCTTAAATTTGAGATACCTTAATAGGTATTGGCAATCCTGACATGCCCCGGCAATCCTTACATGCCTCCTTTAATTTTAGATACCTTAATAGGTATTGGCAATCGTGAGATGCCCTGACAATCCTTACATGCCTCCTTTAATTTTAGATACCTTAATAGGTATTGGCAATCCTAACATGTCCTAGCAATCCTTATATGCGTCTCAAACCAAATTACGACATAAATAAGAATAAGGTGCACAATTATTAAAAATGCACAAGACATGAGGATTTAAATAATCGGATATCCAAACATCACAAGGAGATAACTCGTTCACAAAATAAACTATACCAAATGATGGATAATTACAACTTCAAGAATAAAATAGTTAAGACAATAAAATAACACGACTATCCATTACAGGATCAAATACCCAACCAAGACTCCAATGCACTCAAATATTCAAGGGAGTCTAAACCTAACTCTAATCTAGGTTTCCAGGCTATTCTACTTCTAAGAACCCTCTTTAATCATTATGGGATTTTCTAGAATTTTTGAGAATTTTAAAAAATATATTTTTCCAGCAAAAGGAAATAAACATAGTTTTGAGGCATACTTTAAAATCGATAAAACCACAAGAGAAGCTTATTTACACCTAAAATTTAAAACCCAGGTGTATTTCATCCCTATAAAGTTACCTGAATTTTTTTAGAATATTCTGGAATTTTAAAATATTTTCTAAAATAAGAGAAGATGAGAAATCCAATTTTTAGACACTTTAAAAATTAATTTCACAACAAGGGGAGCTCATTTCAATATGAAAATCTAAACCCAAGTTCATTTAACCTCTACAAAGTTACAATAAAAATTTGAAAAGTTTTTGAAAATTTTAAGTATTTTCTAAAATAAAAGAAGATGAAAAATCCAATTTTTTAGACACTTCAAAAATCAATTTAAAAACAAGGGCAAATCATTTCAACATGAAATTTAAAACCTAAGCTCCTTAAAACCCCAGGAAATTGACATAAAATTTTGGGAATTTTTGGAATTATAAAATTATTTTTAAAAAATGATTTTCCGAATTTTCAAGTTTCCAAAAATTTCAAAAATACAAAGAAAATATCAAAATAGATCGGAATGGGCCCATATTGGACCTAGAGATGGGCCCGCACGAGTGGGGCCAAAAAATGCCCTTCCGGCCATCGGCCAGAGGGGCCCCTATGCCCTAGCGGCGCGCATGGGGGTCACGCGCCCACCGGGGTCTTCTTCCCCAGCTCTCTGGGGTTTTTCCGGCCTCCTTCGACCTCCGTTCATCTCAATTTTTGTACCAATTTTCTCCTCTTGATCCCCTCTAGCTTTTGGTGCAAAAACCCCTATCAAAAATGTCCCGAATCGAAAACCCCCAATTAACAAATTGTAGGGTTCTTCCTAAAAATTAAAAATTTAAAGCCAAAATTCCTCACTATCTGTTTTCCTAAAGATCAAGGGTCATATATTGGATATTAACAACTCAAAAGGTTTATAAATTAATACCCCTTTCCATCCCAAATTCATGTATGAACGAATTTTTATCCATTAAACACATACATTAAATATATATACATATATTCATACATATATAAATCTATACTCCTATATACAGTTAGCATAATCATTCTCACGAAATTTATCAACAAGAAGCAACAGAAGATAAACATAAGATTATATACAAATTTTCGATATAAACAAAATCCTCAAACCTAGACTATGCATATGGATTCAAAGGGGAAAAGAATAATCAAACTTGTCTCTTTGACGATTCAACAACCCCATCGTTCCTTCACTCCCTTCTCTATTTCGTTTACCCTCTTGGTTTCTGTGCGTAAAGCAAACGGCAAAAACCCTAGCGTCTCCTTTTCTTTTGTCTTATTTATTTATTTCTAGAAAACTAAATAAACTAAAATAAAATAATTCAAATCAAATATTATAACCATAACACTAGCCCATCAACTTAACCATACCCTCAGCCCAACCATTCTAGCCCAGATTTCTCCCTAGCCCAATCCAAAGCATTAAAAAATTTAAATCAGACTATACACAATCAGTAAACAATTCATATAAAATGATAAAAATATAAAAGCAGAGCAATTCACATGAAATAATAAGAATCTATAAATACAAAACAATTCACATAAAATACTAAAAATATATAAATACCCAACAATTCACATGAAATGATAAAATACTTATAAAGGAAAAACAACTCACATAAAATGATAAAAATAGAGGCTAGGCATTTCACATGAATTAATAAAATAATATAAAGTAATTCAAAATTTTAAAATAATTGACGTCCAAATTTCCGGGGTATTACATCCCCTCTCAAAACTACATGTTTTTTTGTGTTAACATAATTCACACCCTTAAAAAAAGGGGGCTAATGCTAAAACAACAATTGTCAACTTGGAAAACAATATTTAGTCAGTAAAAGTTCTCATGAAAATGTCAACATGGCTTTAGTACCTTCATTCGACCATGGAACTGCACGTAAAGTAGCTTCATTTCTAAAAGTTTTGAGAAAGCTAAACATTTCACTGAAGGAACTAGAAGGGTAAAGTCATCAAACTTTCAGATTTGAACAAAAAATTAAGTATAAAGCCTCCTGCCCTTGATATCCACAACATGCATGTAGAATGTTGATTGAATAGCTCCTCGTGATAGTGCTCCTTCTCAGCTATCACTTAGTTAAGCGAGGTGAACCAATACCTAATTTTGCACTCAAATGAAGAAAGTAATGATCATGCTACCTGGCCAGTTTGAATAGGAAGCCAGAGGAACCCGTTGGTTGCAAAGCTCAAGGTAATCCATAAGCCATAACCAACACTACAACACATTGACACTGTTGGAAATTAAACTTGAATAAATTAATTTTTTATTATGTTAGTGGTTGTGTTAGTGGAGCTAATGTTATGCTAGTGGAAGACAAGTTTATTGATCTTGATGAAATGGTCAATGGTAAGGTGACATTTGGAGACTCATCACAAATTCTGGTAAGGGGGAAAGGTAAAATTTTGATTCGTTTGAAGAATGGGCAGCATCAATTTATTTCCAATGTTTATTATGTGCCTAATATGGAGATTGAACAATATTTTGAGTTTGGGACAACTCTTAGAAAAAGGCTACAATATTTTCATGAAAGATTGTTGTCTTTTGATAAGAGATCCTTTGAGAAGCTTGATTGTCAAAGTTCCAATGACAAAGAATCGGATGTTTTTGCTAAATATTCAAACCAATGTGGTTAAATGTTTGAAAGCTTGTTTTAATGATTCTACATGGCTTTGGCATTTGAGATTTGGGCACTTGAACTTTGGAGGACTAGAGTTGTTGGCCAAGAAGAAGATGGTGAAAGGATTGTCTTTCATTAGCAATCCAAATCAGTTATGTGAAGGATATCTCATTGGAAAGCAATTAATTAAGAAAGAGTTTTCCTAAGAAAGCTACCACATGAGCAACGACACCACTACAACTTGTTCACTCGGATGTTTGTGGTCCAATTACTCCATCATCATATGGTAAAAGTAATTATTTTTTGCTATTCGTTGATGAATTTAGTCAAAAAACTTGGGTTTATTTTCTTAAACAGAAATCAGAAGTGTATGGAGTTTTTAAAAAATTCAAGGCACTTGTAAAAAAACAAAGTGGCTATGATATAAAGTCTTTTTGATCCGATAGAGGTGGTGAGTTCACATTAAATGATTTCAAAACCTTTTGTGAAGAAAATTGGATTTACCATCCTTTAACGGTTCCAAGATTGCCCCAACAAAATAGAGTCACCGAAAGGAAGAATAGAACCATTCTGAATATGGCTCGAAGCATGTTGAAAAGCAAGGAAATGCCTAAAGAATTTTGGACCGAAGTTGTTGATTGTGCAGTGTACTTGTCCAATCGTTGTCCTACTAGAAGTGTGCAAACCAAGACACCACAAGAAGCATGGAATGGAAGAAAGCCATGTGTCTCTTATTTGCGAGTTTTCGGGAGCATTGCCCATGTACATGTGCCAGATGAAAGGCGGACCAAATTAGATAACAAAAGTGAGAATTTTGTATTCATTGGCTATGATTCAAGATCTAAAGGCTACAAGTTGTACAATCCGAGCAATGGGAAGATCGTCATTAGTAGAGATATTGAATTCGAAGAGGAAGCCACATGGAATTGGAACACTCCGAATGAAAATTATGATTTTCTTCCAATCTTTGAAGAGGAGCAAGTAAGTGAAGACACGGAGCAGCCCATTTCTCCACCTACATCACCTCCATCATCATCAACTCATGAACAATCAACTCCATCATCATCAAGTTCAAGTGACACACCACCACTTCGCATGAGAAGTCTTTGGGACATATATGATAACATAGAAGAGGTAACAAATAGTTTTAGTGATTTAACACTTTTTTGTCTCCTTGCGGATTGTGAACCCGTAGGATTTGAAGAGGCGGCACAAGATAAAAAATGGAGATATGCTATGGAAGAAGAAATTCAGTCCATAAATAAGAATGACACATGGGAGCTTGCTACACTACCGGAACGACAAAAGGCAATTGGTGTGAAATGGGTGTATAAAGCCAAGAAGGATGCAAATGGTGAAGTTGAAAGATACAAAGCAAGGTTGGTCGCCAAGGGGTACAACCAAATGCCTGGCATTGACTATGATAAGGTATTTGCACCCGTAGCCCGTTTGGAAACTATAAGATTGATAATTTCTTTGGCAGCTCAGAATAATTAGAGAATCCACCAAATGGACGTGAAATCGGATTTCTTGAATGGTTTTCTTGAAGAAGAGATTTATGTTCATCAACCGATGGGGTATGTTGTGAAGGGCAAGAAAACAAAGTCTTGAAGTTGAAAAAGGCTTTATATGGCTTGAAGCAAGCACCAAGGGCGTGGAATAAATGCATTGACAAATATTTTCAAAATGTCCATATGAACATGCTCTTTACACTAAAATTAGTGAGAATGGAGATATATTTTTTGTTTGCTTGTATGTGGATGATTTGATCTTCACAGGAAGAAATCCAAGAATGTTTGAAGATTTCAAGAAAGCTATGACTCATGAATTTGAGATGATAGACATTGGCATCATGTCTTATTATCTTGACATTGAGGCCAAGCAAATGAAGGATGGAATATTCATTTATCAAGAGGGTTATGCTAAGGAAATTCTCAAAACATTCAAGATGGAAGATTGTAAATTGGTGAACACCCCCATTGAAATTGGAATCAAGTTGTCACGAGATGAAGATGGAGAGATTGTAGATCCAACATTTTTCAAAAGTCTTGTTGGAAGCTTGAGATACTTAACTTGTACAAGGCCGGACATAGTCTTTGTGGTTGGGCTTGTTAGTCAATTTATGGAAAAACCTACCATGACTCATTTCAAGGCAGCTAAGAGAATTCTTTGTTACATCGAAGGTACACTCAATTTTGGGTTGTTCTATTCATTTTCTAATGATTTTAAGCTTTTGGGTTATTGTGATAGCGATTGGGCCAGAGATTTAGATGAAAGAAAAAGTACTTTCGGTTATGTTTTCTTCATGGGAAATACGGCTTTCACATGGTGTTCAAAGAAACAACCCATTATCACACTCTTAACTTGTGAAGTGAAATATGTTGCAGCCATTTCATGTGTTTGTCAAGCAATTTGGTTAAGAAATTTATTGAAGGAATTACATATTTCACAAGAAGGGTCAACGAAGATCTTTGTGGACAACAAATCAGCAATTGCATTGGCCAAGAATCTGGTATTTAATGATCGAAGCAAGCATATTGACACAAGATTTCATTGCATTAGAGAATGTATAACCAAGAAGGAAGTGGAGCTCCAGTTTATAAAGTCACAAGACCAAGTTGCTGATATTTTCACCAAAACCCTCAAGTTTAGAGATTTTCACAAGTTAAGGAGTTTGCTTGGAGTGGTGAAATCAAGTTTGGGGGGGGGGTGTTGGAAATTAAACTTGAATAAATTAATTTTTTATTATGTTAGTGGTTGTGTTAGTGGAGCTAATGTTGTGCTAGTGGAGCTAATATTATGCTAGTGGAAGACATGAAAAAGTTGTGGAGTAAGTTGTGTTAGTGGAGTGGGTGTAATGGCATATACATATAGGTCTTACATATTTGTTTTGTAGCCTATATAATGCTATGTTTTCTAAAAACAAAAATGTGAGAAATAAAGTATCTTTCAAGAATTCTTCCCTTCATTTTTCTCTTCGAATTTTATTATTGTGTGTGTGAATTAGCCACTATTTCCAACAGACACGTCAAGTTCGATCATCCATGAGCAGTATCATAGAAATGAAACAGGCATAATGGAAATGAAAAGATCCTCAACGAGCATCAGGTTTTCATCGACACAGTGAAGCATCCTCCTCTTCTTCATCGTCCTCTTCTTCATCCTTATCAGAATCAACAGAAAAAGGCTACCCATTGAGATCCATATTTATGCCATTCATGTTCCTCATAAACTGTCCCAGCACGCGTGGCCTTCTTTTAGCAAGTCGTTTTCGGTTTACATACCTAATCTTCTTGTCAAAACAACGTTCCTTTCTCTTCGGCCTAAACTTTATCAAGGCTACCTCTCTCTTATCAACTTTACCTAATTTCCCTTCAGTTGAAGATGAACTTCCATATGAAGGAAAAGGATGGGTAGTATGTATCTGGCCTGGCTGTAGGCATATACTAACTGGGTAATAAGGAAATGATGCCAGTCCTGGTACATGAGGAGGACATTGTGAAATATGATTGCACTGAGGCAACATTACTCCTGAAATATAATATGGATAAGCGGTATGTGCATGAAAACCTGAAACATCAGGGTGAGACTCATTTCTCGGATGCACATGCAGCTCAGAGAACTATTCCTTCCTAGAGTTCCCTTGCAAATGATTTTCACATGCCTCTCTATTTTCATGTCCTTGCGTATCATTACCTACTTGTCCCCATGTAGCAAGTTTCTTGTCAATCCTTAATTGCTGAGGAGCATTTTCATCAACAGGGGCAACCCTTGGGTATTGCTCGTGAACATGCTTGATTTGACATATGTAAAGAAGGTCGAAGACTCGGCTATCTTAAGCTCACTCTTCTTTGGGTATGACAAAAATTGTCCTAAAATTACCAGAATTTTGATCAACTTTCAAGTGGGGGAGGATGAAAGTACATAAGATTAAATGAAAAGGCTGTTACCTACATGTGGTTTGAAAAAACTGTAAATTAATTAAGAGTTGAATTCTAAATTTGCAAATCTGAAAACCAATTTGATATAACTGAATTTTAAGTGCTGAATTTATTAAAATTGTTTGATAAGTATAAAAAAATTAAGTCTGAAATACTGCTTACTTTACATTTTATCCTAATATATTGATTGTTGATAATGACTTCCAAAAATGATTAATCTTACAAAGCATACAGACAAGAATATACACCATAATTGAAATAGAAACTTCAGTCAATTATAAACTCGACAGAAATTTAAAAAGTGTAAAATTAAAAAAAACATTGAATTAATAATACTACTAATGAAGAAAATTTTTGGTTGTTAATGTATTGACGGAATCATCTTCATAATCAACAGTTGTATAGGTACACAACACCTACATATTAATATACATATATAAACACCCACATCTAAACACACAATATTACATGCGCACACACACACCTGACATACATATACACACACGATTACGTACTTTTATATTTTGCACATAGCATCTTGATTTATATATACATAGTTACACAACTACACACACACTGATTTCTAATTTTGGGACATCTTGATTTATATACACAGAGTTGGCATAGATATATATTGCACATAGCATCTTGATTTATACACACAGTTACACACGTACACACACATACTGATTCTAATTTTGGGGCATCTTGATATATATTCACATGGTTAGCATCTTGATTTATATACTTATTTTTTTATTTATGATTTTAGGACACAAAGAACTTGGAGGATTTTGTTTGGTAGGTATCTATTTGTAAATTTGACCAAATTAGTAACTTATAGGCTAGATTACACTATTAGAACATAATTTTATGTAGATATTTCGAAAACCTAGGTATTTTTTTATTCTCCCATTGCCGGTACCCAAAAGGTTGGATGCAAAAAGGCGGTGGGATGGTGTCTGGGAGATAACTGACAACCGACTGCAAAATCAATGTCACAACTCTATAATGAAATCTCTTTCAAGTAAAACAAATAAAAATAGTAGAAAACAAAAAATTAATATAGGAACATCGAATATAGGGACACTAACGGGGAAGAAGAGTATTGAACTGATGGACACACTTAAAATGAGAAAGATTAAAATAACATGTTTACAAGAAACTAAATGGAAAGGGGAAAAGGCAAGAGAGATTGGGGAAGGATCGATACAAACTATTTTATTCAGGTGACAAACATAATCATAGGAATAGGGTGAGTATAATAATAGATCGGAAATGAGGGAAAAGGTATTATAAGTTAAAAGAAAAGGCGATGGGATTATAACCATTAAAGGCATAGTTACGAGTTTTGGACCCTGATTAGGAATCTCTTTGAAATACGCCCCCACAAAATTTTGCGTATGAGGTAGTCAGTCTCATACACAAAATCTGAGAGATACTAACAACTGATACCAACAAGTATAGAGGACAAAATACAGAATGAAATAAATTCTAAAAGCATAATAGATAAAAATCCCTCTGAATTAAAATAAACATTAAATAAATGAGTACCTGTCTGGTAATACAATTCGGAAGCCCCGTAACCTAAGGACCCCTTAACCAAAAAGAACAAAAGTTTGTAACCCTAAATTAAAACAAATAACCCAAGTCTCCATAAAGTTCATGGTTTGAATTCTTGAAGAAGAAGATAAATTTCTACCCTGAGACTGATGAGAAGAGATGTCTGCCTCCACCAATCCTACAACTCTATCATCGCGGTGGAACCTGTCTGAGACCTGAAATATGAACAAAGTTGGTTAAACCCACGAGCAAGTCCTATCTACTACATCACAATCAGAGAACCAATATACATACCCTTAGTATGAGGAACACAAAAGGAAAATATATAGATATAACATACGAGTCATTCACTATCTAGTTCATGTTTTCGAAATAACAGTCATCCTTTACAATGTTCCATCAAAACCCTTATCATAGAAAAGTGAACACATTCTTTAAGTTCAGAAGAAAGAAACGTCAAATTCTTACATGCCTCCTTTAAATTTAGGGATACCTTAATAGGTATTGGCAATCCTAACATGCCCCTAGCAATCCTTACATGTCTCCTTTAAACCAACTTACCACATAAAATCAAATAAAGTGCACAATGATTAAAATTGCCCAAACCGTAAGTATTTAAATTATGTGATATTCAATCTCCACAAAAGATAACTCATTCACGAATAAATTAAAACCAATTGTATCATGAACAAATACAATTTCCAAGGGAAAATAGTTAAGAAATAAAATAACACAAACATCCATATTAGGAGCAAAAACCCAACCAAACCTCCAATGTATCTTAATCTTCGACGGAGTTTAAACCTAACTCTAATCTAATTTTCCAGGCTTATTCTACTTCTAAGAACCCTATTTAATAATTCTGGAATTTTCAACATTTTCAAAAATTAAAAAAAATATTTTTCTAGTAAAAGAAATAAAATATAACCCAAGTGTATTTAATCCCTATAAGGTTACCTAAATTTTTTTAAAAGTTTCTGGAATTTTAAAATATTTTCTAAAATACAATAAGTTGAAAAACCAAATTTTGAGACACTTTAAAAATTAATTTAATCGCAAGGAAAGCTCATTTCTGCATGAAATTTAAAACCCAACTTCAATTAACGTCCAAGAAGTTACAATAAAAATTTTGGAATTTTTGGAAGTATTTAAGTATTTTTAAAAAATGATTTTTTGAATTTTCAAGTTTTTCCAAAAATATCGAAATAATTCATAGTGGGCCCATATTCGACCCAGAGGTGGTCCCCCACGAGTGGGGCCCAAAAATCTTTTTTCGGCCATCGGCGTCGGCCGGACGCGCCCCCACGCACCGGCGGCGCGAGTGGGGGACACGCGCCTGCTGGGGCTGTCTTCGCCTGCGCGCTTGGCAACGAGCTGGGGGATTTTTCCGGCTTGTTACCGACGTCGTCCAACCTCTGTTCACCCCAATTTTTGTACCAATATTCTCCTCTTGATCCTTTCTATCCATTGGTACAAAAACCCCTATCGAAAATGGTCCGAATCGAAAACCATCAATTTACAAGTTCTAGGATTCTTCTCAAAAATTCAAAAATCGAAGTCAAATTCCTCAACGATCTGTTTTCCTAAAGATCAAGGGACGTTTACTGGACAATAACAACACAAAAGGTTTACATATGAAGATCCCTTTCCTTCCCAAATTCATGCACATACAATTTGCATACATTATACCCATACATTAAATATATATGCATATATTCATACATATATAAACCTATACTCCCACGTACAATTAGCATAATCAATCTCACAAAACTTATCAACAGTAAGCAACAGAAGAAAACACATAAAATTATATAAAAAATTTCAATGTAAACATAATCCTCAACCCTAGACTATGCATACGGATTCAAAGGGAAAGAGAATAATCGAACTTGCCTCTTTGACGATTCAAAAACTCGTTCACCCGATCGCTCCTTCACTCCCTTCTCTCTTTCGTTTACTCTCTTGGTTTTTGTACATAAAGCAAAAGGCAGAAACCCTAGTCTCCTATTTCTTTCGTCTTAATTATTATTATTCTTTTTTTTCCCAAAAACTAAATAAACTAATAAAAAAATAAAAGAAAAATAAAATATCATAACCGTAAACCCTAGCCCATCAACTTAAGCATACCCCTAGCCCAACCATTCCAGCCCAGACTCCTCCCTAGCCCAATCCAAAGCATTTAAAAATTTAAAACAGACAATACACAATCAATAAAATAATTCACATAAAATGCTAAAAAAATATAAAGGCAATGCAATTCACATGAACTAATAAAATGTATAAAGACCAAACAATTCACATGAAATGATAAGATATCAAACTTAACAATTCACATGAAATGATAAAAATATAAAGGAAAATCAATTCACATAAAATGATACAAATATAAGGGAAAGCATTTCACATGAATTAATAAAAGTAATGTAAAGAAATTCAAATTTAAAATAATTGACGTCCAAATTATGGGGTATTACATTCTTTTCCCCTAAAAAGAGGAATTCTGTCCTCAAAATTCAGCCCATACCTAATAAAAAAAGCTCTGGATACCTTGCTTTGATCTCATCCTCCCTTTTCCAAGTGGACTTCACCTCATATTATCTAGAATCTGATTAACCCTCTCAGTCTGACCATCGATCTGAGGGTGATAGGCTGTACTGAGGTGCAAAGTTGTACCCATTGCTTGCTGAAAGCTCTCCCAAAACCCTAAAACAAAACTTGGATCTCTATCCGATATAATAGACAAAGGCATACTGTGAAGCTTCACTATCTCTACAATATAAAGCTTCACATATTGCTCTGAGGTGTAACTCGAGCGAACTGGCAAGAAATGTGCTGATTTCATCAACCTGTCCACTATCACCCAAATAGCATCATGGTTTCGCTGTGAGGTGGGAAGTCCTACAATGAAATCCATAAAGATGCTCTACCACTTTCACTCCAATATAGGCAATGGTTGCAAAGACCCCGGCAGTCTCTGGTGATCAATCTTGATCAATTGATAAGTGCTGCATGATAAGTGTTCAATTTTATGCATTTGAACCCTCTTTATTGCATATATTAATTCCGTTTTTGTGTTTACCCAGATATGTTTACGGTATTTTTGTGTTTTTGATGTTTTGCAGGTCTTGGAGTAAATGGAGCAAAGTTTGAGGCTTTTTGCAGTTCAAGAGAAAAATCAGAAATTACAGCCAAAGGCATTTCGATCAATCGAGATGTTGATCTCGATTAATCGAAATCTCGATTGATCGAGATCTCATTTCGATTGATCAAAATCTCGATCAATCGAGATCCAATCTCAATTGATCAATATTCTGCAGAACCCACTTGGCCACTTGCTCACCTGCTCTCCCACTTGCAACAAAATCCCCCTTTTTGCACGACTTAGGGGGATTGTCTGACTTGAACAAGACTCTTGGGGACCTTCTTGATATAATAGATATATATATATATATATATATATATATATATATATATATATATATATATGGTGGGCCCCAAGGTTAAAAAAGGAGCCTTAAAGCACAAAATAGCCACATATCTCTCATATCTCTCAACACACATCAGACCATCAAGAGGAGAGACTTTCGGGAGAGAGGAGAAGAAACTGAACCAGACCAAGAAGCTTCATCTTCTCCATCAATGGAAGAGTGCAAGGCAACCATGAGCAACTAACTCTTCTACTAGGGTGTTGGTTTTAACCCCTAGCCATGTAAACTTGTTCCTTCTTGTAGCACTTGGGATTTGTAATTAAATGTTGATTGTTTAGCCTAGTGATCATGTACACTAATACATTTCTTATATATATTCATTTGATATGGAGTTTATTCTTGTCTTAGAGTAGATTTTGTCATTTGAATGCACAACATTTGTATATTCCACAAGAAGTGCAAATGATGGCTAGATAATGGTGTTTAAATGAATGTGTGATGTTTGCTTGTATAGACCATGCCAAGACAAGGTAGTTTGGATGCATGTAGGGTTCACTTAGAGAGTAGGGTAATTAGGTAGTTAGTTAGGTTGAAGAGCTATGCTTGTTGAAGATGGATTATGATAGGTTAGCACACACATTGATCTTTTGATATGTCATTGAGGTCACAAGCCTAATGACATTGTTAGGCATTTAATTAATGAATCCCATGCTTGCTACACTTATGAACATGTGAATGGCTAGTGGTGGAAACCAACCCTAGTTCTCTTTCCCATCCTTTACCTTTTAAATTTATTGTCATTACATTCATGCAATGGTTTATAAACAAAAATTCAAAAACCTGTTTTTAGGATTAAAGTAGAATTAATCTTTCTTTAAGACAATTGCGACTAGTCCTCGTGGGATCGATACCCTCTATATAGAACCGTATCTACAAAGATTCGTGCTCTTGCGAGTGGTTAAATTATATTTTGATAAAAAGGGCAAAATTAAGCTTACAATATAATTTAGTTCCGACCACATCAAAATTTTGGCGCCGTTGTCGGGGACTACAGTGTAATTGTCGCCATTGAAAGATTAAATCTGGTTTAATTCTTAGGCTAGAAATTCTTTCATTCTTTTTGTATATATCTTGTTCTTATTTCTCAAATTTCCTGATTTTAGGTATACCACATAGCGGGCATCTAAAAGGATTAAAGTTGGAACCCTTTGTGAGTATAAAATCTAAAATTAGTGGTTTGAGTTCTTTCATTCTTTTTGTATATATTATTGTTTATTTTTGTGTATTGAGGTGTTGTTCTACTATTAATGCATGCTAGGTAGACGGTCCTTGTCACTTCCATTGCTTCCATGTAATATTGAACTTGAAAGAACACTTAGACAACATAGAGGAACCTCTAGGGACCCTATATTGCCTAGGACTGAAAACATGGACCCAAATGAGAGACAACCTCCCGGACTACGTACCTCCTTTTAATCATGAACAACCACCTCCACCTCCACCTCCTCAAGGAGAGTTGCTTATGGACTTTTACCTTTCGACTACATTTGAAGTACCTTCATGTATTCAATTTTCAGATGTAGCGGCAACTCAATTCGAAATAAAGTCCTCCACCATCAATCTTCTTAAAAGCTTCCATGGTCTCCCTAATGAGGATCCATACCGACACTTAGATTACTTCTTTTCTGTGTGTTCCACCATTGGTGTACCACACTTTACGGAGGATGATCTAAAGCTGCGTATGTTCCCATTCTCCCTAAAAGATAAAGCTAGAAGTTGGTTCAATTCTTTAGAACCTAACTCAATCCATTCTTGGGCAGAGATGCAAATCGAGTTCTTAAAAAAATACTTCCCAATGGGTAAGACAAGTGATATTCGGAGAGCCATCACCGGATTCACCCAAATTGACCAAGAACAATTTCATGAGACGTGGGAGAGATTAAAAGACCTTCTTAAATCTTGTTCGCATCATGCTGTCCCAAAATGGCAGCTAGTGCAAAGCTTTTATAATGGGGTGAGTGAGCAACATAGACAAATGATAGACTCCGCGTGTGGGGGTGGATACCTTTTGAAAAGCCCCGATGAGGCATAGAAACTTTTTCAAACCCTAAGCAACAATTCAGCTCAACGCTCCTCCACTAGGAAAGGGAAGGCCACCCAACCTTGTAGAGGAGTGCATGAAATTTCACGGGTAGATGAGGTTACCATGCAAGTAGAAGCCTTATCTTGAAAAATGGACCTAATCATGAAAAATGGGCTGCCTACTCCAAGCCAACCTGTTCAAAATCAGGAAGGTTGTTCATTTTGCTATAGTACTTCACATTTCGTGCGAGATTGTCCTATTGCCGGGCAATCTCCCGATTATGCTCAAGAGCAAGCGAATGCCTTGTACTCTAAACAAATGAATGATCCATATTCAAACACGTACAATCCTGGTTACAAGAACCATCCGGCTTTTTCATGGAAACCTCAAGAATCAAGTCCCTCTTTTCAAGGGAAAAATTCTTTTAATTCCCAATCTCAACAGCCTCAATATAGGCCAAATCCTCAACCTTACCATCAAAGATCCAATTACCAACAACCACCACCTCCTCCGAGAAGCCAAGGCTTTGAAGAAAGAGTGATAAGCAATCTTGAGGCTAATACCCGCTTATTGGAAACTCATTCTCAATTAATCGCTAAGCTTGAAGCTAATGCTCAATCTATGGCTAGGTTAGAAGCTCAAATCGGGCAACTAGCTAATGCCTTGAATAGAAGGGAGGAAGGTAAGTTACCGAGTCAACCGGTGGCAAATCCTAAGGGTGTTCATATGATTGAAGATCCATCATCTTCATCTTGTAATGCTCCTCCGGAGCAAGTTCAATCAATCACCACCTTAAGGAGTGGTAAAATCATCAATTCCAAGGTAGGGGAGGAAGAGAAGAAGGAATTCAATGAGCGATCCGCAAATCCAAAAGAATCCCATTTAAATCCAAAAGTGTTTCCTTTAAATCCAAATGTGAATAACATCCCTTTAAATCCAAAAGGAAAGGCAAGTGAAGTTGTGTCGTTATCAATTCCAAATCTTGACACTTCTTTTGAACCTCCGGTTCCTTTTCCTCAAAGATTGAAGGAACCTTCTCATTTTGGGAAGCAAGGAGAGAAAATCCAAGACATGATGGAGATCTTCAAACAATTAAAGATCAATCTCCCTCTCCTTGATGCTATTCGACAAATTCCCTCCGATGCTAAATTTTTGAAGGACTTGTGCGCTCAAAAGCGCAGATCTAGGAATAATGCTCCTAATAAAGTCCTCTTAACTGAGCACATAAGCTTCATTTTCCAACACCAAGCCCCTCTTAAATTCAAAGATCCGGGTGCTCCGACCATTTCGTGCACCATCGGAAATCAATCTTTTGAAAAGGCACTTCTTGATTTAGGGGCTAGTGTCAATTTACTTCCATTCTCAGTTTACCAACAACTAGGTTTGGGGGAACTCAAGCATACCACGGTTGTGTTGCAACTCGCCGACCGCTCGGTGAAGCAACCACGTGGCATAATTGAGGATGTAATCATTCAAGTGGACAAATTCTACTTTCCGGTGGACTTCATAGTCCTTGACACAGAACCGGTCCAAAATCTAAATCGACATATTCCTATCATTCTAGGTCGTCCATTTTTGGCCACGGCAAACGCTTGCGTTAATTGCCGTACCGGAGTGATGGACATCTCTTTCAGAAATATGAAAGTCCGCTTGAACATCTTCAATGCTTCCTACCACACATCCGAAGATGAAAGTGAGTGCTTTTGTGTCGATGTAGTGGAAGACCTTGTTCAAGAAGCACTTCCTTCTATTCTTTCCAAGGATCCTTTAGAGGCATGCCTAAATCACTTCAACTATGATGATTTTGACATTGAGCAATCTATTTATGAAGTTAACTCAATGCTCGATGTCACTACTGTCATGGATGTGCCTAATTGGAGAGTTCCTAGAGACCCCTTTCCTCCGTTGATTAATTCCTTCACTCCCCACAGAGCGGTGGAATTGAAGGACTTGAAAGACGGCTCGTTGTTTAAAGTAAACGGGCATCACTTAAAAGTATGCGTGGATGACCAAGTTACCACCGAATACGTGGATGTCGTCACTTTGACGGATCCCGTATATTTTTACTCGTGAGCCGATCCGAACGTCATGCCATAGACGTGTAAGGTGGCGTAGCCATGGTAGCTATCATGCTTCCATGATGTCCCTTTAATCCAAGTTAAATGTAGTATCTAAGCAATTTAGTATCTAAGTTCCAAAGGTCCAAGTCCCTGAAGCATAACTCAAACTGACTATTTTTGAGCATCTCGATCGATCGAAACCAAGATCTCGATCAATCGAGATTTCGATTGATCGAGATTTTGGTCTCGATTGATCGAAATATTGTAGAGAGTTTGAGAAGTCCAAAAGTCCCGAGAGGTAGTATTCTTCGAGAGCACTTCGATTGGTCTTTGATCGATCGAAAATTTTGATTGATCGAAAGAAAATTTCGATTGATTGAAATAATTTTTTGATTGATCGAATTAAAAGTCTCGATTCATGGAAGAAGTCTCGATTGATCGAAGAAGGAATCTCGATTGATTGAAGTTGATTTCGATCGATCGAAGCTGATCTCGATTGATCGAAGTGGGATTTCGATCAATTGAAATCTCAATCAATCGAGATGCACATCTCGATCAATCGAGATGCACGCGATGCCTGCATGTGAGCCGAAATCTTATTTAAACTATTGGGCTTCCCTCTCATTTCCACAAACCGTCCGACTTCCTTCTCTTTTCTGAGCGATCCAGAGATTCCCCGAGCACCATTCCGCACGTGATCTTCCATCGCCGATCATCCACTGCCATTCGACATAGTCTGAGATCGCCGCTAGCACTCGCACGCTCTTTTCTTCGCGGCTGCGAGTTGGGTTTTCACCTTCGTATGCCGTTCATCTTCTTCACCTTGAGGTAAGTGATGCATGGCTACATTTTGCGTACTTTCTCGCTATTTTTGATAGTTCTACGGTGTAATAAACATATACAGTTGATGTTGGGTTGGATGGGTGCATTTGCGATGTTCGTAATGGGATTTTGCGGGTTTCGGGGGGTGGGAATTCATGTAGGAGTGAGATTTGGTATTCTTTTTGTTTCAAATGCTTAGTGTACGGTTTGTAACCGCGGCATCTTCGTTTCGGTTGCATCCGCTTACACTGCCTCTTTGAGAGCGATTCTTTTTGAATTCTTGTCAACACCATGGACTAGGACCTCATTTTCATTTTTATTCTTTTATTTTCATTTTCAGTTTAGTATTCCTTTTATTTTTTGTTTATTTATGTAATTTTTGGAATAAAGTGCAGACCGCTCTGAGATCATGGCGAGGGTGAAGAATGCACCCGGTGCAGTTAGAGACGTGCCTGGGCGAGTCTTTCGGTCTCGAAACTTTCACCTGGAGCATACATTTGACTTGAGAGAGTTCGAGACGCGTCCCGACAGCGCATGGACTGTCGCCGAGCTCTGGAGGCGTCGCCTCGACCGACTATGTGTGCCTGCCACTGATGTGGGACACGAGCGCTTAGTGCAGGTCTTCTACGAGCGCATGACCTACTCCTGTATAGCGCCGGACACATTAGAGACGGTCGTGGGCACCACGACGATTACGATTACGCCTAGCCGGATTGCGCAGATGCTCGGCATCCCTCACCAGCCACCAGACATGGTTGACCAGGACGGTCAACCGCTTTTCAGGGCCGCACTTCCAGCAGACTCGGCACTGTTTTCCATCGTGATGGACATTTGTGGTGGGGCGTTTACCACGTCCAGTCACAATTGCACGTCCAAATCGATGTGCCCGAGCAGACTGTGGTTCCTAGACACCGTTCTCATCAAGAACGCGTGTCCCCTACAGCACGTGGCAGAGCATAGGGGCGACCTCCTCCATTGCCTTTATTCTTTCCACACGGGCACATGGTTTTCTGTCCCATCACTGATCTGGGGGCAGATGTTCAAGGTCTGGGACGGCCTCGTGAACAAGAGGATGCGACGAGCAGCGAGCTGGCGGCTTCCCTTTCCTTTCCTGGTCGCCGCTTTTCTTAGTCGTGCTAGTATACTGGTCAGTGATACTGACATCCAGTTGGCACTGCCCGCCCGCTTCACATCTTCTCACTGGGAGCGAGTGAGGTGACACTTAGAGCGACATGACCACTAGGGCGATCCTCCAGACGATGTAGATATGGATGCCTCGGTGGAGATGGAGGAGGGAGAGCCTGTAGGAGATGCGTCCGATGATGAGGAGTCGGAGGAGGAGGAGATGGATATTGCTGCAGAGCGGCATGACATCTTAGCGAATGGCTACTCCTGCCTGGCGGCAGACGTAGAGCGGCTCCAGCAGGGTTTTGACGAGCACGTCCAGGTGACGCAGAGTCAGCTGGAGGGCATTCATTAGGACATTTCTTCTCTGGCACAGGGTCAGAGGGCGATTCTAGACGAGTTCCGAGCCTTCTGGCAGGACCTGCAGTTCCTGTTTGTAGGACGAGCTTCCACCTCCACTTCTGCTCCCACCGAGCCACCACCACCACCACCCGCCCTCGAGTAGCTGCTTTTATTTGTCTTTTCTATTTTACTTTCTGTATTTTTTGTTCTTTATGTTTCATAGGCCATGTTGGCCATGTTTTCTTTCCTTTTTAGTTTTTATGAGTATTCCAGATGCATGTATGATTTGTACTGAACTCATTTTATATATTTATGGAATTCAGTTATCTTTTCTTTTATACCATGTCTTATCTTTACTGTCTTTATTTTTGCTTTCTGTCAATATTTCTGTTCTCTATACTTTGACTATGTATGTAGTACCACTTGCCTAATTGTTATATGCGATTCAGTTGATGATTTCTGTTTATTACTGCCTGGTTTAAATTCCCAATACTGTTGAGATTGCTTCAACGCAGTATGGCGGCAATAAAGAAAGGCAGCCCCTTTGCATGCTATACGTTAGCGTGCCTGGATAGTCAATATCTTATCGCATAGACCTCTTAGACAATTGGGAAACACCAGTTCAGACCCTTAGATATGCAGTGATCTTGGCAGTGTTTCTTTGTGCATACTTATTTTTTTATGCTCTTTTCATATACTTTTTGTTCCTTTTAATGCTCGTGGTATCTAGTTGGTGTTCTGTGCAGGTTTTTCTTATTTGCAGGATGACCGCTACTGTGGAATACCATTTTTGTCGCATTCTGCAATCCCGGTAACTTCTTGTCCTTCTTGTCCAAGCATTGAGGACAATGTTGCATATAAGTTTGGGGGTGCGGTATGCTATACCACTTGCATATGCATGCAATGTTCAGTCTTAGTATTGAGTGTCATTGTAGAGCAGTTTTTCTTGATAATTTTGCATGCTTGCTATGATGTCTTGCTTTTTAAAGGAAGATCATTCGAATAAAGGTCCGAGGTAAATGCAGCAGGTAATTAAGAACTTTAACATTATAATACTCGCAATTTTGCAAGCTATATAGTAGGCTAGAACGGTCTACATTTTTGTCTAAATATGAGCACGTATAGTTCTTGCCCTAAATTTGTCCTTAACCGCACAAATTCGCACACATGCATTTTAAATTGTGGGGTATAAGTCTGAGGGAGAATTTTGTAAATTTTTATTTTTATCTGAACAACTTAAAGAATATGTTCTTCCGGTTGTTGTAAAAAAAAAAAAAAAAAAAAGAGAAAAATTTGCAATAAGCCTTCTCACTCAATAAACCGGATCTCTATGCCTCAAAGCAGGGAGTATTCGCGTAAAAGTGTGCAAGGTTGAGCAGTAATAAGCGGGTGGCTTGCTTAAGCTCATCGCCTTGTAAGCTCGGTTATTAAGTCCGAGGGGTGTTTCTTCACCTAATGCCCTAAAACCAATTGGTGTGGGAGTCATTGGCCCAATGCCACTACATGGGCTTACAAGAAAGCAAAAAGAGCTAAGCATTGCATGATCATCCGCACATGAGCAATCATGAATGTTTTGTGATAATGAACAACAGTGTTGAGCGTTTTCAATGAGTTTTTCTCTTAAAAACAGATTTGTTCGTTTTCTTCTCCAAGTATGACAAAAGCCGCGCGTTAGAATGTATGTTCACTTTTCAAAGAGGATTTTGGGGTCGGAATTGATATATTTGTTCGGACTGGCCATTATGTGGGGACCGTCGTTTACTTGTAGCTTGAGAAAGTCCATTTTTGCTAATGACCACATAGTTCTGTAATACTTGTTGCATTTGCCAAATGAGAAATGAACGGATGATCGCCCTTTATCTAGTTGATGACTGAGCATGATTAAACTTTTGTATAAGATAGTTAATTTCATTTTTGTAATATTGCATTGCTAAGGGACTAGCAATATGTAAGTTTGGGGGTGTGATAAGTGTTCAATTCTATGCATTTGAACCCTCTTTATTGCATATGTTAATTCCGTTTTTGCGTTTACCGAGATATGTTTACGGTATTTTTGTGTTTTTGATGTTTTGCAGGTCTTGGAGTAAATGGAGCAAAGTTTGAGGCTTTTTGCAGTTCAAGAGAAAAATCAGAAATTGCAGCCAAAGGCATTTCGATCAATCGAGATGTTGATCTCGATTAATCAAAATCTCGATTGATCGAGATCTCATTTCGATTGATCGAAATCTCGATCAATCGAGATCCAATCTCGATTGATCGAGATTCTGCAGAACCCACTTGGCCACTTGCTCACCTGCTCTCCCACTTGCAACAAAATCCCCCTTTTTGTACGACTTAGGGGGATTGTCTGACTTGAACAAGACTCTTGGGGACCTTCTTGATATAATAGATATATATATCGATATATATATATATAGTGGGCCCCAAGGTTGAAAAAGGAGCCTTAAAGCACAAAATAGCCACATATTTCTCATATCTCTCAACACACATCAGACCATCAAGAGGAGAGACTTTCAGGAGAGAGGAGAAGAAGCTGAACCAGACCAAGAAGCTTCATCTTCTCCATCAATGGAAGAGTGCAAGGCAACCATGAGCAACTAACTCTTCTACTAGGGTGTTGGTTTCAACCCCTAGCCATGTAAACTTGTTCCTTCTTGTAGCACTTGGGATTTGTAACTAAATGTTGATTGTTTAGCCTAGTGATCATGTACACTAATACATTTCTTATATATATTCATTTGATATGGAGTTTATTCTTGTCTTAGAGTAGATTTTGTCATTTGAATGCACAACATTTGCATATTCCACAAGAAGTGCAAATGATGGCTAGATAATGGTATTTAAATGAATGTGTGATGTTTGCTTGTATAGACCATGCCAAGACAAGGTAGTTTGGATGCATGTAGGGTTCACTTAGAGAGTAGGGTAATTAGGTAGTTAGTTAGGTTGAAGAGCTATGCTTGTTGAAGATGGATTATGATAGGTTAGCACACACATTGATCTTTTGATATGTCATTGAGGTCACAAGCCTAATGACATTGTTAGGCATTTAATTAATGAATCCCATGCTTGCTACACTTACGAACATGTGAACGGCTAGTGGTGGAAACCAACCCTAGTTTTCTTTCCCATCCTTTACCTTTTAAATTTATTGTCATTACATTCATGCAATAGTTTATAAACAAAAATTCAAAAACCTGTTTTTAGGATTAAAGTAGAATTAATCTTTCTTTAAGACAATTGCGACTAGTCCTCGTGGGATCGATACCCTCTATATAGAACCGTATCTACAAAGATTCGTGCTCTTGCGAGTGGTTAAATTATATTTTGATAAAAAGGGCAAAATTAAGCTTACAATATAATTTAGTTCCGACCACATCACTGCACTTAAAGACAAATACAATTATGTCCCTCTTCATACCTGCCCACTAAAACTATTGCTTCATATCTTGGTACATATTATCTCCTCCCTGCTGTACCAAAAACTGAGAATTGTGAGCCTCACCCATCACTACCTCCTCAAGCCATCATTGTAAGGAACCACCAATCACCCCTTGTACCTCAATCCTCCGTCTCTACCCGTTGTATAGAATGGTACCTCCCCATATTTTAACTCGATAACCTTCTCTATGCACTGCAGGTCAGTAAGCTGATCTGTAACTACCTTCCGTATAATGGCTGGTGTAACCACCACACATGCTATAAAGGCGTCAGCTAAGGCATAAACACTGCTCAATTCATTCCAATCTGCTTTGAATAAGGCAAATAAACTAACATAGGGTTAGCGACTAAGTGCATCAGCTAATACGTTTGCTTTACCTAGGTGGTACTGGATGGAAAAATGATAATCTTTCACAAACTCTAACCACCTGCGATGTCTCATATTCAGCTCTTTCTGTGAGAATAAATACTACAAACTCTTGTGGTGTTGAGCAAAATGAAGGTCTCATCCAAGAGGTAATGCTTCCAAATCCTCAAAGTGAAAACACGGCTGCCAACTCCAAATCATAAGTCAGGTAATTAAGCTCGTAAGGCTTTAGCTTACGTGAAGTATACGATATTAGCCTCTCCTCCTGTATTAACACACAACCCAAACCCTACAACGATGCATCGGTATATACCAGGCACTCAACTCCGCCCTAGGGAGTAGCTTGGACCGGTGCAGTAGTCAATCTAATAAACCAATGATAATTACCCGCTAACCCAACAAAACTGTGAATCTCTGAAGGTGAGGTAGGCTATTCCCACTCGAGAATCGCTGACACTTTACTTGGATCAACCGCTATCCTTTTCCCAGATACTGCATGACCTAAAAACTTTACCTCCCTCTGCCAGAAATCACACTTCTCAAAATTTGCATACAGCTGATGATCTCTCAGTGTTTGCAAGACAATACGAAGATAGCTGGCATGATCCTTCTCTGACTTAAAGTAAATCAAGATGCCATCAATGAAGATAATAACGTACAAACTGGTCCAAATAAGCCCTGAACACTCTATTAATCAGATCCATGAAGACAGCTCGGACGTTTGTTAACCCAAACAGCAAAATGCGAAACTCATACAACCCATATCTGGTAAGGAAAGCTATCTTTGGTACATCCTGCTCCCTAACTCGAAGCTAAAGATACCCCAATCTCAAATCTATCTTTGAGAAGTAAGTGGCTTCCTTCAGCTGATCCAACAGATCATCAATCCTAGGCAACAGATACTTGTTACAGATTGTGACCTTATTCAAATCCTTGTAGTCAATACAAAGTCGAAGAGACCCATCCTTCTTTTTCACAAATAACACCGGTGCTCCCCACGGTGAAGTACTCCTGCGAATCAACTTCTGACTAAGAAGTTGCTAAATATGATCCTTCAACTCTCTCATTTCCACATGCGCCATTCTGTATAGAACCCTAGCAATAGGTCTGGTGCCTGGAGCTAAATCTATCACAAAGTCAATCTCACGACTAGGTGGTGACCTTGGGATCTCCTAAAACACATCCTGGAAGTCTCGCACCACTGGAATGGAGTCTAAAGATAATGTAGTTCCTTTTGGATACTCCTCATTGATAAAGAATAGGTGCGTACTAGACCTTCCCTTTGATTGTGGCATAACAATCAAGTACATCTCCTAACCCGGTATAGCAAAATCAATTGCCTTATCGTGGTATTAACCTAAGTATGGTAATGTGATACCCAATCCATCCTGAATATGACATCATATGAATTCATGTCTAGGACCAATAGGTCCACCAAAAACCCAAGTCTGCCAATGCCTATAGTGATTTGACTATAGCATTCCCGTAATACCGTACTAACTCCCAATAGTTTAGTTATAATAAGTGGAGAACTACACGATTGAGTAAGTATACTCGATATCCTAGCAAACGACTGAGACATAAAAAAGTGAGATGCCCCAATATAAAATAAAAACATGATTAAAGTTACCTTTTATCGGAACCCTACCCTCGATCGCCTGAGGAGCCTGCTCATCAGATGGCATGACATTGTAGACCTTCCCATAGTTCATCTATTGAATAGATTGCCCTGCTATTTTCATTTTTCTTTTCCACTATCTAACTAGTAGAGTATCTATCATTTTATTTCTCTCCCAGTCCTTTCCTATAATCCCTTCCTTATTTGACAGTGCTGTAATGCAACATCAACCACCTGAGTATAAGTGAAATAAACTAGATTACCCACAATGACCTGTCGAGTAGGCTAAATCAAACCATTTGCTAAACAACTCACCTTATTCTCTTCAGTGTTCACCTCATCAAGTCCAAAGAAAGATAAATTTTTGTATTCCTGCTCATACCCTATGACTGTTCTATCCCTCTGTAGTAAGTCCAGGAATTTCCACTCGGGAAAAAGTTTTGAATCCTTCCTAATTGTTAGGTTGTTCCACTTGTAATGGAACATGTGCCATTTGTAGTGGCTGTTGTGGTGGCTGCTGATTCTAAAGAGCAATCGCCACTCCTGTAGCTACAGCCTAACCCTGAACATCGTCCTGACCCTACTTGTGGTTCACATTCCTTCTCCTACGGGGTGGCATCTGAATAAAACCCCCAATAATAGACTAAAACGTACGGAGTACTGCGAGTCCTATACCTAGATTTTTTTAATCAACATACGCAACACGAAAGATATCCAACGATGAACCCTTAAAATCTGAAGACACTTGAACCTGGAATGCTTTGATACCAACTGAAATACCCCTTACAAAATTTTGCACATGAGGTGGCCAGTCTCATACACAAAACCTGAGGGATACTAACAACTGATAGCAGCAAGTATGGAGGAAAAAAAATAGAATGAAATAAATTTTAAAAGCATAATAGAAAATCCCTCTGAATTAAAATAAACATTAAATAAATGAGTACGTGTCTGGTAATACAATTTGGAAGTCCCGTAACCCAAGGACCCCTTAACCAGAAAGAATAAAATTTTGCAACCCTAAATTAAAACCAATAACCCAAGTCTCCATAAGGTTCATGGTTTGAATTCTCATAGAAGAAGATAAATTTCTACCCTGAGACTGATGAGAAGAGATGTCTGCCTCAACCAACCCTAAAACTCTATCCTCATGGTCGAACTTGTCTGGGACCTGAAATATCAACAAAGTGAGCTAAACCCATGAGCAAGTCCTATCTAATACATCCCAATCAGAGAACCAATATACATACTGTCAGTATGAGGGATAGAAGAGGAAAATATATAGATATAACATACGAGTCATTCATTAACTAGTTCATGTTTTCGAAATAACAGTCATCCTTTACAGTGTTCCATCAAAACCCTTATCATAGAAAAGTGAACACATTCTTTAAGTTCAAAAGAAAGAAACGTCAACATGTATAACATCAAGTTTAAGCAATCCTGATATGACCATGGCAATCCTTACATGCCTCCTTTAAATTTAGATACCTTAATAGGTATTGGCAATCGTAACATGCCCCTAGCAAGTCATAGATGCCTCCTTTAAATTTAGATACCTTAATAGGTATTGACAATCCTAACATGCCCCTGAAAATCCTTACATGCCTCCTTTAAACCAACTTACCACATGAAATCAAATAAGGTGCACAATGATTAAAATTGCCCCAACCGTAAGTATTTAAATTATGTGATATTCAATCTCCACAAAAGATAACTCATTTATGAATAAATTAAAACCAACTGTATCATGAACAAATATAATTTCAAACAGAAAATAGTTAAGAAGTAAAATAACACAAACATCCATATTAGGAGCAAAAACCCAACCAAACCTCCAAGGTATCTTAATCTTCGAGGGAGTTTAAACCTAACTCTAATCTAAGTTTCTAGCCTTATTCTATTTCTAAGAACCCTATTTAATCATTCTGAATTTTTTTTGAAATTTTTGAAATTTTTGAAAAATATTTTTCTAGTAAAAGATAGTATTGAAGCATACTTTTAAAACCGATAACACCACAAGGGAAACCTATTTCAACCTAAAATTTAAAACCCAAGTGTATTTAATCCCTATAAGGTTACCTAAATGTTTTTAGAATTTTTTGGAATTTTAAAATATTTTCTAAAATACAAGAAGGTGAAAAACCCAATTATGAGACACTTTAAAAATTAATTTAATCCCAAGGGAAGCTCACTTCTATATGAAATTTAAAACCCAACTTCAATTAACCCCCAGGAAGTTACAATAAAAAATTGGGAATTTTTGGAAGTATTTAAGTATTTTTAAAAAATGATTTTTCAATTTTTCTGGTCTTTCCAAAAATTTCAAAAATACAAAAAAAATATCAAAATAATTCGGAATCGGCCCATATTGGACCCAGAGGTGGACCCCCGCGAGTGGGGCCAAAAACCTTTTTCCAACCACCAGCCGACGCCGGCTGCGCGAGTGGGGGACATGCGCCTACTGGGGCTGTCTTCCCCAGTGCGCTGCCATGCGCACTAAGGGATTTTTTAGGCTTGTTTCTTGCATTGTCCGACCTCAGTTCACCCCGATTTTTGTACCAATCTTCTCCTCTTGATCCCCTCTACACATTGGTACAAAAAGCCCTATTAAAAATGGTTCGAATCGGAACCCCCAATTCACAAGTTTTAGGGTTCTTCGCAAAAATTCAAAAATTAAACTCAAATTCCTCAACGATCTGTTTTCCTAAAGATGAAGGGTCGTCTACTGGAGAATAACACACAAAAGGTTTACAAATGAAGATCCCTTTCCATCCCAAATTCATGCATGTACGATTTTCATACATTATACCCATACATTAAATATATATGCAGATATTCATACATATATAAACCTATACTCCCACATACAATTAGCATAATCAATCCCACAAAACTTATCAACAGTAAGCAATAGAAGAAAACACATAGAATTATATAATTTTTTTTAATATAAACATTATCCTCAAACCTAGACTATGCATACGGATTTAAAGGAGAAGAGAAGAATCGAACTTGCCTCTTTGACGATTCAAAAACTCGATCATCCGAACTCCTTCACCCAATCGCTCCTTTACTCCCTTCTCTCTTTCGTTTACTCTCTTGGTTTCTGTCCATAAAGCAAACGGCAGAAACCCTAGTCTCCTATTTCTTTTGTCTTAATTATTATTATTCCTTTTTTTTTTCCAAAAACTAAAACTAAAAAAATAAATAAAAGTAAAATAAAATATCATAACCATAAACCCTAGCCCATCAACTTAAGCATACCCCCAGCCCAACCATTCCAGCCCAGACTCCTCCCTAGCCCAATCCAAAGCATTTAAAAATTTAAAATAGACAATACACAATCAATAAAACAATTCAAATAAAATGATAACGAAATATAAAGGTAATGCTATTCACATGAACTAATAAAATGTATAAAGACCAAACAATTCACATGAAATGATAAGATATCAAACTTAACAATTCACATGAAATAATAAAAATATAAAGGAAAAGCAATTCACTTAAAATGATAAAAATATAAGGCAAAGCATTTCACATGAATGAATAAAAGTAATGTAAAGCAATTCAAATTTAAAATAATTCACGTCAAAATTCTAGAGTATTACACTCTTGTAGCGGCGTCTAGGGTTTGGGGGATCTACCAAAAAGCATGCAACAACAAATTGGTGAGCCCTTACCCACACTCCGAGCAAGTGGGTATCGATGGACACAACAACTTAAGAAATCGAATCCATTGAAGCAATTTCCTCTAAATAGAATGAGGCTCTCTAGGATCCCTAACACGGGCTAGCCCCAAGACTAGGAAATGTGCTAGATTTGGTGCTATTGGTCATAGCTGAAATACCCCACTAATTTCACGTATGAGGTGGCCAGTCTCATATATAAAACTTAAGGGATACCTATAACTGATAACAACAATCATAGAATACAAGGGCATAATGAAAAGAAAGACAAACACTGAAAAGAAAGTCTATCTGAAGTAATAAAATGTTAAATAAATAGAGTACGTGTCTAGCAATAGAAATTGGGAGTCCCGTAACCCAAGGACCCCTTAACTAGAAAGGACAAGCGTTATTACTATAAATTTAATAACTGAAATAAATAACGTTCCAAAAGAGTTCATATGTTGAACAGGAAGAATGGATAGGTCCCTACTCTGTAATCTGATGAGAGAAGATGTCTGTTACAATCTACTAACCCAAGACTTTATCCTCGCAGTGGAATCGGCCTGAGACCTGAAATGTCAACAAGTGGGTTAAACCCACGATCAAGTTCTCTATACTACAACCCACTCAGAGAATCGGTAAGCATACCCTCAATAGGTGGGACAACAAATATATATATATATATATATATATATTTATATATATACCCATTATTTTCTTACCTATCCCATGTTTTCAATATAGAAGTCGTCTTATATATACTGTTCCAACCAAATCCCTTTCCACTAAAATTTAGAACCTATTTTCTAAGTTCAAACCAAAGGCGTCACATAAATTACCCTATTAAACTAGGCAATCCTGACATGCCTCCTACACTAACCTTAAATACTTTATTAGATATTGGAAATCCTGACATTCCCCCTGACAATCCTTACATGCCTCCCTAACTAACCTTAGATACCTTATTAGGTATTGGCAATCCTGACATGCCCCTGACAATCCTTACATGCCTCTCTATCTAACCTATAAATGAAAATCATAACAATTTAACCTACTTGAGCACATTAATTAATCTAATGGACGTCCAATAACCACAAGAAAATAACTCATATACAATTAAACAATATTAAATAACCATGGACAATTACGATTTCAAAGAATACAACTAAGCAAAAAAATATAACCAACAATTAAAAGAGCAAGCATACAATTAGATCTCCAACGTACCAAAATCATCGAGGGTGTCTAAACCTAGCCCTAACCTAGGTTTTCGGGCCTATTCTATTTTTAAAAATCCAATTTAATTATTCTAGAATTTTCTGAAATTTTCAAATATTTTCACAATAAAAGAAAATGGAAAATTAACTTTTGAGGCATACTTTTTATACTAATTTAACCACGAGGGAAACTCATTTCCACTTGAAATTTAAAACCCAATAGTATTCTGTCCCTAAAAGGTTACCTAAAGTTTTTTTTAAATTTTTTGGAATTTAAAAGCATTTAAAACATTTTTTCTTAATTTTTAGATTTTAAAAATGAATTAAAAACCAAATATTCTGGACTGAGCCCAAAGTGGGCCCAGAGGTGGGTCTCAGTGAGTGGGGTCCAAAAATAATTTTCCCAGCACCGGCGCCAGCAACACGCACCCCCACGCACAGGCAGGGCCTGTGGGGGACGCGCCGGCCACCTCCAACCACCGTTCACCTCCATTTTTGTGCCATTATTCTCCTCTCGACATAAGCTACCTATTAGTGTGAAAAGCTGCATCAAAAATGGCCCAAAACGAAAACCCCCAATTCACAAGTTTTAGGATTCTTCACAAAATTTTCAAACTTAAACTCAATTTCTCAATGATCCAATTTTCTAAGGGTCAAGGGTCATTTACTCATGTAGAATCAACAGAAAGGGAACGAATTAACAACCTTCACTAACCAGGTTCATGCTCATACGAATCTCATACATGTATACACATACAATATATATATATATATACATATATCTATACCTCTATATATATCCTTATACCTATATTTATTTAAAATAAGCAATCACATGAAATTCTTCAACAGAGAGTAACAAAATATAATCCAATTATATAAATTTACATATGCAATCATAGACACAAAACTTAGACTATGCATACAGATTCAAAAAAGAAAAGATGAGTTCGAACTTGCCTTTTTGGCGAACACGAACTTGTCCCGATGAATCACTATTTCTCTCCTTCCTTTCTTGCGTCTACACTCTTTCGGTCTCTATACGTGAAAATGACAGAAACCTTAGCCCCCCCTTTTTTTTTCTCTTATTATTATTTTTTAAAAGAAATATAAAAATCTAAAATAATAATAAAAGAGAAACAAATAAAATATAATAAACCCTAGCCCATACATATACACCTAGCACAGCCATCCTAGCCCAACGCAACCCAAAATCTCCCTAGCCAAACTTAAAATTAAAATAAAGGAAAATACAAAGACCCAATCCAACTAAAATTAAATAAAAATAAATAATAAATTAAACTACCCCAAAAATATGTAAAGCACTCCATAATAATCTAAGCACTCAATAACAGTTCAAGGCACTAACAAAAATAATAATTTAAACACAGCATTTAAAGCACTCAAAGAGATTTAATTTAACAAAAAAAAAACAATTTAATTTAATCAATAAAGCAATTTAAATTAAAATAAAATGACATCAAAATTATGGGGTATTACATTTTTGCCCCCTAAAAAGAGGAATTCCGTCCTCGGAATTCACCCCATACCTGAAAGAAAAAGCTCTGGATACTTTGCTTTTATTTCATCCTCCCTTTCCCAAGTGGACTCCGCCTCATTGTAGTGGCTCCACTAAACCCGAACTAAAGGAATGGTCTTAGAACGAAGAACCTGGTCCCTATGGTCAAGAATACAATGAGATTGCTCCATATATGTTGCATCTGGCTACAACTCAATCTCTCTAATCTCAATGTGCTGGCAAGTATCCTCATTTCTAAAGAATTTCTGCAGCATAGAGACATAAAAGACATTGTGCACCCTGTGCATTATGTCTGGTAACGCCAATCTATACGCTACCATCCAACCTTGTTGGTAATCATAAAAGGACCTACAAAATGAGGTGCCAACTTCCCCTTTCTCCCAAACCGCATTACCCCCTTCATGGGAGAAACTTTGAGTAGAACTTGAACCCCCACCTTGAACTCTAATGCTCGAGTTCTCGATCCACATAAATTTTCTATGTACTCTGTGCAATCTGCATACGGTCTCTAATAAGAGAAACTTTCTCTGATGTGTCCTTAATGAACTCAAGACCCAAAAATATATTCTCTCCAAGCTCTAACTAGCATATCGGTGACCTACATGGGTGCCCATGCAAAGCCTCGAATGGTGCCATATCCATAGTCTTTTAATAACTATTGTTATAGGCAAACTCAACTAGTGGCAGGTAACTCTCCCAATTACCCTTGAAGTCGAGTGCACATGCTCCAACATATCCTCCAGAATTTGATTAACCCTCTTAGTCTGACCATCAGTCTAAGGGTGATAGGCTGTACTGAGATGCAGAGCTATACCCATAGCTTGCTAGAAACTCTCCTAAAACCCTAATATAAAATTTGGGTCCCTATCCGATATAATGGACAAAGGCACGCCATGAAGCTTCACTATTTCTGCAATGTAAAGCTGTGAGTATTGCTTTGAGGTGTAACTCGAGCGTACAAGCAAGAAATGGGCTAATTTTGTCAACATGCCCACTATCACCCAAATAGTATCATGATTCCGTTGTGAGGTGAGAAGTCCCACAATGAAATCCATAGAGGTGCTCTCCCACTTCCACTCCCGTATAGGCGGTGGCTGCAAAGATCACGGCAGTCTCTAGTGATCAATCTTGATCATCTGAAAAGTGCTACACTTAGAGACAAATATTGCTATATCCCTTTTCATGCCTGCCCCACCAAAATTATCGCTTCATGTATTGGTACATTTTATCCCCTCCTGGGTGTACCAAAATTGAGAATTGTGGGCCTCACATATCACTGCCCTCCTCATGTCGTCATTGAGAGGGACCACTAACCGCCCCTTATACCTCAATCCTTTGTCTGTACCCACTGTATAGAATGGTACCTCACCGAATTTTAGCTCAGCCACTTTCTTTATACACTACGGGTCAGTAAGCTGACCTGTCACTACCCTCCTAATAATAGAAGGTGTAACAACCACAGAGGCCACAAAAGCATCAGCCAAGTCATCAATGTTTCTCAAGTTATTCCATTCTACTTCAAATAGTGCTAAAAGGCTAGCAAAGGGTCGGTAACTAAGTGCATCAGCTACTATGTTCATTTTCCCTTGGTGGTACTGGATGGAAAAATGGTAATCTTTCACGAACTCTAACCACCTGCTTTGTCTCATATTCAGCTCCTTCTGTGAGAATAGATACTGCAAACTCTTGTGGTCATGGAACAATTTGAATGTCTTACCCAAGAGGTAATGCCTCCAAATCCTCAAGGCAAAAACCACTGCTGTTAACTCTAGATCGTGAGTTGGGTAATTAAGCTCATGAGGCTTAAGCTTACGTGAAGCATAAGATATCCGCCTCTCCTCCTGTATCAACAAGCAACCTAAACCCTACAACGATGCATCGGTATATACCAAGTACTCAACTCTGCTCTGGCGAGTAGCTAGGATTGGTGTAGTAGTCAATCTGTTCTTTAACTCCTTAAATGCTGCCTGACAAGAATCATCCCAAATGAAGGACATGCCTTTTTTAGTGAGATGGGTGAGCGGGCTAATAATCTTAGAGAAGCCCTGAATAAACCAATGATAATAACCAGCGAACCCAAGAAAGTTGCAAATCTCTGAAGGTGAGGTGGGCTATCCCCACTCCAAAACCGCTGACACTTTATTAGAATCGAACGCTATCCCTTTCTCAAATACTACGTGACCTAAGAATTTCACCTCCCTCTGCCACAAATCACACTTCTCAAACTTTGTATATAACTGATGATCTCTTAGTGTCTGCAGAACGATATGAAGATGTCTGGCATGTTCCTCTTCTGACCTAAGTAGGTCCTAAACACTCTATTCATCAGATCAATGAAGACAACTGGGGCATTTGTTAACCCGAAAGGCATAACCCATAACTCATAAGACCCATATCTAGTAAGGAAGGTTCTCTTCGGTACATCCTGCTCCCTAACTCAAAGCTGATGATAGCCGAATCTCAAATCTATCTTTGAGAAGTAGGTGGCTCCCTTCAGTTGATAGAACAGATCATCAATCCTAGGCAATGGGTACTTGTTGTGGATTGTGACCTTATTCAATTCCCTGTAGTCAATACAAAGGCAAATAGACCCATCTTTCATTTTCACAAACAACATCGGTGCTCCCACGATGAAGTACTCCTGTGAATAAATTTCTGGCTGAGAAGTTGCTAAATCTAATCCTTTAGCTTCCTTATTTCCATATGCGCCATTCCGTATGGGGCCCTAGCAATAGGCCTGGTGCCTGGGGCTAGATCTATCACAAAGTCTATCTCATAACTCGATAGTAACCTTGGGATCTCCTGAAATACATCCTAAAAGTCTCATACCACTGGAATGGAATCTAAAGATACTGTAGTTCCTTCTAGAGACTCCTCACTGATAAAGAATAAGTGTGTACTAGACCCTCCATTTGATTGCGGCATAGCAATCAAATATATCTCCTGACTCGGTATGGAAAAAATAATTGCCTTAGTATGGAAATTAACCTGAGCATGGTAATGTGATTACCAATCCATCCCTAGTATGACATCATAGGAATGCATATCCAAGATCAATAAGTCTGTCGATAACTTAAGTTTGCCAATGTCTATAGGGACATGTCTGCCGTGTTCCTGTAGAATCATATTAACCCCCAATGGCATAGCTATAGTACTGGAGAACTATATAGCTGAATGTCTATACCAGATAAGCTAGCAAATTCTCTTGATAAAAAGGAATGAGATGCACCAGTATCAAATAAAACATGACCAAATCTACCATTGATCAGAAACATACCTTTAATCGTCTGAGGAGTTGCACATTATATGGCATGATGTTGTAGACCTTCCCATAATGCATTGGCTGACCTGATTGCCCCACAGGTAGTGGCAGTATGGGAAAAGTTGGATGATGCTGAGCCTGAATTTCTGGGACTTGTGGTATCGGCAAAGGTGATTGTTATCTCTGTCCCTACTGACTAAGCTATCACTGATTGGTGTTAGGGAAATATTTAGCTGAATGCCCCAGCTCATCACATCCATAACAATTTCCTCTAAATACACTAGTAGGCCTCCTCAATTAATTTCCTTGAAACCCTGACCTGCCTGCGGTATCCCATTCTGTCTCTTGTGCGTAGAGCCCTCTCTGAGCATCACCATTAGCTCTGTTCCTCTTTCATGGTTGCTCTCCTGGATGATTGCCCCTATCAAATTGCCTACTACCATTTCCCTTCCTCTTCTCCATTGTCTGACTAGTGGAGTCCTTGTCATATCGTTTCTCTGCCTTTCCTTTCTTATAATCGTTTCATAACTGACAGTGCTACAATGCAGCATTAATTGCCTGAGCATATGTAGTATAAGCTAGACAATCCAAAATAACCTGTTAAATGGGTCAAATCAACCCATTCACAAAGCAACGCATCTTCTTTTCTTATGTGTCCACCTCCTCAGGTGCAAACAACGATAAGTTGGTGAACTTCTGCTAATACACTGCAACTGTCCAGTCTCCCTACTGTAAATCCAAAATTCCCTCTTTTGGCTGCCCTTACTACATATGGGAAATACTTAGCATCAAAACGGACCTGGAAATCTATATAAGTCAACATAATCTGCTGCTCTAGTGTAGTCACCGACTCCTACCACTGTAATACATCCCCTACTAGCTTAAAAGTAGCTAGCATTTATTTCTGTACTTCAGTTCACGTGATCATCTGAAGATGGCGCTCAATGTCTTTCCTCCACTGATACACTTCAGTCACCTCTATGGACCCTGAAAACTCCAACGAATTCCCTTTTGTGAAGAAATTTTGTACTCTCTCCCAAGTGTTGGGCTGCTCCACTTGTAATGGAACTTGTGCCATCCGCTGTGGCTACTGAGGTGGCTGCTAATTTTAAAGAGGAGTCACCATTCCAGTAGCTACAGCCTGAGTAATAATGGCTGCTAAATTGGAAAGTATCTCTACATTCCCACCCTGAACATTTTCCTGATCAAGGATTTGGTTCACATTCATTCTCCTACGGGGTGTCATCTAAAGATGAAACAAAAAAAAGACATCAATACCACAATAAAATATTAGAGTACAATGAGTCCTATACTTAGATTATATTTATTAAAGTACGCAACGCGGAAGACATCATACGACAGACCTTAAAGACCCGAGGACATTTGAACCTAGAATGCTTTGATACCAACTGAAATACCCCAATAATTTCACGCATGAGGTGGCGAGTCTCATACATAAAACTTAAGGAATACCTATAACTGATAACAATAAACATAGAATATAAGGACATAATGAAAAGAAAGACAAATACTGAAAGGAAAGTCTATTTGAAGTAATAAAATGTTAAATAAATAAATTGTAGTAACCCTTGTGGATGGGTGTGAGTGGGCGGGTGCGAAGATAGACACTGAGCTGAGCTACCACACTGACAGGGTACAGGGTGCACAATCCCACATCGCCTGGGTGTGGAAAAGGGGATGTGCTTATATGTAGTATGTTCTCTTCAAATGGTATGAGGCCTTTTGGGGTAAAACCCAAGAGCAAACCCGTGCGGGCTCAGGCCCAAAGCGGACAATATCATATCATGTGTTGGAGCGGGGTATTACAATTGGTATCAGAGCCTGAACCCAGCCGGAAGTAGTGTGCCGACGAGGACGTCGGGCCTCGTAGGGGGGTGGATTGTAGTAACCCTTGTGGACGGGTGTGAGTGGGCGGGTGCGAAGATAGACACTGGGCTGAGCTACCACACTGACAGGGTACAGGGTGCGCAATCCCACATCGCCTGGGTGTGGAAAAGGGGATGTGCTTATATGTAGTATGTTCTCTTCAAATGGTATGAGGCCTTTTGGGGTAAAACCCAAGAGCAAAACCGTGCGGGCTCAGGCCCAAAGCGGACAATATCATATCATGTGTTGGAGCGGGGTATTACAATTGGTATCAGAGCCTGAACCCAGCCGGAAGTAGTGTGCCACCAAGGACGTCGGGCCTCGTAGGGGGGTGGATTGTAGTAACCCTTGTGGACGGGTGTGAGTGGGCGGGTGCGAAGATAGACACTGGGCTGAGCTACCACACTGACAGGGTACAGGGTGCGCAATCCCACATCGCCTGGGTGTGGAAAAGGGGATGTGCTTATATGTAGTATGTTCTCTTCAAATGGTATGAGGCCTTTTGGGGTAAAACCCAAGAGCAAAACTGTGCGGGCTCAGGCCCAAAGCGGACAATATCATATCATGTGTTGGAGCGGGGTATTACAATTGGTATCAGAGCCTGAACCCAGCCGGAAGTAGTGTGCCGACGAGGACGTCGGGCCTCGTAGGGGGGTGGATTGTAGTAACCCTTGTGGACGGGTGTGAGTGGGCGGGTGCGAAGATAGACACTGGGCTGAGCTACCACACTGATAGGGTACAGGGTGCGCAATCCCACATCGCCTGGGTGTGGAAAAGGGGATGTGCTTATATGTAGTATGTTCTCTTCAAATGGTATGAGGCCTTTTGGGGTAAAACCCAAGAGCAAAATCGTGCGGGCTCAGGCCCAAAGCGGACAATATCATATCATGTGTTGGAGCGGGGTATTACAATTGGTATCAGAGCTTGAACCCAGCCGGAAGTAGTGTGCCGACGAGGACGTCGGGCCTCGTAGGGGGGTGGATTGTAGTAACCCTTGTGGACGGGTGTGAGTGGGCGGGTGCGAAGATAGACACTGGGCTGAGCTACCACACTGACAGGGTACAGGGTGCGCAATCCCACATCGCCTGGGTGTGGAAAAGGGGATGTGCTTATATGTAGTATGTTCTCTTCAAATGGTATGAGGCCTTTTGGGGTAAAACCCAAGAGCAAAACTGTGCGGGCTCAGGCCCAAAGCGGACAATATCATATCATGTGTTGGAGCGGGGTATTACAATTGGTATCAGAGCCTGAACCCAGCCGGAAGTAGTGTGCCGACGAGGACGTCGGGCCTCGTAGGGGGGTGGATTGTAGTAACCCTTGTGGACGGGTGTGAGTGGGCGGGTGCGAAGATAGACACTGGGCTGAGTTACCACACTGACAGGGTATAGGGTGCGCAATCCCACATCACCTGGGTGTGGAAAAGGGGATGTGCTTATATGTAGTATGTTCTCTTCAAATGGTATGAGGCCTTTTGGGGTAAAACCCAAGAGCAAAACCGTGCGAGCTCAGGCCCAAAGCGGACAATATCATATCATGTGTTGGAGCGGGGTATTACATAAAGTATGTGTCTGGCAATACAACTTAGAAGTCGCATAACCCAAGGACCCCTTAACCAGAAAGAATAAGAGTTATTACTATAAATTTAATAACCGAAATAAATAGCGTATTAAAAGAGTTCATATGCTGAACATGAAGAATGGATAGGTCCCTACTCTATAATCTGATGAGAGAAGATGTCTGACACAATCTACCAACCCAAAACTCTATCCTCGCGGTGGAACCGGCCTGGGACCTGAAATATCAACAAGTGGGTTAAAGCCACGAGCAAGTTCTCTCTACTACAACCCAATTAGAGAATCGTTAAGCATGCCCTTAATAGGATGGACAACAAATATATATATATATATATATATATATATATATATATATATACCCATTATTTTCTTACCTATCCCATGTTTCCAATATAGAAGTTGTCCTATATATACCGTTCCAACCCAACCCCTTTCCACTAAAATTTAAATTTAGAACCTATTTTCTAAGTTCAAACCAAAAGCATCACATAAATTACCCTATTAAACTAGGCAATCCTGACATGCCTCCTATGCTAACCTTAAATACCTTATTAGGTATTGGCAATCCTGACATGCCCCCTGACAATCCTTGCATGTCTCCTTAACTAACCTTAGATACCTTATTAGGTATTGGCAATCCTGACATGCCCCCTAGCAATCTTTACATGCCTCTCCATCTAACCTATAAATGAAAATTATAAAAATTTAACCTACTTGAGCACATTAATTAATCTAGTGGAAGTCCAATAACCACAAGAAAATAACTAGTACACAATTAAACAATATTAAATAACCATGAACATATATGATTTGAAAGAATACAATGAAGGAAAAAAAAAATATAACCAACAATTAAAAGAGCAAGCATACAATCAAATCTCCAACGTACCAAATCATCGAGGTGTATAAACCTAGCTCTAACCTAGGTTTTCGGGCCTATTCTATTCTTAAAAACCCTATTTAATTATTTTGGAACTTTTTAGAATTTTCAAAAATTTTAAAAATATTTTCACAAGAAAAGAAAAAGAAAAACTAACTTTTGAGGCATACTTTTTATACTAATTTAACTGCAAGGAAAACTCATTTTCACTTGAAATTTAAAACCCAAGAGCATTCTGTCCCTAAAAGGTTACCTAAATTTTTTTGAAATTTTCTAAAATTTAAATGCATTTAAAACATTTTTTTTCTTAATTTTCACATTTAAAAAATGAATTAAAAAAAAAACCAATATATTCTCAATTGAGTACAAAATGGGCCTAGAGGTGGGCCCCGATGAGTGGGGCCCAAAAATAATTTCCCAGCATTGGCTGGTGCCTGTGCTAGGGCATCTTCCCCAGCACGCCATAGCGCGCTGTTGGGGCCTTTTCGGCAATGCCCCAGCCACCTCCGGCCATCGTTCACCTGTAATTTTGCGCCATTCTTCTCCTCTCGACTTAGGCAACCTATTGGTTTGAAAGCCCCATCAAAAATGGCCAGAAACGAAAACACCCAATTCACAAGTTTCAGGGTTCCTCACAAAATTTTCAAAATTAAACTCAATTTCTCGATGATCTGATTTTCTAAGGATCAAGGGTCATTTACCCGTGCAGAAGCAACACAAAAGGGAACGAATTAAAAACCTTCACTATCATGCTCATACGAATCTCATACATGTATATATATACAACATATATATATATATATGCATATATCTATACCTATATATATATATATATATCCTTACACCTATATTCAATTAAAATAAGAAATCACACAAAATTGTTCAACACAGAGCAACAGAATATAATCCAATTATATAAATTTACATATGCAATCATAGACACAAAACTTAGACTATTCATATAGATTCAAAGGGGAATAGAAGAGTTCAAACTTACCTTTCTGACGAATACGAACTCGTCCCGATGAATCAGTCTTTCTCTCATTCCTCTCTTGCTTCTACACTCTTTCGGTCTCTGTAGGTGAAAATGACAGAAACCCTAGCCCCCCTTTTCTTTTCTCTTATTATTTTATTTAAGAGAAATATAAAAATCCAAAATAGTAATAAAAGAGAAAAAAAAATTAATATAATAAACCCTAGCCAATATATATACACCTTGACCAACCATCCTAGTCCAACTTAACCCAAAATTTCCCTAGCCCAATTTAAAATTAAAATATAGGAAAACACAAAGACCCAATCCAACTAAAATTAAATAAAAAGAAATAGTAAAATAAACTACCCCAAAAATATTTAAAGCACTCCATAATAATTTAAGAACTCAATAACAGTTCAAGACACTAACAAAAATAAAAATTTAAACAAATAAAGCATTTAAAGCACTCAAAGAGATTTAATTTAACCCAAAATAAAACAATTTAATTTAATCAATAAAGCAATTTAAATTAAAATAAAATGACCTCAAAATTACGGGGTATTACAATAGCAAAGAAAGTCAACTATACATTGGGTTAGATTTTGGGAATAGATCCCTGGCAGCCCTTTTCACGTTTGAATTACTCCTATTATTCTTAAAAACAAAGGTTGCTATGTTATCTCGTTTTGGCAAGTTCACTTCAAGACCTCCCGAAACAGGGAAGTTGCCTTCTGGATATGGAAATGAGAGTTATTTGAATATTGGTATAGACAATCATACCTTTCAAAGTCAAGTGTAAGAGAGAAAACATTGTAAATCACAGAAAGAGAGCGAGAGCTAGGGTTTTGGGTTTCAAACTTGTAATCTCTTGATTTTTGCATAATGAAAACTTTCGCCAGAATAAAATACGAGATAAAATATTATGAATTATAATATTAAAAATGGGATAAAATATTATGAATTAATGTTGTTGTTGTTTTACACCTCAACAAAAGAAAATTTATAAATACCTACAAATACTCTACTAAAATTAGTAAAGTGGTAAGTAAGGGTCGAACCCACGGAGACTGCGTTTGGTTGGTTGTTAAGTCATCAAGATCTCATCTAATTCAATTTGAAAGAATTTGTTTTTGTGGTTTTATGATAATGAGCTAAAAATTAATAAGATAAAACATAAATTAAAGATAGAATGTAAAGAGATAAAGAGATGGAGTAGGACTTTCACTACCCAACTAACCTCATAACATGTCAATTTCATAATAAATCGGGGAATTCTTATAAATGTGTACTAAATGACTCGTTTGGCTTGTGGCCTACAACGATGTCGCCAAGAGAATACACACACCTTAATATACTATAATCCATCTGCGATAAGTGTGATTTCCCTACCTACCTACTTACCTAATTACCTAAGTGTAGCAAAATCACCATCTCTAAGCATGAACTATGCAAATCTAGCTATGCATGTTAAAGTGAAAACTAGTACAAAGCCATCACTTATAGTTCTTGTGGAAATATAAGTGTTTGAGGAGCATGTGCAACAACGTAAAATTCTAAGACAAGAATTATGAATTAAAACACATGAACATACAGAATTTGTATACTTGTATTGAAGACAAGGCACAAGGCTAAGTACATATACACAAAATACATAAAAAGTCCAATTTATTACAACAAAAACATAGTTACATGGCTAGGACTTTGTTCAAGCCCTAGAGAGGAGATGTAGTTGATCATTGTGAAGTGAAAGCTCTCCATAGAGAGAGAAAATCCCAACTCTATTCTGATCTTCAAGGCTGTGGCTGACTTGCTCTCAATGCTCAGCTCACTCTCTCACTTTGTTTCTCTCCCAGTTTGTATATGTGTAGGATCTACTGGAATCCAGAAGCTTCTTTCAGTCCTTTTTCCCTCTGCTCTATATTTTTTTAGCCCCTTTTTGTATCTCCCTCTACTCTATATATATAATGTTAGAAGATATTTTACATTTATGTTTGACTCCAACTTTACCAGCCGCTCCTTTTTCTCCTTTTCTTTGTCTTCCACCAGCTGTCCACTTTCTTCTTCTCTTTCATATATCAATCTTCTTTTCATTTTCTTGGTCCACTTGGCACAATCATACATATATTAGACATAAAATATCTCTCCTCCCACTCTCTTTTCTTTCTTTTTCTTTTCTTTGTCTCCTGCCGACATGATCACATATATATATATATATAATATAATATTGTACAAATATATAATATAAAATAGGATACACTATAATATAATATAACATAAATAATATAATATAATGATACTAGAACAAAAATATAAAATGTAATATTATAATATTATAATATATTCATACAATATAACATACATATATATATGTGTGTGTGTGGGCAGGTGGTGGAAATGGGTGAGATTGAAGGTTGGTTTTGTGAGGTGCTGCCAAGTGGTTCAGTTTGTAGGCTTGATTTGGATAGTTTGGAGACCCACGGTTGAGTGGGCTGTGGAATATGATGGCTGAAGGTTGTGGGCTTGATTTGTGAAAGGATGCTTGGGTTTATCATTTGGATTGTGGGTATGATGAGTGCATGGGCTGTAGAAATAGGTTTGGACAAGGAAGTTGCCTGATGGTGTGTGTGCATGAAATATAAAATATATAACTAACTATATGTAATAATATACTAAATAAATATGAAAATATAAGAACATAAATAAATATACACAATGAATCTTACAGAAAAACTACAAATATAAAAATATATATTTACTAATAGCAAACAAAAATATAACTATATATACATATATAATATAGATAAAAGAAATAAAATAAAAACATAATTATATAACAAAGGAAACTAAAAAGAGAAGAAAATAAATAAAGAAAACAAAGAAAATATAAAAAGGAAAACTAATAATAAATATATGAAAATGCACACACTGCACTCTTTGGACTAGGCTTAGCTCGCTTGAGACATTATTGAAGATGAAATCATCGGATTTGACTGATTTTACGAGTAACATCCTGAAAGATCCAAAAATAAGAAAAAAACATAAAAACTACAAATAAACGCAGTTAAGGAATTAACATATGTATTTAAAAGGGCTTGAATGTGCAACATTCAACGCTTATAAGGCAAGTTCACTTCAGGACCTCCCCGAAAGAGGGAAGTTGCCTTCTGGATCTGGAAATGAGAGTTATTTGAATATTAGTATAGACAATCGTACCTTTCAGAGTCAAGTGTAAGAGAGAAAATATTGTAAATCGCAGAAAGAGAGTGAGAGCTAGGGTTTTGGGTTTGAAAATTGTAATCTCTTGATTTTCGCATAGTGAAAACTTTCGCCGAATCTTTGTCATGGACATAGGCACATCACTGAAAAACATAAATTCTTGTGTTCTGTGTGTTATGCTTGTTCTATCGTATTTCGTTATTATGCTTAGTTCAGGGCTAACAAATTGGTATTAGAGCTTTCAGTTCGAAGCTGGGATGTCAACCAAGTTTATGGAAATTGAGAAGTTTAATGGCAGGAACGACTTCAACCTGTAGCGGGTTAGGATGCAGGCCCTGTTCGTTTAACACAGCTTATCTAAGACACTGAAGGGAAAGGATGCACAACTAGAAAATGGAAGGATGATCATAAAGATGACGTTATGGAGAAAGCACATAGTGCGATTCTGTTGTGCCTGAGTAACAAGGTTTTGTGAGAAGTTTTTGGAGAGACTACGACGGATGGGCTGTGAAACAAGTTGGAGTCCCGTTATATGACAAAATCTCATCCTAATTGCTTGTACCTAAAGAAGTGTTTGTTCACTTTCCAGATACAGGAAGGTTCATCTTTGAAAGAGCATCTTGGTGAGGTTAATGTTGTCATCATAGATTTTAAGTATATTGATATTAAAATAGAATGTGAGTATCAGACTATTATTCTATTGTGTTCTCTACCATCGTATAAGAAATTTGTAGATACGATGATGTATGGCAGAACTAATTTTTCCATGGAAGACGTGAAGGCTACATTGAATTCTAAGGAGTTGCAGAGAAGGACGTTTAAGGGCAATACAGAAAGTTTGATAAAGTGCTTGGTTATTAGAGGGATACCTAATCGAAATAGAGGGACTGGCAGCAGAGGTCGTTCTAAGTCTAAGAACAAATCGAAGGTGCTGAAATACTTCACCTTTCACAAGGAAGAGCACTTCAGGAAAGACTGTCCGGAGCATAAGAAGGGAAAGAAAGAGTCTGAAAGGGATATGATAGCATACAAGTTGAAAGGGAAAGAAAAAATCTATGATAACATACAAACATAAAAAATAAGGATAAAAGAAAAAGAATTTTAAATGCTGAAAGAGAAAGTCTAACTTAAATAATAAATAACATTAAATAAACATAATACTAGTCCGAATGACATAACGTGGAAGTCCCGTAACTCAAGAACCCCATAACCAAAAATTACAAAAGTAAATATTGTTCTAGAAAAGATCTAAATCCCTACACTGAAGTCTAGTAAGGAATAGATGACTGCCGCACTCTCGGAACTCCACGTTCTAACCTCGAGGGGGAAACTGCTTGGGACCTGAAATATCAACAAAGTGGGTTAAACCCATGAGCAAGTCCCCTCTACTATAACCCAATCAGAGAACTGGTAACCATACCCTCTATATTAGGGACAATAAAATATTAAAAAATATACGTATCATTTCCTTACTTAACCCCTGTCCCAAAATAGAAAGCATCCAACACACTGTACCCACCCGTCCCTTATCACACAAATTATAGAACCTATTTCCTAAATTCAAATCAAAGGCAATCTTTACATGCCCGAACACTTTATTAAGTAAATACCCTACTAGTACTTGGCAATCCTCTCCCTTATCTACATACTAAATACCTTATTAAGTAATTGACAATCCTCATATGCCTCCCTTATATATTTTAACTACCCTATTATGTAAATGGCAATCCTCACACGCTTCCTTTATATATGGTAACTACCCTATTATGTAATTGGCAATCCTCACATGCCTCCCTTATATATGATAACTACCCCATTATGTAATTGGCAATCCTCACATGCCTCCCTTATATAAATATATTAAATACCTTATTATGTAATTGACAATCCTCACATGCCTCATTTGCAAACCTATTAAATACCTTATTAGGTATTAGCAATCCTCACATGCCTCCCTTGTAAACCTATTAAATATATTATTAGGTATTGGCAATCCTGACAATCCTCACATGCCTCCTATATTCCTTTTAATAAAAAAATTAACCATACTTAAAAGCATGCTAATTACCATAGTGAAAATCCTATCGTCACATGAATTAAATAAACAAATAAAATAAATTTAATATACCATGAAACAAAATGATTGATCACACTATTTCATATACTAAATTAAGCATCAGCATTTAAGCACGAACATTTATGATTGCAAAGAAAACAATTAAGGAGGATAATTAAACAATTAAAATAAAAATCACATCAATAAACCTACATTGCACTATAAACATCAAGTGTATCTACACTAGGTCTAAACTAGGTTTTCGTGTATATTCTATCCTTAAAAGTCTTAGACTTATATAATTTTTCTAGAATTTTCTGAAATTTTTCCTAATTTAAAAATATTTTTCAAAACAAAATAAAATAAAATTTCAATTTTAAAGCATACTTTTTGTACTAATATAACAACAAGGGGAACTCATTTCATCTCGAAATTAAAAAATCATGTGTATTTTGTCCCTAAAAGATTTATTTGAATTTTAAAAAAAAAATTTGAAATTTTTTTGGTATTTTTAAAAATATTTTTCCTAATTTTCTAAATTTAAAAATGATTTAAATTTTTTTTAAAAATATTAAAATATTTCGAATTGGACCCAAACTGGACTAGTAGCTGGCTGAACCCGGCGAGTGGGACCAGAAGGAAACTTCCTATTATTATTTATTGGTTTATTTTACTCGGTCTTTATTAATAAATTCAGAAACAATAAACTATGTAAGAGATGACAAACATCAAGACTTCATACATGGAGGAATGCTTGCTTGCACATCCAATGGCAACATTGTTGCCTCCAAAACTATAAGAACTCCAATTAGAAAAAATAATGTTTTACATACATATGCCACAATAGTAAAACTTGAAACCCACAAGTTCATAAACGTGTACCCAGAGTTCAGCATCTAGGAGTATAAAAAATTGATACTACCTCAGAAGTTACATAAATTAACCCAAACTCAAACTTATGGAATGAAGGAAGAGAAAACAAGATAAGATAAAAAGGTGATGGTGTGGTGTCAGAAGGGTCAGACTAGGAGGTAGCAATTGGTCCAGGTCTCATTAATCAAATTTTGAAATGCCTCATCATTGAACTAACCCATTCACGCAACCACAAGCTACAAGGAGAAAGTTAACTATTTAGTAATGAGCCAGGATCCTCTGCCCTTTTGGGTACGTGCCCTACCCATGCCCTACCCGGATGCTACGTCATTTTAATTAGTTACCCAAAAAAACTGACCTGCCTTCCTCTTCTTTCACCTTCCTTCACCGGTCACAATGTTTTGTTAGTTTAATATTAAATTAATATTTTATAACTATAACTTTTGCTTTCATTCCTTTTAGTTGCACGTGTAGTACTCTAACATATTATATTAATATTATATAACTTTTTCTTTTCATTTCTTTTAGGTTAGAAAATTTTCTAATTTTTTATTTTTTTTTATGTGCTAACTATTTATAAGTTTTTTAATTGTTATTAATTTTATTATTAAAATATCAGTAACTTAAATTTCAATGTTATTATATGATATTCTTTCAATTAAATTTTTTTGTATACATAATCAATGGCTGAATTTTTTTAAGGGTGGTGAAATATAGATTTAAAGGTGGTGAGGTATAGACGAAATGTGGTGACAAAAAATTAACTTATAATATTTCAAGATTTTTTAGGTATAAAGGTAGTGAAATATAGATTTAAGGGTGGTGAAATATAGATTTAAAGGTGGTGAGGTATAGATGAAATGTGGTGACAAAAAATTAATTTATAATATTTCAAGGGTGGTGAAATATAGATTTAAGAGTGGTGAAATATAGATTTAAGGGTGGTGGAAGATAGATTTAAATGTGGTGAGGTATAGATGAAATGTGGTGACAAAAAATTAACTTATAATATTTCAAGGGTGGTGAAATATAGATTTAAGAGTGGTGAAATAGAAATTTAAAGGTGGTGAGATATAGATGAAATGTGGTGACAAAAAATTAACTTATAATATTTCATGTTTTTATAGGAGTAAGGGAGGTGAAATATAGATTTAAGGGTAGTGAAATATAGATTTAAAGGTGGTGAGGTATTGATGAAATGTGGTGACAAAAAATTAATTTATAATATTTCAAATTTTTTTAGGGTTAAAGGTGGTGAAATATAAATTTAAGGGTAGGGAAGTATAGATGAAATGTAGCGACAAAAATTTAACTAATAATATTTCAAATCTTCTTTAGGTATAAGGGTGGTGAAATATAGATTTAAGGGTGGTGAAATATAGATTTAAAGATGGTGAGGTATAGATGAAATGTGGTGACCGAACATTAATTTATAATAATCCAAGTTTTTTTTAGTTATGAGATTGGTGAAATATAAATTTAAGAGTGATGAAATATAGATTTAAAGGTGGTGAAGTATAAATGAACTTTGGCGACAAAAAATTAACTTATAATATTTCAAGTTTTTTTAGGTATAAGGGTGGTGAAATATAGATTTAAGGGTGGTGAAATATAGATTTAAAGATGGTGAGGTATAGATGAAATGTGGTGACAAAAATTTAACTAATAATATTTCAAGTCTTTTTTAGGTATAAGGGTGGTGAAATATAGATTTAAAGATGGTGAGGTATAGATGAAATGTGGTGACAGAACATTAACTTATAATAATCCAAGTTCTTTTTAGTTATGAGGGTGGTGAAATATAGATTTAATGTGATGAAATATAGATTTAAAGGTGGTGAAGTATAAATGAACTTTGGTGACAAAAAATTAACTTATAATATTTTAAATTTTTTTAGGTATAAGGGTGGTGAAATATAGATTTAAGGGTGATGAAATATAGATTTAAAGATGGTGAGGTATAGATGAATTGTGGTGACAGAATAGTAACTTATAATAATCCAAGTTTTTTTAGGTATAAGGGTGGTGAAATATAGATTTAATAGTGGTAAAATATAGATTTAAAGGTGGTGAGGTATAGATGAAATGTAGTAACAAAAAATTAACTTATAATATTTCAAGTTTATTTAGGTATAAAATTTAGGTATAAAGGTGGTGAAATATAGATTTAAGGGTGGTGAAATATAGATTTAAAGATGGTGAGATATAGATGAAATGTGGTGACAAAAAATTAACTTATAATATTTCAAGTTTTTTTAGGGATAAATGTGGTGAAATATAGATTTAAGGGTGGTGAAATATAGATTTAAATGTAGTGAGGTATAGATGAAATGTGGTGACAAAAAATTAACTTATAATATTTCAAGTTTTTTTAGGAATAAGGGTGGTGAAATATAGATTTAAGGGTGGTGAAATATAGATTTAAAGGTGGTGAGGTATAGATGAAATGTGGTGACAAAAAATTAACTTATAATATTTCAAGTTTTTTTTAGGTATAAAGGTGGTGAAATATAGATTTAAAGGTGGTGAGCTATAGATGAAATGTGGTGACAAAAAATTAATTTATAATATTTCAAATTTTTTTAGGTATAAAGGTGGTGAAATATAGATTTAAGGGTGGTAAAAGATAGATTTAAATGTGATGAGGTATAGATGAAATGTGGTGACAAAAAATTAACTTATAATATTTGAAGGGTGGTGAAATATAGATTTAAGAGTGGTGAAATATAGATTTAAAGATGGTGAGATATAGATGAAATGTGGTGACAAAAAATTAACTTATAATAGTTCATGTTTTTTTAGGAATAAGGGTGGTGAAATATAGATTTAAGGGTGATGAAATATAGATTTAAAGGTGGTGAGGTATTGATAAAATGTGGTGACAAAAAATTAACTTATAATATTTCAAGTTTTTTTAGGGTTAAAGGTGGTGAAATATAGATTTAAGGGTGGTGAGGTATTGATAAAATGTGGTGACAAAAAATTAACTTATAATATTTCAAGTTTTTTTAGGGTTAAAGGTGGTGAAATATAGATTTAAGGGTGGTGAAATATAGATTTAAATGTGGTGAGATATAGATGAAATGTGGTGACAAAAAATTAACTTATAATACTTTAAATTTTTTTTTGGTATAATGGTGGTGAAATATAGATTTAAGGGTGGTGAAATATAGATTTAAAAGTGGTGAAGTATAGATGAATTTTGGTGACAAAACATTAATTTATAATTATTCAATTTTTTTATGTACATGGGTGGTGAAATTTAGATTTAAGTGTGGGGAAATATAGATTTAAAGATGGTAAAGTATAGATGAATTTTGGTGGCAAAACATTAACTTATAATAATGCATGGCTTTTTAGTTATAAGATGGTGAAATGTAGATTTGAATGTAGTGAAATATAGATGAACTAAATTTCACCATCCTTAAACCTACTTTCAGTGTCTTTAAATCCACATTTCACCACCTTTGTACAAAATATTGAATTCATTCAAAATTATTGTTTTTTCAACATAGTTAATCTATGTTTCAATACCCTTATACCTACATTAAAATGCACAAAAATCTTCAATTGATATCATGAAACAATTACGCTTAAGTAACTGTGTTGACAAAAAAATTTGACTTGGAATAATTCAAGATTTTTTATATGAATTGAGAAGCATATCCACAATTATAACACAACATTCTTTTTTTCATTTCATTAATAACAGACTCAAAAAGAAATACAAACAAATTCCAAGGCCTTCAACAGCACAGGAGGCCATACATTCCATTCTCAACCTCCACTCCTAGCTTTAAGAGCTAATTGCCAACACAATGGACTCTTGTAGACTCTAGGCACCCAGTTGAGCACAACACCATCCCATTTAACAAATAAAATCAACAATAGGCATTGCAACTGATGGCCTTAAATGTATAACTGCTTTACAATACTCCTCTACCATACATGACATCACCCCTAAACTATCAATCCTCTTTGCTTCAGAAAATTCCTGCTACTGGTTCATAGCCTTCAAAGCAGCACATCCTTGGATCTCATTTCAATTTTCTAAATGTCCATTCATTTATGGTTTTCCATATAGACCAGTAAAGGAATGAGCATAAAAAAAATGGACATCAAAACCGCAAATTAGATAAATATGTCAAGCAAAAACTTGTGTAATTTCTCAAAAAATAAATAAATAAATTGGAATAGAGAGACCATGTACAACGATAAAGCTTAGGAAAAAAATTCATATTTATCTTTTCATGACCAAAACACCAAATTAACACCAATATATATTGAAACCTTTTTCCATATAATCTTAATTATTTTTTCCTAAGTGAGCTTTTTTAACAAAACTAAACAACAACAGAAAAGGGATCACCATCCCAGTACAAAGGATTAGATCAATCCCATTTCCAAAAACTAGCTAAAAAAAAAAAAATTACCAACAGATAAACAAATTCTGCCTATACAAAAAATCCCAGGATGAATGCATATACCAAATACTTTCCATACACAATCCATCAGCTCAAACCCCACCAAATAGAAACAGAGCCAATTGAATTTTATCTTCTTTTTTTTTCTTTCTGAAATTCAAGTTCTTGTTATGTCATCCAGCTCATAATGTGAGATTCATTGAACTGACAAAAATTTAATTACACTATGTAACACATCCAATGTAGCAAAAACTTTAACACATGAAAGATCAATATAACTATTTGAACTTCTTTTTAGATGTGATTGACAGTCATACCTAGGTTATCATTTTCAAAAATTAAAGATTAAAAGTTGGGAATACTTCCACATTATAGATCACTTCATCTAAATTAATTTAGAATTTGTACGTATCATTAAAATTGAAAAAAATTATCATTAAAGAAGATTTTTTTAAAAAAAATGACCATTAACTACAACTTGAATATCACTTCATCTCACAACTAAAATTGACAAAAATAACCATTCGTTAAACCCTAATATTCATTAAATTAAAAAATAATGATATATAATGTATTCTTGTTGTTTTGCTAGGATAAATCTATTCAGATCTGAAAAAAGATTTAGAAAATTTACAAACCCTAAATCCCAATCTTCAAAATAAACTAAATCTACACGAACTATTTCAAATCTATCTACCAAATTCATATGAAGTGGAGTTTCAGATTGTACATACGATGAAGATTTCATAGGCACTGAGCTTTTTATGAGTGAGATATGAGTGAAATGATAGTGATTTTGCTAGAGAGATGGGATTAAAGAGAGACGTCGGTTCGTCTGTCCAGATTCAAAGACTGTCGTGAGAAAGAGAGAGAAGAGGAGAGAGAAAAAAAATCATTTGGGTGCTCTAGATTCACCTTACAGATGAGAAAGAGAGGTGTGGTGTCTGTGGGAAGGAGATTCAGAGACGATCGTAGATCGTAGGAAAGAGAAAGGAGATGAGAGAGAAAAACAAATTATTTTTGAAATTTTTAATAATAAACATTACCATTTTTCAACCGATAGCCCACTGCGATAATTTTGCCAAAGTATACCAAACCGACGTCATTTTGTGCAGGGCACGGCTACGACAGTGACCCGGTAGGGCAGAGGATCCCAACTCATTCATCAATTCATATTTCAATTTCACATGGGCTAATTTCCGTTCTTTTTCTAGTACCAGTTAGAAATATTTTTCCCATGAATGACATTTACAGATTCGTTGCTGAACTATGCACTACATTCTACACATGTCATGTATATGGTATACTTGCATGAAATAAGGACACATGAAACATCAGTTGGCCAGATATTAATAGTAAAATTTAAGTACAACAATAATACATCCTGAAACGAAATTATAACAACATGAAGAAATTCAGGAAGGGTGTACTACTTTAATTTTCTCAGACACGTGAAACATCAGTTGGCCAAAGAATTTAAGTACAACAATAATACATCCTGAGGTTTAAGTACAACAATAATACATCTTGAAACAAAATTTTAACAACATTAAGAAATTCAGGATGGGCATACTACTTTAATTTTCTCAAACGAAAATTTCTTTAGCATGTAATTAAGCAAAAATTTCAAATCACGTAAACCTATATGTATATGCATGCAATCAGATGATACAAATATTTTTATATATTTACATGTTCAAAGGGGAAGTGAAGAGATTGGACTTGCCTTATGATTTTGAGCAAAATCACATTCTCTCCCTTTTTTCGGCATCTACCGTTCTCTTCCTGTCTGTGCATAGAAACTCTATGTTCGTAGAAACTACTGAACACTAATTTCTTTTCTATTATTTAATTTTCTTTCTAGAAAACTAAAAAATTATAATTCCTAAATACTTAAAATAAAAGGAAACGCAGCCTAAACCCACATATTTTTATTTAAAATAAAAACTACATGAAAAATAAAAAAATTCACACATAATTAAAATAAATCAACACTTAGCAACAATCCAAACATCCACGTTTAAACAAATAAAAGCAGGCATTGACAAAATTAAGTAGAACATTTAAATAATTAAAAAAACTCAATTAAATAAATAAAAACCCCATTTTAAATATCCTCAAATTACGAAATATTACATCAGTTTCATCTAAACGTGCCAAATTACCAAATGTTTTGTTTGCTGATGTAACTCATATTGACACAATTCAATTTTCAGAAACCTTTGTCTTAAGAAATGTCCTTTGTGTTCTATCATTTTCCTTTAATCTTCTTTCAGCTAGCAAGATTATTAAAAATTTGCATTGTTGCTTAATCTTTCTTGCTGGATATTATTTCATTCAGAATTTGTTAACATGGACAACGATTGGAATAGGTAAGGAGATGCATGGATTGTTTCATTTGTTGGAAAATTACAAGGCACCTAAAGTGCAGCCTGCTATTTTTGTTTCTAGTGACTTTGTAAATCATTCTCTCCCTGTAAATCAGCATCTTTCTACTAATGTCAAGCATGTATCTTCAGCTAATTTGTGGCATTATAGATTAGATCACATCTCTCAATCTAGAATAAGAATGATACATAGTTCTGTTTCTTCAATTCTATGTTCTCCCAATAACATTTGTATAATCTACCTTTTTTCACGCCAATGTAAACTTCCTTTTCCAATAAGTGTATTATGTTCAACTTCCATCTTTGAAATGATTCATTGTGACATATGGGGAGGCCATTTTCAATTTCTTCATTGAATGGTAGTCAGTATTTCCTAACAATGGTCGATGACTTTACTAGAATTACTTGGGTGCATTTGATGCAATCTAAGTCGCAAACTCAACCTCTAATTCTTTCTTTCTTTAATCTAGTTGAAACTCAGTTTAGTGCCGAAGTTAAATGTCATATGTCTGACAATGGACTTGAGTTTCAAATGAATAATTTTTTTGCATCCAAAGGAGTCATTCATCAACAATCTTGTTATTTTTTTGCTATTAAAGTGTTGGGGAGACTACATACTCGCCGCCACACACGTTATTAATAGGATTCCAACTCCTAATCTTTCAAATAAATCTCTATATGAAATGTTTTTCCCAACCCCACCTTCATATGGTCATTTGAGAGTGTTTGGCTGCCTTTGCTACTTTTCTAAATTACTTAGAAACAGATTTAAGTTTGATGCTCGAGCCATACCTTGCATCTTCATTGGCTACTGTAACACCCCAAAATTTTGAGGTCTATTTAATTTTGATTTGGGTTAGATTATTGAATTAGACTGGATTATGTTGTATTATAATTTTTTTAAGTTTGGGCTTGCATATCTAATTGGAGTGGGCTGAGTACATATTTTTAGGTTTTGTTTTATTTTTTCTCTTTTATTTTCTTGGAAAAACTACACTTAAATAAAGTTAGAAAGTCTAAATTACAAAGTGGTCTATTTTAAAAGTTCATTTTTCACTTTGGTTGAATTAAACAAAATAATCACAGATGCATTAAAAATTATTATTCAAGTCCAAAATGCCCTTCTTCTATTATTTCAAAATATCAAATTATCTTTCTTAAATCAAATAATTCCTTCACCCATGAAATTAATAAAATATATGGAACATTGCATGGCAATAAAGTAGTCTTTTCTATATCTGCTTGGGTAACTTTTTGGTCAAATATGCCTAAAAAAATATGAGCATTAAGAAGATATATTACATGAAAATTTGAGGCAAAAGATAAGAAAAGTCCAAATTTCACAAAAACTCCTATAAATTTTAATTATGTCTAGAAATGCAAACAAAATTTGAGCTTTATTAGCAAATGAGTTACAGGTTATTCTACATATAATGTGTCTGTTCACTAAATCAAATTAAGAACACGTTTGAACAAGCAAATATAAATTAGACAGTTGATAATGGCAACTCAAAAAAATGACTAGTGAAACCGTTCATCACAATTAAAACACCTCAAAATTAAGAACCATTGGCACATGAATTTGCCATACAATTCAAAAATTAGTTCACTAATTTTTTTTTTGAAAAGTAAAAAACAAGTTCACTAAAGAAAAATAGGAGACCATAGTTTTGTGATAAGAGTGATCAACAACCAAGAATTTATCCAGACAGTGGTGTTTTGCAATTTCACCTATTGTGTCCTGGTTCACGACATCGAGAGCAATGTATAGTAATCTTGTAGTCCTGAAATTGTGACTCAATCCTTTTTGTACGGGGCCTACCAGGAGGGCGCCTAACAGATGGAGGCCTAAGAGAGCTAGAGGTAGACTCGTTGTTCAGCACCTCAATGGGTAATGCCATTATGCTATCAATTTCATCCGGAAGTGGCATGTCATGCGTTGGAACAGGTGACATAACTTCTTCATAAATTTTACGTTGCTTTTCAACCCTTAAATATGGATCAACCATGTCATTAATATTAAGAGAGTATGCCTCTATTGCACAACATGCATGAGCACATGGGATGCTAGTCATAGTCCATTCCATACAACTGCAAAAAGATTCTTTGCCAAACACAACCTTAAACCCTCGTTTCTTTAAATCATAAACTGTACACTGTGTAGGACCACAAGGCATGCATGAAAAACCATGTGAAGCTAGCTGTTTCTTCTTCATTTTATCCTCAACATTCGATCCAACTGGGTTTGGCCACCTTTCAACTTCCAACTTCTTTCTGTATAAAAATTTAGTTAGTCTTGTTAAGTGACCATCCATTAGCCTCATAATTGATAATAGTCTTTCCTCTTTAACCCAAGCATTAAAGGATTCTGCTTGGTTTGTGTACATGATATCCTAACGCGACAACAGAAAAAGAGTATTGGCCCAATGTTTAGGTCCATTTCCCAACACCCAATCATGTAACTCCATCCGAAAGCCAGTCATTTTTTGTAATGCTTTTTCATATGTCTCTGTTGTTCTTACATAAGCAATCTTATTAAGCAACTCTTTTGTTGTATCCTTAGATGATCCCCGCAATTTCAAACCACTCTTATTATTCATAAATTTTGTAAAATTCTCCATTAGGTGCCGAAGACACCATGAGTGACATTGTGATCAACCAAATACATCTCTAACTCCACTTATTAGACTTGGATGTTTATCAGTCATGATAGTTACAATGCGTCCTCCTATGACTTCTTTCACTTTTTGTAAGAACCACAACCAGTCTTCATCAGTTTCTCCAGAAACTATGGCATCTGCCAAAGGATACAACCCGCCATCAGCATCATACCAAGTGGCACCAAGTAGTGTGCCCTTGTAATTGCCACTCAAGTGGCAAGCATCAATGGATAAAATGGGTCTACAACCGACTTCAAAGCCTCTTATCGAGCATCGATACGATACAAATAATTGTTTAAATCTCCCTTCTTCTGTGCAGGTCCATTCTACAATAGTGCCCGGAATAGATTCCCTCAGTCGCTGACACATCCAAGGAATCAACTTATAACTATCCTCTGGCCTCCCATCAATGGCCTCTTTTGCGTGCTCCTTTGTTCTCCAAGATTGCATGTAATTTAGTTTAATTCTAAATTCATTCTCAAAGTCTTTGCCAATTTGTTTGGGCAAATATGAGGGGCTTTCTTGAATCTTATTCATCATAATTCTTCCCAAATCCGTTGAATGCACGACTGGCTTGAAGTTACTTACATCTTGTACAGTATGCGTGTGAACATTTTTAATTAATCTTTTCACCCTTACCACGTCTGATTCCCCTTCACATCCAGCTGTTAATTTCCATGGACAATTGATAACCTTGCACTTGAGCCTATAATATGTACGACTATTGTTCATGTACTTGAAAGAAAAGCGATTGGTAAAGGCAAGTAGAGTAATTGCCTCTTTAAAGACGTTTGGGCTCTTGAATAGTTGTCCTTCCCCTATCAGTTTTGGAACCTGTTTATAAGTATTTTGACACAGGTCCGAAGAAGATTCTTGCATACTGGAGCAGATAATGTCATTGCTCATCAACTGAGAGTTGCCACAATCTTCATTTGATGTCCTACATGACATTCATAGTATTAGACTAACAACATAATCTTTAAATTATAAAAAAATACTTATAAAACATATTAAGTTTATTAAGACCTTGAACTACCTCAAGTTGATATGATTAGGAAAGGATAGCCCAACAACCATTCCATCATCAATATAAACATTTACTGTATTGTCATTTACTAGAAACATCGCCTTTATACTAAGATCATTAGACAATCGCAAGAGCTCAGTCTTGACCATTTTGCTAGTATAAAATCAATTGAAAATTGTAGGCATAATATTTCTTTGAAGGCATCATACGTCATATTCGTCTTTATAACAATAGCCTCCATAACACCACCTATGTATGTAATGCAGCCATTTTCTTTTATTATTTTTTCTCCGCCATAGCGACAAAAGCAAACAACATCTCTGACTTCTCTTTCCATATCTATTCGAGGTTCTCTGCCATCATAAAATAAAAAATAACTAAAGGAAAAATAACACATAGTCACCAAATTATTTACTGATATAGATTTTATACAAACAAAATAAAAACTACAAACAAAACTGAGACTACTGATCCAAAGGCCATAGCAAAAAACATTTGAGCTCAAAACCAATACTCTAGATCCCAAAATCTATAGTATGACTTCAAGGCCATAACTGTTCTAAGTTGCATTAAGTTTTGCTTAATGAAGAAGGGGATCCAAGATTACTTTTAGATCTTTAATGTGAGGAAAATAATTATTTTATAGAAGTACGTATAATAAAAATAATTATTACAAATTATGAAATTGTATGAACTTGAAAATTTGGAGTTGCAATAGATTAGATGGACAATATGTTTCATAATAAATAGTAATGGACATAATCTGATTGATAAATCATCCAGAAATCTTTTGAAGTTTCAATATATAAAGTAAACTCTAGTGTGTGAATGATAGGATTCCTTGCCTACAGAGTTACTTTTTGTGGTCTAGCTCCCAACCTCCCACTACAGCTTTTATCTACTTTAGTGCACTGATGCTCAAATTTGTAGATTGGGCAATTGTAATGAGTTAAGATTCTTAAGATCTCTCCACATGCCAAAACCCATTGTTCAAAATACTCATTCTGTAGATTGACAATGTATTGTTAATATTGACTCTATAACATGATTCATGGAGCGAATCACATGCTCATCTATAAAATGAAAAATGTAAGAGAGATGTCAAACATGGAATCCAAATAAGTGAGTGCCAAATGCGGTTAAGATAAATTATAGGCCGAAATTCAGTTCAGGTGTTGCCATTAAATTTTAAAGCATTTGAGAGAATGTATTTTGTATACATATTTTGTTATGTCATTAAATTTTGAAGCATTTGTTTGAAGTGAGTTCCTTTCTTAGTTCATATTAATATTATTAGTTCATTTTTCAAAGTGTAATGTTGCTATATATATATATATATTAGTATTAGCTAGGAAAATAGAAATTCTTTGATTGGTTACATAATGTTGTTTGGCTAAGACATTATAAATGTTCATATAATTTGTTCAAATTGATAGTATGTATAATCTATGTTGGACCAAGATTATAGAATAAAACAAAAAAAGAAAAAATAAACTCACCAAAAGAATCGTATACTATTTTACTAAGAACACATCAGATTTGACAGAACAATATAGAAAGGACTATTATTTCTATCACTTGTGCTTGTTTTTCACTCTCAAGACAACAATTCCCTCTACTATAAAGCCAAGCAAAGAGTTATTGCATACACCAATAAGTCAAATAATCTTATTAAGATTTAATGGTTTCAAAGAGTGTTTAGTGTCTTCAATTGGGCATTTCATCGAACAATTCATTTGCATCAACCAAACATTTTACACTTTTTCCACATAGACACACAACATATACATCTTGAATTTGCTATCTTTATAAACAAATCTGATTGTTTCAGAACACGAAAAGATTGTCATAGATATAAAAGAAGACCCAAAACTATATGTATAAACATCCAAACTGAATATATACGTATATATAGAGAGAGTATACCGTGTAAAACAAATTTGGGTTTGTAAGAGACCACCTAAATGCTTGTTGTTACCATGGTGCTTTTTGCAAAGAATTGGATTTTCTTCCCGTGAGACGAAGATCGCGGTTGGATTTTCTTCAGTCACGCTCCTTCAGTCGTACAAAAATCAAATAGAGTTTAGTATCGGTTTGGAATAAGAGATTGAAGGGCATTTTTGACTTGAATAATAATTTTCAATGCATATGTGATTATTTTGTTTAATTCAATCAAAGTGAAAATTAAAATTTTAAAATAGACCACTTTGTAATTTAGGCCTCCTAACTTTATTTAAGTGTAGTTTTCCTTATTTTCTTTTTAGGATTTTATTTGTTTTTCTAAAATGAAAAATAAAATAAAAGAGAAAAAAAATAAAAAAACATAGGGTTTTGGTACTTTTCAAGAGAGGAGCCGCTAGAGAGAGGAAGTGAGAGGGAGATCCTCACTGGTTCTAGAGAAAGAAATCGAGAGGGAAGAGAGAGGAAGGAGGTCTCGGCCATGGTGGCTTCCTTGGGCTGCTGAGGGTGCCTGATGGTAGCTGGCGGTGACACCGACATATGTTCAGGCAGCCTGTTTTGGGTGGCCGTTCCAGCGATGGAGGAATGGTGCTGGCGCTAGGATGTCTCGGCTCAAGGTGTTGTCTGCTGGTGGTGCCGACAAGTCATGTGGCTCACGGTTTGGGTCATTAAAACTTCATGGGTGGTGAGTTTGGTGGTTGATGGCTGGCTGAATGTGGTAGCTTGCTGGTCGTTAGAGGTGGCTATTGGGTTTTCTAGGCGTCTTGTGGTGGCGACTGTGGGTGACTCATAGCAAGCCAAGGTGGGTGGTCGGCGGAGGTTCATGGCGACCATAATAGTGGCAGCTTTGGGCAGCGGCGGTGCTATGAATTGATGGTCTTGCTTGGATGAAAAATGGGTTCGGCAACTTGTGGGTTTGGTTTTAGGTGGTGCCGAAAGTGCGGCTGTTTGGGCAGCCATGCATGGTTTCATGATGGTGGTTTTGGGTCCTTGTAGTGCCGGCTTTGGGCTGTGGTGTCTCCTTGGCTGGTGGCTGAAGGTATTCGGATATTAGGTGGCTGTAAAAAAATGTACATAGCATTAAGTAGTTAATGTGATGATGATGCATGGCCATGGGAAAAAAAAAACAGTGGGTTTGATTATGCTTAGCTTCGGGTACTTTGCTTGGTGAAGAACATGAATAGTGTGTGCATGTGTATATATATAATATATATATACAATTGGATGGCCATTGATGGGTTTACCTCATGGTGGGCTGGTTTCAGTTTAGGCTGGATTATGGGTTTGATTTGGTGCATGGAAAATGGATTGTGTGTTTTGGGTTGATGAATTTGGGTTGAGGTGACTTTGACTGTGGGCTTAAATATTTGAACTGGGCTGGAATTGGGTATAGGCCCAAGCTCATTTAAAAATGGGGACTTCTTATTGGGCTTTAGATTCTGGAGCAGCTATGGATAATATGGATTTCCGGATAAAAACCCGAGGCAAGTTGATATTTGTTCTTTTCTCCTATTCACCTATATTTAATTTACGTTTTTTTTTTATATAGGTGCACACGTGATTTAATGTGTATAAAATTTATATATATAAATATATATATATATATATATATAAATTCGATGTGTTAGTATTTTTAAATGCTTACTTGCATTAAATGTATGTGTATATCTATATATATATATATATATATATATATATTGATGACTATGGACATGGTGATATAAATTACTTTATTTGAAATTATGTTTTGCAATTTAAATCGTGGTTGATAAAGGTGATTGTGTTATAATTTATTTACGTGATGACAATGGACATGGGGATTTAAATTGCTTTATTTGAAATTTTGTTTTGCAATTTTAATCATGGTTGATAAAGGTGTTTGTGTTGAAATTTATTCACGTGTTTGATATTTCAGTGCAATCGGTATATTATTTTATGTGCATTATTTGTTAATGTGCATGTGTGTGCTAGTTAACTTTTCTGTACAATTAAATGTGTTCGTTGACTAAATTGTGTCATTTTATGTATGCAATGGTAATTATTATTTGTACTCGTGGATATATAATTGGTACATTTAAATTATGTCTGGTTATGTGCACAAATTGTACACGGTTGCTTGTACTTGTCAATATGTTTTGTCCATTTAAATTCATTGAATGTTAAATGTTTTACGATTAAATTGTAATATTGGATGGTGTTACTTATTTATATATAAATTAAATTATTTTGAGATCATGACGCAAAAGTCAACTTGCTGCGGTAATGAAAGATTGTTTAGCATATCCTTGTTGAGCTTTGAGCTCACCCCCTCCCAGACTTTGCAGGTTAGGTTGCTGACACGGGGACAATTTACAGGACTTGGTAGTACCGATCGAAGAGGTAACAGTGTGGGATCATTAGAATTCATTCCTGTCTAGTTTTTGAGATATTGTGTACTTTTTTGAGGATTTGTAAAGAAGAAATATATTTAATATTATCTTCCAATGTAATAACATTTGTACAGAACTTTATGTATAAAGGGACTGTTTGGAGACTTTAGATTTCCCTTTCTTCCTTTATTTTATTTAAAATTTTATTTTATTTGTTTTTTTCACATCCCAGATTTCTCTTCGAAAATCCGGGGTGTGACAGCTACCCTTTTGGTACCAAAGGCTACAAACTTTTTAACCTTGTTAATCACTCTGTCATTGTCTCTAGAAATGTGGTTTTTCATGAACATATTTTTCCTTATCAATCTAATCTTTTGTCTCCCAATTTAGATGGTTGTTTTGTCATTCCTAATCCCATTTTAGAAACAGAAAATACTTCCACAAGAGCACTTCCACCAGACATTTATGTTGATAACACACAACCATCTTCCCTGCCTGTTTCTTTTCCTGCTATCAATACTAAAACTAGGGTTAGAAATAGAAATCAGCCTAGCTATTTACAGCACTATCATTGTAACAACATTACATCTTCTAATTATGTTCCTATTGTTGACAATGTTACAATTTCTATTTCCCTTGTTCCATATGATATCTCTTCATTTATTAGTTATCATAAAATTTCACCTCAACATAAACACTTCTATTTTTCCATTTCTTCACATGTTGAGCCTCAATTGTTTCACCAAGCTGTCTCCTCTCCTGATTGGCGTGACACTATGCATAAGGAGAATTTGGCATTAGAAGAGAATCACACTTGGGAATTGGTTGATCTTCCGCTTAGAAAGAAACCTATTGGTTGTAAATGGGTCTACAAAATCAAATATAAGGCCAATGGAGAAATTGAGCGTTATAAGGCTCGTTTGGTTGCAAAGGGATATACTCAATCTAAAGGCATAGACTATTATGAAACATATTTTCTCCCATTGCTAAGCTCACTACAGTTGGAACACTTCTAGTTGTTTCTGTAACAAAGAAGTGGCATTTGCATCAACTAGATGTCAATAATGCATTTTTGCATGGTGAGCTTGATGAAGAAGCTTACATGAAACTGCCTCTAGGATTTGCTTCTAAGATGAAACCAGAGTTTGCAAGCTAACCAAGTCCTTATATGGCCTTAAACAAGGCTCTAGACAATGGTTCTCAAAGTTCTCTTGTACATTAATAGCTCATGGTTTTTCTCAATCAAAATTAGACTATTCTTTGTTTACCAGAGTTACTGATTCTTCATTTATTGCATTATTGGTCTATGTAGATGATATAGTAATTGTAAGTGATAATGCTGAAGCTATATCTACTCTTACTACATTTCTGAATGAACAATTTCGTCTTAAGGATCTCTAGTCTCTCAATTTTTTTTTTTGGGCTTAGAAATAGCTCATAGCTCTAAGGGAATATCAGTTTGTCAACGAAAATATGCTCTAATATTCTTGAAAATTCTAGTGTTTTAGCTGCCAAGTCTGTCAATTTTCCAATGGAATATAATCTCAAGTTATCAAGAGACTCCAGTGACTTTCTTCCTAACCGTGTTGTCTATCAAAGATTTTGGTCGTCTGTTATATTTGACTATAACATTACTGGATTTGTCATATTCAATCCAAACTCTCAGTCAGTTTATGGCCAAATCGAGACAACCACACCTTGCTGCTGCACATAGAGTTTTATGATACATTAAATCCTCTCCAGGTCAAGGATTGTTCTTCTGTCATCATCTTCCTTACAGCTCAAGGCTTTTTGTGATTCTGATTGGGCAGGACGCCCTAAGACTAGGCGTTCTGTTTCTGGGTTTTGTGTGTTCGTAGGAGACAATCTCATTTCATGGAAGTCTAAAAAGCAGGTCACTGTGTCTAGATCCTCTGCCGAAGCTAAGTATAGAGCTAATGACCTACAAGTTTCACATCCTTTTGAAGCATTAATGTTCTATGACAGCCAAGAAGCTCTCCACATAGCTGCCAATCTTGTTTACCATGAAAGAACTAAACATATTGAAATAGATTGTCATCTTATCCAAGAACAACTCCAAAAAAGTTTGATTCACACTTTGCATGTTAAGAGTGAGCATCAGCTTGCAGACATTTTTACCAAAGCTCTTCCCTCTGCTCTTTTCCATCAGTTGCTATCCAAGATGAACGTTCTCAATATTTTTCAATCTCCGTCTTGAGGGGGGATATTGGTGAGCTGGAAAATCAGTTAAGATGTAACTAATTTTAGTTAGCTAATTTGCTTAGCTGTAAATTTGTCTAACTGTTTTAGTTAGAAATTAGTTTGATTTTTCCTCTGTTCTTAGGGTATATAAACAGAGCACTGTAATTCATTTTAAAAACAGATCCATTTTTTTATAATCAATAATATTCTTCTGCATTCCTCTGTATTCTTTAGCTTTCCTTTACTACTTTCATCTTCTTTGTATCAAAGAATTGATAATACTTGATGAGGGCGTATTTTTATTCAACTCTGTCCCTTCTCGAGAAGCTTTTCCATTACTATGACTTCTTTTTGTAGCATTTGGAGAAGCCCAACTATTTGTCGTAAATATGTCTGGAAGGCTTGACTCCTGCAGGTATAACAGATTTTAGTAAGCAATCACAAAACATCTTTGCAAATGTGATGCTATAGACCCCTTTGCTCAAGCCTCGATCAAAGGCACAAACAAAGAAAATAATTCTCGTTAGACAAATAGCTGTTCCATTGGTCTGAGCTAAATACACAACAAAATCTAGCAAGGACATAACGTGCAATCAACTAGGGCTCTATCTAAGACTCACGTATTTAAAAAGTTCATGTACCATCACATCCAATGTACCAACATTTTTAAGGACAATACTTACCTACTCACCAGTGTGTAGGTGAGCCCTCCTGACCACTGATGTGTTGCAATAAAAAATGAACACATCAATTTTAAACTGTAATAAATAGGTATAATAAATGAGGTCAATCTCATTTATTATACTTATTTATTGCATTTTAAATTTAATTTTGTAATTAAAGTTAATGTGTTCATTTTTTTATTGGAACACATCAGTGGTCAGGAGGACTCACCTACACACCGGTGAGTAAGTAAGTATTGTCCCATTTTTAATGAGTAGTTCTCTACAGAGGGGCCCATCCAAATGTAGACTTAAGTAGTCAGCATAAGTTGCCTTACAAGGCAGGTGCATCACGCGTTTGTATGAAGTCGAGGTGACTAATATTGAGAGATCAAAAAAGAAAAACTGGTGCACAACAAACTCTCACTTAAGATTGAAACTAAATCAAACTTACTAGAAGAATGAACATAGTAGAAGAGATAAAAGCATGAACGGAGATGGATTCCACGTACTCATACTAAACGTGCACATACAATTCAAAGTAATATACTTCTAATTGTAATACTTGCACAATTTTCAAATAAATCTCACATGCATTTACATTGAACATGTATCACATTTTTCACACTCCATATCATTTGTATAGATAATCAAATATAGTGACATATAAATTGCCATTGGAGTAACAAACAATAATTATATGCTAACATCTCTGTCTTATAATACTTTTTAATCAGTGTCGAAACATTGATAAATTTGATTTGTTCAAAAACTTTTTTACGACTCAAACGGTTACAAATTAACTAATTTTTTTTGTTAGGTAAAGAAATATTCACACTTATATATATAGAACTTTTTAGGGCAAACTACACTTAAATAAAGTTAGGAGGCCTAAATTACAAAGTGTTCTATTTTAAAATTTTATTTTTCACTTCAATTGAATTAAACAAAATAATTTCATATGCATTGAAAATTAGTATTCAAGTCCAAAATGTCATTCAATCTCTTATTCAAACCCATGCTAAATTCTGTTTGGTTTCTGTGCGACTAAAGAAGCGTTGTACGTAACTAAATAAAATCCAACAGATTATTGTCTTTTCATCTCATTGGAAGAAAATCGAATTCATTGCAAAACATCACTGCCTAAATAAATTAGTGGTCATTGACCATCTCTCATAAAAAAAACATGGTCTTTTATTTTGCTTTAATGAACTGTTTTTGTTTTACTTTAAAAAATATATAAAAAATTAGTGAACTAATTTTTGAATTATATGGCAAATTCACGTGCCAATGGTTATTAATTTTGAGGTTTTTTAAATGTGCACTAGTCACTTTTTTAAGTTGCCATTATCAACTATCTCATTCATATTTACTTGTTTAAATATGTTCTTAATTTGATTTAGTGAACAAACATATTCTATGTAAAATGACGCATAACTCATTTGTTGATAAAGCTCAAATTTTGTTTGCATTTGCAGGCATACTTGAAATTTATAGGAGTTTACTTGTAAAATTTGGATTTTCCTTATCTTTGTTCGTCATGTTTTGATGTAATGTATTTTCCTGATACTCATATTTTTTTAAGCATATCAAACTGAAAATCTACTCATTCCGGTTTAGATATAGTTGATGTGTTGTGATACCACAAGTGTATCTACTTGCATTAATCTAAGAGGGAAAAGAAATTGGCTGCCATTCAGGGACATATCATGCGATTTAATTTTGACTACTTTATGACATAATAGCATACTCACAAGTGCTTGTATAACATATATTTTTCTTTACTTTATAGTTTGTTCACTTTTATTGGATTATTTTATATTCCTGCAATTTTTCAGAAATCGAACAATGTTCCAGATATTTTCTTAATTCCTTGAGTGAAGGAATTATTTGATTTAAGAATGATGATTTGATGTTCTGGAATAAGAGATTGAAGGGTATTTTGTACATGAATAATAATTTTCAATGCATATGTAATTATTTTGCTTAATTCAATCAAAATGAAATATAAACTTTTAAAATAGGCCACTGTGTAATTTAGGCTCCTAACTTTATTTAAGTGTAGTTTTCCTACTTTTTAATCTGTGAGGTGTGAAAACATTGAAAAGGTACATAGACTCATTTAGCTTCTGATATTTTGTTTGACTTAAAGCTCAGTCACAAACTAGTATTTGGGTGTGTTCATCACTCTTTGGTACATGGTTGCCGTTTGTTTTGGTTTGTCAACTAAAGTGACTCGGGCGGAACCAGTCCCCACCCCCACAATTATTTTTTTGAAATTTCTTTTATAGGGTTTTTTTTTTTTTTTTTTATAGTTATTATTGGTGAGTTTGAAAAAATTTACATTAGTTCCTCCAATTTCTTTGTAAAAAATTTTGTTTACAGGTCTCTTAAACTTAGTACTGCTTAAGTTTCAGTAGTGCTCTGTTCTGCTACCCATTTTTCTTGTATGATTGTGGGTGGTGATTTAAATTTTGACCGATGGCAAAAGGCTGGTTAGATGGTTTTGCACCAGAACTGGAAGATTTGAATCTTTGGTAGGAACATAATGGATGTACAAGAGGTTTTTGAATGGATTTTGAAGGATGTTTCTTTGGTAAAGTGGAGAAGGGTGGTCTAGGTGGACGAGAGGTGAATGCCTAAAGGTGTTTTACCAGAATGGGAGGGGATGGTAAGGGCATCCCTTAAGATGCAACTACAAGAGGCCACCAAATTACTCTCAGCATATCATCAGCCAGCTGTTCTCCCATTGACAACCACCACATGTTTGTTGGAAGATCCAAATATAATGCAGCGATTACATGGTGAAACTATGGACTCTCAAATCCAGATGCTGATTGCACTGATTTCTGAAGCCAAAGCCACAAACGATGACAAAATTGCTGCTCTCGAAACTGAGATCAACCACCTCATAACCAATCCTTTGAGGTGAGATCTATTTGGATCTTCCAACAAACAGGGCCGAAACTCTATTGTTATTGGTAGAATGAACATTCCTATCAATACCATGTCACTAGCCATACTTGACTCCACCATCACAGATCCCAAACCTCCATTGCTGGACACAGAGATCTGCCTCACCACAGCACCACCACTTGCAACTCAGGCGCATGAATCCACAACATCAATTCAAATCTCAAACACCACATCACATCCCACCAACCCCCATCCTGTCAACCTTCCTCATGCAGCCATCTTGGACAGACAACAGGCTGCCCATACTCCCAGACTTCCTCCTATTGGCACGTCAACCCTTTCACAAGTCAAAATCCTGTCACTTTACCTCCTAGGACACTCAACAAAATTGAAACCAGTAATCATCTGAGAAGGGAGAAAAGCATTCTGATGAGCACCTCATCTCTACCCTCCCCTAACCATCCTTTGCCTAGCTCCATGACCTTTGAATATTTCCAACCTTCTTCCTCAAGTGACACCCTCCTTGTTGACCCTCCCCTGAAGTATCCACTGAAGGGAATTTTCAATGGATTGCCACCTTGGTTGGACATTTCTTGTGTCCTAAAATATCATTTAAAGCAGTTCAAGCCAATGCCACTAAGCTTTGGAGTAAGAGAGGCCTCATTGAGACCATTGCAAACTCTAAAGGATATTTTCTTTTCAGATTCAACACTGAAGCTTCTGCTAGTGCAATCCTTCTTGAGGGACCATGGACTAATGCAAATAAACAAATCAACCTCTGCAAATGGACCACTGATATCCATCTTCAACAACCACCTACCTGTAGAATCCCCATCTGGGTTAAACTCTTCAACATTCTGGACCTCCAAGGGCTTGAGCTACATTTCCAGTGCTATTGGGAAGCCCCTCTATGCTGACCAAATGACCAAATCTCTGAAAAGAATTGACTTTGCCAGAGTTTGCATTGAAGTTGATCCATCAACCACCCTCCCAGATCATTTTCTGCTTAATACAGGACATGAGCAACCAACTCAAATTACAGTGGACTATCCATGGAAACCATTCTTCTGTACCCATTGCAAAGCCATTGACCATTCCATTGCCAAATGCCCAAACGTTCATCCATCAGCCACAAAAATGCCCTCCAACCCAACTCATGGCAATGAATGGACTCTAGTCACTAGAAAATCTCACTCTCGGAAAAAACTGGTTCACATTCCTGAAAAAAGTGACCAACAAGCACTTTCTTCTCCCTCAACAACTGACCATGCACCTACTGTCCCAGCAACACCCAAACCATGTGAAATCTACAAACCAATCATCATTGTTGTTGATTTATCACCCTTTAAACCATCGATCAACATTGCTTCCAGCAACACACAAGTACACCCATTTTCTCCTAACCATTCATCTTCAAACACCTCTAACCCACCATCAAAACCAATCAGATTAATCAACCAGTTCGATGCTCTCTCTAACTCTTTAGAAGATCATCACAGTGACGATGATGCAACTCCTGAAAATGATGGAAACGTTGCAGAAGAACCTGCAAATGATGATATTGATACAATGGGATCTGAATCCATTCAGAATAGCAGCTTTGAAGCTGATTCAGCCTTCTCATCTATTGGTGTCCACTCCAACTGCAAAAAGGAAGGCAAGAAACACACCTCAAAGCAAAAAGGAAAGGCTAAAACTCAGCAGCCTAAGTATACCACGAAATGTTTTAGATGGCTAATTGCTTACAATTCCCTCTCCAAATGATCATTTCAAGCTGGAATATAAGAGGTCTCAATTTCCCTCTTAAACAAATTGAGGTCAGGAAACTCCTATTTGAGGAAAAAATTGGCATCCTTGCCATTTTGGAGACAAAAGTTCAGAGTGCCAACATTGACTTTGTCTTCAGATACATTGTTGGATGGAATAACAATTCTCGGTCCCTTATTCACAATTACAATAGCTCTGAAAGAGGATGAATTTGGATTATATTTAGTCCCTCAAAGTTTTTTGTTCATGTCCTCCAAGAAACTGATCAGGTTATCCATTGTTTGGCAAGGAATTTGGATTCCAACTCACTTTTCAACATCTCATTCATCTATGGCCTGAACTCTAGAATTGGGAGACAGACTATGGCACAACCTCAATTCCCATTCAACTTACATTAATTCATCATCAACCATGGCTGCTAATGGGAGATTTCAACACAGTTCTCAACATTAATGAGAGGCACAGAGGCTGTACCAGATGGACACCGGAAATGACAGATTTTAGAGACTGTGTCAACACAAATGCACTTGAGGATCTCAAATTCTCAGGTATTTTTTTTCCCTAGTCTAATCAAAGTATTGGCCCTGAAAATATTTCATGAAAGCTTGATAGATCATTAGTTAATTGTCATTGGCATTCGATGTTCCCCACTTCTGAATGCATTTTTCGGCCACAAAATGTCTCAGACCATTGTCCTGTCATTGTAAACCTAGGCATACCCTCCCCTACTAGGTCTCTACCCTTCAAAATTTTCAACTTTCTGGCCTCTAACCCTTCCTTCCTTACCATTGTTGAACAAACTTGGAGCACCCCTATTTATGGAACACCGATGTTTAGAGTCACTCAAAAACTGAAACTTCTGAAGTCTTCTCTTAAAACATTGAACAGAAAGGAATATAGTGACCTCTTCCACAGAGTTCAAACCTGCAAATCTGATCTTTCAAAATGCCAATCCAGTTTAGATCTCACCCCTACTGACCCCAACCTTAGATCCCATGAAAAGTCTCTTCTTCAAACTTATTCCCATTTTAGCCTATGTGACGAAAATCTTTGGAAACAGAAAGCTAGAATCAAATGGTTATCCTCAGGTGATCAAAATACATCTTATTTTTTCAATACAGCGAAAAGCATACATAATAGAAACAAAATTCAAAGCCTAACCTCTTCTGCAGGAGAAACAATTTCTGACAAACAGGAAATCATTCAAGCTTTTTTCACCCATTTTCACTCCCTTTCCGGTACAACCCCTGCTGAATTCATCCACTGTCACAACACATTACAACACCCATACCTTCCAATTTCCATCAGTCACTCACTTCCATCCCTATAGACATTGAAATACAGCAATGCCTCTTCTCATTTGGCAATGAAAAATCACCCGGGCCTGATGGATATTCCTCCCTTTTCTTCAAAAGGAGTTGGCACCTAATTGGGAATGAAGTTACTTGTGTAATGAGAGATTTTTTCATCTAAGGAAATATGCTAAAACAAATTAACTCCACCATTACAGCCCTCATTCCCGAAGTACAAAACTCATCCACGGTTGATCATTTTAGACTAATTGCATGTCATAACACTCTGTACAAATGCATATCCAAGTTTTTGGCCAATAAACTGAAACCTATCCTACCCTCCTACATTAATGAGTCACAGGCGGCCTTTATCAAATTCAGGAGAATTGCTGACAATATTTTCCTAGCAATAGAGTTGCTAAGAGGATATCATAGACATTCCACTCCATCAAGATGTGCTATTAAAGTTGATCTAAAAAGGCATTTGACACATTGGGATGGAAGTTTTTGATTGACACCCTCAAACTAATGGGTTTTCCCTCTATTTACATCGATTGGATTGAATTATGTATCTCAACTCCTACTTTTTCCATTTCCTTAAATGGTGAAAGTCATGGTTATTTCAAAAGTTGTAGAGGGATTAGACAAGGTAATCCATAATCGCCTTTCTTAGTTGTAATTGCAATGAAAGTATTGGACTTGTTTGGTATGCGTTTTGTTTTTGCTATTTTGCTTCTGCTTAAAACAGAACAAGTGTTTTGTTATGAGTGTGTTTTGAATAGAATCAAAAACATGTTTGGCAATGAAAATATGTTTTTAAGTTTTTTCAAACAGAAACATGCAAAACATGTTTGGTAAGTTTGTTGGCAAAAAAAATAAAACAGAATTTAAGAAATATGTTTGGTATGAACCGGTTTGAATGTTTTGTTTTAAAATATTTATATTATTATATATAATTAAAATTTATTATAATTTACCATTAATGTTATTTGCTAATATTTAGACGCAGTTTGTAGAAAGAAATTATGGTTTTTTTTTTAACATCACTTGTTGAAAAATTCATAAAATTGCCTAATATTTTTAAAAGAATTTGGCAGTGTTGTTTGAAATTTGGAATATTACAAATCATGTTCTTCTTATAAAACAACCGGCACACTTTCCATGTTCATAACCACATCACAGTCCACATACTAATTTATAAAACCACACAATAAAATGTCACAAACACCAAAAGCTTCATTTATAACATTTGTCAAGAATATAGGCTAAGTTGAGAGAGAAATCTTAGAGAAAGAGGAGAGAAATAGACTCTTTTATTATATATTCAAAGTGTGACTACAAGCTCAATTTATAATGATCTAAAGAACAAAAAATAAGGAAATCAACAATATATGAAAACCAGTGTATATGGAAAGCAGTGATTATGCCCTAATTAAGGAATTATTGATATATCCCTAATTAAGGAGTAGTTGACTGATGACACTCCCCCTCAAGCTAGAGAGTAGATGTCAATAACTCCTAGCTTGCTGCAGATAGAATCAATTGCATGCTTTGGAAGTGCCTTTAACTGATTACCAGATGATACAACGAAGTCACAATTTCTTTAGAAGTCACCTTAGAATGAATGAAATGACAATCAACTTCAATATGCTTAGTTCGCTCATGAAAAACTGGATTACTAGCAATGTGAATAACCTAATTATCACAATAGAGAAGAGACGAGTCTTAAACTAAAAATTCAAATTCTTGTAACAGAGTTCTCAACCAAGTTAGCTCATAGGAAGTATGAGCCATGTTACGGTACTCAGCTTCAACACTAGACCATGCCACAACTGATTGCTTCTTACTTTTTCAAATTACTAGATTATCTCCTATAAAAGTACAGTACCAGTCGTTCATCGTCTATCTGAGGGAGAACCTGCCCAATCAGCATCAGTATGACCTTCGATGAGCAAATGTCCAGACGATCGATAGAAAAACCATGACCTAGAGTCCCCTTAAGATACTTCAAAATCCGTATAACCGTGTCCATGTGAGGAATTCGTGGGTTAGTCATAAATTGACTCACAACACTGACTGCATAGGCAATATTTGGACGAGTAATGGTTAAATAAATCAACTTGCCTACAAGACATCTCTACATCTCCGGATCATCAACCAAGTCACCAACCTCAAACAGTAGCTTCAGATTAGTCTCCATAGGGGTTGTTGCAGGTTTAGAGCCAAGATAACCCGTAACACTCCCCCTTGGACTCAAATCCAGGAGGCTGAGCCATGTACATTATCTCGATAAGAATACCGTGAAGAAAAATATTTTTGACATCAAGTTGATGAAGAGACCAATCAGGATTGGTAGCAATAGAAATAATTATGTGAATAGAGTTGAGCTTAGCCACAAGTGAGAAAGTCTCAGTATAATCAATGCCATAGGTCTGAGTGAAACCCTTAGCAACAAGACGAGCCTTTAAATGATCAACAGTGCCATTAGAATTTTGTTTCACTGTAAAAACAAAATGACAGCCAGGATGGTTAAGAGTTTCCTTGTATGACTTAGGAATAGTAATAGATAATAATGATAAAGAGAAAGCTCGAAAAGAAAATAACAAATGGTCAGAAGAAACAAATCAATACAAACCTATCTACCTTTGCAAAGTGCAACAAGAAGATCAAGATCAAACTCGGAAGGATGAACAACTGGATCTGTAGGGGCTGAGGAAGATGGAGGATGCAAGGAAGGCTCTACATGTTCAATTGCTGGAGTAGGTGACACAAGAGATTCGTCATGAGCAGTGGTAGGAACAGAAGCGGTATTCTTGCGAGCACGTCTAGTATAAACCCTAGGAGCAAGAGGAGTATCAAGAACTTGAGATGGGAGAACAATGTCTGGAAAAATAGGTTCCTCCACTTGACTACCCTCCTTAAAATAATATGAAATATGCTCAAAGAATGTCACATCAGCACACATAAAATATTTTCTTAAAGATGGACTGTAACACCTATATCATTTCTGAGTGCCAGAATAGCCCAAAAATATGCATTTATGAGCTCGAGGATCAAGCTTGTCTCATCTTGGATTTAAATTATGAACAAAACAAATGCACCAAACACTTTTGGAGATAGAGAAAATGGATCTTTATCAGGAAACTTCATCTAAAAAGGTGATTTTCCTTTAAGGACCCAAGATGACATTCTATTTAATAGATATGTCGTAATAAGAACTGTGTCTCCCCAAAAATGCTTAGGCACATTCATTTGAATCATCAAATCCTAGGCAATAGTAACAATTGGTCCATTCTTTCTTTCAACAATTCTATTTTGTTGGGGAATATCAACATAACAAGTTTGATGGGTGACACCTCTAGACTCAAGAAATTGCTGAAAGAGAATCTTTATATTCAAGGGCATTATTAGTTCAAAGAATGTGTAACTTAGCATTCAACTGATTAGTTATCTCAGCATAAAAAGATTTAAACACATGAAAGACTTGAGATCAATCGTTAAGAATATATAACCAAGTCAAACAAGAGTAATCATCAATAAAGGAAATAAAATAACAGGCACCAGCTAATCCAGTAGTTCGGGCTGGACCTAAATATCAAAGTTAGCAAGCTCAAAAGGGTGTAAACAATGCCCATCAATTCTAAGCTTAAAAGTAGCCCTACGATGCTTGCTAAGCTCACACGTTTCATAATTAAAATTAGAAAAAATTAGTAAAGAAGGAATTTAACATCAAAAATTGTCAAATGAAGGATGTCCAAGATGACAATGTCACTGATACGGAGAAGTCGAGGTATGGAGTGCAGATGCAATAGATGAACAAGACAACTAAAAGTAGTAGAGCCCATCCCTCTCAAATTCCCCACCAATCATCCTCTTCGTCTTTAGATCCCGAAAGATACAGTGAGTATGATAGAATGTTATCGAGCAATTTAAATTAAAAATAATTTTACGATCTGATAACAAGTTAAAAGAAAACTGAGGTAGATACAAGACAGAAGAGAAGGTTAGACTAGATGCACTAATGGTACCAATGTAATAGCCCAAAATTTTGGATGTCTATTATTTTAAAGTAATTAAATTTCTTTATATTATTATTTTATTTTATTACTTCATGTGAAATGCCTTATCTCTATAGTTTATCATTTTTTAGGTGGGTTGCTTTTCTTTTATATGCATTTTATCATTTTATGTAGATTGCGTATGTTTTATAGATTCCAATTATTTCATGTAAATTTCTCTGTTTATATTTTTTATCATTTTATGTGAATTATTTATTGATTATGTGTTGTTTTATTTAAATCTTTTAAATGCTTTGGTTTGGGCTAGGGAGGAATCTGGGCTGGAATGGTTGGGCTAAGGAGATGCTTAAGTTGATGGGCCAGAGTTATGGTTATATTATCATAATTCTTTTATTTATTTATTTATTTTAGTATATTTAGTTTTTAGAAAAATAATAATAGAATAAAATTAATTAGGACAAAATAAAACAAGAAAGTAGGGATCTTGCCGTTTACTTTACGCACATAACTAAGAGAGTAAATGAAAGAGAGAAGGGAGTGAAGGAACGACCGGGTGAACGAGTTTTGAATCGTCAAAGAGGCAAGTTTGATTCATCTCTTCTCCTTTGAATCCGTATGCATAGTCTAGGGTTGAGGATTATGTTTATATTGAAAATCTGTATATAATTGTATGTTTTTTTTTCTCTGTTGCACCTTGATGGTAAATTTTGTGAGAATTTATTATGCTAAACTGTATATAGGAGTATAGATATATATATATATATATATATGTAAGAATATATGCATATATATTTCATGTATGTGTAAATTGTATAGGAATTTGTTCATGCATGAATTTAGGATGGGAAAGTATGTTAATTCGTAAACCTTCTATGTTGTGATTGTCTAGAAAATGACCTTGATCTTTAAGAAAATAGATCGTGAGGAATTTGAGTTTGAATTTTGCGAAGAACCCTAGGACTTGTGAATTGGGGGTTTTTGATTCGGGCCATTTTTGATAAGGCTTTTTGTACCAATGGGTAGAGGGGATCAAGAGGAGATGATTGACACAAAAATCAGGGTGAACGGAGGCCGGAGGACTCCGAAAAATCCCCTAGGCGCTAGGGAAGACAGCCCCAGCAACATCTGTTCCCCACGTTCTTTTTTATGTTTCATATTAGGAATGCATCTATACATTTTTTTTTGGCATGTAAGGATTGCTTGGAGTGTCAGGATCACCCATACCTAATAAGGTATCTATACATTTTATTTGGCATGTAAGGATTGCCCGGCGTGTCAGGATCGCCCATACCTAATAAGGTATCCATACATTATATTTGGCATATCATGATTGCATAGATTTAATAAAATGCATGCATATGTTTCTTTATTTTTTTTTTAATTTAAAGAAGGTGTTCATTTTTAAATAATAAGGGTTGTTGGGATAATGTATAGGATGATTTTTTATCTTTGAAAACATGAACTGAATAAGGAATAATCTGAATGTTTGCACTTATATTTATCTCTTGTGTCCCTCATATTGAGGGTATATATATTGGTTCTCTAATTGGGATGTAGTAGATAGAACTTGCTCGTGGGTTTAACCCACTTTGTTGATATTTTAGGTCCTAGGCAGTTTTTCCCGCGATGATAGAGTACTAGGGTTGGTTATGGCAGACATCTACTCTCATCGGTCACAAGGTAGGAACCTATCTTATTATTCAAGAGTCAAACTATGAACTCATTTAGAGGTTATGGTTGTTGGTTTTAAATTAAAGTCTTAAACTTTTATTCATTCTAGTTAAGGGGTCCTTGGGTTACGGAACTTCCAAATTGTATTACCAGACATATAATTATTTATTAATCAGTTATTTCAATTCAATGGGATCTTCTGTTCAGCTTTTAGTAGTTATTTTATTTCTGTCTTTTGTCCTCTATACTTGTTGCTATCAGTTGTTAACATTCCTCAGATTTTGTGTATGAGACTGGCCATCTCATGCACAAAATTTTCTGGGGGGTATTTCAACCAATTCCTTGGACTGGAGACTTGGTACAATTAGTTGTTGTAACAAACGAGGGATAAGATCCATGAATAATGTCAAACAGAACAGAAGAGTTACCTATCATATGATCTGAGTCTCGAGAATCAATAATCCAAGGTGTACTGAAGGAAGAATGAAGATAAGTATTATCCGAAGCACCAAAAGTAGCTGTGGAAATGAATGGAGGATTTACCGTGAAGTTCCCAACAGTAATCAACAGAGTGATTAGTGCGACCACAGTGTGTACAAGTCTTACCACCTCTACCACCACAACCACCACGACTACCTCTGCTAGTATGAGGAGGACTGCGTCCCCCTCGACCACTACTTGAAATATCTAATTGCTTAGCTGGAGCAACAAGGGCAGAGCGATCCTCATTCTCTATAGTAGAAAAATGGATATAGGCACGTCGAACATGGGAAAAATTCTCACTAGCAGTTGGCAAATCTTTGCTCGAGAGAATCTAAGAATTGATGGGAGCAAGTTCTGGCCAAAGTCCTGATAAAAATTTTGCTACCCAAAATTCTTCTCTGTGTTGTTTCTGAGTCTCTAAATCCATAGTCAAAGGCTGATAAATATTAAGTTCTTCCCACTTGTCTTTCAATTCCGAGTAGTATTCTTCAATCAATCGGTTATCTTGTTAAAGAGAAAAGATATCCTGGTACAACTGGTAGATGCGAGAAATATTCTTTTCTGACGAGTACATTTCTTTGAGTGTGTCCTAAATCTCCTTAGCAGACTCCAGAAATGAAACATTATTAAACACCTCTAGTTCCATACTATTCAATAGCCAAGTTATAATCTGTGTATCCTCTTGTTCCCATGCATCAATCTGTTTCTCCTCCTTGGGTTTGGGTGACAAGATGTAATAAAGTTTCCCACGAGCTTTCAGAAAAACTTGGACTGCCTGAGACTATTGAAGGTAATTGGAACCCTTTACTTTGGTAGTAGTTATCTAGCCGAAAAAGAGAGAGTCCTTGTTTTCCAATTTGTCACCCATGATAGTCGAGACGAGACAATCCGAGTACAAAAGAGAGAAGTTATGTCTTTAACATAGATCTTGATGCTCTGATACCATGTTAGATATAAAGAAAAATTGTATATTGCATTGATTTGATATTATGAACAATACATAAAGACTTATTTATAGGCATATAATCTTGGAGACTAAGTAAACTTAGGAGACAAGAAATCATAGTCCTAGATGGCTTAGGAAAGGGTATAAGAAATCATATGTGGTTTAGGATAAAACCAAAATAGTAAGTAAGGAATGTAATATTAAATATATTATCTAACATGTTAGATATAAAGAAAAATTAAATATTGCATTTGTCACGCCCCGATTCCCGAGACCCGAAAACCGAGGTGTGAACTCCGTGAGATCACCCTCACGCTATAACCACCACCTGATCATACAATCTCAATTTCCTATTATTTTTACGAAAATTGGGCATGACCCATTCTAAATAATCAGATCCTGGAGTGTTATACCTGCTTTCAATTCAAATGGACACTTCTGGGCTCGTGTCCCCCCCAGCATTTATATCTAACAATAAAAATATATGGACATTTCTGGGCACGTGTCCCCCCAGCATTTCTACAATATACATAATCATTCTAATCTACAAAGCAACATTAAAGTCACAATGTCCATATACAACATCTCAAAATGGAAGTCCCTTTATACATGTCTAAGCGCATTATGTCCACATCTCGGACGCGCATAACATAAAAGATTAAAGATAAGAAATCCTTCTAATTCTAAGTCCAACTGACGATTGCACACCACCAACCATCTCCTTGTCATGCCCTGAAAGTGTTAGTGTAGGGGGATGAGCAATTTTCAACGGGCTCAAGGTAATATGTTGTGCCATCCGTCCAAATTCACATCTCATATCAACGCATAAACACAATCAACATACACTGCTTAACTACGTGTCATGCTTCCTAGCATTCTAGTCCAAAGATCGAAACTTTCACTTCACATGGCATAGACATCAAGATACTTGACTACCACAAAATTTTCAATCTAAACACACAATAATGCACAGTCTCATCATATCTATAACATATGATCAAATGGGATCTAAACACAAGTTTAACGGAATCATCATAAAACTCACATTTCTACTCATTTCTTTCAAATCATGGCATATGCATCAAATGTAACTGGACAACCACATAATTTTACAACACACTTCATTTCACAATCCATCATATCTATAATATATAATACATACGAATTCATCAACAAATTCACTTACTTCACATAAGTCACATCACGTCACATAATTCAACACAAAAATCACACTATACTCGGAATTGAGCTCACACGCACGCCACACACATGATATGTACCGTAGTCCCATATCTTAAAACCCTTTGGTTATTTCGGGCTACTAACCCGTCCGGTCACCACCCACTTGCGCAAGGTAGAGGACTTTCAACCCTAAGAGGATCCCTTCCTCTATAATTTTCTATGAGTCATTCCCGAGTATTCATCACAAGCACAAAATTCTTCACATTTTTACGTATACATTCGCACATTGGATGCATTACACTCAATACATGCCCTATATCCATTCTAGCATGTTATTCAACAATTCACAATGCCAAAAGAACAAGCTCATTTCCCAAAACTCGATTTTATCATTTTCTCCAAAATTCTACACATGCCATCCATATACCATTTTGCATATATAATCAATTCCTACATTTAAACACATAGATCAATCTTATCAACACAAAAGAATTCATTCATCTTCTTGAAAAACACAATTTTCAACCAGGTCCATATATGCGCTACATGTCACATAAGGTACAAACAACAATTCATGCAATTTGAATCATACATCAATTTAAATCAAAGATTATGTTCCAAACTTCATTTAATCACAAATAACATAAAAATATATACTTTGTCATTAACATGAAATTAAACTTGGAATGAAAAACACAACGCACACCCCCTACCTCAATTTGGAGTGAGAACTCCAAAAATCTCCAATTCCGTCCCAATGTGTATCCGCCAATTTACTGCCACGAAACTTTCTGCCAAGCCCACTGTTTTAGTCTCAACTCAATTCATGATAGTCCAACGCCATAAAACCAAACAATTTAATTGATCCAAATCAAACAAACCCAATCAATTCTGAGGTCTAATCCCCAAGCCCAGTTCCAATACCAAGTTCGGCCCGCCATTAATTCAACTCCAATCCAATTTACTTAACTAAGCCTCAACCAAACACAAAGTTAGCCCAATTAAATTGGAAGCCAACCCAAACCAATTTCAGCCCAATCACTTGCTCCATTACTTAAATCATCCACCAAACCAAAATTTTCCAATACAACCCAACTGTCTAGTCCATGTAACCAGCCCATGATCAAAACCATGTTGGCCCAACCAAGATCAGCCCATTTCTAATTTAAATCCAATCCAATTATGATCCAAGTTAGCAGCCCATTTCCCTTTTTATTTTCCATGCTTGGCCCAGTTTAATTAGGCAACCCACTTCAACAATTTTAGGCCTAATTCATATATTGCAAGCCCAACTTCATGGTCTAAGCCCAAACTAGTCCTTAACCCAATTAAAGTCTTGGGTTCAATTCAATTTAACAGCCATCATCTATATAAAATATATATACATCATCACTACAAGAAGGCCCAATCAATAACCCAAATTCAACCCACTCTACCAAGCTTCACTACCAAGCCTTGGCACATCATCCCCAATCACCTGCCAAGGAGCCTCCATTTTGAACATCATTATATATATATATACGTATATATATATATATATTTATACATATATATACATTAGTCTCAAGCTTACCACTGCCGGCTAAGAAGACCACCGCCGATCACCTTGGCTACCAACCGAACTGAGAACCCGCAAACCAGTCCCTTCGGCACCACCCGAAACCACCGTACTAGGCTGTCCAAACAGCCGTGAACAGCCTCTTCCTTGGCTTCAAACAACCGAAACTGAACCCCCCTTGATCAGTCACAACCGAACCCATTGCCGCCGTGAACCACCATGATTCTCACCCTCAAACTCAATCGAAGTGAACCCACCACTCAGCCGAGACCAACACTACGAACCAGGGACCCCGGTCGAATCACCCGAAAACCCAGCTATGAGAGTCGTGCACAACCCCACCAGCAAGGGCCCAGTCCGTGACCGTCGGCCACCATGGCTGTCCGACAGCCAGCCGAGAACCACCGTCGGCGCCGTCGTCGGTCGAATCCTCCACCGGACCAGCCGAGCTCAATCCCCAAATCCCAGCCGCGAAACCCCCTTCGCGAACATCCCAGCCAGCTCCGAGTCACCCCGCCTTCAGCCACCACAAGCAGCCGGCAGCCACTGCCACCGCCGGCGCCGGGATCGGCTCTCCCTCTCTCTCCTTCGGCCTCTCTCTCGATCTCCCGATCTCCCTCTCCCTTTTCTCGGTTTTCTCTCTCTCCCCGACTTCTCATTCTCTTCTTTTCTTTTCTTTCTTCTTTTTCTTCTTTTCTCTTTTTCTTTTCTTCTTTTCCTTTTTCGGCAGATCACTCTCCTCCTCTCATTTCTTATCCTCTTTTCTTACTTATTATACACCACACATTATACACATATACTTGTAATCACACATGTGCACCCACATTCCTTCATAATTGCATATGAGCCCATACATATACACAATTTCATGTGTATATATAATAATGTAGGTACTTGATAGATATATTTATAATTTAATATAAATATATCCCCTATATATATATATATATCCATATATATATATATATACATGTATCCTCCGGCATTATTATAATTCCACGTACAAAATCTTCTCCATCTCTTTATAAATATATAATTCTATGTATATGTATCCACCTTTGTTCCGAATTTAACTTATTTGAAAAAAATAAATAAATTCGGTCAAAATTCACCCAGAACTGGTCAAAATAATTCCGGTCCTTACAACCTCCCCACCTTCAAAAAATTTCGTCCTCAAAATTTGTGTACTCAATTCCATCTCTGGATTTCTAACTCACGAAAATCGAGGTGACTCAGGTTACATGTCACCGCTCCAAATCTCAAGAGTCATTCCAAGAATTTTATGACCACGAAAGTTAATCATATATATGCAATACACAGGTGTAAGCTCATCGCCATCCACCTTGCTAATTCATACAGTAGTTCAACATTGATTAAGACTTGGTGAAAATCACACATTCATCTTTCATTGGTACCACAATCCATACACTTCATAATTATAGTCCAAGAACACTTACTTATGCCAATCCTTCCCAAATACCCTCAAATCATTTCCACTCATTTCATGGAAATCATTCCACTTGTGCTTGTTTGCAAGAAAATTCCATCTTTCATATACAATTCAACATGTAGAATCGACACTCACGTCGATAATTGTCACTTTCTCTTCCCACATACCCTAGGCGCTACACTTGCAACACCTAACTCATAAGTCTCAGTCTTGCACAACAGTGCCTATCGACTGCTCTAAAGCAGTATAACCACGGGATAGCCTAGCTAATGTGAGTGGACAACTCCGAGACAATCACAAGTTGCATAGACGATTCCGAATGATCAAACCTAGTGGATAATTAACCACTTCCGTGACATGGTTGGTAACTCCGAACCCTATGTACGGTTCACTTTCACTTTCCTCTGAAGCACTTGCTTCCTAGAGTCCACAGTCTCTACCTCAAGACCTATCCAGTTCATCTCTACCTCTAGTCTGAGGTAATATCCTCGACTAATCACATCAATCACTCACAGTGATACTTCCCTATTACTTGGGATCATCAAAATTCAAGATCGTTACATCATTGTCAAACATGACTTTCAATCTGGCATACTATTCCTGGGCTTAGCCTAATATCCTGGGCATCTTCACAACACAAGCCACATCAATCCAGTGCACATCACAAGTGCATTCACCAGCAAGATACATAACCGTGTACTCACCGGTAAAAATCACATAAATTGTGTACTTGCCGCAGCAAGCCACATAATCCTGCCTAGTCTTATAGACTACAACCTGTTGGAATCCAATGCCATGTCTAGGATCCTACATCCCACTGATTTATAGTCTCGTCATTCAAGAAGAGAACTATTTCTCATTTCACATTTCATTCCAAAGAACTAGTTGACAGTTAGAGAGAGTTCATTCCATGTCAGCACTTCACTTTAGACAACCCTTACCAATGAAAGTTTGAGGTCACCTACAGTAGCCAAATAGCAGCCATACAGTGGCCGCAGCCCACTGCATCTACACATCCACCTCTCCCTTTCACGGTAAGAAATTATCCTCACTTCAGTTACCATATGTCAGGATCCTCGTCCACTATCAACCCATCCTTCTCTTAACATCATATCCACACTTCAATCTAACTGCGTCAATCATGCGCATATCACAGTACACTACTAAGGTCAAGACACATAAGGAGTGCACTTGTCAAAACAAATCATCTAGTCCTGTCCGCTTTTGTGGATCATATTCCATTGGCATTTAGTGCCAAGATTAGGGTTTTACATGCCCTTCACTTCACAACCTCATTTCTCAAATAATGAATCCGACTTACTCGTCCATTAATCCTAACGGACGTTTCTGACTTCTCGGGTATTTATCCATTCCTTTCCAGCATCTCACTTGAGACCCCAAGATCCTGACTGCCTCGTCTAGGACCCTACAAATCCTTCCATGCATCACTATTGCATTAATTAGCACCTAGGCATTACGATGCATCGCCAATGCATTGTCAAAGTCATCACACGTCCGCTGACTCCAAGAATTAGGTCAATCCCGAGTCCTCATCGTTGTGCAATGACTACAACGCAAATCTGAATCACCAAACTCTTGGTTTGGGAAACTACAAGGTAAATCACACCTTTCTCCACAATTCCAAACTCATACTTTCAAAGTCTATCACTACATAGCCCACTCGGGTTCAAACCTCTACCCAGGTTTACCAATCCTCAAAACTGAAATCGCTAGGTGACTACATGTCACTACTTACCATGTGACACAAAATGCAATGCTTAGTCGCATGAATCACATATACCACATAGCATATAACACACAACATGCTAATCAAATAAACACATACCATGCATGATATGACATATGATGCATAAATCAATACCCTAACCCTCGTGCTAATACTAGGAAAATACCCTTGACCATACACGGTCCCGGTACTTCATCTGCCTAAGCAAGTGTGAAACACAACCTAGTCCCCCTAGTACACACATACTAGAATACGAAATCTAGAGTGGTTCAAACCAACCTACTCTCATCTCCGTACTCATTGATAAACACCTACCAATCTATCCACATCTATAGTCTAAGGTAGTATCCTTGACTATTTACACCAATCACTTCCAGTAACATATCCCTACTATAGGGAATCTTTTATCCATCACCATCCAGACGAAATAACTCAACATCTACAAGAGCCGGCGTATTGTAAGAGAAACGCTAATCCAAGAAAAATGTCTGGCCAGGCCACTTTTCCCAGTTAGCCCAACTCCAGCAACATGCCTTCTTTGTATCCTCTTTCAATCTTAACTGCCATCCTCGCTAATACACTTACCAATAACACATCATAAGCCCTAAGTACCTCTAAGGACTTAAACACTCGCAATATCCCTTGCGGTATCTATTTGTTACTCACTAACAAGGCTTAATCACTAAGTTAAAATCTAAACTCAACCAACTCTGGGAGTTATTACCAATCGAAACCAGTTTCACACACCAACACTTTGATCTTTCGTTAGGATTGCTCAAACCAAGCAAGTCATTCCACTACCGTCCATATGTAATCAAACATATCATTTAGACAACTATCAACCATTGCCTATCTCCAAACCATCACATGATTTGACCATCCTTCCTTAGGTATTCGAACCTATAACTTTGATACCCTAGGTTTTCAAACCTAGTGCCTTAACAGCAATCCAGAGTTCCTCAACCCTTACTCGTCGCCCCTAGGTATTCCAACCTAGTGCTCTGATAGATACCACTCTGGTATCAGGTACAAAATCCACCCTTCTCAACCACACACACAATATGTCCATTCCCCGTCGTCCCTAGGTATTCCAGCCTAGAGCTCTGATACCATTCCTGTCACGCCCCGATTCCCGAGACCTGAAAACCGAGGTGTGAACTCCGTGAGATCACCCTCACGCTATAACCACCACCTGATCATACAATCTCAATTTCCTATTATTTTTACGAAAATTGGGCATGACCCATTCAAAATAATCAAATCCAGGAGTGTTATACCTGCTTTTAATTCAAATGTACACTTCTGGGCTCATGTCCCCCCCAGCATTTATATCTAACAATAAAAATATATGGACACTTCTGGGCACGTGTCCCTCCAGCATTTCTACAACATACATAATCATTCTAATCTACAAAGCAACATTAAAGTCACAATGTCCATATACAACATCTCAAAATGGAAGTCCCTTTATACATGTCTAAGCGCATTATGTCCACATCTCGGACCCGCATAACATAAAAGATTAAAGATAAGAAATCCTTCTAATTCTAAGTCTAACTGACGATTGCACACCACCAACCATCTCCTTGTCATGCCCTGAAAGTGTTAGTGTAGGGGGATGAGCAATTTTCAACGGGCTCAAGGTAATACGTTGTGCCATCCGTCCAAATTCACATCTCATATCAACGCATAAACACAATCAACATGCACTGCTTAACTACGTGTCATGCTTCCTACCATTCTAGTCCAAAGATCGAAACTTTCACTTCACATGGCATAGACATCAAGATACTTGACTACCACAAAATTTTCAATCTAAACACACAATAATGCACAGTCTCATCATATCTATAACATATGATCAAATGGGATCTAAACACAAGTTTAACGGAATCATCATAAAACTCACATTTCTACTCATTTCTTTCAAATCATGGCATATGCATCAAATGTAACTGGACAACCACATAATTTTACAACACACTTCATTTCACAATCCATCATATCTATAATATATAATACATACGAATTCATCAACAAATTCACTTACTTCACATCACGTCACATAATTCAACACAAAAATCACACTATACTCGGAATTGAGCTCACACGCACGCCACACACATGATATGTACCGTAGTCCCATATCTTAAAACCCTTTGGTTATTTCGGGCTACTAACCTGTCCGGTCACCACCCACTTGCGCAAGGTAGAGGACTTTCAACCCTAAGAGGATCCCTTCCTCTATAATTTTCTATGAGTCATTCCCGAGTATTCATCACAAGCACAAAATTCTTCACATTTTTACGTATACATTCGCACATTGGATGCATTGCACTCAATACATGCCCTATATCCATTCTAGCATGTTATTCAACAATTCACAATGCCAAAAGAACAAGCTCATTTCCCAAAACTCGGTTTTTATCATTTTCTCCAAAATTCTACACATGCCATCCATATACCATTTTGCATATATAATCAATTCCTACATTTAAACACATAGATCAATCTTATCAACACAAAAGAATTCATTCATCTTCTTGAAAAACACAATTTTCAACCAGGTCCATATATGCGCTACATGTCACATAAGGTGCAAACAACAATTCATGCAATTTGAATCATACATCAATTTAAATCAAAGATTATGTTCCAAACTTCATTTAATCACAAATAACATAAAAACATATACTTTGTCATTAACATGAAATTAAACTTGGAATGAAAAACACAACGCACACCCCCTACCTCAATTTGGAGTGAGAACTCCAAAAATCTCCAATTCCGTCCCAATGTGTATCCGCCAATTTACTGCCACGAAACTTTCTGCCAAGCCCACTGTTTTAGTCTCAACTCAATTCATGATAGTCCAACGCCATAAAACCAAACAATTTAATTGATCCAAATCAAACAAACCCAATCAATTCTGAGGTCTAATCCCCAAGCCCAGTTCCAATACCAAGTTCGGCCCGCCATTAATTCAACTCCAATCCAATTTACTTAACTAAGCCTCAACCAAACACAAAGTTAGCCCAATTAAATTGGAAGCCAACCCAAACCAATTTCAGCCCAATCATTTGCTCCATTACTTAAATCATCCACCAAACCAAAATTTTCCAATACAACCCAACTGTCTAGTCCATGTAACCAGCCCATGATCAAAACCATGTTGGCCCAACCAAGATCAGCCCATTTCTAATTTAAATCCAATCCAATTATGATCCAAGTTAGCAGCCCATTTCCCTTTTTATTTTCCATGCTCGGCCCAGTTTAATTAGGCAACCCACTTCAACAATTTTAGGCCTAATTCATATATTGCAAGCCCAACTTCATGGTCTAAGCCCAAACTAGTCCTTAACCCAATTAAAGTCTTGGGTTCAATTCAATTTAACAGCCATCATCTATATAAAATATATATACATCATCACTACAAGAAGGCCCAATCAATAACCCAAATTCAACCCACTCTACCAAGCTTCACTACCAAGCCTAGGCACATCATCCCCAATCACCTGCCTAGGAGCCTCCATTTTGAACATCATTATATATATATACGTATATATATATATATTTATACATATATATACATTAGTCTCAAGCTTACCACTGCCGGCCAAGAAGACCACCGCCGATCACCTTGGCTTCCAACCGAATTGAGAACCCGCAAACCAGTCCCTTCGGCACCACCCGAAACCACCGTACTAGGCTGTCCAAACAGCCGTGAACAGCCTCTTCCTTGGCTTCAAACAACCGAAATTGAACCCCCCTTGATCAGTCACAACCGAACCCATTGCCGCCGTGAACCACCATGATTCTCACCCTCAAACTCAATCGAAGTGAACCCACCACTCAGCCGAGACCAACACTACGAACCAGGGACCCCGATCGAATCACCCGAAAACCCAGCCATGAGAGTCGTGCACAACCCCACCAGCAAGGGCCCAGTCCGTGACCATCGGCCACCATGGCTGTCCGACAGCTAGCTGAGAACCACCGTCGGCGCCGTCGTCGGTCGAATCCTCCACCGGACCAGCCGAGCTCAATCCCCAAATCCCAGCCGCGAAACCCCCTTCGCGAACATCCCAGCCAGCTCCGAGTCACCCCGCCTTCAGCCACCACAAGCAGCCGGCAGCCACTGCCACCGCCGGCGCCGAGATCGGCTCTCCCTCTCTCTCCTTCGGCCTCTCTCTCGATCTCCCGATCTCCCTCTCCCTCTTCTCGGTTTTCTCTCTCTCCCCGACTTCTCATTCTCTTCTTTTCTTTTCTTTCTTCTTTTCTTCTTTTCTCTTTTTCTTTTCTTCTTTTCCTTTTTCGGCAGATCACTCTCCTCCTCTCATTTCTTATCCTCTTTTCTTACTTATTATACACCACACATTATACACATATACTTGTAATCACACATGTGCACCCACATTCCTTCATAATTGCATATGAGCCCATACATATACACAATTTCATGTGTATATATAATAATGTAGGTACTTGATAGATATATTTATAATTTAATATAAATATATCCCCTATATATATATATATCCATATATATATATACATGTATCCTCCGGCATTATTATAATTCCACGTACAAAATCTTCTCCATCTCTTTATAAATATATAATTCCATGTATATGTATCCACCTTTGTTCCGAATTTAACTTATTCGAAAAAAATAAATAATTTCGGTCCTTACAGCATTGATTTGATATTATGAACAATACATAAAGGCCTATTATAGGCACATAATCTTGGAGACTAAGTAAACTTAGGAAACAAAAAATCCTAATTCTAGATGGTTTAGGAAAGGGTATAAGAAATCATAGGTACGGTTTAGGATAAAACCAAAATAGTAAGGAACAAAATATTACATATATTATCTAACAGCCCCCCTCAAACTCAAGGTAGGTTATATGAAATCAACTTGAGTTTGGAACAAAATTTTGAATGCATGCAGTTTGATGGAAGCCAAGGGATTTGAATTTTTTTAGTGAAGACGACGAACAAAAATGATAACGACAAAGACCATCCTACGATAACAATCATTCAATTCAGTCTAGAACAAATAACAAGAGAGCAATCAATTCACGATGGCAAATGAAGAACTCGTCAAAGAAAATTGTCGTGGCATCTGATCGGCGTTGAATGTTACGCATTCTGACCTCTTAATTTACATATTTTATTCTCTTAGTGATAGTTTATATGTGATTTTACTCTATTTTTGTGTTTTTTATCTTTTTCAGGGTCTTAATGATTATTTCAGATAAAACCATGATTTTGGGCTTTTAAAGATGATATCCAAGAAGGTTATATGAAGCCTACATCTAATGGGTCCATTCAACTCCATATTTCAACTCAAATCAGCTTAAGGAAGAGGTTCAAGAGAATTATAACTGTTTAAGGATGTTACGGGCCTGAAGCCCAATTCTGCACTTAATCCAGTTTTAATCCCGTTTTGGAAAGTGGACCTAAAGTCTTATTTTCGAGTATCAATTCAACTTAATTCTTACGTAGGTTGAACAAAATTCGATTTTGGACACTTTTTTATTTCACGTAAATTTCGTGAATCGGACTTCTACTGGGTCCAAACTTGGGCCGAATGTCAGCAGAAAAATATACCTATTTAGGGCTGCGGGAAAACCCTAATTATCTCCTAATTGGATTAGGACTTTATGTATTCTCTTGGGGTATAAAGAGGTGAATTGGAGGCTATTTTGGAAAAAAAGAAGAAGTGGAGGCCAAGGCAGAGAAGACAGAGACAATCCGGGTTTTATTTACTTATTATATCTTTTATTTATTTGTTATCTTCTTCTTCTTCTACCATGTGTAACTAAACTCCTCAACTAGGGTTGAGGAGGAAACTTCCATTAATGAAGTGAAATTCTTTTGTTCATTAATTGATTCCCATGTGTGTGATTTAATTGCTTATGATTTTCGCTTCTTGTGATTAATTATTTTATAATTCTTTCACTATCTATATCATGTATATGTGGTAGTTAGAAAGTATTATAATTAATCTAAGCTTGGGTTTGTACTTCTTAAAAGTGATAATCTTTGATCTTATGTTTTTCATTAAATTGGAAACATAGGATGCTTAGAATTTTACACTAGTGAAGTGAAGGAAAATCTACCTTTTAATATATTTTTCATAGTGCTTTATTGTTAAATCTTGAGTAAGCAATACATTAATTTCTTGATTACTACTCTAACTTTGAGAATTAATAAATGAATATTAGAAACTTCATGGATTTAATGGTGGTGAAATCCAAAACCTTAGTTATTTTCTGTATTTGATTTCAATTGTGTTATTTTATTTGCATGTTAGTTTAATTTATATCAAATCAATCAACTTTTGTTTAAACTAGATTAGTTTTAAATTAATTTGATCGAATTTGTGTTAGTTTTTCTTCTCAAAGCATTCCCTTGGGTTCGACCTCGTTCTTACCGATCTATACTTTAATAGGTTCATATACTTGCGAGTTATTTTACACTTTTAAAACAACATCAGCATCACATGCCAAAAAACAGCCAAAAAATCTCCGGAGAACAAAACTCCTAAAGAACAAATCGACGAACAACAACAGTACGTCTCATCGCAAGATGACAGTTTTTAAAGGATCACCATGAACTGGTGATGATGCATGCGGTGTTGGAGACGTCATGTGAAACCAAAATTGGCAGACGGGTGAAACGACCTTGTCTTAGACATAGCTACCAAGGAAGAGCTAGATAATGAAGTTGGTGACTATGAAACGCACATGGAAACTTTTATATTTGTATATATATAAGGCAAAAAATACTTTTTATGATTAATCGGGACCACCGGGGATGAAGCTGATGGTGTCATCCCCAGTGGTGAGGGTGATGGACAATGAAGACTACCAGTAATTGGTAGGCTTTGATACCATGTCAAAAATATAGGATAAGTTGAGAGAGAAATCTTAGAGAAAGAGGAGAGAAATAGACTTTTTTATTATATATTCAAAGTGTGACTACAATTTCAATTTATAATGATCAAAGAACAAAAAAATAAGGAAAACAACAATATATGAAACCAGTGTATATGAAAAGCAGTGATTCTACCCATAATTAAGGAATAATTGATATATCCCTAATTAAAGAATAGTTGATTGACGACAACATTCAAATAAATTTTGCATCCATATTTATCAAATATTAATACAATAAATGTACACTTGGTGATTAGCCCAAAAAACAAAAACCACCACGCAATGTCCAATGTGACAACCACTCCCCAACCTTAAACTGATACACAAGCAGCCAAGTGATGAACACATGAAACACAAAAACTGCCAATGAAACCTAGTTCACTAATTCATCAACATCATCTCTGAAAATTACACTTCCTTTGGGCCTTAGAATCTTGTCCACTTAGAAGAGAGGCTGAGATTAGGATTTACATCAAGATTAAAGCATCATAAACCAAGAAATGCAGTTGAACCATTCAATATTTGCTAAAACACTTCATTCAAATAGATCAAATTCTTGCATTGAAAATTAACGAATAGCAAATTTTTACGTACGGTATTTATTAACTTTGTAAGTTAAAAGAGAATAATTTGCCCCATCAGTTTAGAAGTTATAATACCTTCACAATGAGGAGGCAACCCGCATGACCAGTCACAGCTCGTATGCCCTACAATTGATTAAAATGAATGATTTAATCATCTAAAGGAGGAATGGGAGAGTAATTAACATGACGATAAAAATAATAGTGTTCTTTTAGTTTGTTGGAATTGTTGTAGGAATCTTACGGCTAGAATGGAATCAACAGGTGGAGAAGCAAAAACATCTCCACAGATAGCTGCTGTCAACATCCCTTCTCCCACAAATCCGGCATGAGCTGGCTCATGGCCACTTCCACCTGCTGTATTATAAAATTCCAAATCCAAAGTCAATAGCGTTAGCAATATATTCAAGAAACTATCTTTAAACTAAGGCTTCAATTCTTGCCCAGGCTGCAATTTTAATTTGCATCAACTCATCAGCAAAAAATTAGGGGAGATAAGAAAATTCATCAATCAAGTCAGTGTATGCTGCAATCTTTTTAAAAATACTGAGAGTAAAAACATAATTCATAAATGTAACATTATGCTCTCACACATTGGAAAAGGAATGGCAACAACAACCCTTGGTATTCTCCAAAGTGGCTGTTATAAGGCTCGCGTTGAACAAGGCAATGGCCCGCAAAGATAAATTTAAATATAATAACAATTAATATCAATCAATGCTAATTTAAACAACCTAACAAGCCAGCATTAAAAGCAACAGTTCCATCCAAATCCACAAATTAAGTAGTTCATTAGATTTATAGCTACACAAATGCATGAAAACGAGAGACTATTATAAACCATCACACACACAAATAAATTTGACAAAATAGAGAATGCATGAGACTATTATGAACATTTCTACAGGGTCTCGAACCTGATATAACTGCGACCTTGTCATTCGTTGCACTGGAAACATAAAACAACCTTAACCTATCTTGAGGGAAATGTCATCAATAAATTTAAAACATATGTATATTAAAGCAAAATTTCATTTGTCAATAAACACATATATGAAATATGAAATACCTTCGGAAAGCCTTCCAAATATTGCAATCTGGGATAAGTTTCTACAAGACCCTCAATGAACTCAGTCACCAAGAAATTTACTAAATTATCAGGAAAAGAAATTATTGCTGCTTGGTGCAGGTGCAGGTGCACACAACAAATGTTTTAGAAGATATGCTATCCAATAGATGGTATCTGTTGCAACACTCTAGACCCTAGCTCAATCTTGGATCTACATCTATATCCTCTATCCAAGAGTCTTCTTCAAATTGAATTTTCCTCTTCACTATCCTGACAAACCTTGTAAACTCTGCCTTCTGTTCTTCATCATCCACTATCACCCAATTCAAAAGCCTAATTCCCTTCACAATCTCTAGAATCACAACTCCATAACTGTAGACATCCACTAGGTTAATGTGATTGATTTTTCCTTGTACTCAATTCTGCCCAATATTCTTCTTCCCCTTGTAGCACTTCGCTCAATCTCTTCACCGAAACCACCCTCTCATCTGCCAATACACCCTTATAAACTGCCCCAAAGCATCCTCTTCCTAGCACTTCCTTGAAATTCTTGGTTGCCTTCTTATGCTCTTTGTAGCTAAACCTCATGATTCAATAATATGGGGCACACCAGCTTTTCTGAAAACAAAACAAAAGCCTACAAAAAAAACATAAGCTCAATTGCTCCAATTATACCTTAAAGTTTCAATATGTGTCAAACACCAAAGCATTTGATTTTAGTTGAGCTTCCAACATTAATCACCTGCATTGGTTTCAGCAGTAAGTTGTTGAAATTTAAAGAAAATGTAGAATAAAAAGTTATACTATGTAAAAAAAAGTTTTATTAAATTTTTTTGGGATTAATCTATCTTTTAGAAAATTGCAAACCAATCTTCAACCGAAAGAGGATCCAAATAATCACCCAAAAAAGGTTCCAAACTTTCATTATCAATTACATAGTTGTTAATTTGTGAACCCGAACTCATACTTATGATAGACTAAGGTGTTTTCGATAACCCATTCAAGTACTTATACTAAAAATTTATCATTGAAAATTCCACTGAATCTCAAACTTCAATCCAACCCTACAAATTTATCATTAAATTTTCAGTTTGCCAAATTCAGCTACTCAAGATTCAGGACTACTATTTCACAAATTTCTAGAAAAGGGTTTTGAAGATAACCTGCAATAAGTTGTGAGGGGCTTAGCGAGCTTGGAGAGGATGACAAGAATCAACGACCTTCTCTTTAGTTTTCCTTTTTTCTGGATTTATAGCTTCTGCTCCCACCACTACCATTTGCCTCGGTCTCACAGCAACAGAAGAAGTAGAGTAATTCCACTGGGTCACAATTCTTCCTTCTATGCTTCTCTTCAATGACATTGCCAGAAATCGCCACAGAGAGGAGAGAGAGAAGAGAACGATGAAAATGAGCGAGGTTTTTTTTTTTTTTTCCCTTTTATACTTGTTTCAATTATGTTTTAAGTGCGTTTGATCTGTTGGACCGCTACAGTGAAAAACATCCAAAAACATCGATTTGTTGTTTCAGGTTTAGCCTAGAAAAATGCAAATGTTTTGGCACTACTCAAACAAAAACAATTGGTACCAAACATGTTTTGGAATCTATTTTGCTACAGGACCAGCCAAAAAAACATAAACACCAAGAACAAATAATGTACCAAACAGGCCCATTATCACTCATTATTTGCAAACACACCATCAACAATCCAGAATTCAATTTCCACTGGAGGTGTAAATCACTTGGCTTGTCCCATCTTATTTTTGCAGATGATCTGCTTTTGTTTGCCCATGGTAGTATGGATGCTATCTCAGTCCTCAAGGAAGGATTTGATATTTTTTGTACCCTCAGGTCTATCAGCAAATCCATTGAAAAGTCAAATTTTCTTCTCTAGGGTAGATGAATCCACTCAACAAAGCATAGTCAACCTTATGCAATTTACCAAAGGAGAGTTGTTATTCAATTATCTTGGAGTTCCCCTCATTTCTTCCTCACTCACTTTAACTGATTGTAATATTTTAGTTGAGAAGATCTTCAATAGAATCACACATTGGACCAGCAAAAGCCTCTCTTATGCTGGGAAACTCTAACTCTACAAATCAATCATTTACAGTCGGCAACTCTACTGGATAAATGTCTTCATTTTGCCTAAGAAGGTGATCTCATTTGTCAACTCTCTTTTTAGAAAATTCTAGTCATCACATTTTGAAAGTTCTAAGAAATATTGCAAAGTTTCTTGGTCTAAGATCTACCTACCTAAAGCGTGTGGACGTCTTGAATTGCCCAAATTGTCATCACTAAATAGTGCAGCAATGATTAAACATATTTGGTACCTGTTTAGAAATCCAAACAGCTTATGGGCTAAATGGTTGCACTCTATCATTCTAAAGCAAAATAACTTCTGGGAAATCAATTATCCTTCTAACTGCTCGTGGTCACTAAGGAAGATTCTTCAACTCGGGCCATTGGCCAGGCCCCTACTCACTGTGAAGATTGAAAATGGGAATTCTACTTCCATATGGTTGATTTTTGGCTTAACTATGGCCCTCTGCTCAACAAAGTATCAAACTTCATCACCATGAGCACTGCCATTGGGAGAAACACTATGGTTAGTTCATTCATCAATGATGGTCAATGGTTATTTCCAGCAAGTCTCCATAGACTACTACCCGAACTCAAAAACATCAGCCTTCTCCCACCAATCAAAACCTCACAAGATGACTCGTTCTTTTGGATCAACTTTCCTACATACTCATTACCTCTCACCATTGAAACCGTTTCACCTCCCCCTCCTCCATTAAACTGGAGACATTTGATCTGGTCCTAACCACAAATACCTAAACATAACTTCATCCTATGGCTTGCAACACTTGGTAGACTCTCCACAATTGATAGACCACGCATGTCTAAAAAAATGGGGCCAACTGCATGTTGCCTTTGTCTTGCAGCAGTAGAGTCTTATAACCATCTCTTTTTTCAATGCGAATTCTCCTCAGAAATTTGAAACTATTTCCAAATGCTTGGTAGCTTCTAATGTACTTCTTCTACATAACCAGAACTTCTCAATTGGGCAGCAAGTAATTGGGTCAAATCATTGAGACACCTATCATGTAGATTGATTTTTGCTGCATGTGTTTGCTTCTTATGGAATGAAAGAAACTCCAGAATTTCTAAGGATAGATCATCATCTCCACAAGTTATTTTCAAGTCTATAGAAGAAATCATCAATGTAATACCCCAAAATTCTGACGTCATTTATTTTAATTTAAATGCTTTATATATTTTTTTATTTCATGTGAATTGCTTTGTCCTTATACATTTTTATTATTGCATGTGAATTTCTTTGTCTTTATATATTTTTATTATTTCATGGGAATTGCTTTGTCTTTATATATTTTTATTATTTCATGTGAATTGCTTTGTTGATTGTGTATTGTCTGATTTAAAATTTTTAAATGCTTTAGATTGCTAGAGGGTTTTTTTTTATTATTTAAATTCGGGTTGGACTGGGGTCTTTGGATTTTCCTTTAATGTTGGAATTGGGCAAAGGTGAAATTTGATCGAGTTGGGCTAGAATGGCTGGCCTAGGGGTATAATTATGTTGATGGGCTAGGGTTTGTGCTTATAATATTTTTTTTTTATTATTTCTTTATTATTTTTGGAGTTTATTTAGTTTCTAGGAAAAATAAATAAATAAATAAAAGAAAGGAAAAGAGGGGATTGGGGTTTTTGCCGTGAGTTTTACACACAGAAACCAAAAGTGTAGACGAAAGAGAGGAGGGAGAGAAAGAGCGATCTAGAGGACGAGTTATGAATCATCGAAAAGGCAAGTTAGGACTCTTCTCTTCCCCTTTGAATCTGTATGCCTAGTCTAAGTCCGAAATGTTTAATTGGTTTTTGCATTGTTTAATATTTTATGTATTATTTTTTTGGGTATAAGATTGATTATGTAATCTGTGATTTTTGTAGAATGCGATCTCTATGAAATTATGAATTGGCAACTAAATATACATATGTGTTGGGATACTCCTACATATATAGATATATGCACATATATATATATGATGTACGTGTGAATATGTTGAACAAATATGTGGTTGTTTTAAGGTTGCAAATTGTGGTTTTTTGTGTTGATATCGATTGGGTAACCTACCCTTGAGCATTCGAGAATGAATCATAAAGGAATTTAAGTTTAAATTTTTTGAAATTTTGTTGAAGGACCCTAGAACTTGGGATTTGGGGGTTTTCGATTTGGGACATTTTTTATGAGGCTTTTTATACCAATGGGTAGAGGAGATCAAGAGGAGAAGTTTGGTACAAAAATCAGCGTAAGCGGAGGTCGGGAGAGGCCGAAAAATTGGCTGAAAAACCCCCAGTGCGCTGGGGAAGATGAACCAACAAGCGCGTCCCCCCACACGCACCGCTGGCGCATGGGGGGCGCGTCTAGCCGGTGCCGGAGAAAATATTTTTGGGCCCCACTCACGGGGGCCCACCTTTGGGTCCAATTTGGGTGCATTCTGAATTATTTTGATTTTTTTTATATATTTTTGAAATTTTTGGGAAGTTTTGAAATTTCAAAAAATCATTTTTTAAAAGTACTTTTATATTTCTAAAAATTCCCAAAATTTTATTTCAACCTCCTGGGGGTTAAATAAACTTGGGTTTTAAATTTCATATCAAAATGAACTCCCCTTGTGGTTAAATTGATTTTTCTAGTGTCTCAAAATTGAGTTTTTCACCTTCTTTTACTTAGAAAATATTTAAAAAATTTCAAAAATCTCTAAGAAAATTTATGTAATCTTATAGGGATAGAATACACTGGGTTTTTAAATTTTAGGGGGAAATGAGCTTCCTTGGTGGTTTTATCAGTTTTAAAAGTATGCCTCAAAACTGTGTTTTATTTTATTTTACTAAAAAAGTATTTTAAAAATTCCTGTTAATCCCAGAATAATTAAATAGGGTTCTTAGAAGCATAATGGGTCCAAAAATCTAGAATAGAGATAGGTTTTGACTCCCTCGAAGGTTTAGATACATTGGAGGTTTGGTTGGGTGTTTGCTCCTAAAATGGATGATTGTAATATTTTACTCTTTGACTGTATTTCCCTTTGAAATTATAAATGTCCATTATAAACTTGGTTTTAATTTAATTATGAACAAGTTGTCTTATTGTGATGATTGCATATACAATAATTTAAATCATTTCATTTTGTGCAATTTTAATCGTAATGCACTTTAATTTATTTCATGTTGTAAGTTGGTATGGGAGGCATGTAATGATTGTCAGGGGCATGTTAGGATTGTCAATACCTATTAAGGTATCTAAAGTTAAAGGAGGCATGTAAGGATTGTTATGGGTATGTCAGGATTGCCAATACCTATTAAGGTATCCAAGGATAAAAAGTGAGGCATGTCAGGATTGCCAATACCTATTAAGGTATCCAAGGATAAAAAGTGAGGCATGTTAGGATTGCTTAAATTTGATATAATACATGCTTATGTTTCTTTGTTTTGAACATAAAGAATGTGATAATTCTAGTATACATGCTTATGGTTCTTTGTTCTGAACATAAAGTATGTGATAATTCTTGTATGATAAGGGTTTTGATGGAACATGGTAAAAGATAACTTTTAGTTTTTGAAAACATGAACTAGATAAGGAATGACTTGGGATGTAGTAGAGAGGGCTTGCTCGTGGGTTTAACCCACTTGTTGATATTTTAGGTGTAGGCCAGTTCCACGCGAGGTTAGAGTCTTGGGGTTTGGTTGTGGCAGACGTCTCCTCTCATCATATACAGAGTAGGAACTTATATCTCTTCTTTAGGAGTCAAACTATGAACTTTTTTTTGAGACTTTGATTGTTGGTTTTAATTTAGAGTTATAAATTCTTGCTCTTTTTTATTAAGGGGTCCTTGGGTTATGGGACTTCCAAATTGTATTACCAAACTCGTACTTATTTTATTAGCGGTTATTTAAATTCAGAGGGATTTTCTATTCTATTTTTAAAAAATTTATTTCATTCTGCACCTTATACTCTATGCTTGTTAGTACCAGTTGTATATATCTCTTAGGTTCTCATGCGCGAAATTTTGTGAGGGTATTTCAATCAAGCTAAGACTCCTTAGTTCTTCTTTCAAAGATAACCGATCAGCCAGAAATATGGCAGCAACATGGCATCTCCCTAGCTATTCAATCAGACCTCCAAAGAAACCACCAGACCAATCTCCCATTGGGAACTAATCTAAATTCTCTTAAATCATGATGAAAATACTTCTTCATTAGCTAATGATGCATTTCTGCTACTGCCATTCCCTTTGATCACTACTGCTACTTTGTACTCAAGATTGTTGGTACTCATAGCTTATTTGTAGTTGTTGACACTTTTGTTGCTCCCTACTTGGGTGCTTGTTTGTAATATTTTTTTTCTATCTATATACTAGCTTACATTACCAAAAAAAAAAAATATATATATATATATATATATATATAGTAGAAGAGATAAAAGCATCAATGGAAATGGATTCCACATGCTCATGCTAAACGTGTGCATACAATTTTAAAGTAACATCGTACTAATTGTCATGCCTGTACATTTTTCAAATAAACCTCACATGCATTCACATTGAACATGTATCACATTTTTCACATTTCATATCATTTATATAGATAATCAAACATACTTTACATTTAATCATGCTTTCAAGGCAATTTATCAAACATATAGGTATCACATTCACATATACACATGAACACACATAATTCTCTCACATTTCATGTTCAACATGCTCCATAATCATTTGAGACAATTATAAACATGTAATCACATCCTTCATATAGAGAATTCATTCAATTGTATAATCTAACATGCTTTAGCTTGAAAAACATCTAATTATACCCACATAATTCAATTATTTTCCATTGACAACCAATATACTCACACAAACTCTAGATTTCATGGGTTAGGCATCCCTAACTCAATTTGGAAGAGCTTCTAAATAAAATTATCAATTTCTCTCCAAAATTAACTTTTTCTGAATTCAATTTCGAACGGATCAATCTCGAGCCCTCAATGCGTAGATCAATTCTCTCTTATTCATCCTAATTCTCGCCTCAAGTCTCTCAATTTCAATAGAGAAGGAAGAAGATGAATGTAGATATATATATATATCTTACATTTCAGCATTGAGTTTGAATTTCCCCCAAAAAAAAATCCATCATCTAACAGTCACAAGTGTTTAAAAAATCAATCTAACAGCTCAAAATATATATCCCTATCTACGGTTTAAAACTACTCTCCTAATTCTCAATCAACGGTCATGATTAATTCACCCCCACTCCCTATTATTTTAATGCACCCACTCACTATTATTTTAATTTATCTCTGTCTCTATCTCTCTCTCCCATTTTACACTTCTCTTCTCTTCACTCTCAGATCTTCACTCCCAAATCTTCACTCCACCAAATCTTCTTTTCTCCGAATCTTCTCTTCTCTTCTCCAAATCTAAACCCAACTAAAGCCCGTGGGGTGAGCCGCTGGACTCGGCAACGGTGGTCTCTCCCGTTTTACACTTCTCTTCTCTTCACTCTCAGATCTGACTTCCACCAAATCTTCTCTTCTCTTCTCTTCTTTTCTCCAAATCTTAACCCAACTGAGGAATTTAGGGGATTGAAAGAGGAGAGATCTGTGGGGTGAGCCGCTAGACTCCACAACAGACAACGACCGGAGCTCGGAGCCGGAACTTGCAGGACTTCGACGGGACGGCGTTGCTCGATTTGGAAGAAGAAGTCGTGTGCTCACTATCTAGATCTCCTGTTGTAAAGGTGAGTTTCAATCGGTTGATTTGTTGTTGAGCTTGACCTATTTTATTTGTTGTTGAAATTGATCTTGGGTTACTGATTTTGGGTTGTGTTCTTTGTGGGTGTATAAACCGGTGGTGTGTGCCGGAAGAATTTTGGGTTGTGTTCTTTGTGGATGTATAAACCGGTGGTGTGTGCTGGAGGGATGGCTGCTTGGCTTTGTTGTCGCTGGTTGCTTGGCTTTGTTGTCCAGTATTAACATCTGGTTAATCTGGTTACTTTTGTTGGTTATCATAGTTGCGCCGGAGGGATGGTTAATCTATTTCTTTTGGTATGAGAATGTGTATTGCCTCACACTTTAAGGGTTTGAATTCAAAAACTACCCAACCTGATTGTCATTCTGTTTTTTATTTCTCAAAGACATTGATAAAGCTAAAAAGGCAATTACCCAGTAAGAGAAGTGTGAGGCAACCTGGATAGTTTTTTTTTCATCTTTTTAATTATTATTTTTTATAGCTCTTCTATTGAATGTATAGGGAAATGGAATATGATGGCATTGTGCTTGAATCTTGGTCAAGGTGGGCAGCTTATGGTATCTTACGTGATCCAAAAATGCGCAATATGGTATAGAGCATCTTCTTTTATAGTTTTGTTTCTTTATTTTTATTTTTATGGGTCTGTTTCTTTTTTTATAAAATTCTGTGATGCCTGTTCTAATTCCTTTTAGAAGTTCTGATTTATAAAACATTGGTTTGCTATATTACTACTTGATACATAATTTAGAAGCTTTTTTGGGTATTGCAGTTCTTTAAGAATGTAAACAGTTATTTTGCAAGCCTAGGCAATTTAGTTCATAAAGCAACTTGGACAAAGGATTTGGGGTGGCATGCATGGAATGGATGGCTACAATACATACATAGATAACAGCGGTCACCACTACCGGTGCAACTCCCATGCCCCCACCCACCGTGATTTTCCAACCGAGGTACTACCAATAGTTGTAAAGTACATTCTTTTACAAATAAGATACTGCATTTGTTTAGTTATTTGTATGCAGCTGATTTTTAATTCTTTCTTCAGTTCCTCACACATTGTATGGTTACCTCTCTCTTTTGGTACTTAGGCAATTTATTCACTGAATTAAATTTTATACAAATCGACATCCATGCAAAAGTTAACAAAAAAAAACTTATAATGCAAAAGGTGCATCATACTGATTTAGAAGGTTAGCTATAAAAAACTTATAAGTCATCACATGATTTTTGTCACAACTTTAATGGCATGGGTACAATAACCACTGAGATATCAACTCTGTAAATGATTGGCTGTTATCTCTGGAATCAGTAAGGCATAAAGGGTACACTTCCATAATGAACGTCTTTTGAATACCCTGAGATATCAACATCCTCAGTAATGCTGGTCCTCCAGTGTACCTAAGAAAATGTGATGGCAAAAACATAAAAACATGAGTAGCATTAAAAAAAATGAAACACGCCTATAATTTTGATTTTGTTTATAAAATTGGTAAAGCTAGATAATAGCTTTGATGAAAAATAAAAGAAATAGGTAAAATTGGTGGTCCACCACTACCACCACCAGCACCCTACGCAGCAGCGACCGCCACCACTAGCCCAAGTCACCACCACCAAGCAAGAGGCCGAAGCCAAGATCGCCACCACCAGTTCGGAATCAACTTGATTCGACTTTGTGAACCGCTGATCTATTGTTCTATCATTGATACACTCTCTGTTATGTATCATATCTCTCTATATGCCATATTCAGATGAAATGCTTAATTTTTAGTCCTTTTGTAGATAATTTTTAGTTATATAATTTTTACTATATGATACAGGGGAGATGTTGATTGGGCCAGCCAAAGCACTTTTCATGGACGACATAATTCTCCTCAGACATATCAAAGTTCCTGACTTTTCATCTTCTTTTATTTTGTGTTTCTTTCATTTTCAATTGAATATATTATGTTTGTGTATGATAATAATTGTGTTTGTCTTCGGCCGGATTGGTTTCGGCCTGCTGGGTTGTTTGAATCTCTTGGATGTTTTCTCCAGGTCAGAAGAGTGTAGGTGAGATCAGTTTCTACTTTCGTTGCAGTGGTCTTCACCGGAATCGAATCAACAATCTTAGAGGTTGGAAGTGAGATATTGTGTAAGGTTTGATTGTTTTCAATAGTTTGAGATTGAATTGAAGAGCACTGAGAAATCTAGGAATGGAAGACAATACAAGTAGCAAATTCAAGAGGGTTTGTGTATTCTGTGGAAGGGACACAGAAAAGTCTTCAGCGATGCTGCCATTGATTTGGGAAACGAACTGGCCGGTTTGTTTTTGTTCCAATAAACCATCTTTGATTGTTTCCTTTTTTTGTTTTAGAAAAATATTTTTTTATGCCCACAAAACATATTGTTTTAGTTGACTTTGGGAACAGGGTGTGCGATGTATTAGACTGGTACTCTTCTCTTTGATGATTGGACTGATGGGTTTTTGGTCTGTGCTCTCAATACATGAACTGTTTTTAATTATTTGACAATGTTCATGTTCTTAGGTTTTGGCTTTTGGTTTGAGAACATGACTTTTTGAGGATTATATTTTGAGTTTGTGAATAGGTGGTTGCTTCAGTTTGATAACGGAATTGCTTTTTTCTATGCTTATTTTGCTTATTTTTTAGAATTTTTTTGTGGGTTTTGTTGTTTGATTTTATGGATGTCCAATACAAGTGAAGAGGAAGATGGACTTGGTGTATGGTGGGGGAAGTATTGGGTTGATGGGTTCGATTTTGCTGAGAGTTTATGATGGAGGTTGCGACATTCTTGGGTAGCTGAGAGATATGCCCTGGACCATTTTTTTTTCCTTTTTTTTTTTCATTAAGATAATCCTGTTCATTATACTATTAATAGTGTAATATAAAACACTTTTACATTTCAGCAAACAGAACATTACCTTGAAGATAGAGGGTTCAATATCCTCCAATACTACTTTATCCATGTTAGGATTTCCAATAAATCCATAAAACAGTGCTCTTAATATAGAAGACCGACCAGCAAACATCAATTTATGAGCTTTGAATGTCTCATCACCAATCTGAAAAGCTATATCACAACCAATTTCAAATTCCAGCAAGTCCCTAATAAAGTAGAACCCAGCTCAGGTGATTAACTATTGATGACATGCTTCCTTCTACCATGGAGTCCCCTCTTTCTCTCTCTCTCTGTACTTTTATTTTCTTTGTCTGGGTTGATTGTCAAAGAAAAATCTGGAGATCCTTAGTTTACATTCTGTTGACATAATCTGGAATTGATTTTTGGAGACTAAATTGAAGACTTTAATTTGCTCCAACAAATCAATGTATATCCAAATATAATATATCACAAGATTTCTTCAGAGGCAGAAGAAGTAAACAGCTATATGTTGTTGCTTTTTGAATCACAAAATATGCCTTGAAAATAAAACTGAAGAAAAATTATAGATTCAATCCAGTCCACTCTGGCATATTTTAATAGACATATGTTGTTAAAACACTTTTGAGTGTGGAGTCCATGACATGACTTTCTCTTGGTCAAGCTTTTCATTGTTGATGGACTTTTGTTTTGTTTTGTTTTTTTTTTTTTTTTTCTAGTCTGCTATGCTGTGTATTCCAACTATTTCTATACAGAATTTTCACTTAATAATTATAGACCTACTTTATTTTTTTTTCTTTATTGTACTCTACTAATAATTACTTTTTCCAAGTCTACATGTTTATTGATTTTATTTTCTAACAATATCATTTTTATTCTTTTTATATATATTTTTTGTAAAACTTTAATTTAATTATAAATTAGATATATCAAACAATTCCCAAAAAAATCACATCTAAAATATGTTTAGTGAAGTTTAAAAAATTACATTACTCTAAATGTAATCTAATATTTTCATTGAAATAGAAAATATGGTTGGTCCCACATAATTCTGGTGTGGTGATGATAATTTTGTTAGAGTCCATTATTTATTTCAATAATTGTGAGATAATAAAAACCATTCACATCATTTTTTATTGGGTTTGTTTTAAGTTTTAAGATGGAGGGGGTAGCTACAATTATAGAGATCTAACGGTTAAAATTCGAATGGTTATTCAACTTAACTTTAATCTAAATTTTGTTTGCTTTTTATATTGTTAAAACAAAATAGTATTGACATAGCTTTGGAATCAAAATTTATTTTTTGTATTGATGGTTTTGAATGTGAATACTGGTAGTGGATGAGTGTATATATTTTAATTGGCAAGTTGATTAAGTACTATCAATATTGTATATATATTTTTCTTTTATTTATTTATTTATTTTTAGTTTATTTATAGTACCGTAGGCACGGGCAATACCCTAGTATATATATATATATATATATATATATATATATATATATATCCATATTGCTCTCTTAATCGGTAGAATAGAATGAGAGAATGAATGATGTATTCTCCTCCTTTTTATTTATAAACCTAGTCTCCTCTATTTACAAAAAGACCACTAATCACTCACCGAATCTTTCCAGACTCCATTTTCACTTTTGGTAACTCCTATGGACTTGAAATTGATTCCATAACTTATCAAATATTTTATTTAGGCTAATCACAAAATTTGGTGTCATTCTGACACTTTTAAATTTTTCAGGCTCACCGAACTAGCGTCCCAGGCCCGCCTAACCCGAAAAACTCAAATTTCACCAAACGCTCCCAAAACTTCTCCAAACTCTTATACAAGTCCCCAAAGAAGTATTTAACATTTAAAACACTCATATAATTATTTATATGCATTTAAATGAAATAAAAAAAAATCGGACAAAAATAATGTTAACATAAAATAAAAAAGTAATTAAATTTCTCTTTCTTTTCTCTATTCGTCTACATATATATACACTACAATATATATAACCTAATATATGTAATTATTTATTTCCATAAATAATAATATTAGCATAAAATAAAAATTAGTTGTCAATGCATATTATCATGAAGGGTATTGTGGTCATTTTTTTATTCTGATATTTTTATATTAAAATACATTTAAATAATCAGAGGCAATCAGGACATTTCACATATTAAAAAAAATGAAAAAGCTGATAGAGGGTGTTGGTGACAAAGATTCACAAAGTTGTAGTCACGTGTCAATACATTAAACCTCAGGGGGAGTCAGTGATATTTACCCTAAATTATTTGTTACTAGAAGGGGTATTTTAGAGAATTTGATGTAAAATTTATTTCATTCCTACCTCATTTCATATTTGCATCCAAACAATAGAATGAGAATGACCATTCCATTATGTTCTCATTCTCATTCCATTCCTATCTTCGTTTCATTCCATTTCTGTGTACCAAATGCAACATTAATGTATTAATTTAAAGTCGGCATAAAACAATGAGTTAAAATGTGTTATCTACTTACACAAATTTTATGAAATGAAAAAAGAATGATTACCCCATTCTAGTCTCATAATTTATAGAACATATATTAAAAATTAGGTTTGAAATAGGAAACGTTTAGTTTTGTAAGTGTTAATAAATAACCTTTTTAATTTGGGGATTCCATATTAATCTATGTTATTGAAATTCAACGAATCCACCTAAAGGGCCCAATAATTGATTGGATTTGGTCCCGCCAACCAAATGGTGTCAATAATTGATCCAAATGCATAATTGAATGCATTGGGTATTTAATATTTATTGGTTTTCCAATGTCGGTCGAGGACCAAATATCTAGTCACAATCTATGCTCAATCATTATTTCCTGTTGAGGTACCTCAAATCAATTCTTTGATCCCACTGGTATAGTCATTCCATCTTTGGTATAGTCATTTCATTCCTTACTTTGGCAGCTTAACAAATGTAAAAAAAAATACTTGAATTTGGTTATGATTTTTGAGAAAATTTATGTGGTTAAATCCATCAATTGAACGTTGAAAGGATATACTAACATATAAATTGCCATTGGAGTAACAAACAACAATTATATGCTAACATCCCTATCTTATAGTACTTTTTAATCAGTGTCGAAACTTTGATAAATTTGATTTGTTTAAAAACTTTATTATGACTCAAACTGTTATAAATTAATTAATTAATCTTTTTGTGAGATAATTAATATTCATACTTATATATATATAGTTTTAATTTGTGAGGTGTGAAAACATTGACATAGACTCTGTTAGCTTCTTCTGATATTTTGTTTGACTGCCACAAACTAGTATTTGGACGTCTTCATCACTCTTTGGTACATGGTTGCCGTTTGTTTTGGTTTGTCAACTAAAGTGACGTGTGGAACCAGCCGCCCGCCCCCACAAATTTTTTTTTGAAATTTCTTTTATAGGTTTTTTTTATAGTTATTATTGGTGATTTTGAAAAAAATTACATTGTTCCCTCCAATTTCTTTGTGAAAATTTTTTTTTACACTTCTCTTAATAGTAATTATTAATGTTGAGTTCATAGAACTTGTGAACTCTCAAAATTCAATTTCGTTCTGCCCTTGCCAATTGAATTTTTTTGTTCTTTGATTGAATAAAAATCTCTCATTTATTGATTCTATTATTGTATCACACTACGGTTTTCTTTTGGATAAATTACTCTAACCTTCCTTGAAGTTTGACTTAATTATCCTCGGATTAAACTAGTGAAAAAAGCTTGATCAACTTGACCTGAGGTTTGGTTGACTTTACTCTGACCACGCCTATCGTTATTTAAATTAAAAGTAAGTTAGATATACAAATTGAAATGCCAAAACTACCATTCTTTTAAAAACTTTAATCCAAGGGTAATTAAGACAAACCTAATGGAAGGTCAGAGTAATTTACTTTTTTTTTTTTCGATAAATGGATCTTAGTATGTTTTTTGCCATCCATCCACAGTGTTTTTTCATAATATAAGAAAAATCAAAAGTGAGAGAGTACAACGAAAATGCTATAGATTCGCCAAGAGGCATGCTGAATAAAAATGTGTCTACTGAAATTGAATGAAATCATATATCGAATGGACATGAGTCTTTTCTCTGCACAAAAGACTTTTGATCAGAATGATTGGAATCTATTGGCAGGTCTGTCGGCATGTTTTGGGTTGCTAACTAAAACGCATTATAAGGTCTTCTAACTAAAATCTATGTAATACCCCAGAATTTGGATGTCAATTATTTTTTAAATTTGACTTGCTTTACATTTCTTTTATTAATTCATGTGAAATGCTTTGCCTTTATATTTTTATCATTTTATGTGAATTGCTTTTCCTTTATATTTTTATCATTTCGTGAATTGTTTGGTCTTTTTTTACATGTTATTAGTTCATGTAAATTGCATTGCCTTAATATTTTTATCATTTTATGTGGATTGTTTTTAATGATTGTGTATTATCTGATTTAAATCTTTTAAATGTTTTAGATTGGGCAAGTGACAAATCTGAGCTGGAATGGTTGGGTTAGGGGTATGCTTAAGTTGATGGGCTAGGGTTGTGGTTATTTTATTTTATTTTTTTATTATTATTTTTTAGTTTATTTAGTTTTTAGAAGAAAAAATAGAATAATAATAATAATTAAGACAAAATAAAATAGGAGACTAGGGTTTCTGCCGTTTGCTTTTACGCACATAAACTAAGAGAGTAAATGAAAGAGAGAAGGCAGTGAATGAGCGATCAGGTGAACGAGTTTTTGAATCGTCAAAGAGGCAAGTTTGATTCTTCTCTTCCCCTTTGAATCCGTATGCATAATCTAGATTTTTGTCTATGATTGTTCTTGAAAATTTTGTGTATCTTATTATATGGTAATTAATGTTGTTTTCGGTTGAATTAAATTCGTGAGATCTTTTATGCCAACTGAATATATGTGAAGAATTTATATATGAACAAGTTTATGCATATATATGTATATAAATATATGATATGTGTGTAATATGTATGGAAATCATAATAGCATGAATCTAGGAGGGTGAAGGATGTTAATTTGTATCTTTTATGTTGTGGATTGCATGGGCAAACAACCCTTGACCCTTAGAAAATTAGATCGTTGGTGAATTAGATTTAAAATTTGAAAGTTCTGCGAAGAACCCTAGAACTTGTGAATTGGGGGTTTTTGTTTCGGGCCATTTCGGATGGAGCTTTTTATACCAATAGGTAGCTGACGTCGAGGGGAGAAGAACAGCGCAAAAATGGAGGCGAACGGTGGCCGAAGTTTGTAAAACCGTCGTCGGGAACAGCGCGCTGGGGAAGAAGCCCTAGCACAGGCACTTCCCCACTCGCCTAGTTGGCATGTGGCAGCGCGTGGTGCCGGCGCTGGCGCCGGTCAGCATCGGGGAAGGAATTTGGCCCCACTCTCGAGGGCCCACTTCGGGTCCAATATGGGTTCATTCCGGATAGTTTTGATATTTTTTTTTGTATCTTTGAAATTTTTGGAAAAAACTTGAAAATTCAAAAAATCATTTTTAAAAAATAATTTTATACTTCCAAAAATTCCCAAATTTTTATTGTAACTTCCTGGGGACTAATTGAGTTTGGGTATTATATTTCATGTAAAGATAAGCTTCCCTTGGGGTTCAATTAATTTTTAAAGTGTCTAAAAATTAAGTTTTTCACCTTCTTTTATTTTAAAAAATATTTTAAAATTCTAGAAAATTCTATAAAAATTCAGGTCACTTTATAGCATTAAAATGCACCTGGTTTTTAAATTTCAAGTGAAAATGAGTTTCCCTTGTGGTTGTATTGATTGTAATAGTATACCTCAAACTATGCTTTATTTTTCTTTTATTATAAATATTTTTTTAAATTTCCCAAAAATACCAGAAAATTTTCAGAATGTTTAAACATGGTTTTAAGAACAGAATAGGCCCGAGAACTTAAATTCAAGTTAGGTTTTGACTCCCTTGAAGGTTTAGATAAATTGGAGGATTGATTCAGTGTTTGCTTCTAAAGTGGATAATTGTGTTATTTTATTTCTTTGAATGTATTTTCCTTTGAATTTATAAATGTTGATTAAATACTTGGTTATAGTTTATTTGTGAACGAGTTGTCTTATGGTGAAGATTGCATATTGGATAATTGAAATCATTTTGTTTTGTGCAAATTAAATCATGATGCACCTTATTTTTAATTTATGTTGTAAGTTGGGTTGGGAGGCATGTAAGGATTGCCATGGCATGTTTGGATTATCAATACCTATTATGGTATCTGAAGTTGAAGGAGGCATGTAAGGATTTCTAGGGCATGTTTGGACTGCCAATACCTATTAAGGTATCTGAAGTTGAAGGAGGCATGTAATGATTACCAAGGGTATGCCGGGATTGCCAATACCTATTAAGGTATCAAAGGATAAAAATGGTGGTAAGTTAGGATTAATTAAACTTGATATTATTCATGTTATGTTTATTTCTGCTGAACTTAAATAATATGTTCACTTTTACATAATAAGGGTTTTGATGGAACATTATAAAAAATGACTATTGTTTTGAAAAACATGAAGTAGACAAGGAACAACTTGTATGTTATATGTATGTAGTCCTCTCTTGTGTCCCTCATACTGAGGGTATGTATATTGGTTCTCTATTTCAGATGTAATAGATAGAATTTGCTCATGGGTTTAATCCACTTTGTTGATATTTCAGGTCTTAGGAAGGTTCCACTGCGAGGATAGAGTTTTAGGATTGGTTGTGGCAGACATCTCTTCTCATCGATTATAGGGTAGGAACTTATCCTCTTATTCAAGAGTCAAACTATGAACTCTTTTTGAGACTTTGATTGTTGGTTTTCAATTAGAGTTTAAACTCTTGTTCTTTAGGTTAAGGGGTCATTGGGTTACAGGACTTCCAAATTGTATCACTAGACATGTATTTATTTATTAGTTATTTTAATTTAAAGGGATTTTCTATTCTGCTTTTAAAATTATTTCATTCTATTGTTTGTACTCTATGCTTGTTGCTACTAGTTGTATATACCTCTCAGGTTTTGAGTATGAGACTGGCCACCTCATGCGCAAAATTTTGTAGGGGTCTTTTCATTTGGTATTAGAGCATTCTAGGTTCAAGTGTCCTCAGGTTTCAAGGATTCATCATAAGGTATCTTCCGCATTGCATATTCTGATAAATAGATCCTAAATATAGAGTTCATCGTATTTTAATCTATCCTCGGAGGTATTGATGTTTTTTCTGTTTCCTCTTCAGATGTCACCCCGTAGAAGGAGGAATGTGAATGATAATTTAGGTCAGGGTCATACTCAGGGTGAAGATGCAGAGATACCTCTCGACTTGGCAACCATTATCGCTCAGGCTGTAGCTGCTGAAATGGCGACTGCTCTTCAAATCAGTAGCCACCTCAGTAGCCACAACAGATGGCACATGTTCCATTACCTATGGAGTAACCTAACAATTGGGAGAGGGTACAAAATTCTTTCACAAAAAGGAATCCGCCGAAGTTTTCAAGGTCTACGGAGGTGACCGAGGCGTATTAGTGGAGGAAATATATTGAGCGCCATCTACGCATGGTTACGTGCACTTAGGTATAGAAACAGATGCTAGCTACCTTTAGGCTAGTAGGGAATGCATTGCAGTGGTGGGAGTCGGTGACTATACTAGAACAACGGACCACGCTCACCTATGTAGATTTTTAGGCTCGCTTTGATGCTAAGTATTTCCCATATGTAGTGAAGGCAGCCAAAAAGAAAGAATTTCCCGAGTTACAATAGGGGGACAAAACTGTTTGCACCTGAGGAGGTGGGCACTGAAGAAAAGAAGCTGTGATGTTTTGTGAATGGGTTAATTTGGCCTATTCGACAGGTCCTTTTGGGATGTCCAGCTTATACTACATATACTCAAGTGGTGGATGATGCATTGCAGCACTGTCAGTCAAGAAAATATTATAGGAAAGGGAAGACAAAGAAACGACATGACAGAGACTTCATTGGTCAAACAGTGGAGAAAATGAATGGGAATGGCAATAGGCACTTTGAGAGGGGCAGTCATTTAGGACAGCAACCATGGAAAAGACACAAATCTAATGGTGATGCTCAAAGAGGAGGAGCCTCTACTTACACGAGGCACAATGGGGTATCGCAGGCAAGTCGGGGTCAATCATAGGGAAATCAATTCAGGAGGCCTACCGGTGTGTTCAAGGGAAACTGTTATAGTTGTGGTGAGCTGGGGCATTTAGCTAAGTATTGCCCTAATACCAACCAGCGACAGCCTGGTCAGTAGGGACTGAGACAGCAACCAACTTTACCAGTACCACAAGTTCCACATATACAGGCACAACATCATCCAACTTTACCTACATCGCAATCGCATGTGGAGCAACCTAGACAACAGATGCATTATGGGAAGGTCTATAACGTTATGCCATATAACGTACAGGCTCCTCAGGCGATCGAGGGTATGTTTCTTATCAATAGTAGAGTGGGTCGTGTTTTATTTGATACTAGTGCATCTCATTCCTTTGTATCTAGAGCATTTGCTAGCTTATCTGGTTTAGATATTTAGCCATGTACTTCTCCACTCACAATATCTACGCCGTTGGGGGCTAGTACGGTTCTACAGGAATAGGGTAGTCAGGTCCCTATAGACATTGGCAAACTCAGGTTCTTGGCAGATTTATTGATCCTAGATATGCATTCATATGATGTTATACTCAGGATGGACTAGTTATCACATTACCATGCTCAGGTAAATTGCCACGATAAAGCAATTGTATTCGCTATACCAGGTCAGGAGATGTACTTGATTACGGTGCCACAATCAAAAGGAGGGTTTAGTACACACTTGTTCTTTATCAGGGAGGAATCTTTGGAAGGAACTACAGTATCTTTAGATTCCATTCTAGTGGTGCGAGACTTCCAAGATGTGTTTCAGGAGATCCCAGGGTTACCACCCAGTCGTGAGATTAACTTCGTGATAGATTTAGCTTCAGGTACCAGACCTATTGCTAGGGCTCCATACAGGATGGCTCCTATGGAAATGAGGGAGCTGAGGGATCAGATTCAGTAATTTCTTAGTCAAAAATTTATTCATAGGAGTATTTCACCGTAGGGAGCACCGGTGTTGTTTGTGAAAAAGAAGAATGGGTCTCTTCGACTTTGTATTAACTACAGGAAATTGAATAAGTTCACAATCTGCAACAAGTACCTGTTACCTAGGATTGAAGATCTATTCAATCAGTTGAAGGGAGCCACCTATTTCTCGAAGATAGATTTGAGATTCGGGTATCATCAGCTTCAAGTTAGGGAGTAGGATGTACCAAAGACAACCTTCTTTACCAGATATGGGTCATATGTGTTTTGGGTTATGCCGTTTGGGTTAACAAATGCCCTAGCTGTCTTCATGGAACTGATGAATAGAGTATTCAGGGCCTACTTGGACTAGTTTGTTATTGTCTTCATTGATGACATTCTAGTTTACTCTAGGTCAAAGGAGGATCATGCCAGACATCTTCGTTTTATCTTGCAAACATTGAAAGATCATCAGTTGCATAAAAAATTTGAGATATGTGATTTCTAGCAGAGGGAAGTGAAGCTTTTGGGTCACATAGTGTATGAGAAAGGGATAGTGATCGATCCAAGTAAAGTGTCAGCGATTCTGGAGTGGGGACAGCCTACCTCACTTTTAGAGATTCGCAGTTTTCTTGGGTTTGCTGGTTATTATCGCCAGTTTATTCAGGGCTCCTCTAATATTGCTGACACGCTTACCCATCTCACTAAAAAGGATGTGCCTTTTATTTGGGATGACTCGTGTCAGGTGGCGTTTGACGAGTTAAAGACCAGATTGACAACTGCACCAGTTCTAATTACTCCTCAGAGTGGCATTGAGTACTTGGTTTATATAGATGCACCATTACAGGGTTTGGGATATGTATTGATGCAGGAGAAAAGGCCGATATCATATGCGTCATGCAAGATTAAGCCTCATGAACTTAATTATGCAACGCATGATCTGGAGTTAGCAGCTATGGTGTTTGCTTTGAGGATTTGGAGACATTACCTTTTGGGTGAAACTTTCAAATTATTCAGTAACTATAAGAGTCTGTAGTATCTATTTTCACAGAAAGAACTGAATATGAGACAGCGTAGGTGGTTGGAGTTTGTGAAATACTATTATTTTTTCATCCAGTACCACCAAGGGAAAGCGAATGTAGTAGTTGATGCGCTTAGTCGCCCTATGCTAGTCTATCTACCCTATTCGAAGTAATTAAAGTGGAATGACTTGAGTAATGTTGATGCCTTAGTTGATGCCTTTGTAACATGTGTAGTGGTTACACCTGCAATCATACGAAGGGTAATTATAGAATAGCTTAGTGACTCGCAGTGCATATAGAAGGTGACCGAGTTGAAATCTGGGGATGTACCATTCTATATAATGGGTAGAGATGGAGGATTGAGGTACAAGGGATGATTGGTGGCTCCTCACAATGATGACTTGAGGAGGGTAGTGATGGGTGAGGCCCATAGTTCTCAGTTTTTGTTACACCCGGGAGGGGATAAAATGTACCAAGACATGAAGCAACAATTTTGGTGGTCAGGCATGAAAAGGGACATAACTATATTTGTCTCCAAGTGCAGCACCTGTCAGATGATCAAGATTGATCACCAGAGACTGCCAGGGTCTTTACAACCACTGCCTTTACCAGAGTAGAAGTGGGAGAGCATCTCTATGGATTTTATTGTGGGACTTCCCACCTCACAACAAAACCATGATGCTATTTGGGTGATAGTGGACAGGCTGATGAAATCAGCACATTTCTTGCCAGTTCGCTCGAGTTACACCTCAGAGCAATACGCGAAGCTTTACATTGCAGAGATAGTGAAGCTTCACGGTGTGCCTTTGTCTATTATATCGAATAGAGATCTGAGTTTCGTTTTAGGGTTTTGGAGAGCTTTCAGCAGGCAATGGGTATAGCTCTGCACCTCAGTACAGCCTATCACCCTCATACTGATCGTCAGACTGAGAGGGTTAATCAGATTCTGGCAAGCATGTGTACTCAACTTCAAGGGCAATTGGGAGAGTTACTTGCCGCTGGTTTAGTTTGCCTATAACAATAGTTATCAAAAGACTATTGGTATGGCACCATTTGAGGCTCTGTACGGACGACCATGCAAATTGCCGGTTTACTGGTTAGAAGTTGGAGAAAATAGGTTTTTGGGTCCTGATTTCATTAAGAACATACCAAAAAAAGTTGCCCTTATTAGAGACCGTATACGGACTGCGCAGAGCAAACAGAAGAGTAATATTGACTGAAGAACTCGTGCACTAGAGTTCAAGGTGGGGGATCAGGTTCTACTCAAGGTTTCTCCCATGAAGGGAGTCATGCGATTTAGAAGGAAAGGGAAGCTGGCACCTCATTTTGTAGGTACTTTTATAATTACTGACAGAGTTGGAGTGGTAACATATAGACTGGCGTTAGCAGACATGATGCACAGGATGCACAATATCCTTCATGTCTTTATGCTGCGGAAGTTCCTTAGAGATGAGGATGCTTACCATCACATTAAGGTTGGAGAGATTGAGTTGCAGTCAGATGCAACATATGTGGAGCATCCTTACTGTATTCTTGACTGTAGGGATTAGGTCCTTCGTTCTAAGACCATCCTGTTAGTTCGAGTTTAGTGGAGCCACCACAATGAGGTGGAGTCCACTTGGGAAAGGGAGGAGGAAATAAAAGCAAAATATCCAAAACTTTTTCTCTCAGGTATGGGCTGAATTGCGAGGACGGAACTCCTCTTTTTAGGGGGGAAGAATGTAATACCCCAAAATTTGGATGTCAATTATTTTTTAAATTTTAATTGCTTTACATTACTTTTATTAATACATGTGAAATGATTTGCCTTTATATTTTTATCATTTTATGTGAATTGCTTTTCCTTTATATTTTTATCATTTCATATGAATTGTTTGGTCTTTTTTCACATGTTATTAGTTCATGTAAATTGCATTGCCTTTATATTTTTATCACTTTATGTGGATTGTTTTTAATGATTGTGTATTATCTGATTTAAATCTTTTAAATGTTTTAGATTGGGCTAGGGAGGAATCTGGGTTGAAATGGTTGGGTTAGGGGTACGCTTAAGTTGATGGACCTGGGTTATGGTTATTTAATTGATTTTCTTTTATTATTATTATTTTTTAGTTTATTTAGTTTTTAGAAAAAAAAATAGAATAATAATAATTAAGACAAAATAAAATAGGAGACTAGGGTTTCTGCCGTTTGCTTTTACGCACAGAAATTAAGAGAGTAAACGAAAAATAGAAGGGAGTTAAGGAGCGATCGGGTGAACGAGTTTTTGAATCGTCAAAGAGGCAAGTTTGATTATTCTCTTTCCCTTTGAATCTGTATGCATAGTCTAGATTTTTGTCTATGATTGTTCTTGAAAATTTTGTGTGTCTTATTGTATGGTAATTAATGTTATTTTCTGTTGAATTAAATTCGTGAGATCTTCTATGCCAACTGAATATATGTGAAGAATTTATATATGAACAGGTTTATGCATATATATATATATATATATGATATGTCTGTAATATGTATAGAAATCATAATAGCATGAATCTAGGAGGGTGAAGGATGCTAATTTGTATCTTTTATGCGATGGATTGCATGGGCAAACAACCCTTGACCCTTAGAAAATTAGATCATTGGTGAATTAGATTTAAATTTTGAAAGTTTTGCGAAGAATCCAAGAACTGGTGAATTGGGGGTTTTTGATTCGGGCCATTTCGGATGGGACTTTTTACACCAATAGGTAGCCGACGTCAAGGGGATAAGAACGACGTAAAAATGGAGGCGAACGGTAGCGGGAGTTGGCTGGACCTTCGTCGGGAAGTTCCCAGCGCTGTTGGGCGCGCTATGGAATAAGCCCCAGCTTAGGGCACTTCCCCATGCACCCGGCCTGCACGTGCCGGTGCGTGGCGCTGGCTTGCACCGGGGAAGAGATTTTTGGGCCCCACTAGCGGGGGCCCACCTCTAGGTCCAATATGGGTCCATTTCGGATTGTTTTGATATTTTTTTGTATTTTTGAAATTTTAGGGAAAAACTTGAAATTTCAAAAAATCATTTTTAAAAAATACTTTTATAGTTCCAAAATTCTCAAATTTTTACTGTAACTTTCTTGGGGCTAATTGAGTTTGGGTTTTAAATTTCATATAAAGATGAACTTCCCTTGGGGTTAACTTAATTTTTAAAGTGTCTAAAAATTAAGTTTTTCACCTTCTTTTATTTTAGAATATATTTTAAAATTTCAAAATAATTCAGGTAACTTTATTGGGTTAAAATGCACCTGGGTTTTAATTTCAAGTGGAAATGAGTTTTACTTCTGGTTGTATCAGTTGTAAAAGTTTGCCTCAAACTATGCTTTATTTTTCTTTTATTAGAAATTTTTTTTTTTTAAATAACCAAAAATACCAGAAAATTTTCAGAATGTTTAAATATAGTTTTAAGAACAGAATAGGCCCGAGAACTTAAATTCGAGTTAGATTTTGACTCCCTCGAAGGTTTAGATAAATTGGAGGATTGATTGAGTGTTTGCTTCTAAAGTGGATAATTGTGTTATTTTATTTATTTGAATGTATTTTCCTTTGAAGTTATAAATGTCCATTAAATACTTGGTTATAGTTTATTTGTGAATGAGTTCTCTTATGGTGAAGATTGCATATTGGATAATCTAAATCATCTTGTTTTGTGCAAATTAAATCATGATGCACCTTATTTTTAGTTTATGTTGTAAGTTGGGTTGGGAGGCATGTAAGGATTGCCACGGCATGCTAGGATTGCCAATACCTATTAAGGTATTTAAAGTTGAAGGAGGCATGTAAGGATTGCCAGGACATGTTAGGATTGCCAATAACTATTAAAGTATCTGAAGTTGAAGGAGGCATGTACGGATTGTCATGGGCATGTCAGGATTGCCAATACTTATTAAGGTATCAAAGGATAAAAATGGTAGCATGTTAGGATTGCTTAAACTTGATATTATTCATGTTATATTTATTTCTACTGAACTTAAACAATATGTTCACTTTTACATAATAAGGGTTTTGATGGAACATTATAAAGAATGACTGTTGTTTTGAAAAACATGAACTGGACAAAGAACAGCTTGTATGTTATATGTATGTAGTCCTCTTGTGTCCCTCATACTGAGGGTATGTATATTGGTTCTCTGTTTAGGATGTAGTAGATAGAACTTGCTAGTGGGTTTAACCCACTTTGTTAATATTTCAGGTCCCAGCTAGGTAGGTTCCACAATGAAGATAGAGTTTTAGGGTTGGTTGTGGCAGATATCTCTTCTCATCGGTTATAGGGTAGGAACTTATCCTTTTATTCAAGAGTCAAACTATGAACTCTTTTTGAGACTTTGATTGTTAGTTTTAAATTAGAGTTTAAACTCTTGTTCTTTTGATTAAAGGGTCCTTAGATTACGGGACTTCCAAATTGTATTACCAGACACGTATTTATTTATTTATTGGTTATTTTAATTCAAAGGGATTTTATATTCTGCTTTTAAAATTATTTCATTCTATTGTTTGTCCTCTATGCTTGTTGGTACGAGTTGTATGTACCTCTCAGGTTTTGAGTATGAGACTCACCACCTCATGCGCGAAATTTTGTTGGGGGTATTTCAATCTATATGTCAATTTGCTCTATTTCCTAGTTCCGTTTTTCTTTCGTATTGCAAAAAATAAAAATAAAATATAAAATAATTGTCACTTATTTATATTTATTTATTCTATTGCTGCATCACAGTACATTACTTATTCAAGTAACACTTCAAAAAATAAAAATAAAAACTTTCAGTAGGCCATGACAGTAACTTGTATATATCCATTTAAAAAAAAAAAAGAATCCAAGGCTTTTTAGATTTCGTTATCAAAATAATTCTATTACTAATTTTTCAATAATATATTTTATTAGAATGCTACTATTATATGTATTTGATAACAAAAAGACTTAAGAATGGACAAAATTGTCTTTATAAAAAAATAAATAGGTATAAAATTGTCTAAAGAAAAAACAGTTACCAAAAATATAAAATCTTTACTTAGAATCTAATTTTAGAAGCTAAGGCCTTGTTTGGTATAACACTTCGATTCCAGATTTCGCTTTCATTTTCGAGAGAAATCTCGTTTGGTAACGCAGTTTTTTTTTTAAAAAAAAAATGAAAGTAATGTCAAAATTTTGACAATCCTTATGCATAGTTTGAAAGTTTTATAATGAAGCTTTTAGTTTAAAATTTCATTTTTTAGTTCAAGTTTTCATTTTTTTTTTTTTATAAAATACAATAAATACAAAGTTTGCTTGCTCAAAAATATAATATAATACAGAAAATTAAAATTTTATAAAAAACGAGAATAAAAAAATTAGGAATAAAATAAATAAAAATTGTTTTAAAAATTTTATTAATAAAGTAATATAAATAAACTACAATAAATACAAAATTATAAGTCAATAACAATAAATTTTTTTTATAAAATACGATAAATAAAAAATATATATAAATATAAAAAATATATATATATAATAAATATATAATATATATAAAGATATATATATGAAGAAAATACAATAAAATATGAGCTATATATAAATACAATTATATATAATATACAAATATAATATAATAAATACAAAATTTTAAGTCAATAAGAATAAAAAACTTTTATAAAATACAATAAATAAAATATATATATATATAATTATAATTATATATATATATATATTTATAAAGAAATATATAAGAAGAAAATACAATAAAATAAGAGTTATATATAAATACAATTATGTATAATATAAAAATATAGAAGGAAATAAAACAAGTATATATAATGAAATATGACAATTACCAAAAACATGTAAATAGTTAGAATTTATGGCAATTACGAAAAATGTGCAAATGCCTAAAAATATATTTTTAATTAAAATAAAGTCGTAACAAATATAATTTCGGAGGAAATAATATACATAAAAATATGTAATATCACATTTATCTTGGTCAAAATGAGTTGGAATCATATTACTCAAACATAATTTCTAGTCAAAGATACCACTATTTTATTTTTTTTAAATTAATTTTGGGTTACCAAACATATTTTTTGATTTGTGCTTTCAATATTTCAACCGTCCATGACGTTACCAAACGTATTCTACTTTTGACAGAAATAGCAGAACAACAAACTTTCAGATTTTATTTTTTAGAAATTAGAAAATAGAATCCGACTGCATTACCAAATAGCCCCTAAATATTTTAGTTTAAATATCTACCATTTAAAAATTATTTTTTTATGATTAACAAACACATCTAAGAGCAAAAAATTTAAATAAAAACGCTTTTAAGTAATTGAACAACAATTCCAAACATGCTTTTAAATTTCAACAGCAAACAAGTTAGTTTTTTTTATCTTGATAAGGTATAATTCAGATGGTCATGACAGTAACTTCTATCCATTTTTAAAAATAAAAAAGAAAAGAATCAAAGTTTGTTTTTAATCAAAGAAGACTTGGACGTACAGGTAAATTGCCAATTGTCAAGCACACATCTGTTTGGTAGCCATTTTTTCTTGGATGACCAGAGAAATGGTTGGATCAAATTTTTTTATTTATTTAAATGGCATGGCCGGCATAGTCAAGACATGTAGAAGAAGGTAAATTGTTAACTGCCAAGCACACACGTCAGTTTGATAGTGAATTTTCGAATTATTCAAAATTGAAACTTTTTGTTGTTTGATTCAGTAAAAGCTATCTTTCATTTAGTCTATTGCCGTATCACAGTCCGTTCCTTCTTTAAGTTACAATTAAAAAAATAAAAATGAGCTTCAGATGGCCAATGCAGTAACTTCTATGCATTTAAAAAAATAAATAAAAAGAAAAGACTCTTAATCATTTATTTATTTATTTTTTTGTATTGTTTTGTTGAATCACTGACTCGCTTGAAGTGTTTGAGAAGTATCGAATCCATGGTCGAAATATCAGATACGTAGTAGAAATAAAAAAATATATTTTAAAATTATGAATACGTTTAAAAAGTATATGCAAGTGTCAAAAATCTTAACACACAATACACATTAAATTTGGTATCAGTTTAATATAATAAAGAACAAATACTCAACTTATCTTATTTATATATCTCTATTTTATTCGGTTCCAAAAAAGGGTACGTTTTACAATGGGGTCTCTCTCCTTTTATACTGTTTTCCCGAGCATGAGATGACATGATAATGATGAGTTTATCTTTAGCCTTTATCTTCGGTTGTCTTTATCTTTGGTGAGTAGGTTGATCTTTTCATCCGAAGCTGGAGGTGGTTTTGTGGGTGCTGTGCTGGACTGGTATTTGTTTGGGCTTACTTTATTAATTTGGGCTTGTACTTAATAATGTTGGGTTCACATTATTTGTCTGGGCTTCTCATTTTTGGGCTTTATTTATTTTGGCCCACAGTATACGACACGTATTGGTAAGTATTCGAGACGTATTGATATATTATTCTTGTAGAAGTATCCGTGTTTCCTAATATATATATATATATATGTATGTATGCGGTAGTTATAGTGCAGTTCAAGATATATACTAAAGCACTATGTACTCTCTTTCTTTCTAATTCACTTTTTGTCATTTATTTATATTTATTTATTCTATTGCTGCATCACAATTCGTTCCTCTTCAAGTAACACAAAAAAAATAAAAAAGACTCTCAGATGGCCATGACATGTATCCATTTAAAAGAAAAAAAACAGAAGAAAGAAAGTAAAGAATTCAAGGTCTTGTAAATTTCGTTTTCATAATGACAAAGACTTTTTTTTTATTTTTTCTAGTGTGTCGTATGGCGATCATGTTAATTAAAGAAGACTCGAACATTTGAAAGTTGGCAGTACCAAGTCTTCCACTGAAAATTGGCAGCAGCTGTCTTCTACTGGCCAGTAATTGTCAATTTTGGGCATAAACAAATTGGATTGTGTGTTTGGAACCTTGACCCACTAATGCGTATGGTTTTTGTATATTATATATAATATACAAAAGCTCCTTCTTTCTAAAGCACTCACTGTGTGTGTTTGGAACCTTGAAAATGGAGAGGTTTGGCATTGCCTCACTGCTATTAGTGCTTCAGCTACTACTGCAGTCATGCACAGTTTGTTGTGCCACGTTTTCGTCAAACTACACCGATGAATTGGCTCTTCTTGCTTTCAAATCTGCAATCATGTTCGACCCCAACAATACTTTGGGGAGTAACTGGACTCAAAAAATCAACTTTTGCGAATGGGTTGGGGTCTCATGCAGCCGCCGACATAGGCAGAGAGTCATAGCTTTGGAGCTTCCTGAGATTGGACTCCATGGCACCATCTCCCCTCATGTGGGTAACCTCTCCTTCCTCACAGTGATAGATCTTCGTAACAACAATTTTCGTGGTCAACTTGTTCACGAGATCAGTCATTTGCGTCGTTTGAAGGTACTCATATTAGAATTTAACTACTTAGAAGGAGTGATCCCTGCAAGTTTACAACATTGCCGACAGCTTCAAGTCATATCTTTGTATGACAATGAATTTAGTGGCAGCATACCCAAAGAATTGAGTAGCTTGTCCAGGCTCAGAGTGCTTTATCTAGGAGGAAACAACCTCACAGGTACAATTCCATCTTTCTTTGCTAACATGTCAAGCTTAAAACAGCTAAGCATGTTCGCAAACAAGTTTCATGGCAATATTCCTAATGAGTTAGGTAATATTCCAAGTTTGGAAGTAATAGGTTTTGCTAGAAATTATCTCACTGGCTCAATTCCTCCATTTTTTTTCAACATCTCCTCTTTACAAGAAGTTACATTACAACTTAATGCCCTCTCCGAAAATCTTCCCTTGAGCTGTAATACCGGACTTTCTAATCTTCAATATCTCCTCCTTGGAAAAAATCAATTCAGTGGAAACATCCCTTCCTATATGTCCAATTTTTCTATGCTCATTCTCTTAGATCTAAGTGGCAACCAATTCACTGGACCAGTACCCACAAGTCTAGGCAATTTACAATCACTCACAACACTTAGTTTGGATACAAACCAGTTAACTATAGAACCGGGAAGTCAGGAACTTAGTTTTCTCACTTCTTTGACAAGCTTGAAATCCCTGAAAAGATTGTTTATACGTCATAATCCATTTCAAGGCATCTTACCAGATTCTTTTGGAAATCATTCTACTTCCCTTCTCATGTTCGATGCATCTAATTGCCAACTAATGGGTCAAATTCCTGAGGGAATTGGTTCCTTTACAAACTTGAATTATCTTGACCTGAGTGGCAACAATTTCAACGGATTCATTCCGTCTACAATCAAGGGTATGAAAGAGCTACAAAGGTTGTACCTTGCTGATAACAGGCTTGAAGGATCCATTCCAAAGGAGATTTGCAATTTGCTCAACCTGGGAGATATTAAACTCAATAACAATAACTTCTCTGGATCAATCCCTGCATGCATCGGAAATGTCAGTGGGTTGCGGACGTTGTTGTTGAATTCTAATTCATTGAACTCATCAATACCATTGAGTTTATGGAGCTTGGATAATCTCTGGTCCTTGAATTTGTCATTCAATTCGTTAACTATTCTAGATCTCAACATTAGAGCAATGAAATCACTTGTAATCATAGATTTGTCTTGGAACCAAATCTCAGGTAACATTCCAAGCACATTTGGAGCCTTTCAAAGTCTAAGTTCTGTCAACCTGTCCAAAAATTCATTTTGGGGACCCATACCTGAATCATTTGGGAACTTGATATCATTGGATTTCATGGACCTCTCCCACAATAACCTATCTGGTTCTATACCCAAGTCTCTAGAGGCACTTTCGAATCTCAAATACTTGAATATCTCTTACAATAAGCTATCTGGGGAGATTCCAAGTGGAGGTCCTTTTTCAAATTTTACAGCGGAATCTTTTATGAAGAACGAAGCGCTTTGTGGGAAACCTACTTTACAGGTTCCGCCCTGCACAGGTTCAAGAAATAAACATTTTCCTTACAAATATGTTCTTCCAGCCATTGTTGCATCAATGTCAATCTTCATTGCTCTTCTGTATATGATGCTCAAAAAAAATTGTGGAAATAAAGCACAAGCTCTGAGTTCAGCCTATAATTTGTTAGCCGCAATGGAGCATAGGTCTTTTTCATATCAAGAGCTTTGTAATGCTACAAATAACTTTTGTGAAGCAAACCTGATTGGAGTAGGAAGTTTTGGTACTGTATACAAAGGAATACTTTCTGATGGGACGAATGTTGCTGTAAAAATTTTAAACTTACTACTTGAGGATGCTTTCAAAAGTTTTGAAGCGGAATGCAAAGTACTACGAACTGTTAGGCACCGAAATCTTGTTAAGGTCATAAGTACATGTTCTAACCCTGAATTAAGAGCTTTGGTTTTGCAATACATGCCTAATGGAAGTCTAGAGAAGTGGTTATATTCTCACAACTACTGCTTGAATCTCCTTCAAAGAGTCAGCATTATGCTTGATGTTGCATTAGCTTTGGAGTATCTCCATCATGGTCAATTAGAGCCTGTTGTCCACTGTGATTTGAAGCCTAGCAATGTCCTTTTAAATGAAGAGATGGTCGCACACGTGGGTGATTTTGGCATTGCAAAGATTTTAGTTGAAAACAAGACTGCAACACAAACGGAGACTTTAGGTACAATCGGCTACATTGCGCCCGGTAAATGTTTTCAACCTTATTCACCGTACTTTTACTATATAACTTCCTTTTCATTTATTATTTTTTTTTTTGCCAATTTTCATTAAACCTCCCTCGAGAATTAACGATTTTCATTAAACTATTTTTTTTCAAAAAAAAAAACCCCTCAATTAATCGAGAGGGGTTACTTTAAAGGAAAAATTACTAAAATACCCCCACCAAGTTAAAGGGGAGTTTTATGCAATTCGCCCCATTGTGCAAATTTAGCTAAAAGATTTTAATTTTTTCCCCTTTCCTGAATAATAATATTTGAACTTATTATTTTTGTTACACGCATCACCATACTTTTAATTAAAGAAAAACATCAAAAAAATTAAAATTCATAGTTATGAGTGCAGCTAAATATTATTTCTTTAACATATGTCTTGCATAGTTAAATCTTGCAATATCATTTCCCCTCTTTTTTTTCTATTTAACCAAACAAAATGAGAGAAAAACCTACTATATTTTCTTTTATTTACATGCGAGAAAAACTTACTATATTAAAAATGTAAAATAAAAAAGATCATGTAGTCAGTCTTGTTGAATCAAGTTAATAATTTACAACAATGATCTTTATAAAGTTTACATTCTTCTTTTTTTCAACCATAAGAACAAATGCACACACATATATACATATTTACATATATATGTATAATAAAGTTAAACTACTATAAGATTAGTAGTTATTTATGCCATTCAATTACTTTTTGTAATTAAGATTTATTTTTTGTTAATCTAATTGTATGATCAAATGTCCATCTCATATACTTATAGTAATTTAACTTTATTATACATATATATATATATGTGTATATATATATATATATATATATATATATATATGTAAATATGTATATACGTGTGTGCATTGTACATACGCATTGTATAAAACCAAAAATACAATATAAATAATATAATAATGGTATATATAATATAAGTAAACATATAAAATTTGAACTTACATGTAGTTTCAAAAAAAACTATGAATTTTACTTTTTAATTTTTTTTTAATGCTTTTCTTTAATTATAAGTATGGTTATGCATGGAACAAAAAATACAAGTTCAGAGATATTATTCAAGAGAAAAAAAAAAAAAGAGAATCTTTTAGCTAAATTCACACAGTTGAACAAATTGCATATCCATTCCCCCCGATTTTTTTTTTTTTGGGGGGTGTGGTTCCTTTTATTTTTTCAAAATTATTAGAATATTAAATTATATATGGATGGTAACTCAGACCCTTGCTAGCCATTATTATTACTATTCTATATTTTTAACAAAATTATCGTTAATTAATATTGTTGTAATGAAGTAAGTTGCTTGTTTTCATCAGGGTGACCAGACATAGAAATGCATCAATTTTACCTATATATACATAAATATGTATTGGCATAGTTCTAATGATCAATTACAAATTAGTTGTTATTTGCATTTTCTTTTTCATGTAATTAAGGATTAGCAATGTATGATAAACAATAAAGATATGAATTTTGACCATGCTTGAACAAAATGAATGTCTTGACAGAGTATGGTTCAGAGGGAAGAGTGTCAACTCAAGGTGATATCTATAGCTATGGAATAATGTTGTTGGAGACATTCACAAGAAAAAATCCCAGAAATGAAATGTTCACTGAAGAATTAAGTCTCAAGCAATGGGTGAGTGCATCATTCCCTCACAAAATAACAGAAGTCATTGACAAAGGTTTGTTAACAGCAGGAGGAAATGAAATGAGTGTCACCCAAGGTATTTCTATAGCTATTATAGAACTAGGGTTGGAATGTTCAAGAGAAGTACCAGAACAGAGGAGTGACATAAAAGAAGTGGTAGTTAAACTAGGTAAGATCAAACTGCAAATACTTCGCAACTGAGGTTTCATGATGTGTGTTTCTGTTTTCTCCTACACATGATATCAATTCCGCAAACTTGTGTGGTGTATGTCATTGGGGCATGGCACTAGTGAAGATGTGTGATTTATGTTTGTTGTTCACTCTTGTTGCCTAAGCTAGCTATACCAGGCATTAATATAGTAGATTTTTCAATCATTTACTCTCATTGTAGAAGATTACTACCATAATCACTTTCACTCAGTATCACTTTTAAAGGCAACCAACATTCTATTTATATATTACTTGAATAAATCAACAACCTATTTCAACTTAAATCAGTCCAAGACATAATTATTAAAAAAACTTACATTATATGAATCCTGGTTGGATTCAATAAAATATATTTTCTATTTGAAAAATCAATCAAGATATAATATCATTTGCCTCTCACACAATAAGATTATAATAAAGACCAATAATCATAACTAAAAAATACAAAGACCATCGATAATCAAACAACTCTTGGCTACAAAATTAGATTGAATCCAAAGCTAAACCTTTAAAAAGGAAGAAACTAAATCATAATAAGGATAAACATAACTGAAATATCAAAACATCTTTTTACAATTAAATAATTGAAATAAAAAAAATATATTAGTCAAGAATTGTATTTAAGCACCCAAAAAAACAAGAATGAATTAAGAAAGCGATCATCAGAGATGATGAGAGGGGGAGGGGGAAGAGTTTGATAATAAGATTATAATTAAGACCAAGAATCATAAGTTAAAAAATACAAAGACCATCAATAATCAAAGAACTCTTGGCTACAAAATCATACCGAATCCAAAGTTAAACCTCAAAAAATGAAGAAAACTAATGCACAATAAGGATAAACATAACTGAAATATCAAAAAATCTTTTTACAATCAAATAATTGGAATAAACAATAAATTAGGTCAAGAATTGTAGTTAAACACCCAAATAACAAGACTGAATTAAGAAAGTGATCATCATAGATGGGGGTGTGGGGGGTGGGGAAGGGTTTAATATTTTGGAAAGGTAAAAAGGTGGTGGCCAAATTTATAATTTTGCAAAATAGGAGGATATTTTGTCAAATTCACAATATATATATGTATCTATATAACAAGAGAGAAAAAAAAAATCATAGGGCAATTGCCCACTCTGAGCATATATGCCTGTCATTGCTGATGAGAAATTATTAAGTAGTCCGGACCCAATCAAGAGAAGACATACAATCAAAAAGCTGAATAAAGCTGACACATTTGATTACTTTTTCTGATTGGTTAGGATCACATACTTCCAGACCATCTAAAAATTTCTCTATTGTCGATAGTTCACTAGGTCTGAAAGAGAGAGAACTCGAGTTCATATTAATAAAAAAACTATGCAATAGTAGGAGCTAGCTAGCCTTACAAGTGCTGATATATATATAATGAAAAAAATATAAATTTTTTTTTTCTTTTTTTGAAAGGTAATCTAAAAATTTAGTTACTAGCGCAAATGACCTCTAAAAATCACTAGTAAGTCTCGCGAATTAGAGGACCCACCAATCAAAACAAACTGAATGTGACTTAACTGCAAACATCACACGAAATTAGGAATGTATGAAAAATGACTACAAGAAATTGAAACTCTATCAAAATGACCTGATTTCAAGTTCGAAAATGACTCCAATCTCAGGCGAAATTGACTGCATTGTGCTCGTCTCAAACTTTCCTTAAGTTTAGACCATTTGAAGTTTGGGTTAATTTTCTATAGTTTTCAATAGGCCTTTTGTCCAAGTGCTCCAAATAATCCAACCCCACCAATTATGCATCAATTATGGTCATTAAAGGGCATAAATGATGGTGATGGTAATGGTGACTAAGGTTGTTGAAGTTGAAGAGATGGGATAAGGATATGACTATAAATGAACCAACTTAGTGCATTGCCTAAACTGGAAATTCCCCTCTAAAAATCTACATGTCTTTTTGTGTTAACATAATTCATACCCTTAAAAAGGGGGGGCTAATGCTAAAACAACAATTGCCAACTTGGAAATGGAGCAAGGAAGATTTTTGTCAAGAAATCAGATAAAACACAAATTTATGTCTTACAAAAGCTCAATCGAAAACTACTTTCCTATTACAATTTGGTTTTAACCAATACCTATGGGTGGAGTGAGAGTGATTGCAGGCATCAAAGAGAGTAGAGTAGTCTCATCCCAAAGGAGTGAGGACATCTTTAAATCTACTATATATATATATATCACAAACAATGCTCATTCAGTACTTCTTGTTAAGGTACCCCAAATCAATTCTCCGATCCCACCTCTAGCCATTCCATTCCTTACTTTGGCAGCTTAACAAATGTCAAAAAAACTTGAATTTGGTTGTGAAAAATTCATCATATAGTGGGGCTAAATTCGTTAATTGAATGTCAGGGATATATGTAAATTGTCATTCTAGTAGCAATCAGCAATACCTTAGGGCAGATCCAAGTCATGAATATTAACCATTTATTTCAAGAACATATTAATTTGCTAACTAAAGCTAATTCTCTATATACTACTAATTCATTGAGTCACCTTCTCATGAATTAAATCACATGTAGCATGATCATGTTCTCAGGAAAATGTCAACATGGCTTCAGTACCTTCATTCGACCATGAAACTGCTCGTAAAGTAGCTTCATTTCTGGAGACCTATCCACAGATAGAGGATCGTCGATACTTCTACTGCTTGGAAAATCATCTCCTCGCAAATGATTTTCACATGCCTCTCTATTTTCATGTCCTTGCGTATCATTACCCACTTGTCCCCATGTAGCAAGTTTCTTGTCAACCCTTAATTGTTGAGGAGCATTTTCATCAACAGGGGCAACCCCTTGAGTATTAATTGCTCGTGAACATGCTTGATTTGACATATGTAAAGAAGGCCGAAGACTCACCTATCTTATGCTCAATCTTCTTTGGGTATGACAAAAATTGTCCTGAAAATTTACCAGAATTTTGATCAACTTTTAAGAGGGGAAGGATGAAAGTACATAAGATTAAATGAAAAGGCTGTTACCTAGATGTTACCTAGGAGCAGTTGTTTGATAAAACTGAATTTGCGAATCTGAAAACCAATTTGATAGTAACTGGATTTTAAGTGCTGAATTTATTAAAATTGTTTTATAAGTACAAAAAAATTAAGTCTGAAAAACTGCTTACTTCACATTTTATCCTTATATATTGATTGTTGATAATGACTTCCAAAAATGATTAATCTTACAAAGCATACAGACAAAAATATACACCATAATTGAAATAGAAACTTCAGTTAGTTATAAACTCGACAGAAATTTAAAAAGGGTAAAATTTAAATAAAAAAGAACATTGAATTAATAATACTACTAATGAAGAAAATTTTGGGGTGTTAATGTACTGACAACATCATCTTCATAATCAACAGTTGTATAGGTACACAACACCTACATATTACTACACACACAGACATCTGTACATACATATACACACACGATTACGCACTTTTATATTTTGCACATAGCATCTTGATTTATATACACAGTTACACAAGTACACACACACTGATTTCTGATTTTGGGACATCTTGATTTATATACACAAAGTAGGCACATATATATATTGCACATAGCATCTTGATTTATATACACAGTTACACACGTACACACATACTGATTTTGATATATCTTATAACCAATTTGGATTTATGCCAGGTTGATCCACAATAGAAGTCATATACTTAATAAGACAATTTATAGGAGAATATAAGAGTAAACAAAAAGATTTGCATATGATTTTCACAGAATTAGACAAGGCATGTGATAGAGTGCCAAGGAACATATTTTGGTGCGCTTAACAAAGAGAATAAATAAGTACATATGAAACTTATTGTAGACACATAAGTTTTATGATGGTTTAATCACCGTCCGATTGGTCAATAAGTCAAATACTTTTGATCAATTTAATTCTACGATTGCGGGTCCCATCAACAGACACGTGTCATAATCGTGAAGGTTCAGACCTTTAAAAAAAACATGTGTGATAATTCAAATTTAAATTTAATTTATTTCTATATAAAAGGAGGCAAAATATCTTTTTATGGAAGTTGGCACAATTAATGGGGAGTTACCAAATTAAACCTCCACTCTTTTGCCTATAAATACAAGGTTATCCTACACATTCAAGGGACACACAGAGAAGGACAGACGAAGACAGACACAAAGAGTTCAAGAGAACACAAAAGCTCTGCCGAACCTCTTTCTCAACGAAGACGAAGAACATCAAGCACGCCACACAAGTGCCATTCTACTTCAAAGATCTTAAGTCCTCGAAGAATCTGAAGACGAAGAACAACAAGTACGCCACACAAGTGTTGTTCTTCTTCGAAGACCTTCAATCTACCGTTCGAGATCAAGCTCTATCGGCCCTCGATCAAAAATACCATCAAGCCTTCCTCAATCTTGAAGATTTGAAGAAACCTCATTAATACCGGTTCAAGAACAAGCTTTCGAAGCCCTTGCATCAAACATCAAGGAGATTAAATCAGAGGAAGATTCTTTGTTGTAAAAGAATCGACCACAGAGAATTGTACCCCTTTTTCCTAAAATTAATAAAATTGACTGTTTGTTACACAATTTTGTTCCTAGATTTTCGAACACGAAATTTGTGTGTACAAATTTCTGGCACGCCCGGTGGGACCTCTTTGCCTTTCATCTCTATCTCCTTAATCAATTAATTAAAGATTTTTCCCGCTTGCGTCGATGGCCCCTAAGAAGTTTCAACTCGGTTAGGGCTCAAAGAATGTTGTCAAGAACGTTGCCGCTGCAACAATCAATAACTCTCTTACTAAGAATGTTATGGCTCCATCAAGTGGTAGTAGCACCTCTACTGGACCAACAACTTGCAGCAAAACAAAGGCACTTGTTTCTCTAGCACAGAAACAAAGCATAGCGGATGTCAACTCGACCAAGCCTACAAGTACAAAAGTTCATCATCCATTTATCACCCTCGAGTCCTTAAGGATGATGAACTTCAACAACACAAGTCCTGAAGAAATTTCTCCACTTTCTGAAAGCTCTTTTTCGAAAGACATGTCACCGCGTTCATCTCGCTCTATGTCGGATTGTAATTCGAGTACAAGATCGTGCTCAGTTTCCTCCCCCAGATCTCTGAGAGAGTTGATTTCTCCAAGGCATCTAAATTTCCAAACGCAATCACAATCAACCAACATGCAAGTTATGATGATCGATACAACATCAGTAGAGGAACAACTTGCGACCATGGCTTGCGCTATTGAAAAGCTCACCAAAATCATTGAAGAAAAAGACTTGCAGATTGCTTCCCTCATAAATAGGTTGGAAGGTCAAAAATCTAAGGAGTCGAGTCAAGAACTCTCACACCCTCCCAGTTTCACACCACAAAGGGCCACGACCGACAAGGCTCACCATGCAACCACGTTCGAGCAAAGGGCAAATCATCCCAGTTTTGCCCCTTCTATTGCTTCATTATCTGTTCAACAACTTCAAGATATGATCACTAACACGATTAGGTCACAGTACGATGGTGTTTCTCAAAGCTCGCTCATGTATTCGAAGCCTTACACAAGACGGATTGACAACATGAGGATGCCAGCTAGGTATCAACCTCCTAAGCTTCAAAAATTCGATGAAAAGGGCAATCCTAATCAACATGTCACTCATTTTGTCAAGACTTGCAATAATGTTGGATCTGAGGGTGATCTTTTGGTAAAACAGTTTGTCCATTCCCTTAAAGGAAATGCCTTCGATTGGTACACTGACTTAGAGGCTGAGTCGATCGATAGTTGGGAGCAGATGGAACTAGAAATCTTAAATCGCTTTTACAGTACTGGTCGTACCGTGAGCATAATGGAACTCACCAATACTAAGCAATAGAAGGACAAACCTATTACGGATTATATCAACAGGTGGCGTGCGCTCAGCTTAGACTGCAAAGACCGACTCTCAAAAATTTTTGGTGTTGAGATGTGCATGCAAGGTATGCATTGGGGACTCCTCTATATCCTTCAAGGCATCAAAACGTGCGCATGACATGGAGATCAGCATCAATGCTCATGGTGGAAAGAACCCTTCTGTCCTAGAATAACAAAAGGACAAAAAAGAAGGAAAGAAAGATGACAAACTATCAAAGAAGGTCTCCAAGGAGACTATGGCCACCACAGCCGTACCCTTGAAAGTCTTTGTGAAAGAAAAGAATAAAGAAGAGAGCAAGTAAAGCAAATTCCAAGAGAAAGAGAGACCTCGTCCCACACTCAAGGAATTGGAGAAAAAGGAGTACCCATTCCCAGACTTCGATGTACTTGGTATATTGGAATTTTTGCTCGAAAAGAAAATAATTGAACTCCCATAATGCAAATGCCTGGAGGAGATGAGATAAGTGCATGACCCAAAATACTGCAAGTATCACCGTATTGTCAGCCATCCAATTGAGAAGTGCTTCATATTCAAATAATTGGTTATAACCTTGGAAAAACAAGGGAAGATCCTTTTGGACGGTGATGAAGTAGTTGAATCAAATCACGCTACCATTATGTCAGAATTTCTTAACTTGACTGGTACCAAGATTATCCAATTTGGTTCGTTGGATCTAGTGATTGTCCCAATACCACATACAGAGCTATCTAGACGAGAAGATGAAGGATGGACTCGTGTGATGAGAAAGAAGCCACAAAAGCAATGTACTACTTTGATGCAACCTGCTCATTCTAACAGGGGCAAAGAAGAGACAAACATCGACATCGTCACCCTAAAAAAATAGCTCAGAAGAGACTGACAGTCATCGAAAATGACCAAGTGGATGAAGTTTTATACAACGGTTCTTGAAGGCTCGCTCCTTTATGAGATTTCTTCCCAACTGGGTATTTTAGTGAGGATCAAATTCAGACTGTTTACACAGTAACTATTGCTGAAACTGACTGGCAGAGTAGAGAAAAAAATTTTGAAGAAAAATCTCAAGCCCTAGAAGATATTGATGAGCAAGTGCCTACTACGACTTGTGCCTCTTGTTGTGCAACAATCACTTTCACTGATGAGGATCTTCAATTAGGGTCAAGGCCACATAATCGACCACTTTTCATTTCTGGATATGTTCGGGAACAGAAAGTTACTCGAATCCTCATTGATGGAGGTTCTGCAGTGAACATCATGCCAAAAACTACTATGAAGAACCTTGGCATCACGGTTGATGAGTTGGCTCAAAGTCATTTAATCATTCAAGGTTTTAATCAAGGAGGCCAGAGAGCAATCAGAATTATTAGGGTCCACCTCACCATTGGGGAGTTAACTCTATTCCATGTCATTGACGCAAAGACCTCCTATAACTTGTTGCTAGGGAGACCTTTGGAAACGGCATAGTTCCCTCCACATTGCATCAATGTCTCAAATTTTGTAGGAATGGTGTGAAGACTGTGTTTGTAGATAATAAGCCATTCACTGAGGTGGAATCATATTTTGCAGATGCCAAGTTTTATTTAAATGCTGATACACCAACAGAAGTTCTTCTATCAAAAATTCCTTCGACATGAAAACCTAAAGGTAAAGAAGTTTCAGTTAATTCTGAAGAAACTCTTGATTGTGATAGTAAGAAGTCTATAACTATTATACAAGAATCTGAGTCATCTTCAAAAACTCCCAAAGGCAAACCCATTTTCAAGTATGTTCCAAAGTCTATGAGAAAGGAAGGACAATCCCCATTTGTTGAGCTTGCCGAGACAAAAGAAATAAGGACAAAACCCACTCATGCTATGGCAGAAAGTGATATGTACGTACTTCATGAGAGTTCTACAATTCCTATCGTGAGGCACGAGAAATCCAAAATTGCCAAACCGCCACTGAAGGGATTTGTCTTTGGCTCTCATGACTCGACGAGACAAAAATTACTCCCTTGTCAAAGAACTGAAGAATGATTCAATCCAATTGCATACAAGCTCTTAGCTAATTCAAGATATGACTTTGAAAATCCTACAACACTTGGGCAACTCAGTCCCGAAGTCACAAGTGAGAAGGTTCATGGCCTTAATGAAACTCAAAAGAAGTTGCGCCAAGAAGGGTATAGAATCAATCTGCCTAAAAATGGCTTGGGATTCACGTCAGCAGAGCCTGTCCGAGTCTCTATAGGAAGAAAGGGCAAGCGAGAAATTACACGGTACATTAGTGTTAAAGAAGTTGAAAACGAGAATGAGAACCAAGTACCTACTTTACGGACTTCGGTCTTTGATCGGATTGAAGCCCCAAGCCCCCATACTTCGGTGTTTAAAAGGTTGAATATGGGTGATCAAGTAAATAGGTCGACTCCTCATAGTAACCATTCTTCCTGGGCTTCAGTTTTCAGTAGGTTAGATACCCCTACTCAAAATAGAGAAGCTCTAAATTCTCAGCCACGAAACTCTATATTTTCTTAGATTAAAGGCACAAGCTCCATACCTGAGGAAAGAGGTAATGAGGTAAGTCAAAGAAAATTTAAGCTTAGATCAAAAAAGGATGACGATGTTCGAAGCCTAATTCCATCACGAATGAAACGTAAAGTGAATTTAGAAATCAACATTGATGAAGTGCTAAAAATGAAAAGACGAACCATCATATGCACGAGGCGTCCTAACCAAGAAGACCAAACAGAAGTTCTAAAGGAAATGATTTATGCTGCTTCCCACCATATCACAGTGGAGGAAGAAGATTTGAATTATGATTCACAAGATGAAGAAGTCGAGGACGCACCTCCAATACTTGAAGACGGGGGGCAATCTACTATTGATCAACTAAAAGAAATAAACTTGGGTTCGTCTGAAGAACCTAAGCCAGTTTTCGTCAGTGCACTCTTAAGCCCTCTAGATGAAAAGAGTATGTCAAATTGTTATCTGAATATAGAGACATCTTTGCCTGGAATTACAAAGAAATGCCATGTCTTGAGCCTAAAATTACAGTCCATAACCTTGTAGTTAAGCATGACACACGTCCAATCAAGTAATCTCAACGTTTCTTCAGGCTTGATCTTATCCCAAAGATTGAGGAAGAAATCAACAAACTAATTGATGCAGGCTTCATTCGAGAGGTTAAATATCCAACATGGATTTCAAGTATTGTCCCGGTTAAAAAGAAAAATGGACAAATACAGGTTTGTGTGGACTTTCGTGACCTAAACTCTGCATAACCAAAAGATGACTTCCCTATTCCTATGGCTGAACTTACAGTGGATGCAACAACCGGACATGAGGCTCTTTCGTTCATGGATTGCTTCTCTGGTTACAATCAAATAAGAATGTCACCAAAAGATGAAGAGCTAACTGCGTTCCGCACTCCAAAGGGGATTTATTGCTACAAGGTCATGCCTTTTGGACTTAAGAATGTCGGTGCTACTAATTAACGTGCCGTGCAAAAAAATTTTGATGACATGCTTCATAAAATCATAGAATGTTATGTTGATGATTTGGTTGTCAAAACCAAAGAAAGAATGACTCATCTCAAAGACCTTCGCATAGTTTTTGAACGACTAAGAAAATTCTAACTAAAGATTAACCCTCTCAAATGTGCATTTCGCATTACATTAGGAAAGTTCCTTGGATATATTGTCTGATATCTTGGCATTGAAATCGACCCATCAAAGATTGATGCCATTCAGAAAATGGCACCACCTAAAAATCTATGTGAGTTGCGAAGTCTTAAAGGCCGACTAGCTTTCATTCGTTGATTCATTTCAAATTTGGCTGGACGAAGTCAACCATTTAGCTAATTTATGAAGAAAGATGCTCCATTCATATGGGACCAGACCTGCCAAAATACTTTGGACAGCATCAAAAAATACTTGCTTAACCGCCCAGTGTTGGGAGTTTTTATCCCTGAAAAGGCATTTATATTATACATTGCTACTCAAGAAGATTCTCTCGGGACTCTTCTAGCACAAAATAATGAGGAGAACAAGGAAAAGGCTCTATACTATTTGAGTTGAAGACTGACCGCGACAGAGTTCAAATACCCTTCAATTGAGAAGACTTCTTTTGCGTTAGTTTTTGCTTCCCAAAAATTGAGACATTATTTTTTGGCTCACACAGTCTATGTGGTTGCAAAAGCAGACCCTCTCAAATACGTCATGTCAAGACCTGTTCTTTCTGAGTGACTCGCAAGGTGGTCGATTTTGTTTAATGAATTCAAAATATGTTATGTTCTGCGTAAAGAAATCAAAGGACAAGCCCTTGCTAATTTCTTAGCTGACCATCCTATACCAGCCAATTGGAAAATTTTAGAGGATTTTCCTGATGAGGAGGAGTTCCTTATTGATATCCTTCCCCATGGATGATATTCTTCGATGGTGCAGCACGTTCTGAAGGAGCTAGGGCGGGCGTGGTATTTGTCTCTCCACAAAGGCAAATTCTTCCGTACGCATTTTCCTTTTCAGAAAATTGTTCAAATAATGTCGCCGAATATCAAGCTCTGATAATTGGTCTTCAAATGGCAAATGAAATGAAAATTATAGACATTGAAGTTTATGGGGATTCTAAGTTAGTGATCAACCAACTTTTCAAGGTTACGAAGTAAAAAAAAAGACAACTTGATCCCATATTCTCAGTATACTTCAAATCTACTTAGTAGATTTGATAACATCATCTTAGAACATGTTCTAAGGGAAGAGAATCAATTGGCAGATGCACTAGCTACCTTGGCAACCACAATGGCATTAGGAGAAGATGAGGTAATTACCATTCCAGTATGTCAACGATGGGTACTACCACAATTACTCAAAGGCCAATTAGAAGAAATAAATGCACTATCTGTTTCAATTGTTGAAACAGAAGACTGGAGACGACCCATCATCAATTACCTAAAACATGGGAAGTTTCCTGAAGATCCTCGTCATAAAACTGAGATTCATCGATGGGCTCCCCAATTCATCTTTTACAAAGATACATTGTTTTGACATTCATATGAAGGTCTTTTCCTTCGCTGTCTGGGAGAAGAATAAGCAACTCACGCAATGGAAGAAGCACATTCATGGATCTGTGGGGCTCATCAATCAGGACCTAAGCTTCACTTTCTAGTAAAGATAATGGGATACTATTGGCCAACCATGGTCAAAGATTGTATGAATTACGCTAAAAGATGTTAGGCCTGTCAATTCCATGCCAATTTTATACACCAACCACCTGAGATGTTGCACCCTACAATTATGTCCTAGCCATTTGATGGATGGGGACTAGATGTAGTTGGGCCTTTCCTGAAATCTTCTAAAGGTCATCTATATATCTTTGTGGCAATTGATTATTTTTCAAAGTGGGCTGAAGCCATCCCAGTTAAGGAAGTGAAAAAAGAGACAGTGGTGGACTTCATCAAAGGGAACATTATCTTCAGGTATGGTGTCCCTCATCACATCATCACTAACAATGGGTTACCCTTCAAAAATAGTCTGATGGCCAATTTGTGTGAAAAAATTGGCTTCAAACAACACAAGTCTTCAATGTACAATGTGCCAGCAAATAGACAAGCAGAAACTTTCAATAAAACTCTTTGTGATTTACTGAAAAAGGTAGTCTATAAGTCTAAAAATGATTGGCATGAAAGAATGGCAGAGGCTCTTTGGGCATATCAAACAACATATCGTAAGCAACATCGTATTCTCTTGTTTATGGTGTTGAAACAATTCTCCCACTTGACTAACAAATCCCTTCTCTGAGGATTGCCATACAAGAAGGATTGACAAATAAAGAAAATGCCAAATTACGTCTTCAAAAGTTGGAGGCGTTGGATGGAAAATGACTTGAAGCTCAACAGCGGTTGGAGTGTTACCAAGCTCGACTCTCAAGTGCCTTCAACAAAAGAGTTCATCCTCGATCCTTTCAAGTCGGTGACTTAGTGCTTGTTGTGCGAAGACCCATTATCACCAGTCATCGTATGGGTAACAAATTTACATCAAAATGGGATGGACTATATGTGGTGCGAGAAGTCTACACGAATGGCGCCTACAAAATTGTTGATGAAGATGGGGTCAGAGTTACGCCTATCAATGCCAAATTCCTAAAACGATATTACCCATAAATAATGGAAGTTACTCCTGATCGCATGAGCCTAAACTGCGCTACACTCTTGGCCCGCAAGAGTATAAACTGTGTACGGCCCCAAAAAAAAAGTTTGAGTTTGTTAATCTGAACTACGTAAATGACTTGATCCTAGGTTTGTTCCGAGTTCAGTCATCCAAAAAAAAAAGAGATTTTTCTTGTATTACTCCTGGCCCACAAGAGTATAAACTGTGAACGGCTAAACAAATAAAACTTTTTCTTTGTAAAAAAAAATGATCTTTATCTTTATTATTAAAATAGACGACATAACAATTCTGCAAGAGTTTGTTTAATACATTGATAACAAGGCAATGTATAAAAGAGAGAAATTAAGACATCCAAGGTAACTCCAGGATCTCTTCTTGCTCTTTCTTCAACAACTTCTCTAGAGTGCTTACAACACCACGATCATGATCAGGATGATGGAAATCTCTTCGATTGCTTTATTTTCTTTCTTGATGCTAGCAATGACATCTTGCCTTTGAGAGATTCGTGAATTAGCCTCTAAAATTGAAGTTTCAAGCTTCTTGATTTGAAGAAGTAAAATCTCTAACTCATTTTATCATTGAGAAGATCTACTTGAAGTTTTTGAACATATGCCACATCTGCAATATCTAAAGAAAGGGCCTCGTTAAGACGTGAGGCAATATGGGCCAAGCATTGGGAGTGTACTTCTTTAGTCAAAGCTTGGGCATTCCTCTGCACTCTGTAAATATGAGTTGATTCTCTCCTGAAACTCAGAACAGTCCATGGGAAGTGAAGAAATCTCATCAAAAGTTTCTTTAACTCTTGATCTAAGTAATGGAACTTTAGAAAACTCCGTCCTCTTTAACATCCTCTTGAGGTTGTTTCCCAATGCTAAGGCCGATTGATGTCTGATTCCAGAAATCATATTTGTCACATCATAAGTGGGCACTTCAGAAAATGTGGCCTAATGTGATTCCTGAATATTCACTTGGGGTATCACATGCCTTCCTATTGTCTCCACATGCGCCTGAATTTGAGACTTGTGCCCAATAAAAGAATCATGAGGATGAGGGTTTACCAATACTTGATTAGAACCATGAAGGGAAGATGTGGCATCTACTGCGGAAAGTAGAATGCTTGTTTTTCTGGTCGCCAACTCAAAGGTGGAAGGTCCATAAACAGACTCTTCACCACGAAGATGATTTGCACCATCAATCGCTCCATTACCACTTTCCATCTTTAAAAAAAAATGTGAACATGTGAAAAAAAAAAGTGTGTATATATATATATATATATATATATACTTGCAAATCCTCAACCTGCATTGGTAAAGAACCACCGGAAAGTCCGTCAAAGAAGTCCTCCATATTTGGAAGGGAAACAACATTTTCTGCTGAAGAGGCACAGTCTGACACTTTCGGCATATGCTTCCAGTTGCGTTCACCACTAGTTCTTCCACCCCCACTTCGGATCACCATAGATTGAGGATGCTTCTGGTTGTTAGAAGGATGATTGGATGGGTTGAAAGGGGTAGCTGACCCATTAACAAAATTATCACTACTCTGAGTCTTTGAAGATTCTCCATTTATGTGTTTAATATGCGTTCCAGGTCTCCGGTTTGGAGCCTCACCCTTCCTAGACTTTGCTTCTTTATTATTTGGAGAGGCTGGACGTTTATTTTGCAATAAGTTCTCCGTTGTAGTCATGAATGGTCAACATAGACCTTTAACCACCAATCAACATAAGTTTTGATGACTGAAAAATCTGTTAGACTCGTAGTCTCTGGCAATAATACTGAGGACTTGGTGTTACGAAGAGTACGTGATTTCCAATATTTGAAAACCTCGTCCAACGAGCCAGTGCGAATGTCTTGTTTCAAATTTCCTGGAACATCTTGGTGAAAACCAAATTGCTTGCTAAATCTATAAGGGTTGTAGGGTTCAAGGACATAGTAGTCACCTTGTCTTAAGGATAAAAAATCAGAGCGAAGACTGGCCAAATACTCAAAAACAATAATTGTCATCTCATCATCAACTTTAACTTCCCTTTAGTGAAACATCATTGCTAAGCAATTTAGCACAAGACCCTTACAAGATTTGAACAAATCCTGCGCCTCAGAATTTTCAAAATGTTTTGCCATCCCTTCTTCTGCATATTTAGTCATCCGAGGTGAAGATTGATTGATTGGAGAATAAAAACGTGTCTGAAAATATTCTGCTAGCTAGGCATATACATAATGACTAGGAAATACAACTGTAGAATTGGGAGATTCGGGAAGTGAGACGATATCATTCAAACCCCTATAGGGCTCGCAAGTACTGGAATAGTAAGACAAAATATTTCTCCATATGCCATCTTGCTTACAATCTTAAACAGTCCAGGCTGAATTATGTTTGCAGGACTTGGGGGAAGAACAAACTTCCACAACCAACATGCTAAAAAAGCAGCCAAGTAAGTCTTCTCTTAAACTTCATCACTTACACTGAGGTCAACAAACATCTTTTCTTCTGATGGGGTTCGCTTGCGAATGGAACCAATAGAACCAGAAAGATTATGAAGCTTTCTTGGTCGTTGGGTTTTGTTCCTTGACTTTCTACTTGGAGGTTTAGGATGCTCCAACAAACCCTTGTACCAAAAGTTCACCCAGTCAGAGATCTGTATGACCCCTTTAAACTCCTGCACGAGTTGATGATAGGCTAAAAAGAAATCTTGGTAGCACGTCAGAAGAAAAAATTTCCCATCCTTGGTCTTGCTCGACAACTCCTTTGTGTTAGGGATAACCTCGTCATAGAATTTCTCGCCAAATGGAAGGCCACCTATCTCGTGCACGTCCCAAAGGGAGATGGAAACCTCACCAATCGAAGTATGAAGAGTGTTAGTTCCATGGGACTAAGACTCGAAGAATGCCTTTAACACATTTGGTGTCGATCATAGGAAGAAAGAGAGGCAAAAATGGCATCATATAATCTCGCTACCTTGAGAGATGTACCATTACGAGTCAAAATGTCTTTTGATCATTCCCAATACTTCTCGGTGTAAGTCAAATCACACATCATCTTGGAGGAAAAATTCCATCCTGCATATCCATTGCAAACTTTGTTGCCCAGAAGTAAGAATTTATTAGAATTGTTTACCTGTTTGTGTAAAGGCAACTGCAATAACAGCACGCGTCGAACTGAAGTATGTTTCTCGGTTTTAAAAGAACCAAAAGTGAAAAGTTCACATGACAATTCCTTGGACCAATGAGACAAGTGCAATGAATGTCCAAAATGAGGCATAGATGCAGCGAATCGACCAATTAACAGCCTGTGAGTATCAAGGGTCGTCCCTTTTTCTAGAACATCACCTTCTTTTTCAACAATGGTTAAAGCACCTTCTTGGAAACATCGGAAGACAACCATGATTGATTTGAATCAAGAGTTGAAAGAAAAAGAGAATTATAAGTAAAAAAAAAAAAGAAGTGTGTGAAATTAAAGGTGTAATTTTGCCCCCATGTTTTAAATGAATACATAATCAAACTTGCAGGAAATATGGTTTTAAGATAATGGTGATGGTTTTGGCCAAACGTTGTTTCCAGACTGGTACACATGAGCGCAATTGTACACACAGTAGGAGTCTTCCAAATCATGCTTTCCAGACTGGTGTATAAGAGCCCAATTGTACACATAGTCGGAGTCTTCCAAATCACACCTTCCAGACCAGTGCACAAGAGCGCAATTGTACACACAGTAGGAGTCTTCCAAATCATGCCTTCCAGACTAGTGCATAAGAGCGCAATTGTACACACAGTCGGAGTCTTCCAAATCACGCTTTCCAAACTGGTGCACAAGAGCGCAATTGGACACACAGTCGGAGTCTTCCAAATCACACATTCCAGACCGGTGCACAAGAGCGCAATTGTACACACAGTTAGATTCTTCCAAATCACGCCTTCCAGACCGATACACAAGAGCGCAATTGTACACACAGTCGAAATCTTTCAAATCACACCTTCCAGACTGGTGCACAAGAGCGCAATTGTCCACATAGTCGGAGTCTTCTAAATCACGCCATCCAGACTGGTGCACAAGAGCACAATTGTGCACACAGTTGGAGTCTTCCAAATCACTCATTCTAAATTGGTGCACAAGAGTGCAATTGTGCACACAGTTAGAGACTTCAAAGATAGTCACACAAATTTACTTGTGCAAACCGCGGTCACATCTTCTTTGAGATTGTTACACAAGTGCACATCTTAGTTTGCAAATTTATGTTACAGAGGCATACTACAAGAAATATTTTTACAAAAAAAAAGTATTGGGCATACCTATGTGGCTGGAGTCTCTTCCCTTAAGTCAGTTAGTTTCCAAGCTTCTGCAAAAAAAAAAAAGTCAGCACGTGAAGAAGTGAAGAGAAAAAGAAGAAGAAAAAAATAATAATAAAAAAAGAAAAGAGAATAATCAGGCGTGAAGAGAAGAAGAAGGAAAAAAAAAAAGGGGAGAAGAACAGGCGTGAAGAAGAGAAGAGAAGAAAAAAAAAGGGGGAGAAGAATAGGCGTGAAAAAAAAAAAAAAGAACAGGCATGAAAAAAAAAATCTTACAGTTGTTAAGTGTAAGTTTCTGCCAATTTCCTTTCAGTAGCAGTTGGAGGGACTTCTCTCAATTATTCTCTGAAGTGAAAGGTTTAAAGCGTAGGCTACATATATATAATGGTAGATTAATCCTAGTTGACATAGAATTTTCAAGTCTCCAATTCTGTTTGGACAAGAAAAAAAAAATTCTTATTTCTAATATGATTCTCAATTTTCCAATTTTGTTTGGACAAGGAAAAAAATCCTATTTCTAATAGGATTCTCAAATTTTCAATTCTGTTTGGACAAGGAAAAAAAATCCTATTTCTAATAGGATTTTCAAATTTCCAATTCTGTTTGGACAAAAAAAAATCCTATTTATAATAGGATTCTCAAATTTCCAATTCTGTTTGGAAAAGGAAAAAAAAATCCTATTTCTAATAGGATTCTTAAATTTCCAATTTTGTTTAAAAAAATTCTATTTGTAATAGAATTCTCAAGACTCCAATTCTGTTTAAAAATAAATAAATAAATACTTCAAGTCCCACTTTAAAAACGTGACAAGCTCAATATAACGCGAGACTTGAAGTGGGGGCAATTTGTAGACACATAAATTTTATGATGGTTTAATCACCGTCCGATTGGTCAATAAGTCAAACACTTTTGATCAATTTAAATCTATGATTGCGGGTCCCATCAACATACACGTGTCATAATCGTGATGGTTCTGACCTTTAAAAAAAACTAATGTGATAATTCAAATTTAAATTTAATTTATTTCCATATAAAATGAGGCAAAATATCTTTTTATGGAAGTTGGCACAATTAATGGGGAGTTACCAAATTAAACCACCACCCTTTTGCCTATAAATACAAGGTCATCCTACACATTCAAGGGACACATAGAGAAGGACAGACAAAGACAGACACAAAGAGTTCAAGAGAACACAAAAGCTCTGCCGAACCTCTGCCGAAACGAAGAATCGAAATTCTGAAGACGAAGAATATCAAGCACGCCACACAAGTGTCGTTCTACTTCAAAGATCTTAAGTCATAAACACGGAAAAGCCCTTTCCAGCTCACGTCCTCGAATAATCTGAAGACGAAGAACAACAAGCACGCCACACAAGTGCCGTTCTTCTTCGAAGACTTTTAATCCACTGTTCGAGATCAAGCTCTATCGGCCCTCGATCGAAAATACCATCAAGCCTTCCTCAATCTTGAAGATTTGAAGAAAGCTCATCAATACCGATTCAAGAACAAGTTTTTGAAGCCCTTGCACCAAACATCAAGGAGATTAAATCAGAGGAAGATTCTTTGTTGTAAAAGAATCGACCATAGAGAATTGTACCCCTTTTTCCTAAAATTAATAAAATTGACTGTATGTTACACAATTTCGTTCCTAGATTTTCGGACACGAAATTTGTGTGTACACTTATAAATCTTATTCACGATATATATAGTGAGGCATTGCCAATGTGGAAAATCTAGTGACTTTCCTATAAAGGTGGGATTACACCAAGAATTGGTGCTAAGTCCATACCTTCTTGTGATAATACGAGAGAAAATAATGAAAGATATTCAACAAAACATTCCATCGTGTATATATGACATAGTTTTAATAGATACTTCTTAGGAAGCCTTAGCAACAAAATTGAAAATATGGAGAAAGACAATAGAATCAAGGGGCCTAAGAATTAGTAAAACTAAAACGAAATATATGCAATGTAAATTTGATAAAGTAGAAAATCATAACATTATAAATATTACACTTCACTAGTGTTGTGTTAAAACATCCAGATAAAAGTGTCCAAATTAATTATCTTTGTGTTGACTTTATGCCATCTTATTGAAATCGTCTAGACCATAGTGAAGATATGATGTTGTGTGATTGTGACTTTCATACCTCATCTTTTTATTTTATTCTAGTTTATTTATTTATTTTTATTTATTATTTTCTAATAAGAAATTCTAATGACGACTTGAACACTTTGAATGTGAGAAATTAGCTCTAGACTACTTCCCTTCGTTGTTCATACTTTATCAACAAAATGAAGTTTCTACATGTAATTCTATAATAGTGAATGAGAATGAATGATGGTGATTGTTGTAGTGGATGCTCCTAAGGTTGGTGGAGTTCAAGGGATGGGTCATGGGAGAAATATATAAATATATATATAAATATATATATATATATATATATTTTATAAAGTGACAGTACAAGAAAATAATTTGAGGGATTTTGGCCTTGAACAATAATAAGATTCAAAATTTCAAACTACCATAATAGAATTGCATAGCTTATATATGGCTTGAATAAATCAACAACCTATTTCAATTTAAATCACTCCAAGACATATATATTAAAAACTTTACATTATAAGAATCCAATCTTTTGATTGGATTCAATATGATCCCTTTTCTATTTGAAAAATCAAACAATCAAATTAAGATATAATATTATTTGCCAAACACACAATAAAATTATAATTTAAACCAATAATCAAAACTAATAAAGATAAAGACCATGGATAATTAAAGAACTCTTGGCTACAAAATAAGATCAAATCCAAAATTAAACTTTGAAAATGAAGAAAACTAATGGGATAAACATAGTTGAAATATCAAAATATCTTTTTGCAATCAAATAATTGAAATAAAACATAAATTAGGTACATAATTTTATATTTAAGCCATACCCAAATAAAAAGAATGAATGAAGAAAGCGATCATTAGAGATGGGGGAGAGCGGAAGACTTCGATATTTTTGGAAAGGTAAAAAGGGTGAGATTTTGTAAAATTTCCAATATTATTTATATAACAAGAAAGAAAAAACTTTCAGAACCGACTCGAAGCATATACTGTAAACTGCCTCGGTCATTGTCAAAAAATAAAAAATAAGTTCACGGGTCTAAAAGAGAAAAAACTAGGAGCATTACACCTTCTAATAGCAAAAAATAAAAAATATACATATATATAATAAAAAAATAAAAAAATCTAGTTACCAGCAAAAGACCTCTAAAAATTACCAAAAATTATTAATAAGTCTCAAAACCATGAAATTAGAGGACCCGCCAATCAAAACAAACCGAGTCCGATTAGTCCGTAAACAAACATCAAATAAAATTAAGAATGTACTAAAAATAACTACAATCAATTGAAACTCTATCAAAATGACTTAATTTCTAGTGCGAAAATGACTCCAATCTAAGACAAAATTAGCTACAATTAATGTGAAGCTTGTCTCAAACTTTCCTCATGTTTTGACCATTTGGAATTTGGGCTAATTTCCTATAGTTTTCAATTGAGCTTTTGTCCAAGTGCTTCAAATAATCCAACCCCGCCCTGCCTATTATGAATGAATTATAGTAGTTAAAGGGTATAAATGGTAGTTATGGTGACTAAGGCTGTCAAAAAGAGTAGTCTCGTATTGGAGGAGTGAGGATCCCTTCCTTCAAAAGGAGGAAAAAAAAAAGTTAGGAAATATATTTAAATCTACTATATCACAAACGATACTCAATCATTACTACCTCGGATCAAGTGGTGCTATCACCCACTTGATTTCCTGTTGGAACTCCAGGATCAAATTAACACCATGTACAACAAAAACAATGAAATATCCTCACAAAATTTTACGCATGAGGTGGTCAATCTCATACATAAAATCTGGGAGATACATACAACTGGTAGCAACAAGCATAGAATACAAAAGATATAATGAACAATTATCTAAAAGTAGAATAGAAAGTTCCTTTGAATTAAAATAACCGCTAAATAAATAAGTATATGTCCAGTAATACAATTTGGAAGTCCCATAACCCAATGACCCCTTAACCACAAAAAATCAAGAGTTTTAATTCTAAATTAATACCAACGATCAAAGTCTCAAAAGTTCATAGTCTGACTCTTGAAGAAGATAAGTTCCTACCCTGTAATTGATGAGATGAGATGTCTGCTATAACCAAACCCTAAAACTCTATCCTCGCGGTAGAACCTGTCTGGGACCTGGAATGTCAACAAAATGGGTTAAACTCACGAGCAAGTTCTATCTACTACATCCCAATCAAAGAACCAATATACATACCCTCAGTATAAGGGACACAAAAAAAATTCATAAATTTAACATACAAGTCCTTCCTTAACAGTTCATGTTTACAAAAAAATAAAAGTCATCTTTTACAATTTTTTATCAAAACTCTTATCATTCAACAATGAACACATTCTTTAAATTCAAAACAAAGAAGCATATGCATGCATTTTATTAATTCTAGGCAATCCTGACATGCCCATGGCAATCCTTACATGCTTCCTTAATTTTAGATAACTTAATAGGTATTGGCAATCCTAACATGCGAAATATAATATATATATATCTTATTAAGTATTGGCGATCCTGTCACACCTTGACAATCCTGACATGCCAAATATAATGTATAGATGTCTTATTAGGTATTGGCAATCCTGACACACCTTGACAATCCTGACATGTCAAATATAATATATAGATACCTTATTAGGTATTGGCGATCCTGACACACCTTGGCAATCATGACATGTCAAATATAATGTATAGATACCTTATTAGGTATTGACGATCCTGACACGCCTTAGCAATTCTGACATGCCAAATATAATGTATAGATACCTTATTAGGTATTGGCGATCTTGACACGCATTGGCAATCCTGATATGCCAAATATAATGTATAGATACCTTATTACATGAATAAGAAGAAGGTGCACAATTATTGAAAATGAACAAGACATAAGGATTTAAATTACCGGGTATCCAAACATCACATGGAGATAACTCGTTCACAAAATAAACTATACCAAATGTATCATGGATACTTATAACTTCAAAAAGAAAATAGTTAAGACAATAAAATAACACGACCATCCATTACAGAATCAAATACCGAACCAAGCCTCCAATGCACTCAAATCTTTGAGGGAGTCTAAACCTAACTATAATCTAGGTTTCTAGCCTATCCTGCTTCTAAGAACCCTCTTTAATCATTCTAGGATTTTCTAGAATTTTTGAAAATTTTAAAAAGTATTTTTCTACCAAAAGAAAATAAAACATAGTTTTGAGGCATACTTTAATATCGATAAAACCACAATGGAAACTCAATTCCACCTAAAATTTAAAATCCATGTGTATTTCATCCCTATAAAGTTACCTGAATTTTTTTTTTAGAATTTTCTGGAATTTTAAATATTTTCTAAAAATAAAAGAAGATGAAAACCCAACTTTTAGATACTTTAAAAATCAAATGAACTCCAAGGAAATATCATTTCGAGATAAAATTTACACCATGTTCATTTAGTCTCCAGGAAGTTACAGTAAAAATTTGGAAATTTTTGGAATTATAAAAGTATTTTCTAAAATAAAAGAAGGTGGAAAAAACTCAATTTTTAGACACTTTAAAAATCAATTGAACTACAAGGGAAGCTCATTTTGACATAAAAATTTACAACCAAGCTCATTTACCATCCAAGAAGTTACAGTAAAACTTTCATAATTTTTAAAATTATAAAAGTATTTTCTAAAATCAAAGAAATTGAAAAAAACTAATTTTTAGACACTTTAAAAATCAATTGAACTACAAGAGGAGCTCATTTCATTATAAAAATTTAATTCCAAGTTTATTAATCCTCCAGGAAGTTACAGTAAAATTGTGATAATTTTTTGAATTATAAAAATATTTTCTAAAATAAAAGAAGTTGAAAAAAACTAGTTTTTAGACACTTTAAAAATCAATTGAACTACAAGGAGAGCTCATTTCATCATGGAAATTTAATCCTAAGTTTATTAATCCTCTAGAAAGTTACAGTAAAAATTTGAGAATTTTCTGAAATATTTAAGTATTTTTAAAAAATGATTTTTGTCAAAATTTCAACCCCCAGCTTGCGCGCACTGTTCATGCACCTAGGCAGCCCCTTTCCGGCTACTTCCCGGCCTCCCTTTGACCCAAATTTTATACTGATCTTCTTCTCTCATCCTAAGCTATCTATTGGTACCAAAAGCCCCATAAAAAACGCCTCAAAGCGAAAACCCCCAAATCACAACTTCTAGGATTCTTCAACAAATTTTTTTTAAAAAAAATTAAATTTAAATTCCTCCATGATCTATTTCCAAATGTTCAAGGGTAAATTTAGTCTAGCAAGAACCACTCAACAAACCACAAATTGCTACAACAAACGTCCACAAAGTTAAACTTAACATATCATTATATTCATCGTATACATGTATGCATTTATCTATATGTGTGTAAATAAATAATCAACACCAATCTTCAATTACTAATTTAATTTCACAAACATCATAATCCACAGAAAAAATTAGACTTATAAAAATCAATTTAATACCAAAATGAAAGATTTAAAAAAATACGATAAACAATTTACACATTACAGGATTTAGTCTATGTATACAGATTCAAAGGGAAAGAGAAGAATCGAACTTGCCTCTTTGATGATTTAAAATCCGTCCACATGATCGCTCATTCTTTCCATCCTCTCTTTTATCTACACTCTGAGTTTCTGTGCATAAGCTAACGGCAGAAACCCTAATCCCCTATTTCCTTTTCTTTTATTTATTTATTTATTTTCAAAAAACTAATTAAGACTAAATAGAATTAAAAGGGAAAAATTAATAAAACAAACCCTAACCCATCAAAAATAAGTACACCTAGCCCAACCCAACTCAACCTAAATTCTTCTCTAATCCAATTCAAAATTAAAATAAAGAAAACACAAAGACTCAGTCCAAATAAAATAAAATAAAAATAAAGTAAACTACACCACAATATTTAAAGCACTCAAAGAATTTAATCCAACCAATAAAACAATTCAATTTAACTAATAAAAGAAAGAAAACATTAAAATTAAAATTAAAAAACTTCCAAAATTACGGGCTATTACAAACAACAGTTGGATTGATATGTTCGTACACCCATTGCTTGGTGGTAGAATCATCTATAATTGACTAATTCTCCATCAATAAGAATTTTGGGCACTATGTTGAAATCAATTAGCTGGAATCAATTTACTGATGGCCATTTTTTTATTTTGGGCAGACATAGAAGATTACAGTGTTTTAAATATGATACAAATAAGAAAAATGTCTTCATCGATTGTCTTAATAAAAGAAATAAAATAACTAAAGAGATAATTTCAATTTTGAGTTTGTTTACTTGGAGTTTTAACATCTCTTACCGAGAATTGTAACCGAGTTGTATCTACTCTACCTCTCAATGAGTCTCTTGTTAAGAAAAAAATCTTAAAATGCATGGCCAATTTTACATAAAGTAAGTTAAAAACTTCGAAGGAACTTTTTTCTTGTTAATATATTAACATAAACAATTTTAATTAACTCTTTATAATTTTTATTTAAATATTCAATTCTTTTCACTTTTTAAAATGGAAAAAAATAGAAAGTTTAAAAGGCAATATCTTGAAGAATAAGTAGAAGAGCTTTAAATTCAATCTATTTATATGGGCCAACATAAAAAAAAAAAAGAATAAAAGTATATTATATAATAATGAAAATTGAAGCAAGCTTGTACGGGAAAAAAGAAAAAAGAAAAGGAGCAAGCTTGAAACTTGTTTGAAAAAATAAATTTAAGGAGGAAGCTTGTGTGTGAGTTAGAGAGAATAAAAAAACTTACAAGAGAGGTGACAAATGGTTAAAATTTGATTCTTAATATACAATTGCAAGCACAGCGTTTTGGGCAGTTAAAAAGGGCAAATTCGAAATAATAAATTTACTTTATATCTAATGTCACATAAAAGTGGACAGAGAGAATGATCTAACACAGTTCTTATTAAAAAGGTCCATTCTTACTTTAATAATCTCATTCGCATCAGTTCTTGGCTCAATCAGGTTCTTCCTCTCTCTCTCTCTCTCTCTATATATATATATATATATATGTATATAATCGTCATGAGTTCTGTAAAATCATTCAGCAATATGTGAATCCTTCAGATTTTCGTGGAATCGTTCAGAAATCTGTGAAATCATTCAGCAATCCTGATGTATTTGGAATAATTTTAGTTTTACCTTTGAGAAAATCGTTTTCAGTCTCATTCATTTCCGCTGTTCGAAGCATTAACACATTGTGTCCTTTTTATACCATTTTTTCAGTTCCTGACATTGTAATTGTTATTCTAATACTGGAGGATTTGGATTATTCTAACCATTAAAGAAACTACTTTTCAGGAGAAAGACTGTGATCTTTGTGGATTAGAAATCTGGAGATACACTATTAGCTATTATTGCAAAGATTAAAGGTATCCCTCTGTTTTTCTTTTAACTTTTTTTTTTTTTGGTAAGGTTCTTTTAACTTTTTCATTTTTAATTCAATTTGTTATGGTGTTTAGCTTCTAGCCCTATTGGTGTTTGCCTAGGATTACATATGCATGAAAAATACAATCTGAAAACATATCACTTATCAAAATAAATAAATCAATTCCCTAAGTTATTACCTTGAAATCTTACTAATATACAGAAAAAGATATTCTCAGAGTACCAAAACCATAACGCCTTCTTTTGTAATGTTTTCCAGAGCGTATTGATCATAGTAAAAAAGGGTTCTAGGAAGAGTGAAAAGGGAAACATAAATAGAAGCCGTCATCCTAACCCTTCTGTTGGACAGTGTGAATTAATTGCTAGGGAAAGCATACTATAAGGAAGCCATACATAAGCATTATCCTTCTGTCTTTCATCATAGCTAACAATTAACGATACGAACCCTTATCTGGCTAGAGTGATTGCCCATGCAGCAGACAGCTTAAAGTAACAAGGTGTTAATAATTTTCTATCTTATTACATGTGTTGCTGTCCAAGGTGTTAATTGTAGGAAGCAAACCCTTATTAATTGATATGTATTACTGTAATAAGAAAGTATAGGAAGCAAACCATTCATATATATACATATATATATATATAGAGAGAGAGAGAGAGAGATACTAATACAATCTGCAGATTTGTTAAGTTGCCTATGCTTGGAGAAAGAGTAATAGATAAATTCTGGCTAGGAGTCCCCCTGCAGCCAGACTCAAATAAATACATATATTTGCTGCCATGCTTGTAATTTTTAAATGGGAATAGTTCTTATTGAATGAAGTGTTTTGCAGGCTCTTACAAAGCAACACCATTACAGGATCATCTAGAAATCCATGAATCTTTCAAATTTTTGTAAAATTAAGATTCATTACCCTTTCTTTGTTTCTTACAATGCTTAAGCATCAGCAAGCCCATTGCTACTATTGCTTCAATCAATGGTTCATCAGGTATCAACATTTTGTAAATGTTTTTAATATGTCAGAGCTTTAACTTTATGTCATTGTATCATTTATGCTTTAGTAATTGGATAAATATATTGACACAAAATTCACTCTCTCTTTTTGTTATGTATTGCTTTTAAGTATTGCTTTCCAGTTTCAGTTCATATCAGTTTATTGATTATCTGCATATATGATAGTAACTTTTTACCCTTTAAAAAGCTGCTCAAGAGAAGTGTTGCTAATAAATTTGGCAGGGTCTAATGGCAATTCTGGATATCCAACTGAATATATCACATGCCTTCTCGATCAGTATCCTATCCATTCCATTTCAAGGTTGTCTAGTGATAGCTTAGCAATTGTGTACCAGTCTAGACATCTCTTGACATATCCTCTGTTGTTCGTTTCGAGTCGTAATCAGTCTTGAGACTCAAACAGGTATTATTTATTTCAACTCAATTGTTTATTGTTGTTCTTTGCTTTTGGGTAATTAATATGATTTGGAACTGTAAAATTCAGGGTGAGAAGAGAGTCACAGAGTTGTACCTCTCTGAGTTTCTTAGCTATGGCCCCCAAAGAGAACCCAAGAAGTTGGGAACACGCCTAAGACAGACCCATCGTTTCTCTAGTTTCCAACCTGATGCGGCATTAATTGGCAAGAAAATGCAGGGCACTTGACCTGTAAGTGCATTCTCACTGATTGAAATATCTAATTTTGATGGTTTTAATTTTTCTTTCCTTCTTTTTCTTGGGAATTAAGCTAAATAATTACGGTTAAAAGCTCAGCTATGAAAATGTTTCCACTTAATTATTGGGAGAAGGTATTCTTTCATACAAACGGAGGAACTGAGATTTACCATGATGTGAAGAGGAGTTCATTGGAGGAGGCAATAAAGTTGTGCTTAATTAGAGGGTGGTTTGTAAGGGATTGTTTCTAATTAAAGGAACCTTTCGAAATTGAGTGGCAGTAAACAATATTAAAGAGTCGAAACTCTCACTCATAAAATACGGCAAATTGAAGTAAGTTCTTGCATTTAAATTTGTTTCTTTGAATCATTAAATTTTACTGTGCTGACTACAAAAATCATGTTGCAGTAATGTGGCAGATGCAGTCTACTTGTAACATCTAATGGGTGTGGAAGGTTTGATTGTTGATTTGGTTCATGAAATCACAGAGGTTGTTACCAAAGGAGAGAGACTCTTTAGAGGGGTTTAAAGCAGATTCAAATTGAAACCAAACCCCACTTCTCACAAAGGGAGCTGTCATATCTCTAAAATTGGACACCACTTATGTATGGTATAATTCCCCATAGTTAGTTCAATTGGTCATTGATTGTGAAGTTAGTGGTGAAATCAATAACTCTATATTTATCTCATATATTATACACTCTCTAGTTTCTCTTGTTTTAGTTTAATTGCTTCATTAGTTAATCTAGATATAAAAATCTGCACTATTTTCTTCAAAATTTAATTAGAATTAATTCTGTATATCCAACTTAGTCAGACCACAGTCCCAGAGGTTCGACACCCCTTTCGATAGTCCTATTCCACAAGGAATTTGTTCTATTGCGAAGTGTGGTAATTTAATTAATACACTTACCAAAGAATTAGGGGAGTCGAGCAAAACAGCGCCCTGGTGAAACTCAAGCAGTACTTGATCCAATTGCCAACTCTCTCAGCACCAAACGCATGAAAACCTTTGTATTTATATCTTGTAATATCTCAAACAGCCACCAGTGCGGTTCTAATTAGAGAGCTCGGTAAGAGGAAATATCCAGTGTTCTACTCAACTAGGACAAACTCGTAATATGTCCTTCGAAATATGTATAGTACGTCTGACTGACCATTCGTCTGAAGATGAAAAGCCTTACTAAAGTGAAGGTCTATATCGAGTGCTGCTTGGAAACTCTACCAAAATGAGATGTAAATCATAGGTCTCTATCTAAAATGATAGAAACTGGTACACCATGAAGTATATAGATCTGCTCAATGTACAATCTACTAAGAGTATCCATATCATCGGTCACTCTGATAGGAATAAAGTGAGTCACGTTAGTCAGTCTATCAACGACTACCCAAACTGCATCATGACTCTTCTTCGACCTTAGAAGTCCCATCACAAAATCTATATTGACATGCTTCCACTTCCACATAGCCACAGGCAATGGTTGTAATAACCCCGCTGGCCTTTGGTGCTTGGCTTTCACTTGTTGACAAGTAAGGTACCTTGCTACGAACTAAGTCACATCCTTCTTCATACCCTTCCATCAATAATGTTGGTTATGATATATTTTTGTGCCAACTGGATGTACTGCAAGCCTTGAGTTGTGAAACTCTTTAAGGACTTCCTCTCTACAAGTTAGGGAACAAACATCTTCCCTTTAAATTTCAAACTCTCATCTAAATGTATCATCCATCTTTCCACTACTTCACCACCCGAAATTCGAGTGCGAATAGCCTCACTCTCACTATTCTTCCTTTGCTCTTCAATCACTGTACTCAATAGAGTTCGTTGAGTGATAAGAGTAAATAGTGTCATTGGTCCATCATCGTCACTAAAATGTAATCCTATTTCTAAGATATCTTCTATCATCTTCCATTCCCGTATGACTAAGCTTACTAAGCCACCATGTGACTTCCTACTCAATGCATCCGCTACTACATTGGCCTTTCCCGAATGATATTGCAAGTCGAAGTCATAATCTTCTATGTATTCCATCCACATCCGTTACCTCATATTAAAATCCTTTTGTGAGAAAATGTATTTGAGACTTTTATGATCAGAGAACACTTCAAACTTCTCGCCATACAAGTAATATCTCCACACTTTGAACCATACGCCACTACTCTTTCGGTTTACATTAGCACATATCCCAAACCGAGTCGTGAAGCATCACTATAGATTGTGTACCACAACCCAAGTTCCAAAATGATCAAAATTGGAGCCAAAGCCAAACGAATCTTCAATTCCATGAATGAATGCTGGCAAACATCATCCCACACAAGTCTCACTCCTTTTTGGGTAAGTTTGGTCATTGGTACCGCTAACCTCGAAAAGTCCTTCACAAATCTCTGATAGTATCCGGTCAATCCCAATAAGCTACTTATCTCAAATACACTCTTAGGTCTTTCCCAACTCATTACCACCTCTATCTTGGATGGATCCACGAAAACTCTTTCTTCGGACACAACATGCCCAAGGAACTTAACCTCTACTAGGCAAAACTCACACTTCTCGTATTTGGCATACAATTAGCTCTCTCTTAAAAATTGCAATACAATCCTCAAGTGCCCCACGTACTCCTCTTCCGAAGACAAGTATACTAGGATATCATCAATGAACACAACCACAAATTTGTCTAAGTACTCATTAAACACACGATTCATCAAGTCCATGAATGCTACCGGTGCATTTGTCAAACCAAACGACATCACAAAAAACTTATAGTGCCTATATCGTGTGCGAAAAGTGATTTTTTGAATGTTTGCCTCTCTAATTTCCAACTAATAATAGCCTGATCTCAAATCAATCTTTGAGAAATATTTAGAGCACTTAAGTTGATTGAACAAGTCATCTATCCTTGGCAAAGGATACTTGTTCTTGATCGTTGTCATATTTAACTTCCGATAGTCAATGCAAAGTCGCAAGGACCCATCTTTCTTCTTAACAAAAAGAACCGGAGCTTTCCAAGGCGAAGTACTATGACGTTCAAATCCCTTGTCTAGTAGCTCTTGTAACTAGTCCTTTAAGTCTTTCAACTCAACCAGTGGCATGGAAATGGGTGTGGTACCTAGAGCAAGTTCTATTGCAAACTCCACTTCTCATTTCGGAGGCAACTGTGTCAAGTCCCTCGAAAATACATCCATAAACTCACATACTACACGAGGAAGCTCTCTAAGTGTCCCAGCATCACCATTAACTAGTAGACTTGCTAAGAAATACTGAAGTCCTTTCTAATTACTAGGACCATACGAAGAAGACAAATAGAAGTCATCTTGCTCCCACACAAAGCAAATGTTAACAGCTTCTGGTGTGCACAAAGTCACTTTTCCCCTATAACAATCAATATTGGCTTTGTAGGTAGATAGCCAATCCATACCCAATATCACGTCAAAGCTAGACATGTTGAGGACGATGAAATCAAACACTAATCGATGCCCTGCAATATCAATCTTATAAGACCGACATACACTACCCAAGGTCACTCTACCACCAATTGGTGTATCAATGGATAAAGCCGAGTTCAAGGATGACACCTCTAACCCTAAAGCACAAGCAAATGCATATGAAATGAATGAATGTGATGCACTCAAGTCTACTAAAACCCTAGCCCATGAGCTAGATACAAGGAATATACCTCGGACCACTGACGGTCCTGCTGAGGTCTCTACTGGAACAAGAGTGAAGGCACGACATTGAGCTCTCTGGCCCTATTGTCCTGCACCTTGATGCCCTGACTGCTGACTAGGAGCGCTAAACACGACTCCTCCAGCCGGTGCCCATGAACTCTGAACTGATGGCACTGTCTGTGGTGGTGACAATGCCCTAAAGCTCGACTATGAAGAAGTAGGCTACGTAGGGCACTGTTGAGAACTAGCCCCACCTTGTGTATCGTGGGCAATTCTAACTAATGTGACTCATTTGCTAACAATGGAAGCACTTCTTATCTGCCACTAAAAGAACCTGTCCTTGAGTACATTCAGACCTATAATGCCCAGATTGTGTCAATTTGACTTGTTGCTGCCCTTGTGAGAATGACCCGCCATCCCTTTGCTTCTTCCTAACACGATTATCCGAAAGGGATCCCATGCTCCTTGATTAGTTCTTTGCTTCTCTTATTCTTTGATTGTCATTACTGAGCTCCTCGACTATCAATGCTCTCTCCACCATTACCGCATAGCTAGTCAATCCTGAGGCTGCCACTCGATCCCGTATATAGGTTCAGAGATATCTTATGAACTGTTTTATCTTCAATTCTTCCGTTGTGATCATTTCTCGTGAAAATCGAGCCAAGGATGTGAACTTGGTCTTATATTCCATTATGATCATTGTGCCTTGAGTCAAGTTGAAGAACCTGTCCTTGAGTACATTCAGACCTATAATGCCCAGATTGGGTTATGTTTTTTGACATGTCCCAACACCATGATCATTCGACTAGAAGGAGCTGATCTTGGCGGAGCTTGTGTCTCCTCTTGAGTTTCCCTTTGTGTCTCCCTAGCAATTTGCCACATGGTAGTGACCATGTCATGCATGAATTGCTCTCCATCAATGGGAGTTACTTCCGATGCTCCTCTGCGAGCTTTTCTTGGCAGAATCTTTCTATATAGATGACAAGAAAATACTTAAAAATTCAAAGCATGATTGTACTTTTCAAATTCATTGCATCCATACACAACATGCTAAACTACTTCATAGATAGCAAGTTACACCAATAATTAAGCACATAAGAATTTCTATGTAATATGCACTTAGTCTAAAATCTAGGATCACAACCTCCATTCCTACGCTCACACGTGACAAGACCATTTCCGTTGTCCCTAAGTATTCTGAACTAGAGCTTTGATACCAAGTTGTCATGCCCCGATTTTTAACACCCGGTTAAGAGTGAGGGAAATGGGGGGTGAACAGTGAAATCAATTATCAATTATATTAATCACTATTTGTACTTTATGCATTTCACATCTCTAATCACACTGCAAAAGCGTAATCACTTACACATATTTATCTACGTATGTCTCAACTTCAAAAACCTATTATGGGCTCCACACGTGGGACCAGAAGTGATGTTATCCAATAAACCCTAATGGAATGTCAATCCATGTATATCACCACGGGAGCCTAAATTGCATACACGTACGTATAAATGTGCATTGCAGAACCAACTAATCTCAATGGGTTCATTACATAACGTTCCAAAATTATCCAATTTTATCTCAATTGTTCCATCTAGCCACACATTTACGATGCATCACTAAAGATGCGTAATAACCAACGAAATCTTCTAGATTTTGTACAGAATAATTCTCTATGGGAGCTTTAATTGTAAAAGAGTTTGGGGGAGGGGGTGAGCATACAACAACACCCAGTAGGAATGATCCACCCGACTCTATCTTAACTCAGGCAGTCATGCATGAAATGCAAATAAAATCCCTATATGGCTATATGACAATTATTCATGCTTTTTCACCCTTAAAACACTCAAGTTTTGGAAATCATGCGAGATGTTTCACACTCCAATATATGACAATTTATATAGGTCACAACTCACAAGTAAACTCACATCACATAAAATCCGAAAATCAATTCAACTGAGGACTTCTACTTGTCATAGTTCCATAGTAAGGGTTTCTTTGAAACCAAAAACTCTGCTTATGCTTTTTGGGCTACTAACTAGATGGGAGCGACAATTCGTTTGGCCAAGTTTTGGGTTTTGCACCCTAGGGCTCTAAGCCCTTCTTAATTCTCAAACATGCCCCAAAAATGCGACTTTCTCACATAATGTACACTTACCACACAAATGCACAATCTCACAATTTTATATTATGCATTCATGAATATCATTAAGTTAAGCATAAAAATACATTTTCATATACATATATATATGCACAAAACCCTAATCTCACAAAATATACAACATAACTTTTATGTCACAGATAAGGGACCTATAGAATCAAAATAAAGAAGAACTTTACACTCCTACCTCAAGTCCTAAGCTTAGAAGCCAAGTTTCAAAATTTTTAACCCTTTCTACCTTGTCAAACGCGGACTTTGTTTGATCCAAAGTGTAGCCCACGCCGAGTGGAGCAAAGCACTTGCCTTTGGCGTTTCCCGATTCTTAGCCTAACTCCTCCAAAATCTAGAAGGAAGGGAGAGAGTTGAAGTAAGAGAGTTAGAGAGAGAGGAAAATCTGTAAAAGTGAAATATCCTAGCCCACTAGATATTTATCCAAGCACTTGGGGCACAAAATAACCAATTTGCCCCCGAGTCACTTAACGTACCCTCTCGACCTCCATTTTCGATTTCGAAAGTTCCCATGACCTCAAAATCACTTCTTTAACTCTCTAAACATTCCATTTAGCCCATAATAAAAAATAAGAGCTTTTTAAAAAAAATTCGGATTCCTGGACCCACTAGACCTCATCTCGATGCCCCATTGATCCAAAAAGTCGAAAATTTTCAAATGTTCCCAAAACTTTCCAAAACCCTAATATAACTCCCCAAACATATTTTTCACATTCAAAACATGTTAAACATCATTAAAAATGTAATTAAGGCAAAAATTATGCTTAAAATATAAACTGGTCAAAATTGGACTCATTCTCTACACTCTTAATGTTAACCAACTGCCTAGTCACCGAAGCAATAACCACATCCTGATTAGATGTGACTGCTTCCCTAGGGACAGATAGATGGGCAGTTTCTACAACTAGAAGAGAAGAACTAGGCATGGTGACTTCTTGATTTTCAGAAAAGGTGCGGTCGCTGTCACTGGAAGACATCATAAAGAAGAAAAATACATGGATAAAAGGATAAAGACTAACCTACGAAGATAAATTGGTACTAGGAAGTTCAAGAGAGAATGAATGTGGAAGAGAAGGCAATCAATTGTAGAAGATTTATGGCTTAAAATGACGAAGTGCCAAGACAAAATACAAAAGGTAACGTGAAGAGATCACTTATGTGCTCAGCGCCGTCGGTAGTACCCTAAGCATTATTAAGGGACCTCGATACAGGCAACGAAATCACTACGAAACCTATACAAATTCCCTCCAGTATGGCAAAAGCTCATAACTGAAAAGAATTGGGGGCAATGTGCAGAGAAAAATTCTCACTTAATCCAATGGGCTGAACTGATACATGAACAGACCAAGCCCAAATCGGTTTGAACCCAAGTATTAGCAGAAGTCCCAAAGCATTGTTTCGAGAAAAATAATGTGCCTAGTCGCCCCATTAAAAGGCCAAAATGGCTCAGCCCAGATTTAAGTCCAAACTCAAATAGGAATTTGAATCCTTGAGAGTAAAGATAGTTACAAATAAAGGAATTTGAATCCTAGAAGAATTCGAACTCCAAACTTGTATAAATATACAATGAAAGGGATCCTGAATCATCATCTCAATTTTTTTTCTAAAATTATTGATTTCGAATTTGAATCCTTAAGAGTAAAGATAGTTACAAATAAAGGAATTTGAATCCTTGAAGGATTCGAACTCCAAACTTATATAAATATCCAATGAAAGATGAATGAAAGGGATCCTGAATCATCATCTCAAATTGTTCTCTGAAAATATTGATTTCTTGATTTTATTGAATGTGTGCATCGAATTAATTAGCAGTAATTAGCTAAGCAATTTTTTGTACTTACACACTTCAAAAAATAAAATAAAAAAACTTTTAATTGGCCATGATAGTAACTTGTATATATCCATTTAAAAAAAAAAAAAGAATCCAAGGTTTTTTAGATTTCGTTATCAAAATAGTTCTATTACTAATTTTACAATAATATCTTTTATTAGAATACTACTATTATATGTATTTGATAACAAAAAGACTTCAGAAGGGACAAAATTGTCTTTATAAAAAATAAATAGGTATAAAATTGTCTAAAGAAAAACCAGTTACAAAAAATATAAAATATTTACTCAGAATCTAGTTTTAGAAGCTAAATATTTTAGTTTTGTCTAAAAGCTCTATGGAGCCAAAATCTCTACCATTTAAAAATTATTTTTTTATAATTAACAGACACATCTAAAAGGAAAAATTTAAAATAAAAACGCTTTTAAGTAATTGAACAACAATTTAAAACAGGCTTTAAAATTTCAACAGCAAACAAGTTAGTTTTTTTTACAGTAACTTCTATCCATTTTTAAAAAATAGAAAAGAAAATAATCAAAGTTTTTTTTTTTAACTTAGCGTGTCGTATGTTCATCTTAATCAAAGTAGACTCGGACGTACAGGTAAATTGCCAATTGTCAAGCACACATTTGTTTGGTAGTGATTTTTCCTTGGAAGACCAGAGAAATGGTTAGGTCAATTTTTTGTTTATTTAAGTGGCATGGCCGGCAAAGTCAAGACATGTAGATGAAGGTAAATTGTTAAAATTGAAATTTTTTGTTGTTCCTTCTATCCATTTAAAAAAATAAATAAAAAGAAAGACTCTTAATCATTTACTTATTTATTTTTTTGTATTGTTTTGTTGAATCACAGACTCGCTTTAAGTTCCTTCTTCAGGTAACACTTAAAAAAGTAAGGAAAGAAGATTCTTAGTCTATAACGTGTAGCTATGGACACCAAAATCTAGGGGCCGCTCAAAAAAAAAAAAAAAATTAGTACTATATATACTGTATAAGTTAAAAACATAGATAAAGTGGTCCCAAAAAAAAAAAAATTCGTACTATATATATTGTATAAGTTAAAAACAATCATTTTACATATATATATTTTCTTTATTTGCCTCCTTCAACGAATCTATTGACTTTTTTGTTCTTTTAGGTTTTTTTCTTTTTCTTCATTCCTCCCTCTCTTCAACAGCTCTCTTCTCTATCTCTTTCAATTTTGATCTTCTCCAACAGAACATTATTGGAGGAAACCAAATTCAATATCTTAGCACAATTATGTTTAAAGCTAAATGTCTTAAAAGAAGCTTTACCACGAGAAACAAAAAAGGCAATTGAAATATTATATTTTATAAAAAGGCTAGGTTATTGTACGTTTTTCAAATGCTTGGATTGCAAATAAAGTATCCCAGTTATAGTTGCATCTACTGAAAAAAACTTTTCAAAGTTGAAACTGATAAAATTTTACATGCAGTTGCCGATGTCACAAAGGAGATTGAATGAATTTGCTATGATATCTATTGAAAAATTTATGTTGGATAAACTTGATTGGAGCACTTTAATTGATAAATTTGGATCTCAAAATGCAAGACAATCACAATTATTTGTTACTAAGGACAGTTGAAAATTCGCAATTTATAAAAAAAAAAAAAATTGCGCCTGTGTAACCTTACATATAAGGAGCCTTACCTTGGAAGTTCGCCTAAGCACCATGAATGCGTTTATGATTTCATTTTTGATTGCATGGCTTAAACGTATAGGGTAAGTCATAACAGAAGAAAGAAAGTAAAGAATTCAAGGTCTTGTAGATTTCGTTTTCATAATTAGTAGCTTAATTGTTACTTTTTTATTTATTTTTTCTAGTGTGTCGTACAGCGATCATGTTAAAAATAAACTTCTCGTGGCCAGTAAGTGCCAATTTGGACATAAACAAATTGGATTGTGGAGGAAAGATATCCGGTTGCATAAATGGAATCCTTGGCCAATCGCAGGTTCTAGGAGACCTCGTCAAAGTACTTTATGCAAAAAATAAACTTGACCCACTAATGCGTATGGTCTATTTGTATATTATATATAATATACAAAAGCACTGTGTAGCTCTTTCTTTCTAAAGCACTCACTGTGTGTGTTTGGAACCTTGAAAATGGAGAGGTTTGGCATTGCCTTGCTGCTATTAGTGCTTCAGCTACTACTGCAGTCATTCACAGTTTGTTGTGCCACGTTTTCGTCAAACTACACCGATGAATTCGCTCTTCTTGCTTTCAAATCTGCAATCATGATCGACCCCAACAACACTTTGGGGAGTAATTGGACTCAAAAAACCAACTTTTGCGAATGGGTTGGGGTCTCATGTAGCCGCCGACATAGGCAGAGAGTCATAGCTTTGGAGCTTCCTAAGATTGGACTCCATGGCCCCATCTCCCCTCATGTGGGTAACCTCTCCTTCCTCACGGTGCTAAATCTTGGTGTTAACAATTTTCATGGTCAACTTATTCAAGAGATCAGTCATTTGCGTCGATTGAAGGTGCTCATATTAGATTATAACTACTTAGAAGGAGTGATCCCTGCAAGTTTACAACATTGCCGACAGCTTCAAATCATGTCTATGACAAGGAATGAATTTACTGGCAGCATACCCAAAGAATTGAGTAGTTTGTCAAGTCTCAGTGTGCTTTATCTAGGAGGAAACAACCTCAGAGGTACAATTCCATCTTTCTTTGCTAACATGTCAAGCTTAAAACAACTTGGTTTGGAAGAAAACAAGTTTCATGGCAATATTCCTAATGAGATACATAATGTTCCAACTTTTGAATTAATTGCTTTGGCTACAAATTATCTCACTGGCTCAATTCCTCCATTTTTATTCAACATCTCCTCTTTACAAGAAGTTTCATTAGAATTTAATGACCTCTCCGAAAATCTTCCCTTGAGCTATACCACCGGACGTTCTAATCTTCAATATCTCTACCTTGGAAGAAATCAATTTAGTGGAAACATCCCTTCCTATCTGTCCAATTTTTCTATGCTCATTCTCTTAGATCTAAGTGGCAACCAATTCACTGGACCAGTACCCACAAGTCTAGGCCACTTACAATCACTCAGAAAACTTAGTTTGGATACAAACCAGTTAACTATAGAACCCGGAAGTCAGGAACTTAGTTTTCTCACTTCTTTGACAAGCTCGAAATCCTTGAAAGAATTGTTTATACGTAATAATCCATTTCACGGCATCTTACCAGATTCTCTTGGAAATCTTTCTACTTCCCTTCTCATGTTTGATGCATCTAATTGCCAACTAATGGGTCAAATTCCTGAGGGAATTGGTTCCTTTACAAATTTGAATTATCTTGGCCTGAGTGGCAACAATTTCAACGGATCCATTCCGTCTACAATCAAGGGTATGAAAGAACTGCAAAGGTTGTACCTTGATGATAACAGGCTTGAAGGATCCATTCCAAAGGAGATTTGTAGTTTGCACAAGCTGGGAGATATTAAACTCAATAACAATAACTTCTTCGGATCAATCCCTGCATGCATCGGAAATGTTAGTGGGTTGCGGACGTTGTTGATGCATTCTAATTCATTGAACTCGTCAATACCATTGAGTTTATGGAGCTTGGATAACCTCTGGCTCTTGAATTTGTCATTCAATTCGTTAACTATTCTAGATCTCAACATTAGAGCAATGAAATCACTTGTAATCATAGATTTGTCTTGGAACCAAATCTCAGGTAACATTCCAAGCACTTTTGGAGCCTTTCAAAGTCTAAGTTCTATCAACTTATCCGGAAATTTTTTTTGGGGACCCATACCTGAATCATTTGGTAACTTGATAACGCTGGATTTCATGGACCTCTCCCACAACAACCTATCTGGTTCTATACCCAACTCTCTAGAGGCACTTTCGCATCTCAAATATTTGAATCTCTCTTACAATAAGCTATCTGGGGAGATTCCAAGTGGAGGTCCTTTTTCAAACTTTACAGCGGAATCTTTTATGAAGAACGAAGCGCTTTGTGGGAAACCTACTTTACTGGTTCCGCCCTGCACAAGTTCAAGAAATAAACATTTTTCTTACAAATATGTTCTTCCAGCCATTGTTGCATCAGTGTCAATCTTCATTGCTCTGTTGCATATGATGCTCAGAAAAAATTGTGAAAATAAAGCACAAGCTCAGAGTTCTGCCTATAATTTCTTAGCCGCAATGGAGCATAGATTTTTTTCATATCAAGAGCTTTGTAATGCTACAAATAACTTTTGTGAAGCGAACCTAATTGGAGTAGGAAGTTTTGGTGTTGTGTACAAAGGAATACTTTCTGATGGGACGAATGTTGCTGTAAAAATTTTAAACTTACTACTTGAGGATGCTTTCAAAAGTTTTCAAGCGGAATGCAAAGTACTACGAACTGTTAGGCATCGAAATCTTGTTAAGGTCATAAGTACATGTTCTAACCCTGAATTAAGAGCTTTGGTTTTGCAATACATGCCTAATGGAAGTCTAGAGAAGTGGTTATATTCTCACAACTACTGCTTGAATTTCCTTCAAAGAGTCAGCATTATGCTTGATGTTGTATTAGCTTTGGAGTATCTCCATCATGGTCAATTAGAGCCTGTTGTCCACTGTGATTTGAAGCCTAGCAATGTCCTTTTAAATGAAGAGATGGTCGCACACGTGGGTGATTTTGGAATTGCAAAGATTTTAGCTGAAAACAAGACTGCAACACAGACGGAGACTTTAGGTACAATCGGCTACATTGCGCCCGGTAAATGTTTTCAACCTTATTCCCTTTCTTGAATAATAATATTTGAACTTATTATTTTTGTTACATTCATCACCATACTTTTAATTAAAGAAAAACATCAAAAAAAATTTACAAAAAACAAAATTCATAGTTATGAGTGCAGCTAAATATTATTTCTTTAACATGTCTTGCATAGTTAAATCTTGCAATATCCTTTCCCCTCTTTTTTTTTTATTCAACCAAACAAAATGAGAGAAAAATCTACTATATTTTCTTTTATTTACATGAGAGAAAAACTTACTATATTAAAAATGTAAAATAAAAAAGATCATGTAGTCAATAAAGTTTACATTCTTTTTTTTTTTTTAACCATAAGAACAAATGCACACACATATATACATATTTACATATATATGTATAATAAAGTTAAACTATTGTAAAATTAGTAGTTATTTATGTCATTCAATTACTTTTTGTAATTAAGATTTATTTTGTTAATCTAATTGTATGATCAAATGTCCATCTCATATACTTAGAGTAATTTAACTTTATTATACATATATATATGTAAATATGTATATATGTGTGTGCATTGTTCATACGCAATGTATAAAATCAGAATTATAATATAAATAATATAATAATGGTATATATAATATGAGTAAACATATAAAATTTGAACTTAAATGTAGTTTCAAAACTATGAATTTCACTTTTTTAATTTTTTTAATGCTTTTATTTAATTATAAGTATGGTGATGCATGTAACAAAAAATACTAAGTTCAGATATTATTCAAGAGAAAAAGAAAAGATAATCTTTTAGCTAAATTCACACAATTGAACAAATTGCATATCCATTCCCCTCGGTTAATAAGGGGGGTTTAATGCAATGCGCCCTTTTATTTTTTCAAAATTGTTAGAATATTAAATTATATATGGATGGTAACTCAAACCCTTCCTAGCCATTATTATTACTATTCTATATGTTTTAAAAAAATTCTCGTTAATTAATATTGTTGTAATGACGTAAGTTGCTTGTTTTCATCAGGGTGACCAGACATAGAAATGCATCAATTTTCCCTATACATAAATATGTATTGGCATAGTTCTAATGATCAATTACAAATTAGTTATTCTTTGCATTTTCTTTTTCTTGTAATTAAGGATTAGCAATATATGACAAATAATGAAGATATGAATTTTGACCATGCTTGAAAATGAATGTCTTGACAGAGTATGGTTCAGAGGGAAGAGTGTCCACTCAAGGTGATATCTATAGCTACGGAATAATGTTGTTGGAGACATTCACAAGAAAAAATCCCAGAAATGAAATGTTCACCAAAGAATTAAATCTCAAGCAATGGGTGAGTGCATCATTTCCTCACAACATATCAGAAGTCATTGACAAAGGTTTGTTGACAGCAGGAGGAAATGAAATGAGTGTCACCCAAGATATTTTTGTAGCTATTATAGAACTAGGGTTGGAATGTTCAAGAGAAGTACCAGAAGAGAGGACTGACATAAAAGAAGTGGCAGTTAAATTAGGTAAGATCAAACTGCAACTACTTCGCAACTGAGGTTTCATGATGTGTGTTTCTGTTTTCTCCTACACATGATATTAATTCCACAAACTGGTGTGGTGCATGTCATTGGGGGTATGGCACTAGTGAAGATGTGTGATTTATTGTTGTTGTTCACTCTTGTTGCCTAAGTTAGTTATACCAAGCATTAACATAGTAGATTTTTCAATCATTTCCTCTCATTGTAGAAGATTACTACCATAATCACTTTCACTCGGTATCACTTTTAAAGGCAACCAACAATCTATTTATATATTACTTGAATAAATCAACAACCTATTTCAACTTAAATCAGTCCAAGACATAATTATTAAAAAAACTTCCATTATATGAATCCAATCTTCTGGTTGGATTCAATAAAATACCTTTTCTATTTGAAAAATCAATCAAGATATACTATCATTTGCCTCTCACACAATAAGATTATAAGAAAGACCAATAATCAGAACTAAAAATACAAAGACCATCGATAATCAAACAACTCTCGGCTACAGAATTAGATCGAATCCAAAGCTAAACCTTAAAAAATGAAGAAAACTAAAGCACAATAAGGATAAACAAAACTGAAATATCAAAAAATCTTTTTACAATCAAATAATTGAAATAAACAATAAATTAGTCAAGAATTGTATTTAAGCCCCCAAAAAACAAGAATGAATTAAGAAAGCGATCATCAGAGATGAGGGGGAGGGGGAAGAGTTTGATAATAAGATTATAATTAAGACCAATAATCACAAGTAAAAAATACAAAGACCATCAATAATCAAAGAACTCTTGGCTACAAAATCAAACCGAATCCAAAGTTAAACCTCAAAAAATGAAGAAAACTAATGCACAATAAGGATAAACATAACTGAAATATCAAAAAATCTTTTTACACTCAAATAATGGAAATAAACAATAAATTAGGTCAAGAATTGTATTTAAGCACCCAAATAACAAGACTGAATTAAGAAAGTGATCATCATAGATGGGGGGGGGGGTGCGGGGTGGGGAATGGTTTAATATTTTTGGGAAGGTAAAAAGATGGTGGCCAAATTTATAATTTTGCAAAATAGGGGGACATTTTGTAAAATTCGCAATATATATATGTATCTATATAACAAGAAAGAAAAAAAAAATCATAGGGCATCCGCCCACTCTGAGCATATATGTCTGTCATTGCTGATGAGAAATTATTAAGTAGTCTGGACCCAATCAAGAGAAGCCATGCAATCAAAAAGCAGTTTAAAGCTAACACATTTGATTACTTTTTCTGATTGGTCAGGATCACATGCTTCCGGACCATCTAAAATTTTTCTATTGTCGATAGTTCACTATGTCTGAAAGAGAGAGAACTCGAGTTCATATTAATAAAAAAAACTATGCAATAGTAGGAGCTAGCCTTACAACTACTTGTAAAAAAAAAAAAATATATATATATATATATATATATATCAAATGAAAAAAAATATAAAAAATTGTTTTCTTTTTCCTAAAGGTAATCTAAAATTTAGTTACTAGCGCAAAAGACCTCTAAAAATCACTAGTAAGTCTCGCGAAATTAGAGAACCCACCAACAAAACAAACTGAATGTGACTTGACTTGACTGCAAACATCACACGAAATTAGGAATGTTCAAAAAATGACTACAATAAACTGAAACTCCACCGAAATGACCTGATTTCGAGTTTGAAAATGACTCCAATCTCAGGCGAAGTTGACTGCATTGTGGTTGTCTCAAACTTTCCTTAAGTTTAGACCATTTGAAGTTTGGGCTAATTTTCTGTAGTTTTCAATAGGCCTTTTGTCCAAGTGCTCCAAATAATCCAACCCCACCTATTATGCATCAATTATGGTAGTTAAAGCGGGCATAAATGATGGTGATGGTAATGGTGACTAAGGCTGTCGAAGTTGAAGAGATGGGATAAGGATATGTACATAAATGAACCAACTTAGTGCATAGCCTAAACTGGAAATTCCCCTCTCAAAATCTACGTCTTTTTGTGTTACATTAATTCACACTCTTAAAAAATGGGGGCTAATGCTAAAACAACAATTGTCAACTTGGAAATGGAGCAAGAGAAGATTTTTGTGTAAGAAATCAGATAAACACTAATTTATGTATTACAAAAGCTCAATAGAAAACTAATTTCCTATTACTATTTGGATTTAACCAATACCCGTGGGTGGAGTGAGAGTGATTGCAGGCATCAAAGAGAGTAGAGTAGTCTCATCCCGAAGGAGTGAGGACATCTTTAAATCTACTATATATATCACAAACAATGCTCATTCATTACTTCTTGTTAAGGTACCCCAAATCAATTCTCCGATCCCGGTAGTCATTCCATTCCTTACTTTGGCAGCTTAACAAATGTCAAAAAATCTTGAATTTGGTTATGATTTTCGAGAAAATTTCATCATATAGTGGGGCTAAATTCATTAATTGAATGTCAAAGGGATATATCGACATGTAAAATTGTCATTCCAGTAGCAAACAGCAATATCATTAGGGCAGATCCAAGTCATGAATATTAACCATTTATTTCAAGAACATATTAATTCGTTAACTAAAGCTAATTCTCTATATACTGCCAATTCATTGAGTCACCTTCTCATGAATTAAATCACATGTAGCATGACCATGTTCAAAATTGAAAAACAATATTAAGTCAATAAAAGTTCTCATGAAAATGTGAACATCGCTTCAGTACCTTCATACGACCATGGAACTGCCGTAAAGTAGCTTCGTTTCTGGAGTTTTGAGAAAGCTAAACATTTCACTGAAGGAACTAGAAGGGCAAAGTCATCAAACTTTCAGATCTGAACAAAAAATTATAGAATAAAGCTTCCTGCCCCTGATATCCATAACCTGCATGTAGAATGTTGATTGAATAGCACCTCGTGATAGTGAACCAGTAACTAATTTCGCACTCAAATGAAGAAAGTAATGAGTAGCTAGCCAGTTTCAATAGGAAGCCAGAGGAACCCGTTGGTTGCAAAGCTCAAGGTAATCCATAAGCCATAACCGACACTACAACAAATTGACGTGTCAAGTTCGACCATCCATGAGCAGTATCGCAGAATAAAGGCACAGAGAATTTTATCAACGGAAAGCTTGCCACTTGAAGGGAACAGGCATAATAGAAATGAAAAGACCCTCAACAAGCAGCAGGTTTTCATTGACACACTGAAGCATCCTCCTCTTCTTCATCATCCTCTTCTTCATCCTCATCAGAATCAACAGAAACAGGCTGCCCATTGAGATCCACATTTACCCCATTCATCTTCCTCACAAACTGTCCCCGCACGCGTGGCCTCCTTTCAGCAAGCCGTTTTCGGTTTTCATACCTAATCTTCTTGTCAAAACAACGTTCCTTTCTCTTCTGCCTAAACTTTATCAAGGCTGCCTCTCTCCTATCAACTTTACCTAATTTCCCTTCAGTTGAAGATGAACTTCCATATGAAGGCAAAGGATGGGTAGTAGGTATCTGGCCTGGCTGTAGGCATATACTAACTGGGTAATAAGGAAATGATGCCAGTCCTGGTGGTACACGAGGAGGACATTGTGAAATATGATTGTACTGAGGTAACATAGCTGAAGAAGCATGGTTTTGCAGATCTTGCATGTTCTTTTGATACAATTGTGCTGATGATGACATCATAACTTGATTCATTACTCCTGAAATATAATATGGATAAGCGGTATGTGCATGAAAACCTGAAACATCATGGTGAGACTCATTTCTCGGATGCACATGCAGCTGAGAGAACTCTTCCTTCCTAGAGTTCCCTTGTCGTGGAGATTCCAGTCGTATGGGGGAGGTGGGAGACCTGTCCACGGATAGAGGATCGTGGATACTTCTACTGCTTGGAAAATCATCTCCTTGCAAATGATTTTCACATGCCTCTCTATTTTCATGTCCTTGCGTATCATAACCCACTTGTCCCCATGTAGCAAGTTTCTTGTCAATCCTTAATTGCTGAGGAGCATTTTCATCAACAGGGGCAACCCCTTGGGTATTGCTCATGAACATGCTTGATTTGACATATGTAAAGAAGGCCGAAGACTCGCCTATCTTAAGCTCACTCTTCTTTGGGTATGACAAAAATTGTCCTGAAAATTTACCAGAATTTTGATCAACTTTCAAGTGGGGATGGATGAAAGTACATAAGATTAAATAAAAAGGCTGTTACCAAGGTGTTGTTTGATAAAACCAATTTGATACTTACCAAAATGTAAAGTAAGCAATTTTTCGGACTTAATTTTTTTATACTTATCAAACAATTTTAATAAATTCAGCACTTAAAATTCAGTTACTATCAAATTGGTTTTCAGATTTGCAAATTCAGAATTCAACAATGATTAAGATAGCCTATCTTAAGCTCACTCTTCAATATTGATTTGACATTTGAAAAGGCTGTTACCAATATTGATTGTTGATAATGACTTCCAAAAATGATTAATCTTACAAAGCATACAGACAAGAATATACACCATAATTGAAATAGAAACTTCAGTCAATTATAAACTCAACAGAAATTTAAAAAGGGTAAAATTAAAAAATATATATATTTAATTAATAATACTACTAATGAAGAAAAATTTTGGTTGTTAAATGTACTGACGGCATCATCTTCATAATCAACAGTTGTATAGGTACACAACACCTACATATTAATATACATATATAAACACCCACATCTAAACACAATATTACACACACACACCTGACATACATATACACACGATTACGCACTTTCATATTTTGCAGTTTGCACATAGCATCTTGATTTATATACACAGTTACACAAGTACACACACTGATTTCTGATTTTGAGACATCTTGATTTATATACACAGAGTTGGCACAGATATATATTGCACATAGCATCTTGATTTATACACACAGTTACACACATACACACACATACTGATTCTGATTTTGGGGCATCTTGATTTATATACACATGGTTAGCATCTTGATTTACATACTTATTTTTTGATTTCTGATTTTGCGATACAGAGAACTTGGAGGATTTTGTTTGGTAGGTACCTATTTGCAAATTTGACCAAATAAGTAACTTATAGGCTAGATTATACTATTATAACAGAATTTTATGTAGACATTTCAAAACCTAGGTATTTTTTATTCTCCCATTGCCGGTACCCAAAAGGCTGGATGCAAAAAGGAGGTAGGATGGTGTCAGGGAGACAACCGACTCTAAAATCTATGTCACAACTCTATAATGAACTCTCTTTCAAGTAAAACAAATAAAAATAGTAGAAACAAAAAATTAAGATAGGATCATGGAATATAGGGACATTAACGGGGAAGAAGAGTATTGAACTCATGGACACACTTGAAAGGAGAAAAATTAAAATAATATGTTTACAAGAAACTAAATGGAAGGAGGGAAAGGCAAGAGAGATTGGGGAAGCATGCAAACTATTTTATTCGGGTGACAAAAATAATCATAGGAATGGGGTGAGACTGGTGAGTATAGTAGTAGATCGGCAAATGAGAGAAAAAGTTATAGAAGTTAAAAGAAAAGGCGATAGGATTATAACCATTAAACTAGTGTTAAACACAATGATACTAAATATAATAAGTGCTTGTGCACATCAAGGAGCACTAGATGAAAATATGAAGATATTTTCGGAATCTTTAGATGAAATAATGTAAAATATACCTAATCATAAAAGCATAATTATAGGAGGTGATTTCAACCGACATATGGGGGAAAAGAATATGGGATACGGACGGGTTCATTGGGGGGTGGGGGTTTGTGGAAAGAAATGAGGACGGGGAAACACTCTTAGAATTTGCAAGGGCATATGATTTAGCAATACCAAATGCCTTTTTAAGAAACGAAAAGAACATTTAATCACTTATGAGAGTGCCACAAATAAGAGGAGAATGGGGTACATGTAAAGATTGTTAAGTAATTCCAGGAGAAAGTTTGACAAACCAACGTAGACTATTAGTAATAGATCTCTTGGACAAAAAATCAAAAAGTCAAAACATAATGAAAGGAATTCAACACATAAAGTGGAAAGACTTGAAAGGTAAAGTAATAAAGGGATAACATTTAGAGAAAAAATACTACAAGAAACCCAATGGGATTGGAATGAAAATATAAATAACTTGTGGTCCAAAATGGCGGGATGTATTAGGAAAGTAGCAAAAGAAACTCTAGGAGAAACTAAAGTTAATAAATTTATTAAAAAAGAAATATGGTGGTGGAATGATGAAATACAACAAGCAATAAAAAACAAAAGAATGAGTTTTAAAAAATGGCAAAAAAGTAAGAAACAAGAGGATTTAGAAAAATACAAATATATATATATATATGAAGTTAAAAAGATGGTAGTCAAAGCTAAACAAAATGCACTAAATAATGTGTATGAAAAATTAGGAACAAAAGAGGGTGAAATAGCTATTTACAAATTGGCAATGAATAGAGAGAGGTTGACGAGAGACATAGATCAAGTTAGGTTTATTAAGGATATAGATCAAACAACATTAATTAAAGATAAAGATATATTAGAAAGATGAAAAAATTACTTTCAACAATTACTAAATAAGGAATATACTAGAGAAGAAGTGACAAGTAACGAACCATACATAGGAATGGTAAACGAAATTCATAATAAGGAAGTAGAGGACACACTTGGAGAGATGGGTAACAGTAAGGCCGATGGACCATATAACATACCTATAGAGGCTTGGATAATTTTAGAAAATATACCCATTGAATGGTTAATAAAGTTGTTTAACAAAATTCTAAAAGAAGAAAGGATGCTAAATGAGTGGAAGAAAAGCACAATAGTACCAATTTATAAAAATAAAGGGGATATACAAAATTGTGAAAATTATAGAGCAATTAAATTCATAAGTCATACAATGAAATTGTGGGAAAGAATAATAGATCAAAGATTAAGGAAAGAAACATCAATATCTTATAACCAATTTGGATTTATGCCAGGTTGATCCACAATGGAAGTCATATACTTAATAAGACAACTTATAATATAAGAGTAAACAAAAAGACTTGCATATGGTTTTCACAGACTTAGACAAAGCAAGGATGATGATATAAACACACACTTGTGTGTGTCCATATAGAATGACAATGACATGATATTTGTGGAATTTCGAACGTGCAATCAGAGGAAATCTTGGATTGCATTTCCTTATTTGTTAGTTTCCAAATAAAGAGAGGAGGATAATTAGTATCCAAATCTCCATGATTTATGGTTTAGTCATCTCCATGATTTATGGCTTAGTCACTTCCAAGAATCAAGGATATCTTGTCTATCCTATACAACGATGTGAGAAGAATCTTCTCTCATATTTTTCTATATGGTATCAAAGCAGCCTCTGAACCTCCAAGAATTCTAATGATGGTTAAATACGGAATGGCCACTGATAAGAGCAGCACCTCTTACGCCTCTTCCAGCCCTGAACAGATTTCTCACAGTAGCCATGGCGGATCTGAAAGTCTCACCTTTCCAATAACTAGCACCTCTGACGCCTCTTCCAGCCCTGAACAGATTTCTCACAACAACCATGGCAGATCTGAAAGTTTCACGTTTCCAATAACTGGACACAAACTGAACGGACATAATTACCTTCAATGGGCTCAATCGTGATGATGTTCATATTAGGGAACGGAAAAGACGACTACCTCACAAGCGTTGTTGTACCCCCACGGAAGGAAGACCCAAAATTCCGAACTTGGAGATCTGAAAATAACATGATAATGTCGTGGTTGATTAATACCATGGACAATGAAATTGGGCAGAATTTCATGTTATATGTTACCACAAAAGAAGTCTGGGATGCAACGAAGGAGACGTACTCCGACAACGACAATACGGCAGAACTGCTAGAGATTAAAAGCAACCTCCATGATTTGCGACAAGGGGATCTCTCCGTCACACAATACTATAACACTCTTACACGTTTTTGGCAACAATTGATGTCTTCGAAGAACTTAACTGGGATTTCCCCAGAGACACAGCCACCAAATATAGGAAAATAGTTGAGAAGGAGAGTCGAAATTCTTACTTGGTCTAAACAAAAACCTTGATGAAGTCAGGGGGAGAGTGATCGGGATAAGGCCTTTACCCTCAATTCGGGAAGCTCTCTCAGAGGTGCATCAAGAAGAAAGCAGGAAGAAGATAATGATGGGAAATCAAAGCACTCCAAGAACTGCAAATATTCCAAAAAGTTCAGCTCTTGCAACTCGTGGAATGAATCCCGCCAGTAACAATCGAACCCGCAAAGGCAAGCCTTGGTATGATCACTGTCACAAGCCTGGACATACCAAAGAGATATGCTGAAAAATTCATGGAAAAGCCAATTGACTGGAAACCAAATAAACCATCTCAGGACAGAGAAGGTCGTGGTCTTGCAGCCACTACAGATGACCAACCAACAACCGAAGTTGCACCCTTTAGCAAAGAACAGATTGAGATGTTGCAAAAGATGTTTAGCCAACTTCAGTCAAGTCCGACAACACCAATCATCAGCATAGGTTCAGTAGCACAAAAAGGTACATTCCTAAGTGCTCTTGGAACCAAAACCGAGAATCTAACTTCATGGATTATTGACTCTGGAGCATTTGATCACATCACTGGGGATGCTTCCTTATTCCAAAAGTGCAACCTATGTTCTGAAAAATACAAAGTGAGAATAGCAGATGGTTCTCTATCCACTGTGGCTGGTATTGGGTCAATTAGCATCTCAAAGACCCTTGTATTAAATTCGGTGTTATTGGTTCCTAATCTAACCTGTAACCTCTTATCCATTAACAAAATTACTAGAGACATGAATTGTGTTGCTAAATTTTTTCCCACTCATTGTGAATTTTAGGACTTGGATTCAGGGAGGACGATTGGTAATGCTAAGGAAAGTGAAGGGCTCAACCTCCTCAAGTGTGATAATCAACTTGGAAATCAATCTTGAAGTGCTCATTGTGAAGTGAGTCAGTCTATTATAAATTCCAATTCTGTTTCAATTTCCAATAATGAAAGTGCAATTATTTTGTGGCATTTTGAATAGGTCACCCAAGTTATCTTGAAAAGTTGTTTCCTTCTTTATTTATTAGGAAAAACTCAAAGTCTTTCAAGTGTGAAATTTGTCAATTGTCCAAACATACTCGAAATACTTATCTAATTCAACCATATAAGGAATCACAACCATTCTCAGTTATACATAGCGATATTTGGGGACCCTCTCGAGTCAATAGTATTTCAAGAACCCGATGGTTTATCTCTTTTTTGATGATCATTCTAGAGTTACCTGGATATTCCTTCTAAAGAAAAATCTGAGGCAGGTCCAATCTTTAAAAAGTTCACTCAATGATCCAAACTCAATTCCTAGCCAACATTCAGATTTTTAGAACGGACAATGCCAAGGAATACTTTCATTCTATTATTGGGGATTACCTCCTTGATCATGGGATAGTTTATGAGAGTTCTTGCATAAACATCCCATAACAAAATGAGATAGCTGAGAGGAAAAATCAACACTTGTTAGAAGTTGCTCGTTTTGTCATGTTCACAAGTCATGTCCCAAAACATTTCTGGGGGGAAGCTGTCCTTACGCTGCCTATCTCATAAATCATATGCCTTCAAGGGTCTTGAAATTCCAAACTCCGTGCCAGGTACTCACTCAAGTTTATCCTCAATCCAGATTCATCTCGTCCTTGCCACTAAAAGTCTTCGGTTGCTCAGTGTTTGTCCACATACCTCCACATCAAAGAAGCAAACTAGATCCCAAAGCCATAAAATGTCTATTCCTTGGATACTCTCCTCACCAAAAAGGTTACAAATGTTATTCTCCCACTACTATGAAGTTCTATAACTCAATGGATGTCACCTTCTTTGAGAATCAGCCCTTCTACTCCAAAACTCATATTCAGGGGGAGAATTCCATAGTGCCAAAAGAATATCAATTTTGGCAAGATGTGGATACCCCATCCATATCTTCCACCGACTCAAGTTCATCCCCTCCGGATAACTCCACCACTCTTCCAAATGTGCCTATTCTAATTGAATCAACACCCGAACCATTCGTTCATTCTGAACCCACTCCACAAAGTCCTCGGGTTCTGACCAACAAGAAAAATCAAGGATATTTAAAGGGATTGTTTATTCAAGAAAGCAGACCACCGCTCAAAGGGAGGTAGGTCAACTCACTTTTCCTAAACAGAACTAAGCGTCCACTCTAAATCCAGTCATTCCTACTCAAGATAACACAAATTCTTATCCTAATAATGATCTTGATATTCCTATTGCTCAAAGGAAATGTATTAGGTCATGCACTCAGCACCCAATCTCAAACTTTGTGACATATGAGAGACTGTTTCCCTCCTACCGTGTTTTTATCTCAAATCTATCCAGCATAGATGTTCCTAGCTGCATACAAGAGGCTCTAAAGCACCCTGAATGGAAGGAAGCAGTTGATGAAGAAATTCGGGCTCTTGAGAAGAATGGTACGTGGAAACTCACGGAACTTCCCAAAGACAAACAACCTGTGGGATGCAAGTGGATATTCAATGTTAAGTACAAGGCAGATGGAAGTGTTGATCGATACAAGGCGAGCCTTGTAGCCAAGGAATTCACTCAAACTTCGCTAAGTTAAATACAGTGTGAGTACTTCTATCATTGGCAGCCAATTTGGATTGGCCTCTACACCAACTTTATGTCAAGAATGCATTCCTTCATAAAGACTTGGAAGATGAAGTCTACATGGAGATTCCTCCTGGTTTTGAGGACTCAAGCAATTACAACCTTGTTTGCAGACCAAGGAAATCTCTTTATGGCCTTAAACAATCACCAAAGGCTTGGTTTGAGATATTTACTATAGCAGTCAAGAAGCATAGATACACTCAAGGCCAATCAGATCACACCAAATCACACCTTGTCCATCAAGAAATCTCCTGAAGGAAAACTTACTATCCTCATTGTATATGTGAATGATATTATCTTGACAGGAGATCATGAAGAAGAGAGAAGACGGTTAAAGAGTACTCTTGCAAAGGAATTTGAAATCAAGGATCTCGGCGCATTAGGATATTTTCTTGGCATGGAAGTAGCTCGTTCCAGCAAAGGCATTTCTATCTCTCAGCGGAAGAATACACTTGATTTGCTCAAAGAAACAAGTACGCTTGGTTGTAAGCCTTCAGATACACATATGGGCCCTTCCAACAAACTCGACCTAAGGGAAGCTCTACTCAGGTTAACAAAGGGAGGTACCAAAGACTAGTAAGTAAACTGATTTACGTATCCCACACAAGACCAGATATCAGATATCAGTTTCCCTGTTAGTGTGGTTAGTCAATTTATGAACAACCCTACTAATGAGCACATTGAAACAGTTTACAGAATTCTCAGATATCTCAAAAAGACTCCAGGGAGAGGGGTGTTCTTCAAAAAGGGAAGGGGACAAACCGTAGCATGAAAATCTTCTCGGATGCAAACTGGGCTGGATCCCTAACTACCCGAAGATCTACCTCAGGCTACTGTTCCTATGTGTGGGAAAACCTCGTTACATGGAGAAGTAAGAAGCAGTCAGTAGTTGCTCGAAGTAGTGCCGAGGCCGAATTCAGGGCTATGGCTCACGGAATATGTGAAGGAATGTGACTCAAAAGACTCCTAAATGAACTGACGACTCCTGCTGAAAGCCCAATAAAAATGTTTGCGTAACAATCAGGCTGCTATCAGTACTACGAAGAATCCGTTTCACCATGACAGAACTAAACATGTTGAAATTGATCGTCACTTCATCAAATAGAAGATCGATCAAGGAGTAATCAAGATGATCTATACTCCTTCAAGTCCCAAACTGCAGATATCCTCACCAAGGCTCTCAACCGAGATCACTTGAGGCTCTTCTTTCCAAACTGGGAATGATTGACATTTACTGCCCAGCTTGAGGGGGAGTGGAATTTCGGATGTGCAATCAGAGGAAATCTCGAATTGCATTTCCTTATTTGTTAGTTTCCAAATAAAGAGAGGAGGATAATTAGTATACAAATCTCCATGATTTATAGCTTAGTCCTCTCCATGATTTATGGCTTAGTCACTTGCTAGAATCAAGAAGTTTCTAGTTTTACTTCCTAGAATCAAGGAGTTGAGTTACCTAATTGTGTTGGTATCCTCTCCTATTTATTCTTGTATTCTTGTCTATCATATCCTAATACAAAGATGTGAGAAGAATTTTCTCTCATATTTTTCTATAATATCAAATAAATGTCTCGTTTCATTTAACAGTTCCTTTTTTTCTTCTCTATATAGAAAAAGGGGGCTAACCTAGTGCACAAAACTCCCCCTCATTCTCTCTGATAAGTGTTCAATTCTATGCATTTGAACCCTCTTTATTGCATATGTTAGTTCCGTTTTTGCGTTTACCGAGATATGTTTACGGTATTTTTGTGTTGTTGATGTATTGCAGGTACTAGAGTAAATGGAGCAAAGTTTGAAGCTATTGGCAGCTGAAGAGAAAAAGTCAGAATTGCAGCCAAAGGCATCTCGATCAATCGAGATGTTGATCTCGATTAATCGAAATCTCCATTGATCGAGATTTCATTTCGATTGATCGAAATCTCGATCGATCGAGATCCAATCTCGATTGATCGAGATTCTGCAGAACCCACTTGGCCACTTGCTCACCTGTTTTCCCACTTGCAACAAAATCCCCCTTTTTGCACGACTTAGGGGGATTGTCTGACTTGAACAAGACCCTTGGGGACCTTCTTGATACAAGGGATATATATAGTCATATATATATATATGGTGGGCCCCCAAGGTTGAAAAGAAAGCCAAAAAGCACAAAAAGAGCCATATCTCTCATATCTCACATATCTCTCAACACACATCAGACCATCCAAGGAGAGACCTTCGGGAGAGGAAGAAGAGGAGCTGAACCAGACCAAGAAGCTTCACTTTCTTCATCAATGGAAGGGTGCAAGGCTGCCATGACCAACTAACTTCTCCACTAGGGTGTGGTTGACACACCTAGCCATGTAAACTTGTTCATTTTTGTAGCACTTGGGGATTTGTAGTTAAATGTTGATTATTTAGCCTAGTGACTATGTACACAAATACATTTCTTATATATATTCATTTGATTTGGAATTTATTCTCGTCTTAGAGTAGATTTTGTCACTTGAATGCACAACATTTGCATATTCCACAAGAAGTGCAAATGATGGCTATATAATGGTGTTTAAATGAATGTGTGATGTTTGCTTGTATAGACCATGCCAAGACAAGGTAGTTTGGATGCATGTAGTGTTCACTTAGAGAGTAGGGTAATTAGGTAGTTAGTTAAGTTGAAGAGCTATGCTTGTTGAAGATGGATTATGATAGGTTAGCACACACATTGATCTTTTGATATGTCATTGAGGTCACAAGCCTAATGACATTGTTAGGCATTTAACTTATGAATCCCATGCTTGCTACATTTATGAACATGTGAATGGCTAGTGGTGGAAACCACCCCTAGCTCTCTCTCCCAACTCAAACTCTTTAATTTTATTGTCATTTCATTCATGCAATAGATTATAAACAAAAATCAAAAAACCTGTTTTTAGGATTAAAGTGGAATTAATCTTTCTTTAAGACAATTGCGACTAGTCCTCGTGGGATCGATACCCTCTATATAGAACCTTATCTACAAAGATTCGTGCTCTTGCGAGTGGTTAAATTATATTTTGATAAAAAGGGCAAAATTAAGCTTACAATTTAATCCGAGTTTAGCCACATCAAAATTTTGGCGCCGTTGCCGGGGACTACGGTGTAATTGTCGCCATTGAAAGATTAAATCTGGTTTAATTCTTAGGCTAGAAATTCTTTCATTCTTTTTGTATATATCTTGTTCTTATTGCTCAAATTTCTTGATTTTAGGTATACCACACAGCGGGCATCTAAAAGGATCAAAGTTGGAACCCTTTGTGAGTATAAAATCTAAAATTAGTGGTTTGAGTTCTTTCATTCTTTTTGTATATATTATTGTTTATTTTTGTGTATTGAGGTGTTGTTCTACTATTAATGCATGCTAGGTAGACGGTCCTTGTCACTTCCATTGCTTCCGTGTAATATTGAACTTGAAAGAACACTTAGACAACGTAGAGGAACCTCTAGGGACCCTATATTGCCTAGGACTGAAAACATGGATCCAAATGAAAGACAACCTCCCGGACTACCTCCTTTTAATCATGAACAACCACCTCCACCTCCACCTCCTCAAGGAGAGTTGCTTATGGACTTTTACCTTCCGACTACATTTGAAGTACCTTCATGTATCCAATTTCCGGATGTAGCGGCAAATCAATTCGAAATAAAGTCCTCCACCATCAATCTTCTTAATAGCTTCCATGGTCTCCCTAATGAGGATCCATACCGGCACTTAGATTACTTCCTTTCTGTGTGTTCCACTATTCGTGTACCATACTTTACGGAGGATGATCTAAAGCTGCGTATGTTCCCCTTCTCCCTAAAAGATAAAGCTAGAAGTTGGTTCAATTCCTTAGAACCTAACTCAATCCATTCTTGGGCGGAGATGCAAATAGAGTTCTTGAAAAAATACTTCCCAATGGGTAAGACAAGTGATATTCGGCGAGCAATCACCGGATTCACCCAAATTGACCAAGAACAATTTCATGAGACGTGGGAGAGATTAAAAGACCTTCTTAAATCTTGTCCGCATCATGCTGTCCCAAAATGGCAGCTAGTGCAAAGTTTTTACGATGGGGTGAGTGAGCGACATAGACAAATGATAGACTCCGCTTGTGGAGGAGGATACCTTTTGAAAAGCCCCGATGAGGCATGGAAACTTTTTCAAACCCTAAGCAACAATTCAGCTCAACGCTCCTCCACTAGGAAAGGGAAGGCCACCCAACCTTGTAGAGGAGTGCATGAAATTTCACGGGTAGATGAGGTTGCCATGCAAGTAGAAGCTCTATCCCAAAAAATGGATTTAATCATGAAAAATGGGCTGCCTACTCCAAGCCAACCTGTTCAAAATCAGGAAGGTTGTTCGTTTTGCTATAGTACTTCACATTTTGTGCGAGATTGTCCTATTGCCGGGCAATCTCCCGATTATGCTCAAGAGCAAGCGAATGCCTTGTACTCTAAACAAATGAATGATCCATATTCAAACACGTACAATCCTGGTTACAAGAACCATCCGGCTTTTTCATGGAAACCTCAAGAATCAAGTCCCTCTTTTCAAGGGCAAAATTCTTTTAATTCCCAATCTCAACAGCCTCATTATAGGCCGAATCCTCAACCTTACCATCAAAGATCCAATTACCAACAACCACCACCTCCTCCGAGAAGCCGAGGCTTTGAAGAAAGAGTGATAAGCAATCTTGAGGCCAATACCCGCTTATTGCAAACTCACTCTCAATCAATCTCTAAGCTGGAAGCGAATGCTCAATCTATGGCTAGGTTAGAAGCTCAAATCGGGCAACTAGCTAATGCCTTGAATAGAAGGGAGGAAGGTAAGTTGCCGAGTCAACCGGTGACAAATCCTAAGGGTGTTCATATGATTGAGGATCCATTATCTTCAACTTGTAATGCTCCTCCGGAGCAAGTTCAATCAATCACCACCTTAAGGAGTGGTAGAATCATCAATTCAAAAGTAGGGGAGGAAGAGAGAAAGGAATTCAATGAGCAATCCGCAAATCCAAAAGAATCCCATTTAAATCCAAAAGTGTTTCCTTTAAATCCAAATGTGCATAACATCCCTTTAAATCCAAAAGGAAAGGCAAGTGAAGTTGTGTCGTCATCAATTCCAAATCTTGACACTTCTTTTGAACCTCCGGTTCCTTTTCCTCAAAGATTGAAAGAACCTTCTCATTTTGGAAAGCAAGGAGAGAAAATCCAAGACATGATGGAGATCTTCAAACAAGTAAAGATCAATCTCCCTCTCCTTGATGCTATTCGACAAATTCCCTCCTATGTTAAATTCTTGAAGGACTTGTGCACTCAAAAGCGCAAATCTACGAATAATGTTCCTAAGAAAGTCCTCCTAACTGAGCACATAAGCTCCATTTTCCAACACCAAGCCCCTCCTAAATTCAAAAATTCGGGTGCTCCGACCATTTCGTGCACCATCGGAAATCAATCTTTTGAAAAGACACTTCTTGATTTAGGGGCTAGTGTCAATTTGCTTCCATTCTCAGTTTACCAACAACTAGGTTTGGGGGAACTCAAGCATACCACGGTTGTGTTGCAACTTGCCGACCGCTCGGTGAAGCAACCACGTGGCATAATTGAGGATGTAATCATTCAAGTGGACAAATTCTACTTTCCGGTGGCCTTCATAGTCCTTGACACGGAACCGGTCCAAAATCCAAATCTGCATATTCCTATCATTCTAGGTCGTCCATTCTTGGCCACGGCAAACGCTTGCGTTAACTGCCATACCGGAGTGATGGACATCTCTTTCGGGAATATGAAAGTCCGTTTGAACATCTTCAATGCTTCCCACCACACATCCGAAGACGAAAGTGAGTGCTTTTGTGTTGATGTAGTGGAAGACTTAGTTCAAGAAGCACTTCCTTCTATTCTTTCCAAGGATCCTCTAGAGGCATGCCTAAATCACTTCAACTATGATGATTTTGACATTAAGCAATCCATATGTGAAGTCAACTCAATGCTCGATGTCAACACTGTCATGGATGTGCCTAATTGGAGAGTTCCTAGAGAACCCTTTCCTCCATTTTTGGTTAATTCCGTCGCTCCCCACGGAGCGGTGGAATTAAAGGACTTGAAAGACGGCTCGTTGTTCAAAGTAAACGGGCAGCGCTTAAAAGTGTGCGTGGATGACCAAGTTACCACCGAATACGTGGATGTCGTCACTTTGACGGATCCCGTATATTTTGACTCGTGAGCCGATCCGGACGTCGTGCCATAGACGTGTAAGGTGGCATAGCCATGGTAGCTATCATGCTTCCATGATGTCCCTTTAATCCAAAGTAAAGTTTGTGTCTCAGCAACTTAGTATCTAATTCCCAAAAAAATCCAAGTCCCTGAAGCATAACTCAAGCTGACTGTTTTTGAGCATCTCGATTGATCGAAGCCAGGATCTCGATCAATCGAGATTTCGATTGATCGAGATTTCAGTCTCGATTGATCGAAAAATTGCAGAGAATTGCCAAAACCAAAAGTCTCGAGAGGTAGTATTCTTCGATAGCACTTCGATTGGTCTTCGATCGATCGAAAATTTCGATTGATCGAAAGAAAATTTCGATTGATCGAAATAAATTTTCGATTGATCGAATTAAAAGTCTCGATTCATAGACGAAATCTCGATTGATCGACGAGGGACTCTCGATTGATCGAAGTTGATTTCGATCAATCGAGATGCTAATCTCAATTGATCGAAGTGAGATTTCGATTAATCGAAATCTCGATTAATCGAGATGCACATCTCGATCAATCGAGATGCACGCGATGCCTGCGCGTGAGCCGAACTCTTATTTAAACTGTTGGGCTTCCCTCTCATTTCAAAAAAACCATCCGACTTCTTCCCTTCTTCCGTGCGATCCAGAGTCTTTCCAAGAGCCATCCCGCACTTGATCTTCCATTCCCGACCATTCACCGCCGTTCGCCGTAGTCCGAGATCGCCGCGAGCACACTCACGCTCATCTCTTCGCGGCTGCGAGTGGGTTTTCATCTTCGTGTGCCGTTCATCTTCTTCACCTTGAGGTAAGTGATGCATGGCTACATTTTTGCATACTTTCTCGCTATTTTTGATAGTTCTACGGCATAATAAACATAGTTAGATGATGTTGGGTTCGGTTGGTGCATTTGCGATATTCGTAATGAGAGTTTGTACGTTTTTGGGGGTAGGACTACATGTATGGGTGAGATATTGCACTCTCTCTGTTTCAAATGCTTAGTGTACAGGTTGCGACCGTGACCCATCGTTTCGGTTGCATCCGCTCACGCTGCCTCTTTGAGAGCAATTTTTTTTGAACTCATGTCAGCACCATGGACTAGGGCCTCATTTTCATTTTTATTCCTTTATTTTTATTCTTAATTTATTATTCCTTTTATTTTCTTTTTATTTATGTAATTTTTGGAATAAAGTGCAGACTGCTCCGAGATCATGGCGAGGGTGAAGAATGCCCCCGGTTCAGTTAGAGACGTGCCCGGGCGAGCCTTCCAGTCTCGGAAGTTTCACCCGGAGCAGATTTTTGATTTAGCAGAGTTCGAGTCGCGTCCCGACAGCGCGTGGACTGTCGCCGAGCTCAGGAGGCGTCGCCTCGACCGACTATGTGTGCCTCCCACTGACGTGGCACACGAGCGCTTAGTGCAGGTCTTCTACGAACGCATGACCTACTCCTGCACAGCGCCGGACACATTAGAGACGGTCGTGGGCACCACGACGATCACGATTACGCCGAGCCGAATTGCGCAGATGCTCGGCATTCCTCACCAGCAGCCGCCAGACATGGTTGACCAGGACGGTCGACCACTTTTCAGGGCCGCACTTCCAACAGACACGACACTGTTCTCCATCGTGATGGACATGTGTGGCGGGGCGTTTACCACGCCCAGTCACAACTGCACGTCCAAATTGATGTGCCCGAGCAGACTGTGGTTCCTGGACACCGTTCTCATCAAGAACGCGTGTCCCCTGCAGCACGTGGCAGAGCGTAGGGGCGACCTCCTCCGTTGCCTTTATTCTTTCCACACGGGCACGTGGGTTTCTGTCCCATCACTGATCTGGGGGCAGATGTTCAAAGTCTGGGACGGCCTCGTCAACAAGAGGATGAGGCGATCAGCGAGCTGGCGGCTTCCCTTTCCTTTCCTGGTCGCAGCTTTTCTTAGTCATGCCAGCATACCGGTCAGTGATACTGACATCCAGTTAGCACCGCCCACCCACTTCACATCTTCTCAGTGGGAGCGGGTGAGGCGACACTTAGAGCGACAGGACCACCAGGGTGATCCACCAGACGATGTAGATATGGATGCCCTAGTGGAGATGGAGGAGGGAGAGCCTGCAAGGGATGGGTCTGAGGACGAGGAGATGGAGGAGGAGGAGATGGATATGGCTGCAGAGCGGCACGACATCCTGGCGACGGGCTATTCCTGCCTGGCGGCTGATGTTGAGCGGCTCCAGCAGGCGATTCTCGACGAGTTCCGAGCCTTCCGGCAGGACCTGCAGTTCCTATTTGCAGGACGAGCTTCCACCTCCACTTCTGCTCCCACCGAGCCACCACCACCACCACCCGCCCTCGAGTAGCTGCTTTTATGTGGTTTTTTTTTTTTTTTTCTGTTTTACTTTCTGTATTTCCTGTTCTTTCTTTATGTTGGATAGGCCATGTTGGCCATGTTTTCTTTCATTTTTAGTTTCTTTTTTAGTATTCCACCTACATGTACGCCGTGTACTAAACTCATTTTCACATTTATGGAATACAGTTTTTTTTTCTGTTCTACCATGTGTTATCTTTCCTGTCTTTATTTTTGCTTTCTGTCAATATCTCTGTTCTCTCTACTTTGACTATGTATGTAGTACCACTTGTCTAATTGTTATATGCGATTCAGTTGATGATTTCCGTTTATTACCGCTTGGTTTAAATTCCCAATACTGTTGAGATTGCTTCAACACAGTATGGCGTTAATAAAGAAAGGCAGCCCCTTTGCGTGCTATACGTTAGCGTGCCTGGATAGTCAATATCTTATCGCATAGACCTCTTAGACAATTGGGAAACACTAGTTCAGACCCTTAGATATACAGTGATATTGGCATTGTCCGTTTGTGCATACTTATTTCATTATGTTCTGTTTATCTACTTTTTGTTCCTTTTAATGCTCGTGGTATCCAGTTGGTGTTCTGTGCAGGTTTTTCTTATTTGCAAGATGACCGCTACTGTGGAATCCCATTTTTGTCGCATTCTGCAATCCCGGTAACTTCTTTCCTTGTTCTTCTTATCCAAACATTGAGGACAATGTTGCATATAAGTTTGGGGGTGTGGTATGCTATACCACTTGCATATGCATGCAATGTTCAGTCATTATATTGAGTGTCATTGTAGAGCAGTTTTCTTGATATTTTTGCATGCTTGCTATAATGTCTTGATTTCTTTTTAAAGGAAGTTCATTCGAATAAATGTCCGAGGTAAATGCAGTAGGTAGTTAAGAACTTTAACATTGTAAATACCCGCACTTTTGCAAGCTATATAGTAGGCTAGAACGGTCTACATTTTTGTCCAAATTTGATCACGTATGGTTCTTGCCCTAAATTTGTCCTTAAACGCACAAATTCGCACACATGCATTTTAAACTGTGGGGTATAAGTCTGAGGGAGAATTTTGTAAATTTCTGTTTTTATCTGAACAACTTAAAGAATAAGTTCTTCCGGTTGTTGTTGTTGTAAAAAAAAAAAGGGAGAAAAAGAGAGAAAAAGAGAAAAATTTGCAATAAGCCTTCTCACTCAATAAACCGAATTTCTATGCCTCAAAGCAGGGAATATTCGCGCATAAGTGTGCAAGGTTGAGCAGTAATAAGCGGGTGGCTTGCTTAAGCTTATCGCCTTGTAAGCTCGGTTATTAAGTCCGAGGGGTGTTTCTTCACCTAATGCCCTAAAACCAATTGGTTTGGGAGTCATTGGCCCAATGCCGCTACATGGGCTTACAAGAAAGCAAAAAGAGCTAAGCATTGCACGGTCATCCGCACATGAGCAATCATGAATGTTTTGCGATAATGAACAGCGGTGTCGAACGTTTTCAATGAGTTTTTCTCTTAAAAACAGATTTGTTCGTTTTCTTCTCCGAATATGACAAAAGCCACGCGTTAGAATGCATGTTCACTTTTCAAAGAGGATTTTGGGGTCGGAATTGGTATGTTTGTTCGAACTGGCCATTATGTGGGGACCGTCGTTTATTTATAGCTTGTGCAAGTCCATTTTTGCTAATGACCACATAGTTCTGTAATACTTTTTGCATTTGCCAATTGTGAGATGAACGGATGATCGCCCTTTATCTAGTGATGACTGAGCATGATTCAACTTTTGTATAATATAGTTAATTTCATTTTTGTAATATCGTATTGCTAAGGGACTAGCAATATGTAAGTTTGGGGGTGTGATAAGTGTTCAATTCTATGCATTTGAACCCTCTTTATTGCATATGTTAGTTCCGTTTTTGCGTTTACCGAGATATGTTTACGGTATTTTTGTGTTTTTGATGTATTGCAGGTACTAGAGTAAATGGAGCAAAGTTTGAAGCTATTGGCAGCTGAAAAGAAAAAGTCAGAATTGCAGCCAAAGGCATCTCGATCAATCGAGATGTTGATCTCGATTAATCGAAATCTCGATTGATCGAAATCTCGATTAATCGAGATCTCATTTCGATTGATCGAAATCTCGATCGATCGAGATCCAATCTCAATTGATCGAGATTCTGCAGAACCCACTTGGCCACTTGCTCACCTGTTTTCCCACTTGCAACAAAATCTCCCTTTTTGCACGACTTAGGGGGATTGTCTGACTTGAACAAGACCCTTGGGGACCTTCTTGATACAAGGGATATATATAGTCATATATATATATATGGTGGGCCCCCAAGGTTGAAAAGGAAGCCAAAAAGCACAAAAAGAGTCATATCTCTCATATCTCACATATCTCTCAACACACATCAGACCATCCAAGGAGAGACCTTCGGGAGAGGAAGAAGAGGAGCTGAACCAGACCAAGAAGCTTCACTTTCTTCATCAATGGAAGGGTGTAAGGCTGCCATGACCAACTAACTTCTCCACTAGGGTGTGGTTGACACACCTAGCCATGTAAACTTGTTCATTTTTGTAGCACTTGGGGATTTGTAGTTAAATGTTGATTATTTAGCCTAGTGACTATGTACACAAATACATTTCTTATATATATTCATTTGATTTGGAATTTATTCTTGTCTTAGAGTAGATTTTGTCACTTGAATGCACAACATTTGCATATTCCACAAGAAGTGCAAATGATGGCTATATAATGGTGTTTAAATGAATGTGTGATGTTTGCTTGTATAGACCATGCCAAGACAAGGTAGTTTGAATGCATGTAGTGTTCACTTAGAGAGTAGGGTAATTAGGTAGTTAGTTAGATTGAAGAGCTATGCTTGTTGAAGATGGATTATGATAGGTTAGCACACACATTGATCTTTTGATATGTCATTGAGGTCACAAGCCTAATGACATTGTTAGGTATTTAACTTATGAATCCCATGCTTGCTACATTTATGAACATGTGAATGGCTAGTGGTGGAAACCACCCCTAGCTCTCTCTCCCAACTCAAACTCTTTAATTTTATTGTCATTTCATTCATGCAATAGATTATAAACAAAAATCAAAAAACCTGTTTTTAGGATTAAAGTAGAATTAATCTTTCTTTAAGACAATTGCGACTAGTCCTCGTGGGATCGATACCCTCTATATAGAACCTTATCTACAAAGATTCGTGCTTTTGCGAGTGGTTAAATTATATTTTGATAAAAATGGCAAAATTAAGCTTACAATTTAATCCGAGTTTAACCCCATCACTCTCAAATGTCTAGGATTTGATCCCCATGTTCTATGGGCCAAATCACTCTCCCAGAGTGCTTCCCTTCCCAAACTTTCCCCAAGTTCGACTCTTGCCATCTTCATTTTAGTGTAAAAAGAAAAGGCTAGTTCACAAAAGAAACGGCCATTCTCTTACAAAACTTTAGGCCAACTTTCCGTTGTGTACCAGTTGGTTCGCCAAACTATGCTCTACATCATCAGTAACGGCCTTTTTGGTCACATCACCTTCATCAACGCTGTCTTCGCAAGATCACTTTCTCCAACTAGCTTCCCCCCCCCCCCCCCAAAAAAAAAAAAGGCATTTACACACCCAACTTTGGGCTTCATTGTTTTCGGATTTCCATTTTCAATATCGAGGAAGATGGTCATGGAGAATCTTGGTTGTTTACTGTTTGAGCATGAGAGATGAGAAGATGAAATTTTATGGTTATATTTGTCATTTCGAAAGAAAAAAATAGAACTTTCGTCTTAGTGTGTTCAACATTTGAGTGGAGTCTCTGTTTCTTACCTTCTAATACCGCCCAACTCTTCCGCTCTCCTCATCAACCTACTGAAGGCCTCCATTGCAATAAGAATCAGGAAAGGAGAGAGAGAATCCCCCTGTCGAATCCCTCTAGAACTCGTGAAAAACCAGCTAGGGAACCATTCACCAGGACAAAGAAACGGACAATTAAAATACGAAAGTGAATCCATTTCCTCCATCGGTGCCCAAAATCCATCCTTTCATAAGAAATCCCAACTCACATGATCATAAGCCTTCTCAATATCCAACTTGCAAATAATCCCCAGCACTCCACTTCTAATCCTAGCCACCACACACTCACTAGCCACTAGCACTGAATCCATAATCTAATGACTTCCCACGAAGGTATTATGTGAATCCGAAATCACCACATCCATAACCCTCCTCAAACACATAGCTAGGACTTTGGTGAACAACTTGTAAATGGCACCCACTAAGCCGGTCTAAAATCCCTAGCCTCAATAGCTCCGCCCTTCTTAGGGATGACCGCAATAAAGGAAGCATTGAGACTCTTCTCGAACCTTCCTTCTGTGTGAAAAGAATTGAGAGCTCCCATCACCTCTACCTTGACCACCTCCTAATTCTGTTGGAAGAAAGCCATTGTGAAGCCATCTGAACCTGAAGCTTTGTCCCCCTCACAACATTTCAAAGCCTCTATCACCTCTTCCTCCTCAAAAGGCCTCACCTCTTCCTCCTCAGAGATGCTTGCAAACTCAAGCCCGTTTGGCAGAGGTCTCCAACTAGCCATTTCTGTATACAACTTCTAATAATAAGAAACGATCCCCCTCTAAATATCATCCTCTTTGGTCAACAGGCTCCCATCAATGCAGATCTTGCCAATGTGGTTGCCTCGTCAATGAGCGTTTGCCAAACAATGAAAGAATTTCGTGTTGGCATCTCCTTCTTTTAGCCAAAGCGCCCTGGACTTCTGTCTCCATGAGATCTCCTCTATAACCGCGATCTCCCCAAATTCCGCCTTACACTCCTCCCTCCTACTCCTCTCTATGTCGCTAAGACCCTTTTCCCCCTCCTTTCAATCCAACTCTGAAATTTCAAGGATGATTTTGTTCTTACACCATTCCAGGTTGCCGAAGACTTCCTTGTTCCACTTCTTAATGTCATCCTTCAAAAGCCCAAGCTTGTTAGCCAACTATTAGCTCGGGCTGCCTCTAACCTCATATCTGATCCACCAATTTTGAACCCTCTCCTTAAAGCCCTCTGCTTTGAGCCACAAGTTCTCGAACCGAAATAGGCCCTTCCTCTCCTCAAACTGCCACAATCAAGAAGGATAGGAATATGTTCTGAGACCAATCTAGCCAAACCCACCTAAGCCACATCCGGGAACTTCTCCTCTAAATCCCCAAAAACTAAGAACTTGTCCAACCATGATAGTGTAGGATGATGGATGTCCATGAAATCCGAGAACTCCATCATAGTCGACATCCATTCCCCCCCCCCCCCCCCCAAAGACCTCTCACTGGGACTCCTGACCTCGTTAAAATCCCCTCCCACACACCATGGAGCCGCCCATCTCCCCTTGACACTATCTAACTCCTCCTGACATCGTTAAAATCCCCTCCCACACACCATGGAGCCGCCCATCTCCTCCTGACACTATATAACTCCTCCCACAACCCTCTCCTCTCCACATCCCCAACCCGCCCATAAACCCCCGAGAACACCCAATGTGAACCATCCTCCTCCAGGGAAAATAAAAGAGAGATAGATGACCTCCCTTTCCACCCATCGCTTATGAAAACCACTCTTTCGAAACTTCTGACATATTTCATGTCTCTCCTTCCGATGCCGATATTTGTCATTCGAAGACTAGAGATGATTCAGATGAAGTCTCTTGGGTGATGAATCCAAATACAATTTGGTGGATTAGTGGAGGTTTGCACCCCCATTCAGAAAGGGGGCCTGGGAATTAGGAGGCTTGATTTGTTCAAAAAGGCTTTGTTGGGCAAATGGATTCGGAGGTTTGGCAGAGAGAGGTCCAAACTATGGAGGAGGGTTGTTGCTTGTCAAAGCGGGGAGGACTATGGCGGATGGGTTTCTAAGAAGATGCGGCTCCCTTTGGGGGGTGGGCGTTTGGAAGAATATCCGAAAGGATTGGGATGAGTTCTCCAAACGAATACGATTCAGAGTCAGGAGTGGGAGGCACATCAGATTCTGGGAGGATCACTGGTGTAGGGATCATGCTTTGGCTCGCAAGTTTCCTCGTCTTTGGAGGATCGTTACGAATAGGCATGCCTTGGTTACCGACTGTTATTGGCTTGCTAGCGGAAGGGACGATTTGGGACGTGCAGTTCTGGAGAGAGTTTCATGACTAGGAGCTAGCGAAAGTCACAGAGTTCCTAGCACTACTCTATAGCCAAGTGGTGGAGGGGGATGGGATGGACGAGATGATTTGGCTAGGTTCCTCGAGAGGGATGTTTGGTCTTTGTTTTTGGTGGAGGGAGATGGGATAGACAAGATCATTTTATCAGAGCATACATGAGATCCAAGGCACCACCTTCCCTTGGAAGGCCATCTGGAAATTGAAAGCCCCATGGAAGGTGGCTTTTTTTTGCATGGATGGCTGCCCTAGGGAGGATTCTCACTTTAGATAACCTCAAAAGGAGGTGGAGGATTGTGGTGAATTGGTGTTGTATGTTTTAGAAGGCGGAGGAAACTGTGAACCACCTTCTTCATTGCCCAGTGGCGAGGAATGTTTGGTCTTTGTTTTTGGTCGCGCTTGGTATGTTTTGGGTATTTCTAGATTCCACGGTGGACGTGATCGAGGCTTGGAGAGGGTGTATAGTGGATAGCCGAGCCAGAGAAGCTTGGAGGGCCACTCCCTGTGTTTGTGGTGGGGTTTGTGGTGCGAAAGGAATAGGAGGTCCTTCGATGGGGAGGAGACTCCAATATTTGGTCTCTCAAATAAAATATAATGACTTATTTATTCTGTTTGATCAATGGGTGAAATTGTAGTTTTGTTGATCAATTGATGGATTTTGTAGATAGTTTAAAGGTATAGTTGGCTACGTGCGGCCTCTTATGTAATCTTTTGGGAGCACTCCCCTCTTGAGCTCCTTTAATGAAATTTTACTTATAAAAAAAAGTCTCTGTTACTTAATTTTGACAGTGTTGGACCTGTAGGAAATCACAGTCATAGATGGCTGGATTAAGTTACATACCTAATCATTGACATTATTTGCACAAAGTGATTGTCCTCACATTCAAACCCGAATTTTCATATTGAGCACCCGTGCTTCTACCACCACACCAAGCAATGGGGTAAAAGGCAGAGCGGATCTAGGAATTTAGTTTTGGAGGGGCCAAACTAGTAACATTGAATTAGAACTAAAATAAATAAATTTAATGTGTCCTACTTTTCTTTTAGTAGAAGTCTTAGTAAATATTCTTAATATAAAAGATCTAATATTACATTGCCTATAAACTAAAAAAGTATTTCATAATCTATGAGGTACACATCGACTTACATCTTCCTAATTTCATCATGGATACAAACAAAAATGAACCAAAAAAAACTCGTCATATATCTAGTCAATTATGACATGGATATGTACAAAACAAAATGAAATATCTAATATCAAAATTGTGTCAAACGATCTTTTAGAGAATAAAAAACATCTATTATTGAATTCAAACTAAAATTCTAAGCAATTATTTTTTCAATCCTGAATGTCATAAACTCATGCTCCATCTTGTTGAAAAGTATTATTTTAACAATTTTCATAGTTGAAATAGTTCTTTGCTGAGTAACAGCAGCAACACATGATTTCATGATTACAGTGAAAAAAAAAAAAAATTGGCAAGTTAGAAAGAAAGAAAAAACATTTCACGATTGCAACAATCCTTTGTTTTAAGATTGAACCTATAGCAAAAAAATAATGTCAGAAAAAAAAATGCAGAGAGTGATGCTATAATGCAAGTTCAAAAGCTCTCACAAATCTAAAATATGTTTAAGTTTTAACCTTCAAGGAGGATTCAAGAAAAGTGGAAAAAAGAGAAGATAGGAAAATGAAACAGAAACAAAGGATAGCATAATGAATTAGGGTTGAAATAAGAACAAATAAATTGTAAGAGAGGATTTTTGTAAAAAAATTACTGGAAAGAAAGTAAAGAAAAAAATAAGGAAAACAAAGAGTACTCAGAAAAAAGATAGAAACTAGGGTTTCAAGTTGAGAAGAACAAGAAGAAGAAAATGTTGAGAAGAAGGAAGAAAAGGAGAGAGAGAAAAGTAGCGTTAATTGTTGGAGAAATGGCACAATGTGTTAATCGTTAAACTGATATGACTGTTAAGAAGATTTGAAGAGGCTTTGGTATTTTGAGGGAGCCTCATTTTTTTTTATTTTGGGGGGCCAATTGTTAAAATTCTTAAAATTCAATACCTATTATATATGTTTTATAAATTTTAGCTTGGGGTACATAAATTTTTCAAAAACTTTGGGAGGCCATAGCCCCCCCTTAGTCCCTTAATAGATCTGCCCTTGCTAAAGGGGCATAATATATATGTATCTATATATTTACATATGTAAATATATATATATATACAAAAGAAAAATGCAACCAAAAGTTGACCCCCTTGCCCCTTGACAATTTCAATTATCATCACTAGAGCTGGTGCAATGTATGTGAATTGTTATGACAAACAGCCACAAACCAAGCACAATCACAAAATAAAAACGAAACAAGCACGGCACACAAAACACAAGAATTTACGTGGTTCGGTGATGTGCCTACGTCCACAACGAAGATCTAGCGAAAGTTTTCAATATGCGAAAATCAGGAGATTACAAGTTTCAACCCAAAACCCTAGGTCTCGCACTCACTCTCTTTCTGCGTTTTCAGTGTTTTCTCTCTTAATCCCACTCCAAACCCTATATGCCATTATATACTGGGCTACAAGAGAGTCTTAAACAGGGTTTGGACCTGTAAGCAAAAAAGGGGTCATGAAATAACAAAAGCCCATTTTTCAGGTCAAAGCCGGGTCGCAATGCGACCCGCGCCGAGACCAAGTTCGGGCCACAACATAACATGAATAAATAACAACAATCAAGACCTATACAATGACATCAAATTTACATTACATAGGAGGTGCCAAAGACAAACTATAGTTTGGCTTTCTTTGTTGTGGCAGGCTGGGGACAATCACCAGCCTTGTGTGAAAGAATCTGTGGCTAGCATGAAGATCAGTCCCAATATGAGCAGTTTTCGCTAATTTTTGAAAGAAAACAAGTTGAACATGTGGGATCATTACCAAAGTGCCTAAGATCTTCACCTCCAAACCATATGAAATCAAATATGGGAAGAGGATTCGCTCCCAATCAACCAAATTCAAGGACAGCAAGCGGTTAAAACACCTAGGGTAGAAGGATTCCATTGCTAAAATCCACCATTCTGAAGCATCACATTTAGGATTATTGAAATTGTCAAGAGGCAAGGGGGCCAAACTCTTTTTTTTTTTTTGATGGCAAAAACAACCTATATATTCAACCAAGTGGAAGTTGTTGTGAAAGCTTTTAAAAAAATGGACATTTAAATTAAATATAAAAATTCAATCAACTTGTTCCATTTTCATTTAATGTCCAGATATCCTGAAGGTAAAGAAGGGTTGATGCAAGACTTTGAGGAATTTCTCACCTGTTTGCCGTTCACTAATTCCTGGTATAAGTGGAGGCTCTACCGAAGCAGCAACAATGGCAGCACTGACCTGAAAAATAGAAATTATCACAGCAAAATTTCACACCATCAGTGAATGATAGTATAGACATCCGATCCACAAAAAACAAAGGAGTCATTTGGTTTTAAAACAAATGAAAACAGATCCCATAACAACTAACAAATAACTTTAATCCTTTGAGTTGATTGAAGTCAAGCAATGAGCATTGACATGAAATGCATGTTGTGGTGGAAAAATATCGGTACATATATTTTCTGACAAACCAATTATTGGAGGAACCCTAGATAAATATACAGGTTCAGGGAAAAGATCGCCACATTATTGGGTAGTTGTTTTTAAACCTGATCGAATACTTTATGTAATGGGTAGAGTACTGGAAAATATAGCCAAAAAAGCCATTTCGATAGTAACATTCAAAAATCAAAATGCCCACATTAACTCAATCCATTATTGTGCCTTGTGGAACGTTTCTTCTCCACAGTGGATTTCTTAAGATCATTATGGACCCTACAGTCAAGCCCAGAGTGTCGAGAGGGATAATTAGGCTTCACCCCAGCCCGATTCCCACAACAGCCCAATCCTCCTCTTTTAAACTTGTTAACATTGGCCAATCCCACATCCTTATCACCAGTCTTCAATCCTGGTGCAATTGGGTCCAATCTAGAATCCCTTACAGTTGTTTCATTAATTTGGCCAGCTTTCAAAGGCCCAAAACGATTCTACAGACCTGAACCCAACCCATCCGTTTGAATCTTATCCTTCTGGATGTGTAATCCCAGAAGTCCAATCCCCTACCGCCACTTGTCTTATCCTTTATCCCCCCATTAATATAACCGAGTGAAATTCCAATATTTAACACTATGTTACATAAAGACATTATTTTAACTAAAAAAATACATTAAATAATATAAATACTTAGCAATCTCCATATCTTCTTTTGTTTGAGGATCTGACACATCCTACGCGTAGATACATACCCTACACACGTACCCGAGTCCATGTATCATAGTTCTCCAGATTATTCTTTTCCCATGAAGATGCCAAGACCTTCAAATTTCACAGAGGCCTTAATGCCTTATTCTAGACCTCAAGTGTTGATTCCTAACCTCTATGTACCCCCACCATTTATCTATAATATAATCTTATGCTTTCTGTATGTTTCGATGTCTTCTTTCCTATTGTTAAGTTGTTCGAACACAGTTATTTTGCAGTACAAGCCTTTAAAATATTGAGCCTCATTACCACATTCATTACATATTTATTTAGGAGACACTGGATATAAACTATAACTCAAAGCCTTTCTAGCAACCTATTCTTTCATATTCATCAGCAAAACGAACAAAAGGGACGATATCATAAGAAAAGTCACACAAGGTTTCAAATTTCATGCTTCAGAGATCAAAAGGCATAACTTAATAGAACAACCTACAATTAAATATTATGAGCACGTTTTTCAGAATAGTTCGGTGTAATAGAAAGAAGGGTTTTCTGAAATGGTTAATATGGTGATTATCCCAAAACTAGTAAGGGAATTAAAAAAATAAATGTTTTAGTTACAAACCATCTCTGAAACATACTCACCTCATCTCCGTGACGAGTTGACACACACATCTCCAGATTGGCACTTTTCCGAGACTTCTCATCTGTGTCTTCTGAGAACAGAGTAGTGCTGTTTGTATTAGCATCACTAGGACAGAGTAGTGCTGTTTGTATTAGCATCACTAGGATCTGATGCCACCAGATCAACATCATAGTTGAAGATGTTCTTTTCCGCCAGTCCAAGCTGCACACATAATTAATAATATAAGGAAAAATGATTTTACAAATATCGCTTTAGGGAGATCTGAAATGTGGCTACAGAAAAATCCAACAGTAACAAATTCAGGGAGGTGGGCTTATAATGGATATGAATTACATAACAGCTGCAAGAAGGTGGCAGTAAAAGTCGGTGGGTACCATGTATTATTTTCTGTTCAATACATTACAGTATAATGAGGAGTACAAAAAATGCTCACCATCAAAAACCATATCAATTTACACACCAAACTCCTAGGTTACACATTCATACCCAGATAATGGCTGTTTTAATTCCACAGAAACTGCCTCGTATCCATCTATTTCAAAAATGCTTTTCAAGACTAATTTAGATATCTTTAAAGATTTTACCAAGGCTGAAAGAGGAGTGGTTCTGAAAAACTAAAAAAACAATGTATTGCATCTTGTTACCATTCGCCGTCTTCTCCACATGTGAGTCCACAAGTTGAAGACCTCATTAGTGAGTAAAGGCTTGACAAGGTAATCAGCTGCTCCAAGTTTCAAGCACTTGACAACAACCGAGACATTGTCCTGTGCTGACATCACTTAGCAAAATAAAGAGAATAAAAATAATAAGGATCAGTCAAGATTTAACTGAAAAAAGATGTCAAGCATTTGAGAAAAATAACAAAATAAACAAAATCAATCTTACTGATCACAGGAATCCGTCGCAACTCTTTATCCCTAATAAGGTATTTCAACATCTTCCAGCCTTTGGCCATTGGTAGGTCAACTTCGGAAAGAATGATATCTATATCAGGCCCCTCAGAATTCAGTGCATCAATCACCTGTCTGGCTGACCTTACTGAAGTTACTGTGAAGCAACAATCATCCACAGTCAGCAAATGAACCCATCCTTAATTCCTTTATATGCAATATAAGTATATAATAATACTATAATTATATATAGTGTTAAGAAGAAGAAAAAAGAGAGAAAAAAAAAGGAAACAGATCTCAAACAAGACCAAAAAAATAAAAAAAGCTTTAATTAAAGGAGGAAATAACACATATTCAGGATACAATAGGAAGTAGCAACCCAAAAATGTCAACTTGAAGGTTGATTGCACATAGCCAGAGTGATGGAATGACTCAAGCCAGATTGCTACTAAAGTTTAAGGCTGTCCATATTACTTGAAAGCCACTGTTACAGAATTGATAATGCCAAAAGTTCCAAAAAACACTCAATGGCCGTGCGTAAAGTTTATTGCCCCTTTTTTTAAGGACTTCAAGATACCTTATTACAATATTGGACTCCCTATAGAGGAAAGTAATCCAGAAAAAAACTATACCTATAAAGCGCTCTTAGTTTGGATTCTTTGGAACAAGTCATCTAACAAAACATTCATGTTCCGGTCCACAACAGTTTGAAGAAAATGATTTTAAGTTTATCCAATGGCAATTAATCTTGTCCCAAGAGACTTATACTGAAGGAAATAAAGACTGTAAAGCGACTTACACTTCAAGCAAATTACTGTTAAAAAAAAACTTCAAGCAAATTATTATCAAGAAATGGGTCAATTATTTTGATAGCTGTTGTCCAATGTCAATAGAGTGATCAATATCTATAGTTAAAGCTTTTCCAGTGAATAAAGAGGGAGGGAGGGAGGACTTTAACAACAAACTAATCCTAAGAGTATGTTTTAATATATGAGGTGGGGTTGTGGGTGGGAAACAAATTTGGGGTCCTAATCACAAATACTGTGCTGGAATGCAGCCATAAATTAGATTTGGACTTCAGCAAAATCATAAAAACTGGATTTTGGTGATAAGAAACAAAAATAAGTGGAAATAAAATAGCTTATTCAACCTATCAGATTAATTTAACCCAGAAGCCTAACCTTCCTCCACAAGGGCCACAGCCCTCTCTATCAAGTCCAATGCCTCAAAATGATTTTAATGCACATAACTGTATGTTCACCTTCATAAGAAAATAAACCAACTTCATTCAATATCTTCTATAATGATTAGATACCTAGTTACCTACTACACAGATTATAGTTATGGAAATTTCCAAGGTTGCAAGCGTAGAAACAATTCAACAAGCTAATTCCAAATGAAACTTCCTTTTCACTTCTTAATTAATATCCCACATTTAAAAAGCCAAATTTTCATAGGACTTCCAATCTAATACCCAAAAAATATTTACTGCCAACAACAATCAAGGGTAATTAGTGCAAAACAATTAACAATACTACAGAAAAAAAAAATATATATATATATATATATATATACCTTGATATGATCATTGGATTCATTGGCACAAAAGCTTGAACACCTCCTTGGAACTTTTGGCGTCATTATCACAAAGCAAAATCCTCACTTTGCTCCGATCGATAAACACCTCACCGTCTTTACTCAACACCACCTCATTCCGGTCCATGGTCACAATTCAACCAATCAGAAACCAAACCTCTTATAACATCAACTTCTCAAAACTGTGATCTCGATGAACCCTAAACACCACCGCTTTTGTCCATAACTATAGGTGGGGCTTCAGATACAAAATCAAAAGCGATCGAATACTAGGGAACTTTCATGAAATCTCTCGTTTTGTACCCATTAAAGAAAATCTGAAATCAGAGTTCCAGTTTCTACGGTTTGGACTACAAAGTCCATTGCCAGATCAGAGTACTCATTGTCACATACTAAACCTAATTTTTGATTTTTCGATAGATACATAAAGTGGAAAGACTGAGCTAAGTTGTCAGTGTTTTACCATGAGCACCTGCCGCGTTTGGATCAAACAGCGATGAAGCACAAGTTAGCAAGAAACGATTCAATCTATTACATATATATATAGTCTGTGATGTTACGCACAGGATTGAAAGTGACTTCTTATTCTTCCACTTGTCTCGCCTCAGCTTTCTGCTAATAAAGTATTAATATTTAATACTAGTACTAGTTTAGAATCTGGCAGTGGTGGGGGCTAACGTGCACTGGGACGGAGACAAAATAAAGTGTAAGAATATTGTCCAATATGTATTTCAAGATATCGGTCCAAGTGTTGGAAATTTTATAATAAGATACAATGTATTGTAATATTATATTATTATAGAATAAAGGCAAGAATGATACATGGAATATTAAATAATTTTTTTATCTTATTTTGAACTTTTAAAATCTCTTTCTTTGAATATTTTTAACCAAATAAAACTGTCATATTTAATTAATTAATATAATTTTTTAAAAGAAATTTGATGCCTGAAATTAGGGGTGGCAATTTCTTCCGCCCAGCGGGTTTTCGTCCCGCTCCGCCCCGATTATATACATATATATATATATAATATAGTGACATGATTATATGAAGTGTGTCATTTCTTTTATTATTATATTACTTATATAAATATAGTATACTAGATATATGGCAGCCACTAGGGTTTACCTTGTTCTGCTCTATTCTTCTCTTTTTCTTATAATTAAAAGAGAACTCTATCTATCTTGTGTATATAATAGATCTATAATAAAAAAAAATTTGAAGATCAAAACTATTTCTATCTCTATCTACATATGTATGTATGTTTGTGTTATTGTCTTTGGTCTTATTTATTGGGATTTTGACTGTAGAAATGTTGTATTATCGTTTGGGTATATTTAGTCCAAATATCGAATTCAAAACAAATAAAACAAGTGATTTTAAAGATTTTGTTATTCCTCTTTTTCTCTAAAAGGGCGGTGATGGTATGCTTACCACAAATTCATTAAGATTCTTAACGGGAGATGAATTAAGTATTTCTTTGATGGGACAGAGTAGGGTTTTGAAATACCTGCCCATACCCACCCGATTGTCATTCTACTTGAAATGGAATGCGCCACAGTGGCGCATGATAGCGTAGAGTGAGACATGGACGAAATGCGCCAGAAAAAGTAGGGCCATATGGTGACGCATGTGAAAGATAGTTTGTTAAAGATGGAGGGTCAGCCATGTCATAGGAAGATCTTCCGGAAGAGGACAAGAAGATATTGATACCGAAAACACATATGGTACTTGTACACACATGAATAATAATGACCTAACCTTGAAAGAGCCCCAACTATTTTAAGTTTTCATAAATTAAATACAACATGTAATAATAAATTTATAATAATAATAGGCACGGTTAAAGTTATCACCGAATTAAAAAAATAAATTACTTTCATAACAGGTGATACACACTTTCACAATCTTCATATAACTTTTTACTCTACAAATCATTATCCATAATTAAATAAAATATTCTCTTGTAGTAACTTTTAATTTTACTACCGTAGTAAAGAGCACGTGATATATAATTTATATAAAATTATGAAAAATTTACTTGATAGTTTCATGCAATGATAAACTTAACAAAAATTGTAAATTTAGAAAATTTATTTTATAAATCAATATTGTAAATTATACAATTAATAACACACTTCAAAAAATAAATTCACAATCAGTCTTTATTGTTAAAATTGAAAACTAAAATCTGGAAATATAGAATTATAATTTGTAATTAACAATTATAATGGAATTAACAGAGCAAACATGAGGAGATATAGAATAATGAAATTAAAAAATATAGAATTTAGCAAATTAAATTATAAAATATAGATTCAACACAATAAAGCAAATTACTACAAACTTGGAAGTTAAAACATTTATAATAAAATTGTAAACACCATCTAAAGACATTCTCCTTTTGTAACTTTTCTAGTGTCGGTTGCATGATTACATTGCCATAAGAAAATAATATACTTAAATGAATTCAACATTATAAATATCCAACCCTAAAGACAGAAAAAATTCAACAGAGATTGAAACACATAACATGAACAAAAACTTTTACTACCATGTTAGCTGTTATTTTGGCTTTGAATATGTGATTGTATAATCATCTAGAAAGTACGGACACTTTATCGAAGATGTCATATTCGTGTCGGACACTCAGATACTGTGTTGGACACTTTGTAGAAGTGTCCTGACATTTTTCTTTTTAGGACACTTCTCGGACAATTCTTGGACACTCCTTGAACACGTGTCAGACACTTCGTAGCAGTGATGTGTATTCGAGTGTTTCGAATAAAAATTATATACTACTAAGTTATCATTAAAAATCTAAGCTAAATATATGTAAAACACTAAATAAGTTCTCTAATTTATTTTAATCTATTTGTCTATTTTTGTTTATAAATTTTTTGGTTCTTAATTGCTTGATGATGAATTGAAGTATTTTGTAATGTAATATTTTTTTATGAATAATTAATTTATATTAATATATTATATTATTATTTTATAGCTGTATCATCGCCGTGTCAGTGTCCTATTTTTTTAAAGTTTCTCGTATTGACATGTCTGTATTGTGTCGTACATGTGTCTCATGTCCGTGTCTATACTTCCTAGATAACCATAAAAAATTGTATGTAAACCTACCTATAAAGACTACAACCATCACGGGAAAGGATAGGTGGGCTAATTCAAAAGAACAAGTGAAAAATAAGGCATCGTTTGGATTGAAGGATTTGGAAGGATAAGGAGAGAAAAGAAAGGAGAGGATAGTGTGTTTTATGTTTGGGTACTTTAAATTAAGATAAATGAGAGGATTGAGAGAGATTTGGAGGGGTAGTTATCCCTCCCAATCCCTCATATCCTATCCTCCCAAAAATTAGAAGATTGGGAGAGAAAGGATAGTGGGTTAAGTAATACTTCCATAATTCCAAATCTGCCCTCAACCATTAGAAAAATAAAATTTTTATTCCACTCATGTCACATTAAATATAAAAGGATATGACAGTAATTTGGTTGCTATCCTATCTTTTATTTTCTCTCCCGTATCTTATCCAAACAAGAATATATACTATCTTTTCTTTTCTTTTCTCTCTTTTTTATCCAAATATGAATATAAATTTCTTTCCTTTTCTCTCATAACTAATGATATCCACTACTTTCTTTCTTCTCCTTTCTATCCAAATGGAGCCTAAAGTCAAAAAATACATGCCAAAAATGCAAATTAAGATGCTCAAAACAAGTTAATTTGTTTATGAAGAAATGATAGGTAAGGTCACTAACAATAGAATCTGGAGAAAAAGAAACTGAGAAACCGTAGGACACCAACAGCAACGCCATTTAATCCTCTAAAAACAATAGGTAATTAGTCCATCAACTGAATATCAAGACTAGCAAATGAAATCATGTTGCTTAAGTTGGCATCATTCAAGCATTCTATCCACATAAAGGACTATTTGAAAGAAAGAGATAAAAATTGAATAGAGAGATGAAAACTCAAGAATTGTAACTCTTGAAATAAATAAATAAAAAGTGTGTGCATATAAAAACAAATAAATAGAGAGATGGAAAAATCAAGAGTTGTAACTCTTGAAATAAATAAAAGTAATCAACAAATTGTAACTCTTAAAATAAATAGAAGTGTGTATAAATCAAACAATGAATAAAAAATGTATAGAAATAATAAAAAAAAGCTCACACTTATATAAAAAATAAATAAATAAGCGCGCAATTAAAATGTGAAAAGAAATTTGAGCTGATAAAAGCTGAATGTTGGTCCACATCAATTTTTGGAGTCATTGTCGGAGACTGCCAAAACAGTTGTATTGTTAAGTTTAAATATTAAGTCTAGTTTAATTATAATTTAGGACTTGTAAATATTCTATTTTTAATTTGTTTTGAGTGTTTGAAAATAGGTACAACAGCTACAACACAAGTGAAAAGATGCTGAAATTTTGGGACCTCTTGTGAGTTGTTGTATTATAATTCATGCACTTGTGTTATTTTTGTACATATGAATAGTTGTAGATTTTTAATTTTATTTTAATTTGTTTTTTTATCTTTTATTTGAAAACATGTCGGTTGAATTTCCTCGAAACCCATATTCAAATATTTATTCCTCAAAATTTCAAGACAAACAATTGGTTGTGCTTGGAAAAATTAAGGTCTATTCTGAAACCATTTCTAGAATCAAGGTTCAAGAGGAATTTCCAAGTGAGCCTGCGGCCAATATCGAATCCATACAACCAATTGAGTTGGACCATGCCCCCATTGTGGAGTCATTACTTAATCCGGACTCGAAAACATTACATGAAGAACTTAAGTGTGATCACTTAAGTCCTAATGAGAGTCCACCTTTTACTGTTGTTTTTGACCTAAGTAGCGACCAAGTTGATATGAATAAGATTCTTAGTCAAGAGTAATTTAAAGGGGCATGTTTTTTTGAATCTTTTGAGTTTCATTCGATTGATTCATTTTATTTGAGGCCACACGTGAGTGTTGATATTTTTCGCCTAAAAATTGTTTGCACTGAGGCAAAGAAAAACAAAGACAATATAGGAGGGACGATATTAAATCTCCTCAAGAGATGTGGTATAAGATGAACCTTGCATTAGGAGTCATAGTTAGGGAGTGTGTTTTCCTTTTTATTATATTTTTTATTTTTGCTTTTGTTTTAGTTTTGTGTTTAACACTTTGCATTTATTAGAGTCGAGTTTGTATTTCCATTTTTGTGAGTTATGAGTGTTAGTTTCAAGATTTGGTGTTGATTTTCATTTTATTTATCATTTTGGATTTTTGTATGATTTTTATTTTATTTTTGTTATATTTATTGTTTCCTTTATTTAGTGTTGTTTATTGTGATTTTTACATTTTCTTTTCCTTTTAATATGTTTGGTGTGTAGCATGTTTTTCGTTCCTGCATCCATGTTTTGAGGGGTGGCCAACCATTAATCATGTGGATGTTTTGCAGATCTTATGACTTTTCATCATCGCGATAATATTATTTTATCACTTACCATATGCATTCACGCTTCACTGTTGTTTTCACTGCGCATTGAGAACAATGTGTGATTCATGTTTGGGGATAAGGAATGACAATTTGTTTGTCATTTTGTGTTATTGTTTGTTACTTATAAAAAATATACAAAAATAAAAAATTTGGAAAACAAATTTCAATGGATGAATACATATTGTAGGTGAAGAATTGTTATTTCTTTGTAATTTTGAACTTTTGAATTGATTTTTTGATTCGAATAATCTACATCATTGCTCACATTAGCTATCTTGTAGTTGTTGATTCCTAGTATACTTCACATGTCACATGAGCACACTTACATCTTCATTGTGGGGTATGTGCCCCAACCTTGGTTTACATTTCGTAGATGTCCGGTTCGAATTAGAGAACTTTGAGAATAGATTTCCTTTGCAAGATTTGTATAATAATAATACTAATAATAATAATAATAATCATAAAGTTCAATTGCATGTTGCAATTCAACCTTCTCACCAAGTAACTAAGCATCTTGCCTCAGTAAGCATTGAGTGTTCGTGCCAAAGTGAAGGGTTGGGAAAAATAAAAATGTGTGAAACGGCTTGTTTGGGTGAGAAACTTAGTAGACTCGAGTTATTAAGCCTTTTGGGGTGTCTCTACACCTAATGCCCTAAAGCCATCTCATTTGGGAGTCATTGACCAAAAGCTTGTTACATGGGTTTGGTAGAAAGCTTAATGAACTTAGACATTGCACAGCCTCTTGCAAAAAATAATAATAATAATAAATATTTATGTTATTCATTTATGTATTCATGCCTTGGTCAATCTATTTCGAAAGTGAATTCTAATGATTTGAAAAACATTGTGATTTGCATCCTAAGGGTAAGGTTAAACTGCTTAATTTGGATGTTAGTTCACTTTCATAAGGAAGCTAGGGTTAATTGCTTTTTGGGTATGCTAGTTTGAGTTTTGTATGGGGATTATTGTTTTGATTCATGAAGTTTAGAAGTTTGTGGATTGCTAATGAATGATAATTCTATAAATACTTGTTGTAGTCTTGTTATTGATGAATATTTGTGGGTATCATTTATGTTAAACCTTCACGAGACTTCACTCATTCACTAGGGATGCCTATGGGTTTAAAAGACTTATTGCATTCACTAAATGCAATTGTGTCACTCGCGAAAGAGAAAGTAGTTTAGTTATTTCATTTTATTTCCAGTTTTGTATTGCTAAGGGACTAGCAATATGTAAGTTTGGAGGTGTGATAAGAGCTGAATGTTTCATATTTAAACCTCTTAAATTGCATATGTCAATTCCTTAGTTGTGTTTATATTTTAGTTTTTATGTTGTTTTTGTGTGTTAGTTATTTTCAGGACTTTCTCCGAGAATGCGGTCATTTTTTATGATTTCGAGCATTCAAAGTCATTTCCGTTCAAGGTGCGCATTGCCGGCTCTTTTGGACCAACCAATATCATAGTTTGAAGGCCAATTGGGTAAGAGGATCCAAGTAGCCCATCCATTGTAAGCATGGAAACCTCCCAAATGCTGAGTCAATCAAGCATTCAAGATCAAGGGTAATGCAAACCTTCGCACTGCCCATTGCAAACCTTCGTAATCTCCAAAAATTTAATGTTCGCAATTTATATGCGAACCTTAGCAGGTTGTCATGTGAACCTTCGCACATAAAATGTGAAGGATCGCAATTGTTACCTATTGCTTTTCAATCACTCCCCTAAAAATTCAATATTTTCCCTCTTTTTGGGGATGATTTGGTGAGCAATGCCAGACTTTTTGCATGTTTTTTCTGCCATTTTGGAGCCTCTCAACATCTATATAGATTTATGGCTCACATTGCTTAGAGATATATATAGATAATTTTTGGGAGAGAGATTTGTAGAGGGAGAAAAGCTTGGGAGCTCTTGGATACCATTGTTGAAGTTGGGTATTGGAAAACTTGAAGATGGAGTCCTCATCATCTTTTGAGGCTTTCTCCATCACCATAAGGAGCTAATTTTCTTCCCAGGGGCTTGATGTAGCCCTAGCCAAGTACCATGGTTTGATTGTATTTAAATCTGGGGATTGTTCTATATATGTATATAGTTGTATAAATTTGAGGATTACATTTGCAATGTTTGTGTAAGAGTGATACTTGCATAGATGTGTATTTGTGATTGAATTTTATACTTATAATCATTCTTGATTTAATGCTTGTCTTGGCCTAGATAGTATTTAATCATGATTGAGTCCAAATCAACCCCTTTGTCTATGAATGTAGGAATGATGGTTATGCAATGGTTCTTTATTGCATATATTAATATATAACTTTGATGGGTCATGCTTAGGGAAGATGAGTTGTACCACACCCTAGTGTAATGTAGTTAGGTGGATAATGCATGCCAATCGAAGATGGGTTATAACTTAGTGAGTGTATGCATGTATCCTCTTGAAGATTTTATTGTGAGCATGTGTGTATGAGACAATGAATTTGATAGGCCATGCCTAGGAAAGATGAGTCGTACTACACCCTAGTATAATGGTTATGTACATAATTCATGCCAACCGAAGATGGGCTATTACTTAGGCTTTAATTGTACACTTATAGTTCCATGAATCGTATTTATGCATATTGTAGAATTTCCCTCAAAGTAGTTGCAATTGACAATGGTATGAGGCTAGTGATGAAGTCAAGACCCTAGACTCTCTCTTTTGAGTATCTCTATCCTTTTATTACATTCTAGATTAATATTTCATTTCCAGCACTTTAGAATTAAAAACACAAAAAATAACTCTCTTTTAATTGAATTAGATAAAGTCTTGATAGCTTAACAACCAATCAAGGCGCAGCCCTTGAGGTTTGATACCGTCTTAATAACCCTATCCTACAAGGATTTGTTATATTGCGAGTGGATTTTATTATTGAAAAACACATTATCGATGCGAAAGTTTTGGTCCACACCACTAGCTTAATTAAATATACATCATCTTATGGAAACAAAAACTTTAATTTAATGAAATGGAAAATCATATTTAAAAATAAAAAGGAAAAAAATTATAGAAATAATCTAATTTATCAGGCAGATGAAGAGTGTATATTATAAAACACTTTTAATTGAGTTTTAATTTCATTTAATGAAATATAAAAGTGTAATTTAATTTAATGAAATGGAAAACTATATTTAAAAAAAAATGAAAAAAATGTACAGAAATAATCTAAATGGCTCACACTTTTATAGTAGTGTATACATATGTATATATACATGTGTGTGTGCGTGTGTGTGTGTGTGAGAGTAGATATAGATAGATAGCTATAGAAATGAGGCAGATGAAGATTGTACATTATAAAACACTTTTAATTGAGTTTTAATTTCATTTAATGAAAGAGAAAAAGTTTAATTTAAATTATTGAAATGGAAAACTATATTTAAGAAAAGGAAAAAAAAATGTATAGAAAAAATAAAAAAACCTCACACTTTTATAAGTAGTATAGATATAGATTTTAATTTTAATGAAAGGGAAAACTTTAATTTAATTTAATTTAATGGGAAACCATATTTAAGAAAAGGAAAAAATGTTTAGAAAAAAAAAAACTCACACTTTTATAAGTAGTATAGATAGATATGGATATAGATAGATAGCTGGATATAGATATAGATATTGATTTGAAAAGAGGAACAGTTACCATTAAACGTGGCTTTAAGGGAGAAATAATGAATTATTGTCACTTTATCACAACTATGTTTTTTTACCTTTATTTTTATGTTTTTATTTATTAGTGACTCTTTGTATAATAGTCTATATCTAAACAAGTTTTAAGAAATATTTCAATAAAAAATAATTAAATATATATATTTTTTATATACAAGGAATTATATATGCACTTTGCTATTTTTACTTCATGATGATGCAATTTTCTGCACGATTCGGTTTGACTTCGGTTCCGACAAAATAGAGAATAAATGAGACTGAAATGGCAGCGGTGGGGTGTTGGCTGGGGACTCTGATGTTCAAGTCAGTACAATATTGAATGTTGTGTACCTGGTTCGTCCCCTTCCTCGCATTTATGAAGGATCAATTAATGTGATGTACGACTGATTCTTCCTAGTTTATCCAAGTTGTTTGAATTTGAATCGTCTTAGTGGATATGACTACTCTCTTCCAATTTCAGTAGCCTCATCTTCTTATCACCCTACTTTGAATTACCTTATCTGATTAATATTTCCCTATAAGTTGCCCCCATTCTAAAGGGTTGTCTATCTAACCTTCAGAATGTAAATTTATTATACGCCAATACTTCTTTGCTTAACTGACACTGACTATTACAGGTACCTATTGCAAAATATATATATTTACGCTCAGTACCTTTTTTTTTCCTTTTTTTTTTTTTTTACTTTATTTCGCTCTTGGGAGATATTTTGCTCCAACTTTGATAAGGGTAGTCGTTGTAGTCACACTCCTTTAATAAGGGGGGTTGTCGTCGTAGCCTTAAGCTTCACTCAACCTTTTAAAAGGATTCATAGTTTCAGTCCTTTAATAAAGAGGTTCATAGATCCGAGCTTTGTGAGCTTGCCCCAGGCTTCACTCAGCTCTTCATGGGGGTTCATAGATCCGAGCCTTGTGAGCTCGCCCCAGGCTTCACTCAGCCCTTCATGGGGGTCGTAGATTCGATCCTCGTGAACTTGCCCCGGGCTTCACTCAGCCCTTCAAGGGAGTTCATAGATCCAAGCCTCGTGAGCTCGCTCTGGCTTCACTCCACCCTTTATGGGGATTTGTAGAATCCCGTTCCCTTAATAAGGAGGTTCGTAACTTTCTGCTCATTTAATAAATAGGTTCGTAGAATTTCACTCCTATAATAAGGAGGTTCATAGAGTTCGTTTTGTAGATTTCACTCCTTTACTAAGGAAATTCGTAGAATTCCGTTTGTTTATTTTCACTCCTATAATAAGGAGGTTTGTAGATTTTCGCTCCTTTAATAAGGAAGTTTGTAGATTTTCGCTCCTTTAATAAAGAGGTTTGTAGATCCTGCTTCTTTAGTAAGGTGAGATTTGTTACTCGTTGCTTGACCCTTTAATAAGGGGAGGTGTCGGCTCGACCCTTTAATAAGGGAAGGTGGTAGGCTTGCCCTTCAATAAGGGGACGTCAAGGTCTGGGCCAATAGGCCGCCAGTCTTTGAATGCAGATAGTTCATAATTATATATTCATGTACATAAAATAATTTCAAAAGGAATTTTAAACAATTACATCAAATTTCATGTTCATTATTGAACACCATATGGTATAGTTCATTGTAATATTGTTCAGTGGCTTGACATGATATAAAAAGATTTTCTATTCACATAAAATAATTAAATTGTTTTTAATTATAAAGGCACATATTCAAAAATATGTGACTGGAGAACGTATTGCTAGAAGAGTATTAGTTAAAAATCAATCACGTGGTCTCAAAGCAACCTTGCTCAAATTATTTTTCTCAATATATAATTTGGAGTAGAATCATTCTAGAGGATTTTAGTGAAGTCTAGTTGCTCTAAAGTTGTGTAGAAGAGTCTTACGCATTCAATGTGAATTGGGAATCTAAGAATCCTTTCTATATATATGTACCTACATGTGTCATTGGAGTTACTAAAAAACAATGATACATATCACCATTAATGAGGTATAAATCAACACATTTGTACTTGAATCATAAAATGAGCATGTGTAGAAAACCGCAATATTTTTGTGTGGATGAATTATATATATATATATATATATATATATATATATTTATATATATATATAATATACCAAGAAAAACATAAATATGCACCAATCTCGAATCTTGGCCCGGACATATAGCATTAAATGGGTACAACAATTGATTCTTGTTTATGTTAATCTCCATGGGTAACAAGTGGCGTATCACATGTGAAGTATAATGAAGTTAATCTCTTGGGTTATATATATATAAACTGTGAGATATAAGTGATACCATGGGTTTATTAAATGGATATACAAATCACTAATTGTGTTTGGTACATTGTTTAGGGCGTATTACCTTCTATTCTAATGGGACGTCACTGTACATGCTATGGGTATACACGAATTGATATCAAGCAACGTGATTACCTAAATATATCATCTTTTTCAATAACCCAACTTTCTTTTCAGATATCTTTTTCTATAATTCTCTCTCTCCTTCCCTTTAGATATTTTTGACTTAGATTTTTCCTCCGTGTCTAGAAAATGCAACGATCTTTCAAAGTTGATGGTTGAGTCTATAAATAAGAGGATTTGGGTCTCCTATTTGTGAATCAGTATAAGTGAAAACACTGACAAGGAGCATAAAACATACAAATAGTAGTAGAATCACATTAAGTATACCAAATGTGTTAGTTGTTGCTAGTAGCGTCAATTAATGTTAGCAATCAACAACAGGTAGTTATGTACAAACAAGATGATAGAGATTCGCAAATGTTGTTGTTCTTGTTCGCTTGGATACAAATGGGTCTTCGGGATGACGCAGCTAGCGTTGTGACCTTCGATAGTGATGTCATCCTCATTGTCATTCCTCCTTTAGTTATTTTGCCGCCCTGATGAGGAGGAGAAGATGGGTGTTTTTTGTGGAAGTCTCAACCGAATCGCGTCCAAACGGTAATTCTGTTGTTTTCCATAAATGATGCCAGCTAGTGATACAATTTTCTACACGATCCAGTTTGACTTCGTTTCCTGCAAAACAGAGAATATACGAGACCGAACAGGCACCGGTGGGGTGCCGACGGGGGACTTCAATGTTTAAGTCAGTCATGAGATCATAAATTAAGAAATAGAAAGTACAATATTCAATGTTGTGTAACTAGTCCATCCCCTTCCTCAAATTTATGTGATGTACGAATGATTATCCCCAGTTTATCAGAGCTGTAGAGACCGTGACAATTTTGGCCGATTTTTCGATTTTTGTATCATTTTCGCTATATGCACGTTTTGAATGATGTAATGGACATTATAAGAATGGGAAACATGTTTGGAAGCATGTTATAAGGATTTTGGAAATTTTGAAAGATTTGGAGAAGTTTGACTTTTTGGTCAAACCGGGCCCCGCGATGTGGTCCGGGTGGGCCCGAAAATCCAAAAAATTCTGAAAATTAATTATTTTTGAGATTGACTTAGATGAAATTTTTAATGAGTTAAGAAAGTGATTTCAAGATCGTAGGTGTAGTAACCCTTGTGGACGGGTGTGAGTGGGCGGGTGCGAAGACAGACACTGGGCTGAGCTACCACACTGACAGGGTATAGGGTGCTCAATCCCACATTGCCTGGGTGTGGAAAAGGGGATGTGCTTATATGTAGTATGTTCTCTTCAAATGGTGTGAGGCCTTTTGGGATAAAACCCAAGAGCAAAATCATGCGGGCTAAGGTCCAAAGCGGACAATATCATACCATGTGTTGGAGCGGGGTATTATAGTTGGTATCAGAGCCTGAACCCAGCCGGAAGTGTGCCGACGAGGACGTCGGGCCTCGTAGGGGGGTGGATTGTAGTAACCCTTATGGACGGGTGTGAGTGGGCGGGTGCGAAGACAGACACTGGGCTGAGCTACCACACTGACAAGGTACAGGGTGCTCAATCCCACATCGCCTAGGTATGGAAAAGGGGATGTGCTTATATGTAGTATGTTCTCTTCAAATGGTACGAGTCCTTTTGGGGTAAAACCCAAGAGCAAAACCGTGCGGGTTAAGGTCCAAAGCGAACAATATCATACCATGTGTTGGAGCGGGGTATTACAGTAGGAGTTTTCAAAATCAAAAACGGAGCCCAGGAAGGTATGTTAAGTGGCCCGAGGGGCATTTTAGTCTTTTCGCAGCTTTAGGGCTTTAAAGGGTCAACTGAGCTAAGATATTTCATTTCTCAGATCTCATGCCCAGCACTCTCTTCTTTCTCCCTCTACCTTCTCTGTACAATTTGAAGGCTTGAGGCTTGGATTCGGGCTTTGTCGAAGAAGGAAAGTGCATAGGGGACGACAAGGGCTCCGGTTTGGACTGAACAAAGTCAACTTTGGCAAGGTAGAGCTCGATGGAAATTTTGGAAATCTCTTCAAAGGTCTTCCAATTCAAGGTAGGGGTTCTCCTTCTTGCCTAGTTGTTGATTTTAGAGTTTGGGGTTATGTGGTGAGACATAGGTCATGTTTATATGCTAAAGAGTGAAAGGGAGGACTATGGGGTTGTGTTTCCTTCCTTCTTATATGATTCTTACATGTTATAGTGATGTGTATAATGATATGTGCTCATATATATATGCAATGTGTAGAGTTTAAGAGCATGAATAATTATATTCTAGCTAATACACATATGTGACTACGTGTAATGATGAATATGTATGTGGTTATGTGTTGAGATGAAAAGTGTAAAATGTATGCTAGTTATGTGTATCAAGTGTATGCATTGGGTCGAGCATGAGTAAAGTATGCTAAGTTTGGGATTGTAGGCATATATGATATAATATGTATGTTTTCAACATATATATGCTATATGTGGTATAAGGTGATGAGGGGCTCGCAAGATTTTTCTTTAGCATTGATGAGCATGAATGAAACTTGAAAACAACATGTTATGGGTATAAGCTTCCATATTTGCATTTTGTGTTGAATAGATGTGAAGTTGTTGACGTGGCATGTAGTGTAACAACATGCATTCCATATAGGTCGGTGTCGAGTCGACACCTAGGTAGGTTAGGATATTCCTACTGAGCCGCCGTGGTGCTCACCCCTTTCTCCCCCAAACATTTTACAAGTATGGCACCGTGGGTGGAAAGGACTTGATGATTCAAATGATGCTTATAAGAGCTCTTTTGGATATTTTGGGGGTATTTTGATGTTTCATTCATAAACTATGAATTTGGCTATCCGTTCTGGCTTGTGGCACGTTGGTCTATGTAATTGTAGTCATGATAGAATTTGTAACATTTTGAACTTTGTACATGAATTCTTGTAATGACCATGAAATCGAAAATCTTATAGATGAAAAGTATGTTTTGGACTTGACCTATAATCTTGTCATCTATGGAAAGAATATGAATTTATTTATGTAATGCTTGTTGGGAGTATTTGGTTTCATTTGATGGACTAATGTAGTGATAAACATTTTCATTGTGAATTGGAATATGTTTATGATGGAGAATGACTCATATTGGTGCATGATTTGATTATGAGCATAATTTAGAACTTGTGAATGATGTAGACTCCTTTTTTGTATGATTTGGAGGTTGTAAGAATGAATTATATTGGTAGAAAGGGCTTAGAAGGTCAAAAATGACCATTTGTAAAGTTGTAGTTTTTGGACAGTTCGATGCATCGAAGTTCCCAGTTCGATGCATCCAAAAACTTACAAGATTTTGGAATGTAAAAGTCCCAAGAGTTGTTTTTGATTGATACTTCTTTGATACTTGTTCGATGCATCGAAATCATCACTTCAATGGATTGAAGTCACTTTTTACAACATGGTTCAAAATTTGCCCAAACTTCAATCGGGCATAACTCATTTTTTTAAAATCAAAATTGAGTTTGATTTTTTTTTCAAATTGAGTATTTTTGGATTCTCTATCCAATGGTGTATGTCTCAGTTTCATATTCCAAACACACAAAGTGTAGAGTCTTGGAAGTGAGTGATTCATGAGAGTGTGGATAAATAAAATCCCCACTAAGGTGATATGATTTGATGTAGGGCCCATTGAGATTAGTTAAGGTGGAGTTGTGTACATCTATGTGCAAGAATAGAGTTAAGATTCTGCTGTAATTGAAGGTAAAGATGATCCATTGGGCATAATGGACGGGTTAACCTCCGATCTTTCGGGAGTCGGAAAACCGGGGCGTTATAGAATGGTATCAAAGCATGATACTATAGCATGGTCGTTGTTGAAGTCGTTCATGGAGTAGAATGAACAGGTTCACACTCGGAATTCGGGGTTTGTCCAGGGGAGTCCGGGCGGTCCGAAATTCGGGGCGTGATAGGAGCTGTTTGATTTTGAATCATCTTAGTAGATATGACTACTCTCTTTGAATTTAAGTAGCCTCACTTATCATCACCCTACTTTGAATTGCCTTATCTAATTTTTATTTTTTTATATACAAGGAATTGTATATGCACTTTGTTATTTTTACTTCATATATTTAAGAGGCTTGTTGTTTTGCTAATTCACAGTCATGCATAAATTAAAACAATATACCCTAAAAAAAATTAAAATTTGTGCATAAATTTCTTGAACTTATATTCATTTTGAGAATTATGCACCGAGAAAAAATCAGTTCAATTATTTGTTCACGAAAAAACCTAAGAGAAGGATGAATACATCATAATCACTCCATTATGTTTATTTAACATGATTTTTAATGGTAAAAAAATGTTGTGACTACTTTTGGAGCTTATATTATCAATCTACTAAATTGCAACAAAAAATGTCAAACATCATTTATCAACTTTTTCTAACTAATTCTTTAACCATTTTTTTTCCCCATACCAACATTTTTCAGTGTTCATTTCTTGCCTGGTCCAAAATACCCCTCAACAATTTTCTGTAATAACCTAGTTACTCTCCGCCTACAAATTTAGCAATATGCCCCCAAATCAACTCAAATGAGACCATATTACCCTTGCCCACCTACCGATCAAAGAAGATTTGACACCCCCATCCCCCCCCCCCCCCCCCCCCCCCCCTCTCTCTCTCTCTCTCTCTCACACACACACTTTATTAATTATCTCTCTATCTTTATATCTCATTCTCAAACCATTCACCGTTAACCAATATTATGACGTGACAAAATTGACCACTTCGATGAGACCTCCGAACACACTTAGATAACTTCCAACATTAATGTTTTTATTGTTTTCATGTTTTGAGCGTTTAATATAAAGAAAATGGGTGTTTGTGTGTGTGTGTGCGTGCAATATGCAAGGGGCTGTCAGAGTGATTAGCTTAGAGGGATATCCTACAAAATGCACTCTATGTCAGCGTGCCTCTCTACATTGGAAAAGAATAAAGATTTCTTGAGTTTTCACTTATACCTCACTTGGTTCATCTTTAAAAACTCTGGGTTGGTCTCCGAGCAGTGCAATCCGTAAGAGATTAAGTTGGAGTGATTAATTTAGAGGGTGTTGGAAATATAATGTTTTGGATATTCTACTATATAATTAAGTGCTCAAATAAAATAAATAATGCTCAATGAATAAATAATACAATTTATTTATTACATTAAAAATAACAATAAATAATTATAACACTAATAATTAAGAACCTGATTGTAGACTGAGGCTTGAATTAATTTCAATCTTGTTAAGAAAATTATCGCCCCGTAATGGTGTTGATCGGACCTTTGGTGACATTCTCCCAAGATAGAATGATCTTTTGCTCGACTGGTAGCAACACTTTAAACTAATTGAGTCTCTACGAACCAAACTATGAGTTGTACTCTCTTGACTTGACTAAACACGTTGGACCCTTGGGTTCGACCCTAACTCAGTGGACAGACTAAGGGTAGATTAGACTACACTTGTCTTGGTGTGTGTGCGCAGATGGAGAAGAGAATTCCATACGAAGAATTTTTTGGCTATTTGATTGAATGAATTTGCAATTGAAACAACCCTATTTATAAAAAATAATAATGGACCACTGGAGTTTTTATTTAAGTTCACGTTTGTCTATTGGCTCATCCCTTAAACTCCAATTTTGTCCCCAAGCAAAGCATTTTGTATTAGGCTAAACAAAAGTGACTAGTTTAAAGGGGTATCATTTGGTTTACATTTATTGCATCATGCATTATATATTCCAGCTCGAAAAATTAGGGATGCAAGTTGGATGGGTTCAACCCAGCCTAACCCAAACCCGACTTGAAAAGTTTTGGGCTTGTGCTTGTTAATTCAGAAATTGGGCTGAGATCAGGTTATTATTACTCAAACCCGATCTCATTTCGGGTTGGCATCGAGTTAGAACCATTATAACCAGAACCAACACACACCCTAATAATCCTAACCGTTAACCTTGCCATTATGTGATGCTCATCCAGTGAAATTGTGAACTCTACACTGCTTCACCATTGTCTTGCTCTCACTGCCACAAACAATTCAATCACTCCAAACACTCTATCGACTCTGATCTCTCTCGCCTTTGCCAATCCACCACCAACTCTAATTCTTCGAATCCGATCTCCACAAGGTCTTTGTCTCCATCTTTGATCTTGAAAAGATCGTTGCCAAAAACTCTTAGGCTTAGTTTGGTTGGAAAGAAAGGGAAGGAAATGGAGGGATATGTTTTTTTTTGTATTTGGTATAATTTTTTTTAATGGAAATGAAAGTATTTGGAGTGATAAATTAAGGATGAATAGTAGTTTTTGTTATCCTTCCAAAAATGAAAGGAAAGGAAATGAAAGGCTAGCATTTTTTAATGAAACTTTGTTAATACCAACTTTCCCCTTATTTTGATAAAAACTAAAAATTGTCTTTTAAATATAAATGGGTATATTGGTAAATTTTTTAAAATAGTTTTATTTCCTTTCTTTCTCCAAACATGTTAATGGAATGCATGTGCAAATGGAATGAGAATGAGAATGGAATGGAATGGTCATTCCCATTCTACTATTTGGTTGTAAAAATGAAAATATGTAGGAATTGAATGAAGTTCAAATTGAATTATCCAAAATACAACTCTTTGTGACGAATAAATTAAACTAACAAAATAACATTTTTCTATAATTTTTTTTAAAAATATAGTGGTTTTGGTGGAAGGCGGCGGCAGTGGTGTTGGTAGAAGGAAACAGTTGTGTATATGGTGGTGGTAGAAGGCGAGGATGATGGTTGAAGGCAGCGACAGTGGTGGTGGAAGGCAATAGTGGTGTAAGTGGTTATGGTGGAAGGCGGTGATGGTGGTGGAAGGCAGTGGAGGTGGTGGTAGTGGTGTAAATGGTGGTGGCAGTGGAGATGGTGGAAGATGACGTTGGTGGTGGTGGAAGGCGGTGATACCAGTGATGGTGGTGGTGGAAGAAGACGACGGTGGTGGAAGGTGGCGACGGTGGTGGTGGTGGTGGAAGGCGGCGATGATGGTGAAAGGCAATGGAAGTGGCGGTGGTGGTGGTGGTGGTGACAGTGGTGGTGGAAAGCGGCGATGGTGGTGGAAGGCAGTGGAAGAGGTGGAAAGCGGTGGCAATGATGGAAAGTGGTGATGGTGATGGTGGAAGGTGGTGGTGGTGGTGGCGATGGTGGAAGGCGACGGTGATGGTGGCGGTGGAGATGGCGATGGTGGAAGACATTAGAGGTGGAAGTGGCAATGTGGTGAAGGGCTTATTGGAAACATCAAATTTTCTTTTAATCTTACTTGGGTAAGGCGGCATCATTTCTATGTATATGTTTTATATCATTATTTTTCCCAATAGGATTTTGAAGATTTATTACTCTCTTCTTTCTACTGCATTGATCTTGTCTTGAGATGGTGTCATTTTTACAGTTTAATCTCTATTTCCTTTGCTGTGTGGAGTTTGTCAATGGGTTTACAATTCTGCCATGAATTCTTGAACCTCCATAGGTTACAGCCTTATAGCTATAATTGCACAGATTTAGGAACCAGAATGTTTTACCTTTTCTTTCTGGGAAATTAAAAATTGAATTTTTTTTGCTTTGAAGTGACCTTAAACTCAATAAAATGTAAACAGTGACCAAACTAAAAAACAATTGCCAATAAGTAATCATTTAATTTTAATGTCCAAAATATCATTCCCTCTATTTAGAGATTCTCAATCACTTCTTCGTCTTCTCCAACCTTACCTCCAAATATCAGAAGCTTCAAACGACAAAGAAGGGAAGCAACAAATAAAACTATGTGAAAAATCTTAATGGAAAAACACAATATCATTTTCTTCCAACAACACTGGACCACATTCTAGTGATATACAGTTATTATCAATTACTTCTACAGTTCTAAATTAGTTTGGCAATGTTCAATACTATATTCACAACAGAACCCCAACCCATCAAAGCAAATTTAAAGAAATTCTATCAATTCAAATCAGTTAGCAACTCATAATGTATTACAATATCTATCCCTAAATTTATTTTAAAAAAAAAGTAGCAGCATTCCTATGAATATCACGGACTTAACTTCAATTTGACCAGTTTACTGTTATTCCAGGAACCTAACATTAAGAAGAAGTTTGAGGAGGAATACTACCTCCTGTCGACATAGCACAAGTGGTCCTATCTGTAGGAGCTGGAACAATTATCTTTTTCTGCTTGGACTTCTTGCCACTGGGTGAAGACAAGAAGCTTCCCATTCTTTTTTTTCAATCCATTGCGCTGTAGTCCTCTGTTTCATCTCTGTTTTCACTTTCAATGGACAATTCTTCTCATTATGATCCACCCTCTTACAGAGTTGGCAATAGCTCCGTTTCCACTCATGTTCAATGTTAACAACCCATGATTTTATTTGTATGCCTGTTGCTTAACGCATGATTTTATTGTTAATGAATGTAGAAATTGCTACACTTTCGCATGAATTTTGTGCCCGGGGCTCGTGCTCTTGTTGGGGGATCGGTGAAACCTAAATCCAGGCCCGTCCTTTTTTTGTTTTGTTTTAATAAATGGGCAAGTGAAGCCCCCCTTTTACAAGCACGTGGGCATTTGACCCTTGGCTAAGGGCCTATTTGGCTCTCGAAAATTGCCCAAACTGTTTTGAAGAAGTTTTTTTGGTCTTTTTTTAAAAAAACATTTTGAAGACAAATCTCTCCAATATAGCCATTAGGGACTGTTTGGCAGAAAACAACGAAAAAAACCATTTTTAAAAATAAAATAAAAAATATTTTTTGATTAACAGATTGTTTGGCTCAGCCAATATAGCTTCGGCTGAACCAAATCAAATTTATTTTTTATCAACTGTGTATTTATATATTTGTCGCTAATCTGGTTTTGGCGAGAATAGATTTGTGTCGCAAAAATAGATGGTTGTTGGCTAAAACTTGGTGGTGGGATGTTCTCATTTGGTAGCGGAGTCTATGTTCGAACATTGGTGTGGCACTCATCTTCAATGATCTTTAGTGAAGGATGATGTACGTTTTCATTATGAGGCATAAGTCCTCTCTCTCTCTCCCAAAAATATACAGGTCCTTGCATGATTACCCACTTGATCTGTAAGACTCCAAAAGCCCGTTCCACATATTTCTTGCAGACCTCTTGTCTTTGAGCAAATAATTTTTTTTCCGGAGTAGTTGGGTGTGGGATGGTTAGGGGCAATTGGCCATTGACGATACTGTTAAATACCGAGAAATGATCCAACACATTTAGATCACAAATCTTGTGACGCTACCAAAGAATGATCCAAAACATCAAGATTTTACAAATATATATATATATATATATATATATATATATATATAAAGAATAAAAATGTTATTGCCGAAAAATCAAGCAATAAACATATATAAGTTCGAGAATCAGATGTACCAGTTTAGGATTATAACATATATAGACTATATAGTATAAATCCAATTATTTGTATTTTAAAATAAAAAAATGTAATTTACTATCAATGTCTACCGTTAATTTATTTTGAAGTAGAAGAGAAATTTGGTACAAAACGTGTTTAAATGTAAATGTAATTCTTTGTCAACAGTCATATAGTTTAGAGAATATTAGTAATTTATTTTTTAATTTATAAAGGTGTTCAAATGTATATAAAATATAAAAAATGTATACAATATTTCCCAAATTGTAAGACCAAAGGGTATTTTTGGGAAAAAAAAATTCACTAATGGAGAGGGGGTCTTTTTCACAAAATGTGATGGTTAAAAGGTTATTTGAACAAAAAAAAAAACTTAAGGGATTTTTTTGCACTCTAGGTAAAAGTATAGGGTTTTTTTTTTTTGCATTTTACCCAAAAAAATACATCTTCGTACGTTTACGAACACATATTTGTAATATATATATATATATATATATATATATATATTTAGTATATTTAAAATAAAAAAAATATAAGACAATTAAAATTCAAGTTCGGGTGGGGCTCTAGTTGTTGGCACTCAACCTAAGTCCAACCCTAATTAAGTTCGGGTTGAGATTTTTTAACTCAGACCCAACTCTAATTGTAAAAATGGTTGTTCAAACCCGTGAAAAATCAATTTGGGCTTGAGCTAGCCCACCCAAGTTGCACCTCTAGACTAATGCACATGTTTATTAGTGTATGGGTAAAATTAGTAATAAAAGTACTTTAAACAACATTGTTACCAAACAAATTTAAAAGTGTTATATAAAATACATCACCAAATGCCTAACATATTTTTTACTAACCATAGTTTTATGGTAACTTTACTGATAAAAGAGATTTCACTGCTACAACAGTAATGCCAAATGATCACTAAGAGTAAGACGATGAATGTAGAAATTGATAAATGCATATGGATTTAAAAAAATGGTCACTAATCTAGCTTGGAAATATGACTCGACATGACCCGAACTTGGATTGGAGTTGGGCCAACCTAACTTGCACCCCTACTAAAAACCCTACCCGACAGAACAGAGGAATGTGATATTAATGGACTGCAAAATTAATTGTTGCTCCTCTAAGATTGGTGTATTTTCTTGTTTAGTCAGATTTTTTCACAATTAATGCACGTATTATTATAAAACCTTATGTATCTTTATAAAACTGAGAAGGTCAAAAACTTGGGCCTTCTTGGTTTGCAACACCCAAAACAGTAATTGTTTTGGGAGTGTCGGAAACAGAAAACAAACTTTTGATATGTTTGGAACTTTTTTAAAGAATAGTTTTTAGGAAATTGAGGGGCAAGAGTATGGTTTCCGAAAATGGTTAAAATGATTTTTCAAAATCCAAATTAAGTAAATTACTATTTGAGTATCTAATTGTTTAATCTTGAATCCACCCTGTAGACATTAAAATTTTAATGTGTTACATCTGATTCGAAGGGAAAACCATGTTTTAGAAAACTGATGATAGGTTTTGAGAAATTTTGAAGGTTTAAGATAGAGAAATATTTTTTGCAGATGTCTTAGGAATCTCTCTTCTGAGACTCAAGAAAATGATGTGGCATCCCCGATAGGTGTAAACCCTTTATCTCTTTTAAAAACTACCAATTTCATTATAATCAAGGAGAAATGGAGGGCTTACCATTCCTGGAGATACCACATCATCAATATCTCAAGGCAGTATATACTTTCTCCTCTGACACATTTCCTAACATAACCAAACTCTCGAGTTTGTGAATAATCTAGAGTTAGTACTAGTCAAAATGGTCATCCCATATTATTTTCTATAACTGGTATTTCCATCATTTTGATTCGGTAAGCAATTTCGAGCAGAGAACGTGTATGCTTCCAAGTGAAACTTGGCTTGTACTTTCAAACTCAATCACTTAAATGAACACTGTACACAAATTTCGAGTCTAAGAATAAGATCAAAACACATGGACAAATATATCAAATATATTAGTTTCAAAAAATATGGGTTACAAAATCTTTGTAGATCTTTACAAAAGAAAGACAAATTCTTCTGATTCGATCTCCTTGGTGATTTGGATTCAAGGGCTGAGCTTGATCTTGAATTGGATTGAAACTTTGGTGAAGAATGGCAGGTGAATAATGTGTCTATTGTCTTTGCTTCAGGATTTTAGATGCTTTGGAGTTTTGAATTTTGAGTGAAGAGTCATGCAGAGTTTAGTGTTCTCTGAGAGTCTTCTGATTGTCCTCCCCTTTTCTCCCATGCACCTTTATTAATAGGCTCACCGGAGGGGTAGATTTGTAACTTTCTTTCCCTTATATTTATCCTATTAATATATATATATCCAATATATATAATAATTATCTTTAATGATAATTATATATATATATATATTTATTTATTTAATTATCTAGGCCCATTTTCAAGTGGGTTTGGACTTCTTAGACAATTTTTCATGAACCATTTATTTGTGGTAGGCCTGGACCTTGAATTATCTGACTCATTGGGCCACATTCCAAAGTGGGTTAAATTGAAGATTAGTCCAAATTATATTGGTTTTGTGTCATTTACCAAATATCACCAAGGCTTCCTCAACCTCCATATCGGGAACAAATTCCTCAATGAAACTCCAAAAATGGTCCTGCTTCTTAGCAAAGAAGGGTGCTCTATGCTATTCGAAAGGAGGAGGAACTTGAGGAATAGCCCAGCCCCATTAGCCATGGTCATTTGTTTCTTCTTCGTTATAATTAAAGTACTTAAAGAAATAAATGGAACAAAGGAGTGATAATGGACAAACAGAAGGAAAAAGAGAAGGACATAGTATAAAGAAACAAGTGAGAAAAGTCTTCTGCCAAAACAGTGGTCTATATAAAGCATTAGGCGCAAAAACTGAAGTGACATGAACGGTTACATAAGAACCGAATAGCCACCTAGGCCAGTCACATATGGCACTCTACCCGCAAAGGGATTATGGACTCTAAGGCAAGCATTTGAAAGAAGAAGAGGCTTCTCGATAAAAGCAAAAATCATTGTAACTATAAGAAAGGGCAGGATAAAAAAGGAAAGAAAGATGCAAACAACGTTTTATGAGGAGAAGAAATATTGTTTGCGAGGGGGAAAAATATAAATAAGGGTAAAACAAAAAAGCAACGAAGACAAGCTAAGGGTATATTTGGAAAGTTGTCTACAGAGGGATATGTGAAGAAGAAGGATAGAAGGAAAGGTTAGTGCTCACGACTGGGACTTACCCACTAATGGGTTAAGCACGCGAAGAAATATTACCCACACCAGAATCCCATACGCAGGGCCATCCTTCCAGCGTACAAGTTAATCCTGTGGGGAACGTGCACCCATGATATTAACCCATGCGTGGGCAGTCCCTCCTTGTGCGGGGACACCCTTCCCCAGAACGGTTTGGTCACCAAAGGTTACATTGGTGATTTTTTGGATTATGAGGACTTCTTTGAATTCTGGCCTTACACTATTCAATACAATGGCGTTCAATTTCCCCCTTTTTATTTTGAAAAGACATGTATTATAGAGGACAGAAAATCCAATGTTTCCCAAATGGTATTTTGTGCTATGGTGACCGGTGCTGCTCTGCTGGCAGTAAGCGAAATCCCCTTAAAATGGACAGGCTACTATCCCATGAAGATAGCTCGCCAATTTGGGTTCGATCAGAATATCCATTCCCTATCTTTTATTTGGGAGGAGACTTTCGATGAGTCCATGCTTTTTTATCAGAAGAAGCTTGAGTTGCAGAAACGCCGTTTCTCTTTCTATGTTGAGATCCCTTATGTGCATCGGCACAAGCACTGCACGTCAAGTTACTTAAAATATTTTGAATATGCTTAAACTTTATTTAGAAGTTTTGTTGAGAGCCCAATCGAGGTTCCAGAAACTGTCCCAGTTTACAAGGATGACACAACCTTCAACTGTCCATAGCCCTACACATCCAGACGTCCCAAGAGCCAACTGTTGAAAAATCTGTTATGCAGCAAGCATTCTTCCCATCCATCCCTGCTAGTAGAGGCCGATGCTTCTTCTATCATAGATCATGAGCTCGCAAGCAATAAAGATTCATGTACCAAGTATAAGCTCTTCCTGTGCGAGATTTTGAGAATTTCCTAACCTTGAGATACTCATTATTTCGGTAGGTGCCCAATACGTCCACGAACCGTGCAATATGTTTCCACGCATCTCCCTCATTCTTGTCATACTACTTAAATTTCAGGGGGATATATCCTTCCGGGTATGGTAACAGTAATATGGCAGGGTTGTAAGGCGGTGGGACCTTGATATCAACAGTTATGTCTTTTTTTGAATTAAGAATAGCTTGTAATTGTTCAATGATCATGAATGCAGAAGTATTATGTTGGATATCTTCATTAAATTCTATCAATTTTCTGGAAGGATCTCCTACTGCACAAGGAGCCGTCATCTAAGGTGTTTGTTCGCGATCGGGGACGGTCGATCGATTTGCCAAGACTTGGAGGACCATTGGAGAAATACTATCCTGAGATCGGGGAGGTGCCATAGTTATTGGTGAATTCTGTCTTCTTTGTACTTTGCGTCATTGTTGAGGAATGATTGGATTGATAGGTTTGGCCAAATTTGGTATTTGATCAAGTATCTAAGAAATTGATACAGCTTGCTTCCTTTTTCGCTTAACAGTCTTTTGATCAGCTATGTGAAAGGCAATCCTCCCCAGTAGAGTCGCCAATTCTAAATATGTAAAAAGGTTCTCCTATGAGGAATGACTATCATAGAAATGGATTGTGTATGTTGAGAAGATAAGGGAGTAGTTGAGAATCGACAACAGGAATGTGAGCTAGGTGCTAGATAAGAGAGAGAAAAAGCAAGAGTGATTAGGAAAGACAAGGGGCACCAGAATGATCCACATGTCACTATGTCATGGCGTATATATGGGCCTCAAGCATGGGGTTTTTGACAGCTATCATCCTACGTGGTAGTTGGCCACATATCCTTTCCTTCACCACCCTTGGTTGTAACCATAAGCCCAAATCCTTATGTCCATCGTGGGCTTTGTCATACCCGCTAGAGACGCTGTGATGGTGCTTGTGTGGAGTCGCACTAGCACAACTTTAGATGCTCATGGCCCACCGAGCCTTCCTTTCAATCGTCCATACCAAACTCAACCCATCTTCCCAAATGGGACCATGACATCATATGCTTCATTTTAACACCATGATCGCCCAGACCATATCGCAACCTGTTTCTGTGCCTAAAATGGTCTGTGGGACACTATACCCTCATACTAATTCTTACTCCTCAATGCTAGAAGTAACGTCACGACAAGTTACTTTCCATATTGAAGAAAGGAATTAATGGTCTTCTACATAGGCCCTATTTGGATTGGCTTTTGAAAAGCGGCTTTCGACTTTTCAAGCTCAAAAGTCATTTTGGAGAGTGTTTGGATTGGTAAGGCGAGAAAGTTTCAGAGTCCAAAAAGAGCGTTTAAAAGAAGTTGGTGGGTACCAGCTTCCTGATTTAGCTTTTGCTTCTCTTTTTCTTCTGCGTAAAAGTCGAAGCAAAAGCTCTGCCAAACAGGGTCATAGTCCTTGTTATAAGGACAACCACTCGGGGTTATGAGCTGACAAGCCACACAATGGCCCATTCATCTATGGCTCCTTGTAACACTTGAGTATACCATAATATTAGTTTAGAGGTGTTTACTAAAATATATTCTTTTGAGAGAATTTGTCCTAGAAAACACCATCCAACTATTACTTACAACATACCCGTGAGAGAGGACATCACTCCCCATGTACCTATTCGTTCACCAACCCCTCATAGGCACTGAAGGACCCTTCTACCTAAATGCCCCTATGCGGGGAGGGACTGCCCATGCATTGGTTATCTCGAGGGTGCACATTCCCCGCAGGATTAATCTATATGTGGGAAGGATGGCCCTGCGTATGGGATTTTAGTGCGGGTAATCTTTTTCCGTGTGCTTAACCCATTCGTGGGTAAGTCCCAGTCGTGAGCACCAACCTTTCCTTCTATCTTTCTTCTTCCCGTATCCCTCAGTAGATAGCTTTCCAAATGTACCCTTAGCTTGTCTTCCTTGCTTTTTTGTCTTACCCTTATTTACAGTTTCGAAGGCAAAACCATTTTTCAAAAAATTGATGTCAGCTTTTGAGAAATTTTGAAGGATTAAGATAGGGAAATATTGTTTTAGAATTTAATAATCGCCCAATATTTTTGCAGATATCATGCTTCCAAGTGAAACTTGGCTTGTAAAAATACATGCCTTCAGGTTATGTACATTCTATTCAAACTTATTGAAAGTCATTGCCCTTATCACCATTTTGTTCAATTCTTCTTTTTGCCTTCATGGTTTGAAATCATCAATTTATGACATTGTTAAGGACTTCTCATAGATAGCAACCTGGAATTAATACTGTGACAACAATTTATCTAAACATCACAATCGCTTCATTTTTAAAAAAAATTAAAACAAACACACATACACCTACGACATGCCCCTAGTAGAGCTTGAACTCTCAACCTAGCTCCTTTTGGAGAAGAGAGATCGATCATATCAACCAATGAATCTCTTTTGCTATGGAGTTCATTAACCAAGATAAGACAAGATTATTGGCGCATAGCTAAGCAACTTGAAGGAGAGCATTCTCAGGACCAGGCTGAGATAAACTGCCATTGATGAAAGCAAACTTGTTCTTGACAATTAATGCGATGGAGATGGATCAGCTCCGAGCAACATAGTTTTCACCATTGAAAATTTTTGAAACTAGCAGAGCACCGGGATTGTCACTAGGATGAAGATAGTAGGGACTTGAGGAGTCATCAGATGGATTCACCATTGAGAAAGAATAGAGGAGAAGGCAACGGAAAAATCATGGTATTCTCATGATGATACCATGTAAAATTCTACAATCTAGAATTGTAGAATTAGAAAATGAAGGGAGAGCTTTGAGAGAGAATCATTGTCATTTCTCCTTAATCAATTAAAAATCTTACTCTCTAAGCTGTACATTGTCATTATTTATATACATACAATGGCGGTTCTGTAAGATTAAATCGGAATTCATACACATGCTTATAACACACGATAGATTGAACATACCTACGAAAGCCATTAATAAACTCAGAAGCGCCTTGAAGAAATCCAACCTTTTATTACTCTGATCTTCCACTCTCTCCACTTATGCTCACGTCTCTAAATGGGGCAAGACTAACCGTATGGAACGTGTATGTGAGAGTGGGGACCAAGCTATATATATGAAGATATCTGATCAAATCCCTCCCATCAAGGAAACGATCAGATTATAACCACTTTAAGTTATCTCTATCAGATCATGGTAACCAACATTACCGTTATCTCCTCCTTTATAGGTAACTATATATATATATATATATATATATATATATATATATATATCCTTATCCATATCTCTAAACACATGATAACATGTGACTAAGGTACACCATAACCCAATAAGTATTTATAATCACATCTGTATAGAATATCTGGTAATTCTCTATTTGGTCTCAATCATCAATCCGAATTTTAATTTTTATGAAATAATAATCAATGAAAGCCCAAAATTCTTACATTCTTCCACTTGGGCAAGCATTGATTACATGAATTTTTGTTTTAAAAATAAAATTTTCGGATTGGATAACTTAAACAGCCACAGAAACCAAATATGAAAATACCTTAGTTCAAGATCCTGTCAAATAATACTACCAATGCGAACCATAGTGGTTTATGTACATATAATCATACATGACCATCCATGATCATAACATTAGCACTATTATCCACATGGATCCCCAACAAATATGGAATACATGAAAAATAGCATCTTTATGTGATTAGTTATGCTATATCCATTTCGGTCCAACTTTATGGTTTTTCACAAAACTCCTTATACTTCAAACTCAAAGCTTTTATGTCTTTAATGCAAGACAATCATACCTTTCAACTTTATGTCTGTAATAACCTTATGACATAAGGCATAAAAAATTCAGTTAATAACCGTATACTGAATGCAAATGTAGTTTTTCAAACTTTATATCTCCTCACGAGATTCATACAATTCATAATACCATATGTGCACAAAAAGAATATTCATGAATTGAAAAAGTAATGCTCCAAACTTTATGAGCTACCAAATATCCATAAAAGATAAGACAAAAAAGTTTTTATGAATGCTATAAAATAAGAGCAAATAAATGAATAAACTCCCATTATCCAAGTACATCAAAAGAATCCACCAAACCCATGCTAATTATATGATTCTTGAATAACCCAATGGGTAAGGCTTTAGTTAGTGGGTCTGTTACCATTGCCTTAGTCTCTATGTGGTCAATCACTATCTGTTCTTCTCTTACTTTCTCCCTTACAAGCAAGTACTTAATATCTATATTCTTAGAACCAGACCTCTTATTATTCTTGGAATTAAAAATACTGCAGAAATATTGTCACAAAATATCTTTATGCTTTCATAATTGAGTCTACTACATGAATACCTCTAATAAAATTCTTTAGCCAAATAGCCTGAACAATAACTTCAAACAGGCTACAAACTTAGCTTGCATGGTAGATGAGGCAATGCAACACTGTTTAGCACTTCCAGCCAATATAAATATGTAACCAGAATTTGATTTCATATACATATTACCCTTACCATGAATAAGCTCACTATGAATAAGCCTAAAATTCTTGGGCCTTTGCCAATAACGTAAAACTTTATTTGCAGCCCCCAATGCTCAGAACCAAGATTGGCTTGAAGTCTAGGAAGTATACTAACCTCAAATTTTACGACTTTATACTTCAACATACATTAGGTTTATAATAACAGAAAAAAACTTATTCTTCATAGTTTCTCTTTCTGTATTATTGTCGTATTCCAGTATTCCTAATAAACCACAACATATCATGTCTCACCAATTCCTACCTGTGAAGGTGAAACATATTCTTAATAATTCATAACCTATTATCTCTAACCAATATTCTTTAGAATATTGTGATGCTAACAAAAAGTCACAATAACAACAACAAACATAAATTCACTCCCACTAACATAGTGTTGTCAACCTAACCCTTTTTAAAAAAAAAATGTGTTGTTTAGGTTGTGGAAACTCACTAGTTATTGTTCATTTCTATCAATGGAATATCATAATTTACAATCTCCATGGGAGAAGTAGTAGTAATAGGAACAATGGTAGACTCTTTCTCCAAGTTAAACTTGTGAGAATCTGCACTTCCACAAAAAATCAAAATCTTTATGAATTTAACACGATTAGTCTCAACAATCTTAGTGCCTTAGTGCCTGAATTGGGATAGTAGAATTTATAGCCTTTAAACCTTTCTAGATACTCAATACTAATAAAATTCAGGTAAGAAAAACATGTAAATCATACTTCTGATCCTATCCTTTAGGTAAGGTTATGCATTTCTTCAACCCCATTTTGTTCAGACATCCCAGGAATGGTATATTGAATAATTATACACCCTGTTGAAGAAATTTAGCAAAAAGACCTGGATGGCAACCAGACTCGTCGTATTTACCATAATACTCCCCATCCTGATTCAACCTTACAATTTTGATTTTCCTATCTAATTAACTTTCAGCCTCAACCTCAAACACCAAAATATGAGTATGAGGGAAATTTGGTGGTGGTAATTGACCACGCCTCCTACATTGGAATGGAAGAAATTTAAAAAGCAAGTATATAGACATCATCTTTCCTAATAGAGGACTAGGATGTATTTCAATAAATGGCTAGGATATTCCTTCAAAATATTCGGATAATACAACTTTAATTTACATAACTATACACTTTTAGAATATTTTCTAATCAACATACTTAATACAAAATTTCTAAAATATTTCATTATTCCACAACACTTTACAATTCTCTATACAAATGTAGAAAACTCTAAAATTCAACTTTTCACAAATGTCAAGCATACACTCCAATAGAATATCGTAGATATTTGCAACCTTCCTATGTTTATTAGGAGTGCACAAATGAATGACATTAAACTTGAATGAGAGAGGGGTGAGAGAAATAAAATAGATGACATCAATAACATTGAATTTTTCTGATAATAGAAAAATATAACAATAACTTGAGAAGTCATCGATCAAAATTACAAAAAAAAAAATGATTTCTGAAAGTTGTTTTTTCTAGAATTAGTCAACTTTCATTTTATGCCGTAAAGGCAAACACCAAAATCTCCAAAATCCAGTGGAGGGAGGATATCTTCTTTTATCAAGCGTTCAATTCTTTCCTAAGAAATATGATCTAATCATTTATGTCAAATCATAAATGAATTTTCATTAAGATGCAACACGTTATCTCCAAAATTATTATTCACACTTAAAGCTATTGAATACAATTTAATTTATAAAATCTATCCGACAAAAAACTATTGCCAATTGTACAAGAATGATGAAACAAACTAAAACCACTTTTATTAAATTAGAAAGAATATCCAAACAACAAGCTTAGACACTAAAATTAAATTTCTTCTCATAGAAGGTACATAGATTGCATCTACCAAATCTAAAGAAAAATCAGACTCTAACTCAAGCCTAATAAGGACTCAACTGCAACTTTCATGCTATTTCCTAAACCCTACAAAGAATGAGTGACATGAATAGAAGATCCAGTATCAAGAGTTAGAAGGCCAGTTAGACTCAAAACAAACTAAGACTAGAGGCTTACCATTTTTCTTTTCAAGGCAACTTTATATTTATAACACTCCTTCTTCATATGACCATTCTTCTTGCAAAAGAAAGATATAACCTCATTCTTATTTGGTTTGAAGCCTTGGAGTACATTGGGTGGCACAATGTTCTTGGTAGGGTTATTATGATTATGACGTCTTTTACCATGCCCATGCTCCACAAGAACAATCTCTAGGTCTTCGATCTATAAGAATTATTTCGCAATATTGCACACTAAGGGATTCCTCCTCAAATAGGTTCAGATATAGACAATTTCATACTTAATAAAGATATGATGTTCTCATATTTTGCTTACCCAAGAACAATATCTAGGTCTTATTTCTATTTCTTAAATTGGTTCAAGTCAATGATTCGATGGAAGAAGAAAACAGAAGCATTCATAACTGCAGAAGCAAATAAAAATATCCAATTTAAACAATAAAAGCCGAGCCCCAAAACTCCAAATGCATTATTATAAATCTCCTTTGGGTCGATATATGATATGCTATAATTTAACACTTTACCACAAAACTAATATATAATAATGCAAAATTTATAAAATCTTCAACACCTTTGGGCAAGAAAAAGTCTTCACAAAATTTACATTGTATATATTACAATGTGCCATTTTTGAATTGAACCGTATAAAAATCTCCTTTGGGTGGATTTTTAATTGTTATAATCCAAAAATGCAATTTTGATCCTTTAACCTTTGAACTAAGAAAAATCTACAGATTTCATAAATGAACCACTTTGGTAGCACACTCAATTAATCTGGCAAAAGTTTCTTAGAACATGATCAAATCCTCAATCAATTGATAATCACAATCATATGCAAAATAATGACAGTTTCTGTAATATTTTGACATGCTTCCATAACTTAGTTAATTATGCATCGATATTGTGGTGTCAAATTATTTAATAGAAAATATATATCATGACAAATTATATTAAACAACTGAGCAATATTAAAAATAATGCAGTTGTGTCCTGCTTAATGTCATAATCTTGATGTCACACCCTACTAACCTACTTGGAGGATTCTAAGTATTTGTAGTAATATGTAAATTAGGTTGTAGAAATCTAAGATATTTGTAAAAGGGTGTTCTAGAGAATATTAGACAGAGAGGATGTAGCCTATATTAAGGCTAGGAACTAAGTTATAGGTAATGTGAGCACTAGTCTGCTTAAATACAAACATACCTATGCATAATATACGTAAAAAAAAAAAACATTTGGTCTAACCTAATGTCTTTAAAGAATTTTGAAGATACAGAGAAAAAAGCTCATTATAATCGATCCATTCTTTCTGATAAAACCCAACTGGAATAACTAATCTGGTAAAACTTAACTGGAATAACTAATCCTGCCTCTATAACTTATAACTAGTTATTTGATTGTGGACTAGAGATCCCTTCATTGAAACTAACTCGATTACAACATCCCAATATTAAAACAATTAATTCTCTCGACAATCAGAGGTGCTGCTAATATTAAAACAATGAATCACGGTGTCTCAACAATCAAAGGTGACATTGGTTTTGTGTCATTTACCAAATAATTGTAAAAAGTTCGACATGATTTTGGGTCATTTACCCAACAATCGTAAAATTGCTATTTCAATAAAAACGATATCAAATTTTAAGGTATGAATCAAAACTTTTAGAGTTAGATCTATTCACAACACAGTAGTATAACTCAAAAAATAAAACGACAATAGAAAAGAAACCATAAAAGAAAATAATCTTTATATACGCATATTGTACCGATTTCATATTACAACAATTGAGAAATCACAAGCAATCAAATTGAAAAATCGAACTACTATTTTCATATATAAACAATCAGTAGATATAACATATATGGGTCATAAGATATGTATGACCAAGCTCTGATATCACATGCTTATAACACACGATAGATTGAACATACCTGCGGAAGCCATTAATAAACTCAGAAGCGCCTTGAAGAAATCCAACCTTTTATTACTCTGATCTTCCACTCTCTCCACTTATGCTCACGTCTCTAAATGGGGCAAGACTAACCGTATGGAACGTATATGTGAGAGTGGGGACCAAGCTATATATATAAAGATATCTGATCAAATCCCTCCCATCAAGGAAACGATCAGATTATAACCACTTTACGTTATCTCTATCAGATCATGGTAACCAACATTACCATTATCTCCTCCTTTATATATATATATATATATATATATATATATATATATATATATATATATATCCTTATCCATATCTCTAAACACATGATAACATGTGACTAAGGTACACCGTAACCCAATAAGTATTACCATTATCTCCTCCTTTATAGGTAACTATATATATATATATATATATATATATATATATCCTTATCCATATCTCTAAACACATGATAACATGTGACTAAGGTACACCGTAACCCAATAAGTATTTATAATCACATCTGTATAGAATATTTGGTAATTCTTTATTTGGTCTCAATCATCAATCCGAATTTTAATTTTTATGAAATAATAATCAATGAAAGCCCAAAATTCTTACAGGTTCAACTCTAACTACCTTCACCACTCAATTATTGCCACGTGGTTAACTAATTTAACTGACTAAACAAACTCTAACTAACTCAACTGTCAAACTGAATTCTTCTCATCAGTAACTGAATTTCATTGCTTGGCTTCTCGAGCCTTCAATTCCAAGGCTTCAACGTGGGATTGTAGGTTCCAACATCTCTAAGGTGTCGTTGGGATGACAAACAGAAATAACATGGCTAGACTCTATATGGTTCATATGTGCTTCTTCTGTAAAATGGACTAAAACAAATTTAATATAGAGAATTGGAAGAAGAGATGAATGAATTATACTAGTAGGTTTTTTTTTTAAATTTAAATTTTACCCATCTTAAATTGGGTTCCATAAAAAATTGCCATTACAAATGTTGAACATTTTTCTATCAAATTTACCAGTTTAGACAATTTGTGGATTTTTTTTTCTTTTTTTTTTTTCTGTGAAGAAGCAAAATGGATGGCCAATTTTAAATACTACATTTATTGCACTAAAATTATAGATAGTTTAGTAACAAACACCAGAGATCTTATGTAGTAATCAAGCTTTTATTAAGCATATATATATATATTGCCAAACCAAGGCTCGTGCCTTTATTGGTACACTGCTATAATCTGACATTTATAATGATTATGACCGTACAATATAAAACTTCACTCAATTTAGGCAAAATGTTGAAATAATTCAGATTCCATTCAGATTTTGTTTTACCCTGTTCTTTTTTACTTTTGTTCTTTTTTTTCTAACCTGTTCTTTTTTACTTTATTGGGTTCAATTCAATTAATTAATCAATTCCTTAAAAATGCATGATAAACAAAATTTAGCAGAAATCATCATAGTTTTAAATTAATCACTATGTGAGTGATTGCATTATACTCCGTATTATATATATATATATACATATACATACAGAGAGAGAGAGAAATTGAGAGAGGTTATTTTCGCCAATTGTTTGTGCAAGTGCCGGACTAAAACTTCATTCATAGTCTGCAATTTGCATCAAATGTTAGTTGAAAATTCTTAGCAAGCGAAGACTAAATAGAGTCCCTTTCTTCTTGAAAAGGTGTGAGAATTAAAACTCCACAATCACGTGTAATGTGGGCATCCTGTCCACACCATGTCACTGCTACCGTGTCATACAGTGATTGGATCCAGAAATTTCGTTGAGAGAAGACGCGATTGAATAATAATAAGATAAAAATAATTTAAAAAATAAAAAATAAAACTAAATAATAAATATAAAAAATTATATTTTGATTAATAATATTTTCATTTGTAAAATTTATAATTGTTCTTAGTAAATTTTTATATTAAGCAAGATTTTCTTACAAAATTGAAGAAAAAATTATGTATATTTAAGTAACACGATTATGTAAAATAAAACAAATTCAAACGCATACTTGTATTTTTGTGTATATTCCCTCTTACCGTGTATAGTATTAAGATTTTTCTAAAAACCGTGTATAGTGTTATTGAAATTCAACGAATCCGCCTAAAGGGCCTAATAATTGATTGGATTGGGTCCCGCAAACCAAAGGGTGTCAATAATTGATCCAACTGTATAATTGATTGTATTGGGTACTGATTGGTTTTCCAATGTCGGACGTGGACCAAATAATTGATTGGTCCCTAGTCACAATCCATGCTCAATTCTATTATCCCACTGGTATAGTCATTCTATTCCTTACTTTGGCAGCTTAACAAATGTAAAAAGAAAAAAAAAACTTGAATTTGGTTATGATTTTTGGAAAATTTTGTGAGGTTAAAATCATCAATTGAATATTGAAAGGATATACCGATATATAAATTGCCATTGGAGTAACAAAGAACAATGACATGCTAACATCTCTATCTTATAGTATTTTTAATCAGTGTCGAAACTTTGATAAATTTGATTTGTTCAGAAACTTTATTATGACTCAAACCGTTACAAATTAATTAATTTTTTTTTATATAAAGAAATATTCACACTTATATATATAGTACTTTTAATTTGTGAGGTGTGAAATCATTAAAAAGGTACATAGACTCATTTAGCTTTTATTGATATTTTGTTTGACTCAAAGCTCAGCCACAAACTAGTATTTGGACGTGTTCATCACTCTTTGGTACATGGTTGCCGTTTGTTTTAGTTTGTCAACTAAAGTGACAGGGGAGGAACTAGCCCCCCACCTAGGGATGGCAATTTGCCTCGTCCCGTCGGGTACCCGTCCCACTCCGCCCCGTTTATAGAATCGTTTAAGAAAACAGGGTGGGGATGGGGTTAAAGAAAATAACCCGCGTTTAAACGGGGCGGGGATGGGGGTAAGACCCTACCCCGAAACGGGTACCCGCCCCGTTTAAGTATATATATATATTTATACTTTTATATATATAATATATAGAGAAAATATTAATAATGTATAAAGAAAATATTAATATTATATATATCATACAACTATACAAGTTTGTTATATATGACTCAATATTATCCATTGTGTTGCAAGTTCCTAAATGTGTGTTTTTGGTGTATATGTATCAAAATATCATATTTATTACTATAAAAAATTTTGCATTAAAAAAAAAATGTATAAACGGGGCGGGGTAAGTTAAACGGTTATGGGAATAGGGAAGTCAAAACCTGCCCCGCCCCGCCCCGTTTATACACGGTTGCGGGGCGGGGACGGGGTAGGGAAAGTTAAACGGTTTCGATTATGGGGAAAGCAAAACCCGCCCCGCCCCGCCCCGTTGCCATCCCTACCCCCACCCTCACAATTTTTTTTTTAAAATTTCTTTTATAGGTTTTTTTTTTCTATAGTTATTATTGGTGAGTTTGAAAAAATTTACATCGGTCCCTCCACTTTCTTTGTGAAAAATTTTGTTTATAGGTCTCTTAATAGTAATTATTACTATTGAGTTTATAAAACTTGTGAACTCATAAATTTCAATTTCTGGCTCCGCCCTTGCCCATTGAATTTTGTTGTTGTTTGATTGAATAAAAATCTCTCATTTATTTATTTATTGATTCTATTGCTGCATCACACTACGATTTTCTTTTGGCTAAATTACTTTGACCTACCTTAAAGTTTGATTTAATTACCCTCAGATTAAGTAGTGAAAAAAGTTTGGTCAACCTCCCTTGAAATTTGGTTGACTTTACTCTGACCATGCCTACTATTATTTAAATTAAAAGTTAGTTAGATAGACAAATTAAAAACTTTAATCTGAGAGTAATTAAGACAAACCTAATGGAAGGTCAGAGTAATTTACTTCTTCTTTTTTTGATAAATGCATCTTAGTATGTTTTTTTTCTGGTTAATCCACCCATAGTGTTTTTTCATAATATAAGAAAAATCAAAACTGAGAGAGTATATCGAAAGTGCTATAGATTCACAATGAGGCATGCTGAGTAAAAATGTGCCTATCGAAATTGAATGAAATCATATATCGAATGGACATGAGTATTTTCTCTAAGCAAAGGACATGAATCTTTTTTCTAGACAAAGACTTTTGACCGGAATGATCGGAATCTATTGACAGGTCTAACAGTGTGTTTTGGTTTGTCAACTAAAACGCATTATAAGGTCTTCTGACTAAAAGCTATCTGTCATTTTGCTCTGTATTCTGGTTCCTTTTTCTTTTGTATTGCAAAAAATAAAAATAAAAATAAAATAATTGTCACTTATTTATATTTATTTATTCTATGGTTGTATCATAGTAAGTTACTTATTCAAGTAACATTTCAAAATATAAAAAAAAAATCTTTAAGTTGGCTATGACTGTAATACCCCGTAACTTTGAGGTTATGTAATTTTAATTTAGATTTTTTTTTCTAATTGTTTAAATTATTAATTGAGTGTTTTAAATGTTAAATGTTTTACTTCTTTAAATTGTTATTGAGTATTTTAATGCTAAATGTTTATGTTTTTTATTTTATTTATGCGCTAAGTGTATATTGATTATTAGTATTGTTTTTTTTTTTTTATTTCTTTAGTATTTTATTAGAATTTCTAAAAATAAAGAGAGAAGTAGGGTTGGCTCACGCTACGAGTTTAGGGTTTTGTGAAGGGGAAAAATCATGGTATCGGTAGAGACATCTAAGGAGAGAAAATAACTAGAGAGAGTTGTATACAGTGGCCAAGGCTTGGTCCAGTGGTGGGCTACCCGGCGGTGGCTGGCTGATGATGGAGCTTTGAAGGTGGTGTTGGGTTGTGGCTGTTTGGGTGGCCTTCTCGGCTGCCGATGGAGGCAACGACGTGGGTTCAAGGTGGTGTTGCCTGGCGGTGGCAGCGGGTGGTATATATGGTCATAATCTTAATCAAAGAAGACTTAATTAGATTGTAACTACTTAGAAGGAGTGATCCCTGCACATGTACAACATTGCCGACAGCTTCAAATCATGTCTTTCCCAAGGAATTAATTTTTATGACATATTTGATATATTAAGTATTAACATTATATACTTTTCTAATCTGCGAAGTGTGAATACATTGAGAAGTACTTGAGGGGACAAACAAGTCTTTGGACGTGTTCGTCGCAGCCGTGTGTTGTGATTTACCAATTAAAATGCGTTATAAGGTCTTTGGACGTGTTCGTGGTAGCAGTGTGTTTTGGTGCTGTTTCACTAAATAATGCATACGAAAGACTAGACACGCACACACGTATAATCTTTGAAAGTACGTACATCTACAATACATTCAGAGTAAATACACTGAATGAATCTTAACCCATTTGTTTTTTCATGCAGCTACATAGTGGTACACTTGACACTCACTCACACACACACATGCACATCAAAACCGCACCACTTCAAAGGACTTGTCACTCACTGTAGCTTCTTCTCACAGTTTCTTTGACTGAAATCTCAACCACAAACAAGTATTTTAATCTAAAACTCTCATATTATTTACGAAGGGTATTTTGTGATTGTAGGGTAAAAGAAAAATCATATTTTGATCCTATGGAATGGAATGAAATGAAAGACACGAGATAACACGTACACAAAGGAAGAGGAGCAGATTTTTTTGGATAATGCTACTCAGGCAGAATTGTTAGACATAATTCATAAGCAGAACCTTTGATACTAACTCAAACTCAAACCTTTGATACGAACCCCAACTAAAACTTTCGATACGAACCATCAACGAATATATTTAGTAAAAAACCCTAAATAAAACATTCAATACGAACCATCGCTACAATGATTTAGGCTACCGATCTTCAAGTATCAAATCCGAACATATACGAAATACAACCCTAATTAATAGAGACATGGAGAGAATAACATAAATGGTAGGTGAAAATTTTATTTGATAATGGTGATTTGACATGTGGGCATTTTGGTCTTTTAAAAAAATTATGTTTATTATAATATAATAATCTATATTACATTTGAGCTTTGTCTTTGAATTTTTCTCCAAAAAAATTCATTATCTAATGGTCACAAATGCTTAAAAAACCAATCTGACTGCTCAAAATATCTATGCGTATCTACAGTCTAAAATTACTCTCCCTATCTTCAATCAACGGTCACAATTCACTCCCACTTAAATTCAAATTTCAATCAACGGTCACGATTTACTCCCACTTAAATTCAAATTTAAACCTTCACCTACCTAACTTCAAATTTAAACTCTCCCACTCATTCATTTTGTTTTAATTTCTTTTATCTCTCCTCTTTTATATCACTCTCTTTTCTCTCTCCTATTTTATATATCTCTCTATATGTTAGTTGATTATTATTTTATTTTTTTTATATATTGCAGATACAGATTGTTCATTCCTGTGCGAGAACGACAACAAAGATTTCAATGGGACAAAAGTACTCTCTTTATGCTTGATGTATTGCATATCCATATCTCACTCTCTCTCTTTAGTTGATTATTTTTATTTTTTTATATATTGTAGATCGAGATTACCCGTGCGAGATCTACAAACGAGCACCACCGCCATCACCAACATGATCTGTTTGTGTCTCCATAATCCGCCACCAACAAGCAAGAGGCTGAACCGGCGGTGGTACTCATCACCACCGCCATCACCAGCACCTTAAGCAGCGGCGACCGCAGAATCTCTCTCTCTTTCTCCATGATCTGCCACCCTCCTCCACCCGAACCGGTGGTGGTACTCATCTCTCTGTCTCCATAACCCGCCACCACCAAGCAAGAGGCCAAACCAGTGGTGGTACTCATCACCACCGCCATCACAAGCACCCTAAGTAGTGGCGACCGTAGAATCGTCAGATTAACACCACCAAGCAAGAGATCGAAACAACCAGTGATGGTACTCATCATATTTTTGGGCCGATTGAAGGTAGATCTGAAACTATTTTTGTTATCGATACCAACAACGCCGCGAACTTCAACGCTAGAGATATAGATGTTGTCTGGTTAGAGGTCACCAATGAAGGAGGCGAAGTCGTCAACGGCGTGAATGCCTACTAAAGAGTTTTGTGGAAAATGATTTCTTTCTTCTTTAATTTGGTCCGCAGTGGGATATATATACAAAGCTACTTCTACCTTTTCTTGCACAGCAAGAAGATTTACATAAATAGCAAATAGGTAGCAAATAAGCTAAGTAAGGAAAGAAGCTACTTCTACCTTTTCTTGTATAACAAGAAGATTTATATAAATAGCAAAGCTAAACTAGGTAGCAAATAAGCTAAGTAAGGAAAGAATAATCACAAAGATATTCACATGTTATTCACATGTTATTGCCACTAATACTCCCCCTCAAGTTGGAGCATGGAGATTGCAAATGCCCAACTTGCGAAGGAGCAAATAAAATTGTGATTTACCAAGAGCCTTGGTCAAAATATCCGCTAGTTGTGCACCGGTCCGAATATGAGACGTAGAAATTGTTCCATCTTGCACGGCATCACGAACAAAGTGACAATCCATTTCTATATGTTTCGTTCTTTCATGAAAAATCGGATTAGCCGCTATATAGAGAGCAGCTTGACTATCACAAAACAATTGCATGGGACGCACATGTTGTATCCCAAAATAAGCCAAAAGGGATTTCAACCAGTTTAACTCACATGTAGTAGTGGCCATAGACCTATACTCGGCCTCTGAAGAAGATCGAGAAACAGTTGGCTGTTTTTTCGTTTTCCAAGAGACAGGAGAAGATCCTAATAAAATAAAGTAACCAGTCAATGATCTACGAGTCATAGGGCAACTTGCCCAATCACTATCACAAAAGGCATAGAGTTGAAAATTACTCTCACTGCGCAGCAAAATACCCTATCCAGAACAACCTTTCAAATACCGCAAAACTCTCAAAACTGCGTCCCAATGTTCAACACGAGGATCACCCATAAACTGAGCTAATATATGTACGTAGTAACACAATTCAGGCCGTGTAATCATCAAGTAGATTAGGCGCCCAACAAGTCGCTTGTACTTCTCTGGATCATCAAAGACGGCGCCATTGATGGTGGCAAGATGGTGGTTTTGTTCCATGGGTGTAGAAGCAGGGCATGCTCCAAGTAATCCGGCCTCACTTATAATGTCAAGAACATATTTGCATTGTGAAAGAAACAAACCGTCCTTCCCACGTGCTACTTCAATGCTGAGAAAATACTTGAGAACGCCCAAGTCTTTCATATGAAATCTCTCACTTAGTTGGTGCTTGAATTTGTCGATGGCCAAAGAAGAAGAACCTGTAATTATAATGTCATCCACATACACAAGAACATGTAAAGCAATATCACCCTTAGAATAGTTAAACAATGAGTAATCAGCATAAGATTGTTTAAAACCAATATCCTTCAAAGCAGTCGAGAGCTTAGCAAACCAATTCTGAGGCGCTTGCCGGAGTCCATACAATGACTTACGTAATCGACACACCTTACCCGAAATAGCAGAATTAAAGCCAGGAGGTAGTTGCATATATACCTCCTCATCAAGATCTCCATGTAGAAAGGCGTTATGCACATCCATCTGGTGCAGTTCCCACTTTCTTGCCACCGCTATAGCCAAAAATGTTCGAACCGTGACCATTTTAGCTATAGGGGCAAATGTTTCATTGAAGTCAATTCCTGCAACTTGCCGATTCCCGTACACTACGAGGCGCCCCTTTAATCGTTCAATTGTACCATCAGATCGATACTTGACTTTATATACCCACTTACACCCGATTGCCTTCTTCTTGGGTGGAAGGTCCTCTAAAGTCCAAGTTATGTTTCTCTCAAGGGCATCTATTTCTTCTTGCATTGCTTTCCGCCAACCAGGGTCCTTAACAGCTTCTTTAAAGGATGTGGGTTCAGTGCCTGCAGTAATTGCTGCCAAAAAATGGGTGTGTCTCACAGAAAACTTATCATAATTTACATAATAAGTAATGGGAAAAGGAGTACCTGAGGACTTTGACGGAGCAGTTGTAGGTGATGTGATAGGGTTTAGAACTCGAACAGTGTTCGTGATGAAGCCCTTGAGTTTACTAGAAGGTTTCTTTATTCGATGACCTCGACCAGTTTCTTGCGGAACATTTGCTTCATTAATCACAACCTCCCCATTATTCGAAGTTGCACCAACACCAAGCTGCTGGACAGCCTCCAAGTCACCACTAGCAAGTGGGGTGACGTGCTGCACAACCTCCACAGCCCTACCACTAATTCCTCCTGCCACAACCGAGTGCTCCTCACTCCCCCTTGCTAAGGGAGTATCCTCAAAATAAGTCACAGTGTCATAATACTCCTTATGTTCAAACACATCATCAATATTATGCAAATTGATGTCACTAGCAAAAGGGAAATGTTTTTCACAAAAAACAACATCTCGAGATATGAAGAACACCTTTTGCTCTAAGTCATACAATTGCCACCCCTTTTTACCAAATGAATACCCCATAAATACACATCGACGAGAGCGAGTACCAAACTTATCCTTCACACGAGCTTGATTTTTGACAAAACAAAGACAACCGAATACACGAAGGGAATCATACTTAGGAGGTGAACCAAAGAGAATTTCGTGAGGTGTTTGTTTATTGAGCAATGAGGTAGGGGTTCGGTTTATTATATAGGCAGCCGTCATTATACTCTCCCCCCAAAAAGAAATGGGAAGATTAGCTTGAAAAAGTAAAGCCCGAGCCACATTAAGAATATGTCTATGTTTACGTTCTACCCTCCCATTTTGTTGTGGAGTGTCGACACAAGAGGTTTGATGAATTATACCATTGTCAGCATAAAACCGATGAAGACATGTAAATTCCCTTCCGTTATCACTTCTTAGAATTTTAACATGCTTATCAAATTGGGTTTTAACCATTCTACAAAAATCCTTAATAAGTTGAGGCACCTCAGATTTTGCAGACATCAAATAAACCCATACGGTTCGAGAACAGTCATCAACAATGGTTAAAAAATAATGAGCACCACAACTAGCAGGCAAAGTATACGCACCCCATATATCACAATGGATTAAATCAAAAATATCTTTGGCTTTATTATTACTCAAAGGAAACATGCTTCTAGTTTGCTTGGCTCTTAAAAAAATATCACAAGGGTCATGGATAACACTAACATCCTTATTGCCATTACTCCTAATAATATTAGGAAAAAAATATTCTACTTTCCGAGAGGGGTGTCCTAGCCTTTGATGCCACAATTCTCGTTTGTCTCTCACAGTTGCTTGATAAGCCCGAAGTTATCGCAAAGGTCGAAACCAGTAAACCCCGTCACATTGTTCACCCACTCCAATCAGAGTCCTCAAAGTGCGGTCCTGTATGATGCAAAGCTTATCAGTAAAAATGACAGAATAATGTAAATCAGCAAGCAAGTGAGACACCGACAATAAATTACAAGTAAGATTTGGAACATATAAAACATTATTTAGCACCATATTTTCAGAATACCACCAATCCGAGAACCCAATCAGTTGAAAATAATTTGCTTGGTCATGTCCAGGTTTGGCGCAATGAGAGCAGACGCCACTGGTTCGAGGACGCTCACCACCACGAGCAAGATTCTGCCCCCTAGCAGCCCCTTGTGCCGCGAAACCGACAACATCAGATTTGGTTTCGTGGGCTCGAGCAACAGTTTGGTGACGTTCTTCAGTCACGATTTTAGCAAAGGCCATGTTTAAGCTCGGCAAAGGTTCCATCATCAAAATATTTGAAACAGCATTGCCATAAAGAGTATAATCCAAACCAACAAGAAAATCCTGTACCTTTTCATTCTCCTTTTCTTTAGCAAATTCAGTAGCAGCGACACAAGTACATGTCGGGACAGTAGAATATCCCGCAAGTTCATCCCATATCTTTCACAATTCGTTGTAGTAATTCACCACCGGGTGGCCGCGCTGCTTGCAATCACTCAAAAATGTCTTCAACTCATGGATTCTTGGACCGTTTCCGATTGAGAAACGTTGTCGAATATCATCCCACATGTCTTTCACATCGTCAGGTTGGGGGACGGATGAGCGTAGGACTGGATCAAGGGTATTATGAATCCATCCCACGAGAGTGGAATTAACCATCACCCATAAAGACTTTTCTGGAGTTCCTTTCGTCGGCTTGGCTATGGTTCTATCGAGGAATCCTAGCTTGTTCTTTGCACGGAAATTATTGCGCATCGAATGAACCCATTCATTGTAGTTCTCACCACGTAACACAATTGGATAGATTGTGATTTGTGGGCCATCGGAGGGATGGAGGTAGTAAGGAGATGTGGAGTCGAAGGGTTTTGTGGTCTTGTCATCACCCATAACGAGGTGTCGATAGTCGAATTTCATGTTTGAAGGTCGAAGGTTTCAATCGCTGGAGAATGATTGAAGAAAAAAAATTAAATAAATAAATGGTCGTCTCTCTTGTTCTTGAGTTGCTCTGATACCATAAAGAGTTTTGTGGAAAATGATTTCCTTCTTCTTTAATTTGGTTCGCAGTGGGATATATATACAAAGCTACTTCTACCTTTTCTTGCACAGCAAGAAGATTTACATAAATAGCAAAGTTAAACTAGGTAGCAAATAAGCTAAGTAAGGAAAGAAGCTACTTCTACCTTTTCTTGTACAAGAAGAAGATTTACATAAATAGCAAAGCTAAACTAGGTAGCAAATAAGCTAAGTAAGGAAAGAATAATCACAAAGATATTCACACGTTATTCACATGTTATTGCCACTAATACCTACTTTGTTCATATTGCCACAGTTTCTGAGCCCAATAGGGATGCCGATGAAGAGGTATTTGGAGGAGGTTGGTCATTTGACGAAGCTCAACCCTCAAGACACATGGCTTCCTATCACCGAGTTTCGCAACGACAATGCCCATTACTCTGCCTTCCATAACCTCAATGCTGGTGTTGGCTGTCTTGCCCGTTGCCTTCTCTTTTCTCGGCTGGTATAACTGGCTAATTTTAATTTCTCACTGCAGTTTCTTTTGCTTCATTATCTTTTCTATGTTGGGTTCACTTAAACTATACTACTTTGCTCTGTTCAAGACTAAATCTTTAGGTTGTTCTTCATTTTGATTTTAAGGCTACAATTTTGAATGAAGTATGTAATCGAAGTGAGAACTTTTCTTCTCAGACTTGTGATTGCTAAGCTTGCCTCGTTGTCGTCTTCAATTCTGCCACCACAACAACCATTATTGGTATATTCGCCGACACAACTCTCATGCTATGGAAGTCTCCGAAATCCCTGACGACAGTCTGCGAAATCCAAAATTTAAACAGAACACCAGTTCACATCTGGCCTTTTTGATCGATCCTCCTCCGCTGCAGCCAGAGGTGGCCCATGAGAATCATGGCAATGATCTGCATGGAGAGGTGATGGCATGTGCTTATGAGGATGTTCAGGTGATGTGGTCCATTTTGGACAAGTCCAAATCCACAACCTGCAACGTGAGCTCTTAGATACATACATACATACACATATATATTAGAGGAGTGTACAATCAAGTGCCCAACAAGTCCAGGTTGAAGGTCTATTATATTTGAATTGGATTGGATCAAGTACTATGTGTGTTTTATTTTTTGTAGATATTTGTATGTATGATCATGTGGATAATCTTTCCCAAGTGGGAAAGATAGATAAATCCAGATGAGGAAAGGAAAAGAACAACAAAGAAAGAAAATTTTGGGGAAGATTGTAAGGCACCATTTAATAGATGATTGTAATCTATAGTCAAGAAGTTGCATTTTTATTTTATGTATGTATATATGGAATCCCTACGATGAACGAAGATCATGGTGAGATTTTTAATTTTATTGAATTTTGGTTTTTCTATTAGTATGGATGCGATTCTTCTACTCTTTCTCTCTCATTTGTTTGTTTAAATTGATTTTGTCAACTCAATCTGTTGATATCCACATCTTTTAAGTGGCATTGGATTGCTTGGACTCCACAAAATGAATTCAAGTTGATATTTTGAATATCTCAGTTTTCTATGAATGAATTTGAATAGCTCACGCATAGTTAAAACTCATTGTTCTGTTATTTTGTAGTGATAAACTTGATCATGGAGAATCTCATAAATGTATGTTATTTATATCTCATATGTATATTATTTATATTTCTTAGCGTATTCATATTTATATATGGGGTAGTGTGGTCGGTTGAGTGGCAAGCATAAGTGAGAAAAAAAGAGGAAAAAAAGAATATTTTATACAATTTAGTTGAGTGGCAAGCATGAGTGAGAATATTTTTCTCTTAAGGAAAAATATGAAACTGCTGGTGGAATTTGTGGTTGTCGGATGGAGACAACTGTGGAAAAAAGACAGTGGTGTTGAGCTGATTCTGTGAAATTTATTGTGGTCGAACGGAGAATGAGATCAATTGTCTAGAATAGTTTAATTGACACATATTTCTTGAATATCAAAATATTTTTTGTTTTATAGTGCTGTAGGCACGGGCAATACCCTAGTATATATATATAGTAAGGGTAGAAATGTAATAGCACAATAACCATTAACGGAATTCGTTAGACAAATTTGATAGGAGAGATTAGTGTAATTTGACAAACAATAAGGGAGGTCAGTGTAATATGACAAAACCTCAAGGGAGACTAGTGTAATTTGCCCTTTTTTTAATTGTTATTTGTTAAATGACAAATTCTACAATTATTCCTTTTACAAGTTATTAAAGTACATTTCTATTTTGTTCGTAGGTAATAATTGTGTTTTATTAAAGCTCGTAAGATTTTGTTTAGTTAAAATGAAAAAAAAAATTATGAATTTTTCATCCTGGTTGTAATGATATTTCTCAAAGTGGAATCAAAGTATTCAATATTTTTTTTGTATTTTTAGAAAATTGAAACATTTGCTTGAGGAAAATTAACATTTTAACAATATTTTTTCTTTACCACTTTTTTTTTTTTGATATGTAACTTGTTTCTTATTCACTTTCTCTTTTCTTTCTCATACTAATTTTTCATCTCTATTTATTTTGATTTCATTTTCTCATTTCTTGGATTATATTTTTCTTTATAAAAATAATAAAAGAAAATAATATTACAATTCATTTATAAAATTTTCAAACTTTAATTACATAGTTTCAATTTGGCCCTACAAATGAAAATTTTAGTTTTGCCTCTCATATCTTTGTCCCACTTTTCACCCATCCCTCCATTATTTCCATCCCTCTATCCTACCAAACAATGGACACTCGTTCCCCCCTCCCTCTCTTCCTTCCTATTATGATTATGCATGTGTTCAGTGTTGATGCTTTGATATATTTGATGCGTTGAATGTCGAAACTTATTGATGACTAAAACTGTTACGAATTAATTAATTTTTGTGGCATACTTTGATATATTAAGTATTAACATTATATACTTTTCTAATATGTGATGTGTGAACACATTGAAAAGTACTTGAGGGAACAAACAAGTTTTTTGGACGTGTTCGAAGCAACCGTGTGTTTTGGTTTGCCAACTAAAACACGTTATAAGGTCTTTGGACGTGTTCGTCGTAGCCGTGTGTTTTGGTGTCATTTCACTAAATGATGTTTTGGTGCCATTTTATGGAGAGTACGTCTATAATACACCCGGAATAAATATACCGGATGAATCTGAACCATGTGTGCACAACAGTGATTGATGATGGGTGTCGAAGTTTCAATTCATTTCTTCGTGCAGCTACATAGTGGTGGACTTGCCACTCACTCACATGCACACACATGCACATCAAAACCACACCACTTCAAAGAACTTGCCACTCACTTTAGCTTCTTTTCGTAGTTTAACAAGTATTTGGACGTGTTTATCACTCTTTGGTACATAGTTACCAGTATTTTCTTTGAAATTTTTTGTTGTTTTATTCAAGAAAATGTAATACCCCGTAAATTTGGAGGTCTTTTAACTTTAATTTAAATGATTTATTTCTTTTATTAGTTAAATTGAATTGCTTTATTGGTTGGATTAAATTCTTTGAATGCTTTAAATATTGTGGTGTAGTTTACTTTATTTTTATTTTATTTCATTTTATTTTATTTGGACTGGGTCTTTGTGTTTTCTTTATTTTAATTTTGGATTGGACTAGGGAGGAATCTGGGTTGAGTTAGGCTGGAATGGTTGGGCTAAGTGTACTTATTTTTGATGAACTTGGGTTTAAATTTTCATGTCGAAATGAACTCTCCTTGTAGTTCAATTGATTTTTAAAGTGTCTAAAAATTGGGTTTTTCACCTTCTTTTATTTTAGAAAATACTTAAAAAAGTTCAAAAATTTTCAAATTTTTACTGTAACTTCTTAGAGGTTAAATGAACTTGGGTTTAAATTTCATCTCGAAATAAGCTTCCCTTGTAGTTCAATTGATTTTTAAAGTGTCTAAAAATCAGGTTTTTCACTTTCTTTTATTTTAGAAAATATTTAAAATTCTAGAAAATTCTAAAAAAATTCAGGTAGCTTTATAGGGATGAAATACACCTAGGTTTTAAATTTTAGGTGGAATTTAGTTTCTCTTATGGTTTTATCGATTTTAAAGTATGCCTTAAAACTATGTTTTAATTTCTTTTGTTGGAAAAATATTTTTAAAAACCTCCAAAAATTCCAAAAAAATTTCAGAATGATTAAAGAGGGTTCTTAGAAGTAGAATAGGCTCGGAAACCTAGATTAGAGTTAGGTTTAGTCTCCCTCGAATATTTGAGTACATTGGAGGCTTCGTTGGGTATTTGATCCTATAATGGATGCTTGTGCTATTTTATTGTCTTAATTGTTTCCTTCTTGAAGTTATAATTAACTATGATACACTTTGTTTAATTTATTTGTGAACGGGTTATCTCTTGTGATGGTTGGATATCCGATAATTCAAATCCTTATGTTTTGTGCATTTTTCATCATTGTGCACCTTATTTTATTTCATGTTGTAAATTGGTTTGGGAGGCATGTAAGGATTTCCAGGAATGTCAGGATCGCCAATACCTAATAAGGTATCTATACATTTTATTTGGCATGTCATGATCGTCAGGCGTGTCAGGATCGCCAATACCTAATAAGGTATCTATACATTATATTTAGCATGTCAGGATTGCCAGGCGTGTCAGGATCGTCAATACCTAATAAGGTATCTATACATTATATTTGACATGTCGGGATTGCCAATGCGTGTCAAGATCGCCTAATACCTAATAAGGTATCTATATATTATATTTGGCATGTAAGGATTGCCATGGACATGTCAAGATTGCCAATACTAATTAAGGTATCTAAAATTAAGAAGGCATGTAAAGATTGCTATGGGCATGTCAGAATTTCCAATACCTATTAAGGTATTCCTAAATAATAATGGTGGCATGTCTGGATTGCCTAGATTTAATAAAATGCATGCATATGTTTCTTTATTTTTGAACGTAAAGAATGTGTTCATTGTTGAATGATAAAAGTTTGTTGGGACAATGTATAAGATGATTTTTATTTATGAAAACATGAACTAGATAGGGAAGAACCAGTATGTTTATACCTATACCTATTAAGTATCAAAGGTTAAAAATGGTGGCATGTCAGGATTGCTTAAACTTGATATTGTACATGTGGATGTTTCTTTCTCCTGAACTTAAAGAATGTGGTCATTATTTTATGATAAGGGTTTTGATGAAAAATTGTAAAAGATGACTTTTATTTGTTTGAAAACATGAACTGGTTAAGGAAGGAATTGTATCTTATATCTATATATTTCTCTTGTGTCCCTCACACTGAGGGTGTGTATATTGGTTCTCTGATTGGCATGTAGTAGATATGACTTGCTCGTGAGTTTAACCCACTTTGTTAATATTTTAGGTCCCAGACAGGTTCCACCGTGAGGATAGAGTTTTAAGGTTGGTTGTGGTAGACACCTCTTCTCATCAGTCTCAGGGTAGGAATTTATCTTCGTCTTCAAGAATTCAAACCATGAACTTTATGGAGACTTTGGTTATTGGTTTTAATTTAGGGTTGCAAACTTTTGTTCATTCTAGTTAAGGGGTCCTTGGGTTATGGTACTTTCAAATTGTAATACCAGACACGTACTCAATTATTTAATGTTTATATTAATTCAGAGGGACTTTCTTTCCTGCTTTTAAAATTTATCTCATTCTACTTGTTGTACTCTATGTTTGTTGCTATTAATTGTTAATATTCCCTAGGTTTTGTGTAAGAGACTGACTATCTCATGCATGAAATTTTCTGGGGGTATTTCATTTGGTATTAAAGCATTCCAAGTTCAAGTGTCCTCGGATTTTCAGGTTTCATCGTAGGGTATCTTCCGCATTGTGTATTCTGATAAATAGAATTGAAGTAGATGATTCATTGTACTCTATATGTCTTAGTCTACTATTAGGGTCTTATGTCGATGTCACCCCGTAGGAGGAGGAATGCGAACCACAACTAAGGTCAGGATAATATTCAGGGTGGAAATGCTGAACTTCCTCCCAATTTGGCAGCCGTTATCTCTTGGACTGTACCTGCAACAGTGACGACTGCTCTTCAGAGTCAGCTGCCACCTCAACAACCACCGTAGATGGCGCATGTTCCATTACCAGTAGAGCAGCCTACCAATTGGGAAGGGATGTGAAAATTCTATCACATGAGAGAATTCTTGGACTTACAGAAGAGGGACAGGACAATCACAGGATCAAAGCAGGAGTTCACCAATTTTGTGTCGTAGAAAAAGGTGAATGGACTTGGAAAATCATAGGGCCACACACTATCGCAGGTGCTAGGAGACCTCGTCAAACTACTTTATTCAAAAAATAAACTTGACCAACTAATGCGTATGGTTAAAACGATTCTTCTCTTGTAGCATAAATGAAATCCCTGTCAAAGAAGTCTTCAGCTAGTAGCTCTTTTTCTTTTTAAAGCGCTCACTGTGTGTGTTTGGAACCTTGAAAATGGAGATGATTGGCATTGCCTTGCTGCTATTAGTGCTTCAACTACTACTGCAGTCATGCACAGTTTGTTATGCCACATTTTTGTCAAACTACACCAATGAATTGGCTCTTCTTGCTTTCAAATCTGCAATCATGTTCGACCCCAACAACACTTTGGGGGGTAACTGCAAAAAATCAACTTTTGCCAGTGGGTTGGGGTCATGTAGCTGCCTACACAGGCAGAGAGTCACAACTTCGAGGAAGAAACCAATGGACATTATAACACCCATCATCAATCACTATTACATGGAGAAAATTTACTATCTAGTAGTTTTCTATATAAGTGGGACCAGGGACGGACCCATGAAGGGTCCAGTGGGGGCATCTGCCCCACCCCTCCTGAATTTTTTTTCCTTCTATTATATACCTTTATTTTTTAAATTATATACTTATATATAACACTTTGTCCCCCCTAAATTTACAAAAAAAAACTCCACTAGGCCCCCCCTACTTTTTTTTAATCTCTCTCTCTCTATTCCCTTCTCTTTCTCTCTCTTCGTCTCCTCTCTCTCCCCAATATTTCTCTCTCTATCCTTCTCTTTCTTTCTCTCTCTCTTTTTCCCTTTCTTTCTCTCTTTGTCCCCTCTCTCTCTATATCTATAAAACAATTTAAATTAATAAATTTCATTTAATTTTTAATAGATAAATTAAAAAAATAATAAAATAAATATATTTTTTGAAATTTTTTAATAATAAAGTAAATGTTATCGATGAACAATAATAAATTTATTCAATAGACTTATTATGATGGCTTGAAAAAAAAAAATTAATGTTAAAGGTTGCCCCTCATCACAAAAATTCCTAGGTCCGTCACTGAGTGGGACTATGTTTACTAAATGATGCATTTTTATTGGAGCATACCAATGTATGCCGGGTCACCCAACACACCCGCATCGTTTTGACGATAATTTTCTCCATGTAACAGTGATTGATGATGGGTGTTGAAATGTCCATTCGTTTCTTCATCCAGCTAGCATAGAGGTGGACTTGTCACTCACTCTCACACACACATCAAAACTGGACAACTTCAAAGATGAGGAAACATACAAAAGAGGCCTTAATTTCCTTCCACGAAAAACTACAAGTTGAAACTTTCTTTCCCACACTATCTTGGAAATTTTGAAGAAATATAAGAGTATTCCAATACCGCCATTGAATACAACATTTTGAAGAAATATAAGACCCAACCTTGTTGGGGCATGTGCACTCAAAGTAAAGGTTGTTAAATAAAAGAGAAGAAAATAAATGATTTCATTATTTTACCAATATATCTTTAAATATATATCTAAAAAATTTACCAAGCAACTTACACACGTTGTTTTGTTTGTAAGGGGATTTGAACCCTCATTTACTTCCCTCTATCCTACTATCCTACCGAACAACGGACAATAGTTCCGCCTTCCCTCCATTCCTTCTATGACTATGTGTTCAATGTGGAAATTTTGATAAATTTCCAAATAACGGACAATAGTTCTACCTTCCCTCTATTCCTTTTATGCTTTTCAATGTGGAAATTTTGAAAAATTTGATGTGTTCAATGTCGAAATTTTTGTATGAGTCAAACTGTTACAAATTAATTTTTGTGGAATAAAGAGGCATTCACAATCAAGAAGGTGGTTGAATGTAAGACAAGGAAATAGATGATTTTACTATTTTACTAATATATGCTTTAATATAAATTACCAAAAAATAAAAGCTATCTGTCATTTGCTCTGTTTTCTAATTCCGTTTTGCCATTGTATATATTGCCAAAAAGAAAAAAAAATATTTGTCATTTATTTATATTTATTTATTGTATTGCTGCATCACAGTAACACTTAAAAACAATAAAAATGACTTTCGGATGACCATGACAGTAACTTCCAGATATCCATTTGAAAAAATAGAGAAAAGAAAGAAAAGAATCCAAGTTTTGTAGATTTCGTTTTCATAATTATTAGCCGTGTCACTTTGTCAAAGTGGGCTTTGTACATTTCTTTTTTCTAGTGTGTCGTATGGTCATCTTAATCAAAGAAGACTCATGACTTACAGGGTAAGGCTTAATTGGTCAAGCATGTACCATGCATCCGTTTATGATTTCATTTTTGTAGGGCGTGTTGTGCAGTATATATATATATATGCGGCTGTTATATAATATACAGAAGCACTGTGTAGCTCTTTCTTTCAAAAGCACTCACTGTGTGTGTTTAGAACCTTGAAAATGGAGAGGTTTGGCATTGCCTTGCTGCTATTAGTGCTTCAGCTACTACTGCAGTCATGCACTGTTTGTTGTGCCACGTTTTCGTCAAACTACACCGATGAATTGGCTCTTCTTGCTTTCAAATCTGCAATCACGTTCGACCCCAACAACACTTTGGCGAGGAACTGGACTCAAAAAACCAACTTTTGCGAATGGGTTGGGGTCTCATGTAGCCGCCAACACAGGCAGAGAGTCACAGCTTTGAGGCTTGTTCACACTGGACTCCATGGCACCATCTCTCCTCATCTGGGTAACCTCTCCTTCCTCACAGTGATAGATCTTAGTCATAACAATTTTCGTGGTCAACTTATTCATGAGATCAGTCATTTTCGTCGCTTGAAGAGACTCATTTTAGAATCTAACTACTTAGAAGGAATGATCCCAGCAAGTTTACAACATTGCCAACAGCTTCAAGTCATATCGATGACAAGAAATGAATTTAGTGGCAGCATACCCAAAGAATTGAGTAGCTTGTCCAGTCTCAGAGTGCTTTATCTTGGAGGAAACAACCTCACAGGTACAATTCCATCTTTCTTTGCTAACATGTCAAGCTTAAAAGGGCTTGGTTTGGAACGAAACAAGTTTCATGGCAATATTCCTAATGAGATATCTAATGTTCCAAGTCTCAGTGCGCTTTATCTAGGACGAAACAACCTCACTGGTACAATTCCAAATTTCTTTGCTAACATGTCAAGCTTAAAGACGCTTGGTTTGGATGAAAACAAGTTTCATGGCAATATTCCTAATGAGTTAGGTAATATTCCAAGTCTGCAACAAATTTCTTTGGGTAATAATTATCTCACTGGCTCAATTCCTCCATTTTTATTCAACATCTCCTCTTTACAACATGTTTCATTAGAAATTAATGACCTCTCCGAAAATCTTCCCCTGAGCTATACTACCGGACTTTCTAATCTTCAATATCTCTTCCTTGGAAAAAATCAATTTAGTGGAAACATCCCTTCCTATCTGTCCAATTTTTCTATGCTCATTCTCTTAGATCTAAGTGGCAACCAATTTACTGGACCAGTACCCGCAAGTCTAGGCCACTTACAGTCACTCACCATACTTAATTTGGAGAGAAACCAGTTAACTATAGAACCGGGAAGTCAGGAACTTAGTTTTCTCACTTCTTTGACAAGCTTGAAATCCTTGAAAAATTTGTTTATATCTCATAATCCATTTCACGGCATCTTACCATATTCTTTTGGAAATCTTTCTACTTCCCTTCTCATATTTGATGCTTCTAATTGCCAGCTAATGGGTCGAATTCCGGAGGGAATTGGTTCCTTTACAAACTTGAATTATCTTTACCTGAGAGGCAACAATTTCAACGGATTCATTCCATCTACAATCAAGGGTATGAAAGAGTTGCAAAGGTTGTACCTTGATGATAACAGGCTTGAAGGATCCATTCCAAAGGAGATTTGCAGTTTGCGCAACTTGGGAGATATTAGACTTAATAACAATAACTTCTCCGGATCAATCCCTGCATGCATCGGAAATGTCAGTGGGTTGCGGACGTTATTGTTGCATTCTAATTCATTGAGCTCATCAATACCATTAAGTTTATGGAGCTTGGATAATCTCTGGTCCTTGAATTTGTCATTCAATTCGTTAACTATTCTAGATCTGAACATTAGAGCAATGAAATCACTTGTAACCATAGATTTGTCTTGGAACCAAATCTTAGGTAACATTCCAAGCACTTTTGGAGCCTTTCAAAGTCTAAGTTCTATCAACTTGTCCAAAAATTCATTTTGGGGACCCATACCTGACTCATTTGGGAACTTGATATCGCTGGATTTCATGGACCTCTCCCACAACCACCTATCTGGTTCTATACCCAAGTCTCTAGAGGCACTTTCGCATCTCAAATATTTGAATCTCTCTTACAATAAGCTATCTGGGGAGATTCCAAGTGGAGGTCCTTTTTCAAATTTTACAGCGGAATCTTTTATGAAGAACGAAGCACTTTGTGGGAAACCTACTTTACAGGTTCCGCCCTGCACAGGTTCAAGAAATAAACAATTTCCTTACAAATATGTTCTTCCAGCCATTGTTGCATCAGTGTCAATCTTCTTTGCTCTGTTGCATATGATGCTTAGAAAAAATTGTGGAAATAAAGCACAAGCTCAAAATTCTGCCTATAATTTGTTAGCCGCAATGGAGCATAGGTTTTTTTCATATCAAGAGCTTTGTAATGCTACAAATAACTTTTGTGAAGCGAACTTGATTGGAGTAGGAAGTTTTGGTGCTGTGTACAAAGGAATACTTTCTGATGGGACGAATGTTGCTGTAAAAATTTTAAACTTACTACTTGAGGGTGCTTTCAAAAGTTTTGAAGCGGAATGCAAAGTACTACGAACTGTTAGGCATCGAAATCTTGTTAAGGTCATAAGTACATGTTCTAACCCTGAATTAAGAGCTTTGGTTTTGCAATACATGCCTAATGGAAGTCTAGAGAAGTGGTTATATTCTCACAACTACTACTTGAATCTCCTTCAAAGAGTCAGCATTATGCTTGATGTTGCATTAGCTTTGGAGTATCTCCATCATGGTCAATTAGAGCCTGTTGTCCACTGTGATTTGAAGCCTAGCAATGTCCTTTTAAATGAAGAGATGGTCGCACACGTGGGTGATTTTGGCATTGCAAAGATTTTAGCTGAAAACAGGACAGCAACACAAACGGAGACTTTAGGTACAATCGGCTACATTGCGCCCGGTAAATGTTTTCAACCTTATTCCCTTTCTTGAATAATAATATTTGAACTTATTATTTTTGTTACACTCACCATACTTTTAATTAAAGAAAAACATAAAAAAAAATTAAAAAAAACAAAATTCATAGTTATGAGTGCAACTAAATATTATCTCTTTAACATATGTCTTGCATAGTTAAATCTTGCAATATCCTTTCCCCTCTTTTTTTTTTTTTATTCAACCAAACAAAATGAGTGAAAAATCTACTATATTTTCTTTTATTTACATGAGAGAAAAACTTACTATATTAAAAATGTAAAATAAAAAAATCATGTAGTCAATAAAGTTTACATTCTTTTTTTTTTAACCATAAGAACAAATGCACACACATATATACATATTTACATATATATGTATAATAAAGTTAAACTCCTGTAAGATTAGTAGTTATTTATGCCATTCAATTACTTTTTGTAATTAAGATTTATTTTTGTTAATCTAATTGTATGATCAAATGTCCATCTCATATACTTAGAGTAATTTAACTTTATTATACATATATATATGTAAATATGTATATATGTGTGTGCATTGTTCATACGCATTGTATAAAATCAGAAATATAATATAAATAATATAATAATGGTATATATAATATGAGTAAACATAAAAAATTTGAACTTACAGGTAGTTTCAAAATTATGAATTTTACTTTTTAAAATTTTTTTTAATGCTTTTCTTTAATTATAAGTATGGTGATGCATATAACAAAAAATACTAAGTTAAGATATTACTCAAGAAAAAAAAAAAGAGAATCTTTTAGCTAAATTCACACAATTGAACAAATTGCATATCCATTCCCCCCGGTTTTTTTTTTTTTTTGGGGGGGGGGGGGGGGGGGGGGGGGGGCAAATTCATAAGGGGGGTTTAATGCAATGCGCCCTTTTATTTTTTCAAAATTGTTAGAATATTAAATTATATATGGATATATGGTAACTCAGACCCTTGCTAGCCATTATTATTACTATTCTATATCTTTTTTAAAATTATCATTAATTAATATTATGGTAATGACGTAATAATATTACCTATATATAGAAATGCATCAATTTTACCTATGTATACATAAATATGTATTGCCATAGTTCTAATAATCAGTTACAAATTAGTTATTCTCTACATTTTCTTTTTCATGTATTTAAGGATTAGCAATATATGATAAACAATGAAGATATGAATTTTGACCATGCTTGAACAAAATGAATGTCTTGACAGAGTATGGTTCAGAGGGAAGAGTGTCCACTCAAGGTGATATATATAGCTACGGAATAATGTTGTTGGAGACATTCACAAGAAAAAATCCCAGAAATGAAATGTTCACTGAAGAATTAAGTCTCAAGCAATGGGTGAGTGCATCATTTCCTCACAACATATCAGAAGTCATTGACAAAGGTTTGTTGACAGCAGGAGGAAATAAAATGAGTGTCACCCAAGATACTTTTGTAGCTATTATAGAACTAGGGTTGGAATGTTCAAGAGAAGTACCAGAAGAGAGGAGTGACATAAAAGAAGTGGTGGTTAAATTAGGTAAGATCAAACTGCAACTGCTTTGCAACTGAGGTTTCGTGATGTGTGTTTCTGTTTTCTCCTACACATGACATTAATTCCACAAACTGGTGTGGTGTATGTCATTGGGGCATGGCACTAGTGAAGATGTGTGATTTATTTTTGTTGTTCACTCTTGTTGCCTAAGCTAGCTATACCAAGCATCAACATAGTAGATTTTTCAATCATTTCCTCTCATTGTAGAATATTACTACTATAATCACTTTCACTCGGAATCACTTTTAAAGGCAACCAACAATCTATTTATATATTACTTGAATAAATCAACAACCTATTTCACCTTAAATCAGTCCAAGACATAATTATTAAACAAACTTACATTATATGAATCCAATCTTTTGGTTGGATTCAATAAAATACCTTTTCTATTTGAAAAATCAATCAAGATATACTATCATTTGCCTCTCACACAATAACAATAATCAACTAAAAATACAAAGACCATCGATAATCAAACAACTCTTGGCTACAAAATCAGATCGAATTCAAAGCTAAACCTTAAAAAATGAAGAAAACTAAAGCACAATAAGGATAAACAAAACTGAAATATCAAAAAATCTTTTTACAATCAAATAATTGAAATAAACAATAAAGTAGTCAAGAATTGTATTTAAGCCCCCCAAAAAACAAGAATCAATTAAGAAAGCGATCATCAAAGATGATCGGGGGAGGGGGAAGAGCAAGGAAGCACAGATACGGCTCTTGTAGAGCCGTGGCAGTATCAGACACGTATTCGATACGGATACGGCCAGAAACGTGTCCGATACGACTAAGAAGTATCCAATTTTTTAAAATTATTTTTTGAATATTCGATACGGCTGGGATACGGGAGGGATATGGCTAGGATACGCGGGATATGCCAGGATACGGCTGGGATACGGGAAGGATACGTTTAGGATACTTTTTGAGGCAAATTTGTAATTTTTTGTTATATAAAATGGGGTTGAGATGTAATATTAAAAACTTTTTAGGTTAGAAAATAAGAATTATTTTATAATAAATCAAAAATAGTTTTAAGTATATTTATTTTATGGTTGAAGAATAACACTTAATATTTTATGTATAATATTATATTTTTATTTATTTATTTATTTGATGTATCCTTGCCGTGTCCGTATCCTACTTTTTTGAGATTTCCCGTATCGCCGTATCCGTATCGTATCGTACCCGTATCCCGTGTCCGTTCTTCTTAGGGGAAGAGTTTGATAAGAAGAATATAATTAAGACCAATAATCACAAGTAAAAAATACAAAGACCATCAATAATCAAAGAACTCTTGGCTACAAAATCAGACCGAATCCAAAGTTAAACCTCAAAAAATGAAGAAAACTAATGCACAATAAGGATAAACATAACTAAAATATCAAAAAATCTTTTTACAATCAAATAATTGAAATAAACAATAAATTAGGTCAAGAATTGTATTTAAGCACCCAAATAACAAGACTGAATTAAGAAAGTGATCATCATAGATGGGGGGTGGGGGGTGGGGAAGGGTTTAATATTTTTGGGAAGGTAAAAGGTGGTAGCCAAATTTATAATTTTGCAAACTAGGGGGACAGTTTGTAAAATTCACAATATATATATGTATCTATATAACAAGAAAGAAAAAAAAAGTCATAGGGCAACTGTCCCACTCTGAGCATATATGCCTGTCATTGCTGATGAGAAATTATTAAGTAGTCTGGACCCAATCAAGAGAAGCCATGCAATCAAGAAGCAGAATATAGCTGACACATTTGATTACTTTTTCTGATTGGTCAGGATTACATGCTTCCAGACCATCTAAAATTTTTTCTATTGTCGATAGTTCACTAGGTCTAAAAGAGAGAGAACTCGAGTTCATATTAATAAAAAAAACTATGCAATAGTAGGAGCTAGCCTTACAACTACTTGTAGAATATATATATATATATATATATATATATATATATATATATATATATATGTAAATAAAATGAAAAATATATATAAATTTTTTTTTTCTTATTTCGAAAGGTAATCTAAAAATTTAGTTACTAGTGCAAAAGTCCTCTAAAAATCCCTACTAAGTCTCGCGAAATTAGAGAACCCACCAATCAAAACAAACTGAATGTGACTTGACTGCAAACATCACACGAAATTAGGAATGTTCACAAAATGACTACAACAAACTGAAACTCTATCGAAATGACATGATTTCGAGTTTGAAAATGACTCCAATCTCAAGCGAAATTGACTGCATTGTGCTTGTCTCAAACTTTCCTTAAGTTAAGGCCATTTGAAGTTTGGGCTAATTTTCTATAGTTTTCGATAGGCGTTTTGTCCAAGTGCTCCAAATAATCCAACCCCACCTATTATGTATCAATTATGGTAGTTAAAGGGGGCATAAATGATGGTGATGGTAATGGTGACTAAGGCTGTCAATGTTGAAGAAATGGGATAAGGATATGTACATAAATGAACCAACTTAGTGCATAGCCTAAACTGGAAATTCCCCTCTCAAAATCTACATGTCTTTTTGTGTTACATTAATTCACACTCCTAAAAACTGGGGGCTAATGCTAAAACAACAATTGTCAACTTGGAAATGGAGCAAGAGAATATTTGTGTAAGAAATCAGATAAACACTAATTTATGCATTACAAAAGCTCAATCAAAAACTAATTTCCTATTACAATTTGGATTTAACCAATACCTGTGGGTGGAATGAGAGTGATTGCAGGCATCAAAGAGAGTAGAGTAGTCTCATCCCGAAGGAGTGAGGACATCTTTAAATCTACTATATATATCACAAACAATGCTCATTCATTACTTCTTGTTAAGGTACCCCAAATCAATTCTCTGATCCCGGTAGTCATTCCATTCCTTACTTTGGCAGCTTAACAAATGTCAAAAAATCTTGAATTTGGTTATGATTTTCGAGAAAATTTCATCATATAGTGGGGCTAAATTGGTTAATTGAATGTCAAAGGGATATATCGACATGTAAATTGTCATTCCAGTAGCAAACAACAATATCATTAGGGCAGATCCAAGTCATGAATATTAACCATTTATTTCAAGAACATATTAATTCGTTAACTAAAGCTAACTCTAGTTATATATTGCCAATTCATTGAGTCACCTTCTCATGAATTAAGTCACATGTAGCATGATCATGTTCAAAATTGAAAAACAATATTAAGTCAATAAAAGTTCTCATGAAAATGTGAACATGGCTTCAGTACCTTCATACAACCATAGAACTACCGTAAAGTAGCTTCGTTTCTAGAGTAGCTAAACATTTCACTGAAGGAACTAGAAGGGCAAAGTCATCAAACTTTCAGATCTGAACAAAAAATATAGAATAAAGCTTCCTGCCCCTGATATCCATAACCTGCATGTAGAATGTTGATTGAATAGCACCTCGTGATAGTGAACCAGTAACTAATTTCACACTCAAATGAAGAAAGTAATGATCACACTGGCAAAGCTCAAGGTAAACCATAAGCCATAACCGACACTACAACACTCGATCATCCATGAGCAGTATCGCAGACTAAAGAAAAGACACCGAGAATTTTATCAACGGACGTCTTGCCATTTGAAGGGAACAGGCATAATGGAAATGAAAAGATCCTCAACGAGTAGCAGGTTTTCATTGACACACTGAAGCATCCTCCTCTTCTTCATCCTCATCAGAATCAACAGAAACAGGCTGCCCAACGAGGGAAAATGGCCTGGCCAGACATTTTTCTTTGATTAGTACTTCTCTTACGATGTGTTAGGTCCAAATAGTTATAGAATTGACTTGTTGGGTATTGACAAATGAGAAAAGAGTTATAGCCTATGTGAGTATTAGGAAAAGTACGATTAAGTGATATGTTAAATCTTTGTATTGTCTTTCGTAGAATACAAGGATTTATTGCAAATTTGGTATGATTTTTGTTTGTGGATGATGATGTTAAGCACATGGAAGAGTTAGTGAACGTTGTGAACATGTGACTTTTATTTGATAGTGTGTAGTGACACGCTAATCTACATTGAGAACTATGTGAGTAACAATATTTATGGGATGTGATATTGGCATTGTACTAATTATATGCATATAGTTGCATGGAGAACTTGTTATTCACTGGTATGTTGGACTGAGGTCGGTGATACCCTCCTATTGGGCCTCAAGTTAGTGCAGGAAACTACAGAGAAGGTAGTTACTATTAGAGATTGGCTTCATACAGCTCAGAGTCGACAAAAGAGTTATGTGGATCGACATCAACGTACTTGGAGTTTAATGTAAGGGACTTGGTGTTTCTGAAAGTCTCACCTATAAAGGGAGTGGTCAGATTTGAAGGAAGAAAAGGAAAGTTAGCTCCTTAACGTATTGGACCTTCCTGATCACCGAGAGAATTGGAGAAGTGGCATATAGAATAGCTTTACCTCCCAGTTTAGTAGCAGTTCGTGATGTCTTTCAAGCCTCCATGTTCAAAAAATGTTTAAGAGTTGAGACTCAAGCCTTTAACAGTAGTGGGGAGGAGTTACGCCCTGCTACTACATATGTTGAAATGCTTGTTCGCATTGTGGATCATATAGTGAACCAATTAAGGCGGTCAGAGATACCATTTCTGAAGGTGCAGTGGAATCATCATGACGAAAGAGAAACTACAAGGGAATTGGAGTCAAAGATTATGAAAAAATATCGATAGCTTTTTGAATAAGGTACGCAAATTTCGAGGACGAAATTTCATTTTAGGAGGGTAGAATGTAACATCCTTCAAATAGGATTTCTTTTGGCCTTTATTCTTTTTGGGATTCAAATGATTTTTTTTTGGATTTTGTAGGGCTATATGAGTAGTTATGGATATGTGTATATATATAGGCATATATATATATATATATATATATATATATATAGATTATATATATTAGTCTTGCAAGGGAAGCTTTGAATTGGAAGTGGCAAACATATATTGTGCAAGAGTGACACTTGTCCACCTTTGGCAATTCCTCTTCTTGATTGTTGATCGTAATCTAATGTATGGGTTAAGTGGAGAAAAAGAAAAGAAAAGAAGGAATGTAGTAAGAGAGGGGAGAACAGAGGAGGCTTTCGATAGAATCAAGAAAAAGAGAGAAAGAGTCATATTCTGCAGAATAGAGAGAGAAACAGAGAGAATAAGAAGAGAAGAAGAAAAAGAAGAGAAGAAGAAGAAGAAGAGAAAAAGAGAAAGAGAAGAGAGGAGAAAAAGATCACTAACCAGGCAAGTTGAATCTTGCCTTTCATTTTTATGTATATATAAATATATATAGATAAATCATTATGCATGTATAACTTAAGTTGGTAGCCTATCTGTTTTCATTATAATTGGCAGTGAGTTGTTTTGCATCAAATTTTCTGTTAGTGTTCAGATATAGATACGTATATGTGTGTTTATATAGTTATTTAGATGTATGTGGGGGTCTTGTGGTTATGGGCTATGAGTGGTATTCGGCGGGGTTCACTGCTGGTTCGTGACTGGTGATGGTGGCTAGAGCTAACGACAACCATGATGGGTCTACCATGGGAGCTCGGTTTATGTGGCTATGGCGACATAGGCTGCTTGGTTGACAGCTTCGGATGGTTCTACCAAGGAGGTGTATGGCTCAGTTGTGGTGTTGGGTTTAGTTACAGTGGGTCTATGATGTATCGTGGCTGTGGCGAGGTGGTGTAATATGGTGGAGGTGGCTGGCTGCCATGGCTACTATGGTGGGATTGTCAAGATGATCCACCTCAGAAAATTCATTCTTAATCATAGAACTGATGTTCCATGTGGGTTTTGTATATAAGGATGATATGCTATATATGTATACATGTATATATGACATATTGTGGTAGATGCATGTGACTCATTTATGTTAAATAATAAGGAAGAAGCTGGTTATAATAGTGGAGTTGCTGGATCTCTTGGTTGTGCATGGCTTCCATGGGAGCTTGGTCACACACAGCTTGAGTGAGTTGGTGGTGGCAAGTATTGTTTTGAGTTGGTGGAGTGATAGTAACCACGGTTCAGCAGGTTGGTCGTGCATGGTGGTGACTGGTGAGCCTCATAGTTGTGGGTCTTGTTGGGCAGCCATGAGTTTGGGCTGTTTGGTGTGGGTTTAGTAGGCTGGGTCGGTGGTGGAATTAGTGAATATGTGGAAATTGATTGGTCCACAAGACTTGAGGTATGTTTGTTGTGGTAGTTGGCTGGTTTGGGTCATGGTTAAGAGGTGTTTTTTTTTATGAATTAATTAATTGGGTTGATTCACAGTTTTTGATTTTGGTTGGATTGAGTTAGTTTTCAAAAGTCTGTTTGCTAGGCTCATTGTTTATGGGTTGGAATTGGGCTTGGTGAACTGGATTGGGCCGAAATTAAGAATAAGCCCAATGTCATTTAAAAGGAATGTAAATAATTTCCTTTCGGGTTGAAACTAAAACTTGGAGGAAAAATGTTTTTTTTTTACGTTCCATAAATTACGAAAATTTCCAAAATTCTATGTTTATGCATTTAGAATTAATTATGCTAGAATAGTTGGTTCTAGGGAAAAATTCTCGAATGCTCCAAATTGTGTAAATTTATGAAATCATTTGTTTTAACGTAATAGAGCTTGTTAAGTTAGAATAGTTGGTCCTAAGGATTAAAGATTCGGTTAGCGACGTTTTATGCTTTATGAACGTGCCCAATTCACTCTTTTAATTTATTAAATGTGAAAAGCATTTGATAAATTATAAAAGAATTTATGTTGGTTTAAAGAGCACTTGTTTTCCTTTTGTTTTTATTTAGAGAGAAAATTGGAGAAAATATCCTTTGAAGCTTTAAAAATTACGAAAAGTTCTAGAGTCGTATATTTTGGCATAATAAACATAATTATGCTAAAATAATTAAGTTTGGAAAAGACTTAAGTGGTGAAATCTTAAAGTGATTAAATAATGTGATTAGTGATCACATTAAGAGAACGGTTTGATTTATTAAATGTCAAAAGCATTTAGTAAATCCTAAAAGCTTGAAATCTTGAAATGAGATAAAATTCTTAAAGAATTTCTGAGGTATGGTTAGGGACCTACCTATGGGGTGTGTACAACCCATTTGTTATGGCCATTGGGCGAAGCGTGCCCTTATTGTGTGGACGTGGTTCGGGACCATCTGGGTGAGTAGACGTACAAGCCCAGCCACATGTGCGAGCTTCCTTAGTCCGGGACTATGCGATGCGCACCACTTGTTGGCTAAGTATGCCATCTATTTGAAGGGAGCCCGGGGCTCACGTGAGGTTATGTTAAGTTAATATAGACGATTAGCTTAATAAGGAATTGTTAAGAATACGGTTCCTGTGTGTGAAAGAAATTGTGGATATGATAATAACTAGAGTTTAATTATCATAAGAAAAATCTTGGTGTGAAGGAAATTGCGGATATGATAATTAACTAGAGTTTAATTATCATAAGAAAGAAAATCAGTGAATGAAATCAGCAAAGATTGTTGTACGTGTCCTTATATGTAGGAATTTAAGGCAAGGTCAATTTGTTGAGCAATGATAGTGTTTTGCAATTCTTGTTGAGCTTGTTGAGCTCACCCCATTTTATTTTTCAGGTACCGAGTGAATGGAAGCGCGGTACAGGACGATGGAGACCATTTACATGTAATTTTCTTAGCATGTATTTATCTTTTGTTGTACATAGTTGACTCTCAAGATGAGGGATGAGGTGTCCAGATGGAATTTTTGTAATAGATAATCTAGACGATCACTTTTTGATTGTAATATGTAAAGTTTTTGGATTGATGTATGGTATGATGGACATTGTTTTTCAAGTCGCGCACCGAATTCAAGTGCCGGACTAGAGTTTCAGGTAATGAAATTTGAGGGTGTGACATAAACTTCACCTAATTTCCCTTTAGTTGAAGATGAATTTCCATATGAAGGCAAAGCTTGGAAAATCATCTCCTTGCAAATAATTTTCACATGCCTCTCTATTTTCATGTCCTTGCGTATCATTACCCACTTGTCCCCATGTAGCAAGTTTCTTGTCAATCCTTAATTGCTGAGGAGCATTTTCATCAACAGGGGCAACCCTATCTAAGCTCACTCTTCTTTGGGTATGACAAAAATTGTCCTGAAAATTTACCAGAATTTTGATCGACTTTCAAGTGGGGATGGATGAAAGTACATAAGATTAAATGAAAAGGCTGTTACCTAGGTGGTGTTTGATAAAACTATAAATTAATTAAGAGTTGAATTCTGAATTTGCAAATCTGAAAATCAATTTGATAGTAACTGAATTTTTAAGTGCTAAATTTATTAAAATTGTTTGATAAGTATAAAAAAATTGTAAATTAAATTTTGATTTATGATTTTGCGACACAGAGAACTTGGAGGATTTTGTTTGGTAGGTACCTATTTGCAAATTTGACCAAATAAGTAACTTATAGGCTAGATTCTTCTATTAGAACAGAATTTTACGTACATTTTTCAAAAACCTAGGTATTTTTTATTCTCCCATTGCCGGTACCCAAAAGGCTGGATTCAAGAAGGAGGTAGGATGGTGTCAGGGAGACAACCGACTATAAAATCTATGTCACAACTCTGTAATGAACTCTCTTTCAAGTAAAACAAATAAAAATAGTAGAAAACAAAAAATTAATATAAGAACATGGAATATAGGGACATTAACGGGGAAGAAGAGTATTGAACTCATGGACACACTTGAAAGGAAAAATTAAAATAACATGTTTACAAGAAACTTAATGGAAGGGGGAAAAGGCAAGAGAGATTGGGGAAGGATGCAAACTATTTTATTCGGGTGACAAAAATAATCATAGGAATGGGGTGAGAATAGTGGTAGATCGGCAAATGAGAGAAAAAGTTATAGAAGTTAAAAGAAAAGGCGACAGGATTATAACCATTGAACTAGTGTTAAACACAATGATACTAAATATAATAAGTGCTTATGCACATCAAGGAGCACTAGATGAAAATACGAAGAAGATATTTTCGGAATCTTTAGATAAAATAATGTAAAATATACTTAATCATAAAAGCATAGTTATAGGAGGTGATTTCAACGGACATATGGGGGAAAAGAATATGGGATACATACGGGTTCATAAATAAGGATATGGGATACATACGCGTTTAGATAAAGATTTATTAGAAAGATGAAGAAATTACTTTCAACAATTACTAAATAAGGAATATACTAGAGAATAAGTGACAAGTAACGAACCATACATAGGAATTGTAAACGAAATTCATAATAAGAAAGTAGAGGACACACTTGGAGAGATGGGTAACAATAAGGCCATTGGACCATATAACATACCTATAGAGGCTTGGATAATTTTAGAAAATATACCCATTGAATGATTAACAAAGTTGTTTAACAAAATTCTAAAAGAAGAAAGGATACTAAATGAGTGGAGGAAAAGCACAATAGTACCAATTTATAAAAATAAAGGGGATATACAAAATTGTGAAAATTATAGAGCAATTAAATTAATAAGTCATACAATGAAATTGTGGGAAAGAATAATAGATCAAAGATTAAGGAAAGAAACATCAATATCTTATAACCAATTTGGATTTATGCTTGGTTGATCCACAATGGAAGTCATATACTTAATAAGACAACTTATAAGAGAATATAAGAGTAAACAAAAAGACTTGCATATGGTTTTCACAGACTTAGACAAGGCAAGGATGATGATATAAACACACACGTGTGTGTGACCATATAGAATGACAATGACATGATATCTGTGGAATTTTGAATGTGCAAGGAAATCTCGGATTGCATTTCCTTATTTGTTAGTTTCCAAATAAAAAGAGCACGATAATTAGTATCCAAATCTCCATGATTTATGAATTAGTCATCTCCATGATTTATGGCTTAGTCACTTCCTAGAATCAAGAAGTTTCTGGTTTTACTTCCTAGAATCAAGGAGTTGTTACCTAATTGTGTTGGAATCATCTCCTATTTTTTCTTGTAGTCTTTTGTATCCTAATACAACGATGTAAGAAGAATTTTCTCTCATATTTTTCTATATGGTATCAAAGCAGCCTCTAAACCTCCAAGAATTCTGATGATGGTCAAATACGAAATGGTCACTAATAAGAGCAACACCTATGATGCCGCTTCCAGCCCTGAACAGATTTCTCAGAGCGGCCATGGCAGATCTAAAAGTCTCACATTTTTAATAACTGGACACAAACTGAACAGACATAATTACCTTTAATGGGCTCAATCGGTGATGATGTTCGTATCAGGGAAAGGGAAAAGACGACTACCTCACAGGCGCTATTGTACCTCCACAGAAGGAATACCAAAAATTTTGAACTTGGTTGATTAATACCATGGACAATGAAATTGGTCAGAATTTTATGTTCTATGGAACAGCAAAAGAAGTCTGGGATGCAGCGAAGGAGACGTACTCCAACAATGACAATACGGCAGAACTACTAGAGATTAAAAGCAACCTCCATAATTTGCGACAATGCGATCTCTCTGTCACACAATCCTATAACACTCTTACCCATTTTTGGCAACAATTGATGTCTTCGAAGAACTTAACTGGGATTGCCCTGGAGACGCAACCGAATATGGGAAAATAGTCGAGAAGGAGAGAGTCTCAAAATTCTTACTTGGTCTAAAAAAAAACCTTGATGAAGTCAGGGGAGAGTGTTCGGGATGAGGCCTTTGCCCTCAATCCGGGAAGCTTTCTTAGAGGTGCATCGAGAAGAAAGCAAGAAGAAGATAATGATGGGAAATCAAAGCAGTCCAAGCACTGCAAATATTCCAAAAACTTCGACTCTTGCAACTCGTGAAATGAATCCCACCAATGACAATCGAACTACAAAGGCAAGCCTTGGTGTTATCACTATCACAAACCTGGATATACCAAAGAGATATGCTGGAAAATTCATGGAAAGCCAGCGACTAGAAACCAAATAAACCATCTCAGGACAGAGAAGGTCGTGGTCTTGCAGCCACTACAGATGACCAACCAACAACCGGAGTTGCACCCTTCAGCAAAAAATAGATTGAGATGTTGCAGAGGATGTTCAACCAACTTCAGTCAAGTCCGATAGCACCAATCATCAGCACAGGTTGAGTAGCACAAAAAGGTACATTCCTAAGTGCTCTTGGAACCAAAACCGAGAATCTAACTTCATGGATTATTGACTCTAGAGCATCTGATCACATGACTGGGGATGTTTCCTTATTCCAAAAGTGCAACTCGTGTTCTGAAAAATACAAAGTGAGAATAGCGGATGGTTCTCTATCCACTATGGCTAGTATTGAGTCAACTAGCATCTCAAAGACCCTTGTATTAAATTCGGTGTTATTGGTTCCTAATTTATCCTATAACCTCTTATCCATTAGCAAAATTACTAGAGATATGAATTGTGTTGCTAAATTCTTTCCCACTCATTGTGAATTTCAGGACTTGGATTAGGGGAGGACGATTGGCAATGCTAAGGAAAGTGAAGGGCTCTACCTCCTCAAGAATGATAATCAACATGGAAAAAAATCACTAATCACCAATGGATAAACCAAAATATTACCCTGGGAGTATGATGTTGGCGGGGTAGGCCAAAGTCACGAGACAGGTATGGGAGGCGTCTCAGGTCACATGGTTGGTCAAAAACCATGTTAGGGTATCGGGTTGAGTCCGAGGGGGAGAAAAGTGTGTGATATTGCTTTCATTTTAAATTATGAAGCATGATATGAGTTTAATGCATCCCTATATATATACATATGCATTGTTGTGAGTGAACATGATGTATGTTGAATGATACATGAAATGTTGTGACATGCATTCATGTAGATCGTGTCGGGTCAGCACTTAGGTGGGTTGAGGTATCTCTACTGAGCCGCAGTGGTGCTCACCCCCTTATTCTAAACTCTTTTTCAGATAAGGCGCTGATGACGGATGGGACTTGAGTGTCCAAGAAGAATTCTAGTTATATTTTGCTACATTTTTGGATACATGTACTTTTGGCTATCTGTGCCGGCTTGTGGTACGGTAATGAATTAGTTGTAGTCATGGTAGAATTTGTTGCATTTTGAACTTTATGCATGAATTCTTGTAATGACTATAAACTTAGAAGGAAACCATATGAATGATATGTACCCTGTTTGAGAAAAGTGTGTGTTGGAGATGTATGGTACCATAAGACCATTTTCCTCTTTAGTTATGATTTCTTCTATGGTTAATCATGAGCAAATGGAGTATGGAAAGTATGTATGCATGAGTTGTGTAGTGAAAATGGTAATAAAAGTAGATGGAATTATATTTCAAGTATGAAATGCATGTTATGTGAATTTACTTGATGGCCATTAAGGCATTAAAGTAGCCATTGGGGGGACACATGCCCAAAAGTGTTCATTTTGAGTTCAAGGAGTGAATTGAAATTATGTATATAGTAAGAGAATTGTGTTAGCTTCGATTTGATGGGTTATGGACCTTGTTTGGGTTTAAATTGAGAATGTTATGCATGTTTTGGTGCAAGGGTTGGAAATCTGACCTATACTCACTAAATCAAGTATAACATGAGTTGTGGTTGGTATTTTTGGGTGATTCAAATTGGGTTAGAAGCTAGACATGTTAAGGATGATTCATGTCAAATTTTAAGTCAAACAGACTTACGGATTGTGAGATATTAGCATTTGAAGTCAGGTTGAGGAATGTTGTCAAAAAATTCAGGCTTAGGTACTTTCGGCCTGCTGAAAGTCCACTTTCAGGCTGCTGAAAGTTGAATTTCAGTCTGCTGAATGTCCACTTTCAGGCGACTGAAAGAGACAGAATGAAACAAGCATTTCTAGAGCACTTTTTCAGCCGACTGAATCTTTATTTTCAGCCGACTAAGAGAAGGAAATGTTAGTTATAGCCTTAGTTGACTTGATCAAATGAATGGGCGGGTTAACTCCCGATTTCCCTGGAGTCGGGGGATTGGGGCGTTACAGAAGGTGTAATTATGTTGTCGCATTTTCAATTAGGTCACCCACGTTTAATGTATTTTGAAAAGTTGTTTCCTTCTTTATTTATTAGGAAAAACTCAAAGTCTTTCCAGAGTTAAATTTGTCAATTGTCCAAACATACTCGAAATACTTATCCAATTCAACCATCCAAGGAATCACAACCATTCTCAGTAATACATAGCGATATTTGGAACCCTCTCGTGTCAATAGTGTTACAGGAACCCACAGGAACCCGATGGTTTCTCTTTTGTTGATGATTATTCTAGAGTTACCTGGATATTCCTTTTGAAAGAAAAATCTGTGGTAGGACCAATCTTTAAAAAGTTCACTCAATGATCCAAACTTAATTCTTAGCCAACGTTCAAATTTTCAAAACGGACAATGCCAATGAATACTTTCATTCTATTCTTGGGAATTACCGCCTTGATCATGGGATAGTTCATCAAAGTTCTTACATAAACACCCCACAACAAATGGGATAGCTGAGAGGAAACATCAACACCTATTAGAAGTTGCTCGTTCTGTCATGTTCATAAGTCATGTCCCAAAATATTTCTGGGGGAAGTTGTCCTTACCGTTGCCTATCTCATAAATCATATGCCTTCAAGAGTCTTGAAATTCCAAACTCCTTGTCAGGTACTCACTCAAGTCTATCGTCAATCCAAACTCATCTCATCCTTGCCACTAAAAGTCTTCGGTTGCTTAGCGTTTGTCCATATACCTCCACATCAAAGACGTAAACTAGATCCCAAAACCATAAAAAGTCTATTCCTTGGACACTCTCCTCACCAAAAAGGTTACAAATGTTACTCTCCCACTACTCAGAAGTTGTATAACTCAATGGATGTCACCTTCTTTAAGAATCAGCCCTTCTACTCTAAAACTCATATTCAGGGGGAGAATTCCATAGCGCCAGAAGAAAATCAATTTTGCCAAGATGTGGATACCCCATCCGTATCTTCCACTGACTCAAGTTCATCCCCTCCGGATAACTCCACCACTCTTTTTAATGTGCCTATTCTAATCGAGTAAACACCCAAACTATTCGTTCATTCTGAACCCACTCCACAAAGTCCTCAGGTTCTGACCCAACAAGAAAATCCAAGGATATTTAAATGAAATACCCCCCGGAAAATTTCGCGCATGAGGTGGCCAGTCTCATACACAAAACCTGAGGAATATTAACCACTGATAGCAACAAGCATAGATGCAAAGGACAGAAATAGAAAAATTGCTAAAAGCTGAACAGAAATCCCATTGAATTAAAATAAATTGATAAATAAATCATTAAATTCTGGTAATACAATTTGGAAGTCCCGTAACCCAAGGACCCCTTAACCAGAAAGAAATAAAAGTTCAACACTTAAATTAAAATCCAAAACCAAAACCTCTAAATGAGTTCATAGTTTTATTCCTGAAGAAAATGTAGATTCCTACCCTGAGGCTGGTGAGAGTAGATGTCTGTCACAGCCCAACCCTAGTACTCTATCCTCGCGGGGGAAACTGCTTGGGACCTGAAATATCAACAAAGTGGGTTAAACCCACGAGCAAGTTCTATCTACTACATCCCAATCAGAGAATTAATATACATACCCTCAATGTGAGGGACACAATAGATAAATATACGTTCAACCCCTCAGTTTATTCCTTATTTAGTTCATACTTTTAAAGATACAAATCATCTCATATATTTCCTCAACAACCCTTACAATGTAAAAATGATCCCCTTCTTTATGTTCACAAATCAAGATACACATGTATGTATTTTATGAAATCTATGCAATCATGATATGTCGATTATGATGCACGTATACATTAATAGGGATGGGCGATCCTGACACGCCGGGCAATCCTTACATGCCAAATAAAATATAGATACCTTATTAGGTATGGGCGATCCTGACACGCCGGGCAATCCTTACATGCCAAATAAAAATATAGATACCTTATTAGGTATGGGCGATCCTGACACGCCGGGCAATCCTTACATGCCAAATAAAATTACAAATGCATTCCCAATATGAAATAATAAATAAACAAGATGTATTATGACTTTTAATTTTGCACAGACTATCCATTTGAACTATCAGCTATGCAATTATCCCCATATAACAAATCATTCACAAGTGAACCTAAATCAAGTATCCCATGAGCATTTATATATATAATAAGCACAATTGATGTGCTCCAAACAACTTAACTCCCATTAGAGGAAACCATTACTCAAACCAACCTCCAATGCACTCAAATCTCCGAGGGGATCTAAACATACTTTTACCTAGGTTTCTGGGCCTATTTCACTTCTAAGAACACTAAGAAAATATTCTGGAATTTTCTGTAATTTAAAAATATTTTTAATAAACCAAAGAAGGTGAAAAACCAACTTTTAGGCACTTTAAAAATTAATTGAACATCAAGGGAAGCTCAAGTCGAGGTGAAAATTTAAACCCAAGGTCATTTAATCTCTAAACAGTTACAGAAAAATTTAGGGAATTTTTGGAATTTCAGAAGTATTTTCTAAAATTACAAAAAGGGAAAAACCCAGCTTTTTGACACTTTAAAATTCAATTGAGCAACAAGGAAAGATCATTTTGAGTTGAAACTTTAAACCCAAGTGTATTTAACCTCCAGAGAGTTACAGTAAAAATTTGGGAATTTTTGGAGTTGTAAGAGTATTTTCTAAAATTACAAAACAGGAAAAAGACAGCTTTTGGGTACTTTTAAAAATTAATTGGTCAACAAGGGAAAAGTGTTTTGAGTTGAAAATTTAAAATTAAGTGTATTTAATCTCCAATATCATACAGTAAAATTTTCAGAATTTTTGGAACCATGAAAGTATTTTTAAAAAATGATTTTTCAAATTTTCAAGTTTTTCCAAAAATTTCAAAAATTCAAAAAAAATATCAAAATATATCGGAATGGGCCCAAAGTGGACCCAGGGGTGGGCCCCCGCGAGTGGGGCCCAAATATATTTTTCCCGGCGCCGGCCGGCGCCGGCACCGGCCCCACGCGCCGGCCAGGCGCGTGGGGAAGCCCCTGCGCTGGGGCTTCTTCCCCAGCGCGCCCAGCAGCGCGCTGCCGGCGACTTCCCGGCGACGGTCCGGCCTCCTCCGGCCACCGTTCGCCTCCATTTTTGCGCCATTCTTCTCCTCTCGACGCCGTCTACGTATTGGTGCAAAAAGCCCCATCCGAAACAACCCGAATCAAAAACCCCCAATTCACAAGTTCTAGGGTTCTTCGCATAATTCAAAATTTTAAAACCCAATAAATTCACGATCTGTTTTCCTAAGGATTTAGAGTTGTTTACAAATTTAATTCCAACACAGTAGGTTCACAACTAAACAATTATTTCATACAAATTGCATAAATAAATGATTTCTTCCTTAACACAATATACATATACGTGAACACATATGCATATAACCTTACATGAACAAAATCAATTAAATATACATACAATCATCATAGTTAATCTCACGAAATTTATCAATAGCAGAAAAATATTAACATGCAATTAATTACAAATTTTTAATATAAATATATGCTCAAACCTAGACTATGCATACGAATTCAAGGGGGAAGAGAAGAATTAAACTTGCCTTTTTTCCTGACGAATTAACTGGTTCACCCGATCGTCACTCTCTTCTCTCTTTCGTTTTCTCTCTTTTTGTTCTGTGCGTAACACAACGGCAAACCCTAATTCTTCTTCTTTTCTTTTCCTTTTTGTTTTTAATTATTCATTTATTGTTTTTCCTAAAACTAATAAAAATCAAATTAATAATAAAAATAAATATAGCAAAAGCAATATTATTATAACCCTAGGCCCATCATTTTAAACATAACCTTAGCCCACTCATCCTAGCCCAAATTCCTCCCTAGCCCAACCCAAAACATTTAAATAAAAATAATACACAATTTATACCAATTCACATAAATGACAATATGCATGTATAAAAGACCAACAACTCACATACAATGATAATCTATATAAAACAAAAAAAAAAAAAACATTTCACATGAATTAATAAAATAAAGTAATAATGCAAAGAGATTAAATTGACACCTAAATTTTCCGGGGTATTACATTAAAGGGATTATTTATTCAAGAAAGCAGACCACTGCTCAAAGGGAGGTAGGATCAACTCACTTTTCTTGAACAGAACCAAGCATCCGCTCCAAATCCAATTACTCCTACTCAAGGTAACACAGATTCTTATCCTATTAATGATCTTGATATTCCTATTGCTCAAAGGAAAGGTATTAGGTCATGCACTCAGCACCCGATCTCAAACTTTGTGACATATGAGACTGTCTCCCTCCTACAGTGCTTTTACCTCAAATCTATCCAGCATAGATGTTCCAAGTTACATACAAGAGGTTCCAAAGCACCCTGAATGGAAGGCAGCAGTTGATGAAGAAATTCGGGCTCTTGAGAAGAATGGTACTTGGGAACTCATGGAACTTCCCGAAGACAAACAACCTATGGGATACAAGTGGATATTCAATGTTAAGTACAAGGCAGATGGAACTGTTAATCAATACAAGGCGAGACTTGTAGCCAAGGGATTCATTCAAACTTACGAGATTGGTTATCATGAAACATTCACCCCAGTCGCTAAGTTAAATACAGTGCAAGTACTTCTATCCCTGGCAGCCAATTTGGATTGGCCTCTACACCAACTTGATGTCAAGGATGCATTCCTTAATGGAGACTTGGAAGATGGAGTCTACATGGAGATTTCTCCTAATTTTGAGGACTCAAGCAATACCAACCTTGTTTGCAAACTAAGGAAATCTCTTTATGGCCTTAAAGAGTCACCAAGGGCTTGGTTTGAGAGATTTACTATAACGGTCAAGAAGCATGGATACACTCAAGATTTGTCAGATCACACCTTGTTCATCAAGAAATCTCCTGAAGGAAAACTTACTATCCTCATTGTATATGTGGATGATATTATCTTGACAAGAGATCATGAAGAAGAGATAAGACAGTTAAAGAGTACTCTTGCAAAGGAATTTGAAATTAAGGATTTCGGTGCACTGAGATATTTTTTTTTTCTTGGCATGGAAGTAACTCGCTCCACCAAAGGCATTTCTCTCTCTCAGCAGAAGTATACACTTGATTTGCTCAAAGAAACAAGTATGCTTGGTTGTAAGCCTTCAGATACACCTATGGGCCCTTCCAACAAACTCAACCTAAAGGGAAGCTCTACTTAGGTTAACAAAGGGTGGTACCAAAGACTAGTAAATAAACTGATTTACATGTCCCACACAAGACCAGATATCATATATCAGTTTTCCTGTTAGTGTGGTTAGTCAATTTATGAACAACCCTACTAATGAGCACCTTGATGCAGTTTACAGAATTCTCAGATATCTCAAAGAGACTCCAAGAAGAGGGTTGTTCCTCAAAAAGGGGACAAACCGTAGCATGGAAATCTTGTCAAAGATGAAGACTGGGCTGGATCCCTAACTGACCAAAAATTTACCTCAGGCTACTATTCCTATGTGTGGGGAAACCTCATTACATGGAAAAGTAAGAAGCAGGCAGTAGTTGCTCGAAGTACTGTCGAGGCCAAATTCAGGGCTATGGTTCACAGAATATGTGAAGGAATGTGGCTCAAATGACTCCTAGATGAACTGCCAAAGACCAATTGGTCTAGCGGCATAAAGGCCCTAGCTCTCCAAAGGGAGGTCCAGGGTTCAAGCCTTAGTGGAGGTAGTGTGCGTGTGTGGTTCTACTTACCTGACCAAAAAAAAAAAAGACTCCTAGATGAATTGACAACTCCTGCTGAAAGCCCAATAAAAATGTTGTGTGACAATCAGGCTGCTATCAGTATTACGAAAAATCCAGTTCACCATGACAGAACAAAACATGTTAAAATTGATAGTCACTTCATTAAAGAGAAGATTGATCAGGGAGTTATTAAGATGATCTATACTCCTTCAAGTCTCCAAATCGCAGATATCCTCACCAAGGCTCTCAACCGAGATCACTTTGAGGCTCTTCTTTTCAGCCTAGGAATGATTGACATTTACTACCCAGCTTGAAAGGGAGTGTGGAATTCGGATGTGCAATCAGAGGAAATCTTGGATTGCATTTCCTTATTTGTTAGTTTCCATATAAAGAGAGGAGAATAATTAGTATACAAATCTCCATGATTTATGGCTTAGTCATCTCCATGATTTATGGCTTAGTCACTTCCTAGAATTAAGGAGTTTCTGGTTTTACTCCCTAGAATCAAGGAGTTGAGTTACCTAATTGTGTTGGTATCCCCTCATATTTATTCTTGTATTCTTGTCTATCCTAATACAACGATGTGAAAAGAATTTTCTCTAATATTTTTCTATAATATCAAATGAATGTCTCATTTCATTTCAAATAATAACAGTTCCTTTTTTTCTTCTCTATATATAAAAAAAGCGCTAACCCAGTGCACAAAACTCCCCCCATTTCGGGGTCTGGGAAAGGTCAGATGTACACAACCTTAGCTCCACATAGAGAGATGGTTTTAGGTTTTGAACCCATGACCTCCAGGTCACAATGAAGAATGATATTACCAAAAGGAAAAAAAAAATGCTCTCTTACATCATCATACCAATTACCAACAAATTGCATGTGAAGATTGATTTGTAAAAAAATAATGCATACAAGATTGAGGGCTTTGTGGTCTGTCGAGATTTGGATATAAAAATTACATGAAAAAATAAAAATGTGGAATGAAAAAGGGGAAATAGGGTATTTATCTCTGCCATTGTTATGATAAGATCAAGCAAGTTGTTAAAATCTTCCAAAAGACAAAGACCTTGGAGATGAATGATTAATATAGAATGGGGTTGATTTCTTCACGGTGACTGTCAACGACCTCAAGAACTGCCTCTACATCATGATTTGTAGTTGCAGAAGCGATCCTTTAAGTGTACGCGGTGAATGGACCCAGATCTATATTGGCGTAAATGTAATTGAATCGATTATTACAGTCATGAAATTTTTTTTTGACCTCGCACATAGTCCCAAAAATGCATCGATATGATAATTTTTACAACATAATTCAATAAAATTCAATTTTTAGTGATTTTTGTTAAAAAAAATTAATCCCATAATTTGAACACGAATAGTGACCTATTTATAAATTCTAAGTCGCCTTGTTAAAATGGCTTAGTAATTATATTTTTTACTAAATTAATGAATAATAACAAATTTAAGCAAGAAATAAATGAAAATCTATACCAAATATAACATGTGACAAGAAAAAACAAAAATAAATAAGTAATACAAGTCAAAAGTACAAGAAAATTATGAATCATAACATATACTATAAAACATGTGTACAATATATGATCATTTTAATTATTTATATGTCACTTTTTGTTTAATTTTCATTAATATATAGTGTATTTCTTTAATGATCAAATGAAAGGTTCTATATTAAAATTATGTTTGTTGCGTTAAAAAAAAAAAAGGGCTTGATTTAGATTAAATAAAAACCTATCATTAAATATAACAAAGATGCAATGTGGAAAATTGGAAGATCTCAATCATTCTCTCAAACGTCTAGGATTTGATCCCCATGGTTTACATGTTTTAGCAATTCTAAAACAAATACATAAATTACCTCTTGGATATTTTAACAAAAAGAACTTTTAACCGAATGGTTACTCTTCCAGATCCTCGCTTCTATGGGCCAAATCACTCTCCCAAAGTGCTTCCCTTCCCAAACTCTCACCAAGTTCGATTCTTGCCCTCTTTATTTTAGTGTAAAAAGAGAAGGCTGGTTCACAAAAGAAACGGCTAGTTCTCTTATGAAACATTAGGCCAACTTTCCGTTGTGAACTAGTTGGTTCGCCAAACTATGCTCTACATCATCAGTGACGGCCTTTTTCGTCAAATCACCATCATCAACGCTGTATTCGCAAGATCTATTTCTCCAACTACCTCCCCCCCCCCCCCCCCAAAAAAAGGCATTTTTTATTACTAACCAAATATTTCTCTTTCATACACCCAACTTGGGGCTTCATTGTTTTCGGATCTCCATTTTCAATGTCTATTGGAAAGAATAAATTCGATTGAATAATTGTGTTGTTAATTCAGAAATATAGGTCAAGGAAGATGGCATGGAGAATCTTAGTTGTTTACTATTTGACTATGAGAGATGAGGGACGACAAGATGAAATTTTATGGTTATATTTGTCATGTCGAAAGAAAAAATAAATAAAACTTTTGTCATAGTATGTTCAACATTTAAGTGGAGTCTCTTTTACTTACCTTCTAGACCTCTTATGCTCTCCTTATCAACCTACTGAAGGCCCCTATTATAATAAGAATCAAGAAAGGAGAGAGAGAATCCCCCTGTCGAATCCCTCTAAAACTAGCGAATAGCACTGAATCCATAATCTAATGACTCCCCACGAAGGCATTATGTGAATCCGAAATCACCTCATCCATAACCCTCCTCAAACGCATAGCTAGGACTTTGGTGAACAACTTGTAAATGGCACCCACTAGGCTAGTCGGTCTAAAATCCCTAGCCTCAATTGCTCCGCCCTACTTAAGGATGGGCAAAATAAAGGAAGCATTGAGACTCTTCTCAAACCTTCCTTCTGTGTGAAAATAACTGAGAGCTCCCATCACCTCTACCTTGACCACCTCCCAATTCTATTGGAAGAAAGCCATTGTGAAGCCATCCAAACCCAGAGCTTTGTTCCCCTCACAACATTTTAGAGCCTCTATCACCTCTTCCTCCTCAGAAGGCCTCTCCAACCAATCCCTATCCCCCTCAGAGATGCTCGCAAACTCAAGCCCGTTTGGCAGAGGTCTCCAATTAACTATTTTTGAATACAACTTCTGATAGTAAGAAACGATCCCCCTCTGAATATCCTCCTCTTTGGTCAATAGGCTACCATCAATGCGGATCCTGCCAATGTGGTTGCCTCATCAGTGAGCGTTTGCCAAGCAATGAAAGAATCTCATGTTGCCATCTCCTTCTTTTAGCCAAAGGCCCTGGACTTCTGCTCCATGAGATCTCCTCCATAACCACAATCTCCTCAAATTCCACCTTACATTCCTCCCCCGTACTCCTCTTTATGTCACTAAGACCCTTTTCCCCCTCCTTTCAATCCAACTCTAAAATTTCAAGGATGATTATGTTCTTACACCATTCTAAGTTACCGAAGACTTCCTTGTTCCACTTCTTAATGTCATCCTTCAAAACCTAAGCTTGTTAGCTAACTGTTAGCTTAGGCTGCCTCTAACCTCATATCCGATCCACCAGTTTTGAACCCTCTCCATAAAGCCCTCTGCGTTGAGTCACATGTTCTCAAACCAAAAAGGGGCCCTTCCTCTCCTTAAACTGCCACAATCAAGAATGATAGGAATATGTTCTAAGACCAATCTAGCCAAACCCACCTGAGCCACATCTAGAAACTTCTCCTCTAAATCCCCAGAAATTAAGAACTTGTCCAACCGTGATAGTATAGGAAAATGGCAACCACTAGACCATGTAGAGAGAGCACCCTCCATCGAAAGATCAAGAAGATGATGGATGACCATGAAATTCGAGAACTCCAGCATAGTCGGCGTCTATCCCCCCAACCCCCCTAGACCTCTCACTGGGACTCCTAACCTTGTTAAAATCCCCTCCCACACACCATGGAGCCGCCCATCTCCTCGTGACACTATCTAACTCCTCCCACAACCCTCTCCTCTCCACATCCCTAACCAGCCCATGAACCCCCGAGAACACCCAATGCGAACCATCCTCCTCTAGGAAAAATAAAAGAGAGATAGATGACCTACCTTTCCACCTTCAAAATCCATAGCTTATGAAAACCACTCTTTCAAATCTTCTGACATATTTCATGTCTCTCATTCTGATGTCGATATCTGTCATTTTGAGACTAGGGATGATTCAGATGAAGTCTCTTGGGTGATAAATCCAAATACAACTTGGTGGATTAGCGGAGGTGAACCCCCATTCAAAAAGGGGGGCCTAGAAATTAGGAGGCTTGATTTGTTCGATAAGGCTCTGTTGGGCTAATGGCTTTGGAGGTTTGGTAGAGATAGGTTGTTGCTTGTCGAAGTGGGGAGGACTACAACGAATGGGTTTCTAAGGAGATGTGGCTCCCTTTGAGGGTGGGCATTTGGAAGAATATTCGGAAGGATTGGGATGAGTTCTCCAAACGAATACAATTCAGAGTGAGGAGTGGGAGGCACATCAGATTCTGGGAGGATCACTCGTGTGGGGGTCATGTTTTGGCTCTCAGGTTTCCTCATCTTTGGAGGATCGTTAAGGATAGGCATTCCTTAGTTATCGACTATTATCAGCTTGATAGCAGAAAGACAATTTGGGACGTGCAGTTCCACAGAGAGTTTTATGACTGGGAGCTAGCGGAAGTCACAGAGTTCCAATCACTGTTCTATAGCCAAGTGGTGGAGGGGGATGGGATGGATGAGAAGATTTGGCTAGGCTCCTCAAAAGGGATGTTTGGTCTTTGTTTTTGGTGGAGGGGGATGGGATGGATGAGATAATTTTATCAGAGCCTACAAGAGATCCAGGGCACCATCTTCCCTTAGAAGGCTATTTGGAAATTGAAAGCCCCATGGAAGGTGGCTTTCTTTGCATGGACAGCTGCCCTAGGGAGGATTCTCATGTTAGATAACCTCAAAATAAGGTCCAGGATTGTGGTGAATTGGTGTGATATGTTTAAGAAGGTAGAGGAAACTCTGAACCATCTTCTTCTTCTTCATTGCCCAGTGGTGAGGGATGTTTGGTCTTTATTTTTGGCCGTATTTGGTATATTTTGAGTATTTCTAGATTCACGGTGAACGTGATCGAGACTTGGAGAGGGTGTATAGTGGATAGCCGAGCCTGAGAAGCTTGGAGGGCCACTCCCCTATTTGTGTTTGTGGTGGGGTTTGTGGTGCAAGAGGAATAGGAGGTCCTTCGATGGAGAGGAGACTCCTATATTTGGTCTCTCAAATATAATATTATGACTTATTTATTCTTTTTGATCAATGGGTGGAATTGTAGTTTTGTTGATCAATTGATGGATTTTGTATTGATAAGTGTTCAATTATATGCATTTGAACCCTCTTTATTGCATATGTTAGTTCTGTTTCTACGTTTACCGAGATATGTTTACGGTATTTTTGTATTTTTGATGTATTGCAGGACTTGTAGTGAAAGGAGCAAAGTTTGAGGCTTGTTGCAGCTGAAGAGAAAAGTTAGAAATTGTAGCCAAGGCATCTCGATCAATCGAGATGTTGATCTCGATCAATCGAGATTTTGATTGATCGAGATCTCATTTCGATTGATCAAAATCTCGATCAATCGAGATCTAATCTCGATTGATCGAGATTCTGCAGAAGCCACTTGCCCACTTGCTCACCTACTCTCCCACTTGCAACAAAATCTCCCTTTTTGCACGACTTAGGGGGATTGTCTGACTTGAACAAGACCCTTGGGGACCTTCTTGATATAATGGATATATATATATATGGTGGGCCCCAAGGTTGAAAGAGGAGCCATAAAGCACAAAGAAACCACATTTCTCATAGATCTCTCAAGACACATCAGAATATACCAAGAGAGAGATTCGAGAGAGGAGAAAGAGGAGCTAAACCAGACCAAGAAGCTTCATCTTCTCCATCAATGGAAGAGTGCAAGGCAACCATGAGCAACTAACTCTTCTACTATGGTGTTGGTTTCAACCCCTAGCCATGTAAACTTGTTCATCTTTGTAGCACTTGGGATTTGTAATTAAATGTTGATTATTTAGCCTAGTGACCATGTACACTAATACATTTCTTTTATATATTCATTTGATGTTGAGTTTATTCTTGTCTTAGAGTAGATTCTTTCATGTGAATGCACAACATTTGCATATTCCACAAGAAGTGCAAATGATGGCTAGATAATGGTGTTTAAATGAATGTGTTGTGTTTGTTTGTATAAACCATGCCAAGATAAGGTAGTTTGGATGCATGTAGGTTCACTTAGAGAGTAGGGTAATTAGATAGTTAGTTAGGTTGAAGAGTTATGCTTGTTGAAGATGGATTATGATAGGTGGACACACACATTAATCTTTTGATATGTCATTGAGGTCACAAGCCTAATGACATTGTTAGGCATTTAATTTATGAATCCCATGCTTGCTACACTTATGAACATGTGAATGGCTAGTGGTGGAAACCAACCCTAGTTCTCTCTCCCATCCTTTACCCTTTAATTTTATTATTATTTCATTCATGCAATAGTTTTATAAACAAAAACTCAAAACCCTATTTTTAGGATTAAAGTGGAATTAATCTTTCATTAAGACAATTGCGACTAGTCCTCGTGGGATCGATACCCTCTATATAGAACCGTATCTACAAAGATTCGTGCTCTTGCGAGTGGTTAAATTATATTTTGATAAAAAGGGCAAAATTAAGCTTACAATATAATCCGAGTTTAGCCACATCAAAATTTTGGCGGCGTTGCCGGGGACTACGGTGTAATTGTCGCCATTGGAAGATTAAATCTGATTTAATTCTTAGGCTAGAAATTCTTTCATTCTTTTTGTATATATCTTGTTCTTATTTCTCAAATTTCTTGATTTTAGGTATACCACATAGCGGGCATCTAAAAGAATTGAAGTTGGAACCCTTTGTGAGTATAAAGTCTAAAATTCGAAATAAAGTCCTCCACCATCAATCTTCTTAAAAGCTTCCATGGTCTCCCTAATGAGGGTCCATACTGGCACTTAGATTACTTCCTTTCTGTGTGTTCCACTATTCATGTACCACACTTTACGGAGGATGATCTAAAGCTGCATATGTTCCCATTCTCCCTAAAAGATAAAGCTAGAAGTTAGTTCAATTCCTTAGAACCTAACTCAATCCATTCTTGGGCGGAGATGCAAATAGAGTTCTTAAAAAAATACTTCCCAATGGGAAAGACGAGTGATATTCGGAGAGCAATCACCGGATTCACCCAAATTGATCAAGAACAATTTTATGAGACACGGGAGAGATTAAAAGACCTTCTTAAATCTTGTCCGCATCATGCTGTCCCAAAATGGTAGCTAGTGCAAAGTTTTTATGATGGGGTGAGTGAGCAACATAGACAAATGATAGACTCCGCGTGTGGAGGTGGATACCTTTTGAAAAGCCCCGATGAGGCATGGAAACTTTTTCAAACCCTAAGCAACAATTCAGCTCAACGCTCCTCCAATAGGAAAGGGAAGGCCACCCAACCTTGTAGAGGAGTGCATGAAATTTCACGGGTAGATGAGGTTGTCATGCAAGTAGAAGCCTTATCTCGAAAAATGGACCTAATCATGAAAAATGGGCTGCTTACTCCAAGCCAACCTGTTCAAAATCAAGAAGGGTGTTCGTTTTGCTATAGTACTTCCCATTTTGTGCGAGATTGTCCTATTACCGGTCAATCTCCCGATTATACTCAAGAGCAAGCGAATACCTTGTACTCTAAACAAATGAATGATCCATATTCAAACACGTACAATCCTGGTTACAAGAATCATCCGCCTTTTTCATGAAAACCTCAAGAATCAAATCCCTCTTTTCAAGGGCAAAATTCTTTCAATTCCCAATCTCAGCAGCCTCAATATAAGCCAAATCCTCAACCTTACCATCAAAGATCTAATTACCAACAACCACCACCTCCTCCGAGAAGCCAAGGCTTTGAAGAAAGAGTGATAAGCAATCTTGAGGCTAATACCTGCTTATTGCAAACTCAGTCTCAATCAATCTCTAAGCCGAAAGCTAATGCTCAATCTATGGCTAGGTTAGAAGCTCAAATCGAGCAACTAGCTAATGCCTTGAATAGAAGGGAGGAAGGTAAGTTGCCGAGTCAACCGGTGGCAAATCCTAAGGGTGTTCATATGATTGAGGATCCATCATCTTCATCTTGTAATGCTCCTCCAGAGCAAGTTCAATCAATCACCACCTTAAAGAGTGGTAAAGTCATCAATTCCAAAGTAGGGGAGGAAGAGAGAAAGGAATCCCAAGAGCAACCCAAAAATCCAAAAGAATCCCAATTAAATCCAAAATTATTTCTGTTAAATCCAAATGTGCATAACATCCCGTTAAATCCAAAAGGAAAGGCAAGTGAAGTTGTGTCGTCATCAATTCCAAATCTTGACACTTCTTTTGAACCTCCGGTTCCTTTTCCTCAAATATTGAAGGAACTTTCTCATTTTGGGAAGCAAGGAGAGAAAATCCAAGACATGATGGAGATCTTTAAACAAGTAAAGATCAATCTCCCTCTCCTTGATGCTATCCGACAAATTCCCTCCTATGCTAAATTCTTGAAGGACTTGTGCACTCAAAAGCGCAAATCTAGGAATAATGCTCCTAAGAAAGTCCTCTTAACTGAGCACATAAGCTCCATTTTCCAACACCAAGCCCCTCTTAAATTCAAAGATCTAAGTGCTCCGACCATCTCGTGCACCATCAGAAATCAATCTTTTGAAAAGGCACTTCTTGATTTAGGGGCTAGTGTCAATTTGCTTCCATTCTCAGTTTACCAACAACTAGGTTTGGGGGAACTTAAGCATACCACAGTTGTGTTACAACTTGCCGACCATTCGGTGAAGCAACCACGTGGCATAATTGAGGATGTAATCATTCAAGTGGACAAATTCTACTTTCCGGTGGACTTCATAATCCTTGACACGGAACTGGTCCAAAATCCGAATCGACATATTCCTATCATTCTAGGTCATCCATTCTTGGCCACGACAAACGCTTGCATTAATTGCCATACCAGAGTGATGGACATCTCTCTCGGGAATATGAAAGTCCGCTTGAACATCTTCAATGCTTCCCACCACACATCCGAAGACGAAAGTGAGTGCTTTTGTGTAGTAACCCTTGTGGACGGGTGTGAGTGGGCGGGTGCATAGACAGACACTGGGCTGAGCTACCACACTGACAGGGTACAAGGTGCTCAATCCCACATCGCCTGGGTGTGGAAAAGGGGATGTGCTTATATGTAGTATGTTCTCTTCAAATGGTATGAGGCCTTTTGGGGTAAACCCAATAGCAAAACCGTGCGGGCTATGGCCCAAAGCGGACAATATCATACCATATGTTGGAGCGGAGTATTACAGTTGGTATCAGAGCCTGAACCCAGCCGAAAGTAAGTGTGCCGACGAGGGCGTCGGGACTTGTAGGGGGGTGGATTGTAGTAACCCTTATGGACGGGTGTAAGTGGGCGGGTGCATAGACAGACACTGGGCTGAGCTACCACACTGACAGGGTACAAGGTGCTCAATCCCACATCGCTTGGGTGTGGAAAAGGGGATGTGCTTATATGTAGTATGTTCTCTTCAAATGGTATGAGGCCTTTTGGGGTAAACCCAATAGCAAAACCGTGCGGGCTATGGCCCAAAGCAGACAATATCATACCATGTGTTGGAGTGAGGTATTACATTTTGTGTCAATGTAGTGGAAGACCTTATTCAAGAAGCACTTCCTTCTATTCTTTCCAAGGATCCTCTAGAGGCATGCCTAAATCATTTCAACTATGATGATTTTGACATTGAGCAATCCATTTGTGAAGTCAACTCAATGCTCGATGTGACTACTGTCATGAATGTGCCTGATTGGAGAGTTTCGAGAGAACCCTTTCCTCCGTGGGTTAATTCCGTTGCTCCCCACAGAGCGGTGGAATTGAAGGACTTGAAAGACGGATCGTTGTTCAAAGTAAACGGGCAGCACTTAAAAGTGTGCGTGGATGACCAAGTTACCACCGAATACGTGGATGTCGTCGCTTTGACGGATCCCGTGTATTTTGACTCGTGAGCTGATTCGGACGTCATGCCATAGACGTGTAAGGTGGCTAAGCCATGGTAGCTATCATGCTTCCATGATGTCCCTTTTAATCCAAGGTAGGTTTTGTATCTAAGTCCCAAAAATCCAAGTCCATGAAAGCAGAACTTAAGCTGACTATTTTTGAGCATCTCGATTGATCGAAACCAAGATCTCAATCAATCGAGATTTCGATTGATCGAGATTTCGGTCTCGATTGATCAAAATATTGCAGAGAATTTGCCAAATCCAAAGTCCCGAGAGGTAGTATTCTTCGATAGCACTTCGATAGGTCCTCGATCGATCGAAATTTCGATTGATCAAAATGAGATTTCGATTGATCGAAGTAAAATTTTGATTGATCGAATTAAAGTCTCGATTCATTGAGGAAGTCTCGATTGATCGACGAAGGAATCTCGATTGATCGAAGTTAATTTTGATTTATCGAGGCTGATCTCGATTGATCGAAGTAGGATTTCGATTAATCGAAATCTCGATTGATCGAGATGCACATCTTGATCAATCGAGATGCACGCGATACCTGCACGTGAGCCGAACTCTTATTTAAACCGTTGGGCTTCCCTCTCATTTCAAAAGACCATCCGACTTCTTCCCTTTCTCCGTGCGATCCAGAGTTCCTCCAAGCACCATCCCGCGCTTCATCTATCATTCCCGACCATCCACCACCGTTTGACATAGTCCGAGATCGTCGCGAGCACACTCACGCTCTTCTCTTCGCGGCAACTAGCTGGGCTTTCATCTTTTGGTGCCGATCATCATCTTCAGCTTGAGCTAAGTGATGCATGGCTACATTTTGTGTACTTTCTTACTATTTTTGATAGTTTTACGACGTAATAAACATAGACAGATGATGTTGGGTTGGAATGGTGCATTTACGATATTCATAATGGGATTTTGCGGGTTTCGGGGGGGTAAGAATTCATGTATGGGGGGAAATATTGCGTTATTTTTGCTTCGAATGCTTACTGTACGGTTTGTAACTGCGGCACCTTCGTTTCGGTTGCATCCACTTACGCTGCCTCTTTGAGAGCGAATTTTTGAATTCATGAGTCAGCACCATGGACTAGGACCTCATTTTCATTTTTATTCTTTTATTTTTATTCTTAGTTTATTATTCATTTTATTTTCTTTTTATTTACGTAATTTTTGGAATAAAGTGCAGACTGTTCCGAGATCATGGGGAGGGTGAAGAATGCCCCCGGTTCTGTTCGAGATGTGCCCGGGCGAGCCATCCGGTCTCGGAAGTTTCACCCGGAGCAGATATTTGACCTGGGCGAGTTCGAGAGGCGTCCTGACAGCGCATGGACTGTCACCGAGCTCAGGAGGTGTCGCCTCGACCAATTGTGTGTGCCTCCCACTGATGTGGCACACGAGCGCTTAGTGCAGGTCTTCTACGAGTTCATGACCTACTCCTGCACAGTGCCGGACACATTGGAGACGGTCGTGGGCACCACTATGATTACTATTACGTCGAGCCGGATTACGCAGATGCTCGGCATCCCTCACCAGCAGCCGCCAGATATGGTTGACTAGGACGGTCGACCGCTTTACAGGGCCGCGCTTCCAGCACACTCGACACTATTTTCTATCGTGATGGACATGTGTGGCAGGGCGTTTACCACACCCAGTCACAATTACACGTCCAAATAGATGTGCCCGTGCAGATTATGGTTCCTGGACACCGTTCTCATCAAGAACGCGTGTCCTCTGCAGCACGTGGCAAAGCGCAGGGGCGACCTCCTCCGTTGCCTTTATGCTTTCCACACGGGCACGTGGTTTTCTATCCCGTCGCTGGTATGGGGGTAGATGTTCAAGGTTTGGGATGGCCTCGTCAACAAGAGGATGAGGCGAGCAACGAGCTGGCGGCTTCCCTTCCCTTTCCTGGTCGTAGCTTTTCTCAGTCGTGCCAGTATACCGGTCAGTGATACTGACGTTCAATTGGCACCACCCACCCGCTTCACATCTACGCAGTGGGAGCGGGTGAGGTGACACTTAGAGCGACAGGACCACCAGGGCGATCCACCAGACGATGTAGATATGGATGCCCCGGTGGAGATGGATGAGGGAGAGCCTGCCGAGGGTGAGTCCGATGATGAGGAGATGGAGGAGGAGGAGATGGATATTGCTGTGGAGCGGCACGACATCCTGGCGACTGGCTATTCCTGCCTCGCAGTTGATGTTGAGCGGCTCCAGCAAGGTTTTGACGAGCACGTCCAGGTGACGCAGAGTCAGCTGGAGGGCATTCGATCAGATATTTCTTCTCTGGCACAGGGTCAGAGGGCGATTCTAGACGAGTTCCGAGCCTTCCGGCAGGACCTACAGTTCTTGTTCGCAGGTCGAGCTTCCACCTCCACTTCTACTCCCACCGAGCCACCACCACCACCACCCACCCTCGAGTAGCTATACATATATTTGCACTTTCAGTTTTACTTTCTGTATTTTCTTTTCTTTTTCTTCTTTCTTTATGTTTAATAGGCCATGTTGGCCATGTTTTCTTTCTTTTTATGAGTATTCCACATCCATGTACGCTTTGTACTGAACTCATTTTCATATATATGGAATACATTTATCTTTTCTTTTATACCGTGTGTTATCTTTTCTGTCTTTATTTTTGCTTTCTGTCACTATATCTGTTCTCTATACTTTGACTATGTATGTAGTACCACTTGCCTAATTGTTATATGCGATTCAGTTGATGATTTCCGTTTATTACCGCCTGGTTTAAATTCCCAATACTATTGAGATTGCTTCAACGCAGTATGGCGTTAATAAAGAAAGGCAGCCCCTTTGCACGCTATACGTTAGCGTGCCTGGATAGTCAATTTCTTATCGTAGACCTCTTAGACAATTGGGAAACACCAGTTTAGACCCTTAGATGTACAGTGATCTTGGCATTATCCGTTTGTGCATAATTATTTTATTATGTTCTGTTTATCTACTTTTTGTTCCTTTTAATGCTCGTGGTATCCAGTTGGTGTTCCGTGCAGGTTTTTCTTATTTGCAGGATGACCGTTACTATTGGAATACCATTTTTGTCGCATTCTGCAATCCCGGTAATTTCTTTCCTTGTTCTTCTTGTTCAAACATTGAGGACAATGTTGCATATAAGTTTGGGGGTGCGGTATGCTATACCACTTGCATATGCATGCAATGTTCAGTCGTTATATTGATTGTCATTGTAGAGCAAGTTTCTTTTCCTGATATTTCTGCATGCTTGCTATGATGTCTTCCTTTTTAAAGGCAGACCATTCGAATAAATGTCCGAGGTAAATGCAGCAGGTAGTTAAGAACTTTAACATTGTAAATACCTGCACTTTTGTAAGCTATATAGTAGGCTAGAACGGTCTACATTTTTGTCCAAATATGAGCACGTATAGTTCTTGCCCTAAATTTGTCCTTAACTGCACAAATTCGCATACATGTATTTTAAATTGTGGGGTATAAGTCTGATGGAGAATTTTGTAAATTTCTGTTTTTATCTGAACAACTTAAAGAATAAGTTCTTCCGGTTGTTGTAAAAAAAAAAATTATAAAATAAATGAAATAAGCCTTCTCACTCAATAAACCGAATTTCTATGCCTCAAAGCATGGAGTGTTCGCGTATAAGTGTGCAAGGTTGAGCAATAATAAGCGGGTGGCTTGCTTAAGTTCATCACCTTGTAAGCTCGGTTATTAAGTTCGAGGGGTGCTTCTTCACCTAATGCCCTAAAACCAATTGGTTTAGGAGTCATTGGCCCAATGCCGCTACATGGGCTTACAAGAAAGCAAAAAGAGCTAAGCATTGCACGGTCATCCGCACATAAGCAATCATGAATGTTTGGTTGTGATGAATAGCTGTGTCGAACCGTTTCAATGAGTTTTTCTCTTAAAAGCAGATTTGTTTTTATTCTTCTCCAAATATGACAACTGCCATGCGTTAGAACGCATGTTCACTTTTCAAAGAGGATTTTGGGGTCGGAATTGATATGTTTGTTCGGACTGGCCATTATGTGGGGACCATCGTTTATTTGTAGCTTGTGAAAGTCCATTTCTGCTAATGACCACATAGTTCTATAATACTTGTTGCATTTGCCAAATGAGAAATGAACGGATGATCACCCTTTATCTAGTTGATGACTGAGCATAATTACACTTTTGTATAAGATAGTTAATTTCATTTTTGTAATATTGCATTGCTAAAGGACTAGCAATATGTAAGTTTAGGGGTGTGATAAGTGTTCAATTCTATGCATTTGAACCCTCTTTATTGCATATGTTAGTTCCGTTTCTACATTTACCGAGATATGTTTATGGTATTTTTGTGTTTTTGATGTATTGCAGAACTTGTAGTGAAAGGAGCAAAGTTTGAGGCTTGTTGCAGCTGAAGAGAAAAGTTAAAAATTGCAGCCAAGGCATCTCGATCAATCGAGATGTTGATCTCGATCAATCGAGATCCAATCTCGATTGATCGAGATTCTGCAGAAGCCACTTGCTCACCTGCTCTCCCACTTGTAACAAAATCTCCCTTTTTGCACGACTTAGGGGGATTGTCTGACTTGAACAAGACCCTTGGGGACCTTCTTGATATAATGGATATATATATTGATATATATATATATATGGTGGGCCCCAAGGTTGAAAAAGGAGCCATAAAGCACAAAGAAGTCACATTTCTCATAGATCTCTTAAGACACATCAGAATATACCAAGAGAGAGATTCGAGAGAGGAGAAAGAGGAGCTAAACTAGACCAAGAAGCTTCATCTTCTCCATCAATGGAAGAGTGCAAGGCAACCATGAGCAACTAACTCTTCTACTAGGGTGCTGGTTTCAACCCCTAGCCATGTAAACTTGTTCATCTTTGTAGCACTTGGGATTTGTAATTAAATGTTGATTATTTAGCCTAGTGACCATGTACACTTATACATTTCTTTTATATATTCATTTGATGTTGAGTTTATTCTTGTCTTAGAGTAGATTCTTTCATGTGAATGCACAACATTTGCATATTCCACAAGAAGTGCAAATGATGGCTAGATAATGGTGTTTAAATGAATGTGTTGTGTTTGTTTGTATAAACCATGCCAAGATAAGGTAGTTTGGATGCATGTAGGTTCACTTAGAGAGTAGGGTAATTAGATAGTTAGTTAGGTTGAAGAGCTATGCTTGTTAAAGATGGATTATGATAGGTGGACACACATATTAATCTTTTGATATGTCATTGAGGTCACAAGCCTAATGACATTGTTAGGCATTTAATTTATGAATCCCATGCTTGCTACACTTATGAACATGTGAATGGCTAGTGGTGGAAACCAACCCTAGTTCTCTCTCCCATCCTTTACCCTTTAATTTTATTGTTATTACATTCATGCAATAGTTTTATAAACAAAAACTCAAAACCCTATTTTTAGGATTAAAGTGGAATTAATCTTTCATTAAGACAATTGCGACTAGTCCTCGTGGGATCGATACCCTTTATATAGAACCGTATCTACAAAGATTCATGCTCTTGTGAGTGGTTAAATTATATTTTGATAAAAAGGGCAAAATTAAGCTTACAATATAATCCGAGTTTAGCCACATCATGTAGATTGTTTAAAAGCGTAGTTAGCTACGTGTGGCCTCTTATGTAATCTTTTGGGAGCACTCCCCTCTTGAGCGTCTTTCATGAAATTTTTCTTATAAAAAAAAAATTCTCTGTTACTTAGTTTTGACAGTGTTGGACCTGTAGAAAATCATAGTCATAGATGGCTGGATTAAGTTACATATCTAATCATTGACATTTGTGATTGTCTTAACATTCAAACCCGAATTTTCATATTGAGCACCGTGGTTCTACCACCACACCAAGCAATGGGCTAAAAGGAGGGCGGACCCAGGAATTTAGTTTTGGAGGGACCAAACTAGTAACATAGAATTAGAACTTAAAAAAAAAAAATTAATGTGTCATACTTTTCTTTTTAGTAGAAGTCTTAGTAAATATTCTTAAGATAAAAGATCTAATATTACATTGCCTATAAACTAAAAAAGTATTTCATAATCTATGAGGTAGACAACGACTTACATCTTCCTAATTTCATCATGGATACAAACAAAAATGGACCAAAAAAAACTCATCATATATCTAGTCAATTATGACATGGATATGTACAAAACAAAATGAAATGTTGATGAAATATCTACTATCAAAATTGTGCCATGCGATCTTTTAGAGAAAAAAAAACATCTATTATTGAATTCAAACTAAAATTCTAAGCAATTTATTTTTTAATCTTGAATGTTATAAACTCATGCTCCATCTTGTTGAAAAGTATTATTTTAACATTTTCATTGTTGAAATAGTTCTTTGCTGAGTACCAGCAACAACACATGATTTCATGATTACAGTGGAAAAAAAAATTCGATAAGTTAGAAAGAAAAAAAAAATCGTGATTGCAACAATCCTTTGTTTTAAGATTGAACCTATAGCAAAAAAATAATGTCGGAAAAAAAAAATGTAGATAGTGATGCTAAAATGCAAGTACAAAAGCTCTCAGAAATCTAAAATATGTTTAAGTTTTAACCTTCAAGGAGGATTCAAGAAAAGTGGAAAAAAGAGAAGATAGGAAATGAAACAGAGGATAGCATAATGAATTGGGGTTGAAATAAGAACAAATAAATTGTGAGAGTATTTTTATAAAAGAAATTACTGGAAAGAAAGTAAAGAAAAAAATAAGGAAAACAGAGAGTATTCAGACAAAAAGATAGAAACTAGGGTTTCAAGTTGAGAAGAACAAGAAGAAGAAAATGTTGAGAAGGAAGAAAAGGAGAGAGAGAAAAGTAGTGTTAATTGTTGGAGAAATGGCATAATGTGTTAATCGTTAAATATATGACTGTTAAGAAGATTTGAAGAGGTTTTGGTATTTTGAGGGAGCCTCATTTTTTTTTTATTTTGGGAGGCCAATTGTTAAAATTCTTAAAATTCAATACCAATTATATATGTTTCATAAATTTTAGCGTGGGGTACATAAATTTTTCAAAAACTTTGAGAGGCTATGGCCCCTTAGTCCCTTAATAGATTTACCCTTGCTAAAAGGGCATAATATATATGTATCTATATATTTACATATGAAAATATATATATACAACAGAAAAAGGCAACCAAAAGTTGACCCCTTTGCCCCTTGACAATTTCAATTATCATCACTAGAGCTGTTGCATTGCATGTGAATTGTTATGACAAACAGCCGCAAACTAAGCACAATCACAACATAAAAACAAAACAAACACAGCACACAAAACACAAGAATTTACGTGGTTCGGCGATGTGCCTACGTTCACGGTGAAGATCTGGCAAAAGTTTTCAATATGCGAAAATCTGGAGATTACAAGTTTCAACCCCAAACCCTAGTTCTCGCACTCACTCTCTTTCTGCATTTTCAGTGTTTTCTCTCTTAATCCCACTTCAAACCCTAGATGTCATTATATACTGGGATACAAGAGAGTCTTAAGCAGGGTCCAAAACCCGTAAGCGAAGAAGGGGTCATAAAATAACGAAAGCCCATTTTTTGAGTCAAAACCGGGTCACAAAGTGACCCACATCGAGACAAAATTCGGGCCACAACATAACATGAATAAATAACCACAATCAAGACCCATACAATGACATCAAATTTGCATTACATAGGAGGTGCCAAAGACAAACTATAGTTTGGCTTTCTTTGTTGTGGCGGGCTCAGGGCAATCACCAGCCTTGTGTGAAAGAATATGTGGCTAGCATAAAGATCAGTCCCAATATCAGTAGCTTTCACTAATTTTTGAAAGAAAACAAGCTAAACATGTGGGATCATTATCGAAGTGCCTAAGATCTTCACCTCTAAACCATATGAAATCAAATATGGGAAGAGGATTAGCTCCGAATCAACCAAATTCAAGGACTGCCAGCAGTTAAAACACCTAGGGTAGAAGGATTCCATTGCTAAAATCCACCATTCTGAAGCATCATATTTAGGATTATTGGAATTGTCAAGAGGTAAGGGGGCCAAACTCATATTTTTCTTTTTGGTGGCTAAAACAACCTATATATTCAACCAAGTGGAAGTTGTTGTGAAAGCTTTTAAAAAAATAGACATTTAAATTAAATATGAAAATTCAATCAACTTGTTCCATTTTCATTTAATGTTCAGATATACTGAAGGCAAAGAAGGGTTGATGCAAGACTATGAGGAATTTCTCACATGTTTGCTGTTCACCAATTCCTGGTTTAAGTGGAGGCTCTACCAAAGCAGCAACAATGGCAACACTGACCTAAAAAATAGAAATTATCACACCAAAATTTCACACCAACAGTGAATGATAGTATAGATATCCGATCCACAAAAAAAAATGAGTCATTTGGTTTTAAAACAAATGAAAACAGAGCCCATAACAACTAACAAATAACTTAAATCCTTTGAGTTGATTAAAGTCAAGCAATGAGCAATGACATGAAATGCATGTTATGGTGGAAAAATATCAGTACATATATTTTTCGACAAACCAATTATTAGAGGAACCTTGATAAACATACAGGTTCAGGCAAAAGATTGCCACAATATTGGGTAGTTGTTCTTAAACCTGATCGAATACTTTATGTAATGGGTAGAGTACTAGAAAATATAGCCAAAAAAGCTATTTCGATAGTAACATCCAAAAATCAAAATGCCCACATTAACTCAATCCATTAATTTTGGTACAAGGATGTAAAACCAAAGGAAATTGCTCTTGGGATCATTTAAAGAAAAGAAGTAGCAGGTTCCTCTTTTTAAATAAATAACATTCCCTTCGTCCCAAAATCAATGTTATATGGACTCGGATACGTGTCGGGCGAAGTATGTATCCACTATCCACTCGTCGGACATGTCAAATCACCAAATGGAAGGGCACATCAAACTACTAAATATTCATATTATTTAATATTTTTATTTTATTTTCTAGAGTAAAATATTTTTATGTAGCATAGTGTTCAATTCAAGCAATTCATACAACAAGGCCCAAAAAGGCTCCTAAGCTCTCAAAGAATCCAACAAATCAACAATCTCGCTCATTGAGGTACAATTTCTCCCATGAACCCAACAAAAGAGAACTAAGAATAGAAAACTTAAGCTCCCCTATGGAAGACTCCTCATCTTCGAAGGATCTCTTGTTATGTTCCTTCCACAAGCACCACCAAACACACAAGGGGGTCACTCTCCAGCAGTCACGAACTTGGGCACAGATAGCACACCCTCACCAAGCCTCCAACATACCTCTGGTGAATTGGGCATAACCCACTAGATCCCAAAACTATTATGTTATGGACTGAATTTTGTCTCGGCTTCTGGTTTTGATCCTAAAAATGGGCTTTGTGTGGCCCAAAGTCATTAAAGCCACGAGGATCCTGGGCAGCACCCTCGGAAAAAATTTTATGACTCATTTTTTTGCTTACGGGTTTTGGACCTTGATTAGCTCTCTCTTGTAGCGCAGTATATAAGGGTGTCTAGCGTTTAGGGGCTCTACCAAAAATCATGCAATCAACAGGTGAGCCCTTACCCGCACTCAGAGCACGTGGGTATCGACAAACATGATGACTTAAGGAACTGAATCCACCGAACCAATTTTCTCTAGACAGAATGAGGCTCTCTCGGATCCCTAACTCGGGCTAGCCCTAAGACTAGGAAAGGTACTGGATTTGGTTGTATTGGTCATAGCAAAGAAAGTCAACTATACACTGGGTTAGATTTTCAAAAATAGATCCCTGGGGGCACCTTTCACATTTGAATTACTCCTATTAATCTTAAAAACAAATGTTGCTATGTTATCCCTTTTTGGCAAGTTCACATTAGGAGCTCCGGAAATAGGGAAGTTGCCTTTTGGATTTGGAAATAAGAGTTATTTGAATATGATTATAGACAATCATACCTTTTGGAGTCTAGTGTGAGTAAGAGAAAAAGCATTATACATTGCAGAAAGAGAGTGAGAGAGCTAAAGTTAGGGTTTAGGGGTTAAAACTTGTAACCTCCTGATTTTTTCATAGTGAAAACTTTCTTTGAATCTTTGTCGTAGACGTAGGCACATTGCTGAACCACGCAAATTCTTGTGTTCTGTATGTTGAGCTTGATACGTTTTCTATTGTGTTTCATTATTGTGCTTGGTTCGGGGCTAACAAACTGGTATCAGAGCTTTTAGTTCAAAGTTGGGATGTCAACCAAGTTTACGAAAATCAAGAAGTTTAACGGCAGGAATGACTTCAACCTGTAGCGGGCTAGGATGCAGGCCATGTTGGTTCAACACAGTTTATCCAAGGCGCTGAAGGAAAAGGATACACTGCCATAAAAATGGAAGGATGAGCAGAAAGATGGCGTAATGGAGAAAGCACACAGTGCAATTTTGTTGTGCCCCAATAACGAGGTTTTACGAGAAATTTCTAGAGAGACTACGACGGATGGGCTGTGAAACAAGTTGGAGTCCTATTATATGACAAAATCTCTTGCTAATCGCTTGCACCTAGAGAATCAGTTGTTAACTCTCCAGATCCAGGAAGGTTCATCTTTGAAAGACCAGCTTGACGAGGTTAATGTTGTCATCATAGATTTAAAGAATATTGATATTAAAATAAAGGATTAGGATCAGACTATTATTCTATTGTGTTCTCTACCATAGTACAAGAAATTTGTTGATACGATGATGTATGGCAGAACTAATTTGTCCATGAAAAACGTGAAGGCAGCTTTGAATTCTAAGGAGTTGAAGAGAAGGACTTTTGAGGGCAATACAGAAAGTTCAGCAGAGTGCTTGGTTGTTAGAGGGAGAACTAATCAGAATGGAGGGACTGGCAAAGGTCGTTCAAATTCTAAGAACAAATCAAAGGTGCTGAAATGCTTCACCTGTCACAAGGAAATGTACTTCAGGAAAGATTGTCCGGAGCGTAAGAGGGGAAAGGAATAATCCTCCAAAGCCAACAAGGTGGTGGTTGTTGTAGAGGGTAATGATTCAGATGGTGGTAATGTTCTCACAATTTCTATATGTAGCTTTAGCGATGAATGGATTTTTGATTCGGGTTGTTCGTATCATATTTATCCAAACAGGGACTGGTTTACCTCTTATCATCCATTGATGTAGGAAAACTCCATATGGAGAATAATGTGTCGTTCAAGGTTATAGGTATCGGTACAGTTCAAATCAAGATGATTAACGGAATAGTGAGAACACTAACTGATGTCAGGCATGTTCTAGAACTGAAGAAGAATTTGATTTCCCTAGATTCCATCGGGTGCAGTTACAGGGCTGGAGGTGAAGTCATTAGAGTTTGAAGGTGAAGTCATTAGAGTTTTAAAGAGCGCTCTTGTGGTAATGAAGGGACTAAATCAACATGGTTTGTATACGCTACAAGGTAACACAGTCACAGGTTCAGTTGCAGTGGCATTCTCAGATTCGGATTTAGGTACTACCAGATTGTGGCATATGCGGCTTGGGCATATGAGTGAGAGGGGGATGGATGTTCTAAGTAAGCAGGGTCTGCTTGGTGGTCAGAAAATCAAGAACCTGAATTTCTAAGAGCATTGTTGATGTGGCTAAACTCGGATTATATTGTAAGCTTAATTTTGCCCTTTTTATCAAAATATAATTTAACCACTCGCAAGAGCACGAATCTTTGTAGATACGGTTCTATATAGAGGGTATCGATCCCACGAGGACTAGTCGCAATTGTCTTAAAGAAAGATTAATTCCACTTTAATCCTAAAAATAAGGTTTTGAGTTTTTGTTTATAAAACTATTGCATGAATGTAATAACAATAAAATTAAAGAGTAAAGTTGGGAGAGAGAACTAGGGTTGGTTTCCATTACTAGCCATTCACATGTTCATAAGTGTAGCAAGCATGAGATTCATTAATTAAATGCCTAACAATGTCATTAGGCTTGTGACCTCAATGACATATCAAAAGATCAATGTGTTTGTCCACCTATCATAATCCATCTTCAACAAGCATAGCTCTTCAACCTAACTAACTATCTAATTACCCTACTCTCTAAGTGAACCTACATGCATCCAAACTACCTTATCTTGGCATGGTTTATACAAACAAACACAACACATTCATTTAAACACCATTATCTAGCCATCATTTGCACTTCTTGTGGAATATGCAAATGTTGTGCATTCACATGAAAGAATCTACTTTAAGACAAGAATAAACTCAATATCAAATGAATATATAAAAGAAATGTATTAGTGTATATGGTCACTAGGCTAAATAATCAACAATTAATTACAAATCTCAAGTGCTACAAAAATGAACATGTTTACATGGCTAGGGGCTTCAACAACACCCTAGTATAGAAGTTAGTTGCTCATGGTTGCCTTGCACTCTTCCATTGATGAAGAAGATGAAGCTTCTTGGTCTGGTTCAACTTCTCCTCTTCCTCTCCCGAATGTCTCTCTTTTGATAATCTGATGTGTGTGAGAGATATGAGAGATATGTGGCTTCTTTGTGCTTTAAGGCTCCTTTTTTCAACCTTGGGGCCCACCATATATATATATATATATATATATATATATATATCAATATATACACCCTTTATATCAAGAAGGTCCCCAAGGGTCTTGTTCAAGTCAGACAATCCCCCTAAGTCGTGCAAAAAGGGGGATTTTGTTGCAAGGGGAGAGCAGGTGAGCAAGTGGGCAAGTGGCTTCTGCAGAATCTCGATCAATCGAGATTGGACCTCGATTGATCGAGATTTCGATCAATCGAAATGAGATCTCGATCAATCGAGATCTCGATTGATCGAGATCAACATCTCGATTGATCGAGATGCCTTGGCTGCAATTTCTAACTTTTCTCTTTAGCTGCAACAAGCCTCAAACTTTGCTCATTTCACTACAAGACCTGCAATACATCAAAAACACAAAAATACCGTAAACATATCTCTGTAATCATAAAAATGGAACTAACATATGCAATAAAGAGGGTTCAAATGCATAGAATTGAACACTTATCAATTATCTTCGGAAATAGTGCAGAGTGAAGTTTAGTACGGGAATTCATAAGACCAATGGCACAGTGGATTATATTCACTATGATCTTTGGGGTCCCTCTCAGGTTAATTCACATGGTGGTGGTAGATATATGATGACATTGATTGATGATTTCTCTCTGAAAGTTGGGTTCATATTCTGAAGCATAAGAATGAAGCTTTTGTCATGTTCAAGTAGTGGAAGACCTTAATTGAAAAGCATATTATAAAACAAGTTAAACGCTTAAGGACAGACAACAGCTTGGAATTCTGTGATGGAAAATTTAACCAATTCTGCAAAACTCACGGGATTGTGAGACACCGCATAGTGATGAAAACTCCGCAGCATAATGGAGTTGCAAAACGGATGAACAGAATATTATTAGAGAGAGCACGGTGTATATTGTCCAATGTTGGGTTAGACAAAGTGCTCTGGGTTGAAGCTATTTCCACAGCTTATTTCTTGGTGAAGTGGTCTCCATCGACTGTAAGACTCCGGATGGTCTGGTTCTCCTGTTAATTACAATAATCTGAGAATATTTGGGTGTCCTGTGTTTGCTCATGTCAATGAGGGAAAGCTTGAATCGAAGGCTAAGAAGTACATATTTCTTGGTTATGAGCCCAGGGTCAAGGGATACAGATTATGGTGCCCAGATGCTTCGGGAAAGAAGTTACTTGTTAGCAGAGATGTGACCTTCCATGAGTCTACGATGCTTACTCCGTAGAAGGTAGTTGATTCAGCTAGAGCTCAGGGTGTCAGTGAGCAGGTGGAACACTTAGAGGTTCAGTTAAAGAATGTTCATGATCGGTCGAATGATGAGCAGGTGCAATTTCATGTTAAGGAGGAAGATACACAGTTGTAGCAGTACAATATGGCTAGAGACAGACCGAGGAGGGAGATTAAGCAACTCAAAAGTATAGGTTTTCACATGCTGAATCAGTTGCTTATGCACTTAGTGTGGCAGAGAATATTGATGAGCAGGTACCACATATTTATCATGAGGTAATCACGGATGGAGAGTCAGCACAGTGGTCTATTGCCATGACTGAGGAGATTAAGTCTCTTCATAAGAACCAAACTTGGGAGCTAGTCGAGAAGCCAAAGGGCTAAAAATTTGTGGACTATAAATCAGTCTTCAAGAAGAAGGAAGGAACTCCAGGAGTGGAAGATGTGAGGTTCAAGGCACGCTTTGTGACGAAGGGCTATACATAGAGGGAAGGGGTGGACATCAATGAATTTTTTCCTCCTGTGATGAAACATAGCTCAATCAGAGTGTTACTTATTATAGTTGCTCTGTATGACTTGAAGCTTGAGCAACTTGATGTCAAGACTACATTCTTGCAAGGAGAGTTGGAAAAGCAGATTTATATGCAATAGCCTGAGGGGTTTGAACTTCTGGGAAAGGAAGACCATTTTTGCCTACTAAAGAAGTCCTTGTATGGGCTGAAACAGTCTCCTAGACAGTGGTACAAGCAATTTGACACCTTTATGGTTGGGAGTAGCTACTGTAGGAACGAGATCAACAATTTTTTGTATCACATGAGGCTCTCAGATGGTTCGTATTTGAACTTGTTACTCTATAGTGATGACATGTTGATAGCTTGTAGAAACATGTCAAAAATCAACATGTTGAAGGCTCAGCTTAGTGGTGAATTTTAGATGAAGGATATGGGTACCGAGAAGAGGATTTTTGGTATGGAGATTTACAAGGATAGGGGAGCAAGCAGATTGTATTTTCACGGAAGAAATACATTGAGAAGGTACTGGAAAGCTTCGGTATGCAAGCATCAAAACCTGTGAGTACTCCATTGGCAGCCTCCTTCAGACTTTCAACAGAATTGCCACCAAAAGCTAAGGAGGAGGTGGAGCACATGTCTCATGTTCCTTATGCTAGTGCAATTGGTAGCATCATTTATGTTATAGTGTGCACTAAGCTAAACATTTCACATGCGATTATTGTAGTGAGCAGATACATGCATAAACCTGGGAAGGTCCATTGGCAGGTTGTGAATTGGACATTGCGGTACTTATGAGGCACTGCAGATGTTGGATTGGTCTATAACAGAAGCAGCAACACGTTTGGGAGTGTTGTTGGATATGTAGATTCGAATTATGCTAGAGATCTTGATAGGAGGAGGTCCTTGACATGGTATGTCTTTACTCTTTATAGAAGTGTGATCAGTTGAAAGGCGACTTTACAATCTACAGCTGCATTGTCTACTATAGAGGCTGAGTACATGGCAGCCACAGATGCAGTGAAGGAAGCTATATGGCTTAAAGGCTTGGTTAGTGATTTGGGTTTGCAGCAGGATGATTTTACTGTGATTTACGACAACCAGAGTGTTATACATCTGACTAAAAATTAGATGTTCCATCAGAGGACCAAGCATATTGCTGTCTAGTTACACTTCATCAGAAATGTGATTACACAGGGTGCTATTGCAATGAGGAAGATTGGGATGGCAGAGAATCTGACAGATATGATGACTAAGGTCATTCCTACTATCAAGTTTAGACACTGTATGGGCTTTATTGGTGTTTGTAGTTGCTGAGGCCCTTAGGGGCATGCGAACAAGGCAAAAGAGTAGCTGGAATTGCGAAGCTCGGTAGAATTTGAGTCAAGGTGGAGATTTGTTATGTTGTGACCCGAATTTTGTCTCAGCCTAAGTCGTAAAGACTTAAAAAATGGGGTTTGTGTAGCCTAAAGCTACGGCGGTCTGGGGGGAGCGCCCTCGTAAAAAAATTTATGACCCATTTTTTTGCTTACGGGTTTTAAACTCTAATTAGGACTCTCTTGTAGCCCAATATATAACGGCGTCTAGGGTTTGGAGTGTGAGTAAGAGAGAGACACTGTAAATCGTAGAAAGAGAGTGAGAGAGTGAGAACTAGGGTTTTGAGGTTGAAACTTATAATCTACTAATTTTCGCATAGCAAAAACTTTTGCTGGATCTTTGCCGTTAACGTAGGCACATTGCCAAATCACGTAAATTCTTGTATTCTGTTTGTTATGCTTGTTTCATTTTCTGTCGTGTTTTGTAATTGTGCTTGGTTCGCGACTGTTTGTCATAACACAAACAACCCCAAAAACATACTCCAAACATCCCTTGCCACCTGACAATGAAGCAAAAGATGGTCGGCAGTCTCCTCATCTCTCTTTCATATGCAACACGAGTTGATAAGGACCTTTGTCTTCTCCTTAAATTGCCAATCGTCTGGATCTTTTAAAGGACAATTGTCCATCCAAAGAAAGCCACCTGGGGGCCTTAAAGCGCCAAATTGCCTTCTACGAGAAGACTAACCCTACTGCCCCATAGATGGTCCTGTAGAAAGACCTAACATCAAAAATCACCTGAGCTGACGGTACCCACACCAAAGAGTCATCTCTCCCCCCATCCACTCTCTGGATGTAAATAAACTCTAAGAAGTGAATCATCTCCTCCATCTCCCAATCTTGGAACTTTCCCGAGAAACTGACATCCCATGTCGTCTTATCCCTATCAAGGTGATAGTAGTCGGACACGAAGGCCTATCGATCACGAGCAACACGATAAATATGAGGAAAGGAGCATACCAACAATCGTTCACCACACCACCAATCCTCCCAAAACTGAATATGTTTAGATAACTCATCCCACCCCCTTTTGATGAATTTCCAGGAACCTACTCCACCTGCCGAACTCACCTCCATTGAACACACCAACCTCCTCTTTCCTCCCCATATCTTTTTTTTTTTTAGATTAACCAAGGTATCCGAGGCTTTGCCCCGATTAATCCCTAGGACCCAGGAAGGGCACCTCCCCACCCCAGGCCAGGTAAGTCACGGAATTGTCTGTGGAGGCTGGCCCCAAAGAATTGTTTGCACTCAAGACGAGTCAAACCTTGAACCTGATACTTCCTAAGGCATTGGGACCAAGTGACCTTACCACTTGAGCCAACCCTTGGGGTTTTGTCCCCATATCTGCTGGATATAACACTATTACCCTCCTCCAAAGCCTCTCCCTCTCTCGCCCAAATCTCTACAACCACTTCCCAAAAAGAGCTTTATTAAAAGGCTCCACCTTCCGAATCCCCAACCCTCCCGCCTTGATTGGTCTACACACTTGATCCCAGTTAACAAGGTGGTATCTGAACTCATCGTCTATTCCTCTCCACAGGAAATACCATCAAAGCATCTCAATCCTTTCAGCCACTGATGTAGGAATCTAGAAGAGTGAGAGAAAATACATAGAAAGGTTGGACAAGGTGCTTTTCAACAGAGTAACCCTCCTACATTTTGAAAGATCTTGCTTCTTCTAACCTGCAAGCCTCCTCTCGTACCTCTCCACCACCGGATCCCATACTCCAACTCTTTTCATTGAATCTCCCAACGGCAAACCGAAGTACGATATAGGGAACGATCCAACTCCGTAATCAAGGATGTCGGCCAAATCAGCTATATGAGGCACATTCCCAACCGAAACCAACACAGTTTGGCCAACATTAATATTAAGCCCAGAGACTACCTAAAGCAAATCAACACACACCTCAGATACCTCAATTATAACTCATCTGCATCATAGAAAATAAGAGTGTCATCTGCAAATAGCAAATAAAAGATCTCCAGCTGCTTAAGACTCTAATAAACCCAGATCAACTGCCATCTTCATCAATCTGCTAAGTGCCTCCATCACGATAAGAAATCAAGAGGGAGAAAGTGGGTCCCTGATAGGCGTTGAATGTTACGCATTCTAGCCTCTTAACTTATGTATTTTATTCTCTTAGTGATAGATTATTGTGTGATTTTACTTTGTTTTAGTGTTTTCTGTATTTTCAGGGCCTTAATGATTATTTCAGTTAAAACCGTGCTTTTGGGTTTTTAAAGAAGACATCCAAGGTGGTGAGATGAAGTCTACATCAAGGAGATTCACTCAACCATTTATTTTAACTCAAATCAGCCCAAGAAAGAGGTCCAAGAGAATTACAGCTGCTTAAGAAGGTTTCGGGCCTGAAACCCAAATCTGCGCATAATATAGTCTTAATCCCGTTTTGGAAAACGGACCAGAAGTCTTATTTCCGAGCCTGAAATCGACATAATTCTTCCATAAGGTTGAACGAAATTTGATTCTGCACACTTTTGTATTTCACGAAAATTCCGTAAATCGAACTTCTAGTGGGTCAAAAGTCGGGCCGAAGTCAGCAGGAAAAACCCACCTGATTAGTGCTGCGGGAAACCCTAATTTATTCCTAATTGGATTAGGACTTTGGTATATTCTCTTGGGGAATAAAGTGAAGACTTGGAAGCTGAATTGGGGGAGATTGGAGATTGGACAGAGAGAACAGAGATTGGAGAAGGCTGAGAAGAGAACAGAAACATATTGCAGAGCCATTGGAGAACGAAGTCATACGCGTAATTCAAAAAGATGATGTCTTCTTCCTCAACAGTTGAAGCTTCTTCTTCTACCATGAGCGGCTAGTTCATCCACTAGGGTTTTGATGTAGCCCTAACAAAGCATCAATGGTTTGATTGTTTTAATTATTGGGGACCTTTATATATATGCATAGATTGTGTAATTGTGAGGATTCTTATTAAGGAATTGAGCAATAAAAGTCTTGTAAATTCAATCTCAATGATTTCTTATCTTGTCTTAGATATTTAGTTGTTGTTATTGAACTCAATCTCTCTTGTTTTCTGTGATCATGAGAAAGATTATTACACAATGGTAATCACTGAATATATTGTTATGAGCTTTGATGGATTATGCCTAGAGAAGATGAACCATACTGCACCCTAGATTAGAGTAGTTAGGCAGATGGCCCATGCCAATCGAAGATAGTCCATGGCTTAGCCTTAATCATATGTTATCTTCTTGACGGATGAAGGTGAGCTTGTAGCCACCGACACCACTTATGCATGATGTAATTCCCCTATAGTTGATTCAATTGACCATTGATTGTGGAGTTAGTGGTGAAGTCAAACACCCTAGGTTTCTCTCCTATTATCTTCATTATCTGTTTACCTTTGATTTATTTTATTTTATCTTTTTAATTAGTTTAAAAATCAGAATTCTTTTCTTCTAAATTTAATTAGAATTAATTCTGTGTTCCAGCTCATCAGACCATAATCCCTGAGGTACGATACCCCTTTCGATAGCCCTATTCTGTAAGGAATTCGTTCTATTGCGAAGTGTGGAAATTTTAATTGATATACTTTTTGAGTCACACTCACACACGAATCAATTTTTGGCGCCGTTGCCGGGGATTATCTATTTGATTGATTGGATTTTACAGAATTAGTTTTAATTGGATTTTTAGTTTAGGAAATTTTTATATTTTATTTTTAATTTTGTTTTTGTTTTCTTTTCAGGTGCTTTCGGTAAATATATGCAAGGTCGTCGTTCTGTGGCTGATCCTTTGATACCTCTTGATCCTGAGCCTGAACGTACTCTTAGACAACAGAGGAACATCCCTGTTGATACCATTGTGCAAGAGGAAGAATTAATTGAAGACATGGCAGAAGAGAGGAATAATAAACTTGTTCCTAATGCTGATGGAGAAAGAGCTAGATTGCTGAGGGACTACTATGTTCCTGAGACATATACCTCGCCAGCAGGTTTTCAATTGCCCAATGTCACAGCACAGAATTATGAGATCAAGTCTAGCATTATTCAGATGCTACCATCTTATTTTGGGCTGACTCAAGAAGACCCTTACAAGCATCTGGATGACTTCATTGAAGTGTGCTCAACTACAAAAATTCACAACTTCTCTGAAGATGTTTTCAGAATGAGACTTTTTCCATTCTCTCTAAAAGACAAAGCAAAGTATTGGTTCAACTCTCTACCGGCTGGTTCTATCATGACTTGGACTCAGATGCAACATGAGTTTCTCAAGAAGTATTTTCCGATAGGGAAGACCAATCAGTTCAGACGTGCTATAACTGGTTTCTCCTAACATGAGGGGGAACAATTTTATGAGACATGGGAAAGATTCAAGGACCTTCTTAGGAAGTGTCCCCATCATCAAGTTCCTAAGTGGCAACTAGTGCAGAGTTTTCATGAAGGGCTCACAGAAGCCAACAGACAGATGGTTGATGCGTCATGTGGAAGTACTTTTATGTTGAAGAGTGAAGAAGAGGCATGGACCTTATTTGAAAATCTTATTGACAACTCTCTACAACATGTGTCCTCTACTCGTTCTAGCAGACCTGCCACTACCAGGAAGACTGATGGGATTTTTGAGGTTGGTGCTTCAGAAGCTATGCCAACTGATATTGATTTAATTGCACAGAAGGTAGCAGCAATTATGGCTGCCAATCAAACTCCTTCTGCTTCAAATTCTTCATTGCTAGGCCCTTATGAATTTTGCTCTAGTCCTATGCATAATGTGAGCAATTGTCCTTCAATGGGGCAATTTTTTGATATTCAACATGAGCAAGTTCAAGCTACTTTCACTGGACCCATGAATCCTCCACGAGGTAATACTAACAATCCCACATGGAGGAATCATCCTGGTTTTTCTTACAGTAACCAAGGGGCAGCAATGCAACCATCATATCAACCTAGGACTTTTGTGCCTCAATAGCAATATCAAATACAAAGTCCTATGGCCCAAAGAATTTCTGCTATTGAAGACAAGCTGACTCTTACCTTGTCTAAATTTGACAAGCTTGATTCTCTTATAGAGACAGTGCAAGCTACTGCAGCAACAGTACAATCTACAGTTCAGCTAGTGCACTCGCATTCTCAATCCATTGCCAAACTGGAATCTCAATTTGGACAGCTTGCTACTTCATTAAGTAGAAGAGAAGAAGGGAAGCTCCCTAGTCAACCAATTGCTAATCCAAGAGGGATGCAAGCTTCCACAAGCAACCCACACCATGAGCAAGTTCAAGCCATTACCACTTTGAGAAGTGGGAAAATAATTGACAATAAGGTGGGTGAAAAGAAAGAAGAAGAAAAAGTGACCACAAGTCCAAGTGCTGAAATTCCTTATGAGCCCAAGACTCCTTTCCCACAACGTTTTCTTGAAGCATCTAAATTGGGGAAGCAAGGGGACAAGCTGCATGACATGATGGAGGTGTTTCGCCAAGTGAAGATTAATTTGCCACTCCTTGATGCCATCAAGCAAATTCCTCCTTATGCAAAATTTTTGAAGGACTTGTGCACTCAGAAAAGGCGTTCTAAAAGCCATGTGCCAAAGAAAGTAATGCTGCCACAACAAGTAAGTTCAATAATTCAGCAGTGTACTCCTCCCAAGTACAAAGATCCTGGTGCTCCAACTATCTCATGCATTATTGGGGAGCACCATGTGGATAAAGCTCTTCTTGATTTGGGTGCAAGTGTGAATTTGCTACCCTATTCAGTTTACTTACAATTGGGCTTGGGAGAATTGAAGCCTACCTCGGTGGTATTACAATTTGCAGACAGATCAACAAAGCAACCCCGAGGAATCATAGAAGATGTGCTCATTAAAGTGGACAAGTTCTACTTTCCTGTTGATTTCATTGTACTTGACACTGAGCTAGTTCACAATCCGAAGAGGCACATTCCTGTGATCCTTGGTCGACCTTTCTTAGCTACTGCTGATGCTTGCATAAATTGTAGGTCGGGGTTCATGGATATTTCATTTGGCAACATGAATGTCAAGCTTAATGTGTTCAATGCTATCCAACACCCTCCAGATCAGAGTGATGTGTTCTGCATGGATGATATTGATGAATGTGTGGAGGAATTTGTTTCATCCTCTATATCTCAAAACTCCCTGGAGGTATGTAAGTCTTTTTATGACTTTGAGAACATTAATGATGAAGGGTTGTGTGAAGAAGTGCATGCTATGCTGGAAGTGGATGCTATTCAGAATACTCCACCATGGAGAATTCCAATTGAGCCACTACCTTTTCTCTCTAGCACTCCCTTGGTGCCTTCATTGGAGTCCCCTCCAGAATTAGAGTTGAAGCCTTTGCCTGACAAATTGAAGTATGTATTCTTGGGGGCACAGAAAACTCTTCCTGTTATAATTGCCTCTGATCTGACAGAAATTCAAGAGAAGAGCTTAGTAGAGGTTTTATACCAACATCGTGAAGCAATTGGATGGAGTGTTGCTGATCTTAAGGGCATTGATCCCTCAGTTTGCATGCACAAAATCCATTTGGAAGAAGGATGTAAGCCAACTAGAGAGGCATAGAGGCGACTGAACCCCAACATGAAGGAGGTGGTAAAGAAAGAGGTTGTCAAGTTACTTGATGCAGGAATCATTTATCCAATTTCTGACAGCACATGGGTGAGTCCGACACAAGTGGTTCCAAAGAAATCTGGTCTTACCATTGTCCCTAACTCCATGGGAGAGCTTGTTCCACAACGTACTGCCACAGGTTGGCGTGTTTGCATTGATTCCAGAAAGCTCAATTCTATGACAAGGAAGGATCACTTCCCTCTTCCATTCATTGACCAAATACTTGAAAGGTTAGCTGGTCAGAGCTATTATTGCTTTCTAGATGGTTACTCTGGTTATAACCAAGTAGCTATGGATCCAGAAGATCAAGAGAAGACCACTTTCACTTGTCCCTTTGGTACTTTTGCGTATCGTCGTATGCCTTTTGGATTATGTAATGCTCCGGCTACATTCCAGAGGTGTATGATGGCCATCTTTTCTAACATGGTGGAAAAATTCTTGGAGGTGTTCATGGATGACTTCTCTGTTTTTGGATCATCCTTTGAACAATGTTTGAGCAATTTATCCCTTGTGCTTCAAAGGTGCCGAGAACGGAATTTGGTACTTAGTTGGGAGAAGAGCCATTTTATGGTGAAAGAAGGTATTGTATTGGGCCATATTGTTTCAGAGAGGGGCATTGAAGTTGATAAAGCAAAAATCGACCTAATTGCAACTCTGCCTCATCCAACTTTGGTAAGGCAAGTTCGATCTTTCTTAGGCCATGCCGGGTTCTATAGAAGATTCATCAAGGATTTCAGTAAAGTGGCTCGACCATTGTGCCATTTGTTATCTAAAGATGTTCCCTTTATCTTTGATGAAGATTGTGTGAAAGCTTTTGAAAAGCTTCGGTCTCTGTTATCCTCTGCACCAATTATGCAGTCTCCAAAATAGGCTGTACCTTTTGAAATCATGTGTGATGCCTCTGATTATGCAGTGGGAGCCGTGTTGGGACAAAGAGAAGAGAAACGACCACATGTCATCTACTACGCTAGTAAGACTCTCTCTGATGCCCAACTCAATTATACAACCACAGAGAAAGAGCTTCTAGCTGTAGTGTTTGCCTTGGACAAATTTCGTTCTTATTTATTGGGGTCCAAGGTGGTTGTCTACTCTGATCATGCAGCATTGAGACACTTATTGGCAAAGAAAGAAACCAAACCGCGTCTTATTCGGTGGATTTTATTGCTGCAAGAATTTGATTTGGAAATAAAAGACAAAAAGGGGACGGAGAATGTGGTTGCAGATCATTTATCTCGAATCGAGTCTGAGCCGGTATTCGATGCAGTACCTATTCGAGACTCATTCCCGTATGAGCAATTGTTTGAAACTACTTTGATGAAAGTTAATGGCCAAAGGTTGAAACATTGTGTGGAAGGATGTGTTCCAAGAAGAGACGTGGAGTCCGTCGACTTGACGGATCCCGTCTATCCGACTTAATCCCTTCGGAGAGTTAATCGTCTCCTACGGACGTTAAATCGTAGGTTCTGTATGTATTTCTATACTTTATTTCTTTTAGCTTTCTTTAATTTTAATTTTTAGTTTTAGTTTTCTTAAGTTTTTCTTCAATTCTAGTTGCGTTTTAATGTTTTTTCTTTGAGTTTTTGATGTATAAGTTGCTTCCGGAGGATGCCAAGAGGTGTACCAAGGTATTCGGACTCAAGACGGGTGAAAAATAGTGCTCTCGGTCGACCTTGGGCGATGGAGACTCAAAAATATCAAGTCTCGGTCGACCTTGGGCGATGGAGGTCCAGCAGGGTACCAGAGGGGGGATCGATCGCCCCATTGAAGGGGGATCGATCGCCCAAGGATTTTTTAAAGGGGTACCCACCATCAGGTGGGCGATCGATCGCCCATCCTTGGGGGGATCGATCGCCCAAGCCCAAAACTTGGGCTGGCCGAGAATTTTCCTTATATATGGACACCCACTCCTCCTATGTTGATACTACTTGCATCCTAAGCCTCTTTGAACTCCAATTCAAGTCCTACATCATCCGAAAAAATAATTTCTTCAATTAGTGATTATTATACAAGAATTCAACATTGATCAACATCAACTTCAACATCAAATTGGATCAAAAATCACTAGTTCTCAAAGGAAGCTCACACTTTTTCAAGTTCAACATCAAAGTAAGTGAAGTTTTTCCTTGAAGAAATTGTTCAAATATTTTTGAGGGCTTTTGAAGACCAAGTTTGGGGGATCAATTTGGTGCATTTACTTGTTCGATTTGGGTGGAAAAATTGCCGAAAAAAGGAGGTTGAAGGTTACAAAAGAATTGTGCACACCAAGTGTTCGATTTAATTCCTCAACCACACTTTTTCTACTTCTATGGCACCAAAGAGAGCAAGTCACCAAGATGCTTCAAGTTCACGTAATCCTCGCCGATCGAGGCATGATCCGACCACAGGTTCTTCACGATCTCGCCGAGACGGTATTCAAGAGAGATGGCATCCAAGGGCGTTGAACTTTGAAACAACGTTTGACATAGCCGAACTTTATGGTATAGTTTCCCGAGACACGATGGGGGATTTCTGACATCCGTCATCGTCGGTCGGCATCCATTTTTGTTCCACTCTCATCTACCATTTACCCGAGGCTTGTCAAGGTATTTTATCAGAACTTAATGCCGAAACCTGATGAGCGGGATGTGCTTACTTCTTCCGTAGATGGAACAATAGTTCGAGTGGACATGTCATCCATTGCCATTGCCATGGGTTGTCCTCATGAATGCCCAGCTGATTTATCTCATATCTATACTCCTTTACCCGACGAGTTGTCGGTAGGCAATGTGGTTGCACGATTGTGTGCCAACCAATTTTCTGGGCCGAAAAGGAATACAGCTTCAAAGTCTTCAATGCCAAATCATTTATGGTTCCTTGACGCTGTGCTACTCAAGAATGTATGTCCAATTGGACATAAAACCGAAAGACGTCAAGAGTTCCTTCGATCATTATATGCTATACATTTTGGGCATTGGCTGTCATTCCCACAGATTGTCTAGGGCCAGATGGAGAAATTCTATTCCAAGGTTGTGGCCAAGGCACCAGACAGTGCAAGTGACTGGGAGTTTCCATTCCCTACTATTATTCACCAGTTGCTTGTAGCACAGGGGTATGCAGTCCATGAGGACGAGCTTGCCTTTCCACATGATCTTCATTATGGCACGCATGACTGGAACCTGAGTCAATCTCATATGCACCAGAGAGTCATAGCGGCGCCTGGTGAGGTATCTCGGTTGGCCCAGGGAGGAGAGCATGTAGATATACCACCACCGGTGGAAGATCCAGAGGAGATGGAGGCAGAGAAAGAGGAAGTGCATGCACAGGCTGGTGGCCATGATTATCAATATTTAGAAGGGCAGATTGCTGGGTTGACGGCCCAGTTTGGCACCCTACAGACAGAGGTCTCCACACAGTTTGGTGCAATGAGAACAGAGATGGCGGATCACTTTCGTGACACTCGCCAAGAGCAACTAGAGTTGAGGAGGATGATGCGTGCACTGATGCGCCAAGCAAACTTGGATCCAGATGCTCAGTCACCACCACATCCTTGACAGGAAGGTAACCATCTTTTGTATGTTATTTTATTTTTAGCTTTTATTCTTCTATTTATTTTTCTTTTTGTAGTTAGATTTTTATTATTATTAAAAAAAAATGAAAAATGAAAAAATATTTTATTTTTTTTTTAGGATTTTTCTGTTTCATATTATTTTCACCCATACTATTTTCACTTGATCTTTGGGGTATCGTGGTTTGTTTTGACAGGTTGAAACATCCAAGTTTGGGGGTGTGCTTGCATTGCCTTCGTGCTCGTGATGTACTATATTTTCTTTCCACTACTCCGAATTTTTGGTAACATCGTTCTTACTCTTCTCTATGCTTTAATTGGGTGTACATTGAGGACAATGTACAGTTTAAGTTTGGGGGTGAGGCGATGCCTATTTTTGTGCTTATTGCATATGGGGGGGAAATTGTGTGAAATTCTTCTTGTATTAGGATTTTATTTTATTTTATTTTCTTAGTTTGTTTATTTTATTTTATTTTGTTTTGTTTTTAGATAGAATGTTTTGACATGATTCAAAGGATTAATACCTTATGTAGGTGCATAACTGCAATTTTTGAGTATGTTTAAAATTTTGAAAACTGTGATTTAAATTAAGTGGTTTTAATCATGGTTTGCAATAACATGTTTTGGGATGATTAATTCTAGTTTCCTTACATGCACAAACACACTAGCATAATTTTGTGAGGTATAAACCTATGTTTTGAGTTATTGAGTTACATATGCTTGATATTAATTAATATCTCTTGAGAATGAGTACCGATGATGTGTTTTACTTGACTTCAATGAAAGAAGAAAAAGAAAAAAAAAGTGATGAATAAGCAAATCAATTTGATCTTTTTCATGAGTAACCGGGCCTCTATGCCTCAGGAAGCACGGAGTGTTCGCGTCAAAAGTGAAGGGGTGAGAAAAGATTAGCATTGGTTGTCTTGATTTGTAGCCTGACTGATTCGAGTAATTAGGTCTTCGGGGTATCTTAAAGCCTAATGCCCTAAAGTCATCTGGCTTGGGAGTCACTGACTGAAAGCTTGCTACATGGATCTTTTAGAAAGCTTAACAGATCAAGACATTGCACAACCAATAAAGCAATGAAAAAAAGAATGAAGAAAAAAAAATGGAAAAGTCATGTATTCATGTTTGGAAGTATGATTTCAATAAGGGGAGCTAGTGAATTGAAAGGGTATGTGCCTTAATATATTCAGAGCTGAGTTATGCTACATGGGATGACTGCTAGTTCACTTTACACGAGGAAATTAGAGTTGATTATTTTGAGATATGTTGATGTGAATTATGCATGGGGACTATTGATTTGAATTATAGAATTTGAAAGTTTGAAATTATTCTTGAATGCAAGTTTGTAACTATGTATTGTAATCTTCTTCTTGAATTAATGTTGAAACAGAATTTTGAATGTTTGTGGGTAACATTTCTGGAAACCCTCACGAGACTATACTCGTCCACTAGGGGGAACCTAAGGGTTTAAAGGCTTGTTGCATATGCTAAATGCAATCGTTTCTCCCACGAAAGTGGAGTTAGGTAGTTTAGTTAGTGTTTAGTAGTTTTGTTTTGCTTTAGTTTTCTTTTATTCTATTGCTAAGGGACTAGCAATATGTAAGTTTGGGGGTGTGATAGGCGTTGAATGTTACGCATTCTAGCCTCTTAACTTATGTATTTTATTCTCTTACTGATAGATTATTGTGTGATTTTACTTTGTTTTAGTATTTTCTGTATTTTTAGGGCCTTAATGATTATTTCAGTTAAAATCGTGCTTTTGGGTTTTTAAAGAAGACATCCAAGGTGGTGAGATGAAGTCTACATCAAGGAGATTCACTCAACCATTTATTTTAACTCAAATCAGCCCAAGAAAGAGGTCCAAGAGAATTACAGCTGCTTAAGAAGGTTTCGGGCCTGAAGCCCAAATCTGCGCATAATATAGTCTTAATCCCGTTTTGGAAAATGGACCAGAAGTCTTATTTTCGAGCCTCAAATCGACATAATTCTCTTATAAAGTTGAACGAAATTTGATTCTGCACACTTTTGTATTTCACGAAAATTCCGTAAATCGGACTTCTAGTGGGTCAAAAGTCGGGCCGAAGTCAGCAGGAAAAACCCACCTGATTAGTGCTGCGGGAAACCCTAATTTATTCCTAATTGGATTAGGACTTTGGTGTATTCTCTTGGGGAATAAAGTGAAGACTTGGAGGCTGAATTGGGGAAGATTGGAGATTGGACAGAGAGAACAGAGATTGGAGAAGGCTGAGAAGAGAACAGAAACATATTGCAGAGCCATTGGAGAACGAAGTCATACGCGTAATTCAGAAAGATGATGTCTTCTTCCTCAACAGTTGAAGCTTCTTCTTCTACCATGAGCGGCTAGTTCATCCACTAGGGTTTTGATGTAACCCTAACAAAGCATCAATGGTTTGATTGTTTTAATTATTGGGGACCTTTATATATATGCATAGATTGTGTAATTGTGAGGATTCTTATTAAGGAATTGAGCAATAAAAGTCTTGTAAATTCAATCTCAATGATTTCTTATCTTGTCTTAGATATTTAGTTGTTGTTATTGAACTCAATCTCTCTTGTTTTCTGTGATCATGAGAAAGATTATTACACAATGGTAATCACTGAATATATTGTTATGAGCTTTGATGGATTATGCCTAGAGAAGATGAACCATACTGCACCCTAGATTAGAGTAGTTAGGCAGATGGCCCATGCCAATCGAAGATAGTCCATGGCTTAGCCTTAATCATATGTTATCTTCTTGACGGATGAAGGTGAGCTTGTAGCCACCGACACCACTTATGCATGATGTAATTCCCCTATAGTTGATTCAATTGACCATTGATTGTGGAGTTAGTGGTGAAGTCAAACACCCTAGGTTTCTCTCCTATTATCTTCATTATCTGTTTACCTTTGATTTATTTTATTTTATCTTTTTAATTAGTTTAAAAATTAGAATTCTTTTCTTCTAAATTTAATTAGAATTAATTCTGTGTTCCAGCTCATCAGACCATAATCCCTGAGGTACGATACCCCTTTCGATAGCCCTATTCTGCAAGGAATTCGTTCTATTGCGAAGTGTGGAAATTTTAATTGATATACTTTTTGAGTCACACTCACACATGAATCAGTCCCCCTGCCTAATCCCCCTCGAACTGTTAAAAAAATCAGTTGGAGACCCATTCATGAGGACCGAGATACGTACTGAGGAAATGTATAACTCGATCCATCTCATCCATCTCTCCCCAAATTCTCTCTAACAAATGAATTAGAAATCTCCAGCTCACATGATCATAAGCCTTCCCAATATCGAGCTTGCAAAGAAACCCTGGAATCCCACTAGCCAGTCTATGATCTACACATTCACTAGCAATAAGGGCTGAATCCAAAATCTAACGCCCACCAACAAAACCATTCTGGGGTTTGAAGTAAGATCCTCTGTAATGCCCCTCAACCTCAAAGTAAGGACTTTAGCTATAAGCTTGTAAATGCACCCAACCAAGCTAATAGGCCTAAAGTCCCTAACATCATTAGCATCTCCCTTTGGAATAAGAGCAATGAAAGTGGCATTCAAACTTTTCTTGAACCGACACTGAGAATAGAAAGCATGAAAAGTGCCCATGATCTCTCCCCTAACCAGCTCCCAATTTTTTATAAGGAATCTAGATGTAAAGGCATCCAGGTCTAGAGCTTTATCCCCATCACAACTCTTCAAAGCTGTCAAAACCTCCTCCTCACAGAAAGGATTCTCTAAACCTCTTTGTCAGCCTCTGATAATGACTCACAATGTAAACCCCCAAAAAGGGGTCTCCAACTGAACTTCATGTACAACCTCTGGAAGAAGGACGAGACCCCCCACTCCACATCAACTTCTCTGCAGAACATCTCCCCATCAACGCTAATTCACCCAATATGGTTGCCCCTCCGGTGAGCATTAGCCAACCTATGAAAGAACCTCGTGTTTCGTTCCTATCACCCTCTTTTAACCACAAAGCTCGAGATTTCTGACGCCACAAAATCTCCTCAAATATAGCAATCTCTTCAATCTCTACCTTACACTCCTCCCTCCTCCACCTCTCCTCCTCAAGACCTCTTGACTGCTCTAAACGGTCAAGTTTCATGATCTCCATCAAAACCCTATTTTTCCTCTATTCCAAGTTACCAAAAACCTCCTTGTTCCATGTTTTAATGTTTTCTTTCAGCGAGCGAAGCTTACCTGCCATAAAAAAGCTCGGAGTCCCTGTCAAACCACAACCCACCCACCATCCCCTCACTCTCTCCTCGAAGTCTTTGACCCGAAACCACATATTTTCAAACTTGAATAAAGTTTTTCTCTGTCGCATACCACCGCAATCGAGGACCAGCAGAATATGATCTGAGGTAACCCTGGCCAAGCCTCTATCCTCCTCCATAGCAGACACACAAGATACAAGAAACCTCCCCACCCACGTATCCACCTTAGTCACCCACCTTTTATCCCACATCACAAAGAACCACCCCCCCCCCACCCACCAAAGCTTTGTCTCTTACAAGCACACCAAATAAGCATTCGACTTACGCACTGCCAACTTTACCACCTTCCTTTTTCCCGAGTTGTTAAGACGCTGAACATTCCATGTGACAATTCGAAACTTCATGGCCAAACACTATAATCCTCCCCTCCTCCTCCCCCTCCCTCCCTTAATCCCCCATTCTTTCCCTCATAGTTTACATTCAAGATGAGGTTCTGAACCTCCCTCTCCCCTCTCTCATCACCACCCCTTCTCTTCCCGTTCTCCTTCAACCTCACACGGAACATCTGCAACATCTCCTTTGCCTTTTCCTCATTTCCCTCATGTGTCATGCCCAAAAGGTTACTCACACTCCCAATATTCTCCTTCACCCACTCTTCCCCTCTCCCTCCACTCTCAATGGCAAGCAACTACCCACCCCAGTAATAGTTCGATTGATATTGCCTAGCGGAAGCCTGTTGCGCTTGATTCTTTCCTAGCGTATGCTCGGTTCCCTCCTATCAAGCAAGCATCACAGGTTGCGACTTGAGGAATTAGAGCTTCCCCTTTCCCCTTCTAGTTCCATGTGACCCCGGCCCAACTAAGAACAATGTTATTGGATTTTCGAGACATAAGCAAAGGACAGCATCGGTAGAACCACCAAGGAACGTACTACCATCTCCTTTCTCCCACCCGAGCCTATAGTTGATAAGCCAAATCCCCCTATAACCCCCCTCCCCGTCAGGATCCACCACCTTCCCACTATAGATAGAACTCCCCACCCTCCCATGGCATAATGTCCAAACCACCTACAAAAGGATCATTCAACAACTCAAATCAGCACCAAACTCAGAGTCCTCCCTACCACGAATCGACGGAGCAAACATCTTCCCCTGTATCCACATCCTCGACACATTTGAACATTTCAGCCCCACCAATGAGTTATGGAGCCATAATTCCCAAACCAGAGCCTCCAAAACATCATCACTCAATTTAAATTTCAACTATTTTCCCACGCAGACAATAACTTCCTTATTTCTCTGAATCACACCCTGTTTGATCATCAGCCCATTAAGTTATCACCAAACACAGCCCTATCCTCAGCCAACATCCTGAATTGTTCATCACTAGACACATCCCTATTCTCGACAATCAACCCATTCTGAATAGTGCCTGTCCCCTCATGATAATTTCCTCTCAAACATTCTGCCCCCCTCATGTCACCCTCCGGCATCCTTTTCATCATCAATGGCAGTTCCGTCAATAATCCCGGTATATCACCACCACACGTCCCTCCTGAATTCACAACCAAATTTGTCAAAAAAGAAGAAGAAGAAGAAGATAGGAACTGATGAGGCCTACCTTGCTATTTCGGTTTGGCTATCTATTTCTGTTTGTCTGCTCTAGACCATCTCCTCCCTTTAAAATTCTTGTGTGAGTAAATATGCTTGCCCGACAAAGTCATCCCATGCTTTGATTCTACTGTGTTGGCAATCTCTTTCCTTGCTTAATGTTTCCCTTTTTCTTTGATCTCCTTAATGTTCTTCACAGTCCCTCGCCATACCAACCCGGGGTCATCGGTTGCTTCCTTTCTTCTCTACAGAATAGCATCACCAACAATGGGAGTCGTGTTGTCAAAGCACCTGTTTAACTGAATCGATAAGGATTCAAACTTATGCCGCGTGGAACGTTTCTTATCCACAGTTGATTTCTTAATATCATTATGGACCCTATAGTCAAGCCTAGAGTGTCGACAGGGAAAATTAGGCTTCGCCCCAGCCCGATCCCCACAACAGCCCAATCCTCCTCTTTTAAACTTGTTAAAATTGGCCAATCCCCCATCCGTATCACCTGTCTTCAATCCCGGTGCAATTGGGTCCAATCTAGCATCCCTTATAGTTGTTTCATTAATTGGGCCAGCTTTCAGAGGCCCAAAACGATTCTGCAGACCTGAACCCAGCCCATCCGTTTGAATCTTATCTCTTCTGGATGTGTAATCCCAAAAGTCCAATCCCCTACCACCACGTGTCTTATCCTTTATTCCCCCCATTAATATAACCGAGTGAAATTCCAATATTTAACACTATGTTACGTAAAGACATTATTTTAACTTAAAAAAAGTACATTAAATAATATAAATACTTAGCAATCTCCATATCTTCTCTTCTTTGAGGATCTGACACATCGTACGAGTAGATACATACCCTACACACGTACCCGAGTCCATGTATCATACATTAAATAATATAAATACTTAGCAATCTCCATATCTTCTCTTCTTTGAGGATCTGACACATCGTACGAGTAGATACATACCCTACACACGTACCCGAGTCCATGTATCATAGTTCTCCATATTATTCTTTTCCCATAAGATTCCAAGACCTTCAAATTTCACAGAGGTTTTAATGTCTTATTCTAGACCTCAAGTGTTGATTCCTAACCTCTATGCACCCCCACCACTTATCTATATAATATAATCTTATGCTTTCTGTATGTTTCGATGTCTTCTTCCCTATTGTTAAGTTGTTTGCACACAGTTATTTTGCAGTACAAGCCTTTAAAATATTGAGCCTCAGTACCACATTCATTACATATTTTATTTAAGAGACGCTGGATATAAAGTATAACTCAAGCCTTTCTAGCAACCTATTCTTTCATATTCATCAGCAATACAAACAAAAGGGACGATATCATAAGAAAAGTCACACAAGGTTTCAAATTTAGTGTTTCAGAGATCAAAAGGCATAACTTAATAGAACAACCTACGATTAAATATTATGAGCACGTTTTTCATAATAGTTCAGTGTAATCAGGAAGAAGGGTTTTCTGAACCGGTTGATATGGTGATTATCCCAAAACTGGTAAGGGAATTAAAAAAATAAATGTTTTAGTTACAAACCATCTCTGAAACATACTCACCTCATCTCCGTGATGAGTTAACACACACATCTCCAGATTTTCACTTTTCCGAGACTTCTCATCTGTGTCATCCGAGAAAAGAGTAGTGCTATTTGTATTAGCATCACTAGGAAGTAGGATCTGATGCCACCAGATCAACATCATAGTTGAAGATGTTCTTTTCTGCCAGTCCAAGCTGCACACATAATTAATAATATTAGGAAAAATGATTTTACAAATATTGCTTTAGGGAGATCTGAGATGTGGCTACAGAAAAAGCCAACAGGAAATCTTACTGACCCACAACTGTAACAAATTCAGGGAGGTGGGCTTATAATGGATATGAATTACATAACAGCTGCAAGAAGGTGGCAGTTAAAGTTGGTGGGTACCATGTATTATTTTCTGTTCAATACATTACAGTATACTGAGGAGTACAAAAAATGCTCACCATCAAAAACCATATCAATTTACACACCAAACTCATAGGTTACACATTCATACCCAGATAATGGCTGTTTTAATTCCAGAGAAACTGCCTCGTATCCATCTATTTCAAAGTGCCTTTTCAAGACTAATTTAGATATCTTTAAAGATTTTACCGAGGCTGAAAGAGGAGTGGTTCTGATAAAGAGGAGTGGTTCTGAAAGATTTTACCATGTATTGCATCTTGTTACCATTCGCCGTCTTCTCCACTTGTGAGTCCACAAGTTGAAGACCTCATTAGTGCGTAAAGGCTTGACAAGGTAGTCAGCTGCTCCAAGTTTCAATCACTTGACAACAACCGAGACATTGTCCTGCGCTGACACCACTTAGCAAAATAAAGAGAATAAAAATAATTGAAAAAAAAAATCAAGCATGTAATACCTCACACCAACACACATAGTATGATATTGTCTGCTTTGGGCCTAAGCCCGCACGATTTTGTTCTTTAGTTTTACCCCAAAAGGCCTCATATCATTTGAAGAGAACACACTACATATAAGCACATCCCCTTCTTCACAACTAGGCGATGTGAGATTGAACATCTGTACTCTGTGTCAGTGTGGTAGCTCAGCCCAGTGTCTGTCTTCGCACCCGTCCACTCACACTCGTCCACAAAAGTTACTACAAAGCATTTGAAAAAAATAACAAAATAAACAAAATCAATTTTACTGATCACAGGAATGCGTTAAAACTCTTTATCCCTAATAAGGTATTTCAACATCTTCCAGCCTTTGGCCATTGGTAGGTCAACTTCGGAAGGAATGATATCTATATCAGGCCCCTCAGCATTCAGTACATCAATCACCTGTCTGGCTGACCTTACTGAAGTTACTGTGAAGCAACAATCATCCACAGTCAGCAAATGAACCCATGCTCAATTCCTTTATATGCAATATAAGTATATAATAATAATATAATTATATATAGTGTTAAGAAGAAAAAAGAAAGAAACGGATCTCAAACAAGACCAAAAAAATAAAAAAATGTTTTAATTAAAGGAGGAAATAACACATATTCAGGATACAATAGGAAGTAGCAACCCAAAAATGTCAACTTGAAGGTTGATTGCACATAGCCAGAGTGATCGAATGACTCAAGCCAGATTGCTACTAAAGTTTAAGGCTGTCCATGTTCCTTGAAAGCCACTGTTACAGAATTGTTAATGCCAAAAGTTCCAAAAAACACTCAATGGCCGTGCGTAAAGTTTATTGCCCCTTTTTTTTTAGGACTTCAAGATACCTTCTTAAAATATTGGACTCTCTGTAGAGGAAAGCAATCCGGAAAAAAACTATACCTATAAAGCGCTCTTAGTTGGATTCTTTGGAACAAGTCATCTAACAAAACATTCAAGTTCCGGTCCACAACTGTTTGAAGAAAATGATTTTAAGTTTACCCGATGGCAATTAATCTTGTCCCAAGAGACTTGCACCGAAGGAAATAAAGAACGTAAAGAGACAGATTATTTTGATCGTGGTTGTCCAATGTCAAGAGAGTGATCAACATCTATAATTAAAGTTTTGGGTTAAATTCACTTACGTCTTCTGAGATTTGGTCAAATTACACTCGAATAGGTCATTTAACCTTTATTTCTTTCACATCTCCTAAATCAATTTTTACAATGGCCGGAATAAATTTTAAGAGTGAAAAAACAATTTTGCCCTTACATTATAATATCGCATTATATTTCAAATAGGGAAAAATACAATGACATCCCCGAGATTTGTCATAATTGCACTCACCTCTTCTGAGATTTACCATAATTGCATGACCTCATTTGAAATAATATTTTAGGATAATTTTCACATTATACACTTAAATAATTTAATAATAATAAAATAAAATAATCTGATTTCTAAAATGATATATAAGCTTCCACGCACACACCACCAGTGCGGTCATTTTTGTCAACCCGTATCCGTGACTCACGACAAAACTCAACAACTCGGTTCATAGATTTAATCCTATGTATGTGTTCCTATATATATCACCATGATCGAAAATTTTTGAAAAGAATTTGTGTGATAGAATTTTTGGCAATTGTTCAGATTTGTTAAGAGCAAGATCGAAGATCAATGGTGGTCATGGATGGTAACGATGGTAGTGTAGCATGTGTATAGAAAAAGACTAAACAGAGAGAGAAAATATAATATGGGCAAAAATATCATTTTAAAAATTAGATTTTTTTCAGGGAAGTGTGCAATTACAGCAAATCTCAAATGACATCATTTTAATTTATCCAATTTGAAATATAATGTGATATTATAATGGAAGGGAAAATTATCTTTTCACATTTAAAATTTACTCTGACCACCGAAAAAATGGATTTAGGGAAGGTGAATGAAATAAAGACCAAACGGTCTTTTTGAGTGTAATTTGACCAAATCTCAGGAGAGACGTCAGTGAATTTAACACTAAAGTTTTTTCAGTGAATAAAGAGGGAGGGAGGACTTTCAAAACAAACTAATCCTAAGAGTATGCTAGATTTGGACTTCAGTCCAAATCATGAAAACTGGATTTTGGTGATAAGAAACAAAAATAAGTGGACATAAAATAGCTTATTCAAACTATCAGATTACTTAACCCAGAAGCCGAACCTTCATCCACAGGGGCCACAGCCCTCTCTATCAAGTCCAATGCCTCAAAATGATTTTAATGCACATGACTATGTGTTCACCTTCATAAGAAAATAAACCAACTTCATTCAATATCTTCCATAATGATTAGATACCTGGTTACCTACTACACAGATTATAGTTATGGAAATTTCCAAGGTTGCAAGCGTAAAAATAATTAAACAAGCTAATTCCAAATGAAACTTCCTTTTCTTTTCTTAATTAATATCCCACATTTAAAGAGCCAAATTTTCATAGGACTTCCAATCTAATACCGATAAAATATTATCTGCCAACCACAATCAAGGGTAATTAGTGCATAACAATTAACAATTACTACAAAAATATTCTTACACACATTTATATAAAGGGCAAAATACACTCACACTCCCTGATGTTTGCTATAATTACACAAATATTTATAATTTAGCAAAACTTACACTCACACCCTTGAGGTTTGGCGCATGATTACATTCAACCCCAACACTATATGTATTGACTGTTTTACCCCTGCATTGATTGAAATGATATTTTTGACTTGATTTTCCTTTTTCAGTTAACCATTACTTTTCTTTTAACCTTAAGTCTCTCTCTCTCTCTCTCTATCTCTCTCTCACACACACACACACACATATATATATATATTGTTGCGACACTAAAAATATATTTTTAATGTTATATTACGTATTTTACTATAAAAAAATAAATTTAAATAAATATCTCCATCTGAGCAACTCCACGTCCTGCTCCACCACGGCCGACACCACCACGATTGGTACTACCGCGTCCAACACGTCCCCTGCCTCTACCAGCTCCAGACATCCTATTTTCAGAAATGAATAACATTATCATTAATCCCACAATAAGTCATAATTAAACTGGAGTATGGTAAGAAAACACATAATCTATCCTTTAGCCGGGTAATCTTAAACCTAGGCTCTGATACCAAACTGTCACGCCCCTAAATTTAAATAATAGAAATACTGGTTCTATACTTAAATAAAGTACGTGATTTGCAACCACACTACCTCATACAACATATTATAACTCTCTCCAAAGAAGAATTTTATTGAGAACATAAATAACTACAAAACAAAAGTAGCATCATCTAATACAATCAATAAAATCCTCAACATTATTACATAAGTTCATATCAACTTTATTGAACTACAAAGAAGTAGGAAAACAGAAAAATTATCTCCATCCAGCTCACATGACTCCATCACGTTCCAATCAACGTGTACCTGAAAATTGTTAAGGAGTGAGCTTACAAGCTCAACAAGGGTTTGCTAAACACATTCCCTGCTCAGCAAATCGATTCACCTTATATTTCCATATATAAAAGTAACTCGTCAAAAATACATTAATTACATGTATTCATCCCAAGTCATAAATTCTCATATATCATAATTACCAAAATATACAACATAACGCAATTTTCCCAATTTCACACCATAACTTGTTAACCATCTTGATTAACTTAATTTAAAATTTACTTATCTCACATGAGCCCCAGGCTCCCCTCCAATCCATGGTGTGCATCGCATAGTCCCGGACTACCGAAAACACACATGTGGCTGGGTTATACGTCTACTCACCCAGATGGTCCCGGACCACGTCCACATAATAAGGGCATGCTGAGCCCAATGGCCATAACAAAAGGGTAGTGCACTCCCAATAGGTAGGTCCCTGACCTTACCTAACAAAGTCATCATAAGAATAGTCCCAGACTACTCCTCGACTACTCACCATTATCCATTACAAACTTTAATGTGATTTCACATTTTTCAGCAAATTTGAGTTAATTAAACTGAAATACATTATTCTAGAATTTTTTCATAATTTTAGAAATATTTTTACTATTTTTCTCTAATTTTCCTTAATTAAAATTTAGTTAAAACCTTTGGCTTGCATACAAGAAACCAAAATAAATAAATAAATAAATAAGTCTCTTTTCTATACAATAAACTGTCCAGAATATTATACAAGAACTGTCTGGATATATCTAATACACTACTAGAAATATCAGGTTGGTAAACACATTCCTAACTAGTTCTGTTGGTAACTCATTTCACTCACAAATGTATAACCCACTTTGAGTGTACCATTACAGAAGCTAAACCATTAAGCTTTATCAAACCCAATTGTCACTTTCAATACACAAATGCCCACCGTTCTAGATATGATCAAATCAATGTACAACCACTGCCCTAAAGTAAATATACGGTTCCACCGCTCCGCTTTCCTAAAGTAAATATACAAAACACTAGTTCCACTGTCCTAACTAAATATACAGCAGAACACTGGTTCTACCGTGCCACTTTCCTAAAGTAAATATACAAAACACATGGTTCCACCATTCCACTGTCCTAAACGAATTATACAGAAGAACATTGATTCCACTATTATACATCTATTTATCTACCAATAAAGCTGACCCTAACACTTATGTTATACTTACCCCAGTATATCAATCGTTCAGATTTCCACTAAACTACACCTTCGTTCTGAAATCCAGATCACACTAAACAACACATTCGTTACACCTTCGTTCTGAAATCCAGATCACACTAAACAACACATTCGTTACATTCGTTCAATAATCCAGATTCTACTAAACAACACATTCGTTCAACAGATTCCAGTAAACAACATTTTTACTCAGTAATCCAAATTGCACTAAACAACAAAACAACATGAATAATTATATATAAAATAACTGCAATAACTGAGTCCCATTCTCCACTACTGATACGACAAATAAATCCACTAAATCCATAACATTTATTTCAACGCGTAACGTAACCTTCAATATTTATAACTGCCCAACATCAAATTCATATATTTTTACACAGAACCTAATAACAGTTCATATATTGTGCAATCAACATCAATTTCACACGTTCTTTTACACAGAACTCAACAACAATTTAAAATCCACAAAATTATTATTTCAAACACGTGATTTATTCCTATGGGTGCATACATATTGAGAAGGTTTTCCCTATTCACAGTTTATCGATATTTAAACACTAGATCTCATATTTAATCTAGTAATTAATTTATACTTCAGAAGAACTCATGCGATCAATACATTAAATGTAATCCTAAGGTGTCAACATGATTAAAAATTCTAAACCTATAATTAAACGACAAGTCTCAGTTATATATAAATATATAAACAAATCGACTTGCCTGTTGTCGCTATTCCAATCACCGATTATCTCTCTATGCAATTCTTCGATCACCGTTTCTCCTTCCGGCTACTGTCGAACCCACCGTTTCTCCTTCCGACTACTGCAGAGGTTCAACGTTTATCAGTCTTTGAGGTTGAGTTGAACTCTTTTTTTTTTGGTAACTATAATATCTTCTGACTATATAAAAATATATATATAATTTTATAACAACGATATCCCCGTAGTTGGGGTAGGGTAGGTTTCTAATTTAAATTTGACTTTCAGATTTTCTCGCAACAAATCTGATAATTCAAATTCAATTTTTTTTTTATTTTTTATTTTTATTTTTTGGGATATTACAGTACCCATCAAAGAAGAGAGAGAAACTAAAATCAGAGTACCAATATCTAGGTATTGGATTACAAACTCCATTGACAGATGAGAGTCCTCATCTGTCACATACTAAACCTAATTTTTAATTTTTAGATAGATACATAAAGTGCAAAGACTGAGCTAAGTTGTCAGTGTTTTACCATTTGCACCTGCTGCGTTTGGATCAAATAGCATTGAAGCGCAAGTTAGCAAGGAACGACTCAGTCTATTATATATATATATATATATATATATAGTCTGTGATGTTACGCAGAGGATTGAAAGTGACTTCTTCTTCCACTTGTCTCGCCTCAGCTTTCTGCTAATAAAGTAATAATACTAGTACTAGTTTAGACTCTGGCAGTGGTGGGGGCTAACGTACGCTGGGTTGAAGTCACAGTAAAGTGTAAAAATATTGTCCAATATGTATTCCAATACATCGGTCCAAGTGTTAGAAAATTTATTATGAGATACAATTTATTGTAATATTATATTACTAGCGTATTACCCGCTATAAATTAAATAAAAAATTATTATTTAGTTACTGTTTACAAAATACCATTTGTTTTAATTACTTTAAAAATTATCAGGATTAAAATCCTCTCCTGTTTGGAACCAACCAGTCCCCGTTGGTGCGCTCAAATCGAAGGACTTACTGCATACATATGTGGTAAATACCACTTACCTTTTTGTGTATTTATCTCCATTTGAAAAAAGAACTGAGGCTAGCAGTATAAGCCATTTACTTATTATACGAATACATATACAAAGCAATATATACCTATATCTGATTTTACTCTCCATCCCGCCCAAACTAAACCCATCTCAATCCCGCCCAATTTTTCGATCGTCCTCTTCAGCCAATCAAAAACAGAGCAGACCCTTCCCCGAACTCCAGTGAAAGCACAGCAGATCGACATACCCGAAGAAGATTTCAAGCCTTCTCTCTTCAAGCCACTTCTATGTAAGTCACTGTTACTGTCACTACGTATTATTTACGTTTAATTGTTTTGTTGATTTAATTGATTGATGGTTGTGTTCAACCTATCTTAATCTTTTATTCACTTGAGGTTAATCAATGTATTCTTTTTCCCTTTTCAATGCTGGGTTCTTATGTACTCTAAATTATTTATATATGTATATATATATATTTCTTGTCCTCAAGAAATTGTCAAAACTCGGGGTATATTCAGCTGGGTTTTCTATGTCTACTATCAAATATGCAAGACCCCATTTCTGCTTGTATCATTGCAAATATTCTTTTTTCAAAACCATGGAGTTTGCGTTTTATGCGGTGCTTGGTTTTTCTGTATGCTACCTGTTTGATGAAATGTGTCACCAATGACATTTATTAAGAAAATTGTACTGTTTGGTTGCAAATATTTTTTTTTCAAAACCATGGAGTCGGCATTTTATGCGATGCTTGGTTTTTCTGTATGCTACCTGTTTGATGAAATGTGTCACCAATGACATTTATTAAGAAAATTGTACTGTACTGTTTGGTTGTCATTTTGGAAGTCTAAATGTTGCTGGAGAGGACCAATAGCAATTTGATTTTTGAATTTTATGGGAGGATCATATGTACAACCATACTTAGTTTCACAGTAGTGGGTTCTGTGAATAAAATTTATAAAAATCAACTCAAAATACGGGTATATTCCTTTCCCCCCTTCCTTACTGTCAAGTGTTCCACTGCCACCCACATCAATGTGTTATGCCCGCCAGTTAGTAAAATTAACAGCAAAAAAGCAACACAAACAAGCAAAGTGGAATACAAGCATTCCTAGAACCACCTAACACCTCAATGCCACAATTAAGGAAGCCTACAACAACCATTGAACCACCATCACGATCACACTATGACTGTTGCACAACCAGTGAACCATCACCACCACCACCATCACCAGAGCTGTGGCATTGGTAGTTGCTATGGCTACCACTCCCGCTACCACCAAGGTTTTCAGTCATTACCATTACTTGATAGTGACCACGTCAACTATATGAGCTCCCACTGTGAAATTTGAGTAACAGCAGGAAAATGGCAGATTTTTACATTGGGTTTCCACTGCATCAATTTCTCTCTCCAGCTATTGAATTTTGTTTTATGTTTTTTTTTGTTTTTTCCTCTCTCTCTTGTGAGGTAAAATAGAACAATGAGCTAGTCTCTTTGATCTTTTACTATATACCACTTCCCTTCTCTTTTTTTCCCTTCATCCGGTCTCTGGCCATTAAAAATTGCCATAATTTTTAAGACGAATTCCTTCATCTTTCCCTTCTCTCTATCATTTTTCATGGTGTTCGAACCTTTTTGCTGGAAATTGCAGGAATCTACTCTAAAGTTAAATTTTGCACTTTTTGGGACTTGAACCAAGTGTTATTTGACCCATCAATATCTGATTGGTCATCTCAGCTACATCAACCACCCAATCTACATGTCACCAAAACAAACCAACACCACCAGTGAAGCAGCCCTCCCCCCTTCCTTATTGTCAAGTGTTCCACTGCCACCCACATCAATGTGTTATGCCTGCCAGTTAGTAAAATTAACAACAAAAAAGCAACACAAACAAGCAAATTTTGAACTAGAACATGAATGCTAAACTGCTCAAGAGAAAAAGTGGCAAATAAGTGTACATACAGGAAGCGCAACTTCGACAGCTTGCCCAAAGTGTCTGGGATAGGACCTTTAAAACTGTTTAGGTAGAGATCCAAGCTCACCAAGTTCGTCAGATTTCCAAGATCACTGGGAATCGGTCCACTTATGTTATTACTGTAGAGTTCCCTGTCATGCAAAAATGATGTTAATGATTTGAAGATGAGGAACTTCATAATAGCATAATACTTCCAAGTTAAAGAACATTAGACTAAGTTGAAGATGAAAAGTTTCCCTTAAGATGCTGGAAGGGAAACCTAAATTGGGTCCAATATTTTATCTAGCAAGTTCAATGGTGCATTACTATCAAAAAATTGAATGAAAATTTCAGCACATATCTGATATTTAGAGGACAATTTTAAAGCAAAAACTACTACGAGATTAGAGCCCATTCAAACCATAACTGGATATATTTTGCAATTTCTCCAACAGCTCCAAGGGACTAGTTATGGGGTACAAAACTTTGACGAATGAAGAAGAGCCACAAAGTTAAGATAAATTGTAAAAAATTCTGGTATATTATTAAAAACTGAATTGATAATTTGCCGTACATATAAGTAGAAAATTCCTAACAGCATAAACAAATCTAAAAACAAATGAAAACTAGAAGCACAAAAAAAATGTCCAAAATTAAAATGTCTCCAAAAATTCTGAAAAAATAGAATAAGAAACCTAATTGCTTAAAATTATTAATTACCAAAACTCAAACGAATCCGAATTCGTCTAGACATCTAACAAAATTTTTGAAATCCGTCAAAAATGAGAATATGCAATTTCGGAGTTCTAGATGAATGAATTTGGTCGAAAAGAGTATACATCAATAATAAAGCTACTGATTTTTAAGAGTTGGGCCATTTTCAATCAAAAAGGGGTCTTTTCAGATCAAAACAAATTCGTCAAAACTGGATCAAAAAACTGTATTAGCTCGTTTGTTTGGCCTTCTATTGATCCATACATACGAGTCACATAAACTTTGACAATCAATTCTACGTTAACATGTTTGGCCTTCTTGTATTTTTTTTCTTTCAAATTTTCTAAAATAAAAACAAATCCAATCAAGCACCAATCTTGTTTTACTTTTTAGTTTCTTCTTTCCGTCACTGATTTATTTATCTTTTCTTTATGCCATTGTGTACATGATGACAGAGAGGTGAGTTAATGAAAGATTCAAGAGGAGACAAAGTTATGTGACAATTAGAAGTGTCACATTTAATGTATGGTAATATGGCAAACAAACTTAAAGGGAAGGCAAAAGTTTCTTTTTAGGAATCTTTATTAGGTATCTTATGTTCCAATTTATGCCAGGCTACATGTGAGTATATGTGTAGATTATCATTTATCATGAAATCACAAAGCCAAACTAAGTTTGCTTCAATTCGAACTCATTGTAACTTAAAATGAAATAGAGTGATGTCCAAGAAAAAGTATAATTGACTACACTACCACCAACACATTTCCTACATTATACTCATGAGAATGACATTATCTATTGTGCAGTAATTAATCAATCAGTCATCTTGTGTACTGAAAGAATTCCAGTTTCCTTCATTGTCTCAGCTACTAAAGAGAAAATTTCTTTTGCAGAACATTAGTTACACTGTTTTAGACTCTTATACATCCTACAATAGTTTATTTTTAATAAATTATTTTATAAGAGAAGAAGAAGAAGTGAATCTCTACATAGCTACCATGTGACTTTCTGATATGGGAAGGTGAGGCAACCATGTCCCAAGGGTTCTTTCTTTATACTTTGGCATCATGTTCCATGCATGGCTAGTTAATGTAAGTTGTACCCTCAACAAATTATATTATAACATGCATGAATGAATTAAATAAAGCAAAAAAATATCTACATACCTACAAAAGCAATCATGTAAAGATAATATTTTTCAAGAAACTTGGCACACATTTTTGGCACGCTCCCTCACGATTAACAAACCTTAAAGTTGGGACTTGGGATATTATTGTTATTTTTTATTTTTTTTGCTATTGGTTGGTGGTTAATTGTTAAATTATCTTATAAAGACCATATTTTGCCCATCAATTGTTGGATTATTTGAAATTTTCTTATTAATTTTGGTTTCATTCATGAATTAGACAAGCTTGAAATGCCTAGGTTTAAATTGCAAGCTAAAAAAACCCCAGAGAAGAAATCTGTACTTATCTCTCCAGCAAGTTCAAGCGATGATAGTGACTACAATCCTTCTTCTACTCCAAGTTCTCCATCAGCTATCCATAGTTCCGAGATGGAAGAGAATTTAGAAAAGGCTAAGGGAGACGCTTCCACAACAGTTGCTGTAGATTCAGTTGCTAAAAAAGTGGGGAAGCGGCCTGCCGGAACCTTCTTCCTCTTTAGGTATACATTCAGATTTACATTCACATTTATATTAAAAAAAAATTTCCTAAGTCACATTGATATGTACTTTTGATTTTAGCAAGTAACATGAGATACATGGGTTAAGTCAAATTATCTTTCATAGGTCCTGCAACTATTTTAAATGATTCTTGACTTGGTGGTTTTGAATTACAAAATTCAAAGTTACAAAGTTACTCTCAAAATATCAGTTCTTCTCTTTTTATGAACAAGTGTATACTTCTAACATGTGAGGAAAAAGTTGGGATGCTATAAGCATTTCATAGTTTATACATTTTAATAAAAGTTGTGATGCACATACATTATCCTCAATTTATAATTTGTGATGTGAAATCAGATCTGATTTTGTGAAGAGCTATCGAGAAGAGCATGGATTAAAGGAAAGAGTTAAGAGTGATGTAATGAATGAAATTCACAAGAAAGCCCTTGATGCTTGGAGGAAAATGAGCAATGACAAGCAGGCTCCTTATATCCACTTATATAAAAGACTACATCAAGAGTTAAAAAAATCTGAACCAAATAAAGTTTCTAAAAACAAGGTAATTTTATTTTGGTAATTATTTCATTACTTATCCTACTATGTTTGAGGAAATGAAATAATTATGTTTTCCTCTTATGTTATTTGTGTTTCTGAATGTGATGTTATGTTATGATTCAGAACCAAACAAAACCAAAAGGTTGCTGGCATAGATGCTCCCTCCCCAAGTTCATTGAAGTCATATCCTATCTTGATGATGGAAAGAGGAAGGTTGTTAAGGAGATTGGGTTTGAGGTTTTGTTGAACCTGAAATGCTCCTACTTGTCCCGTTTACTCTGCCAATATTTAATAAAACATTTTGATTCAGATAAATCTCTGATTAAAGTTGAGGAGATAGGGTATCTGTCCGTACATGGGGATGATGTGCAATCTATTCTAGGATTACCGGCTGGCAATGTGAAACTGCTAAAAAATTTCCACTTTGTTGCAGATTGGATAGTCCAAGGTGGGTATCGAGCGAGGAGAGGAATGCACTTAGCAAAATTGGCTGAGAAGGTCAGAACACTGGAAGCTGGAGATGATTTTAAGCGAGCATTTGTCCTATTTGCTTGTGCTGCAATACTTAGCCCAAATGGCCATTATCAGTGCCATATGAGCTTGTGGAAAGCTGTTGATGATGTTAATGCAATTAGGACTTACAACTGGTGTGCATATGTCCGAGAGTGTTTGCTTAACAGTATCAAAGAAGATGTAGATGTTAAGGAAAAGCAAATGTACGGCGGATGTATGATTTTCTTACAGGTATATAATATTATATTTCCTAAGACTATATACTTAATTTTTTATATAAAATTTGATTCTTTATTAATATGAATGTTGTCTCATTTGTTTCATGCAATTTAAAATAGCTTCTGTATTTGATGCGTTGTGATGTGAAATACCCTTCATATCCCAAGGGAGATATCCAAAACATTGGTTATTGGCACAATGACCTCGTACGAAAACGCTTAATGTGGGAGAATGAGATGGGAGGTTTTGGACACGGTCAGGTAATATTACTTATTCTTCATTTTAAATATTTGTAGTATATGGAATTGAAAAGAGGATAATAACCATTTTGCTGAAAATTAACTTCATCTTTTAATATTAATTTGGAACAGTTGCTCTCGTTATGGGGCAGAGCATTTTGCAACACTACCAATGCGGGCCCATCTCAACATGGTTTATCCCCTTCTTTATCTGGGTCATCAAATACAGATGTTGACCATGATAGTTATTCAGACACAGAGTTGAAGGTAAATATGTATTACATTATTTTAACTATGAATAGGCTTTCTTGTAAAATTGTCGGTGCTCACCATAATCTCTTTACACAGCGCTACATCAAAGAAATTCGGATGGAAATTCAACTAGCAGAAAAACATGTAATGGCTTCAAAAAATAAGTTAGGTAAATTAGAATCTTTTGTGAGGTAACAGAAGGGAAAGAAAAAAGCAAGAGTCTCGGTGGACACCAATGATGATGACAGAGGTTATGGGGAACCCTTTGGTGTTAACAATGAAGATGACACATGGCATAAGGAACCCATTGGTGACCCCATTGATATAGGTGAGATGACACCCTTTGTTGATGATAATGTCGACAAAACTGGTCAAGAACAGCCTGCTGCTGACAATGATGAGGACAAATGGGATAGGGAACCCATTGGTGACCCCACTTACTTGAGTGTGACCAAATCCACTCCCAATACAGAAGAAGATAAATGTGATGCACCATTGCAACAGTCTCAGAAAACTTCAAAGACTGCAATTGGTGAAGAAGTGGAAAATGTTGCAAGACCCAAACGGAAAAAAAAATGTGGGCCTTATGGATACTCTCCCTAGATAAACACAAATAATAAAAAAAGTAATTTCAGTGATGACCAGAAGAAAAGTTGTTTTATGTGGCAGCGGCTGGTGGTGAGAAAGAGTAAGTGTAACAGGCACTCAGAAAGAAGTTGTTATTTTATGTTGTTTTAAATTCTATATTGTATCATAAATAATTTATGGTGTGGTCCATATTTGTCTCAGTGAAGTACTGGTTTACATGTTCGATGAAACCCTCCGTCGAAGTGAGCTGTCATACTTTTTTGACAACAATTGGGTATCGAGCCTTGTGAGTGGATTTACCTAACTACATTTTTTGTATTTCTATTCAATGTTATATGTTTTTCAATATTTCTTTAACTAATCAAATTATTTTCTTTTAACAGATGATTAATTTCTTTGGAAATGTTCTGAACAATGAATAAGGAAAGAATAGAAAGAAGTTGTTTCTTAAAAGTTTTGTCGTACAATTAATGGAGGATAACAACATAGAGAAGATACAAAATTGATTGGACCGTAGATTTGTCTTGAAAGGTGTATGGGAGAAGTACAAAAGACTTGCAACAACTAATTTGGAAGACTTAAAGAAATCGGAGATAGTTAGTATGTTTGTTCGTGTATATATAATATTGACTTTAGTTTTGTTACTAGTAAGTGTCCCTGTCTCATATTATAGTACATATTCAAGTACAAGTACTTTATATTTTAGATGATTATAAAGTGAACATGTCATTTATTTTTAGGTTTTCTATTTATTGTTGCAATAACGGGAAAGTTTATTGATGTTCTCTTAGGCACAGTTCTTTTTTCCTGCATGCGTGAAGAAACATTGGTTTTTGTTAGTGGTCAATCGTCCATGAAAAATGGTTGACTATATTTGTTCAAAGGGACGTCCCTCTAAACAACCACATTATGCGGACTTTGTGGTACATGTCTATTCACATTATTTTCAGGGTTATTAATTTGTGTCTAGGTCATCTATTTACCAAATCTTGTGTTATATGTCAGAAAGAGTTTCTTGAGATTGCTTTTGAGGAAGAGTGGCCACATTTTGAAATAAAAAAATGGGACAAATTACCGATTCAGCCTGATGGGTATGTATACCTTATTTACATGATAAATAGTAAATTAAATACAAAGCAAGAAGTAACTGATTTAGATAAATACCCTAACCAGATCTCTAATAAAAATTCGCATATTAGGACATCATGTGGAGTGTTTTTGATGAAATTTATGGAGTTGTGGAATGGCGACGAGCTTTCTCGCGACTTCAATGTAAGTATAATGTATTATAACTTTTTTAGATACCAATACTAAATTACGTTTCACAACTTTGTTTTGTTCTTAATATTGCAGACAGATCCAAGGGTTATGCATTCTGAGTTTGTGTTACAATTTTTGGACCATCCGATGAATGAAATTCGCGATCACATCACCCTAGAGGCCAACATTGCATGGAATGAAGCATATTCTAAAAATGCAAAGTGATGTGGATGACTGTATTTTTATTGATGACTATATATTTTGCCACAGTTAGGTTTATTTAGATGGCTTATTCATTACATCCCATCCCAACTTATGGATGGTGTATTTTTTGGGTTTGGTATATTTTTTTTATGGATGACTGTTACATCATAATTTAATGGAGATAGGCATGTTCCTTGAAATGTATGTTACATCCTAATTTAATGGAGACAGGCAGGTTCCTTGAAATGTATGTTATATCATAATTTAATGGAGATAGGCATGTTCCTTGAAATGTATGTTACATCCTAATTTAATGGAGACAGGCATGTTCCTTGAAATGTATGTTACATCATAATTTAATGGAGATGGGCAGGTTCCTTAAAATATATGTTACATCCTAATTTAATGGCGATAGGCAGGTTCCTTGAAATGTATGTTACATCCTAATTTAATGGAAATAGACAGGTTCCTAAAATGTATGTTACATATCCACTTACGTAACACGTTGAAAATCTGAATTATATGTTACATTCTTAGAGATCTTAAACGTATGTTGCATCCCAACTTAAACGTAACACATAGTAAACCTGAAATATATGTTACATCCCAACCTTAGGGTAACATGTACGGTACATCCCAACTTAAACCTAAGACCAAGGAAACATAAAATGTATGGTACATCCCAACTTAAGATAACAGGTTAAAAACCTAAAATGTATGGTACATCCCAACTTAAGATAACAGGTTGGAAATCTAAAATGTATGGTACATCCCATCTTAAGGTAACAGGTTGCCCAACTTAAAGTAATAGGTTGGAAACCTAAAATGTATGGTACATCCCAACTTAACGTAACAGGTTAGAAACCTAAAATGTATGGTACATCCCAACTTAAGATAACAGGTTGTCTAACTTAAGGTAGCAGGTTGGAAACCTAAAATATATGTTACATCACAACTCAAGGTAATAGGTACGAAACCTAACATGTATGATACGTCCTAACTTAAGCTAACAGGTTGGAAACCTAAAATGTATGGTACATCCCATCTTAAGGTAACAGGTTGCCTAACTTAAGGTAATAGGTTGGAAACCTAAAATGTATGGTACATCCCAACTTAAGATAACAGGTTGAAACCTAAAATGTATGGTACATCCCATCTTAAGGTAACAGGTTGCCCAACTTAAGGTAATAAGTTGAAAACCTAAAATGTATGGTACATCCCAACTTAAGATAACAGGTTGTCTAACTTAAGGTAGCAGGTTCGAAACCTAAAATGTATGTTACATCACAACTCAAGGTAATAGGTACGAAACCTAAAATGTATGATACGTCCTAACTTAAGATAACAAGTTGGAAACCTAAAATTTATGGTACATCCATCTTAAGGTAACAGGTTGCCTAACTTAAGGTAATAGGTTGGAAACCTAAAATGTATGGTACATCCCAACTTAAGATAACAAGTTGAAACCTAAAATATATGGTACATCCCATCTTAAGGTAACAGGTTGCCCAACTTAAGGTAATAGGTTGAAAACCTAAAATGTATGGTACATCCCAACTTAACGTAACAGGTTGGAAACCTAAAATGTATAGTACATCCCAACTTAAGATAACATGTTGTCTAACTTAAGGTAGCAGGTTGGAAACCTAAAATGTATGTTACATCACAACTCAAGGTAATAGGTAGGAAACCTAAAATGTATGTTACATCCCAACTTAAGGTAATAGGTAGAAATCCTAAAATGTATGTTACATCCCAACTTAATGTAATAGGTAGAAAACCTAAAATGTATGATACGTTCCAACTTAAGCTAACAGGTTGGAAACCTAAAATGTATGGTACATCCAAACTTAAGATAACAGATTGAAAACCTGAAATGTATGATACATCCCAACTTAAGAAGTTTTCTCAATAACATTTAATTTGAGTCATGTACATTCAAGGATAATCAACTTAACATATAGTTGAGAAATGTAATTGATAGTCATATACCAACTAGACATGTATAAAATACATAAGCCCTTCCAACTCAAGTTTTAAACAGTTGTTGTGTACTACGGTTAATCTCCGGGATTGGCATATGGGACGTTGGCGTGAAAGTTGAATGATTGAGCCTAAGATCAAGATTGATGTTGTAGCAATTGTTACCTGAGGCCTGCATTTCAAAACAGAGTTATTGAAATCTGAATTTATTAAAACAAACATTTAATGTGCATTCAAAATAAAAAGGCATGTAGCATATGAGAGTAGTTACTATTAAATCTTATACAAATTGAAGAGGGACTTGAGAAAACATGCCCAAAGTCAGTTTAAATCACAATTAAAGCTTAAAATATAATAACATAATAAAATATTAGGGTGAAAAAGTAGATATTATTCACTTGCCATATCAGCCGCGCATGATTCGTCATAGGAAGAAGGAGTATTGAATAATTCTGATGAAAACATACATGTATCACCAATATTACTTTGCAAAAATTTAGTTTTCATTAGAGATTACACAATGAAAGCCATAATTTATATTCTCTTACCAGAATAAAATTGTATCACCTCACTTACCTGGTTTGAAGGAGTCATGGGTTGACCAAAATGAATACCGGAACTATAAAGTGGTTCGCAACCCTGTCTTTTGTGTATTACAGGTGGTGGCACATAACAATGATCATTGAGAAATTCAGATGGAATTTCAGCACCCTTCAAAAAATGAATAATGTACCTCTGTTAGGTTAGAATTATATTGTTAACAAAATAGACAAATTACTATGTAGATGTTATCCAAACAAGTTATTAGATTTCATTTAGTGACAACAATACTCACATTGACTAAAATATAAGAGGGGCTTGTCCTCCTACCACTGCTACCTGCCACTTCAAAAACACCAGTGTCCTTAAATTTCTAGAACACAAGAAAAATGTTAAGAGATTTTACAGTTTCACAATGCAAAGAAATTCATGTATAATAGTATACAATGATATTATGATAATATGAAATGTATGTTACATATCCACTTAAAAGTAACACATAGGAAACCTGAAATCTATGTGACATCCCAACTTAAACGATGAAATTTTGGTAAATACCTTAAGTTTTCGTTTCATAGCCTTTTTCTTCTTCTCCACAGATTTCTCCAAATCAGATTTTATCCTACGCCTTCGTCCTTTAGATGTATCTTTAGTCTTCAAGCCCTTAGCATTTATTCCAGTGGATGTAGGTGGTAAACTTGCTTCTTTTCTAGCTGAACTTTGAGTAAAACTTCCTTGTGTAGATTTTTTCCATTCCATCGCCTTTAGTAATAAATCATTGTATCCTTCATTGGTTTCCGATGTAATGGAAGATATTTCAATTAGAATATGACAAAGGATCCTATGTCATCGCCTGACTTCAAGTTTAGGATCCACCATAACTTCACCAGCAAGAATTTCATCCAAGTTACCATGTCTAGCATTTCTAGTCTACCTTGGTAATATATATTGAGAAGGCAATTCATTGATGTTCATCACCTCTTTAAGAACTTTCAAAGTGTGACTGCACATAATACCCTCCATTTCAAATTTTCTACATGAACAAGATAATTGGTCATCAACTGTCCTTGTCACGCATCGTTGCACCCCATTTTCATGAATGCCAACTTTATAAACCCAGTGTCCATTACTATCCATGGCACTGCAGCTAATGATTCTCTTGCTGACACAAGCTACTAAGAATTCTTCCTAAAAAATCTCAAATATCCTCCTTGTGTAAGTCTTTCCGGCTTGAACTAAAATTTAACAATCTCTTTGGAGTCTAGGTAGCTTATAGAGCAAACCATACTCGGCTTCATACTCTTTGTAACGCTTGTCTGATAACAGCCTTTCAAAGTGATTGAAGAAATCTGGAAGTGTTAGTTGCCTCGTTAAGTACTCCTTCAACCGAGCATTGAAGCTTTCACTCAACTGTGTGCTACGCATTCCCGCAGATCACACATTTTTAACAAATGCCTTAGCCCATCTATGTCTCAAACCAAACAAGTTGTCCAGCTATGTGTTATCAACAACACCATATAATATTAACATTTCTTCCCATTTGACTAAAAAATTATCTTCTTCCTCAATGCAAGACATAAATTTGGATATCACATTTTTGATGTCTTCGTCACCTTCAAAAAAGGGGCCAAGATGCTTTTGTGCATTTTGCATTAAGTGCCACGTACAAAGATGATGTTTTGTCCCGGGCATAACCTGCGTTAATGCCTTTGCCATTGCTGCATCTTGGTCAGTCAAAATCGTCTTTGGCGCTTTACTAGACATTGCATTCAGGAATGTATCAAACAACCAAGCAAAAGAATCAGAAGTCTCGTCATACATGAAGGCTGCCCCAAATACAACAGTCTCCCAGTGATGATTAAGACCGAGAAACAATGCAAAAGGCCGATTGCCGTGGACAAGCTTTTATGTTGTATCAAAAGTTATGACATCTCCAAAATGGCCATAATCAACTATCATTCTCGAATCTGCCCAAAATATATTAGTTATCATTTTTTCATTATCTAATTGCACAGCATAGAAGAATGAAGGATCTTCGCAGGCCTGAGTCTGAAAATAATTCATCAGCTAACTTTTATCTCCAAATTGAAGCTCATTTTGTCTTCGAGTCCTTATATAATTTTGTTGATCCAGCTTAGTGAAGCCAATAGATTGTTTCCCACCAGCTTGTTTTCCCATTAACTCATATGCATTATGAATCGCAATTCCTGAATCAGAAGCAAACTCCACATCAATGGCTTGAATTACAGTAATTCTTCGCTGCGAAGGCATCATGTGAGTGCACTCCTCAATTATCAAAGGATGGTTGTGAGTTTCCACAAATTTAGAAACGAAGTACTTTCCCTTATCGTTGTTATATTTAATATGCATGAGTGCACCGCAGCCAATTCGTGTTTCAGCCCTAGGATTCCTTGTTGATATATCCCTCATGTCCTTCACCCTAATACCTCCTTGGAACAAACAAACAATCTGGATGTAATTTTCCAGTAACACGACTTTTATTAAAATATTCTCTTCGAATACTGAATCCGATTCTACCCCCATATGCATTGTAAAAATCATATGCGTCTTGCTCAGTATCAAACTCCATCGAAAACCTTGGTTTCCATTTTATTTGCTCAGGCTCAAGAACTGAAGCATTTGTTGTGTCTTCAATGTTAATTAATTCAACTTCCATTTGAATAACTTCAATAACAAACATATATAGAACACAATTCAGCAAAATAAATCATAATTGACTTGAATTTTTTCAGTTAATCTAAGTATAACATCAAACATGCCCTAGCACGCTCTGTCCCAAACATGTCCTAGCAATGCATTTACATAGTCCTATCTAACTTCTCAAGAAAAACACTCCATGTTTGCACACTCTGCCTCCAAACATGCCCTACCAATTATGAAGAAAAATTAACAACAGAAACGATGTATCATCTCACATAATTAGTCAGAAATAAACTGCATCCAAGTCTATAGCATACGAAACTCTAAATGTAAATATTTCATAAGTGTAAGATAAGCCATAAATGCACAAATTTTAGGTTTCTAACTTGTTATTTTAAGTTGGGCAATCTGTTACCTTAAGTTGGGATGTACCAAACATTTTAGGTTTATAACCTATTACCTTAAGTTGGGCAGCCTGTTACCTTACGTTGGAATATATCATACATTTTAGGTTTCCTACCTATTACCTTAAGCTGGGATGTATCACACATTTTAAGTTTTCAACCTGTTATCTTAAGTTGGGCAATCTGTTACCTTAAGTTGGGATGTACCATATATTTTAGGTTTTCAACCTATTACCTTAAGTTGGGCAGCCTGTTACCTTAGGTTGGGATGTATCATACATTTTAGGTTTCCTATCTATTACCTTAAGTTGGGATGTACCATACATTTTATGTTTCCAACCTATTATCTTAAGTTGGGCAATCTGTTACCTTATGTTGGGATGTACTATACATCTTAGGTTTCAAACCTGTTACCTTAAGTTGGGATGTATCATACATTTTAGGTTTCCAACCTGTTACCTTAAGTTGGGATGTATCATACATTTTAGGTTTCCAACCTGTTACCTTAAGTTGGGATGTATCATACATTTTAGGTTTCCAATCTATTACCTTAAGTTGGGATGTAACCATACATTTTAGGTTTCCAACTTGTTATCTTAAGTTGGACAATCTGTTACCTTAAGTTGGGATGTATCATACATTTTAGGTTTTCAATATGTTACCTTAAGTTGGGATGTACCTTACATTTTAGGTTTCCAACTTGTTCTCTTAAGTTAGACAATCTACTACCTTAAGTTGGGATGTATCATACATTTTAGGTTTTCAATATGTTACCTTAAGTTGAGATGTACCTTACATTTTAGGTTTCCAAACTGTTAGCTTAATTTGGACAATCTGTTACCTTAAGTTGGGATGTACCATACATTTTATGTTTCCAATCTATTACCTTAAGTTGAGATGTACCATACATTTTAAGTTTCCTGCCTATTACCATAAGTTAGGATGTACCATACATTTTATCTTAAGTTGGGCAATCGGTTACCTTAAGGTTGGGATGTAACATAGAATTCATGTTTCCTATATGTTATGTTTTAGTTAGGATGTAACATTCATTTAAAGTTTTCAGCCTATTATTTTTGCTCTAGCTATGGTTTGTATTTTATTTGTTCCCTTAATTATTGAAGAACCAAGAAAGAAATGGTGAGTTTGTTTCTAAGCGTTTTATACCAAATAAAATAACAGCCATAACTTTAGAAAAGAAATATTAAAATTAACTTGATGTAACACTCAAGAGGCTAGTGTGCAAATGTAACAATAGTGGTGATTTCATTGACGTGGCTTTCTCAGAAAGTGTGATAAAGCCTTCAGTTGACACCTTTTGCAATTAATTACCTGCCTAATAAAAATTCTACTTCTATTTTATTGGCATCAGATTCTTCTAAGTTCTCATAATTAGTTTAGTCAATGAGTGAAAGGCTACTGAAATGCTTTTAGACTTATTTCAAAGATTAATACCATCTGTTGAGTTTTTAGTCATACACTTTTATCATGAAAGTTAACAACTTATAGGCTTTATCATGACAGTTAACAACTTATTGGCTTTCTCATTTATGGTCTTTCACTTGGAGGAGGGAGCTACAGAGAAGGGGTACATAGAGGGTAAAATCACCTGGTGAAAGGTAAGTTCATGGAAAACACATAGATTTCGAAATCGACATCATTAAAAATAAATTCACCTGGTAAATTGACTGAACCAAAGTATAAAAACACCAAACATAACATCAACTAAGAAACCCATATTGTATAAATGACCAATCCCACAAACACTCAGCTCGTACCCCATCCCATATAAATAAATAAGCACCAATGTCAGATTCAAAATCAATAATATCACCAAAGATATACACAACATTCATGATTATCACCAAAGATACCAACTTGGTCACACACACACACACACACACACATATATATATATATACCAGAGTGAGTAGAGAGCCTTGAGCGCGTATCCTTGCGTTGAGCGTTTTTGTTGAAAACAATCTATTTTTAGCCAATAAAGATGCTAACTAAAGTGTGTGTGTGTACATATATATATATATATATGGCTGAAGAAGATGATCAAAAAATTGGGCGGGAAAAATGTTTTTTGTATATGTATTCGTATAAAGGCGTAAATGGTTTATACTGCTAGCCTCAGTTAATTTTTTTATCCATTTTGGTGAGGTGGCTTACTAAAGTTTAGTAAGTGATGTGGCTTATCCACAACCACATATGGCACACCGGCTGGGACAGGATTGAATCCTCACAGGAGAGGATTTTAATCCAAAATATCATACCTCTTCACTTTTTCTTATCCTCTTTCTCATTCTTCTCCACTTCTAAAAAAATGAAGCATAAATTTTCTTTTGAAATACATTCACATTTTCTTTTAAAAGTTAAATAATTGTGCATAGTGATGTGACGGTAACATATCTGAGTCCTAAATAAAAAAAGTTAAAGTCAAACTAGAAAAAAATTTTCCTTACCCCAAAAAATAAAAACTTGAAAAAATTCTTATTTACAAAATTGAAATGTAGTGCATTTGGCAATATGAAGTCGTAATTTTAAAATTTGGCAACATTTCTTTGAACCCCATAACTAAGCAAAATTCAAAATATATGCTTTGAACCCCATAACTAAGCAAAATTCAAAATATATTATTAGAAAAGTAGTAGTATATGTTAATAAAAGTGGGTCTGCTAAAGTTAATCAATAATTAAAGGTGACAATGATCATGGGAGAAAACATTTTACACTACCACTTTTTTTTTTCTCCCATACAATTCTCTTTATTTTGGTTACCCATTTTTAAAAAATGTTTTTTTTTTCTCCCATACAATTCTCTTTATTTTGGTCACCCATTTTTAAATAGTGTGTAGTGACCATAACATAGTTAGTATTTTCGAACATTTATTTTGATTATCTAATTTTTTAAAGTAGAGTGTCACGACATTTTATAAAGTGAATAGGTATTTTATTGATGGAGAAAACCGATAGAGAGAGGGGATATACAATTTTTCTAACCAAAGAGTTGCGCAACTCCATGTGCCAGATCTGGCACATGGAGTAGCAAATATAATGTGTGGTCCACACAAATTACATCCCCACACCATCCTTCAAATGAGAAAAATATTGCCAAGGACTTTAAACAATTCCATGGCATCCTAACCCTCCAAATTTTAAACAATAAGGCACCAACTCCACTTATGTTGATGGTTGAGTGACTGGAGTACAATTCACTTGCACGCCTACAGCTAAATTGCACTATTACTTCTTTATTTCTGAAAGCAAGCATGAAACCCGATTATGCAAACGCATTAGAATCATGCAACATGAGTAGATGGTGTTTTCATATTAAAAAAACATAAGACAGTTCCTTTCAACCTAAATTTTGCAACTTGAGAGACTACAATTACTTAGGAGAACACTCTCAGTGCATCCGGACAATTACTGAATTCGTAAGATGACAAAATCAAACACCCAAACTCATTCACTAGCTCATTAAATAAAAAATTACCATTGCAACTATTCAACAAAATGATTCCACAAAACGTATAAATCTAATAACAAGAGAGAGTTGTCCATAGATCTCTAACTAAATTTCGTTCATGGGTCAATCCAATTATAAGAGCTAGAATCACCAATTACATATAGCTAATAATAATCATAATTAAAATAAATAGAAAACTCCAAATAAATAAATAAATAAAAAGAGGGCACAAATTAGTGAAACTATGTTGTTGTAGTGGAGGAGCAACGGTGGTATATAAATTAATTAGTAATACTGGTCACCAGCATCAGTCTCACCACCACCATCGTAGCCCATTTGAGCTGCCACTGCAGCACCTGTGCACCCCATTGCACAGAGCCAGCATCAACGGCGGCTTGTCGTTCTTCAAGTACAGCAAGGACGTGTTCCAGTCTCACCGCTTCTACAATTCATACCGTTGATGATATAAACCAAAACAACAAAAACAGATCAAATTTGATAACTACTATCATAAACAAACACAAAATATGTACAACACAGAAGATTGCATCCCTTATTGACTACTCATCTTTGAACGTCACAAATTTGAAACCCCTAGATCTGCCAGTTTCGCAATATAATTCATTTCACACTAAATCACAAAAATTGCAACAAATAAGTCCTTAATTGCATTACAATCTGTAAGAATCATCCCATTATCAGATCAAGAGCAAACATAAACATAATATATCAAGTACAAGAAAATAGAACTAACCCATGTAAAATAGTCCAATTACATACCCAGAGGCATCGACAACCGTTCACGAAATATTTATTTTCTTCTTCGCCCCTTTATAGAGCTCCTCAAGACTACACGGCAACAAATTCTGCACAGCAATGGCCTTCTTCTATGCCACAGCCGAGAGATAGTTACAATCAACCTAAATTTTGCAACTGAGAGACTACATACAATTACTTAGGAGAACACTCTCAGTTCATCTGGACAATTACCGAATTCGTAAGATGACAAAATCAAACCCCAAACTCATTCACCAGCTCGTTAAATAAAAAATTACCATTGCAAGTATTCAACAAAATGATTCCACAAAACATATAAATCTGATAAAAAGAGAGAGGGTTGTCCATAGATCTCTAACTAAATTTTGTTCATGGGTCGATCCAATTATAAGAGCTAGAATTGCCAATTACATATATAGCTCATAATAATCACAATTAAAATAGATAGAAAACTCCAAATAAATAAATAAATAAATAGAGGGTACAAATTAGTGAAACTATACTATTGTAGTGGGAGGAGCAACAATGGTGTACAAATTAGTTAGTGATACTGGTCACTAGCATCAGTCTCACCACCACCACCATAGCCCATTTGAGCACACGTGTATCCCGCTTTATCAAGCCAGCACCAACGGTGGCTTGTGGTTCTTCAAGTATGGCAAGGACGTGTTCCAGTCTCGTCGCTTCTATGATTCGTACCATTGATGATCTAAACCAAAACAATGAAAACAAATATGATCTGATAACTACTATCATAAACAAACATAAAATATATACAACACAGAAGATTGCATCCCTCATTGACTGCTCATCTTTGAACATCACAAATTCGAAACCCCTAGATCTGCCAGTTTTGATATCTAATTCATTTCACACTGAATAACAGAAATTGCAATAAATAAGTCCATAATTGCATTACAATCGGCAAGAATCATCCTATTATCAGATAAGAGCAACATAGACATAAACATAATATATCAAGTACATCAAAATAGAATTAACCCATGAAAACTGATCTAATTACATACCCGGAGGCATTGACAACCATTCATAAATTCTTCATTTTCTTCTTCGCCCTTTATAGAGCTCCTCAAGAGTACACGACAACAAATTCTCCACAATAGTGGCCTTCCTCTACATCGCAGCCAATGCCAAATCACCACCGAATTCCCCATTCGAGGTCCTAAAATACCCATCCTTGAACACTCGACTCCTCCCTCTGTCGCCACCACGACACCGTCTGATCCACCACTAAAAAACTCAGCGTATATATCATCGACGTCCCGATGATTGAACCAAAACGAAGGGTTAAGGTGGTGGTGGTGGTGGCAGTGGTGATGAGTACCACCGCTGGTTTGAGCGGAGAAGGTGGCGGTGGGACCTGACCGGACTTGAGAGCCTCCTCGTCGTAAAGATCATAGATCTGACGCTTTTGAGGGTCACTGAGAAACATCGTAGGCCTCAAAGATCTGATTGAACTTAGGTTTAGCCTCTCTCTTGTTGCTATGGTTTTTATCTTGATGCCAAATCATGGAGAGGGATAGTGATATATAATGTATGAATGGGTTAGCTTGCCGTCAGAGGGCCATGATATAGGGATCTGAGGGCGATCAAGAGCGGGTGGCGGCGACGAAGGCTTGTCGGCGTGAATATCATCTGAGGAAGAAGAAGAGGCGAAGGAGGAAAAAGAGGTGAAAAAGGCAGAGGATGTTATTTAGGTGGGAGTGAAGTTATTTTAGGTGTGAGAGTAGATGAAGGTTTAAATTTGAATTTATGTGAGAGTGAATTGTGACCGCTAGATTGTAGATAGAGAGAGTAATTTTAGACCATAGATAGCAAAAGACATTTTGGACTACATAATTGATTTTTTAACCACTTTTGACTATTATATTGGCAATTTTTGTCCTTACTATACCAAGCTTAAATGTAATATAAATTATAGAATAAAAGCAAAAATTATGCATGTAATATTTAATAATTTTAAAATTTTTATCTTAATTATGTATAATTTTTTTAAAAAATAGACAATAAAAAAATTTATCAAAATTTATTTAAGTCATCACAAACTTTATTTGAACTTTTAAAATCTCTTTCCTTTTGACTATTTTTAACCAAATTAAATTGTCATATTTAATTAATTAATATAATTTTTTAAAAGAAATTTCATGCCTGACTTCGTGATGAAAAGCGCAGGTGTGTAACCAGGACAGTGGCACAAGATAGCATAGAGGGAGACATGGACGAAAAGCGCAAGGAAAAGTAGGGCCATATGGTGGCGCTGCTGGCGTATGTGAAAGATAATTTGTTAGAGCATCCACTATGGGATGGCTAAATTTGGTTCTCCAAATTTGAATTTTAGCTAGCCACCTCAGCATTTTAGCCAACCACATAATCATGTCAGGATCTCCAAATTTTGGCTCCACAACAAGTTCTCTAGATTTTCGCTAACCAAAAATAATAATATTTTAATAAAAAAAAATTTAAAAAAAATTAAATTTAAAATTATTAAACATTTATTTATTTATTTACTAACGGCTATATTTTCAACGGCTATATTCCCAACAGCTATATATTTTTTCTTATATAAACACTCATTTGCTCATTTATAAAATTATCACTACTTTCAATCTTCCAAAAGTTCATTTACCATCTCTTTCAATTTCGAACTTTCAATGGTTTCGTCATCACGACCTTTGTCAAATTCAAATTCTCCATATTCTTCGTCATCCTCCTCATCAATAGATCTTGACAAATTGCTTGAAGATCATGTATCTACCTACAAAGAAATTCTGAGTTGTTGTACACTGGAGATTATATCGCAAGTATTTCAACCAGTTCAGAGGCGGCGGTTTATTCATCGTGACTGAGAAGGAAGCCACCGTCAGCTAATGAAAGACTACTTTGACGAGAATTGCATATATACACCCAAGCAATTTCATAGACGATTCAGGATACGTCGAGAACTATTTCTTCATATCTTGAATGATGTTCAAGCTTATGATGATTTTTTCATCCAAAAAAGGGACGCTTCTAGCCGTTTGGGGTTGTCTTCTATACAGAAGATGACAACTGCAATACGCATTCTCGCATATGGTGGACCAGCCAATTCATTTAACGAGTATATTAAAATCGGCGAGACTACTGCACTAAGTTGTTTGAAGGCATTTTGTACTACTATTGTTGCTGTGTATGAGCAACAGTACCTGCGCGAACTAAATGAAACTGACATCGCACGACTCCTTCAAGAAGGGGAGGCTAGAGGATTCTCAGGTATGCTTGGTTCTATCGATTGTATGCATTGAAAATGGAAGAATTACCCAGTGGTGTGGCATGACACACACAAAGGTCACACCCATAAGGCTACTTTAATATTGGAGGCAGTAGCCTCCAAAGATTTGTGGATTTGGCATTCATTTTTTGGAATGGCTGGTTCACACAATGATATAAATATGTTGGATCATTCCTCCATATTCAACCATATTGTCAGTGGTAGAATGCCTTCGGTTAATTATGTGGTGAATGGGCATCAGTATAAGATGGGGTATTACTTGTCTGATGGTATGTACCCAAAATGGGCAACTTTGATGCAGACCATCCCAAATCCAAGAACTCCAAAACAAAAAATGTTTACATAAAAACAAAAGGCATGCATGAAAGATGTAGAGCGAGCATTTGGGGTCTTGCAAATCAAGTGGGCAATACTGCAACGACCAATTAAATATTGGGAGAAGATGGACTTGTGTCTCATAATGAGAACATGCATAATCCTTCACAACATGATCATTGAAGATGAGCGCTATGACAATATTGGAATTTGGCTGCCACCGGAAGAGAGTATTCTGAATCACACTCGAAGATTATACCCCCAATATTTTTGCAGCACACATCTACGCTCGCCAAACTCTATACCGCAGCAGAGAAACAAATACGCAGTTGAGGAAGGATTTGATAGAACAGATGTGGAATCAGATTGGTGATTCATATGAAGATCTTTAAGTGACGTTTTTTTATGTACTCCTATCTTTAAGTTATGTTAGTTTTTTATGTACTCCTTTCTTTAAGTTCTATTATCATTTTATGTACTAGAATTTCAAGTCATGTTGTATTTTTATGCTTGTAAGATGTTATAAAATATTATGCAATAAAAATTTTATTCTGAAATTATTTCCGCACGACACAATATTCGTAATAGATTTAAAAGCAACATAACATAAGTTAAATGAATTATAATACCCATAATGGATTAAAAAAAAACATAATTTCAAACGATACAATATTCATAATGGATAAAAAAAAAACATAACTTAAAACGATACAATATCCATTATGGATTAAACAAGTCCTATGGATTGCGTAAATTTTTATCTGCTTCTGCACACATTCGCTCATATATCTGTTGTTGTTTTCGGATAAGCCATGCTTTCTGTACTTCTGTTGGCATTGAATTTGGATCTTTTAACATCAACTCCTCTTCTCGAATTCTTTCTTCGTGTAGTTCTCTCTCCCGTTGTCTTCTTTCTTCGTGTAGTTCTCTCTCCTATTGTCTTTCCATCTGTTTTAGCTTTGTCTCCATAATAAGATTTTTTTGAAATTCAAGTTTGGATGTTACTTGGTGGAAACTGACCTCGAATGATAAGTGTGAGGTCTCATATTCTGGCTGTTTCTTCTTATTTCGCCTTTGCTTCGCCGCCTTGCGTCCTACTGGTCGCTCTAATGGTTGAGATTCAGCAATATTGGGTGAATATTCATTCATGCCAAACTGTGGCGATCCTTTAGAAGGAACACCCTTGTACGCTGCATTACTTAATGGACTTGATGCGTTTGAGTGAGCAACAGGCTCGTTGATGTTGATTCCAGTACTCCTCTTCTTTGTGCGGGCAATTGTGGTTGTTTTTTCCTTGATCGAGACAATATGCATGCCATTTTGGAGAGTCTTTCAAAATGTTCCAACAAGCATGGAGTTTAAAGTCCTCATTCATAGTGGGTTTATATAGATGTTGAGCTGCTGTGATCTGCTTTAAATAATTACACAATAATTAGAAACAAATTATTTAAAATAATTACCTATTAAATATTATCAAGTAAAGAAATTAATTAAAATTATTAACTTACCATATCATGATTGTTGAAGCCACTGGTCTGATTATTTTCAATTGTAAGCAAGCTTGCAGACCATTTGTTAATTTTTTTTTGGATGGTGGACCAACGATTTGTCAAATCGCACTCACCTCGGGCAGTTGGAGCACCAAGTTGTACTTGAAATTCGATGAGAATTTTTTGCCATAACGTCGAGTTCGCTTGGTCTACACCAATCACCGAATCACTGCTAACTTTCAGCAACGTATTGTACAAAGCGAAATCTTATTCGTTGGACCAATTAGGCATTCGAGGAACTGGTTGCTTTCGAGAAGGTCTGACATTACTGGATTGAAACAATACCGGCGAATAAAATGCAGCTGATTGATTAGATGGAAATTGAGAATCACGACGATAATATTGATCAGAGCCATCAAATAATAAAAAATCATCATCTGATAAAGGGTTGAAGTTGAAATATGGTGGTGTTGGATCCATGAAAATGGAAATTCTAAAAATACAATTGACTAAAGATTGAGAAAATAAAAATGATGTAGACTTAGGAGGAGAAAATATGAATTTTTAGTTGTGAATTTAGTAAATGTAAGGGTGGTGTATTTATAGGAGTGAAAAAAGATGAAAAAAGTAAAAAAAAAATATATATATATATATATATATATTATTTAAAGCCAAAAGAGCCATTTTAGGCACTATTTGGCTCTGCCAAACAGTGCCTTAACGGCTCTTTGGCAGAGCTTAAATTTAAAAAAAAAAAGGGGTCAAAGACCACTTTTCTGGGCAACCAAACAGGCCCGGCCTGTTTGGGCGTGCAACAGTCTTATGACCGTTGCAGGACACTCGACGCCCTAACAGGGCGCCGCGTGTTTTATTTTTTTAAGTCACTTAGCGAAACGACGTCGTTTCGATAAGTGAAACACGCGACGTCCTAACAGGGCACCGCGTGTTTTTATTTATTAAAATCACTTATCCAAATGACATCGTTTCGATAAGTGAAATTTAAAAAAAAATAATGGGCCTGCATTAAAGCAGGCCCAATATGAACAGGGTTAGATAAGTGGTTCGCCCAATCCGGCGAACCACCTAGCTAACCAATAAATTGGCCCACCATTTTAGCTATCCCAATGTTGGGCCACAGTAGCATTTGGATCGCCAGATTGGGCTCTGGCGATCCCATTGCTGTTGCCTTTAGAGATGGAGGGCGGCCACGTCATTCAAAGATCTTACCATGTACTGTAGCCACATATGGATTTGTACCCACATGAATAATAATGACCTAACCTTGAAAGAGTCCCAATTATTTTATTTTCTTTTTAATTTTTCATAAATTAAATACAACAAGTCAATTATTGACATCTTTTAAAACAATATTTATAACAATGATAGGTACGGTAAAAATTATCACCCAATTAAAAAAGTGAATCATTATCATCTTTAAATAAAATAAGTGGAACTCACATTTTTACAATCTATTAGATGGACACCCTCTTTCCTACGCATAACTTTTCACTCTACAAAATCATTATCAATAAATAAATAAAATATTGTCTTGTAGGAACCTTTAATTTTTACCACGGTAGTAAAGAGTACACGATTAAAAATTTATATAAAGTTGTGAAAATTTTTCTTGATAGTTTCATGCAATAATAAACTTAACAAAAATTGTAAATTTAGAGAATTTATTTTATAAAGGGAGGCGATATTCGCACTCCCATTTTCAACAATTACACTCCACTTATCTTTTTCTTTTAAAGGAAATGACCAGAAGATCCCTAAACTAATTAATTCATCATTATTTATTTTATAATACCACAACTATCCTTTATATTATACACATAAGCTTTTTTTTTTTAAACCTTCTTACTTTCTTTATTACTTTTTTTTGGGTCCTTTCAAAAAGACAATTTTTTTACCTTCTTTTTTACATTTTTTTTTGGCAAAAAAGGTCAAAATCCCCCTTATGCTTTTAAAAAGGTGCAAGAAACTCCCCTGTGTTTTTTTTTTTGACCATATCACACCATATCATTTGCAAAAGTAGCAATTTACCCCTCTTGCGCATATTATATTTTTCTATGACCATTTTATAGTTTCTATTATTAAAAAAAGAGGAGGTTTTTTTACGGAAAAAAATTTCCGCAAATAATTTCTAAAGAAAAAAACTAAATATGCACAATTACTTAATAAAAGTTTTTGCGATGAGAGATTTTTATTTTTTATTTTTTTATATTAAGTTATATCAATTTTATAAAAAAAATGCACAATTACATAATAAAAGTTTCAGATTTTTTTTACCCAAAAAATTTTCCATTAGAAAGAAAGGGTTTTTTATTTTTTATATTAAGTTTTTCTTTACCTTAGTAAAAAAAAAAGAGGAGTTTTTTCCGCAAAAAAAGTTTCAAAAATTGTTTCTAGGAAAAAAAACTAAATATGCATAATAATAATAATTTTCAGATTTTTTTTAGTTTTTCAAGAATTATTTTACTTTCACAAGTTCTCTCTTTCTAATGGAAAAAAATTTTAAAAACAAAAAAAACTTCTGAAATTTTTTATTATGTAATTGTGCATTTTTATTTTTTTCCCGTAAATTGATATAACATAATATGAAAAATAAACCTCGCTTCTCTCAAAAAAATTTATTAAGTAATTGTGCATATATAGGTTTTTTTTCCAAAATTATTTTTGGAATTTTTTTACCGAAAAAAAAAACTCCTCCTTTTTTAATAAGGGAAGGGTAAATTTGTCATAAAAAAATATAATATCTGCAAAAGGGGTTAAATTGCTCACTTTTGCAAATGTGAGCTGTGATATGGTCCAAAAAAAATCACAGGAGAGTTTTTGGCCCTTTTGTGTATATTTTTTTTGGTTCTTGTAAAATGAGAAGGTCTTTTTTTCTAGTCCTATCAAAAATAATAATTTATTCCACAAAGATAACTTTTTATTGGCTCCTTCCGAAAGAGATAAAAAAAAATTTTAATCCTGTCAAAAGAGATAGTTTATTCAATAAAGATTACTTTTTTTGGGTCGTCTCAATGGAGATTAAATTTATTTAACAAGAATAAATTTTTTTATGTAGTTTTTTTTTTTTTGGGAATTTGTCAAAAGAGATAATTTATTCAATAAAAATAACTCTTTTTGGGTACTTTTTAATTTTTGTTCCTTTCAAAAGAGATAGTTTATTCAACAGAGATAAAAAAAAAAAATTTGGTCTTGTCAAAAGAGATAATTAAAGAAAAAACATTGATAACTTTTTTTTGGGTTTTGTAAAATGAAATCTTTTTTGAGTTATTTTTTTCCGGATATATATATTTTTTAATCCTATCAAAAAAGACCAAAAATATTAAAGATTAGAGACAGAGAGAAAATATCTGAAAGGGTAGTTTAATATTTTGAAAAAAAGTAATCATTCACATGTAAAGTTAGGGTTAGAAGTGACATTTTTTTAAGATGAGAGTGCAAACGGAAAAAATGAGAGTGCGAATATCGCCTCCCTTTTATAAATTATACAATTAATAACACGCTTCAAAAAAAAACCTGCAATCAGTCTTTACGTTAAAATTGAAAGCTAAAATCTAGAAATATAGAATTATAATCTAGAATTAGAATCCGGAGAAAAAGAAACTGAGAAACCATACCTAAGATTACCGTAGGACACCAACACCAGTATCAGATCATTTAATCCTCCAAAAACAATAGGTAATTAGTGAATCACCATCCCACCTGAATATGAGGACTATTTCATCATGTTGCTTAAGTTGGCATCATTCTAGCGTTCTATCCACACATAGGACTACGACTATTTGAAATAAAGAGATAAAAATTAAATAGAGAGATAAAAACTAAAGAGTTGTAACTCTTGAAATAAATAAATAAAAAGTGCGTATATATAAAAACAAATAAATAAATAGAGAGATGGGAAACTCAAGAGTTGTAAGTCTTGAAATAAATAAAAGTAATCAACAAATTGTAAATCTTAATATTAATAAATAGAAGTGTGTATAAACAAAAAATGAATAAAAAAATGTATAAAATATATAGAAATAATAATATATAGTCATTTTTTCTCTACCTCGGTGCCCCTCTACGCTAAAAAATAATAATGGACCATTGGAGTTTTTATTTAAGTCCACGTTTGTCTATTGGCTCATCCCTTAAAACTCCAATTTAGTCCCTCAAGCAAAGCATGGGCTATACTAAAGTGACTAGTTCAAAGGGATATCATTTGGTTTACATTTATTGCATCATGCATTATCTATTCCTGTTGGAAAATTAGGGCTGCAAGTTGGATGGGTTTAACCCGGCCTAACTCGAATCCAACTTGAAAGTTTTTGGACTTGTAACTGTTAAGATCAGGTTATTATTACTCAAATCCGATCTCATTTCGGGTTGATATCGAGTTAGAACAATTATAACCCGAACCAACACACACCCTAATAATCCTAACCATCACTACAACATTTTTTAATATCACCGGCAGTTTAAACCGCCGGAAAATGCCTTCAAAACCACCGGAAAAACCTTCACCGGCGGTTCAAAAATCTGCCGGAAAATGTCCTGCCGGTAGAGAATTACCGGCGGTTTTGCTAAACTGCCGGTAATTACCGGCAGTTTTTTTGCAGCCGCCGGAATTATACCGGCGGTTTTATCCGCCAGTAAATATCATCAAAGTGCCGATAATGGTTAATTTTTACCGGCAGTTTTTCATGAACCGCCGGTAAATCACTGAAAATATTACTTTTACCGGCAGTTTACAAAAACTGCCGGTAAAAGTTTTTTTTTTTTTTTTTTTTTTTTCAGATTTAGAATCAGATTGTGTGCTCTTCTTCTACTTATGTATAGAAGATGATAAAAATATACGAAGCCAAGCATCCTTCAACTTGAATATCTTCAACACTGGTCAGAGAATTTATCATATTTGCAAAATCCTTCTGTTTCTTTTCTTTCTTTCTTTTTTTCCTTTTTTCTGGCAAAGAGAGAGTTTGTTCATTCATCAAATAGAATCAATATATAATATGAGATCCAGCTGATTTACAATCTATTCAGGAAAATTGTCAATCTAAATTGCATGTAGTTTATTATGCAGAGCAGTTTCTTTTAACCAACTCATGCTGCATAATTGCTTGATCTTGGAACATGATTTAAAATATAAGCCTCTTCTAGTGACCCGGGCATAGTTCTGCTGCATGTTTGAGTCCTGTTCACACACAAAATGAGTAATGAAAAAGTATAGAAGTGATTGTAATTTGTGGAGCAATAGTTTATTTTCCAACATATATACTATATTTTTCTTTAAATATTTTGTATATACCATGAGATCTTAAGTAAACCAAGGTTAAATAGAAATAATACCCAGCATCAGAATAAATTCCAAGCTTCAATCCTTTGCTATGAACATAATCTGCTAGAGCTTTGATTCCCGAAGGAAATGTTGAAGCTTTAGGTACCAAATTCCCCTGCCAACGTTACAATTTCCAACAGAAATCAAGCCATTAAATACAATAGTACAAGATAATTATTGTATAAGTATGATGAAAAAAAAAGCTTACAATTAAGGTTCAATACATACATAAAGAAGGTTCAACTACTCAATTCTTTGTGAAGAATTGCTCACTTCGATCAGTTCATAATTACAATGAAGTAAAACGAGTACAAGGCATCGATTGTCCAATATCTTCCCCAATGAGCGTCTGCCAAGACAGCTCCGAGCAATGTGGCTTGTCAAAGTGTAATATTTGTTGCAGCGAAGACCAAATGCCACACCATCTATAACAAAAATGGATGTAGAAGGCAGTCTGCAGTAAATAAATCAAAAGAAAGAAAGATATTAATCATCTGAACAACCTAGTCCACAGCTCAAGTTGCATTATTAACCTAGAAAATTATACATCCATGGCATATGATCATTCTATTTGAGATCTTAAAAACTACTATATGACTTTCATGGATGCTTAAAAATGTGTATTTCAGATTATATATATATATATATATATATATATAGACAATTTATTTACCCAAAAAAAAAGAAGAAGTCATCTTCCATGTAACAAAGAATTGAACAAACCAGATGAAATAGGCTCGGAATAAACAAGCTGAATGGTACTATACCAGATGAAATAGGTATCTGCCATCCAGGTGCATCTGCCATCCACACAATGTTGGTCTCATCCAGTCATGGCATGTCAGACTTCACTAATTCAATTACATGGAATATAACAATACTCAATTAAAGAAAAGCATAGCTGATTGACAACTTAATAGTGGATATTATCATACACTTCCCAATTACCATATTCAAATTCAGCAAAACTTTCTTTCACACTGACATGCTTTTGCTATCAGAGTCCCACCTCTGTTTGTGAAATCATCATTTTTGCATAAAGTTTTCACATCTTAAAGACAATATTTTTTTAGTCAAGGAATTGAACCTGAAAGACCTTCTTTAGTTGTTTTTCAGTTAGTCTCTTTGACAGGTCAACTGGCCAATTACCTGTAGATGATAGCTAGAGTTGTGTGGATATAAACTGTGAAGTAATCTTGAAATGTGACAAGATAAACCAAAATATGTTATAATAACCCCTATAAAAATGTAGAACCATACAATACAAGTTATCACTCAATATATACAACAAATTAATCATGTTGGTTGACTCAAAATCGACAATAGCTAAGTTGGGTGAGTTTTTTGCACTAATTTATTAAACTCGATTTGAGACCATAGTTACTAAAATATGAAAGGGGTAAAATATGTATGTGATATATCTATATATATATATATATATATATATATATATATATATATTTAAAGTAAGTTTAAAAATTCAGCATAAAACTTGAATTACGCAGACATTTGAGCCTCATTATAGTTGGGAAGCTAACCATCCCATTCTCAAAAAATGGATGTGTGAAGAAAATAACACAATTGAACTTCCTATACAGGTTTAACACACATCTTCTTGTGGACATCCAGCAGGACATCCCGTAGCTCGGGGAAGACTGATACGAGTACCACTTCAAGTATTCCATATGCAAGTTGCTTCAAACAGACTCTAGACTGCAATTTAAATAAACCACATACTCTTGTTGGTCACAAAAGAAACTGACAAATAATGAAAAGTAATCACAGTGCATTTGCATTTTGTGCACAGGAGGTTTTACCTGGAGGAAATAATATATGTCCTTTGCACAATGCTTGTACTGCTTCTGCCCTATCAAGCTGACTAGAGCAGTTGGAGATCCATCTAACGCGGGAGGAAAAAGAGAGAGGAAAAAGGACCAATGAATCATTAATTATATCTCACAAGAATATACAGAGCATGTGTATCGAACAAAGTAAACATAAAAAAAGGCATATGATTATGATTTTTCACAAAATTCTACTACTTAGACCCCTTTCCAGTGACCCCTGGTAAAAGGTGACTTGTTATGCTCAGATATAGTCTGCTGGCAAGATCTTCCAATTTAGCAGTCAATGTAGATTATTTTTAATTCATACTACTACTATTATTATTTTCTTTTGTGTAGAAGTTTCAGTGGCTCTGATTCACACAGGAAACTTAGGCAGGTCGAGCAATGGATTAGTATACAAACAACCAATCAAACCAAAAGTACCCAAATCTAGATTTAAAATACTATACATGTACATAATAAAGTTAACGGAGCAACTCGGATAGGAATTAATCTGCAATCCAGATTAATTGAATTTCAGTTTTCAAGCTTAAGGAGCTCTAATATCCCTTTAAGAACAAAACCAAAATGATTTTCACCTATTAACAGTGCAAAGCACAATAGAAGAACAAAATCCAAAGCTACACTTAATCGAATACAGAGAGCTTCGGAAACTCAATCAATCACCTAATCCAGAAGTCGATCGATGCCTTCTTACTCAATCACCTAATCCAGAAGTCGAATCGAGCTCCAATCTCAAGTGTTCGAACTCAGCTCGAAACTCGTATAGAGATATAGATATTACACACACAAAACACACACATGTACAAATCTATCATATAAATATTACACACACATGCACAGATCTATCATACACATATTACACACACGCATATGCAGAATGCACATTTCTGTCTAAAACTAAATTTTCATCAAAAGAAATTTCATACAAAATTATAAAAAGTAGATATACCTAGAAAATCTCCGATCTCGTCAAAGAAACTGCTCCGATCTCGCCAAAGAAACTGCTCTGATCTCGCCAAAGCCATCATCACCATCCTCCCATGCCACGAGAGAGAGAGAGAGAGAGAGAGAGAGAGAGCAAACACAAAATACAGATCGACGGTGGCTAGTTGGGACTTAGGATGTAGAGAGAGGAGTGCGGGTCGTGCGGCTAGGGTTGAGAGTAATTGAGTGGTTAAAGAATATATATAAATGGGCTTTCAGAACATGGGCTTAGGTTTGAACTATGTTATTCTCTTGGACTTGGTCCATTTTATTTTAAAGAGTGTTTATTTCTGGCGGTTTTTAGGAACCGCCAGAATTGAGTTGTTAAAGAATAAACATAAATGAGCTTGCAGAACATGGGCTAAGCTTAAAAAAAATATATTGACTATTACCGGCGGTTTTAAATAAACCGCCGGTAATGGCCAATTATTTCTGGCGCTTTTCACAAAACCGCCAGAATCTTAGTCATTTCCGGCGGTTTAAAAAAAACCGCCAGAATTATTATTCTTTACCGGCGGTTTCTAAAAACCGCCGGTAATAGCTTCAAATTTCCGGCACTTCCATTACCGCCGGTCAAAAACCGCCGGAAAAAATTAAATTTGTTGTAGTGCATTAACCCTACCATTCTGTGATGTTCGTCCAGTGACATCGTGAACTCTATACTACTTCGCCGTTATCTTACTCTCACCACCACAATCGATTCAATCACTCTAAACACTCTATTGACTCCAATATCTCTTGCCTTTGCCAATCCACCACTGACTCTCATTATTTGAATCCTAACTCAAAATTCAATCTCCACAAAGTATTTGTCTGCATCTCTGATCTTGAAAAGCTTGTCACCGAAAACTGTTAGGCTCAATTTGGTTGGAAAGAAAGGGAAGGAAATGGAGGGATATGTTTTTTTTGTATTTGATATAATTTTTTTTAATCGAAATGAAAGTATTTGAAGTGATAAATTAAGGATGAATAATAATTTTTGTTATCCTTCCAAAAATGAAAGAAAAGTAAATGAAAAGCTAGCATTTTTTAATGAAACTTTGTTAATACCAACTTTGCCCTTATTTTGATAAAAGCTAAAAATTATCTTTTAAATATAAATGGGTATAATGGTAAATTTTTTAAAATACTTTCATTTCCTTTCTTTCTCCAAACATGTTTACTATCAAGCTACGTTTGGTATGCATGAATGGAATGGAATGCATGTGAGAATGGAATGAGAATGAGAATGGAATGAAATGGTCATGGTCATTCTCATTCTACTGTTTGGTTACAAAAATGAAAATATGTAGGAATGGAATGAAGTTGAAATTAAATTATCCAAAATACCCCTTTCTATGATGAATAAATTAAACTAACAAAATAACATTCTTCTATAATTTTAAAAAAATAAATAGTTGTGTTGGTGGAAGGCGACGGTGGTAGAAGGTGGTGGCAGTGGTGGAAAGCAACAATGGTGTATATGGTGGTGGTGGAAGGAGGGGATGATGGTGGAAGGCGGTGACAATGGTGGTGGAAAGCAACAGTTATGTAGGTGGTTATGGTGGAAGTGGCGGTGGTGGTGATGGTGGTGGTAGTGGTGTAAATGGTGGTGGAAAGTGGTGGTAATGAAGATGGTGGAAGATGACGTTGGTGGTGGTGGAAGGCAGCGACGATGGTGGAATGTGGCGATGGTGGTGGTGGTGGTGGAAGGCAGCGATGATGGTGTAAGGCAATGAAAGTGGCTGCGGTGGTGGTGAAAGACAGTGGAGGTGGCTGTAGTGGTGAAAGACAGTGGAGGTGGCAATGGTGGTGATGGTGGTGGTGATGCTGGAAGGCGATAGCGGTGTAAATGGTGACGAAGATGGAAAACAACGACAACGGTAGTGGTGGAAGGCGACGGTAGTGGCGGTGGTGGTGGTGGTGGTGGTGGAAAGCAATAGTGGTGTACATGGTGGTGGTGAAAGGTGGGGACAATGGTAGAAGGAAATGGAGGTGGTGGAAAACGGCGGCAATGGTGGAATGCAGTGACAGTGATGGTGGAAGGTGGTGGGGTGGAGATGGTGGAAGGCGACGGTGATGGTGGCAGTGGAGATGGCAATGGTGGAAGGCATTGGAGGTTGTTAGAAATAAAAAGAGAAAAGAGAATATCTCTGAATTATATTAATGAATGATATGTCAAATAATATGCAGTGAGAGTATTTATATAAGAGAAGGAAAGAGTGGGGAGCAAGTTATCCTATACATCAGAAGAATCCTAATTCACTACAAGAACTCAAGGCTTTAGGGACAGTCAAATCCATCACTAAAAATCCTAAAACCATCGCTAATGCTTAAATTAGACCGTCACTAAAAGTGGCGTCGCAAAAGGTCATTAGTGATGCTCAAGCTTTACCGTCACAAAAAGGTGGTGTATTAGTGACTGTTTTGACTGTCACTAATAACTGGACTATTAGTGATGATCAGGAACTGTCACTAACATACTTGTGTATTAGTGACGATTTTGATTGTCACTAATATTCTTACGTATTAGTGACGATTTTAACTGTCACTAATAACTGTACTATTATTGACGGTTAGGAACTGTCACTAATACGCTCGTGTATTAGTGACGGGTTTGACTGTCACTAATACACATGTGTATTAGTGACAGTATGTCATGTCCGTAATCCTACAAATATATTTTTTTATTTATATATTTTGCTTAATTTCTTATTTTATAATTTGCTTGATTTGTTAATTTACATTTTTTAAGCTAATAACAATATAAAAAATATATTAATATCAAAATTCAAAATAAATTATATATATGATAATATTAAATAAATATTGCAAAAATTACACAACAATACCTAATTAGTGCAAGCTAGTTCAACATCCAAGATAACAATAAATCAAACAAATTTGTCTTGAAATAAAACAAGAATGCATTGAACAATATAGATCCAAGATAGAACCTACAAAAATAAATCCAGAATTAAGGTGGTGTTGGTGCTTAATGGGGTGTTGGTGTTGGGGCTGATTCTGACGTCGTTGGTGTTGGTGTTGATTGGGGCTGCTGAGAAAACTGGAGCCATGGTGGTGGATATATGCTAATACTGCAACCATTTTTTACTTTTCCACTCCCTTTCCGAAATGAGCCTAAAAATAAATTTATCATCATTATTAAAATACAGCAATTATAAAAGAGCTTATATATGATGAATCAATGGTGAAACAAAATTATCACCTTCTCCACTTGGTTGTCGTCCTCCACTCAATTGTGGGTTCATTTGTGAACACTACAAGAAAATTATCTTTTAACGACGGGCAAAAACACTTTTTACGACAGGCATTGCCCGTCTTGGTGTCCCCTGTCGTAGTTGAGTGATGATATTCTATGATGGGCATAAGCCCGTTATGAAAAATTACTTTCAACAACGGTCATAATGTCGTCATGGAAAGTCAAATTTCGGCGATGCATTATGCCCCTCGTAGAAAGTCAACTTTCCACGACGGGCTAAACCCCTCATGGAAAGTTATTTTTTACTACGGGCTAAATCTCTCATGAAAAGTTAGTTTTCTACGACGAGCTAAGCCCCTCATAGAAAAGTAATTATTTTTTTAAAAAAAATAAAAAAGTACCTGCATTAATTGCCAAAGTTGTCCAACAACCAAAAAACATCACTCATACAATACCTCTTATTTCATCAACACACAACCAAAACTCCATCCAAAGTCATTCACCAAGTCTTGTACAAACAACTTGATGCAAAATAAATAAATAAAGATTTGAAGGCATAAAAATAAAGGTAAATTTGCATCAAAACCCCACCAATCACAAAGAAATAAATCTCAAACTTCTTTAGTATTCATTCAAACGTTTAAAGTATAAATTTCCCATCACACATATATATACAAGGAAGAGAAGCCTCAAGTTTATACAGATTAGTACAATTAGAAGAATTAGGAAAATGAATGATATGAAGAAAAATTCACTTAAGCTTATTTACATCCAAACATAACAACAACAATAACAATCTTCTTTGAAAGATGTAGTAGATATGGGTATATTAAGATGAGTAAGCAGGACAACTTGATTCAATGTAGTCTAGTGAAGTGTGCAAGGTTCTTGAGAGCAAAATGAGTAAGCAATTTGAAAACAGTTAGTGAAGTGTATATTAAGATGAGTAAACAGGACTTGCATACAAAAAAAATGGACCTTATAATAATCAATTATGTATGCAGGTTTGTCAATGGCTTTCCAATAATTTTTCCAAACAAGCTAGCCACCTATTTGAGAGTTAAATTCAACATCAAGGAAACAGTAAACTGGTTATGGAGTGTCACATCAATGATGCAGGCTACCCTTTTGAAATTATAGTGATTAATCACATTTAAATATGAATTGGGACTTGCTCAAGCCAATTTTGAACACTCTAGGCCTCTTGAAACAAATTCATTGGATAAACTTCTTGACAGATTCTCTATGGGTCAGATGTTGAGGTTCAAATGATAAATTTTGGATACATTAACATATTCAGATTTAGCACAATACACATAGCTCAAGAATGTCAAAATACACTTGCTTGAACCAATAATAGCATCTCAATTCTTTCCTAGGTGCTTAGAACATTGCACATAAGTAGTTATCAGCACAAGCTAACACATAGCAGTGTATAGCTATTTGTAGAAGATTAGAAGTCTACAAATATACTTCAAACAACCACAACAGTCATTAATTAAAGCGCAATATGAAATTTTCAATGCATTTGAACCCTTAGAGAACACTCAGATGCAGTGGTTGATGATTAAGTTCATTACAATAAGTATTATCAAGTGATCTCAGTAAAAAATGTCCACTGTCCTAGAGTTTGATAAAAGAAAAAAGAGGTAAATTCAGCTCTAACGTACACAATCAATCAGATTCTTACTTGAACTTGATTAATTTAAATAAGCATGCATAAACCATTTTCAAGCATAGATTAAAACATGGAAAATCATAGAATCTTAAATGAAATGAACAATAGCAAAAGAGTCTTGACAGTTACTGTTTACACAATAATTTGGGCGTCTTAGAGAATCAAAATAATATTCAGCCTTTCTATTGAGGCACACACTTATTGAGCAAACTTGAAACACTGATTTAAGTATGCTCTAATTACTCTTTAACCCACCAGACCTTCAGAGATAAAATTCAGTCCCCAAAGCTCTTAACATCTGTAGTTTTCAATCTAGAAGTCAGAAATCTGCCTATTATGACATGACCCAGTCTATACAATATTTAAGAAAGCTAGCTATCACACCCCCAAATTTAAATACCAGAAACTCTAGTCCAGTACTTGAATCTAGTACGCGACTTGGATTACAACGCCCATCATACCATACATTAATCCAAAAAAAATTAAATATTACAAATCAAAATGTGATCATCTAGATCATCCCTTACAAAAAACTTCATCTGGAGACCTCATCCCTCATCATGAGAGCCAACTATGTACAACAAAAGATAATTACATGCTAAGAAATTCACATATAAATGGCCTCCGTCGTCCTGTACCGCGCTTCCATTCACTCGATACCGGAAAATAAAATGGGGTGAGCTCAACAAGTTCAGCAAGAATTGCAAAACACTATCAATGCTCAACAAATTAACTTTGCCTTAAATTCCTATATATAAGGACACGTACAACAATCTTTGTTGATTAGATTCACAAATTTCTTTCTTATGATAATTAAACACTAGTTAATTATCATATTCACAATTTAGTTCACGCATAGGAACTGTGTTATCATCAACAATTCCTTATTAAGCTAATCATCTAGATTAACTTAACATAACCTCACATGAGCCCCGGGCTCCCCTCCAATAGATGGCATGCTTAGCCAACAAGTGGTGCGCATCGCATAGTCCTGGACTAAGGAAGCTCGCACATGTGGCCGGGCTTGTACATCTACTCCCCCAGATGGTCCCAGACCACGTCCACACAATAAGGGCACTCTTCGCCCAATGGCCATAACAAAAGGGTTATACACACCCCATAGATAGGTCCCTAACCATACCTCACAAATTCTTTAAAAATTTTAACACATTTTCAATATTTCAAGCTTTTAAGATTTACTAAATGCTTTTGACATTTAATAAATCAAATCGCTCTCTTAATGTGATCACTAATCACATTAATTAATCATTTTAAGATTTCACCATTTAATTCTTTTCTAAACTTAATTATTTTAGCATAATTAATTTCATTATGCCAAAATGTACCACTCAAGAGCTTTTCGTAATTTTTAGAACTTGATAAGTGTTCAATTCTATGCATTTGAACCCTCTTTATTGCATACGTTAGTTCCGTTTTTGCGTTTACCGAGATATGTTTACGGTATTTTTGTGTTTTTGATGTTTTGCAGGTATTGGAGTAAATGGAGCAAAGTTGGAAGCTTTCTGCAGTCAAGAGAAGGAATCAGAAAATGCAGCCAAGGCATTTCGATCAATCGAAATATAGATTTCGATTAATCGAAATCTTGATTGATCGAAATCTCCTTTCGATTGATCGAAATTTTGATCAATCGAAATTCAACTTCGATCAATCGAAATTCTACAGAGCCCACTTGGCCACTTGCTCACCTGCTCTCCCACTTGCAACAAAATCCCCCTTTTTGCACGACTTAGGGGGATTGTCTGACTTGAACAAGACTTTTGGGGGCCTTCTTGATACAAGAGATATATATAATGATATATATATATATATGGTGGGCCCAAAGTAGCCAAAAAGCATACAAAAAGCACCAAAAGCCACATATCTCATATCTCTCAAGATACACATCAGAAGACTGAAGGAGAGACCTTCGGGAGAGGAAGAGGAAGGGCTGAACCAGACCAAGAAGCTTCATTCTCTTCATCAATGGAAGGGTGCAAGGCAACCATGAGCAACTAACTCTTCTATTAAGGTGTTGGTTTCAACCCCTAGCCATGTAAACTTGTTCATCTTTGTAGCTCTTGGGACTTGTAATTAAATGTTGATTATTTAGCCTAGTGATTATGTACACAAATACATTTCTTTTATATATTCATTTGATATGGAATTTATTCTTGTCTTAGAGTAGGTTTTGTCACTTGAATGCACAACATTTGCATATTCCACAAGAAGTGCAAATGATGGCTAGATAATGGTGTTTAAATGAATGTGTGATGCTAGTTTGTATAGACCATGCCAAGACAAGGTAGTTTGGATGCATGTAGTGTTCACTTAGAGAGTAGAGTAAGTAGGTAGTTAGTTAGGTTGAAGAGCTATGTTTGTTGAAGATGGATTATGATAGGTTAGCACACACATTGATCTTTTGATATGTCATTGAGGTCACAAGCCTAATGACATTGTTAGGCATTTAATTAATGAATCCCTTGCTTGCTACACTTATGAACATGTGAATGGCTAGTGGTGGAAACCAACCCTAGTTCTCTCTCCCAACTTTACTCTTTAATTTTATTGTCATTTCCTTTATGCAATAGCTTTAAACACAAAACCAAAAAACCTATTTTTAGAATTAAAGTAGAATTAATCTTTCTCTATGACAATTAACGACTAGTCCTCGTGGGATCGATACCCTCTATATAGAACCTTATCTACAAAGATTCGTGCTCTTGCGAGTGGTTAAATTATATTTTGATAAAAAGGGCAAAATTAAGCTTGCAATATAATTTAGTTCCGACCACATCAAAATTTTGGCGCCGTTGCCGGGGACTACGGTTTAATTGTCGCCATTGGAAGATTAAATCTGGTTTAATTCTTAGGCTAGAAATTCTTTCATTCTTTTTGTATATATCTTGTTCTTATATCTTAAACTTCTTGATTTTAGGTATACCACATTGCGGGCATCTAAAAGAATTCAAATTGGAACCCTTTGTGAGTATAACTTCAAAAATTGGTGGTTTGAGTTCATTCACATTCTTTTGTATATATTTTTGTTACTTTGTGTATAGAGGTGTTGTTCAATTGATAATGCATGCTAGGTAGACGGTCATTGTCACTTCCTTTGCTTCCTTGTAATAGTGAACTTGAACGAACACTTAGACGACGTAGAGGAATCTCTAGGGACCCTATTTTGCCTAGGACCGAAAACATGGATCCAAATGAGAGACAACCTCCCGGTCTACCTCCTTTTAATCATGAACAACCACCTCCACCACCACCTCCTCAAGGAGAGTTGCTTATGGACTTTTACCTTCCGACTACATTTGAAGTACCTTCATGTATTCAATTTCCGGATGTAGCGGCAAATCAATTCGAAATAAAGTCCTCCACCATCAATCTTCTCAATAGCTTCCACGGTCTTCCTAATGAGGATCCATACCTGCACTTAGATTACTTCCTTTCCGTGTGTTCCACCATTCGTGTACCACACTTTACGGAGGATGATCTAAAGCTACGTATGTTTCCCTTTTCCCTAAAGGATAAGGCTAGAAGTTGGTTCAATTCCCTAGAACCCAACTCAATCCATTCTTGGGCGGAGATGCAAATAGAGTTCTTAAAAAAATACTTCCCAATGGGTAAGACAAGTGATATTCGGCGAGCAATCACCGGATTCACCCAAATTGACCAAGAACAATTCCATGAGACGTGGGAGAGGTTAAAGGATCTGTTAAAATCTTGTCCGCATCATGCTGTCCCAAAATGGCAGCTAGTGCAAAGTTTTTATGATGGGGTGAGTGAGCAACATAGACAAATGATAGACTCCGCGTGTGGGGGTGGGTACCTTTTGAAAAGCCCCGATGAGGCATGGAAACTTTTTCAAACCCTAAGCAACAATTCAGCTCAACGCTCCTCCACTAGGAAAGGGAAGGCCACCCAACCTTGTAGAGGAGTGCATGAGATTTCACGGGTAGATGAGGTAGCCATGCAAGTAGAAGCCTTGTCCCGAAAAATGGATTTAATCATGAAAAATGGGCTGTCTACTCCTAACCAATCTGTCCAAAATCAGGAGGGATGTTCGTTTTGCTATAGCACTTCGCATTTTGTGCGAGATTGCCCTATTGCCTGGCAATCTCCCGATTATGCTCAAGAGCAAGCGAATGCCTTGTACGCTAAACAAATGAATGATCCATATTCGAACACGTACAATCCTGGTTACAAGAACCATCCGGCTTTTTCATGGAAGAATCAAGAATCAAGTCCCTCTTTCCAAGGGCAAAATTCTTTTAATCCCCAATCTCAACAGCCTCATTATAGGCCAAACCCTCAACCTTACAATCAAAGATCTAATTACCAACAACCACCACCTCCTCCGAGAAGCCAAAGCTTTGAAGATCGAGTGATAAGCAATCTTGAGGCCAACACCCGCTTATTGCAAACTCATTCTCAATCAATCTCTAAGCTAGAAGCCAATGCTCAATCTATGGCTAGGTTAGAAGCTCAAATCGGGCAACTAGCTAATGCCTTAAATAGAAGGGAGGAAGGTAAGTTGCCGAGTCAACCGGTGGCGAATCCCAAGGGTGTGCATATGATTGAAGATCCATCATCTTCAACTTGTAATGCTCCTCCAGAGCAAGTTCAAGCAATCACAACCTTGAGGAGTGGAAAAATCATTAACTCCAAGGTAGGGGAGGAAGAGAGAAAGGAATTGCAAGAGCAACCTAAAAATCCAAAAGAATCCCAATTAAATCCAAAATTGTTTCCGTTAAATCCAAATTTGCAAAATACCCCTTCAAATCCAAAAGGAAAGGCAAGTGAAGTTGTGTCGTCATCTATTCCAAATCTTGACACCTCTTATGAACCTCCGGTTCCTTTTCCTCAACGATTGAAGGAACCTTCTCATTTCGGGAAGCAAGGAGAGAAAATCCAAGACATGATGGAGATCTTCAAACAAGTAAAGATCAATCTCCCTCTCCTTGATGCTATTCGACAAATTCCCTCTTATGCGAAATTCTTGAAGGACTTATGCACTCAAAAGCGCAAATCTAGGAACAATGTTCCTAAGAAAGTCCTCTTAACTGAGCACATAAGCTCCATTTTCCAACACCAAGCCCCTCCTAAATTCAAAGATCCGGGTGCTCCGACCATTTCGTGCACCATCGGAAATCAATCTTTTGAAAAAGCACTTCTTGACCTAGGGGCTAGTGTCAATTTGCTTCCATTCTCAGTTTACCAACAACTAGGTTTGGGGGAACTCAAGCATACCACGGTTGTGTTGCAACTTGCCGACCGTTCGGTGAAGCAACCACGTGGCATCATTGAGGATGTCATCATTCAAGTAGACAAATTCTATTTTCTGGTGGACTTCATAGTCCTTGACACGGAGCCGGTCCAAAATCCTAATCATCATATTCCTATCATTCTAGGTCGTCCATTCTTAGCTACGGCAAACGCTTGCGTTAATTGCCGTACCGGAGCGATGGACATCTCTTTTGGGAATATGAAAGTCCACTTGAACATCTTCAATGCTTCCCACCACACATCCGACGACGAAAGTGAGTGCTTTTGTGTCGATGTTGTGGAAGACCTTGTTCAAGAAGCACTTCCTTCTATTCTTTCCAAGGACCCTTTAGAGGCATGCCTAAACCATTTTAACTATGATGATTTTGACATTGAGCAATCCATATGTGAAGTCAATTCCATGCTCGATGTTAATACTGTCATGGATTTGCCTAAGTGGAGAGTTCCGAGAGAACCCTTGCCCCCTTTGTCCAAAACTTCCCAAACTCCTTCTTTAATTTCCCCACCACAACTTGAGCTTAAGCCTCTACCGGCTACACTCAAGTATGTTTTCTTAGGCGCAAATGAGACCCTTCCAGTCATTATTGCTTCTAATCTCACAAATGATCAAGAGTTAGAACTCATAAAGGTGCTAAAAGAGCACAAAGAAGCAATAGGCTGGAGTGTGGCAGATCTCAAGGGAATAGATCCTTCTATTTGTATGCACCGCATACACTTGGAAGAGGATGCTAAGACCTCAAGGGAGGCACAACGTCGATTAAATCCAAATATGAAGGACGTTGTCATGAAGGAGGTGGTGAAGTTACTAGATGCGGGGATTATATACCCCATCTCTGATAGCAAGTGGGTTAGTCCCACTCAAGTGGTTCCAAAGAAGTCTGGTATTACGGTGTAACCTAATGATAAGGGTGAATTAGTTCCCCAACGCACCACCACAGGATGGAGAGTGTGCATTGATTATAGGAAATTAAATTCAGCCACTCGGAAAGATCACTTCCCCCTCCCATTCATTGATCAAATATTGGAGAGATTGGCCGGGCAAAGTTTTTATTGCTTTTTGGATGGATATTCCGGCTATAATCAGGTTGCTATCACTACAAGAAATTTGGCTTTTAACGACAGGTTTTTTACGACGGTCCCGCATGGCCCGTTGAGAAAAGCAGTTTTCTACGACGGGCCCGCATGGCCCGTTGTAGAAAGTCCCTTTCTAGGACGGGCCCGCATAGACCGTTGTAGAAATTATGGTTGCACGACGGGCCATGTAGGCCCGTCGTAGAAAATTAGTTTCCACGACGGGCTAGGAAACCGTTGTAGCAAGTTTTATTCTTATTACGGGCTTTGCCCGTAATTAAAAGTTTTTTTTAAAAAATAAATTTTTGTGCTCTTATTTTGGTTTCGCGCGAGATCGATACACTTTTCCTCTCTCTCATGGGTGCGTTCTCTCACTTCAGACCATCTCTGAGCTCTCATTCCCTCAGCTCACTCAACTGTTGAAGCCTTAACCCATTCTCACTCACCGATCGAAACCCTAACCCAATCCCACTCTCCGATCAAAGCCTAACCCAATCTATTTCCCTTCGGTGAAAGCCCTAACCTAATCTCACTCCTTGATTGAATCAGCCTACAAAATGTTTTGAGAAAACAGTGATCGGACAGGAGGTTTACAAAAACTCCTTTAAGATTGAAGCTTATCGTAAAAGGTACTCCTCTAAGATCCCTCAGATTTGGTACTCTTTTTATATAGATTTTCTGTAAGATCGAAGCTTATATATATATATATATATATATATATATATATACACACACACACACACACACACACACACACACTGATGTCGTGATACTCTGTTAGTGGTGGTAATGGAAGAGAGATAGCTTTATGTGAGTGTCTCTTTGACTGTTCTCATTTTTTTTGGATGCTAAGAAGTTGAAACTAATTAAGAAAATGGGAACAAATTAGTGAAAAAATAATGGGAGCTAGTTTTCCCTCATGTTCAATTTCGTACAAGTTAGTGCTGAAGTTCAATTTTATGTTTTCTTCAGAGCTAACTAAACAACGTGTAGTGTGAGTAAAATTTCTTCTCTTTTCCTCTGTTTCCTGATCAAACGAACAGGATTTTTTCTCAATATTTTCAGATATTGTAATTGGTTTTGGGGTTTAATTTCCTTGGTGTTTTTTGTTTGTTTGTTTGTTGGATTTTTAGGGTTTGAAATTCACGAGAGGCCTCTAACGCAGACACTTTGGGATTCCAATAAACTCTGTCTCTCTGATTCCACTGCAAAAGGTAAATTTATCATAAAACCCACTGTTAAATGCATATGTACATGTGTATAACTGTATATATGCGTGTTGAGTTTTTATGTATATTATTGTCTGCTTTCCTCTTTTTAAGTTTCTGTGTCAAAACTAAGTATTAGTGTAGTGAATAGAATTTCAGTACAAGTTTGAGGCTTTTTAAAGATTAATTTTTATTTTAAAAAACATAGATTAGACTTTATAGAATGAATTAATCTTTATAGCTAATTATTTACCACTGCAAATTAAGAGAACTTGGATAACCTGATCTTTCTAGCATCGATGGATAGCTTTATTGATAAGCATCTACACCGACATATGCAAATTACAAAAGTTTCTAAATTACAATTTGTTGAGCATGACTTGAAGTCCATGTTGAGGCTAGAGATTGAGAATCTGAACTGGCGAGTGGACATAAGTCGGAGAAATGGTGATCTTGTAGCATTGCAGAATCATCGAGAGTGTTATCTTGGCTTCAGTTGTTGCAAAGTTCAAGCCCACACAGGTTCGAGGTCCATAACCAAATGGCAAAAATGCCACAATGTTGTCATTGGTTGCCTTAGCCACCCCTTCTACAAATCTCTCTGGTTTGAAGAGATGAGCATCTTGTCCCCATAGTTCAGGGTTACTATGAAGTGCCGCAAGTGGAATATGCACCTCTATGTTAGCTGGAAAAATTAGCATCCCCAATCTGACTTCCCTTTCAATTCTTCTACCAAGAATAGCAATCGGTTCATAAAGCCTCAGAGTTTCATTAATTGATCATGTTCATCTAGACATAAATAATGGGGGAAGTTAGATGTCAAATGTAGTAAAATCTACCACATAGATAAGTAAAATCTAAAACTAAAAGTTTGATTTGCTTACAGTCTTTAGTCTCGCAATGCCTTCTGGGATTGGATTTTCTTTGCCAAACAATTCTAGGACTTCATTCCTTGCTTTCTCTTGCCATTCCATGTGGGTTGCTCGAAGAAGAATGCTCCAAGCAAGTAATCTAGTAGTTGTTTCCTGTCCAGCAAGATAGAATGTCTTGGTCTCATCAATTATATCATCTACTGAAATCCTCCTGCTCTTGTCAACATCATGGTGAACTTTTATAAGCGATCCAAGAAATCACTCCCATAGTTTTCTGCTTACCTGCCATCACCTTATCTTCGCGTTTCTTTATAAGTTCTATAATAGAATTTCTAATTGCTTGTTCTGTTTTGTCTGCTTCAATGTCATCATTTGACTTAAAAAAAATTCTGCAAAAATTGGACTTGATTAGTGTGGATGAGTTATATTAAATATTAAGTTGTTAAATTTGGTGCCATGGTTAGAGACTCAGAGTCGATGTTAGATCACCTAATGAAGCTTGTAAATAATCATGGCCTATGAATATAAGACTAGGGGGAAAACAACTAATTGTGCCTAATATATATATATATCTTAAAAATAACTATAGTAGTATCATTATATTATTGACTTGCTTGCTCAGAAACTCCTCCTAACAGAATAAGCTGGTTTAATTTGTGTGCCTGACCATGGCGATCTATGAGCATTTTCATAACACAATACCATAAATCAGATTGAAGATCAAAGAAAATATATCACATTGAAATCATAAATTAAATAAAGGATTGCAGATCTTGAATAGAGTAAAGGTTAAAAAAAATCCATCTCCCCTGGTACCATTTATGCCCTGTCATTATTCATCTCTCTTATTAAAAATGACATAATGATCAATCAGATCCCTCAACTCTTCTTGAGATGGCTGAAAAGTGTAATTGGTGCAAATTAAACTTTTTGGAATCAATTTTAAGTAGAAACAAAAGTTAATTGTTTTGTCAATAGTAGAACTAAAAGAAACAAAATCTACATTTCTTTCTCAATATTACTTTTGAGGCATTGTTATATTGTTCACAAATTAATTGCTACAAGGTAAGTCTTTGATCCAACATACACTTATTTATTATTCTCAAGATCATATTTACTAATCTTTTTGGATCCAACTGTCATTTTAAATATGTATATATATATATATATATATATATATATATATATATATATCATGTTTAATTAAGGGCTTTCTACCTATTTTTATGTATTATTTGATGCATGCCAATTTTAAAGATGTTTGGGGTCGGATTGTGTGAATTCCTCATATTTTGTACTTATTGTGAATAGTATCCGAGGCACTGTTCATCAGTTGCACTATTCTGAAATACTGTTCACCTAAGGACTGTTCACTATTGTAAATTACTGTTCATCCGAGATACTGTGTGCACTATTCTGAGTCACTGTGTATTGAATCAATGTAGCATATTTTTTTATTTAATTGGTCATGAGTAAATTTGCATAGGATTGAGTAGCATGGAAAAAATGGGGTTTGTTTTTATCTATGTGAAATGATATTTATTTTCTAGATTTCTTTGATTATTATGTGTGCCTAGTGAGGCCATTTGAATTCTATTGCATCCCACGTGCATAAAACCCTCTTAGGGTCTTTGGTTAGTGTCTATCGCAATTTATTATTTGAATAAGAAAATTTTGTCATTCCTTTGGAGTTGCTGCAACCTGTACAAGGTGTGATTGTTTGGGATTAAGGGAATGTGGTCTAATTAAGACAGTTCCTTTGTTTCTATTATTTATCAAAAAAATTCTTTTTCCTTTTTTGAAAGTTAAATTAGAAGCCAACAATGGACAAGTTCTTTTTTGCTTACCAATTGAGAAATGATCATTTTCTTTTTCTTTTCAATCTATATAATATATGTAGGTATATAGTTTATAGCTACTTACAGTTGCACCCTGTGAACTTTAGATAATTCTAACGTATAAATGAGGTATACATGCTATTATAAAATATTAACTCAGACAAAATATTTGATTTGCTTGTCAAGCTAAGTTCTAGTCAATTAGTAAGTATCTATAAAATATATACCTACATATATTATATAGATTGAAAAGAAAAAGAAAAGGATCACTTCTCAATTGGTAACTTTGTAGAGTCAAGTCTCTGCTGCTCTTTGGGTTGTTTTATCAGTAGTCATATTTGACTTTTTCATGAGTGAACGCAATAAAATTTGGTACAGTTTCTCACAAGTGACATTTACAGCCCCATCTTACCAATAGGAATTTCTACATTGTAACTGAAGAAGATGCAGTTCTTAAACTCTATCACAATCTTGTTGCAAAATTTCTCACGTTATTTATTTCTTCAGTTTATTGTTGAGTGTCAAGAGCTTATTTCTTGCATTTCATGAATTGATATTTTTTGAGTTCATAGTCTTAAGGCTATTGACCAGAAGGTCCAGAACTGAACAGTACGTTGTTTTGCTTAATTGTGTTTGCAGAAGGATAACAAATCCAGTGTCAGGGAATATGAAGGGCAGGAAGTACTACGTGTGCGTGCCTATGGCTCGTCATTTTTCACCCTTGGAATTAATATAAGGTTTCCCTCCTCTATCCATGCAAATGAACTGTATATTTTTCACTAGTGTTTATGATGAAGGGCTCTAAGCATTTTTATTATATCTTAATTTAGAAGTTTAGGTTTTAAGTAATTGATTATATATGCTACATGGCAGGATTGGAAGTTAATAGAGAAAATTACATATTTTTGGCTTTTTCTTTGCTTCCTATTTTTCCTTCTTTCGGCAAAAAAAAAAAGAAAAGAAAAAAGAAGAAAGAAGAAAAAAGAAAAATAAAAGAATTTGTTTATTTATTTCTCTTCTTTGGTTTACTGACATGTTACTGATATCTACCTAGGGGTTACCAGTTACCATCAAGTCTTTTAGCTCAAGTGGTTTCTCTTCATCCTTCCACATGGGAGGTTGAGGGTTCAAGTCCCCCTTGTGACATAGTGGATGCATGTCTTAAAGATGAGTGCGCATCTTGTTGCTTATATGTATAAAAAAGGGATATCTAATTAGGGATTTATCATCTGAAAAAATTAGGGAGAAGTGAAGACATGGGTGTATATGTTTGTGTGTGTATGTACGCAGATGTCTATAGTAGTATCTACATTTTTTTTAAAGAACCTAAACTTTAGTACTAATATGTGTACCTTATATAACCTCTTATTTTCCCATTCATGTCATTAAATTGGAACATGTTGTGCATACAATATAATTTGATTGTTACTGCCCATTTAGCTTATGAAATTAAGACAATTTTCTATTGTAGGTAATATTATATATATTTAGAATTACATGTATGTGTGTTTTAGTAAGAAACTAACCTTCAGCAAAGTTGATCCCAGTCCCTCCATTTCCTTGAGTGATATCAATGATTTTAATAGCCTGTGGCATGAGTTTTGGGGTCAAGTTATGAGAGTCAAGGATTGATGCCATGAATAAGCTTGCTGGAGGAATGGTGTTGGTATGTTTCTCACTGAAAGTGGTGACACCTATTATTTGCCTAGAGTTTTCAAGATAATTAGGGAGCAATTAATAAAGGGGCTGGCTAAGGATGGAATTTTATTTGAATAGGGCTGGCTAAGGATAGAATTTTATTTGAATAGGGCTGGCTAAGGATAGAATTTTATTTAGCTAAAATGATTTTAAAATGATTTTCTACCACAGTTACTGATGCACTTATTGCTTGATGCACTACAATAGAAAAATTCCAGATTATATACTTTCAATCTATTTCTGATTGTTGAATTCTTATTTTTTGATTCCTGATTGACCAATATGACATATAATCTACATATTTAAAATAAAAATAAAAAATAAAAAATAAAAAAAGAAGAAGAAGAAGAAGAAGAAGAAGAAGAAGAAAATATGTCATGTACTCTGTTCAACATTGAAAATTCATTAAGTCTTTTTAGGGTGTTTTTCTTTCCTTGTCTTTTTAAATATAAAGAACAGGGGAGTGGTGTCTTACCTGTTGGCATATTAGTTATAAACCTGTTGTCCTATTTTTCCATGTAGAGTGAGTCATCTTTCATTGCTTGTTGATGGCTTTCATCTTTCATTGCGTGTTGTAACTGCAGAACGTACTCCAGGTACGAGGAAGGCCTGAAATTTTATAATCTAATATTTAGTAGGTTTCATTTTGCTTTTGAAGAGATGGTTTACAATTTTAAAATTTTCACTTTAAATGGCTTACAAAAATTTCATGTAAGGGCCAATATGAACATTATCTATATTGTGACATATGCTATAGCATATGCTAACATAATTGTGACAACATAATACAATAATATTTGAAACACTTCTACAGCTCTAGCCCTTATAATTAACGTGTGCAAACAGTAGAAACCTATCACAGTCCCTTCCAGCTTCAAATAGCTCCACCACTTTCTACTAGAGATTGGGATTCTCAAAAAATAAACTGGATCCCAAGGATAACACACTATTTGTATATTGCTTCCCAAAGACTAACCCCATATCAGAATTTGGACGCCAGTTAATCAAACCTGACTGCTGCACCTCTATACCAATACCAAGCAGCTTTTGTATAATTACTCTCGGCTTCAGGTCTGCCAAATAGATTCGGGAAGGTTCCATTCTTTTTGGATCCATAAATGCATTCTATTTTTATCAAAATTAGAGGGAGAACAGCCAAAATCTTACAACTTGGATAATCTCATTGATGATGGCTGCCTCAGTCCTATACTTATCTGCATAAATCCTCTTGTTCCTTTCTCTCCACACCTCATAGATCGTAGCAGCAAAGGCCAACCTGTTGATAGCAGCTACTAGAGACCTCCCCTTTAGCACCAATGAAGCCCACTGCACCATAACATTCCACCCCTCCGGCCATTGCATCCAGCATTTGCTTCTTATTGTATGCCAGATCCTGCAAGTAAATCCACATTCAAAAAATAGGTGCTCTCTGTCTTCAATAATATGGCACAACATCCTATCTGCACCAATCCCAGCTTCATCAATCTGCTCTAAGTCCATATCCTATCTTGAATCACCAACAACAGTAAGAGTGCATGCTTTGGAATCGCATGCTTGAACCAGACTATGTCCCTCCAATTAACTTTACTCTGCTTGTGTCTAAGAAACTCCCAAGTTGATTTAATAGTGAATATACCCTTACCAAGCACCCACTCAATCTTATCCTGCTGAAAGGAGTTAGGTTTAAATTCAGTAGGAATACTGCTTCTCAAGCTCATCCATTCCATGGTGTTAGTAATAGGCCAGTGCCATTCACTACCTTGAATAACATCAGCCACTACAGCATCCGTGCCCATTCCTGAATCTCTTATAATTCTATTGTGATACTTCAACTCTATAGGCCCATCCGGAAGCCAAGTATCATACCAAAGAGAAGTTAACATACCATTCCCTATCTTATAGTGGACAGCAAGTCTCAGAGTGCCCCTCATTTTCAAAATTCTCCTCCAAGTCCATGAGCAGTCTCATGGTATTTTAAGAGTCCAGAAATTTCTGTTTTTTATCAGATAAGATTTGACCCACGCAGCCCATAGAGAATCTGAGATAGGTTGAATAACTTTCCAAAGGTGCTTAGCCATTGCTGCTGTATCCCAAACCTCAATATCTTTAATACCCAACCCCCCTTCTGATTTGGGTAACCAAATATCCTTCCACGCCACTTTATTACCCCCTTCATTTTGACTTTGACCTTTCCACAAAAACCTTCTCATGATAGCAGATATTTCTTTCATAATGGATTTTGGCAGCACAAAAGTAGAAGCCCAGTATGCTTGAACAGAAAATAACACAGAGCTTATCAAGTGCATCCTTCCAGCATAAGATAGATACCTACTAGTCCATGATCTGACTCTATTAGTAATTCTCTCAACTAAGGAACTACAATGCTCCTTCTTTAGTTTAGATGATAGAAGAGGGACTCCCAAGTATTGAACTGGGAGGAATCCAGCAGAAAAATGCAATTCAGATAGGATTTGATCATAATAGTTTTGATCTAATCCTGAATGAAACAACACACTCTTTGAGAAATTCGGCATTAAACCAGACATAGCCCCAAAAGAATGGATAGCACCCTTCAAAACCCTTACAGAGTTTACATTTCCAGCTAAGAATAACATCAGATCATCCGCAAATATCAAGCTAAAATTAGGGATTCAGAGCACTTCTAGTGATAATCAAACAATGTTAGACTTTTCTTGTTCCATCTTGTATCAAGAAGTGACCAACTAGATCCATCATTGGAAAGAGTAAAAGAAAAAAGATTAATGTAAAACCAAAATTCAAAAATTAGGAATAAAATTTCTTAACCTAGCTATATATCTACTTTAGTAATACACATCAAAAAATTAATAATTTTAGAGACAAGCATTCAAAAAGAAAATGGAGATATAAGAAATCCAAATATTAAACTTATAGATAATTAAGTTCATAAAAATACCTTTCAAGGTTGAGACTTAGTCCGAAGCTGCCAACAGGAACTGTATGAGCATGAAGTTGCCAAAGAGACTCTAGAGAAGGTTGGCCTGTTTTACACCTCATGTAAGTCTGAAGAGTTGCAAAGTTTCTTCTCTGCTTCTCTTGTCTCCCTCTTTTCTTGCCATTTTGATTCTCTCTCTGCAAAATGGATGAAGAGTTTCTAGAGACAACCTCATCTGATAGAGCAATTGAACAGGTCATACATTTTTGTTTTAATCACATTTTCAGTCACTTAATTTGATTTCACTTCTCAAAGTAATGATTTTTTTTTCTCTTCATACCTCCCTCTTCTGTTTCTGTAAAAAGTGTTACTAAATCATTTTTATTCACTTGCCCCTAATATTGGGACTTTTTTTTTTTGTGAATTTTCTTTTTTATTCAGTATTAGCTAAGTGATATGATCCGGGATGATTGAGAAATTCAAAACCCAATTTAGATCATGAGTTTGGTTCCTATTTCAGATTGTGCTTTATATGGGTTTGGTTCCTATCAAGGCATTGATCTGTTTTTTGGTTATTGTTCAATTTTGTTACCATTACTTTGCTGATCTGTGTGTGCACTGTCTTGTTAGGAGACTAATGCAATTTGAGTTCAAGTATATGTTTTTTCTTCTTCTTTTCAGTTGGTCAAGGCTAATGGTTCTTGGCAAATTTATGAGAAACATAAGGAGAGGATTGCTTGAATATAGTTTGTGATTGAATATACTAAGATGCTTTCTTTTACATTACTCTTCAATGAATTTTGTGGAAGGTGTCATTTCATTTAGATTTTACAGAACCTAGAATAGGAAGTTACAAAAGAAACTCTTTTTTTTTCTTCTTTTAATTGGTATAACATTTGTGGCAAGTTATGGGTTTCAATGGTATAGAAGGCTTTTTTTTATATGCTTTCCCCCTTTCAACACAAAGGAATTTTTTAAGACAGCATGAAAGCCAACTTGCTTCCATACCAGAAGAAGTCAACTGCAGCATCAAAGAGAGAAAATCTTCCTCCAGATCATAGTAGACTCCACTCTTAGGCATGCTTAGCCACTCCATGGGCCGACGAGCAAATCAATATTCTAATGTACTTAGAATGAGATGAAGAGGCCTCACTTATATCTTCTAAATTGTTACTGTGAATGTATAATATATCACTTGAATGTTGCAAAGTAGTAGTGGTTGTATATTTTCATGATAAACAGCTCATTGCGCTAATAAAACCTTTTAAAGGTTTAATTTTTAGTTAATGTAGCTTTTCTTACATTTTGTATAAAAATTGATTCATCTTGTTTAATGGTGTAGAATATAACCTTGTTTGTCTTCCTAAATCCGTTATTCAGCTTGAATTTACTCAATCATTGTTCTGGTGCTTTTGTTTTTCTTTCCGTTCTGTTTTTGTGTTCACGTCAAGATTTCAAATTACTACTAATTTAATTTTTAATCATGATCAAAACAAGATGACAGCTGTCATTTTTTTCTTTTCTTTTCTTCATCGGAGTACTTTAAATTCTTTGTATGAAAAGACTGAATTATTGAATTGGTAAAAACAGAACTTAGCTATATTGCTGTTTATATAGGATTCTGTGTTTGAAACAACAAATAGATTTGGTATTACTGTTTATAGTAGTTTTTGCAAATAGAATTGATATTGCTGTTTATTTTCATTTAACATTTAAACCATTCTGTGACTTTGTACAGGCGATTGTAGCTTTAAAAAAGGGCGCACATCTTTTGAAGTATGGACGGAGAGGGAAACCCAAATTCTGTCCTTTCAGGTTATCCACGGTAAGGAAATTGTGAAATGTATCAAGTTGCGCTTTATGTCATGTAATTTGTGGCTTGTGCACTAATTTTATGTGAGATTTGTGCAAATGAATTGTGTGCAAGTAACCACTTTATCTCCAAAGTGTAATGCCTAATTATATTAACTGTTTCATTATAATAAACAGTGGCCTTCTGTGACAGATTTTTTACCTAGATGCTTAACTTTCTAACTCTGGGATCATCTTATGATTGCAAATAATTTGAGCACCATGGTGCAATGTGTTAGGCGATTTGGTCTCATACAGAAGTAAAATAGTTGGAAAATGTTGAAATGGAAAAATTCCATATGATAAAGCTTTGTTTTTCATGTTCCAAGTAAATTGATTAGCCTGGTTGGATTTGATCTTTTGTTTTTGTCTGAGTTAATGTTTTATAATAGCATGTATACCTCATTTATACGTTTGAATTATCTAAAGTTCACAGGGTGCAACTGGTTTGTTAGAGAATTGATTCGAATTATGTTATTCGGATTCTACCAGATTAAATTTTTGATTTGAAGGAATTTCTGGACAGTCATGACAGTATCCACACGGAAAATATTATGAAAGACGTGAAAAAGAAAAAACAAAAACCAAAAAAGTAATTGTCCATCAACATCTAGTCAGTCTCGTGCTCTCTCTTGAATATATTGAATATATTGTTGTCAGCTTTATTCCTCTTCTTATTCACCACCCTTCAAATTTGTATACCAGCAGACTCCTGTTCCAATACTTTATTCTTTTCCATTTCCTCTTTCTTCAATGCACAATTCTTATTGGAATGCCCAAAACTATGACATAATGTACATAACAGGGGTTTCCACTGATATTCCACTAAGATAGGGATCTTCGAACCATTTTTGAGCTTCAGTTTGAATTCCGAAATCAACTCCTGTTCAGGTTCACTAATCTCCTCTTATTATTTATTTTTTATATATTTGATGTGTATTTTTGTATTAGTTAATTGCGTAAAACTTTCCTTGATTATAAAAAAATTTCCCATTACCATCTAAAATAATATTATTTTCTGAACTACTTTGAAGTGAAGGTAACGGCCTAACCATAGTTAGCTAACTTAGCTGGCAATTAAATGTCTCTTTCAAATTACTAAATTGCTCTTAAGATTGGCTTGCAGTAACACTCTTTAAGTTTTTAAGATTTAAAAATTACTAAATTGCTTGTAAATGACATAGAATCCTGAAGCAATGCTCCCTCATCTCATTATGGAACAGTTCAAAATCGAAACTATAATTCAACTGTTATTACATTTATAAAATAAAATATATATTTGCAATTCAAATTGTTTTTACAAATTTATGATAAATTCATGTTCATGTTTTTTTTTTTGAAAGGTAAGTATTTAAGATTCAAATCCAAAGTCAATATACATGTTGACTTGAGGCATTCCCCAAGGGGGGATGAACAACTGTGGAATCCCCATATCCACCATAAGTACAAAATCCATAAAAGAAATCTATATCCCATAGAGCTTAGTCCTACAAGAATATTACTACCATAAACAACTATTCGTATACCCCTTCTCCACGAATAAGGTAGAAAGAATACAGTTGGTGTATGCTGGATTCCATTTTTTTTCTTCCCCCAACGAGCATAGTAACTAACACAATAGCCCATCAGGAGAGACATAAACAGCAAATGCAGAGTAAATTCTGATGTACTCCTTTTAGTCCAGGAACAGTACCTCAGCCACTTAGAGCCCCTGTATCTTCTGTTTGATTTCACCATCAGATGCCAGAACATGCAAACAAACCCCCCACCGAGCATGCACTCCTCCCTGACTGCCAAGCTAGCAACCAGCACTCCAACCAGCAATATTGAGCTCCTTCTAACTGCTCCCCCCACCACCTGAAACACAGAATGATAATATGCACACCCCCCCCCATCAAAGCAAACCCACGCAACATTAAACCCAGCTGCAGCAAGAGTAGAATACACAATCAAAAATACCAAGCTGCAGTAATCTTGTAGTTTAGAACACTTCTGCAGTACACAGGCTGAACCAAGCCTAGCTCCCACAGACAGCTACAATCCCTGTTTTCCTTTGTGCTCTTTCTGATTTCTCCCCCACAAGCTGAACACATATTGCATAATAACATGCACAACATCCCCTCAACGTATACACAATCAGCATCTGCAGCAAGAACTCCTAATATGTGTTTGTTGAGCCATTTCCGCAGATTAGAGAACTGCAAACCTGATGACCCTACCAACATACTTACCAAATGGTACTTGACCCACCTCCTTCTCCATCCTATAACACCCAGCAAATCCAACAACCACCCTCCAACACAACCTTTCACAACAAACAAAAAAATGCACAGCACACAAGCATACTCCAAGCCCCAACAACAAACACAAATTTGCACAGAAAAAATAAAACACACAAACCTTGTGATAGTACCTGCTCCTCCATTCCTCCAGCATCCGAAATATTAGGCCATCATCTAACTGCCGAGAATCAACATCCCAACCCCCCCACCAGCATCGCTCAGCTAACCTCCCCTCGTTGCACCTGCAAATCCTCAACATAGAAATTTTGAAAACATGAATCAAAACATCTGCTCAACCTCCAGAATTCCACCATCCAGCAAAATGCTATTTAACCCCATAAATCTTCTTACCGACCCCCCAAGATACTTTCTCAAACAGCCCCAAATAAAGCAACAAATCATGGAACAAAGATTTCCTCCGGCAACCTCCATTCGATTCTAATCCATTGATTAATAGTAGATCTTGGCCAATTTTCAAATGATTGTTCAAACTGTCAAAGCCTAACCCCACTTTTCCCCCAAATTGGTCGAATAGGTTTGAGTTCATAGTCACCTCCTTTTTGTTGAACATTATGTTTTAAGTGGAAGTGTTCTAATTGTTTTCCCCTCTGTTTTGATTAGTGACACTTTTGACTATAACTTTCTTTTTTTACTTTATAAGTTATAGTTTTCACTTTGATAACAGGTTTGTATGCTTCATTTGTTATAGAACTAGTTATCTAGAAGTGAATTCTATATGTGGTAATTTCAAAGAGTTCAGTTAGGCAGCGAATTGAACTGTCCATAATTATTTTCTCTATGCATTTTCGAGTTGATATTTTCCTCAGAGGATTTTTTCTACGCCCTACATTTTGTCATTTGTTTCACGATGAACCTTGTTTAGGTTTATTGGTCACTTCTACTAGTAGTTGCCAATTGTTGAATAAATTAGCAAGGAGACATGGATAAAGGCTGGATGCACCTTCATAACAGGTTATTATAACCTAAATAACCTTACCCATAACAATTTAGACATTATACCTGTCATTCTTGTCATAATGAAAATTTTGACTTTCCAATTGTAGAGCTTCAACGGAGTATTTAAATGGAGCACGTAGATTTTCCAATTGGGCCCAACGTAATGCAGGGAATCCAGCTAAGATTATATGCCCCTGTAAACATTGTTTAAACTCACAATATCAACATTTTAATACGGTGTACGAGCACTTAGTGATCAATGGAATGGATCCTGCTTATACTGTATGGGCCTTTCATGGAGAGAATCGGATTACATATGTAGAAAATGAAGGCACTGAAGATGGTGTGGATTTGCCTGAAACGTATGAGATGTTTAGAGATGTGTATTTTGATGGTGAAGAAAATGCTACAACAGATCCCACTTATGGAAGTAGAGAGTTTGAGTTCAGAGAGGCGTTGGAAAAGGCTGAAACTCCTCTATATCCTAATTGCACGAAGTATACAATTATGTCAGCAACAGTTGCTTTATATAAGCACAAAGCTGCTCATAATATATCGGATACTGGATTTGATGAGCTTCTTAAGATTATTCGTGATATGCTTCCGACAGATAATAACCTTCCGGAGGGGATCAATGCAACAAAGAAGTTATTGAAGATATTTGAGTTGGGGTATAAAAAAATACATGCGTGTATCAATGATTGTTGTCTTTTTAGAAAAGAAAATGAGAATCTGATTGCATGCCCAAAATGTGGTGCTTCACGGTGGAAAGTGAATGAACATAGTAAAAAAATTCGAAATGGGATTCCGGCTAAGGTGTTACGGTACTTTCCAATAATACCAAGATTTAGGCGATTATTTCGATCAAATGAAAAGGCTGAACAAGTATTATGGCATTCGACTCATAAAAGTCGGGATAAAAAAATGCGGCATCCAGTTGATTCATGTGCATGGGAATTGATTGATAAAAAGTGGCCGAGTTTTGCATCAGATCCTCGAAATTTGAGGCTTGGCCTTGCAACTGATGGGTTCAATCCATTCGGTGACCTTAGCTCTAAACATAGTTGTTGGCCTGTGATTTTAGTAGTATATAATTTTGACCCGTTGCTTTGTATGTCTAAAGAGAATATGATGTTGACGTTGTTAATCTCGGGACCAAAGCAACCAGGAAATGACATTGATGTGTATTTGGAGCCACTACTGGAAGATTTAAAAGTATTATGGGAAAAAGGTGTTGAGCTTTATGATTCATTCACTAAATCCTTGTTTAATTTGAGGGTGGTTTTGATGTGGACAATCAATGATCTTCCGGCCTATTCTAATTTGTCTGGCCAGGCAACAAAAGGTAAGTTTGGTTGTCCAGTGTGTGTTAAAGACACATATTCTGAATGGTTAAAATCTAGTGGAAAGACTGTGTTCAGGGGTAGTCGGCGATTTCTTCCATTCAATCACCCATATAGAAAGAAGAAAACTTGGTTTGATGGAAAAGAAGAAATGAAGGGGCCACCTAGAGTATTAGCTGGTTCAGAAATTTTTTGCGGCATTAAGGATTTTCAAAATACATGGGGAAAAAGTAAAAATCAGGAAAAAATTAAAAAGCGCAAGAAGGAAGAGAAACCTAGCATTTGGCCATGGAAGAAAAAGTCTATATTTTTTGAGTTACCATATTGGGAGGTACACAATTTGAATTCACCTTTATCTTCGATGGTCATGTTTTTTTTATTTGAGGAGTTCACACTCCTTACTAATAATTCTTTTTGCTTGTTATGTTAGGCGTTACCTCTCCGACACAATTTGGATGTGATGCACATTGAAAAAAATGTTTGTGAGAGTATTTTTGGCACACTATTGAATATAAAGGGAAAATCAAAGGATGGACTAAAGTCTCGTATGGATTTGAAGCAAATGGGCATTAGGGGAGATTTGCACCCAAAGGAGTTAGGGAAAAAAAATTACTTGCCACCAGCACCATATACATTATCGAAGAAAGAGAAGCAATCATTTTGTAAAAGGTTACAACAGCTGAAGTTACCTGATGGTTATAGTTCAAATATTGGGCAACGTGTATCATTGGATGAGTGCAAAATTAGTGGCCTAAAATCTCATGATTGTCATGTTCTTATGCAACAATTGCTGCCTGTAGCTTTACGCGGGACACTGCCAAAAGGTCCAAGGATTGCTATATTTCGCCTATGTGCGTATTTTCATAAAATATGTCAAAGGGTGATTGATAGGAATCAATTGGAGAAAATTGAAAATGAAATTGTCGAAACTTTATGTATGTTTGAAAGGTTCTTCCCACCGTCTTTCTTCGACATTATGGTACACGTTACCATTCATATTGCACGAGAAGCTCGTTTATGTGGACCAGTACAATTTCGTTGGATGTACCCATTTGAGAGGTAATTTATTTATAACATTCTTTTATATATGTTATGCAATTACAAATATTATTTAATTTTGCATATATATAATTCTATCGTTATATTTAGGATGATGAAAGTTTATAAAGGATATGTTAAAAATCGAGCAAGACCTGAGGGGTGCATAGCAGAAAAGTACTTGGTAGAAGAGTGCATTCAATTTTGTAGTGAGCACATGAAACAAGTCACTGAAATTGGTGTTCGTCGTTCTCGAAATGAAGATATTGAAACTGAAACAATAGAAGGAGGACGCCCACTTTCTAAGGGAATTTCAAAAACCATGTCTAGTGACATGTTAGCCATTGCTCACCGTTATGTATTATTCAACAATGAGGAGGTTGAACCATATTTAAAGTAAGATGGTACGAAATTTTTTTAATTTATAACTATTATTGACAAACAAAATACTTAACCATGTTATTTTCTTATTAGAAAGCATGTGGAGGAACTCAAGGGTTTGGACAGTTGTCTTGCAAGGAATGAAAGCACTCTACAAAAGAAACACATGGAGACCTTCAGTTCATGGTTCAAAACCATGATTAATGCAAGTACTAATGTGTCAACGATGCTAAAGGGGCTTTCAAATGGGCCTAGGAACGATGTAATTTCTTATTCTGGTTATATTGTGAATGGCCATCGATTTCACACCAAGGATGTCGAGAGAAGCACACAAAATAGTGGTGTTTCCATTGAAGCTGAAACTATATGTCGATCTAGTGCAAGAGACACAAATCAAGTTGTTGAAACAATATCTTACTATGGTGTTCTGAAAGATATAATTTTGTTAGACTACTACTCATTTCAAGTACCGTTGTTTCATTGTGACTGGGCAAATATTAGAAACGGCATCAAAGTTGAAGATGGATTTACATTGGTGAACCTTCATGAAGGTCAAAGTCAATTTGAAAGTGATCCATTTATCCTTGCGTCACAGGCTAAGCAAGTGTTTTATTCTAGGGATACTGAAACGTCAAGTTGGTATGTGGTACTTAAAGTACCACCAAGAGGCAAAATTGACTTGGACACTTTTGAAGAGAATGCTTATATGCCTTATGCTCCATTAGATATATCAAGACTTGAATGTGAAATTCTTGATGATGGCGAACATCATGTACGACTTGATTGTGAGGGCATAACATTGTAAAATATTTTCAAATGGGTATTTGGTTACTTGGTTATATTTTTTGGTTTGTAATTGGTTACTTGTAGCATATTTTTTGATGAAACTGAATGGTTGTGATTATGTACCTATCTAAATTTGCATTAAATTCCATCTTAAACTGGTAATATGTTGTTTCTGGTGCTCTTTTTCTAAATCAATAGTGGCGCCTCCAATATAAACTGAATTATTACTCCTTTGATAAGATTACAGGTCATCTAAAGATTTTTACTATGTCTGAACATCCTGAAGTAAGTATCAATCTTACTTAATGTTGTTTTATCTTAAATTGATTGTTTTGATTTAAGTATCAACTTTAAACATGTGTATTTTTAATGTTCTTCTTCTTTTAATGCATGTACTTGAATGAAGTCATCTAGACAGTGTGAGAAACGTGCAGAACGAAATCGTCGAGCAGCTATGACTGCAATGATACGTACACCCTCAGTTGTACGCATTTCTGGCGGGGGTTCAAATTCTCCAAGGACACCTTCAGGCGATCAATTTAGAGTTGGTGGGGTTTCACCCGATCCCGTTACTTCTCAAGGACCTTCCATCGAGGCTACATCAAATACAAAGAAAAGAAAGGGTAGGGGAAAGTCTCAACTGTACAAGATAGCATCCACACCAAATGAGCGCTTAGTTGTGGATTTTAATGAAAGGGGGCAGCCAGTTGGTGATAATAGTAAGAAGTATAGTTCTTGCCTTGGGGTTCTAGCACGTGAGAGGGTTCCCATAACAATTAAGAGCTGGAAGGATGTGCCTGAGTCTCTATTACAAGAATTATGGGATATTATAAAGGTATTTTATTTTTACTAATTTGCTAGTAGAAGGATGTGTCTGATTCTCTATTAGAAGAATAAAAACATGTTCTCCCTATGATAGTAGGATATTTATTTGATAATTTGATATATATTTGCAGCTAAGATTCGATGTTGCCGACTGTCATGCAAGCGTATCATTTGGATTGATGGGAAAGGCGTGGCGCAATCACAAATCAAATACAACAAATAATGTGTTGTCCATGAGAAATAATCGACGAGCCATTGCCTTAATGAAGCCCGATAATATAAATTCAGTGGATGAGTGGCAAGAATTTGTTGCCAATCGATTATCGGAGGAGCATGCTGTGAGTATTTATATGCACTTTTTAATTATATATATATATATATATATAGATATATATTTTCATGACCTATATAAATTAGCAACTTTTTTGTATTTACAGAAAGAAAGAAAACAAAAACAAGAATTGAGGAGCAAAATAACTACCCCACACACAACAAGCCGATTAGGCTATGCTCGATTAGAAGATTCAATGGTAATAATGAATGTTTATTTTCTTCACTTATTTAATGCTAACCATAGTTCTTGTGATTTAGTAGCACAAATAATTGAAACGTGCATGTTTGGGTATGTAGAGAAAAGAGTCTGACACACCCGATAACATTTCAAGGGTGGATGTGTGGATTCAAGCGCATATGAGAAAGGATGGTCAGCCCATAAATGAACAAGTCAAGGAGACTGTGGTAACATGTTTAGGTTTTTTAATTTAAGTTAATCATTTATATTTATTATATTAAATTACTAATGCGTGTGTTTAAAATATGAAATTTTAGGAAATAATTAAGACATATTCCCAAACGACTCAAAGTTCAGGAATTCATGACGATGCCATCAATCATGTATTTGGTTCAGAACATCGAGGAAGAGTGAGAGGGCTTGGGTTTGGGGTAACACTTACAAAATTGAAAACCCAAGCACAACAACAAGAAAATTCCCAAAGATATGAAAAGAAATTTGAAGCAATGATGCGGGACCAAAGGGAGCAAATGTTGGAAGCAATGCGACTTGAAAGGGAGAAAATGAGGGAAGAGATGAGGGAGGAAATGAGAGAGCAAATGAGGGAAGAGATGAGGGACCAAATGAGGGAAGAGATGAGGGAACAAATGCAAGAGTTTAGATCATTGTTGGTAAGTGAAAATAAGAATGCGTTGTCATCATTTCTATTAAAAATGCTTTGTCATAATTATTTTTCTTTTTTTTCATGCCAGACACAGAATGCTAATAACCAATCTTGTCCAAATGCTTCACCACGTGTCCCATCTACTGAAAATGCACCACGTGTCCCATCTACTGAAAATGTTGAAAGAAAAGATTGCAAGTTATTCCATTACAATGGGACAGGATTACTTGTTGCTACTGGTGAAGTTGTCTCCTCAGATCCTTCTACGCTCATAGGTGATGCACCACTCGGTTCTGATTGTTGGAAAGTGTGGGTCGATTTTGTCTTTGAATCCGAAGCTCCCTTGTATAGGGCAGATTCCTCCGGCCGTTATTTGCTTGGGCAAGCTCATGGAAATTCAATTGCATGGCCTAGCAAGTTTATCAAGATCAGTAAGTATTCCAAAGTATAATATTTGAATATCTAATTCCATTGATACTGAAAATATAATATTTAATATTTGAATATCTAATTCCATTGACACTGAAAATATAACATTTATTTATTTGCAGCTCAGCCTTAGGGATAATCGTATTTTGGGGCTTTTTGCTTGTTTTTGTGGTTGTATCTCTACAAGAGATATATAGAACTTTTTTGAAAGCAATCTGTTAAGGGCATGTTTGGTTCTTTTGAAAACAACTCTAAGGTTAGTTTCTCGAGTTGATATATATATATATATGCACACCATCACAGGCGCACTTGTTGGGGCTTACTTGTTGACACACACCTCTCACAGGCGCACTCTTATGGATTTGATTTGCTATTCTATTATTGAGGACTTAATTTGCTATTCTGTTATCTTCGGGTTTGAATTGCTAATATTCTATTATGAGTTTTGATGTTATTTTGCTTTAGGGACAGAATTCTGGGTTGGATGATAAACTTGTTGGAAAATCTGTTATAGCTATTTGACTTGCTGAAAATTTGTGTTCTAGATAGTATACTTGCTGGAAAATCTGTTTTACCTATTTCACTTGCTTAAAATTGTGTTCTAGATGGTATACTTGCTGTTTGAAATCTGTTTTACCGGAATTTTAATGCTGCCAGAAAATCTACTTTGCTGAATTGTTCAACTTGCTGCCATAAATCTAAAGTTGCTGGAAATTGAGTTTGGCTGTTCTAAATTGCTCTACATAGCTGCCATTTAAAATGCTGAATTGCTGAAACTATTTTCTGAAATATGCATGTTGTTGACTTGTCAAAAATGCAGCATAGCTTGTCTCATGGTGCTCCTAGTCCGAAATTGTCAAAAATGTTAGAAGTACTGATTGATCATTTCAGTATGTGGCACGTCATCTTACTATTCTGTCATTTAATGCTGTTTTAGATTTGCAATAACATGGTTTTTACTTTCTGTCTCTATTTCATAGTTCATACTGATATTTTTGTGGACTGATTGCGAACTTGTTTGTTTGTATAAAATTTTATGACAAGAATATGGGCAGTCAATTCTTTACCCAACTTCACTGGTTTTATTTTCAGCTCTCTTTTCTTGATCACCAAAGCTTATATTTTTAGTTGGTTCACATAAACCTTTACACTTCACTTTCAGTTTAGTAATCATCCCTGATTGTTTATCTTGACTTCCTGCTAGCTCTAAACATAGATGGGTGGGATTTTGTGACTGAATTAAGAATTGCATCTGAGGGTTCACAAAACTGGATTGAATTTCTGTTAGTCATGTCAAAATGAAAAGAGGCCAAAAACACCAGTTACTGAGGTAGTGATTGGTCTTCTTAGAATTTGACTTATGTTCAGTCATTTAGATAGACGCATTACATTTGGATTAAATGTATGAAGCGATTATGTTGATTCAGTTGTATTTTGTTCATGTGATGTATGTATTTAATACGGACATTCAAGGACTGAGACATGTATTTTTGATTATATTATGCATGTTAGATATAAATGCTGGGGGTACACGAGCCCAGAAGTGTCCATTTTGACTGTTAGATATAAATGTCGGGGGGACACGTGCCCAGAAGTGTCCATTTGAATTGAAAGTAGGTTTAACACGCCAGGAGTTGATTATTTAGAATGGGTCATGCCCGATTTTTGTAAAAATAATGGGAAATTGAGATTGTATGATCAGGTGGTGGTTGTAGCGTGAGGTTGAGTAAACGGGTTCGCGACCGGGGTTCGGGTCGGTCCGGGGGAGTCCCGGCGGTCCGGGTTCCGGGGCGTGACAGTTGAGTTTGTGCTTAATACTATTGAGCATTAGATTTAATTAATGTCTCTTTGTGTTTATTTGTAGAATAAAAATGACTGAAAATTAGATGGGTGTATTTTCAATGCTAATTTGGTTTTCTTATCTGTGACTGAAAGAAAGAACATTTGTTGTTTCTGGAGATTTTAATACTGAATGTTCTATTGCAGAAACAAAAGATTGACAAAACTTGAGGGTTATCATTTTCTCAAACTTTAGGGGAAGTGTCAGGTGATGATGATACATTGGTATATTCAAACTTATATTTTTTTTTCATGCTGACTTCAGACAACCATTTCAGAATTGTCAATGGTGTGTCTTTCTTATTTTATTTTTTAATTCAAAACTTTATCCACCTTGGCATAATGACACTCGCTTCAGGGACATCATGGACGCGTTGGCAAAAATTGGAGAGTTTGTTAAAGCTACCCAGTTTATTGGCCAAAGTTCAGGTTTGTATTACTGTTCTTTTGTTGTTTGGTATTTTTTATATTCCAAAATATTTAAATTCCTTTTTTTTTTCCTCTTCCATTTCCTTTGACATATGTTATTTGTATATTTGGAACTGTCAGTTCTGGTAATGATTGGAAAGTAAATTTTTTCTATATAACTCAACTTAATGAAATTTTTTTTTCTATATAACTCAACTTAATGAAGCTTCTTTCCTGCAAACCATATCAGCTATGTGAGCACATCTTTTTTCTGGGGTTATACATAGGGCCAAAGGCAACCCTATCTTTTCTTACAGCTTCAATCTATGTTCTTTTTCTCTCCCCTAATCTATGTAGCACCTTTGACATGTAAATATATCAACCTGCAATTACAATGATAACACATGGAACATTTATATTCACCAGCCTAGCTAAATTAAGCTTGAGTTTGTTTGCAAATAGCAGTAACAAGACCTGAGTACAAAAAAGAAATATGGAGCAAACCTCGGCAAAATTAGGAAATTTGAATGGCTTTGAACTAGTATCACGACTGCCGCCCCTTGAATTAACACTTCCACTAACAGCCACAACATCTTTGGCTGACGAAGAGAAGTTCCGAAAGGGAAATGCATGACATGTCTCTTCGGCGTCCAATATAGATGAGTGTAATTCATGTGATGTTGGCTTTAAAACTTGAGGATATGAATTCATTTGGCCCGCAATAAATGCATCAAAAGAATCAGAGATCAATAGAGTTAGCTGCAACCCCGATCTGCTCCCATCTAATTTTGGTTCACAAGTATTGATCTTGCCCTGCAATGATGCTTCAGATAGCAGACCTCCAATGCTTAAGGTAGTTAGACTATCATCCCATGGCAGTAGTGATTGTATAGGGCCCTTATCCGTAGTTGGATGCAAATCTGATTTGCTCCCATTTGACTCCGGATCGCAATTATTGATTTTCCCCTGCAAAGATGCTTCAGACAACAGGCCACCAATGCTCAAGTTAGTCAGACTGTCATCCCATGGAACTGTTGATTGTGCGAGGCTATCCTCAATCTTCACTTCATCATCCTAGTAAGAACAAAATTAACACATTCAAGAAAAACTAAAACATGTATTGGAAATATAATGCAACTGAGCCTTTCCATTCGTTCTCCAGCGCAATAACTGAACATACACAAGCTCAAAAGATTGAGCAAGCAAAGCTGACAACAATTGCCGAATTCTTGAAAGTTGATACCTAAACTAAAAACTTCATTGAAGAACTTTTCTAAAACTTTTCACAGTATAAATGAAATGGATAAAAAACAAAAGCAGTCAAGTATTATCCACTCCATTCTAGTACTTCATCGTTCAGTATCTTTACTTGAACCTATTAGATTCTGAATCTAGATCTACAATAGAAGTAATGTGCACCATAAATATAGTGCTTCTAAAAGTTTAAGCGCTCAAAAGTCAAAAGCCTTTTTAAATTATATCATAACAAATAAACATATGGGGAGAAGAAAGTCAAAAATTACCATACAGTCTACTGCCACATCCAAAGGAACTGCATCTGCTGCTTTGCTTATACATATTGGTTTAACCTCTTCACTTGTTACCTCAAGTTTATTCTTTCTGTCATGCATAATCTCTGAAATCGTACGATTTGGTACGATTCCGGTTTGAGGTCGAGAAGGACTGAACCAAACCATTAATTAGTGATAATATAAATATATGTACATCATATAATATACATGTTATTGGTAGAGAATATAACTTGCCATAATCTTATGTGTATATATATCATCTTATGTGTATATATATTTCAGATTTGGTTTTTCATTTGATTAATATGTATATCTATATATGCATATATATATAAGAAAGTCCAAAACCATTGAACCAATCATCTACGGTTCGGTTCCACTGATTCTAACAATTCGGTTTGATTCTAATATATCTTGAACTGCTGGGACCGGTTTGGTTCTGTTTTACATCAGAACCAGACCGAACCAAACCCAAGACGCATCCAAAAAGTTGCACTGACACGCTAGATCAATCTCTCTCTCTCTCTCTCTCTCACACACACACACACACATATACATATAGGAATGAGATAAAGTTTCTAAGGATAATGGGAAGTTAGACTCTATCTTTAACAAAAAGTATGACATGGATATGTTTATGTACCTATATATTATATATGATTTGAGGCACCAAAATAAATACGTATGGTATTCTAATCATAAATCTATTCAAAAACTATGAATGGATGGAAATCCATAAAGTTGTTACCGTGTGTGACAAGCATCAAGTTTTTTGAAGGAAATTTATCTGCAAGGGCCTTAATAATTTGCTCATATCTGGTCCTTGCACCAACGACTGTCTCTTCCCATTTTGGCAACTTGAGTTCCTCGAGCAAACAATCTATGTCAGTACATAGAATAGTTTTTGCAGACTTATAAAGGAAAGTGAAAAGGAATATATATCAAGTATACCTCTTTATATATATATTCATTGTTTCATTTCATTATATATTGATATTTTTGTCCTTTCTCTGTTGTACTTGCTCCATTGACCATCTCTCTTTAAATCCCAGGATAATGAATCAGAGCAGCAGTAGCAGTAGCCTTCTCTCCTGTTGTACTTGCTCCATTTTGCTTCGATTGCCTCTCAACTACGTCTTCAAGTTCAGTGTTTTGCTTAAGTTCATTTGTAGCTAGAATATTCGTCTTTTAAATGTTCACTTTATATTTGTTAATGGCTGTAATTTTTAAGCATGCTGAATGTGCTAGCTTTGAATCTGCAAATTAGATATGCACATACTTTTGGGTTGGGATGAAAGTTATTCAAACTGTGTTTTTGGCTCGACTTTCATTTGAATGTTTTTTAGCTTCCGATACAAATTGATGTTGGTATTGTATGTATGGTATCACAGGTTTTTAGATTGGGTTTCACAGGTTTTTGGAATGAGAGGTATTAGAAAAAGGAATTTTCAAAAAAAAAAAAAAAAAATTTTATAAGGCGGACGATGGCCGCCCTTAATAGCGTTTTTTAAGGCGGGCAAAGCCCACCCTTAATAATATCATGAGTGTAGCTTCTAAGGCGGACCAGAAACGCCGTTAATATCTAGATTCTAAGGCGGGCTAAAACTGCCCTTAAAAAAATTTGGCTTAGCTTTTAAGGCGGCTAGACTCGGCCCTGACTATTAGATTTGAAGGCATGCATTGCACGTCGTAAATAAAGATTCTAAGGCAATAACTGACCGTCGTAAATAATGACATTTCTATGACATGTATTGTCCGCCTTGAATAATTTTCCTTCTACGGCGGTCTCTGAGCGCTGTAAATAATAACAGTTCTATGACATTTAGAGGCCGCCTTGAATAATTAAACTTCTAGGGCGGGATCGGAGCGCCGTAAATAATGACAGTTCGATGACATGTATGGGCCGCCTTTAATAATTCAATTTCTAAGACACTAAATAACCGCCTTGAAAAATTATTTTAAAGGCGTGTATAGAATTATTAAAGGCAGTTCTCGAATGCCTTTAAAAAGTTTCCGCATGCCTTTAAAAAAACTTCGTAATTATAACACCTTAATAGAGGGCGGGCGGGTGGCCGCCTTAAAAAGTCATTGAAGGCAGTTTTGGCCCGTCGTAAAAGACTAATTTTCTTGTAGTGTATAGACCCGAGGGACCAAGAGAAAACCACCTTTACATGTCCCTTCGGCACATTTGCTTATAGACGCATGCCGTTTGGGTTGTGCAATGCACCGGCAACTTTTCAACGGTGTATGATGTCTATCTTCTCGGACATGGTGGAGAAATTCTTGGAAGTGTTCATGGATGATTTTTCTGTTTTTGGGCCTTCTTTTGAATCGTGCCTCCAAAATCTAGCTTGTGTCCTCAAACGATGTCAAGAAACCAACCTAATTCTTAGTTGGGAAAAGAGCCATTTTATGGTTCAGGAGGGTATTTTCCTAGGGCACATTGTGTCTAAACGAGGAATAGAGGTTGATAAAGCCAAGGTTGAACTCATTTCTAAACTTCCTCCACCATCAACGGTGAGAGAGATTCGTTCATTCCTTGGGCATGCGGGCTTTTATCGCCGTTTCATCAAAGACTTTAGCAAGATCTCTCGGCCTTTGTGTCGCCTTCTTGAAAAAGAGTCTTGCTTTACCTTTGATGAAGCGTGCCTTAACGCTTTTGAAAAACTCCGCACCATGCTTACAACCGCTCCAATTCTAATCCCTCCAAATTGGGCCCTCCCATTTGAGATTATGTGTGATGCATCCGACTATGCCATGGGTGCTGTCTTAGGGCAACGAGTGGACAAACTGCCACATGTCATCTACTACGCAAGTAAAACCCTTTCCGAGGCTCAAATCAATTATACCACAACGGAAAAGGAATTGCTTGCGGTGGTATTCGCATTAGACAAGTTTCGAGCTTATTTATTAGGTTCAAAGGTCATTGTCTACTCGGACCATGCTGCCCTCCGGCATCTTTTGGCGAAAAAGGACACCAAGCCTAGGTTGATCCGCTGGATACTCTTGTTGCAAGAGTTCAATTTTGAGATTAGAGACAAAAAGGGAACTGAAAATGTGGTAGCTGACCACCTTTCTAGAATTCTTGTTGAATCCCTCCATAATTCCATTCCAGTTTGTGAATCTTTCCCGGATGAACAACTCTTTGTCATCTCTCAAGAAAGTATCCCTTGGTATGCGGATGTGGTTAATTATTTGGCAACCAGTAAAATACCATCTTCTTGGACCAAACAAGAGAAGGATCGTTTTCTCTCCCAATCACGATCATATTATTGGGACGATCCTCAATTGTTCAAGTACTGCCCCGATCAAATAATTCGTAAGTGTGTACCCAACAGTGAATTCCAAAGCATTCTTAAATTTTGTCATACACTCGCTTGTGGGGGACACTTTAGTGCTAAGAAAACCGCAGCAAAAATTCTTCAATGCGGATTTTTTTGGCCACACTTCATCAGGATGCATATTCATTCTGCCGCTCTTGTGAGCGATGTCAGCGCCTCGGCGCGATGTCTCGGAAGGACATGATGCCTCTTAACCCTATTCTTGTCATTGAAATATTTGATGTGTGGGGCATTGACTTCATGGGACCATTTCCACCCTCTACTGGTCATGAGTACATACTTGTGGCGGTGGACTACGTATCTAAGTGGATAGAGGCCGTTGCTACCAAAACCAATGATCACGCAGTCGTGGTTAAATTCATTCAAGCTAACATTTTTAGCCAGTTTGGTACGCCTCGGGCCATCATCAGTGACGGAGGTAAACATTTCTGTAACCGGTTCCTTCGAACCTTGCTTCTCAAATACTCCGTCACACACAAAGTAGCCACCCCATACCATCCTCAAACTAGTGGCCAAGTAGAAGTATCCAATAGGGAGATTAAGAACATTCTTCAGAAAACTGTTCGGCCTGACCGGAAGGATTGGTCATTGCGACTAAACGACGCATTATGGGCATACTGAACCGCATATAAAACTCCCATTGGAATGTCACCTTATCGGTTAGTTTATGGCAAGGCATGCCATCTTCCGGTTGAATTGGAGCATAAAGCTATGTGGGCCACCAAGACCTTCAATTTTGACATGAAAAAGGCCGGCTCTAATCGAAAGCTTCAATTAAATGAATTGGAAGAATTGCGACATGACGCGTATGAGAATGCGAAAATCTATAAGGCAAGGTCCAAAGCCTTTCATGATCGTAATATTCGAGTCAAAACATTTTCGCCGGGCCAAAAAGTTTGGTTGTACAACTCGCGCCTCCATTTGTTTCCCGGAAAACTTCGCTCCCGTTGGGATGGTCCATTTTTGGTTAATTCCGTCGCTCCCCACGGAGCAGTGGAATTGAAAGACTTGAAAGATGGCTCGATGTTCAAAGTAAACGGGCAGCCCTTGAAAGTGTGTGTGGATGACCAAGTCACCACCGAATACGTGGATGTCGTCACTTTGACGGATCCCGTGTATTTTGACTCGTGAGCCGATCCGGACGTCGCGCCATAGACGTGTAAGGTGGCGAAGCCAGGGTAGCTATCAAGCTTCCATGATGTCCCTTTTATCCAAAGTAGGTTTGTATCTAAGCAATGTAGTATCTAATTCCCAAATATCCAAGTCCCTAAAGCATTTTTTTAAACTGACTGTTTTTGAGCATTTCGATTGATCGAAACAAAGAGTTCGATCAATCGAAAATTTTGATTAATCGAAATTGTGGTTTCGATTGATCGAAAAATTGCAGAGATTTGCCAAGTCCAAAGTCCCGAGAGGTGGTATTCTTCGATTGCACTTCGATAGGTCTTCGATCGATCGAAAATCTCGATTGATCGAAATTCAGTTTCGATTGATCGAAATAAAATTTCGATTGCATCAATTAAATGTTCGATTGATCGAAGTAAAAATGTGATTCAGGGAAGGAATTTTCGATTGATCGAAGAGAAAGACTCGATCGATCGAAGCTGGTTTCGATTGATCGAAGCAAGATTTCGATCAATCGAAATTTCGATTGATCGAAATGCACATTTCGATCAATCGAAATGCACGCGGAGCCTGCACGTGAGCCGAAAATCTATTTAAACCGTTAGGCTTCCCTCCCATTTTAAAAGACCATCCGACTTCTTCTCTCCCTCTGTGCGATCCAAGCCTTCTCCAAGCATTCCCGAGCGCTCGATCTGCCATTCCCGATCATCCGCCGCCATCTGACGCAGTCCGATCCGCCTCTAGCATCTGCGCGATCTTCTCTTCGCGGCTACGCGTGGAGTTTTCTTCGGTTGAGCCGTTCATCTTCTTCCTCACGAGGTAAGTGATGCATGGCTACTTTTTGTTTATTCTCTCGCCATTTTTTGACAGTTGTACAGCGGAATAAACATAGTTAGACACTGTTGGGGTGGATGGTTGCGATTGCGATATCTGAATCGAGTTTTTGTGGGTTTCGGGGGGTAGGACTTCATATAGGAGTGGGATTTGGCATTTTCTTCGTTTCAAACGCTTAGTGTACGGTGTGTAACCGCGGCACCTTCGTTTCGGTTGCACCCGTTCACATTGCCTATTTAAGAGTGACTTTTTGCATTCTTGTCAGTACCATGGACTAGGACTTCATTTTTATTTTTACTCTTTTAGTTTAGTAGTAGTTTCACTTTCTTCTTATTCATCTTTCATTTACGTACCTTTTGAATCCAGTGCAGACTGTTCCGAGGCCATGGCGAGAGTGAAGAACGCCGTCGGTGCTGTTCGCGACGTGCCCGGGCGAGCCTTCCGGTCTCGGAAGTGCAGCCCGGAGCAGGTTTTCGACTTAGCCGAGTTCGAGGGGCGTCCCGACACAGCATGGACCGTTGCCGAGCTCAGGAGGCGTCGCCTCGACCGGCTATGTGTGCCTCCCACAGACGTGGCACACGAGCGCCTAGTGCAAGTCTTTTACGAGCATATGACCTACTCCTGCACAGCGCCAGATACACTCGAGACTACCGTGGCCACTGTCACGATCACGATTACGCCGAGCCGGATTGCTCATATGCTCGGCATTCCTCACCAGCAGCCGACGGATATGGTTGGCCCGGGCGGTCAGCCACTTTATAGAGCCGCGCTCCCAGCCGACACTACGCTCTTCTCGATGGTGATGGACATGTGTGGCGGGGAGTTTACCACACCCCGTCGCAACTGCACGTCCAAATTGATGTGCCTGAGCAGATATTGGTTCCTGGACACCGTTCTCCTCAAGAACGCGTGTCCGTTGCAGCATGTGGCAGAGCGCAGGGGCGACCTCCTCCGTTGCCTCTATGCTTTCCATACGGGCACTTGGTTTTCTGTCCCATCGCTTATCTGGGGGCAGATGCACAAAGTTTGGGATGGCCTTGTCAACAAGAGGAAGAAGAGAGCAGCGAGTTGGCAGCTTCCCTTTCCATTCCTGATCGCCGCTTTTCTCAGCAGTGCCAGTATACCAGTCAGTCGGACTGACATTCAGTTGGCACCGCCCACCCGCTTCACATCCACTCAGTGGGAACGGGTGAGGCGACACTTAGAGCGACAGGACCATCAGGGTGATCCACCAGACGATGTAGATATGGATGCCCCGGTGGAGATGGATGAGGGAGAGCCAGCAGGGGCTGAGACAGAGGACGAGGAGATGGAGGAGGAGGAAATGGATGTCGCTGCAGAGCGGCATGATATCTTAGCGACAGGCTATTCCTGCCTGGCGGCTGACGTAGAGCGGCTCCAGCAGGGTTTTGACGAGCACGTCCAGGTGACGCAAAGTCAGCTGGCGGGTATTCGGACGGACATTTCTTCTCTGGTGCAGGGCCAGAAAGCGATCTTAGATGAGTTCCGAGCCTTCCGGCAGGATCTGCAGTTCCTGTTCGCAGGTCGAGCCTCCACCTCCACTTCCGCTCCCACCGAGCCACCACCACCACCGCCCGCCCTCGAGTAGCTGCACTTTATTCACCTTTTATGCTTTACTTTCTGTATTTTTCTTTCTTTATTTTTGATAGGCCATGTTGGCCATGTTTAGTTTCTTTTTGCGTATTCCACCTACATGTACCCTTTGTACTGAAACGCATTTTCATCTTTATGGAATACATTTATATTTGCTTTTATGACATGTGTTATCTTTACTGCCTTTTCTTTTTGCTTTCCGTCAATTTATCTGTTCTCTAGACTTTGACTATGTATGTAGTACCACTTGTCTAATTGTTATATGCGACTCAGTTGATGATTTCCGTTTATTACCGCCTGGTTTTAATTCCCAATACTGTTGAGATTGCTTCAACACAGTATGGCGGTAATAAAGAAAGGCAGCCCCTTTGCGTGCTATACGTTAGCGCGCCTGGATAGTCAATATCTTGTCGCATAGACCTCTTAGACAATTGGGAAACACCAGTTCAGACCATTAGATATACAGTGATATTGGCATTGTCTGTTTGTGCGTAATTATTTCATTATGTTCTATTTATCTACTTTTTGTTCCTTTTAATGCTCGTGGTATCTAGTTGGTATTTTGTGCAGGTTTTTCTTATTTACAGGATGACCGCCGCAGTGAAATACCATTCTTCTCATTCTGCCATCCCGGTAACTTCTTTCCCTGTTCTTCTTGTCCAAACATTGAGGACAATGTTGCATATAAGTTTGGGGGTGCGGTACGCTATACCACTTGCATATTCATGCAATGTTCAGTCATTATATTGAGTGTCATTGTAGAGCAGTTTTTTCTTCTTCTTTGATATTTTTGCATGCTTGCTATGATGTCTTGCTTTTTAAAGGAAGATCATTCGAATAAATGTCCGAGGTAAATGCAGCAAGTAGTTAAGAACTTTAACATTGTAAATACCCGCACTTTTGCAAGCTTTATAGTAGGCTAGAACGGTCTACATTATTGTCCAAATTCGAGCACGTACAGTTCTTGCCCTAAATTTGTCCTTAACCGCACAAATTCGCACACATGCAGTTTAAATTGTGGGGTATAAGTCTGAGGGAGAATTTTTGAAAATTTCTGTTTTTATCTGAACAACTTAAAGAATAAGTTCTTCCGGTTGTTGTAAAAAAAAAAAAAAAAAAAAGAAATAAATAGAGAAAAATATGCAATAAGCCTTCTCACTAGATAAACCGGATTTCGATGCCTCAAAGCAGGAAATATTCGTGTAAAAGTGTGTAAGGTTGAGCAGTAATAAGCGGGTGGCTTGCTTACGCTCATCGCCTTGTAAGCTCGGTTATTAAGTCCGAGGGGTGCTTCTTCACCTAATGCCCTAAAACCAATTGGTTTGGGAGTCATTGGCCCAATGCCGCTACATGGGCTTGCAAGAAAGCAAAAAGAGCTAAGCGTTGCACGGTCATCCGCACATGAGCAATCATGAATGTTTTGTGATAATGAAACAGCCGTGTTGAGCATTTTCAATGAGTTTTTCTCTTAAAAACAGATTTGTTCGTTCTCTTCTCCAAATATGACAAAAGCCACACGTTAGAATGCGTGTTCACTTTTCAAAGAGGATTTTGGGGGTTGGAATTGTTATAGTGTTCGGGCTAGCCAGTATGTGGGGACTGTCGTTCATTTATAGCTTGTGAAAGTCCATTTTTGCTAATGACCACATAGTTCTGTAATACTTGTTGCATTTGCCAATTGTGAAATGAATGGATGAGCGCCCTTTATCTAGTTGATGACTGAGCATGATTAAACTTTTGTATAGGATAGTTGATTTCATTTTTGTAATATTGTATTGCTAAGGGACTAGCAATATGTAAGTTTGGGGGTGTGATAAGTGTTCAATTCTATGCATTTGAACCCTCTTTATTGCATACGTTAGTTCCGTTTTTGCGTTTACCGAGATATGTTTACGGTATTTTTGTGTTTTTGATGTTTTGCAGGTATTGGAGTAAATGGAGCAAAGTTGGAAGCTTTCTGCAGTCAAGAGAAGGAATCAGAAAATGCAGCCAAGGCATTTCGATCAATCGAAATGTAGATTTCGATTAATCGAAATCTCGATTGATCGAAATCTCCTTTCGATTGATCGAAATTTCGATCAATCAAAATTCAACTTCGATCAATTGAAATTCTGCAGAGCCCACTTGGCCACTTGCTCACCTGCTCTCCCACTTGCAACAAAATCCCCCTTTTTGCACGACTTAGGGGGATTGTCTGACTTGAACAAGACTTTTGGGGGCCTTCTTGATACAAGAGATATATATAATGATATATATATATATATGGTGGGCCCAAAGTAGCCAAAAAGCATACAAAAAGCACCAAAAGCCACATATCTCATATCTCTCAAGATACACATCAGAAGACTGAAGGAGAGACCTTCGGGAGAGGAAGAGGAAGGGCTGAACCAGACCAAGAAGCTTCATTCTCTTCATCAATGGAAGGGTGCAAGGCAACCATGAGCAACTAACTCTTCTACTAAGGTGTTGGTTTCAACCCCTAGCCATGTAAACTTGTTCATCTTTGTAGCTCTTGGGACTTGTAATTAAATGTTGATTATTTAGCCTAGTGATTATGTACACAAATACATTTCTTTTATATATTCATTTGATATGGAATTTATTCTTGTCTTAGAGTAGGTTTTGTCACTTGAATGCACAACATTTGCATATTCCACAAGAAGTGCAAATGATGGCTAGATAATGGTGTTTAAATGAATGTGTGATGCTAGTTTGTATAGACCATGCCAAGACAAGGTAGTTTGGATGCATGTAGTGTTCACTTAGAGAGTAGAGTAAGTAGGTAGTTAGTTAGGTTGAAGAGCTATGCTTGTTGAAGATGGATTATGATAGGTTAGCACACACATTGATCTTTTGATATGTCATTGAGGTCACAAGCCTAATGACATTGTTAGGCATTTAATTAATGAATCCCTTGCTTGCTACACTTATGAACATGTGAATGGCTAGTGGTGGAAACCAACCCTAGTTCTCTCTCCCAACTTTACTCTTTAATTTTATTGTCATTTCCTTTATGCAATAGCTTTAAACACAAAACCAAAAAACCTATTTTTAGAATTAAAGTAGAATTAATCTTTCTCTATGACAATTAACGACTAGTCCTCGTGGGATCGATACCCTCTATATAGAACCTTATCTACAAAGATTCGTGCTCTTGCGAGTGGTTAAATTATATTTTGATAAAAAGGGCAAAATTAAGCTTGCAATATAATTTAGTTCCGACCACATCAGAACTTAAAGGATATTTTTTCCTAATTCACTCTAAATAAAAGGAAACAAGCGTTCTTTACCAACATAAAATCTTTTATAATTTATTAAATGCTTTTCACATTTAATAAATCAAATGAGCGAATTGTGCGCTTTCATAAAGCTTAAAACGTAGCTAACCGAATCTTTAACTCTTAGAACTAACTATTCCCACATAACAAGCTCTATTGCGCTAAAGCAAATGATTTCATAAATTTATATAATTTATGGAGCATTCAAGAATTTTTCCCTCGAACTAACTATTCTAGCATAATTAGCTCGAATATACATAAACATAGAAATTTCAGAAATTTTCGTAATTAATGGAGCATTATAAACATTTTTCTCCAAGTTCTATTTTAGCCCAAAAAGAAATTCTTTAAATTTCTTTTAAATGACATTGGGCCTAATCTTAATTTTAGCCCAGTCCATTGTCATGCAACCATTTATAATGAGCCCAAAACAAAGCCCAATTGGTTTCAACCCAATTCTTGCACATGGGCAGCCCATTTCAATTGGTCAATCAAATTCACAACATCTTAAAAGGCCCACTAGAAATCAACCCAACTTCATATCAACATAACCCATGTCATATTCAATCATAAATCATAACTAAATCCACTCTACTAAACCTCAATTGAGAACTCAAGACCAAATGGGTCACTATGGAGTCTTCAACTCCAAAGCACCACCTACAATAATCTTTGCCAACTCTCATACAAACCATCATCACAAGTTACCCAAACATCAACCTGTGAGCCACCCAATAATCCACCATGGCAGCCCCTTTCAGCACCACCATACACACCTTCGGTCAAACCCAAGTGCACCTACAAACCAGCCACCAATAAATCCTATAAAGTTAGAACCATGGCTGCCAAACCATCCATGTACAGTCCCTTCAGCACCACCGGTCCACCTCCAAATCAACAACTATGGAAGCCAACCATGAACCCACAACCATCATGGCTAAAGCCCAACCGAGCTCCACCATCGGACCACCTAGCCGCCCATGGTAGCCCATTCCATGGCAAAACCGTGAACTACCAACCACCCTTGAGAATCGCTCAAGGACCCAAAACTACCATGCATGTCCTCCAAACCCAAATCGTCAAAACCCAGCACAAGCCATGAACAACCATAGTTTTCCGAGCCACCCACCAAAATTTTTGGTAGATTTCGACCACTCCAAACTACCACCATGGCTGCCAAACACTCCTCTTCCAGCTGCATCATTGAGAAGACCTATTTCCATCACCATGTTATCCACCTTCATCAAGCAACCACACAAACCACCATTGCCAAGCAATATTATACACCCAGCTATAACTTTTGCCCCACCCAATTTAATATACAAGAACATTCTCATATGATGCAAGCAACTACTGGTGTACTCGTATTTTGCAACAACCTACTGGAAGTCATATTAATAAACCCAAAACATAACTTGTGACAATCAAACAAAGGTTAGAATTCTGCTATATTAAAGTAGATCATATTTTAGGACTATACAAATTTATATAATCATGCATAGACCCAATCTCATACTCTAATCTAGCAAAAATCTAAAATCTCAATCCAACATATTGACTTCAAAAGCTATAAAACTTTAAATCATATATACATATATATATATATATACGTATACATATATATATATATATATATAAATACAAAGACAAGGTTCAACTTGCCTTAATGAAGATTTTCTTCTTCTCCTCTTCGATCTTTTTCTTCTTCTTCTCTTTCTTCTTCTTCTTCTTCTTCTTCTTCTTCTTCTTCTTCTTCTTCTCTTTCTTTTTCTTCTTCTCTTCTCGTCCTCTCTGTTTCTCTCTCTATTCTGCAGACCCAATCTTTTTCCCTTTTTCTTGTTTCTATTGGACAGCCTTTGGTCCTTTGGTTCTTAAAAAAAAGATATGCTTGTTACATCACTTAGTATACTATCAAAAAAGGGTCAAATAAGTCTACACTTGATTTAAAGCTTTTGGCTACATGTCACCCATGCACCCTTGCCTGCCACCAACCAATTCATCACTTCATACATCTGTTGACTCACATGACCACACACAAGCTCAAACTTCACTCACACGACATATATATAGCCTACATATATACACACACACACACACATATATATATGCATATATATATACACATATCCATAATTACACTTCTATCCCCACAAGGTCCAAAAATTACCTTTGAATCCTAATGAGATGAAGACAAAAAGGAAACATAGTTCATGGGTGTTACACTAGCACTTATCATAACTATGTTAAATATAGGTGCTACACTACAGAAGTTCAGCTCAAATGACAGTGAAATGCCTCTGATATAAAACAACAACTAACATGGACAAAACACTAAATTTTGTAGAGTGAAAAACTGAAATAGTTATAGCATATAGTTAAAGAACACAAACATAACCTTATTTTTCAAACCATGTTTAGTTCTCTAATTTTTATTAATTATCAGCATAATTTTTTTTTCTACATTTGAATTTATCAAGGAGACAATCAAATAAAGGATTTTGCCTAATATGTATATCTTAAAAATAACTATAGTAGTACCATTATATTATTGACTTGCCTGCTCAAAAACTCCTCATAACAGAATGAGCTGGTTTGTGTGCCTAACCACGGCGATCTGTGAGCATTTTCATAACACAATACTATAAATCAGATTGAAGATCAAAGAAAATATATCACATTGAAATCATAAACTAAATAAAGGATTGCAAATCTTGAATAGAGTAAAGGTTAAAAAAAATCCATCTCCCCTGGAACCATTTATGCCCTATCATTATTCATCTCTCTTATTAACAATGACATAATGATCAATCAAATCCCTCAACTCTTCTTGAGATGGCTGAAAAGTGTAATTGGTGCAAATTAAACTTTTTGGAATCAATTTTAAGTAAAAACAAAAGTTAATTGTTTTGTCAATAGTAGAACTAAAAGAAACAAAATCTACATTTCTTTCTCAATATTACTGTAGATATTAAAAAATTACATGATGGACCCAAAATACAATTTGAGTTTATCTTCAGTTTAGCCCACATTGAAATGTGGCCCAATGAGTCAGATAATTTGAAACCTAGACCCACCACAAATAAATGAGTCATGGGCTGATCCAAATTATCTAAAAACTTCCAAGCCCACTAGAAAATGAGTTAAATGGATAGTGTTATATATATATATATATATATATAATTATCATCAAAGATAATTATTATGGATAATTATCACAATTATCATAAAGGATAATTATAGGATAATTATCAGAAGAAAAGAAAGTTACAAATTACCCCTCCAGTGAGCCTATAAATAAAGGTCCAAAGGTGGGAGAAAGAACACCAGAAAACTCTCAGAAAAAGCTGAAGTTCTGCAGAAATCTTCACTCAAAATCCAAAGCTCCAAAACATCTAAACCTTGAAGGAGAAGACCAACAAACACATCATCCACGTGCCGTTATTCACCAAAGTTTCAATCCAATTCAAGATCAAGCTTTAGCAGCCCTTGAAGCCGGATCATAAAGGAGATCGAATCAGAGGACTTTATCTTTATCTTTCATTTGTAAAGATTTACAAAGGATTGTACCCTTTTTCTTAAATAAATAAAATCGATTATTTGTCACAAATTTTCGTTCCTAGATTTTCGGACACGAAATTTGTGTGTACAAATTTTTGGCACACCTAGTGGGATCATCTCTGGCTCTCATCTCTATCTCTTACATCATACATCCAAAACTCTGTTCGTTAGAATTTATGGCTCCTCCCAAGGTTCAAACAACAAACAAGAAAAATTCAAAAGAAACCGTTGCTTCAATGGCTAACACTAAAGTTGCCGCCAGCAGTGACAAGAACACTAGGAACCTGTCAAGTGCCAACAGCACCTCAGCAGGTCCTATAACGCGTAGCAAGATCAAAGCAATTGCTTTGCTCAAGAATCAGCAAGATTTGGTGAAAACCAATCCTACTAAACCAATGGATGTGAAAACTAAACATATTAACACCATTAATCCTCAGAGGGCAAAGAACTCTGAGGTTGTTTCAGAAAATTCGGCGCCACCACATTCACCCCAATCCGTCTTTGACGCCAACTCTAGCGTCGGTTCGCTCTCAGAGTCGTTACTTGAGATTTTAGAGTAATTGATCCCTTCAAGGAATGTTGGCCCTCAAGGACTTTCCTATTCGAAGGTTGTCGCAGCTATGATGACTAGAACAACCTCGGTGGAAGACCAACTGGCAGTAATGGTGCGCGCAATCGAAAACCTCACAAAGATTGTTGAAAAGAATGACTTGCAGATCACCGCGCTAATGAGGAAGCTTGAAATCCAAAATCCTGACAAGTCAACACATCTGCCTGCGAATACTTAAAATTCCTCTCTTCAAGGTGCCCAATCAAAAGAGTATCGTCACACATCTGCGTCAAGACACATGGTGGCACCCCTCAGAGCACTTTTGTGTACTCAAAACCCTACACCGAAAGAATTAACAACTTAAAGACGCCAATGGGATATCAACCGCCAAAGTTCCAATAATTTGATGGAAGAGGCAATCCTAAACAATATATTGCACACTTTATGGAGACCTACAATAACGTTGGCACCGAAGGAGACCTCTTAGTCAAGCAATTTGTTCATTCCCTCAAAGGGAATGCATTTGATTAGTACACAGACCTCAAAGCTCGAAGTATTGACTTTTGGGAGTAGATGGAGCGAGAGTTTCTTAACCGCTTATACAGTACTCGTAGAATAGTGAGCATGCTAGAACTCACTAACGCTAAACAAATGAAAGACGAGTTTGTGGTTGACTATATCAACTGCTGGCGAGCTATAAGTCTTGATTGCAAAGATCGCCTTTGTGAAGTCTCAGCAGTCGAAATGTGTATGCAAGGCAAGCACTGGGAGCTTCTCTATATTCTAAAAGGAATCAGGCCTCGTACATTTGAAGAGCTGGTTACTCGTGCCCATGATATGGAGCTCAGCAAAATAAGTCATAGGGCAAAGGCTCTTGCCTTTTCCAATATGTCTGATAACTGTCTTAAAGACGAGTAGGTTAAGTCCGAAGAAGAAGACGAAATACTTCCTAACTCGGACGATGAAATAGGTATATCTTATGTTGCAAGCGTCGTCTCTAAAAACTTATATCAAGAAATACATCATGTTGTTTCAATAACTTCGTCTGAAAGTTCTCAGTCACATAAGACATTGAGTCAAGAAAACATTGGTAGAAGACTGGGCAGACAGGGGGCAAGCCCTCCAGAGAAAGCTCATTTAAGCTCTCCTTAAACAACTTCAAATAAAAGTGATCCAAAAATTGTGTTCACATGGAGGTCAAAAATGAAAGTTCAAGATGAGAATAGTCTTGCAAGAATCTCGCAAAAATTATTGCCCAGAAACACACAAGTGATGTCTCAAGAGTCACTTTCTCGAACTGTCTCTAACAATCAGCGAAACGAATGTCTCAAACAAGAAAGCAAGGAACAAGAACAAAATCGTCTACAATCCCATATGGAACGAGAGGCTCAAAAAATCAAAAGACTAAAGGAAGGAAAAGTGTGGGGACCAAAGCCAAAAGATGTTGTCTGGATCGAATCTCGCAGCGGAATCAAAGCATACTGGGTGAGGTTTAATCCTCTTCCATGGATCATGACGAATGAAATACCTCTTCCTTCTAAGTGGGGAAATGAGTTCAAAGAAGATGTTTCTTCTCAAGTACAAGAAGAGTATAATGAAGAGATAAAGCAAAAAGAAAATCTCCAAATTGACGCCGAGCTAGTTCACACCTTTCAACACAAGCTTGGACTGTCTCCTGAGTCTTGTAAAGCTGAAGACTAATTAAAGCTAAAAGTGATCCCTGATACGAGCCTAAACTATCGATAATACTCTATGACACGAGTATAAACTGTCTACAAAAAAAAAAAAACCACACCTTGACACGAGTATAAATTGTCTACAAAAAAAAAAAAGCACTCCTTGGGACGAGTATAAACTGTCTACCAAAAAAAAAATGATGACACACCTTAACACGAGTATAAACTGTCTACAAAAAAAAAACATTCCTTGATATGAGTATAAACTATCTTTACAAAAAAAAAATTTGAAGCTTGCAAGAGAAGAGTTGGGTGACCTGACCTGCCGCCAAGATATTGACAATATTTGTGCATCGTGGTAACTTGGCCTGACCCCGAAGGGATGAAAAAGTAACACCTAAGTGCACTAAGGGACCCCAAAGAGACAATAAAAATGACACTGAAGTGCACTAAGGACCCCGAAGGGACAGAAAAGTGACACCAAAGTGCACTAAGGGATCCCAAAAGGACAATAAAAGTGACACCAAAGTGCACTAAGGGACCCCAAAGAGACGAAAAAGTGACACCGAAGTGCGCTAAGGGATAATAAAAGTGACATCGAAGTGCACTAAGGAACCCTGAAGAGACGAAAAAGTGACACCGAAGTGCACTAAGGGACCCCGAAGGGATGAAAAAGTGACACCAAAGTGCACCAAAGGACCCCAAAGGAACAATAAAAGTGACACCGAAGTGCAATAAGGGACTCCGAAGGGACGAAAAATTGACACCGAAGTGCACTAAGAGACCCCGAAGGGACGAAAAAGTGACACCAAAGTGCACTAAGGGACCCCGAAGGGACAATAAAAGTGACACCGAAGTGCAATAAGGGACCCCAAAGGGACAATAAAATGACACCGAAGTGCACTAAGGGACCACTGAAGTGCGCTAAGGGACCCCGAAGGGACAATAAAGTGACACCAAAGTGCACTAAGGGACCCGAAGGGATAATAAAAGTGACAACGAAGTGCACTAAGGACCCCGAAGGGACAAAAAAGTGACATCGAAGTGCACTAAGGGACACCGAAAGGACAATAAAAATGACATCGAAGTGCACTAAGGGACCCCAAAGGGACGAAAAAGTGACACCGAAGTGCACTAAAAGACAATAAAAATGACATCGAAGTGCACTAAGGGACCCTCGAAGGGACGATAAAGTGACACCGAAGTGTACTAAAGGACCCCGAAGGGACTAATGAATGACGTCTGGAACTCCATATTCTGAGAGAAGCAATTTGACCTGCAATAATTGACAAAAAAAAAAAATTAAAGCTTTCAAGAGAAGAGTTGAGTGACTCACGTAAAGTTATTTTCCTCGATGAGTTCAATGGATCTATATTTTTCCTGAGGCCACACAAAACTTGAGCAAAACCCACAAGTAGAAACCGATCTGGAAAAAAAAAAGATGGTTAGTAGTGATCGTGGAAGGCAAAGTTGTTAAAAAAAAAATGTGTGTTTTTCGAAGTTCAGTTGTATGTTATATTATATTCCAAAGGTTTATAATACAAAGAGTTGTGTAGTAGAGATGGTGTGGTGCTATAATGTCTTCTCATGAGATCTTGTGTTCAAATCTACCAAGTAACAAAAAAGAAACTTTGTTTTTTTTACACATCAAAGAAAAAAAGAAGGAAGAAAAGGACAAAGCAAAGTGTCAACTAGAAAAAAAAAAAAAAAAAAAAGAGAAAGTGGCGGCTAAGAGAAGAAGGAAAAAAAAAGAGAATAGGAGAAAAAAGAAGAAGAAGAAGAAACAGGCATGAAGAGAAGAGAGAAGAATAAAGGAAAAAAAAAAAGGAAGAAGAAGAAGAAACAGGCGAGAAGAGAAGAAAGAAGGAAATAAAAAAAAAGAGAGAAAAGAAAAGGAAAAAAAATCCCGTGGAAAGAAGAAGAAGAAGTGTAGCGTGAAGAGAAAGAAAGAAGAGAAGAAAAAAAAAGTAGAAGAGAGAAGGCGTGAAATAAGGAGAGAAAGAAAGAAAGAAAGAAAAGAAAAAAAATGTAAAAAGAAAAGAGAGCTTAGTTGCTGAAATTCATGAAATTTCTCTCAATTATTCTCTGATATGAAGAGTTTGAAGCGTATGTTACATATATATAGTGGCAGATTAATTATATTTTTTTGAAGACTCCACTTTAGTTTGGACAAGAAAAAAAAAATCCTATTTGCAACAGGATTCTTAAGTGTTCAATTCCACTTGGACAAGAAAAAAAAACCTACTTGCAACAGGATCCTTAAGCGTTCAATTCCACTTGGACAAGGAAAAAATCCTATTTGCAACAGGATCCTTAAGTGTTAATTTCACTTGGACAAGGAAAAAAAATCATATTTGTAACTGGATCCTCAAGTCTTCAGTTCCACTTGGACAAGAAAAAAAAAAGTCATATTATGTTCAAGACTCCAATTCAACTAGACAAAGAAGACATCCTTTTTGTAGTTGGATTTTCGCAAAAAAAAAAAATTGCGAAATATAAATACTTCAAGTCCCGCTTAAATATGTGACAAACTCAATATGGCGCAAGACTTGAAGTGGGGGCAATTTATAGACATTAAAAAATTACATGATGGACCCAAAATACAATTTGGGTTTATCTTCAGTTTAGCCCACTTTGAAATGTGGCCCAATGAGTCAGATAATTTGAAGCCTAGACCCACCACAAATAAATGAGTCATGGGCTGATCCAAATTGCCTGAAAACGTCCAAGCCCACTTGAAAATGGGTTAAATGGATAGTTATATATATATATATATATAATTATCATCAAAGATAATTATTATAGATAATTATCACAATTATCATAAAGGATAATTATCAGAAGAAAAGAAAGTTACAAATCTACCCCTCCGTTGAGCCTATAAATAAAGGTCCAGAGGTGGGAGAAAGAAGACCAGAAGACTCTCAGAAAAAGCTGAAGCTCTGCAGAACTCTTCACTCAAAGTCCAAAGCTCCAAAGCATCTAAACATTGAAGGAGAAGAACAACAAGCACATCATCCACGTGCTCTTCTTCACCAAAGTTTCAATCCAATTCAAGATCGAGCTTTAGCAGCCCTTGAAGCCGGTCACAAATGAAATCGAATCAGATGACTTATCTTTATCTTTCATTTGTAAAGATTTACAGAGGATTGTACCCTTTTTCTTAAATAAATAAAATTGATTATTTGTCACTAATTTTCATTCCTAGATTTTCGGACACGAAATTTGTGTGTACAATTACTTTTGAGGCATTGTTGTATTGTTCACAAATTAATTGCTACAAGGTAAGTCTTTGATCCAACATACACCTATTTATTATTCTCAAGATCATATTTACTAATCATTTATACCCAAAAAAAAATTCAAACTCATCAAGCTTAAGCAACTCATACACAAGTTTTTCAAGATCTTCTCAATTGGTTTATATTCGGCAAGTCATAGAAATTGTACCCATGTATTGGATGAATAAGACCAAAAATCTGAAGGTTTAAAATTAAAAAAATATTATTTTCTATATTATGTTAATATCGTACAAAAAGTAGTGAAATTAATTAAAGGCGAAATCTCGTTACTAGTGTTGTTCATGTATACCACTAAGAAAAGTTACCAAATTAACAACCATGAAGAATCATCAACCAATTAAGAAAATTAATTATCTTAGAATGATTGAAGAGCTCCAAAAGAAAAGAAACTAAAGATTATACACTATGTTCAAGAACTTCTTTCACATTGCATTCTAGTCACCAAAAAGGAAGGTAAAAGAAGATTTTATACTCACGTTCAAAAGCTTGTGAAGCTGTTATTCACTTTCGAGGATCATATCTGCAAATAAGATAAGCCTTAAAACAAAAGATTCTAAATAAAATATGAGATTTTGTGATCTCATATCTCCATCTTCATTAAGTGTTATAGGCTAACTCTCTTATTAAATCCTTCAAACTATGGTGGCCTGGTGCCGTGAATAAACTGTCATTTTAAATATGTATATATATATATATATATATATATATATATATATATACACTACAAGAAAAGTGGGTTTTTACGACATAACATTTACGGGGTTCTTGTATTTTACATCGTAAAAAGTACTTTTTGCGTGATTCTCAAGAGACCCCTCGTCATTGGTTTATAAATGGTCAAGTTTTCATGACGTTCAAACAAGATCCTCAAAAATTAAAGTTTTCACGGTGCCTTAAAAACTCCGTTAATGTTTGCATGTATTAACGACATATTTGTTAAACTTTAACGGGATTCCTAGCCCCTCGTGAACCTATTCCCTCGTGAATAAGTTTCCCGTTTCAAATTTTCCCCTGCCGCTCTAAAATTTTCACTCCCGCTTAACCTATTTAGCCAAAGCCACACTCCTTTTCATTTCCCTCTCTCTCCCCTCTCATGAACATTGGTAAAGGTGAAAGGACATTTCATTTCATGATTCACCCCCTTTCTCTCAAGAACATCCAATTTCTGTCACAAACTCTCTCTCTCTTCTCTCTCTCTTTCTCAATCCTCCATCTCTCACGATTAATCCGAATTTCATCTCACACTCTCTCTCATCTGTTATAGAAGACAAGTTTCTCTTTCCTTAGAGCTCATCCGAACTTGTTATGTGCCAATCGGAGATCAAATTCATCCTTTTTGGGTCCAATGGCATCGATCATCGAATCATCTGGTATCATTTCTCAACTACTTTATTATTTGATTTCCTTTGCTTTTGCCCTAGATTCAATCACCTTGATTGAAATTTCTTCTTTTGGATATTTTAAATTATCAATATTTGTATGTATATGCATGTGTGTGCACAACAGTTTTATGTTTTCCATTCAGCATGGCTTATGTTCTCTTCTCAATGAAGATTTTAAGAAGATAGAATTGGAATCAATAGGACTTTGTTATGCTTCATCTACTCAGGCTCCACCACTCAAATCACCACTTCCAAGTGCATCTCTCTCTCTCTTTTACATACATACTAAGATCTGTGATATCTAATCTTGTTTTCCATTTAGCATTACCAGTGCTTGAATTTGCCTCAATGTGTATTGCTTATGTTTTTAAAAAAATTTATCTTTTTATCACTCTGTTTTTCTTTAGAAAGACTACAAGTGAGCTTCTTCAAAATTTGGTGGCTTTTGGTAATTATTTACCTGAATTGAAACACTAGATATAGTCAAATTTCTTGTGATTTGTTTTAATTGATTAGTTTGATTCAAATTAATTTGTTGCATGATGGATGAAGTTGATTATTTGAATTTTTTAAAACTCAAACAAGCTCAATAACAAGTTCAATAGAGAGGCAGAATAATTTGACCAATAACCTATATAAGATATTTAAGGTTAATGATTGACATTTCTAGTAACTGGTGCTCCGAACATACCTCTTAGTTTGTGCATCGATTTGAATCGAGATTGTCTATATTAGTTGTCCTTGTTCCAAGAATTTGTAGTTTTGCTTTTTAATTGCCTATTAATGTATGGCATTAAGCATCATATATTTGGTTGGCCAGATAGCCCAGCCCTTGGTTGTTTAACTATGCAGACTTGAGTTGTCCTTGTTTGTTCTTTTGTTCCATTGATATATTGCCTCTAAAGTATTGAATTTTGATGCCAAAAAATGTTGTGTAATCCTTTTTTGATATTTCTTTGCACTGAAATTGTACAAATATTTGTATGAAGTAGCAGCATATTTGAATTTTATAACTTAAAAAACAAGCTATTAAGTATGACCATCAATTAAGTTGATGCTCAGCCTAAATAAATTAAACCTGATGGATTCTTGGGTTTATTGTACATATAAATTCTGACTCTGGTCTGACAATATTTTCTGTAGCGAAGAGTCTTGGGATGATGATGAATGGCTATGTTTGGACTGCTACAGATTGGCTTCCTTTTATTTTTGATTAGTTAGAATCAGTTGACGGTAACACAATGGGTCTCTTACAAGGGGTTATTGCTCTTTCCCATCACACCCTAGATTCTGACCTCAAAAATAATTTTGCATCTAGGTGGAGAACCTTAAAAGAGAAAGAAGCCTTGAACTTCAATTCTTGTGCACGATGGTTATGACTATTATTAGAGAGTCTCCTGCTTCTCCTTTTGTGTCCATGATTTAAATAAAATAAAATAATGACAAAGTAAAATAAGCCAACAAGAAGATATTATTGAATTTTCTCCAAGTAAACTTCATAATGCATTTTCAAATTGTAATATTGGTGAAGCAAAATTATACCTAACTTGTTCATCTAGAACACCTACTGAATTATAAAAGGTTTTGAGCTTGTTCTAGTTGTTTATGTAGGGTAAGTACCTATAAATCTCTATTGTGAAATGTCTGCTAAAACTCTATGGTACTAATATAGATCAGTACCATTTGTTTATTCTAAAAATTTTCCTGAATTTGTTCTATATTAAATCTCATTATACTTGGTTGTTTCATTAAGCTACTATGAATGTGTTCTTAACGAGCTTTCAATGTTATAGCAGTCTTGTTCTTTCAATTTTCAACATTTAGTTTTATATAATTTGCACAACGTATCATCAATGGGCGTCTTTGTTTATTTCAGGTTCAGACGGGGACACGTGTAACTCAAACGAGCTACATGTATGTCTGTCCAGCTTTGAGTATTGAATAGAAACATCTAATGTGGAATGGTTGTTGTGCTTGTGAATATTATTAAATTTCCTGAATTTATCATTGCTTGGAACAATCTGTTACACAGTATTTTTTGTTTCTCCAGTAAAAGGAAAATAATATTTTAAATAATGAAAGTTGTTCCCTTAATATAAACATCTAATGTGGGTGGTTTCTTAATATGTTACAGGAGCTCCTAACAAGGCATAAATATACTGCTACTAAATTTATTTCAGGAAATGTTGACTGGGTAAGTGTTAGTTTTACTCAAGGACACTCTACATTAATCTGAATTGAATGATGTGCTTCTATAAACTTGGTAATTCTCTTGTTACTCACTTATATGATTTTAATTAGTGATGAATTATTGATGACTAAAAATAAGAAATTTAATTCTTCTAAATTAATCTGAATTGAATAATGTGTTTCTATAAACTTGGTAATGAGGAGTTATGCAAGTTAAATGCAAGTGGCATTGTTCAGGAATTTACTTTATCTGATTTTCTTTTCATATTCTTTTGCATATATATTCTGCATTCTATTAGTTATATTCATTTAGGAAGATCATTGGGAAGCTTTGTCCATTATAAAATGTGCTTCTATTCTTTGTCCATTCTGAAACAAAAAGAAAGACATACTTCATTTTTTTCCACTGTTCTTTCTATCTTTGTTTTGTTCTTTTTTCTAAACTAAAAAGTAGTCTTTTGAACTAAATTGAACTTTTCTCTCTCTGTTCTCTTTTTCTATTTGTTTAGCCTTTACTTTAAGTGTTTGTCATGTATCTATTAATGTTAATTGAAATTGCTAGAATATTGGTTATGTTGGATGTTTAGCCTTATTCACTACTTATATTAAAGATATTTGATTTAGAAAGTTAGTTTGAGTTATTTTCTAGTAGTTTTGTATAATCTGACGATCCTTGATCCCGATCCTATATATCCTTCATTGATTCTATAGAATCCTGGTCTTGACAAGAACTACATCCCTTTACTTCAACACAACTTCAATACAAAAGTTAGTTTGAGTTATTTTCTAGTAGTTATATATAATCTGATGATCCTTGATCCCGATCCTATGTATCCCTCATTGATTCTATAGAATCCTATCTTGGCAACCTTACTTCAACACAACTTCAAAACAAATGTAGGAAGAACTACATCTCCTGAACACCTTGTGAAGTGTAATCTCTGATCAACAACTATACCGTAAGGATTGTTATAATCACTTTTCTTGAAGAGATAAAAATCAAAGAGTTTAATTGACTGACTTGGCATGAATTTACTTGTAAATATATATATATATATATATATATATATATATTTAATTTCTAGGACACATAAAATATTGTACATATATAATGACATGCATAAACATAATTTCCATGGGATTGCGCTAAGCACCCAACTATGTAATCCCGTATCTAGTAATGCTTTTCTTCCCATCTAAACTCAGGTCATGTGGAAAAGGCCCTACTAAATTTGTACAATTTTAAGTCCTTTAAGACTACTAAACCTAATCTTTGGCATTATTAACACTACCATCCTACTCAAACTAGGATTCATAATCAATAATAGATATCATTAACACTCTAAACATCTTATTCTAATGATTCAAATGGTCATTCTAATGTGTTATAGTTGTTATTGAAAGATGATGGCTAGTAGTGTACTGGTTGGATGATGCTCTGCGACTTTGTTGGTGATGTGTTTGAGTTTTTTTTTTTTTTCAGTTTCTTAATCTAATAAACTTATTTGATTGGGAAACTTTCTACTACTTGGAGTGGCTCATATTTGAAGCATTCTGAGCCTAGTTTTCAAGGAATTTTAGCTTGAATCAATCCAATGTGTATTGAATTGTTTATGAATTTTTGAAAGTTGTTGCACAGATTGCACGAAAATGGCCTACTGTCCCATTTTTTTTCCTTTCAGAAACTCACTTTATTCATGACCCACGGTTTTGGGTCATGAAAAATATATTATTTGTTTATAGGCAAAAGAACAAAAATATCAAGACTTGTGAAGTAAACAAAAGTTTCCACACACAAGTTGTTAAGGGTAGTCTAGAGTACGTAATGGTAAGTGGTACTTACTATCACTGTTTATTGTGATTAAACCATAGTATTAATATGAAAATGGTGTTTGTGATTGATTTATGCTGTCTCATTATACTGCTCATGTATATTTTGTGAGCAGAATTTTCAGTCAGCACAAGTGCATTTTACTAAAGTGAAAATGTGTCTCGAAGCCTTTGATCATGATGAATGAAAGGTCTTTGAAAATGAACTTCTTGTAACCCAAAAGACCTTAGAAGAACTACAAGTCGCATAAAACAATTTAGATGATTTTGTGTTTAGGTTGACCTATCTATTTGTTATATGGTTCTTGTATTATCTTGAAGACTTGACAGATTTAACTATCAAAGTATGTTTTAAATGCTTTTTTTTTTTTTGTGAATGGAAATATTTATTTTTTGGCATCCTATAGCTAGTTGTTGCACCTTATTACTTAGTTTTGGTGATCCAAAGTATTGATTATTTTTCTAGATGAATTGTATGGATGCCATTACGATTTTAGCAACCATATTTAATCATGTTTAAGGTGTTCATGATGCATTAAAGGCTTGCTGATAGTTGCGTTATTAGTTGCATTACTGAAGCTCAGTTTTTAGATAAAAAAAATATATAAATTGCTTAAGGACTGTCGTCTGGTTGCTCTTATTGCTTGGTGATGTTTGAGATTTAAATGTTCATTAGCAAGTTTTAAATCACATTATAAGCTTTATCTTGCTGTTGAATTGCATCAATTAGTGCTAGATCCATATCTGCTTGTTTAAACCTTGATCTGCCAACACTGAAAACCAAAGTTAAATCCTATTGCTATCAATGTCTCAAGGCTATTGCCATTATAAAAATCCAAAAATATGAGACTATCCTTGGTGTGAGCAAGTATTGATTGCCATTTCCCATCATCTCAAGTAATCACCAAGAAAAATCTAAGGCTGCTCAAAGTTCCCAATTTGCATACCTCAACTAACTAACTAAGTATGATGCTGTCAATGCTCAACTACATCTGTTATGGTTCTATTGTGCTATATGGAGTTCATTCTTGATGAGAGTTATTTTTAAGAATTTGTGAGAGAGCTTTGTAGTCTTCATCCTCTAAGTGTAGAAGTGAGACAAGGGTCTATGGCTTTGGGGTATACAGGTTTTTGGGTTGAGTTATGTTGAATCAAGATTTTGGGTGTCATTTTTGAGTCCATATTTTATACCCAAACATACATTTTTCCAAAAATTCAAGTATGTTGTTATATGTCTTCTAATCAGTCCTTAACAACCTCTACTTAGGGTCTTTTAGGTTTTCAGCTGTAATGTTGAGTGCAAAAATCTTATGTTGTACCTTCAGCATGTGTATTTGAGCTAGAAGAATTAGTTTTTTGTGCTAGAAAAGCTATTTGAAGGCTGCTGCAAAAACTTAAGGTCTGGACCTCAAAAACTCAGCATGAACAGAAGATGTCAAGTCTTCATTGTTGCTGTCAAGTCCCTAAACACTTCTGTGAGTATGCAAATGATAATATGAACTTGTAAATGGTATGAACATGATTATTTCAATCATATGAGGTTCAGTCTGATTTTGTTTGGATGATTTTTGACCTTAATATGTATTTTAGTATGTCATAACCCTACGGACTGTTTAACTAAGTTACTGCTTAATGTTACTTTCATGACCAATGACTGATCTATTAAAAACTTTAGTGTCATGAAAATATGTATTAGGGAAGTATATATGCCCAGATTTCTAAGATCCACAATTTTTTTTGAGGCTCTACACTGATGCACACACAAGAATTCTTTATTTTTGAACCTGTTAACATTGCTGATATGGTATTTTAGTAACTGACTTTTAATTCTAATTAAGTCTTTTTTTTTAATTAAAGTAATCAAGTTTGTTGAACATTCTCATGTATATATTAGCTCAAAATACACTGAAATAGAGGTTGAATCTCATTGTCATACCCTAAACATTCATTAATTCTTTGTGACAAAAATGCATTTTTAGGACAAGATTGACTTGAAGGATTTCTGGACTGCAAATATGTATTCCTTCAAGTGTATTTAAGTGTAATGCATTTAAAATTACAATGTTGAGGTTGTCTCAATGGCTACTTTAATTTATGAATACATGTAACATTATTTGTGATCAAAAGTTGCTTCTATGAAGCTACCTAATGCTTAATTTGTCTTATGATTTTTTCCTGAGTTTGAGTTGTACTTTTTGGTATAAGTAAAGGAAATTTAGGTTGATTTTACCCTTTTTCTTCCTTTGATATGCATTAAGAATGTTCATGTGGTTATTTTTCAAGTACACACATGCGAGACATTAACAAGTCTGTGTTAATCTAAATTTAAAAGCTCAATTTGAATGGGGCTCCATTTATAGTATTTATATTGTATGAGGTATCTAATTGTTGCATTTATATGAAGTTTACTGATCTAATTTGAAGTGCTTTGCTTGCTACTTTGTTCTATCTATGACTTAGTTTCTATCTACAACTTCGTTTCTATCTCCATTCGAGTTGGATCTATTTGGTTATTTGTTTAGTGTTACTTTTTTTCCCTTTTCAAGTTCTTAGCATTATTAGAATACTGAAATTTAGACTTGTGTGATGCAGGTACGTACTTGCTTGGATTTTGTGGGAAAGTGTCAAGAAAATTGAAAGTCAATTTTTGCCAGGAAATGAACAATGTAAAGATCATGTGTGGATAGATGTATAGGAGTGCTAAGTTTTTGAATAGAAAGATAATTGAATATTGATCAATTGTTCAATAGAAGTGCTAGGAAATTGAAATTGTTTTTGACAAATCGATTTCCTTTTTGATTTTGGCATATAGATTGGTTGTGAAAATGTACATCTTTAGTCTTTTGATATGTTAATGGTGTATTGGTTTAGTTATTAGCATTAAGTGATAGTGTGTTTTCTTGGGATTTTTGGCTTTGTTATATTTAGTTGTAATTGTTCGAAATACAGATCATGTGTGCATAATTAGGTAGAATTTGAGGGTGATTTTATTAAAAAAAAAAAACTATATTTTATTAACGGGGGGCACAAAATCCCGTTAATAAAAGGACATTTGATGTATTAACGAGGGGCTGATATGCCCTAAAAGAATTATTTACGAGGGATTATGCACCTCCTTAATAAATTTATTAGGCAGACAACAAACTTTTAGACGGGATGTATTTTACTTTTTTACGAGCGCCCGTATATGACGTAAATTAAATATTAACGAGGGAATCTTCATCTCGTAAATAAATTTATTATGTAGACAAAACGTATATTGACGGGAGAAAATCTTACTTTTCTACTAGGTTAATTTTTTCCCATTAAAAATTTAGAGTATTCACGGGACCGTAATAGACGTGAGCCTTCTGTGCGCCGTAAATGACTTTTCATGGCGTTTTAGCCTCTTGTAAAAGGCCTTCTTTCTTGTAGTGATATATATATATATGATGAGAAAGGAAAAAAGAAAAGAAAAAAAGAGAGATAGAGAGATGGTTGCAACATACTTCCCAAGCCTCTCATTTCCTGTAAACTTTGAAGAGGAGAGAGAAGATAATCACAGAGGAAGATGCAAATAAGTACTTCAATGCCTCTCAAATATAAGAGAGATATTAAAGCTCTTTCAAACATTTATCTTAAATTTTAGTTATTACTAACAGCTTATCCTATTTTACACCAATAAAATCTTTTTACAGGCTTCATAAGATCCTTAAAACAAATAAAGACTAACTAAAAATTTCTAAACACCATTATTGTAACATATTATGCGTGACAAAACAAATAATTTGATTGCTACCCCATTTGCTTATGAGTTCCACTTTAAGTATCCCTCTAAAAAAATAATTGCTAAGATGGAATCCACTATGATTGAAGGGCAACTTTGAGGATTAAGTTCAGCCTCTAAAAACCAATTGATAATTTTGACCTAGAAATATCCAAGTGGTGAGCGTTTGGCTGCCCAACATTAGTTCACTATGTTTTATGCCTCATTCTTTGCACAAAGTCATCATCGTTGATGGGGCAATTACATTGAATAAAACTCATTACTTTAAGCCTCAAATTAACGTGCAAATCCACTTAGTATTTTGAACTTCTTGTAACACATTCTACCAACAAGTGTCTATAAAACCAACCAACAAAAACTATAATAAGAACCTAACTTTTTGGTGACCTCCTTTGGAGAATATTCCTTTTTAAAAGGACAGGTTCTATACTATGAGGGGCAGCCATGCCTTTTTAAGAAAGAGCAATGATTGGCTCTTTTTGAAGATTAACATAACAGCAGGCAAGCAACTATTCTCAGGCTGCACTTTTGCTTCTACTGTCATCAAAGGCCTACTGATATGGAGAAATCTATTAAAAGGTCTTATGAGCTATATGAATGGTTTGAGCAAGTTAAAAATGCTATTTTAAGCTCATTCCAAGTCCAAACTTCCAAAATTTGAGGCTGTATCTAAATTTCACCTACCAAACCTCTACTGATGCTAAAGAACAAAAACTGCTGTTATCAAGCCCTCAAAGCTACTGTCATCCAAATTCTCCATACTTATGACGCTAACATTGGTGTGAAAAACTTTTGAACATCATTCTTCATCATTCCAAGATGTCACCAAGCTTAAACTGAGGCTGAAGCAACATTTTAACCTTAAAACCTCACTCTGCAGGCATCAGCTGTAGGTAACAAATGAAGCTTACAACTGCTATCAAAGTTAATGAAGCACACCAGATCCTCTCTATGGTTTGAGCACTCTTGTTTCACTATTTTAACTTCATATATAAGCCTAATATTGCTATGCTTAAGGTATCTCAATTTATCATTCTTCATAGCTTTATTCTAAGTTGTTATATGGTTGTCAAACCTATGTAGCATATGTCTTTGATATATCCTTGATGAGTAGTTCTGCTATGCATTTAAATAGCTTGAGTATAATACATTTTTGGTGTTTAGCATATTTTTAGTGAAGATTACCCAGATTTATATTTAACCTTATGACTCAAAGTTATTGTCAATAGCCTTTTAGAAATATATGAATATGTCAGTAGCTGATTTTTGTGACTGTAATCTAGTTGAGCATATTTCAACTTACTTTATTAGTCAGCAAAGAAAACCAGTTATTTTTGCAAACACTAACCATCCAATAATGGTTTCTAATCACATGTCATAGTACTGAAAAATGAAAAAAAAATTCATTTCTTGGTTCTACCTACAAGGTTGCTGAGAGGGAAGACAAGTGATAGACCAATCATTTGACATTATTTTTTATAATGTTCCTATCCCTACTCTCAAACTCAAACCTTTCAATCCAAACTTTTGCCATTGCAACAAACAATGGCCCATTATAAGTTGAGACATTCAAATTGTTGTATTAAATGCATATAAAAATATTTAAATCTAATCAAAAACAGATTGAACTCATTCAACTCCCCCGAATGCTTGGTAAAATTGTTGTATTAAATGCATATAAAAATATTTAAATTTGATCAAAAATAGATTGAACTCATTCAACTCCCCCAAATGCTTGGTAAATCACTGTTGACTAATTAAGTTTGCATAAGGCATCCAAACAACCCATTAGTAAATTCTATCATTTTTACTTGCTATGTAACCATGATACTCCTATGAAGTATCAAACATGTATCAACAAAATTTGAGAAATATCAGTATCAACAAATATACACAATGATACGACTCCCTAATAAAAATATTAGTGCTTAATATCATGGAAAGTATCTACTCCATGTCCCACAATAGGGGACTCTATAGGGCAAACCTCAAGGGCATGAATAACACTGAAAATTTGAATTGACCTTATTAGGTAAAAAGATGGATAACCAAGAAATAAGAAATAGGTAATCTCATTGCGTACCTTGGCCTTGACTTGTTTCTTCCTTTCAACCTCTTTTACTTGAATTTTATCCTTTGTTTTGTGATGACTCTGTTTCAAGAGGTAATGAAGAGACATGTTTGCAAAGTGCATAAAATTTTATAATAGGCATAACAATTTGGTTTTGACAAATAACAGCAATGGATGGAATATGATGCGTTAAGGCTTCTCTAAAACTATGTAGGAATTAAAATATAAACATGTATCATAACTTCTCTATTCTGATATTGTCCGCTTTGGCCTGAGCCCGCACGGTTTTGCTATTGGGTTTACCCCAAAAGGCCTCATACCATTTGAAGAGAACATACTACATATAAGCACATCCCCTTTTCCACACCTAGGCGATGTGGGATTGAGCACCCTGTACCCTGTCAGTGTGGTAGCTCAGCCCAGTGTCTGTCTTTGCACCCGCCCACTCACACCCGTCCACAAGGGTTACTACAATCCACCCCCCTACGAGGCCCGACGCCCTCGTCGGCACACTTACTTTCGGCTGGGTTCAGGCTCTGATACCAACTGTAATACCCCGCTCCAACACATGGTATGATATTGTCCACTTTGGGCCTGCCCTCACTGCATACGGGAAGTACTTAGCATCAAAGCGAACCTGAAACTCTGCATAAGTGAACATGGTCCGCTGTTCCGGTGTAGTCACCGACTCCCACCACTGCAATGCATTTCCCACTAGCTTAAATGTAGCTAGCATCTGTTTCTGTACCTCAGTGCATGTAACCATACGAAGATGGCGCTCAATATCTTTCCTCCACTGATACGCCTCGGTGACCTCCGTAGACCCTGAAAACTCCGGCGGATTCCCTTTTGTGAAGGAATCACGTACCCTCTCCCAAGTGTTGGGCTGCTCCACAGGTAATGGAACCTGTGCCATCTGCTGTGGCTGCTGAGGTGGCTGCTGATTCTGAAGAGCAGTCGCCACTCCGGCAGCTACAGCCTGCGCTATAATGGTTACCAAGTCAGGAGGAATCTCTGCATCTCCACCCTGAGCATTACCCTGACCTAGAATATCATTCACATTCCTCCTTCTACGGGGTGGCATCTGTAGAGGAAATAGATAAACATCAATACCGTTGAGGATAGATTAAAATACTATGAACTCTATGTTTAGAATTCTATTTATCAGAATACACAAAGCGGAAGATACCCTACGATAGACCATTAAAACCCGAGGACACTTGAACCTGGAATGCTCTGATACCAACTGTAATACCCCGCTCCAACACATGGTATGATATTGTCCGCTTTGGCCTGAGCCCACACGGTTTTGCTATTGGGTTTACCCCAAAAGGCCTCATACCATTTGAAGAGAACATACTACATATAAGCACATCCCCTTTTCCACACCCAGGCGATGTGGGATTGAGCACCCTGTACCCTGTCAGTGTGGTAGCTCAGCCCAGTGTCTGTCTTTGCACCCGCCCACTCACACCCGTCCACAAGGGTTACTACACTTAGTCTCAATTTCCCTAATCCCGAGCCTTTTCGCCAGGCAAGTTCCAGCCTATCCCTTGAGCTTTAGGTAAAAGCAAGCCTTGAGAACTTGATTGCACTATCTTTATAATCAGGGAAAAGTTGCAAATGCCATCAAACCATTTTTATATTGGGATAATGATCGTAATGCTAACAATATAGACAACAATGGCCAAAATTTATTTGCTTAAGGTGTGGACGTTGAGAAAAGTTAGAAAGAGAGAGGAAAATAAAAGTTTATTTCTCAGATTTTTCTTATTTGAGTCATAAGAAAATGAAGAAGCTAAGTTCAATTTATTTTATGAAATAAAAAAAGAGAATAGAAAACTATGTACAATTTTGATAACTGAAACTGATTTTTGTTTTAAAACTAACACAATATAATAAACCTGACACATACTGACTTTTTGATGGGATGAAAATTCGAGAGGAAGGGAAGGTACGACTTAGAGTAGATGAGAAAATAAAACTGAGGCAAGGCAAAGAACTGTACAAAGTTATTTGTTCTGTTTGCTCATTGCAAATACTGTGTTCATACAAATACACAAACCTATGACTATCATATTACGAAAAAAAAAAAACCTATGACTATCTGGATAAGGAATGGTGCAGGATGAGCTGCATGGTCTTCGTCTTCCCATTGCTAGCTGCACCTACTTGGAATTGGCTACACCTACCCTGCACTCACTCGAAGGCTTTGTCATATCATATGGAAGTCATTTAGCTTCTAAAAATAGTAACTTTTTACTATTGAACTCCTATTTTTTCTCTTAGAATTTGTATGAAGAAAATCACATGACATGAGGGAACAAGTGACAACATTGTCAATTAATAAATATGATGTGGTTCAAAGTATTCTGATATGTTTTTAGTACTTCAGATGTGTTCAAATCCAATTTCAGGTGAGAAGACTACAATCTCAAAAAATAAAATGGAAAACATTAAAACAATCAAGTAGATAAAGTAGGATTATATGTCAAATTCTTTGACCAAGCTTCAAAATTAGCCAGGAGACACAATAACAGTAACCCAACAATATATGCCAACCAGTTAATTTGACTAGACGTACACAAGCTCAATTATACAGGCAAATGTTTCACTAGCTTTTTTCTAAAATATTTATTATTTAATATAGAAATTAAAATCTAAAGTCATGAATCAACAGAATATGCACATTAGCTCAAAAGTTATGTGAACCACAAGGAAGCTTTATGAAGGGGAGAAACTATATATTAAATAGAATAAGTGAGATTATCCGCTTGTCACATATTTGGGAAACTCACTTTACGTTTTTCATACAATTTGTACAACATAAGACTTTGGAAGATTATATGAGTTATAATTACAAATGAAAGGTAATGAAACTAAGATGAGGTAACACTGTATTGGAACTAAGTTATCTTGAGTAGAATGAAGAGATCTGGAAAGATGATTTGGAGTTGCTGGCACTTTTTTGGTCATATTATTCAGTATTCAACTAGTCAATCAAGGCAAATTTTAGACATAATAGATAACACAAACAATTATAATACCATAATTCTAAAACAGGAGATAGAATATCCTAACATCAGGATGAAGAATAAAATAAAAATTGACGAATTACATCCCTCGCTAAACCTAAATAAGACCCTTAAAATTGTAAGAAAAAAGGTTGAATTGCTAAAACTGAATAAAAACCCTAAAATTGAAAAAAAAAGCATCATTTAATCTGATTAAATGATAAAGTTTTGAGAGAAGAATCGTTGTACCTTCAGCTTGTGGATTTGGTGAAGAAATCTAACATTGAATGACACAGGGCTGGTGGATTCAGAGAAGAGAAGCCAACATTGAATGAAACATCTAGAGATAATACGTCTTTTGCCAGAACTGATTTGTGTTGAAGATGTTGAATCCCTGGGTGAACTGATCTGGTAATGATCGAGATACAAAATGTTTAGATCGGAGGTGAAAATGAGCTAGTAAAGAAACTTCTAGAGATGAGATCTGGTGATGATGGCAAAGAGAAATAATTCGGTGAACAGATCTGGTGTGTGAGTGTGATTATAGATGAGAAGTTTCAAAAATTATTAGAAGTGTTTTGGTTTACTATTTGAGTCCCGCCAAACAATTATGTAGGCGCGTTATAATTTTTAGAGCCTTTTGGGACGGTCCAAAATAACTGTACCCAAAAACTAGAGTCATTAGTGACGGTTAGAGACTTTTGGGACGGTCCAAAACAACTGTGCCAAAAAACTAGAGCCATTAGTGACGGTCCAAGTTCACCGTACCTAAAAATAGGAGTATTAGCGATGGTTTTTTGGGTTGTCCTTAAAAGAGTGTCCCTAAAAAGCATAACTGGTGTATTAATGGATAAAGTCAAGTCTAATGATGACACCTCTAACCCCAAAGCACAAGCAAATGCATATGAAATAAATGAATATGATGCACTCGAGTCCACTAAAATCCTAGCCCATGAGCTAGATACAAGGAATATACCTCAGACCACTGACAGTCTCACCGAGGTCTTTATTAGAACAAGAGTGAAGGCATGGCCCTGAGCTCTTTAGCCCTACTGTCCCACACCTTGATGCCTTGATTGCTAACTAGAACTGCTAGATGTGACTCCTCTAGCCGGTGCCCATAAACTCTGAACTGATGGCACTATCTGTGGTGGTGGTAATGCCCTAAGGCTTGACTAATAAGTAGTAGGCTACATAGGACGCTGCTAAGAACTAGCCCCACCTTGTGTATCCTTCTTCCATGGGCAATTTTAACTAATGTGACCCATTTACTGACAATGGAATCACTTCTTATCTACCACTGAAGGAACCTATCCTTGAGTACATTCAGACCTATAATGCCCAGGCTTCTAACAATTGAAGCAAACCACTTTAGATCATGAGGATCCAATAGGTATAGCCAAAAATGGTGTCGATTAGGCTTGTTGCCCTTATGAGAATGACCCACCATCCCTTTACTTCTTCCTAGCATGATTGTCCGAAAGGGATCCCATGCTCATTGATTGGTTCTTTATTTCTCTTATTCTTTAATTGTTATTGTTGAGCTCCTCGACTATGCATATTCTTTTCATATATAGGTTCAGAGACCTCTTATGAACTATTTTATCTGCATTTCTTCCGTTGGGATCATTTCTCGTGTAAACCATGCCAAAGAAGTGAACTTGGTCTCGTATTCCATCATGGTCATTGTGCCTCGAGTCAAGTTAAAGAATTCCCTCCTCATATTGTCCTTCACTGTTACTGGGAAGTACTTCTCAAAGAAGATCACTTGGAACATATCCCAATCCATTATCTCAATGTCATGGTAGTTCTCTAAAAATTTCCACCAACGTTTGGCCTCATCCTTAAGATAATAAGTGGCCACTTTCACCCTTAGGTCCTCTTCTATTTCAAGTATGATAAGAAGTATAACCATTTCATCCAACCAATTTTTCACTACAATAGGATCATATCCTCCAAATGTGACGGTGGGTTATGTTTCTTCACATGTCCCAACGTCGTGATCATTCGACAAAGAGGAGCTGCTATTGGCGAAGTGATGCAGGAGGATTCGAGTCAGAGGATGCTGAGTTGTTAGATAGCACGTTGATGGCGCTGAGTTACTATGACTTGGCAGATCAGCGCAAAGATGGCAGGAAATCAAGATCTTTTTTCTAATTGGGGCAGTTTTGGGTGCGTTTCGGTATTTTGGCCATAACTTTGGCTATGGGCATCAAAATCGCTATTATGACCACAATTCGGAAAGCTCTCTTTGGTGCGCAGGTCGTGCCCACCTAACTATGCTCAGTGCATGTCATTTTTGATGTCAAAATCCACTATTTTTCCTTTTAAATTTCTATTTTTAGTTATTTTTTTTCATTTATGGTAATATTTATTTTGTAGTTTAAGAAGTGATTCTGAACCCGATTTAGGCCAGATTTTTAGTAGAGTACTTCTTTTATTACGTATTTTCTTTTGGCATGATTATTGGGATTTTGCTATTTTTGGTAAAATTTCGATAATGACCTTTTTTTTAGCTATATAGCCTGGCTTGTGGGCTGATATTGAGATGACTTTGATTTTGATAATATTGAATTGAATACCAGAGGGTTTTCTCTGTGTTTTGGGCGATTCTCTTGTGTTCTTCCCTGTGAATTATCTGTCGACACTAGCCTACAGAATAATCACTATTCTGTCCGGTGTCACGAAATTTTTGTCTCCTCTTGAGTTTCCCTTTGTGTCTCCCTAGCAATTTTCTGCATGGTAGTGACCATGTCGTACATGAATTGTTCTCCATCAATGGGAACTACTGTCGGCGCTCCTCCACGAGCTCTTCTTGGTGGCATCTGTCTATATAGATGACAAGAAGATACTTAAAAATTCAAATCATGAATGTGCTTGTCCAATTCATTTAATGCACACACAACATGGTAAACAACTTCATAGAAAGCAAGTTACACCAATAATTAAGCACATAAGAATTTTCATGTAATATGCACTTAGTCCAAAATATAGGATCACAACCTCCATTCCTACGCTCAAACGTGACATGACCATTCACGTCGTCCATAGGTATTCAGAACTAGAGCTCTGATACCAAGTTGTTACACCCCAATTTCTGATACCTGGTTAAGAGCAAAAGAATTGGGGGTGAACGGTGAAATCAATTATCAATTATATTCATCACTATTTGTACTTTAATGCATTTCACATCTCTAATCTCAATGCGAAAGCTTAATCATTTACACTCGTTTATCTTCGTATGTCTCAACTTCAAAAACCTATTATAGGCCCCACACGTGGGACCAGAGGTGACGTTATCCATTAAACCCCAATGGAATGTCCATCCATGTATATCAGCATGGGAGCTTAACTTGCATACACGTACGTATATACGTATATTACAAACCCAAATAACCCCAATGAGTTTGTTCCATAACATCCCAAATTATCTAATTTTATCTCAATTGTTCCACCTAGCCACACATTATGATGTAACGTAATATTGGTTACAATGCATCGTATTTACAATGCATCACTAAAGATGCGTAATAACCTGCGAAATCTTCTAAATTTTTTATGAAACAATTCTCTAGATTTTTGAAGGTATACTCAACCAATTATGATGCATCGTTATTAGGTTTACAATGCATCACTGTATCATGATGCATCATAATTGGGATTACGATGCATCATAATCACTCAACATGACACAATAACAAACCCACCAAGTGATTATAATTGTCATTCTTATCCCAATTCATCATCCATAATATACATACACTCTCTACACTATATCAAGCAACACATTGAAATGTCTCACCCATACTTCACATGATTCCAAACATTTGAAATCTAAATACACCAACATAATTCAAACATAAATACAACACTTTCTACTTAGTCCACATGCCACAAGCCGGCATAGACATCTATCTACATATTTGTAGGTTCAAAAAATTGGTCAACTAATAATCGCCAAACAACTCAATGCACACACCCAAAAATCATGAACATAATACTTTTTGAGAAATAGAAAAGATCTTGTAAGAGGTGGATTAGGGGATCCCTTTCATTGATAGTTTCATCAATATTTATACACGTATAAATTCAAATCCTTATAGGAATTGAATGTCCTTGTTGACAGCTAACTTTGCACTTAAGGAATTCGAATTTATTTTTGAGTTCTAAGTCTGCTTTTGATTTGGGCTTTACAACCTTAGGGTGGGGCAACTAGGCTCTTGATAACTAACGACCCAGCCTTTTTGGCTATCTGTTGACACAATGGCTTATGCTAACATGGGCCTGGTCCATTTTTGGCATCAGTTCAGTCCATTGGACCGAGTGTTAATTTTATCCGTACACATTGCCCCCAATTCCCTTCAGTTATGAAATTTTTTATAATGGAGGGAATTCATTTGGATTCTATCATAACCTCTTTGTTTGCATTGTGGTTCGTCATTTAATGTTAGCTGCTAGCGACGGCACAGAGCACGTAAGTTTCTTTCTTCACGTTTCCTCATTTACATTCTGTGATCATACTTGCCATTTTTCAGTCACAAATCTTTTGCGACTACCTGACTTATTTTTTAGATTCATTCTCTTTGACTTTCTTAGTGTCGATTTGTCGCTTCTGGTTAGTTTCTATCTATTCGCTTGCACCTCTTCCTTTTTCTTCTAAAAATGTCTTCTAGTGATAGCAATTGTACCTTTTTTGACAAGCAAGAGACTGCCATGTCTAGTTCCTCCAACCCTATTACGGAGACTGCCCATCCTGCCGGGGTGGTTGCAGATGTGGTCATATCTAACTAAGGTGTAGTTGCCGCTCCGGTGACAAAGCTATTGGCTAACCTTGATAAGTTTAGAAAAGAATATAGTGACATCACCACTGGGGGTTACCCTCTAGAATTCGACTATAGTACTGGAGAAGGAGTTAAGGATGAAGAAATCCTTTTCTTGATTTTCCATCTGAAAGCTTTTAAATTTCCCCTTCATCCATTTTTTTATTAAAGCTTGCACCACTCCAGTTAAAACCTAATTTTTTCGAAATCATTTCTTGCATGTTCTCCTTGATCTGCCTCTATAAACTTGACCTGAACCTAAACGATATTTTGTTCTGTTGCTCTCTTCATAAGGTCAGATCAGAAGACAATCGTTATCACATATTCCCTAGCAGCAAGGACATGAGACTTTGTTATGGCCTTCCAACTTCTGGCAAGTTGTGGAAAGAAAAATTGGTTCTTGTAAAGGGGCTTTGGAGTGTCAGAACGGCCCAAAATTTCCCTATTCCTAGTGCTTTCGACTATGCTGTGATTCCTCAATTTTTTTTTCTGGTAAGTTTTCAGGATTTCCTTTTCTTTTTGCTAAAATTTTATAAATTTTATAATTTTACTGTGTTTTTCATTATGTAGACGAATGGATTACTTATCTGAAGGAAAAGGTGTGGAGCCTTTGCCCTTCAACGAGTAAATACGTATCTTGTGGACAACTTCAAGTAAATGCCACTGCTGCTCATGTTGAGTCTTGCCATCTGTATCTAGCCTCGGACATAAAATAGAATTGTCAGAGCCCAAGACTAAGAGGGGTTCTTCTGGTTTTGCCAAGGCAAAATCCCCTAGGGGGCACAAAGGCAAATCCGTTATTCCTTCTTCTCCTCAAAAGAGGATCTCTTCTGGTTCTACCCTAGCTCCCAAATGCCAGAAGCTGATGGCGAGCACCATGAAGGGCCAGGGTTCTTTCACCCTGACCTTGCCTAGTGTTGTTAATGATATGGCTGATGAGCCGTTTGTTGGCTTTTTTGACCAGTGAATTCTAGACTTGACAAAGTCTGATGGATCTTTTTTAACAGTAGGGGACTGTGCTGCCTTCGACCGTGAAGTGATGGGGGCTCTTGCCCACGGGATCTAGCCTCCCAGTGATGAGCTCTGCCAATAAGGAGCCAACAGAGATAAGCTTCTTGCCAATGCACCTCTTTATGCCATGGAGGTTTGTTCCACCCCATTCTTTCAATTGCTCATCTTTCTTGATGCTTTTATTTTTAACTCGATCTATTTTCTGTGGTATAGAGCGCATACATGACCCTCTCCCTCTGTAAAGCTCTTGAGGTCGAATATCTGAACGGACGAAAGGCCAAAAGCCTTGAGGGGGAGATGAAATCCCTGACAAAGTCCCTTGCTAAAAAGCAAAAAATGCTTGGTTATTTTAAATGGAGGGCGCTGGAAGCTAAGGAGAAGGTTGCTTGGCTTGAGGCTATTCTTTAAGTTTGTAGGGCTGGGGGTCTTGAAATGTATCAGACGTTTCTTTAGATCCCAGCCCTAAAACTTGCTGAAGGCTTCTCCTATGGCTTTGAGCAAGGAAAGAAGCTTGAAACTGAACGGGATTATGCTGGCCTAGATGAGTTTGATGTCGAATAGGCCATTAACTCATTTGGTGAATACAACATTCCTTTTGCTGGTGAAGCTGAACGCCAGTTTGAAAATTTTCTAAAGAACTCAAGCTCCGCTCCACGTTCTTTTGTCATTGCTTCAGCTGCCCCTATCTCTGCCAATCAATCTCCTGAGAAAGTGCTGCCCCCAGAAAAATAAGGCACTTTGATTGTGGATTCCTTCGATCAGGAATTCAGTAAAGAAGATGGGGCGACCTCTCTGGGTTGACTTCTTTAATTTTTTTTTCTTTATTCTTGTAATGCTCGGAGAAATCCTTTTTCTTTAAGGGTGGACTTGTGCCCCCTATTTTGTAATAAACATTTTTCTTTTAGTAATACAATCTCCTTTTTTCTTGTTGTCAATCTTTGAGATACGGATTGGCTCCTCTAACAAATGTTTGTGTTGACAACTATTTCAACAAGATAGGCTTGATTTCCTCCACTAAACTAGGGAGATTTCTTGTACGATCGGTCATATAGACCTTAGCATTGATAATCAATAGGTCATTTAAGACCTTTGCTGAATTTGGGCCAAGGGCCTCTTTCTGTTTTAAGCGACCGGTCGTTCAGACCTTAGCTTTAGTTAGTGATCGGTCGTTCATGACCTTATCTTGCTTTGGGCCAAGGGCCTCTTCTCATTAAGCGATCGGTTATTTAAGACCTTAGCTTTGATAAGCGATCGGTCGTTTAAGACCTTAGCTTTAATAAGCAATCCGTCGTTTAAAACCTTAGCTTGATTTGGGCCAAGGACCTCTTTTTATTAAGTGATCGGTTGTTTAAGACCTTAGCTTGATAAGCGATCGATTGTTTAAGACCTTAGCTTGATAAGCGATCGGTCATTTAAGACCATAACGTTGATAAGCAGTTGGTCGTTTAAAATCTTAGCTTTGATAAGTGATCGGTCATTTAAGATCTTAGCTTTGATAAGTGATCGGTCATTTAAGACCTTAGCATGATTTGGGCCAAGAGCCTCTTTTCATTAACTGATAGATCGTTTAAGACCTTAGTTTGATAAGCGATCGGTCATTTAAGACCTTAGCTTTGATAAGCGATTGGTCATTTAAGAACTTATCTTGATTTAGGCCTATGGCCTATCTTCAATAAACGATTGGTCATTGTATAGGGGCAAAATTAACACTTGGTCCAATGGGCTAAACTAATACAGAAAATGGACTAGGCCTACGTCGGGTTGACCTCATGTCGAAAACCCCCTACAAAATTTCACACATGAGGTGGCTAGTCTCATACATGAAACATAAAGGATACTTACAACTAATAGCAAGCAAGCATAGAATACAATAACAAAAGAAAAAGAATTATAAGTGCTGAAAGGAAAGTCTAACTAAAATAATAAATAATGTTAAATAAGCATAATGCGAGTCTGAATGATACAACTTGGAAGTCCTGTAACTCAAGGACCCCTTAACCAAAAATCATAAAAGTAATTTTTTTTCTAGAAAATATCTAAGTCCCTACATTGAAGTCTGGTAAGAAATAGATGACTACCATACTCTATGAACTCCATATTTTAACCTCGAGGTAAAAATTGTCTAGGACTTGAAATATCAACAAAGTGAGTTAAACCCACAAATAAGTTCCCTCTACTACCACCCAATTAAAGAATTGGTAAACAAACCCTCTATATGAGGACCAAAAATATATAGAAATATATGTGTCATTCCTTTACTTAAGCCATGTCCCAAAAAATGAAACCATCCTATACGTAATCCCAACCCATCCCTTATCTCACAAATCATATAACCTATTTTCCAAATTCAAACCAAAGGTAATCCTTACATGCCTAAAAACTTTATTAAGTAAATACTCTATTAGTATTTGGCAATCTTGACATGCCTCCCTTATATACATATTAAATACCTTATTAGGTAATTGAAAATCCTCACATGCCTCCCTTATATATGTTAACTACCCTACTATGTAATTGACAATTCTCACATGCCTCCCTTATTAACCTTGAATACCTTATTAGGTATTAGCAATCCTGACATGCTTCCTGACAATCCTCACATGCCTCCTTTATTAACCTTGAATACCTTATTAGGTATTGGCAATCCTGACATGCTTCCTGACAATCCTCACATACCTCCCTTATTAACCTTGAATACCTTAATAGGTATTGGAAATCCCAACATGCCTCCTAGCAATCCTCACATGCCTCTTATATTCCTTGTTAAATGAAAATTAAACATACTTAAAATCATGCTAATTAATATAGTGAAAATCTTATCGCCACCTAAATTAAATAAGCAAATAAAGTAAACCTAATATACCATAAAGCAAAAGATTAATCACACTATTTCATACACTGAATTAAGCATCAACATTTAAACACGAGCATTTATGATTGCAAAGAAAACAATTAAAGAGGACAATTAAATAATTAAAAATAAAAACCATATAAACAAACCTACATTGCACTATAAACATCGAGTGTGTCTACACCTAGGCCTAAGCTAGGTTCCATCTATATTCTATCCTTAAAAGTCTTATATTATTTTAATGAAATTTTTCTGGAATTTTTCGTAATTAAAAATATTTTTCAAAACAAAAGAAAATAAAATTCTAATTTTGAAGCATACTTTTTGTACTAATTCTACAACAAGGGGAACTCATTTCATCTTGAAATTAAAAACCCATGCGTATTATATCCCTAAAAGATTTATTTGAATTTTTAGAAATTTTCTGAAATTTTAAAAAAAATTAAAAATTAATTTTCCTATTCTTTCAATTTAAAAATCAATTAAAAATTATTAAAAGTATATTTAAATATTTCAGACTAGGCCCAGACTGGGCCCAGTGGGTGAGCCCGACGAGTGGCACCCAACTGGAACCTTCCTGGTCCCCGGTCGGCGTCTATTCTTCCTTCTTTTTTTCTTTTTTTTTTCTCCAACTCACTGTTGCACGAACTAGCCATGAAACCACCACTTCCAAGCCATTTTCTAGCCACCTCTGGCCACTAAAACTCAAGTTTTAGGGTTCTAAAATTTCAAACTCAAGTTTTGGTCAGATTACCCAAAGATTCACTACCAAACTTACAAGGACTATTCGGGAGAGCAAGATCAACAATTTATTCAGAACAAAAACTCTCAACAACGACATTTATAGTCAAACCAAATCTCATGTGTGTGTGTGTATATATATATATATATATATATATATATATATAAATATATATGCCTATATACTCATATATACATGTATATACATGTAATAATGTACACCATAATAGTACCGAGACCACAAATTACTCATGTTTAATCAAACAAAAATTTCGTTCCATGCATAATCATACTAATACATTGTTATATACAAAGATATACATGTATAAACGTATTCAAGCAATACAAAAATTAATCGATTTTTACAAGTTCAGAGGGGAAGTGAAGAGATTTGCCTTCTGATTTTGAGCAAAATCAGCTTTTCTTCCTTTTTTTGGCGTCTACCATTCTCTCCCTATCTATGCACAGGAATGACTGAATCTTAATTTCTTTTTCTCTTATTTTATTTTCTTTTCAAAAATAACTAAAAAAATTCCTAAATAATTAAAAATAATTAATATAAATATATTTAGCCCACCTATATATATATATACATATAATTATATATAGTCCAACTCAACAGTCTAGCCCAATCTGATAGAATTAAAAATAAAAAGAAAACGCAGCCCAATCCCACATATTTTTATTTAAAAGAAAAATTATATTTAAAACAAATATTTCATGTACAAATAAACTCAATCAATACTTTGCAACAATTCAAACATCCACATTAAACACATAAAACAGGCATTGACAAAATTAATTGAAACATTTAAATAATTAAAAACCTAATTAAATAAATAAAAACTCAATTTAAATATGCTCAAATTACAGGGTATTACATTCTTCCCTCCTAAAAAGAGAAATTATGTCCTTGGAATTCACCTCATACCTGAAATAAAAAACTTTGGATATTTTACCTTTATTTTATCCTCCCTTTCCCAAGTGGACTCTACCTTATTGTGGTGGCTCCACTAAACCTGAACTAAAGGTACAGTCTTGGAATGAAGGACCAGGTTTCTGCAGTCCATAATATAGTAAGGTTGCTCCACATATGTTGCATATGGTTGCAACTCAATCTCCCCAACCTTAATATACTGATAAGCATCATTATCCCAAAGGCATTTCCAACCTCAATATCCTCAAATTATGAGGTATTACACCATGTGTCAGCAGAAAGCCCAAAAAGGTTGGGTCGTTAGTTATCAAGGGCCTAGTCACCCCACCCTAAGGCTGCAAAGCCCAAATCAAAAGCAGACTTACAACTCAAAATAGAATCCAAGTTCCTTAAGAGAAAAGTTAGCTGTCAACAAAGAAATTCAAGTCCTAAAAGGATTTGAATTCCTACTTGTATAAATATTCATGAAACTATCAATGAAAGGGATTCTCGAATTCACCTCTTGCAAGATGTTTTCTCTTTCTCTAAAAGTATTATCTTCTTGATTTTTGGGTGTGTGCATTGAGTTGTTTGACGATTATCAGTTGAACAATTTTATGTACCTACAATATTCAAAAGAAATATCTCCAAAAGAAACTCCATAAACCTACGTGCCAACCTAAGCCCTATCCTCCATGGGAGTTTTATTTGTAAAAGAGATTGAGGAAAGGGGATGAGCATACAACTACACCCAGTAGGAATGATCCACCTGACTCTATCTTAACTCAAACATCCATGTATGAAATGCAAATGAAATCCCTATATGGCTGCATGACAATTATCCGTGCTTTTTCACCCTTAAAACACTCAAGTTTTGGACATCATACGTGATGTTTCACATTTTAATATATGACAATTTATATAAGGACACAACTCACAAGTAAACTCACACCACTTAAAATTCAAAAATCAATTCAATTGAGGACTTCTGCTTATTATAGTTCTACAGTAAAGGTTTTTTTGAAACCACAAACTCTACTTAAACTTTTCGGACTACTGACCCGATCGGAGCAATAATCTGTTTGGCTAAGTTTTGGTTCTTGCACCCTAGTTAGGGCTCCAGGCCCTTCTTAATTCTCACACATGTCCCCAAAACATTACTTTGTCACATAATGTATACTTACCACATAAATGCATAATCTCACAATTTCAATCAATGTAATGCATTTTATCAAATGAATGCATTTTCTTCCTCAAGTCAGGCTTGTCACAATGCAATTCCACTCATCTCATGGAAATCATTACACTTACGCATTTTCAAGAAAATTTCATCTTTTATGTACAATTCAACATATGGAATCAAAACTCTTACTATTTCACAACACAATTTCATACTATGCATTCATGAATATCATTAAGCTCTAGAGCTTTGTGCATATATATATATATGTATATGAAAATGTGTTTTTATATAGATCTGTATAAAAACACATTTTCATATACATATATATATGCACAAAACTTTAATCTCACAAAATGTACAATATAACTTTCATGTCACAGATAAGGGACCTATAGAATCAAAATAAAGAAGAACTTCACACCCCTACCTCAAGTCTAAAGCTTGGAAGCCAAGTTTCAAAAATTCTAGCCCTTTCTACCTAGTCAAATGCAGACTTTGTTCGGTACAAAATGTAGCCCCTGTCAAGTGGAGCAAAGCACTTTCCTTCAATGTTTCCCGATTCCTATCCTAACACCTCTAAAATCTAAAGAGAAAGGGGAGAGATGAAGTGGGAGAGTTAGAGAGAGAGGAAAATCTATAAAAGTGAAATATTCCAGCCCTCTAGATATTTATCTCACCACTTGGGGCGCAAAATGACCAATTTGCCCCTAAGTCACTTAATATACCTTCCCGACCTCTATTTTTAATTTTGAAAGTTTCTATGGCCTCGAGATCACTTCCTTAACTCGCTAAATATTCTGTTTATCCCATAACCAAAAATAAAAATTTTCTAGAAAATTTTTGAATTCTCGGGCTTATTAAACCTCATCTCAGGGCCCCGTTAACCCAACAAGTCAAACTTTCTCAAATATTCCCAAAAATTTTCAAAACCCTAATATAACCCCGCAAACATATTTCTCACATTCAAAACATGCTAAACACCATTAAAAATGTAATTAGGGCAAAAATGTTGCTTAAAATGAAAATCAGTCAAAATTGGACTCGTTTACACTCTGAATGTCAACTAATTGTTTAGTCACCGAAGTAACAACCACACCCTAATCAGATGTGACTACATCTCCATTAACAATAAAATGTTGGGCAGTTTCTACAATTGGAAGAGAAGAACTGGACATGGTGACTTCTTGATTATTGTACGGTCGCTATCACTGAAAGACATCGTAAAGAAGACAAAGACGTGACTAAAAGGATAAAGACTAACCTGCAGAGATAAATCAATACTAGGAAATTCAAGATTGAATGAATCTAAAAGAAAAGGTAATCAGCTGTTGAAGATTTGTGGATGAAAATGACGAAGTACCAAGACAAAACACAAAGGGTAATGTGAACAGATCACTTACGTGCTTAGCGCCATTGTAGTAACCCTTGTGGGCGAATGCAAGAAGAGACACTGGGTTGAGCTACCATACTGGCAAGTTATAGGGTGTTTAATCCCACATCGCCTGGGTGTGGAGAAGAAGATGTGCTTATATGCTGTGTGTTCTCTCCAAATAGTATGAGACCTTTTGGGGTAAAATTTAAAAGTAAAATTGTGCAGCCTTAGGCCTAAAGCGATAATATTATACCAACATGTGGAGCAGGGTATTACGGTTGGTATCAAAGCCTAAACCCAACCGGAAGTATGTCGACGAGGACGTCGGGCCTTGTAGGGGGTAAATTGTAGTAACCCTTATGGGCGAGTGTGATGTGGGCGGGTGCAAAAAGAGATACTAGACTGAGATACCACATTGGCACACTATAGGGTGCTCAATCCAACATCACCTGGGTGTGGAGAATGAGATGTGCTTATATATAGTGTGTTCTCTCCAAATGGTATGAGGCCGTTTGGGGTAAAACATATGAGCAAAATCGTGCGACCTTAGGCCCAAAGCGGACAATATCATACCATCAAGTGGAGCGGGGTAATACTCCATAATTTTGAGGTTATGTAATTTCAATTTTGGGATTTTCTATTTGTCTAAATTGTTGATTAAGTGTTTTAAATGTTAAATATTTTACTTGTTTAAATTGTTATTTTAGTGTTTTAAATGCTAAATGCTTTAGATTGTTTTATTTTATTTATTTATTTTTGTTGGACCATACTTTTGTATTTTATGTTTTTTTTTTTTATTAAATTCTTTTTCGGATTGGGCTAGGGAGAGTTTGGGTTGGACTATTGAGTTCGGGCGGTGTTGGGTAAGGATATATTTTAATATGGGCTAAGTGTATTTTATTTATTTATTATTGTTTTCTCTTTTATTTTATTAGTATTTTTATTAGAATCTATCAGAAAATAAAAAGTGGGAAAACCCTAGAGAAGAGAGAAACTAAGAGAGAAGTGAGGAGGCTCGGCTGAAATGGGTTGTTCAGGGTGGAGCTCGCGTCAAGGGGGTTGTGCATAGCCAGAGTGGTTCATGGTTAAATGGTGGATGAAGGCTTGGACTGGTGGGTCTTCTCAATGGCCTGCAGTGTAAGGGTGTTGGAGTTTGGTGGTGCGGAGCTGGGTTTCGTATGGTGCCAGGAATGGAGGTGGCCGACGGTGGTTTCGGCTGGGACAGTAGCCATGGTTGGTGGTTTTTCGGCAGCTTGTTGGAGGCTGTTAAGGTCACTTGTGGTTGAGGTTTTGGTTGGTCCTCATGCATGGCCAAGATGCGGGCTTTGGAGGGGCTGTTCACGGTGGTTAAGGCATGGCGGATGGGCTCACGGAAGTGGGTAACTAGGGTCGGCAACCATGGGAGTATGGTTGGTGGGTCTCCTTCAAGCGGCTGAGGTGGTGAAGGTTCATAGTTTGGTGAGAAGTGGGTTGTTTCATAGGTTGGTTCTTGTTTGAGTTTTGATGGGAGATTTGTATGAAAGTTACAGATTTTTGATATCTTTGATCTATTCATTGTTGATTCAAATTGTTTCTGTTATGATATATAAAATTATTATTTTTATATATATAACAATGAAGCAGTAAAAATATATTTATGTTAATTATGATGGTGGACGATGGGTTTAAAAGGCTCTAAATTGAAGTTATGTGCTGGCCTCATGGTTGTGATGTTGTGGTAGTTGTGGATCTTCTTCATGCGCTTGGTGTAGCCATGCAAGGTGGAGGTTGTTCCGGTGAGGCTGTGGGTTTGGTTGGATGGACTAACAGCTTGGGTGGATTCATGTGCTACTGCCATAGTTTGTGGGTGCAAGGTGAAATGGTGAAGGCTGGGCAGTGGTTGCGGCTATGGTGTTACAGTGTATGTTGATGGGTTGCTTGAGGTTGAAGGTGATTAAGAGTGTATTGGTTTGGGTTGAGCTGAAAGATTTAATTGGGCTCATTGTATATATTGGGCCTGAATTGAGTTAGTAATTGGACTATATTTTGGGTTGCTATAAATGGTGTTAAGAAGTGGGCTTGCATTTATGATTTGGGTTTTGTAAATTGGACTGGGCCAAAATTTAAAATAAGCCTACTATCAATTTAAAAGAAATGAAAATGTGGACTCAGCTTTGACACTGGACTGGGCCAGGATTTAATTTAGGCCCAATATCATTTAAAAGAAATGGTGAGCTTGGATAGTGGACCAAAATCATTTGGGCTACTGCAGGATGGTCCGGACAGAAACGAATTCGCGGACTTCCGGATAATAAACTTAAGGCAAGTTGATACTTGTTCTTTTCTCCTATTCGCGTATATTTAATTTAAGTATGTTTATATATCTGTGCATATGTGAATTATTGTTTATAAATTTATATGTATAAATATATATATAAATTGGATGTGTTTGTATTTATTAAATACTTACTTGCATTAAATGTTTATATATATATATATATATATATATATATATATATATATATATATATATATTGTTGACCATGGACGTGGTGATTTAAATTGCTATATCTGAGATAATGTTTTGCAATTTAAATTATGATTGATAAATGTGATTGTGTTGTAATTTATTTACATGTTTGATATTTCAGTGCAATATATTGGTGCATTATTTGATGATGTGCATGTATGTACTTGTTAACTTTTCTGTGAAATTAAATATGCTCGTGGATTAAATTGTGCATTTAAATGGTATCATTTTATGTATACAATGGTAATTATTATTTGCATTTGTGGATGTATAATTGGTGCATTTAAATTATATCTTGTTATGTGCACAAATTGTACACAGTTGCTTGTGCATGCCAATAAGTTTTTGTGCATTTAAATTTATTTAAATGTTAAATGCTAATTAAATTGTAATATTTGATTGTGGTATTTATTTAAATATAAATTAAATTATTTTAAAATTATGATGCAAAAGTCAACTTGTTGCGACAATGAAAGGTTGTTCAGCATATTGTTGTTGAGCTTTGAGCTCACCCCCTCCCTCCCTCCAAATTTTGCAGTTTAGGCTGCTGTCACGGGGACAATTACGGAATTTGGTAGTACCGATCGAAGAGGTAGCGGTTGAATCATTAGAGTTTATTTTGGTTCATTAGATGTTTATTTTTCTACTCAATATATGGGATAGATTAATTTTTTTACGGTGAAAATTTGTAAGGAAGAATTGTATTTAACATTTCCTTCCAATGAAAGAAACTGTACGGGACTTCTATATTTAAGGGACTGTTTGAAGACTCTAGATTTTCCTTCCTTTTATTTTAAATTTCATTTTTATTTGTTTTTCGCATTCCGGATTTCTCTTCAAAAATTTGGGATGTGAGAGCCGTCGTTAGTATCCTAAGCATTAATGAGAGACCTCAATACAGGTAACGAAATCAGTACAAAACCTGTACAAATTCCTTCCAGTATGGCAAAAGTCATAACTGAAGCCGGTTTGAGCCAATTTTATCTTGATAAGGTAATTAAGATGTAACTTCTATCCATTTTTAAAAAATGGAAAAGAAAAGAATCAAAGTTTTTTTTCTAATCAAAGAAGATTCGGACGTACAGGTAAATTGCCAATTGTCAAGCACACATCTGTTTGGCAGTGAGTTTTCATTGGATGACCAGAGAATGGTTGGGTCAATTTTTTTTTATTTATTTAAGTGGCATGGCCGGCAAAGTCAAGACATGTAGGTGAAGGTAAATTGTTAATTGCCAAGCAAACACGTCAGTTCGATAGTGATTTTTGGTATTATTTAAAATTGAAATTGTTTTGTTGTTTGATTCAATAAAAGCTATCTTTCATTTAGTCTATTGCCGTATGACAGTCTGTTTCTTCTTTAAGTTACAATTAAAAAATTAAAAAATGAGCTTCAGATGGCCAATGCAGTAATACACATGTTGCTTATAGCTTAAACGATAGGGGAATTTGGTTCTGGCTAAGCAAAATGCTGTCCCATCACCTTTGTGTGTGTACGTACGCACGTATATATATATATATTTCTTTGGTTTTCTTTCTTTAAACTTGTATAATTTTTACTACAAATTAAATTTTTTGATTAAATTATTTTTGTGAGATATAAAATTTCGAGAGCTTCAATTTGAGTAACACTTATGTCGTGTTTTGACTTATTTTCATTCAAAATAAGATTTATTAAAATATTATTATATAATATTTCCTAACATCTTAAAAACAAGAAAATGTAACATAATTTAAATACTCTAGTATATTTATAAAAAAAAACACATTAAAGATTTTAGTACATAAAAAATAATACAAATTAAAGATTCTAATACATAAAAAAATAACACAAATTAAATATTGTAGTATATAAAAAAGCAACATAAACTTAATTGTCTTCATCTTCATCACCAATTCGATCAAGTTATTCCTTAATTGTATATTTGTCTCTCTGCTACAGTACTGGAATTGGCGAGCATAGATGTGTGTCGCAAAAACATTAGGATCTAATCATTCAATGGGATTCGGGATCCTCTCTTCTGGTGGCTGTCAAATTCTAGTATTGATGTAACGCTCATCTTCAATGATCATGTTGTGAAGAATGATACATGTTCTCATTATGAGAGACAAATCTATCTTATCCCAATAACTCACTGGTCCTTGCGTTATTGTCCACTTGATTTGCAAGACCCTAAATGCTCGCTCCACATCTTTCTTGCATGTCTCTTGTCTTTCAGCAAAACAAATAAGTGTTTATAAAAGATGAAAAATATAGTTGTTAGGAATATAGTCGTTTAAAATATAGCCGTTGGAAATAAAGTTGTTAGGAATATAATCATTTAAAATTAAACAATTAGGAAATAGATAAAAAATAATTAATAATATTAAATTTTAATGAAATTGACTAGAGGAATCTAGAGAAACTGTTGTGAAGTCAAATTCTAGAGATCCTGACAAGTTAATGTAACTAGCTTAAATGCTGATGTGGCTACACAAATTTAAATTTGGATAGTTAAATTTAGAGATGTTGCGGGAGATGCTGCTACTCAGATGCATGGCGGCCAAGGCCTCCAAAATCTAAGGGCCGCGTCAAAAAAAAAAAAAGAATAGTACTTTATATATATATATATATATATATATATATATATATATTGTATAAGTTAAAAAATAGAGAAAACAACCCCAAAAAAAAAAATTAGTACTATATATACTGTATAAGTTGAAAACATAGATAAAGTTGTCCAAAAAAAAAAAAGTACGTACTATATATATTGTATAAGTTAAAAACAATCATTATATATATATATATATATATATATTTCTATATTTGCCTCCTTCAATGAATCTATTGACTTTTTTCTTCTTTTATTTTTTTTTCTTTTTCTTTATTCCTCCCTCTCTTCAATAGCTCTCTTCTCTATCTCTTTTAATTTTTATCTTCTCCAACCGAACAATATTGAAGAAAATCAAATTCAATATCTTAGCAGAATTATATTTAAAGCTAAAAGTCTTAAAAAAAAGTTTTACCACGAGAAATAAAAAAAACAATTGAAGTATTATATATTATAAAAAGGATAGGTTATTATATGTTTTCCAAATGCTTGGACTGCAGTCGAAGATATTTTTTCTTAGCGTGTCGTATTGTCATCTTAATCAAAGAAGACTCGGATTTTTGCTTGGATGACCAGAGAAATGCTAGGGTCAAATTTTATTTATTTATTTAAGTGGCATGGCCGGCAAAGCCAAGACATGTAGTTAACGGTAAATTGTTAATTGCCGAGCACACACGTCAGTTTGATAGTGATTTTTCGTATTACTTAAATTTGAAATTATTTGTTGTTTGATTTAATAAAAGCTATCTTTCATTTAGTCTATTGCCGTATCACAGTCCGTTTCTTCTTAAAGTTACAATTAAAAAAATAAAAATGAGCTTCAGATGGCCAATGCAGTAACTTCTATCCATTTAAAAAAAATAAAAAAAGACTCTTAATCATTTATTTATTTATTTTTTGTATTGTTTTGTTGAATCACAGACTCGCTTTAAGTTGCTTCTTCAGGTAACACTTAAAAAAGTAAGAAAAGAAGACTCGTAATCTAACTATTAGCTATGAACATCTTAATCAAAGAAGACTCGGACGTATAATTGGTCAAGCACCATGAATGTGTTTATGATTTGATTTTTGCTGGGAGTGTTGCGCAGTATATATACTAGGAAACGGGAGACGAATATGAAATCCCTGTCAAAGAAGTCTTCAGCTAGTAGCTCTCTTTCTTTCTAATGCACTCACTGTGTGTATTTGGAACCTTGAAAATGGAGAGGTTTGGCATTGTCTTGCTGCTATTAGTGCTTCAGCTACTGTTTTCGTCATGCACGGTTTGTCGTGCCTTGTTTTCGTCAAACTACACCGATGAATTGGCTCTTCTTGCTTTCAAATCTGCAATCACGTTCGACCCCAACAACACTTTGGAGAGTAACTGGACTCAAAAAACTAACTTTTGCCAATGGGTTGGGGTCTCATGTAGCCGCCGACACAAGCAGAGAGTCACAGCTTTGGAGCTTCGTGAGATTGGACTCCATGGCACCATCTCCCCTCATGTGGGTAACCTCTCCTTCCTCACAGTGATAGATCTTCGTACCAACAATTTTCGTGGTCAACTTGTTCACGAGATCAGTCATTTGCGTCGCTTGAAGGTACTCGCATTAGATTTTAACTACTTAGAAGGAGTGATCCCTGCAAGTTTACAACATTGCCGACAGCTTCAAATCATGTCTATGCCAAGGAATGAATTTACTGGCAGCATACCCAAAGAATTGAGTAGTTTGTCCAGTCTCAGTGTGCTTTATCTAGGACAAAACAACCTCACAGGTACAATTCCATCTTTCTTTGCTAACATGTCAAGCTTAAAACGGCTTGGTTTGGAAGCAAACAAGTTTCATGGCAATATTCCTAATGAGATATCTAATGTTCCAAATCTCAGTGAGCTTTATCTAGGACAAAACAACCTCACAGGTACAATTCGATCTTTCTTTGCTAACATGTCAAGCTTAGAACGGCTTGGTTTGGAAGAAAACAAGTTTCATGGCAATATTCCTAATGAGAAATCTAATGTTCCAAGTCTCAGTAAGCTTTATCTAGGACTAAACAACCTCACAGGTACAATTCCATCTTTCTTTGCTAACATGTCAAGCCTAAAGTTGCTTGCTTTGGAAGGAAACAAGTTCCATGGCAATATTCCTAACGAGTTAGGTAATATTCCAAGTTTGGAATTTTTTACTTTGGGTAGAAATTATCTCACTGGCTCAATTCCTCCATTTTTATTCAACATCTCTTCTTTACAAGAAGTTGGATTAGAATTTAATGACCTCTCCGAAAATCTTCCCTTGAGCTGTACCACCGGACTTTCTAATCTTCAATATCTCTTCCTTGGAAAAAATCAATTTAGTGGAAACATCCCTTCCTATCTGTCCAATTTTTCTATGCTCATTCTCTTAGATCTAAGTGGCAACCAATTCATTGGACCAGTACCAGCAAGTCTAGGCCACTTGGAATCACTCACAGTACTTAATTTGGAGAAAAACCAATTAACTATAGAACCGGGAAGTCAGGAACTTAGTTTTCTCACTTCTTTGACAAGTTTGAAATCCTTGAAAATGTTGTTTATACCTTATAATCCATTTCACAGCATCTTACCAGATTCTTTTGGAAATCTTTCTACTTCCCTTCTCATGTTTGATGCATCTAATTGCCAACTAATGGGTCGAATTCCTGACGGAATTGGCTCCTTTACAAACTTGAATTATCTTTACCTGAGTGGCAACAATTTCAACGGATTCATTCCATCTACAATCAAGGGTATGAAAGAGTTGCAAAGGTTGTACCTTGATGATAACAGGCTTGAAGGATCCATTCCAAAGGAGATTTGCAGTTTGCGCAACTTGGGAGATATTAAACTCAATAACAATAACTTCTCTGGATCAATCCCTGGATGCATCGGAAATGTCAGTGGGTTGCGGACGTTGTTGTTGTATTCTAATTCATTGAACTCATCAATACCATTGAGTTTATGGAGCTTGGATAATCTCTGGTTCTTGAATTTGTCATTCAATTCGTTAACTATTCTAGATCTCAACATTAGAGCAAGCAAATCACTTGTAATCATAGATTTGTCTTGGAACCAAATCTCAGGTAACATTCCAAGCACTTTTGGAGCCTTTCAAAGTCTAAGTTCTATCGACTTGTCCGAAAATTCATTTTGGGGACCCATACCTGAATCATTTGGGAACTTGATATCGCTAGATTTCATGGACCTCTCCCACAACAACATATCTGGTTCTATACCCAAGTCTCTGGAGGCACTTTCGAATCTCAAATATTTGAATCTCTCTTATAATAAGCTATCTGGGGAGATTCCAAGTGGAGGTCCTTTTTCAAATTTTACAGCGAAATCTTTTATGAAGAACGAAGCGCTTTGTGGGAAGCCTACTTTACAGGTTCCGCCATGCACAGGTTCAAGAAATAAACATTTTCCTTACAAATATGTTCTTCCAGCCATTGTTGCATCAATGTCAATCTTCGTTGCTCTTCTGTATATGATGCCCAGAAAAAATTGTGGAAATAAAGCACAAGCTCCGAGTTCTGCTTATAATTTGTTAGCCGCAATGGAACATAGGTTTTTTTCATATCAAGAGCTTTGTAATGCTACAAATAACTTTTGTGAAGCGAACCTGATTGGAGTAGGAAGTTTCGGTGCTGTGTACAAAGGAATACTTTCTGATGGGACGAATGTTGCTGTAAAAATTTTAAACTTACTACTTGAGGATGCTCTCAAAAGTTTTGAAGCGGAATGCAAAGTACTACGAACTGTTAGGCATCGAAATCTTGTTAAGGTCATAAGTACATGTTCTAACTATGAATTAAGAGCTTTGGTTTTGCAATACATGCCTAATGGAAGTTTAGAGAAGTGGTTATATTCTCACAACTACTGCTTGAATCTCCTTCAAAGAGTCAGCATTATGCTTGATGTTGCATTAGCTTTGGAGTATCTCCACCATGGTCAATTAGAGCCTGTTGTCCACTGTGATTTGAAGCCTAGCAATGTCCTTTTAAATGAAGAGATGGTCGCACACGTGGGTGATTTTGGAATTGCAAAGATTTTAGCTGAAAACAAGACTGCAACACAAACGGAGACTTTAGGTACAATCGGCTACATTGCGCCTGGTAAATGTTTTCAACCTTATTCACCATACTTTTACTATATAACTTCCTTTTAATTTTTTCTTTTGCCAATTTGCATTAAACCTCCCTCGAGAATTAACGATTTTCATTAAACTCCCTTGAGATTTTTTTTCAAAAAAAAAAAACCCTCAATTATTCGAGAGGGGTTACTTTATAGGAAATATTACTAAAAAACCCCACCAAGTTAAAGGGGAGTTTTATGCAATTTGCCCCATTGCGTAAATTTAGCTAAAAGATTTTATTTTTTTCCCTTTCTTGAATAATAATATTTGAACTTTTTATTTTTGTTACATGCATCACCATACTTTTAATTATAGAAAAACGTCAAAAAATAAAAAAATAAAATTCATAGTTATGAGTGCAGCTAAATATTATTTCTTTAGCATATGTCTTGCATAGTTAAATCTTGCAATATCCTTTCCCCTCTTTTTTTTTCTATTCAACCAAACAAGATGAGAGAAAAACCTACTATATTTTCTTTTATTTACATGAGAGAAAAACTTACTATATTAAAATGTAAAATAAAAAAAATCATGTAGTCAGTCTTGTTGAATCAAGTTAATAATTTACATCAATGATCTTTATAAAGTTTACGTTCTTCTTTTTTTCAACCATAACAACAAATGCACACACATATATACATATTTACATATATATGCATAATAAAGTTAAACTACTCTAAGATTAGTAGTTATTTATGCCATTCAATTACTTTTTGTAATTAAGATTTATTTTTGTTAATCTAATTGTATGATCAAATGTCCATCTCATATACTTAGAGTAATTTAACTTTATTATACATATATATATGTAAATATGTATATATGTGTGCACATTGTACATACACATTGTATAAAATCAGAAATATAATATAAATAATATAATAATGGTATATATAATATGAGTAATCATATAAAATTTGAACTTACATGTAGTTTCAAAACTATGAATTTTACTTTTTAAATTTTTTTTAATGCTTTTCTTTAATAATAAGTATAGTGATGCTTGTAACAAAAAATATAAGTTCATATATTATTCAAGAGAAAAACAAAAGAATCTTTTAGCTAAATTCACACAATTGAACAAATTGCATATCCATTCCCCTCGATTGGTTGGGTTTTGCAGAAACAATTCTGAAGGGGGGTTTAATGCAATTCGCCCTTTTAATTTTTCAAAATTGTTAGAATATTAAATTATATATGGATGGTAACTCAGACCCTTGCTAGCCAATATTATTACTATTCTATATTTTTTTAAAAAAATTATCGTTAATTAATATTGTTGTAATGACGTAAGTTGCGATAGAAATGCATCAATTTTACCTATACATACATAAATATGTATTGGCATAGTTCTAATGATCAGTTACAAATGAGTTGTTCACTGCATTTTTTTTTCCATGTAATTAAGGATTAGCAATATATGATAAACAATGAAGATATGAATTTTGACCATGCTTGAACAAAATGAATGTCTTGACAGAGTATGGTTCAGAGGGAAGAGTGTCAATTCAAGGTGATATATATAGCTATGGAATAATGTTGTTGGAGACATTCACAAGAAAAAACCCCATAAATGAAATTTTCACTGAAGAATTGAGTCTCAAGCAATGGGTGAGTGCATCATTTCCTCACAAAATAACAGAAGTCATTGACAAAGGTTTGTTGACAGCAGGAGGAAATGAAATGAGTGTCACCCAAGGTATTTTTGTAGCTATTATAGAACTAGGGTTGGAATGTTCAAGAGAGGTACCAGAAGAGAGGAGTAACATAAAAGAAGTGATAGTTAAACTAGGTAAGATCAAACAACAACTGCTTCGCAACTGAGGTTTCATGATGTGTGTTTATGTTTTCTGCAAACTGGTGCGGTGTATGTTATTGGGGCATGGCACTAGTGAAGATGTGTGATTTATTTTTGTTGTTCACTCTTGTTGCCTAAGCTAGCTATACCAGGCATTAACATAGTAGATTTTTCAATCATTTCCTCATTGTAGAAGATTACTAGCATAATCACTTTCACTCAATATCACTTTTAAAGGCAACCAACATTCTATTTATATATTACTTGAATAAATCAACAACCTATTTCAACTTAAATCAGTCCAAGACATAATTATTAAAAAACTTACATCATATGAATCCAATCTTCTGGTTGGATTTAATAAATACCTTTTCTATTTGAAAAATCAATCAAGATATACTATCATTTGCCTCTCACACAAAAAGATTATAATAAAGACCAATAATCAGAACTAAAAAATACAAAGACCATCGATAATCAAACAACTCTTGGCTACAAAAACAGATCGAATCCAAAGCTAAACCTTAAAAAATGAATAAAACTAAAGCACAATAAGAATAAACATAATTGAAATATCAAAAAATCTTTTTACAATCAAATAATTGAAAGCAATCATCAGAGATGAGGGGGAGGGGGAGGGGGAGGCGAAGGGGGAAGAGTTTGATAAAAATATTATAATTAAGACCAATAATCATAAGTAAAAAATACAAAGACCATCAATAATCAAAGAACTCTTGGCTACAAAATTAGACCGAATCCAAAGTTGAACCTCAAAAAATGAAGAAAACTAATGCACAATAAGGATAAATGTAACTCAAATATCAAAAAATCTTTTTACAAACAAATAATTGAAATAAACAATAAATTAGGTCAAGAATTGTATTTAAGCACCCAAATAACAAGACTGAATTAAGAAAGTGATCGTCATATATGGGGGGTGGGGGGGTGGGGAAGGGTTTAAAATTTTTGGGAAGGTAAAAAGGTGGTGGCCAAATTTATAATTTTGCAACATAGGGGGACATTTTTTAAAATTCACAATATATATATGTATCTATATAACAAGAAAGAAAAAAAAATTCATAGGTCAACTGCCCACTCTGAGCATATATGCCTGTCATTGCTGATGAGAAATTATTAAGTAGTCCGAACCCAATCAAGAGATGTCATGCAATCAAAAAGCTGAATAAAGTTGACACATTTGATTACTTTTTCTGATTGGTTAGGATCACATGCTTCCGGACCATCTAAAAATTTCTCTATTGTCGATAGTTCACTAGGTTTGAAAGAGAGAGAACTCGAGTTCATATTAATAAAAAAAAACTATGCAATAGTAGGAGCTAGCCTTACACCCACTTGTAGAAAATATATATATATATATATATATATATATATATATATAATGAAAAAAATATAAAAAAAATTGTTTTCTTTTTCCGAAAGGTAATCTAAAAATTTAGTTACTAGCGCAAAAGACCTATAAAACTCACTTGTAAGTCTCGCGAAATTAGAGGACCCACCAATCAAAACAAACTGAATATGACTTGATTGCAAACATCACACGAACTTAGGAATGTACGAAAAATGACTACAATAAACTGAAACTCTACCGAAATGACCTAATTCCGAGTTTGAAAATGACTCCAATCTCAGGCGAAATTGACTGCGTCGTCCATAAGTTTAGACCATTTGAAGTTTGGACTAATTTTCTATAGTTTTCGATAGGCCTTTTGTCCAAGTGTTCCAAATAATCCAACCCCACCTATTATGCATCAATTATGGTAGTTAAAGGGCATAAATGATGGTGATGGTAATGGTCACCAAGGCTGTCGAAGTTGAAGATATGGGATAAGGATATGTACATAAATGAACCAACTTAGAGCATAGCCTAAATTGGAAATTCCCCTCTCAAAATCTACATGTCTTTTTGTGTTAACATAATTCATACTCTTAAAAAAAGGGGAACAATTGTCAACTTGGAAATGGAGCTAGAGAAGATTTCTGTGCAAGAAATCAAATAAACACTAATTTATGTATTACAAAAGGTTAATCGAAAACTAGTTTCCTATTACAATTTGGATTTAACCAACACCTGTGGGTGGAGTGAGAGTGATTGCAGGCATCAAAGAGAGTAGAGTAGTCTCATCCAGAAGGAGTGAGGACATCTTTAAATCTACTATATATATATCACAAACAATGCTCATTCAATACTTCTTGTTAAGGTACCCCAAATCAATTCTCCGATCCCAGCTATAGTCATTCCATTCCTTACTTTGACAACTTAACAAATGTCAAAAAAACTTGAATTTGGTTATGATTTTTGAGAAAATTTCATCATGTAGTGGGACTAAATTCGTTAATTGAATGTCAAAGGGATGTATGTAAATTGTCATTCCAGTAGCAATCAGCAATATCCTTAGGGCAGATCCAAGTCATGAATACTAACCATTTATTTCAAGAACATATTAATTAGTTAACTAAAGCTAATTCTCTGTATACTGCTAATTCATTGAGTCGCCTTCTCATGAATTAAATCACATGTAGCATGATCATGTTCAAAATTGGAGAACAATATTAAGTCAATAAAAGTTCTCATGAAAATGTCAACATGGCTTCAGTACCTTCATTTGACCATGAAACTGCACGTAAAGTAGCTTCATTTCTGGAGTTTCAAGAAAGCTAAACATTTCACTGAAGGAACTAGAAGGGCAAAGTCATCAAACTTTCAGATTTGAACAAAAAATTAAATATACGCCTCCTGCCCCTGATATCCATAACTTGCATGTAGAATGTTGATTGAATAGCTCCTTGTGATACTGCTCCTTCTTAGCCATCACTTAGTTAAGCAAGGTGAACCAGTACCTAATTTCACACTCAAATGAAGAAAGTAATGATCATGCTAGCTTGCCAGTTTCAATAGGAAGCCAAAGGAACCCGTTGGTTTGATCATCCATGAGTAGTATCACAGAATAAAGGCACAGAGAATTTTATCAACGGAAGCCTTGCCACTTGAAGGGAACATGCATAATGGAAACGAAAAGATCCTCAACGAGCAACAGGTTTTCATTGACACAGTGAAGCATCCTCCTCTTCTTCATCCTCATCAGAATCAACAAAAATAGGCTGTCCCCGCACACAACCTTTTTCGATTGGGTATGGCTTCGACTATTCCTGGAGCCCGCCAATTAGTTAACCACAGACATATTTTAGTTAATGGTCGTATAGTAGATATACCAAGTTATCACTGTAAACCCCAAGATATTATTACGGCGAGGGATGAACAAAAATCCAGAGCTCTGATTCAAAATTATCTCGATTCATCCCCTCATGAGGAATTGCCAAACCATTTGACTCTTCACCCATTCCAATATAAAGAATTAGTCAATCAAATAATAGATAGTAACTGGGTTGGTTTGAAAATAAATGAATTACTAGTCGTAGAATATTATTCTTGTCGGACTTAAACCTAACTAAAATAACAAGAACAAGGGTTCGAACAATTTTGCTCCCTTTCGGCGAAAGGATTTGAACCCTCGGTAAACAAAAGCCTACATAGCAGTTCCAATGCTACGCCTTGAACCACTCGGACATCTCTCCTACATAATAATTATGACCCAAAAACTGAGTGAATAGCGAGTTATTCATATGATATTAAATTAGTGGATAGGTACGACCAATCAATTCTAACTATAAAGAAAATTTTTCTTCAAAGAAAGATATTTCCTTCGAGGCTTCGTAGATAAAGATAAAAAAATTTTTTTTGTGAAAAACTGTTAAAAACAATTCTATTCATGTTTGTGAAGACGACGTTCCCTTCTTTTTATTTCTTTTATATCGGATTAAATCAATGAATTAGAACGAATCAACTGATTCATAGGTCTATATTTTTTAGACTATGGTTAATAGATACCTTTAGATCATGATTATATTTCGACTACGATTCCATACCATAAGAATTCTCAAATTCCTTTCCGGGTTTAGAGTTCTCAATAACAAAAACAAACCCCCTACACCATAGATATATTACAAATTCATAAAACATCCCACGATTATTCTATTTTCATCATAGAATGATTATTCGATCCTTTTTTCTTCTTTGGATCCTAATTCAATCAAAACTTTTCGAGTTATCCTAATCTGTAATTTCAATGAAATCGGAATAGTTCCCCTCATTGACTACTACATTTGGAGGAATTCTAATAGGGTTCAAATATTTCTTATTGATTCCTGACAAAAAGGAACAATTTGAGCAAAAGGTCCATCTTATTTTTTTTTAAATGAATTTGTTTTTATGTTATTTTGTACTGTACAATTCTTTTTTTGTGGGATCATTTTCCCACGAGAAGTAATGAGAAGAATTATATAATGGATTGCTACCTATGCCTAGATCGTGAATAAATGGAAATTTTATTGACAAGACCTTTTCAATTGTAGCCAATATCTTATTACGAATAATTCCGACAACTTCAAGAGAAAAAGAGGCATTTACTTATTACAGAGATGGTGCGATTTGATTCTTTTATTTATTT